>OZ010786.1:30096219-32854552 GCA_963932465.1 Maratus speciosus
TCATTGTTGAAGCTGATACTGATTTCTCCATAGGAAATGAGTCGTTGCCCCCTTAAGGATCGAATTTTAAAAAATCAATGCCCAATTCATGTTTGGACGCAGGAATACACATACCATTCCAAATTTCAAAGCTCTATTTCAACAGGAAGCACTTGAAAAATGAGTCACAAGATTTGACTGTCACACACAAACATAATTGTGAGTAAGAAGAAAGCATGTAAAAAGAAAGAACAACAACTAGAGAATAGGAATTCTGCTTTTTCAGAATTTAGTTTCGCCCCCGACATTTCCATTACTTCATTTTCTTCTGATGGACTGGTGGCTCTTACTGTCATGAAACAGCCATTATAAATGACGCGTTTAGGTGAAGAGGAAAGAGCAGTCGTAAAAAGTTAGAACTTTGATTTTCTGGTCAGAATGGGGAAAACAAAAATGGCCATAATTTAAAAAAAAAAAAAATTGTGGAAAACAAAAATGGCCATAATTTTTTATTTTTTTCTCAAAAAAAATTATGGCCATTTTTTTTTTCCATTGAAAATCAAAGTTCTAACTTTTTACGACTGCTCTTTCATCTTCACATAAACGCGTCATTTATAATGGCTGTTTCATAATAATAGAAACCACCAGTTCATCAGAAGAAAATAAATCGGTTAAGCGGGATTCGGATAATCGGGACACTGCTGTAGTGCAAAACATATATCAATTTTAAGACTTAAAGCACACGCTTTTATTTTATGTAAAATGACGTCATTTGCATTAATATAAATACTTAAAATTAAATATTTAATTTTTGACCGTTTTGCACGAAACTTGCAGTACATAGGCTTTAGAACGTGGAATAGATCCCTGTCACCTTTAAAAAATCATCAGACCAATATTTATCCCTTTTTCTATCATCTTTCATAATTTAACATTATAGAAATATCTCATTTTAAATTTTCAAATTCAATAGCTTCTTTCCTGTTGAAACACGTCTAAAAAACTGCTCAATAATTTAAAAAAAAAATGATAACTCGAGTACTTTGTTTTATTAGCCAATAAAAATTCAGACTCGACTGCTACATTTGTACATATTTGAAATCGACGTCATTCTAATCAGAAAATGCACATTTTTATATATTTATGTAAAAACTTTAACTAAGCATGTTTTAAAATGACCTTAGAAGTACTTTAGTTGAATGTTAAAAAATCTATTTTAATGAAGTCGTTTCAATATCAAGAATCAAATAAGGAAAATTATAATAGTAAAAAAAAAAAAAAAAAAAAAAATCGTGTGCTAGATATGACGTCAATGTCATCAATATAATTTCAAACTGGCTCTAAAAACTGGATGCTACAATTTATTCCCTATTTCTTTGTAATCTTTAATTATATCATTTAGATAAATGTTTTAATACCTGAAGTGCAATGATAACATTCTACGATTTGTATCGAATACGGTTATATAAAATACGATTTTTGTATGATTTATATTAGATAGAAATTATAGCTACTATTTTTTAGGGTAAGCTTTTTTTCTTTTTTTAAACAAAATTTCATGACTGACAGACTTTTTTTGTTAGACGTTGAAATAATGGGATGCATGATGTTTAGAGATCAAATTGCAGTAAAAGCGTAATTTATGGTACGGTTAGGTTGTTGCCACCAACAATATGGTGCTAGGCGTTACTCATAGATATGTCTTTTCTTTATAATATTGCATTAATAGCAAACGGATATATCTTTCTGAATTGGGTTACAGGTATATTTAAAATATATCCGTGATTGAAAATTAATTTAAAATGGATAAACAATTCGTAAATTGAGATAAGCTTTTCAAAAAAAAAAAAAAAAAAAATTACTGAAAGTACTTTTTGTATTCTAATAGATTTTGGAATAATCAAATGTGCGATGTTTAAAGGTCAAATTGCAGTAAAAGTTAAATTTATGGTTGGGTTAGGTTATTGCCACCAACAATATGATGCTAGAGTTACTCATAGTTCATCAATGTCTTTACTTTATAATATTGCATTAAGAGCAAACAGGTATATCTTTCGTAATTGGGCTCATGTAGGGATGAAATTTCCACGTTTTTGCACACCGGTATATTCTTAAAGAAAATGTTGTTCTGTTATATCAAGAGAGAGTCCCGATTAAATGAAATATCATATACTCTAACAAAATACTGGTGTGAAAAAATGCGGAAATCTTATCCCTGGCTGCATGCAAATCAAAAATATCCATGATTGAAAATTACTTTAAAATCCATTCACATGAAAAAATTGAGATACAATTTTCAAATAAATTTCATTTGACAGAAGCTTTTTCTATTCGGCAGTATGAAAAACGAAATTGTATGATGATCATAAGTTTAAAAAATTTTAGTAAAGGCAAAATTTATGGGTTAGGTCATTGCCATCATCAGTATAATGTCACATTTGGCATTGTGTTTGTAGTTTATATATATATATATATATATATATATATATATATATATATATATATATTCTGAAGATGATTCAATGAAAGAGTCGAAACATGTAAATTTTTTATATTTTTAATGTTTTTTATTATTTAAATGACGCTTTTTAAGCAAATAATTGTACTTTAATACATGTTATGACATTTGTTTGGAATATACATTATTATGGTACAGTTAATAGTAGACGCAATTAAAACTATTTTACTTATATTTCTTATCGGTCTTTTAACGATTCGTGGACGGTAATGCACCGTCCACCGTGGACCGTCCACCGTGGACCGTCCACCGTGGACCGTCTTACCGTGGACGGTAATCTCAGTTATTGTCACTGCCGTATTATTTCATTTTAATGTATTTTACCCGGGTGGACCATTGTTATTGACACGAGCGAAGCCGGGTAGATCTGCTAGTATATATATATATATATCCATATATATATATATATCCATATATATATATATATATATATATATATATCTGATCTTTGTCACACTGTAACTCTCGTATTTTTGAACCGATTTGGATGAAATTTCGTGTATACGTAGTGCATACCAATTTCTCGACCGAGTTCGCTGGCCAGCTTCATCGTTATCTTGTTTCAAAATGGCGGCCATTTAAGTTTTTTTTTAATTTAAAATTTGAAATGTGGCACCAAAAATTTAAAAATTAAAAAATATTTTTTCTTATGTATTTGACCTTGATACAAAGATTTCGGAGCATTTTTTGTTTCGTCTATATCTTAAAAAATGGCGGAGTTATAGCACTTTGAATTTCTAGTATGGCTGACATTTTGAAACGACCTGATTTTTGTCAAGCGATAACAGGCGTATTTATGAACCGATTTGGATGTACCTTGGTGTATACATAATATGTACCAATGTCTCGACCGGGTTCGTTGGCCAGCTTCATCCACCACCTTGTTTTAAAATGGCGGCCATTTAAAAACATTTTAAAAATTTAAAATTTAAAATGAGGTGCCAAAAAATTGGAAAATGAAAAATATTTTTTATATGTGTTTGACCTTAATACAAAGATTCTGGAACAGTTTTTGTTTCGTCTATATCTAAAAAAATGGCTGAGTTATAGCATTTTGAATTTCTATTGTGGCTGACATTTTGAAACGACCTGATTTTTGTCACTCGATAACAGGCGTATTTATTGTAGTTATTTGTAGTTATTGTATTTATTTAGATGTAACTTGGTGTGCACATAGTACATACCAATGTCTCGACCGAGTTCGTTGGCCAGCTTCATTCGCCATCTTGTTTCAAAAGGGCTGCCATTTAAAAAAATAAATAAATTTTAAATTTAAAAAAGTCCTTCCGGCCAGTGCCGGGAGGAAGAGGTAGCTTTCATATTCCTTATTTTTTAAAAGCCAGCTTATATTCTTCAAACACACGGAACTCAAATTAGTGGAACCCGATTACAGAAGATTAAATACAAATTTTTGTCAATATTGAATATGAATGAGAATTTCGCCAAAGTAGTCAGCTTTATCAAAGCTGGTTTTATTAAGTTTATATTTTGTGCCAAATTCGGTGATATCCCGAATTATATTAATAATTATATTAACCCGAATTATCGGTGATAGCCCGCCATTTTAAAACAACATAATGGGTGCAACAAAGATCACCAATGAACTTGGTCGAGACCTTAATAATACCTGTGCACATGCTTACTCATATCTAAATCGGTTGATATATACGAGTGCTGTTGCAGGCAAAAAATCAGATTTTTCAAAATGTCACACACATTCGAAATTCAAACTGCTACATCTCTTTACATCTACAGGCCTTTTTTTACATAAAGGCAAAACAAAACAAAGTGCTATAACTCAACCATTTTTTAAGATATAGACGAAACAAAAAATGCTCCGGAATCTTCGTATCAAGCTCAAACACATAAGAAAAAAATCTTTTTCGATTTATAATTTTTTTGTACTTCATTTTAAATTTAATTTTTTTTTTAAATTTTAAATGGATGACATTTTGAAACAAGCTGGCGTATGAAGCTGGCCAACGAACTCGGTCGAGACATTGCTATGTACTATGCACATGCCTTGTCACATCCAAATCGATTCATAAAAACGCATATTATCGCGTGACAAAAATCAGATCGTTTCAAAATGTCAGCCATGCTAGAAATTCAAAGTGCTATAACTCAGCCATTTTTTATGACATAGACGAAACTAAAAATGCTCCAGAATCTTTGTATCAAGTCCAAACACATAAGAAAAAAATATTTTTCAATGTCTAATTTTTTTGTGGGTCATTTTTAATTTAAATTTTTAAAAAATTTTTTAAATGGCCGCCATTTTGAAACAAGATGGCGGATGAGGCTGGCCAACGAACTCGGTCGAGACTTTGCTATGTACTATGCACATTCCTTGTCACATTCAAATCGGCTCATAAATACGTGTATTATCGCGTGACAAAAATCAGATCGTTTCAAAATATCAGCCATGCTAGAAATTCAAAGTGCTATAATTCAGTCATTTTTTAAGATATAGACGAAACGAAAAATGCTCCAGAATCTTTGTATCAAGTCCAAACACAAAAGAAAATAATGTTTTTCAGTGTCTAATTTTTTTGTGCCTCATTTTAAATTTAATTTTTTTAAAATTTTTTTTAAATGGGCCCCATTTTGAAACAAGATGGCGGACGAGGCTGGCCAACGAACTCGGTCGAGACATTAATATGTACTATGCACATGCCTTGTCACATCCAAATCGATTCATAAAAACGCATATTATCGCGCGACAAAAATCAGATCGTTTCAAAAAATCAGCCATGCTAGAAATTCAAAGTGCTATAACTCAGCCATTTTTTGTGACATAGACGAAACAAAAAATGCTCCAGAATCTCTGTATCAAGTCCAAACACATAAGAAAAAAATATTTTTCAATGTCTAATTTTTTTGTGGGTCATTTTAAATTTAAATTTTTTTTAAATTTTTTAAATGGCCGCCATTTTGAAACAAGATGGCGGATGAGGCTGGCCAACGAACTCGGTCGAGACTTTTCTATGTACTATGCACATTCCTTGTCACATCAAAATCGGTTCATAAATACGTGTATTATCGCGTGACAAAAATCAGATCGTTTCAAAATATCAGCCATGCTAGAAATGCAAAGTGCTAAAACTCAGTCATTTTTTAAGATATAGACGAAACGAAAAATGTTCCAGAATCTTTGTATCAAGTCCAAACACAAAAGAAAATAATCTTTTTCAGTGTCTAATTTTTTTTGCCTCATTTTAAATTAAATTTTTAAATTTTTTTTTTAAAATGGCCATCATTTTGAAACAAGATGGCGGATGAGGCTGGCCAACGAACTCGGTCGAGACATTAATATGTACTATGCACATTCCTTGTCATATCCAAATCGGTTCATAAATACGTGTATTATTGCGTGACAAAAATCAGATCGTTTCAAAATGCTAGCCATGCTAGAAATTCAAAGTGCTATAACTCAGCCATTTTTTAAGATATAGACGAAACAAAAAATGCTCCAGAATCTTTGTATCAAGCTTAAACACATAAAAAAAATCTTTTTCAATGTCTAATTTTTTTGTGCCTCATTTTAAATTTTAAATTTTTAAATTTTTTTAAATGGCCGCCATTTTGAAACAAAGCGGCGGATGAAGCTGGCCAACAAACTCGGTCGAGACATTGGTATATACTGTGTACACACGAAATTTAACGAACACACGAGTTACAGTAAGACAAATATCATATATATATATATATATATATATATATATATATTATATATGGATATATATAAATATATATATATGGATATATATATATATATATATATATATATATTATATATGGATATATATAAATATATATATATGGATATATATATATTATATATGGATATATATAAAGATATATATATGGATATATATATATATATATATCAGTTTTGAACGGAGGGTGGTTTCGGGGTCTAGGGGTCATGATCGGTGAAAATATACCAAAATTTTTCGGAATCGTTTTCCTCCGAACGGCTGCAATAGGTAGCTTTTTTTAATGAAAGCTACCTAATAAATTATCAAAAAATTGAAAAATGAAAATTTTTTTTATGTGTTTGACGTTGATACAAAGATTCCGGAGCAGTTTTTGTTTCGTATATATCTTAGAAAATTGTTGAATTATAGCACTTTGAATTTCTAGTATGGCTGACATTTTGAAACGATCTGATATTTGTCACGTGATAACACGCGTATTTATTAACCTATTTCGACGTAAGAAGGCGTGTGGATAGTATATCGTAATGTCTCGACCAAGTTCGCTGGCCAGCTTCATCAGCCACCTTGTTTCAAAATGGAGGACATTAAGTAAAAAAATATATATACATTTAAAGTGAGGTGCAAAAAAAATTAGAAATTGAAAAAGGTTTCTTTCTTAAGTATTTGACCATGATATAAGGATTCCGGAGCATTTTTTGTTTTGTCTTTATCTTAAAAAATGGCTCAGATATAGCAGTTTGAATTTCTAATGTGGATGACATTTTGAAAAATCTGATTTTTTGCCTGCGACAGCACTTGTATATATCAACTGATTCCGATGTGAGAGAGCATGTGCACAGGAATAACTAAGGCCTCGACCAAGTTCACTCGTTAGCCTCATCCACCATGTTGTCTTAAAATGGCAGGAACTTCACGATATCGCCGAATTTGGCAACCAAATATAAGTTACTTTAAATAAAAGCAGCTTGGATAAAACTGACTAATTTCGCGAAATTCTCATTCATAATGATTTAGTATTGATAAAAATTAGTATTGAATCTCCTATAATCGGTTTCCACTAAATTGAGCTTCGTGTGTTTGAATAATATAAGCTTGCTTTTTTTAAAATAAGGAATATGAAAGCTAGCTCTTCCTTCCGGCACTGGCCGGAAGGACTTTTTTTACTACATTTTTTCAGTTTTTATAGAGAAATGGCAAAAAGAAGATATAATTGCTATTTTTCAACTATTTTCCCTTTACTTTATACAGAAATGGAGTACTTGAGTTGCCAAAATTAAACAAATGTCGCTAAAAACTACAAAAAAAAAAAAAATTAATATTTCAAAAATAAATGGAGATGCAGTTTTCAAACAAATTGCATTACAAAATACTTTTTTTCCCCAATACGCCGGTATGAAAATTGAAAATGCGCAATGCTTAGAAGTCTTAAAAAATGCTGTTAATTGTACAAGGATACATCGGCTTTTGTTTTACGGCTGCCCTATACAAGGCATCATTATATTTGAAGACGACACAAAATAAGCTAAGAGAAAGAAATAGCATACCGTGCCGGGGCTAATAAAACAATCAATGAATGCAGCTACCTCATATTGTAGGAATATAAAAAAATCATGAAATTCCGCAATTCCGCGTTCACTATAATTCATGTATGAGTATATTATTATTCTGCTTAAATATTTATTTTGTATAATATTTTTTAAATAATTTAAGTAAGTATATATTGAACTTCCCAGAACTTTCCTCATTAATGACGCTTAAAAACAAGTACAAGAATCATATTTTTTATTTAGAACAATGAAATATTTAGTTTTTGATCCTACAAAGCTGTGTTTTTAGAGAAAAGTAGACACACACACACACATATATATATATATATATATTTGAGTTTTAGAGATTAAAAAACTTTGCAAAATTAAGTATGACGAATTATTTTCTGATCCTTTATGAAAGTTCTTTTAGACATTTTCCGAGTATTTAATATATTTTAAATTGAATTTCTAAAAGTATTTTGAGAGAAAATAACATTTCCTACTAGAAAGGGGTATTTTAATACAAACCTAATTATGCGTAGAAGAATTCCGGAATTTCTTTTCAGTGTATTTGTGTTTAAGTTAGAAACTCATTCTTTTGTTGATACATTCAGAAAATTAAATTTTATCTCGAGAGGTTTTCTGAATAATTTTCTTACTCTGTAATTGAATGCTCAAATTGTGTTATTATTCGTATTTAGTTTTTAACCGAGTTCCAACGAAGGCGGTTTTAAAATTCGTTTGTATGTGGTGGCGTGATTCCACCATTTTTATTTTATTTTTAATTTTTCATTTGTGGACTCAGTGGAATTACAAAAGCTTAAGGGTTCTTCTGTTTATTTACTATGATTGTATTAGCTGAAATACCTGGCATTACGCGGGGTTTAAACATATTTGATTAGGAAAATCAGTTTTAAAATCAAACATCGTACGGAGTATGAATCTTGCGCAAATATGCTCTCTTGCCTTGAGAGAGCCTTGGGAAATTTTGCTTTTATACCAGCATTTAAAAAAAAAATTCCAGCAGGCAAGAGCAGGGGCGGACTGGCCCACCCCGCTACCCCGCGATCGCGGGGTGGGCCAAACGGGTGTAGTGGGCCAAAAAAAAAATTTTTTTTACTTTTCTTTCTTTTCACTAAAACTAAAAAAAAATAATTATGAAACTCAACTTTTCTTGGTAGCGAGGTGGGCCAAAAAAAAAAAAATACATTTTTTAAAGTTGTTTTCTTTTCAACAAAAATTTAAAAAAAAATCTAAAAAAAATATGAAATTTAATTTTTCTTGGTACCAGGGTGGGCCAAACGGTTGTAGTGGACCAAAAAAAAAATACATTTTTGTAGTTTTTTTCTTTTTAATAAAACAAAACAACAAATTATGAAACTTAATTTTTCTTTTCCCTTTTTTTCCGTGAAGCATCCCTCCCTTTTTTTTTTTTTTGATCGGATGTAAGTCTTAATTTCTACCTTCCCTCTCCCATCAGCAATTTTTGCCAGATCTGTGCAAATTACTCATTTTGTATAGAAGCCGAGAGATAGGGGATAAAGTAAAAAGCACATATGGTCAGTGAAGGTTGGGAAGTTGTTCGGTGTGATGAGTCTACCTGTGGACACTTGCGTAGTAACAAAAGATAGGCAAGGCTTAGCTTACCTATCTAGGAATAATCTACAGATCAAGGATCTCGGGAGGCATGAATTAACTTAAAGAGAAAAACGAGAGGAGGCAGCGGCAGACTTGAATAATAGAGACGTTAAACACGGCAATTTTCTACAATTGGTAATGCTGTTATGTAAATGTAATAAAATTTTGCACGGTTATGTAACACAGGCTATGGAGAGAAGTCAAGAAAGAGGATCTTCAGAAAGTATGATGAAGCCTAGAATAGAACTGAAAGAAGAACAAAATGAAAATCCCAAACGGTATGGAAGAGGTTTGTTGATCACATTCCTGTCCAAGTAATTTATAAATCAGTTAAGTGCTTATCTCTCCATTCAGATCCAAATAAACATTGCCGATGATGCAAGACAGTCAAGTCCATTCAGTATGGAAGCAAATTTCACAAAAGATATATCGGTAATGGAGCAGTTGGCTCTTTGTGTTCGTTATGAGCAGCGTGGTAAAGTGAAGATAAGTTTTTAAAATTGGCTGATGCCCCCAAAACAACAGGGAAAGCCGTCTATCTCCAAGTAAAAGAAGAACTTAAAGTTTAAACTCCCTTCACCACAAATAGTTGGGACTTTTTTTGATGGTGCAGCAAATATGAGTAGGAGATATAAAGGTCTGCAGGCGCAACTGTAAAAGACAATCCAAATATACAGCATGTTCATTGATATGCACATGTGTTTAATTTGTTCCTGGCAGATGCAACAGAATGTTGTAAATTGACAACGAACTTCTTGGTCTTAATGTAAGCTACAACCATGTTTAGCTCAGAGTCATATGAACGAATGGAAGCATGGACTTCACTGAATAAGGAGCCTGTAGGTGGAAATAAACTTCTTCGCCGATTACAAAAAGTAAGCGCTACTGAGTGGTGGATTAAGGATCGAGCACTTAATAGCATCTTTGGCGAGTCTTCGAAATCTTTTAAAGATCAATATAAGTTTTTAACATTGCTTAAGTGTCTAGAAGGTGCCACTGAAATGGACGATTTACCGTCACATATATCTTTTTCGGCACGATCACCGACTGATAATTAGTGCAGGGTCAATCCATTTCAAGTGGTCCAGCACTGGTTGCTCGACCATTTTTAAAAAATCTGAAATTTTTTGTACAACAACCCTAACATGATGGAATTTCAAAATGACTATTATTTTAATTTTATTAATTTTTGTTTGTGCATGGCGGCCATCTTTGTTTCATCGTCTGCAGCAATTTTTTCACAAGAAGGGTTTACGGAATTGTAAATAATTCATCGTTTTTTTATACAATTCAAGTGCGGATTAAAGCAATTTGTACAGAATACATTGGGCTAAAAATTTGGTAATGGAGTAGTTTCCGAAACTAACTGCTTATTGGTAAAATGTAAGCATAAAGTTTAAGTTTTTTTTCCAAAATTTGTCCGTTTACAAGAGGAAATTTTTCTAGCAAGGAAAACGGTCCACATGACATAATTTTTTTTTACAAATAGGCCGAAAGTACTTGTACTCTCACGCCGAGTTCCAGATCTGGGACTTGGTTTCTCTTCGCTAAAAATTTTTGAAAAATGACAAAAATCGCACATTTCAGGCTTTGATATCTCTGGTGGGGCACGAGATAAAAATCTGAAAATTTTTTAATAAGAGTATTGTATGGTAGTGTTATGCACTAGAAATTTCAGGATGGAGATTTGACTACAAGCTGAGATATGGCAAGGGCAACATGTCGAAACAATACTGCCAAACTACTGTTTTGTTGTAGTTTGGCAGTAGTACTCTGCCAAAGTACAACAAACTAAGTACTCTGAGATAAATACTTAGCTGTATAAATTTAAATGATACAGCTAAGTATTTATCTCAGAGTATCATTTAAATTTATTTTTTAGATTATCTTTAAATAATAGTAACAGAAAATAAAGCCCTTTGCAATTAATTTAAAAAATAATTATGCCTAAGGCCTACATTTTGTATGGTTTCAGTAATTTTTGTTGTAATTTTAGTAACTAAAAGAAACCTCAGCACTTTTACACACACACACATATACCGGGTGTCCGAAAAAGGACTGACTGATTTTAAAATTCAATAACTTGCAAACGGTGACAGATATTAAAAAAATTCTTGCAGGAGGGTTATACATAAGGTCAAAAGTTTTATTACAGTGATTTTCAATTTTAGTTCGATTTACAAACAATAGATGGCGCTGTAAGCAATAGTCGCTAAATACAGGCTCGATTTTTGGTCCTTTATCTTGTTCCATGCAGAAAAAGGAGATGGAAATCTATTATCCGGGCCACGAAGTTCCAAAAATCGAGCCTCAATTTAGCGACTACTGCTTACAGCGCCATCTATTGTTTGTAATTCGAACTAAAATTGAAAATCACTGTAATAAAACTTTTGACCTTATGCATAAACCTCCTGCAAGAATTTTTTTAATATCTGTCACCGTTTGCAAGTTATTGAATTTTAAAATCAGTCAGTCCTTTTTGGGACACCCGGTATATATATATATATACAAGACCTGAGACAAAAACAGAATAGGGAAAGAGAAAAGCTGTTAATGTTGGCATACTTGTTGAGACATGATCAAACGTGTCAAAACACATTCCTGCTTGTTGGTTTGAAAACCACAATTTTAATGCTGATTGCCAGTCCCTGAAACTTGTTCCTACCATAAGTATGTTCCTGTAAATGAAACATTATGCGATGTTACCATGCATCAAGTAATTTTCAGAAAGTAAAGGTACCCAAAGCCTTTTCAAAATTTATACTGCAGAAAAATCACATTTTGGCATAAAAAGTAAGCTAGGAATTATTAATGAATCGGGACTTGCACATAGTCATTTCAAAGTACATTTCTATGAGCCAGCAGGGCCAAGATCTTCAATCAAATTATCAAGAGATGACAAGACTTGGTTCCTACAAATAAAATTTTGAGAAAGATCAAAATTGTGGTTTTTGAACCAACAAGCAAGAATGTGTTTTGACACGTTTGATCATGTCTCAACAAGTATGACAACATTAACAGCTTTTCTTTTTCCCTATGTTGTTTTTGTCTCAGGTCTTGTATAATTTTTTTTTTATTTATGTAAAAGTGATGACGTTTCTTATAGTTACTAAAATTACTTACAACAAAAATTACTGAAACCATACAAAATGTATGACCTTAGGCATAATTATTTTTTAAATTAATTGCTAAGCTTTGCAAAGGGCTTTATTTTCTGTTACTATTATTTAAAGATAATCAAGAACATAATTTTAAATGACACTCTGAGATAAATACTTACCTGTGACTACAACAAAACAATAATTTGGCAGTATGGTTTTGGCATGTTGCCCTTGCCATATCTCAGCTTGTAGTCAAATCTCCATCCTGAAATTTCTAGTGCATAACACTACCATACAATACTCTTATTAAAAAATTTTCAGATTTTTATCTCGTGCCCCACCAGAGATATCAAAGCCTGAAATGTGCGATTTTTGTCATTTTAGAAAAATTTGGGATTTTTTTTAGCGAAGAGAAAGCAAGTCTAGATCTGGAACTCGGCGTGTGATTACAAGTACTTTCGGCCTATTTATAAAAAAAATTATGTCATGTTGACAGTACTCCTTGCTAGAAAAAATTCCTCTTGTAAACGGACAAATTTTGGAAAAAAATTTAAATATTATGCTTAAATTTTACCAATAAGCAGTTAGTTTCGGAAACTACTCCATTACCAAATTTTTAGCCCCATGTATTCTGAACAAATTGCTTTAATCCGCACTTGAATTGGATAAATAAACGATGAATTATTTACAATTCCGTAAACCCTTCTTGTGAGAAAATTGCTGCAGACGTTGAAACAAAGATGGCCGCCATGCACAAACAAAAATTAATAAAATTAAAATAATAGTCATTTTGAACTTCCATCATGTTAGGGTTGTTGTACAAAAAATTTCAGATTTTTTAAAACTGGTCAAGCAACGAATAAATGATTTTCTGGACCACTTGAAATGGATTGACCCTGCAAGTTTCAGCATATATTAATAGCAACCTTTTTAAGCGACCTATTCAATATATCTATTCTGACATCGAAGTATCTGCATAGATAAGCGGCCTGGGATACTTAACTCCTGCTAACAAAATCCAAACCCTGAAATCCAATATCCTACAGAAACGACATAATTTTGATATGGCTATGAAAAATACTTCTGAATTTGCGGAACATCTTCGGAAACAACTAATAGAAAAGGAGTAAACCATTGAAATTGAGAGTTTCCTATCGAAAAAAAGAATATATAGCAAAACGTCGATGTGGTAAATATTCTCCCGATGAGGCAAGAAGTATTATCGGACTTAATTAAGGGAAACGTTTATAATGTCATTTTATACACAACTATTCAGCAGTTGAATACACGATTTACTGGAAATGACTCGCCCATGAAAAACATTGCGTGGTTCGATCCTCGCTGCTTCAGTGAGGTTAAATTTTTAAATGAACTTGCTGAAGAAGCTCGGCACTATACTCATTATAATCCGTCGCTATTGCAGCAGCAATCTCGACGTATCAAGCTCTACGCCGCTTACAGCAAAAAAACGAGCGATTCAGAAGAACTCATTAAAGGTGATGAGGATCGCTGTAAAGTTAATAAGAAATGTAAAAAATGCCTACCTTGTGCATTAGAATTATTGTGTGAGTGGAATGCCTATGGTCGTATTTATCCAAAACAAAGATGTGTCGAACATTTATTTATTGAACATTTATTCAGTGTCGAACACGTAAGCGTACATGTGTGTATGGGTGGAGCGAGTTACGAGTAGAACAGGACTTGTAAGTGAGCGTGGCAATTTTCACGTTTTGTTCGCTCGCACACCTCGCCGAATATCTTAGTGTTTTTTTGCTACATACGGTAAAATTCAAAAGCAAACAGTAAAAATGAGTAACAACCAACGTTCGAATGCTGGAATGAGGTGGAGAATAGCGGGGAGACTGGAAACAAGGCAGTCTCAGGTGCAGATTCCTGGAGACTTCAATGTAACGCCCAACGTCGTATCAAACTTATGGAAACACTTTAAGGATATTAAATCCATAGAGAGAAAGCTTGGACAATGTTGTCCAAGAGCCACGACGGCCAGTGAAGATCGCTATTTATCTATTACAGCGAGGGGTAACATGAGTGCAGCATCTTCCCAGGCCTCTCATGACTTTCACGCGGCTACAGGAAGCCGAGTTTCAAGGGTTACTGTTTGCAGAAGACTACATGACAGAGGGTTGCTTGAGTCAGCTCACTTCTGCGCACGGGAAAACCCGTTTATCATGATACAGAGATAATCGACTTTGGACGAGGGATCCTTAAGGGACTGTTCTATTCACTGATGAGTCTCGGTTCAGCCTACACTCTAATTCTCGACGTATACTTTCATTTGGAGAAAACCAGGGATTCAATACATGCCTCCCAACATCCGAGAAAGAGACCACTATGACAGCGGAGGTTTGATGGTCTGGGCAGGCATCATGTTGGATGAGCGCACACCCCTCCCTATGTTTGGCAAAGGCTCTGTCACTGGTCTGAGGTGTAATGATGATACCTTTGTACATTATGTTTGCCTTTTTAGGGATGCAGTTGGCCCTGATTTCATTTTAAGGGACTACAACACGCGCCCAGATAGAGCTCATCTGGTCGACGAATTTCTGCAAAGTGAGAATATTCACTTGATGGGTTGGTCCGTCAGATCGCCAGACCCTACAGAGCATATCTAGAAGGGGAGGACGATTGGAATTCACTTTCCACATTCCAGAACCACTGAGTGCTTGAAAACAGCGTTGCTGCAGGAGTAAGACTAACTGCCACAGGGACTCATAAACTGCCTGATTTCCATTATGAATTCATTGTGGGAGCTGTATAACTGTAAGAGGGGAACATATCCCTATAAACCCATTTTTTTAATTCAAAATTGTAAGCTCTGTTTTATACCTTCTGACGCTGATGAGTCTTATGCGAGAACTGTTGAATGGTTATTTTTTTTTAATTTTATCAACCTACTTACATACCTAATTTCATTAAAATCTACCATGTAGTTCTGGAGATAATCAACCAAATTACGATTATGATAAGATAATAGATGGAGTTGCCTCAAGTTCAAAAGAATTGTCCATATATCTGACATTCTAATTAGCTAGTAGTGAGGGTATAAAACAAACTAATCAATTTTAAGGTACTATATTCATATTATAAACAAGCATTAATCAATGTACGAAGGGAAGTCAGTATTCAAACATTTTAACAATGGGGTTGTCGATTGGTGGGCCAACGCTTAAATCTAGCGGGGTGGGCCAAACTGTGCCAGTCCGCCCCTGGGCAAGAGCATACTGCTCATTGTGTGTTGCCTCCATTCGTTCTGTATTCGATATTGAAAATATCTGTCACTGACGTAATTCTGGAAATAATCGAAAAAAATTTACCACGTATTTATTGCACATTAAGCTAACAATGGAACATAAAAGTAAATTTGTGTGCAATAAGGTATGCTAATAAAAAATTATTGTAATTCTTTATAGGGCAGCCATCGTACTTTCGATATTTAATGGAGTATTTATAAAAACAACGATTCATTTGCTACTACTGATTTTCAGAAACGTTTCCGAGCGTTTTATAGCGTTTTAATAAGTTTTCTCAAACCGGAATATCAGATTTTAGGATGCTACCAATTCTAAAATAAACGTTTCATGTTTAACAAACATAGCAGCTGTGTAATGAATGCTAACGTTAATTTTAAAGCTGTTAATTGATCATGTTTGTCTGTAAAACATGTTTTACAAACAAACATGACAAAAAAAAACTTTGTTTTCATAAATACTTCTATAAATCTTGAAAATATATTGGTTTCTGAGCTTTTTAAGAATAAGGAACGTTTTTCAAAATCGTGGTTAACTCGGTTGAGTATATTCCATATTTTCTTTCGTGGTTTTATTATACACGGTGATTATAATTAAAAGTTCACTTTCAAAAGGCTGTAAAAAAAGAACCACTGGTCAGAATGGCATGATATTTCATGCGAGTATACGTGAGGCATTGGGAATTTGTTTTGCGAAAGAAAAAAAGCACCGAAGTTGGCCGATAGATGGCGCTGTACTCGTCATACGATGCTAATTAAAAGATTTGACATGCTGTTGTGGCACTCTTTGTTCAAAGCATATCCACCACGACAAGGTGATGCCACAGACGATAGGAAAAAAATCGGTTTTTAATAGTCCCTAGGCCAAAAACCGTGGAAATAGCAAAAACGAAAATGAACCCGTCTCTTCAAATTTATCAATCAATTTCTTCAGACCGAATGCAGTCATGGGGTCAGGCCAGTGCCGCTTCTTAAACCCTTTAATGTTCGGAAGTTCTTCAATTACCGCATAGTTACGTTCTTGTAAGAAAAGCTTCACAAGCAGAGCCCAAAATCTTTCAATGATAGTGTCATGACTACCTTCTTAGACGCAGAATAAGAGGAACAGAAACTGTGTGTTCCCCGACTTTTTATCACAAGTGCAATGTGCAGTGCGCATGTCACGCCTTTTTATTAGCATCTTATGACGAGTACAACGTCATCTATCAGTCAACTTTTGTACTTATTTTTTTCTTTCGCAAAACAAATTTCCATTGCTTCACGTATACTCACATGAAATATCAGGTCATTCTGACCTGTGCTTCTTTTTTATAGCCTTTTGAAAGTGAAACTTTAGTTATAATCACCCTATATTTTCCTAGATAAAGAGACATCTGCCTTATTTTACAATGTGCACTAGTCAACATAAAAATTCAAAAGTAAATGTTAAACAAATGGGGAATTTTTAGCAAATTTCTCGATTGCATTTCAATATTTTCCATTGATTCTTTTTGCATGGTATAGCCGATTTGAAATCTGAGGTTATATTTTTCTGCTATTGTTTTTGCTGTGTAATTTTATTGTGAAGAAACTTTTAATTTTGGGGAAAAAATGATTTATTGGCCCCAAAAGTAAAAATGTTCTGAAAATGAAAAAAAAAAAAAAAAAAAAAATGCCGAAAGATACAATTTCATAAACTTCAGATTCCTATGAACAAAAAATCATTTTAAAAAACTGAAATAGAAATGAGTAATTTGCAAATAACATCTACAATGGTTTAACTTTAGATTGCGAATGCCGTTGCGCGATTAGGGTACGCTCCCAATATTAAATATCTAGTTGACCCACCCGGCGTTGCCTGTACCCGTGGTAATAACCTTAAATATACTTAAAATCAATGTTGAATCATTTTATATATTTAAATGAAAGTCTTTCTAAACGATCCTAATGTTGGGGACACCACTGCCCTCTGCAGCGTACATTCTCGATTTCTTATAATCTTTTTTAGGTGCGTTCTTAATTGTATAAATACGTAGCACCTATAGTCGTCATCTAATTCATCCGTTTATCTGTTTATGCGTTTGTTCACCTATAGCAGCGCAAAAAATACCCAACCGAATGGTTTAAAATTTAATATATATAATCGTTGCAGAATTTCGTCCAGTCATTTCAACTTTTAAGAAAATCAAATCTAAACTCAAAAAGATAGAAATAAAAGTTTTCTTCATTCTATTAAATCCTACAATACGCAATTAATTCAATGATATGCCATGATAGGTAATGATTCCAGATTGCCATGGTGATTACGTCCTATTTAAGATGGAAGCATATTATTTTCGTATTACTAAATTTAATATATATAATCGTAATAAATTTTGTATTCATACATTTTTGCATAAGAGTACAACAACTAATCTACCACAATCTGAACATTTATAAAACAAGTTATAGTATGAACGCGCCTCATTTTCCATGTTTGACGTACAATTTCTGACTTTTTTTTTTTCAAATGAAAATCTATCCAAATAAAATTAAAGTTATACTGCCCCACTGCCTTCGGCAGCGTACACTGGGTGGACTATGTACACTCCGGTCTGTTTTGGTGTTATATTTTAAACGAAAAATCGCCGTAGCCCGGTCAAGTGATGATAATATTAAATATATCTAAAATTTGTGTTGAATGAGTTTATATATTTAAACGAAAATCTTTTTAAAGAAACCTAATAATGGGGGGTTCCAACTGCTTTCGACAGCTGAAAAGTGATTTCTTATCAGTCGGATGTTTTACGGCATCTTTAAAAGTGACACAGGACTTACTTTGGGATTTTTAACTGGAAAGCTCTGCGTGATTAATAAGAGCCACACAACAACGCACAAACGTTATTAAAATACAAAACAACATGTTTAGAAAACAAAATCTATATCTTTTGTAGATTCTTACATATTATTGCATAAGTAGCTGACCCGCCCGGCGTTGCCCGGGCCCGTGATGAATGACCCTTAAATTAATTTTAAACTGTGTATGATTTTATTTCTTTAACCTCGTTTTATCTCAATTTATATCTTTAAATGAAAAGATATTGAATCGAAAGCATATTCTATTTTATATTTTATTTTCTGAGTAATTTTATTTTGGAGTCTATGCGTACCAAAAGCGAGCGAAACTGCGACGAAACACTCAGGTTTTTACTGATTTCGTAAAAATTTTCACACATTTTATTTTGTAAAAAATATTTCTATCCATCCGAACGTTTCAAAATTTTGTTAGGTGATGTAAATCTGGTCTATTGAGATTCTCAAAAGATTGTCTTAAAATACGGACGTTTAGTTGCTTTTAGCGTAGATAATATATCGTCTCCGTTAGGCGCGTAGTGATCTGAGTTCGCCTGTGTATTTGAAAGCGTTAAAATTCATTTTTTCACTTTCTTCCATCGATTGGAAGAAAGTTTCAGATTTAAGAACATATTATTTGTTTGTCGGTACCTCAAAAATAAAAAAAAAAAAATAAATTAACTGTATACATTGCAAACTGCACATTGTTCTTAATTTATTTTAGGGTTGTCTTATAAGAATAAAAAACAAAAGATTTTAAACAATTGTGTATTTTATATTGTTTTTAGAATTTTTTTTCGGAACAATTGTTCCAAATTTTCATGAATTTTTCATCTTTTAAATTTTGTACAAAAGTTTTGGGAAGAATCTTATTGCTATATCAAATAGGGAAAAAACATACTCTATTACTATTACGTCTTAACATAAGGGAAAACAATTCCAAGCTGAAAATTTCGGTAAAATTAGAGCGTAAATATTTAAGGGGAGTAGAAATTTCAAAAAATCGATTTTTTTTTCATATTTCGAAAATATAATATCTCGAGAATATATTGGCTAGAGCAAAAATTAAAATATTCAATATTACCAGAGTTATCTCACTTTTAGTCGAGCGCACCAGAGCCCGCATGTTGTGCTAGCGAATAAACGAAGATCTTCCTCCCTTACTTCCTCAAGAACTTCAAGAGCATCTCCTACCAATCTACGAAGATTTATCTAGGGATGACTTACTCCAAAGATGCTTGGGTGGCCACACCCAGAACGCCAACGAAAGTTTTAGCGCAACAGTTTGGCGGTTATTTCCAAAACACCTGCATTCTGGACTACAAATTGTTGAAATTTCAGCATACATCGCTGCTGGGATATTTAATGAAGGCTACACTTCCGTTCTTAGAGTTAAGGATAATTTAAATATTGTTGTTGGCACCTATGCCAAAGTTTTTGCCAAAAACACCGATGAGACGCGAGTAACGAGACAGAACCGGAGTAGTCTTTTTCAGACAAAAGCAGCTCGTACAGCCCGAAAACAGCAGCAACTCGAAGAAAACCAGCTTTTTGAGGAGTCCAAAGGTTTATTATGTGCACCTGGGATAACTGATTGATCGGTAAGTCACTAAAACCAGTAATTTTATCGTACTGAAACTTTAAACGCGATTATCTCGAAACTATGTATTCAAAAACTGATCGTGGTGTAACTCAAAAAGTTATCGACCAATTTGACTGATTTTTGGTGAGGCTTTTCTTTATATCATTATCGAAAGGATGTACCTAAAGTTTAAAAGATTTCGTGTAAATAAACAAATTTTTAGGGATGAAAAATTTCGAAAAAATAGTACAAAATCCGAACATTTTATTAAAAACCGTACTTAATTTTTTACTCAATACTTTTTATCGTTTTATAGGTTTATCCTTCCCGTGCATATGTTAGAAAAAGAAAATGTATTTTTTATTTTTTTTTCAGATCAATAGAAAAAGAGTGACGAGTGCATAGCACTTTTGGGCCTCGCGCCTGAGACGCCCGAAGAAAAATTTTGCTGAGTCGCCATTTTGTAAAAGAAAAGAAAAAAAATTTTTTTTGTTCTCTACAAAGATGTAATAAAGCTATGTTACAGTTTCAAAATCATTCCGATTATTTTACCACCTTTAAAAAAATTAATGAAAAATGACTGATTTTGAGGCGTCTAAAGGGATTTCCCCCCTTAACATTTAGGTATTACTATTTTAAATGGAATCTAAACATTTAAATTAATGATAATGAAACCTTTATTCATAGAAACGATACTTATATAAGGGAAATGCCTAACAATCCAGTTTTATCGCAATCTATACTTGTCGCAAGTTTATGTCAAATTCCTGGAAAGGTATTTAAAATTAGACTAGTTTAATTCAGTTCTACAATCGAAATATATATAACTTAAATGGCTCTGGTTGAGTTTAATTATTTAAAGCGTAGCGAATGGCATTATTCCTCAGTGTTGTATAGACGAATTTGAATTGCCATTTTTAGTCCAATTTCTGCGAACGTTTCGTAAACAATATATTTTGATCTCGACTTAATACTACTATTAAAGCTACGAGGGTGTATCAATAAGTTTTGGTCCTCACATAGAAATGATTTAGTGAAATTTAAGAAATTGATACGCCCTTATTAGCTCTTTTGTATATAGTCACCATGCAGCACAGTAATACATTTCTACAAATGGTATTTCAAAGAGACGGGGGGGGGGGGGGGGCAGGATGTATTCCAGAAGGTGCGATAGTAGATCCAAAGGGGGCATTTTTTAAACTTTTGCTGACTCCCATCCCACATGTGGCATATTATTTGAAAGGCCTGTGACCACTTATTCATGCAATGCACCTCCCTCTCCCCCAAACTCCCCCCCCCCCCGTGGGGCATGAAAGATGTCCGCAAAATTTAGAAAAGTACCTTTTAAAAAAAAGTTAAAAGTGTAACAGTTTACTTTGTTCATGTTATTAAAATCTTTATCAACATCTTTTTCTTTAATAGAAAACAGATAGAACCTCTAACGAGACGCAAACTCTTTTTTAATTAAAATATATTCGGATATGCTTCGGTATGTGCTGCATTTATGCCAAAGAGAAGAATGAATGCCAAAATTATTATTTTCCTATACTCATTCTCTGTCAAATAAATATGTTTTTTTTTTTTTTTTTTTTTTTTTTTTTTTTAAATTCATGCTTTGTATGCGGGAATCTTAAAACTATTGTGATCTACAGATAGAAATTCAGTACATTTAAAAGTTCCAAAAATCTTAAAAATAGATGGCTATTTAAGCACCACAATGCTTTAACATTTTGTTCGTATAGGATCATATCAATAGATTCCAAGAGACACTCGATATTATTTGAACCCTTTTCCTTATTTCCTGTGCGCAGTCTGATACTGGCAAAAGCCGGCAACGCATGAAGATTTTAGCAAATATATTTTCTTTTGATACATCAGTGGTTACATATATGCTAGCAAGTATGCTGAATTTATGCATTCTCTCCAAGTATATTTTATTCGTATGGGCTGGAGTCTTGCGTTTTAATAATTACTGTTTTTAAATTAGAACATTCTTTTTAGCGGTTGTTGATTAATCTTAATTAGTTTTTCTTTATAAACTATAAGAGGTTTAATTGTCTTCCTATTCGTTCTAATTTTAGAAGTCAAATTTTATGAATGACATAAGGAAATGTAGAAATTTATGTGAAGACCTCAAGATTGAGATAATTAATCGAAATTTTAAAATTAAACTATAATTTCAAAATTTAAAAGGATTGATTTTTGAAATTCAATATAGAGACTTTTAAACTTAATTAAACCATAGAATCTTTAAAAAATCTAAATTTTAAAGGATTTTTTTGTTTAATATCTCAGAGTTGTAATGATTTAACAAAAGTTTTCATGCAACTTATATTTTTTCTAAAACCTTACAAAAGTTTTTACTAAGCATATCTTTTTTTTTATTTTCCTTTTTTTGTCACAATTTTTTTTTTATATGGTTTTGAAAAAAAAAATTGTATACGTTGCTCTAAAAAATATACACAAGTTTATAAAAAAAATAACTTTTAGAAATTCTTTAGTTTGAAATGAGTTTATTTTGTTACTAAAAATAAATTAATTATTACAACAAAATAATACTTTTGGCATATGTAATGCTTCAGATATATTTGATATATTTTTTTGGAAATAAAACATGATTTTTTCATCATACATGAAATTTCAATTATTATTTATAGTAGTTACCTTGATGAATTGCTAAAAATCTGTAACAATGGCGTTATTTTTAAAAATTATTTATGAACATTTTTTAATTATCACTATTTTGTTTATTAAAAAAACGAAACAGACCAAAATTGAAGTATTCGTACTTTTATTATTACGAACTTCCGTTTTACTCTTTATTGTTAGATTTAATTTATAATTAATAAACATATGTTTGAAGAAAACTTATAAATCCTTTAATACAATAATTTCTCGCTACCTTAGGTGTATTCGTGATAATTAATAAGGCTAAACTATTTCGAAATAAATCAATCTTTATTTTTAATAAACACATAAACACAAGATTGAATAACAAATAAAAATACCTTTACATGTCTTTATCGGAAAATTGTAATAATAAAATTAATATTTTCCTTTATTGTTATATGATATCACATTAAAATCATGGCACAGCGAGTTCTACAAATATTAAAGAACATTTTTATTTAATAAGAAGTATGACAAAAGTACATATGTTAAAAATAAATGCGATGGGGGAAGACTCTTTCTATCGCAGCATGAAACTCTGTAATATGAAATACACCAAAGAATGATGTATTATCCAAAGTATTAAAAAAACATTGGGAAGTTTCTAATATCGATTTCTTTATCATTAGAGAAGTAACATCTTTTAATAAGCATGAATATGAAACCTGACACTTTATTCGAACTTCCATTTTATATTAAACTAATGTTACATGTATTAAATTTTTTTATAGATCAAATAAATGGAAAGATCGTAATATTTCTTAAAGTTTCGTGTTGCAGTCTATATTTTTACTTGTCTGAGTTTCATTTTGAATTTTTTAATAAACTAGTATGAAAACTGGCTTGCTTTAGTTTAAATTTACTATATATAAATCCTTTTGAATATCATGAAATAATACTATAAAAAGAAAAGTGCCCAGATAAACTGGTGGCATTGAGTACACAGGCTATTCACACTATTTGTATATTATACTCTTATTTCAAAGAATTATGACACTCGAAAAATAATGAAATCGATAAAAAACCCCATCTAACTAAATTAAGGGGGAGATTAGCCCCCACTCCTCCAATTTATACTTAACCAATGAACCTCCAAATTTAATCAGGGAAGCGCCTTATCAGAATAAACAGGTATATCAAATTTGAAGCAAATCGAGTAATTCTGCATGATAAGCCCATTTATCATCATTACGGGGGCTAGCCACGTTCCCCCGCTTTTATTCTTAACCAATGAACCCCCAAAACTAATCAGGGAAGCACCTTATCAGAATGAACCTATATCCAAAATTTAAAGAAAATCGGACATTTCTATAATGAGTTATCGCGTTACGTACATACATACGTACATACAGAACCTGCGGGCACATTATCTCTCAAGCTTTAATAGTCCGTGAGCTAAAAATGTGCTTGTATTGCAATTAATAAGAATGAATTTTAATTTTTCTGGCGAATCATTAAGAATTTTTATTTTCTACGCATTTTTTAAATTGTAAAGCACAAATATGTGGTGTATTCCAATTTCAATAAAATATTTAAAATTTTACTATAAACAAAAATTCTTCTGAAATATGATACTTACAATCGATTTACGTTCGGAAAAGGGAGATAATAGGGATCTAATTTTCTTTTTAGTCAAAAACATCCAAAACTGCAATCCTTTAATCCATTCTGGCTTAGGATGTATTTAGTATCATGTTTCTTATAATAGTTGAATGATTTTTTTAATGGAATTTCAGTAAGCACAATAGAGTTTTATATGGAAAGTGAAATTCCACCGATGGAAACTTGCAAGTAGGGTAAGGTGGGTAAGGAGAAGGCAAGTAGGGTAACTTTACCTATTTCACCAAGTAACAATAAATGAAGAGATTTAAGGGATGGTGTTATACTTTATTTATAATCTTATATTATTAAGCAAAAAAAAAAAAAAAAATGCATTCATTAACTTATAAGAAACACTTTCGGTATTATTTGAAAAAATGATTATCCTCCTAAATGCGCAATCTTGTACAACCATTGAAGGCAAAAGAGAGCAGTCAAGTGTGCAAGAGTGCGCAATATAAGGGGCTATGCATATATAACTTTATCATTTTAGGGGGAAGGGGGGGGGGGTTGTCTTTTTGTCTTTTGATATCGTTATCATTTTTGATCCAACCAAAATTTTTTCTTTTTATTTGCAACCTGGTCTTTACATGAAAATAGCATGTTATCTTTTATGGTATGTTATCTATTTTTATGAAAATACAAAGTTATTATTAAAATCATTAAATGATTATAAAATTATTTAATTCCAAATTATGGAATACCCCAACGTTAGGCATTCCTATTCTTCTGTCATAAGTATATGCAAATATAATCCGCTGTTCTACAAACCATATGCGAAATATATTTGAAATTATACTTGTATTTAGGAAAATAAAAGAGAAAGAATGTTGTCCACCTGTATTTATTGATAAGAAGTTCTGTCTGCCCCCACCCCGTGCGGGGAAAGTGCAAAAAGACATAATTACTGCTGAATGCATTATGTAACAAAAAGGTATTATTAAATACTTTTAAATAGTATTTCTTTTAAGTGTTATTTGATATACTGTTTTTTCCTATATGAATGCATTATGTAACAAAAAGGTATTATTAAATACTTTTAAATAGTAAGTATTTCTTTTAAGTGTTATTTGATATACTGTTTTTTCATATATAAACTGATATTTTATTGACTTCTCTTCATTTGAATCAGTAAAGTATGCGAAAAATAAATGTAACAATATTTGTATATCACTCCAACCAAAAGAAAAATGTAAAGAATTTTTATACATTGATAACGATATCATTACCGAGGCGGGGGCGACGGCGGCAGGGGATGATATCATAAGGAGGGGAGGGGGCCCAAAATTACCAACAAGTTGATCATGTTATATATGCACAGCCCCTAAAAAAGGAAGCGTTTCACTTACAAACGTCACATTTGTTGTGACCACGACCTGCGTAGTCTGTACACTGTTCGTGTCAACAGTCTCTACAAGAAACTCACTCTATCCAATCCTTTATAATTTGTTCTCTATTGATTTCTGAGCAGCTTACATATATCAACAGTTTTTTCTTTGGTGCAGTTTTTGGCTTCATGGGTTAACTTTTACTCTTTATTTTTGTTTTGAGAAGGTTTCTGGCTTGTTTTCTGTGTGGTGAACTGCTTAAAATTTCAGACTTTCTGCTCCGTTTGTTATAGTATCACAGCGCAGATGATTTTTCATACGGCGCGGCGCAAGATGCAAGATGAAGTTGTTGAAGTGGAAGCTATATCTTGCGAAACCGAAGTTGGGTTTATTTCACAATGAGAATAAGTCATTTCTTTACATAGATTTTCTGCCTTTTCTAAAATATCATTTTCTGTTGAAAGTAAATCTGTTTCCTCCCTCATTCTCAGAGTTCTATGGTTCAACTGACACATGTGGTTCAACAGGTTTAGATTCTAATGGTCTTCCAATAACGCTGTTTGCTGAAAAGTCAGTACATATAAAAAAGGTAATTTTTGAAAGCTCTAAAACAGTTATTTTAAATACTGCTATAAAAACAGCAGCAGTTTCCCCAAAAGTAGGTGCGCACTCTTGCACACTTTGGCACTGCGCATTCGTGCACTATCGTCACTAAATATCTTTGAAACATCACTAGTGCCATCTATTGATAAACAAATGCAAGTCACTTAGGTAACAGGTAGTCCAATAATAACCTAATCGATAAAAACAAGAAAGAAAAAATCATGCGTCGAGCATAGATTATGAAACACTTTTCAACACATTCAGAATAATGTAACAAAATTGCATCGTTTAAAAAATTAAAATATTACGTCTAATTCAACCTTATGGAAACGCATAACACATTTCAAAACACAATCGCAGCTGTTTCCATCTACAATCGGAAAATTATCTGAATATTTTCAGCAGCCCTGTATAGGATATATAGATTTGTATCTATTAACTATATGCATGTCAAAATTTAGTTCACCTAAGAAATATATATACTTCACTTAAAATGTAGTTAGTCAAATTGTCTTCTGAACGCCTCATATATCTGATTCATTTGGACTTAGCTTTATCATCTTTGGGATCTTAATCAATGATTCTGGGTTAGAATCCCAAAACTTTATCTCTTTGAAGCTGAATAGCAACCCATCATCTTTTCCTTACAATTTGTTCTCCTGTTAGATTTTCACTTAGGATGATTAAATAGCGAAATTTCCTTAACTCGGTACAATCTTATAAAAAAGTTTTACTTTAAGATTCACATCGCATAAAATATCTCAAACCTTTTCCTCATTGTTAAACAGATAGTTCTGAGAAGGAAGTATTGTAAAGATTGTTTATTATCCGAAGCAAAAGATCAAACGAAATGTTTTCCTTTTCCATTTCATAAATTCAATGTATGTACGCTGGTCCTAAATTGCCCTCACTAAACAATTAATAAAAATTTAAATTACATTTATAAACTGCAAAAGGTACAACCTATTGATATAGCAACATCTACTTTAATTGTTTATTACGTAAAGCTTTTTGGAAGAACCTTCATCAAATATCAATCACAAATTTTTATATGCATTTGTCTTTCAAAACGTTATATAACTCGACTCAAAACATTCTAATATATATATTATATCAATGCATATAAGGTAAGGTGTCCTATTTTCGTCCCCCCCAGTCACTTTTAGCCCCTAAATGTTGTAATTTTCAGTGAAAACCTACCAAATTTGGATTTTACATAGACTAACTACCCACGCACATAGAAACATAGGCAAATATCGTACAAAAAAATTTTAACAATGCAAAAAATTGTTTTTCAAAAGTATCTTATGGCATAAGAAAAAAAAATGGTCCCAATTTCGCCCTCCTCAAAATATCCAATACGCCGAGAACTTATAACTAAATAGAAATTTATTTTTAAATGAGTAAGTAATTTAATTTATATTAAATTAAGGCACAACGAAATGTACTAATTATCAATAGAAGAATAACATAACGAAACATTAGCCATCCAAACATGAGGAAAAAATTAAAAAAAATTGTCATGAAAAAGCATTCCTAATTTAGTCCCCGGGACGAAAAAGCTGGCGCCTTTAGTATATGTATGCGTCTTGGCGAACGAAACTTTTACTACTGAACCCTTTTACCTTATGTTCCTTGTGCTTTGCGTGATAAGTGGCGCTAGTTTCGCAGAACCGGAGAAGTAAAGGGAGACAAAATTAGGAAAGGGGACGAAATTAGGGCACTTTACCCTAATAATATAATTCATTCTAACCGCAGAATTTTCTACTACAAAGCCATTAACAATAACTTACCGTTTTCATGATAAATAATGGAAAATGTATATAAACTTTATAAGAATAATATAAAATCACATTAATTAAAAATATTAGAAAATATATTTAGATATTGCGTTTATGTATGCTTCTGCTTGATAAATTTTATGACAAAGAAAAATAGAAGAGATTTTCAGAAGTGATTTATATCACTTAGCAAAGTAATTAATGCAAAGTTTCAAAAGAAAAATGCACCCATCTTACAGGCATAGTGAAATATTTAAAATTATCGTTTCGAGACACATTGTACAGCTCTTATTTATTCTATTGTGCACCTTTTACTATTTATGTCAGGGGGAAAACTTGAGAGGTTTCGACTAACAATATAATCTTTTTTCGTGACTACTTCGCAAATATAATTTTTAGGAAATACTTCTTGACAGCCCCAAATTATTACTTTCTCAATTGCATTTATCAAATGAAGCGTAATTTAAAAATATGGAGCAGTAAACGTTTTAACAATAAAACATTACCTTACATATTTGATGATAAAAAAGAATAATTTGAGACAGAACAATAAATCATCAGATTTGTTCTTGCGTTTTACTACTAATAATTAATTAATAAATATTTCAACCTTCTGTCACATTTGTAACTATACTTATGCAATTTAAAACATAAAAGAAATGAAATATTTTTCTGTGCACTCCATTTAGGAATAAACTTTTATAAATATAATTATGGGTTTGATTTCTGGAATACAAAACACTGAAAGCTGTCGCATCAGATATATTTAAGTGGTAATATTGTCTGTTCTAGAAATAGTTTAAAAAGTACTTTTATATTTCCCGTATGTTTAAAAATCAGTCAGACGTTAATTGTAATTCATTTACTCTTTTCAAGCGTTTTCTAAATTTTGTTCATTAGTAAATAAAATAGTTAACGGGAAACGCTTTCTTTATATCAAGTTTAATAAAATTGCTTTTTATCACTTAATATATATATATATATATATTAAGTGTATAGTGTATTTGTATATATATACAGGGTGCAATATGTTATCTATCGCCGACCTTTAATTTCTCAACCGTTGGTCGTAGACATATAGTTCCAATTACAAAAACGTTTCGAATAAGGTAAATATTCATGTTGAGACATTATTTATAGTAAAAAATCAATTTTATAAAAATCACGAAATCTAACTTTTTATACGGTCCCCCAGTCCCTATAGTTATATTTAGTAAAAGTTTACACATATCATAACATATATAACACAAAATGTTTCACATCTGTACTACAAAAATTGACAGAGTTATTAAATTTCAAATTTTGAGATTTTTTCGCATGATTTTGTCTTTCAATGAGGGATCAGTTAAAAGATTAATTAAAGTAATTCGAGATCAAAATCAGGATGCAATGTTCTTTTTACGGCGAAACCACCTTTAGCCGGTATCGTCAAATTGGGGTATCACCAAAGAGGGTTATTTCATTTAAAAATTTTAGCTGACTTTTAGGGGTCGTATACAAAGCGAAGAATGAAATATTGAAATTAAACTGAAAAATAAATATCAATTTATTATAATATCAAAAAACGGTCTACTCTAAAAAATGAATATGTCAAATGACGGAATCTACTAGTGATACTGCTCAAAGTGTTGTTTAACACTTTTATGGGACGAACAACCTACAAACGTCAGAGTAGGTAGAATCGACAACCGGAAGATAAAACATACTCACTAAGGACTAGATAAATGGCAGCGGAATGCAAACGACCAGCCGAGCTATAGCGTGCATGAAAATTAGGATTATGCGAATTACAATAGTACCGCATCGCCACACGTTCAGGATAAAACACGAGCCATCTAGCAGTGGACGTGCTAGTCAGCGCTGAGATCGTGATAGCAAGCCACGCATGCATGCAATATGCCGAAATGATACATATTTATGGTGAATGTCAAAGGAATGCAGAGAGGCTGCGAGTGTTTATTCAGAACGTTTCAAGAAGAATCTACATCCAACGCATGAAACTATAAATAATGCATTGCACCATATTAGAGAGACCGGCTCTGTTTCACCACGACTCAGAACAAGTAGACGGGCAAGGTGTAATGTTCCAGTGACACCGGGCGAGGTGCTGTGATTCGCCCTTTTAATTCCACAACTGAGCACGGCGGAAATAAGCGAGGCATGTGGTCAGCATGTCTGGCATTTCTTACATGCACTTGATAATAAACTGATATTTATTTTTCAGTTTAATTTCAATATTTCATTCTTCGCTTTGTATATGACCCCTAAAAGCCAGCTAAAATTTTTAAATGAAATAACCCTCTTTGGTGATACCCCAATTTGACGATACCGGCTAAAGGTGGTTTCGCCGTAAAAAGGACATTGCATCCTGATTTTGATCTCGAATTACTTTAATTAATCTTTTAACTGATCCCTCATTGAAAGACAAAATCATGCGAAAAAATATCAAACTTTGAAATTTAATAACTCTGTCAATTTTTGTAGTACAGATGTGAAACATTTTGTGTTATATATGTTATGATATGTGTAAACTTTTACTAAATATAATTATAGGGACTGGGGGACCGTATAAAAAGTTAGATTTAGTAATTTTTATAAAATTGATTTTTTACTTTAAATAATGCCTCAACATGAATATTTACCTCATTTGAAACGTTTTTGTAATTGGAACTATATGTCTACGACCAATGGTTGAGAAATTAAAGGTCGGCGATAGATAACACATTACACCCTGTATATATATATATATATATAATCTTAACACTGGAGATTTTTTGTCAGGTTTTGTTAAAAGAACTTGTTAGCTGTATTTTGATTTTCAAAGGTGTATATTTATATATATGTGTATATTGACTGCACGCGTTTTTAATACCTCATATGTTAATTTGTGTTCAAGAATTTTATTAAAAAGAAAAAAAAATTATGTGTCTTGTAAGATTAAAAAAAAAAAACTGAAATATCCAGATAGAAAGTGTGGAGCACTCTTAAAGGAATGCTTTATAGCTGCAAGGAGTTTGTAGTCATAAATTTAAAAAACGCCATAATGTATGCTCATGAAATAGCTGTTGCCCGGCACTACGTTTATGCTACATTTAAAGAAGAATCAATGCATTACTTAGCAAAAAATGCCACTCAAGACAATTAGAAACAATACAATTATTCAACTCTATATTACATTTTACAGTAGGTAATATTTTTTATGATCTCAATTTGTATATTTAGGTTTTATATATAAGATCATTTAAATTTCTTTCATGTGCTTGAAATTTCATACGCTTTCTCTAGGATTAAATGTGTTGAGTAAATAAATGTATTTACTTATAGCTTTATTTTGTCACTATGTATTCTTTTTTACATTCATTGCGTTCATGGATAATTGATTTATTTCCTTTTCGTGGGAAAGAATATTGTTTAGTGATTGTAAAGTGATTATGTTACTAAATATTCCTGAGGACATTTTTACAGATTACTTCAGACGTGGATTTAAAGTGCCCATAATAATCGAAAAATCAACAAATAACAATATTTTTCTATTCCAAAATACTAGAATTTTGAAAAGAAAGAAGATATACTAAATGTGAAAAAACAAAAAAGTTAGCAAATCCTTATCTATACTAATATTATAAAGAGGTAAAAATTGTTTATTTGTAGGAGGTAAGCTCTGGAACTACCGAACCGATTCCAAAAGTAATGGTATCAAAATTATGGTGTTAGTCCAACTTAGAACATATATTAGAACTTAGAACATATATAACCACTGGCCAAAAGGGGATGCAGGAGCAAAAAACGTTCTAAAAATGCGATTTTTGTGTTACTGAAGGACCTAGAAGCATGAAATTTGGAATGGTAGTTACTTATAACATATTAATGATATCGAAGGACATTTCTTAAAAAAATCAAAATAAAGAAGGGGTGAAAATGCGCAAAAAGCATTCTAAAAAACGTTCTAAATGGCAGTGAGTTCTACAAATGTTAAAGAATAGTTTCCTTTAATAAGAAGTATTCTAAAAATACAGATGCTAAAAAAGAAATGTGATGGCGGAAAGCTCTCTCTATCATAGCATGAAACTCTGTAATATGATGCAGTACACCAAAGAATGATGTATTATACAAAGTATTAAGAAAACATAGGGAAGTTTCTTATATCGAATTTTTTATCATTAAAGTATCTTATCATTAAGTCATCTTGAAGAAGTACGAATACAAGGTTCGTGCGCATCAAGGGATCCAGGCGATTTTAGGTGTTTTAGTACCAGAAAACTCGTAAAGTACTAGTCGCTGTATCTGAAGATAGATTTTTTTCATTAAATAAGTCAAATATTACTTTGCGAAAATTCTGGTAATAGGTGCTTCAAAGTCCTTGAAGCGTACGATCCCAAGGATATCAAAGCTCACACTTTTTTCCAAATTTCATTTTGTATTAAACTAATGTTATTATTAAAATAGCAAATAAAGCCTTTGTGCAAGAATATTAAAAAGCAGAAAACCAACGCTTAAAAATGCACAAATAATACTTCAAAAGCAGCAAACAGCTATTTGCTGCTTTTCATGTATTGTTTGTGCAATTTTAAACGTTGGTTTTCTGCTTAATAATGTTATTATATTATTATTTTTATTTTTTAACAGTTCTGATAAATGGAAAAAATCAAATATTTATTAAAATTTTGTGTTACACTGCATTTTTATTTGTATAAGTTTGTATTTTTATTTGTTAAGAAGTATTTTTATTTGTTTTGTTGAGATGATTAAAATTGACAAAAATCACTGAGATACACTTCAAAAAGCTTGCTGTAGAACCTGGACTGCATTTATTTTTTATTTTCAGGGATAAAGTAATTAATTCGGTTACAGTACTATCTATGAGCTATAATTGCTGGAAATACTTTTCAGTTATGGTATGCGTTTTTAAATCTAAATACCGGGTGCTCTAGAAAGGACTGACTGATTTTAAAATTCAATACCTCGCAAACGGTGACAGATGTTTAAAATATTCTTACAGGAGGGTTCTGTATAATGTCAGAAGTTTTTTTTTTTTTTTTTTTTTTTTTTTTTTTAAACCGTGATTCTCGAATTTAGTTCGAATTACAAACAACTGATGATGCTGCATCAGGCTCTAAATTCAAGCTGGATTTTTTGGCCTTTCTCCCATGCCAAAAAGGGAGATTAAAATGTATTGAGTGGGTCCCAAAATACCGAAAATCGGGACTGGATTTAGCACATATTGCTCGCAGCGCAATCTATTGTTTGTAATTCGAATTAAATTCGAGAATCACAGTAAAAAAAAATCCTGACATCATACATAACGCTCCTGCAAGAATTTTTTAAATATCTGTTACCGTTTGCAAGTTATTGAATTTTAAAATCCATCAGTCATTTTTAGGACATCCGGTAGTTTGTTGTATATTACTTAGTGTGTATAAGTTACTGTGAAAGTCCGAAGTTGGAGAATGTCGACTTTCACCGGTGAATGTCAACACATACCAAAAACGTCGGTGAAAGACTGAATACTGTAAAAGCAATTATTTTCGCGAGCCGTAATTTTCGCGAAAATGAAGATATCGGTGATTTCGCGAGCTGAAAATTTCGCGAATTGTATATGAACTGAACCGAAAGTTGAAAATTCCGAAACTACCTAAATAGAACCCCTTTTGCATAAGGCAATTTAAGAAACTTCCTTTTGTCCAAAAAGTTCTTCACCCCCTCACCCCTCCTCCTCTAACCATCGCTCTAAAAATGAATAGCTTCAAAGAAGCTGATATAAATATTGTAAGTGAATGAGCTGCATTCTATTAGTTGTATTATTGTTTTTATTCAGGAAGTAGTTGCATAGTATTCAAGAAATAGTTGTAAGTATTCAAGAAATTTTTGTACCTATTTCTTATTTAAGTAACTGTAATCATTAAATTTTGGACAAGTGAAAAATTTCTGACTTTTTATTATCATTTGAAGCAAAAAATATATATATATTTCGCCAGGCTTAAATTTTCGCGATTACTACGGGGTCGCGAAAATCGCGACCCCGTGCTTTTACAGTATTTGCTTTTAGAGTTTTTGCTTTTACAGTGCTTTTACAGTATTTGATTCTTTTCTTGTACATCCGGACCATCACCGGTGAATGTTGACAAGCACAGATATGATTTGGTGGAGGTTGAAAAGAAAAGCGGTGTTTAACAGACAGGCTACAGTCTGTCGCCGGATTCTGCGTTCTATTGCGAGTCAGTCAGCTTTGTCAGTTTCATGCAAGGTTTGATGTTGCGCGCAATGTTTTCTTAAATTTTATTTTTTTATTCAATGTCCTAATTTATATTGAATGGATGTGAGTGGTGACCTTTTTTTTTCTTTTTGAAAAATTAAATACATTAATTGAGAGTAAACAAGAAAACAATTTTTTTTTTTTTTTTTTTTTTTTTTTTTTCCAAGAACAATACTCTAAAATACTTTCTAAAGTGTTTTCTACTAAAACTAAGTGCAGCACGCATGTTCACAGTACTTACTCTGTTCGGATTGGACACGTGTATTTCTCAGTTTATTTTTCTGGTATTCAATATTGAATATTTTGAAGTACTTATGATATGAAACCGATCACTATTCATAGAATCATGAAATTGTTATTTGACTCGTTCGGGGTGAAATGTCCCATTAACCCTTTCAGAGGCTAATTATTGTGTTTCCATAATGTTGATTTCACACCGGAATATGAAAAAAAAAATCAAAATAAGGAAAAGCTATTTTACAACTTCTTTCCACCAAAGTTATAAAATAAATGTGTAATTACATGTTTCTGGAACAAATCTAGATTAAAATTAGTTGGGATATAATATATTGCATCACCCCTCAAGCGGTAAAGAGAACACGTCTTTTCATTTAGTATTATTTTGCCTTAACCATTAGTTTTGTTATTATCTCCATGTAGTAATGATAGCATTCTAATTCTAATAATATTATACACGTGAAAGTGTGAAAAGGTATGGCTGAAGTCAACATTAAAACAGATGATTAAATGCTTTTGAATTCATTATCCGTTACATTAATTTTTTTCCTAATATGTAAAATTTTCGCTTGTTAATAAAATATACATATTTTATTTATTTCTATGAGATAAAATAAAACTTATAAAAATAAAATCTACTTTCAGTCAAATGTTTCAACTTACAGTTGTGCATATTTTTGCAGTGCTTTCAAAAAATATTTTGTGATTTCATTATTAATATTTCGACATTATTGACGTTTTGTTAGAGATTATTACAATGTACAGCAATCTTTATGCCGCATTCACGTTTCACTACAAATATTTCCAAAGTAAACCTAATATTTTATTAATACTGGTATTTCAGTTAAAATATTAGCGATTGGTATTGAAAACTAAGCGTACTTTTATATTTAAAAAAATCTGAATTTTTTAATAATAATTTTCATTTTGTTTAATGGCAGACTTTCATCGAAAAAATACAATGAAAATTGCCATTAAAAAAACTAGGGGATCGTACCCGGGCTTCCCGGGTTAAAGAATATAGGTGAAAGAAAACATTTTTTTAAATTGAAAACTAATAATTTTTTTAGATTGCCCACTTACATTAAAAAAGCATTTTTCATATGGAAAATACGAATTATACAAACAAATAAATTTTTGAAATTTATCAAAAGCAATATTTTCTTATTAGCCGCATGCTAAGAGTTATTTGACCAAGATTTTGCTACTTATGGCATCCTTTTATATTCTGATAATTTCAGAGATTATACATGTCTGTGAAATTTGTGTTTTATTTATATTATTTTATTTATATACTAGCAGGCTATGCCCGCTGCGCTGGTCAATATTTCCAAATGAACCTTGGATTAAACTAAATGGTGAATTTGAACTTGTATTTTAAACAATATGGATCTTCAGCTTGACATTGCACATTACTGAAAACGATGCGAACGCCATTGCGATATAATGTTATCTTAAGCATTGGACAAAATTTAGCAATTAAGAAGTAATTGTTTTAGTTGATTATAAACAGCGCACTTATGGTCGGGTAATGAGACCGTTATGACAACAGGAATTAATACCTCTGTAACTAATCAACATATAATGAAATCGTATATACTAACACCATTCCTAAAAGTCATGCAGAGGGCCACTTGTAACAAAATATGTTCTGTAGATTTTTTTAAAAGGCTAAACTTTCATAATCAGGTTCACTTAATTTTTGAACTTTTACTGTTGCTCTATAACTAAGTACCCTTGAACAATATGTATACACTAAAACCTTTCCAAAATTATTACCTAACTAATTGTTGTATATCCTACGAAAGTATTATAAACAATCGGAATGAAATACAAATTTCCGTTGTAAATATATAGTAGATGATGATGATGCGATTTTGTGTAATAGAATTCATAGTAAAGTTTTCGCTTCAAACAAAAACGATGCTTTCAACATTAAAGCTATTACACCAATATGTGAAGTATCCGATTACGGAAGGTTAACTTGAATTCTCATGAGCAACTACTCAAAGAAAAGTGAAAATGTGGCTTTTGTGATACTTTTATGTCAGCCGGGCGCAGGTAATAAATCAATAAAGATTGTTTTCATAGCATATTCTTATTTTATTATTTTCATTTAAAACACAAACCTTTCACTCATTTCATTTAAAATGCATGCCTTATACTAATTTCATTTAAAAAACTGAAAAGATAAACAATAACAGGAAATAATGCCATAATTAAAAGCAAAAAAATATTTTTAATTTACATACGCAAAATGTAACTACTGCTACTGGGAATTTTAAAAATGCTATCAGCGAGATGTGCGCACGGTTGTTATAAATGTACCCATTTTTTCTTCTTATCGAGGAGCAATTTATAAATCGCACAATATTATTCCAATTCCAATTTCTTTCATTGAGGAACCTACGACCGGAAAAAATGGAAAAAGACTCTTGTAGATTCTTCGGATGACGACATCTGACGCCATAAACCGAGTTTATATATATGAAAATAATTTTTAAGTCGTTACAAACATTGCTTTCATACTTAAATATTTTCATTGGTACTTCTTGTTATCCCGTCGACCAATTTCGCCAAATTATATAAATCGCCAAACCATTCGCCAAATTATATGAATTGACATAATCTTTATTTTAAATAACGAAATAACAAATAAATTAGTATAACATTAATAAAAATACAAATAAAACGTCGAAATTAAAATCACTTGATGACGTAAACACGTGTAGTTTGTTTAAATTCAAGTGAATTTGATATTTACGATCAACCATTATTGGCATTTAATCTTATAGTTTGACGATAGATTTTTGGTCGACGGAATATCTAAGTAGTACCTTTTCCATTTTTGTTTTATAACGCTAAATTCTCAGTAATTTTTTCCCTTTTATTTTACATAAAATCACTATTTTTTAAAAAAAATTAAGATGCTTGCATTTTTATTTCAAACTCATAGAGCCGTTTTTATTTTTTAGCCAAGAGGGTTGATTTGAATTTTTTCCGTTGCTGGAGTAACGGATGTAATGATAGATATTTTGAGGTTTAGATGCCAAAGACACCGCCAAATTAGAAAAATATGAAATGTGTCATGAACTGTTGGCTTATAAAAATTTATTTGGTAGCATTCGATTCAGCATACAAAACTACATTAAAATATGCTATCATTTGACGCATAATTTTGATATTCGATTTTTTTCCCCTCCCCGTGCAAAAACCATTAGGGGTGACACTTTAGAAAATCCTTTCTTAGCAGAAGTCTATGTCATAAGAAGTATTTTTACCACGATTTTCAAGATTTTAGGGTCAGTAGTTTGCGCTGTGCGTTAATTAGTCCCCTAATCCAGACTTTATTTTATGTACTATATTAGATATGCGATTTTGCGGTGAATCGATGATCGAAAATTAGTCCAATATCATTTGAAATATTACATAACAGAGGAGGAAGTACGAAGAAAGACGAAGAAGAAATGACGAATTACAAAAGACTTGTAATTTTTTTTTTCAAAATGTTGAATTTTTCCATAGTAATAACGTATTAAAACATAAATTTCCTTAAAAATTATCTTTATTTCCTAGATTTCGAATCTGTAAATTTTCCTATAAATGAAATTGGCGATATGACTTGAGAAAATAGATAATATTTGCTTATATAAAATGGGTAATATTCGTTGATCTGAGTTCGAGTTTATAAATATCACATGCTTTCGGAATTACGGCGAAAAACATTTTAAAAAGTATGAAATTATTTTACAATATGTATGTGTGGCAGAAATTCACACTGAAATTTAAGCATTCGATTCCATTTTTAAAATATTAACTGATATCTATATAAGTTACAATTGAATATGAAAATGTACCCAAAAAATGATCTCTTTCACCTAAAAAAACACCATTTGTGAGAACGTCCTCAAACTAATGTCACGCTTATGCATTTTTGGCTTAAAATCACATCGTTTGGCGACAAAAGAAAAATAAAAAATTGTAAAGAAACAAATAGTAATTACACATGTGACTCACAATTACATCTGCTTGTTTCTTCTTTAAGTCACGTGATGGGACAATTAGATATAAAAAAAAAAGAAAAGAGCAGAACAGAAAGAAAATGTTAAAATTTCATCTAATCAAATTTTCTGATTCGTTTCCATATCTAACGCAAGCGATAAAGAGCCAAATATTGCGTATCAAGTGTAATATTTCTTATTAAATTAATTTTTAAGCATTACAAATATTTCTTTCAGGTTTTGATTAAATGTTTCCGTTTTTTAATATTATCACTCATTGAAACGGATTTTCTTTTTCTTTTTTTCTTTTTTTTTCATTTAAATAAAATTAGTAACAGTTTTTCTTTTATTTTTCGAGGTTTAATAGCCGTTTCAATTTTTTTTTTATCAACGATGAATTTCGCCAAGAAATAAAATGGTAACCTTATCGCCCAAAATAACAGAATTTTCCGTCATAATTCTAAAACTAATATAGGTAGAATAATGTGTTATAGCTTAAAACCTTCCCTGAAACAATACCTATCTAACGGTATAAGTTCCGTAAATATCCATGCAGTAGAACTCGAAATCTAGGCGTTCGGAACGAAATTTCCGTTTGGATTTTATATATATAATAGATAATAGAATAGATAATAGATTTTTTATATATATATATAATAGAATAGATAATAGATTATGTGTTATGAACTATCTCAAAGTTTAAAACAGATCGCATTGTTAGATTTCCCAATTTTAACAATATCGCGTTATGTTAGTTCCACATTCCACCACCAGGGAGCGCACTCTATTCTTAACGAAAGCGTATCCGAACGAAACTCCTTCGTGCAACCTTTCCGTAGATACATGAATCGGGAGGGTGGCGGTCTTAACGAATAATGTAAGATAATTGCTGAAATTACTACGAAAAATATGTTAAAGGGGCCCTACGCGGGCCCCTAATAGAGTTAGAGGAAATCGGAAGACGGCAAAATAATCGCGGGGAAAAGTTTGCTTGGGTGCTCCGGAGCTACTTTTGGCGCGAGATCTAAGCTCTACGACCAATAGGAGCCCAGATATTTAAGGAAATATGAAGTTACAAAGTCCAATATAAAAAAATTTTCCGTAATAATTCTATAACTAATCTAGGTAGAATGATGTGTTATAGCTTAAAACCTTCCCTGAAACGATACCTATCTAACGGTATAAGTTCCGTCAAAATCCATGCGGTAGAACTCGAAATCTCGGCGTTCGGAACGAAATTTCCGTTTGTATTATATATATATAATAGATTCATAGAGAAGTTTTTTTTTTTTTTTTTTTTTTTTTTTTTTTTTTTTTTAATGAACATTAGCCGTAAAAAAAATGATGCACTCTTTATTTTGTTTTAAGGGCAAACGGATTAATCTTTCGTAATCGAGCTCCGCGCGATATAGATAAATTAAAAAATATTTCATTCTTTAAAATTGTTTTTAAAACCATAGACGATCAGTAAACCTATGAACTTTGCAAACAAATTCCATTTGAAAAAAAAAAAAAAAATCCTATTTGGTGATCTAAAAATTTAAATTGTACGATTACAAATATGTTAGATTTGTGTTTTTACAATATTATTCTTTTATTTGTTTATAAAAGAAGTATTAATTTCATAAATTTGTCTTTCACAAATATGTCAGATTGGTGGGGTTTTTTAATAATATTCTTTTATTTGTTTATAAAGGAAGTATTAATTTCGTTATGCAAAAATAGTCAGAAACAAATGCTGAAAAATGTTTGTTGCTTTATGTGCAAAATGTTTATTATTATTATGTATTGAAACCGGCACGTGATAAGATAAACTTTAAAAAAATCATGCTTAAAAATAATTTTAGAAAATATAATACATCAGTCAATTAAGATACAGTTTTTAAACAAATTGCATTTGAAAGTAAATTTTTTTCCTATGCGACGAAAATTGAAAATGTACTATGGTCAGGAGATTAAAAAATTGCAGAAGCGAAAATTTCAAGACCGACATTTGATCGTGAAGTGTTGCCATTCGCAAAATGACGGCACCGTTACGCACATATACGTTTGTTCTTTATAATATAGATATTTAATCAGTAAAATATAATAAAGATCAGTTTTTAGTATGTGGTTATCAGTTGAGGATCTTATGCTTGGTATTCCGGAATGAAAAACAGAAATTTTCACATTCTCAAAATTTTCATACGCACTTCTCATATCCATATTCATCATTTAAAAAAAAAATTGTATATTGTTTGATCATTTAAAAACCATTTTAACTTAAAACTTGAAGTCACGATTGTCAGCAACATCTTTTATGTAAACAGACGCACCCTTTACTTGACTTTCTAATCTCAATTCCGGAGAGTAAAAATTTCCGTAATTTATGTATTTTAGTCGCATTTGTGTTAAAATGTTTAGTTTTATCTAAGAAAATGATCGTTTCCTTTTAAATATGACTTCATTTTTACTTAAATAAACATTTCGCCTAGTGTCTGAAATTTAGTACACATGCAGAAGGAAAAACAATATAGAAAATGTATGAGCAAACATGCGTGTTCTCAGAAGTAGTATGTCATTTTCAGTTATTATGCCCTTAATATAATATTCTGCTACTAATGGGATTTTGCGACACTAAACCCTATACAACAATTTTTATCACCAATTTTGAATTTTTATCAGAAAATAACATGAATAAAGATAAAAATATCTCATTATTTCTCTCTTGTCTGCAATAATAAAATATATCTAATTTTCACCATTTTGAAGAAATTTCATAAAATGCTTTAAAAATTAAAATATAAAAGTGGGGATATAAAAAAACAGATAGTGCGATCACATGTACAAATGAAGAGCTTTCAGCTTAAAAAAAAAAAAAAAAAAAAAAATTAGTAAAATTGGTTCAGCAGAAAGATCAGGGCAGATGACTAAAAAACATACTTGTGTTTTAAATATATAGATTATATAAAATTAGGAAAAAATAAATTAAGCAAATTATGTTATTTTGATAAAATTATAGTAGAATGTTCTAAAGAATAACATTAAAATTTCATTATTCGAGAGAATTTTGAACAAAAACTTAAGGAACATGATATTATTTTAAACCACGAATTATATGTTTGCTTGTCTAACTCGGCGAAGCAAATCCATCCAGGCGAGAATCATCAATTTCTGTAATATAAATCGCTATTATTTGCATGTCACCTCTCTTCTATAAAGACACTCTAAATTTTTGTAAAACATTGCGTTTTATAAGTGTGTGATTTCAATTACATTATTTTCAAAAGTGAACCATTTTCACCTGTGAAGAATTTCAAAGCAGCTGGACTGTGAAAATGACGCACTTCTACAAAACATAATTCAGGTTTAAGAATTAAAATACACGCTTTTTTATAAAATGACGTCATTTGCATCCGCTAAAGCAATCCACTTTTACAATCCACTCTTAAACTTCGTCTACAGAAAGTATGCATGTGACGTCATTATCACGGAATAACAGACAATATTCTAGACATAGCGCCCTATTTTAATTTCAACTTCTTTTTCATGTTTTATGAGAAAATGGCAACAAAAATATACAATATCTCCTATTTTCTACTATTTTCCGTTTACTTTCAATGACTTTCAATAGAAATGGAGTACTTTTGATGCCACAATAAGAAAAATGGTATTAAAAACTACAAACATTTTAATATCTCAAAAATAAATTGAGATACAGCTTTCAAACAAATTGTATTTAAAAGAGCAATTTTTTCCTTATATGACGGTGTAAAAATTTTAAATGTGCGATGTTTAGAAGTTTAAAAATTTGCAGTAGAGAAAATTGCAAAACCAAAATTTTATTTCAAATTTCAAAGTGTTGCCATTCGCAAAATGACGTATGCGTTACGCACAGATATGTTTGTCCTTTATAATATAGATAGTAGATATTTTGAATCCAGAATTTACGCTAAATTGCCAACTTTGCGATGACTAAAAATATTGGCCAATACCTGAAACAGTTTCTTCGGGTAATTACTTTTCTAGATTTTTATAATATTTATTAACAAATAGTAATCTTCGCCTTATTTATTATCGGAATTTTTATGGCAAATATACTATTATGAGGAAACAGTGGTTATTAAAAAAAAAAAAAAAAAAAAAAACCACTCCTTTAAATATATAAAATTTATAAACTTAAGTAAAAATTTTATACATTGTATAAAAAAGGAGAATTGAATGAATAATGCATACATTACTAAAATTAGGAATCTATCATTATTACATGGAGATAATAACAAAATTACTTGTTAAGACAAAATAATACCCAGTGGAAAGACATGACCACATGATCACTCACTCAATCTTAAAATTGGAAAAAATGAAAAAAGAAAAGACTATTTTCAACATTTAACATTTTAAAATGTATTTGATTTTCAGACACAATTTTAATAGATGAAAGATGCAGAAAATAGGTATTGCGCACACGATTACAAAATAAATTTTGCAACTAGAACGAAAATTTTGGTGCCTACTTATACTTCAGATTGTAATAATTATCCTGAACCTAAATAAATTTGTATTTAAAGCATTTTTATATGGATAAGTACAAAGTTGTATTTAGCTAATTCAAAGTTTAGAAAATTTCAACAATATAATCACCTAAAAATATATATATATATTTTTAACAATAAAAAGGAAATTTTAGATTCTGTTTATACAGACTAAGATGAAACATGTTTTGATAATGTCATGAAAAAAACAGGAGTTTTTGAGATATCGTGCACATTATACCCAAAAACGATATTTGGAGAAAAATGACCTTAAAGTTTTGGAAACGCCGCTTCAGCTATTAAGCGGATACAATTCTAAAAACCATTACTTCTGTTTTAAAGGGAATTTCAAGGAAACAATTGTATAAAAATGTGCAGAAAAAATACGAGTTTAACATATAAAAAAATTAAAATTTCGAAAATTTTAAAGCTTTAAGAGTCTTGAGACCCCTTAATACGACGTTAGGCGTCGGATGGATTAACAGTTTGAGTGCGAAATAAATCTTGTGGATATATGGCAAGAATGCAAATGTGCTTGTGTTTATCAATGTTGTAAAGGTCAAACATATCTGTGCGCAACGCATACGTCATTTTGCTAATGGCAACACTTTAAAATTTGAAATAAAATTTTGGTTTTGCAATTTTCTCTACTGCAAATTTTTAAACTTCTAAACATCGCACATTTCAAATTTTTACACCGTCGTATAAGGAAAAAAAATGGTCTTTTAAATGCAATTTGTTTAAAAGCTCTATTTCTATTTATTTTGGAGATATTAATTTTTTTGTAGTTATTATTACTTTTTTTGTAATCGTGGCAAATGAAGTACTTGATTTCTGTTGAAAGTAAAGGGGAGGGGGGGAGGGGAAAGGAAAATAGTAGATTGCTGTTTCTGTTTGTTGCCATTTTCTCATAAAAACTGAAGAAAAAAGTTGAAATTAAAATACGAGCTATATCAAGAATATCATCTAATATATAAAAATGAAAATTTGTCTATCTGTCTGTCTGTAATGTTACACAAATACACAATTTGGAAGTCAGAATTGAGAAATGTTACGTACATGTGTATTAAAATACGGCCGAGGCAACTAAAATAATCCGGAATCGAAATAACTTATAGTTTATTTTTAATTAATAAAAAATCACCCATTTAGCAACAATTTCCAGACAAATTGAAACACTTTTCGTTATAGCTGTTGCCAACAATTAAAAATCCACAATAAAATTCTTACCACAACAATTACTTTTCTGTTGCAAGATATCCATGTGAAAAAATGAAATAAATGGTTTGACGAATTTAATAAATAGGAATTTAATATAAGGTTCCCCAAGTTTTTGTCCAAAATTCTCTCTACTAATAAAATTTTATTGCTATTCTTTAAGACATGTTACTGTAATTTTACAAAATAACATAATTTGCTTAAGTTAATTTTTCAAAATTTTATATAATCTATAGATTTAAAACACAAGAATGTTTTTTAGTCATCTGCCTTGAGCTTTTTGTTGAGCCAAATTTACCAATACATTTTAGAACCGAAAGCTGAACATTTCTAGATGTGCCCGCACTAGCTGTTTTTTTAAATTTCCCATTATTATATTTTAATTTTAAAAATGAGATAGCTTTCATTATTGCAGAGAAAAGCGAAATAATGAGGATTATTTATCTTTATTTATGTGATTATCTCATAGAAATTCAAAATTGTTGATAAAAATTGTTGTATAGGGTTTAATGGCGCAAAATCGCTTTAACGACAACATAATATTTTGAATGGAAAATTACATACTGTTTTTAAAAACACGTATTTTCCTCATAAAGTTTCCATTTTTTTTTTCTCCTTCTGTATGTGTATTAAGTTTCAGACTCTAGGTGAAATGCTTAAGTAAGTGAAAGTGACGTAATAATGATTTTCTTTGATAAAACTAAACATTTTAGCTCAAATGTGTAAAAAAAAAAAGTACATAAATTGCGGCAATTTTTTCTCTCCAATACTGAGATTAGAATCTCGAGTTAAGAGTGCAACTGTTCACATGCAGAGATTTTGTTGACAATCCTGACTTCACTTTTTCAGTTAAAATGAATTTAAAATGGTCAAATTAAATTACCATTTTTTTTAAAGGGTGATTGCAGGTATGAGGGATTAATTTTTAAATTTATCTCTATCGCGTGGAGCTCGATTAAGAAAGATTAATCCGTATGCCTTTAAAAAACATAAAGAGTTCATCATTTACTTACGAGTAATATTCCGTAAACAAAAATAACACTTCTTCTATGATTAAACGAATAATATACACAAATAAACACAAATTTAACAGACATCTAATTGAACTACGCGCTTAAAGCTCTGAACTTATCAGAAAATAAAAGGATGCCGTAAGCAGCAAAATCTTGGGCTAATAACTCTTAGAATGCGGCTAATACGAAAAAAATCGCTTTTGATAAAATTCAGAAGTTTTTTGTTTGTATAATTCATATTTTTCACATGGAAAATGCTTTTTTATTTTTAGTGGGTAATCTAAAAAATATATTGCATGTAAAAAAAAAAAAAAATATTACTTTTCAATTTAAAAAAAATGATTTTTGCCTATATTCTGTGACACGAGAAGCCCGGGTACGATCCCTTAGTCTATACTCCTATTATAAAAAGGAAAAAATTGTTTATTTGTCGGAGGTAAGCTCTGGAACTACCGAACCGATTCCAAAAGTAATGGTATCAAAATGATGGTGTTAGTCCAACTTAGAACATAGGCTATATCTTATGTCGGTGCCACTACCCCAAAGGGGGTGTAGGAGCAAAAAAGTTCTGAAAATGCGATTTTAGCGTTACTGAAGGGCCTAGAAATATGAAATTTGGAATATTAGTTACTTATAAGATATAAATGATGTCTAAGAACAGTTCTTAAACAATTCGAAATTTAAAAGGGGTGAAAATGCACAAAAAGCGTTCTAAAAAACGTTCTAAATGGTAGTTTCTACACAATCTCAGGAAATACTAAACTGATTTAAAAAATATTGGTGTCATAGTGATGGTGACAACGCTTGCTCCAAGATAGGCTATGTTTTATGTCGGTGTCACTACCCCAAAAGGGTGTAGGAGCAAAAAACGTTGTAAAAATGCGATTTTAGCGTTACTGAAGGGCCTAGAAATATGAAATTTTGAAAATTAGTTACATATAAGATATAAATGATGTCTAAGAACAGTTCTTAAACAATGCGAAATTTGAAAGGGGTGAAAATGCGCAAAAAGCGTTCTAAAAACGTTCTAAATGGTAGTTTCTACACAATCTCAGGAAATACTAAACCGATTTAAAAAATATTGGTGTCATAATGATGGTGACAACGCTTGCTCCAAGATAGGCTATGTTTTATGTCGGTGTCACTACCCCAAAGGGGATGTAGGAGCAAAAAACGTTCTAAAAATGCGATTTTAGTGTTAAAAAGGGCCTAGAAATATGAAATTTTGAATATTAGTTACTTATAAGATATAAATGATATCTAAGAACAGTTCTTAAACAATTCGAAATTTAAAAGGGGTGAAAATGCACAAAGAGCGTTCTAAAAAACGTTCTAAATGGTAGTTTCTACACAATCTCAGGAAATACTAAACCGATTTAAAAAATATTGGTGTCATAATGATGGTGACAACGCTTGCTCCAAGATAAGCTATGTTTTATGTCGGTGTCACTACCCCAAAGGGGTGTAGGAGCAAAAAACGTTCTAAAAATGCGATTTTAGCGTTACTGAAGGGCCTAGAAATATGAAATTTGGAATATTAGTTACATATAAGATATAAATGATGTCTAAGAACAGTTCTTAAACAATTATAAATTTGAAAGGGGTAAAAATGCGCAAAAAGCATTCTAAAAAATTTCTAAATGGTAGTTTCTACACAATCTCAGGAAATACCGAACCGATCTAAAAAATAATGGCGTCAAAATGATGGTGACAACCCTTGCTCCAACATGGGTGATGTTTTATGTCGGTGCCACTACCCCAAAGGGGGTGCAGGAGAAAAACGTTCTAAATTGCGGCTTTAGCGTTACGGAAGAGCCTAGAATCGTGAAATTTGGAATGATAGTTAGTTATAAGATATCAATGATCTCTAAGGACATTTCCTAAAAAAATCGAAATTTAAAAAGGGGTCAAAATGCGCAAAAAGCGTTGTAAAAAATTCTAAATTGCGATTTCTATGCAATCTCAGGAAGTACTGAACCGATTTCAAATATAATGGTGTAAAAGTGATGGTGACAGATCTTGCTCCAAGATAGGCTATATTTTATATCTGTTTCCACTACCCCAGAGGAGATGCAGGAGCAAAATGTGCGAAAACGTTCTAAAAACGTTTTAAATGCCGATTTGTCGGCAATATCTCAGGAAGAATGAATCTTATTTCAAACGTAATGGTAGGAAATTGATGCTGATAGCCTCTGCTCTAAAATAGACGCTATTTTGTATCGGTATCACCATCACCAAGACGTTGCAGGAGCTAAAAAGCGTTCTAAATTTCGATTTTTGTGATCGGTAGGGGCTAGCAACTTAAAATTAGGCAAGGTGCATACTTATTAGGTATAAATGATTTTTAAAAACAGTTTCGAAAAAATTGGAAATTTAAAAAGGGGTGAAAATGCGCGAAAAGCGACCTAAAAACGTTCTAAATTGCGATTTCTACTCAATGTAAGGAAATACCAAAGGTATTTCAAAAGAAATGGTTGCAAATCAATGGTGACAGTCCCTGCTATAACGTAGATTATATTTTATGTTGCTGTCACTACCATCTGAGGGTTGCAAAAGCAAAACATGTTCTAATTTGCGTTTTTTGAACAACTGAGGGGTCTAACACTTTGAAGTATGGCATGGTATTTACTTACAAGATGCAACTGCTTTCTAAGAACAGTCAAAAGAAAATTCCAAATTTAAAAAAATGTAGTGAGTGAAAAGCGTTATAAATTACAATTTTTAAGCAAACTTATAAATTAACAAACCGATTAAAAAAATAATGATGACAAATTTTGGTGATAGAACCTGCTCAAACATAAGCTATATTTTATGTCTTTTCCACTACCACCAGAGGGTTGCAGGAGCTAAAAACTTTCTAAATTGCGATTTCTGTTATACTGAAAAGGCTAGAAACTTTAAATATGACATGGTAGTTACTTATAAAATATAAATGCCCTCGAAGGAACGTCGAATATATATTCGAATTAAAAAGGGGTGAAGCGGAGGGGAGGTGCGAAAAGCATTCTAAAAAAGTTCTAAATTACGATTCTATGCAATTTCAGGGAATATAAACCGATTATAAAAGTAACAGTTGCGAATCAGTGGTAACAGTCTCTGATCCTACACAGGCTATATTTTATGCCGGTGATTCTACCACCTGGGGTTCACAGGAACAACAAACTTTCTAAAAAAGGGCTTTAAAATCTTTTTAAATTACGTTTCTGTGGAATATTAGGAAATAACAAACCGATTTCAAAATTAATGTTGGCAAATTAATGGTGACAGTTCCTGTTTCAACATAGCCCTTTATGTCGAGAGAGGTGGTAGGACTTGGAATTTGACATGATGGTTAATTTTAAGATGTAAGAAGATGGTTTCTAAAAAATTCAAAACTTCAAATGAATACTGAAATGAGCGTATTAATTGAGCATAAAAGTTTCAAAATATTTTCTAAATTATCATTTATTTAGTTTTATTTCATTTTATTAATTTAAGTCTCATTTCTGCCTAATGCAGTGTAATAATGATGTTTAATCAAACTGTGTTTTAAATAGTAATTTTTTAATTATTCCTAAAAGTAATAAGTACCTTTTAATAGAAAAAACTTAATAAAGTAAAATATTACCTTTTAATAAAATAAAAATTTAGTTAGTACCTTTTACTAAAAATTAGACATATAAATATCACTTGGCATATTTCAAATATTACGCGAGCAAAGCCGCGGGGTTTGCTAGTCATCATCATACTCCTATTATAAAGAGGTAAAAATTGTTTATTTGTCGGAGATAAGCTCAGAAACTACCGAACCGATTCCAAATGTAATGGTATCAAAATGATGGTGTTCGCCCAACTTAGAACATAGGCTATATCTTATGTCGGTGCCACTACCCCAAAGGGGGTGCAGGATCAAAAAACGTTCTAAAAATGCGATTTTTGCGTTACTGAAGTGCCTAGAAATATGAAATTTGGAGTATTAGTTACTTATAAGATATAAATGGTGCATAAGAACAGTTTTTAAACAATTCGAAATTTAAAGGGGTGAAAATGCACAAAAAGCGTTCTAAAAAACGTTCTAAATGGTAGTTTCTACATAATCTCAGGAAATACCAAACCGATTTCAAAAGTAATGGTATCAAAATGATGGTGTTAGTCCAACTAAGAACATAGGCTATATTTTATGTCGGTGCCACTACCCCAAAGGGGGTGCAGGAGCAAAAAACGTTCTAAAAATGCGATTTTTGCGTTACTGAAGGACCTAGAAATATGAAATTTGGAATATTAGTTACTTATAAGATATAAATGGTGTCTAAGAACAGTTCTTAAACAATTCGAAATTTAAAAGGGGTGAAATAGCACAAAAATCGTTCTAAGAAACGTTCTAAATGGTAGTTTCTACATAATCTCAGGAAATACCAAACCGATTTAAAAAACGTTGGTGTCAAAATGATAGTGACAACGTTTGCTCCAAGATAGGCTATGTTTTATGTCGGTGCCACTACCCCAAAGGGGGTGTAGGAGCAAAAAACGTTCTAAAAATGCGATTTATGTGTTACTGATAGGCCTAGAAATATGAAATTTGAAGTATCAGCTACTTATTAGATATAAAGGATTTCTAAAAACAGTTCTTAAACAATTCGAAATTTAAAAGTGGTGAAAATGCGAAAAAAGCGTTCTAAAAACGTTCTAAATGGTAGTTTCTACACAATCTCAGGAAATACCAAACCGATTTGAAAAATAATGGCGTCAAAATGATGGTGAAAATCCCTGCTCCAACATAGGCTATGTTTTATGTCGATGCCACTACCCCAAAGGGCTGCAGGAGAAAAACGTTCTAAATTGCTGTTTTTGCGTGACGGAAGGGCCTTGAATCGTGAAATTTAGAATGGTAGTTATAAGGTATTTATTATAAGATATCAATGATCTCTAAGGACATTTCCTAAAAAAAATCCAAATTTAAAAGGGGGATCAAAATGCGCAAAAAGCGTTGTAAAAAATGTTCTAAATTGCAATTTCCATGCAATCTCAGGAAATAATGAACCGATTTCAAATATAATGGCGTTAAAATGATGGTGACAGATCTTGCTCCAAGATAGGCTATATTTTATATATGTTTCCACTAACCCAGAGGAGATGCAGGAGCAAAATGAGCAAAAAGCGTTCTAATAACGTTCTAAATGCCGATTTGTCACCAATATCTCAGGAAGAATCAAACTGATTTCAAAAGTAATGTTAAGAAATTGATGGTGACAGCCTCTGTTCTAACATAGATGCTATTTTAAGTCGGTATCACTATCACCTAGACGTTGCAGGAGCAAAAAAGCGTTCCAAATTTCGATTTTTGTGATCGGTAGGGGCTAGCAACTTAAAATTAGGCAAGGTACATATGTATTACATATAAATGATCTTTAAGAACAGTTTCGAAAAAATTGTAAATTTAAAAGGGGTGTGAAAATGCGCGAAAAGCGTTCTAAAAACATCCTAAATTGCGATTTCTACTCAATCTCAGGAAATTCCAAATCTGTTTCAAAAATAATGGTTGCAAATCAATGGTGACAGTCCCTGCTATAACATAGGTTATATTTTATGTTGCTGTCACTACCATCTGAGGGTTGCAAAAGCAAAACATGTTCTAATTTGCGTTTTTTGCATAACTGAAGGGTCTAACACTTTGAAGTATGGCATGGTATTTACTTACAAGATGCAACTGCTTTCTAAGAACTGTCGAAAGAAAATTTCAAATTTAAAAAGATGAAGTGAGCGAAAAGCGTTGTAAATAACAATTTTTATGTAATCTTATCAAATACCAAACCGATTTAAAAAATAATGATGACAAATTGTTGGTGATAGAACCTGCTCAATCATAAGCTATATTTTATGTCTGTGCCACTACCACCAGAGGGTTTCAGTAGCTAAAAACTTTCTAAATTGCGATTTCTGTGATACTTAAAAGGCTAGAAGCTTTAAATATGGCATGGTAGTTACTTATAAATTATAAATGCCCTCGAAGGACTGTCGAAAATAAATTCGAATTAAAAAGGGGTGAAGTGAAGGGGATGTGCGAAAAGCATTCTAAAAAAGTCCTAAATTACGATTTCTACGCAATTTCAGGGAATATAAACCAAATATAAAATTAATAGCTGCGAAACAATGGTAGCAGTCTCTGATCCTACACAGGCTATATTTTATGCCGTGATTCTACCACCTGGGGCTCACAGGAACAACAAACACTCTAAAAAAGACCTTTAAAAGCTTTCTAAATTACGTTTCTGTGGAATATTAGGAAATAACAAACCAATTTCAAAATTAATGTTGGCAAATTAATAGTGACATTTCCTATTCCAACATAGCCCTTTATGTTGAGAGATGTGGTAGAAATTGGAATTTGACATGATGGTTAATTTTAAGATGTAAGAAGATGGTTTCTAGAAAATTCAAAACTTCAAATGAATACTGAAATGAGCGTATTAATTGAGCATAAAGTTTCAAAATATTTTCTAAATTATTATTTATTTAGATTTATTTCGTTTTATTAATTTAAGTCTCATTTCTGCCTTATGCAGTGTAACAATGTTCATGTGATGTTTAATCAAACTGTGTTTTAAATAGTAATTTTTTTAAAATTATTCCTAAAAGTAATAAGTACCTTTTAATAAAATAAAATATTACCTTTTAATAAAATAAAAATTTAGTTAGTACATTTTAATAAAAATTAGACATATAAATATCACTTGGCATATTTCAAATATTACGCGAGCAAAGCCGCGGGGTTTGCTAGTCATATTATAAAGAGGAAAAAATTGTTTATTTGTCGGAGATAAGCTCAGGAACTACCGAAACGATTTCAAAAGTAATGGTATCAAAATGATGGTGTTCGTCCAACTTAGAACATAGGCTATATCTTATGTCGGTGCCACTACCCCAAAGGGGGTGCAGGAGCAAAAAACGTTCTAAAAATGCAATTTTTGCGTTACTAAAGGGCCTAGAAATATGAAATTTGGAATATTAGTTACTTATAAGATATAAATGTTGTCTAAGAACAGTTCTTAAACAATTCGAAATTTAAAAGGGGTGAAAATGCACAAAAAGCGTTCTAAAAAACGTTCTAAATGGTAGTTTCTACGTAATCTCAGGAAATACCAAACCGATTTCAAAAGTAATGGTATCAAAATGATGGTGTTAGTCCAACTTTGAACATAGTCTATATTTTATATCGGTGCCACTACCCCAAAGGGGGTGCAGGAGCAAAAAACGTTCTAAAAATGCAATTTTTGCGTTATTGAAGGACCTAGAAATATGAAATTTATTTGGAATATTAGTTACTTATAAGATATAAGTGGTGCCTAAGAATAGTTCTTAAACAATTCCAAATTTAAAAGGGGTGAAAATGCACAAAAAGCGTTCTAAAAAACGTTCTAAATGGTAGTTTCAATGGTAGTTTACAAATATTTATTACATATAAATGATTTTTAAGAACAGTTTCGAAAAAAATGGAAATTTAAAAAGGGATGAAAATGCGCGAAAAGCGTTCTAAAAACGTTCTAAATTGCGATTTCTACTCAATTTCAGGAAATTCCAAAGCTATTTCAAATGTAATGGTTGTTAATCAATGGTGACAGTCCCTGCTATAACATAGGTTACATTTTAAGTTGCTGTCACTACCATCTGAGGGTTGCAAACGCAAAACATGTTCTAATTTGCGTTTTTGCATAACTGAAGGGTCAAACACTTTGAAGTATGGCATGGCATTTACTTACAAGATGCAACTGCTTTCTAAGAACTGTCGAAAGAAAATTTCAAATTTAAAAAGAGGAAGTGAGCGAAAAGCGTTATAAATTACAATTTTTATGTAATCTTATTAAATACCAAACCGATTAAAAAAATTCTGATACCAAGTTCTAAAAATGCGATTTATGTGTTACTGATGGGCCTAGAAATATGAAATTTGAAGAATCAGCTACTTATTAGATATAAAGGACTTCTAAGAACAGTTCTTAAACAATTCGAAATTTAAAAGGGGTGAAAATGCGCGAAAAGCGTTCTAAAAAACGTTCTAAATGGTAGTTTCTACACAATCTCAGGAAATACCAAACCGATTTTTAAAAAAATGGCGTCAAAATGATGATGAAAATCCTTGCTCCAACATAGCCTATGTTTTATGTCGGTGCCACTACCCCAAAGGGGCTGCAGGAGAAAAACGTTCTAAATTGCTGTTTTTGCGTGACGGAAGGGCCTTGAATCGTGAAATTTAGAATGGTAGTTAGTTATAAGATATCAATGATCTCTAAGGACATTTCCTAAAAAAATCGAAATTTAAAAGGGGGGTCAAAATGCGCAAAAAGCGTTGTAAAAAACGTTCTAAATTGCAATTTCTATGCAATCTCAGGAAATACTGAACCGATTTCAAATATAATGCCGTTAAAATGATGGTGACAGATCTTGCTCCAAGATAGGCTATATTTTATATATGTTTCCACTAACCCAGAGGAGATACAGGAGCAAAATGAGCGAAAAGCGTTCTAAAAACGTTCTAAATGCCGATTTGTCACCAATATCTCAGGAAGAATAAAACTGATTTCAAAAGTAATGTTAAGAAATTGATGCTGACCGCCTCTGCTCTAACACAGACGCTATTTTAAGTCGGTATCACTATCACTTAGACGTTGCAGGAGCAAAAAAGCGTTCCAAATTTTGATTTTTGTGATCGGTAGGGGCTAGCAACTTAAAATTAGGCAAGGTACATATGTATTACATATAAATGATCTTTAAGAAAAGTTTCGAAAAAATTGAAAATTTAAAAAGGGGTGAAAATGCGCTAAAAGCTTTCTAAAAACATTCTAAATTGCGATTTCTACTCAATCTCACGAAATTCCAAAGCTGTTTCAAAATCAATGGTTGCAAATCAATGGTGACAGTCCCTGCTATCACATAGGTTATATTTTATGTTGCTGTCACTACCATCTGAGGGTTGTGCAAAAGCAAATCATGTTCTAATTTGCGTTTTTTGCATAACTGAAGGGTCTAACACTTTGAAGTATGGCATGGTATTTACTTACTTGATGCAACTGCTTTCTAAGAACTGTCGAAAGAAAATTTCAAATTTAAAAAGATGAAGTGAGCGAAAAGCGTTGTAAATAACAATTTTTATGTAATCTTATTAAATACCAAACCGATTAAAAAAATAATGATGACAAATTATTGGTGATAGAACTTGCTCAAACATAAGCTATATTTTATGTCTGTTCCTCTACCACGAGAGGGTTGCAGTAGCTAAAAACTTTCTAAATTGCAATTTCTGTGATACTGAAAAGGCTAGAAACTTTAAATATGGCATGGTAGTTACTTATAAAATATAAATGCCCTCGAAGGACTGTCGAAAATAAATTCGAATTAAAAAGGGGTGAAGTGAAGCAGAGGTGCGAAAAGCATTCTAGAAAAGTCGTAAATTACGATTTCTACGCAAGTTCAGGGAATATAAACCAAATATAAAAGTAATAGTTGCGAATCAATGGTAACAGTCTCTGTTCCTACACAGGCTATATTTTATGCCGATGATTCTACCACCTGGGGTTCACAGGAACAACAAACGTTCTATAAAAGGCCTTTAAAAGCTTTCTAAATTACGTTTCTGTGGAATATTAAAAATAACAAACCGATTTCAAAATTAATATTGGCAAATTAATGGTGATAGCTCCTAATTCAACATAGCCATTTCTGTTGAGAGAGATGGTAGGACTTGGAATTTGACATGATAGTTAATTTTAAGATGTAAGAAGATGGTTTCTAAAAAATTCAAAACTTCAAATGAAAACTGAAATGAGCGTATTAAATGAGCATAAAGGTTTCAAAATATTTTCTAAATTATCATTTATTTACTTTTATTATTTTAAGTCTCATTTCTGCCTAATGCTGTGTAATAATCATGTTTAATCAAACTGTGTTTTAAATAGTAATTTTTGAATTATTCTTAAAAGTAATAAGTAAAAATTTAGTTAGTACCTTTTAATAAAAAATACATATAAATATCACTTGGCATATTTCAAATATTACGCGAGCAAAGCCGCGGGGTTTGCTAGTATATAATAAAAAATTACTTGTAAGCCGACGATATATACAGAAATCGTATGCTTCGCTAGTGTAACCAACTTAAATGCACACCACACTGAGACAACAAATAGGAGCACTATTACCCTCTCCGCAACTTTAGCATAAAACAAAATAAGTGCTATCGCATTTCCCGCAATTGTGGCACATACCAAGAGTAGCTCTATCGTGCTTCCTGAAACTTTGGTACATGACGAGAGGAGCGCTATCGCGCTTATCCTCACTCAAACGGTTAAATACTAATTCAAAGCTTGTATGAGATAGCAATCGCCTGCATATGTGTTTCAAAATATTCAAAATTTCATACCAGAAATATATACTGAGATACCACTGTCGAATCCGAACCGAGTAGGTATTGTGAATATGCGTGCAGCACACCTTTGGATTACAAGCGATTAAAACGTTTTTATGATTTAAAAATTAATGATCGAACCTGAAACACGGAGAAGTAAATGCAATTCCGACATATTCAACATTCACAATTAGCGTATGGTGAATGTCGACCTTTGCCGGTGTAAGTCAGAAATAAGGATATTTAACAAATATTTCGGACATACATCAAGTGACTATGTGAATGTTGACATTCACCGGTGAAAGTCGACATTCTCCACATTTCGGTCTTTCAAGGTAACATATACATTCTACAGATCATATACAGAAAATTCGAATACATTTCCGTTTATTGACAACAATTCCTGAAAGATAATTTTCAACTCTGTTATATGTGTTTCCAAACTGAATTAAATTTTAACATATACATGCAGTATTATTTACTAATCTACAAATCATATCAGGTCTGTTCTGAAGAATTTGACTATGGACGGTAATAGTAGAAATTCGGTTTACAAAAGTGTCATGCATTTTCCAAATTGTTTTTAAGGTATTATTTTTCAGCTTATTACAGTATTCTGAATTTGTTGGAAAAGATTTCTTAATCTATGCTTTAGGCATGACTTTTCTTTCTTGTTTCATTTGTTACTATTTTAAAGAATTTATAACGTGTACAATTAATTAATGTCAACTCTATAGAACATAAATGATTCCGAATTTTCTAGATTATTTTTCTAATATGCAACTGATTTGTCAATAAACTATTTATTTGCACATTGCAAACATTTCACAAGTAAAAGAAAAAGAAAAAGGCAAACAATAACGCTATACTTGTAGGAATTCGAGAAATAGTTTCTTTCTCAGCAAATAAAACATTTCATTTTACGAGGAATCCTTACAGTTATTAGATTCCCTTACAAAAAGTCCTAAACAAATAATAAAGTAACCGAAACTTGTCTGATTTGAAAAACGGTAACATTCCTTTGACTTTGTATAGTTGAAATACATTTATCTATAATTATATCTTTAATACGTATTAACTACATATACTAACGTAAATGCTTATACTACTAAATTCATGTTTTATTAATCTTATGCTATTAAACGAGCAATTCTTTTATATATATTTTTTATTTACATAATTTTTGTGTTCTCGAAGGTGGCTCTAACGATTTTCATGAAAGCGACAAATTTTAAACCAGAGTTTTTGAGGTCTAAAATTCGATCTGCCAGGCTGTCATCTATGGGAAAACCGTTTTCAAGCAAGACGTGCTCTTCGCACGGATGAAAAACATTCCAGAAAGCATACGAAGGGATTAAGAGTTACTCAAAATTGAAATGAAACATAAAAATATATAAATAATATGGTGTATGCAAAATGAGACAGTTTATTACATTAATATTTTGCCAAACCTATGCCAATTGTCTTTGTACCCGATTACGCAACTTTCTCCAAACAAAAAACTGAAGATGTTTTATAACTCATGCAGAAATTGTAAAAAACTTAAATTGTATTCTATTGAAAAAGCAAATCTTCTCTTTTTTTTTTCTCTGTCTCTCTCTCTCTCTCTCTCTCTATATATATATATATGTGTATATATATATATATATATATATATAAACGTAAAATATAGTAATCACCAACAAAAAACAAATTATATTCATGTGAATTGCGCTAAACAGCTGCAGTAAAACACATAAATTCAATATAAACCAATATAAGATTATATTTAGCCTGAACCAGCGCACCCCCCTTCACACAACAAGAAGAAAATAACTATTTGTAAAATTTTAACAAAAACTAGGAAAAAATAATAGGCTGCGGCCTCATCGGCAGTGGGTTATATTTCAAAAGTTACTTATTAATAAGCATTTGGCTTTTTCTAAGCAAAGAAAGATTTCTTTTCCACATAGTAAAAATCTATCATTTCCATTTCTTTTTCTGACCCCTAAATTTCATAAAGTACCTACTAAATACAGATTTATTTGCAGTAATGTATTGGCAATAATTTTAATAGGAATTTTGAAGTTTTACTTAAAAAAGCTTTGAACATGTAAAAATACAAGTATAAAGACAGTAATCGTTTTTGGATTATTTGAAATAGTTTCGAGATTGCAGAAAAATTAAAAAGCAATAGTATTCATTCTATACAAACATATGATTTTGAAAATTTATTTACTACTATTCCTATTAATAGTTTAAAGGAGGCACTTTTAAAGACAGCGGAATTGGTTCTAGATGTTACAGATTTTAACTCTAACTTGTTTAATAAATTATGTCGGTTTTGCCATTACAACAACTACGTTTATACAGGTTCTAAAATATACTTACAAATTAATGGAATTGGGATGGGTACTAGCTACTCATCTACAGCTGCTTACTTATTTTTATTTTTTTATGAGTTTCAGTACAGCATTAATAAAACTGACGTCCAATTCCTGGCTTACAGATACATAGACGACTTGATCGCGTTAAACTTCAATAGCGATTTTAATTAAATTTCTCAAGAAATTTATCCTGATTCCCTGTCTTTAAAGAAAACAAATAATAATGGTTTGGAGGCTGATTACCTTGATTTAAAAATAATTTTAGTGGGTAACAAAGTACATATTTCAATCTACAATAAACGTAATAGTTTTCAATTTCAGGTTAATCAACTTGTTCACTGGTCCTCCAATATTTACAAACGTATATATATTAATATAATTATTGGTCAAATATTTCGCTTTTTCAGAATTTGTACAGATAAACATCTGTTTAAGAAGGAAGTGTTTCATTTTAAAAGTATTCTATATTACAAAAACAATATTCCTTTAAATTTTCTAAAAAAATATTCAGATTTTGCAGATTTTCTTCATTACTGATCGATTGCTTTTCAACGTCAGTGAATGACTCATATTTCCTAAAGCCTGTTCAAGGACGGTTTTATGATGATGTGCTACGTCGATTGGCAACAGACCTGGCATGAATTTGGATTGGTTGATTGGATGTTGGACTCTGCCTTGTTAAGTTTGTTTTATGATTTATATTTGGGTTGTGGCAGTGTGGCTTAGTTGGTTGAGGGTGGTTTTTTCAACGAACATATTTTTAGCATCTTTTACTGTGTTCCAGGTGAGGCATTCATTTAATAATGTTGGCGTAGGGTCCGGTGGGGGAGCATGGGATATTAGCCATCGAATGTTTAACATTTCATTTTGCTATCACTGTTCTGTCCGAAACCCACTGCCACTAATGCATATTTTATATACATTTTTTTTAATGCTCGGCTGCTTTTGAAATATAACCCACTGCCGATGAGGCCGCAGCCTATTATTTTTTCCTAGTTTTTGTTAAAATTTTACAAATAGTTATTTTCTTCTTGTTTTGTGAAGGGGGGTGCGCTGGTTCAGGCTACATATAATCTTATATTGGTTTATATATATATATATATATATATATATATATATATAAATGATAATAAAAATTTTTCTCCCTTTAACCTTAATTTATTCCAAATTCGTATAATATCTACCTTTTTTACCTGTCTTTTAATAATATCTTAAATAACCTTTATATTTTAATCCGATGCCTTTAATTCAGCGCATTCTTTTATTTCTTATTCTAAAAACCTTAACTTGTTAATAGCTGCACTTCTTTGTAAAAAAACCACTAAAACATTTTATCCTTTCATATTTTGAGACATTAATTTCTTATTCCTTTCGAATATTTATTAATGCCGTTTTATCTTTTATTAAATTATCATTCGATATCCCATGACACTTTGCGAAAGTTTTCGCTCTTTTAATTTTCCCAACTTTTAGAGTCTCGTTTTTAGTATAAAGTTCTGTCTCCACGTCAAAGCTTCCCCGCCTCTTTCCTAGTTTTCGTCCCATCGCTTATCGCGCCCTATCCTCCCGTTTTCCCCTCGCTTTTCTGGATTGGCCCTGCGTAGAGCGCATTAGTGTACCTTTACGCTTTCTTTTTAGTATTTAATATCTTTCATTGGCATGGAAGAGAAGATTTTGTACGTTTTTCGTTTGTTAATAAAAACCTGTCGCCTGGTGGAATGGATTTTTAAATTATGGGTTTCCAATGCCTTTTAACATCATCGAGCTTAAATATGAAGTGGTACAGATAGATTCGAGAGCCAATTGAATTACTAGTAGAAATGTTATAAGGTGGTTTTAGAATAAACTTCTTAAAGATTATGCTTCCTTTATTATTTGATCAAAAAGGAAATTCTTCCCAATGTATATTAAGTCCTGTCTTCCACTTCTCTACCTACGACTGCAATATGGTTATTCTCAGGAGTAACTGATGGTTGGTAAGTTTAAGGTGGTGTTCGTTACACTAGAGCGTTACACACGGAAGAGTAGCCATATTTGGACCGCTGTAATTTTGCCGTTAATTACAGGAAGAGACGCCGTCTAATGTTGAAATCCTACTTATCAGAATGATTTAATTTATGAGTAGAAGAAACACCCGATTTCTATGTGCTGTTTTCAGACAATTTAAAAATCCTATAATTAGCTGTTTCGATTTAATTTTTTCCTACTAAACGTAAGAGAATACTGTAAAACTAAGGTGTTATGTTTTCATATACATATCTAAATTCACGTGTTTATTGTGCAAATTTTTCATGCGGATTTCTTTGCATTCGCTTTTATTGATAGAGTATCTTCGTTAAAATACATTACAAACGATTTTCTTTTATAGATCATAATGTAACAGAAATCTTTTGAGTGTCTTTGTAAACTAACTATAAACGCTAAACAATTCATTTTCAATACCGAACATACCACAGTAAACCTCAATAACATACATCAGGCACACGGTAATCGGAGTATATTAGAACATGGACAGATATCGAGACAGACAGACGGCTAAACGGCCAGACAAAACTAATTCATGAACACTTTTCAAGTATGTTGGAAAGTGTTAAAAAGGAAATATAGTGCTAGCTTAAAAAAGGGTAACATTATCAACAAAACAAAAAAGTATCCATTTAATAAGAAGAGATACAAATATGACATGATGACAAACAATTTCAACATATTTAAGGAATAATTTATCAGAAACATTAGTAAAAGTTAATAAATAGTTAATAAAAAGTTAATAAAATAAAACACGATACTTACTTTTTACTTCGCTAAAAAATACATAAGGTGTGGATAAATGCATTTAGATTTTAATCAACGATCTCGAGTTAGAATCCGAAACTTTATCTCTTTGACGCTGAATAACAACCCACCATCTTTAAAATTTATTCTCCTTTTAGGGTTTTATTAAGGAAAAAGAGGTTTTACTTTAAGATCCACATCGCATAAAATATCTCAAACCTTTTCCTTATTAAAATGCAGAGAAACCAACGTTTAAAATGCACAAATAATATACGAAAAGCAGCAAACAGCTGTTTCGAATCTACTAGCGAGATTCTTCTTCAGTGCAAAAGGAACAGCGTGCTAGAAAAAGCAAGGCTGAGCAAAATCATAGACAGAGACGCGCTGGCTTTTATACCCCATGCGGGTGGCGAAGGCGCCGAAACAACCAATGAGAGAGAAGCAGTGGAAACGACTGGGTGGACAAGTAGCGACATCTACCGGAGAAGTAGAGAAAAGAAACCAAAAAAGGGGAATTAAATTGCTCAACATTCTTGGTCTTCTCAACATAGGTTCGATTTTTCCTCAGCCATCATTATCCAAAAATGTTCTTCTAACCTTGATCTTGATTTTTGGGAAGCTTACCATATCATTAAGAATTCTCACTCTTTAGTCAATGACTTATCTAGTACTCCAGATTTTCCAAGTATTTGGAAAGCGTTAATTTAATTCCCCTTTTTTGGTTTCTTTTCTCTACTTCTCCGGTAGATGTCGCTACTTGTCCACCCAGTCGTTTCCACTGCTTCTCTCTCATTGGTTGTTTCGGCGCCTTCGCCACCCGCATGGGGTATAAAAGCCAGCGCGTCTCTGTCTATGATTTTGCTCAGCCTTGCTTTTTCTAGCACGCTGTTCCTTTTGCACTGAAGAAGAATCTCGCTAGTAGATTCGAAACAGCTGTTTGCTGCTTTTCGTATATTATTTGTGCATTTTAAACGTTGGTTTCTCTGCATTTTAATATTGTTGCACAAAGGCTTTATTTGCTACTTTTCCTTATTATTAAACAGACTGTCAAAGGAATGACTTATTCTAAAGATAAAACAATCGTTTTCCTTTTCCATTCCATAAATTTATATAGTATGTGCGTTTGTCCTACCTCACTAAACAAATAATACAAATTTAAATTATGTTTTTAAAATGCAAAACGTACAACATGTTGCTATAGCAACATATAATAATATACATTCTTTAATTGTTTATTGCATAAAACTTTTGCGAGGAACGTTCAACAATTAGCAATCTTCTTAAATAATGTAACACCATTCTGAACATCACAACACCTTTTATATGCATTTGCTTTTCAAACATTTATGTATCTGGATTCAAAATATAATAAAGAATTATGTACCAGTGTAATTCGTAATAACAAAATTCATCTAACAGAATTTTTTATTCCAAAGCCATTAACAATAAATGTACCATTTTCATGATAAATAGAGGAAAATTTGTATAAAATGTATGAGACAAACTTAAATATCACATTAATATTAGAAAACATTGAAATACTGTGCTTATGTATGTTTCTGCTTGATGACTTTTATAACAAAGAAAAATGGAAGATATTTTTCGAAGAGAATTGCATCACTTAATAACGTAACTAAAGCAAAGATTTGAAAGGAAAATGCATCCTTCTTACATATATAACGAAAAAATTTAAATTATAGTTTTGAGACACAATGTACAGATCTTATTTATTCTATTGTGAACGTTTTAATAGTTATATCAGATGTAATTTAGTGGGAGAAAACTAGAGAGCTTTCGTCAGTAAAAATAGAATCTTTTATCGTGACTACTTTATAAATATAATTTTCACATGTTACTTAACAGTCACAAGTTATCACTTTCTAAATTACATTTATCAAATGAAGAGTAATTCAAAAATATGAAACAGTGAACGTTTTAACAATAAAACATTGATTTACGTATTTGATGATAAAAAAGCATAATTTGAGACAGAACAATAAATCATCAGATTTATTCTTGCATTCAGTTCGCAACACCTGTATGGGCATTGTCGACTAAGTTGTTTCGCTTAATGCCTATTTCTCGTATGATTCTTTCATGATCAGAAGTTTTAATCGCATTCCTTTTAGTATTTTTACTTTATGCTTTTATTTATACGAAGAACGTATTATATTCGCGAAAATGAGACGCAGTTTTTGGTGATTTACACGTTTTAGGATGTCTTGAATACGAATTTACTATTTATGAATGTATTTATGTAACATATTTTAAAATTCTAGAATTTTGATCCATTTAATTCATTATCTTCCATTCTAAAATACTTTTTCTTTCACTTACTTTTTGCGAATTGCGTTGGCGCCTCGTACCTTTTCTTTCCCGCTCCAATTCATGCGATTTCAAAACATTCCGTTTGACCAATCAGCCTATTTTTGTATCTCTGGGAATGTTTCGTTTTGCGATTTACTGCTTTCACCTACAGCGATAAGTTCCCCACTGTGTCTTTTCATTTATTTAGAACCCTTCACGCACAACATTCCTTTTAGAATTTTGAACCTCTGCCCACTGCTCATAAAATGATCTGCACTGATTCAGGCTTCCGAAGCTGGCTTTTTCAGTTGTCTGAAACGCCACGCCACCCGGCCTTCCATAGTCGCAATACCTACTCGGTTCGGATTGGCCCGCTAGATTCAGACCATGCTGATTTTTAATGTCTTGCAAGTGGTGATCAACTGCAACATTCAGCGTGTATTTTTATTGCACAAAATTTAATTATAACACAAATTTATGGTTATTGTGAATAATTTAAAATTATGTGCAAATATGTACATAAATAATTTAGTTATATTTATCATTTTTTTCTTCCAATTTCTACAAACACAGTAAATCAACTACCGTTCCTCGCTCGCTTTTAATAATGTTAGTACTGTTTGTGCAGGGGTTTGTAAACTTTGTAAATTAGCATATTTTTTATATATTTTTTGTCATGTATGATCGCTTCGCGGCCATGAAAACATAGCAAAACAAAACAAAACACTTTTGTATCAATCATGTAGAGTAGAGATCTCAAAAATGAATTAAATTCGTTAAAACCGTAATAATAATCACTATAACGAATATTAAAAAAAGTTTCTTTATATAAATCACTAGTATTGTTTAAAATTATTTTTTATAATTTAATTAAATAGTGAAAAATAGAAACTTTTCATTTTTACATTCATATTTTTTATATAACTTTATTACTATTGAAATATTTAAAAACAAAATCCTTTTTTCATACTCTTCTCGGCTTGGAGTCAACCTGGGGATCTACGGTATTATGGACAGACGACATACCACATAGCTGCTACGAATTTACTCAACAAATGCTTAGAACAAAATTTTAACTAACCGCACTGCTTCCAAGCAGTTTAAAGTCAGTATGCTCTGGATATCTGAATCTGTGGAGCCCTGAACCGAGTAAGTATTATGAACATGCACTCGGTTTGCCCGTAGAATGTTTCCATCATGTGATCTTCTGATGTTTTAGTCTATTATTTATTATATTTTGATTCAATAAAGGCCTGCAAATTAACCCGGATTGATTATTTGTGGGGAAAATAGAATGATCTCACTCTTTATTCGGTTCGAATAATTTTGAGAATTACTGCACTTTTTATTTAAAACTGGCGATTTTAACATCGAACTACAATTTGACGTCACCAATGCTCGCTTCAACGCTATGTCTGTCGTTATATAAAGTTTTGGGCATTGTAACTCACGAGCAAATGTATGAAACTTCATATTTAGTTAGACCATGAAATAAAGTTGTGTTGAATTGATTTTGGTGTATATAACAGGTAGCGCTATTATGCTGCATTTTTCTGGATTTACATGATGACCATTTCTCAGCATATGGGAGATGGATTTGCAGCTAACATAAAATGTTAATTTTAATTCATTTTTATGAAAAACTATGCCGATTCGATTTTTTTTATCACTTAACAAGGAATGCTGCTGTCCTATGTTTTCATTGTGATAAACATTGTATTTATAACTCAGTTTCTATTGAAAAGAAATGCCCCAACTTTTGTATTTCAGTTTAATATATAAATATATATTAAACAAAACACATTTAATAAACTAAAAACCACATTAAAATTACAAAATAAAATAAATTACTCTAGACGTTTCAAGCTTCATACTAGTTTTTCAAGCTTTATACTAGTTTCTCATTAGTACAAATGTCAATCGAAAATCAAAGATATTGTTTACACATGTTCACATTCAAACAGGGCCTGTCTAAAGCAGATGCATACGGGGCAGTTGCAACGGGTTCCCCGTTTTAGAGGTCCCCATGGGAATAATTAGAATTTTCATTAAAAGATACCAAATGTTTAAAATTGACCAAAAGTGATCAAAATTCATATATTTTGAAACATTTAGGAAGAGAGTGCGGTTCCCATTCCCGTCTCTGCTTCCCGTACCCCCCCACCCCCTCCACCACCACGCAAACAAACGAACTATATCATTAGAAAACTAATGATACCCTGAATACAGATGTGAATTGTACCTGGTACGAAATTTATGCATATATACAATATATATTTAGTACAATATATACTATCTACTTCCACATTTTACGCGAACAATTTCAATGGATAGATAGAAGGGACCCCAAAATAATGCTTGCCCCGGGACCCTAGATATCCTAAGTCAGGTCCTGCGTTCAAAATATGCACTTGAAATAATAAATCACAGTAGGTCCATATATTCTGCTGGAATTGTACATGCTTCGTTTAGGGGAGTTTTCTGTAATCTTGTAAACCAACCTTCTAGAAAAATTCTATGTTTATAATTATTGCAGTTAGATTTAATTATTTTAGCGCTTTCGAAATGAAGGATGTGATTCGGTATCAATAATTAAGTAATAAATATTTCAATCTCCTGTCACATTTGTAAGTACACTTACGCAAAAACATAAAACGTCGTCAACGTTTGTGACATGAGATATCGACTGACTTTCAGAAGTTTTACTTCCTACGTACGTAACGACCACGTGTTTATATATATATATATATTTATTTATTTATTTATTTTTTTTTTTATTGTTGTTTTGTTTTTGCGAACCTTTTGTTCTCCGTAACCTTCCAAATCGATGAAATTCAGTTTGAATTTTAAGTGAAGAGAAGTGAAAAGAAATCGAATACGGAGAATACGATTTTAGGTATTAGCCGCATGGCAGCGGATTCCGTATTAGCCGCATTGCTACGAAGGATAATCAAAGAAATCGTATAAAAACATAATGCTATGGATGTGTTACTTATATGTATGTATATAGTAATACGTATGCATGTATTCATATGTACGTAATGTTTGCATTGGGAAATTTCCATAATCGGGTTCGTAGACAATTGGCATAATTTAGTGAGCGTTATTTGACAGGCAAATTTAACCATTTGGTAGCGGTCTCAACTACAGAGGCTTACTCATATTTTTTTACATTCCCAATAAGTGAATGTGTTGCAACTGAAATCCAAGTAAACATTCTTAAGTGAATGAGATAAGCATTTTTTGTCAAGATGTACACTTGAAAATGTAAATATGTAGAATACGAAATAAAAAATTCCTGTATCGGCAAGAAAAAATAAATTCCCTATTTCTTAGTTTTTAAGCTTTTAGCTAATTTTACCGGAAAACACGAAGCACAACAAGTATGGAAAATACGAAGAACACGATAGGGAAGAATCATCAGTACCGAATTTCAGTAGGAATTTCGCCAAATTAGTCAGCTATAACAAAGTTGTCTTCATTTACGGCGACTTATTTTTGGTTGCAAAATTTGGCGATATTTCACCAAATATCGACCAGCTTGACGAGTTGTTTGACGTTAATGTATATGAATATAGTTTTATGCTTATGATTGGGAAATAGTTACAACAATGAAAGATAATTTGTGAAAAATCACCTTCACTAAAACTCCTAAATCAATCCCTAACATTTTTTAAAAATCTGTTGCCTAGATTTAGTGTACATTTTAAGAATGTGCATATTTTTATATGTGTAACGTTATATATAGAATTTGCGAAAATACCAGTTAAAAGAAAATAATTGAGATGAAAAAGTTATTCAGCATAATTCTATATGGGAAAGATCCATAACAATAAGCCAGATGCCTTCCGAATATTTGCAGAGTAACGATATAACAAAAACTCATACGAATAAAGCTAATAAGTTTGATAGAGGGATATAGCAGACAACCTTAGTGTTCTGTATTACGTGTTGTAAAACTTTCCCTGATATCATATCAAATAATTCTGTGCTTTGTAAGACATGCAAGTCTTTGAAGGGTCTTTGAAGTTTTCTGCCACTAACTCGATGGATCCAATTCCAGTTTTTGTTTGTCCCAAAGATCTGAGCTACATTGAACAAATCGTAATTGCTTAAATATATCCGGTAGTTATTCTTTACCGTAGACTCTCTTATCCAGTGGTTTCTCTTTACTTTTAACATTTCCTAATTATTGTAAAGAACAACAAATTGCACTGCATAAAATTATGATAATTTTGAAATCAGATTTATAGATGAGCAGCAGAAGATACTCTAGTAATGCACAGAACAGCTTTCGTATTTGCAAACAAAGCTACAAATTTTCCTGAGTCATCTTTTATTATTGGAAAAGCAAGCGCTGGAAAAAGTGCGATAATCAAAGAAATTGATAAAACAGACACTGAGCAGTTAGGATCAGAAGCTATCATGCTTTTTGCAGTAACTGGTACTGCTGTATTTAATGTCGAAGGCAATTCGCTCTGCGCTGAAAGTACCAACGTGATTTAAATGGTTCGCTTGTTTAAAAAGTCAGGCAGCAAAAAAATCTACAGCTCAATATGGATCCAGTGTTATTTTTCATTATTGATAAATTTTCAATGACCGGAGGTCAGGTTATGGATGGCCTTGAACAAAAGTGTAGCGACGGTAAAACTGATAGCATTTCATCTTTTAGAGGATAATTAGTTTAAATCCTTGGAGTTTAATTTAGGAGTTACAGCTTTTAAGAGACATCCCTCTATATAACAGACATTCAATAAAAGACATTTTTTGGCTCTTAGCGAACAAACTGTGCTTAGGACTTCTGAAAAAATGTTTAACAAAGTCAATGAGACAAAACAACGATCAACAAAGATAGTTTCAAAAGATTCATTATTCGCTTTTCGTGGGTCAAGTTTCAAACAACTACTTATTCTTTATGCAATGGCGCAAAGCTTTACTGCTTCCGGCTGAAATTGAACGATTTTAAGACTACATATGTCTTTTCCCCCAAAACAAGCAAGTTAAAGAATATAATCCAGAAATACTTCTTAAAACAAAATGGTCAATAATTGCAAGAATATTAGCCGACCAGAATAAATAAATAGCAAGATGGAGTGAAAATAATCACGTGTCTGGGCTTCAGGCTGGACTTTTCTCAGCAATTAGATGCAGAGTTATGTTACATGCCACCATTTGGGCGGAGTGAAGATTGGTAAACGGTGCACTGAGTATGGGAAAAGATATCATCTATAGCACAATATTTCAGCCACCAAGCTTGCCACAGGCTATGATGGTTCATTTTGATGATTATCATGGGTCATTTCTAACTGAAAGATTTTTCTTATCAAACTTTTTTGTAAACTTTGAGAAAGAAGGAAAGCCTCATGCTCATTAAGTCAGTTACATTTAACAGTTGAATATCCTGCCACCATACACAAATTTCAGAATTTAACTTTATCAAAAACAGCTGTGGACATTGATCTAAAGGAGCTGTCACATAAAGCAAATTATGTCACTTTTAGTAGTTTGTCGTTTAGAGGAATTTCTCATTGAAGCGTTTTTCTCTAAGGATAGGCTTAACCAAATTAAAATGATAGGAACACCTGCTGACAGATGAGCATTTGAGCATTACCTGAAGCAACTGACTACTGAATTAAATACTTGAAAATAAAGATCCGACGACTGTTATTTCAGACTTACTTTTATACTATTAAACAGTAATCATGAAAATAAATTTTTTTTTTCATTTTAAAATATTATCTTTTAAGTTTATGCGACTCCATGCTCCGACATTTCGGCCTGACGGATGTTAGTTAAAGGTATATATGATATATATGTGTATAATGTTTGCAAGCGTTGTTAATGTCTCATATGTTATTTTGTGTTCAAGAATTTTATTAAAAAGAAAACAAACTTTTATGTGTCTTGTAAGATTAAAAAGAAAATCTGAAATATCCAAATAAAAAGTGTGGCGAATGCTTTATAGTTGCAAGGAGTTTGTAGTCACAAACTTAACATACGCCGTAGTGTTTGCTCAAGGAATAGCTGTTACCCAGGTCTACGTTTACGCAACACTTAAAGAAGAATCAATGTATTATTTAGCAAAAATGTCACTCGTGAATATTAGAAACAATACAATTATCCAACTCTGTATCACATTTTATAATAGGTAATATTTTTGGTGATCTTAATTTGCATATTTAGGTTATATATATAAGACCATTTAAATTTCTTTCGTGTACTTGAAATTTTATACGCTTTCTTTAAGATTAAGTGTGTCTAGTAAATTTACTTACTTGTTACTATATTTTATCGGTTATATAGTTACTCTATTTTACGTTTGTTGCGTGGATGGTTATTGATTTATGTTAACGCGTCAAAGAATATTGTTTAAAATGATAATGTTAGTAAATATTTTTGAGGAAATTTTAATGAACATGCTACTTCAAACATGAGCTTAAAGCGCTCAAAATAATCGAAAAATAAACACATAACATTATGTTTCTATTTCAAAGTACTGCACATAAAAAAAAAAAAAAAGATATATGCTAAACGTAATGAAGCAAAAAAGTTAAAACATAAATAATAAAAGAAAACGAAAAATATCTTTAACTCTCATATATTTATTCCATTTTTATTTCGTAGTGCCATGTTTTTCAATGCTGTAGAACTGCCAACAACGCAAAATGTTTATAATTCCTAAAGGACTCCAAAGCCTAAAGCTTTTTTTAAAATTATTATTATTAAGAAATAGAGTTGCTCAGTTCTTCTAATTTGTTCTGTGAAAAAAATCTGTTATTTATGAGATTACGCACCCAAATTATAGATAAACATGTCATAGCGATTGTCGTGTTGAAATTTAGGATTACCGAAATTTTGAAATTTGGCAGTAATATACTCCAATAAAGGTCGAAGATTATCTAGCAGATATAGTTTCAAATGTAAATCTAGATATTTTAAAATTTAAACTAATTATCAGTTTATTCCTCCTCGCTTATGCCGGATAACCGGTTGATACCATGGTTCTTTACTGTCTTATCTCTTGCCCTTTTCCATAATCAATGTGTCGTCAAAATAATGGGAGGGGAAGGGAGGCGGATGGATAACTTCTCACTTAATTTATGGATCGACTTATCTTTGAATTTTTCATGAACAATGTCAGAGGTAAACCCTAGTCCCCAGAGAAATTTAAATGCTAACAATGTTTATATCAACTTTAGCCTAATTATTTAATTTCAGCGAAATCGGGTTCTAGAAAATTTTACGGTAAAAGGTCTTTTAACTTATGGACATGCTGACGATACAGTCTGAAAATTACATCACTTTGCGTAATCACAATAAAATACTTAATAAATTAGCGCATGATTACGATACTTTTAGCAGATATAGTTTTCCATACAGACTAATACTTGTCTACGTATTTGTTTTTTTCTTTCACTGCATGAATCTTGTTAAAATATGCATTTATTTTTATTTATTGAAAACGTTAATAAACTTAGCTTTTATACCAGTATTTTTTTTTTTTAATTGTTTCCTAAGCCTAAATAATTTATAGTTGTTACTGGCATAAGTTGTAAAAAATCTGTAACAGTGACATTATTTTTTAAAAAATATTTTTAAATAGTTTTTAATTATCACTATTTTTTATTAAAAAAATTAAATAGGCCAAAACTGAACAATTGGTATTTTTATTATTACGAACTTCAGGTTTACGTTTTAATGCCAGATCTAACTGATAATTAATAACCGTATATTTATAGAAAACTTATCATTCATTCAATACAATAATTTCTCGCTACCATAGGAGTATTTGTGATAATTAATAAAGCCATAGATCCGAAACTATTTCAAAATAAACGAATCTTGATTTTAATAGACAAAGGGGAACAACAAAATGAAAAAAAAAGACCTTTACAAGTCTTTATCAAGAAAATGTGATCAGAAAATTAATATTTTCCTGTACTGTTTAATATAATCACATTAAAATCATGCTACAGTGAGTTCTACCAATATTATAGAATAATTTCCTTTAATAAGAATTATTCTAGAAATACAGATATGGAAAAGAAAATGTAATGGCGAAAAGCTCTCTCTACCACAGCATGAAACCACAGCATGTAATATGATGCAGTACACCAAAGAATGATGTCTTATCCAAAGTATTAAGAAAATATAGGGAAGTTTCTAATATCGATTTCTCTATCAGTAGAGTAGGAGTCTTTTAATAATCACGGATATGAAAGCTTATATTTTGTCCAAACTTTCATTTTATATTAAACTAATGTTATTTCTTTTTATATTTTTTAATAGTTCTGATAAATGAAAAAATTCAAGTATTTCTTAACATTTGGCGTTATAGTCTACATTTTGGGTAGATTTAATAAGAAATACTACCTATTGCAGTCGTTACCATGGTGTGACTTTTGAAAATTTATGAAGGAATTTTTCAAAAGTGCGCCATTGTAACGACTGCAATATGTAGTGTATATATATATATAAATTTTAGCCTACTCAGGACAATATCGTATTAATTTCTAATAGTATACTATCTTAAATGAGAATAAAATGCATAATAAGTGTATTTGTTATACCTAATGCTATGACAGTATGGATTTTAATTTGGTAACTTTTTTTCCTCTATCCTTTTTAATCTTGTTTCATTTTGTACTTAATTGGTATTCAATGGTTTATTTCTCGGTTTTCTCTGTGTGGTAATCCCAAATTCATATTCTTTAGCTAATTTATGGCTAATATGAAGATGACAGCACACATTTTATTTGTGGAACTTAAGATATTTGGAACCTGATGATTCTGTCTAAGTTCTACAAATTTCCATCATTCCATTTATGTTATTCAATTCGGCTGTTTTTATGATGTTTTTGGAATCTATGTTAAGTGTGTTGGGGGGGGGGGGACTGTATTTGTTAATATCATTTTATTCATAATTTCGCAATTTTTGTTGGTGATCGGTAATGTTTATTTAATGGTTATATATATATATATATGTATGTACTAAATTTTGTACGCACGATGAAAGTCGCAATTATGCACGGATTGTCTTCAAACTCTCAAAAAAAAAAAAAAAAAAAAAAAAAAAAAACCATTGAGATGGTTAATATCTCGGCGGGGATTGCAAATGGACAAAATCAGCCGAAGGGGGTGGAAATGAGGAGGGTTAAAATTTTTGAATACCGCCTTAAAATGATCTGATAAAACTAGGTCTTACAGAAAAATGAAAGGAAATTTAAACATTTTTCGTTTCTATTGTTGCCAACAATTAAAAAAACAAAATAAAATTCTTACCACAACAATTACATTTCTATTGCAAGATTTCCAAATAAATAATAAAGTGAATACAGTCGAGACTCTATATAACGAAATCCATTGTTCCAGTAAAAAATTCGTTATATAGAGAAATTCGTTATATAGATAATGAGTAAAAATTCCTATTTAATGTGTAAATTTTGAACAAAAATTACTTTTGGGGTGTTTAATTAAGAATTTGAAATGTTTAACTATAAATATTAACCTAATATTGCATTTCTCAATTATTTAAACAGTTTCAAAAAAGAGAACAGACATTTATTTGAAAGCTTAATAAAAATCACATAAGGAAAACTACATTAATTTTAGACAAAGAAATCTTTAATTTTTCGCTGTTTTGATTTCAAAATTGTTACTCTCTCGAAAAACTGTTCACACTTTAGCAAGGATTGAAAAATTGTATCGGGAACATTTTCCTCCATTTGAATTCTCATTCGCCTTAAACTTCCATTACCTCTCTGATCCGCTCTTATATGTGTAACAATCCAATTGACACTGTTTTAAGAAGTATGTTGGAAGGTGTGTGGGTGGGGGAGGGGGGAAGAGATAAATTCATTGGGCATAAAAAAAAAAGAGATTCAAGGTAGAAAAGTAAGATAAAAAACTCAGCACTGAACGATAAATCACTAATCAGTGATGGAAAATTGATTTCATGTGATTTGGAAGCTTTTTTAAAACAATAGATAAAGAACATTTTATGAAAAAATTCGTTATATAGAGATAGATATTTCGTTTTATGGAGATTGTTTTTAATGAGATCATGGGAAAAAGGGACCGTTCCTACTAAAAATTCGTTATGTAGAGAAATTCGATGTATGGAGTTTCGTTATAGAGAGACTCGACTGTATTGCGTCATAATTTTTCTATAGCTAGATTTCGATCTTTCCACGTGAAAAATGAAAATGAAATAAATAGTTTGAGGAATTAAAAAAAAAAAGTGACTATTACGCCATATTGAATATATAATTAAGGTCAGCAGGTGAATATGTAACGTCATGCGAGTTTGAAAAAAACGTACTGAAACATGATAAAAACCCGACTAGAGGAAAATCGGTCCAAGGGGTTGGAAATGGGGAGGGTTGGAAATTTTTGAATACCGCCTTAACACCATTCTAATAAAACCAGCTAATACAGAAAAAATATAATTAAAACGGCCAGATAAAATTGTTAAACTGTATTTATCTGTAATCTTGCGTTAGTTTTTGCTGGTGAAATTTAGTACTTAACTTCGGAATCTACCTCCGCCTGTAGGACGTGCCGGCAAGGATTTTTTTAATTGTTTGAGGTTAATTTTAATTTTTTGTAATAAGCCAGTATGAAAAATTATTTTATTTATTTAAAATTTTACAATATCACAAGAACGTAAAATCATGCGCCGAGCATAGATTATGAAACACTTTACAACACATTCAGAATACTATAATAAAACTTGACAGTTTAATAAGGTGAAAAGGAGTCTAACAATTTATAAAACGCATAATGCGTTTGAAAACACAATTTCAGCCATTTCCATCAAAAGTCGAAAGAAATCTGAATTTCTTCAGCAGCTCTGTATATGAACTATAGATTTATCATATAAAGGAAGTATTTAAAGTTTAGTTCAGTTAGGAAACGCATAGAACAAATGAAAATTCCCATAAGCACTTTCCATTAATAAACGGAATGTACTTTAGATATTTTCTGCAGCTTTGTATATCTATAGAATTTAGACACACTAAGTAATAATTAAAAAAAAAAATACGCATACCACAACGGAAAATGCACTGCCAGCTATTATTGTTCACAGAGAGTACTGTAACCGAATTATTTTGTATATTCCTGTACGTAAACGATGAACGCTTTGCACATCATATTCTGCGAAAACGAATACAATATAAATATAAAATCACTGCTCATTCTTCAATTATCGAATAGTGGGAAAATGTCTCGCAACGTTCAATTCTCTGCTGCTGATATAGCTAAAATTTGGCGTTTAAAGACTCAAATGTTAAAATTTCTGATATTGCTAAACAAATAAAAAGTAACAGATCCGGAATTTATGAAATTTTATCAAAAAGTGACAATGTGATTGCAAAACAACGTTCAGGTCGACCAAAAAAAGCAACTCTATACGACAAGACAGATAGATTTTTCGAGCAGTTTCAACCCAAAAGAAGTTTGTTCGTGAAATTTCGAAGACTTTAGCTTTTCCTATTACGAGATCTACTGTTTACCGTTGCATACGGGCAAGAAAAATTCATAAATATCGCAGAATGTGCTCGGAATCTATTTTGAAAGTGCACCATAGAAATGCACGCGTTCTTTGAACTAAAAAACACAAGCCTTGGGAAGATGAATTGTTAAGCATTTCTTCAGTGACGAAAACAAAACCAATTTGGATGGCCCTGATGGTTAGGAAAACCATCGGCATGACCTGCGACTAGGATCTCGGGAGTTCATTAGTCGACAACAAGGAGGGTATTCTCTCAAGGTGTGGGGCGCGATTTGTTTCAATGGAACAACAGATATCGCTTCTCTTAATGGTCAACAGTTCTCAGAGGATTATTAAAATGTCCTTAAAAGCAATCTACTTCCATTTGGAAACATTTTTGGAAGGGATAACTGAAAATTCCAAGAAGACAATGCGTCGATTCACATCTGTCATTCAACAACAGCTTCGTTTACGCAGAATCAAGTAACTGTTATAGACTGGCCAGCTATCAGCCCAGACCTAAATCCAATTAAAAACCTTTGGGGAGTACTTGCACGAGATGTATATGCTCATGGTCGTCAATTTTCTACTATTCAGGAATTAAAGCAAAGCGTAGAGCAGAATTGGTTCTCTTTACTGCCACACATTTCCCAAACACTAGTTTGAAGCTTACTTGATACGGTTTTCAAGATAATTCGAAGGAACGGATCCAAAATTTGAATTTAAATGCAAAAAACTCGAAAAGTCCATATATTTTTGAGACAGCCTATTTTTATTTTTATTTTTTTTACAAAAATTCTGTATAGCCTATACTGCATTTCTTTGTTGTCATAAACTTGTATTATTATTCCATATGCTTATTATTTTTTTCGTGATTATGGCTTCATTTTTTGAACTGTTTTTTTAAAAAATCGCCTGTCCATATACTTTTGAGACGCACTATAGATACGATACGATCATCACTGCGCTATTATATTTTATAATGTGTAATACAAATTTTCTGCTGTTAAGGACAAAATTTTTTAGTTGATCATTAACAGTAGGATTTGGTCTAAGAATGATAGACGAATGTGCAATATACTAAAACTATTTCTCAAAAATTATCTAACTGTTTTAAAAGGCTAATCGTTCAGAATTGGTTTCGCTTGATTATAGAACATTTCAGCTAATTCTAAAACAAAACATGTAAAACAAAATGTTAAATACTAAAACTATTCCAAAAATTTGGATGCAAAGTAACAGTGCAAATGTCATCAAAATCTGTCCAGTAGAACTTTTAAAAAATGCTAATCTTTTAGGATCGCACTCACCTGACTATTGAACTTTCTTCCATAATTTTATAACAAAGCGACGTAAAACTAAATGCAATATTTTAAAACCATTCGTGTAAAATTGTCTAACAAACAGTGCAAGTTCCAATGAAATTCATTCAGAATTCTTAAAAATACTAATCTTTCGTAATCGGGTTCCAGATGATTATGGAATTTTCCCCTACAATTCTATGACTAATCAACGAATAACAATATTATGCACCAAAAGCTTAACTGAAAAACTAATAGTGCAAGTTGAATTAAATTTTTTTTAGAAAAATCAAGTTATAAGCACCCGGAATGAGATTCCCACACGAAAACAAATGGGAGATTCTCAAAAGGTGGGATCACTAAACGTTAACTATATGTAATTTTCAAATTTTCAAATTTAAGGCTAAATTCTTTTAATAGTATAGTATTTTGTCTATAACTATAATATATAAATATTTTTAATAGTATGTCTACAAAATTATACACAAACATTAAAAAACAGCAACTATTCTGGAAAATTAATCATTAAAGCATTTAATTAGCAGTTGTATACGTTACAAATTTTGGACATTTTTTCGCACGTACGTTACATTACAGATTTTGGACGTTGCTCTTAGTATTTAAAAAATTCTTAAGACTAAGAATGTAGTAAATGTGTCCTATAATTGTATGTGTATACACATATATATGTATAATTAACTTTTTGTTATCCAGTAATAATAATAATAAAATCAAATGCTTTGTTACGTACGTTACTTTCGGACATAACAAAATACAGAAAAATTCTTTATAGAAAAGTCCTTCTATCTTCAAAAAAGCAATAAATCAGCTTGCCATCTCTTAACGAAATTATCAAAAAAATCATCCGTTTCCTTTATGCATTCGTTATTTACCATTAGAACCACCTGGAAAAAAGTCTCTTTTCCTTGGTGGTACATTGGAGCAGCTAACGTTATGAATGTCCGAAATTGGCCTCTTAAGCATAAAATAATAAAATTTTAAGATATTTATACAAAGCTTTTACAATAAATATATCATTTTCTGTCTCTGAATAAAATTAAAAACTCAGTGTAAAAAAAAAAAATAATAAAATAAAGTCAATGATAATTAAAGTTATGTTTGAAAGGCTTAAAGTTATGACGTGTGTCCAGTGCCCACCTTTTGAGAATCGCCCAAATACTGAAATTTGCCAATTTAGTTATGTAAAATTACACGAAAGCAAATACTGAATTATTTACAGTGTTTTTGAGCAATTAAGTTAATCTTTTGTAACTGGGTTGCAGCCATATTTTAAAAAATTCAAACTTGATAATTACTTTTAAAAACATAAAAAATGTGTAAATTGAGATAAGCTTTTCAAACAAATATTACTGAAAGTACTTTTTGTATTCTGTTAGACGTTGGAACAGTCAAATGTGCGATGTTTAAAGGTCAAATTGCAGTAAAAGTTAAGTTTATGCTTGGGAAAGGTTGTTGCCACCAACAATATGATGCTAGAGTTACTCATAGCAATGTCTTTTCTTTATAATATTGCATTAAGAGCAAACAGGTATATCTTTCGTAATTAGGCTGCATGCAAATTTATAAATATCCATGATTAAAAGTTACTTTAAAATCCATTCAAATGAGAAAATTGAGATACAATTTTCAAATAAATTTCATTTGAAAGAACTTTTTTCTATTCAACAGTGTGAAAAACAAAATTGTATGATGTTCATAAGTTAAGAAAAATTTCAGTAATGGCACAATTTATGGGTTATGTCGATGCCATCATCAGTATAATTTCACAATTGGCATTATATTTGTTGTTTTTTGTATATTCTGAAGATGATTCAAAGAAAGAGTCGAAACCTTTACATTTTTAGTATTTTTAATGTGTTTTTTATTGAAATGACGTCTTTTAAGCAAATAATTGTATTTTAATATAAGTTTTGACATTTGTTTGGAATGTATATTATTATGGTATAGTTAACATTTGACGTAATTAAGACTATTTTATTTATAATTACATTTCTGGTTGATCTTTTTAACAATCCGTGAACGGGAATGCACCAATCTCAGTTATTATCATTGCCGTATTATTTCTTTTTAATGCATTTTACCCTGGTGGTCCCTTATTATTCACTCAAGCGAAGCCGGTAGATCTGCTAGTACTGGTATAAAATCAAAATTTCTAAAGTCTTTCAATACATTAAACAAGTTGGAAATTGCTTGTCAAACGTGGCAAATGAGGTACGTTCGTACTATAACTAGTTTTATAATATTTTTTTGCACAGCATATTGTACTGAATGTATATTTTAGTGCGCTTCATAAGTGCCTATCAATTTCATTCTGTTCGAAAGGCTGTAACATCGTTAAAATGCACTTCAAATAATTTTTTCCCATCTGCCGTAATGTAACGGAAAACTTTGACTGTCCCTGTCATTAAACTATACATCCGATTTTCCTAAAATTTGAAATGACTCGATAAAATTTTTCAACAATTATATATTTAAAATTTCAGACCATTCGGAAGGCTGTAACATCATTAAAGTGCACTTGCAATAATTTTTTCCTATTGGCCGTAATCTAACGGAAAACTTTTGACTGTCCCTGTAATTAAACTGTACATCCAATTTACATGAAATTTGAAATCAGTCGACAAAATTTTGCAACAATTAATATTTAAAATTTCAGACCATTCAGAAGGCTGTAACATCATTAAAATGCACTTACAATATTTTTTTCCCATTGGCCGTAATGGAACGGAAAACTTTTGACTGTCCTTGTAATTAAACTGTACATCCGATTTTCATGAAATTTGAAATCAGTCGACAAAATTTTGCAACAATTAATATTTAAAATTTCAGACCATTTGTTTGAGTAGTTTTTGCTCTGTTATATGTGGACGGAGAGACGGACAGACAGACAGACAGATAGACGGGCTGAACGACGACAGGTGCTATGTATTTATATAATAACGAACGCCCCTAAAAAGAGAGCATATTTGCGCGAGATTCATAGCCCACGGAGTTTAATTTTAAAATTGATTTTTCTAATCAAACATGTTTTAAACCCCCGGTAACGCCAGGTATTTTAGCTAGTATTCTATAGGAAGTATCTTGTAGGCGCGTCAGAGATATGTATAAATTTTAAATAATTTGAAATTGAGAAACATCATTAAAAAACACCAGGAACGATCCCCCCTCCCCCATAGACCGTAATTATTTTGAATGTCCCTGTAAAGGAACTACAATTGCTATACGCTTCATTTTTTATACCGAACATGCCATGGTGAATAACAATAACATATATCAATTTCCCGGCGATCCGACTATATTTACGCGAGTTAGAGCGCGGACAGATAGACAAACTGAATTCATAAACACTTTTCAATTATGTTGGAAAGTGGTAAAAATTATTTTGATTATTATGTTATTATAATACTATTATAATAAAAATGTAATATTTGTATTAGAATTGATAATTTTTTAATTTTTCTTGCAAATCATTGCGATGCATTTCAATTTACATAAAGTATTTAAAATTTCCCGTTCACTATAAACAACTAGTTGGATGTGGCGATCCCAAAACATTCTTCTATCTCATACATGTTCATACTTCAAAATTCGCTATCATAGTGCCAAGATTAAATGGCAATCAATACCTATCAGGAAGATTCTAAAAATATAAAATTCCGTGCATTAGTTCTTGGGATATGACTATCACTAAAATCGTGTAAATCCTACAAAATGCAGCTTAGAAACGCTATCTATTGGGCGATTAACAGCAAAACCTAATCAGCAACAACTTGTGTCAAAGTCTAACTAAATCCTAAGTTAGATGAAAATTCGTGCATTAGTTCTTGAGATAGAGCTATTGAGGAAATCGTGCAAAAGATAGCTTAGTTGTGCCACCTGTTGGGCGATTTACACCAAAACGTAAACAGCACTAATTCATATCAGGGACCAACCGAACCTGAAGTTTTATGACAATCCTTGCATTAATTCTTGAGATAGAGCTAATGCGAAAATCGTAAAAAATGCAGCATAGAAGCGCCACCTGTTTGGCGATCTCCACCAAATGGTAAAAAGTACCGATTTATATCAAGGTATAACCGAATCTGATGTTTGATGAAATTCTGTGCATCAGTTCTTAAAATAAGACTATTGCGGGAGTAGTGAAAAATGCAGCATAGCACCGCCACTTGTTGAGCGATTTACACCAAAAAGTAATCAGAACCAAGTTATATCATGGACTAATTGAATATAAATTTTTATTCAATTCCGTGCATTAGTCCTTGAGATAGAGCGCCCACAAAATTTGTGTCACATATATACACACAGACAGACACACAGACAGACTCACAGACAGACATTTTGTAAAAACATATTTTTAAGATTCTCTGACCTCTAAAACGTGTAAATCCGTCGAAAACTGGAATTCAAAATTTTTTACGAATCCAATACTTTCTTCCTGTAAGATAGAAGAATGTAAAAATACTAACGAAATAGGATGCTTAAAGTAGGTTTACGTGGGGGGAAAAGAAGATAAATAGGGATCTTATTTTCTTTTCAACCAATAAAGTCCAAATCTTTTTCATCCATTCTGTTTTAGGATGTATTTAGTATCATATTTCTTGTAATGGCTGAAGTGATTTCTTTTATGTAATTTCAGTAAGCACAATGAAGAGTTTTATATGAAAAAGTGAGAAATTCTATCGACGGAAACTTGCAATTAATATGAACTCAGTCAGAATTCCCAATCAATAGAAAATTATTACGCAGCTTCTTATGAAAGTTAAACAACGATTACAGTATTTTACAGCCAGATTAGTTCAATCGAAGATTCAGAATTAAACTAGTCGGATGTGACAATCCCAAAACTTTCTTTCAAAATTCGCTATCACAGTACGGAAACTGAATGACAATCTTATGAACATCGCGAAGATTCTAAAACTATGAAATTCCATGCATTAGTTCATGAAATAAGACTATTGCGGAAATGATGAAAGATGCAGCATAACAGCGCCACCTTTTGGGCGATTTACACCAAAACATAATCAGCAATAATATTTATAAAGGAATTTGAATCTAATGTTTGATGAAAATCCGTGCATTAATTCTTGAGATAGAGCTATTGCGGAAATCGAGAAAAGTCCAGCATAGTTGCGCCACCTGTTGGGCGATTTACACCAAACTATAAAAAGCATCAATTCATGTCAAGGACTATTCGAATCTGAAGTTTGATGAAAATCCGAGCATTAGTTCTTGAGATAGATCTGTTGCGGAAATCATAAAAAATGCAGCATAGCAGCGCCACCTGTTGAGAGATTTGTACGAAAAACTAATCAGCATCAATTTATATCAGGGACAAACTGAATATAAAATTTTATTAAATTCCGTGCATTAGTTCTTGAGATAGAGCGGCTACAAAATTTGTATCGCATACATACAGACAGCCAGACAGACAAAGTCACAGGCTCACAAACATTATTTCTTACTTCAATTTGCATTCCTTAAATAACAAATAGAATGTTTCTTGTTCCTATGGGTCCTTGTTATTTGTAGCTGGCTGCCATTTCTTCAGTTTCGAGATTCCGTATATCATAAACCAGTTGTAATAACAGAAAACAGTTTAGAAGGTACAGATAGTATATAGTAACCCACTACTTTGCCAAACATAATAAATACAATTTTCCCTATTGATGTCAAAAAGGTTGATTTTTGAAAAAAAATCAAATTTTGAATGGATGAAATTCAGGAGGGAAAATAAATAACAGCATACTTTTTAAAACATGTTTGAAAGTAGTATTAACACATATAAAAATACATAGTGTTATATCTTTCCATTCATAACATGTAAATTTTCAAAGATTGGCGTTTCGACTGATAGTTCGGTTTATTTTAAATTCCCTTTATTTGGTTTTTAAATACAACAATTAAAATTTAATATATTTATTCTAACTCTCATAGTCAAACAATATTATTACTGGCACAATTTTTATTTGGCGCTAACCTTGATTCTGTATACGATTACGGAATATTAGCTATTTTTTATGATAGCGAGTACAACATAATAAATTATTTCATTCCACATACTAGATATTTTTGCAATATTTATATATTTCATTTCAATTTTCGGCAGTTTTTGTAGATTTTGTATGCTTTCTGCAATGATTTCCATTGTGCCTAGAGTTTGCCCGCAGATGAGCAAATGTATTTTATGATATTGATTCTATATACGATTGATATATTCTATGTATTTTATACAAAATATGCAGCTTTTACGATCTTTCAAAAGGAAATTTAGGCATGCTGAAGGACACATCACAATGTTTTTTATGCATCCGTTCTCTAATTTTTTGCTTAAATGATACGGTATAGCGCAGAGAGAGAGAGAGAATGAGAGAAGATTAGCTTTTATAAATGTTATAAGGTTTCAGTTTTTCGTAATCTTTGCATGTTTTATAAACCACCTTCAGTTCTTTGTTTGGAGAAAGTTACGTAATCGGCTATAAAGACAATTGGTATAAATTTGTCAAAATATAAATATCATATATTGTGTCATTTCACATATTCCATATTAGTTATACTATTTTTATGTTATTCAGTTCTTTAAACCTTCTTATGCTTTCTGGAACGCTTTTCACCCGTGCGAAGAGCAGGTATTGTTTGAAAACGTTTTTTCCGTAGATGAAACTCTGACAAATTGATTTCTAGATCTTAAAAACTGTCGTTTAAATTTAGTCGTTTTCATTAAATTCGTTAAAGCCATTTTCGAGAAATCAAAAATATGTAAATAAAAAATATATGTATACATAAATAGCACTGTTCCATGTAGCGAGACATGCCACGCCACCTATAATTAACATCCTAGTGACTAACATCTGAATTGAAGTGAAGTAAGTTTTGAGTATTGTGTTGAGATGTGAGTATTCGAGTAAGCGGCTGTGCGCTGCTTTCGTATTAATAAAGTGATGTTAAAATTACCAGCGCCTTGGAAATAATTTGAGTTATAGCGTGAGTTTAATCGCCATGGTCCGTCCACGCATCGGAGGAGTGCGGTTTAACACTAGAACGCCCGGAAGGAGTCGATTCGACTCCGACCACATGATTAAATGTCAATTGGAGACAGAATTTTTTTCATAAAATAAGTTTAATTTAAGCGACGCAGAATTACGTTAAATAAATCAGTTAAATAATTTTAAATGAAAATTCTGGAGTGAAATATTTTTATGAAACTTGAGCAAAATTTCCGGGCGTTCTAGTGTTAAATAATTCGTGTGCTTTCTGTAATAAGAACAAATTTGAACTATATGTGAGGTAGTTTTGGTTTGTGTGTAAAGATGTTTAGTTCACCTTTTTTGTGAGAGTGTCTTGATAGTTTGTGCCTAATAAGAGAAGTATTGTGACTAAGAAGACTTTAGTGTTGAGATATTATTTTTATAAATGTGCCCCTGGATTTAATTCAGCTAAATCTACTTCGTGATTGCCGCAGCGACTGAGGTAAGAGCAATTTTCCTAGTTTTGATTTAGATAAATTGTCTATTACTGATAATTTAAATAAAGACGAGCTTAAACTTGTTATTGAGGAATTAGGTTTAACTGCTCCTGAAAGCAATAAAATAAAGATTTAAGAGATATTATAGAGAAAAGTGAGCATTACTCAAATGAGCAATTAATGAAAGACGTAGTCAATTCGGTTGTTGAGGAGTATAAATCGCGAAAAGAAGCTGAGAAATCTAAATTAGAATTCGAAAAAATTAAATTAGCGCAATTAGAAAAAAAAGAGTTAGAAATAGCAAATATTCGCAAAGAACCATACCAAAATTCTGAATTTGAAAAAATTAAATTAGCTCAGTTAGAGAAAGAATTAGAATTGGCCAAAGTGCGTAGAGATTCCCGAGAACATTTGCTGTCGTCAACAGAAAAATCGGAAACGGAGATAGTAAGCAATAACCTAGAAAGTTTTATTAAAAGTGATAAAATATTAACTATCCGTGTACCGATGAGAGTTGAGTCATTTAATCTTTTCTTTCAATCACTTGAAAAAGCGTTCAAAACTGAAAATGTACCCGAAGAGTTTAAGGCAGAAATTCTTCTAAACATTCTCGGGGAAAAAGCGAGTAATTTAATGATATATTTGTCAGAGGATGAGTTGATTAGTTATGATAAATTGAAAACAATAGTTTTAAAGGAATTTCAACCTATGCGCAAGAGTGTTTAAATAATTTCAGGAGAACGCAAAAATTACCGTCGGAAAATTACTTTCAATTTGCATCCAGGTTGAAATCAATTTTTCTATATTACCGTAGTCTGTGTGAAGTAAATGATTTTAAATCATTATGCGATCTGATCGCTTTAGACAAAATTTTCAAATCGTTAGATCTCGAATTAATGAGTCATATCGCAATTAAACAAGCAGAATCATATTTTAAACCACAGCAACTAGGCAGAGAATGCGATATTTTCTTATCAGTTAAATTAAAAGCAGAAATGAATCAAATGCGTATTCGAGAAATTTCGTAAGTGAAAATAAACAAATAGCGGGAAATAAATTGCGAAATGCACACCCTGAAAGGAGGGTTTCAAATGTTTTCCTTTCGGAAACAAAAAATAATAAATGTGTTTTGCGTAAACCTATTGCGTATCATGCATTACATTCTTGTCCGCAATTCAAAAAACTTTCTATAAAAGAAAGAGTTGAAGTTGTGAAATTAAATAAAGCATGTTTTAAATGTTTAAATTATAATTGTTGCGTACAGAAATGTGGTTATAAAAACTGTGATTGCGGGCTACCCCATAACCAGTTATTACATTTTCCCAGGGAAGAAAATGATTTGAGTAATAATCAAAATAAATTTCGAGGTCATGTGTTTCAAGCAGGTGCAGAAATAAAAAGTTCACCAAGCGAAGAAAAAATTCTTTTCCTCCGAGCCAGAATGTCGCCACTAGTTTCACAAAAAATAAAACAAAAACTGTGTTATTGAGTAATGCACGAATTTTCATTAAAGATAAATTTTCGGAATGGCAGAAAATTAGATGTTTATTGGATGTCGGATCGCAAGCCTGTTTGATTACTTCTCAGTGTGCTAATCGACTGCAACATAAAATTAATAAAACAAATACTTTAATTTCGTGTTTAAATGATTCTTCTATGACAGTAAAGGGTTGCGTAAAGACAAAAATCGCGAATAGAGATAAAAGTTTCGAAAGGGAATTGAGTATGCTAGTAGTAAAGAAAATTAGAGATTTAATTCCGCAAAGAGTGATTAATATAAATGTTGAGGTTCCAGATTTAACTGTGTTAGCAGATTACCGATTTAATTTTCCCGATAAAATTGACCTGTTGTTAGGTGCAAAATATTTTATGAGTTATTAAGACCAGGACAAATATATTCTCAGAGTTCGGAATTACTTTTACAAAATACTGTATTTGGATACGTGGCTAGTGGAAGCATAGAACAGGGAGATGAGGTTAAAGTTCATTGTGGGCTAATTCGGGAGGTGGATTTAAACAAAACATTAAAAAAGTTTTGGGAAGTCGAAAACATTGAGGTAGAGTTACCAAAAAGTACGGAATTTGAGATATGCGAGAAACATTTTGCGCGTACGCATTGGAGAAATGAAGAAGGTAGATACGTAGTGAAAATGCCTTTAAAGAAAAATCCTTCGTGCTCATGCCGATCTAGGGATCTTGCTCTCGAAAAACTCAGATCGCTGTGGACTCGCTTATCAAAGGATGAGCAATATTTAATCTGTATAAAGAATCCTTAAAGGAATACGAAGATTTAGGGCATATGAAACAGGTGAAAGAAGAAAAAGAACCTGATATTGCGTACTATGCTCCACATCATGGTTATACTATGTCCAGAAAAATCGACTACTAAACTCAGAGTTGTTTTTAATTGTTCTGCCACGACAACAAATGGGACATCACTAGATTCATTATAATATAATGGCGGAGTCATTCAAAACGGCTTATTAACGATCATGATTAGCATCCGAGAGCACGTTTATGCTCTAACTGCACATGTCGAAATGAAGTACCGAATGATTAACATTGACCCTAGTTAGAATTCGTTGCAGAGAATTTTATGGAACGATAATTTTGAGGAAGAACCAAAAATTTTCGAATTACAAACAGTGACTTACGGAACTGTCAGCGCGCCCTATTTAGCGATGAAAACGTTCAATCAACTGTCCATTGATGAAGGAAATAATTTTCCAATGGCAGCACCAGTTCTTCCTGAAAATATGTCTATGGATGATATTTTGTGCGGTGCACTTACGCTTGAGGAAGCCAAAGAGCCGGCAGCTCAGAGCGATTATGCATAAGGCAGGTATGCAACTTCATAAATGGTGCACAAGTGATAAAAATTTTCGCTGACACCTGGAGAAGGGTATAATTTTGAAAACAACAGTGAGACTAAAACGTTAGGGGTTTCGTGGAACCCAAGGAATGACTGTTTCCTATTTCTAGTTAAAGTAGAATTGAGCGATTCCTATACCAAGCGACAAGTATTGTCGACAATTGCCAGAACTTTCGATCCGCTAGGACTTCTTGGCCCAGTTATAGCAAAAGCCAAAATACTTATGCAGAGATTGTGGAGAATTAATATTGACTGGAATGACGAGCTCCCTGAGTCAGAATATCACGAGTGGCATCAATTTCTTATATCGCTTAAAAGTGTTAATAATATACGAATAAGTAGACGCATTATAATTGAAACCCAGAAATTCTTGAAGTACATGACTTTGCAGAGGCCTCAGAACGTTGTTATGGAGCAGCGGTTTATGTCAAATCTTGTGACTCTCTAGGAAATATGATGGTGAATTTAATCGCTAGAAAATCACGTGTTACACCAGTAAAGAGTCTAACTATTCCAAGACTCGAACTATGTGCCGCAGGTTTGCTAACCAAACTGATAAAAAAAGTCTTATCATCCATGAAAGTAATAGTTACTAATGTTTTCCTGTGGTCCGATTCAACGATTGTGCTCAACGATGTGTGATTCAACGTGAATTCAGAAGGAACCCATTGATCTTAAGCAATTTTTGCAGAACAGGGTGGCTAAAATTCAAGAAAACTGTAGTCCTGAACAGTGGCGTCATATCTGCTCTGAACTTAATCCGGCTGATAAACTTTCCCGAGGTATGGATCCAGATAAACTTATTGATTGTGACTTGTGATGGAATGGACCTATTTTTCTTAATGACACTTAGTATCATGAACGTTCAGTAATCATTCCAGAAGCTAATGAGGAGTTCAATAAAGAGCTCAAACACAATTCAAACCCTATCAATGAATTTAATATTATTAACTGTAATGTTACAGATAACTGTTTTGTTAATGAGTTAATTAATCTTAGTAATAATTATATAACTATTTTACGTATTCTTAGTTATATTTTCAGGTTTGTCATGAATGCAAGAAACCCACATTATAAGTGTGGTGGACCTTTGTCAACTTCAGGTTTGTCAGGAATGCAAGAAACCCACTTTATAAGTGTGGTGGACCTTTGTCAACTTCAGACTTGGAGTATGCAGAGATTTATTTAATTAAATCTGTCCAAAGGGCAGAATCCAATGCAGACATACGTAGTCTGCAGACCAAAGGTTCGGTAAGTCCAAGTAGTAAGCTAAAAAGCCTCAACCCATTCTTAGATGAATTTGGAATTTTAAGGGTTGGAGGCCGGTTAGATAACAGTAATTTAAATTTTTCGAGAAAGCACCCAGTGATTTTACCTAAGTCTAACAGTGTTACTGTAATTGTTATAAATTATTATCCTAAACGATACCTTCATGTCGGTGCTTCAACATTACTTTCGTTGGTAAGAGAAAAAGTTTTGCAAATAAATGGTCGTGCAACATCTCGAAAGGTAGTACATCAGTGCATCCCATGTTTTAAAGCCAAACCAATTATTGCAAATCAATTGATGGGCGATTTGCCTAGAGATAGAGTCCAATTGGATTACTGCTTTAATATTTCGGGAGTAGATCTGTGTGGGCCATTATGGTCAAAGTTGGGTATGCACGTAGAACTATCTTGCAAAAAATCTATATCTGTATTTTTGTTTGTTTTGTACTTAAAGCTGTACATACAGAAATTGTTTCAGACTTAACCTCCGAATCATTTATTGCTCCATTGAAAAGATTCGTTGCACGCAGAGGTAAATGTACCAAATTGTATTCAGATAACGCGAAAAATTTTATTGGTGCAAATAAGATTCTTAATGCTTTTTATGAGTTAGTAAAAAAAACTGATGAGAAATTAGCAGCATATTTATCCACGGAAGGCATTGAGTGGAAATTTGTCCCTCCCAGGACACCCAATTTCGGGGGTCTTTGGCAGGCAGCTTTAAAATTATTTATGTATCACTTTAAGAGAGTTGTAGGAGGTGCTAATCTCACTTATGAGGAACTTCTTACAGTAGTCATACAAATTGAGGGAATTCTAAATTCGAGGCCTTTGAGTCCGTTATCAGATGATGAGAATGATTTTGGAGTCTTTACTCCGGCTCATTTTCTGATAAACAGGCCGTTAAATTCCATTATTGAGCCTGATCTAACCAATATAAGAGAAAATCGCCTCAAAAATGGCAACGGATAACTAAAATTCTACAACTTTTTTGGCGTAAATGGCATCATAATTACTTAAGTGAATTACAGCAAAGGGGTAAATGGAGGTTTGAAAAGGATAATGTAAAAATCGAAGATTTAGTGGTGTTAGTGGAAAAGAATTTACCGACAAATAAGTGGCCATTAGGCGGAATTATTGAGGTGTATTACGGTAACGATAACAAAATTCGAGTAGTTAAAGTAAACACTCAAAATGGAACATTTAAAAGGTCGATAAGTAAATTATGTATTTTACCAATGCCTGATGTCCTTGACAGTTAAAAAAAAAAGTAATTGTGTATATATGTGTGTTGTATTGATATTTTTTCAAAGGATTATATTTAAATTAACGTGAGTATTCGAGTAAGCGGCTGTGCGCTGCTTTCGTATTAATAAAGTGATGTTAAAATTACTAGTGCCTTGGAAATAATTTGATTTATACTGTGAGTTTAATCGTCAAGTACAATTTTTTTTTTAATTTTAAGACTTAAAGCACACGCTTTTATTTTTTGTAAAATGACGCAATTTGCATCCGCTTAAGAATTTCACATTTACGATCCTTCTCTTAAAATCTACAGTAAAGTATGCATAAGATGTCACTATCGCGAAATAATACATAAATGCAGCAAAAGATGCCGTCAAAAAAGAAACTCGACAACCCCCCCCCCCCCCAAAAAAAAACCCGGCTTTCTAATGATTCATAGGCCTTTATATTTGTTTGTAACAATAATATAGATACTTAAAATTAAATATAGTTTATAATAGCTCCATGTTTTAACAGAAATCATTCGTTTATTTTTTTTTTCAAAATAGCACGCATTTTAATTACATTTTCTTTCGGTTGATATGAGAAAATGGCAACAAAAATATATAATTACTATTTTACCACTATTTTTCCTTTACTTGCTGCAGAAATGGAGTACTTCCGTTGCCAATATTAAGCAAATAGCTGTAAAAACTACAAAAAAATTAATACGTCAAAAATAAATTGAGATGCAGTTTTCAAAAAAATTGCATTTAAAATACATTTTTTCCAAATACGATGGTATAAAAATTGAAAATGTGCAATGCTTAGAAATTAAAAAAATTGCTATAGAGTATTCAGGGCTCGCAGCGTTCCTAAAATTTTCGCACTTTGATACCACTATTTTAAAACGGTAATCTATATTGATGACTTATATTGTAGATTTTAAAGTAATCTATCACGGATATATTCGATTTGAAATAGTGGTATCAACTGTAGAAAAATTTAGGAACGCTGCGAGCCCTGAGTATTTAATCGTAATGCTTTGTTTTACGAGTGGCTTCTGTAAGGTAACGTTATTTTTTGGAGGCGACTCAAAATAAGCTGGGAGAAAGAAGTAGCATACCGGGGTATAATAAATGAATATAAAAGAATTGCTCGTTTAATAGTTATAAGATTAATAAAACATGAGTTTTCTAGTATAAACATATAAGTATAGTACATAAATTTAATACGTATTAAAGATATATTTACAGTTAAATATATTTCAACTATATAAAGATCAAACGAATGTTACAATTTTTTAAATCAAACAGGTTTCGGTTATTTTATTATTTGTTTAGGATTTTTTTGCAAGAGAAACTAATATTTGTAAGGATTCCTCGTAAAATGAAATGTTTTATTTGCTGAGAAAGAAACTATTTCTCGAATTCCTACAAGTATAGCGTTATCGTTTGCTTCTTTTCTTTTTCTTTTACTTGTGAAATGTTTGCAATGTGTAAATGAATAGTTTATTGACAAATGATACTCTAGAAAATTCGGAATCATTTATATTGTATACAGTTGACATTAATTTATTGTACACGTTACAAATTCTTTAAAATAGTACCAAATGAAATAAGAAAGAAAAATCATGCATAAAGCACAGCTTAAGAAACACTTTCCAACAAATTCAGAATACTGTTATAAAAATTCCCAGATTAATAGGGTGAAATATGATATCTAAAAACAATTTGGAAAATGCATAACACCTTTGTAAACGATATTTCAACAATAACCGTGCATATTCATTTTCTTCAATACAGACCTGTATATAATCGATAGATTAGTAAATATACTACATGTGTATGTTAAAATTTAGTTCAGTTAGGAAACGCAGTTGAAAATTCTCTTTCAGGAATTTTCGTCAATTACCAGAAATGTACTCGAATTCTCGTGTGCAGACCTGTAAATGATCTGTAGAACTTATAAATACCAAGTAATGTGCAAAAACTTAGTTCCATTTAAAAACGCATAACACAGTTGAAAATTCTCTTCCAGGATTTTTCGTCAATTAACGGTAATGTACTCGAAAGCTCTCTTGTGCAGACCTGTATATGATCTGTTGAATTTATACACACCAAGTAATATGCAAAAAACTAGTTAAAGTTGAAAATTCTCTTTCAGGAATTTGCATCAATGAACGGAAATGTACTCGAATTCTTTTGTGCAGCCCTGTACATCATCTATAGAAAGTGTACGTGCCAAGTAATATGCAACAAACTAGGGAGATTTAAAAACACTTAACACAGTTGAAAATTCTCTTTCTGGAATTTGCATCACTAAACGGAAATGTACTCGAATTCTTTTCGCACGCCTGTATAAGATCTGCAGAAAGTGTACACGCCAAGTAATATGCAACAAACTACGGAGATTTTAAAACGCATAACACAGTTGAGAATTCTCTTTCAGGAATTTTCGTTAATAAACGGAAATGTACTCGAATTATTTTATACAGCCCTGTATATGATATGTAGAATTTATACGCACCAAGTAATGTGCAACAAATAGTTACATTTAAAAACGTATACCAGTACTGAAAAAGTACTTGCAGCAATTATAGCTCGTAGATAGTACTGTAATCGAATTATTTTGTGTATCACTGTAAATGAACGATAAAATGTTATGCACACCATGTTCTACAGTAATTTTCTGTCTCAATGATTTTTATCAGTTTCAATGCGTTTGGAAAGAGTAACATCATTAAAATACATTAGAAACGATTTCCCCCCCCATAGATCATAATGCAACGGAAATATTTTGAGTAAACGAACTATAAATGCTAAACACTTCATTTCGAATACCGAACGTGCAACAATAAATCTCAATAACACAATATCAAATATACATGATAATCTGAGTATAATAGAGGTTTGACAGAAAGCACAGACAGACAGATGGCCAAACGGCCAGGTAAAACGTATTCATGAACACTTTTCAACAATGTTGGACAGTATTAAAAAGGAAAAAAAAGCTAGTTAAAAAAGGGATATATCATAAAAAAAGGATAAAAGTATCCATTTATGAGAAGAAATACAAATATGACATGATCACAAACAATTTTGGCATTTCTAAAAGCTATTTTATCAGAAGTATTAGTTAAAAATGATAAATAGATAAAATTTAACGCCATTCTTATTTTTTACTTCGCTAAAAAGTACATAACATGTAGAACCGTACATTGTTATTTTATTTTTTATTACATTGTTGAAAAATATGTTAAACAATAACAAAAAAATTCAGAGTCAGTGATGTGAAGATGATATTTTGCGACATTAAATTCCGATCCAAGTTTAATTAAATCTTGATTTTTTTCTATCAAATTTGAAAAGAGTGTGAATTCGGTTTGTCTGTATGTCTGTCTACCTGTAATCTAAATCTCGTAAATATACACCGATTACCATGCAGTATTTATATGCTATCGGTGTTTCCTATGGAATGTTCGGTACTGAAAATGAGGAGTGTAGCATTCATAGTTTGTATACAGGGATACACACAAGAATTCCGTTATATTATGATCTATGGACAAAAGTCGTTTATCTCTGTAAGCGGTTTGTCCGTATTTTTCCATTTTCCCAAAACAACTCAAATCGGTTGCAGACAAAAATATTTTTAGCACAAGTGTATTTTAAGATGTATGTCAGATAAAGGGGCATGAAATGTATTTTAGAAACAAACAGGAAAATAAAATTTAAATTAACATATGTTTTATAAGCATTTTTATGAAAATGTAGGAAAGCTGTTACGATATTTCAAACATGAAATTAATATGCAGGATTGAAGTGAAAGACAGCATGCTTTCCCAAGAGCATTAGTATAAGTCCTTTACAGAGGCGTATATGATGAAGAAATTAACAAATTATTACATATCATTATATATCCCCTATTTTAATTTTAAAATTCTCTTTTCGCAATTATAGATTTTACTAAAACTTCCTTTCCTCCTCCATCTATTTCTTCTTCTACTTTGCGTTTAATAAATAGCATTCACTCTAACGTTTCCAAGTTCACTCTAATGAAATAAATCAAATACAAATCCATATTCTCATTCTAAAATATCCAACAAGACTGCTGCATATCGTTTGTCCGTTAATGAATAAATAAAGGATAGTTTATGAACACATGGTCTTTTGTAGCAATAATTTAAATTTTTTTACTTTCTTCTATCTTTACAAGAAGAAAGTATTGGATTCATGAAAATTTTCGACTTCCGGTTTTCGACGGATTTACACGTTTTATAATGTCCTGAACACGATTAATTGGTTTTTAGTAAATGTCTGTCTGTCACTCTCTCACTCTGTCACTCCGTCACTCTGTCACTCTGTGAGTCTGTATGTGACAAAAATTTTGTGGGCGCTCTATCTCAAGAACTAATGCACGGAATTTCAAAAACTTCAGATTCAGTTAGACCTTGATATAAACTGGACCTGATTAGTTTTTGGTATAAATCGCTCAACAGGTGGCGCTGCTATGCAGCATTTTTTATGATTTCCGCAATAGCTCAATCTCCAGAACTAATGCACGGATTTTCATCAAACTTCAGATTCAGTTATTCCTTGACATCAATTGAAGTTTTTTACATTTTGGTGTAAATCGCTCAACAGGTGGCTCTGCTATACTGCATTATTTACGATTTCCGCAATAGCTCTATCTCAAGAACTAATGCACGAATTTTCATCAAACTTCAGATTCAGGTATACCTTGATATGAATTAGTGCTGTTTCTGTTTTTGTGCAAATCCCTCAACAGGTGGCGCTTCTAAGCTGCATTTTTCAGAATTACCACTATAGCTGTATCTCAAGAACTAATGCGCGAATTTTTATCAAACTTCGGAATCAGTTAGTCCATGACATTAATTGACATTTTATAGATTTTCGTGCAACTCTCACAACAGGTGGCGCTGCCATGTTGCATTGTTCAGAATTTCCACTATAGCTCAAGAACTAATGCACGAATTTTCATGAAACTTCAGAATCAGTTAGTTCTTGACATGAATTGACATTTTGTAGATTTTGGTGTAAATTTCTCGCCAGGTGGTGCTGCTATGCTGTTTTTTTGCGATTTCCGCAATAGCTTTATCTCAAGAACTAATGCTTGGATTTTCAACGAACTTCAGATTTAGGTATATCTTGATATCATTTAGTGCTGTTTATGTTTTTGTGTAAATCACTCAACAGGTAGCACTGCTATGCTATATTTTTCAGAATTTCCGCTGTAGCTCTATCTCAAGCACTAATGCACGAATTTTCATCAAACTTCAAATTCAGATATACTTTGATATGAATGGGTGCTAAATGGATGTAATTTCTTGTACTATTTAAATGATTTAATTGACGTTATTTATAAGAGTTGGAACCCGTCGAAATTCGACGAATTAAAATGTTTAGAATGGAACTGTTAGATCGAACCTACAAAAATAATCACAATAAAAAATTCATCTTGCATTGGTTATCTAACTCTTAAAACAAATAATGTTTTTAAACAAAATTGCCAAAATATTATTTCCAAAAACTTCAACTGCTTAAATTATTCAAAAAATAAACTGTATTAGAATACGTATAATGAAGATGAGTAATTATGTTGAAGTTATCGATTGAGGCTCTTAAGTTTGTTTTTACGGGATGAAAAATCAGTAAAAAGGATTTCGCTTTGTCACATCATAAAATCCCCCCCCCCCCTATAAAACCTAAACTGTACATTATTTTCACATTCTCAAAATTTATATACGCATCACTCATATTCACAATTTAAAAGTATTTTAACGCGCAATACGTTATTAATGAATGTATTTCCAAACAAAGTCACCTTCGTCCGATACAACTTTTCACGTGAACATTTGCATAAAATTTTAGTTCTAATTTCAGTACCGGCGAAAATATATCATTCAGAAATTTGCCTTTAGTTTCCATAGTATTGGTCATTTAGTATTGATCAAATATTTGGTTTTATCAAAGAAAATGATCGTTTTGTTTTAAATATGACATCATTTTTACTCACTGAATCATTTTCCCTAGCGTCTCAAATATTGAAATATCTTCTTCAATCTTTTGATCTACGAAGAAGAATGCGTGTTTTTTTTTATGGCTGGCGACATTTTCTGTTCAAAAATTAGAAAAAAGGTTACTTTTATTTGTAATGTGAAAATGGCATCAATAAGGATATAATCAATAAAAATAAATAAACCATGACTATTTTCCCTTTACTTTTAATTTAATAGAAATGGAGTACTTCAGTTGCCACAATTACAAAATTGGTACTAAAAACTATAAAAAAATTAATGTCTCAAAAATTAATTCAGATAGAGCTTCCAAACAAATCGCATTTAAAAGTACATTTTCCCCCCTATACGATGGTGTAAAAATTGAAACTGTGCGATGTTTAGAAGTTTAAAGATTTGCAGTAGTGAAAATAGCAAAACCGAAATTTCATTTCAAATTTCAGTGTTGCCATTTGCAGAATGACGTATGCGTTACGCACAGATATGTTTGTCCTTTATAATATAGATAGATAGATAGGAGAAAGTTTTGTGATGGCCACAACATACTAGTTTATTATTGCTCAGATTGATAGTGAATAAAAATAATTATTTCGGTCTCAAAAGTCTACTCTGTTTATATGAAAGAAACCGTGAAGCATTAATTAATGTCTGTATTGTTGTTCCTAGATATAAATTTCCAATTGTTCAGCCTTGGCCCCCTATATGAACATTAAAATTTTGATTCGTCAATTAACGTTGCTTGGCTTGATTGTAATCCAAAATTTCCATTTCTTTGAGGTTATAAATAGTCCAAGATTCCAACATTTTGGGTCGGAGTACTTGGAATAATATCTGACAACTCATCACTCACTCTCTGCCGGTTAGGCTATTACACGTACAAATTCCAAGCGAGAAAAATCGCCTGGAACTCATCCTATTTCCCACTTTTGAAAGCCATTTTTTCGTTTTCAAAACATTTCATTGGCTGATCGAGAAAAGGCATCGTTTTCCAAGCATTTGATTGGCTGTTACTGGCGACTCGCTTCGTTTCAGGCGTCAAAAACGCGTCGACAGAAGAAAGTAGCTTGCTTTCGAAGCGACTCTCTTGGAGCCATAATGGTGTTATTACACAAGGGGTCAAAGTCGCTTCAAATTCCAGGCGCTTCCATGTTATCCTATGGCTCCAGTGGAGTTACTTCGAAAGCAAGCAACTTTTTTCTGTCTTTGACGCCTGAAACGAAGCGAGACGCCAGTAACAACCAATCAAATGCTTGAAAAACTGATGATGGAAAAGCCTTTTCCCGAACAGCCAATGAAATACTTCAGGTGGATAATACGTAAGTTTCAGGAAATCTGACGAGTCGCAGGCGATTTTTGTCGCTTGCAAATTTACGTGCAATAACACTATAAGATAACATGGAGACGCTTTGAATTTGAAGCGACTTTGACCCCTCGTGTAATAGCACTTTAACATCTCAGATCATTTGGGTCCCACTCTTGCTCTGCTTACTAGATGTCTACTTTATTGAAAATAAAATCCAACCCATGTATGTAAAATTTATCAAGGATTTGTCGAGTCTGGGTTAGTATAAATATTTACCTCCAATGCTAAATCACAACCAATTGACCACTTAGCGTAACAAGAGTTTTCGATCTCGAGAAATTTTCACTACAACACACAAAAGAATTCTAGTACATTATGATCTATGGGAAAAATCGAATGTGGCGCATTTTAGATAGATTTCGTAAGAAATACTACCTATTGCAATATCCCCTATGTTGGAATTTCTGAAAATGTTTTGCAGACCTACGCTGATCATGATCTGTAGAATCCAAAACCGCCCCCCAGTTCAAAACTTTATCTATCTGTCTACCTATCTATATCACTTTTTTATGGACCGTACTTCCGTCACTTCCGTAATTCTGCACAAATCTCTTCCAAATTGATACATAAAATCAAGGGGTAGAAAACCTCTGTCAAGATAGTTCAAATCGGAACAGGAAGGGGGGGGGGGGATTAAAAATAGGGAGCGGTTTTGTGAAAAACCGAAAAAAACCCATAACTTCTTAATTTGTATACATATCAAATCAGTTTAAAGTTATTATTACTTCTAAGAAAAGGGTCAAAAATTTATGTATCACAGATTTTTTGATAAAATTAAAAATGAGCCGCAAAAAGTACGGTTTTAGGGAGACAAAAATTCATAACTTCGTCAATTCTTAAGATTCTTAAGATAATAAATAACAGTTAATCTTATTATAAATTTTCTTAATATTATCTACTACTTTTATACTCAAAAGTTTTTGATAAGACCAACTCTTACTGAAAAAAAAATTAAAAGCTAAAAAAAAAATAGGAAAGGGGGTGTTAAAGAAGAAAAAAATTCATAACTTCGTCTATTCACAAGATATTCAATCCGCTTAAATTTATTATAGATCTTCTCAATATTATCTATAATTTTCATCTACAACTTACATCTTCATCTACTTTCATATACAATATTATCTACAACTTAACAAGTTTTTGATAGGATCAACTCTTGCAGCAAGGGAGAAAAATATTGAGGTTGGCGAAAGGATTATCGTATTAAGGATACACTCAAATCCAAACGGCTTATTTTCTGACTCATTTTTAAATTCATTTTCGCTCTCACATGCATCCAATTGGCAGATTCTCTTACTCAGAAACTACACTGCTCAAAAAAATTAGGGGAGCAAGCAAAAAAATTGAAGAGTACAGTACGAGACTGCCATGCACGGGCATAAAATTGAGAGTAACATATGTATCAACGCGTAACACAGAAAAAAAGACGCAAAAAAATTGCAAGAGAGATTTAATTCTTTGAAACGATGGATAGAAAGTGAAAAGATGTTTTAGGGCAACAATTTGGTCACATGTAAATGACAAGAAAAGTACTGTTTAGGAATGATGCTTGAAATTTAATATGGCGGTTAAATTTAATATACAGTTTCTAATAGATAAAACTGTCGCATACCTGATTTCAATGGATTCGATGACATTATCGCTATATTTTCTAGGAGTACTGTTCCACTCCTCAAGAATTGCAATCTCCAAATACCGGACATAAAAAGAGGCCTCAGTCTCGCTGCAATGCGTCGTCCAAGTGTGTCGCAAACTTCCTCGATCGGATTCAAGTCAGAAGAGCATGTCGGTTACTCCATATGCTGAATTATTTGAACTTTAAGCATGTTCTCCACAAGACGAACTGTATGCGGTCTGGCATTATCATGCATGGAAAAAAAGGAATCACCAGTTGCTGCAACGTAAAATACGACATGAGGTCTCAGTATCTCGTCTGTATAACTTCGGGCCGTCAAAGTGCCATTCCGAGTGATAAGCACGCCCGTACGTCCACCTATGCAGATTCCAGCCAATAGCATCAACCCACCTCGTCTGTAATGTGATCTTTCACGAACGAATGTGGGATTATTTTGAGTGCCTCTTTCTCTCCATGCCAAAACACATTGGATGTCACATCCAGACTAAATCTGGACTCGTCTGTAAACAGAATGTGACTCCAACAACGTTGCCTCCAAACTCGATGTTCAGTTGCCCACCTTCTTTGGGCCGCACAGTTGCTTGAGGTCGACGGAATACAGACCACTGGCTTATGTGCATAGAGACCAGCCTGATGAAGCCTATTTCGGACTGTTTGGCTGGACATCCTATACCCTGTGACCAATAACAACTGTGTTTGCAGCTGAATAGCATTCTCAGTTCCGTCTCAACGAGTTGTTAACAAGATATATCGGTCATCAGTTACTGTGGTAGCACATGGCTGACCTTGCCCTTGTCGATGTCTACCATTGAATGTGTCTTGGAATCGATTCCATAACCTTGCATTGACACTTCTTGCGACTCCAACAGCGTTTGCTACACTTCGTTGTGTTTCCCCAGATTCAACTGTTCTGGTCATACGCCAAGCCATGGATTCCGGAAAATCACATTGTTGTGACATTTGCCAGTCACTTTTTCTCAAACACAAGCTGGGCAATTGAATTTTACATCTGAGACAGTGAAACAGACGTTTTTTTGCAAACTCCCGATTTCTGCACTTATTTCCTTTTTCTAATTTTTGACGTCATAAACTTTGATGTGTATGTGAAGTTTTCATCATCTGTTCTTTACTATGCTTTAAATTATGGATGTTTTATTTTACGTTACTTATCGGTGTAAGTATTTGCGTAACTTTGTTAAAACCATGTGCTTCCCTAATTGTATTGAGCAGTGTATATGTATAATGTGCTGTATTGGTCGATTTTCCGATACAGGCAGAATACATTAAAAAAAATGCTGTCAAAGTGAGCATTTTGAACCGAATTTCCAGAAGCGATAGTGCTGGAAACGAAAAAATGGGTCATGCTGAGAAAATAATTGTTTGTAAATGTAGTTCTAATTAATTGAACGAAATATAAAAACACTGATCGCTTATAAATCTCTTCAAAAAAGCACGTCCGAAATTTTCATAGCTTTACTTTTAAAAATGAGTCTGAAAATGTGTCAGAAAATTTCGAGTTCTTGAATGTGGAATTTTTTTCTTTTAATACCGCCTTAATATGATTCTGATAAAACGAGCTCTTACTGAAAAATGAAATTAAAAATTCGTCAAAAGCGGCCAGATAAAATTGTTAAACTGGATTTGTCTGTAATCTTGATTTAGTTTATGTTAGTGAAATTTGTACTTAATTTCGAAATCTACCTCTGTCTGTAAGCCGAGCCGGCAAGAATTTTTAAATGATTTAAGACACTTCGAACGTAATGAAATTAAAAAAGGAATATTGAGGTTCGTTACAACATACAGATTTTGGATAGCACAGCATTTATAGTTCATTTATAATGAAGCCAAGAAAAGAAAAAAAAAATCGGTTACAGGACTACTATCGATAATTGCTGGAAACGCGTTTTTCGCTGTAGTACGCATATTTAAACTTGTATAATTTTTATAGTATTACGGGTGCGTACAGGGTTACACAAAAGAATTTGCACACTTTACTGCAATTGTTGAAAATGGATTTGTACTGTGTTATGTATCTTTTAAATTAGATATCTAGTTTCATCGTATGGAAAATATAAAATTTCTTAACAATATTCTTCTAATGTTGGAAAGTGTTTCACATTCAATTTTCGACGCATGATTTTTCTTTCTTGTTAATAATGAAATTTTATTGCACTAGAAAGTTCGAGCTACCTGCATATTTTTGAACGAGTTTTTTTACTATTCTTAGATGTCTATAAAACTACGAAGGTTTTTGTTTTTATATCCATTAAGTTTTAAATTATAGATATAGAGAGAAATGTACTAACTAAATTTATATAAACACAAGTATAATAATCACTTATAAACAGATAAAGTTAAAAAATGCTATAAAAAGTGATAGAAAATCTTTATTAAGATTGACGATCGTTTCGTTGCACAAACGGCAACATTTTCAAAATCATTCAACGATTGATTCAATCGTTGAATGAAAGTTCAAAACTTTTTATAGCATTTTTTAACTTTATCTTAAATTTATATACTTTTTTATGTTGAACTGTACGGTGTCGTAGTTAAGTTTAGAAAAGTTGCACAGATTCAACCCTAAATACCTTTTGTTTATAGCAATCGTCGTGAGAAATACTTTATCTAATTTTAAATAAAATTGATTTTGTATGTTTTTGTCTATGAAATCTGTTGAATAACAATCTACCATGGTCAAATGTATATTTTAATAAAACTTTTCACACGATAGATTTTTTTAAAGCATGTAGTGCCCTAGTGGGAAATTGCATAGCCAAAAGTTTAAAACGGATTTTTTAATGTTTTGGCAAACATACTGCAAGTTAAAATTAGGTAAGAGACTATGTTCTTTTGTGCTAATTTAACGTCATTTACCTATAAAATAATTCGACAATTTCTATTGCAAACAAAATTTTTAATTATGATTAACGGTGCAAATTAACTGTTCATAAAACTACAAATTAGCAAGTCACTGCTGGTACAAAAAATAAATAAATAAATAAATAAATAAATAAATAAATAATGAAATCAACTACGCTGTTACATAAAATAGCCAAACGCGAGATAGATGCAATTAATGTGTCTGCCGATTTGTTCGTTGATTCAAAATTTAAATATCTAAAAATGTGCTCTGAAATGAAAGACTTTCAAATTTATTATTGTGTTATATTACAGTGTATTTCCACCGATACATGAATCAGGAGGAAGTTTACAACATATCAGTCTGTTGAATGCCTGGGAGTTGACGCACGAAGAACACGGACGGCCATTTCTAAAATTTCCTTTTCATAAATTTGATAAATGCACGTTTGATTTAACTGGCCTTCACGAAAGAAGTAATAAATAAAAGGTTAAATTGTGTTTTCAAATTTCAAATGATACAACATGTTGATATAACAATATACGTTCTTTATTTGTTTATTACATAAAGTTTTAATGAGGAACCTTTATAGAGCGGGGGGCGGCTGCACTGACTATCACCTCATTGAGTTGAAGGCTGAAATTCCAGGATTGGACAGAACTCGTTTAGAATATTAAAATGCAACTGGTCTGGCAAGTCATATCTTGGTGGTAACCACCTTTAGACCCAATTTTAGCGGTTGATCGGACCGAGAGCAGAAAAACACAATGTTAAACCTACCAGTCAACGGCTAAAATCGGGTTTGCAGATTTTTCCATCAAGATATGAATTGGCAGACCAGCTGCATTTTAGTATGAGAATCCAATTTTAACTAATGCTGGAATTCCTGTCGTCAACTCGATGAGGTGATGCTTTGTGCAGACATCTCCCAATCTATCAGAAATTAACAATGTTCTTAAATGACGTAATTTTTTCTGAAAATGCCAACGTCTTTTATGTGCATTTGCCATTCAAAACTTTATGTAAATAAGCTCAAAATAATAATAATAATAATAAATATATATCAATGCATGTAATAACATAATCCATAGATCAATTTCAACTGACGTCTCACGCAAGCAACCAGCTTGGCAACCTCATGAATGCTTTTTGTTTGCCTCCCAGATTTCCCGGGTATCTCCACTTTCATTGGTTGAGCGCTAAAAGATAGGTGATTTTGATTGGTTGATGGAAAATTGGTGGGCATGTGGTCACGTGGTTCAAACTTATCTATTCTGACTGCATAAATTTCTACTACAAATTCATTCACAATAACTACCAATTTCATTATAAATAATAGAAATATGGTATAAAATGAGTAAGAAAAATCCCATTAATTGAAAACATTATGAAACATTGAAATACTGCGTTTACGTACGTTTCTGCTTGAACAATTTCATAATAAAGGCAAATGGAAGATATTAGGTAGCTTTCATTACAAAAAGCTACCTATTGCAGACGTTCGGAGGAAAGCGATTTCAAAAAATTTTGGTATATTTTCATCGATCATGACCCCCAAACTCCGAAACCACCCTCCGTTCAAAAGTTGATATATATATATATATATATATATATAAGATACCATAAGGAAAAAATACATCAAAATGAATTGTTGACATTCAAAATGAAAAGATATTTAAAAATAACGTAAAAAGCATACATTCATAATTACTTGCGCAAATGCATCATAGTAATTTGAATGCTAATATATAACCATTAATTAAACATAACTGTTATTAATTAATTTAATAGTGCATTTTAAATAATGTAATTAATATCTATTTATTTTATATTAGATTAAATGTGTTTAACAAGGTATTTCAAATTTTATTTCAAAATGTATTAACTGCATCTTTTGGTATCATTTACTGTGATTTCTTAACTGTTTTATTCACCTTATTCTTTTTGATATACTGGCAGCCATGTGCGCGTGGATTTTTGTAAAATACTGAAATATTAATCGGTATGGTGTTTATTATTTATATTTTTTATCCTATAAATATTTAAATACGTTTTATTGATTCTTCCATTTCATATTATTTGTTTCTATTCTGCTTTCATTTTTAATCAATTCACTTAATTTTATGGTTGTTTGGGCACAGGGGAAAATAACTTTTAGCTTTAGCTTATTTTTCCCACAGAAAACAACCATTTTGCTTATATCATTGAATTCTGTGCCCTTGATAACGTAATTCAATGTATAAGCTTTTCAATTTTGGTCGGTGTCCACTTTTTTCTTTTTCTTCCATAATAATTCTTATATTAATTTTTTTTTTTTTTTAATACTTACAACTTTAATTCATAATATTTGACGGTGGAAGGTTATGTTTAATTAATGGTTATATATATATATATATATTATATCATTTCAAAATGCTAAAACAACATAACTTCAAAAGGAAGGTGTATATTTGTAAAAATTTTTAAACAGTAAAATATTTATAAAAACAAAAACAAGAAAGACAGGTAAAAAAACAAAAACAGTCTGTTCTTCATCAGTGGGAGGACAGACAGAAAACTAACTCCACCCCCCACTTTTTAAAATTTGCAGGTTTCTGAACACATGTTCACCCCGCATTCAATACTGAAAACTATTGTCATTTTATTAATCTAATTACATAAAAAACTAAAACAACTCAAATTAAAAACTAACAAACATAATATTAACCATACAAAAACAAAAAACTTTAATAAAAAGGTCTTTTAGAGGAATGCTTAAATTATCATTAAACTGAAAACAAAAAGAAAAAAGCATGAATGCAGAATAAACATGCGCCCCCCCAAACCCGCAAAATGAAATTTCTCAAAACATGAATACCTGTATAATGTTTTCTACCCGTCAACTATAAACAAATAAATTTTTTCTTCCAAATCCATTATCAAAAGCCAGAAATTCCAGGTCTGCAACATTCTTTCGTTTCAATTCATCGATAGACACCCGTTCTTTTATCAAGACTTTAGGATGCCCATTTCATACAGAAAGATCCAGAAGGCTGCTATCACATGTTCACGCCGACAGTCCACATCGTTGCCATTCACTTTTAAGAACTGTCTTTAAATAATATTTCAAAAACTTAATAGGGTAATTGTTATTGTAAAATAAATTAGCCAATAACTTAAAAATCTGTTTATAAAAATTACTGTCTCTGCCACAAATTTTATTGAACCGTATCAATTGATTAATAATTATATTTATGTAAATTTTTTTATGCAAATTTGAAAACCAATGCGGCATGCTTCTAGTAAAAAAAAATTAAAACTATTTCTTTTATCGTACAAATCCAAAATCAAATTATTATCACTAATTTTGAATAAAATATCTAAAAATTCTGCATTATAATCATCACTGTTTGCTCTGTTCAATTTTAAACAATTTGGATATATAATATCATATTCATTAGAAAAATCAAAATTAAAAATCAAAATATCATCAATATACCTAAAGACCTTTAAAGACTTATTATATTTCATAGTATATTTAAATTCATAATAAAATAAAAATAAATTTGCTGCTGTACTAGAATAGTTTGTTCCCATCCCTATACCACATATTTGATTAAAGGTATTATTGTTAAAAGTTACATAATTATTATAAAAACAGAAATGACATAAACTTGAAAATAAATCTCTATTTATATTTAATTCATCATTTATACAAAAAACATCAAAAATACTCATTAAAACTTCATAAAGTGAATCAATAGGTATATTGGTGAACAGATTTTCAAAATCGAATACCTGCATTGTCAGAGGAGTCAAAGGCAATTTGCTCAAAATTTCAATACTATTGTCAATTGACCAGAAATAACTATACTTCTTAAATTTATGCTTTAAAAAATCATAAATCTTTTTTAATAAATTCTGTAAACCAATATTAAAATTTTTGTTAATGCTTCTAGAAGTACTACAAATAAATCTAAATTTAATCGGATCTTTATGAAATTTAGGCGTTAAGAAAATAAATGGCAAACAGTGGTGATTAGAAACATCAAAATTATAAGAAAACATACTTTTAACTTTCTTCTTATATGCAAAAAATTTTTTAACTACAGGATTTTTGTCAATATTAATTTTTGAATAAAAATTTTCATTACCTAATTCACTCTCTATTTTATCAACATAAAACTTTTTTCATACTATTGCATAATTATTAGCTGCTTTGTCCACAGGGACTATAACAAAATTATTTTGTAAACTTTCAATAAATTTTATATCTTCATCTTTAAAACTTTGATATTCATATTCATCAGAATTTAAATAATCTTTTAAAAAATTATTGAAATGCCCCAAAATTTGAGACTTCCATTCAAAAAATGCCTCCAAAGGCATACTAAATTTATAACTATATTTCTTTATAAAATTATTGACATTATCCTTAAAAATTTTTACTACCTTATTACTATTAATTTTACTATTAATTCTAAACTTTGTACCAAAATTCATTAGATATTTTGCATTTTTATTCTTGATTATATCAAGATTACCTGTAATTATATGTCCATGATAATTATCTATAAAATCTTTAAATTCCATATTATTACAACAACAAGTTAAAACTGTATTAACATGTCTAAAATGTAAAATTTCAAATTTTCAATTTGAAATTTTACATTTTAGAATTCATAGTTTTAATAATATTAATATTCAAATTTTGGATCATGTTGAAGCTAAAAATAATAGATTGGAAAAAGAAAATGATTATATGTTGAAGTTTAAAACTATATATCCATTTGGATTAAATACATTGGTTAATAAAGTTAATTTATTGAAGGTTAAAAATGTATATGATTTATTTTATAATTTTAATGAAAAAGTTGATATAAAAAGAGGAAAAAGGGGTTCTCGTAAATATAATAAAAGTACTAATTATATAATTCCTAATATATGGATTAAGGATATGGAATTTGTTTTTGATAAAAATTATAGTGTTAAAAATATTAAAATGGAGGTTTTTAAATTAAAGATAAATGTGCTTAAGAAAATTAAAAAATGTTTGGATGTTTTTAAATTTAAAAATTTACAGTTTAAAGATTTATTATATGATTTAATTAATTTTAAGTTAATGAATAGAGAGAAAGTTAATAAAGAAGTTATTTATTTTAATATAAAATTTCAACAAAAATCTTTTGATAATTTGAATTTAAATGCAATATGCAAACAGATTTACGGCCTTTTTCCTCTTAAAGAATGTATCATTTCAGTTGCATATAATTATCATAAACCATTAAGTAATAAGATTTTCAATTACAGACAAATAGCTTTTTTAAATGTTAATACAGTTTTAACTTGTTGTTGTAATAATATGGAATTTAAAGATTTTATAGATAATTATCATGGACATATAATTACAGGTAATCTTGATATAATCAAGAATAAAAATGCAAAATATCTAATGAATTTTGGTACAAAGTTTAGAATTAATAGTAAAATTAATAGTAATAAGGTAGTAAAAATTTTTAAGGATAATGTCAATAATTTTATAAAGAAATATAGTTATAAATTTAGTATGCCTTTGGAGGCATTTTTTGAATGGAAGTCTCAAATTTTGGGGCATTTCAATAATTTTTTAAAAGATTATTTAAATTCTGATGAATATGAATATCAAAGTTTTAAAGATGAAGATATAAAATTTATTGAAAGTTTACAAAATAATTTTGTTATAGTCCCTGTGGACAAAGCAGCTAATAATTATGCAATAGTATGAAAAAAGTTTTATGTTGATAAAATAGAGAGTGAATTAGGTAATGAAAATTTTTATTCAAAAATTAATATTGACAAAAATCCTGTAGTTAAAAAATTTTTTGCATATAAGAAGAAAGTTAAAAGTATGTTTTCTTATAATTTTGATGTTTCTAATCACCACTGTTTGCCATTTATTTTCTTAACGCCTAAATTTCATAAAGATCCGATTAAATTTAGATTTATTTGTAGTACTTCTAGAAGCATTAACAAAAATTTTAATATTGGTTTACAGAATTTATTAAAAAAGATTTATGATTTTTTAAAGCATAAATTTAAGAAGTATAGTTATTTCTGGTCAATTGACAATAGTATTGAAATTTTGAGCAAATTGCCTTTGACTCCTCTGACAATGCAGGTATTCGATTTTGAAAATCTGTTCACCAATATACCTATTGATTCACTTTATGAAGTTTTAATGAGTATTTTTGATGTTTTTTGTATAAATGATGAATTAAATATAAATAGAGATTTATTTTCAAGTTTATGTCATTTCTGTTTTTATAATAATTATGTAACTTTTAACAATAATACCTTTAATCAAATATGTGGTATAGGGATGGGAACAAACTATTCTAGTACAGCAGCAAATTTATTTTTATTTTATTATGAATTTAAATATACTATGAAATATAATAAGTCTTTAAAGGTCTTTAGGTATATTGATGATATTTTGATTTTTAATTTTGATTTTTCTAATGAATATGATATTATATATCCAAATTGTTTAAAATTGAACAGAGCAAACAGTGATGATTATAATGCAGAATTTTTAGATATTTTATTCAAAATTAGTGATAATAATTTGATTTTGGATTTGTACGATAAAAGAAATAGTTTTAATTTTTTTTTTACTAGAAGCATGCCTCATTGGTTTTCAAATTTGCATAAAAAAATTTACATAAATATAATTATTAATCAATTGATACGGTTCAATAAAATTTGTGGCAGAGACAGTAATTTTTATAAACAGATTTTTAAGTTATTGGCTAATTTATTTTACAATAACAATTACCCTATTAAGTTTTTGAAATATTATTTAAAGACAGTTCTTAAAAGTGAATGGCAACGATGTGGACTGTCGGCGTGAACATGTGATAGCAGCCTTCTGGATCTTTCTGTATGAAATGGGCATCCTAAAGTCTTGATAAAAGAACGGGTGTCTATCGATGAATTGAAACGAAAGAATGTTGCAGACCTGGAATTTCTGGCTTTTGATAATGGATTTGGAAGAAAAAATTTATTTGTTTATAGTTGACGGGTAGAAAACATTATACAGGTATTCATGTTTTGAGAAATTTCATTTTGCGGGTTTGGGGGGGCGCATGTTTATTCTGCATTCATGCTTTTTTCTTTTTGTTTTCAGTTTAATGATAATTTAAGCATTCCTCTAAAAGACCTTTTTATTAAAGTTTTTTGTTTTTGTATGGTTAATATTATGTTTGTTAGTTTTTAATTTGAGTTGTTTTAGTTTTTTATGTAATTAGATTAATAAAATGACAATAGTTTTCAGTATTGAATGCGGGGTGAACATGTGTTCAGAAACCTGCAAATTTTAAAAAGTGGGGGGTGGAGTTAGTTTTCTGTCTGTCCTCCCACTGATGAAGAACAGACTGTTTTTGTTTTTTTACCTGTCTTTCTTGTTTTTGTTTTTATAAATATTTTACTGTTTAAAAATTTTTACAAATATACACCTTCCTTTTGAAGTTATGTTGTTTTAGCATTTTGAAATGATATAATATGCTTTATTGCATTTGATATGTGCTGCTGTAGCGCCATTCATGCAGTAATTTATCATTAATTTTGGAATAAAATATATATATATATATATATATATATATCTGATCTTTGTCACACTGTAACTCTCGTATTTATGAACCGATTTCGATGTAACTTCGTATATACATAGTGCATACCAATGCCTCGACCGAGTTCGTTGGCCAGCTTCATCCGCCATCTTGTTTCAAAATGGCAACCATTTAAAATTTAAAAAAAAAATTAAAATTTGAAATGTGGTACCAAAAAATTGAAAATTGAAAAATATTTTTATCTTTTGTGTTTGACCTTGATACAAAGATTCCGGAGCATTTTTTATTTCGTCTATATCTTAAAAAATGGCTGAGTTATAGCACTTTGAATTTCTAGCTTGGCTGACATTTTGAAACGACCTGATATTTGTCACGCGATAACAGGCGTATTTATGAATCGATTTGGATGTACCTTCGTGTATACATAATACGTACCAATGTCTCGACTGAGTTCGTTGGCCAGCTTCATCCGCCATCCTGTTTCAAAATGGCGGCCATTTAATTTTTTTTTAAATTTGAAATTTGAAATGTGGTACCGAAAAATTGAAAATTGATAAATATTTTTTTCTTATGTGTTTGATCTTGATACAAAGATTCCGGAGAAGTTTTTGTTTCATCTATCTTAAACAATGGCTGAGTTATAGCCCTTTGAATTTCTAACGTGGCTGACATTTTGAAACGACCAGATTTTTGTCACACGATAACAGGTGAATTTATGAACCGATTTGGATGTACCTTTGTGAATACATAATACGTACCATGTCTCGACCGAGTTCTTTAGCCAGCTTCATCCGCCATCTTGTTTCAAAATGGCGGCTATTTAAATTTTTTTTTTTAATTTTAAATTTAAAATGAGGTACCAAAAAATTGGAAAATGAAAAGGATTTTTTTTTGTATGTGTTTGACCTTAATACAAAGATTCCGGAACAGTTTTTGTTTCGTCTGTATCTAAGAAAATGTCTGAGTTATAGCATTTTGAATTTCTATCGTAGCTGACATTTTGACCTGATTTTTGTCACGCGATAACAAGCGTATTTATGAACCGATTTGGATGTAACTTGGTGTGTACATAGTACATACCAATGTCTCGATCGAGTTCGTTGGCCAGCTTCATTCGCCACCTTAATTCGCCACCTTAAAATTAAATTTTAAATTTTAAATGAGTTATCAAAAAACTGAAAAATGAAAAAGATTTTTTTTATGTGTTTGACCTTGATACAAAAATTCCGGAGCAGTTTTTGTTTCGTATATATCTTAAAAAATGGTTGAATTATAGCACTTTGAATTTCTAGCATGGCTGACATTTTGAAACGATCTGATATTTGTCACGTGATAACACGCGTATTTATTAACTATTTCGATGTAAGAAGGCATGTGGATAGTATATCGTAATGTCTCGACCAAGTTCGCTGGCCAGCTTCATCAACCCACCTTGTTTAAAAATTGAGTCCATTAAATTATATAAAAAGTTATATTTAAAGTGAGGTGCAAAAAAATTAGAAATTGAAAAAGGTTTCTTTCTTAAATATTTGACCATGATATAAGGATTCCAGAACATTTTTTGTTTTGCCTTTATCTTAAAAAATGGCTCAGATAACAGCTTCAATTTCTAATGTGGGTGACATTTTGAAAAATCTGATTTTTTGCCTGCGAACGCACTTATATATATCAACCGATTCCGATGTGAGAGAGCATGTGCCCAGGAATTACTAAGGTCTCGACCAAGTTCACTCGTTAGCCTCATCCCCCATGTTGTCTTAAAATGGCAGGAACTTCAAGATATCGCCGAATTTGGCAACCAAATATAAGTTACTTTAAATAAAAGCAGCTTGGATAAAGCTGGCTAATTTCGCGAAATTCTCATTCATAATGATTTAGTATTGATAAAAATTAGTATTGAATCTCCTATAATCATGTTCCACTAAATTGAGCTTCTTGTGTTTGAATAATATATGCTTGCTTTTTAAAAATAAGGAATATGAAAGCTACCTCTTCCTCCCGGCACTGGCCGGAAGGACTTTTTTCATAAGGGAATTGCATCACTCAGTAAAGTAATTAAAGCAAAGTTTTGAACGGAAAATGCATCCCTTTTACATAACTAACGAACAATTTCGAACTATAGTTTCCAGAAACAATGCGCAGCTCTCATTTTTTTCTCTTCTTAACGTTTTACTATTTATATCAGACGTGATTTAGAGGTAGATTACTAAAGAAATTTCGACATAAAACTTAAAGGAAAATTTTCGTTCGCGATTAATTCTTAAATCTGATTTTTAGTGAATGCTACTTCACAATTATAAATTATCGCTTTCTCATTTGCATTTATGAAATGTAGAGTAATTCATGTTAAAAAAGAAAATGTGGACCAGTAAACATTTTAATAACAGATCAAATGCTTTACATGCTGTATTATAAAGAAGAAGAATTTAAGACAGAACAATAAATCATCAGATTTATTCTTGCATTCTGCTGTTAATGATTCATTAATCAACATTTCAATGTTCTGACACATTTGTGCAAATTTACGCAATTTTAAACATAAATGAAAAAAAAAATTCTGTACTGTCAATTTAGGAATAAACTTTTATAATTATAAAATTGGATTTGGTTTCTGAAATACAAAACCGTGAAAACTGTCGCATCAACTATATTTAAGTGGTAATAATGTTGGTTCTAGAACTAAGTTAAAAATTATTTTTATATTTCTGGTATGTTTCAAAATCAGTCAAGCATTAATTGCAATTCATCTACTCTTTCCAAGCGTTTTCTAAATTTTGTTCTTTAAGGAATAAAATAGTTAACGGCAATCCGTTCTTCATATAAAGTTTTAAAAAATTGCTTCAGATCTCTTTATAAAATAGTATATATGCATAGCTTAAGTTCCTTTTAGTAAAATTTTTATAATGACGCTTTGAGTGCATGAGCTTCAGTGACTTCATAAGTCATGATAAGAACCAAATGATTGATAAACTAAATTTTAAGAAAATAATGTTTGTGAAAAGTATAAATACTGATATTTAAGAACGTTTTAATAAATTTTGATATAAAATATGTTAATATGTGTTCAAGAATTTTATGAAACAGAAAAAAAAACATATGTATCTTGTCAGTTTAAAGAGAAAATCTAAAATGTCCAGAAATAAAGCGTGGCGTACCTTTAAAGGTATGCTTTGTTATCATCGTAAGGAATTCATAGTAACAAATTTTATAATCACCACAATGTTTATTCAGCAAACTGTAAAAGTGATTAGCAATGGAACTAATAAGATGATTAACTTAACTCACTGCATAAGAAAACTAGTAGTAGGAAATTTCTGTCAAATTTTCTCATTTACAAATTCGATTATAAATTCAGTCTTTAAAAGTACAATTAACTTAGGATGGTTACTTACTGTATCATAATGAAGTTCTTTCTCCAAGCACAAAAATTCCCTTAATTATAATTAAAAATGTTAGTAGACTTCGTAAGTCCCAATGCTCCTTTATTTGAAGTACAAAAGTCTAAGTTTGTACAAAAACCCACAAACTCGGTTGTTGACATTTCTACCAGAAAAGTTGACAAAAGAGTTCCAAAAAAGAAAAACTCTCAGGTTTTTGGAACGAACATAAACCCCGGAAAATTTGGGAATAAACCCGGAACTTTCGGAAATAGTGGGAGGTTTAATCAATAAACAAAACGAACCATTATACAATTGAGGTTTTGGCAAATGCATGGAATATATCAAATATAGTATCTATAGGTAGCACATAACCCAGATTTAATGCATGTTTCACTGTTCCTGTTCGTTGCTGACATTTATAGTCTTCAAAATATTTTCAGAGAGGGAGCTTGACACATTCACAGTTATTTGGCCTTTTTTCCCCTTTAGCTGTTTTTCAGCAAAACAATTGATTTTAAACATTATTTTAAAGTTATATATGTCCTATTTTATACTCAGAATTATGAGTATTTAAAAAATATTAATGGATTAAAAAGGTATTTTTCAAAAACTAATTAATAACATTAAATTATTTAATTATTGTTACTTTTAATATATATATATTTTATTTTAATTGGAATGGCATCTGAGTGTATTTTTTATAAATACCTCGCGTAAATACACATGCAATACTTAATTAAATATTCATAGGAGACTGAAACTGATATCATAACTGATATCAAAAGTTTAGTTTTCCTCGTTTATGCGAAGACATCTTGAGTTAAGTGCCAGGAAAGTTCAAGGTATTACCAGGACTTGACCAGAAGGATTCAAACAAAAAAATCCCTGCCGGCTCGGGCCTACAGGCGGAGGTAGATTTCGAAGTTAAGTAATAAATTCACCAACAAAACTTAAATCAAGATTAGAGATAAACCCAGTTCCTTCACTAAGAATGGGCTCTAGGAAGCTAAACATTTTGTGAAAATTATAATATACACGAATACACACACGCTTGTATATGGGATGGGTTTAAAAATGGCTAAAGCAAATTCAGAGAACATCAAAGTGTTAAAATATGTTAATATTTCCATAGCCGGGGTTTTATCATGTTTAAATACGTTTCTTCAAACTCACAGGACGTTACATATTCACCTGCTGAGGTCCATTATATTTCTAATATGATGCAATATTTTGATTTTTTTTTAAAATTCGTCAAACTATTTATTTCATTTTGAATTTTCATGCGGAAATCTTGCTCTAGAAAACTTATGACGTAATATTCAATTTGTTTTCAATTCGTCTAACTGTTTATTTAATTTAATTTTCACGTGAAAATCTTGCAATAAAAGAGCAATTGTTGTGGTGAGAATTTTATTGCTTTTTTTTAATTGTTGGCAACTGCTATAACCGGAAAATATTTATTTTTTCCTGTCATTGTTGTGAAAGAGCTGGTTTTATCAGAATCATGTTAAGACGGTATTCAAAATTTTGAACCCTCCCCATTTTCATTCCCTTGGGCCGATTTTACCCATTTTCAATCCCCGCCGAGATATTAGCCATCTCAAAGTTGTTGGCAAGTTTGAAGACGATCCGTGCATAATTACGACTTTTATCGTGTGGACAAAATTTAGTACATACATACATACATATATATATATAAACTTTTTAGGTGGGGGTGGTTTTGGGTTCCTGGGGTCATATAATGAAAAGTTATGAAGGAATTTTTCAAAAGTCACACCATGGTAACGACTGCAATAGGTAGTATTTCTTACGAAATCTACCTAAGACTGAAGGAAAAAAACGAAGGGCGATGAAAATGAGTGCTCTGAATGTCTGGAACTGCGCACCAAAAGACAACTTCGACCAGTGACTGGATTCAATGTATTATTTGTAGCAGGTGATTGCACGAAAGCTGCACCGTTTACAAGAATTGCATCGATTGTTGACGACGAATACTTCGGTCAGTAAACAAGATAACATTCAAACTTAGGAAAGGAAAATGATCTGAGTTTAAGTAAACGTGTTATCAAGTAACTTAATGTTATTTTGCAAGCTTATCTGGGCTTGATTTTTCCGATTCTGTATTTTTTTTTCTGTAATTAAATTTCTAAAACTGTTCTTAAAATTCTTTCCTTTTTTTGATTTTTTAATCATTAGATTGAAATATTCACTTATACTAATTTGATATTTGATCACAAAAACCTTACAATAATATATTTAAGTGTAATTATTATTGTTAACAATTTAATTGAATTTATTATTAATAGATAATCTCTGCTACTCATGTGCGGAATCAGACCAACCCTGTAAGGACAGATTGCGCAAAATAGCTTTCTATGTTTTATTACAGTTGTTCTGTTAAATTACTGCATAACAATGAAATAGCAATGGAAATGCATAAAAAAGCAAATGAAGTCAAAATTGTTCATGAATAGTTTAGCAAAAAATTAATATTTAGATGTTTTTTCATTATTCTGCTGAATTGTGCGCAGACTATTCTAGCTTCACCTTAGTCAAATTCATTATTCATTATACCTCTTTCTCAAATATTACCTGAGTTTAATGCTTAAATTAGTGATTAGCATAGATATCTCTTTTATGTAGCCAAATTAGTATGTTTAATATATCGATTCTTACTTAAGCCATAACATAAAATCGTACCAATATGCTAATCTTAATGTAGATTAATCTTGTAGTCTTTAAATTTATTACAAAAATTCTCAATATTTATGAAACGGAGAACTTTTGTACCTAAGAATCACTTCTTTACGTTGCCTCATAAACTTTCCCTGTCAAATTTCTTGTTATTAAGAAAAATGTCAACGTTATTCTTATGATAATGGGTTGCATTAATTAGCTTCGAAGACTTTGACACAAATTTTTCTAGTTGATCAGGGAAAATTCTTTTAACTTTGAAAAGGTACTTAAATATAATCCAACATATATACTAAATTTGATGTTTGAAATTTATTCGATAGAATGTATTGGTATTCAAGAAACATTCCGTTGTTTTTCGAAATAATGTATTTTATTTGAAGGATTTAATATTTAGTGGAAATGCAAAAATGTAAAATATAACACCCTCTCATAAAATGCATACAAATGTTTAAGAAATTTACAATTAAATATAAATATTTTATGTTGTTTACATTTAACGAATTGAATACATTAATATTAAATTTTTCCATCAACATCAACATTATGAATGTGTCAAATGTGAGAGAAGCCGGATTACAGAAAAGTAATATGTAATACAAACTTATTTCTTATAAGTGCATGTGAGATTAGATTATCAAGTACATTAACGTTATTTGAAAAAATAAATGCATGATTAAGTGTAAATAGCAGGGGTCTGTCCAGACTTTTCTCACAGGGTCCTGTTTTTCTCAAATTGTGAAGTTTTAATTACATTTGTGAAAATTCTAGTCATAATTTTGTGAATTTGAAATTATCGATATATTCAGGTTCTATCTGTCATATAAAAAGCTAAGTAATATGTTCTTTTATGGGTTCAGCTGTTTTGTTACAGGTCAGATTTTATTTTTAAATTGGAAAAGTTCAATTTGAAGGTGGAAAAATTCTTTGAAAGGTCTATTTAAGAGACAAAAAAATTTTGTGAAGGGTCCTGTTTTGGGATAAAAAATTTTGTGAAGGGTCCTGTTTTGGGATAAAAAATTTTGTGAAGGGTCCTGTTTTGGGATAAAAAACTTTGTGAAGGGCCCTTTAAAGGACCTAAAATTTTCCTAAACATATCCCTGAATAGCTACACATGATAAACATATCTTTATAAAAATAATAGTTAAAGTGTCTTTCATACATGGTATGATTATTATTAAAGAAAACTTTTTCCTGAGGTGTCTTTATAAATCGTAAAAAAATTTATTTTTACATTACTTCTTAGATATATATATATATAAAGATGAATTTTATCTTCTTTTCACCAAACTGTGTTGCTTTATTGCATAAATGTATTAGTAAAAGGATGTCTCCAAGCTTCTGATTTTTTTCTTCTAAACAATTCTTTAGAAGATCATTAAAAAGGTGTTAAGGTAACAGTTTGATTGAATTGAGCGTGTTTGCAGTTTTCCTTTAAAACATATTTACAAGATTAAATGTTTCAGGATGTATAAAATAATGAGCTATATATTAAGGAATTATTAATTTTAAAAATTTTATGCAACATCATATGCATAATTTAGATATGATTTATGTATTTGCAACTGCAAATACATGGTTGGCTTAAACCATTAATGATATTAAGATGGATACGTTTCAGAATACTTTAGCAACGAATTTATACATTGGAGCCAAATACGAAGAATAGTTTACATTATATAATAAACTAGGGGACTCTGCCCCTGCAAGCTACGCTCGCCAACCCCCGTTCAGACACCGCAGAATCTAAAAACACGCTAATCTGATGGGTTTTTAAAAATATTAGAGAAGACTGAATTATACTGAAAAAAGCTGTGTAGATCTCTCTGTAAACGGGTTTTAATTCAATTCCCTTTGATAGAAAATATTTAAGGGCGATTCAGTTGCTGTTAAGACACCCAATGGTTGTTTTTGTTTTTGATTAAAGAGGATCAGTTAAACATTTGAAAAGAAGCTAAAATAAAATAAATTAAGTATACAGAGTCTTTGTCTCCTGGTATTTTAAAACAATTTCTATAACAATAGCCAAAGTCATGTGACTATCATCAACAGTTCAGGGCCGATCACTTCTTTTTTATACTCTAGATGCCATTTTGGTACTTTAATGTTAGCCAGGCACAGGTGATAAGTCGCCAAATATTATTCTATCGCCATCATTTCATTTATATTATAATAGTTCAAGTCATCAACTGCCATAAACAAATACGGTCTGATCCCTTCGCCGTTCATATGAAAGTTTGGCAAAGATGTCATATACGTCCCATATTGGCGCGATTTTTTAACGACGCCAATTTGAGGAACGCATCAACAGCATAAACAGCAACATCCGGCTTACCATATCAAGCAAAATAACGATACTTTGGCGCCAGTTATGTGCCCGTTCCGTATATGACATTGGCGTCAGAAAAAAATCGCGCCAATATGGGACCGTAAGTTTTCCATTTTGATTTAAAAATCAATTTTTTTTTTCGAGTAAAACTACATAAAAGTTGCTATGGTCGCAAAGAATTCTAGGTACTGTTACGCTAGCCGGATGCAAATCTCGCCAATAGCTTTTTTTCAACTCGCCAGTTAGCATTTTTTTTTTTTCGAGTGCTAATATTTGGCCAGATACGCACCGCAGGTTTGGCGTGATTTTTATTTTTTTACGAAAATTTGGCGAAAACCTCGTTTTCAAATACCAGTTACATATGCATTTTTGGTATTCATTAGATATCCCGTCGACCAAAAATATATCGCCAAACTATAAGATTAAATGCCAATAAGGGTTGATCGTAAATGTCACATTCACTTGACTTTAAGCAAGTTACACGTGTTTACGTCATCAAGTGATTTTTATTTCGACGTTTTATTTGTGTATTTATTAATGTTATACTAATTTATTTGTTCTTTCGTTATTTGAAACAAAAATTATGTCAATTTGTATAATTTGGCGAGTGTTTTGGCGATTTATATAATTTTGCGAAATTGGTCGACGGAATTACTAAGCAGTACCGTATTTTTTAATTTTTTTTTCTATTATTTTCTAAAGGAAATAAAAAAAATAATTAATAATCATAGAGCAAAATAATTTATATAATTTTAAAAAAAAGGAAATAAAAGTAAATAAAATTTATTATCAAATAAACAACAATAGCCGTGTTACCATATCAATCACAATAATGCCATTTTGGCGTCAATTAGGTACCCCGGTGCGTAGATAACATCTGTGCCTAATTTTTTTCTTTTCATTTTGTTTTTTAAAAAAAGAAAGAAGTGAAAGCCATCAATTTTAAATGAAAGTTGTGTATTTTAAATAAAATGAATGAAAGGATTATATTTTAAATGAAATGAATAAAATATGAAGAAATGCGACGGGAAAAATGTTTGGCGAATTATCACCTGCGTCTCGCTAACATAAAAATACCGTCAGAATTGATTTCTCTATCAGAATCTTTCGATTTGGCGAAAGATTGTTCAAGTAAATTGAATTATGAATAAAAGTAGCATGATACATTTCTTAGCATACATTTAAGGTAACCTTTTCTAAAATATGAAAAAAAAAAATCTGTTTGATTAAAATTTGAGTTGCCATCATTAGAAAAATGTATATAAAATTAGAAAAAAATTAATATTTCAAAAACTAATTCGAATTTAAAAATTCTGATACCAATTTTGAAATCTGTGGATCAATATTGATTTTTGGTGTTAATTTCATCACAAAGTATTCCATATTTTAGAAATTGCCGTGAAACATAATCGGTTTTTTAATCAGTGGATTCATATACCCGTTTCATAAATTCGTTTCATTAGGATTTTATATATACGAGGTAGAACCCGTCGAATTTCGACGAAAGAAAATGTTTACAAAGGAACTGTTGCATCAAATTTATAATACATCGACAACAATAATCACAATAAAAAATCCATCTTACACTTGTTTGTTTAACTCTCCAAAGACATATTTTAACCTAAGATTAACAAAATACTTTTTTCATTAACTTCAACTGTTAAAATTATTGAAAAATTAAACTTTATACGTAATCAGCAACATATAATCAACATAAGTAATTTTGATTAAGTCATCAATTGATGCTTGGTTACGGAATGAAAAATCAGCAAAAATAATTTCACCTTGACATAATCATAGAATTTTTCCCCCTTTAAATCTAAACCGAATCAAGTCATTTTCCACGTTTCACATCCATATTAATCGTTTAAAAACATTTTAACGCTCAATAGGTTATTAATAAATATATTTTCAAGCTTGAAGTCACGTTTGTGAACTATTACAACTTTCTATGTTAAAATTCCCACTCGTGATTTGTGGTCTTAGTATAATCTCTGTGCCTGCGCGTAAAAATTCCAGAAATTTATAACTTTTAGATGTATTCAAGGGGAAATATCTCGTTTAATCAAATGAAATTAGCGTTTTTTTTTAAATATGACGTCATTTTCAATCGCTAAAATATTTTGCCTATTGTCTCAAACTCAATATCAGCGAAATGAAAAAAATAGTGAAATATAACAGCATCATCAGGAAAATTGTGTCTTTTTTAAAGTGTAACGTCATTTTCTGTTGAAATTTTTTAAAAAAGAGGTATTTAATTGCAATGAGAAAATGGCATCAGTAAGAATATAATCAATAAAGATAACTAAACCACTTTTAATAGAAATGAAGTACTTCAGTTGCCACAATTAGAAATTGGTATTGAAAACTATAAAAAAATTAATATCTCAAAAATAAATTGAGATACAGCTTTCAAACAAATTGCATTTAAAAGTGCATTTTTTTCTGCATACGATGGTGTAAACATTTAAAATGTGGGATGTTTGGAAGTTTAAAAATTTGCAGTAGCGAAAATTGTAAAACCGAAATTTCAAAGTGTTGCCATTCGCAGAATGACGTATGCGTTACGCACAGATACGTTTGTCCTTTATAATATAGATAGATAGGGTAAATATATATAGATATGCATATTCTATGTTCAGATTGATATTAAAAATATTTAGAAGTTTATAATTACAAACACAATAAATATCAATTCATACAGTAAATAAAAACATTATTAACGCTTTTATGCGCTTACTACTTATCCAAGTTCCCCCCTCTGACACAATTCGTTTTTTTTTTTTTTTTTTTTTTTTTTTTTTTTTCTGCATAACCTTTATTTTAACGAAAAACAGCAAAATAGCTTAATTTTTTTTGGCAATTAAAATGAATTTTTTTTGACATAGTACCAGTATTACAAACGCCTAAGAACAGGCATGACTGGACTAAACCAATAATACATGACGGTAAACATCGTTTCATGTTTGACATTTTGCATTATCTTTTTTCGAATTTCTATCTTTCACCACACCCACCCACTCACACCCTCCCACAAGTGCACACGCACACATACACGCGCTTGCTTTCAATTTTTCTCACTAACGGAAAAATTTTTTTTTCTCTTTTTAGTGAGTTTTTGTTGAATGAAAGTCAAAGTATAATTTTTTTGTAATGTAATACAATTCTGTTTCTTATATCGTTTTAAAATTAATCACTATTTAATTCATAGCTATTAAATCACTTTCCTCATTATTCAGACAATATTGCACAAAATTACTATATTTTAATCGATTTTGTAAAGGCATGATTCTAGAAAGAAATTAAGCTGTCAAAATATTCAAACTCTGTTTGTAATCTACTCGAAAGTTTGGAATGATTGACGTACTCCGGAATAATGGCTATTAAAATGAAAATTGAATTTTGATTCCCGTCCCTAATCGACAGACAGATTCATATTGTTTATTAAATCTGTGAAATTATCATTTTATTAGAACATTGATAGTTACTTTTTGTAGATTTGTTTCATTTTTAACCAGAAATATTAACTAAACCCTGACTATGAAATAAACTGTTTCAGTCTAGTCAAAACAGCTTAAAAGTACATTAAATATGTATTGGACAATTGCACAATAAAATATACTTAAAAACTTTGCATTCAAATTAAATACAACTTGCTAAATCGTACAAATAAAATAAAAGTGTTATTATAAACACATTAAAAATCTATGTTTCGAATCACTTCCGCGATCGTCATCAGGATAAAATGATGTTACACAAGTCTAAAAGTTCAACGGACTTAAACGTCTAAGAGCACGGAATAATTAGTGAACCTGAAGTTTGCCATGGTAACTTTGTGGCGTTTGTGTACCGTTCAGGAATTGTTTTGTGCTGTTAGATGTTTATGTCCGTATTGAGCTGTTAGACGTGTAACATCCTTTTAATCCTGATGAAAATCGCGGAAGCGATTGGAAACGTAGATTTTTAATGTGTTTGCAATATCATTTTCATGTTACATGTACAGTCGTGAAAAAAAGTAAACACCCGCTACTAACTCCTCAACAAATTATCGTAGACGAAAGTTACTGGTACCGAACGATTGGAAATAAAGTCTACTTTTAAATGATGTAGATAAAATTTTCTTACGGGGGGCACCTACGTATTAAAATGAATCCAAACTTCCTTTTTTTCTGCATGGCAGGACTAAACACATAATACATGACGGTAAACATCGTTTCATGTTTGACATTTTGCATTATCTTTTTTCGAATTTCTATCTTTCACCACACCCACCCACTCACACCCTGCCACAAGCGCACACGCACACATACACGCGCTTGCTTTCAATTTTTCTCACTAACGGAAAATTTTTATTCTCTCTTTTTGGTGAGTTTTTGTTGAATGAAAGTCAAAGTATAATTTTTTTGTAATGTAATACAATTCTGTTTCTTATATCGTTTTAAAATTAATCACTATTTAATTCATAGCTATTAATTCACTTTCGTCATTATTCAGACAATATTGCACAAAATTACTATATTTTAATCGGTTTTGGTAAAGGCATGATTCTAGAAAGAAATTAAGCTGTCAAAATATTCAAACTCTGTTTGTAAACTACTCGAAAGTTTGGAATGATTGACGTACTCCGGAATAATGGCTATTAAAATGAAAATTGAATTTTGGTTCCTGTCCCTAATCGACAGACAGATTCATATTGTTTATTAAATCTGTGAAATTCATTTTATTAGAACATTGATAGCTACTTTTTGTAGTTTTGTTTCATTTTTGACCAGAAATATTAACTAAACCCTGACTATGAAATAAACTGTTTCAGTCTAGTCAAAACAGATTAAAAGTACATTAAATATGTATTGGACAATTGCACAATAAAATATACTTAAAAACTTTGCATTCAAATTAAATACAACTTGCTAAATCGTACAAATAAAATAAAAGTGTTATTATAAACACATTAAAAATCTATGTTTCCAATCACTTCCGCGATCGTCATCAGGATAAAATGTTGCTACACAAGTCTAAAAGTTCAACGGACTTAAACGTCTAAGAGCACGGAATAATTAGTGAACCTGAAGTTTGCCATGGTAACTTTGTGGCGTTTGTGTACCGTTCAGGAATTGTTTTGTGCTGTTAGATGTTTATGTCCGTATTGAGTTGTTAGACGTGTAACATCCTTTTAATCATGATGAAGATCGCGGAAGCGATTCGAAAAGTAGGTTTTTAATGTGTTTGCAATATCATTTTCATGTTACATGTACAGTCGTGAAAAAAAAAAAAGTAAACACCCACTACTAACTCCTCAACAAATTATCGTAGACGAAAGTTACTGGTACCGAACGATTGAAAATAAAGTCTACTTTTAAATGATGTATATAACATTTTCTTAGGGGGGCCACCTACATATTAAAGCGAATCCAAACTTCATTTTTTTCAATGGCAATACCCAATTTTAACGAGATATTTCAAATCTTCGGTTCAAACTATGCCTAGACACCAAATTTCATTTGAATGATAAGTTTTTGAATTATAAACATTCAAAATTTAGTGCTTCTAATGTTAAATTAAATTTTCATATTTTTATTTATATCTCCTGAAATTCTGCTCCTAATGTGCTAATTTTTTTTTGCAGCAATAATACCGTACACAAACATGAATACGCTGAATTTGTAATTTTTATAATTTTATGATATGAATTATGAAATATGAAATTAATATTCGAAAAAAGTTATGAATTGCAACTGCTGGACAGATAATTACACCTGTTTATCTCCTATTTAATTTACATCCAAAATTGTTAATTGGTCCAAATCATCCAAGCAACCTCATAGTAAATTGGTATATAATTTTATATACCTTAGATGAATTCAAATAACATAAGTGATCGTAATTACGTATTTCTAGCAGAAGAGCAACGCGATTAATTAATAAAATTAAATTATAATCCGCGTAAAACTGTAATTATTAAATCTAATTAATTACGAATAAAATTAAGAGTTTGCGTTGTAAATTGTTTAGACGAACTCTTCCACTTATGAATTAAACTAAAATTTAAGCTGTAAAAATAGTTGACACACCTTAAACATTATCAATTAAATAATTACAGAAACTTTTTAAAACTTGATTAAATATTTTATTTACATTGAACACAACTATATACAGAAATACATAATATTAATTCAAAAAAAAGAAAGCAACACTTTTGTTTGCTTCTCATTATTTTATGTATATTTAATCTTTAAAAAAAAAGACAATGTTTTCATTTACTCTTATTATTATATATTTTTCTTTTTGCTAAAAAGAATAATTCTCTTTCATTTTTAAATTACCTTAATTATATTTAATTATTGGTTTTGTTGGATCTCAGATTGCTCTCTACCATAAAAATATCAGAAAAGGATATTTATAATTTCTCATATGATTTTAAAGTGGTAAAAGAAAAAGATAAAGGTAATACCTTATATCATAAACGGGATGGTGGCCTTTATTCATCAAATTCAGAGTTGTCGCGTTGCTAAGGATCATATCCATATGTCATCTGGAATCCGCTTCTTATCAGAGCGGCGATATCGGGATGGCAGGATGCATAGCTACGGACCTCAGTAGAACAATCCACTTTATTTTAACATCAGAAAGACGTCCTCAATTAGGCTTGCTTAGGCTCACTCCGATATGTCCATCTCGCCTGGGCATTACTAGGGCTTTCTGGATTCATTGCACGGGCTTTCAGGAGAGCTCGTGCGTCCTCGACATCTTTTTTCAGACTCTCTTTTTCAAAACTTTTTCTTCTGGCACACCAACTCCTGCAGTGGGTGGAACTATTTGTCTAGTCCACCCTTATTGGATGTGAGAAGATTTTGCATTATCCTTCGATAGGCCTATTAGCTAACAGTCTGCAAATGGCCCCTTACATATACTTTAATATTATTATATGCCTTAAAGTTTGGGTGGTCTGAAAAGCCATAAATTTATCCCAACACTTTTATTAAGGCCATAAATTTATTCCAACATTTTTATTATTTTACGATTTCTAATTATACACCACTTTCCACTGGCTTGTCATAAAACGACACCATGGCGTCTGGCTATTGTTGTTATCTGAGATCCGAACTACATTCAACATTATACATTCATTTTACAATACAACAATTTTTTAAAAAAATATATATTTAATATTAAAATCAACTTAATAATTTTTGTATGAACTTACACTCCTATTTTACTTAAATATATAAACATTATAATTTTACACTCATAATTATATTTTATAAAAAAATATTTATACAAACAGAAATAACAAATTACGCAATTTAACTTTGATTTAACCAACATGGTGCGGGAACATATCATTGTTATATGTTGCCCAGCAGCAACCTACAATTTTTTTGATGGATTTAGATTTATTATGTCCTACTTTATGGATATCCAAAATTTCACATTTTTTTTCCAAGTAGTTTTCAAACTATGCTTAAAAAAACGACAAAATGACGGTTTAAGGGGCCGTCTATGACAGACATGAGTAGATATTTTGAAGCGATGACGAGCTGTTATGTTTTTAGCTCGATACGCGTCGGGTGTATTGTTTTATTTTATGGTGATTTTTTACAAAGTTTTATTATTTTAATTTAATTAGATATTTTGAAATTTATTCTGCTGTCTTGTAATCTAACAGACTTCATTGACTCCTTGAGTGGAGCTTAAGGAGCCTTGATCAAGAAGGGGGCTCTCTCGGTTAACAGTTGAGTACGGAACTTCAATTTGGATACAGCCCTTAAAATAGGCTCGTTTTAAAATAATTAATTTCTCGGAAACTTATGGTACGAATTGCATAAAAAATTGTTTTTATGCTAATTGAAGGGTTGAGTTGCTAATTGAAGGGTTGAGTTCCTTTATGCTGTCAGAATTGTGTACTGCTATTGAAAAAAACCAACGTTATGGTTCGTTTTGTCGTTATGGTTCGTCGTTAAGCAAATTTTATATACATCATTTAGAAGTAGACTTTATTTCCAATCGTTCGGTGCCAATAACTTTCTTCTACGATAATTTGTTGAGGACTTAGTAGGGGGTGTTTATTTATTTTCCCCACGACTGTGAGATTTAGCAAGTTGTACTTAATTTGAATAGAGAAGTTTTTAAAACAGATTAAACAGAGTCTCCTCCACTGTAAAATTTTCCATGGAAAGTATTTCTATTACTTTTAATTTACATTTCAAATTTAATCTGTATAGTTTGTACTTTTTAGTAAAATTCCATAGGAAGTTAATTAGTTTTAGAAGTTATCTCTGCTACATTCTTCTTATTAGAATTATCTTCTGTATATGTCATACAAATTCAATCACTTTCCTCTTTATCCACAAGGTATCACACAAAATATCTATTTTTAAACAATATTGCTAAAGTCAGGATCCCAGAAGGAAATTAAGCTGTCAAAATTCTCAAAGTCTGATCGTTAACTAGTCGGAAATTTGTAACTATTGATGTATTCAGGAAAAGTTATTAAATTAATAATTAAGTTTTGGATGCTATCATTCTATTGACAGGTTTAAAAAATAAAAATAAATAATAAACATTTTGCTCAATCTTAGGGATTTTTTGCAGGGAATTTTAACTGAATTCTAACTAAGGCATAATTTTTGAAAATTATTTTAAATCTACCGTAAATAATATTAAAGAGTATTTAGAAAAGTTTTATCAGTTTATATCTGCGTATTTTATATGTCTAGAAGTTATTTTACATTTTAGATTTATTTTAGCTTCATTCTACTTTGCATATTTAAAACTTAATGCAATGAAATGCTCTAAACAAAAAGCAAAATTACACAAAAAAGGGAGAAAATTAAATTAAAGTTTTGAAAGTGAGCTCCAATAAATTTAGTCTTAAAATATTTGTGCAAGTGAACTTTAAGTGTTTATTTATGTTTAAAATACACAAGATATAAAGAGAATAATCGATATATATAGTGCATTCTGTGGGTGATAATTGTTGAATCTATTTGCAAGACCCGAAAAAATCCAAAAACCCAAAACATTTATATCACCATTTAAAACTGAAACGAAAGTGGCCTTTTATGGAAGATTCTTTTTTTTTCTTCGACCATATTTAACACAATTTCATGATATACAAATGACTTTTATATTTGAAGCTCTATTCGAAAATATATACAGCAAAGGAATAATTTTTCATAAGATAAAATCTTACTAGATGTCAAAGAAGAATCGTCATTTCAGGCAGTTAAATTTAATGGAAATTCCTTTTCACTGACAATTTACTTTAAATTTCACAGAACATTATTTAATAGAATCTATTATTCAAAGAAGGTTTAGCAAGCCTATAAAAAAAAAAGCAGAAAAAGTTTAATATAATATTTTTTTTTAATTTGAACAATGGTAAATAAAAAGTTATTATCTTTATTGTTTTAAATCTTTCAGTTTCATTATTAAGTATATCTTTCTGAAACATAAAAACTAAAAATTAAGTTATACTTGCTAAAAGTGATTAAAAATACACTTCGACATCTTTTATCGCTCAGACGGTGACATTATCAAGATCTATAAAAATACAAATATTTTCGCAAAAAATTTTTAAATCGAAAATTGGTGAAAAAAAAATCATAAGATCTCCTGTATAATGAAATCAAGTGCAATAATAAAAATTAATATTTGTGAACTTGAATTATTTTATACTATGGTTTCTTATTCTGCAGAGCATTTCTTTCCAAATTTTAGGTAACTCCGTGGATGTTGAGTCGTTACATATATTTTCACTGCGTAAAAAGATCTCCATTGATTATTGGATAATAGATGGCAAATAAATTCTTGATAAATAAATTATTCTACTATTTTTTTTAAAATCAATCTGTAAAGTGTCTCTATTATATATATATAGTCTGGCCAAAGCTATGGTTTTCTTGTTGTATTTTATGTCTGATATATATATATATATATATATATATATATATATAGGAAAACCTCATCTTTAACCAGACTATATAACAAAGATCCTTTACAAATTGAGTTTAAAAATAGTAAAATAATTTATCGATCAGGATTTACTTGCCATCCATTATCCAATAACCAATAGAGATCTTTTTACGCACAGAGAATACATGCAACAATTCAGCCTCCATGGTGTTCCCTAAAATTTGGAGAGAGATGCTGTGTAGAATAAGAAACCATAGTATAAAATAATTTACGTTCACAAATATCCGTTTTTATTATTATACTTGATTTCATGATACATGAGATTTTTTGTTTTTTGTTTACCAGTTTTCAGTTAAATTTTTTTCGAAAATATTTGTATCATTATAGATATTGAGAATGTCGTCGTCTAAGCCATAAAACATGTTGGTCTGAATAAAGTTATTTATTTGCCTTATAAATGTATTTTTATCTCTTTTGGCAAATCTTAACTTTGATGATTTTAAGTGATTTTTTTAATGTCATTTTATAAAAACTAAAGTAAAATAAAATAAACTATGGGAAAAAAAGTGATAACCTCCTACTTACTTTGTAGAAAATCATCGTATAATGTGACTCTTAACAATCAATTAGTAATAATCTAAAGACCACTAATTAATGCTATACTTACATTTTGTTTAGTGGTAGTGTACATATAAAAAGTGTAACACATTTTAAGATTTGCAGTACTAATAGCTAATTTTGATGTCGTAGTTGGGTTCTTCGGTAAAATTTGCCTTCTGATACAAAACGGGGGATTCATTCAGTCAAGTGATTTAGGAATTATTTGCAATTTTTTTTTTGTCGTTCATGTAGTAGTTAGCGGACCTAAGAAGCTTCTGAATCGGACTATTTTTAAGGGAGTTATAGTATGGGACCCAGCAACGGCCAACTGATAGTTAAAGCAGGACCCTAAAATGGAAACAGGTTACAATGTCTTAGTACTTAACGATTTATATCTATAATTAGTCAAAACTAAGTATAGTGTATGGATTTTTCGCTAGAAGAATATTTTAAAGAAATACACAAAAATTGGGTAAATGCTTCAAAAAAGGGCCTTGGGCCCCAATAAAAATATGAGGGTGTTGGTCCTGGAAGAAAAGTGCAAGACTCAACTTTAAAATTATGCACTGATGAGTGAGAAAATTAGGGAGTGAAAAATGCATGGTGCACATAAAATTCAATAGACCTGGATCGGACCGGACCCTGGGTTTTAAAAGGTATGTAGAAGCGTTAGAATAACTAAGTTGAAAAAGGGTCCATATTTTAAGATCGGATTAAGAGGGGGTAATTTATTAACAATTTATGGTGCCAAAACCTCAAGGGACCCTGTATCGGGCCCCAAGGGCCAGGAACATAACTGGCATGTAGTTGGGCATAAAGATATGTTTAGTACCTTTTAAAGTAATCTTTTAAAGAAGCTGCACCAAGGGCCCCAAGAAGGCGATTAATATTCAAAATTGGTGGTATCTGAAGCCTGGGATTTTTTTTTATTTTTTTTCCGCTCATATTGTAGCTGGAGGACATAAGAAGTTGTTAAAAAAAAGCTTCTGAATCGGACCCTTTTTAAGGAAGCTATAATGGGGGGGAGGGCAAAAGAGGTCAATTGATAATTAAAAACAGAGCCCTAACATGAAAACATGTTAAAATGTCTTAGTACTTAACGCTTTAGATCTTCAATTAGTCAAAATTAAGCATAGGGAATAATATGAATTATTCGTTAAAATAATATTTTAAAGAAATGCACAAAAGGGGGTAAATGTTTAAAAAAGGACCCTGGGGCCCAAATAAAAATATGAGGGTATTGGTCTGTGAAGAAGAGTCTAAGACTCAAATTTAAAATTATGAACTGACAAGATGAGAAAAATAGGGGTTAAAAATGATTGGCACATAAAAAGTCCAACGGACCCTGGACCGGCCATATGCACCCCAGGGGGCGCAGGGTCTTGACTGGAATGTAGAAACGTGAGAATAACTAAATGAAAAAGGAATACCAAAAATGAAGATCGGATTAAAAGGAAGCAATTTATTAACAATTTATTTGCATAAAAACTTCAAGGGGCCCTGTATCGGTCTCCAAAGGGCCAGGGTCTTAACTGAAATATAAAAAGGCGATAATCACTAAATGGAGAATGGGGTTCTAAAACAAAGGAGATTGGATGAAAAGGGGCACGTTATTACCAATTTAGTGCATAAAAACGTAAAGGGGGCCAGGGGCGCCGGTCCTTAATAAATTAAAAATCTGAGCATCAGGTGCATCAGGACCAGTCTTGGACTAACCTCATCTACATCTTCAGATTTCTACGTGCGGTAGATATTGCTTGCCATCGCACATAGACTCACACACAGAGCGAAACTTTATTTTATTACTAGCAGACCCGCCCGGTGTTTGTAAATAATAGCCTTAAACAAAACTTAAGTTACGATTTTATATCTTAGGAAATTCTTTTAAATGAATCTAATTTTGGAGGCCCCATTGCCTTCCTCAGCGTGTAATGTGTTCCCATTAAACTTCTTTCCGAACGAACCTATAATCTAGATCACCACTACCTATGGCAGCATTTACCGGAAGTGCCCGCACGTGTCGGAGACAATCGAAAACCAAGTTAAGTAACCCAAACCTCGTAGAAATCAAGCCCACAGAATAAAAAAAAGAATGCACCATTAATGTTATAAAATGTTGGTAACTAAAGTCTAAGATAAAATTTCATAATACAGAAAGTAGCTGATTTTTAAACTAAGTTGAAGGAAGAAAACAAACCCCTTTGAAATTGGGCACTCAAACCCAAGCAAATAACGTGCTACCAAGCGGTGGAAGATGCCTCATCACCCTGTAAATTTCACGAATTACTATTAGCATTAACACGTTATTTAATAAACGGATGAAATCCCTTATCTAAAGTTACCTTTAAAGTAACGCAATTTTTAATTTACGGCTGTAGTGACTAGACGTAAGTTGATGCTGAAAAAGGAGATTAATGTTCGAAAAATGTGGTAGGTGAGGTGCTAAGAAAGACCGGACCCTGGGGGCCAGGTTCTTAACTGGAATGTAGTTGGGTATAAGAAAATGTTTTAGGGGTTTTAAAGGAGCTGGAAGACGATAAAACTATGTTAAAGAAAATGGAAATAGAATAGGATAGTTTTTAAATAAGTTGCAACAAAGGCCCCAAGAAGACGATTAATATTCAAAATTAGTGGTAGCTGAAGTCTGCAATTTTTTTTTCGTTCATGTAGTAGCTGGAGAACCTAAGAAGTTATTATATAAAAAAAAAAAAAAAATCGTGAATCGGACCATTTTTAAGGGAGCTAAAACAGGGGGCCCAAAAAGGCTCAACTGATAGTTGAGAGCAGGGTCCTAACATGAAAATATGTTTAATTATTTTAGTACTTAGCGTTTTAGGTCTTCAATTAGTCAAAATTAATCATAGGGTATGAAATAATCATTAGAATAATATTTTAAAGAAATGCGCAAAAATGGGGTAAAGGCTTAAAAGGGGCCCTAGAGCCCCAATAAAAATATGATGGTGTTGGTCGAGGGGGAAGAGTTTAAGACTCAATTTTAAAATTATGCAATCAGAATGTGAGAAAATTAGGGTGTAAAAAATGCATAGCACACAAAAAGTTCAAGGGGCACTACCATAAATAAAATTTTTAGTAGTTTTTAATGTAATCTGAGGACGCTAGAACTATGGTAAAGAAAATTCAAAGGAGTTCGAAAGATGCACCAAGGGCCCCAAAAAGACGATTTATATTCAAAATTGGTAGTAGTTGAAGTCTGAATATTTTTTTGCCGTTCATGTAATAGCTGGAGAACCTAAGATGTTGTTAGAAAAAAAGCTAGTGAATCGGACTATTTTTAAGAGAGTTATAATATGGGGCCCAAAAGAAGCCCACTGATAGTTGAAAACAGGGCCCCAATAAAAGGGCCCCCTAGGGCCCCAATAAAAATATGTGAGTATTGGTTTAAGGCGAAGAGTTCAAGAGTCAACTTTAAAATTACGCACTGCGAAGGTGAGAAAATTAGGATGTGAAAAACGCATGACATACAAAAAATTTAAGGGGCCGTGGACTGGGCCCTACGGGACCCTAGACGGGCCCATGGTTTTAACTGGAATGTAGAAACGGGAGAGTAATTAAATGGAGAAAGTATCCCCAAAATGAAGATCTGATAAAAAGGAAGCAATTTATTAACAATTTAGTGCACTAAAACTTCAAGGGGCTCTGTACTGGGCCCCTTGCAAGGGTGCCAGGGTCTTAACTGAAATGTAGAAATGGGGTAGAAACTGAAAGGAGAATTCACCCCAAAAACGAAGAAGATCGGATAGAAAAGAGGCATGTTATTAACAATTTAGTGCACTAAAACTTCAATGGGCCCTGTACTGGACCTTTTGACAGGGTGCCAGGGTCTTAACTGAAATGTAGAAATAGGGCAGAAACTGAAAGGATAATTCACCCCAAAAACGACGAAGATCGGATAGAAAAGAGGCATGTTATTAACAATTTAGTGCACTAAAACTTCAAGGGGCTCTGTACTGGGCCCCTTGCAAGGGTGCCAGGATCTTAACTGAAATGTAGAAATGGGGTAGAAACTGAAAGGAGAATTCACCCCAAAAACGAAGAAGATCGGATAGAAAAGAGGCATGTTATTAACAATTTAGTGCACTAAAACTTCAATGGGCCCTGTACTGGACCTTTTGACAGGGTGCCAGGATCTTAACTGAAATGTAGAAATAGGGCAGAAACTGAAAGGATAATTCACCCCAAAAACGACGAAGATCGGATAGAAAAGAGGCATGTTATTAACAATTTAGTGCACTAAAACTTCAAGGGGCTCTGTACTGGGCCCCTTGCAAGGGTGCCAGGGTCTTAACTGAAATGTAGAAATGGGGTAGAAACTGAAAGGGGAATTCACCCCAAAAACGAAGAAGATCGGATAGAAAAGAGGCATGTTATTAACAATTTAGTGCACTAAAACTTCAATGGGCCCTGTACTGGACCTTTTGACAGGGTGCCAGGGTCTTAACTGAAATGTAGAAATAGGGCAGAAATTGAAAGGATAATTCACCCCAAAAACGACGAAGATCGGATAGAAAAGAGGCATGTTATTAACAATTTAGTGCATAAAAACTTAAAGGGTCCCAGGCCCTTAATAAATTAAAAATCTGACACTCAGGTGCGTCAGAACCTGTCTTGGGTTATGCACATCTAAATTTTCAGACTTCTACGTGAGTAGTTTTCGCTAGCCATCGCATACAGACAGACAGACAGAGCGATTTTTTCTTTTATTAGTATAGATATAGATTTCGAAAATTAATTTCAAATTATATATAATTTCAAAATTAATTTTCGTAAAAAATATGAATTGTAAGCCATATTTTTTTTTAGATGAAATCGATGTCTCGTAGGTGGAAATATCTAATACAAAGTTACAACTCATACTGTCATGCAAATTTTGAGTTATGTTTTAAAAACTACCAGTATTGCAATCTATGAGGCGTGCTCAAATGAAACGCATTCGATGCCGTTCCAAACCGTGGAATGCGTGTCTCAACGCCATCATGGCTTCTTATAAACAAATGTATGCTATAAGTTTAAATATATAATATTATTTTCATTTCATTTAGTTTTGTGTTTCCTTTATACGTGTTCCACTTACTAGTATTGTCGAAGGGGTTTCATTTGAACACACCTATTACTTTGCAATAATTAAAAATAAATTTAACATTAGCAGTTCCAAACTTTAAATCTGCATAATTTCTTAACTATTTGATCCCATAAAAAATAAGAAAACTTTAATTAGTAGACGCTATTACTAATCAATAAATACCAGTCACTTTTTATATGATGACTAGGAGGCTCTGCCCCTGCAAGCTACGCTCACCAAACCCTATTCAGACATTGCAGAATCTAAAAGCACGCTAATCTGGTCGGTTTAAAAAGATGAGAGAAGATTGAATTATACTGAAAAAACATATAACAATCTCCCTGTAATATCCTGTCTCCCATTTGATTCCCTTTGATTGCAAAAATTTAAGGCAGAATCAGTTGCTGTTAAGACATGCAATGGTTGTTTTCGTGTTTAGTTACAGAAGATCAGTTAAACATTTGAAAAGAAGCTAAAATAAAATGAATTAAGTAAACAGAGTCTTTGCCTCCCGGTATTTTCTAATAGCGTTATAAAATTGACATAATACAATTAACTACAATTACTAAAATTTACTGCTTTAACCCCTTGAATGGCTATGGTTCATTTTTGGACCACTTAATTTTAATTCTTAAATGCCACATTGGCACCAGAATATTGGGACGAAAATTTTCCTTTTATTAAGTAAGTGAACAAAAGCATTTTTTTATTTCGAAATTTGTTTGTAAATTCTGGTGCCATTCACTGATTTCAAGATTTTACGAATAGAAGTACCTTGCCCCGGAAAGGGTTAAAAGCATATTAATGTATTTATTATTTATTAAGTTTTCTTTCTCTTTTAATATTCACGTGTAAATAAAATTTTCAGGACATAATTTTCAATATTTTCCTGCTTTTAACATGTACTCATTTAATAGTAATTTTAAAGGGTTTTTTCTGTTTTTAATAGTCACGTGTAAATAAATTTTTAATCCTTAGGAAATATTATTCTTTGCTCTGTTTTTAGAATTGAAAACAATCTGTATAATAATAGCCTAAATCATGTGACTATCATCAACGGTTCCGGGCGGATCCTTTCGCTTTTTATATTCCAGGCGGCCATTTTGATACTACTTTAATGTTAGCCAGCTGCAGGTGTGAAAAGTCGCCAAATATTATTCTAACGTAATTATTTCATTTATATTACATTAGTGCCAGTCGTGTAACTGCCATAAACAATTACGGGTCTTTCGCTTTTCATAAGAAAGGTTTCCATTTTGATTAAAGAATCAAAATTATTTTTTCGAATAAAACAACATAATTGTTGCCATGATCGCAAAGAATTCCTGGTACTTTTATGTTAGCCGGGTGCAAATCTCGCCAGATTAAATGCAAATAATGGTTGATATTAAATGTCACATTCACTTGACTTTAAGGAAGTTAAACGTGCTTACGTCATCAAGTGATTTCTATTTCGACGTTTTATTTGTATTTTTATTAATGTTATACTAATTTATTTGTTCTTTCGCTATTTAAAATAAAAAATTATGTCAATTTGTATAATTTGGCGAGTGGTTTGGCGATTTATATAATTTGGCGAAATTGGTTGACGGGAGAAGTAGCACCATTAAAACATTGCTTTGAAGTTGAAATTAAATGTCATGATTTGTTGCATTGTCATATGCGCACCGGGTTTGACGTGATTTTGTTTACTATAATTTGGCGAAAACTCGTTTTCGAATACCAGTTACATATGTATTTTTAAATCATTTTCTATTATTTTTAAAATGAAATAACAATAAATAAAAAAAAAAGTTTAATTAATAACTATAGAACAAAACAATTTATAACAATTTTTGTAAATAAAAAGAAAATAAATTCAAATAAACATTTATTAAAAAATAAACAACAATAGCCGGGTTACTATGTCAGGCAAAATAACGCCATTTTGGCGCCAATTAGGTACCCCGTTGCGTATATGATATCTGTGCCTAATATTTTTCTTTTCGTTTCTTAAAAAAAAAAAAAAAAAAAAAAAAGAAAAAAAAAGAAAGAAGTGAAAGCTATTTATTTTAAATGTTTCAGTTTTAAACGAAAGTTTTGTTTTTTAAATAAAATGATAATGAAATACAAATTGAAGAAATAAAAGTAACATGATACATTTCTTAATATACATTTAAGGGAGGCCAAACTGGTCGCCAAATTAGTTTAAAATAATAACCTTTTCTAAAATATGAAAAAAATATCTGTTATGATTAAAATTTAAATTGCCATCATTGGAGAAAAGTTTTTAAAATTAGAAAAAAATTAGTATTTCGAAAAGTAATTCGGGTTTAAAAATTCTAATACCAGTTATGAGATCTTCGGATCAGTACGGATTTTAGTATTAATTACATCATAAAATATTCCATATTTTAGGAGAAATCGCCATGAAATATAATCAGTTGTTTATTCAGTTGTTTCATAAAATCGTTTCATAAATTCATTTCATTTCAGTCGCTTCATGAAATCGTTTCATAAATTCGTTTCATTAGTATTTTATATATATAGTATAGATTTTTCACAGGATTAGTAGTGGTGATCAATTTATTTTTCCATGACTGGACAAATGAAGAGTAGTAGTACTAAATGAATTATTCCTGAGGCTTTTCCAGCCTTATTTCACTATTTATTATCTCTTTAACCGCTTACAATATCTTTGAAACGAAGTATGAAAAATTAAGCGCTATTAATTGATGACTATTGCGTCTTTAATTTATCTTATTACTTTGAGTTTGAAAGTTGTTATATTTTGAAATTTAATAATAAAATAATATTTAAATAAAAAAATAATTGAACAGAATTTTCAAAGGAATTTCTTTTGATTATTAAACTTTAATGGAATTTAAAATTAACACAAAACGTTTATTTATTTTTATTTTTTTGCACTTCGCTTACAAATATAATTTAAGACTTTTTTTTTTTTTTTTTTTTTTTTTTTTTTTTTTTTTTTTTTTTTTTTACAACTATAGTTTTAATAAAAATGTTTTGCTTTCTCGGATAAGTATGAAGCCTCTCTGCTAAAAGTTACGAATGCGAGAGAACAGAGGTAGTTCAAAACAATTCTGCATTTGACAGCTTCCATTTCAAATCTCCATTGGATTCAATTATGGGAAATTAATTGAAAATCATTAGTAAAACCAAAATATCTTCTCTTAAAGGAAATTTCTGAATATACAAAATAATAATACAAGCTTAACAATATTGGTGGGAAATAAAATAAACGTTATGTGTTTTGAAATTTCTTGTACACTTTTGAATAATGCAATTAAAAGTTTATAATCAGTGACTTTTTTTTTTTCAATCGATATATGTTATTGTGGTTTATTATTTTCGTGTTTGATCTGGAAAATGAAGTGAGTAGTATTTATAATTTGCCTACAGGACCATTCAAAAGAAATTCTTTATATTGAGGACAAAAATCCTTAGCTGTGTATTTTACTGGTATTACACTATTTCAAACATATCACAGAGGTGCATTAGAAGATTTACATCACTTACGAATATTTTTAAATTTCGGACAAGTAGGTGTGTTTAAAAAAATATGAAATCTGAGAAATTTTCGATGATTTATAATTTTTCTACAGGGCTATTCAAAAGAAATTCTTTATATTGCGGACAAAAATCCTTAGCTGTGTATTTTACTGGTATTACACTATTTCAAACATATCACAAAGGTGCATTAGAAGATTTAAATCACTTACGAATATTTTTAAATTTCGGACAAGTAGGTGTGTTATAAAATCTGGGAAACTTTCGATGAAAACGCTAAAACGTGGGCTGTTTCAGCGGGGCTTTACTTGATATTTTCACTTCAAAATATGCATATTTTTTCAAGAAAATTTAAAGAGAGTTCGGACATATTTCGGAGTTATATTTGTAAACTATTAAAATTTCAGAGCTTTCAGACGATAATAACTATTATTTTTGTTATATTAATGTACCCGTTGCGAAAACAAATAAATAAACAACAACAAAAAACTGTAACTAGATATTAATATATTTTTGGAATTTTTTACACGAGCTGAAAAACCGTTACTTTTATAATCAATAACAACCTTAATGAGTTAGAACAATTAGAACTATTTTTTCAACTATGAAACAAAGTGAAAAAAGAAGAAAATCTTTTCTTATGATCACTTTTACCACTAAATATTAATATTTTTTAGCGAATTTTTTAGTTAAAAATATAATATATACAAAATTGAGTTAAAGATATGAAAGCATATAAATTTTAGGTTTATTTAAGGTTATTATCATGGGGTCGCGTAACGTCTGGCGGATCAGCTAGTTATATCTAAAACAGGACAAAAAGAAGTTCAGAATACATTACTTAAATATAAAAATATTTCCAAAACGGTATTATGATTTATAATACAAGAACAAATGTCTTATGTTAAGAATAATTATAGGAATACAATTTTACATTTTCCCAAATTTATTTAAAATTACTTAATTCCTTCTTTCTACAGATAAGTTATCTTATAAAATATGCATTTAGCGTCATATTACTTATTCAGGAATAGCCTGCGTGGAAAAAGTCTCTTGCAGGTATTTACAAACACAACAATTTAATGCATTTAAAGTGTGATGTAGAATTTTACATAAGTCAGAAAATATACGCAGACATTCTTTACTTAAGAAGAGTTAGAAATTCAAGTACACACATTATTAATGAATTACTATGCACTTTTAAATAGTTTAGTATCTACCTCAAAGTTTTTGTTGGAGATGTAGTATTAATGCGTGATAAATGTTTAATTTGGCCCATATCTTTATGCATTTATTTATTGATTTATGTAGAACTAGCTGTTACCCGTGACTGCGTTCCTGTAACCTTTTAAGAAGAAGAAATTCATCAATTAGGTAAAAAAATTCGATAATTAAGAATATGTAATTAAAACCTTTAGTCACATTTTATAGTAGAAACGCTTCTGATGATCCCAATTTCCTTATTTTTGTTTACATATATAGGATTATTTAAATTTCTTTTGTGAGCATGAAATTTCATACGCCTTTTCTAAGATTAAATGAGAAATAAGTTTACATCTGTGTTATTCTATTTTATTATTTATATTTATTTTATTTTATATTTATTCCCTTCAAGGATATTGATTTAATTTATGTTTTCGAGAAAAAGAATATTATTTAAAGAGATATAGTAGTAAATATTTTTAAAGGAAAGTGGTTATTAACAGGTCACTTCAGACGTGACTTTGATATGATTATAATAATAGAAAAATCAACATGCAACATTATGTTTATATTCCGAAAAAATCACATCTATGAAGAAAAAAGATAAATGGTATTAAAAAAATAATGATCAAACGTGGTGAAACATCAAAGTTAAAAAATAAATAATAAGAGTACGAGAAATATCTTTAACTTTCACATATTTATTACACTTTAATTTTATGGTACCACACTTTTATCAGCTGTAGATCTACCAATAATATCAAAATGTTTATCACGCTCCGAAGACTCTTGAGCCTAAATACTTATTATTTAAGAAATGGGGTTGCTTATTGCTTTCTCGGAATAAATCTATTTATAGAAAAGCACTCCAATTATAAATAAACATTTTCATATCTATTGTTGTACTGTAATTTTGGCTTATGAAAGTTTTGAAATTTGCAGGAATTGTGTTTCAGAGATTGTGTTTCAGAGAGATTTTTAACTATTATTTTCGATATTTAAAATTGAAAGAAATTTCCCTTCTTCCTTTGCGCTTTTCGATAATCTCGGTGCCTTCAAAAGTTAGAGGGATGTGAGGTGAAAGGCGAATTTATTGTTTAATTAGTGATTTTGGCTCTTGTTTACATGTAAATGATGTCATATGTGAAGCCTAATCTCTAATTAAAATTACTTGCTAAACTTTTTTAAGTCGACTTTCATGTGTCATTTATTAAATTTTTTTTAAACCAGTGTTCTGGGAGATTGTGCGGTAAAAGGGTGTTAAACTTATGTATTTGCGATTGTTAAATCCTGTGCAAATCACGCCAATTTTGTATAACTGCTATAAAATACTGATATTTTCTGAAAGAAAAGCAGCTAATGATTTAAAATATGACGATGCTTTCACTATGTTAGTTTTTCCTACGGAATGATACTTGTTGAAAAAATATATATATATATATATTCTTTCGCTTCATGAATCATTTGAAAATATGCATTTTAATTTATTTAAAACATAAAATCGAATAATGAAATCCAATATTATTGTACATTTAGAAAAAACATTGAAACAATATTTTAATTAAATATATTAAATTTCAAGTAAGAAAATGTATTTAAAATGTAAGCTAAAATTTCATCTTGAAATAACGCGACTTTTGATGAAAAATTTTATTTCTGAAAAGTGTATTGTTATTTTAAGATTTCGTTTTAACTTTCGAAGACGGTGCAATGAAAACGACATCGCTTTGACGAAATTAAAATAAATATATTTTAATGTTTTCGTATTAAAATGAATGCGTTCCATGAAAAAATATTGCATCATTTTTACCCGATAAAAGCTTTTACTAAAAACGCCTTTGTGACATGTTTTAACTGCCATCTTTTAAAAATAATTAATTAAAATAGCATATGATATTTTTAAAATTTAATTCGTATGAATAGTGGGCAATAACTATCCGCTTAAATGTACATAAGTTACATTTACATCCTTGGTTATAAATGCCAATACGTTGATAGACGATTTTCGTTTCTGTGGAATAAATTCACTCATGAAGCTTCGATGTGTATAAATTTCTTTTCAGTTTCGAAAAATTTACTTTAATCATGTTTTTCTACCAATTATACTAATTGAAATTCAATTATTTTTAATTTTAATGAGGAAATAGCGTCAGAAATCATAGGCGTAACCAGGGGGGGGGGCCCTGGGTGCCCGGACACCCCCCCCCCCCCCCCCGCTTGCGCAGACTCATGTACAATTATATAAAAAAATCGAAATCTACAAAAGAAAAAAGAAATGAAAGCACAGTTCAATTAGTTAAGAAAATTAGTTTAGCTCAGAAAACTAACAGCCTAAGTTTTAAACTGTGATAAAAAAAAAAAAAAAAAAAAAAAAAAAAAAAGAATTCTACGTTCTTTTTTCTAAATTATGTCCTTTAGCTTTTTTAAAACTAAAATATTTACAACAATCTGTATTAGTCATAGTAAGTCAAAAAGGAGGTTTTGTAATCCCACTTTGACGTCTTTTTTTGAGGGAGATTTTTTTTAACACCGTTCTTTCTATTGCATGTTTTTGCAATTTCATGAGAAATTAACGCTAGTTCTTGACGAGGATAGAAACAGAAATTATTTGTGTCTTTAATTTCGCAGTCTGAGATCTAGAAAGAAGCAAAAAAAATTGAAAGGGAATATAGATGTGAAACAGTAATTGTAAAATGCGATTAGCCGGGGGAAAGGTGGGGGTGCACAGACCCTGCCTCCTTTGAAAATGAAAAATAATAGCACAGAAAATTAAAATTAATCTGGAGTTGGTTGGTTGGTTAAATTTCGTGTTTCGCGACCATATTTTGACATTCGTAAAAGGAATATAGTTGCTGTCTTTCAAGTCAATATAGCATTTTTTTCCCTCTGAAAATTTTTATGCGATTTTTGGAGTTTCTTCTCGTTTCGCGGAGTTCTTTTGAGACAAGCAAAAGGACCCAGTTTCAATCTTTTTGCCCAGTGCAGTAAATTTTGACGAAATTCGCGATTTTATTCTGCAATCATTTCGTTACATTTACAATTTTTCTCAAAAACCTTTGACAAAATTCACGTTTTTCTACGCGATTTTTTGTCGAAATCCGCGCTATTCACCACTAACCTTTGAAAAAATTCGTGTTTTTCATCGCGATCCTTTATCGAAATTTGCATTTTTTACCGCGATATTTTGACTAAATTGGAATTTTTTTAGCACGATCCTTTGATGAAATTCGTGTTTTCTTTACACAATCTTTTGACGAAATTCACTTTTTCTTTCCGCGATCTTTTGATGAAATTCGCATTCTCTTTCTGCGATCCTTTGACGAAATTCTCGTTTTTACCGGGATCCTTTGACGAATTTTTTTTTTTTTTTTTTTTTTTTTTTGGCGACCTATTTACGAAACTGATTTTTTTTACAGGGATCATTTGTCAAAATTCGCGATAGTTTTGCACGACCGATCGGGAAAATTCTCGATATCTTTCCGTACCAATTATCGAAATCCTCTACTCTTTTCAGTGACTTTTTGACGAAATTTGCAACATTTTCTCGTCAATCATTTATCGAAATTTGTGATTTTTTGGCGCAATCTTTGATGAAATTCGCGCTTTCTTCCTGCACTCTTTTATCGAAATTCACGATATTTTTCACGATTGTTTGAAGAAATTCTTAAATTTTTACGGGACCGAATCACGAATTGATTTTGAGAAGTTCCACAAAAGAAATGAAAGTCGCGGGCTTCAAAAAAATTTTTAAATACTCTCTGAAGAATCACAAATCTGTGAAATAATTTTGAGGGCGGAAATACTGCACAGCATTTTTTATTATGCGAGACTTTCCTTTTCTGTGCACAAATCGTGCGATCCCGCACGTTATTTCAAACCCTGTCCCTCAAAGGAAACTTCATTAGTAGTGGAGTTTCGCTGGTTGTTTTTTGTAAACGAACATAGAATGAAAGAAATCTAGGATTCGGGGGAGGGGACTGCCTTCGGCAACGTACCCCCGACCAAGCTACGACCACTTTCATCTCGAAACAAACAAATCCTGAATTATCGCGATTATTTTTTTTTGTATTTCGAGCCAAATTATATTTTTAGCTTTCTTATAAGAACTTATTTGACATTCTTCCAAGTCAAATTTAATCACGGTAATTGCAAAAATTACCGGAGAGTTTTTTCTCTTTCAAATAAAGTCAAAAAATCGCCTCAAAGTGCGAAAAACCCCACTAAAAATCGCATTAAAAATTCGGAAAAGAATAAAAAACAGTAGGGAACAAATATAACTAATTAGGTAAAATATTTAAACCGGATTCCCTTTAGGAACGCGAAAAAAACCCCTCTAAAAGTAACATTGAAAAATTGTTACAAATTGAAAAATCGCTGTAAGAATCTCGAAAAAACTTTATTGAAAAGAAAACAAAGTTTGCTGGATAAAATATATATAACGGATTCTTTTTTACTAATTTGAAAAATTTCGCATAGAAAATTAATTTAAAAATTCCAGAAATTCCTTCGATATGCATGACTTCAGGCAAACAGGTACTTTCCTGTCAAATATTGCGTCTGTGAGGACTGCATTGTTTTTTCAGAATTCAGCGCGTACGCCTTCACACACACACCCAGAAACAGACAAGCACCTATCTTTATTATTACAGTCGCATCATGATAATATAATTTTTATCATCTTGACAATATTTAGTGTATACAATAGGCGTTCGATTTTGCGAACCTCTTTTTTACAAATTCTTTGTTTTTACGAACTGATGTACAGGTCCCGACTAGCATCCCATTGAACTAATGGTATTCCCATTTACGAACACATTATATGAGTCCACTCGAGCGTCTACTGTATTATCATGACCTGCTTTGCCTAATACACTCATGTCCAAAATTAAGGTCACAAACATAAAATCTGTGAAAACTGATGAGCTATTCAATGTATTGCCACGAAATTTGGCGCAGAGGTATATTACAATAGGAGAAAGAATATAGCAACATAACAATATGGAAAAGATTTTAATTGTGAATTAATATCCAGGGAATATCAAAATGTGTTAAATCATGAATCAGAGATAAAGCATTTATCTCGAGAAAAGCCTGTCTAATATGGAGCGTCAAGACCGTGCACTGCTATACAATCCTCAGAACGAGCTCTCATACAGTTTAAGGCTGTCGATAAATGTTTGTGACAACAAATCCCATTCTTCCAAAAGCGCGACTTTTAACTCCTGGCGGGTCCTGAGAGGGTTGTTACGATGTGTAATGGTTCTTCCTAGACCATCCCAAACTTGTTCAATAGGATTGATGTAGGAGACCTCGAGAGTAAATTCATATGGGGAATTTCCTCTTCTTCAAGAAAATCGTCAATAATGTGAACTCTGTGTGGCTTCGCATTATCGCCCATAAATATTAAGACCGGACGTACAGCAACCCGGAACAACCTCATATAGGCTTCAAAGACCACATCCCTATAACCATATGCGTTGGCAGTACCCGTCTCGAAGACATGCAGTGGTGTACGACTGCCCAACATTATGCCGTCCGAGACAAGGATTCATTTGCCACCAAATCTGTTGATTTCTTTTACGTAGGAGGGATGATAGCGAGCTCTACGTTCTCTCCAGATGAAGATTCGATGATAATCATTCTGCATGGTAAATCTCTACTCATCACTGAAAAGAACACGCCCTATTCTTGTTGCGTCCAAAACTGATGGCTTCGGCTCCACAACAACCGGGCTCTCCTGTTGGATGCAATGAAAGGAACACACATGACTGGATGCCAGGCATTAGGGATGAGGTCCTTGAAGCCTATGTGAGGTTATTCCGGGGTGCTGTAGGCCCACACTTCATGTTTATGGATGATAATGCGAAGTCACACAGAGCTCACATATTTGATGATTTTCAAGTAGAGGAAATTCCTCATATGAATTGACTCTCGAGGTCTCCGGACCTCAATGCTATTGAATAAGTCTGGGATGGTATAGGAAGAGACATTACACAGCATAACCAACCTCTCAGGACCCGCCAGGAGTTAAAAGCCGCGCTTTTAGAAGAATGGGATTTGTTGCCACAAACATTTATTGAAACCGTCATAAACAGTATGAGAGCTCGTTATGAGTCTTGTATAGCACTGCACGATGGTCACACTCCATATTAGGCAGACTTTTCCCGAGGTAAATACTTTATCTCTGATTCATGATTTAACATTTTTTCATATACCCTGTATCTTAATTGAGAATTAAAATATTTTCCATATTATTATGTTGCTATATTCTTTTTCCCATTATAATATAATTCTGTGCCAAATTTCATGGCAACACAGTAAATAGTTCACCAGTTTTCACAGATGTTATGTGTGTGACCTTAATTTTGGACGTGAGTGTACATTGGACACATTCTGAGTAAAACATGAATTATTAATGAATATTGTAATTATTTATAGTATTATTATAATTATTTATATGCACTTTCCTCCAAAATTCCTTGGTCCCCCCCCCCACACCCCCGGTGATCCCTAAGAAGTCATGGAGTCACATTCTGAAAAACTTTCGTGGGTATGTACTGGTGTACAGCATGTATTATCTGAAATTTATAATCCGGCAAAATTTCATCTACAAGACATTGACATACATAATGTTAGGTCTCATGCAATGCCCCTGTGCCTATAGAAGTTTCCAGCATGATTGAAGGCCTCTTTTTTTTTTTTTATCTTTATAAGTAGTTAGGGTGACAAAAGGTTTTACACTTGTAACCACACTTAGTCACTGTCTTATTTCACTGCTGCAAGGAGATTTACATATCTTTTTTTACCGTTACATTTAGTTTTGATGTTTTGAAGCCCTTCTCACACCCTCCTCACGCAAACAAAAATCGCGTCTGAGCCCTTTTTAAAAGAATTACCACACAATTATGAATTCTAAGAGAAAAACCTGTTTAAAACGGAAATCGACCGGTTTTATCGGATTCCGTTTTAGCAGGTTTTACTATAAAAGATATTGTTTGTATTGAACATATTCAGTTTAAAAAATGTGGGCACCCCCCCCCCCCCGTTCAAAGGGCTGGTTACGCCTATGGAAATATATTAATCCGTTTTAATTCTCCTTTTTTCCAGCAAAAATATCTCCTCCTCATAATCATAACACGAATTTTTAAAGAAAACTCTCATTTGTATGTAACTTATATTCAAACTTTTTAATCAGTATGGACAATATTCCTGTAACGTCAAAATCTGCAAAATGGCGGTTTTTATAGCCACGAACTGAAAGCGAGAATAAGGTCAATTAGTAAAAAATATTTCGGTTATTCGTTTTAATATGACGTCATTATTAACCCCAGGTATGGTATGCTATTTCTTCCTTCCAGCTTATTTTGTGTCATCTCCAAAAAAATTAACGTTACCTAACAGAAGCCAACCGTAAAACAAAGCAGTACGACTAAATATTCTATAGCAATTTTTAAACTTCTAAGCATAGCAAATTTTCAATTTTTATATCGTCGTATTGAAAAAAAAAAGTACTTTTAAATGCAATTTGTTTGAAAACTCCATCTCCATTTATTTTTGAAATATTAATTTCTTTGTAGTTTTTGGAGCCTTTTGCTTAATATTGGCAATGGAAGTACTACATTTCTGAGGAAAGTAAAGGAAAAATAGTTGTAAAATATTAAAGTACTATTCAGTTATCCCGTCGACCAAAAATCTATCGCCAAACTATAAGACTAAATGCCAATAATGATTGACCTTGAATGTCACATTTAATTGATTTTAAGCAAGTTACACGTGTTTACGTCATCGAGTGATTTTTATTTAGACGTTTTATTCATATTTATGTTATAGTAATTTATTTGTTCTTTCATCATTTAAAATAAAAATTATGTCAATTTGTATAATTTGGCGAGTGGTTTGGCGATTTATCTAATTTGGCCAAATTGGTCGACGGGATAACTAAGTAGTACCAATATTAATTATATATTTTTGTTGCCATTTTTTTTCATAACAACCGAAAGAAATTGTAAGTAAAATACGTGCTGTTTTGAAAAACCATATAAACGAATGATTTCTGTTAAAACATGGAGCTATTATAAAATATATTTAATTTTAAGTATCTATAGTAAAATTACAAACATATGAAAGCCTTTCAATCATTAGACAGTCGTTTTTTTTCTGTCGAGTTTCTTTAATGACGGCATCTTTTTGCTGCATTTGTGTATTATTTCGTGATAGTGAAGTCCTATGCATACTTTACTGTAGATGTTTAAGAGTGGATTGTAAATGTGGAATTCTTAAGCGGATGCGAATATATGACGTCATTTTATATACAACAAAAGCGTGCTCTGTAAGTCTTAAAATTGAAATATATTTTGTACTATTTATATATACATATACTTTTTTTTCATCGGGGGCGTCACTAAATTCTGAAAAAAAAAAAACAGAATTCCTGTTTTCTAGTTACTATTTTTATTAGTTACTGATATTCATGCCCCTTGTATTTTTAACGAATACTTGGAAATACCTGTTTTATTTCAAATATGACGTGATATTTTTCCAGGCGAATAACTGTATTAATAATATGATTCTTTTTTATTCCTTTTCCTCCTAATTGTGACTTCATTTTTGGCAGAAAACCCCTTATTAACGTAACCTATATTCATCCTTCATGTATAATAAAAAATAGCCCATTTTTCGTTTCAAATATGACGTCATTTTATTTTCTTTCATGTTTATTAACCCCTTATTAACGTAACCTATATTCATTCTTCATGTATAATAAAAAATAACCCATTTTTCGTTTCAAATATGACGTCATATTTATTTTCTTTTGAATTCTTCTTATTTTAATTTTTAATTATTTGTAGAGGAGAAATTATTATTCCAGATTTAGACTTTCTTGCCAACAAGAAAGAATAATGGTTAAATTTATCGGAAAAATGTAAATTGATTCTGTATAAAAAAGAATAAAATTTTGAATTATTAAAAAAATTATTTGAATAAATTAAATAAAATATAGCCTTTGTTCATTCCCGTTTTATAATACACCTATATGCAAAGATACAAAAACATTAATTTATTCGTTTAGACGTTGAGTTTATTCAAACTTTCGGACACACTTTGACATTTATAATATGACTAGCTGTTACCCGCGACTTCGTTCACTTAACATTTAAAGAAAAATAAATTCATCAGTTAAGCAAAAAATTTCGATAATTAATTATCGAAACATACGCTAACAAAAGGTTAATTACATATGCTATTATAATAGCATATGTAATTAACCTTTTATGATGTTTTGTAGTAGAAACATTTGTGATGATCCCAATTTGCTTATTTTTGTTTATATGTATAGGATCATTTAAATTTCTTTCGTGAGCTTGAAATTTCTTACTCGTTTTCTAAGATTAAATGAAGAATAACTTTACATCTCTGTTATTCTATTTTATTATTTATATATATTTTATTTTACACTTATTCTGTTCATGGATATTGATTTATGTTTTCGTGACAAACAATATTATTTAAGAGAAGTATATTAGTAAATAGTGATTATTAACAGATCTCTTCAGACGTGTCTTTGAATTGATTAGAATAATGGAAAAATCAACATACAACATAATATTTATATTCCAAAAAATCACACCTTGGAAAAGAAAGAAAGATAAATGGTATTAAAAATCAGACGTAGTGAAGCATCAAAAGCCAAAAGTAAATAATATCGCACGAGAAATATCTTTAACTTCCAAATATTTATTACATTTTTATTTCATCGTACCACATTTTTAATAGATGTAGATCTACCAATAATATCAAAAGGTTTATCACGCTCCGAAGACTCTCGAAACCTAAATGCAAGCAATTGAGTTACTTATTTCTTTCAATCGCAGAAGTAATTTATTTGTGGAAAAAGCAGTTCAGTTACAGCTATATATTTTCATATCGATTGTTGTGTTATAATTTTTTATTATGGAAGCTTGGCTATTTGTAGGAATATGCTCCAATGAGGGGCAGATTTTGTGTTTCAGAGATTTTTAAACTATAGATTTAGATATTTTAAAATCGAAAGAAAAATTCCCTTCTTCTCTTTCACTTTTCGATAATCATTGCGCCTTTAAAAAGGTGAAAAGAGAACTTATTGCTTAATTAGTGATTTCACCTCTTCTTTACTTGCAAACGATGTCATATGTGAAACCTAATCTCTAATTAAAATTACTTGCAAAATTTTCTTAAATCGAATTTCTGGGAGATTTTAAGGTAAAAGTATGTTGAACATGTATTTGCAAATGGGAAATCAAACCATTTTGTATAAGTGCTATAAAACGCTAATATTTTTTGAAAAATGGTTTCAGATATTTTGTTTCACTTATTCAACTTTCTCATTCTCGATTATTTATTTAGATTTCCATTCCTAACGGTTTTTATTTGAATGCAATCACGATCATATTTAACTCCGTACAGCTGCTCTTTCCGTTAACCGTTCATTTTTCTTTAACGTATTTCATTTGTGCTATAAATAAACTACTCTCATTTCCTATTAGAACGGGTGAAAATTGTTATTTATTTTTGAACTTTGATGTTTCACCACGTTTGATCATTAATTTTTTAATACCTTTTATCTTTTTTCTTCATAGATGTGATTTTTTCGGATTATAAACATAATGTTGCATGTTGATTTTTCTATTATTATAATAAAGAAAAGATGTATTTATTGGAATTGCAGTTATAAATTATATCTTCAATTATCATTATACTTTCTCCAGTTCACATACATTGATTAAAGATTACTCAATCACATTTAACTGCAATCTGTTTTTTATAATGTAAACATAATCGAGACTTGTTGTCGCTCTTAGTCTTGAAACATGTAGGGTTGCTTCACATCCTGTGGCTGCGCCGAAAAGCGGGGCTGCTACGTAATTTGTCTGCTAATCCTGTCGTCAATGCTTTGTCTTTGTAATATAGGCGTTAAAATCTTGATTAGTTGGCGATAATACAATATGCCAAGACATATGAGTTTAGTACGCATTATGACGGAGTTCGCCCCTGACCGCCTGACTGGAAGGTCCGTTACAGGACCGCTGTTGTTTTCCTTTTCTTTTCTGTGACGATGCGTAGCAGTGATGAAACGAATTTGTTTATACACATAGAGATACTTAATGTGTCCTTCTGTATTGCTTCATATCCGAAGTTCCATTTTTATGAGATGTCTTCCTTTGTTTTTGAACATAAATAAATAGGTGATTGTACGTTCATCGATATGTTGGAGTTTTTTTTTTAATCATCTGTTCAGCGAGCCCCAGAACCACCATTGATGCAATCCCCTTGAGAAGCAGTGCTACCTGTTGAGCGATTTACACCAAAACATAAACAGCGCTAATTGATATCAAGATATACCTGAATCTGAAGTTCGTTGAAAATCCAAGCATTAGTTCTTGAGATAGAGCTAGTGAGGAAATCGCAAAAAAAACAGCATAGCAGCGCTACCTGGTGAGAGATTTACACCAAAATGCATAAAATGTCAATTCATGTCAAGGACTAACTAATTCTGAAGTTTACTGAAAATTCGTGCATTAGTTCTGGAGATACAGCTATAGTGGAAATTCTGAAAAATGCAGCATAGCAGCGCCACCTGTCGAGAGATTTACACAGAAATATATAAAATGTCAACTCATGTCAAGGACTAACGGATTCTGAAGTTTCATGAAAATTCCTGCATTAGTTCTTGAGATACAGCTATGGTGGAAATTCTGAAAAATGTAGCATAGCAGCGCCACCTGTTGAGCGATTTGCACAAAAACAGAAACAGCACTAATTCATATCAAGGTATACCTGAATCTGAAGTTTGTTGAACATCCAAGCATTAGTTCTTGAGATAGAGCTATTGCGGAAATCGTAAATAATGCAGTATGGCAGCGCCACCTATTGAGCGATTTACACCAAAATGTATAAAACTTCAATTGATGTCAAGGAATAACTGAATCTGAAGTTTGATGAAAATCCGTGCATTAGTTCTGGAGATTGAGCTTTGGCGGAAATCATAAAAAATGCTGCATAGCAGCGCCACCTGTTGAGCGATTTACACCAAAAACTAATCAGGTCCAGTTTATATCAAGGTCTAACTGAATCTGAAGTTATGTGAAATTTCGTGCATTAGTTCTTGAGATAGAGCGCCCACAAAATTTTTGTTACATACAGACTCACACAGTGACAGAGTGACGGAGTGACAGAGTGACAGACTCACAGACAGACATTTTCTAAAAACCATCAAATCGTGTTCAGGACATTCCAAAACGTATAAATCCGTCGAAAACCGGAAGTCAAACCGAAAATTTTCACGAATCCAATACTTTCTTCTCGTAAAGATAGAAGAAAGTAAAAAACAGTGGCGATCTCTCTGTAAACGGGTTTTCATTCATATTCCTTTGATTGGAGATTTTTAAGGCGAAATCAGCGCTTGTTAAGGGATACAATGTCTGTTTTTGTCTTTGATTAAAAAAATACTTAAAATTTGAAAATAAGCTAATGTAAAATGAATTAAATAAACAGTCTTTGTCTCTCGGTTTTTAACGGCTCTATAAGAAATTCTTTTAAGTAACACATTTGAAATGTATCGTTTTATATCCGATGTAATTTTCACCAAAGTTTTCTTTCCCTTTTTAACATAAATATGAAAAAACTTTTGTTGTTAGAAAGGAAATATTATTTGCGGTGTCTTAGAATTCACGTTAATAGTTGAAATAATTATCTCAAAATATGAAATAAATGTGTCGCGCAAATATATTTTTTAATTTAAACTGTTTTGCCGACTGTCAATTATTTGGCCTTTTTGAATATGACGTAAATTTCCTAAGTTTGCGATTTTTAACGCAAAATAATGAATTTATTATTTAAAAATTTTCTTTCTCTTTTAAAATTCATGTGTAACTATAGTTTTTATGACGTAATTTTCAATAATTTCCTGATTTTTAACGCGCAATAATTTAATTCTCATTTGAAAGTTCTTTCCTGATTGTAACAGCCGCGTGTAAATGAAATTTTAATTTGAAGGAAACATTATTCTTTGAGTTTTTTTAAAAATTGGCAACAGTTTAAAATAATACCCTTTTCTAAAATATATAAAAAATTTCTCTCGAAATGCTGAAAATTTGAATTTAAAATGTAGGTAAATCCTCAAAAAATGAGTCAAATTAAAAAAATAAATGCAGCCTGCACACTGGGAACTTCTAAAATTTTAAATGGTGTAAAAATGTTTACATTCCTACGTATAGTTTTTGATCAAATAATTTTTTTTTATTGAAACGATTTTTACCAACTTTAACATTAAATATCTCTTAAAATAATTATTCTAATTAAAAATTGTCTGCGTTAGCATGTTTCTCAAACATTTCTCTATAATATCACCAATTTTCACATTAGTGAGTGAAACAGTTTTCTTAATATTAACGAAGACAGACCCCCCCCCCGTCACAAGAAATATGGATGCCGATCTAGGAGTGTACCGGAAACATCTACGCAGATTTTTATTGGTCCATTTCCAAACCATTACTTTTTTTAATATATAGAAGGATTCATCTCCACGAATCAGATTATTCTGAACACGAAGAAATCGTCTGTCGACAAATTGTCATCTATAATATTTAGAAAATGTTTATTTTTAAATCTTATTATTGAATCAAGGAGGCAGAACAAAATAATTGCCGAAACGTCAGTGAAGGCTTACTGTGGAGACACGAAATGTTTTGATTTCCGTTTGTCTGTCTGTCTGTCTGTCTGTTCCGCGATAACTGCCGCAAAAAGCATCCGATCGGCTTGAAATTAATTGGGCATGTTGATGAGGTACTCGGACTTAGCTGTATAGTTTTTGGTTAAATTTGGTTCATTCGTTCGGGAAATATAGAACATTTTATTTTGCTCTGTAATGCTTTTCAATGGCAAGTCAGACGATTTTCATATTTTCATTTGTTGAAAGAAATGGCTCATATAAAAAATGGATTTAAATGGTAAATTTTGGACGCTGAAATTTTTAAATAAGATTAATAAATTATTCCAATTAGTTTAAAATTATGTCTATATATTTGCGAGATTTTTTAAATTAGGTTTATAATTTTTGGGGGAACTTTATGCATGTTTTCCAATAATATAAAGCATTTTGTTTTATCAATTTGACATAATACATATTTCATTTTTAACCTTTTCTTTGATCAGTTGCCTAGCAACTGGAGATGCAGTATGCCGTAAAAACAGTTTGCAATATGATGTGCGTTATCGCTCAGATTTAAATGCCCTCATTCGGCCCAAACAAAACAAGCATGTGGAACAGGGACCGAATTCTTTGACTTCATCCGTGCATTTTTTCAGTAAAATGAAAATGATCTGCTTATATTTAAGCATTCTAAAGTAGCATTTCATCGTATTATGAATTAAAAACTGTATTACTAAAAATATTTTTCTTTTCTTTCTTTCTTTTTTTAAGCACGCCGTTGTGTTTGGGTCGAATGTAGCGGATTTTAAGGTTACATTTTTGGCGTCACTTCAAGATTTATTGTTTGCGTACGGTTAACATGAGGATTTTATTTTAAATTTTAAATTTATTAATTTATAAAAAAAACTTATGTTTATCCTTATAAATCACAGCGTAAAAAAAATCTATGATATACTATAACCATCCGCACAATCAATAAAAAATTACGAATGTAAATTTAAATAGACTACGGGGGGTTCAGGGGGGCAGAACTCCCCTGACAAAATGCAATTTTTGATTTAAAAAGTTACCAGAATAAGCAGCTCATCAGAATTTCAGAACATCAGTGTATAACCACTTGTTTAACACATTTAATTTCTGAAACTTTACGAAGTATTTTGTATTCTTATAAATATTTATGTAATTTGAAAACTTTAAAAAGCGATTTGTAGGAAGATGAATATTATGCAATGAGTGTTAAAAAACAATGACTTGGAAAGATGACGTTGAGGCTCCTGATCTGCAGATTTACTAGTTGCCGAAACGTCAGTGAAGGCTTACTGTGGAGACACGGAAGGTTTTGGTTTCCGTTAGTCTGTCTGTCTGTTAGTCTGTCTGTCTGTTCCGCGATAACTGCCGCAAAAAGCATCCGATCGGCTTGAAATTCCCTGGGCATGTTGATGAGCTCCCCGGATTTAGCTGTATAGTTTTGGGTTAAATTTGGTTCATTCGTTCGGAATATACAGAACATTTTATTTTGTGATATAATGCTTTTCTATGGGAAGTCAGACGATTTTCAAATTTTCATTTGTTGAAAGAAATCGCTCATATGAATACTAGATTTAAATGGTAAATTTTGGATGCTGAAATTTTTAAATAAGAGTATTAAATTATTCTTATTAGTTTGCAATTTTGTCAAAACATTTGTCAGAGCTTTTAAATTAGGTGTATAACTTATGATAGAATTTTATACATGTGTTCGAATAATATAAAACATTTTATTTTATGAATTTACTTATATTTCATTTTTTCTTTTAACCGTTGCGTAGCAACAGCATCTCATCTAAAAATATCATAAATGTGAAAGTATGTATGGTTTTTTGAAGTCAAATCAAAGCAAAAGGAATGAATTAATGAATGCCTTTGTATAGATATTTGCATATAGATTTATTTAAACGCAGAAATGAAAATAGTATTTATATACTATATAGAATAATATTTTCATTTATTTATTCAACTATTTGATTATAAATGAAAAAGTTCGTTATTTTCATACAGAATAAACTGACATCATTCTGTTAAATTTTATAAACTTTATTGTTGCCAAAAAAAAATGAATAACAATTTCTCCCAAAGAGTTAATTTTAATTTGTAAGATTTTCACGTGCAAAAGAAAAATGGAATAAGCAAATAAAAAATAAAAAAAAAGGATATATAGGACAGGAATGAATACATATAAACATTTCACACCAAATACCACCTAAAATAGTTTTTGTAGCAGTATTTTCCCAGCACTACGAAGAAAGATTCCTCGATTTACACGATTTTACTTGGCCTGCCTTTTCTCATTCTTTGCGATTTCATTTTCGCAATTGCGTGCATTAATTGGCACAAAATTTTACATTTTTATGACTGAGATATATGTAAGGCCATACAAATAAGAAATTCCGTATTGTTTCCTATAAAATGTGATAAAGTGTTGGTTAATTGCCGAAACGTCAGTGAAGGCTTACTGTGGAGACACGAAATGTTTTGATTTCCGTTTGTCTGTCTGTCTGTCTGTTCCGCGATAACTGCCGCAAAAAGCACTCGATCAGCTTGAAATTAATTGGGCATATTCGTGAGATACCCGGACGTAGCTGTATAGTTTTTGGTTAAATTTGGTTCATTCGTTCGGAAAATATGGAAGATTTTATTTTTCTTTATAATGCTTTTCTACGGCAAGTCAGACGATTTTCAAGTTTCCATTTGTTGAAATAAAATGGCACGTTTGATTAATGGATTTAAATGTCAAATTATGGATACTAAAATTCCAAATAAGGGTTTTAAATTATTCCTATTATATTGAAGTTTTATCAATATATCTATCAGATTTTTTTATTTACGTGTATAATGTTTTGAGGACATTTATACATGTATTCCAATAATATAAAGAATTTTTAAATTAATTTTCTTGTTTTACATGATACATATTTCTTTTTTTTTTCCTTTTCTTCGTTGCCTAGCGACTGTTATTCGTAGCCTATCATTGCTTCAAATATGAATGAAGTTAGTAAATTACGTTAATTTTGTTGCAGGTACTATTAAAAGGTTATCACAAAAAATATTTTATCGCGCCAAATCGATGCAATTTATGCAATTAACAGTGGGCACGATAATGAATTATTTTCCAGTAGATTTATAGATCTCCAGATATGCATATTTTGGGGGGCTTTTAATATGTTATTGCTATCGCATGGATTAGGATGTTTAAACTAATGTTTAACCATGCTATAAGTGAAACAAGTTGGAAATTGCTCGTCAAACGTGGCAAATGAGGTGCGTTCGTACTATAACTAGTTTTATAATTATTTTTTGCACCCCATATTGTACTGAATGTATAATTTTTTGTACTTCATAAAGCGCATAGTCTGATACATCATTAAAATGCACTTCCAATATTTTTTTCCCATTCCCCGTAATGTAACGGAACACTTTTGACTGCCCCTGTAATTAAACTATACATCCGATTTTCCTAAAATTTGAAATAGCTCAACACAATTTTGCAACAATTATATCTTTAAAATTTCAGACCATTCGGAAGGCTGTAATCATTAAAATGCACTTGCAATAATTTTTCCCATTGGCCGTAATGTAAAGAAAAACTTTTGACTGTCTCTGTAATTAAACTATGCATCCGATTTTCCTAAAATTTGAAAGGGCTCGACAAAATTTTGCAACAGTTATATCTTTAAAATTTCAGATCATTCGGAAGGCTCTAATATCATTAAAATCCACTTGCAATAATTTTTCCCATTGGCCGTAATGTAAAGAAAAACTTTTGACTGTCCCTGTAATTAAACTATACACCCGATTTTTCAAAAATTTGAAAGGGCTCGACAAAATTTTGCAACAGTTATATCTTTAAAATTTCAGATCATTCGGAAGGCTCTAATATCATTAAAATGCACTTGCAATAATTTTTCCCATTGGCCGTAATGTAAGGAAAAACTTTTGACTGTCCCTGTAATTAAACTATACATCCGATTTTCCTAAAATTTGAAAGGGCTCGACAAAATTTTGCAACAGTTATATCTTTAAAATTTCAGATCATTCGGAAGGCTGTAATATCATTAAAAGGCACTTGCAATAATTTTTCCCATTGGCCGTAATGTAAAGAAAAACTTTTGACTGTCCCTGTAATTAAACTATACATCCGATTTTCATAAAATTTGAAATGGCTCGACAAAATTTTGCAACAATCATATATTTGAAATTTCAGACCATTCGGTTGGGTAGTTTTTGCTCTGTTACATGCGGACAGACGGACGGACAGACGGACGGACAGACGGACGGACAGACGGACGGACGGACGGACTGAACGACGACTATAGGTGCTACGTATTTATATAATTACGAACGCACCTAAAAAAAGTACAGTTAAAGGCATGTAAATCCTTTTTAACATTTTCCAACATGGATGAAAAGTATTTATGACTTCAGTTTTTCTATCTGTCGCCTGCCGTGTTTCTCTACGTGCTCTAACTCGCGTAAATATAGTCGGGATTGCATGTAATTGATATACGTTATTGAGGTTTGCAAAAGTATGTTTGGTATTAAAAATGAAGAGTGTAGCATTCGTAGCTTAATTACAGGGGCACTCAAAACTATTCCGTTACATTATAGTCTTTGGGAAAAATCGTCTGCGGTGTATTTTAATAATGTTACACAATTTTAAACGTAATGAAATTTATATACTTTATTAAGGTGCACTAGAACCTGGTTACTATAAAATATGTTATGTGTAGCACTTACAGCATGCGTACAGGGAACTCAAAAGTATTCATAATATTACAATCTTTGAAGAAAATCCTTTTGTGGCGTTTTTTAATGATGTTACTCTGTTACAAAATAATAAAATTGATATGTAGTTTTGAAACATTTTTGTAGTATATGGGGTGCAAAGAATGTGTTTTTTTCAGGGTCACACAAAAGTGGTCGATTAAAATGTGGTCTAAGGGGGAAAAAACTCTTCACAGCTTATTTTAACACATTAGCGACGGGAAACGAGAATTCTCGTTTTTATTCAGAATACGTCATTGGCTAAGGGAGGGACTTCTACCTTACAGAAAAGACATTTATATTGTGTTGTCCATATTTTTTATAGATTGTAAGACATTATATATTACATCCGTACATTGAAAGATATTTCCTGCTGCATAAACATGAAAAACATATTTCAGAAACCAATTTCCGAGACACTTTCAGAAGAGGGAGGAGCTTCTACTGTTTTTAAACCCAGATTTAATTAAATTGCCTGTCGTCAGTGTGTTAATTGTGTTGCACTAATTCAAACATTATAAAATTAAATTACATTACTATGGTTGACTACAAGAAGCTTGAATGTGCGTTTTAACGTTAAGTAAATTTGTGCTTAATAAGTAGTGCTTAAATATTGTATAGACCATGTACAGGGATACACAAATGAATTCGTAAGTATAAATGAAAATGAGTGCGAATTGCTTCAGTGTTTTTTTTTTTTTTTTTTTTTTTTTTTTTTTTTTGAGTTATGTATTTCCCAGCCCAATTACATTTAGTATACTAACAAATGTTTGCAGAATTTAAATAGAACCATATACAGGACTCCGCAGAAACTGGATATATGGTGCACACTATGCATACTAATCCCCGGAAATGTGATATGAGCAGTTTTAAGAGGGTTTTTTGTCTGCATTAAATTTAAATGTTATAGACGACGCGTAAAAATCTTCACGTAATATACAGGGCTGTAGAAAAGAATTCATGTACGTTTCCGTCTATTGGTAGAATTTACTAAAGGACATTAACACAATTAATTGATAATTACAAATGTAAATTAAATTACACTACGAAGGGGTTCAGGGGGGCACAGCCCCCCTGAAGAAATCTACTTTATTATCTAAAAATTACCAGAATAAGTAGCTCATGAGATTTTCAGAATAACATTACATAACAAGGGGTTTAATTTAACGCTTCTAATGTCAGAAACCTTCGAAATATTTTTTCGTTTTATAAATGTTTATGTAATTTCAAAACTTTAAATTTCGTTTTTTGTAGAAAGATTAATATTACTCAAAGGGTGCTAAACACAATGAATTGTAGAGCTGACGTTGAGGCTCCTGATCTGCAGATTTACTAGTTATTAAACTCCGTTACAAAACTACAGAATTATAGCCCTATATTTGGGCTTCATAAATGTAAAGAAAAAAGACCAGTTTTCAACTAATTATTCCTTGAAGATGACTATTAAAATTTTTCATAAATTTTTCATAAGGCCACTAAAAGAGGAATTATTGAGCGAAAAAGTGTATTTTTTTAAGCATTTATTTTAATTCATAAATTGGAAATGCTTCTTGATGAATTCGTTGAAATGATTTCATATTTCTACAATTTTATCAATCTGATTTCATTTTCATGTCACTAGCAACGAAATATTTAAATCATAAAAGAAGGCGATGTATTTTCTTTTCTAATGAAACGCTGGAAATGGGCTTTTCTATTGAATATACTTTTAACCTACGTTGTAGAATGGCTTATTACTTGAAATCCGGTTATTAATCAAATTAATATTGTGCTTTTTCCTTAAACGCATAATAAATCTATATTTACATACAAAAATCGTAAGTTCTCATGCAATTTAAATGCAACACATCGGATTGCTATGCAACCTAGTTATTATAATGTTCATTAGTAAACTATAAACAAAAAATACTAAAACTCTTTCTGTTTTTCTCGTTCAATCTGTTTCACCATGTAGGAAAAAAGTTTGCACTAGGACAAAATTTGAATAGTTTGTTGAAATAGACTATAAGGTGCTTTATGTTAAAAATGATTCTGAAACAGTATTCGACAACTAAACTATACTTTATTTGTTTTACACTATTTATGCCATATTCAATTTCAGTCTGTTAATTAATTTAGCTATGAAAATGCTTAGAAAACAAATTATAACAGCATTAATTTTGTTACTTAGATTTACTGAAATTGTTAAATATATTTCTATCGGTATTTTTGGTTTAAATGCATTCCACATTTTATTTTTATATTTTGAAATGATTGGAATTTCATTGTGTTAATTAATATTTTTAATAACATCACGACACCATGCCTCATCTACATAGGACGTGGATTGCGCGTTTAAGTTGGGTAGTGGGCTATTTTTAGAGATTTTTATTGTCATTGATGTTAATAATTTAGTGGTATTTTTACAGATTTATGAAGCTTTGTATTCAACTAAATAAGCTAAATCAACTTAAATTGGGAGCAATGTCTGCATAGTGTCATATCCTCTGTGAAAATTCTTATTTTCATTTCTTGTTTAATTTTATTACAATAAACCCATGTCAGATTGGCATACGGTCTAGTCTTTAATTATGTTTACTCTGTATATTAATAATCTCTTAAGTTCTAAATATCTGGGTAATGTCTTGAGATTAAGTTATGAAAAGATTTTTAACCCGTTTATGCCTAGCGTCCCATTTTCGGTACGCTTTGAATTTTAATAAATTTGTATAATTCTCTTCTTAATTTTTAAGATGAAAATTGTATGAAATAATTATCTATAAATGTCTTTATCTGTTACCAAAAGATAACAGCATAAGATGGATATTTATTTGCGTAAATGGAGGTTTTTTTCGAAGTTTATAGATTTTTCATTTTACAAGATGTCGAAATGTAAAAAGTAAGTTTAATTGTGTTTTTTCTATCAAGGATTCAAGTAAATAAGTCATAATCTTATCTTGTAGACTTCTTTAAAATACGTATTTTTTTTAAATTGTGAAATTATATGAATTCACAAATTGAATTAATTGAATCACGAATTGATTGAAATTATATTAATTTTATTGTAATGTACAAAATATAGGGCTCTAGGCTCGAATGGGTAGATATTTTTATCAGCCATATAGGGGGCAGTTATTTATGGAAAGTTCTTTTCAAGATGATTATGAAACAAATTGTTTTTAAGCCTCAAATACAATTATTATTAGTTTATTATTACTAATATTTGTAGTGTTATTAATCTCTGTAAAGAAATAAGTATAATTTTTCAGTAGTTCATAAAAATACTAATTATAGAATATAATATACAATTTACAAAAGCAATTTTTTTAATATATAACATTTCTCGACAAATTTGGTATTCCTTCTACAATTCTCATCTATGATCTCTAAACTGTTTAATCCATTTAGGACCATGGGTGCATATATTCACTTTTAAAATGTGCATACAAAATTTGTTTGGTCTCCAGTAATAAAAGAAGTAATATTTGGCTTATTTAATTAAAGAATTTCCAAAATCAACGTGACTTTATTTTAAAAAGTGTTGCCAACCGAATAAAATTTGTGCAAGAGACGCCGGTCCCAAAGGGGTTAAAAATTCATTTATCCATTTCTTCCCTACGACTTCTGAAGTCATTTCAGTTCGTGGTTTTCTTGAATGTTGTTGTAAGCGACTTTCGTTAAATTCGGGATGCCCGTTTTCTAGTTCAAGCATATGTATTATTTAACCCGTTTTCACAACAAATGGCATTTTTTTTTTTAATTTATACATTCGAAATTTTCTAATGAAAAAATTGTGATGAATAACATTTAAAAAGAATTGTACCAGACATCCGTTGACAAGGAGATGATTAATTCAAGGTTTTAAAGATTAATATATGCAATAATTCAATTGGTATGTGTTACACTAAGTTATTATTTTGATTTACATTGTCAAACGATAAATATTAGTAGAATTACTGGATTATTTATATTTAAACGGAGATCGAGAAAAATCAATTGAAGATAAAAAATTCTAGCAGTAAAGTTCAAAATTACTTAAAGTAGAGATTCAAAAATGAAAAAAATTATACCCAATGAAAATATTTTCTAGCACGATTGTCTCTCTATTCTAAAAAAAAGTAACTACCGCTGTCACCGCCGCCGCCGGTTTTGAATTTTTTTGTGACCGGAGGTATTTCTTCGTAATTCTTAAGCAAAATATTGCATACAAAAATATGAAAATCGGTGGAATTATAGAGAAATGTTTGATAAGCACGCTGATGCAGACAGTTTTCAAATCGAAGAAATATTTAAAGAGATATTTAATGCTAAAGTTGGACAAAATCGTTCCATTAAAAAAGTTTTATAGGAGCAAAAACTGTACATCGGAATTTAATCATTTTTAGATCATTTTATGCGTCAGAATTTCCCGGTGTGCAAACTGCACTCAGTTTATTAATTTGACTCATTTTTTGAGGTTTTATTTCTAATTTAAATTCAAATTTTTAGCATTTCGAGAGATATTTTTTTGCACATTTTAGAAAATTGTATTAATTTAAACTGTTGCCAACTGTATAAACAGCGTTAGCAATAATATTTGCTTCAAATTAAAAAATTATTTTACACGTGACTATTATAAACAAGAAAATATAAAAAGCAGGAACTCATTGAAAATTATCATAAAAACCCTATTACACGTGAATTTTAAAAGTGAAAGAATGTTGTAAAATAATAAATTCATTAACATGCGTTAGAAGTCTTAAATAGGAGAAATTACGTCACATTTACGTCACATTACACATTACGTAAAATAAACAAAAAATAATATTGCAAAACAGTTTAAATTTCAAAATTGCGCGAGACATTTATGTAATATTTTAAGATGATATTTTCAACTATTTTTATTAGGATAGCTCAAATAATATTTCATTTCTAACATAATTATTTTCACGTGAATAGTAAAAGGAGAAAGGAAAGTTTAGTGAAAATTACGTCAGATTAAAAACGATACATTTAAAGTGTCATTAAAAAAAACTTTCTTTTCGCTTTGCTAAAAAATACCGGGAGGTAAAGGCTCTGTTTATTTAATTCATTTGATATTAGCTTATTTTGAAATGTCAAGAGATGTTATTTAATCAAAGACGGAAACAGCCATTGCATCATTTAACAGCCGCTGAGTTGGCTTTAAAATTCCCCAATCAAAGAGAAATGAATAGAAACCCGTTTATAGGGAGATCGCCACTGTTTTTAAACTTATAATTCAGTCTTCCGAAATCTTTTTTAAGCCGATCAAATTAGCGTGCTTTTAGAGTCTGCGGTGTCTGTACGGGGGTTGACGAGCGTAGCACGTAGGGGGCAGCGCCCCCTAGTTTATTAAAAAAAAGAAGATAAAAAAACAGAAGATGAAATAAGATACAATTTTAAAAATGACAGATTTAAAAATAATAATAGTTTCTTATATAATAATAGTTTCTTATATTTTTACTTTCTTCAATCTTTACAAGAAGAAAGTATTGGATTCTTGAAAATTTTCGAATTCCGGATTTCAACGGATTTATACGTTTTAGGGGTCAGAGATCCAAAAAAACATGTTGTTTGTCAAATGTGACAAAATGTTTGTCTGTCAGTATGTCTGTCTGCGCATATGTGACACATATATTGTGGGTGCTCTATCTCAAGAACTAATGAACGGAATTTAATAAAACTTTAGATTCTGTTAGTCCATGAGATAAATTGGTGTGATTACTTTTTGGTGCGAATCGTCCAGCAGGTGGCGCCGCTATGCTGCATTATTGCTGGTTTCTACAATAGCTATATTTCAAGAGCTAAAGCACGGATTTTCAGAAAACTTCAGATCCAATTAATCCTGAATATAATTTGGTGCTGCTAACTTTCTGCTGTAAATCGCGCAATAGGTGGCACTATTATGCTGCATTATTCAAGAATATCGCAATAGCTCTATTTCAGAAACTAATGCACGAATTTTCATCAGTCTTCAGATTCAGTTAGTCGCTCATATAAAATATTGCCGTTTAGTTTTTGGAAAAAATCGTCTAACAGGTGGCGCTACTATGCTGCATTTTTGACGATTTCCGCAATAGCTGTACCTCAAGAACCAATGCATGAATTTTCATCAAACATTAGATTCAGTTAGTCCCTGATTTAAATTGATCTTCATAAGCTTTTGGTGTAAATTGCCCAACAGGTGCCACTGCTATGCATAACTTTTCACGATTTCCGCAATAGTTCTGTCTCAAAAACTAATGCACGGATTTTCATCAAACTTCAAATTCAATTAGAAAGCACATAAGTTTTTTCTGATTAGATTTCGGTGTAAATCACCTAACCGGTGACGCTGTTGTGCAACATTTATCAGGAAGTATTAACATGTATGAGATAGAAGAAAGTTTTTGGATTGCCACATCCGACTAGTTCTTCTTGCATTAAATCTTGTATTATATTTTTGCCACGAAATGTTCTTATTGCTTCAAGAAGAAAAGATTGTTTGTTGGCTTGTTTGTGAGAGACAATCTTTTAACTAACGAATCCGATTTTAGAAATAATGGGTGCAAAGTCATGGTGATAGTCTCTGCTTCAACATAAAATACTTTTTACGCCAATACAATTCCTCCAGTTGTGTGGGCTACTCGAAAACGTTTCCAAAATCCAGCTTCAGAAAAATAAACTTTTAATTTTGTAAATGGATTTTAAATATCGAAAATATATTATTTTCTTTTATTTAGAAAGATAAAGAACGCTTATCGGAATCACAGGTAACTTGGAAGAGGCTATTGCATATTTTGTGGTTACATTATATTTTGCTAGGCTAAGGAACAATGTCTTCTTTTCCGGTTTATTTTCAGAAAAGTTACTTCAAGAAATGCACAATTCTTGTTTGTGCCGAATTCTTTTCTGTCTCCTTTTAAAAGATTTTAAAATTTTATCTGACGCAACGAAATTCATTCCTCTTTTGCTGCAAATTAAAAGAAGTCTTATTAAATACCACGGAGAAATGAGCAAATTTAATCAACATTTTTGGTCATGTGAAAGAAGTTTGCGACGGTTGAAAAATTAATTACTACGGTTCTCAAACACAAATGTAAAACCCGCATTTTTTGAGATTCTTCGCTCGGATTTCCCCTCCGATGTTTGCTAAAATGAACTCTTTTTCAACTATATTTCAATATTCTTTAACGCAGATTCAAAAGATATACCAACTGGAATTTCAACATATTTCATTCATTACAAATCACAAGAGGTTATGAACGGGCTTCCAGAGTTACAGAATATAGGTGAAAACAATAAAAAAAATTCACAATTCTAACAGATTTTTTACATTTAAAGAGGTGTGAAAATTATTAGAATATTTTTGAAATTTAGAATAAAATCTTGTTATATTAAAAAATAATATTTTATTTTAAAAATACTGATACATTTAATATTTATTGTGCATCCTCTTCTTTTTTATTAAAGATTCGATACGTCTTGGTATACGTTGTATGAGTTTTTAATTAATTTGTAGCAATTAATTTGTATTTCGTTGTCATGGTGCCAAATTTGGATGTGTCTTTTTAGCAGACCATTCTTGTTTGTGATGTTGCATTTCTTTAATTTTTTTCTTTATAATGGCCAAAAGATTCTCTATGCGGTTCATATCTAAACTGTTTCCAGGCCATGGAAGGGCTTTCTTTAATAAAAATTTAAGAAATGCAACATCATAAACAAGAATGGTCTGATAGGAAGACTCATCCAAATTTAGCATCAAGACAACGAAATACAAATTAATTGTTAAAAACAAAAACTAATACAAACTATGCCAAGACGTATCGAATATTTAATAATATACAAGGGGATGTACACTAAATATTAAATGTATCAATATTTTTAAAATAATGTATTAATTCTTTAATATAACAAGATTTTATTGTACATTTCACAATTATTCTAATATTTTCACACCTCTGTAATATATACTTTTTTAGAATGTCAACTAACAATATTTATATGAAATAATATTCGAAATAGTGGAAAATAATATTTAAAAAAATATCAATAATGTGTTCAAATAAAATTTTGAAATTTAATAAAAGCAACACTTTCGTATTTGGCTCGCGCCAAGAGCTAACAGCCGACGAAATTGCCAAAGATCACTATTTAAAATCAGCCTTTTTTATTCTGTTCATTTCAACGCTTTATGTTCGCAGTTCAGTTAAATGTCTTAAATTTGTGCTTTATTTGTATTTTATTTTTTTTTATTTATTGATTGATGAATGTTTTAATTTCGTTATGCAATATAAGTTGGAAACAAATGCTTAGCTATTATGTTGTTTTAAATGTAAACAGATTTATCCCTCGTACTTGTCTGCATGCGAAACAGATAAAAAATTATACATGAAAATACATTATTTAAAAAACAATAAAAATTGAGTAAATAGCGATACAGTTTTTTAGGAAATTACGATACAGTCATTCAAACAAATTGCATTTAAAAGTATTTTTTTCCCCTATTCGACGTTGTAAAAATTGAAAATGTGCGATAGTTTGAAGTTTAGAAAATTACAGTAAAAGCGAAATTGAATCGTCTGCTATTACCACCATCAAAATGACGTCTGTCTGTCTGTAATTCTATACAAATCCACAGTTTGGGAGCCAGAATTGTGAAATGTTACGTACACGTGTATTAAAACACGGCCGAGGCAAATAAAGTAATCCGGAATCGGAATAACTTATAGTTAATTTTTAAATAATAAAGAACCACAAATTTAACAGCAATTTCCAATCAGATTTAAATACTTCTCGGTATAGCTGTTGCCAACAATTAAAATTCACAATAAAATTCCTACCACAACAGTTACTTTTCTATTGCAAGATTTCCACGTGAAAAATGGAAATGAAATAAATAGTTTGCCGAATTAAAAAAAATGTCAATATTACGTCATAACTTTTCTATTGCAAGATTTTCACGTGAAAAACGAAAATGAAATGAATAGTTTGACGAATTAAAAAAAAAAGTTAATATTACGTCATAACTTTTCTATTGCAAGATTTCGACGTGAAAAAATGAAATTGGCGAATTTAAAAAGAAGTAAATATTACGTCATATTGGAAATAAAATGGACTTCAGCAGGTGACTATATAACGTCATATGAGTTTTTGAATAAAACGTATTGGAACATGATAAAGAACCGATTATAGATATATTGGCATATTTTAACTGCTTTTTTAATTGTTTGTTTTATACTGTATGTTTAATTTTGAAATAGATTTATTTTAAAACAAACATTCTTAAAATTCCGGGTAACGCTGGGAACTTCAGCTAGTCACTTATGAGTGAAATTCTTTGAAGCTTAAGGGAACAAGGGGAACCAACCTGAGCTACATAAAATAGGTGAAAACCATTTTTTTTAAATATATAATGTGAACATTAATTGCAATTAATAATAATAATATATATTTCCTCTAATTAAATTCAATCCAAGAAACTGCTACTGCTACTTCTACTTTCAATTCTAGTAATTATTGGCTCACTCTTTTCAAAGCGAAGTGACGTATTTGCATAAATAAGCAACATTTAGTTATTAAGATATTCTCTGACGATGAGCTTGGTAGGCTTAAATGTACTAAGAAGTTTTAAATAAAATATATATTTTAAACTTGTAACATCTTTTTCATTACTTTAGTCGCCTTATAAGTAAGATTGCGGACCTTTATAATTTTTGCATTATATATTTTATGTTGAATCAAGGTGAAAAATTGCGTTTCGTCTTATGATTTTACATCATTTTTTTTTTTTTTTTTTTTTTTTAATTTCAATAGAATTTTTACGTTTAATATATTTCTTTAGATTGTCCACTAAGACTGTCAAAAATCATTTTTATATGACATGTATTCAAATAATGTTTTGAAATTTATTAAAAGCGATACTTTCGTGCTGGCTTCGTGCCAGGAATTAACAGATGGCGAAATCGTCAAAGATCACTATGTTTTAGATTCTGACAGTTTCAGGGGTTAAAGCGCCTAGTTCGATTACATGTCTTTAATCTCTGTTTTACTTATATTTTATTATTTTATTCACAAACCGCCCTTGGTGACCAGTTTGGTCTCCCTTGAATATATGCTGAGCATTGTATCACGTTAATTTTATACATAATTCCATTTACTTGCTCAATCCCTCGCCAAATCCGAAGATATTGATACAGAAATTATGAACTCGGCATTTTTATGTTAGCCGGGCGTAGATGATAAATCGCCAAACATTGTTCCCGTCGTATTTTTTCGTATTTCATTAATTTCATTTAAAATATAGTACTTTCACTCATTTTATTTAAAATGCATAACTTTAATTTAAAACTGAAATATTTAAAATTTATGACTCTCAATTATTGCTTTAAAAAAAGAAAAGAATAAAGAAAAGTAATGAATAATACCATAAACCATGACATTTAATTTCAACATCAAAGCTTTGTTTTAATTTCCCACGCGAAAAATTTTTTATGACAGTCGCATGAAATGGACTATTATAATACTGATGACGTGATGGCGATGGAACAATATTTGGCAATTTATCACCTGCTCTCGGCTAATACTAATTTGCCGAACTGGCCGCTTGGCATACAAAAAATGAAGCTGTCAACCCGGAACTGTTGATGACAGTCACATGTCAGTCACAGTCACTTTTATTGTATAAATTTATTTATAAAGATTTAATTCCGTTATGATACATAAGCCGGAAAATAAATACTGAACTATTTTCATTAAATTAAGTGCAACGGATATATCTTTCGTAATCACCTTGCGATAGACATAGATATGAAAAAAAATCATACTTAAATATTGTTTTAAAAAGCACAAAAAATCAGTAAATTGCGATACAGTTTTCAAACAAATTGCATATGAAAGTACACATTTTCCCTGTTCGACGGTGTAAAAATTGAAAATATGCGATGTTTAGAAGTTTAAAACGTTGCGGTAAAAGTGAAATTTAATCGTCTTGTGTTGGCAACGCCAAAATGAAATTAGCGTTACGCGTAGACTCGTTTGTCTTTTATAATATACGAGGGTGGTTCAATAATTATTGTCCCGAGTGTATATAAAAGTGTGTCCCGAGTGTGGCACCTAGCTTGAAAGGGGGGGATTGGGGCGAAAGGCTGTGGTTTGGAGCTTATGGGGCCAGACCTGTAGCAGTTCTGTGATAGATTTGTGACAGTGGATGAGGCGTGGCTACATCGCTATGATCCCGAGTCCAAACGTCAGTAGCCACCTCTCATTAACTGTCACCCCCGCCAATCCTCCTTTCAATCTAGGTGCGACTTTTTACGCCAAAAAACGAAAAAAAATACGTTAATATAGCAACTATAGTTCTGAAATTGAGCATATAGACATTAGGTTTCAATATTCTACATCAACCATCGCCGAACAAATATTTTATACACACTCGGGACAATAATTATTGAACCACACTCACAGATAGTGCTGTTTTAAAACTATCGAATGCTATTGCATCATTTATCTAAATTTAGAAGCTTTGTAAAATATAATTTTTAACAAACTAAACTTTTATGGATATAAATTAAATAACTTATTAAAAAATCTAAACAACTAGAGTAGCCTATGAGCACTACATTTTTTATGGTTTATTATGACTCACTTGTAGAATTTTAATATAATGCAAATGTTTTAAACACTAGTATAAAACATAGTACACTGTAAAAAAAATCTGTAAAGTTACTAAAGTTTTTCTAGGAAACTGGGATTCCTAGAACTTTTTATGTAACGGCAACAAGGAAAATTCCTGTAACAGCGTTACATAAAAAGTTCTAGGAATACCAGTTTCCTAGAAAAACTTTAGTAAATTTACAGATTTTTTTTTACAGCGTAGCAGGTGGAAACTTTTCTCAAATATATCTGAAAAGGAAGCTGACACAACGCATCTCGAATTACTGGATTTTTCTTTTCAGTCACAAAAAAGACATCCTAAAGCTACGAGCAATCTTCCTTATTCTAAAATATCTTGCTAAAATTTAATAAAATTCTTTATAAAAAGGTTATTTACATAATATGTGTTTATCCAAAAACGATATCTTTTGAAAACACAATATGATATTTTTGTAAATATAAAAAAATAAATACATTCTCTGTTTTAGGATTTTAACAATAGAAATAGAAATATAATAAAAAAATAAGTATGTCTGGAATATTGATAGAAGAGATCTCATCAAAATCACAAAATAACATACAGCTGAAATTTCTATTCCTTGGAAATGTACTTTAGATTTTCATGGTATCAAATTCATTTGTCGCCGAATTCTTATGAAAAAGCCTTCAAAGTACTGAGAAATGTGACTTTTGAGAAATGAATTTTATATACTACTTGGGTTACATAAAATTTTCTATACATTTCGTTACCTATTTAATTTTATATGCATGTATTTTTTATACTATTCGACTTCACCCCTACGATCACTTCACCCCGCGCCAGTCCAAAAACTGCAGTATCTAAAAAACATGCTAATATGTTTTGTTTTTTAAAGAAAGAAAGAAAACAAGAACAATATACAGAGTGTCCCAAACAGATTCGTACAACTTCAAAATTTCATTAAAAAAGAAAGAATAGACTTACAGAAAAACTAGTTACAGCAATGTATAGAATAACTCAAAAAGTTTTTTTCTACAGTAGATTTCTTGCCATAGGTGCGGCTGCAGAATATTTAAACATAAACGATTATTAAAGAATTCTGTTATTCAAAATGGCGGATCCACAGAAAAAAATGAATGTGTCGAGGGCTGTTTCTTTTGGAGTTATGTCAAAGCTATTGTGTACCGAACGAAAGATAATAGTCTCATGGAATTGAAACAAACGATCCAAACAGATGTAGCTACACTGCAAGTCTTTATACACTTTTCAGAGCACTTTTCTAGATGAATTATTTTGTCACCTTTTTAGAACACTTTGAAGCGCACATTTTGGGACAGTTTTTAAAATACCTCTGAGAACACTCATTTTTTTTCAGCACAATTTCTAGAGCACTCTTTGTAAACTTTTGGGAACGCATGATTTTACAAGTGTGCCCAAATGTATTATCAAATATATTCTCAAGTTTAGATTTAACAAATATCCTGAGCAGAACACTTTTGGAACACTTTCTTTATAGCGGTAATACATTTCAGTACACATTAAGGTAACTAGAACGCTTAAAAAAAAAAATCAAAGTGTTCAATTATGTTCTCAATGTGTGCTGGGAATTTGCAGTGTATTGTTGATGCTAAAACGTTCGTGGGTTGAATTGGAATATCGTCTTGATACCGTCGTCTTTGAGCTACGAAAATATTTCATGTTGAAGTTTACAAAGGAAGTAGAAAAAACCTTGTTGAGTTATTCTATCTATTCTATTGTTGCAACTAGTTTTGCTGTAGACCTATTCTGTCCTTTTTTTTAAATACGTTGAGCGGACCTTTTTGGGACACCTGTATAATGCATCAGCATACATTTTCAAACACTTTCCAACGCTAATAAAAAGCTATTAATATATTTCATTTTTTTCATACAATGAAACGAGATATCTAATTAAGTAATTTAATAAACACATGACAGTAAAAATCAGAGTTCAGCAATATCTGTCCATATCGGTACATGTATATACCCTTTCACGCACCCTGTATATGATCGATGGAATTTATACACTCCATGTAAAACACTAAAAATGTTTAAAAATGCATACCACAGCGGAAAACGCACTTCCAGCAATTATCAATGACTGCCAACCTTGTAATCAAATCCCTTTGGGTTTCTGTAAATGAGCGATGACTACGCATTCAATAATCCGCAGGACACAATATGTAGTCACTTCACTGATTCTTTTTAATTTTGAGGAGTTATAACATTATTAAAATGCACGGCAAATGAATGTTTACCTTAGTTAATAAAGTAATGGACTTTAATGCGCACCTGTAAACGGCACATAAATTTTACTTAATCTATCTTCCAGAGAATTCATGTTGGAGTCCACAACAGTGATATATTACAGTTTCAATATGTTGGAAATATCGTAACATCAATAAAAAACTTCGTAAATGATTTTTGTCATAAACCATAATGCAGCGGAATTGTTTTGTGTGTATTGTGTCCCCGTTGTGTGTTTTGTGTCCCCGTAAACGAACTACGAATGCTACATATTTTATTGTCAATACCGAATACTCTATGGTAAATCTCTATAACATAAATTTTCATGGCAATCTGAGTATATTAACTGGAGCTAGATCACGGGCAATCAGCCAGACGGCCAGACAACAGATAGATCGAATTCATAAAAGCTTTTCAGATATGTTGGAAAAGTATTAAAAATTGGCTTCAAGTTGTGAAAACTCAAACCTAAATGCACGTTTAGTTTTTTTTTTTTTTTCGTACGTGCTCCATGTATAATGAAAAAAATGTATATATATTAACGGATGAAAGTGTACAATCGTTTTGAAAGTTACGTTATTTTGACAATTAAATGCTTTTTGGAGTGATAATTTAATACTTTTGCATTTTTCTTTCTCTTTCAATATTCACGTGTAATTACATATTTCGATTGAAAAAAAAAAATTGTTTAGAAACATTTTTATTCGTGATTTTTAAAATGTAGCAGCAGTAGATAAAAAACGTCTATTTCAAACTAAGAATTAAATTTAGATAGTGAAATTTTTAAGAAAATATAATAATAAAAAAAAATGTAAAAATTAGATAAATTTAAGAAATGATTTGACAGTGGAAACACCACTATTTAGTCAAGTATTTGCTTTCAAATATGGTTAATTCTCTATGCTTAATTTTTAATCCTTTAAAACTTATTTAAAGGAACTATCTTTACTGATTTCACCATTAAAAGCGTTAAAATAATTTTTCGATTAAAAATTTGCCTACTTTAGAAAGTGTATCATATATTTCTCTATAAAAATGTAAATTTCATGTTTTTATTTTCGATAATTTTTGTAGAGTAAGTCAAGAAAGTAAGAAGAACACGATAGATTCGATAACCACAGCTTTAGTACCGTTTTTTTAGACTAGAAAGATACACTTTTTCGGTTCATATCTTTCCGTAGACTTTTGTTTTTATTATATTGCGTTATGTTTTGCCAATTGGGAAATTATAAAACAACCGATATCGTTTACTATAGATAAAAATTATTCTTTAGTGTTGCATTGCAGCAAAAGAGAATGTAGTAACACCTCGTTATATCGCGTCTCTTTACATCAGTCATTGGAATACATCGTACTTTTACTGCACATTTGAAGTGAGTTAAATATTTTTCAGTTAAAAATAAATGGAATTTTTTATTGTTAATTTTATAAGGAAACTTGTAATATGCGTATAAACTACTATTTTAAAAATAGATATAAACCCTTTTCTCCTCAGTTATCATTTTTTATAATTTTAAAATGACCTCGTTGATATAACACATTCGTATATATCACGCATGTACCGTGTCTTTCTGCATCTGAGATATAACAAAAGGGATACGGTATCGCGTTATCATTGTATAAGAGATTAGTATCTATGAATTAATCCTTAAATAACACGGTAAGCTTATTTCTAGTACAATACAAAATTAATGCAAAATCATGAGTTTGGATAACATTTTTCATATTTATAGCTTTGTGTATTTCTGAACTTTAACCCCTTGAAGGGCGGTGGTTCATTTTTGGACCACCTAATTTAAATCCCTAAATGCTACATTGACACCAGAATATTGGAATGAGAAATTTTATTTTATTAAGTACGTGAACAAAAGTTTTCGCTTATTTTGAAATAAATTTGCTTGTAAATTCTTGTGTCATTCACTGATTTCAGTGTTTTGCGAATAGAAGTACCTTGCCCCTGAACGGGTTAAAAGAAAACCTTACTTTTCCTAAACGCTTAGTTTTATTAATTTCCTTAGCATGCTTAGTTCTTTGCAACTATTTAGTTTTTATTTTCTGAACTAGCATATAACCCCCGTCAAAATAGACGGAATGTTGATCTGCGTTTCATTTTATTAAGACTTCATACAGAAAAAACAACAACAACAACAACAAAAAAAAAAGAATGAAGACATTATTATTGAAGACATTATTATTGAGACATTATTTAATATTGAAAAGTTTGTATTGTAGAAAAGTACATTATAAAAATGACAAATGTTTTCTGCAAATACAAATGACGAGGATGTATTTTCCACTAAATATTAAATTTCTGAAACAGTTCAGCGATCAGTAAAGGCTCTGATTCTAATCTTTAGAATGAAGAAATGGAAAATCAGTGAAAATTATGACAGGTTGATATAATCATATAATTTTTTCTCCTTAGATTTTATTAATGTAAAAACACATTTCAAGCTAAGCATCACGTTATGGGCGCAAACTTTTCAAATATAATTTATATACATACTTTTATGCTTAACCAGAGTACATTCGAATAAAAATTTATTTTCTATTTAATCGTAATAAAAAAACTAATAGAGTCACAATCCATAAATCCATTAGACAATATTGTCGCATGTGGCAATAAATATGAATTTTTATTCGCTTACACGTGTTTATTGTTTAAAGTGTGTACACGTGCATAAAATTTTTTAACGAAAATAACTTGCAAATGAAAAAATCTCCAAAAAGCCACGTGTCTGAATATTTTCAATGTTTTTTCTTTTATCTGCAACAATGGAAGTAATCGAATTGCCACCATTTTGACAAAAAATCATAAAAAACTTAAACATAAAAATTGGAATATTTTTTAATATAGCATATGCGGGTGCATCTACAAATGAACAGTTTTCCTTTAAAAAAATAATCAGGAAAATCGGTTCAGTAGAAAGTTCAGGGCAGATGATTCAAAACACAGCCTTGTATTTTAAATTTATAGATGGATGGGTTCACCCCGGAATGGTTACAGACACTTTCCTACACTTGGATTTTATTACAAGTAAGATTATTTGATTTGCTGCGTGACTACTTTCTGTCTTGTTTGTCTTATCTTTTGTCTAAGTCATCGTCTTACTTAACTTCCTATATTGTCTTTCTTATCTCTTACCTGGGCTAAGAAAGAATGATTAGAGAAAAGGTGCACATGAGTTGAGATTTATATGAAAAATTTGCATAACGGATTGTTATACACAGAGAAAACGTGATTGAAAATTAAGAGAAGAAATGGAAACTAAAACTAAAGATTATAAACATATCAGTACGCACACACACACACACACACACAAAAAAGGCAATGACCAACCAATGATTAACTAATAGTTAATTATGAAAATAATTTTGGGAGTTGCTTTTCCTTTTTTAATGACTACTTTTAACAATTCTTAACTTACTAAAAAATTTCAGATTCGATAGAAGTTTTCTTACAAAAAATACGTTTATTTTAAATTTTCAGATTATCTCTATCGTTTTTCTCGTGATAGAAGCTACTTTCAAATAGATACATTTGTAATAAAAGCTTTTATCCTGGAAGAGTAGTCAAAATTGACAGAATAATTCCATCTTGACGTGTCATTTCAACAAAACCATCAATGTTGACAAAGACTTAATATAGTATTATATTTTTTAAAAGCAAAGAGATCCAGTGACAATACTTAACTGCACTTAATCATCTTCATTGATTCCGGAGATGTCAGGATAATCCTACCTATTTTTATGTCAACAATTTTCTTTTATATAAACGTTATTCGTGGTTCACCTTGTTTGTACAATTTATCTAAAAATAACACCTTATTTACCGATAAACTATGTTCTTATTTTCAGGATTTTAATTAAGGAAATGACATCTGAATGTTTAAATTTTACACTATCTCACATTATGGAATACATAGAAAAAATAGCACAACTAAAATATTATAGATTGATTAATACGATATGATTCTGTATTACCTCACCAGTAAATATAACACTAGATGAGGTTTGACGCTATATAGCATAAGTATATAAATGAATATTTCAAATGAAAATCAAATTTCAAAGTAATTGGTTAATAGGCGCAAAGGCCAACATAGTGAAAAAGATTCCATGCCGGGACTCGAACCCGAGCCATCAGTATAGCGCACTGACGTTCTACCGACTAAACCACATGGAACGATACCCAGCGTGGAAAATTTCTCTCTATTACATGTTGGCAAGGCTACAAACGCAGTACAAGATGGAATATTTATCGTGAGCCACCGACATGGGGCAAACACGAAACATAATTAAATCCATCATAGATAGAAACTATATTAATACATGGGAATTACTCCAGAGAGAAAAGGCTGGGTAAAAGGCTTCTTCCAGGCTGGGTATCGTTCCATGTGGTTTAGTCGGTAGAACGTCAGTACGCTATACTGATGGCCCGGGTTCGAGTCCCAGCATGGAATCTTTTTCACTATGGTGACCTTTGCGCCTCTTAAGCAATTACTTTGAAATTTGATTTTCATTTGAAATATTATATGCAAGACGAATGTTTCTCTTCGGAGTAATTTCCATGTATTAATATAAATAAATGTTTAGAGCGCGAAAGAATTCGTCAAATATTGCATACCGGTTTCGGTAACATTTAGTTTACCCACTTCAATGCAAAAAAACAATTGTAGAAATTTTGACATTTATGGTCTCAGAAACGGATTGAGGACATAGATCTGTTGAATAGAATTGCTGGAATATTTTCTGCAAATCTTTTGCTCAATAAACCTATTTATTCAGTCCATTTCTCCAATATTGGTTGTTTAGATTTTTTTCCAGCAATTCTATTGACCAGCATAACTAACAATGTAATACACTTCAATGTATGTGAGAATAATTAGATTATTATTACTTGAACTGATTTCGGTAAGTTGAATGCTTTCGAAACCGGTATGCATTATTTGATGAATATTTTTTTTTGTTCCATATTTATTTTTTATATGCTTATAACACTTAGATGAAAAAAATATTTAATTGTTTTATGGTATTGGCAATTATAGCTGACAAAGATCATGAGGTGCATATGACGTAGTCAATTAATTTAAAAATAAATGTTATTTCTCATCTTTTTAATGTAACAGCGCCCTTAATGTATTTATTATTTTATAGTTAGAAACAACTGTTTTGTTAGTATTGTTTCAAAAATTCGTATCCAGGAGTGATTTTGGAGTAACGCTGTACTTTTATCTGCTTTTGAAGCGCTCCAATTGGATAATTCGCACAGTTAAAAAGGCATTTCAGCAAAAAATGAAACAAAATCCTTTCAAGTTCCTTCAAAAACTGATTAGTTTTCTTTTTCCGTTGATTGCACTATTGAGAGATCGCATTTCACAAGCCCTCATTACCATTATTAGTGACGTAAAAGCTCATGATATTTTCTCGAGATTACACGTAATGTATCTGTCAATTTTCAAGCATAAATAAATGAAATTAATGAAAATATTACTTTATTCCTTTTGTAACAAAAATAACAATCAAATTTTACAATAAAATCTACAATAAATATCCGCGTGCATTTAAGTTCTTTATATCAATAAATAATTTTCTACGTTTACGAGAAAATCATGTTTGCTATCCGACAAATTTTACAATTTCTATTAAACCACTCCTTTATTTACATCTAATTATTCCTGAATTAGTGTGACTAATTTTAATTCCATTACTAACTTATCCGAAGGAGCAATTGGGGAAAAATATCATTTAAATTTAATTATCATTCTTTTTATTGTTAAAGTAAGCAAATTTTACCAGTACACATTTTAAGTTGATTACAATTAAGAAAACGAGCTTTGCTTGTATTCAGGTTCATTTGAAAATATTTTCGTTTAAATATATTAATTCATTCAAAACTTATTTTAGGTATATTTAAGGTTATCATCACAGCCAGGGTCGTCTTTCGTTTAAACATATAAAACCAAACTGATCGCAGTAGCATGCTGTCGAAGGCCGTGGGACCTCCAACTCCAGGATCATTTGGATAAAATTTCCTTAAAAAATACGAGGTGGAACACGCCGAACTTCGATGAAGGAAAATGTTTAAGAAGAAACTGTTTCATTCATTTATAATAAACACATAAAATTAGTTACAATAGAAAATGCATCTTAAATTGGTTAGTGTAACTCTCAAACAAATATTATTTTAACCTAAAATTAACAAAATACTATTTCTATAAAACTCAGTTGTGTTGTCAGTAAAATATAATAAAAATCAGTTTTTATGATGATGTTGTCTATTAAGTCTCTTAAGCTTCGTTTTCCAGAATCCAAACGATAAAATGTGTTCTAGTTTGATACAATCAGATTTTTTTCCCCAGTAAAATCTAAACCCGACATCATTTTCACCTTCTCATAATTTACATATGTACTTCTCATATCCGTATTCACCATGTTTAAAAAAATGGCATTTTAATTTGATCATTTTAAATTTATTTTAACTCAAAACTTGAAGTCACGATTGTCAACAACATATTTGCATGTGAACAGTCGCACTCTTAACTTCCTATACTAATCTCAATACCGCAGAGTAAAAATTGCCGTAATTTATGTTTTTTTAGACGCATTAGTGTTAAAATGTTTGGCTAGAGATTGATAAGTAAGAGATTTGGTAAGAGATTGATAGTTTCCTTTTAAATATGACGTCATTTTTACGTAATTAAGCCTTTTTCCTAGTGTCTCAAAATTAGTATAAGCAAAGCACTCATGCAGAAGAAAAAAATATGGAAACTTTATTCGGAAAAATGCGTGTTTTCAAATGCATTACGTCATTTTCCATTCAAAATATTTTGGTGCAATATGTCCCTAATGGGATTTTGCGCCCCTTAACCCTATACAGGGCTGGCTATTTGCCGGCAAAAAAGGGTTTTTGCCTTGCCAGTGGCAGAAACTGGTTATAACCGGTTTTAACCGGCAGAAACTGGCATAAACACATTTCATGACATAATCTGAGACTGTTTTACTAGTATTAAATTCCTTAAGTACATTTTATTCCGTATAAATAACAAATGAAATATTGTGGATAGTTTTAATTAAAAAATAAATATATTTGTATTAGAAAAAATTAGTAATGTAACAGATAAAATTTTTGTTATAGTATGGTTATATAATTTTATATGTAAACAATTATTAGAGTATTTTAAAATTTCAGTTTAAAAATCAAATACAAAACTATATCCAATACTTATTTTAAATTAAACAATGAAAAGAAAAGAAAAATATTCAATACTTCCTCAAAATAATTTTCTGTAATTTAACGTAATAATTTAATAATAACACTATAAATTATCTCTCATAGAAATATTATAGTTATATGCGGATCTTGTAATTCCATGAATTTAAAAAACATTTCATTTAAATACAGCATTCATAGGAACAAATCTGACTTTTTTTTTTCAATTTAAGACTGTTATAAGCATAGATCAAATTTTGTGCGAATTTTAGTAAAAAAGCTAAAATCTTTAACAATGATTTTACGCACAAATAACGTATAGACACGACAAAAAACGATTATATGGGATATTTGTGTCGTGTCTGTATGTTATTTGTGCATAAAATCGTTGTTAAAGATTTTAGCTTTTTTATTAAGACTGTTAGTTGAAAATGTTCCAACCACATTTTGCACTTACAAAACAAACAACTACAAAGGTTCAAAGCAGATTTGATACAGTAATAACCGACTACCATATGCTAACTTATTTACTTCATCCTAAGTATATGGGATCAAAATTGACATATGAGCATAAAGAAAAGGCAAGGAAATTGCTTTCTGATATTAATCCCAATTTTGTGCCACATATAATATCCTTCGAAGCAAAATCGACTCCTGCCTCAGAACCATATTTCTCCAAGGAAGACCTAGAAAATGTCTTGCCCTTACCTTCTATGTGGTGGTCATCTTTAAAAACGAATACTGGTGAAAATGAGGATTTTTCAAATTTGCATCCTCAATAATGACTGCCAGCAAGTAATGATAGTCTTGAAAGAATATTTTCAAACTTTTCTTTCATTCAAAACAAAGAAACAGTGTGTTCAGAAAGATTAGCAAAATTTTGTCCTATGCTATGGAATGTTCTGTGGAAAAAGTAATAATAGTATATTTGAGTGGCAATTTTGTTCTTTCAATATTGTAAAATAATTGTGCAAGATATTTCATTAAATTTTTTTTCTGTTATTTATTGTGCTTCAATTATTTACTTATATAATTTCACAAGAATCATAATCTTTAAGTTATTGCATTGCATTATTTATTTAAAAATACTCTGAAAAATACATTTGTTAAAATATCAGATTTTTTTGTAAATTTCTTTTTTTACTTTAAAATAAAAATTCAACTCTAAACAATAATATAAAATAGTTAAACTTGTACAGCATCAGACTACCATTGAAAATTTCTGTTTTTCAAGTGAAAAAAAAATTAGTACATATTATTATATAAGCAAAGTATATTTATATGATAATTTTGAAACTTTTTTACAACGTTGAATAACATTCATAATCTTTAATTTTAATTTTTAACTTAATTATTTACACATCAAATACATGTATGAATTAAGAATCATTGCACATTAAAGTTCTTATTAATATTATTTCTGAGTTTCTGCCAGTTTTTGCCACTTACTGGCAGAAACTAGTTTCTGCCATGCCGGTTTTGACCGGTTATAACCGCCGGTTTTAACCACTTTGGCAGGAACTTGCCAACCCTGACCCTATACAACGAAATTTAAATCATAGAAAAAAGATTTTTTTTAATTAAAAATGTCATGAATAAAGATAAATAAACCGCATTATTCTCTGAATTCTGCAATAACGAAAGCTACCTAATTATGATAATTTTGAAGAAATGTCATAAAATATTTTTTAAATTAAAATGTTAAAGTGGGAATATTAAAAAAAAAAGCGGCTAGTGCGGGCACATATGCAAATGAACAGATTCCAATTAAATATATATATATATATAATAATAAAATTGGTTCAGTAGGAAGCTCAGGCAGATGAATAAAAAACAGACTTGTGTTTTAAATATATAGACTATATAAAATTATAAGAAATAACTTAAGCAAATTTTATTATTTTAATAAAATTATAGTAGAATGTCTTAAAGAATAGTAGTAAAATTTTATTAGTCAAGAGAACTTTGGACAAAAACATGGGGAACCTGATATTATTTTAAACCTCAAATTCCTCAATATCCTCATTGTTTTTGCTTGTATAACTCGACGAAGCGAATTCATCCAAGCGATAATCATTAAGTTCTTCAATATATGTCACTATTTTTTTAACAAAGGCTTCCAAACTGAGCATGCACATTCTTTTTCACTGCTCTTTTATAAAGACACTGTAAATTTTTGTAAAACATTGCGCTTTATCAGCCTCTTATTTCGATTAAGTTATTTTTAAATGAAGTTTTTTCACCTGCGAAGAATTCCAAAGCGGTTAAGGTGAAATGACGTACTTCTACAAAACATATTTCAGTTTTAAGAATTAAAAAACACGATTTTTTTTATAAAAAAGACGTCATTTGCATCCGCTAAAGGTTTCCACTTTTATGATCCAGTCTCAAACAACATCTATATAGAGCTCGTAGAATTTTTAAATTTTGTAGTCAGTCCTACATCTATTGAAAACTATTCAAATGATGTCATTATCGCAGAATAATACACGAACACAATAAACAGCAATACCGTCATTCAAGAAGCTCGGCAAAATATCGGGCATTTAACGTTACATATGCCTTCACTTGTTTTTGTTTATGATAGCTCCATGTTTTATCGGAAATCATTTTTTCAAAATTCGGAAAATATTATTATACAGGGATAAATAAAATTGTATTCTTTCAGCTGTCTGATAGGGAATAAGTAATTGTGATGGAAAGTCGCACAATTATTTAAAATACGGTTTCGTAAAGAGAAAGTGTTATATCGTTTGTAAAATATTTTTGCTATAAACTAAGAAACATTTAAATGATGTTTAGAAACGAAATAAAACCAAAATTCATCTGATTTTATAACAAACGGTATTTTTTACATAGTATTTTAATTTAAATTTTTATGAAAAAATGCAAAAATGAAAAAATGCAGTAATCTACTATTTTCCCTTTATCTTTTAAGAAATGGAGAACAACTGTTGCCACAATTACAAAATCGGTACTATAAATTATAACAAGTTCAGGTTTATAACAAGGTCTCAGGACTCTTAAAGCTTTAAAATTTTCGAAATTTTAATTTTTTTAGATATTAAACTACTATCTTTTCTGAACATTTTGGTATAAATGTTTCCTTGAAATTCCTATTAGAACAGATGTTATGGCTTTTAGAATTATACACGCTCAATAGCTGAAGCGGCGTTTCAGAAACTTTGAAGTCAATTTTCCCCAAATGACGTTTTTGGGCATAACGCGCACGATATCTCAAAAACTTCTGAATTTTTTTCATGAAATTTTCAAAACATATGTTTCCTGTTAGCCTGTATAAACTGAACCTAAAATTTCCTTCTTATTGTTCAGAAATATATTCTTTATAGGTGATTATACTGTTGAAAATTTCTAAATTTTGCATTAACTAAATACAACTTTGTATTAAAAATAGAAAAATGCTTTAAATACAAATTTATTTAGGTTCAGAGTAATTATTACAATGTGAAGCATAAGTAGGATCCAAAATTTTCCTTCTACTTGCAAAATTTATTTTGTAATCGTGCGCATAATCTGTTATGCCGATTTTCCGCTCGTCAAATGTCTGACATTTTGGAGCCCACTGTAAATTCTAATTCTGCATCTTGTAATTTTTCAAATACATGAAATGAAAGAACATACTTTTATCTTTCATCCCAATATAAAATTTTGTCTTAAAATCAATTGCATTTTAAGATATTATATGTTGAAAATGGTCTTTTTTTTTCGATTTTTCTAATTTTAAGAGTCCTGAGACCCCTTAATATCTCAAAAATAAATTTAGATACAGCTTTCAAACAAAGTGCATTTAAAACTACATTTTTTTCTTTATATGGCGGTATAAAAACTGAAAATGTACGATGTGTAGAAGCTTAAAAATTTTCAGTAACGAAAATTGCAAAACGAAATTTCATTTCAAATTTGAAAGTGTTGCCATTCGCAGAATGACGTATGCATTACGCACAGATATGTTTGTCCTTTATAATATAGATAAATTCAGACAACTTTGTCGGTGTTAAGCTGCCAAAGGCAATGTAGACATACGCATTAGGTTCGTTTGGAAATATTTTTTCGTAAGACTGATTTTAGGTATATTTAAGTTTCTTGTCACTGGCCCGAAACGCCAGGTGGGCAAGCTAGTTACTATATAAATCTATTGTATGGAAGTTTGTTACAATAAAATATTATGTTCAAATACAAACAAATAAAATGGGTTTTTATTATGTATTTAGAAGAAAATGAGAATTCGTTAGGCCTATAAACAATCTGGTCCTAGACTTGAAAACTAAGTATGTGTAGTTTTCCTGCTTACCTTAAAACCGTGTTAAGGGCATACGTAGCCCTGGTCGAAAGATTTTTAACGGCACTGAATGAAGAATTTTAGCGACTTTAGGGCATCCTTCTATAAACGAATAGCCTTCTCAGAGGTATCCGTCAAAACCAAAATAAAGTTCTAAAGGTGTCAGTTAATACTTAGCCAACTATAAAATGCCATAAAGAGATGCGCTTACTGATACACTGATCCTTTTTTCAGTTTCAATTTCATCAACTACATTGTAAAAAAAATTCCGTTAAAGTACGGAAATTGTACTGGCAATCGAGACGCCAGTACTATTTCCGTATTTTAACGGAATTTTTTTTTTTTTGTAAAAATCCGTTTGTTTTTAGAAAATTTACGGAAATAAATTACGTTAAAATACGGAAATAGTACTGGCGTCTCGATTGCAGTACAATTTCCGTATTTTAACGGAATTTTTTTTTACAGTGTGGTGTGAATAATTAAAGACAAATCTATAAAAACAAAAAAATAAATCATAATTTTAACACAGCTCATTTTATATTAATTCGTAATTAGTAAACACATCTAAGAATGTAATTTTTGAGGACATGGATATTGCACGAAAATTATTTTACTTTGCCGAATAGTATTCTTCATGTCCTAAATAATGAAAAAAGCAATTTGAAACATAGAATGCATAATAAAAAAAACCGTTAAGTTTATGTGCTGTAATGGAAAATGGTAAAAAATTATCTGATATTTAGATTCAGGGTGTGATAATCTCATGACACCTAGGGACGGTCGGCTTACTTATTTAAAATTTAAATAAATCGAAATATCGATTTTGCAAATTTTAGCTCTGTATCCGCCAACAGAATTGGTAATGTTGCTGTAAAATTAGCTAAAAATTCCACAGTCACGATGAAGGATATAATTTATAATTCCGATATAACACTAAATTGCTAAAAATTGTAAATCAGTAGTTTTTTATCACCAAGGCTGCATAATGACAGGAACAAGAATCAAATTCCCGAAAAAGGACATTTTTGCCACTGCTTCAGAACTAAATGGTCTGATGATGTTCGTATAGTACATACTGTAAAATTGAATTCTTGTGACATTTGCAATCATCACTTTGCTAAACGTAATAGACAGGACATAAAAAAAAATGATTAACAAAATAACTGCGATGATTTTGTGAGAACCTGATCAAGGAAATATGCGTATTATATGATTGAAGAGTAAAGAACACAGATTATTATTTCCACAATCATCTAAATAGTTTTCATCTATACTTAATCTTTTATATTCTGATCTGTTTGGACAGATGTCAACTCCCTCTTTCGGTCTTAATTTCTATCTTTTCAACCTTTCGATGTACTTCTTTACTTTTGCAAATGCTTTTCACAGAATATATTTCGTACACGTTGCGAAACCGAAAGTTGAAGTAAAAAAAAAAAAAAAAAAAAAAAAAAAAAAAAAAAAAAAAAAATTCGTTGAATTTAAAGACTTAGTTGAGAACGAAAGAAGCAAAAGAATAAAACTTTTATGCACTGAAAATGAACGTGAATGCGTATCAAGATCTTAGAAAATGTCTTAAGCTAAGTTGACATTAAATTTTTGTAAAATATAATAAAATCCAAGGAAAACAGCGTGTAACAATTTTTTAGAATATCAGACCAGTGTTGTGCTGGTAAGGGATTAAAAATATGTAAAGAGAGATAACAGGATTAAATTAGAATTTATGTCAAACCATAAATAAATGGTCAAGTGCGAGTATATTACTCGCGCTTCGAGGGTTAATAATAAATAATACAGTGGATGAGACATTGTCAGAAATCTATCAAAGAACTGCTTCACGTTTGACCCCATAAGCTCCAAACCAGACTTTCACCCCCAATCCCCCCCCCTCTTCCAAGCTGGGTGCCCCCTCTCACAACTAAAAAAAAAAAAAAAATGTAATATAGCAGCTAACGGTTCTGAAATTGAACATATAGGCATCTAAGACATTAGGCTGCAATATTCCACATCAACCATCGCAGTCAAATAAACTGTAAAAGAAAAAAAACGGACAAAAAAACGGAAATTCTACTGGCAATCTAGACGCCAGTACTATTTCCGTATTTTTATGGAAAAATTTCCCCATAAATTACAGAAAAATTTCCGTTTTTCTGAATAAAAACGGAAAATTTTCTGTAATTTATGGGGAAATTTTTCCGAAAAAATACGGAAATAGTACTGGCGTCTAGATTGCCACTAGAATCTTCGTTTTTTAGTCCGTTTTTTTTTACAGTGATGTAATACACACTCGGGACAATAATTATTGAACCAACCTCGCACAATGTAATATCTTAATAAGCATAAAAAAATAAAATACATACATGCACTCACAACGCGGGAAAAATTTATTTTCAGCAAGTGCTGTCCATGTCCGGTAATTTGTGAGAATTATTTCGTGCAGCCCTGTATGTTATCTAAACATCTCGTAGTACACTAAAAATTAATTAAGTTTTAAAATTCATATCACAGCTGAAAACACACAGCCTGCAAATTATGTCTCATAGCCAGTACTGCAATCGAATTATTCAGTGTGTTGGAAAAAAAAAAAAAAAAAAGAGAACCAATAAATTCAATGTGCTTAGTCATTTATAGGTAAGATGCATATCAAATATGTATGACAATGTATCCATCATTAATGTACATAAATTTCAGTGAAACAGTGTAACATCATTAAAATACATTATCCCAACAAAAAGTTTTCGGTAAAAGAAAAAAAAAAGCGCCAAGTTCTCCTTAATGTTTCGGCCAGAAAAAGTAGTGATATCTGAAGTTCGCAGAAGTTAAAAGCCAAACATCCCAAATCTTTCATTGAAAATGGCTTCCTGCGACTTGGCCGTTAATGCCTTCTACAGCATTTGAAAATTAATGATTAGAAATTACGCATTTATGAATTATTTAAATATTAAAAGTAATATTAAAATGCAAAGAAGCAAATTCACATAAATACATTATAAGTAAAAGATTTCTGATAAATACCATTCAGTTACAACAAACATTATTTTTAATTACAGATCATTTAGTCCACTTGTGGTTTAATTGCCATTTTGTACGATCTCAAGCTAAACTCATTAACTTAAAACCCAAGAAATAAAACAAAATTTACTTTCTTCAAATCTCACAATATGCTATATTTTATTGTATAATATTGAAATCTTGTGCATTGACGAAAGAGATTTTATTCGTTTGAACATTTATTATAGTTTGTTTGCAGACATTAAGAGGTATTCGATTTATAAACTGTTAAAAGCTGATACTAATTATGTTTTAGCAATTAGGGATATTATCTTCTGAATACAAGTGTTTTGTTATTTTTAACTTCTAAGCATTCAAATAGACTGAAGTGGTTTAAATGCATTTTTTAAATGTGTATTTGTGCCACAAAATGCCTAAAATAATCAAAAAATGTTGTTGGCATGTAGCTCCTTTGTACATAACTTTAAAATTTGAAAAAACCCTCTCGAAGGCATTAACGGCCAAGTCGCAGGAAGCCATTTTCAATGAAAGATTTGGGATGTTTGGCTTTTAACTTCTGCGAACTTCAGGTATCCCTACTTTTTCTGGCCGAAACATTAAGGAGAACTTGGCGCTTTTTTTTTTTTTTTTTACCGAAAACTTTTTGTTGGAATATCACTACTTTTTGTATGTTTTTTCAAGTTTGTTTTTCTAAACTATATTAATATATAAAAAAACTTAAATTTCGGTACTTTTATGTTAGCCGGTAGCAAATCTCCTCATTAGCATTTTGTTTTTTCGGCAATAGCAGTTTTCATTTTTCACATATGAAAAATTAGAAATAATGCTTTGATTTTCCAATAAAATATTTTGGTTTATGTTATTATTTCTTATTTATTCATTTATTTATTTCTATGTTAAATATTCTATTAAATAAAATGAGGGAAATGCATCTATTTTGAATGAGATGACTGAAAAGTTTTTATTTTTAAATGAAATGAATACAATATGAACAATGGAATTGGGAGCAGTATTTGGCGATTTGCCACTTGCGCCCGGCTAACGTAAAAATACCTAAATTTATTTTATTGAGCTTTACAAATTTATACTTTTTTTTAAAATTAAAGTACTAACCTCCTCTAGCAAGCAGTATTTACTCTATTAATTGCATGTTAAACGTTGCATCATGTTACTGTTATTCATAACTTAATTTAATAGCCCATTCTTTCTCCAAGTCGGAAGCTTTTGATAGAGAAATCAAGAACTCTTTACGATCATGGAAGTACATCATATATTTTGTGCTGTTATGTATTTCATCTTTCGTGACAAATATCTCTTAACTCACTTATGCATGTTTTCTTATCAGTTACGATTCGTTCTCTAGTGCGGAAATTTTTAATCCTATTAAGAAATCTTTTCTAGTTGGGATTACTGCCAATTGTTGTATTTTAACTGATACGATTGGGCACAAGTGAAATGGTTCTTATGAAATCCTTTGACAATATCTGCATTTACATTAAACCATATCGATGCTAATATCTCTTTGTTTCACGTTAACCTTTTCAATAGACACGATTACGGAAGAATAGAAGGTCTACCGGCTCACTGCCATGATCCATTTGAAAATCTATCATTCTTCTCATCTGATTGTGTTGAATAATTAGCCAATAATGTGCCATGGTTTTAAGATTTTAGCTAATTTTATTCGAAACCTGAAAACTAAAATGTGACGAACCGGATTATGGAAGATTCATTCTAACGTACATATCGATTAACAGGTTACATATTATAGAATTATAATAATCATCAGGAGAACTGGCAGTTTCGGTGCTTTAATAGTTGCCGTAAATTCTCTTTATATAATACAGAAGTTTTAGAAGCGTAAAGATTAACAACATAGTCACAGTAAGTGTAATAACAGTACAATATAATAACAATAGCAGAGGTTTTGTGCATTAACGAAACTATTGGTACTTTGGAAATATTCGTACGTTATACAATATAACTATTCAGATGATATGCGGAAAAATATAAATAGATGTCTCACATTAATAATTAACTCATTGCAAAATAGCCACTAGCGTCAAATACTTGCAAAGCTTGGCGACATTTAGCGAAGTGTCGCCAAACTTGGTAATATATCATGTCAATTCTCAAATTTGGCGACAAAAATGTTTTCTTTATTCTGACATCATAATGATGCATATGTATTATGTATTATACACATACTTATAAAATGTATGATGCAAATGTATTACGTATTATATGCATATGTATAATATGTATGATGCGTATGCATAAAGTTCATAACATCACTAAACCGCACTTAACAATATAGTGTTCCATAAATAGTACGGATATTTGCCAGATTGACCAGAGCGCTATTGAGATTGATTCCGACATTTATAACAGACCGGGAGGCGTCTGCACACACTATCACCTCATCGAGTTTACACCTGAAATTTTAGGATTAGTTAAAACTAGATTAGCATATTTAAATGCAACTGGCCTGTTAAGTCATATCTTGGTAGAAAACACCTGAAGACCTAATTTTAGTGGTTGACTGATAGGTTTACTATTGTATTTTCCTGCATCCAAAAGTATGGAAACATGGAGGAATGGGAGCAGGAAAACACAATGGAAAATCCACCAATTAACTGGTAAAATCGGGTTTGTAGATTGTTTCTACAAAGATATAGCTTGGCAGACCAGTTACATTTCAATACGCTAATCGATTTTTAACTAATCCTAAAATTTCAGCCTTCAACTCGATGGGGTGATGATCTGTGCAGACGCTTCCCGGTCTTTAATAAAATTTGTTTTAAGGAAGTAAAAGACAGAAAGATGGACAGATAAACTGAAAGATTTGCCTTCTTAAGATTTTTGTAAAAGCATATAAAAATTCATTCAGCTTGAAATCCTGTAAAATCTTTATAACTCAGGTTAATTTTCTGTAATCGGGTTTTGGCGACCAACATATCTTATCTATAACTATAATCTTTCTTTTACAGGTTTAAAATTAACAACAAGTAATATAAAAATTTTGTTTTCAATGTCAATTCCTACTTAGGTCATCAAAGAAAAATTTAATATAATCCCTTAAGCTAATATTAGTTTTTGTTGCATTAAAATATCTCAATTTATGGATTTTCTGTAAGCAAGTAGGTTTACAATGGAAATCTATGGGAATTTGGCGAAATATTAGAGATATCGCCAAGTTGGCGTCACTTTTGGCTACTCATTTTGGCCGCCAAGTTGGCGGCAAACTTGGCGGTATTTGGCGACAGAACAGGGTCCCCCCTATGGTAACCCCTTATTGAAAATACTTTAATTGATCTTCAACAACCAATGGCCGCCATTTTGTTTCCCCTGCAAAACTAAAATTAATTAATTAAAATTTAATTAATTAATTAATTGAAAAAACTGTATTAACATCAATTGTCATCCAGTACAAGTTTAAAAATATTTATTTCAACTTGATAGGATGAATAATGAGTATTTTATTAACTATTGAAAATTTGAACAAGATAAATATATAAATAAATATAGGGAGAGTGTGAGCTAATAGTAGGAATTGAAAAATAAATTAACAATAAGTAGGCTAATAATACAATATAATAACGTTAGCAGCGTACTTCGGACGCCGCATCTGTCGCACATCGTTAAAGACAGTTTATTAGTTACACATTTCATTTAATTAAAAAGAGATTTTTAAACTTTCATATGGAATTAGGATATTTTTCCACAATAGGGAACTTGGCATTTAAAAAAAATCTTGGCGCAATTCGGACTTGAGAAACTGAGATATGTTGCCAAATGATATAAACAACTACGAAAACAAATCTGATGAAGTTTTATGCTATTTACATATGTATTTATATACATGTAAACATTTTATTTATACATGTATAAAATATTGTTTTTTATATACAAATTATTTATGTTGGTATATAAAAATAAATAAACGGGTTCCTTAGATTAAATAAATTGTATACATGTGGAAAAAATTGCTTGTGTATATGACACAGTAAATAGGTTGCCAGAAAATACGTTATTATCAAATTTATTTTCTCGTCAAGGCTATTTTCTCTATTTCGCCAAGGCTACTATATCGCAAACGTACCGAATTGCGGTTATATTTTGTTAAATGTTTTATTGTTTTAATATCGTAAATATATCATAACCTACTAAAAACCTAGTATACTAACCTAGTATACTGGTTAAAATTTTTAGGTATATTCATTTTGTCTATTTAAGAAACATCTTTGGAAAAGCATATATAGTATAAAATGTTATTCTGCTTGAAATCACGTGACTCCTTTCAAAACTCTGTAATTGAGTTTTGGCGACCAACATTGGCACAATTGAATGTGTTAAGGAACTGTTTACGGCCAAATCAACACCCCCTGTTTCAAGGGTTTAGAGGCGGAAATTTTGTGTTTTCAGATTTTTCTGGTTAATTGTGCTACAAACCCGATTTGCTTGTGAAATTTCAAGATTCTACTACTTTTAGAAGTACATTAGTTATTTGAGGATGCGAAGTGAGTCAGTGACAAAAAAGCGCTTTTTCGGAATTTAATATTTCGAAAACTACTAAATATAGAAACATGAAATCGTGGAACCTTAGTTCAGTTTGATCATACGAACATGTGTATAAAAGAAAAATTTCTATATCTCTCCCTAAAACGACGTTATGAAGGGGTAAAAAGTATGCCAAAATGGTTCAGGAAAAGGTAGCTTACGGCTTGTGCGAACTTGGCGGACGCACTGCCGTGCTCCCAGATAAACTACTTTTCCCCATAATTTCATAATGTAATGAGTATAATGGAATTTTTTGTGCGTCTCTGTAAGTGAACTATAATTGCTACTTACTCTGTGCACAACAGAAATGATATTGCGACCCTCTTCAGCGACGCATATCAATTTTATTATGTTTGAAACAGTGAAACATCATTAAAATGCACTGAGAACGACTTTTCCCCATTGATTATAATGTAACGGAATATTTTAAGTACCCCTATAAACTAACCATAAAAGGAACGCACTTGTTTTTCAATACCGAACATATCATAGTAAACATTAATAACATACATAAATTTGACGGACATCCGAACATATTTAAGAGAGTTAGATTACGGATGGACAGACCGATGGACAAACCAATAGACAGAGAGATGGATTGGCAAACTGGATTTTTAAACACTTTTCGACTATGTTGGATAGTGTTAAAAGGAGGAGGGAAATGAGTTGTTGATGGTAAAATATTTTTTGGTTTAAATTTTTAAATGGAAGGTTTTATATTAAAAAAACTAGTTATTTAAATGTTATTAAGTATTTCCCAATATCTTTGAATATTGGGCATACATGGGCATGCAAATTATTGTGGAATCTTAAATTATTTTTTTTTCAATGCAAAAACAAAAACAAAAACACTTAAACCCGAGAAAAATAAATTATAAAATCAATAGCATACATATAACAATTCTTTTTCAAATGCAAATAAACTCGTGTGTTCATTGGAGTGAGTAACTTTCAATTTACATATTTAAATTTTTATTTCTTTTCTTGCAGAAGTCTTCGGATAAATGTTTCTCATACTTTACGTCTTCTTTGTTATTTTTCATAATAAATTGATAGTAATGCTGTCGGTTCCAGTGTGAAATATAATAATGTACATAAAGTAAATGCTATCTATTTTATGAAGGTCAAACGTGTCTGTGTGTAACGTTGGCGTCAATTATGACATTGGCTACACCTGACGATTAAATTTTGCTTATAATGCAACTTTTAAAACTTCTAAACATTTCACATTTTCGATTTTTGCACCATCGTATAGTAAAAAAAAAAAATGCACTTTGAAGTGCAGTTTGTTTGAAAACGGTATTGCTATTTACTCATTTATTATGATTTAAAAAAAAGTTTACAAGCACGGATTTTTTAAAAATCTAACTCTGTCGCGTACAGAAGATTATAAAAGATTAATCAGTTCGCACTAAAAACAATACAAATAGTTCAGTATCTGTTTCCAACTAACATTCCGTAATGAAACTAAAACTTTATAAAAAAAAATAAAAATAATAATATAAATAAAACACAATTTCCATAGACATGTAATCGAACTACGTGCTTAATTCGCTGAAATTATCAGAATAAAAAGGCTGCTGTTGATAACGGAATCTTTTTCGATTTCTTTGATTATTACCTCCTGGCATGAGGCCAATTCTAAAGTACCACATTAATAAATTTCAAAACTTTATTTGAATACATAACTGATATACATAAAATTGCTTTTTAACACTTTCCAACATAGTTCAAAAGTGTTTATGAATCTGGTTTGTCTGCTCGTCCGTCTGTCTGCCTCTGCTCTAGTTGGCTTAAATATAGTTTGATTGCCATGAAATTGATATATGTTATTGGGGTTTACTATGGCATGTTCGGTATTGAAAATGAAGTATGCAGCATTTACAGTTCACCTACAGGGACACTCAAAATAATTACGTTACATTGCGGTCTACGGGGGAGAAATCGTTTACGGTGTATTTTAATGATAATACACTATTTTAAACGCAATGAAATTGACATATAACACTGAAGTGTATTACAAGGTTTTTATTACAGAATATGGTGTGCATCTGATTTATCGTTCATTTACAGGGACACACAAAAGAATTTGACTGGTGAAGAAAATGAACAATAATTGAACTATTGTAACTTACGTACAATAATTGTTGGAAGTGCGTTTTCAGTTGTGGTATCCATTTTTAAATTTAGCTATTGTTTAAATATTACTTTGTATTTATGACTTCTATAGATCATATACAAGGCCGCACAAAATTTCTCAACAAGATCCGTTTATTAGCGAAAATTCTTGAATGGAATTTTTCAACTGTACTATGCGTTTAATTGAATTAACTTATAGCAAACTATGCAGTGTACATACATATCCATAGATCATATACAGGGCTGCACAAAACAATCATATATTTTCTCGACTGTTAATGCTAATAAGAGAAGTTTGGTTTTCAAATAAGTTATGGCTATGCGTTTTCCAAATTGTTCATTTAGATCATCATCATCTTTCACCTTAGTAAACTGTAAAGTTTTGTTATAGTATTGAGGATGTGTTGGAAAGTGTCTAATAATCTATGCCGTACGCATGATTTTTTGTTCTTTTTTATGTTGTTATTGGGAATCTAAAGAAATATATATTAAATGTAAAAAAATAGTAGACATTTCAATTAAAATAAAATGGTTTTCAACTATATATTACTGGAAGCCAGGGATGGATCTCCTAGTGTTACATAAAAGCCGTTTTAAAAGTATTCATATAACAAGTAAAAATTAAATAAAAAAAACCCGACTGCGTAAAAAGCGAACTAATTAATTATTTCTCATCAGTGTGGAATTATTTTTTATATTACTTACCTATTTTTTTATTTATTTGTATTGATGACTTTTAAGTCGTGTTTAATTGCTAGTTCCTATCTATAAACACTGTTTTGATGAGGCCTATAGATGTCTATACAGGTTAGAGTTGCAGTAAAGCTAAAGATCCTGCCTACACAATTTCGAAGTTGTGTAATATTTAAACAGAACTTCTGATTGTAAAATAGTCAATGAAACATCGTCTTCCTTTTGAAAGACCTATCCAATGATATGCCACTGAATAGGGTGCGTAAAATGTTTTGTTTTAGTCTCTACCGACATTTTGAATTTATAAAAGCAAAATCTAGCCTATAACCATCGGACGGTTAAGACGAACCGACAGAGACCTCATTCATTGAAATTGATCCTGCCGTGGGGATGTTTCGAGGGAATAAAGAAATCCATACACGCAGATACCCGTGAAACACATAACCCTTCTTGGCAGTCGGGTAAAAATGAAATTAATGAAATCAGATATTTTTTTTCTTTTTTTTTCTTTTTTACAAGGAGAGATACTGCATTTTTGGTTTTGATAAAATGATTATAGCATGAAACTGTTAAAAGTCTTCCAATGAAAAAGATTTAGGAATTTAAGAATTTTGCAAACATGTAAACTTGGTAAAATTATAAAATATAATTTCAAATTATTACTAAATAAAAAATATTCTTCCAACTGAGTGAAAAAATTCCGAAGCCTGGAATCGAACCCAGATCCTTTGCTTACTGGGATAATGCGCTACCGTTTAAGCTAGGCCCCACCAGTGGCTGAGAGGTTCTGCTCTCGAAGCTGGTAGACGGGAGGTGCTGGGTTCGATCCCAATCGCGCCCGTCGGCCTAATCGTTCGGAGTTTTCGTGGTTTTCTTCGAGCCATGGATTTCCATGCGTAAATACGGGTTAGGTTCCCTTAGAAAGACCCCCACGAAGGGCACTCCCTCCTCGGGTCTATATCCCTAGTGTAGATAATCGGCCGTCAAAAATCAACCAACCAACCAAGCAACCGTTTAAGCTACCTGGGCCGAGAACCGGGGAGCATATTTCGCTCAGATAACTTTATTGGTAATAACATCTGATTTGTCATGTAGACAACTCAACAGAATCAACCGCAGGTAAACGAACTCCATATAATCGATAGGTACGCAGATAAACTATTATTTTAACGCAATCAAACTGATGTATGTACCCATCGTTTATATGGAGTTCCTTCACCTGCAGTTTATTCTGTTGAGCTGCCTACATGACAAACCAGATGTTATTAGCAAAAAAGTTATCTGAACGAAATATGCTCGCCGGTTGTCAGCCCAGGAAGCTTAAACGGTAGAGCATTAACAAGGCCATTATAAGCCGTATAAGCCGCGTACGCCATGGATCTGAGTTCGATTCCAGGCTTGGGCACTTTTTCGCTCAGTTGGAAATATCCAATTCGTATGATAACTTTACCAATTAGTTTGATTGTGTTAAAATAATAGTTTTAAAATATACTTTTTAAAAGTAGTCTAATATAAAATCTAATTATAATTTTTAATTAATTATCAGCAGAGAAATTACGCCCGAAGTTATTGAATATTAAATACGTGAAATTATTTACATTGCTAACTAAGCGTAAACTAACAGAGTGAAAAATGCCCAAGATGGGAATCGAACCCGGATCTCTGGAATAGTGCCCCAATGCGCTACCATTAAGCTACGAGGACGATACCAAGATGGTGTAATAGAATGAAGAGATGATGATGAAGGGATGCCAAGATGGGTATCGTTCTCGTAGCTTAATGGTAGACCATTGGAGCGTTATTCCTGGGGTCAGGGTTCGATTATCGACTTGAATATTTTTCACTCTGTTGGTTTACGCTTAGTTACCAATGTAAATAATTTCACGTATTTAATTTCATTTAAAGAATCTTTAATTTATTTTCACACACTTTTGTCTAGCTATATTTTTATTAACATTTATTTATTTTTGTAAACAAGATAAGCAAGTGTATTTAGATTTTTAATTTTTTCATAATGTCTAAATTACGATTTGTTTTCTAACATTTATTTTCTAATGAAAAAAAAAATAAAGAATAAAAATACATCGAAAAATTGAAATCCTAATTCCCAATTTCGTTTTACATTAACATTTTTTTTTTAAGCATAAAAAAGATATTTATTTAATAGTGTCACTGCTTTTCAAAGTAGTACAAAGATCAAAGCAAAAAATAAGGAAACACTGTTCTTCTTATACTTATTTTTTAAAATGTGGTAACTTGTTAAAAGAAACAGAAAATTCAGTTTCTGTTCTCTTTACGTGCCAGTGAAAACTGCATTTTTATATTTTTATTCTATTTTGCAACGGAATTTTTATAAATGTTATTGGTTTTATGCTCGACATATTTTTCTCTATATTTTTATCGGTTTTATGTGTTTTTCGTACAAACAGTTTTAAAATGTGACACTAAGTCTACTTGTTAAAATACATTTGTCAAAGCTGTTTCAGTGTTAAAATACAGATTTGATAGCCTGAAATCCCCAATTTAATCACTTTAAAAATTTAATAAATTGTTCTGATTTTGCTCTTAGAAATAACAAATAATGTTGCTAAATTTGTGGCATTTATTAAAATAAATGTATACTTTAATAGGTTAGTTGAAATATTGCTATGTAAGGCAAAGGAATCTAAAGTGGCCCATGTACCAGTAGTGGGCAACTAATTTTTACTTTCTTCTATCTTCAATAGAAGAAAGTATTGTAATCGAAATTTTTTTCGACTTCCGTTTTCGACGGATTTACACGTTTTGTGGGTCAGAGATCTCCAAAAACATGTTTATAGAAAATGTCTGTCTATCCGTCCGTCCGTTTGTCCGTGTGTCTGTTGCAATTGTACCTCAAAAAGCGTATGAAGTTATGCATAGAATTGAACCAAATTTTTATTTTAAGTTTTTGGCTATGACAAGCAGGCCCACCCTGAATTTGGAAAAAATTCGCCGCTAGGGGGGCGCTGTAATAGCGATTTTTGTATCATTTTGAATATTGTACCATCGAAAAGGGTATGAAGTTATGCATAGAATTGAATTAATTTTTTTGTGTTTGTGTTTGGTCATGGCACGAAGGTCTTCCCTGCGCTATAATTGCGATCGCTGTGCGATTCTCATTATTGTACCATTAAAAAGTGTATGAAGTTATGCATATAATTCAACCAATTTTTTTGTGTATGTTTCTGGTTATGGCAAGCAAGTCCTCCCTGAATTTGAAAAAAATCAGCCGGAAGGGGCGCTGTAATAGCGATGTCTGCGCCATTTTCATTATTGTACCATCGAAAAATGTATAAAATTATGCATATAATTGAACCAAATTTTTTGTGTATGTTTCTGGCTATGGGAAGCAAATCCTCCCTGAATTTGAAAAAAAATCTGCCAGAAGGGGGGGGGGGGGTGCGCTGTAATAGCGATGCTTGTGCCATTTTCTTTATTGTATCATCGAAAAGTGTATAAAATTATGCATACAATTGAACCAAATTTTTTGTGCATGTTTTTGGCTTTGGCCAACAGCTCCTCCCTTGAATTTGGAAATATTGCGCGGTAAAAAAAGCTCTGTGACAGCGATTTTTGTATACTTTTCTTGATTTTTCGTAGTTCTATTGTCTATCGGTGGCTCGTGCAGCAGCGGGAACTCGCTTCCTGCTAAGCCGGCTATTCGAAAACAGCTGATAACAACAGAATAAGGAAAAACTATTAATTTTAACAAATATCATGATATAGATTAACTCGTTTTTAGTTCATTTAATTGACTGCAGCAGAAATTTAAGATGAAAATCAAAGTTGGTATAGTAATGGACTAATAATATTGAAGTATTAACATGCGTAACTACTTTTTGAAATATTAAGATGTATAAGATAGAAAGTTTTGGGATTGGCACATCCAACAAGTTTAAGTTTAAAATCAAGCCAAAAATGCATTTCTGAAAACAACTGAAATAAATCTGACTGACTGACATCCTTAAATGTTAACTTTCCATAAACTGTTTGGAATAATTTTTTTTCTCTCTTCTATCTTTACAAGAAGAAAGTATTGGATTCATGAAAATTTTCGAATTCCGGTTTTCGACGGATTTACACGTTTTAGGAGTCAGAGAACCCGAAAAACATGTTTTTACAAAATGTCTGTGTTTGTGACACAAATTTTGTGGGCACACTATCTCAAGAACTAATGCACAGAATTTAATAAAAATTTATATTCAGTTAGAACCTGATACAAGTTGATACTGATTATTTTTTGTTGCAAATCGCTCAACAGGTGGCGCTGCTATGCTGAATTTTTTACGATTTCTGCAATGGCTCTGTCTCACGAACTAATACACGGTTTTCATCAAACTTCAGATTCAGTTAGTTCTTGATATGACTTGATGCTGATTACATGTTGGTGTAAATCGCTCAACAGGTGACGCTGCTATGCTGAATTTTGCGCGATTCCCGCAATAGCTCTATCTCAAAAACTAATGCACGAATTTTCATCTAACTTCAGATTTAGTTAGATGTTAACACAAGTTGTTGCTGATTAGGTTTTGGTGTTAATCGTCCATTAGGTGGTACTGCTATGCTGGAAGTTTCATGATTTTCGCAATAACGCTATCTCAAAAACTAATGCATTGATTTTCCCCAAACTTCAGATTCAGTTAGACTCTGACATAAGTGATTGCTTGGTGGATTTGGTGTAACATAGGTTTTGGTGTAAAGCACCCAATAGTAGGCGCTGCTAGGCTGAATTTTGCTGGATTTACACGATTTCAGAGATAGCTATATCTCAAGAACTAATGCAGGGAATTTCATATCTTTAGAATCCTCATGATGGGCATAGATTGCCGTTTAATTTTGGCAGTGTGATAGCAAATTTTCAAGTATTAACATATATGAGATAGAAGAAAGTTTTGGGATTGTTACATCCGACTAGTTTTTCACTGGTACATTTGTTTATTTTCTAGAGTGCCTTCAAAAACAGATTTTTTGGCTAATTATTAGAAATTTCATTAAGAGATAAGCTTTTATTTAGAACATTGTTTACTTAATATTATGTTTTATTTTAAATTAAGCTACTGTTGATATATTCTATTACATTGTAAATAATTTGTTGGTTAAGCCACAAACTTAAAGATTCATGCATCAGAAATTTACTAGGTCCACTATTGAAGCATAGAGGATGGTACCATTTTTTTTTTCATTTTTTTAGAAGAATATATCTTGAAACTTTAAAAGTTTATTCTGATACATGAAGGTTAATACTAGGCTAAAAAGAATATGCATCTTTTGGAATTCACTTTAATAATACTAGATTAATTTTAACACAATTATTGTAAGTCTGATTGGTAAATAAATCATATCAGATGTAAATTTCCAACTGGGCGAAAAATGTCCGGACCTGTATTCGAACCAGGGATCTCTTGGCTGAAGCCGCCAATGCTCTATCATCTGAGCTACCCCGGACGAATTTGGTTGAACTTTTTCACCCAGCTAACCTTATTGATTATAGTATCTGGTCTGAAATCTGGTTCCGCTTCAAATAATTATACTAGATTAATTTTAACACAATTAAAATTGTGTTAAAATTAATCTAGTGCAATTACGTATCCAGAGATTTCTGGTGTTCCATTACCTGTGATTTATTCTGTTGAGCTGAACCTTCTGTTAAAAAAAGGTTAGTTGGGTGAAAAAGTTCAATCAGATTCGTCCGGGGTAGCTCAGATGGTAGAGCATTGGCGGCTTCAGCCAAGAGATACCTGGTTCGAATCCTGGTCCGGACATTTTTCGCCCAGTTCGAAATTTACATCTGATACTTTAATAATAATTAGATAAATGTCCTTAAGAGGGCCACTACTGGTGCGTTTGCCTTAGGAGCATTATATTATGGAAATAATCTACATTCATTTTCCCGAATTAAAAAAAGTGAATCAAAAACATTATTTACTGGTTTAATTTGTGTCATAGTTTGTATCAAAATACGAATCTAGCTTTTAAACTTGCAACAGCAACAACGGAATTTGATAACTACTTTCTACCCTTAAATTCTTGCACATAGGAGAAATTTTAAGTCATTTGAACTAGCAGTTTTGGATATAAAAGTATTTAGTTATGACCATATAATGTTAAATTACTTTTACATACTTTTATTTATAAATAAAATTTCTCATCTGCACATGAATTTATGGGTAGAAAGTTTTCTTAAAATATTAATTTTATCAAGTTGATTTTATGTATTCTTAGATCTTTAACATACTTTTTAAAAAACCATGCATCGGATACATGTAAAAGGAAATATAAAGTATTTTTCAGCGTTTCTAAGGACAAAAAATACTAATGTAGATAATGCTGAAAGGCCAGAGAGTTTGTTTAAGTTGTCTTAGAATTGTTGTGATTGTGAGAAATTGTTTACAAAAGCTATTTATTTGAACTCTTATAAGGAATGTGGGAAGTGATAAATTTCTAAGCGCGTTCATCACACTAAAGAATCTTTTAGAACCTTATTTTTATTCCCTTTTTGTATAGTATAAATGAGCAACTATAAAACTCGGTTTTCAAAAGAGGTTAACAAATTAAGTTTATAAAGATTGTTGAGCAATATTCATTATAATCATTATACATTTAAAAAATATAAAAAATCTGGATATTAGGAAAAATCAAGTTTGAATATATGTATCTATCAATTGCCACCCCCCACCCCCCCCCCCCTGCGCACGCTACGCTGTAAAAAAAAAAAAAAAAAAAAAAAAAAAAAAAAAATAATAATAATAAAAAGACACTCACACGAAAAAAACAGGTATTTTCAATCTAGAAAAATATAATATATAATCATGAACGAACATATACAATAACCTATTTTGATATCAATAGCATAGTAATAAGGATAGAGCGAAACAGGTTTTTCGGTTCCGAAACCGAATTTCCGTAATCTTTCCATTTCCGGACGAAAACGAAAACGAAAAAGAAAATGTCCAAACATTTTTTTAATTAATTAATGCATACATGAATGCACTTAATTATTAATTCATTATATGTGTTTATTAAATATACATAATTATTAATTAATTATATGTGTTTATTAAATACATATAATTATTAATTAATTATATTTATGGCCCAAGTGTGTCTCTGACCAAATTTTTTTTAATTTTTATATAAAATAAAATGTAATTAATTCATCAACGACAGAGAATGATTTTCTAATTATACGAATTTCATCTATTTAAAAATTGTTTTAGATATAGATACCTCGATTTATCTTTTATAATGATTTTTGTAAATTATCATTTGTTATACTAGAACTTTCTCAAAGAGTATTCGAAACACTTCTGCGGTTTCAAACTAAAAGTTTTCTATTACTTTTAAGTCTACAGATTTTAATGAGCACATGAAAAGCATCTTCAAAGTTTAGTCATATATGCATTGCTAATTTATAATTTCCACTCACGTCTTGAGTCAGTCATGACGGATAATTATAAACAGTGAAGTTCATAACACTAAAGAGTGTCTCATTTCAGCCGATACAGCTCAAATCAATGAGTAATGTTGAAAATTTCGATGGAAGAAAGGATATTTTTGAATTACACACAGTTTCAGCCCGACCGAGTTTTCTGCAGCATTTTCACCGAAAACGAATTTTCTGCGAAACTCAGAGTTTGGAACGAAAACGAAACCTAATTTTCGGTCTATCTCTACGTAGTAATATAATGCCATAACTACATGCAGATCTATAAATCATATATACAAAGCTGCGCAAAAGAATGAGCATACTTTTTCGACTGGAGCTGGTAATTGACTAAATCGGGTTTCCGATTGTATTATGTGCTTAAAAAATTGTTTATTTAGATATCATCTTAACCCTTTCAAGGGTTTAAAAAGGGTGTCCTTAAAAAAGGACACCTAATTTTAATTCCAGAACTGGCAAATGGCACCAAGAATATTTTATAAAAATTTCCTTTTATAATGTACGTGAAAATAAGCAAGTTAGAGGTCTGCACGGGCCGGAATTTCCAGGTCCGGGCCCGGCCCGGTCCGGTGTAAAAATTGAAAGTTCGGCCCGAGCCCGGCCCTGCCCGTTTACATTTTTACCGTTCTCGTCTCGGCCCGTACAAAAATCAGTGAAAACAGGCCCGGCCCGTCCCGACTAAATTTCTACAAAAAATTCCGTTTTTTCTCGACATACAATTAAGATTCTTTTAATGAATACTACATGCATATTTATGGGAATATTTTACAGTATATTTTAAATTACCATGCGTTCGCAAAATAGAAAACACACAATGGTAAACATTAACGATTACTTACAGTGTTTTAGTCAACGTCTCTACAGACGTTTCAAAATTTAAATAAGGGTTCATTAAAAGATTATTGTAGTTTAGAATAAAAGGTTAAAAAACATGATAACTTTTGAAGATGTATTTTTTGAATTTGTGAAAATATTTCTGTCATTTTTAAGGCTTTTCTGAAATCCAAAGAAGCTACATTTTGATACATTTATGAATTCATTTCTTTTCGGAAACGCATGAAATTGGCAGGTATTCTTATTCAGAAACCATGTAAATGCCGTTTTTTTCTTAGATAAAAGTAATATATCTTTCAGAAAATACTGGCAAAGTTAGCGTTTTGAATCGAATTTCCGGAAGCGATAGCACAGGAAAGGAGAAAAACGTACAGTCACGTGACAAGAGTCTCTGTTATCTCTGTACGTAATTTATGAAAAATGGAACCGCTATTCGATCCCAAATGCCTTCAATACTCAGGCCTGTCAATTTTATTCCTTTATAGTTAAAAATGAGTCAGAAAATGTGTCTGAGAGTTTCGCATTGTTGAGCAGTAAATATGAGAACCACCTTAAGGTACATTTCCAAAGATACTGTTAACAGAAGTTCATTATCGCTATTAATAATTTTACAAAACATAATGCCTGTCCTACACATCCTGAGAACGATTAATACCAGTTCCATCCCGGCACAAGTCTGCCGAAAATTAAACCCGGGATCAGGCATCATGTAACTGTACGATGCCGATCTCTACGATGGACATGTTACATTTTTGTATTGATGTTGTTAAACTCGCATCGGCTCGTAACGCACATTTATACTTCTCGAAAAAGTCATACTCATTGGAAATGGCCTCGTATTTTATCTGCTACTCTCAAATTCTTATATCGGACCGATAGGCCCGATTAATTTTTTTTATCGGCCCGGCCCGTTGAAAAAATTGCCCTAATTCTGCCGGCCCGGCCCGTTTAAAAATTCTCCTCCATTCCGCCTGCCCGCCCCGGCCCGGGCACGGGCCAAGCGCGGGCCCGTGCAGACCTCTAAAGCAAGTATGTATTTTCTAATAACTTCTTTTATATATTCTGGTGTCAGTCCATTATTTCACCAGTTTACAAACAGAATTACTTCGCGCTGGAAAGGGTTAAACCTTATTTGACGATGAAATTTTGTTTACAGTATTTAGAATGTATTGGAAGGTGTTCAGAATCTATTACTGACGTGTTGCTTTCTTGTTATTGTGTTGTTCTTATCCAAAATATTTTTAGCAGGCTGTTTTTCCTGATTTCCGGTGATTTAATACTAAATATTTTAAGATTAGAAGAAAGAAGATGACGATTAAAAATGAAACTGATTGCTTGTGTTTACGGAAGGAAACTAAAGAAAGAAAAATTTATTGAAAAGAAAATATCATTACTAAAAAACTATTTCGATATCTTCCGTTTCTTTGGGAAATAAATTGTTTAAAGGAGAATTTTTCCAAGAAACCTCTATTTTTGTGGAAAAGAGGAGAAGCTTTTAAAGCAAATTATTCTCACACGCGTTTTTTTTTTTTTTTTTTTTTTTTTTTTGTTGTTGTTGTTTTAGTTTTTTTCAGTCAGATTTATATTTCAGTTATTTTTTTTAGTTAAGATTTGTCTATATTACAAAAGTCAAACGTATCCGTAAGTAACGTTGACGTCATTTTGACGTTGGTAACACCTGACAATTAAATTTCACTTTTTCTGCAATTTTTTAGACTTCTGAAGATTGCATATTTTCAATAATTACAACGCCGTATTGAGAAAAAATTTACTTTAAAATGCAATTTATTTGTAAACTGTACCACAACTGACTCCTTTTTTTTATGTTAAAAAATATATGAATATATCATGTATGATATTTTATAATCCTCCCGAAAAAAATTGTCCGATTGAAGATTCCAAACACGCTTAGACTTAAAACAATATAATCAGTTCTGCATTTGTTTCCTGATACCATTACATATCAAATTTAAAATTGCACTAAAATAAATAAATAAATAAAATACCAGTTTAACACATGCGTACTCAAACAACGTGCTTAAACACTGAAATAATCAAAATAAAAAAACGGCGTTTATGAATAGTGAAATATTTAGCAATTTGACTATTAACCACTGACAACGATTGGCAACCATTGGTAACTATTTCTTTAAAAATACATAAAAGGGAGGGGGGGGGGGAATTGTACTTTGTGCCAATATATTAAGAAATAAAAACAACGTTAGAAAAAAGCACAAATGGGAATATGTATAAATCGCAAACGCTGTTTCGAAGCCTCTAAGGTGCTCATCGAAGCCTCATCAGTGCTTAAAAATTAAAATGAAGATAAAATTAAATGAAATGTAGATTAAAAAGGGGGAATGCAGGGAGCCAGAGAGGCGTATCTTACAGCTGGATTATCAACGGCGAAATGCAACGGCGAAATACAAACGTCATTTCGCCGTTGATAGTCGAGCTGTGAGGTACGCCTCTCTGGCTCTCTGCACCCCCACTTTTTAATTTACATTTTACTTAATTTTATCTTCATTTTAATTTTTAAGCGCTGATGATGAAGTCTTTTTGCGTTTTATACACACTCCTGTTTGTGCTTTTTTATTTCTTAACCCTTCACTGCACGATTTTTTATATTTTATGAAAAAAATATTTGAAATCTATACATCGGTCTAAAAATGGGAAAATAGTAAAAAAAAATTAAATTTCAAATTTTCGGCTAAAATTTGATATTTTATGGCATGTACCCTATGCACACAATTAGGATTTTAAAATATTGTTTTGCTATATTTTACAACTAAATGAGCTTAAATTAATTAATTTTATCTGATTAACAATCTGCAACTTTTTTATATTAATATTTTTAAGTATTCAGTAAAAATAATGAAAGTAAATTTTACCTTTATAGGTTGATCGATTTTTTTGTTTGTTTGTTTCCGAAGAAGAAATTCTAATTTTTTGTCAAATGCAGCCATCTGACTTAAACAAAATAAGTATTATTCGATTCTATGGACTGTTCTTGATCAGGGATACAGATAATATTGGCCAATTTCATGGCGCATAATAAGAATTACAGTGTTTTTAGGTATGTGCCAGATATGGCACATGGCGCAGTGAAGGGTTAACTTTTTCTTTGACTATGACCATTTTTGAGAGTCTAAAACTAAAGTAATACCGCTTTTAGTAAATGAAAAAAAATCATGATTTGAATAAGCAAAAAAACAAAACAATTAATGCGATTTGTTTGAAAAATATATCTCAATTTACTGATTTTTTACGGTTTTAAAAATAATTTAAAGTGTGCTTTGAAAAGAAAATCTAACTCTATCGCTAGCAGCCTGATTATGAAAGTTTAATCCGTCTATGCTTGGAATAATAGAAATAGTTCAGCATTTGTTTTCGACTAATATTCCATAACGAAATTAAAATTTTATCAATAAATGAATGAAATAGCACAAATAAAACACGAATTTTAACAGACATGTGATTGGACTACGTACCTAAATAATTGAAAATATCAGAATAAAAAAGGCTGCTGTAAGTAGCGAAGTCTTTGAAGATTTCTTCAAGTATTAACTCCTAACATGCGGCGAATATGAAACCACTACTTTTAATAAAATACAAACCCTTATTTGAATACAATACTGATATTTTCCCCATAAAAATGCTTTTAGGTGTTATTAGTGGGCAATCTAAAACAATATGTAATATACAAAAAATCTATTAGAGTATTGAATTATGAGCAAAAGCTTCTCATCTATAATCTGTAACTTCAGAAGCTTAGGTTGGATTCCCTAGTCATTTGAATTAAAAAAGTAAACTTCATTAAAATGTGCACAACCTTTTTCCAATATTTTATTCAATCGTAGAAACAACCAAATTGTTGAGCAATTTTCCAAACCTACAAACAACACGTTAAACGTTGCATTGTAAGTGATATTAAAAATCTCTCTATTCTAAAAAAAAGTAACTTACGCTGTCACCGCCGCCGCCGGTTTTGAATTTTTTGTGATCGGAGGTCTTTCTCCGTTAATATTAAGGAAAATACTGCATACAAAAATATGAAAATCAGCGGTATTATAGAGAAATGTTTGATAAACACGCTGATGCAGACAGTTTTCAAATCGAATAAATATTGTAAGAGATATTTAATGCTAAAGTTGGACAAAATCGTGCCATTAAAAAAGTTTTATAGTAGCAAAACTATACATGGGAATTAATTCATTTTTAGATCATTTTATACGTTAGAATTTCCCGGTGTGCAGACTGCATTCACTTTTTTAATTTGACTCATTTTTGAGGTTTTATTTCTATTTTAAATTCAAATTTTCAGCATTTCGAGAGATATTTTTTACTTATTTTAGGAAATGGTATTAATTTAAACTGTTATTAACTGCATAAACAGCACACATAATAATGTTTGCTTCAAATTAAAAATTTAGTTACACGTGACTATTATTTTAACAGAAAAAAAACTTTCAAATTAGAATTATATAATTACTTGTGAAAAGCAGGAACTTACTGAAAATTACTTCATAAAAACTATATTTACACGTGAATCTTTTAAGGATATTGTAAAATAATGAATTCATTAACATGTTAGAAGTCTTAAATAGGAGAAATTACGTCACATTTACGTCACATTACACTTATTACGTAAAATGAACAAAAAGTAATATTGCAAAACAGTTTAAATTTTAAAATTGCGCCAGACATTAATTTGATATTTTGAGATTATATTAATAAGATTAATATTAATTTTATTGAACGCGTTTAGACTGCTTCCGAGCGATTATTTAGTAATGTAATAAAAAATAAAAGATTACACACTGAAAATGAAGTGTCATCAACAAAAAATATGATTTGAAAGAGAAAAATATGTGAAGCAGAATATAAAGAAATTGCTTAAATGGTTTAGTTAAGATTCGTTAACCATCTGTGTCTTTTCCGTCAAAAGAAGGCATTGGTATTTGTAAAATAGATTTGCATTTTGATGCAGATTTGCTTATTATATTAGCTTATTTTGAAATGTTTAACTGATTTTATTTAATCAAAGACGAAAACAGCCATTGTATCTTTTAACAGCAGCTGATTTTTCCTTAAAATTCTTCAATGGAAGAAAAATGAATAGAAACCCATTTATAGGGAGATCGCCACTGTTTTTTAAATTATTATTCAATCTTTCAAAATCTTTTTAAAGTCAATCAAATTAGCGTGCTTTTAGAGACTGCGGCGTCTGAACGGGGGTTGGCGAGCGTAGCTCGTAGGGGGACGAGCCCCCTAGTGGCATAAAAAAAGGAAAGTATTGTGATTAATAAAATAGAGAAAGCCTTATATTTTTAAAATTGTAATAATCTGAGTTTAGATATTAATATTTTGAGATGAAGATGAAAATCACAAAGTATTTTTAAATAGTTGTACATATCACAGTACCTGATTATCCAAAAGGTAGGACCCTAAAATAACTCAAAAAAGGAGTTTTCAGTTCCCAATTTTTGAAAATGGACACACACACACACACACACACATACATATATATATATATAGCTTGTGCAAATGTGTCTAATGCAAGAGTCTATTTCGGCAAAATATTTTTACCTGACTGTGAAATCTGATGTGATCAATGCTGGTAACTAAACATATGGCATGCGGATGTTCTCATTTATAAGCCTACACACATTCCCCTATTTTCAGAGACGACCCTGAAGATAGGTTTAGTGCTGCTGTGGTACAGATTATATTCGGTAAAATAAATCCATTTGGAATATTTTTTCCTGCTACATGTTTCAATATTACACTTAGTAATTAAGTATTTAAAATAATCTTTACCCTTTTATATTGGGATAAAAAAAAAAAAAAAAAAAAAAAAAAAAAATATTTTATTTAGTTATGTTCCCAACAATATCTGTTTAATTTAATAATAATACTTTTTAGGTGAATATTGCAAACATAACTCATCATGAGTCTTCATTTTAGACAAATGAAGAAGACAAATGTCTATATTAGGTAGATTTCGTATAAAATACTACTTATTACATGCTCCCCTATGCTGGAATTTCGGAAATTTTTTTGCAGATCTACGCCGATCATGACCTCTAGAACCCAAAACCACTGCCAGTAAAAAACTTTATCTATCTATCTATCTATATCACTTTTTTATGGGCACGATAACTTTCGTAATTCTGCATAAATCTTTTCCAAATTGATACATAAAATCAATGAGCATAAAATCTGGGCCACGTTTGTTAATAGGCAAAATCGGACCCAGGGGCTGAAAATAGGGAGGGGATTTGCGAAAAACGAAAAGTCCCCATAACTTCTTCATTATCATACATATCGACTCAGTTTAAAGTTTTTATTACTTCTAGAAAAACGCCAAAACTATATGTATGACAGATTTTTGATAAAATTAAAAATGGGCTCAAGGGGCGAAAAAAAGAAACAGGGTTTTGGGAAGAAAAAAATTCCTAACTTCGTCAATTCCCAAGATATCAAATCCAATTAAATTCATTATAAATTGATTTATTATCTACAACTTTTATATTGACAAGTTTTTGGTAGGACCAATTCTTACCGCAAAAAAATTAAAAACGAAAACAAAAAGGGGCGGGGGTTGAAGAAGAAAAAATCAATAACTTCGTCAATTCGCAAGTTATTCAATCCGCATAAATTTATTATACATCTTATGAATATTATCTACAACTTTTATATTGACAAGTTTTTGATAGGACCAATTCTTACATCAAAAACAAATTAAAAATACATAGAGATAGAAGAAAAAAAATGTATTACTCAAATCCGAACTGTCTTTTTTCTGTCTCATTTATAAATTCATTTTTGCTTTCAAACGCATCCAATTGATAGGTTCACGTATTCAGAAACTATATAATGTGCCGTAATGGTCGATTTTTTGATAGCAGCAGAATATATTACAAAAAATGATGTCAAAGTGGGTATTTTGAATCGAATTTCTCGAAGCGATTGTGTAGGAAACGAAAAAAAATGATCCTACTGAGAAAATAATTGTTTATAAATCAAGTTCTAATTAATTGAACGAAAAATAAAAACATAGGTTGCTTATAAATCTCTTCATAAATCACGTCAGCAAGCTCCATGTTTTTCCTTTCCGAAATGAATCTGAAAATGTGTTGGAAAATTTCGAGTTGTTGAGCATGGAAAAATAATTTTTAATACTGCCTTAATATATGTAGTTCTGGTAAAACTGGCTCTTATATAAAAATGAAATTAAAAACTCGTCAAAAGCGGCCAAATAAAATTGTTAAAGTGGATTTATCTCTAATCATGATTTAGCTTTTGTTAGTGAAATTAGTACTTAACTACGAAATCTATCTCCACCTGTAGGCCGAGTTGGCGAGGATGTTTTTAGACATCTTATGTAATGCAAAATGCTAATAATTATAATGTAAAAAACGTGGAAAAAAGTAGGTAAATTGCTGAATATATTGCTTTCAGAATAACAGATGCAAACGTAATACTTTCAAAAAATATAGTATAATTTAAAATAGTAAGATGCGTAATAAGGTACAGTAATACCTCGACTTACGTCCGTAATTCGTTCCAAGACTGCGACGTAATTCGAAAATGACGTAAGTCGAGGTACATTTAGATAAGTAAAAGAAAGTATAAGTAATAAAAATTCATTAAAATCTAATGATCATATTCTATTGCATTTAGGGATTATGTTACACATATTTAACATTAGCTAAAAAAATGTTTTTGCAATGCAAGAATTTGGAATAAATCAATAAGTTGTTTAATTATAGAATTTATTGTTCTTCTAGCTGCCCCGTTCGAGTCTTTGAGCATGTAAACAAATCTTACAATGAAGTTTGAACAGACAAATTTTTCTTTTTGTTTCTCTTAGAAGCTCTTTGTAACAGCAGAATAACAGCAGCGTTCTAAGTTTTTTTCCAGTCATAGCTACACTTTGCTCGTCTGAATCAATATTTTCAAGAGCCGTCATTCCAGCTTCAATAAGGTTTAGACCTTCGGCTAATTTTGCAACCAACACAATCTTTCCCCTTCTTCCTAGGCTCAAAATCTTCATCTATATTTTACGCATTGTTTCTTTAATTCGATAAGTTTGTCGATGGTTAATTCCGAGTCAAGGGAATTTTTGAGTTCAACAACATCTTCAGCATCCATTTTTGAGTTGAGTTCTCGTCCATTTTCGAGGATTTCATGAATTAAGAGCAATACATAATCACAATTTTCACATGTTATACTAGTTTCTGCGAAGGAGAAGGGCACAGTCTATTCCAAGCATGTCTCATTGTTTTTTGCTGAATTTCATCCCATGAATCTTCTATGACTGTGACTGCATCTGTAATGTTAAATTTCCTCCAAAAGTCTTCAAAAAAGTTCAAAGTATGTCTTAATTAAGGAAAAAAAAATTTCCAGGCCAGACGACGTAAATGCGGGGTGGTGTAAGTCGAGGGGACTTAAGTCGGGATAGCCTCCTCCGATCCGAAGGTAAACTAACACTGCGACACATTCATTGATTTTGAACAAACAAAAAGACACCATAGATGAGAGAGGGAGCTCTTTTTCTGAAATTGATACTTTAGGGGGGTGGTCATTGACGTTCACAAATACCGATCTAAAATTACTCACCCTTAAAATATCGATTTAATCATTGATAACCTATAATTGCGCAGTAACAAACTGAAGTCTTTCAATTAATTAGTCTTTCTACAAATCATCAAAATTTTTATTGTTTTTTATTGTTTTTAAATTAATTAATCAAGAAAATTTCTTACCTTCTTGGACACACAATCTGGATTGCATTTTGCAATGCCGGATGATAATAACTCTTATTTTATGGATAAATAAGCCACAGTGCTGCCATTTATTGGTTTTGATCCAAAGCCAAAAACATTCAGCTATATAAAAGTATATATAAAAAAATAGATTAGTTTATATCCTCCTCGGTTCGGAAGTTCCAAATGCGTTACTTCAGAACTGAGGAGAATATTGTAGAGCATCATGTGTATATGCATTACAAGAATGCAACTTTTTAAAACGCAACAAAAATCGAAAAAATTCACATCAATTAATGAATTAATAGAAAAGCACAATAAAAATATGTAGATTAACATATGCAAAAAAGCATCATTTTAGAATTTATGATTAATGTTATTTTAAAATCCTACAGAAGCGTTAAAAGAAGTTGCTAAATTTTATTATAAAATACAATTTAATAATCTCTCTATTCTAAAAAAAAGTAACTTACGCTGTCACCGCCGCCGCCGGTTTTGAATTTTTTGTGACCGGAGGTCTTTCTTCGTTAATATTAAGCAAAATATTGCATACAAAAATATGAAAATCAGTGGTATTATAGAGAAATGTTTGATAAACACGCTGATGCAGACAGTTTTCAAATCGAAGAATTATTTTAAGAGATATTTAATGCTAAACTTGGACAAAATCGTTCCATTAAAAAAGTTTTATAGGAGCAAAAACTGTACATGGGAATTTAATCATTTTTAGATCATTTTATACGTTAGAATTTCCCGGTGTGCAGACTTCATTTAGTTTTATAATTTGACCCATTTTTTGAGGTTTTATTTCTATTTTAAATTCAAATTTTCATCATTTCGAGAGATATTTTTTACTTATTTTAGAAAATGGTATTAATTTAAACTGTTGCCAACTGTATAAAGTGCGCAAATAATAATGTTTGCTTCAAATTAAAAATTTATTTACACGTAACTATTACAAACAGAAAAAATACTTTCAAATTAGAATTAAATAATTACGTATACAAAGCAGGAACTTATTAAAAATTACTTCATAAAAACTATATTTACACGTGAATTTTAAAAGGGAAAGGATATTGTAAAATAATAAATTCATTAACATGCGTTAGAAGTCTTAAATAGGAGAAATTACGTCACATTTACGTCACATTACACTTATTACGTAAACTGAACCAAAAATAATATTGCAAACAGTTTAATTAAAAATTGCGCGAGACATTTATTTGATATTTTTAGATGATCTTTTCAACTATTTTTGTTAGGACAGCGCAAATAATATTTCATTTCTAACAAAAGTATTTTCATGTGAATATTAAAAAGAGAAAGAAAAGTTTGGTGAAAATTACGTCAGATTAAAAACGATACATTTAAAATGTCTTATTTAAAAGAACTTTCTTTTCACTTTGTTAAAAAATACCGGGAAACAAAGACTCTGTTTACTTAATTCATTTTGTATTAGCTTATTTTGAAATGTTTAACTGATTTTATTTAATCAAAGACGAAAACAGCCATTGTATCTTTTAACAGCAGCTGATTTTTCCTTAAAAATCCCCAATCTAAGAGAAATGAATAGAAACCCGTTTATAGGGAGATCGTTACTGTTTTTTAAATTATAATTCAACCTTTCAAAATCTTTTTAAAGCCGATCAAATTAGCGTGCTTTTAGAGACTGCGGTGTCTGAACGGGGGTTTGCGAGCGTAGCTCGTAGGGGGCCGAGCCACCTAGTATTGAAAAAAAAAATGCAACATAATTTATTAAAAAGAAACTTTTTAAAAATTGATAAATACTATATATAAAGAGAGAAAATATAAGCGTATTTTTTAACCATTTCCTTTCCACAAAAAATATAAAATCAATATGTATATGCATTGAAAGAGTGCAAATTTTTGAAACACCACGCAAATCGAGAAAATAAGTATTATAATAAATAATGATTTAATAGAAAAGCATAATAAAAATGTCGAGATTAAAATATCCAAAAAAGCGTCATTTTGAAATATATGGTTAACCTCTTGCGGTCTGTGACGTACGCAGCGTACGTTATGCTATTGTGTTCATTTACGACAATGACGTACGCGTCGTACGTCATGATACCTTCCTGATTTTTTTAATTAGACATTCCAAATTCTCACCAGAATGTTTTAACTCTTATTTCTGCTATACCAGATGATAGATTTGCCATAAAAAAATATAAAACAAAATTACCAATTAAATTTTTGTGGTGTAAATTCAAAATTTCTAAAAAAAAAAAAAAAAAAAAAAAAAAAAAAAAAAAAAAAAATCTACCAGATGCGGCATAGCACTGGTGGCGAGTGACATACATCCGCTAACAGCGCCAGAGCGCAAGCGGTTAGTGTTATTTTAAAATCCTACAAAAGCGTTAAAGGCTTATACAAAAGAAGTTGATAAATTTTAGTTTAAAACACAATTTTTTAAAATAAAATGTAATAACATTGAAGAAAATGCAACTTTGATTTAATAAAAATAAACTTTTTTTGAATTAATAAATACTATACATAAAGAGACAAAATAAAAGCGTACCTTTTTACCCTTTCACTTTCCCCAATATATATATAATCAATATGTATATGGATTGAAAGAATGCAACTTTTTAAAACACCACAAAAATAGAAAAAATAAGTAATAAATAATGATTGAAAAGAAAAGCATATTAAGAATGTCTAGATTAACATATGAAAAACAGCATTATCTTAAAATGTAAGGTTAACTCTATTTTAAAATCCAATAAAAACATTAAAGACTTATAAAAAAGAGGTTATTAAATTTTAAATTCATTTAACAAAATTTAATAAAACCGAGGAATATTCAACTTTGATTTAATAAAAATAAAACTATTTTTAAAAAATAAATGTTATGCATAAAAAGAGAAAATAAAAACATATATTTTTGACCTTTCACTTTCCACAAGAAATATAAAATAAATAATTATATAAATAAAAATATATGAAATGCCAAATATATAAGTGAAGTGAAACGTAGCTGATAAAATTTCCTAAAATAGATGCTAATTTAAATCAATATTTGAAGAATAAAATTGAAATTATGTGCATTTCACTTTTGCAGACTGAGTAAAGATATACAATTTGAAAGAGAAAATGCATTATAAATAACTTTTCATCTTCAGAATTTAGAATTTTTTTAAACCAATTTCTAAGAATGAAAATTTCAATACAGTTTAAAAAAAACTTTACCAATAATTTTATAAATTGTGAGAGTTAAGAATAATTTTTCGTTTACAAGAAGTTTTTATGATGATTTTTCCCTAAAGTTATTTTTACTTCACAGAATCATTAGCGTATTTAGAAAAGATTTAATGTGTTTTTATAGTAAGACAAATTGTTGATAACATTGTTGAGTCCACAGCCAGGTTTTGTGTCAAATCGTAACGATGAACTTATTGCATATAATTAATTATTCGCAAGAAACGCACACACACGCATAAAAAAATTATTAGTTCTGTATACTTTTGCACTAGAGTATATGAGTTTGCTGCGGATGCTGTCACGGAAATTTCTCCGAAATGGCTATAGTTAGCCAGATAAACAAACTGTTAACTGAGACTCTTTCCATTTTATAATTCTATATTACCTGACTTAAGCAATATTAAATATATATATATTTGAATTTGCCAAACTTTGATAATTGGGTTCATCTGATAATAGAACTTCCCCCATAGCTCTATAACTAATCAACGTAAAACGATGTGTTACATATTCAACCATCCCTGAAAAGTATCAAAGTAACAGTGCAAGTCTAATCAAAATCTGCTCCATACAGCCTAATAAAAAAGTTAATCTTTCATAATCAGGTTGACTTGATTACTGAACTCTCCCCACATACCTTTCTAACTAAGCAACGTAGAACGATATTTTATACCGGGTGATTATAATTAAAGTTACGATTTCAAAAATCGATAATTTTAAAACTACTGGTCAGAATGACTTGATATTTTAGCAGAACAGGATAATAAGGCAATGAAATTTTGTTTGGCGAAGGAAAAAAATTATTCCAAAATGTGCCGATAGATGGCGTTGTCAGCGTAATGTTAAGGGAAAGACCAAAAATATAATCGTTAAATACAGGAATGTTGTTAGCCAAAAGGAAAAAATACAGTTCAGGGATTTACTAAAAATTTATTAGCGAAAAGACAAGAATACGTGTTTACAGCGACAACAGCGATAATGACAAAAAATGAAAAAAAAAGAGCTTTATGGAACAAACATCTTACTTATGATTAAGGCATAAGTTGTTCGATATGCCCTCCGCCTTGTTCCGCTACTAATTGGAAGCGCAAAACGGCATGCTCCACAACAGATCGGAGGGTATCTGTACTGATGCAATGCGTGTGGTGTGTGATGCTTGCCTTCAAGTCGACTAGATTCTGAATCCGCCCGCTGTAAACAACATTCTTCAGGTACCCCCAAAGCCAGAAATCACACGGGTTTAAGTTGGGGGAACATGGCGGCCACGTTGTTGGAAAATGGCGGCTTATGATCCTATCATCTCCGAAATTAGCACTCAGTAGCTGCTTCACAGGGTAGCAATGTGCGGAGGAGCGCCATCTTGCATGGATATTGTGCTATCCACACACTGACGCTACTGAAGTGCCGGAAGGACATGGTTACGCAAAAGTGCTTCATACCGCTTGCCAGTAACGGGACCCGCAGGTGTGATCTCCTTGAAGAAAAACAGACCGACGATAAACGCTGCCGTTATTCCGCACCACACAGTGACCTTTTCAGACTGAAGAGGCAATGGCTGTAGCTGGGACGGATTCTCGGTTGCCCATATCCTGCAATTTTGCGTATTTACAGAACCTTGCAAATGAAAGTGGGCTTCGTCAGACCACAGAATGTTCCATGGTCATCCGTTGTCCACTTCCATCCGGGCAAGAAATTGTAGTGCAAAAGATTGACGTGCTTCCAGGTCAGCAGGTAGCAACTCCTGCACATGCGTTATCTTGTACGGATAACAGCGCAAGATGTTCCGTAGGACTTTGCGCACCGTGCTGTTCGGCATATCCAGTTTTCGGCCAATTCCCCATGCACTGCTGATTCCAGCCTCACTGTTAGTCTGTTCTTGTAATGCTGTAGCCACATCTTCCACTGCCGCAGCCAAAACTGGTTTCCTTCCTCTACCCCGTTTAACGTCAGATGAACCGGTCTCTTCGAATTTAGAAATCATTTTTCGCAGACCATTTGTGGTTATTGGACCCCTGTTTATGGATTTGAATGTCCGAAACTTCCTAATAGCTGTAAGTGCACAGTCATCGTTCTTATAAAAAAGCTTCAAGAGCAGAGCGTGATGCTTCATAGTGAGAGTCATGATGAAGCATTCAGGCAAAGAGCTAGTGCTCTGTATTTTTATGGAAGCTATGTCTGCGGTGCGCATGTCACGTATTAGTAATTTCCATATCTCCAGACAATGTGAACCCCGAAAGCGCCATCTATCGGCACATTTTGGAACTACTGATTTTTTTCCTTTGCCAAACAAAATTTCATGGCCTTACGATTGTTCTGCTCAAATATCAAGTCATTCTGATCAGTATTTTTAAAATTATTGATTTTTGAAATCGTAACTTTAATTATAATCACCCGGTATATTAAAACTACTCCGGAACAATGATCAAACTAACAGTTCTAGTCCTATGAAAATCCTTTCAATAAAATATAATAAAAAGTCTAATCTTTCGTAATTGGGTTCACCTGGAATTTTCCAATAGCTTTATAAATAAGCAATGTAGAACAATGTCAACCTGAATTATAAGCGGCCGGAATAAAATACGAATTTGCATTTTTCATGTATGATTCTTCTACATTTCTATACGATTTTTGTGGGATATATTCAATGAATGTACCAGAAAATTGAAATATGTTTTCAACAATAACGATTATAAGATAAGAATTGCCGATGTTAGTTGTTTTGATCGAAAAATAAATATGTTTTGATGGAATTTTCAGAGAGCTGTTTAGAATAGAAAAGTTGTATCTTTATTTTTTTTTTTTATAGCAAAGGAAAAACATGTTTGAAGTATTGTTTATCTGTAAAACTTAAAACAATAAAGAATTTTCTCATCCTTTATGAATTTTGCATCAAAAAGTTTCCAAGCATTTAATATGTTTTAAATTGAATTTTTAGAATAACCTCCAGACTAAACATTTTCAAAGTAGATTTTTTTTTTTTTTTTTTTTTTTTTTAATGGAAGCCTAACTATATATATCTATATGGAAAATATTTAGAATTTCTTTTTCAATAAATTTAGATTTCTATTCCAAACTCATTCTTAAGTTGCTACATTCCATAAATCTATTTTCACATTGGCTGTTTTCATTAATTCATTTTTCTTCTTTTGTGATAAATCATCAAAATAAGCTATTATTTATGTTAAGTACTTATAAATGTAGCTTTATAAGCATTTTCTCATAAATATTTTAAATTCGACTAGGATATCCATTAGTTTTTTTCTGTCTTACGATCTGTTAACCAATATTCAATCACTCATAAACAATATCGTAAAACAATTGAAAAACTTAAAAAACATCAATAATCACATCAAACGGACATTGTTTTTTTTTTCATTTATTACACAAGCTTTCAATAATTAATTAACAACCCAGATCTATCGAAAAAAATGTCTAACTTATAAATATGAACACTTCAAATATGCAACTGAGCAATGAGATATCAAGAAGCAACATAAAAATATGAAAACGACATCGCAAGTTTTATAATGTACATATCAGATCAAAAGTGGTCAAAACCTAACGCATCATTATTCCCAGAGCAGGATGTTTAATTTGAAATATGGCACTTCGAATAACTATAGAGGTTATGTAATAGATTCTCATGCTGTTAATAAGGCAACAAATTACGCTCATCTGGAAGCGTGGATTTTAAATTCAGAAGGGTCGGGGGGAGTGGTTTAGCGTCATGCCACGGCTCATCGAAGAATATGTGCGGAGTTCACAACCATAGTAAACCAACTCCATTTTGAAAAAAATGAGATAGTCCATTTAGAAGGTGCACAAAATCTGCTTTATCCACTCCCATAGCGAATCAAGTCTGTTATCACATTACTTTCTCATATCTGCACAAAATTTATATGAAAAACATATACCGTTGGAATGTCGCATTCCCCTTGTACTATATCGAAATAAAATTGAAGAAAAACTTGCTTAAAAGGTGCATCTAATATGTCAAAAATATAAAAGATGTCACAAATATAAAATATGTCACAAATGTAAAATATGTTATTACATAATAATGTAGTTTTTAAAAACTTAAAAACATTCAAAATTTCGCGCCGAGTGCTTTCGAACAGACCCTGATCGTCATCAGATCAGCTTTGATTGCGCTCAATCAAATTTCATCTTCAATTTTATTTCGATATTTCATCTGTTTACAGACTTGGTTTACTGTGGTAGTGGATAAAACAGATTTTATGTACCTTTAGCCCAGTGGTTAGGAGGTTGAATTTGGAATTAATTAGGGGAAAGCTGGAAATTGTTTTAATCCCTTCAGTTTAGGTCTAGAATGAATGTGCTACATTTTCTCCCTCGTACTAGGTGAGCGTCAGGAAATATGTATAGATTTATAGTCAAAAAACACGTTTTGTTTTACATACCAGAACAGTATCTCAAAACAGCTAACTCTGTCAAAAACATTGTCAATACAAATGTTGTAGAGCTTAAAATTCTGAATAAAATGAAGGCTTAGATGTCTTATGTTCCCTCAGCCGTTGTTTAGAATTGTTTGGCGATTTTTTGTTGGCGTGTTGGCGGTGTTTATAGCTATGGCAACCTCGATATGTGGAACCCCGTGTGACGTGTGTATTCTGACGTGTTGTGTTCTGGCAACCCCTGAGAAGTGGTGGATTTTGTGGATTTTGTGGATGTGTTTTGATATCGTGTTGTATCGTCCTGTCTTTTTATTTTTATGTTAAATTTATTGGATGTATGTGAATGACTATGGTTTCTGTAATCCGTTTAAACGCTTTTACTGAAGTAGTTAAGAAATATGAGGAAATTTTGAGAAGAAAAGTAGGCTTGTATATTGTGTCTCAATGCGTATTCATAAGCCTATTTTGGAAAACGACGGTGGTGTTATGAGAGAGATTTCGTGCTGGAGCTTTCAAGAAAGCAGATATCTGTTAAGGTATGTTGATAATTTTATGTATATTTTGCTGCTTTAAGAGTTTTTTACATTTTGAGATTGCTAGAAAGCGAGAACAGCTGAATTTTAAGAATGCTACACCGGGAGAACTGCTGAATGCAGTGATGCTTTTTTTCTGTTAATGTGCGCGAAGCGCTCATACAAGATTGCTGATTGCCACTTTAGCGAGTTTCGTTTTTTATGTATATTTTGCTGCTTTAAGAGTTTTTTTTAATTTTGAGATTGCTAGAAAGCGAGAACTACTGCATTTTGAGAATGCTACACCGAGAGAACTGCTGAATGCAGTGATATTTTTTTCGGTTAATGTGCGCGAAGAGCTCATACAAGATTACTGATTGCCATTTTAGCGAATTTTGTTTATTATTTACATTTTATTTTTGTTAGGCGAAACATGCGTATAACCGGTGCTTGTCGACATTTACTACTTGGCAGAAAAGGGGTTTCCACGCCAAGAAAAATTCCAAGATAACGGCCGTGGGAACTTATGACATCTGTTCCAAAATGAGTACCATCAGTAATATTTTTCTTCAACATTAAGGTCGCAATTCTATTTCAAAATTTTGCCTTAATCGCTAATCAAGAACTTGAAGCCGGGAGAGACCAAGTTAACTTAACAATATCTCGAAACAGCTAGCTCTATCAAAAACATTGTCAATACAAAAGTTGTAGAGCCTAAAATTCTGAGTAAAATGAGTGCCTACACTAAATATTTTTGTTCAATATTAAGGCCGCAATTTTGAGATATTGTTAAGTTAACTTGGTCTCTCTTGGACTCAACCTCATGATTTAAAAGATTTTGAAATAGAATTGCGACCGTAACGTTGAACAAAAATATTAATGATGGTACTCATTTTATTCAAAATTTTATGCTCTACAGCATTTGTATTGACAATGTTTTTTATGGAGTTAGCTGTTTTCAGATATTGTTAAGGTAATTAAAAAAAACGTGTTTTTCGAAAATAAATATGTACATATTTTCTAACATTCACTCAAATACGAGGAAGAAAACATACTACGTTCATTTTAGACCTAAACTGAAGGGATTAAAACAATTTCCAGTTTTCTCCTAACTAATTCTGAGTTCAACTCCCTAACCACGGGTCTAAAATTTTAAAGTAGAATTGTGACCTTAATTTTCAACCAAATATTAAGTGTAGGTACTCATTTTACTCAGAATTGTAAGCTCTACAACATTTGTATTGACAATGTTTTTGAGAGAGTTAGCTGCTTTGAGATACTGTTACGGTATCTAAAAAAACGTCTTTTTTGACTATAAATCTATACGTATTTTCTAACGCTGACCTACTACGAGGGGGAAAACTTAGCATATTCATTCTAGACCTAACATAAATGAATTAAAACAATTTTCAGCTTTCCCCTAATTAATTCCGAATTCGGCCTTTTTTTCCTCCCCTACCACTGGGCTACTTCTAAATGGACTATATCAGTTTTTTTTCACAGTGGACTTGGTCTTATGGTTGTGAGTTATGTTCATTGAAAAGAGGTCCTACGACCTTACAGCAAAAATACGACGAATAATAATCTCTCTTCAAGAAAATGAATTATAAGTTGTGTTTTTCGAGCCATCGGCTTTGTCATTCATAAAATATAGTTCACACTAACACAATCCGGAGAAATATCACATGCGATTCATAAAGCGCATCCTTATAACATTGTGCGGTCACAGCTTTAATATTTTTAGTTTAAAGACTGTAAATATAAATGTCTTTTTAATAAGGCAGCAATACAATATGGGTTAAATTGTAAGTGTTGGGTACATATCCTTCTTAGGCCATTTGAAGATCTCTGCGTTGGGTTTACTAGAAAAAATTAAAAGAATACATATAGTGTTAAAAAGTATCTGTACAGTTAATATAGTATAGAGGGAAATGCAAATGAAAAAAGGACATAATTCACTAAATTTTGCTGTTATCGCCATTATTCATATTGCATTCGTTTTCCTCTAAAATATAATTCTTTCACTCATTTAATTCAAAAAAGATAACTTTCCTTTAAAATACATGCATGCATACACTTAAATTACACGTTCTTCACTTATTTCATTTAAAATACAAAAAATAAATAAAAATAATAAGAATAAATAATACCATAATGCAAAACATTTTATTTCAACTTTAAAGCACTTTTTCTAATTTACGAATGGAAAATTAAAGCTGTTATTAAGCTGAAATAAATTGATATTGGCCTGATTTACGTCTTTATTTATAAAAGTATCGAAAAAGCACTAATACTGAATTCGCGTTGTACACGTGATTTCATAGTTAATATATAAATTTAATGAAATCAGTATTTTTCTATCTAACTATTCTTTTCTTCGCAGGCATTAACTGTAACATTTTCTCTAAAATATTCTCTCCGTCTATTTCGACGGGTGTACCTAGTAAAAAAGTACAACATTTTGCTTGAACATATTCAGGAAAATTGATTTTAAGAATTCTAAAAAAATTATTTTTCTAACAACAGAATAAAATCAATATTCTTAGATAATGCAGTCTTTTTTTATTTTCATAAAAATATTCGAATCTAGAATTAAATCCAGAATACTGGAAATGTCATATGTTAGAATCAAAGCTCACGTAGTCGGTTACTGTTTCATATTATGTTTGTAGAAAATCTTCGTGATATGGTTTAGGCTTTCCATACATATATATTCTATCTGAAATGTATATTTTGTTAAAAGCAAACCTTCAAAATATGGTTATAATATCAGGGTTCGTACGGGTCCTTGAATTTTTAAACTAAGAAATTATTCGGTAGCAGTATTTCTTATAGATAATCTCTTCTTAAATAAGACGAAATGTCGCTCGTTTAAACTAGATTTATTTTTCTGTAAAAAAAATACTGATATTTGCCCTTGAAAATAACGGTACCCGTACGAACCCTGAATATGTATTATATTAATATATGAATGATAATAAATTATAATCTGAAGAAATTCATGTTCATTGCATTGTCTGTTTACAAAACGTGCTGGGAAAAAAAGAAAAAACGCGGGTCGATCTTTTATGAGCCGCACTATGCATGTTCCAGATAATACCTATAACTCCAGTAAGCACGTACATTTTGTATAAAACATACTCGGAATTTATCATTTAAAGACACTCATATAAGATATCACGACATTTTTTGTGTGTAATTTCGGAGCACTGTACTGAGTTATAACGCGGAGTTTGAGCGTTAGTTGTGAATTAGTGCGTTGACAGCGGTTTTTTTTACCCGACTGCCAAGAAGGGTTATGTGTTTAACGCGTATCTGGTTATGTGGATTTCTTTATAACCTCCAAACATCCTAATGGCTGGATGGATTTTAATGAATGATGTCTCTATCGATTAATCTTAACCGTCCGATGGTTATAGGCTAGATTTTGTTTTCATAAATTCAACATGGCGGTAGGGACGAAAAAAAAAATTACGCGCCCTATTGAGTGGCATATCATTGGATAGGTCTTTCAAAAGGAAGACGATGTTTCATTGACTATTTTACAGTCAGACGTTCTGTTTAAATGTTACACAACCTGTACGTTGTATAGGTAGGATCTCTATCTTTACTGCAACTCTAACATTCATAGACGGTGTTTCCTCACTCAGTCCTCAAAACAGTGTTTATAGATAGGAAGCAACAATTAAACACAACTTAAAAGTCATCAATTCAAGTAAATTAAAAAAAATAGGTAAGTTATATAAAAAATAGTTTCACATTGATGAGAAATAATTAGTTCACTTTTTACGCAGTCGGGTTTTTTGACTTTTTAAATTTAATTTTTACTTGTAAAGGACTTCCTTTTGAGCGTTCTGCAATTTTTACGATGGAAAAATTAGTTGAATAAAGAATTTGCTTCAAATTTTATATTTAAAATAAAATTTCCTGTGTCGAATCACTGAAAATGTTGCAGAAAACCTATAGTGAATCGTGCACATCAAAACACAGACATAAAAATGGTATGAAGCATTCAAAGAGAGTCGAGAAGTGGTAGTTGATATGCCTCGTTTTTGTAGACTTTCAACGGCTACCAACGACTGAAAAATAGATAATATCAAAAAGCTGCTCCTCGAAAATTGCCGTATGATTCATAGAGAGTTGGCTGAAGAGGTGAACATATCTTTTAAGTACGCTATGACGTTATGACTAATATATTGGGAATGAAACGCGTCGCCGCCCGTCTGGTACCAAAAGTGCTCAATTTTATTCTATCGTTGTTCAAGAAATTTTGGCCAGAAACGCAACGAATGTCATTGACCCAGCACCAAGCACAGTACTTGCTTCGTATGGCTCCGTGTAACTTTTTCTTGTTCCCGAAGTTAAAATTACCACTTCGAAGAATGCCAGTGTTGAATTCAGGCACTTTTCTCCTGGAGGGATTTCTGCGGCTCCGGGGGGATATTAAACAGTTCCGGGTGAGAAATTGCACATTTGTCTATTTAAAAACATAAAATCTCAAACCCTCTGACGGGCGCATGTCAATGTTCCGGGAAGTGAATCTCCCCCCGTCTCGACCCACCAACTGAGTTCAACACTAAAGAAGGCGAGTTAAGTCGATTGAGGACATAAAAGAAAATTCGCCGAAGGTGCTAGGCCATACCCCAATCCTCTTACGGAAAATGCATAGATGATTGGGTCTTGGGTTGGAATAGCTGTATTGAATTCGATGGGGGCTACGGCGAGAAAATAAATTTTGAAGAATATTTTTTTTTTGTGTGTGTGTTTTATTTAACAATTTCGGTTATTTTCTACACAGAATGCATATTTCTATTTTGCCGCAAATAATTTATGTAGTTTTATTCTTCAAGAGATGCATAATTTGTTGTCACTTTTAAGGTGACAACATATGACTCATTTTTTAAAAGAAATATCGCAAAAATAAGTATAATATTGACTGTTTTAAATAAATTAGCACATAATTTTTTCATTTTTTATTTAAATTATCTTGATGTCATTTTTTCTGATTTTTAAACTTTCAAGAATAAAGGACGCAGTATTTGATGCCAAAAATCTACTCAGGATAAAAGTAGCGATAGTCTACTAATTTTTTTTTTCAATAAACTCAACGATGTCCAAAGGCTAATTCCTAAATCTTTAGGTATAGACATATAGTTCCAATTACAAAAATGTTTTAAATGAGGTAAAAAGTATTTTAAAAGCAATTTGGATCAATAATTTTTTTTTAAACAATTACAAAATTTATATTTTTATACGGTCACCCGGCTCTATAAGTTATATTTAGTAAAAATATCTGATTACACTAAGAAGTAAGACAAAAAAAAAGTCCCGTTATTCTACGATTAAAACTGGCCGAGTAATAGCTGTTTAAAGAAGCATTTCGTTTGCTCCGAAATAGGGGTCATTCCTACATTTACTAGAAATATGAATAATCGTCGTATTAAAAAAATTAGTTGAGAGTAAAATTAGCATTACAGTATAAATTTGAAATCTATTTTGAATCTAACATATTAAAGAGAAATATACAACTTACAATAAAATATATGTTAAAAAATAACAGAATTTTTGTTAAATGAAATGACGAAAAGTAACAATCGCAATTCTTTACAAAATGATACACATTTTTAAATGCTATTAGATTATCTAAGCTAAAACTTAATTATTAAAAATTAAAGATATTTTAAAACTTTCTCGAAATGACTCCCTTCGGCTGAATGCAGAAATGCACACGTGAAATAAATTCTTCTAACTGTGTGTACGAACCCTCGAAGCACGGACCAACTCATCTGTGTTCAGATGCAGAAAATTATTATAAGTCATGCGTTTCAAAGTTTTTCAACTCTGTCAATTTTTTTGTTAGACGAATAGGACTCTTTTGCCTTACTTGTTAGTGTAATAAGGAATTTTTACTAAATATCACTTATAAGACCGGGGACCGTAAAAAAATTTAAATTTCGTAACTTTTTAAGAATTGTTTCTATTGATCAAAATAATTTTTAGAAATTTTGTTTACCTCATCTAAAACATTTTTGTAATTTGAACTGTATGCCTCTGACTAACGGTTTAAAAATTAGCCGTTGGAACCTTTGAGAGTGGACATCCTGTATATACAATTTTAGTTACAAAGAATGAAATGATTTACAATCTAACAATGAAGGTCTCCATACTGGGCATACTCAGAATATGTTGAAAAAAATGCTAGTGAAAGTACTCATGTATGTAATAGAGGACCAGTTAAAATTAGCGACGGAATTACAGTAGAAAATCTGTAAAAAGAATAAAATACTTTCGAATAATTGGCGTGAAAAGACGAAAGCGGCACGCAATTTGGCGAGCAGCACTTTTCCTCGCCAAAAGCAAACGATTTTAATGAATCTGAAAATTGTTTGTTAATTGATTTATGAATATGCGTTTTTTTTGTGAATTTCAACGTACACCATGAAAGAATTTATTATTATTATTATTATTATTATTATTATTACATTTTGTACTATACTTGTTGCTTGTTGCCGATTTGAACGAAATTTTGCCATTGTTTTATTCTCCAATCCACAATTTTTTAAAATTTAAACGGCTTTATTGGTTATAAAAATAACTTTTAACGCCAGATGAATAATGCTGCCGTAATACATTTTCATACCTAAGAAGCTGTTCCCATAGCAACAAAGTTGAATCGACAGTGCTCAATGGGGCATATTTTTGAGTTTGGAACAATTTTAATCAATTTAAATTTTGTTTTAAATCGTAAAATATGATAGTTAAAATTCGTTATAAGTACATATAAATATATATGACAAAACTATAGTTAAAACAAACTAAAAATGACAAAGCTAAAGTTATTTAAATTAAACTTATTTAAACAAATTCAACATAAAAAGTTTTTTCCTTAAAGAGTATTCGACAAGCGTATTTTTTTTAAATTAATTTTTTCGCCAAACGGTGATAAATCGCCAAATAAGCAAAATTTTCATTATTTTTTTACGGACGTTCTACCAAGCTTCCGCAGAAAAAAAAAAAAAAAAAAAAAAAAAAAAAAAAAAAACATATCTAGCCATGGAAGAAGAACATACTGTATTTTTTTTTCAGATTTTTCTGAGTATGCCCATATGGAGACCTTCCTTGTAAGTATTAATTTAAAAAAAATCACAGATGGTCCTGGACGATAAAAAAAAAAAACAACAACAACAAAAAAAAACAACTGAACGGCAAGACAGAGAGATTTTGAGATTAGTTTCAGCCCAGAACTTGTCTGTACGGTCAGTTTCTAAAGAAGTAAGCGTTTCAGTATAGAAATCTAACGGTCCATCGACGACTGCAGGCAAGTACATTTCTTGATTATTGCAAATTACGTCAAATTTTACAGAACAGCATAAAGAAGGTCGTGTTCAGTGGGCCCGAAATGACATGAATTGGAAAGATGGATGGTTGAGTGTTCTTTTCGGTGATGAAGAAATTTAATTTAGATGGCCCCGATGGTTGGGCATATTAATGGCACGATATTCGCAAGGAACCAAGAACGTTTTACAGCAGACAACATGGAGGGGGTTCACTCATGGTGCAGGGAGCGTTTTCTTAGAATGGAACAACCGGTATTGCATTTTTGAAAACTCGTCAATGTTCAGAATATTACTAGAAAATGATTGAAGTACAGTCACTTCCATTTGTAAAGTTGCTAGGTGGGGACAAATGGATATACCAACAAGACAATTGCTCCATTCACGTGTCCAATTCTACAATGCAATAGTTTAGACAAAACGAAGTAAGTGTTATGGACTGGTCAGCAATAAATCCTGACTTGAACCCCGTAAGGAAGCTCTGGGGAAGGTTAACTAGAGACATATAAGCTAATGGGCGTCAATTTCCAATGGTTGAAAATCTAAAGATCAAATTGAACGAAGTTGGTTTTCTTCAAAGCCAGAATTTCTTCAGACTCTTGTTTTGTGTATGCCTAATCGAGTTTTTGAAGTGATTAAAAAAAAAAAAAGGCTTAAAAACTTGAACGTTAAAGGAAAAAAATAAGTTGTCTATAAACTTTTGAGACAGTAAAATTTATGTTTTAATTTTTCTCAAAAAGTCTGTGATTGTGTAATATTATTTTTGTATATTATTATTATTATTATTTTGATATTATTTATAATTATATATAATTTTTAATTATTACTCCTCTTTTTCAATTGCAAAATGAAAAAAAAAAAAAAACGTTGGGGACGAACTGTCGAATGGTTTCACTCTTAAAAGCTTTAATTAATATTTTATTTTATTGTGGCTATCTACACTGCAAATAAGGGCGTCTTAAATTCAGACACATATGTGACTGAAAAAGTAATTCAAACACTTAAGTGTCTGAATATGGAATTTCAGACATCATAGGTGTCTGAAATTTAGACACTTAAGTGTCTTACTATATGATCATGGCATAAACACTGTAATCTGAAATGTCTGAAATTCAGACACATAAGTGTCTGAAACTGGAGTGTTCAATTTTCAGACATTTTAAAGTGTCTTATTTTTTAAGACACGTGTATGCGTCTGAATTTAAGACATTTCAAACGTCTGAATCGCATCCATTTTAGACCAATCTGGAAGTTCGGTAATAGGCAGCCAATTTTTCACTTTTTTTTTTTTGTAAGCTTTATACAATGTAAAAAAATATCCGTTAAAATATGGAAATTATTCTGGCAATTTACGTATTTTAATGCAAATTTTCTTCCTTAAATTCCAGAAAATTTTCCATTTTTTGCATATTTCTGCATTTAAAAATTTCCATTTAAAAGGTAAAATATACTCTTTCAAGGACAAATCCATATATTTCGTAATCAGCATTTTCTAAACCCATGTATATTAGACATGATTTATTTATTTATATTCAAACCAGTGCATTGCGCACCCACGGGGAGGGGGGGGGAGGGGAGCTAAGAAGGCTGACTCCCCTCCCAGACTAGACTAGATATTGTTATTTTTTTTAATTATGAAAGAATATTATTATTATTTTTAATAGGTTTAAAAATCGCAATTTTTGAAAAGATATTAATTTTGTTACACATTTTGTTTTCTCTTTTATAAATTTTATAATGAAATTCGAAATTATAGCATGTTTGAAATTTACTTAATTATAAATTTAAGACCCAGTGTAACCTCTTGTTCACTTTAACCTTCATGCTAATTTAATAATAAAACTTTAAATTGTTTGATTGCAAACACACTTTAAAATTATCCAAATACAGAAACACACCAAAAAAATCGCAAAAACTAAGATATATATTTTAGCACAGTATTTCATTATTTAACATCTTAAAAGTATTCAGAATTACACCACTAAAACTTTCCAGAGCTTCCTCTGGCTGGTTACGACTTGTCAGTGTTGAATTCAGGGGGTGGCCCGGGGGAGAGAAATTTCCCCCCGGAGCAAAGAGATGTCCCTCCGGAAAATTTGAGATTTTGTGTTTTCAATGGTCAAAAAGTGCAATCCCCCCCGGAACTCAATAATGCCCCCCCCCGGATCCTCAGAAAACCCTCCCGAAGAAATGTGTCTGAATTCAACACTGACGACTTTGCTCCAGTCTGCAGAAAAATAAAAGTCAGGACCTGATCTGGCATGTCCCATCAAATCAAATGAAAGAAAGACCGGGACAGATCTGAGCACATATACTCCTCTGAAATATGCCCCTCCAAATCGCAATCCTGGATATAAAATGTCAAGTTTAGTAATTACGAAAATTTCCCAAGAGAAAAGTTGACTTGAATACACCTAAATCAGTAGCGCCATCTAGTTTGAGTCGAACGTATTATTATTAGTCGAACATATTATTATTAGAACGTGTTTTGAGAAGTCGGACGTATTAATTTTTTTTTTTTTTTTATATTAATTATGATGATAATTATTTGATATTAATGATGATTAATTTTTTTTTATGGAATATTTCTGAAAATTCTTACTATGTAACTTTTTAGCTAATGATTCAGTATCGATCTACTCCAGGTATGATTTCACTCTGTATTTTGATCGGGGGAAAAAAGGAAGACAAAAAATTTGTACGTAAACCAATGATTTTTATTATTTTTGCAGAAAAATTATACACAATATTTATAACTGAGAAATTTTGTTCAAAATATTTAGCATATAGGATGGAAGTAATGAGTCCAATTTCAAAAATTTTGCCATATATTCACCTGATCAAACGAAAAAAAAAAAGAAGAAATAATCAAAGAAAACAGAACACTATATTCCTTCACACACTTTCATATACACATACCTTCGCATTAAAATTAAACACAGGCTTTTGGCAATAAGAAATGCATTTATTTTTGAATGAAAAATTGATTTTATTTTTAAAGGTTGCCCTCCCCCCCCCCCCACACACAACTGAATCGGGACAAGCCCGAATTAAATATATATATATAATATATATATACATACGCACTGTTAAAACATTTTAAATATTTTAATATTTCAAAAATAACGTGTCTTCTGATAAACAATGATATTTGTGTTCTGAAAATTTCTTCGATAGAAGTAAAAAAATTTTCTACTGGTTCTACATCGCATGAAATTAAAAAGCAAAACATTCAAAATTCTAGAGAGAAGATGTGTGAAATCTTTCAGAATTATAAGCAGATTGACAAAATATTTACCATTTCGATAAAATAAATTGTGAGTCACAAATCACTAACAATATTTGAACTTCCTAACTGTGAAAGCGTGGCCGAGAGGGATTATCGCATAGTCTACGGACCATAGGGTCATGAGTTCGTATCCCGCGACGGGTAAGTGTAATATTGCTAATGTTGTAAAATGAATTAGATGAGTAAACGTGTAAAATCTCTGAGACTTACGAAATGTGGGTGAAAATGTCCCTTCCTTTCAGAGTATAAATTTTATTTTTTAAATATTTCTGATAATTGAAGAAAATTTCCACTAAAATACATAAATTGTACTGGCGTTTTGATTGGCGGTACAGTTTTTATATTTTAAAGGATTTTTTTTTTTCTGTGTATTAAGGCTTACCGAAAAAAAGGTGGAAAAATGCTTTTGCAGAGAAATTTTTTTTTTTCTGTGTATTAAGGCTTACCGAAAAAAAGGTGGAAAAATGCTTTTGCAGAGAAATTAAAGGTGGTCAAACATGGATGCAATTCAGACGTTTGAAGTGTCTTAAATTTAGACACATAGAAGCGTCTTAAAAATTTAGACACTTTAAAATGTCTGAAAATTGAACACTCCGTTTCAGACACTTATGTGTCTGAATTTCAGACATTTCAGTTTACAGTGTAAGTACTATAATTATTAAAAGCCGTAGGATTTGATTTTTGGTTATTTTTTTACTAATATTAAGCAACATTAAGTTACCAATAACATTTTTTGAGCATTTGAAATATAAACTTAATTATGTTTTCGGATTAGAAAATAGAACAAAGAAAAACAATAAAATATTAAGCAACACAACTTGTTTTATTGCATTAATTAAATCTATTTACTTTCATCTGATATATTCAACTACATAATAAAAGATTTTTTTGAAGCCTGTTTATTATGTATTTAAAGTAGTTAAAAATATTTAAATAGAGTTTTATAAATAAACATGCAAAATAAATGTAAGTTGATGGAAAAGATTTTAAAAATGGGTAATTTAGTTTATCCGATTGCAAAAGAACATTTCTTTGAAATTTATAAAAAGCTTCATTAAATTTTAAAATTTGAAACATGCAATCACACATTCCTGTGCACACAGCAATTGACGGCGGACTTTATAATATATATTTTTTTTCTTTTCAAGTGCTGCATATAGATTTCTTTTTCGAAAATATTGAACTATTTATTGAGTAAAAATCGTACATCATTTAACCCTTTATCTACTGACGGTACTTATAAGTACCATTAAAATAAATTGTTATAAAATTCCTTTAATACATCGAATAGTAGAAATACTATTTAGAATGAGTTATGGATACATTACTTTATCTTGTTCCAAAAGCATTATTGGTTACACAAAACAAAAATATTTTTAAAAGGACGATTTCTTTTGCCTTTGCAACTTTTCAGCTTTCTAGAGCTGAGGGGGAGGGGGGAGGAATTTTCCAATTCGGAAGTATTTCTATATTTCCATTGTAAGAACATTATATTTGCACATTTCCTAATTCTATAAAATGCTAAGAAAAATATTTAAAATAATTATTTGAGTAGGGTTATAAATATTGCACAAAATCCCTAAAAATTAAAATTTAATTAATCCTTCTAAATCCATCAATACTTCTAAAATCCTTCTAAAATTTATTAAATGATTATGTAAATCTTCTAATTTTGTTTAAACAATTCATGAAAAATGCTTTAGAAGATAAAATTCTCATGAATTCATAATTCAGTAGATAAAGGGTTAAAATAAACGAAATTTTTCATTAATGATGTAATTATTTGTTTTTGTTATTATTTTATTTTCTGATCATAAAGAGTAAAGAAGAAATATTAAAAGTAATATTAAGTAAAAGTTTTTTGCATATTTCAAGGGACTGCACACGTTCAAATGACCTTTTTAGTGTGAATGTTCAAAACTTCATTTATTTTTTCATTTATTTTTTCATTTTGTTCAATAGATATTTTTGTTTCCAAAAACTTATTACTTTTATCTTAAATCTATTTTTTTTAATATCTTAAATCAATTATTCTTATCTTTACGTCAGTTATTTTCGAGGGTAATGGCTAATTTAATTAACTCTTAAAAACCAGGAGTCATAGTTAATAAAACACACACACACACACACACACACAAAAAGTAGAAATTGTATCTTTTTTGTTTTTCCAATGCTAATATTTTTCCGTGTCTAAATGATAATATTAAAAAAAAAAATACTTTAATCTGGTTTCATTCGTAAGAGCTTCAATTATTTGGTGAAAAATTAGCTCTTTGTTTTTTAAAAGGTATAAATAAGTATAAAAGCAAAAATACTTTTTCATTCATTCTGAAAATCACGTTTAATATTTTTTTGACTGCAATTGTGTTTTTCCCAAAAAATCTTGTTACAGTACTTTATTTTTGCCGGGACATCGAACTCGTTTATAAAAATTTCACTGCTTTTTTTTACGCTTGGTAAAAAGCACAAGCAAATGAATTAATTTCTTTAAAAATATATAGTTTTTCTCTGTTTCTTTTTAACACTTTCCAACGAAATTGAAAAGTGTTTATGACTTCGGTTTGTCTGTCTGTCTGTACGCACTCTAACTCCCGTAAATACACTCGGATTGCTTTGAAATTTTTGGATGTTATTGACGTTTACCATAGCACGAACCCTATTTCAAATGAAGTTTGTAGCATGTTTAGTTCATCTACAGGAACAATCAAAAGTATTCCATAACATTACGGCCAATGGAAAAAAATCGTTTCAAGTGATTTTTGATGATGTTACACGCATACAAACATAACAAAATTTATATACATTTATGAAGTGCACTAAAATATGCATTCTGTAGAAAATGCGGTGCAATGAATAGTTATTCATTTATAGGGCCACACAAAAGAATTCCGTTACATAATGATATGGGGTTATTGTTTGTGGCATATATTAATTATGTTAAACTATTTCATATATAATGAAATTGATATACGTGATTGAGGTTTACTATAACTTATTTCATGTATAATACGAAGTGCAGAGAATTTACAGGGACACACAAAAGATTTCACATCATATTGTATCAGAAGTGCTGAACATTAGCGGTGACTGCTGGAAATGCATTTTCTATTATGATATGCGCTTTTATGTTTCACTATGTTTATGCATACTATATGGTATGTACAAATGCTGTAATTTATATACAGGGCTACACAAAAGAATTCGTAAGGGTTACTGGATATGAGCGCAAATTGCTTAAAGGTGGTTTTTAAATGAGTTATGCATTTTTATGCTCAACTGCATTTAGTTTATTAAGAAATGTTTGTAGAATATTGATAAAATGATATACACAGGGTTATGCAAAGAATTGGATACATGGCATCTATGGGTGATAATTTCTGAAAATATGATTTCGTTAGTTTCAGGAGTGTTTTAGTTTGAATTAAATTTTACCTAAATAGTCGCGTTTAATAAAGGTACAGGTAAAGTATAGGGCTGTACAAAAGTATTTAAGTATGTTTATATGCATTAGAAAAAAATTGCTGAATGATAAATTTCAACCTGTTATGCGTTTTTTGCTAAATTAAATTTTCCCATTATATAGTATATATATCAACATACAGATGAAATACAGAGCTGTTCAAAAGAATTGGGACACATATTTGGCTATGGACGGTACCTGCTTAAATCAATTTTTTAAGCGTTTACTTAATTATCTTATTTACCTCATTTCCCTAAATAACGAAGTTTTGTTAAAGTTTTCAGGGAGTGTTGGAAAGTGTTTAATAATCTATGCCGTACGCATGATTTATATTTCTTGTTTAAGGTATGTCAACGGAAGAAAAAAAAAAGGAAGCATTATTTAAACTATCTTTTTAAAATTTTTAAATTGATTTCTCAACATACAATGGTAAATTTATTAATATTAACCTATTAATTAATAAAAGGGTATTAACAAGTTATTAATAATATTTGGCGATAAATCACCTCTGACGAAATAATGGAAAAATGCTTTAAAATTGCCGTATTAGTTTATATTATTATTATTATTATTATTATTATTATTATTATTATTATTAAGCACTCTGGTGAAAGTAATTTTTACAATTAGAGTGTTAAAATATTGATTACAAAATTCCATCTTCACATACAAAAACCGAGTTGAGTTAAATAAAAATGTGTAAAAACTTCAAATGCATTTTTTCAAAAACTTTCATTTTAGTAATTTTCTGGCTGAAATCACAGAGGTACCCTGAAAAAGAGAATCTTCAGTTTTGGCTTTTTGTCTGTACATTAACCGTGGAGGAGTACCCCCCGCTAGTCTCCGAGCACGGTCCTTCCTGTGAAGTTCCGCAATTATACTGTAAAAAAAATCTGGAATTCTACATATGTAAAGTTTAATGCTTACTAAAATTTTATCTGTACTTGTACAAAAAAAGATGTAATTCTACAAAACTAGCTTTTGTAAAGCTAAAGAAATATGTAGCTTTGCAAATAAATCTACTAAAATTACAGTAATCGTATTAAAATTTTATCTGTAACTCGGAGAGTTGCAGCTACATAAAAAGTTCTAGGCATCCCAGTTTCCTAAGAAATTTTTAGTAACATTACAGATTTTTTTTATTTACGGTGCAAAAGTGTATCTGTTACAGGAATTTTTGTTGTTGCCGTTACATAAAAAGCTCTAAGAATCCCAGTTTCCTAGACAAACTTTAGTAACTTTACAGATTTTTTTCTAAAATGTAGGAGTCGATGATGCGACAGAATCTCTGCCTCGGGATCGAACCTGTTCCGACCCTTCTCTTTAGTGATTAGCCGGGGTATATCGCAACGTTCGGACTCCAGTAAAATCTATGTGAGCTATTATTTTAACACAAACTGATTCGTAAAGTTATCAAACGAATTGAATATTTCCAACTGAGTGAGAAAATGCCCAGGCTGGGAATCGAACCCTGATCCTTGGCTTACAAAACCAATGCTTTACCGTTTAAGCTAACTGGGCCGACAACCAGCCAGCATATTTCGCTCAGATAACCTTATTGGTAGTAACATCTGGTCTGTCATGTAGACAGCTCAACAGAATAAACCGCAGGTAAAGGATCTCCATATAAACGATAGGTACGTAGATCAGTTTGTTTGTATTAAAATTTCAGTTTATCTATGTACTAATCGTTTACGTATCCATCGTCAGACCAGGTAACTTAAACGGTAGCGCATTGGCACCGCTAGCCGAGGATCTGGGTTCAATTCTCGGTTTTCGACATTTTTTCACTAAGTTGGAAGTATATTTTTATTTTAATAATAATTTGAAATTATATTGTCCAATTTTACAAAGTTTACATGTTTCTAAAGTTCTTAAATTACTAAAAGTTTTTAATTGTAAGATTTTTAAGAGTTTCGCGCGATAATTATTTTACCAAAACCAAAAATGCTGTATCTTTCCTTGTAAAAGAGGGGAAAAAATATCTAATGTGATTAATTATTTTTTATATGCATACTTAAAATGACTTTTATGTAACACTAGGAGATCCATCCCTAGCTTCCAGTATATAGTTTAAAACAATTTTATGTTAATTGAAATGTCTAATATTTTTTATATTTAATATATACATTTTTAGATTTCCAATAACAACATAAACAAGAACGAAAATTCATGCGTACGGCATAGATTATCAAACACTTTCCAGCACATTCTCAATATTGCAACAAAACTTCACAACATTAAGGCGACATTAAGGCGAAAGATGATGACTAAATTAACAATTTGGAAAACGTATAACCACAATGTATTTGAAAACGAAATCTCTGCTATTACCACGAATAGTCGAGAAACTATGTGACTTTTTGCGCAGCCCTGTATATGATCTGTGAATATGTATGTATGCTATAAGTTAGTTCAATTAAACGCATAGCACAGTTGCAAATTTCCTTTCAAGAATTTCCGCCAATAAACGGATCTTGTTGAGAAATTTTGTGCGGCCCAAATTAACTGGGTCAGTTTGATTATGTTAAAATAATAGTTCATCTACATATCCATCGTTTATATGGAGTCCCTTTACCTGCGATTCATTCTGTTCAGCTGTTTACATGACATACCAGATGTTACTACCAATAAGCTTATCTGAGCGAAATATGCTGACTGGTTGTCGACCCAGTTACCTTAAACGGTAAAGCATTGGCCCTGTAAGCCAAGGATCCAGGTTCGATTCCCAGCCTGTGTTTTTTTTTCACTCAGTTGGAAATATTGAATTCGTATAACTTTACCAATCAGTTTGATTGTGTTAAAATAATAGTTCACGTATATTTTACTCGAATCCGAAAGTTACGATAGACCCCGGTCAATCACTCAAGAGAAGGGTCGGAACAGGTTCGATCCCGAGGCAGAGACTCCTTCGCATCATCGATTCCTACATTGTAAAAAAAAATCTGTAAAGTTACTAAAGTTTGTCTAGGAAACTGGGATTCCTAGAACTTTTTATGTAACGGCAACAACAAAAGTTCATGTAACAGATACACTTTTGCACTGTAAATCAAAAAATTTGTAAGGTTACTAAGAATTTCTTAGGAACTTGCTGTTTATGTCATAAACATAAAAAAATCCCTAATTTCGCTACAAAATTTCCATGTCTTAAATATTTGGGAATGAATGATGGATGTTGTTGGAAAATTTAAGAATGATTTTTAAATGAAATTTTACTTTTTTACACAGTTTTGTATCAGAATTCAACTATAACCTACTACATTTTGTCAATATTTTGAATATTTTGTCAATATTTTAAATAAAAAGGTGCGAGGGACGTTGTCCTCTTAAGATGTAAAATATTAATTGACAAAACAAGTAATTTTTAAGAAAAAAATAAAATCATCTTCAAGGGAACATTTTTTATCTTGCTGCACTGATATCTAATTATCGCATGTCAGTTGGCGTATGATTTAGAAGAGAATGATTTGCGCAGTGTTTTGTATCGTTATCGTCATTCAGTTTATATCTCGAAGCAGCAAATGTAGCTCATTTTGGTGCGATGTAGACGATGACTTATTAACAATTTTGATGCGTCCCTGTAAAAAACAATAGAGTAATTCCCGGTGAGATGCCGCATATGTTTTGTATTTGTGTATGAAGTCCCATGGTGAACATAAAATTTTAAAAAATCATGCTTAGCATTTGTTTTTGCTTTCGTCATAAAAAAAATCCGGCTTCTCTTCAATCCTTTTGGTACAAACTACATATTTTTATTTTTATTCATTTGCGAATTAGTGATTTTTAAATTTGTCCCTGACTTTTGGATCACACTGTATGTACAGTCGTGGAAAAAAAAGTAAACACCCCCTACTAACTCCCCAACAAATTATCGTAGAAGAAAGTCACTGGTACCAAACGATTGGAAATAAAGTCTACTTTTAAATTATGTATATAAAATTTGCTTAGGGGGCCATCTACATATTAAAGAGAACCATAACTTTGTTTTTTTCAATAGCAGTGCACAATTCTGACAGCATAAATGAACTCGAACTCTACACCCTTCAATTAGTCTAAAAACATATTTTTATTCAATTCGTGCCATTAGTTTCTGAGAAATTATTTTAAAACGAGCGTATTTTAAGGGCTGTATCCAAATTGAAGTTCGGTACTCGATTGTTAACCGAGAGAGCTCCCTTCTTGATCAAGGCACCTTAAGCAGTCAATTAAGCCTGTTACATTGCAGGATAGCATAAGAAATTTCGAAATATTTAGTCAGTTCTATCATAGACGGCCCCTTAAACCATCATTTTGCCGTTTTTTAAGCATTATTTGAAAACTACTTGGAAGAAAAATGTGACATTTTGGATTTCCATAAAGCAGGACTTAATAAATCTGAATCCATCAAAAAAAATAGTAGGTCGCAATTCATAATTTTTTAGAATATTAATTTCGTAATTCATAATTCATATAAGAAAATTATAAAAATTGTAAATTCAACGTATTTATGTTTGGGTATATTAGTATTATCGCTACACAAAAAATTAGGGCATTAGGGTCATAATTTCAGAAGTTATAAATAAAAATATGAAAATGTAATTTAACATTAGAAGCACTCAATTTTGAATGTTTATAATGTAAAAACTTATGATTGAAATAACTTGAAATTTGGTGTATAGGCATAGTTTGAACCAAAGATTTGAAATATCACGTTAAAATTCGGTATTGCTTTTGAAAAAAATGAATTTTGGATTCGTTTTAATATGTAGATGGCCCCCTAAGCAAATTTTATATACGTCATTTAAAAGTAGACTTTATTTCCAATCGTTCGGTACCAGTAATTTTTGTGTACGATAATTTGTTGAGGAGTTAGTAGGGGGTGTTTACTTTTTTTCCCACGACTGTACGTCGTATACACGTGATAGATGTCTATACCATAATTAGATACATCATGTATATATCATCATAACATACATTAAATATGAATGTCATATAAATGGGCGATTCGCCATCTCGGCTGATTCGCGATTCAACCTTATGGGGCGCTAAGTACAAGGCTAGCAAAGAAGTACAACGGATTGCTTAATCTCCTTTGTTGGATGTCGGTTAAAAAGATGCGGGTGTTAAAAAAAAATCACAAATTTTATCCCGAAACCTCATGCACTTAAACATAAAAATTTGAGATGGGATAATTTAAAGGATGTACACTTCGCCAAATTCTGAACAGAAGTTAAATTTTCTGGCAAACATATTCTATAAGAAACAATCTTAAAAAGTGGAACTTAAAGATATGTTTTTCGCTAAACTTATTAAGGTATTTTAATTCATATTTGAATTTGAATGTAAAATGTGTTTACTATTTTGGAAATAGTTTAAAATATGTAAAAAAATGTAAATGTATTTCAAAAATGCAATAACTCTCATACATTTCAAATGCGGAAACATGTAACATATCCTTCAATTCGATTTTAAATTTCCCAAAACATATTTTTGAAGATACATTTAAAGAATCAAGAAAATATTGGAAAGGCAAGTGAAGCCTCCGTCTTCATACATCCATGTTTTTGTAACAGTTTTTATCATTGCATTTAATCTTATTCATGAGATCTTTTGGGGTTAGCAAAGAATATTCCTCATCTTTTTCTAACATAACTTGCATTTTTTTTTTCAATTTTACATGCCTTTTCTCCTCTTTTGAAAATTACTATTATATAAAAAAATGGTTTTACATATATTTTTCTTTTTTTCGAATTTGTATGTTTTTGATAAAGAGAAAACCATCTAATTTTCTCTTAGTTGCTTTTTATTTTTATTTTAAATACAAACATGGTTATACACTTTAAAAAATATATATTTATATGTATTTTAAAACAATAGGCTCGGCATCCCTGATGCCAACACAACTCCTGTAAAATTTACAAATTGCTGTCTTCAAAAGTGGTGTAAACTATCTCAAGTTTTGGAAAGTTGCGTTGCTATTGGCTGCATGGTGCACGTGTCAGACAAAATTAGGTTTTACTTCATTTGCTGCTTGGATTTGCTTTCACAACGTAGGTGGTTGAATTCGATTTCACAGCATAGGTGCTTGAAAAATTACAACGTAAACTGCATGATACAGTGAATAAAATATGTTATTGGGAAAATCTTGTAATTTCAGTGTTAATAAGAGAATAAAATTAGAAAATAAAACGCATTATTACTGGTGATGAAACTTGGATATATGCTTTTCATACAGAAACAACTCAACAATCAAGCAAATGGCGCTTGAAAGGTGAAGCAAGACCGAAAGGACCACGTCAAAGTCGCTCAAAAATCGAGGTAATATTCACAGTTTTCTTTGATTGCCGTGGTGTTGTGTTTTATGAATTCCTACCGACTCGCCAGACAGTCAATAAAAATTATTATTTGAGTTTTTTTCGCCATTTGCGTGAAGTAATTCATTGTCATTGAAAACGGTCTGCAATAGGGTGAGAAAACTCGTGTATTTTGCACCACGGTAATGCGCTTTCTCACAGTGCAATTATTATTCGTGAGTTTTTAACAAAACATTGAAAAAATACGGTTCAGTATTCATCTGATATGGCACCGTGTGACTTTTTCTTATTTCCACGATTCAAACTGCCTCTTCGTGGTCACTGTTTTGAATCCATTAATTCGGTAAAAAGAAATTCTCTACGAACTCTGAAGGGGTTTCACAAAAAGGACTTTAAGGCGTGTTTTGATGAATGGAAAAAGCGTTGGCAGAAGTCCATTGCAGTCGGAGGAAATTACTTTAAAGGAGAAGCAATGGATTTTCATCACGAACTTGGTACCTTTGGTTTTATGTTACCATTCCTGATACTTTTTGAGCACAGTAGTAAATCAGAAATTAAAGAGACATGTAATCGAAGTACGAGCTTAAATCACTGAAATTATCAGAATAAAAAAGACGTACACTCTAAAATTGAGAGGAGTGAAAAGGTCACTTTTTGAAAGAGTTACAGACATTTTCACTCTTTTTTGAGTGAATTTTATAGTAATTTAAAGAGAGTGAAAACCTCTTTAAAGAGTGGAATTTTCCACTCTCTAGACAGGAGTAAAATATTTCTCAAAAACTCCATTTCATAATGTAATCTTAGGAATTGCACTGATTTAATCTTGAAATTACGCTGATTTGGTACTAAAACACACTCTTTTTCAAGAGTAAATAGTCACACCTCTGAATGAGTCACTATTCACTCTAAGCAGGAGTGAGTATTGTATAAATTGGTATAACACATCAGCCAATCAGAACAGTCGTGTTTACAGTGCTTTTTTTAAGATAAGAGAAAGACGTCCGCCATTTTAGGATTAAAATATACGGATATTATTAAAGTGATTATTTATGAAACTTTTTATTTTCATATTAAATAAAATGTGATTAATTCAAGAAGAATACAGAATGATAGAACATTCTCAAATAGTATTCAAAACGCTTTTGCGGTTTTAAACTAAATTTTTTGTATTACTGTTAAATCTGCAGTTTTTAACAAGCACGTGAAAAGTAATATCTTCAAAGTTGAGTCACATATGCATTGCTTGCTTTATGATTTTCACCCCCGTCTTCAGTCTGCCATGACTGATAATTATACTCAGTGAAGTTCATCGTAATAAATAAAAAGAGTGTCTCATTTGAGCCGATACAGCTCAAATCAGTGGGCAATGGTGAAAATTTCCGGAGGAAGAAATGAGATTTCTGGAATAGATAGTTTCAGTCGCGTTTCGGCCTGGCCGAATTCTTGGCAGCATTTTCGCCGAAAAAGAATTTTTGGCGAAACTCAGATTTTGGGACGAAAACGAAACCGAATTTTCGGTAGATCTTTAATTATTTGTATAGGTATTAAACATCAGCAAATCCGAACAGCAAGTCTACGACGCTTTTTTTAAGAGAAAGGTGTCCGCCATTTTAGGATTAAAATATACGGATATTATTAAAGTGTTTATTTCTGGAACGTAAAGGAGAGTCTTATTTAATTTTAATCTTTTATTCCTGTATATGTTGTATGTTATAATTATGAGTTAGATAGTTATGATACACGTAATTGTTGGCACAAAAAAAATAAAATAAAATATGATATTGAAGCATTGAAATAAAGTGTTTTTTTATGCCTGATATGAAGTTTATAGATAAAATTTCTTTAATATAGTTTTACAAAGTTCATAGTAACTGAATCTGAAGTTTGATGAAAATCCGTGCAGTAGTTCTTGATATATAGCTATTGCAGAAATCGTGAAAAATGCATCATAGCAGCGCCACCTGCCGGGCGATTTACATCAAAAAGTAATCAGCGCCAGTTTACATCAAGGTCTAACTGAATCTAAAGTTTTGTGAAATTCCGTTCATTAGTTCTTGAGATAGAGCGCCCATAAAATTTTTGTCACATACAGACTTACAGAGTGACAGACAGACTCACAGACAGACATTTTCTAAAAACCATCAAATCGTGTTCAGGACTTTCTAAAACGTATAAACCGGAATTTTTCACGAATCACTACTTTTTTCTTGTAAAGATAGAAGAAAGAAAAAAGAATTCACTTCATAAATAATGAACATTCACTCCCATGAAAGATTGACTATTCACTCCTACCAGGGGTGAAAAAATGCACTCCTTTAGAAAGAGTGAATAGTCACTCCTCTGAAATAGTGCTTATTCACACCTGTTTAGAGTGAATATTCACTTCCCTGGAGTGAGTATTCACTCTTTCATAGAGTTAATAATTCCACTTTTGAACAGAGTGAATAGTCACTCTAAAGAGGTAGGGCATATTTTGACTCTACGACAGAATGACTATTTAGTCCTCCGAAGTGAATAGTCACTTTTTTTTATTTAGAGTGTAGTATGTAGCGAAATCGTTGGCGATTTCTTCGGAGTTTAACTCCTAGCATGCAGATAATAGGACAGTATCACTTTTAATAAATTTCAAAACTTTATTTAAATGCATTATTGGAATTTTTATATATACATGCTTTTTGGTGGTGATATTGGATAATCCAAAAATATATATCAAATGTAAAAATACTATTAGCGTTTTGAAATTTAAAAAAAAGTGTTTCACCTATATACTGTTGGATCAGCAAGTTCATGTTATTGATGTTATTAAAAAAATAACTTTCTCGAATTACAAATCTACTAGCCATGAATTGATCAAATAAATTAAATCGTCCCATTTATTTAATTAATTTCCTTAATTAAACCGTCCCAAAACTAATTTTCAAATATCGAAAACTTAAGTAGCAAAAACATTTTGAAATAATATTGTCTGTGTCTTGGAAAATAGAGTCAATATTGTTATAAAATTGCAATATCTGTATACATTTTCCTTGAAATGGCGTAATCTGTATTTTTTAAATGTGAATACGAACCCTTTTAAAAATAAACCGTTTCGTAAGTCCCTTGAGCAATTTTTTTTTCTACAATCCTTAAAAATCTGCACCGACTTTGGAAATGAAAATACGAAAACAAAAAGAAACAAAAAGTAACAAATATCTTTTTAAGCGTTTTTAAATCCTTTAAAGCGACGTTTTCGGTTTTAAAGAATATGAATATTAATACTTACAAAAAAATTCCTTTCCGGAACCCATGTTCGTGAATTTGAGTTTATTCTGCAATTTCTAAAAACAAGCACCCGTTTTCCAGTCAAAAGGAAAAAAAAAAAAAAAAAGCGCAACCAGCATAACAACGGGTAACCTTCGGTTTAGATATGTATAAATTAACCGTTTAAAGAAAATCTTTTTCTGAAACTCCCTATTCTCTATTTCAATGCCTTTAAAGATAAGTTTCCCCTTTTTTATTTCTTGTATCTTTACAAGAAAAAAGGTATTGGATTCGTGAAAAAATTCGACTTCCGGTTTTTGACGCTTTTATATGTTTGAAAAGATCATGAACACGATTTGACTGTTTTTAGAAAATGTCTTTTTATGAGACTGTCTGTCAGTCTGTCTGTATTTGATACAAATTTTGTGGGCACTCTATCTCAAGAAATCATGCACGGAATTTAATAAAAGTTTAAGTTCAGTTATACTTTGATATTAATTGCTGCTGATTAGTTTTTGGTGTAAATCGTCCAACCTGGAGCGCAGCTATGCTGCATTTTTCACAATTTCCACAACAGCTCCTTTTCAAGAACTAATGCACAGATTTTCATCAAACGTCAGATTTGGTTATACCTTGATATAAATTGGCGATGATTAGTTTCTGCTGTAAATAGCCCAACAGGTGGCGCTTCTATGCCGCGTTTTTACGGTTTCCGCGATAGCTCTATCTCAAGAACTAATGCACGGACTTTCATCAAGCTTCAGATTTAGTTAGACATTGAAGTTGTTATTGCTTAGGATTTGGTATTAATCGCCCAATAGGTGGTGCTTCTATGCTACATTTTTTATGATTTCCACAATAGCTCTATCTCAAGAACTAATGCATGGATTTTCATCAAACTTCATATTCAGTCAGGCGTTGATATAAATTGTTTCTGATTAGGTTTCGGTGTAAATCACCCAACTGTAGAAGCTACTATGCTGCACTTTTCAGGATTTACATGATTTTAGCGATAGTTATATCTCAAGAACTAATGCACGGATTTCCATCAAACTTCGTATTCTGTTAGACCTTAACATAAGTTGGTGCTCATTAGATGTTAGTTTAGTGTGAATCATATAACAGTTGGCGCTACTATTAGCATTTTACATGATCTTTGCGGTAGCTTTATCTAAAAAACTAATGAACGGAATTATTTCAAATTTCATATTTTATTATATTTCACATAAATAGATCCTTATTATGCTTGTGTGTATACTGCGCCGCAGGTGTCACTTTTATGCTCTTTGGATTGGGAATTTTTGTTGCAGATATCTAAAAGGGTGGGTGTCGAATTTCAATAATTCATTTGAAAGATTTGATGCTTGTTTATATTCCCTTTTTAAAATGCACGCAATTCAACGGACCTATATCTTTAGGCTAATGTCAGACGGACGTCTATTTGCACGCATTTTTTGTTTGAACATGAAAAAGAAACACATGCAACCGAAGGTGTAGGAAGGTTGTAGGAAGGAAAAAAGCGTGCAAATAGACGTTCGTCTGACATTAGCCTTAGAATCTTCATGATGGGCATTGTCATTTAATTTTGGCACTCTAATAGTGAATTTTGAATTATTAACAAGTATGATATAAAAGAATGCTTTGTACTAGTTAACTGGTGGAGCGCAATATTTTCTAATATTTCTCCAAAACTGAAAAAAAAACTGTTTAATCATTTCTTTGCAAATATACTTGCAAATTTGATTGAAAATATACTTCCAAGAATTTTCCGCAGTGCACTCATATCACCCATTTTGCAAATATATTAAAAAACTTAACTGCTAAGAAATAGAAATTTTAATACCCCATTAGAATATTTATAAATATTTACAATTTCAAGCAGCTATCTGAATTTATATTTATTTTCCAATATCTTAAAATTTCTACGAATCTAAATCAATAAAAAGTAGCTGTGAGTTTATGCATTTCAGTAAATCTGCAGTTGCTAGATTTTTTGTTCTTGTATATTCCGAGTTGTATTCTAAAAATGTTGCAACATTTGCGATTTGTTTAGATCAAATTAAGCCGGAACACTATATCAAGCAGAAAAATCTTGCACGAAAAATCGATATTATGTAAAAATAATTCTTTGCAAAAAAGGGGAAAAATATAAAATGTATGTTTATTGAAGCATGTAATTCGCAATTTCCGCCGGAACGCCGGATTTCACTTGTTTTTATGTTTGAATATTCTTTGTGCATCGTTTATGTAATTTGGTTTATTGTAATTACTTCTATAAATGTATTAAAAAATTTATCGAAATAAATTATTCGATTATATATTGATTTATTATGAACTTATTTGCTTAAATAAACGTTTAAACAGTGTTTAAATATTTAAAAAGTCTGGTCATTCAATTTATATTAGAGGAAAATAGAGATATACATTTGTCTTGAATTAATTTAGCATATAAGAAAGTTTTATATTATGTGATGGAAAAAGAATAAAATGCATCTTCAATGTTTTCACTACACAATAAATATTCTGGTGATTCAATTTAGATTAGAGGAAAATAGAGATATACATTTGTCTTGAATTAATTTAGCATATAAAAAAGTTTTATATTCTGTGATAGAAAAAAATAAAATGCACCATCAATGTTTTCACTACACAATAAATATTCTGGTCATTCAATTTAGATTAGAGGAAAATAGAGATATGCATTTGTCTTTAATTAATTTAGCATATAAGAATGTTTTATATTCTGTGATGGTAAAAAATAAAATGCACCATCAATGTTTTCACTACACAATAATGTTTTAAATTAAACAATTCTACGGATAACAACATAAAACCGAATAAGCACTGGGGCGTTAATTCATATAGGAACATGTCGGTACATTAACACTTGACATATTTTTTCTATAAGTTCATCACAATGACGCCAATTTCGTTTCCAGCAGCTTCAAATAAGGCAAACCTTGAACGAACTTTTTGGCAAATGACATCATTGAAAACATATGTTTTCAAAGAGAAAAAGTTTAAACTACATTGTAAATATGATTTCTTATTTAGATTTCAGCATTTAAAAATATACAGGGTGTCCCAGAAGTAATGGGACAAACTTTAAGGGGAGGTAGGGAACATCACAAGGATTCATATTTGCATAGCAACCCAGTGTCGGAAAAACGCTTTCCTGGCGCGGTAGTGACGACACAAAACACAAGAAAGAAAGGACACGAACAGGGAGAGAAAACATGTTTATTATTCTTAGAACTGCAAAAATGCCGGGACAATGCTGGAAAGTGTTGAGGAACTTGTTGCACGCATCGTGGCAGCTGCTGGAGAAGTCGCGGGCACTTCCAGTATTTTCGAGAACATTAGATCTTCCATACGTCGGAGATGCGCTTCCATGCATCACGGCCCGGGGTCGTAATTTTGAACACCTACTTTGATGACGATCATTGTCCCTTTAATGTTCTTTCTTCTTAGTTTTTTGATATACTAAGGATAATAAACATGTATTCTCCTCTTATTCGTATCCTGTCTTTCTTGTATTTTGTGTCGTCACTACCGCACCAGGAAAGCGATTCCGAGCCTGGGTTGCTATGCAAATCTGAATCCTTCTGATGTCCCTTACCTCCCCTTAAAGTTTGTCCCATTACTTCTGGGACACCCTGTATTTACTTTTATATGCTTTATTATACATCTTTACCAAATCTATATAAAAGTTCAATTTGTGTTTCTTCGAGACAAGTTAAATATTTCAGGAAATTTATATGCAACATACCGAGTTGCACGAGACCTGTCTTACATTAACACTTGGCGGTGAGAATATGTTCTACATTTCCTCAAATCATAATGCTACCATTTCATTTTATATCTCAGATGTCAGAATATTAAAAAAATAAATTTTATGATACAGCACTTTTAACCTCTAATTTGAACATTTGTAAATATTTAGCATTTTAAACAGCTAGCTGAATTTAAAATTTATTTTTCAATAACTTTTGCATACTTGAATCAACATAAACAGCTTGTGCGTTTAAGCAGAAAAATATTTCTGCATGGAGATTCCGAGATATATTTTGAAAATGTTAAAAAAAAAAAAAAGAAAAAGAAAAATTGCGATTTGTTATAAGAAATTAAACGGAGAGAGTATTTTGTGAATGCAGAAAAAAATCTGGCACGAAAAATCGATATTATATAAAAGTAATTCGGCACATAAAGGAAAAGTATAAAATGCATGTTTAATGAGGTATGTAATTTATAATTTTAAAATTCCAATGTATTTGTTCAGAGGTTATCTATTAGTTACGTCATACTTTAAGAGGCTGTAAGGGGTTCACAATGTGTACACTGTTAAAAATTTGCAGCATTCTGGCAGGTCATTTGACCGTTTTTTCCGAAAGCGGTTACACAACCGTAATTTTAACACTATTCTGACCATATTATTGGCCATTTTATGGTCAGAATACAGTTAAATTATGGTTATGAAACCGTTTTTTCAAAAAACGGTCGAATGACCTGCCAGAATGCTGAAAAAGTTTTAACAGTGTAATACAGTGTAACAGGGAAAGATGGGGGATTAAGGTGACAGTTCGCCTTCAACCGGTCAAAAATACTACAAAAGTGATTCAAATTCCATATCTTTTCACAAACTTACTAATAAAGCAAATTCAACGAAATTTTTTGAATTGTTAAGTATAGTATTACTTGTTACAATAAACAAAACAGATTGATGAGAAATATTTAAATGAATTGGGAAAACTTAATTAAGTAGCCTACTGGTCTTTTTTTCGTAATTACTATATATTACTGCGCGCATGATTTCTAAAAAACTGTTAAAGATAATGTCTTGAAATTTTTGGGTGCATTAATAATATACTTACGCATGAAATGTTCTAAAATCTTAGATTTATTTTATATAATTTAAGTTTTATGCAAATTTAACTTTTTTTTAAAAATATTGATTATAAATATTATAAATGAATATAATTAAAAGATTTTAGTTCATTAGGTTAATCGAAGTCATCTTTTATCATTAGGTTTATCTTTAAATTAAAATGTATTTAAAGTTAATAAATTAAAATGAACACGAGATATCATGCGCGCAGGGATATATAGTAATTGATAAGAAAAACAACAACAACAACAACAAAAAAACCAGTAGGTTACTTAAATTTTCCTAAATAATTTAAATATTTTTCATCAATCTGTTTTATTTGTTGCAACAAGTAATGCTATATTTAACAATCCAAAAAAATTTCTTGAATTTATTTTATTATTTAGTTTATGAAAAGTTATGAAAATTGAATACATTTTCTAACATTTTTGACCTGTTGAAGGGGAACTGACCAATTAATACTATGTGACGTCATACGTGAAATTTGAAGACAGTTAGACGGGCATTGGTTACAAGTAGTAAAAATCTAGCACATACAAAATATGTATTGCTTAACACGTTAAGCGCCATGTCAGTCACCGGTGACTGACACTGAACATTCCGTTTGAACCGCGACAGTCGCTGGTGACTGACAGTATAAAATACGATATAAAACTAACAAAATTGCATTCTAACTAAACTTTAAGTAATTTCAGGATCATATCATGAATTATATCTAAATATTTCTCACCAAAAATTTTTAATGGGTTTTATTAAAACACGGTAAACATAAAAACGGTTTTCCGGTTGCCCTTTGCAGATATCACAGAATGTGGTAACTTTCTTAACTAATTCTCTTTCAAATTGTGCTACATTTTCTTCGTGACATAGTTTATAATATTTTCGCACTTTACAGACTTTTCGATGGAATTTCATTTAGCGGAGCGAACGAAAAGACAGAGAAAACAGGCTTGGCGCTTAACGTGTTAACCCTTTTTTTTCTTATTTTTTCTAACCCATGACCAGGTCCCCTACCTGCCGGATCGCCCCAGCTGAACGGGTTTGATACCTGGTATCGGGGCGGTGACCGCCTAATCGCCGCATAGCGGCAATAAATCTGACAAGAGCCTAGATCTTTATCCTATCGGCTATGCCTGCTGCTTAGATGTGAACTTTGTTAATCCAGTTACTTAACATTTTGTTCTTGTTGTTTTGTACCTGCGCTTTGCTACTCAAGTTGGCCTCGTAATTTAGAACCTTGATCAGATGACGAGACCTTCACCTGACAAGGCACCTCCAGAAATATAATTCACAGGTAACTTGGAGGACTTTAAACCCACGACCTATTTTACATGCACCAGTCGCCATTAGAACAAATGGCGGACATCGGCTAACATCAAACCGATGACCAGACCCCTAGCTGTCAGATTTCCCTAGCCGAACGATCATACCTGTCTGGCATCGGGACGGTTGTCCGCTTGATCGCCGCATGGCGGCCATCCAGTAGACCAATGGCCCGGCCAAAATAATTGTAAAGCGTGTAATTTTCTTGTTTCTCTGTTGTACCGCTTGCTTAACTAATTGACTTTGTTGATTTGGCTTGTGCACATTGCTCACACATATCTAGCTTAGGGAGTAGGGAAATCTGGATTTTAAATGCCTAATCGATGGTGGGTACTTGCCGTGAAAAGCGGTTCATGAACCAATTTAGAGGAAGGGGAAAAGAAAACAATGGGTGCCGCTGAAAGAAAAGTATCACCATAGGAAATTTTGGGCCGAAATGCAAAGCAAGCTCACGATATTGGAGGGATGAGACTTCGCCTTTCTACCACACCCCACCGGGTAAAGATTGGCTCCGTAGGCTGTCCCATAGGAGCGGGTCCGGTAGATCGTGCAGGCCGCAGCCTATATGCACCTAATAAAAAGGCAGCAGTAAAAAAAAAAAAAAAAAAAAAAAAAAAAAAAAACTGAAAGGAAATGAGATTAGTTGGACATATTTATTACACTTTTAACTTTGGGATTAGTTTTAATACTTTGAAATAAATATTTTATAATTATCCTATGCACCAGGCCAGAGCTATTTAAGTGTGAAGGATGCGATATTACCTAAATTACTAGTAATTTGGTTAAGAGTACTAACAGACATTAATTTAATTTGATGAGTACTTTGGCTACTTACTATGAGGGTGAATCTAAAGCTTAGCAGGGGAGATCGGGTGTTGTTTATCTGACCTAGTACAAATATTAAAAAGCAGTAAACCAACGTTTAAAATGCACAAATAATGCGTGAAAAGCAGCAAACAGCTGTTTCGAATCTATAGCGAGATTTTCTTCAGTGCAAGATAGGGAAAAAGAACAGCGTGCTAGAAAAAGCAAGGCTGAGCAAAATGATAGACAGAGACGCGCTGACTTATATACCCTATACGGGTAGCGAAAGCGCCAGAAACAACCAATGAGAGAGAAGCAGAGAAGCAGTGGAAACGACTGGATGGACAAGTAGCGACATCTACCGGAGAAGGAGAGAAAAAGAAACCAAAAAACAGGAAATTAAATTAATGCTTTCCACATACTTGGAAAATCTGGAATACTAGATAAGTTTGAAATGCAGTAAACCAACGTTTAAAATGCACAAATAATGCGTGAAAAAGCAGCAAACAGCTGTTTCGAATCTACAGCGAGATTCTTCTTCAGAGGGAAAAAAGGAACAGCGTGCTAGAAAAAGCAAGGCTGAGCTTTGCTTTTTCTAGCACGCTGTTCCTTTTTTCCCTCTCTTGCACTGAAGAAGAATCTCGCTGTAGATTCGAAACAGCTGTTTGCTGCTTTTTCACGCATTATTTGTGCATTTTAAACGTTGGTTTACTGCATTTCAATATTCCTGCACAAAGGCTTTAATTGCTATTTTAACTAGATAAGTTATTGACTAAAGAGTGAGAATTTTTAATGATGTGGTAAGCTTCCCAAAAATCAATATCAAGGTTAGAAGAACATTTTTGGATAATGGTGGCTGAGGAAAAATCGAACCTATGTTGAGAAGACCAAGAATGTTGAGCAATAGAAGAACGTTTGAGCTCCTGATTTTTAACATAACCTTCATGCTCTTTTAAACGAAATCTAAGAGCACATTTAGTCTGGCCAATATAAGAAAGGCCACACTGGCTAGAGATTTGGTAAATACCCCAGTTATCTAGGCGATCAACGGGGTGTTTAAGATAATATTGGCCAGACTAAACGTGCTCTTAGATTTCGTTTAAAAGCACTACTGGGGTGAAGCATGCTCCTTGGCCTTTAGTCCGTCATAATTTTTTTATGATGTCTGTTATCACAAAATGTCTAGTTGAGTTTTCTCCTTTATTTTTATTGAGTTGTTTTCCTTTGTTCATGGTCTTGCTTTGTTTAAATTGGAGCACATCTTTTCCTTACCACATGGTTTATGTTGATTCGGTGGAGTGGTGTGAATGAGCCGAAGCTATCAGTTCATCATAAATGACTACCACCACTTAGTAGTGGAGAATACGATTTTTTTTGCGGGTGAAAGGTTCCTTTACTAGCGGCCGCGGTTAACTTGGTAGCGTAACTCGGGCCTCTTTTTTTTCCTGTAATTAAGGCAGTTAATTAGTTGGGTGATGGTGTCCACTGGGTTGGTTTGTTTTTAGCTTTATTCGTTTTTCATTGTGATATTATATCTATGTTTTCTGTTAACCATCTGATGACTGCTTTGCCTTTGTTTTGTATGTATTTATTGCTTGCTAGTTGTTTATGCCAAAGTTCTTCATTGTTTGGTGTGATTTGTGCCGGATGGTGTGTTTGTGTTAGCGGGCAGGACGTTACGTAGTGTTGTGGGGTTCCCAATTCCCCGCATGCACAATCTGGCGAATCTTTACGCTTGAATTTTTTTAAGTATTTTGGGAAAGCTCAGTGTCCTGTGTAAATCTGGCTCAAAAGTTTGCAGCTGACTAATCTATCTGTACTTACTTTTGGGAAATATTTGTGTGTAGTCCTGCTCTTTTCCCCATAATCCCACTCGAACTGCCACTGTTTGATTATTAGCTCTTTTATTGTTCTTTAAAATTTGATATTGGTCTTTCCAAGTCGTATGGTATTTGTTTTATTTTGTTTTCTGTTGCTTGTTTCTCTAATTCGTCGGCATCCTCGTTTCCTTGGATGCGCACGTGTGCTTTAACCCAGCTAATCTTGAATTTGTTGTCTGAGAGTTTGATTATTTCTAATATATCATTTACTAGTTGTGTTGTGTAAAATGGTTTGCTTAGTGCTTGAATTGCTGACATACAGTTCGAACGGATGCTGTAATCCAACCCTGTGCTACTACCCCATTTTGCTGCTTTTAGTATAGCCAGCAGTTCGGCTTGAAAGACACTATTGAACTTCCTTAGAGGTGATGACCATGCTTGAATTTTTTGATCGTTTTTGAAAGCTACGAAGGCCGAACCCGTAGCACCTGATTCTAATTTCGAGCCATCTGCGTAGATGTTTATGTCTTTTTGGTTATGTCCTAGTGTTGGTTCAATTGTGACTGCTGGATGTGTGATCCATACGTTTATTTTTTGAGTAGTCTGTATGGATCATTATTGACCCGTATAGGTTAACTGATTCCCTTAGTCTTGATACTGAAACATATGTGGCCTCGTATTTAACTTGTAGGTGAATTGGAATCAGGCCCGCAAGAATCTGGAGGGCCGCAGTTGGGGCAGTTTTATATGCCTTAGCAATGGGCAGCAGAAATTGTCTCTGGCAAGAGGACAGTTCTTCCTTGCTCCTCGTGTTTAGGTTGTGACCCCATTTTGGGGCAGCATAGGTTAGTGTCTTTTCAACTACTGTCCTATACCAAATCTTGATGATTTCTGGTTTAAGACCCCAGCTCCTAGAAGCCATTTCTCCCATCATGTTAAATGACTTTCTTATTTTAGTTGCCTGTGTTTGACAGTGTGCTAGACAATTTAGGTTTTTATGCTTTATGATTCCTAGTTATTTTATTTGCTCTTTTCCTTCCAGTTCTTTTTCATTAAATTTTATTCCTTCTATTTTATAAGTGTTCTCTGTTGGAAGGTTCCTAATGTGTGTTCTGTTTAGACACAGTAGCTCTGTTTTGTCCCAGTTCAGTGTTAGTTTGTTTTCTGTTATCCAGTTGTTAAATTCCTTGATGATCTTATTGGCTAATTTAATTAGTTTGGTTTTACTTTTTGCTCTTAGTATTATCATGAAATCGTCCTCAAATGCCTGTATTCTTACATTTTTCCCAATTTTTTTCAGCGCTGTGTCTGCAATTATGAGCCATAGAAGGGACCCGAGGCAGCTGCCTTGCGGGCAACCGCCGAACGTCTGTTTAGTTGAACTGATTCTGTTTTCTTCTATTGTGACATACCTATCATTAAGAAAGTTTTGTATCCAGTTCGTTAAATATGTGGGATTTGGTGACCGCTTTAAGTTTTCTGCGATGATTGGCCATCTGATATTGTCGAATGCGCCCTTAATGATCATAGCTAGTAGTAATGTTTGGTATCCCTCTATTTTATTTGTTTATTGTTTTTATAAGATTATATAGCGCATGTTCGCATGAGACTCCTTTTTTGAAACCATATTGTTTTTCGCTCCAGTATTTATTGACAGTTAAATGGTGGGATATTCTTCCGTAAATTACTCTTTCTAAGATTTTACTAAACGTTGGAAGTAGGCTAATTGGTCTATAATTTTTAGGATCTTTAGGGTCTTTACCTTTCTTGTGAAACATATTCATGTTACCGATTTTGAATGATTTTGGAAAGTAATTATAATTTAGGCAGGTTTTGTATAATGTTAATAGAAGTTGTGGCGCTGCGTTGTGGATTCTTTTTATTAAGTTGTAATCAATGAAGTGAAATCCGGGGGCTTCCTTTTGCTTTATGTTTTTAATTATTCTGTTTAATTCTTGTTTCGTTATTGGGGGGTGGGGATTCTTCCTTCTCTTTTGACTTTTCCGGTATTAGTTTGTGTTCTACTGTCGGGTCTGTTAGATACAGGTTGTCAATAAAATGATTTAATGTGTTTATGATTGTGACTTCTTTGTTATTTGGCATGATATTGACTAGCCTTGAAGGGCTTGTTTTTTTTTTTACCTGAAGCTATCTTGTAATGTGGGCCGTAAGTGTCATTGATTTCACTGCAAAATTTTCTCCAGGAGTCTCGTTTAGCTTTTTGTAATATTTTTTTAAGATTTGCCCTTTCTTTTTTATATTCTATGTGTAATTTCTGTTTTGTTTCCCTGTCTGCTGGAATCTTCTCCTAAACGCTCTGACCTGTTCCTTGCTATTTTAACCTCTTGCGTCCACCATTGAGGTGCAGTTATAACTGGTGTTTTCCCTTTTTTGTAACATTTAAAATCTATTGTTTTAATTTCGGTTTGGAGTCTTAAAATTATGCTACCTAGCTGATCTGTGTTAGTTATCCTTTTAAGTTCTTTGATGTATTTGTTTCTTATTTGTTTTATTGCTTTCTCAAATTTTGCGTGTTTTCCATGTTTAGTTTCTAGTTTGTGTCTTTGGTAGTTGGTGTTGTCGTATTTGATTTTAAATTTAATGAATTTATGGTCGCTGCCCGATTCATCATCGCTCACTTTCCAGTTTGTTATTTTAGATCCTAGCTTTGTAGTTGCTATCGTTAAATCTGGGCATCATTCTATTTTCTTTTTATATCTTACCGTGCTGAACAATGTTGGTGCTCCTGGTGGATTCTGGACGAATAGCGAGTTTAGGAGAAGAAAGTCTGTAAGTGTTTGCCCATGTCGTCTATGTTCGCATATCCCCATTGTTATGAATGCGCGTTGAAGTCTCACGCCAGTAGAAATTCGCCCTTTGCTAATTTCAAAGTCTTTTGCGTCTTCCACTTCCTGAAGTACTATAGCGAAGTCTGCCGAAGGGAGGGGGTATACGTTTATGATTGTTATTTTTTCTTTTTTCTTTTCTATTTCTATTGCTGTTGTGAATTCTTTTTCTGCTATTGTTATTGGATTTGTACCTATGTTCGTTACTATTGCTGATCTGTTGGTATTAGTTACTTTCCATATGCTATTTTTGTTACTAAATGCTGTTATTGTACCTGTTTTTACTTACCCATCATACGTAGTATAGTGTAAGTCTTGTATTCGTTTTAAAAATCGGAAATTTTTTTGTCGGATTTACACGTTTCAGACACTGGAGATTCCGATAAACATATTTTTAGAAAAAAAATTTGCCGTTCGTCTGTATGTGTGTGTGACTATAAACGCTCTATCTCCCGAACAAATTGAGATAGAGACTTGAAATTCGGTGTGTACTTAGTAAGTAACAATAGAAAGAAGCCTATTGAATATCAGTAACCTCGATTATCCGGAACTATTTTTTTTGGACTCTCGAAATATTCGTTCTGATAAAAGGTACACAAAAATTTTCGAAATTGTTTATTTGAAGGAGTGAATATAAAAGACAATAATAAAAAAAAAAAAACATAAATTTGCATCATGAATGAACTCGACCGGATAATTAGTTGTCGAGATATTTGTAATTCTATTTTTCACACTCTTCGATTTTTCTTGACCCTGTATTTCATTCAAATTTCAATTCAAAGATATATTTTAATTGGAAATGAGACGCTTAATCCGACGAAGTAAATTGTTATATCTTCTTCTATAATAATAAAGAAAGAAGTTTGTGTGTGAGTAAGTGAGTGTGTCGACGGTGTTCTGAAGAGACCACTGCACTTAATGCTACAAAATTTGGGGAAAAGGTACGTTTCGACGATTTGTATATTTATTAATGTTATACTATTTTATTTGTTCTTTCGTTATTGAAAATAAAATTTATGTCAATTTGTATAATTTGGCGAGTGGTTTGGCGATTTATATAATTTGGCGAAATGGGTTGGCGGAATAACTAAGTAGTACCGTATTTTTTAATTATTTTCTATTATTTTTAAAAGAAAATAATCAAAAAAAATAATTAACTATAGAACAAAACAATTTATGTAATTAAAAAAAAGAAAATAAAGTAAATAAACATTTATTATTTAATAAACAACAATAGCCGAGTTACCATGTCAACCAAAATAATGCCATTTTGGTGCCAATTAGGTACCCCGGTGCGTATATGATATCTGTGCCTAATATTTTTCTTTTCGTCTCGTTTAAAAAAAAAGAAAGAAGTGAAAGCCATTTATTTTAAATGTTTCAGTTTGTATTAAATAAAATGATAATGAAATACAAATTGAATTATGAATAAAAGTAACATGATACATTTCTTAGCATACATTTAAGGAAGGCGATAGTGGTCGCCAAATTAGTATAAAATAGTAACCTTTTCTAAAATATGAAAAAAAATATGTGTTATGATTAAAATTTGAGTTGACATCATTAGAGAAAAGTATATAAAATTAGAAAAACATTAATATTTCGAAAACTAATTCGAATTTAAAAATTCTAATACCAGTTTTGAGATCTGCAGATCAATACGGATTTTTGGTGTTAATTTCATCACAAAGTATTCCGTATTTTAGGGGAAATTGCCGTGAATATAGATCCCAAAGCTCACCCAACTCAAACAAACAAACAAAACAAAATCGCCGTGAAACATAATCAGTTGTTTAATCAGTCGTTTCATAGAATCGTTACATAAATTCGTTTCATAATATTCGTTTCATTAGGATTTTATATATACTAGGGGATCGTGCCCGGGCTTCCCGGGTTAAAGAATATAGGTGAAAATATTTTTTTTTTATTGAAAACTAATAATTTTTTTTATATGCGATAATTTTTTTAGATTGCCCACTTACATTAAAAAAGAATTTTCATATGGGAAATACGAATTATACAATCAAAAAAATTTTTGAAATTTATCAAAAGCGATATTTTCTTATTTGCGGCATGCTAAGAGTTATTTTATCAAGATTTTGCTACTTATGGCATCCTTTTATCTATACTCCTATTATAAAGAGGAAAAAATTGTTTATTTGTCGGAGATAAGCTCTGGAACTACCGAACCGATTCCAAAAGTAATGGTATCAAAATGATGGTGTTAGTCCAACTTAGAACATAGGCTATATCTTATGTCGGTGCCACTACCCCAAAGGGGGTGTAGGAGCAAAAAACGTTCTAAAAATGCGATTTTAGCGTTACTGAAGGGCTTAGAAATATGAAATTTTGAATATTAGTTACTTATAAGATATAAATTATGTCTAAGAACAGTTCTTAAACAATTCGAAATTTAAAAGGGTTGAAAATGCGCAAAAAGTGTTCTAAAAACGTTCTAAATGTTAATTTCTACACAATCTCAGGAAATACCAAACCGATTTAAAAAGTATTGGTGTCAAAATGACAGTGACAACGCTTGCTCCAAGATAGGCTATGTTTTATGTTGGTGCCACTAACCTAAAGAGGGTGCAGGAGCAAAAAACGTTCTAAAAATGCGATTTTTTTGTTACTGAAGGACATAGAAATATCAAATTTGGAATATTAGTTACTTATAAGATGTAAATGATGTCTAAGAACAGTTCTTAAACAATCCGAAATTTAAAAGGGGTGAAAATGCACAAAAAGCGTTCTGAAAAACGTTCTAAATGGTAGTTTCTACACAATCTCAGGAAATACCAAACCGATTTAAAAAATATTGGTGTCAAAATGATGGTGACAACGCTTGCTCCAAGACAGGCTATGTTTTATGTCGGTGCCACTACCCCAAAGGTGGTGTAGGCGCAAAAAACGTTCTAAAAATGCGATTTATGTGTTACTGAAGGGACTAGAAATATGAAATTTGAAATATTAGCTACTTATTAGATTTAAAGGATTTCTAAGAACAGTTCTTAAGCAATTCGAAATTTGAAAAGGGTGAAAATGCGCGAAAATCGTTCTAAAAAACGTTCTAATGGAGGTTTCTACACAATCTCAGGAAATATTAAACCGATCTAAAAAATAATGGCGTCAAAATGATGGTGAAAACAATTGCTCCAACATAGGCGATGTTTTATGTCGGTTCCACTACCCCAAAGGGTGTGCAGGAGCAAAAAACGTTCTAAATTGCGGCTTTTGCGTTACGGAAGGGCCTAGAATCGTGAGATTTGGAATGGTAGTTAGTTTAAGATATCAATGATCTCTAAGGACATTTTCTAAAAAAATCGAAATTTAAAAGGGGGTCAAAATGCGCAAAAAGCGCTATAAAAATCTTTCTAAATTGCGATTTCTATGCAATCTCAGGAAGTACTGAACCGATTTCAAATATAATGGTGTAAAAATGATGGTGACAAATCTTGCTCCAAGATAGGCTGTATTTTATATCTGTTTCCATTACCCCAGAGGAGATGCAGGAGCAAAATGCGCGAAAAGCGTTCTAAAAACGTTCTAAATGAAGATTTGTCGGCAATATCTCAGGAAGAATGAATCTGATTTCAAACGTAATGGTAGGAAGTTGATGCTGACAGCCTCTGCTCTAACATAGACGCTATTTTATGTCAGTATCACTATCACCAAGACGTTGCAGGAGCGAAAAAGCGTTCTAAATTTCGATTTTTGTGATCGGTAGGGGCTAGCAACTTAAAATTAAGCAAGGTACATATTTATTACCTATAAAGGATGTTTAAGAACAGTTTCGAAAAAATTGGAAACTTAAAAAGCGGTGAAAATGCGCGAAAAGCGTCCTAAAAACGTTCTAAATTGCGATTTCTACTCAGTCTAAGGAAATACCAAAGCTATTTCAAAAGTAATGGTTGCAAATCAATGGTGACAGTCCCTGCTATAACATAGGTTATATTTTATGTTGCTGTCACTACCATCTGAGGGTTGCAAAAGCAAAACATGTTCTAATTTGCATTTTTTGCACAACTGAGGGGTCTAACACTTTGAAGTATGGCATGGTATTTACTTACAAGATGCAACTGCTTTCTAAGAACAGTCGAAAGAAAATTCCAAATTTTAAAAAAATGAAGTGCGTGAAAAGCGTTATAAATTACAATTTTTAAGCAAACTTATAAATTACCAAACCGATTAAAAAAATAATGATGACAAATTTTGGTGATAGAACCTGCTCAATCATAAGCTATATTTTATGTCTGTTCCACTACCACCAGAGGGTTGAAGGAGCTAAAAACTTTCTAAATTGCGATATCTGTGATACTGAAAAGGCTAGAAACTTTAAATATGACATGGTAGTTACTTATAAAATATAAATGCCCTCGAAGGAACGTCGAAAATAAATTCGAATTAAAAAGGGGTGAAGCGAAGGGGAGGTGCGAAAAGCATTCTAAAAAAGTTCTAAATTACGATTCTATGCAATTTCAGGGAATATAAACCGATTATAAAAGTAATAGTTGCGAATCAGTGGTAACAGTCTCTTATCCTACACAGGCTATATTTTATGCCGGTGATTCTACCACCTGGGGTTCACAAAAACAACAAACGTTCTAAAAAAGTGCTTTAAAAGCTTTTTAAATTACGTTTCTGAGGAATATTAGGAAATAACAAACCGATTTCAAAATTAATGTTGGCAAATTAATGGTGACAGTTCCTGTTTCAACATAGCCCTTTATGTTGAGAGAGGTGGTAAGACTTGGAATTCGACATGATGGTTAATTTTAAGATGTAAGAAGATGGTTTCTAAAAAATTCAAAACTTCAAATGAATACTGAAATGAGCGTATTAATTGAGCATAAAAGTTTCAAAATATTTTCTAAATTATCATTTATTTAGCTTTATTTCATTTTATTAATTTAAGTCTCATTTCTGCCTAATACAGTGTAATAATGATGTTTAATCAAACTGTGTTTTAAATAGTAATTTTTGAATTATTCCTAAAAGTAATAAGTACCTTTTAATAAAATAAAATATTACCTTTTAATAAAATAAAAATGTAGTTAGTACCTTTTGATAAAAATTAGACACATAAATATCACTTGGCATATTTCAAATATTACGCGAGCAAAGCCGCGGGGTTTGCTAGTATTATGATAATTTCAGAGCTTATACATGTCTGTTAAATTTGTGTTTTATTTATATTATTTTATTTATTTATTCATAGGGATTTTTTTTAATGGATATTAGCCGTAAGAAAATGATGAACTCTTTATTTTGTTTTAAGGGCAAACGGATTAATTTTTCGTAATCGAGCTCCATGTGATATAGAAAAAAAAAATATATTTCATTCTTTAAAGTTGTTTTTAAAACCATAGACAATCAGTAAACTGAGATGAACTTTTCAAACAAATTCCATTTGAAAAAAAAAATCCTATTTGGTAATCTAAAAATTAAAATTGTACGATTACAAATATGTTAGATTTGTGTTTTTTCAATATTATTCTTTTATTTGTTGATAAAAGAAATATTAATTTCGTTAATTTGTCTTTCACAAATATGTTACAATGGTGGGTTTTTTAATATTATCCATTTATTTGTTTATAAAGGAGGTATTAATTTCGTTATGCAAAAATAGCCAAAATAGTGAAATTAGAAAAACATTAATATTTCGAAAACTAATTCGAATTTAAAAATTCTAATACCAGTTTTGAGATCTGCAGATCAATACGGATTTTTGGTGTTAATTTCATCACAAAGTATTCCGTATTTTAGGGGAAATTGCCGTGAATATAGATCCCAAAGCTCACCCAACTCAAACAAACAAACAAAACAAAATCGCCGTGAAACATAATCAGTTGTTTAATCAGTCGTTTCATAGAATCGTTACATAAATTCGTTTCATAATATTCGTTTCATTAGGATTTTATATATACTAGGGGATCGTGCCCGGGCTTCCCGGGTTAAAGAATATAGGTGAAAATATTTTTTTTTTATTGAAAACTAATAATTTTTTTTATATGCGATAATTTTTTTAGATTGCCCACTTACATTAAAAAAGAATTTTCATATGGGAAATACGAATTATACAATCAAATAAATTTTTGAAATTTATCAAAAGCGATATTTTCTTATTTGCGGCATGCTAAGAGTTATTTTATCAAGATTTTGCTACTTATGGCATCCTTTTATCTATACTCCTATTATAAAGAGGAAAAAATTGTTTATTTGTCGGAGATAAGCTCTGGAACTACCGAACCGATTCCAAAAGTAATGGTATCAAAATGATGGTGTTAGTCCAACTTAGAACATAGGCTATATCTTATGTCGGTGCCACTACCCCAAAGGGGGTGTAGGAGCAAAAAACGTTCTAAAAATGCGATTTTAGCGTTACTGAAGGGCTTAGAAATATGAAATTTTGAATATTAGTTACTTATAAGATATAAATTATGTCTAAGAACAGTTCTTAAACAATTCGAAATTTAAAAGGGTTGAAAATGCGCAAAAAGTGTTCTAAAAACGTTCTAAATGTTAATTTCTACACAATCTCAGGAAATACCAAACCGATTTAAAAAGTATTGGTGTCAAAATGACAGTGACAACGCTTGCTCCAAGATAGGCTATGTTTTATGTTGGTGCCACTAACCTAAAGAGGGTGCAGGAGCAAAAAACGTTCTAAAAATGCGATTTTTTTGTTACTGAAGGACATAGAAATATCAAATTTGGAATATTAGTTACTTATAAGATGTAAATGATGTCTAAGAACAGTTCTTAAACAATCCGAAATTTAAAAGGGGTGAAAATGCACAAAAAGCGTTCTGAAAAACGTTCTAAATGGTAGTTTCTACACAATCTCAGGAAATACCAAACCGATTTAAAAAATATTGGTGTCAAAATGATGGTGACAACGCTTGCTCCAAGACAGGCTATGTTTTATGTCGGTGCCACTACCCCAAAGGTGGTGTAGGCGCAAAAAACGTTCTATAAATGCGATTTATGTGTTACTGAAGGGACTAGAAATATGAAATTTGAAATATTAGCTACTTATTAGATTTAAAGGATTTCTAAGAACAGTTCTTAAGCAATTCGAAATTTGAAAAGGGTGAAAATGCGCGAAAATCGTTCTAAAAAACGTTCTAATGGAGGTTTCTACACAATCTCAGGAAATATTAAACCGATCTAAAAAATAATGGCGTCAAAATGATGGTGAAAACAATTGCTCCAACATAGGCGATGTTTTATGTCGGTTCCACTACCCCAAAGGGTGTGCAGGAGCAAAAAACGTTCTAAATTGCGGCTTTTGCGTTACGGAAGGGCCTAGAATCGTGAGATTTGGAATGGTAGTTAGTTTAAGATATCAATGATCTCTAAGGACATTTTCTAAAAAAATCGAAATTTAAAAGGGGGTCAAAATGCGCAAAAAGCGCTATAAAAATCTTTCTAAATTGCGATTTCTATGCAATCTCAGGAAGTACTGAACCGATTTCAAATATAATGGTGTAAAAATGATGGTGACAAATCTTGCTCCAAGATAGGCTGTATTTTATGTCTGTTTCCATTACCCCAGAGGAGATGCAGGAGCAAAATGCGCGAAAAGCGTTCTAAAAACGTTCTAAATGAAGATTTGTCGGCAATATCTCAGGAAGAATGAATCTGATTTCAAACGTAATGGTAGGAAGTTGATGCTGACAGCCTCTGCTCTAACATAGACGCTATTTTATGTCAGTATCACTATCACCAAGACGTTGCAGGAGCGAAAAAGCGTTCTAAATTTCGATTTTTGTGATCGGTAGGGGCTAGCAACTTAAAATTAAGCAAGGTACATATTTATTACCTATAAAGGATGTTTAAGAACAGTTTCGAAAAAATTGGAAACTTAAAAAGCGGTGAAAATGCGCGAAAAGCGTCCCAAAAACGTTCTAAATTGCGATTTCTACTCAGTCTAAGGAAATACCAAAGCTATTTCAAAAGTAATGGTTGCAAATCAATGGTGACAGTCCCTGCTATAACATAGGTTATATTTTATGTTGCTGTCACTACCATGTGAGGGTTGCAAAAGCAAAACATGTTCTAATTTGCATTTTTTGCACAACTGAGGGGTCTAACACTTTGAAGTATGGCATGGTATTTACTTACAAGATGCAACTGCTTTCTAAGAACAGTCGAAAGAAAATTCCAAATTTTAAAAAAATGAAGTGCGTGAAAAGCGTTATAAATTACAATTTTTAAGCAAACTTATAAATTACCAAACCGATTAAAAAAATAATGATGACAAGTTTTGGTGATAGAACCTGCTCAATCATAAGCTATATTTTATGTCTGTTCCACTACCACTAGAGGGTTGAAGGAGCTAAAAACTTTCTAAATTGCGATATCTGTAATACTGAAAAGGCTAGAAACTTTAAATATGACATGGTAGTTACTTATAAAATATAAATGCCCTCGAAGGAACGTCGAAAATAAATTCGAATTAAAAAGGGGTGAAGCGAAGGGGAGGTGCGAAAAGCATTCTAAAAAAGTTCTAAATTACGATTCTATGCAATTTCAGGGAATATAAACCGATTATAAAAGTAATAGTTGCGAATCAGTGGTAACAGTCTCTTATCCTACACAGGCTATATTTTATGCCGGTGATTCTACCACCTGGGGTTCACAAAAACAACAAACGTTCTAAAAAAGTGCTTTAAAAGCTTTTTAAATTACGTTTCTGAGTAATATTAGGAAATAACAAACCGATTTCAAAATTAATGTTGGCAAATTAATGGTGACAGTTCCTGTTTCAACATAGCCCTTTATGTTGAGAGAGGTGGTAAGACTTGGAATTCGACATGATGGTTAATTTTAAGATGTAAGAAGATGGTTTCTAAAAAATTCAAAACTTCAAATGAATACTGAAATGAGCGTATTAATTGAGCATAAAAGTTTCAAAATATTTTCTAAATTATCATTTATTTAGCTTTATTTCATTTTATTAATTTAAGTCTCATTTCTGCCTAATACAGTGTAATAATGATGTTTAATCAAACTGTGTTTTAAATAGTAATTTTTGAATTATTCCTAAAAGTAATAAGTACCTTTTAATAAAATAAAATATTACCTTTTAATAAAATAAAAATGTAGTTAGTACCTTTTGATAAAAATTAGACACATAAATATCACTTGGCATATTTCAAATATTACGCGAGCAAAGCCGCGGGGTTTGCTAGTATTATGATAATTTCAGAGCTTATACATGTCTGTTAAATTTGTGTTTTATTTATATTATTTTATTTATTTATTCATAGGGATTTTTTTTAATGGATATTAGCCGTAAGAAAATGATGAACTCTTTATTTTGTTTTAAGGGCAAACGGATTAATTTTTCGTAATCGAGCTCCATGTGATATAGAAAAAAAAAATATATTTCATTCTTTAAAGTTGTTTTTAAAACCATAGACAATCAGTAAACTGAGATGAACTTTTCAAACAAATTCCATTTGAAAAAAAAAATCCTATTTGGTAATCTAAAAATTAAAATTGTACGATTACAAATATGTTAGATTTGTGTTTTTTCAATATTATTCTTTTATTTGTTGATAAAAGAAGTATTAATTTCGTTAATTTGTCTTTCACAAATATGTTACAATGGTGGGTTTTTTAATATTATTCATTTATTTGTTTATAAAGGAGGTATTAATTTCGTTATGCAAAAATAGCCAGAAACAAATGCTAAAAAATGTTTGTTGCTTTATGTGTGAAATGTTTATTATTATCATTATGTATTGAAACGGGCACGTGATAAGATAAAATTTAAAAAAATCATGCTTAAAAATTATTTTAGAAAATATAATACATCAGTCAATTAAGATACATTTTTTAAACAAATTGCATTTGAAAGTAATTTTTTTTTTCCGTATGCGACGAAAACTGAAAATGCACGATGGTCAGAAGATTAAAAAATTGCAGTAGCGAAAATTTCAAGACCGAAATTTGATTGTGAAGTGTTACCATTCGCAAAATGACGTCAGCGTTACACACAGATAAGTTTGTTCTTTATAATATAGATACTTAATCAGTAAAATATAATAAAGATCAGTTATTAGGATGTGGTTATCAATTGAAGCTCTTATGCTCGGTATTCCGGAATGGTAAACAGCAATTTTCACCTTCTCAAAATTTGCATGCGCACTTCTCAGATCCATATCCATCATTAAAAAAAAATGTATTTTGTTTGATCATTTATAAATCATTTTAACACAAAACTTGAAGTCACGATTGTCAGCAACATCTTTTATGTGAACAGACGCACTCTTTACTTGAGATTCTAATCTCAATTCAGGAGAGTAAAAAATTCCTTAATTTATGTTTTTTAGATGCATTTGTGTTAAAATGTTTAGTTTTATCTAAGAAAATGATCGTTTTCTTTTAAATACGACTTCATTTTCACTTAAATAAGCATTTCGCCTAGTGTCTGAAACTTAGTATCAGTACACATGCTGAAGGAAAAACAATGTAGAAAATTTATGAGGAAAAATGCGTGTTTTCAAAAGCAGTATGTCATTTTCCGTTATTATGCCCTAATATAATATTCTGCTCCTAATGGGATTTTGCGACACTAAACCCTATACAACAATTTTTATCAACAATTTTGAATTTTTATCAGAAAATAGCATGAATAAAGATAAAAATACCTAATTATCTCTCTCCTGTCTGCAATAATGAAAGCTATCTAATTTTCACCATTTTGAAGAAATTTCATAAAATGCTTTTAAAATTAAAATATAAAAGTGGGGATATTTAACAAAACAAACAGATAGTGCGATCACATGTACAAATGAAGAGATTTCAGTTAAAAGAAAATATTAGTAAAATTGGTTCAGTGAAAGATCAGGGCAGATGACTAAAAAACACACTTCTGTTTTAAATGTATAGATTATATAAAATTAGGAAAAATTAAATAAAGCAAATTATGTTATTTTGATAAAATCATTGTAGAATGTCCTAAAGAATAGCATTAAATTTTATTATTCGAGAGAATTTTAGAAAATTCAGGAACATGATATTATTTTAAACCACGAATTACTTGTTTGCTTGTCTAACTCTGCGAAGCAAATCCATACAGGCGAAAATCATCAATGTCTGTAATATAAATCGCTATTATTTGCATGTCACCTCTCTCTTATAAAGACACTCTAAATTTTTGTAAAACATTGCGTTTTATCAGTGTGTGATTTCGACTACATTATTTTCAAAAGTGAAGCACTATTGAAATTTTCACCTGAGAAGAATTTCAAAGCAGCTGGGCTGTGAAAATGACACACTTCTACAAAACATAATTCAGGTTTAAGAATTAAAATACATGCTTTTTTATAAATTGACGTCATTTGCATCCTCTAAAGCAAACCACTTTTACAATCCAGTCTTAAACTTCGTGTATAGAAAAGTATGCATATGACGTCATTGTCACGGAATAACAGGCAATATTCTTAACATAGCCCATATTTTAATTTCAACTTTTTCTTCAGTTTTTATCAGAAAATGGCAACAAAAATATACAGTACCTCCTATTTTCGGCTATTTTCCATTTACGTTCAATGACTTTCAATAGACATGAGGTACTTTTGTTGCCACGATAAGAAAAATGGTATTAAAAACTACAAAAAAATTTATATCTCAAAAATAAAATGAGATACAGCTTTCAAAGAAATTGCATTTAAAAGAGCATTTTTTTTTGCTTTATACGATGGTGTCAAAATTAAAAATGTGCGATGTTTAGAAGTTTAAAAATTTGCAGTAGAGAAAATTGCAAAACCAAAATTTTATTTCAAATTTCAAAGTGTTGCCATTCGCAAAATGACGTATGCGTTACGCACAAATATGTTTGTCCTTTATAATATAGATAGGGTAGATTTTTAAATGATAAAATAAATTATGATTGATAGGACTTACATTCGCTCTCTGTAAGTATAAAAATTTGTTTCACTTCAATTTATTTACTGAGTTATATGGATTTTTATGAAAAGCGACCAATAGTCACCCCAGTCTGCCCTATTTCTAATAGTAATGATTACAGTATTAATGAGAAAATTTAATTTTTATTATATTTAATTTTATTTTATTTGAATTTAAAAAAAAATGGCGGGAACTTTTTGTAGGCCGCCGAGATAATATCTAGAAACCATATACTCATATGCGCGCCTGTACGCACTTGCACTCAAATATGCTCTCACACACACACATCAAGAGAGACATAGATACACATATACGCCTATATTCAAAGTAGTGTATATACAAAGGTATATACAAACTTCTGTATAGAATAAAATACACACATATACATCTGCATGTGTGCATAAACACATATACACATACCCTTTATATGAATATGATTAACAGTGGTCCCATTTATACTCTAATGCACTTCAGTAGAAATTTAAATATAATTCCGAATTCTAGAAATTTTGATTTTTTAAATGATCATTTATTGTTTAACTGCATGACATTAATGCTTGACGCTTCAGGGAAAAGTTTTTACTTCAACTTTAAAACTGAGTCAAACGTCAAACTTTAAAGTATTTCCTTTGTTATGCTTCTTCAAAAATTTTGATAAACGGGAAAGATTTTGTTCTAAGTTTATCTTCTTTGATAGTTTAAGTATGTTGCCTGAAAGTTTTATTGTTTGCTAAAAGTTTTCCAATTTTATTCTTGTTAATGTTAGATCAAAGTTTTGAAGAATTTTCTACTATTAACAAATTTTAAAAAGTTACATTAAACTTTAAATATTCAGCATGACTAAACTAGAAACATGCTGTCTGCAACATTTTTAAAATGTTTGATTAACCTGTCTATATTTGTAATATTCAAGAAAGAAAATTCCACCCTCGAAAATAGATTCTGAAATACTTTCCAACACAATCGTTTAATAAGGTGAAAAGGGATCTCTTTAGGCAGATCACACAGTGAACAGACAATCAGACAAAAACGTCAGACATGAGACAAATTGTAGCGTTCAAACCGGTTTCTTGTTTTTTATCAGGGTGAAATATCTCTGACTTAGGCATATCCCACACCAAACAGACAAGCCTTGCGACATGCGACAAGTTGTAGCGTTCAAACTGGTTACTTCTTTGTTAAAACCAGTTTGAACGCTACAACTTGTCGCATGTCGCACGCTTGTCTGTTCGGTGTGGGATCTGCCTTAGGCTTGTCTGTTCTGTGTGTATCATTGTTATGAGTAGTGCCTTAGAAAACAATTCAACTAGGTAGGAAGGCCTACCCAAGGGTCCCCATGGGCCCTCTACTAGCCCCACTCAGCAACGTACCATTTATCACTATACATCCTGGCAAAGTTTTATAAAACTTTACAAGTACCGGACTGTACCGATAGTAATTACCTTCATAGAGAGAATAAGTTCGTTTATCTATGGAGGTTTTAATGAAAAATTACCGCATTACCGTCGGGACTATTGATACATGTATGCACCGTCAAAAGGTGCATACGGAACTTGTTTTTCGTACCATTAATAAATAACAGAAATATTTGTATTAGTATTTTCGTTTTTTTTTTAAAAAAGGTAACTGTTTAAGAAAAAGCTGTACAACCGATACAGAAATATCCGAAGAATCGATACTGTACCGATACTGAACCTATACTGAAAACTGGATACTGTCCTGAAAGGATTAATAAAACTATTAGAATACTTGGCGAAAGAAATTTTGAAATATATATTGATTATGCTCAACTAGTCGAACACAATTTATAATCCGTTAGAGTAAGTTCAGCTTCTTTAACACATAGGCAAATTATGATGATAGCGATGTTGATTGCGGTTTTCTTAGGTGCAAAATGTGAAGTTATTTCGCAGTTTAGCGTATAATGCAATGACGTGCCTATTTGCCCATAAGAGCAGTGCGGAGAGAAAAACCTATCAAAATTATAGAGTATGAAGGGAATGGCCCGTGATTTGTCGCGAATACATAGATATTCTTAAGATGTAGGCTGTATGTAGTTGTTTTGTGTATTTATTTGTTCAGTAATTTGTTTTTTTAATTTAATTTATATTTTATCTGCCGGTTCATGGAACTCTGTTATGTGCAGTCCTTGGAAGGGAATCAAAATTGGAAATTCAGAATTTCCCTCAAGCATATGTATTTGGTTCACTCTTTGCGCCTGGTTTGTGGGAGATAATTTATTTTTTTCGAAAGCGACAAATTACGGATTCTGGTGCGCGCCTTAAAACCCGTTAGTTTCGTTGTATTTGGCAGTCGTGATCATCCAGTACACATTTTAAGATCTCAGATTAAGAAGTCAGGTTAAGAATTATTGCATGTTAATATTCTGTAATCGAGTCACATGTTAAGAATTCGCTAAAAACATGAATGATGCTATACTTTTGTAAGCAATAATTTCCAGAAAAGGTATAAGTCAGAATTTTTAAAGTATCCCAAATAGCGTAAAGCCTGATTATCGAAGATTAATCTATTTGCACTTACAATGATAAAAACAGTTCAGCATTTTTTGTTGTTTATTATTCAATAGTGAAATTAGAAGCCCGCGAAAAGACAAGAAAAAAGATCCTCAAGGTTAACAGGTACGTAATTGAACAATTCAATTTTTCATATTTAAAATAAAACTTTAATGATAAGCACTTTGAAAAGATGTAAAAACTTCATTTGAATGTATTTTGAAGTTAAAACGTTTACTATAACATAGGCATTTCTATTTGATGAAAAAATATCAGGAAACAATTCACTAAATATGGCGTTACGTTCTATAAATATGTTGTCAATTTCAATAAATATGACGTCAAACTGATTTTAAAAAACCGATGCTACGTTTTATGTCCTATTTTGTTGGCATGCTATATCTTTAATTATACCATTTAGCTAAGTGTTATAGCCCCTTAAATGCATTGATAGCATTCCGCTATTAGGTAGCTTTCATTACAAAACGCTACCTATTGCAGCCGTTCGGAAGAAAGCGATTTCAAAAATTTTTGGTATATTTTCATCGATCATGACCCCCAGACCCCGAAACCACCCTCCGTTCAAAATTGACATATATATATATCTGACCTTTGTCACACTGTAACTCTCGTATTTATGAACCGATTTGGATGTAATTCGATGTGTACATAGTACATACCAATGTCTCGACCGAGTTCGTTGGCCAGCTTCATCCGTCATTTTGTTTCAAAATGGCGGCCATTTAAAATTTTTCAAAAATTTTAAATTTGAAATGTGGTACCAAAAAATTGAAAATGGAAAAATATTTTTTTCTTATGTATTTGATCTTGATAAAAAGAATCGGGAGAAGTTTTTGTTTTGTCTATATCTTAAAAAATGGCTGAGTTATAGCATTTTGAATTGCTAGCATGGCTGACATTTTGAAACGTCCTGAATTTTGTCACGCGATAAAAGGCGTATTTATGAACCGATTTGGATGTAACTTCGTTTATGCATAGTACATACCAATGTCTCGACCGAGTTTGTTAGCCAGCTTCATCCGCCATCTTGTTTAAAAATGGCGACCATTTAAATTTTTAAGAAAAATTTAAATTTGAAATGTGGTACCAAAAAATTGAAAATTGAAAAAATATTTTTTTCTTATGTGTTTGACCTTGATAAAAAGAATCGGGAGCAGTTTTTGTTTCATCTATATCTTAAAAAATGGCTGAGTTATAGCATTTTGAATTTCTAGCGTGGCTGACATTTTGAAACGTCCTGATTTTTGTCACGTGATAACAGGCGTATTTATGAACCGATTTGGATGTAACTTCGTTTATGCATAGTACATACCAATGTCTCGACCGAGTTTGTTAGCCAGCTTCATCCGCCATCTTGTTTAAAAATGGCGACCATTTAAATTTTTAAGAAAAATTTAAATTTGAAATGTGGTACCAAAAAATTGAAAATTGAAAAAATATTTTTTTCTTATGTGTTTGACCTTGATAAAAAGAATCGGGAGCAGTTTTTGTTTCATCTATATCTTAAAAAATGGCTGAGTTATAGCATTTTGAATTTCTAGCGTGGCTGACATTTTGAAACGTCCTGATTTTTGTCACGTGATAACAGGCGTATTTATGAACCGATTTGGATGTACCTTGGTGTGTACATAGTACATACAAATATCTCGACCGAGTTCGTTGTCCAGCTTCATCCGCCATCTTGTTTCAAAATGGCGGCCATTTAAAAAATTTTTAAAAATTTTAAATTTAAAATGAGATAACAAAAAATTGGAAAATGAAAAAGATTTTTTTCGTACGTGTTTGACCTTAATACAAAGATTCCGGAACAGTTTTTGTTTCGTCTATATCTAAAATAATCGCTTTGAATTTCTATTGTGGCTGACATTTTAAAACGACCTGATTTTTGTCACGCGATATCAGGCGTATTTATTAACCGATTTGGATGTAACTTGGTCTGTACGTAGTACATACCTATGTCTCGACCGAGTTCGTTAGCCAGCTTCATTCGCCATCTTGTTTCAAAAGGGTTGTCATTTAAAAAAATTTAAATTTAAAATTTTAAATGAGGTATTAAAAAATTGGAAAATGAAAAAGATTTTTTTTATGTGTTTGGCCTTGATACAAAGATTCCGGAGCAGTTTTTGTTTCTGAAAATTTGTTCTTTTGTTCATATCTTAAAAAATTGTTGAATTATAGCACTTTGAATTTCTAGCATGGCTAATATTTTGAATCGATCTTGTATTTGTCACGCGAAAACACACGTATTCGCCTATTTCGATGTAAGAAGGCACGTGGATAGTATACATCAATATATCGACCACGTTCGCTGGCCAGCTTCATGAGCCATCTTGTTTCAAAATGGCCATTAAATTAAAAAAAATTATATTTAAAGTGAGGTGCAAAAAAATTAGAAATTGAAAAAGGTTTCTTTCTTAAGTATTTGACCTTGATATAAGGATTCAGGAGCATTTTTTGTTTGTCTTTATCTTAAAAAATGGCTCAGATATAGCAATTTTAATATCTAATGTGGGTGACATTTTGAAAAATGTGATTTTTTGCCTGCGAAAGCACTCGTATATATCAATCGATTCCGATGTGAGTGAGCATGTGCAGGGCAATTACTAACGTCTCGACCAAGTTCACTGGTTAGACTCAGCCACCATGTTGTCTTAAAATGGCAGGCACTTTAAGAAGTCGCCGAATTTGGCAGCCAAATATAAGTTACTTTAAATAAAAGCAGCTTGGATAAAGCTGTCTAATTTCGCGAAATTCTCATTCATAATGATTTAGTATTGATAAAAATTAGTATTGAATCTCCTATATTCGGCTTCCACTAAATTGAGCTTCGTGTGTTTGAATAATATAAGTTGACTTTTTTAAAATAAGGAATATGAAAGCTATCTCTTCCTCCCGGCACTGGCCGGAAGGACTTTTTATATTAAATACGATTACATAAAATATAATTTTTCTACGATTTATATGAAATAGAAACCGAAAAATAGCAAATATTTTCTAAAAGTTTTTTTTTTTTTTTTTTTTTTTTTTTTTTTTAAGAAAGCTTTAAGATTGGCATTAGGACTGAAAGCTTCTGAAATTTGATGTCATTTTTAGGTTATTCGCTGTACATTTAGTTTTAATGAACGGAAGTCTCCGTTTAAAAATAGTCAGGCATTCCAGCCTGGAATATCCGTGGTTAAAGATGATTCATATACCGGCCGTTCACAGAATAGAAAAAAATATATCGTTTTTAATTTTAAACACCAAAAGATTTTTTACATTTACTATATTTTTAGAATCCGCAACAGCTACACCAAAAAGCATCTTTGGTACTTTCGTATTAACAAACGTCAATTGTGATTTTTTTTTTTTTTTTTTTTTTTTTTTTACGAGTTGGAACTTGTCGAAATTCGACGAACTAAAATGTTAGAAAGGAACTGTCAGATCGAATTTATAATAAACATACGAAAATAATTACAATAAAAAATTCATCTAACATTGGTTGTCTCACTTTTAAAACAAATAATATTTTAACCTAAAATTGCCAAAATATTATTTCCACAAACTTCAACTGCTTAAATTATTGAAAAATTAAACTCTATTAGAATACGTAATCAAGATGAGTAAATATGATGAATTTATCGATTGAGGCTTTTATGTTGTTTTTATGGGATTAAAAATCAGTAAAAACGATTTCGCTTTGTCACATCATAAAATTCTCCCCCCCCCCCCCATGAAATCTAAATTGTACGTTATTTTCACATTACCATAATTTACATACGTACCACTCAAATTCACAATTTGAAAGTATTTTAACGCGCAATAGATTATTAATGAATGTATTTCCAAACTTAAAGTCACGTTTTTCCGATACAACTTTTCATGTGATCATTCGCACAAATTTTAATGTAATCTCAATACCTGCGAAAAAAAAAAAATTCAGAAATTTACCTTTAGTTGTCATAGTATTGGCCTTTTAGTATAGGTCAAATATTTAGTTTTATCAAAATAAATAATCGTTTTGTTTTAAATATGACATAATTTTTACTCACTGAATCATTTTGTCTAGCGTCTCGAACTCAGTATCAGCGTAATGTAAAAATATTGAAATGTAACTGATTTACGAAGAAGAATGCGTGTTTTATTTTAAATGTATGACATCATTTTCTGTTCAAGTATGATAAAAAAGCTACTTTTATTTGTAATGTGAAAATGGCATCAATACGGATATAATCAATAAAAATAATAAACCATGACTATTTTCTCTTTACTTTCAATATAAATGGAGTTGCCACGATTAGACACTGCTTCAGTTGCCACGATTAAAAAATTGTATTAAAAACTACAAAAAAACTAATATCTCAAAAATAAATTGAGTTACAGCTTTCAAACAAATTTCATTTAAAAGAGCATTTTTTTTCCTTATACGACGGTGATAAAATTTAAAATGTGCGATGTTTAGAAGTTTAAAAATTTGACATAGATATAATTTCAAAACCAAAATTTTATTTCAAATTTCAAAGTGTTGCCATTCCCAAAATGACATATGCGTTACTCACAGATATGTTTGTCCTTTATAATATAGATAGCAACTTTCATTAATCTGATAAATTTGATAATTGATTTCAAATCTGTTAAATTCGCATTTTATTTTTCTGTGGGATTTTCTTTTCGTTTACCGATTTACTTATGGAACATTGAACGAAAAATCTCCCAAATGATGAATTATTTACATTTTTTTAAAGAGCAATCGGGTTCATCTTTTCTAATTGGGTTGCACAAATATTTAAAAAATATTCTTGCTTAAAAATTACTATAAAATACATAAAAAATTAGAAATTGAGAATCACTTTTCAAACAAATAGCATTGAAAGTACTTTTTGTTTTCCATTAGACTTTGAAAAAATTGAATGTGTGATGTTAGAGGTTAAACAAATTGCAGTAAAAGCAAAATTTATGGGTTAGGTCATTGCCACCAAAAATATAATGCCAGCGTTACTGATGGACATGTCTTATCCTTATAATATTGCATTTAGAGCAAATGGGTTCATCTTTCGTAATTTTGGGTTGCAAATTAAAAAATATCCATGCTTGAAAATTAATTTAAAATAATTAAATTCAGAAAACTGTATCTCAGTTTTATGATTTTTAAAGATCAGTATTAAAATCAGAACCAATTAAAATCTGGAAATTGAGTTATAAATCTCAAATAAATTTCCTTTGAAAGTGCTTTTTTCTATTCAGTGTCAAAAATGAAATTGTGCATGTTTAGAAGTTAAGAAAAATTACAGTAAAGGCACAATTTATGGATTAGGTTGTTGCCACCATCAGTATGATGTCAGCGTTACTCACTAACATATTTATACTTTATAATGCAGATATATGTTGTACCATCGAGAATTTTACTAAATACTACGCCAATTTGTTGAATTTGTTTCTTCGTATTATCAGGAAAATCATATATTTTTCTGTTAAACCAGCCAAGAAAACATGTATTCTGATATTTAAAGCTGAGGGATTTTAAGATGGTTACTATGCAATAACGTCTTGTTTTCTGATTGTCTTTATAATGATTTGTGGACGGCAATGCACAAATTTCAGTTATTATTGCCGTATTATTTCATTTTAATTTATTTTACCTGGAAGGTCCCTCATAATTGACACGGGCGACGCCGGGTAGTTCTGCTAGTCCATACATATAAAAGCCGTTCTCTGAGTGTATGTCCTTTATACAAACCTTCAATCTTTGACCGATTTGCACGAAACGTGCTGTAAATACGCTTTAGAACATCAAATAGGTAGCTGTCTGCTTTAAAAAAATCATCATACCACTATTTATCCTTTTTTCTAACACCTTATATAATTTAACACAATAGAAATGTCTCTTTTTAAATTTCCTAATTGAACCATTTCTTTCCTGTTGTCACACTTTAAAAATGACACACACACAAAAAAAAAACGATAACGCGAGCATTTTGTTTTTATTTGTCAATAAAAAATTAGATGTCTCGCTATATTATTGCATTTTTTAAATTAACGTCATTCTATGCACATTTATATATATACTAGCAAACCCCGCCGCTTTGCTCGCGTAATAGTTGAAATATGCCAAGTGATATTTGTATAACTATTTTTTTATTAGAAGAACACTTTTTGGAATAATTCAAAAATTACAAATTAAGCCACAGTTTGATTAAATTTCATTATAAAAGTGCAATAGACAGAAATGAGATTTTAATTAATAAGAACTAAAACTAATTCCAAATAAATGATAATTTAGAAAGTATTTTGAGACTTTTATGCTCATTTCATACGCTCATTTCAGTATTCATTTGAAGTTTTGAATTTTTTAGAAACCATCATAACACATTTACATCTTAAAATTAACCATCATGTCAAATTCCAAGCTTCTTGTCTAACAGTCTACCACCTCTCTGGTGTTAGTGGTACAAATATAAAATGACGAAACAGAGTTGAAATAGAATATCTCGAAAAATGTTGAAACAGAGACTGTCACCATTAATTTGCAACATTAACCTTAAAATCGGTTGGTATTTCCTAATATTCTATAAAAACGGAATTTAGATGTTTTTAAAGTAGGGTGTCAACGATTTTAATCAGCTGATTTAAATCAGGGATTAAATCATGATTTTAATCAACCGATTTTTCTTAAATCATTGATTTAAATCAAAAATTTTCTAAATGTTTAAAATGTCAAAAAGAATTATTAAAATCTGACATGAACATAATTTGGATGTTTCAACAGGTACAAAAGAGCTTTAAATAATTGTTTCTGAGCTCAATTCATAAGTATTGTAAAAAAATAAAAACAGTTGAGTTTGTAAAAAGCATTGTTTTTAAGTTTTTATCCAAATTAAAAGTTTCATTTAAAAATGATATTTAAATCTAATATAATTTGCAATGTCATAATTTCCTTTAGGTAATCAATTTATGCATTATTTTATATAAAATACACATAGCAAGAGTAATACATTTCTACAAGTAAAAGAATAAATAGTAATTAATAGCAATTTCAAGTTAAAGAAGAATGAAAGAATGACATCTGCTCAACAGTTAAATTGTAAATGAATGCATAAGAGAAAAAGAAATAATTGGTATAAAAATGCTAAGCACAGCAAGAGATTCTTCGGTGTAGGATTTCTTTTTTTTTTTTACTTTGTAACTCATATATACTAAACAAAAAAAAAATTAATTGGGGATTAAAAAGTCAACAAAAGTTTTCTTAAAAAGAAAAAAAAATATTGAACAATTGAAAGCTAATAATCCATGCTGAGAGGTAATAATGCTGTTACTTACATATTTTGAGGATTTCAGATATAAGTGGCTAACTTATATTTATTCTGTATGATTGGGTTTAACTCATTTTTGTAGTTTTTTGGGTTTACATACACATAAATGTGTGTAAGTTTAGATTTTGGTGGTTTACAGTAATTTATAAATGCAAAACGAGCTGCAAATACTATTTGTTAGTTTTGATATTTGTGCTACTAACTAATGAAATTAGTTATTTGCAGTTTTTATTAATTCTGTAATTAATTATACTGTTTCTTCTACGCCATTTTTTTAAATGTGCCGCACCACGCCCCTTTTGAAATATGCAAAATGCACCCTGCCTTAAAAAAATGGTTGAGATTGACCTGTAGTTGTAGCCAGAGATTTCTTGTAAAAAACTTCCCCATTCAACAGTATTTGTAAATTCATGTGGCCAAGATCTTGCAAAAATAATAGAACTTTATTTCTTTAGAAAAAACAGGATATTATTAAAATATGTTATTTAATTGAATTTTTCAATTTTTTATTCATAAAATTATTAAAAATTAAGGACACTTTATTAATTATACTAAAAATTATTCTTTTTTTTTCTTATATCATTACTAAATACATTACTAATATATTTCCTCGTGAGATAGTGCCCATTTTTGGAACTTCTTGTCCCTTTTTCCTTCTAAAATGAATACTACATTATCATCATTTTAATAATTAAGGCTTAAAAATGTATAATATGTTCCTAATTAGAGAGTTAATAGTTTAATAATTATTAATTTGAAGTAGTGTTAACTATTTAATATAAAATATAAAGTTTTACATAATTACTACAATATTAATTATGTATATAACACTATTGTATGTTGCTACCCAATGAAACTACTAATTTGCAGTTTTCATAATTTCTGTAATTACTAACTAATAATTATAATTTTATTAATTAAAGTGTAAAAACATAGATTATGTTAGCAATTAGTGGTTTAATTGCTTTGGAAACCTAAAAATCTTGGTAGCTATTCGGTATTTCGATGCTGGGAAAAAAAAATCATAAAAATCGATTTAAATTAAAAAAATCTGATTTAAATAAAAAAAGTCTGATTTTTTTTTATTTAAAAAAAAACATGATTTTTTTACAGCCTATTTTAAAGGCTTTCTTGTTGTTCCTGCCAATCAGGTGGAAGTGACATCGGCATAAAATATAGGCCCGTATAGGATCAGGGACTATCACTCTTGATTCGCAACGAATAACTTCTGTAATCGGTTTATTAATTCCTGAGATTCCATAGAAATCGTAATTTAGGACTCTTTTAAAATGCTTTTCGCTCCTTCCCTTCGCTTCACACCTTTTTAATTTCGAATTTATTTTTTACTGTTCTTAGAGGACATTTATATTTTAGAAGTAACTACCGTGCTATATTTAAAGTTTCTAGCCTCTTCAGTACCGCAGAAATCGCAATTTAGAAAGTTTTCTGCTCCTGCAACCCTCTAAGGGTTGTGGCACCGACATAAAATATAGCTTATGTTTGAGCAGGTTCTATCACCATAAATTTGCAACCATTATGTTGAAATCGGTTTCGTATTTCATACGATTGCATAAAAATCGTTATTTAGAACGCTTATAGAATGCTTTTCACTCACTTCATCCTTTTAAATATGGAATTTTCTTCCGACAATTCTTAGAAAGCATTTGCATCTTTGAAGCAATTACCATTCCAAATTTAAAATGTTAGACTCCCTCAATAACACAAAAATAGCAATGTAGAACATTTCTTGCTCCTGTAACACCCAGGTGGTAGTGACAACAACGTTAAATATAGGCCATGTTGGAGCGGGGACTGTCACCATCAATTTGAAACCATTACTTCTGAAATCGGTTTATATTTCCTGAGATTGCGTAGAAATGGCAATTTAGAACGTTTTTAGAACGCTTTTCGTTCATTTTCACCCCTTTTAAATTTAAAATTTTTTCGAAACTGTTTTCAGAGAACATTTACATTTCATAATTACCATGCAAAATTTCAAGTTGCTAGCCCCTTCAGTATCACAAAAATCACAATTTAGAGCGTTTTTTAAAATGCCACCGCAAGGGGGTAGTGACGACGATATGAAATAGATCCTATAATAGAGCAAGGGCTGTCATCATCAATTTCCAATCATTGCTTTTGAAATCGTTTGGGTACCTTTCAGATATTGCGTAGAAATCGCAATTTAGAACGTTTTACGTCCATTTCCGCCCCTTTTTAAATTTCGAATTACTCATGAAATGTTCTTAGAGATCATTTATATCTTATACGTAACTACCATGCCTAGTTTCAAGTTGCTAGCCCATGCAGTATTACAAAAAACGCAATTTAGATCGTTTTTTGCTCATTCACCCCATTTGGGGTAGTGGCACCGAAATGAAATATAGCCTATGTTAGACCAAGGGCTGTCAACATCGATTTCACCTCATTATCTTTTTAATCGGTTCGGTACTTCACGAGATTGCGTAGAAATCGAAATTTAGAAAGGTTTTTAGAACACTTTTCCCTCATTTTCACCCATTTTAAATTTCGATTTTTTAGGAAATGTTCTTAGAGATCATTTGTATCTTATAAATAACTGCCCTGCCTTATTTCAGGATTCTAGACCCTTCAATAACACAAAAATCGCAATTTAGAAAGTTTTTCGCTTCTACAACTCCTAGGTGGTAGTGACACGGACATGAAATAGAGCCTATGTTGGAGCAAGGGCTATCATCATCAATTTCCATCCATTAATTTTGAAATAGGTTGGGTACATTCTGAGATTGCGTAGAAATCGCCATTTAGAAAGTTTTTAGCACTTTTCGCGCATTTTCTCCCCTTTTAAATTTCGATTCTTTTAAGAATTGTTCTTAGACATCATTTATATCTAATAAGTAACTACCATGCCAAATTCCATGTTTCTGGGCCCTTCAGTAACACAAAAATCGCAATTTCGAACGTTTTTTTGCTCCTGCACCCCATTTAAGGGTAGTGGCAACGACATAAAATGTAGCCTATGTTGGAGCAAGGGTTGTCACAATCATTTTGAGACCATTATTTTTGAAATCGGTTTGGTACTTCCTGAAATTGCGTAAAAATCGCCATTTAGAACGTTTTTTAGAACGCTTATCGCATATTTTCACGCCTTTTTAATTTCGATTTTTTAAAGAAATGTCCTTAGAGATCACTAGTATCTTATAAGTAACTACTATTCAAATTTTATGTTTCTAGGCCCTTCAGTAATACAAAAATCGCATTTTTAGAACGTTTTTTGCTCCTGCATCCCCTTTTGGCCAGTGGCACGGGCATAAGATATAGCCTATGTTCTAAGTTGGACTAACACCATCATTTTGATACCATTACTTTAGGAAAAGGTTCGTTAGTTCCAGAGCTTACCTCCTACAAATAAACAATTTTTATCGCTTTATAATACTAGTACAGAAGTATAGACTAGCAAACCCCGCGGCTTTGCTCAAGTAATAGTGGAAATACGCCAAGTGATATTTGCATGGCGTTTTTTTATTAGAAGAAAACTTTATGGAATAATTCAAAAATTACAAATTAAGCCACAGTTTGACGAAACTTCATTCTAAAAATGCAATAAACAGAAATGAGATTTTAATTAATAAGAAGTACTAAAACTAATTCCAATTAAATGATAATTTAGAAAGTATTTTGAGACTTTCATGCTAATTTCATACGCTCATTTCAGTATTCATTTCAAGTTTTGAATTTTTTCGAAACCATCTTAACACATTTACATCTTAAAATTAACCATCATGTCAAATTCGCAGCTTCTTGTCTAACAGTCTACCACCTATCTGGTGTTAGTGGCACCAACATAAATTGCCGAAACAGAGTTGAAATAGAATGTCTCGAAAAATGTTGAAACAGAGTCTGTCACAGTTAATTTGCCAACATTAACCTTGAAATCGGTTTGTATTTCCTAATATTCTATAGAAAACAGAATTTAGATATTTTTAAAGGCTTTCTTGTTGTTCCTGACAACCAGGTGGTAGTGACACCGGCACAAAATATAGCCCGTATAGGATCAGGGACTATCACTCTTGATTCCTAATCGATAACTTCTGTAATCGATTATTTCCTGAGATTCCATAGAAATCTTAATTTAGAACTTTTAGAATGCTTTTCGCTCCTTCCCTTCGCTTCACTCCTTTTTAATTTCGAATTTTTTTTCGACTGTTCTTAGAGGACATTTACATTTTATAAGTAACTACCGTGCTATATTTAAAGATTCTAGCCTCTGCAGTATCGCAGATATAGCTATTTAGAAAGTTTTTTGCTCCTGCAACTTTCTAGGGGTTGTGGCACCGACAGAAAATATAGCTTATGTTTGAGCAAGTTCTATCATCATCAATTTGCAACCATTATGTTTGAAATCGGTTTCGTATTTCATTCGACTGCATAAAAATCGTAATTTAGAACTCTTATAGAACGCTTTTCACTGACTCCATCCTTTTAAATTTGGAATTTTCTTTCGAGAATTCTTAGAAAGCATTTGCATCTTTGAAGTAATTACCATTCCAAATTTAAAATGTTAGAGCCCCTCAGTAACACTAAAAACACAATTTTTGAACATTTTTTGCTCCTGTAACCCCCAGGTGGTAGTGACAGTAACGCAAAATATAGGCTATGTTGGAGCGGGGGCTGTCACCATCAATTTGAAACCATTACTTCTGAAATTGATTCATATTTCCTGAGATTGCGTAGAAATCGCTATTTAGAACGTTTTTAGAACGCTTTTTGTTCATTTTCACCCGTTTAAAATTAAAAATTTTTAATGAACTCTTCTCAGAGAGTATTTACATCTCATAAGTAATTACCATGCCAATTTTCAAGTTGCTAGCCCCTTTAGTATCACTAAAAATCACAATTTAGAACGCATTTTAAAATGCAACCTGAAGGTGGTAGTGACGCCGACATGAAATAGATCCTACATTGAGCAAGGGCTGTCATCATCAATTTCCAACCATTACTTTTGAAATCGGTTGGGTACTTTCGGAGATTGCGTAGAAATCGCAATTTAGAACGTTTTTTACAACGTTTTTCGTCCATTTTCACCCCTTTTAAATTTCGAATTATTTAGGAAATGTTCTTAGACATCATTTATAACTTATAAGTAACTACCATTCCTAGTTTCAAGTTGCTAGCCCCTGCAGTATTACAAGAAACACTATTTAAATCGTTTTTTGCTCCTTCACCCTCTTTGGAGGAGTGGCACCGATATGAAACACAACCTATATTGGATCGAGGGCTGTCACCATCGTTTTCACACCATTATTTTTTAAATCGATTCAGTACTTCCTGAGATTGCGTAGAAATCGCAATTTAGAAAAAAAAATTTAGAACACTTTTCGCTCATTTTCACCCCTTTTAAATTTTGATTTTTTTAGGAATTGTTCTTAGAGATCATTTGTATCTTACAAGCCCTGCCTAATTTCAGGATTCTAGGCCATTCAGTAACACAAAAATCGCAATTTAGAACGTTGTTTGCTTCTGCAACACCTAGGTGGTAATGACACCGACATGAAATAGAGCCTATTTTGGAGCAAGGGCTGTCATCATCAATTTCCAACCATTACTTTTGAAATAGGTTGGATATTTTCTGAGATTGCGTAAAAATCGCCATTTAGAACGTTTTTAGAACTATTTTCGCGCATTTGCACCCCTTTTAAATTTCGAAATTTTTAAGAAATATTCTTAGAGATAATTTATATCTTATATGTAACTACCATTCCAAATTCCATGTATTTGGGCCCTTCAGTAACACAAAAATCGCAATCGCAATTTCCAACGTTTCTTTGCTCTTCACCCCCTTTTTGGGGTAGTGGAACCGACATAAAATGTAGCATATATTGGAGCAAGGGTTGTTACCATCTTTTTGACACCATTATTTTTTAAATCGGTTTGGTACTTCTTGAGAATGCGTAAAAATCGCCATTTAGACTGTTTTTTAAAACGCTTTTTGCGCATTTTCACCCATTTTAAATTTCAAATATTTTAAGAAATGTTCTTAGAGATCATTTATATCTAATAAGTAATTACCATACCAAATTCCATGTATCTGGATCCTTCAGTAACAAAAAAATCGCAATTTCGAACGTTTTTTGCTCTTGCACCCCCTTTACGGGTAGTGGCACCGACATAAAATGTAGCCTATGTTGGAACAAGGGTTTTCACCATCATTTTGACACCACTATTTTTTAAATCGGTTTAGTAGTTACTGAAATTGCGTAAAAATCGCCATTTAGAACGCTTTTCGCGCATTTTCACCCTTTTTTAATTTCGAATTTTTTAAGAAATGTCCTTAGAGATCATTAGTATCTTATAAGTAACTACCATTCCAAATTTCCTGTTTCTAGGCCCTTCAGTACCACAAAAATCGCATTTTTAGAGCGTGTTTTGCTCCTGCACCCCATTTGGCTAGTGGCACGGACATAAGATATAGCCTATGTTCTAAGTTGGACTAAAACCATCATTTTGATACCATTACTTTTGGAATCGGGTCGGTAGTTCCAGAGCTTACCTCCTACAAACAAACAATTTTTACCTCTTTATAATATTAGTATAGATAGATTAGTATAGACTTGTAATATCTGATATATGCCAAATGATATTTATATGGCTAATTTTTATTAAAAGAAATTATACTTTTAGGAATAATTCAAAAATTACTCTTTAAAACATAGTTTGACTAAACTTCATTATTACTCTGCATTAGGCATAAATTAGACTTAAATCAATAAAAAGAAATAAAACTAAATAAATGATAATTTAGAAAACATTTTGAAACTTTTATGCTCAATTAATACGCTTATTTCAGTATTCATTTGAAGTTTTGAATTTTTTAGAAACCATCTTCTTACATCTTAAAATTAACAATCATGTTAAATTCCAAGTCCTAACATCTCTCTCAACATTAATTTTGAAATCGGTTTGTTATTTCCTAATGTTCCACAGAAATGTAATTTAGAAAGCTTTTAAAAATTTATTTTTGAGAACGTTTGTTGTTCCTGTGAACCCCAGGCGATAGAATCATTCGCATAAAATATATGCTGTGTAACATCAGAGACTGTTACCATTGATTCGCAATTATTACTTTTATAATCGGTTTATATTCCCTGAAATTGCATAGAAATCGTAATTTCGGACTTTTTTAGAACGTTTTTCGCACCTCCCTTTCGCTTCACCCCTTTTTAATTCGAATTTATTTTCGACAGTCCTTCGAGGGCATTTATATAAGTAACTACCGTGCTATATTTAAAATTTCTAGCCTCTTCAGTACCGAAGAATTTGCAATTTAGAAAGTTTTTGCTCCTGCAACGCTCTAGGGATTGTTGCACCGACATAAAATATAACCTATGTTTGAGCAGGTTCTATCACCATCAATTTGAAACCATTATGTTTGAAATAGGTGTCGTATTTCATACGATTGCATAAAAATCGTAATTTATAACGCTTATAGAACGCTTTTCGTTCACTTCATCCTTTTAAATTTGGAATTTTCTTTCGATAATTCTTTGAAAGCATTTGCATCTTTGAAGAAATTAGCATGCCAAATTTAAAATGTTAGACACCCTCTTTAACACATCAGTTTATTTTTCCTGAGATTGCGTAGAAATCGCTATTTAGAACGTTTTCGGAACGCTTTTCGTTTATTTTCACCCCGTTTAAAATTCAAATTTTTAAGGAACTCTTCTCAGAGAGCATTTAAATCTAATAAGTAATTACCATGCCAAATTTCAAGTTGCTAGCCCCTTCGGTATTACAAAAATCACAATTTAGAACGTTTTTAAAAATTCAACCGCAAGGTGGTACTGACGCCGACATAAAGTAGATCCTATATTGAAGCAAGGGCTGTCATCATGAATTTCCAACCATTACTTTTGAAATCGGTTGGCTACTTTCTGAGATTGCATAGAAATCGCCTTTTAGAACGTTATTTAGAACTGTTTTCGCACATTTAACCTCTTTAAATTTCGAATTTTTTAAGAAATGTTCTTAGAGATCATTTATATCTTATAAGTAACTACCATTCTAATTTTAATATTTCTAGGCCCTTCAGTAACACAAAAATCGCATTTTCGAACGTTTGTTTTGTTCCTGCACCCCCTTTGGGTAGTGCTACCGACATAAAATGTAGCCTATGGTGTAGCAAGGGTAGTAACCATCATTTTTACACCATGATTTTTGAAATCGGTTTGGTACTTCTTGAGATTGCGTAAAAATTGCCATTTAGAACATTTTTTGAACGCTTTTTGCGCATTTTCACCCCTTTTAAATTTCGATTTTTTTAAGAAATGTTCTTAGAGATCATTTATATCTAATAAGCAACTACCATGGCAAATTCCATGTATCTGGTCCCTTCAGCAACACAAAAATCGCTATTTCGAACGTTTTTTTTGCTCCTGCACACCCTTTAGGGGTAGTGGCACCGACATAAAATGTAGCCTATGTTGGAGCATGGGTTATCACCATCATTTTGACACCATTATTTTTGAAATCGGTTCGGTACTTCTTGAGAGTGCGTAAAAATCGCCATTTAGAACTTTTTTAGAACATTTTTTGCGCATTTTCACCCCTTTTAAATTTCGAATTTTTTAAGAAATGTTCTTAGACATCATTTATAACTAATAAGTAACTACCATATCAAATTCCATGTATCTGTTCCTTTCAGTAACACATACAATTTCGAACGTTTGTTTGCTACTGCACCCCCTTTAGGGGTAGTGGCACCGACGTAAAATATAGCCTGTGTTGGAGCAAGGTTTGTCACCATAATTTTGACACCATTATTTTTTAAATCAGTTTGGCACTTCCTGAAATTGGGATAAAATCGCCATTTAGAACGTTTTTAGAATGCGTTTCGCGCATTTTCACCCCTTTTTAATTTCGATTTTTTTAAGAAATGTCCTTAGAGATCATTAGTATCTTAAAAGTAACTACCATTCCAAATTTCATGTTTCTAGGTCCTTCAGTAACACAAAAATTGCATTTTTAGAACGTTTTTTGCTCGTGCATCCCCTTTTGACCAGTGGCACGGACATAAGATATAGCCTATGTCCTAAGTTGGACTAACACCATCATTTTGATACCATTACTTTTGGAATCGGTTCGGTAGTTCCAGAGCTTACTTCCTACAAATAAACAATTTTTACCTCTTTATAATATTAGTATAGATAGATTAGTATAGATAGACTATAGATATACTTGGGGGCTCTGCTCCCTGCAAGCTACGCCCGCCAACCCCCGTTTCAATCAGCATAATATAAAAGCACGGTAATTTGATCGGTTTTAAAAAGATTAGAGAAGATTAGAGAAGATTGAAGTATAATGAAAAAAACCAATAGCAATCTCCCTGTAAACGAGTTTCCATTCAGTACCCTTTGATTGCAAAAAATTAAGGCCGAATCAGTTGTTGTTAAGACATCCATCGGTTGTTTTCGTGTTTGATTAAAGAAGATTAGTTAAACATTTGAAAAGAAGCTAAAATAAAATGAATTAAGTAAACAGAGTCTTTGCCTGCCGGTATTTTTAACAGCGTTATAAAACCATTGATATAATGCAATTTACTACAATTACTACAATTTACTGCTTTAACCCCTTCAAGGCGGTGGTTCATTTTTGGACCACTTAATTTTAATTCTTAAATGCAACATTGGCACCAGAATATTGGCATGAAAATTTTCTTTTATAAAGTAAGTGAACAAAAGAGAAACTTGAATTATAACAGTTGTAAAATGACGTAGTACCTTAATTTGAATGTTTTTGAAATTAAAACATCTACTGTAATACAGACAGTCAAATTTCACTTCAATATCTTCTCTATATAAAAAAAGTTTTGATTTGGAAATGGACCAATGAAAATCTGCATAGATATTCCCGGTAGATAGGTAACCAATTTGAATGCTTAAACATGGCCTTTCTTCGTTAATATTTAAAAAACTGTTGCATACAAAAATATGAAAATCGGTGGTATTATAGAGAAATGTTTGATAAACACAGACTTTTTTCAAATCGAAGAATTATTTTAAGAGATATTTAATGCTAAAGTTGGACAAAATCGTTCCATTAAAAAATTTTTATTGGAGCAAAAACTATACATGAGAATTTAATAATTTTATACATTATAAGTTCCCGGTGTGCAGATTGCATTTATTTTTTTTTATTTGACTTATTTTTTGAGATTTTATTTCTATTTTAAATTCAAATTTTCAACATTTCGAGAAATATTTTTTATATATTTTAGAAAATAATATTAATTTAAACTGTTGCCAATTGTATAAACAGCGCAAACAATAATGTTTACTTCAAATTAAAAATTTATTTACACGTGACTATTATACACAGAGAAAAAACTATTATAAAAATTACTATTATAACGTGACTATTATAAAAAGAAAAAAGCAGGAAAATTACGTCATAAGAACCATATTTACACTTGAATTTTAAAAGAGAATCAAAATGCTAAAATAAAAAAATCATTATTATGCGTTAAAACTTGTAAATGAAGGAAATTACGTCATATTTAAATGGCCAAAAAATATGACAAAACTATTTAAATTAAAAAATATATTTGCGCGAGATATTTTGGGATAATCTTTTCAACTATTATCGTGAATTCGAAGACAGCGCAAATAATATTTCCTTCTAACAACAAAAGTATTTTCACGTGAATATTAATAAGAGAAATAAAACTTCGGTGTAAATTACGTCAGATTTAAAACGATACATTTAAAATGAATTATTTAAAAGAACTATCGTATAGCGCTGTTAAAAAATACCGGGAGGCAATGACACTGTTTACTTAATTCATTTTACATTAGCTTAGTTTCAAATGTTTAACTAATTTTTTTAATTAAATACGAAAACAGCCATTGTATCTTTTAACAGCAGCAGATTTGGTCTTAAAAATCCACAATCCAAGGTAAACGAATGGAGACCATTTTACAGAGAGATTGCTACTGTTTTTTTTTTTTTAATTTAATTCAATATTTTTAAAGCCGATCAAATTAGTGTGCTTTTTGGATTTTGGTGTGCCTGAACGGGGGTTGGCGAGCGTAGCTCGTAGGGGGCAGATCCCCCTAGTTTAAGAAAAAAGAAAAAAAAGGCTAGTTATGACCTCACATTCTATCAAATTTTTTCAACGTGTAGTCACACTCATTCTAAATAAATGGCTCACATATTTTGTTTACTACTTCGATTGTATACTAGAGCCATATCTTATAGCTATACGTTATAGCTAAGTGTTTTATTAGTTTAGATTTAGTAGTAACATTTTCTGTGATTTATAGTAAAAAGAGAGAAGTTATTTCCCTTTTCCAACAAATTCTTGAGTTATGCCACCACTAAAAATTTATAGAAAATGGCATTATTTTCATCAATCATTGCAGATTTAATCTTTATTAATGAAAAATTTAAGTTTACATTTAAGAGTGATGTTTTAAATAGAGTGGAAACACTCTTAATCTAATACGTTAATTAAAGCTTATAATTACATGTAAAGTGAAGGTTTTAGCTTTAAGCAAATGAAACTTCAAATATTCCAAATAAAATTTCAGTAACTGCTACCTCATTTGGATGCATTTATTGCATTTTCCCCGTATTGTGAGACAAATCGTATACTTCTGTTGCGCATGCCAAAGAAAACATATATTATAATTTTAAAAGTAAAAAAAAAATTACCACAATTGTGTCAAAGGAACATTCTTTTTTCTAAATTTAAATTTCGCGAGTTCAAAAATTTAAAATAAAAATTTGAGTTTTTCAATAAACGTCTAGTTAAGGTTGTTCTCAAATCCAAAGTAGCTACTTCCTGACATATTTTTTAATCCATTTTTGTTCGAAACGCATGAAATTGGCAGGGTAGGAGTTCTTATTTAAAAACTATGTAACCGAAAGGTAGTTTCCATTTTTTTTTCGTTAAGGTATAAGATCTTGCAGTTGGTGTTTTGAACTGAATTTTTGGACGCAACACCGCGATAAGGAGAAAAACCGGACGTCACGTGACCACAATTACTCATGAAGTAATTTGTGAACTCATGAAGTAAACTCATGAAGTAATTTATTTATCAGAAAATGGAAAACTTATTTCAATTACAAATCTCTTCGATAGTCAGGAATACAAATTTTAAGCCTTTATGTTTAATGAGTCAGAAAATGTGTCAGAAAGTTTCGTGTTGTTGAGAAGGGATCGAACCAGAGAACCACCTTAAGCATTATTGCAGGTTAATATTTTGTAAACCAGTTGCATACCAAATATTCGCTAAAGACATAAATGATGCTATATTGTTTTAAACAAAAGTGCATGCTATAATAGGTGTGAGGTAAACTCATTAAAATACGAATATGCCAACTAGTGCACAGCCCGATTACTGAAGATTAACCCGTCAGCACTTAAAACTATAAAGATAATTCTACATTTTTCATTCAGGAAATTAGACTAATCATTCATAATTGGGTTCACATGATTATGTAACTTTCTCCTATAATTCTATGACTGAGCAACGGAAAACAATGCTTTAAGCACTAAAACCTTCCCTAAAAAAGTATAGTGCAAGTAAGAAAGAATAGTGCAAGTCGAATGGAAAATCCGTTCTGAAGAACTGAAGTTATATTCATATATACTAATTAGACTATTGTGAGTAGTTTGATTTGATATCTGTTAAATTTTATTTTATTTTATTTTATTTTATTTTTGGAGTTTTAATTTCGTTTGCCAATTTGGTTATTGAATATTACACGAAAACAAACAAATTATGAATTAATTATAATGCTTTTGAACAATTGAGTTAATATTTTGTAATTTGGTTGAAAGCATATTTAAAAAATATTCATGTTTGAAGATTATTTAAAATCCATAAAAAATCTGTAAATTGAGATAAACATTACAAACAAATATTACTAAAAGTACTTTTGTTTTCTATAAGACGTAGGAACATTCGAATGTACGATGCTTAGAGGTTAAATTGCAGTAAAAAAGAAATTTATTGTTGGATTAGGTTGTTGCCACCGAAAATATGATGTCAGCGTTAATCATAAACATAACTTTTCTTTATACTATGGAATTAAGAGTGAACGAGTTCATCTGTCGTAATCGGGTTGAACGCACCTTTAAAAATATCTATGCTTTAAAATTGCTTTAAAATCCATTAAAATCAGAAGATTGAGATACAATTTTCAAATAAATTTCATTCGAAGGAACTTTTCTTCTATTCGACATTGTAAAAAATGAAATTGCGTGATGGTTAGAAGTTAGAAAAATTGCAGTAAATGCACAATTTACGAGTTATGTCGTTGCTGCTTCCATCATCAGTATAATGTCAGTGTTACTCACTGACACGTTTTTACTTTATAATGCAGATATATGCCATACAAACGAGAATTTCACTGTATGCTGCGCGATTTGGAGGATTTTTTTTTTTTTTTGTATTGTTAGGAAGATGATATATTTTTCTGTTACACCCGCTTAGGAAAATGCGCATTCTGTTATTAAAGATCGGGGATTTTACTGTGGTTGCGAGACAATAATGCCATGTTTTCCGATTACCTTGTTAATAATTTGTGGATGGGAATATACAAATTTCAGTTATTGTAATAGCAGTATTATTTCATTTTAATTTATTTTACCTGACAGGTTCCTTGGAATTGACACGGGAGAAGCCGGGTAGTTCTGCTAGTTTAATATATAATATAGTAAAGTAGGGACAGACGCCGCGGTGGGACAGATGTCGCAGAGATTGTGTAGGCGACAGTAGCGTTCCCTAGACCAATTTTAGAAGTTCGTAGTATTCCTCTGTGCTGTGTGATGTTTTGTATGCGTTTCCACCGTTTAATTGTCAGTATTTACATGTTTATGCCAGTTTGTATGGCTTGAACCTGCGTGGTAAGTTGCTAAAATTATTCTAATGAAGTTTTATTACATATTTTAAGAAAAGCAAACTGAGATTTCATCCCAAAATCGATTGCAACTATAGACTAGATCCTCGTAGAATACAGACATGTGCTCGCCTTTCTGTCGCGTCGCTCAAATGACACAAAATGGTGGCGCGGCATCTTACCCGTCAATATGGGACAGATGCCGCACCGAGGTTGACGGACAGATACCTCAAAATATATTTTTGTTTATTTGTTCAATAAATTCATCTCTGTGATTTAAGTAGAACATACATTTAAATGAATGTATATTAGCGCATTCTGCTACCTCAGCAACAATGTTGGTTCATCATGTGTGAATAAGGAAAACGTAGGCCGTTTACAATTCTCACCGTCTAAAGTGTTAAACAAAATATCTCCTACCCCAATGATCAAAATACCTATACAGTCAAGTAAGAGAAAGTAAAAGGATGCAAATATTACAAGCACAGAGTTTATAAACAATAAAAAAGAAGAAGGAAATGAAAAGCAAAGAAAGCGTCAAAGAACGACAACTTGGCGGAAGTAAAATGTGTAAAAGAGGGAAGGGAAAGATCAACTTGGAAACGCCTTACTTGAGGAAAAATTAAAATATGAGTAATCATCCGACAATGGGTAAATTGTTCCTCTTATGGATTCTGATGGTAGAACTGGATTGGAATTTGGTGTCTCTGCGTATGCTGAATGGCTGGGGTCTTATCAAGGAGCAAGGTCTAAAGCGGAAAGGATTCAATGCATCAAATTCAATCGATAGCTGCATGAAAAACGCTTATTTTATTTTTGCAATGGGTAGTATGGTGTGATTGTGGGCAAATGGAAATACAAAATCAAATGAGAAGAAAGGCCAAACATAAACAGACTAGGGCCTAAATAGAATAGAACTAATTCTTACATTAAGAGCAAACTGCAAAGTTCGCCTGGATATAAACCAGTGATTTATATCTTTTTTTAAATTATGCTGTCTATTGTTTCCAGTAATTATGCTATCCATTATTGTAAATTCAATGATTTTCTTTTCATTTTCACTTTTTGTCTTAAGTTTTGTTTAGAGAGATTACAATTTTGCATTTTCGTTAAACTTTTCACAATTTAGTGATATATATATAATTTTTGTACGTTTACTGTTATTTATTTTCGTTTTAAGTAGTTTGAGAAAATAAAAATGTGATTTGCCTGAAAAAAAAAATAAACAGCCTAGCATTTTTCTCCATGCGGCATCTTTCCCATACCCCATGCGGCATCTTATCCAGCACATAAAAAATTATGTTAAAAAAGAACCTGTGGGAAAATAATTATGCCTACTTTATTAAGAGGGTTTTTAACTTGTTGAACATAGAAATTAGATTGTAAAGGGTTTGATCAATGATTTCTGGTACTTAGTTTGTTATTTTTTGCTTTATTATACATTTTACAAGAAGAAAAGGAAAACTGCGGCATCTGTCCCCACTTTACTATAATTAAAACTACCGAAAGTGTAAAACATAAAGCATGCATTTTTTAGCTACAGAAGTAATAATAAAATAATATTTTATGATAAAAATATAACATAAAATAATTTAATTTAAATTTTTATAGGCATTTTTCATTATTTTAATTAAGTTAAAACTTAATTAATAAAAATAATAAAAATATTCTATAAAAATTACAAAAAGACATTTTTTATTTAATTGTTTTAACAAAAACAAAATTATTTATTATTTCCGTTGCTGAAGTCTACATTCCCTACGTTTTGGCATTTTCTGCAGAATTATTTTTATTTTCATTATTATTATTTATTAACTTGGGAAACACCACAACGAAATGTCTAATAAAACATAGTAACTTAGTAGGGTTTTTTTAAAACTGATTTTTAATGCATATGTTTTAATATCATGAGTTGTTAGTTTGCTGTTATTTTTTTACTAACTGTAGTAACTAAAAAAAAATCATAATTGTACACGATGAAACATTTGCATTAGACAATAACTCTTAAAAATATATTAAAGATACGGGAAACTCTTTTGGCAAAGCTTATAATCTCAAATAAACTCACATAACTCAAGGATACTGATATATTGTTTGATTTTGCTCACATAGCTTTCCCCGACAAAAAAAGTCGAATGTACTGTTCTGTTGAAATAGAACAGTCTGCCCTATTCCAAGCATACAATGGGTAGCATGAAAGTCTTTCAAATAGACTCAAGTAAAGTCATGAAGACTTTAGCAAATATACTTTTTTCTGCTATATCTGTGAATGTATTACTGAAAGTAAATATATTGTGTTAATCTGCATTTTAGTTACAGCACTAGGTATTAGCAATATTTTATTAGACCTTGGTACGGTATGCTATTTCTTTCTCCCAGCTTATTTTGTCTCCAAAAAATAACGTTACCTTATAGAAGGCAGCAATAAACAAAGCAGATGTATCATTGTACGATTAAATGCTCTATAGCAATTTTTTTAATTTCTAAGAATCGCGCATTTTCAATTTTTAGACTGTCGTATTGGGAAGAATAGTTCTTTTAAATGCAATTTGTTTGAAAACTGTATCTCCATTTATTCTTGAAATATTAAGTTTTGTAGTTTTTAGCAACATTTGTTTAATTTTTGCAACTCAATTATTCTATTTCTGTAGAAAGTAAAGGAAAAATAGTTGGAAAATAGCAATTATATCTTTTTGTTGCCACTTTCTCATAAAAACTGAAAAAAAAGTAATTAAAATACGTGCTATTTTGAAAAAATATAAATGAATTGATTTCTTTTTGCTGCATTTGTGTATTATTCTGAGATAGTGAAGTCCTACCCAAACTTTATTGTAGATGTTTATGATTGGATCGTAAATGGGGAATTCTTCAGCGGATTCGGATGACGTTGTTTTATATAAATAAAATCGCGTGTTTTAAGTCTTAAAACTGAGCTACAGTACAGTCCCGATTCTCCGAGTCGCGCTTAACCGAGTTTCCGTTTTAAACCACATATTTTTTTCTGATGGACTGATGGCTTCTATTATTATGAAACAGCCATTATAAATGAAGTGTTAGGTGAAGATGAAAGAGCAGCCGTAATAATTTAGAACTCTGATTTTCTGGTCAGAATGGAGAAGAAAAATGGCCATAATTTTTTTCTAATGGAGTCGCGCTTAACCGAGTTTCCGTTTTAAACCACATATTTTTTTCTGATGGACTGATGGCTTCTATTATTATGAAACAGCCATTATAAATGAAGTGTTAGGTGAAGATGAAAGAGCAGCCGTAATAATTTAGAACTCTGATTTTCTGGTCAGAATGGAGAAAAAAATTATGGCCATTTTTCTTCTCCATTCTGACCAGAAAATCAGAGTTCTAACTTTTTACGGCTGCTCTTTCATCTTCACCTAACATTTACGATCAGCCATTATTGGCATTTCATATTATAGTTTGGAGCTAGTTTTTTGGTCAACGGTATAATCGAGTAACACCTGTGAATTAAACAGTATCAAGAGGTCTACAAAAAGTTGCTTACAAAATTCACTTGAAGTGAAAACTACAAGATCATGTCAAACAACTGTATTATGATATAGATTTCACAACAGTCTGCTCTGAACAGCTTAAAACACGCGCCATTCACACTATAACTAACGATATGTCTTTACAAATTATTCAACATGTATTACTTTGTCTACCTTCAACTGAAGTTATTTATAACAGTGTAGATATCATTGTAAGTGCTGTTCTAGAAGACAAGCTTACCTATCCTGAAGAATTTTTAAATTAACTCCAACCGGTATGCCACCTCATGTACTTAAAAAAGCAGGGAGCCATAATAATGTTACTCAGAAATTTAGTTCCATCTAAAAGATTATGCAATGGTACACGACTTATGGTTACTAATTTACAGAAGAATATTATTGAGGCAAAACATAATGATAGTGTCGCTTGAAGAATAAACCCACCGAAGCCACTTTTACTTTGTTGCGAATGGCAACGGCAGGTTTATTGATATAGAATGTTGCTAGAATGATGTTCGACGGTTTTGAGTCGTAACAATGTAACTCGAAAGCAAATGCTTTTATTTTGAAGTATAAGATGTTCGGTGAATGTTTCGAAACGAAATTATCTTTGAATGTAAATATATATATATATATTTTGCCCGTTATACTTAGCTGCGTGTGCTTTTTGGAAATATTGTGTTATATACAAGTAAAATAATGAAAGGTAGCTACGTCATCTGTCGTCAATTCCAGCGAAGTCTCTCATTTTTATTTTAGTTCGTTGTTTATTTTCTACATTCTGGCGCACCCGGGTGGACGATTTCGTTGGATACTGGCAGATTTATGCAGCTAAGAAAAGATTGCAGGTAAGAACGAAACTTCCGTCCGTCTGTCTGTTTGTCCGTCCGTCCGTCCGCATATAACAGAGCAAAAAGACGCCTATACGTGCTACGTATTTATATAATTACGAACGCACCTAAAAAGAGGGAAATCAAATCAATCAATATTAATACACTTATTTTCCTTCTGAATCAATAAATATTTCAATGAAAAAAATATATCAGTAAAAGAAACAGTGTGTTGGGAATAGTTTATATGGAGACAGTTATGAGATTTCCTTACAGATGTATAACTGTATAACAATGAATACAATGATAAAAAATAGCCGAAACCTGACGAGTGTAAATGAACATTATTTTAATTTTTACACAGTGAAAAAAGTGATGAGTTTGGCTTATGTTTTTCTGAATAAACAAATCAGAGCACATTATTTAGGGCAAATGATCTATCTATATATATATATTTAAGTATTGCGCGGCAGCGCAATACTTATTTATTTCTAGTGTCACTTCCCAATGTTAATGTTGTAGGCTAATTGAGAAATCCGGCTCTTTGCAAACAGCCTAGCCTCTTTGCAAAGAGCCGGGCTAATTGGAAAATCCAACTCCCTTTTTCCAATTAGCCTGATATTTTTCAGGCTTATTGCAAAGAGCCTAGAAAGCGTTAGGCTAATTGAAAAATGACCACTAATTATCCGATCAGGGTGATATTTTTAGCTCACAGGCTATAAAAGCCTGAGAGCTTATGTGCCCGCCCATTCTGTATGTACGTGTGTACGTATGTACGTAACGCGATAACTCTTGATAGAAATATCCGATTTGCTTCAAAAAAAATTTTCTAGGTTCATTCTGATAAGATGCTTCCCTGATTATTTTTTGGGGTTCATTGGTTAAGGATAAAGGGGGAAAAGGGGGGCTAGTCCCCCCCCCTTAATTTATATAAATGGGTTTTTCATGCAGAAATATTCGATTTGCTCCAAATTTGGTATACCGGTTTATTGTGTTAAGGAGCTTCCCTGATTAGATTTGGAAGCTCATTATTTAAGTATAAAGGGGGAAAGAGGGGCTACCCCCCTTTATTTAGATAAATCGGTTTTTCATGACGAATTATTCGATTTGCTCCATTTGGTATACCGGTTTATTAAGTTAAAGAGCTGCCGTGATTAGATTTGGAGGTTCATTAGTTACACATAAAGGGAGGAAAAGGGGGGCTATCCCTCCCCCCCGTAATTTAGATAAATGGGTTTTTCATGCAGAAATATGCGATTTGCTATAAATTTCGTATACCGGTAAATTATGTTAAGCAGCTTCCCTGATTACATTTGGAAGATCATTATTATGTATAAAGGGGGGAAAGGGGGCAATTGCCTCTCCCCTTAATTCAGATAAATGCGTTTTTCATGTAGAATTATTCGATTAGCTCAAATTTGGTATACTGGTTTATTATGTTAAGGAGATGGCTTGATTAGATTTGGAGGCTTATTAGTTAAGTATAAAGAGAGGAAAGGGGGAGCTAGCCCCCTCCCCTTAATTTAGGTAAATGGGTTTTTCATGCAGAGTTATTCGATTTGCTCCAAATTTCGTATACCGGTTTATTATGTTCAGGATCTTCCCTGATTAGATTTGGAGGTTCATTAGTTAAGTATAAAGGGAGGAAAGGGGGGTGGGGCTACCCCCCCCCTTCATTTAGGTAAATGGGTTTTTCATGCAGAGTTTTTCGATTTGCTCCAAATTTCGTATACCGGTTTATTATGTTAACGAGCTGCCTTGATTAGATTTGGAGATTTATTGGTTAAGTATAAAGGAGGGACAGGGGCTAGGGTCCTCTTAATTTAGATAAATGAGTTTTTCATACAGAATTATTCGATTTGCTTCAAGTTTGATATACAAGTTTATTACCATATGGCTTCATTCATTTGATTTGGAGGTTCAAAGGTTAAGTATAAAATGGGGGAAAGGGGGGCAATTGCCCCTCCCCTTAATTTAGATAAATGTGTTTTCATGCAGAAGTATCTAATTTAGTTTAATTTTTTTTCTAGGTTCATTCTAATAAGGAGCTTTTCTGATTAGATTTGGAAGTTCATTGGTTCAGCATAAAGGGAGAAATGGGGGAGCTAATACCCCCCCCCCCCCTTAATTTAGTGAAATGGTTTTTCCATGGAGAATTATCTGATTTGCTTCAAATTTGGTATACCAGTTTATTATGTTAAGTAGCTTCCCTGATTAGATTTGGAGGTTCTTTGGTTATGTAGAAAGGGGGGCAAGGGGACTAATACCTTCATTTATTCTTCGAGGGGCATTATTCTTTGAAATAAGAGTATAATATACAATTAGTGTGCCTGTGAGCTCAATGCCTTCAGTTTAACTGGGCAATTTTCTTCTTATTAGGTTTATTAAAGCATAACCCTACCCAAACACGAAAAATAAATTACAACAGACCGTACTCCGATCCGAGCAAGACAAAATAATTTCAGTCTACATGCAACCCGACCCGAACCTGAGACTTCCATTTGAAAAAACCCGAAATCCCGAACCAAATCTAATAACCGACAAAAATATTCCAAATATCCATAACCGGATCCGAACAAGACAATTTAGTTTCCGTGAACACGCAACGCTACCAGAACCTAAAAATTCCATTCGAAGTCAACCTGAAACCCGTATCGAAAAAAATCTTAACCGACAAAAATATTCCAAAGATCTATAACCCGATGCAAGCCAGACAAAATAATCTCCGTCCACCGGCAGCCCGATCCGAACCTGAAAGTTCTAATTGAACTCAATCCGAAACCTGGTTGGGGTCAGTTTTCGGGTTGACTTCAAATGGAACCTTCAAGTTCGGATCCGGTTGAAAAAAAATTAAACTAAATCAGATAATTCTTCATGAAAACCCATTTATCTGAATTAAGGGGAGGGGCAATTGCCCCCCTTCCCCCCTTTTATACTTAACCAATACTGAACCAATACTGAACCTCCAAATCAAATGAAAGAAGCCATATCGTAATAAACTGGTATATCAAATTTGAAGGAAATCGAATAATTCTGTATGAAAAACCCATTTATCTAAATTAAGGGGACACTAGCCCCTTAATCATCCCTTTCTTCCCTTTCTTATTCATCCCCCCCTTTATCCTTAACCAATGAATCCCCCAAAAAATCAGGGAAGCTTCTTAACATAATAAACCGGTATACCAAATTTGGAGGAAATCGAATAATTCTGCATGAAAATACCAGTTTATCTAAATTAAGGGGGGGGGGTCTATCCCCCCTTTCCTCCCTTTATACTTAACTAATGAACTTCCAAATCTAATCAGGGAAGCTCCTTAACATAATAAACCGGTATACCAAATTTGGAGCAAATCGAATAATTTTGCATTAAAAACCCATTTACCTAAATTAAGGGGGGGAGGGGCTAGCACCCCTTTATACTTAACTAATGAACTTCCAAATCTAATCAGGGAAGCTCCTTAACATAATAAACCGGTATACCAAATTTGGAGCAAATCGAATAATTTTGCATTAAAAACCCATTTACCTAAATTAAGGGGGGGTGGGGTAGCCCCCCCCTTTCCTCCCTTTATATTTAACTAATGAACCTCGAAATCTAATCAAGCCATCTCTTTAACATAATAAACCAGTATACTAAATTTGAGCTAATCGAATAATTCTTCATGAAAAACGCATTTATCTAAATTAAGAGGAGGGGCAATTCCCCCCCCCCCTTCCCCCCCTTTAAACATAATAATGATCTTCCAAATGTAATCAGGGAAGCTGCTTAACATAATTAACCGGTATACCAAATTTATTGCAAATCGCATATTTCTGCATGAAAAACCCATTTATCTAAATTAAGGGGGGGGGACTAGCCCCCCTTTTCCCCCTTTATCCTTAACCAATGAACCCCAAAAACTAATCAGGGAAGCACCTTATCAGAATGAACCTAGAAAAAAAATTTGAAGCAAATCGGATATTTCTATCAAGAGTTATCGTGTTACGTACATACGTACGTACGTACGTACGTACGTACATACAGAATCGGCGGGCACATAAGCTCTCAGCCTTTGATAGCCTGTGAGCTAAAAATATCACCCTGATCGGATAATAAGTGGTCATTTTTCAATTAGCCTAACGCTTTCTAGGCTCTTTGCAATAAGCCTGAAAAACATCAGGCTAATTGGAAAAAGGGAGATGGATTCTCCAATTAGCCCGGAGATTCCAATTAGCCTCCAATTAGCTCTTTGCAAAGAGCCTAGGCTGTTTGCAAAGAGCCTAGGCTGTTTGCAAAGAGCCGGATTTTCCAATTAGCCTACGACATTAACATAGAAAAGCCTATAGAGATCATAACTTTTTAACTTTTTCTTCCCACCTTTTTGTCCCTGATGTCACAATTTTTTTATTCTTTATAATTTTAATGATATTCTAAATTCAAAGTACGAAAATCTTTGCCTGACGTCAAGATCAAAACCAAAGCCATTGAATATTCAATGGCTTTGGTCAAAACGGATGATAAAATGACTTTGCATATGGGTGAATTATAATGCAGAGAGTAACATAGCTTGAGCTTTATTTATATTATTCAAATATGCTTCTTAACGATTCCAATTTCGTTTTTTTCATTCAGAATCAATGGACATTTTTGCTATAAAATTCAACATTTTTTTCTATTGTTGCAAAAATTTCAAAAGCCGTAATAATAATTTATCTACAATAATTAATTTTCAGTTAAAATATTTCCACGTGAGAAATGGAATTTAAAATAAATTTTAACGAATGAAAAAGAAGATAAATATGGCGTCATACGAGAATTAAAACTGATATTTTCAAACATTTGTTAATAATACAAGAAGCATTAATAAGAGTAAATACAGAAAGCAGGTAACTATGATGTCAAAAAATTGCAACATATTTCACCGATACTTATTTTTAAGCATGGATATCAATTACATAGAGATGTACGCTTTCGATTAAAAAGTTGTTAACTTTGTGATTTATTTATGTTTTCCTTTTATTTATTTATTGATGAAGTTTTAGTTTCGTTAAGGAATACAAGCCGGAAAGAAATACTGAACTATTTATATTGTTTTAAGACTGTGTAAAAATTGAAGTCGTTCGATGCTTAGAAGTCAATAAATTTACAAATAACTGGAATTTATTTTACAGGTTTCATCATCAATATGAGGTCAGCATTACACACGGGCATATAATATATATATTGTTCATATGCAATTTCTTTTTTGTTGTATTAAGAAATGAAAAATAATTATTTTTAAATTTTAAAAAGACTGAGACTTTTAACGTTCGTTAAGCAAACTTAGCAGCGTTATTACCGCATTTTTTTATCTAAAATTATTCCTCAAGGTCTTTTGTCATTTTTTTTTTTGGTATCCTGAAAACGACTGATGTTGATATAAAATAAATACTCCAAGTTAAATTTAGGTAACAATTTAATCTTGCATTCACATCGCCCCCTGGCAGGAAATAGGGTAGCAAAATTTAAATAAAACTTTTTTTTTTTTTTTTATGTTTTAACTGTGTAGCAGATATACTGTTGTTAAAATATTGCTGTCGAGATTTAAGGATATTTTTGCATTCATGGCATATCAGAGGGGAAATGGGGTAACTAAAATTAAGTAAAATTGTTTTTTTTAATGTATTTATTAAAGAATTTTTATGCTCAGACTGGAAGTCTTTGTCCAAACTTTGCACTACTTCATAGGTGAAACGTTTTGGATTAAATATTGGTAAATACACCACAAATTTTGATGCGATAAGATCAAACATGATGATGATACATCTAGTTAATTTTGAAATGAATTCGTCTGAATGCAGTAGTTATTAAAAAACTTGACATATTAAACAAAAACATAATTTGAAGAACAAATAAAAAAACAAACAAAATTTATTACCTACATTGTTTAAGCCCTGGAACGGACAGATATTAACATGTTTCACTCAGTTAGTTCTACATTTAATTTTAAATTCTTGTAAGAAAATTAGTTAAACCAAATGAATATTAAAAAGTAAAAATGAAATTCAAGCAATGTGATACTTAAACACCCTGAAAACTTAGATTCCGTTCAAATGAAATTGAAATAAATCTTAGATTTTTCTGGAAGGTTTGTATTTTAGATGTGCCTAATCGCTTGTTTTCACCTAACCGTAAACGTAATACAAAATCAGAAATACACATATTTGCAACTTAAATTTGGAAAAAGTCAAAGATTTATTTTGATTTCGTTTGAAAGGAATCTAAGTTTTTAGGGTGTTTAAGTATCATAAGGCTTGAATTTCATTTTTACTTTTTAATGATCACTTGGTTTAACTAATTATCTTACGAAAATTTAACATTAAATGTAGAACTAACAGAATGAAATACCTTAATATATGTCCCTTCTCGGGCTTAAAAAATATAGGAAATATATTTTGTTTTTCTTTTAAATTTGTTATTCAAATTATGTTTTTGTTTAATATGTCAAGTTTTTTAATAACTAAAGCATTCAAACGAATTCATTTAAAAAAAATTTAGAATTAAAATTTTTTTTAATCAAGAATAATCATGAAATTATTACTTTTTATGTTCTTAATATAATTTTTGTAACATGCGCAAAAAAAGTACACACTATCATCGTGTGAATCCATTTTAAATCATTAAAATCGGATGATATGAAAAAATGTAGCACGTGTTTAGAAGAACCATTGTTTTGCTCTTTTTGTTCGTCTCATATGATAATCCTCCAAGCGTCACTTTTGAAATGATACAGATTGCCAACGCAAAACGAAAATCTTTTTATAAATATAGATTCTGACCCTCCAAACATTATTCTAGCCATCTGCATAGTCAAAATTTCCTAAATAGTAACTTTATTTTTCGACTTTTGGCAAGCTTTTTGGATTTTGCCCCACTGTGCGTCCCCCGAAATTTCTCGCGCCTTTCTTTTTAAAAGTTTTTATTATGTGTTATAAACAATCTTAAGCTTTCAAACAGATAGCTTTGTGAGATTTCCTAATTTAAATCAATTTTTCCACGGAGTCCTCGTTTGCGCCTCCCCCCAACAAAAATTTAACTCACCTTAAATTTCGATATACCGCCATACTCGTTATAGCGCCGAAAATTTCTCGAACAGGTAATGGCGGTATAACGGGGTTTGACTGTAGTATTGAATAATGCAACAAAAAAGAAGGTTGATTCTTTGAGTAGCTTGTACAATAAACTTTCGACCCAAATCAGGGCTTTATGTTCGCTAGGTGTCACTACAGAAATGTGTGGTGTTATATTGTACCCGTTGGTTGAAAGTTCATTACCGGTTAATATATTACGATCATTCGAAAGACAGAGGAGAACTATTGAAAATGAACAAAAATTATCCAGCATCGACGCTATAATCTTATTTCTTAAAAATGAAGTACAGTCAAAGGAAAAAATAAAATTGAGTAGATCAGATATTTGTAACTTTGTACCATTTTGTAACTTTGTATTTTTTATGCCGATGCCAGAAAAACTTTCGATCATCAGAAGTAAAGGACTATGCCGTACGTGCTTTTCTCAGGGCCACATGGCTGTTTCGTGTACTAGATCGAACATTAGATGTCAAAATTGTTCGAAAAGACGTAAAATTTATGTGTCCTAATTTAAAATGTAATAAATCTAAAGAAATATCAAGATCATCCAATCATGAGGCAAAAGAAAAAGTGTTGATGCACTTTTTACACATAACCATAACATAAATAAGAAATTTTCTTCTACCAATGAAGTTCCATTACAAACTCTAGTTGTAAATATAAAAGGGAAAATTTCAAACCGTAAGGCAAGATTAATTATAGACACAGGTTTCCAAAAATCTTACATTTTAAAATCCACTGCTAAGGAACTGGGTTTTGATTTTCAAAAAGAAGAAGAGTTTTGCCATTCATTATTTGGCGGTAGAAAAACAAAAATGTTTAAGCATAAATGCTACAAAATGCTACTTCGCTGGAATTGACGACAGACGACGTAGCTACCTTTTATTATTTTACTTGAATATAACACAATATTTCCAAAAAGCACACGCAGCTAAATATAACGCACAAAATATATACATATTAACATTTAAAGATAATTTCGTTTCGAAACATTCACTCTAAACATATTATACATCAAAATAAAAGCATTTGCTTTCGAGTTACATTGTTACGACTCAAAACCGTCGAACATCATTCTAACAACATTCTATAACAACAAATCTGCCGTTGCCATTCGCAACAAAGTAAAAGGGGCTTCGGTGGGTTTCTTCTTCTCGCGACATCCTCCCTACCTGAGTTTTGGAAGAAACTCAGCAAAGATAAAACTGAAAAATACTGAAATGACATATGAATACAAATACTAATCTAAACAAAAGGTTAAAACATACACTAAAAATACAGATTCTAATAAAGATAAATAAAATCGGAAAAATTAGAAATAATGAAAATATTTTCAAAATTTAAAGTTCTAAGTTTTTAAAGTCCTTAAAGAAATGTTCATATTTAATGGAAAAGTTCACACTGAAATATTCATAGTTCACAAATCAAGTCTTTTTGAAAGTTTTACTTTTCTACCAGAACGAGTCTGAATATCTATCTTTTTTACAGATTTACTGTCTTTTCATTGTTCGTTGATCTTATCAGCTGTAACTGATGCAGAATCTAACTGAAAATGTTCACAGTCTTTTTGTGTGATCTCAAGCGGGTAAAGTCTTTCTACGGGTCTCAATAAAGGTCCTTTTGCTGTTTTCAACAAGTCTGACTACTCCATCTTTACTAGGAAAAAGTTCTATAACTTTTGCTAGAGGCCAATACAGTCTTTTCTTATCATCTCGAACAATCAAAACTACATCTCCAACTTTAACTTTGTCATGCTTTTTAGGGATGGAAGATCGCAGAAAGCTTAAGTATTCCTTTTTGAATCTCTGTTTTAGATTCTCTCTTACTCTTTGAATATATCGCCATCTTTTCAAAATATTAGTCTTTTCAATTTGGTCTAAATCAGGAACTTAACTTGTGCGAAGATCTTGTAGAAATGATGCAGGGGTTAAAGCTCTTAAATCATATTCTTCTGATACATAAGTTAGTGGTCTGTTGTTCATTACTGATTCGCATTCGCAGACAAGAGTTAGCAATTCTTCATATGTCAAAGTCGAATGTCCTAAGTTTTTTTCTGAGCAGATCTTTAAGAATTCCAATTAGCCTTTCCCAAAACCCTCCCCACCATGGGGCGGAGGGTGGGTTAAACTCCCAACAAATTTCATTGACTTCAAAAGTTCGTTGAATCATTGCCTAGTCTAGTTCTTTCAATGCTTTATTCAAGCCTGTAAAATTTGTTCCATTATCGGAATACAACACAGATATCCGACCTCTCCTTGCTATAAATCGTCGCAGAGCTTGAATCATAGCATTAGTACTAAGAGATGGAATTAATTCAAGATGGACCGCTCGGCATACTGCAGAAGAGAACAAGACTATCTATACCGTTTCCCCAGATTTTGTCAGCGACGGACCAGCCAGATCAACTCCTGAGACTTGGAAAACTTCTACTACTTTTATTCGGTCTATAGGGAGAGGGGGGAATGGCACTTCAATGTGTTTTACCTTTTGCTTCTTGCAGATAATACATTCGTTGATTATACTCCGTATGGTTCTTTTTCCTTTTAAAATCCAAAATCTTTCTCGTAGACTGGTCAAAAGTATAGATGTTCCAGCATGCTTGTTCAGAATATGTTCTTGCTCAATAAGCCTTTTTATTACTGCATGTTTCGAAGGAAGAATCACTGGAGCAATAAAATCATAAGTTTCATCTTCATTAGTAAGTCTTGATTTCAATCGTAATAGACTCTCTTCATCTTTAAAAGTTTGGAAATTAGCCAGAGATTTTCTTCCATCTTCATGAAAATAGTATTCTGTCTGTACAGAACGGAAAAGTATTTTCTGTGCATTCAATATTTCTTCCTTTGTAAGCAATGTATGTTTTCTCAAAATCACGTTTCTTTTATTATGGCACGATGAGGGAGATAATCAGCAACGGATAATTATAACTCATTTTCAGGAACTTCTTCAATTACACCTTCATGAAGCCATTCTTGAAAAATTTGATGGTATTTTTCTCGATACCCAGTTTTCTCTAAGTTCTTGGTAGTAGATTGAAGTCTTCTTAAAGCTAGGAATTACATGGTTAAAAAATTCAAAAAAACAATGGCCTAAATCCGTCTTCAATTTTAACGAAGATGAAATTGAACAAGGAAAACTAAAAACAGTTGTTTCTGCTAGCAATGTAGAATTTAAGACTATTGTTTCAGAATTAGCTGAAAGAATTTCAAAATTTTCCAAAATAGTAAGAGTGCTAGCCTGGATTATGCGCTTTCACTCCAAAGCGCGTGATTTGAGAAAACATACATTGCTTACAAAGGAAGAAATATTGAATGCACAGAAAATACTTTTCCGTTCTGTACAGACAGAATACTTTTCTCATGAAGATGGCAGAAAATCTCTTGCTAATTTCCAAACTTTTAAAGATGAAGAGGGTCAATTACGATTGAAATCAAGACTTACTAATGAAGATGAAACTTATGATTTTATTGCTCCAGTGATTCTTCCTTCGAAACATGCAGTAGTAAAAAGGCTTATTGAGCAAGAACATATTCTGAACAAGCATGCTGGAACTTTCTGCTATACTTTGGCCATTCTGCGAGAAAGATTTTGGATTTTAAAAGGAAAAAGAACCATACAGAGTATAATCAACGAATGTATTATCTGCAAGAACCAAAAGGTATAACACATTGAAGTGCCATTCCCCCCTCTCCCTATAGACCGAACAAAAGTAGCAGGAGTTTTCCAAGTCTCAGGAGTTGATCTGGCTGGTCCGTTGCTGACAAAATCTGGAGAAAATGTATGGATAGTCTTGTTTTCTTGTGCAGTATTCCGAGCGGTCCATCTTGAATTAATTCCATCTCTTAGTACTAATGCTATGATTCAAGCTCTGCGACGATTTATAGTAAGGAGAGGTCGGATATCTGTGTTGTATTCCGATAATGGAACAAAATTTTACAGGCTTGAATAAAGCATTGAAAGAACTAGACTGGGCAATGATTCAACGAACTTCTGAAGTCAATGAAATTTGTTGGAAGTTTAACCCACCCTCCGCTCCATGGTGGGGAGGGTTTTGGGAAAGGCTAATTGGAATTCTTAAAGATCTGCTCAAAAAAATCTTAGGACATTCGTCTTTGACATATGAAGAATTGCTAACTCTTGTCTGCGAATGCGAATCAGTAATGAACAACAGACCACTAACTTATGTATCAGAAGAATCTGATTTAATGGCTTTAACCCCTGCATCATTTCTACAAGATCTTCGCACAAGTTAAGTTCCTGATTTAGACCAAATTGAAAAGACTAATATTTTGAAAAGATGGCGATATATTCAAAGAGTAAGAGAGAATCTAAAACAGAGATTCAAAAAGGAATACTTAAGCTTTCTGCGATCTTCCATCCCTAAAAAGCATGACAAAGTTAAAGTTGGAGATGTAGTTTTGATTGTTCGAGATGATAAGAAAAGACTGTATTGGCCTCTAGCAAAAGTTATAGAACTTTTTCCTAGTAAAGATGGAGTAGTCAGACTTGTTGAAAACAGCAAAAGGACCTTTATTGAGACCCGTACAAAGACTTTACCCGCTTGAGATCACACAAAAAGACTGTGAACATTTTCACTTAGATTCTGCATCAGTTACAGCTGATAAGATCAACGAACAATCAAAAGACAGTAAAACTGTAAAAAAGATAGATATTCAGACTCGTTCTGATAGAAAAGTAAAAACTCCAAAAAGACTTGATTTGTAAACTATGAATATTTCAGTGTGAACTTTTTCATTAAATATGAACATTTCTTTAAGGACTTTAAAAACTTAGAACTTTAAATTTTGAAATTATTTTCATTATTTCTAATTTTTCTGATTTTATTTATCTTTATTAGAATCTGTATTTTTAGTGTATGTTTTAACCTTTTGTTTAGATTAGTATTTGTATTCATATGTCATTTCAGTATTTTTCAGTTTTATCTTTGCTGAGTTTCTTCCAAAACTCAGGTGGGGAGGATGTCGCGAGAAGAAGAAACCCACCGAAGCCACTTTTACTTTGTTGCGAATGGCAACGGCAAATTTGTTGTTATAGAATGTTGTTAGAATGATGTTCGACGGTTTTGAGTCGTAACAATGTAACTCGAAAGCAAATGCTTTTATTTTGATGTATAATATGTTTAGAGTGAATGTTTCGAAACGAAATTATCTTTAAATGTTAATATGTATATATTTTGTGCGTTATATTTAGCTGCGTGTGCTTTTTGGAAATATTGTGTTATATTCAAGTAAAATAATAAAAGGTAGCTACGTCGTCTGTCGTCAACTCCAGCGAAGTAGCATTTTGTAGCATTTATGCTTAAACATTTTTGTTTTTCTACCGCCAAATAATGAATGGCAAAACTCTTCTTCTCTTTGAAAATCAAAACCCAGTTCCTTAACAGTGGATTTTAAAATGTATAATTTTTGGGATCCTGTGTCTATAATTATTCTTGCCTTACGGTTTGAAATTTTCCCTTTTATATTTACAACTAGAGTTTGTAATGAAACTTCATTGGGAGAAGAAAATTTCTTATTTATGTTATGGTTATGTGTAAAAAGTGCACCAACACTTTTTTCTTTTGCCTCATCATTGGGTGATCTTGATATTTCTTTAGATTTATTACATTCTAAATTAGGACACATAAATTTACATATCTTTTCGAACAATTTTGACATCTAATGTTCGATCTAGTACACGAAACAGCCATGTGGCCCTTAGAAAAGCACGTACGGTACAGTCCTTTACTTCTGATGATCGAAAGTTTTTCTGACATCGGCATAAAAAATGCCTTTTTGCAAAATCGCGATTCATGGTCTTTCAAACAAAATACGCATGAGACATCATTATAATTATGAGAAATCAGTTCCGCCGTGGAAAAGTTACTGCTTTTAGAATTCTGGCTTGATGCCAAATTTTTCTTTCTGGTACAAAGTTACAAATATCTGATATACTCAATTTTATTTTTTCCTTTGACTGTACTTCATTTTTAAGAAATAAGATTATAGCGTCGATGCTGGATAATTTTTGTTCATTTTCAATAGTTCTCCTCTGTCTTTCGAATGATCGTAATATATTAACCGGTAATGAACTTTCAACCAGCGGGTACAATATAACACCACACATTTCTGTAGTGACACCTAGCGAACCTAAAGCCCTGATTTGGGTCGAAAGTTTATTGTACAAGCTACTCAAAGAATCAACTTTCTTTTTTGTTGCATTATTCAATACTACAGTCAAACCCCGTTATACCGCCATTACGTGTTCGAGAAATTTTCGGCGCTATAACGAGTATGGCGGTATATCGAAATTTAAGGTGAGTTGAATTTTTGTTGGGGGAGGGGCAAACGAGGACTCCGTCGAAAAATTGATTTAAATTAGGAAATCTAACAAAGCTATCTGTTTGAAAGCTTAAGATTGTTTATAACACATAATAAAAACTTTTAAAAAGAAAGGCGCAAGAAATTTCGGGGGACGCACAGTGGGGCAAAATCCCAAAAAGCTGGACAAAAGTCGAAAAATAAAGTTACTATTTAGGAAATTTTGACTATGCAGATGGCTAGAATAATGTTTGGAGGGTCAGAATCTATATTTATAAAAAGGTTTTCGTTTTGCGTTGGCAATCTGTATCTTTTCAAAAGTGACGCTTGGAGGATTATCATATGAGGCGAACAAAAAGAGCAAAACAATGGTTCTTCTAAACACGTGCTACATTTTTTCATATCATCCGATTTTAATTATTTAAAATGGATTCACAAGATGATAGTGTGTACTTTTTTGGCGCATGTTACAAAAATTATATTAAGTACATAAAAATTAAAAATTTCATGATTATTTTTGATAAAAAAAATTTTAATTTTTTTTTTTTGCTTTCAAACATAAAAAAAAGTTTATAAGTTCCACGGTGTTCCGCAACGACATATAATGGAAACAATAGCCTGAACTATTATCGAATGAATCATGAAAAGAACAGCTGCCATAAACAGCCATTCTGCATTTCGTGCAGATTTTTGCAACCACAAGTAAAAATATAACTTTTTTAGTCGCTTCAAAAGCTATGACATTTATTATTTTTAACAATAATTTAGCTGGCAAACATTTTTGAAATTTTTAGATTATTCAGTTTTGTGATAGATTATTATGTATTATATTACAAAAAAGTGTTATAATCATAAGCATAAAGGAATTTGTTAAGCAAGATTAGTAACAAAAACAGAAAAGAATTCTCTATCATCGATACAATAGAAACATATTTTCTTATGTTTATAGACAATAATTTTGTGTATTCTATCGTAATTAGAAGAATTATCTTGTCAATTGCAATCTTTGCTAGATCATACTGGTGAACGTGTTTTATTAATGCAAACGGAAATTATTAAGAATCTGACTTCCGAGAACATTAGCAATCTAAATTTGATTTTCAAGTGGGGATGTGATAGTACATCTGGTGAAAGTACTTTTAAACAAAAATTTAGCGTTGAGGATGGTAGAAATTAGGTTCAAATAGCTTTTTCACTTCTCTAGTGCCACTAGAACTTAAGTGTTGCGAAAAAGTCAGAAATCGTTATCTGGAAAAATTCGAGATCTTCATCTCCTCGATTTTTTAGGTCCATCAGAATCCATTTTTTTGCACGAAAATACGGAAGCTACTGTCAGTGAAATGGATTATATTACAGATCAGGAGAGTAAACTGATTCCTTTTAAAACAATCAATGATAGAAAATAAGTAGGCGTTAATTACAAACTAGCTTTAACGATGATTGATTGTAAAATTTTTAATGTCATTTCTATTAATTTGTCAACTCAACGTTAGTACCTATATCAGGCAACTAATACCTATATCAGTCAAACTATTTTCCAACTAAAAGTGAATGAAAATCATTAATTTGGGATGTCCACCTCACATGCCTGTATAAGATCTGTTGAGTGTACCTTGTATTTGGCATACAAACGGGATATAAAGGAATGACAAGTGTGCACTCCTGACGAGAAGAAAAAAAATTAAATTTGCAAAACAAAATATACAAAAAGATTTCGTTTACAATTAGGACTTCTAGCCGATAAATCAAACCTCGGATTTGGAAGCACAAATGCTTAAAATACAGCTCGTCGATTCTTTGAAAACGCAACTATTTCTGCTTTCATAAGGTGCGTAGACGAAGATTTGACCAAACGATTCCACGTCATATTATAAGTAATTTCTTAACATTCATTTGATCAATTTCGTGGATTATTGCTCAGAAACAGCTTGTAAATTCGTTGAATTGTATTCCTAGTTCTATATGCCAACTTCAGGGCACAAACTACTTATTCATCGCACAGAAATAATAGCTTCTTCATTATTGTCTGTTGGGCAAATCTCGGGAGACGCTCAAGAATCGTGCAACAAATTGATCAAAAGGTATCGAGACGAATTCTTCCTAAAATGCTGTAGGACGTAAACAATGGAAGATTTCTTTGCGGCTTTTAATGTTATTATATCCGTTCATTTCAATCTTACGTAAATTACCATTGAAGAAACTAATATCCTTGCACCTAGAGGCACAGGAACTTCTGTAAAATATTTCGACACCTCCCCTTCTGAAGAGTCTACTTAGTATACAACAGATTATTCAGAAGATGAATTTTAGAATATCCTTTCGTTTTATTTTAAAAATATACAGAAATTAAACCTTGTAGTATTTTATTTTTCATTAATGTACTTAATTGCATGTCATAAATAAAGATCCATTGTTTAATTTCGATTAAAAACATCTTAGTTCCTTGAAAACACCTTGTAACGTTTAGCCTCGAAACTTTTTTAATTTCGAAACTCGAAATATTTTATATAAATCTAATTGTTTTTATTTTTAATTCGCCATTTTTAAAACTTACTTTTTGAATCGTACTTAGCATCCTCAAAAGTACCTGCAGGCGAAATTTCACAGAAGTTGAATAACTTTCAAAGCATTTTAATTTTAAGTCCGCCATTTTGTATTTTGGAATTTAATTTTAGAATCGAGATCAGAATCCTGAAAAACACCTGTGTACGAAATTTTGTGGCATTTAAATAACATTTTCATATTTTCGCCAGCTTTTTGGGATTTTGCCACACTGTGGGACGGGGGGGGGGGGGGGGCGTTAAAAAGTTTTAAAAACCTTAGCTTTTTTACCGTTTTATGCGCGGTTTTGTGATAGAGTCCTGAGATAAATGCTACTTATTCAATATAAAAATTTCATAGTCATTGATACCACTATTTCCGAATAGTAATTTGAGCAAATATCTTAAATTAGTGTTTAAGACCGCCACCCTCTCGACTAATATATCTACGGATAGGTTTTTTAGCGGAGTTTCGTTCAAATATAATTTTGATAAGAATAGAGTGCGCTACCTGGTTTTGGAGTGGAACTAACAGAATGCGATTTTACTTAAATTAGGAAATCTAACACGATGATCTGTTTGAAACTTTAAGATAGTTTTTAACACAGAATAAAACATTTTAAAAAGAATGGCGCGAGAAATTTCGAAGGGGGAGGAGGGGCGCTAAATTTTTTTTTAAACCTTAGCGTTTTTTCCACATTTTATGCGCGGTTTTTAAGGATTTAATAGTTATAATTTATCAATATGGGTTTACTAATTACAAAATAAAGTGTTTTGAAAGGAATACTAAACTAAAACCTCTTTGCGATATGTGATCACATTTATCTACTTGTTCAATATCTTTTTCTACAGTTAAAAGATTATTCATCATTTTTTTTATCAGTTGTATGTTTTTCTAAAACAATTCTTATTTTCACAATGCAATTTTTAACTTCATCAGATGTACTATGCGGCGTTTCAGTTTCTTGAGATTCGCTGCCTGATGAATTTGAATTTCGATTTTGATTGGCAACAATTTCTTAGATTGTCAAACCTTCAAATGGTGAAACACTTAAATATATATTAATGTACTCAACTGCCAATAGAGGGTGCTCAATATCTGTTAATTTGTGTATTTTGTCTTGTAGTTCTTCAACTACTGTACTGTTTTGTTTTTTAGTAGATCCTTCAGATTTAATCAATCCAGTATGTTTCCAGCAGTTAACATTAGTTTCTGATGAAATTTCATCCCATGCTTTTTTTTTTTATCATGCGAATAGCATGATGTAAAAGGACTGGAAAAAAATCCTCTTTGCTGATTTTTTCACTGATATGGCGGCAGTGATACTTTCGATAATGAGCTCTGAATGAGTTTATTATGTCCGCATCCAAAGGTTGTAAAAATCCTGTACAGTTAGGAGGTAAAAATTCAACGCGGATATGCTATTGTATATGCTCATTGGATATGCTATGTGACAAGGGGCATTATCTAATATCATTAAAATATGGTGTTAGCTGCTTTTCATTTCTAAGTTGAAATTCGCAAAACCATTTTTGAAATAATGCTGCAGTCATCCGAGCTTTCTTGTTATTCTCATAATCTACATAAAGAGCAGGATTAAAAATTTTAAAACACCTTGGCTTAGCTGATTTTCCAATTACTGTCATAGTTCTTTTATCAGATCCACCACTATTCGTACAGAGCACAAGAGACACACGATCTTTTTTAGGTGCGTTCGTAATTATATAAATACGTAGCACCTATAGTCGTCGTTCAGTCCGTCCGTCTGTCCGCATATAACAGAGCAGAAACTACCCAACCGAATGGTCTGAAATTTGAAATATAAGATTGTTGCAAAATTTTGTCGAGCCATTTCAAATTTTATGAAAATCGGATGCATAGTTTAATTACAGGGACAGTCAAACGTTTTTCTTTACATTACGGCCAATGGGAAAAATTATTGCAAGTGCATTTTAATGATGTTACAGCCTTCCGAATGGTCTGAAATTTTAAAGATATAATTGTTGCAAAATTTTTTCGAGCCATTTCAAATTTTAGGAAAATCAGATGTATAGTTTAATTACAGGGACAGTCAAAAGTTTTTCTTTACATTACGGCCAATGAGAAAAATAATTGCAAGTGCATTTTATGATGTTACAGCCTTCCAAATGACCTGAAATTTTAAATATATTAAATAATTGTTACAAAATTTTGTCGAGCCATTTCAAATTTTAGGAAAATCGGATGTATAGTTTAATTACAGGGACAGTCAAAAGTGTTCGGGTAATGGGAAAAAAATATTGGGAGTGCATTTTAATGATGTTAAAGACTATGCACTTTATGAAGTGCAAAAAATTATACATTCCGTACAATATGGGGTGCAAAAAATAATTATAAAATTTGTTATAGTACGAACGCACCTCATTTGCCACGTTTGACGAGAAATTTCCAACTTGTTTTTTTTGCATGCTTTAGCAGGCCCACTCAAAATTGTTTTATCTGGTTGGCTGCAAGCGGTAAAAAAGGGCACTTTCATCCATATTGTAAACGTCCTCTGGTTTATGCTCTAAAATCAGCGCACTCAGTTTTTTACAACCATTTAGCACAATATCTTCTTCATCAACACCTGAAGTCTCACCACTTCGTATGTACTGAGAGAATCCTCGTCGCTTTTTAAATCTGTTCAACCAGCCCCTACTGTGTTCGAAATCTGTGATATTCATTTGCTGGTCAAAGACTTTTTCCTACTCTCTGATGATGTCTCCGTTTATAATAGCATTTTTAGCACTCATTTGTTGTATCCATGTGCAAGAGCATCCTCTAAGGCTTCATGTTTCGCTGTTTCCAGTCTTTTTACATTTGACTGCAGATCGTTGGTGTTAATTCATTTTTCTGTATTCATCAAATTGTCTCTGATGCAGCGCCTGCTAACCGACTTTTCTCCAGAGTGTGGAAGAATGATTGGAGATGTGTTGCTGTGATGCATTCACATTTCTTTCTTTATATTCACAAATTCCCACTTTTCCGAAGTTAATAAAACTGTTCTTTTCGCCATAATGAGTTAAAATAAAGAGACAGGATATTTTACATATTTAGCTGGTGAATTCTTCGGTGTTGCAATCAACGTCTGACCGAAACTTCAAATGAGGGATTTTGCATTGCACGCTGTTTTTTTTTTTTTTTTTTAGAAATCGACAAAAACTGCAGGCAGTCTTTCATCTATCCCTTTTGTCAGGACTCTCTACCATTGGACGGAGAAGTTCTTTTCTGCATTGTTCTCACCTGAGAGAGGAGAGACCCTTTCGACCATTGGCGTGCCGCGCTTTGTTCCCACCCCTCCGTACCAGAAGCGCATCGGGTCACGTGACTCACCATTCTGAATCAAAACTTTCACTTGTTCGGCAGCTCAGCGAACGGTATTTTTCTTCTCCCAATGACAGGCAGAATGGTTGGCAGGTGCATTATAGCAGGTGTTGAGAACAATACGAATTCTTTGCTATTTAGTAAAGTTTGAATTGAGATTGAAAACATCTAGACGCAGGAAAAGGAGGTGCCCTTTGAAATTCTAACAATTTTTTTTAAAAAAAAAGAACGATATGCAAAGAAAATAGAGTAATTTCTAGAATTTGTTTTGGCGCTATATTCCCAATGGCAGGCAGAATGGGTGACAGGTGCATTTTGGCACGTGTTGAGAATAATACGAATGCTTTTATACTTAATAAAGTTTGAATTAAGCTTGAAAACCTCTACACGCAGAAAAAGGAGGCTCCCTTTGAAATTCTAACAAAAAATTTGAAAAAGAAAGATATGCGAAGAAAATACAATAATTTCTAGGTTTTTTTTTTTTTTTTTTTTTTTTTGGCGGTATATCGAGTTGGCGTATTAACGGATGCATTACACTGAAATTCCTATTTGGCAGATTTGTTCATAGACAAAATTACCGGTTAAACGGAATTGGCGCTATTTCGAGATGGCACTAAATCGGGGTTTGACTGTATATATTAAACAAAAACATAATTTGAAAAACTAAAAAAAAAAACTAAAAAAATAAATAAAAATATTTCCTAGATTATTTAAGCCCGAGAAGGGACAGATATTAAGGTATTTCATTCAGTTAGTTCTACATTTAATGTTAAATTCTCGTAAGAAAATTAGTTAAACCAAGTGATCATTAAAAAGTAAAAATGAAATTCAAGCCTTATGATACTTAAACACCCTAAAAACTTAGATTCCGTTCAAACGAAATCGAAATAAATCTTAGACTTTTTTCAAATTTAAGTTGCAAATATGTGTATTTCTGATTTTGTATTACGTTTACGTTTAGGTGAAAACAAGCGATCAGGCACATCTAAAATACAAACTTTCAAAAAAATCTAAGATTTATTTCAATTTCGTTTGAACGGAATAGAATTTTTCAGGGTGTTTAAATATCATATTGCCTGAATTTCATTTTTACTTTTTAATATTCATTTGGTTTAACTAATTTTCTTACAAGAATTTAACATTAAATGTAGAACTGACTGAGTGAAACATCTTAATATCTGTCCCTTCTCGGGCTTAAACAATGTAGGAAATAAATTTTTTTTTTTTTTAATTTGTTCTTCAAATTATGTTTTTGTTTAATATGTCAAGTTTTTTAATAACTACTGCATTCAGACGAATTCATTTCAAAATTAACTAGATGTATCATCATCAGATTTGATCTTATCGCATCACAATTTGTGGTGTATTTACCAATATTTAATACAAAACGTTTCACCTGTGAAGTAGTGCAAAGTTTGGACAAAGACTTCCAGTCTGAGCATAAAAATTCTTTAATGAATACATTAAAAAAAAAACAATTTTACTTAATTTTAGTTACCCCATTTCACCTCTGATATGCCATGAATGCAAAAATATCCTTAAATCTCGACTGCAATATTTTAACAACAGTATAGCTCCTACACAGTTAAAACATAAAAAAAAAACAGTTTTACTTAAATTTTGCTACCCTATTTCCTGCCAGGGGGCGATGTGAATGCAAGATTAAATTGTTACCTAAATTTAACTTGGAGTATTTATTTTATATCAACATCAGTCGTTTTCAGGATACCAAAAAAAAAATGACAAAAGACCTTGAGGAATAATTTTAGATAAAAAATGCGGTAATAACGCTGCTAAGTTTGCTTAACGAACGTTAAAAGTCTCAGTCTTTTTAAAATTTAAAAATAATTATTTTACATTTCTTAATACAACAAAAAGAAATTGCATATGAACAATATATATATTATATGCCCGTGTGTAATGCTGACCTCATATTGATGATGAAACCTGTAAAATAAATTCCAGTTATTTGCAAACTTATTGACTTCTAAGCATAGAACGACTTCAATTTTTACACAGTCTTAAAACAATATATACAGGGTGTCCGGTCTCAACGGTGTCCAATGGCTAATTCCTAAACCAATAGTCATAGACATATAGTTCCAATTACAAAAATGTTTTAAATGAGGTAAAGAATTATTTTTAAAGCGATTTAGGTCAAGAAAAACATTTATTTAAAAATTATGAAATTTAAATTTTTATACGGTCCCTCGGTCCTATAAGTGATATTTAGTAAACTTTTCCTATTTCTCTAACAAGTACGGCAAAAAAAATCCCATTCATCTAGCACTAAAATTGACCGAGTTATGACGTTTTCTATTTTATGACTTAAACCACTTTTCTGTAACTGAAAACAGATGAGTTGGGCCAAGCTTTCAGGGGTCGTACACGAAGTGCTTAAAGTATTATAAAGGGTGTCCACTCCAGACGATGTTCAATGGCTAATTCCTAAACCGTTAGTCAAAGACATATAGTTCCAATTACAAAAAGGTTTTAAATAATGTAAAGAAGTATTTTTAAAGCAATTTAACTGAAGGTGCTGCCCCCGTATAAATATTACGGTAGTGTTAATTTTTAGTAATTAACTTTCAAATTGGTTAAAATAATTGAAGAAGGGAGTTTCAAAACTAGCCTTATCGCGAAAATCAAATTTTGGGAAATCGCGTAAAACCTTTAAATGCGTCCATTGGTATTCATTGAAAATTTGGAGATTGTAGTGCTTAATTGGTACATTTATACCAATAGAATAGATTGATAGAGAAAAACGATTTTTTAAATTTCGGATAAGGCGAGTTTCGAAACTGACGTCTTCAATTGTTATTTTGACTTTTTTTTTTTTTTTTTTTTTTTTTTTTGTAAGGAAATGAGTGTGCTTCTTTTGATGATTTTATTTTAAAAAGTTGTATTATTTTTATAAGCTTTTAACTTCGACGTTCGTATGTATGTCTTCCTAATTCAAAATTTGCATTCCAATTTTAACTCACTTCCAAATATCCGATCAAGATTAAATTTTGCACAATTTTGTAAATCCAATCACAGTGTAATATTAATATGATTTTAGGTACGTACCATTTATATTTATTTTACAGGACTACTCCAAAAATTTCATATACATTATTACCTACAAACAGAAATTTTAAAATTAAAATCAGTAACATTTATGTAAGGCATTAAGACTCACAATGTAATTTTTCCAAATGAAAGTGCGTTGCGTTTATATTTTTTATACAGTGCCGCACAAAAGATGTCAGATGCATTACGAAGCAGGGATTGCTTATTATACATTTTGATGATATTATGCTTTTATCAAATTCAACTTTTTAGTTCTTTATAAAAACTAGTTTGAAAAAAATATTTTACAGACCAAAATCAAAATACAATTTATACTTGCTAAACAAAAATTAAATATTAAATGGAGTGAAAATTTTTCCTGTTGGACAAGGAAAATGGGGTAAACAACTTCATTTGTACAATAGATGTGCCAAAACACTTGCGGCCTAAAATCATGCACATACAAATACTTTTTAAGGTTTAAAATGCATATTTTTTTCCCAACCATGTGTTACCAATTTGTAATCTGATTGGCCAGAGATTTCGGCGTCAAAGTGACTCATCTTGGCGGTATTCGTGCTTGGCAAGTGAAGAGGCAAGTGTTTGTTGGCAAAAGTGATTTATATGCTTTTGAAACTTGCTTAGCGAGAAGTACGGCAAAAAAAATTATAAATTGTTAAATGTTAAAATTTAATAATTTAACATATGCTTTGATTTAACAGTATTTTCCCCCTAATTTTTAATTAAAAAATAATAAAAAAAATAACTGCTCTAATGAATATTTGCTGAGGGGAGAGACAGTGGAATTTTCAGAAGGGGTAATGTAAAAATAATAATAATTATTTTTTTTTCTATCATTACAATACAATGACAAATGGAACAAGATCTTAAAAAAAGAAAAGTTAATTAAAATGAGAGAATGTGGGCGGTTATATGATGTCCGACCTTTAATGGATAAATCTGTGCTCTATTAGAACAAAATATTAAAATATTGTAACAATTTTGCTATGTTTACTTAAATCATCGAAGTAATCGCACAGGTAGATCATATAATTCAAATAATTGATATTTAATGTAAAAGAAAATAAAAGTGATATGAGGATCATTTTCAAAAAGGAACATTTTAATTTCCTTAACATATTCAGAGCAGCCATTCAAAAGTTATGTATAAAAATATACGCATAAAAAAAACAAAAACAAAAAGTTTTAGATTAGGTAATCTAACTATGTATCATTTTTTAAAGAGTTGTGATGTTGCTTTTATAATCATTTTACAAAATTTCTGTTGTTTTTTTTTTACTTATAATTTTAGTACAAGTTGTATATTTTGTTTTAATATGTCAGAATCAACAAAAATCTCAAAATATAATTGTAATGTTAATTTACTCTCAATGTTTAATGTTAAATTTTATATCTGACGATTATTTTTATTTCTAGTAAATTTGTGACTGACCCCTATTTTGCAGCAAAAAATATACTCCAACATTAAACATCTATTACTCGGTCAGTTTTAATCGCAGAGGAATGGGACTTTTTTTGTATTACTTGTCAGTACAATAGGATATTTTTCCTAAATATCACTTATAGGACCTGGGGACCGTATAAAAATTTAAATTTCGTAATTTTTTAATAAATGTTTTTCTTGACCCAAATCGCTTTAAAAATACTTCTTTACCTCATTTAAAACATTTTTGCAATTGGAACTATATGTCTATGCCTAACGGTTTAGGAATTAGCCATTGGACACCGTTAAGACCGGACACCCTGTATAGTTCAGCATTTCTTTCCGGCTAGTATTCCTTAACGAAACTAAAACTTCATCAATAAATAAATAAAAGGAAAACATAAATAAATCACAAAGTTAACAACTTTTTAATCGAATGGGTACATCTGTATGTAATTGATATCCATGCTTAAAAATCAGTATCGGTGAAATATGTTGCAATTTTTGACATCATAGTTACGTGCTTTCTGTATTTACTCTTATTAATGCTTCTTGTATTATTAACAAATGTTTGAAAATATCAGTTTTAATTCTCGTATGACGCCATATTCATCTTCTTTTTCATTCGTTAAAATTTATTTCAAATTCCATTTCTCACGAGGAAATATTTTAACTGAAAATTAATTATTGTAGATAAATTATTATTACGGCTTTTGAATTTTTTGCAACAATAGAAAAAAATGTTGAATTTTATAGCAAAAATGTCCATTGATTCTCAATGAAAAAAAAACGAAATTGGAATCGTTAAGAAACATGTTTGAATAATATAGATAAAGCTCAAGCTATGTTACTCTCTGCATTATAATTCACCCTTATGCAAAGTCATTTTATCATCCGTTTTGACCAAAGCCATTGAATATTCAATGGCTTTGGTTTTGACCTTAACGTCAGGCAAAGATTTCCGTACTTTGAATTTACAATATCATTAAAATTATAAAGAATAAAAAAATTGTGACATCAGGGACAAAAAGGTGGGATAAAAATTAAAAAACTTATGATCTCCATAGGCTTTTCTATGTTAAATTAACATTGGGAAGTGACACTAGAAATAAATAAGTATTGCGCTGCCGCGCAATACTTAAATATATATATATAGATAGATCATTTGCCCTAAATAATGTGCTCTGATTTGTTTATTCAGAAAAACATAAGCCAAACTCATCACCTTTTTCACTGTGTAAAAATTAAAATAATGATCATTTACACTCCTCAGGTTTCGGCTATTTTTTATCATTGTATTCATTGTTATACAGTTATACATCTGTAAGGAAACCTCATAACTGTCTCCATATAAACTATTCCCAACACACTGTTTCTTTTACTGATATATTTTATTCATTAAAATATTTATTGATTCAGAAGGAAAATTAAATGTATTAATATTGATTGATTTGATTTCCTCCTTTTTAGGTGCGTTTGTAATTATATAAATACGTAGCACGTGTAGGCGTCTTTTTGCTCTGTTATTTGCGGACGGACGGACGGACAGACGAACAGACAGACGGACGGATCGAACGACACCTATACGTGCTACTTATTTATATAATTAGGAACGCACCTAAAAAGGAGGAAATCAAATCAATCAATATTAATACACTTATTTTCTTTCTCAATCAATAAATGTTTCAATGAACAAAATATATCAGTAAAAGAAACCGTGTGTTGGGAATAGTTTATATGGAGACAGTTATGAGATTTCCTTACAGATGTATAACTGTATAACAATGAATACAATGATACAAAATAGCCGAAACCTGACGAGTGTAAATGAACATTATTTTGATTCTTACACAGTGAAAAAAGTGATGAGTTTGGCTTATGTTTTTTCTGAATAAACAAATCAGAGCACATTATTTAGGGCAAACGATCTATCTATCTATCTATCTATCTATCTATATATATATATATATATTTTCCCAACCGAATGGTCTGAAATTTTAAATATATAACTGGTGTAAAATATTTTCGAGTCATTTCAAATTTTATGAAAATCGGATGCATAGTTTAATTACAAGGACAGTCAAAATTTTTACGTTACATTACGACCAATGGGAAACAATTATTTCAAGTGCATTTTCATGATGTTACAGCCTTTCGATCAGAATGAAATTAATATTCACTCATAAAGTTCACTAAAATATACATTCAGTACAATATGCGGTGCAAAAAATATTTATAAAACTAGTTATAGTACGAACGCACCCCATTTGCACGTTTGACGTAACTTTCCAACTTGTTAGTTATAGAAATTTTACATTAAGTAGCAAAACATTTCTTAATTTTTGTCAAATCAACCTTCATATTCAAGATTTTTTCTAGAAATGTATCCCTTAATTTATAATGACTACCAGATAGTCATTTGTTCTAAATTTTAAAAGATTTTCAAAGTAGTGCTAGTAAAAATAAATGATAATAAAGTTGAACCTTTATTTAAAATATGTGGAGTCAATTATAAAAAATTCGTAGTTTAGAAAATTCAGATAAATGAAATTTTACTCAACTAACTATTCGAAAGAAGAAAATTTGCACAGCGTTTTCAGTTTGATATTAATTCCTACATTTAAAAAATGTAATTTAAAGTTGTTTTATACATTTCCCTTATGGTATTACATTTTTGTTCATGAAATAATAAAATAAACTTTACTTCCAAAATTTTCTTTTTTAAAATTCACCGCAGCAAAAATAAAATAACCCGAAATTTGTTTTTGAAGACGATTCAGAAAAACTGAATTTCGTTTGTAAAACTTTTCCCATTTTTGAAGTGCTTGAAACAGATTTTTGTACTGAAAAAATCATTAAGGATAAATTACGGCTCGTTATTTAGAGATTTATTTCTAGATAATTTTTGTTTAAAATAAGGTTTACAGAGAAAATTTTGCCGAACAGCGAATTAGTGAAATAGAAATTCATTACTATTGTATTAGCACTGGAAATTCTATTTGTGAGAAGAAATCCTTTAATATATCACGAAAATAAGAAAAATAATCCCTAAAGAATTTTTTTACAGTTGAATTAAAAACAGATAATAAAAAAGTCTTAAAATATTAGTATTTTTAAGGTATACTAGCAAATATAGCACTAATAATAATAATAATAAAGCAGAAACGAAAACGAAATTGCTTTGATTTCTGATTCAGACGGTTTTGGTTCCTTTTTTATATATTTAAGCTATATTTGTAAGAAACTCCGAGAGAAAATAAATCACGGAAGTATTCTTAACAATATAAAGCTACTTTATTTACTGAAAAGGAAATTAATTCTGCAATTTCGGTAAGTAGCCTTTTTTTTGTTTCGTTTTTTATTTTTATTTCTAGAACATTCAATGAATAGATAAATCATATTGAAAAAATATTTTTCATTTTTGAGATTTTTCTAGAAATGTATCGTTAATTTATATTAATATAAATTTATTTTCCTTTAGTACACGAGTGATTTGATAATCGAACGCAACAAGGTGAATTCGCCTTATGAACCGCACAGAAAAAAATCATACAAATATTATGTATAAGGAAAATTATCTTGAAGCAAGAAGATCTTATAACAGACATCTCCCAGTCTGTTATGTGCGATGTACATTACCGGGCCAATGTTACGTCGACCAAACCCTCCCCTTGACTGCCGCTGAATGACGAGTTATTGTCCGGTCATTCACGATTTCTAGATTTGCGTTCAAGGCGAAGGTAATCAGGGATCTACCTCTAGGATCCGTAGACTTTGGGGACCTTTAGGATCTCCCAAATCATGGACTTTGAGTTAAAGCACCCTACCAGGATGACTTTGTCATCCGGGAAGGACCTCAGCAGCTGGTCCAACGAATCGAGTACGATCTGGATGTCTTCTGAGGGCGCAGTAACAAGTCACTATCAACACCGTCTCATCGGACAGACCACTACGGATGGCTACCACATCGGTTACCACCTGACCGCACTGAATGAGACACCCAGAAGGCTCACAAAGAAGGACGCGCGAAAACGGCTACCCTCCAAGCTCACCAGGGCGTATCCCTCCGGAGTTCCGAGAATACTACCTTCACTCACGTATGGTTCATTAAGAGGAACGATGTCATAGCCAATGGTCGTGACGTCCAGTAAAAGTTGGTTCGCCACAGCCATGGTATGATGATAATTAAGATGAGCGAATTTTGGTTGATTACTCCCCATTATTGCTCTTTCTTAATCGTTCAATCTACAACTTGTGGATATGACACTCCTTCGAGCCAGCAGAGTGATTGGCTGGTAAATCCTTACCTCCCGGTCTCCTTCGGTTTTCAGTCTGTAGTTCGGGCAACTCTCACCAGCGGTGCATTCCGAGCTACATGGTCAGTGGTGCCGAATTTCAGACAAATTAGTAGGTTGCGGCACACCTTCTCTGTGTGGCTGTACTTCCAACACTTATAGCAGACCAGTGGCCGCATATTAGAACGGAAATCCACTTGGCTCCAACCCACGTTTAGACGACGAGTCCCCGCGAGTCAATCGTACGAACTCTCATCCACCGCCAGCACCACATTGCGACCTCTTTCACCCACGAACGAAGTTTGGAGTTTGAGGGAGGCCCCATGGAGGACCTCATTCTGCTCTCGACTCGCCGTTACGATGTCGGCGTCTGGTAGTTTCGAGTTGACACCAAAGAGAACGATCTCTGGAGTTCGACGTCGCGGTCTCATGACTAGGAGATCCTTCGTCAGCTCCGTTGACTCCAACGCAGCCTCAAGCTTTCCAAGGTCCTCGAAACTATTCTCCAGGAAGAGCACGTTCACCCTCCCTGGAGATGTTCCTCGTCCCTCGAATCGCTATCTTCGTCTAAAAAGGCTCTTTGTCTAATTGGGGGACCTGCATTAGTCAGGTCCCCCACTATGACCTGTCGAGATGGCAGCCCAGGGAAACCCAGCAAATGCTTTAGAGTTTTAGTGCAGTGACTGGGAAATGACAAGGTAACCATCGGGTCCCCGAACTGTCGCCTAACTGTCGTCGAATACTTACTTTAATTGAACTTTAAATACGGTGCCAATCACAATTGATTATCCAATTATTCTGGGCGAACCGGATATATGTGCAATGCGTTAACTACATTTTCACATATTACAGTACATTAATTTATGGTATCTTTCATGTTTAATATACATTTGAGGGTTATACTTGGTACTCTGTTAGAGACAGTTTACATGTTTACATAATTCGGATACAATTACAATGTTATTATATCTACAATGATAATTTATCAATGACACAATGCTTTACAATAAAATCTACCCTATCTATCTATATTATAAAGGACAAACATATCTGTGCGTAACGCATACGTCATTCTGCGAATGGCAACACTTTGAAATTTGAAATGAAATTTCGCTTTTGCAATTTTCGCTACTGCAAATTTTTAAATTTCTAAACATTCCACATTTTAAATGTTTACACCGTCGTATGCAGAAAAAAATGCACTTTTAAATGCAATTTGTTTGAAATCTGTATCTCAATTTATTTTTGAGATATTAATTTTTTTATAGTTTTTAATACCAATTTTCTAATTGTGGCAACTGAAGTACTTCATTTCTATTAAAAGTGGATTAGTTATCTTTATTGATTATATTCTTACTGATGCCATTTTCTCATTACAGTTAAAAATATATTTTTAAAAAATTGAACAGAAAATGACGTTACGCTTTAAAAAAGAATCCCTCATGATGCTATTATATTTCACTATTTTTTCATTTAGCTGATATTGAGTTTGAGTCAATAGGCAAAATATTTCAGCGACTGAAAATGACGTCATATTTAAAAGTAAACGATAATTTTATTTGATAAAACGAGATATTTCCCCTTGAATACGTCTAAAAGTTATAAATTTCTGGAATTTTTACGCGCAGGTACAGAGATTATACTAAGACCTCAAATCACGAGTGGGAATTTTAACATGAAAAGTTGTAATAATTGACAAACGTGACTTCAAGCTTGAAAATATATTTATTAATAACATATTGCGCATTAAAATGTTTTTAAATGGTTAATATGGATGTGAAACGTGGAAAATGACTTGATTTGGTTTAGATGTAAAGGTAGGAAAATTCTGTGATTATGTCAAGGTGAAATCATTTTTGCGGATTTTTCATTCCGTAATACCAAGCGTCAATTAATAACTTAATCAAAATTACTTATCTTGATTATATTTTACTGATGACGTATATGAATTAAGTTTAATTTTTCAATAATTTTAACAGTTGAAGTTTATGAAGAAAGTATTTTGTTAATCTTAGGTTAAAATATGTCTTTGGAGAGTTAAATTAACAAGTGTAAGATGGATTTTTTATTCTAATTATTGTTGTTGATGTATTATAAATTTGATGCAACAGTTCCTTTGTAAACATTTTCTTTCGTCGAATTTCGGCGGGTTCCACCTCGTATATATAAAATCCTAATGAAAGGAATTTATGAAACGGCTGAAATCAAAAGAGTTTATGAAACGATTCTATGAAACGACTGATTAAACAACTGATTATGTTTCACGGCGATTTCTTCTAAAATATGGGGTACTATGCGTTAAAATTAACACCAAAAATCCGCATTGATCCACAGATTTTAAAACTGGTATTAGAATTTTAAAATTCGACTTAGTTTTAAAGATATTAATTTTTTTTCCAATTTTAAATACTTTTCTCGAATGATGGCAACTCAAATTTTAATCATAACAGATTTTTTTTTTCATATATTAGAAAAGGTGATTATTTTAAGCTAATTTGGCGACCAGTTTGGCCTCCCTTAAATGTATGTTAAGAAATATCACGTTACTTTCATTCATATTTCAATTTACTTGAACAATCTTTCGGCAAATCGAAAGATTTTGATAGAGAAATAAAGAACTCGGTATTTTATGTTAGCGCAACGCAAGTGATAAATCGCCAAACATTTTTCCCGTCGCATTATTTTATATTTCATTAATTTCATTTAAAACATAATCCTTTCATTCATTTTATTTAAAATAGAAAACTTTCACTTAAAACTGAAACATTTAAAATTGATGGCTTTCACTTCTTTTGTTTTTTAAAAAAACAAAACGAAAAGAAAAATATTAGGCACCGATGTCATATACGCACCAGGGTACCTAATTGGCGCCAAAATGGCATTATTTTGATTGACATGGTAACTCGGCTATTGTTGTTTATTTAATAATAAATGTTTATTTACTTTTATTTTCTTTTTTAAAATTATATAAATTGTTCTATAATTATTAATTATTTATTTTTGTTATTTCATTTTAAAAATAATAGAAAATAATTAAAAATACGGTACTACTTAGTTATTCCGTCGACCAATTTCACCAAATTATATAAATCGCCAAACGACTCCCAAAATTATACAAATTGACAAAATTTTTATTTTAAATAACGAAAGAACAAATAAATTAGTATACGAGTATAATAAATATACAAATAAAACGTCGAAATAAAAATCACTTGATAACGTAAACACGTGTAACTTGCTTAAAGTCAAGTGAATGTGACATTTACGATCAACCATTATTCGCATTTAATCTGACAGTTTGGCGATACAGTTTTGGTTGATGGGATAACTAAATATTACCAAAAATACATATGTAACTGGTATTCGAAAACTAGATTTTCGCCAAATTTTCGTTGAAAAATCACGCCAAACCCGGTGCGAATATGGCATCTCGCCAAATATTAAATATTGCAACAAACCATGACATTTAATTTCAACTTCAAAGGAATGTTTTAATTTATCACTCGAAAAAAAAAATGCAAACTGGCTAGTTTAAAAAAGATTTGCATCCGGCTAGCGTAACATTACCAAGAATTCTTTGCAACCATGGCAACTTTTATGTAGTTTTATTTGAAAAAAATATTGATTTTTTAATCAAAGTGGAAAGCTTTCGTCACAGATGTCATATGCGGAACCATATTGGCGCGATTTGTTTTTGACGCCAATGTCATATACGCAACGGGTACTTAACTGGTGCCAAAGTGTCGTTATTTTGCTTGATAAGGTAAGCCGGATGGTGTTGTTTATGCTGTTGATGTATTGCCCAAATTGGCGTCGGGAAAAATTCGCGCTAATATGGGGCATTTGTGCCAAACTTTCATATGAAAAAGCGAAGCAATCAGACCGTATTTGTTTATGGCAGTTACATGACTTGGACTATTATAATATAGATGAAATGATGGCGATAAAATAATAGCTGGCGACTTATCACACGTGCCTGGCTAACATTAAAGTACCAAAATGGCACCTGAAATATGGAAAGCGAAGTGGTCCGCCCGGAACTGTTGATGATAGTCACATGACTTAACCTATTGTTATAAAGATTGGTTTTAAAATACAGGGAGACAAAGACTCTGTATACTTATTTCCTTTTATTTTAGCTTCTTTTCAAATGTTTAACTGATCTTCTTTAATCAAACACGAAAACAACCATTGGATGTCTTAACAGCAACTGATTCGGCTTTAAATTTTTACAATAGAAGAGAATTGAATGGAAACCCGTTTACAGGGAGATCTGCACAGCTTTTTTCAGTATATTTCAATCTTTTCTAATATTTTAAAAACCGATTGCGTGTTTTTAAATTCTGTGGTGTCTGAACGGGGGTTGGTGAACGTAGCTTGCCGGGGGCAAAGCACCCTAGTTTAAAATATAATAAAGAATTTTCAAAGTTACATAATGCAGATACTATTATTGTGTTGTAATATTTACAATATCGTTTGATTCAAGTACAATAGACGTTACAATATTATTTACATTGTTGGAAATGCAACATGCTGTAATATAATTACGAAAAATATTGGGTTACACTAATATGCAATTACACTATAATATTTACAATTATTTTAAAAAGTTTTTCAGTTACTTGGTGGTTACAGAATACTTGGTAAATTTACATTATTTTATAAAAAGAAAACTTTCTGGACTCAAGAGCATTTTATTTGGTACAACACAGAGCAGTCCTCCACCCAGTAGAGGAATGGATTCTAGGAAAAGTGTTCGTTGTTCTCTAGGAATTTCATGCAGTTGCAAATCCGATTTAGTAGTACCGGCCAATCCAACAGGTAGATCAGCCAATTTTTCAGTGACGTTTTGTGGCTTTTTAACATGATAGTGTGATGCGAGTGTGCAGTCTAATATGTAATGTAGCGAATTCGCCAGTGAATCACAAATGCATAATGGCGAGTCCCTTTTGCTTATTGTATATAAGTCATATTGAAACGGTCCGTGGTTTGTCAGGAACAAATACAAATGTCTATAATGGATAAAAAAGCGGGATGAGACTTCTGGGACGAAGTCTATTGTATAGCGACTCACCGCTGCTGCCACTTTTCTTGCAGTCTTCTCCTTAATTCCTATTTCAATGTGGATTGTGGCAGTGGCAAAAATGTTGTTTGTATTGTTTCATCCTCTGATGCTGATCTAGCCAGTTGGTCGGCCAGTAAATTACTCTGTATTCCCGAGTGGCTCCTTACCCAATTTAAAAAGTAGGTTTTATTGGAGTGTGCCAATTATTCTATTATTTCTAAGACCAGAAAATTCTCCACATCAAATTTTGACAAGGTAATTAGGCTTGGAAGGCTATCCATAGATATTAGGAAATCTGTATCAGAATCCCCCACTGCCCAGAGCACCGCTCTCAGGATTGCAAACAGCTAGACCTGGAATACCGAGTTGCCCGGGTCCAATCTTGCCTGCTAGGAGTGAATATGTTGATGTTCCTGAGAACACAAAATGCCGATGCAGTACCGGACTCCGTTTTTTAACAATTCGTGAAGATGTGGGTTTTTTCCAAAGATTTTTGAGTTGAACAGACTGTGATAGAGTCAAGTTACGATGAAAGACGATACTTTGAACATTTTGAAGAATATAAGGGGACAAAATAGTTGGGTGTTGAGACAACTAAGCGGGATACCTGAGCAAACTCCGATTCGCCTCCAGCTGCAAATCTAACGACAGGAGGTCCGCCAGGACCTGGAAAGCCACAGTGGAAGTATTTTTATACGCACGTGAAATTAACAGTAAAGTCTTCCTCTGAGACTCCAGGAGATGTCGAGTACTATGAGAGCGAGACATGCGCGGATACCACACACCACACGCATAAGCCAGTTGACGCTGCAGAATTGATGTGTGTCCCGAAGGAGAAGTGAATTTGTAGATGTGTTGTGTGATTTTTGTTATTTCTTGTCTCATGTTTACTAAGTGTGGAAAAAAGTTCAACCGTTTATCAATTAAGACCCCTAAGTATTTCATAACCTTTCCCGCTTTTCTCCTTTAATTTGTATAGTGGGCCTCTCTGCAAAATTATTGGTTTCCCGAATGTGATTGTTATTGATTTTTCTTGGAATATAACTACGTGAATAGTGTCCGAACAATTTTGTATGAAGTTTAATTCTAGAGAGATCCAGTGTTCCAGGTGTTCACGCGAATGTCTACAAATTACTACCAACATATCATCTAAATACCCCACCAACTCACAGTACTCGAAACCAACAGTATCTCCCGAAGGTCCAGCCAAGAGAATGGACTAAGGCTTGAAGCCTGGCGCAAACGTTTGAAAATAATGTAACAGAGTTGAGACTAGCCAGTCAAGAAGTGCTCGTTTACGGGACAGAAAGGAGGTTATGGATTTTATAAACTGTAGGGGAATTCCCAAGCGTTTTAGAGCCAGAATTACCAGATCCCATGGAAGATTGTCAAACGACCCCATGAAATCTAGTGAGATAAAAGAGGTATCCACGGCGAGGTAGAGGACCTTCCGTCCTGAGTAGGGCGTATTGTAAAATAATATTTGCGTCGTCAGCCATCCTCTTTATGAGCAAATGTAAAATGAAGTAGCTCTAGAAAGTTTTGGTATCTCAATCATTTCAGCGCAAGAACTGCGTGAAGGAATCGCCTTTTGATATACTCTTGCGATTTTACCAAATTTTTACTCCTTCAAAATACATTTTCTAGATCACCCGGGACTGCAAGTTTGCTGTAAGCTGGGCGAAGTCCCGTAGTTTTAAACGTTATATCGACTGCAAGCAGAAAGGTATACTAATGCGTCATTTATTTCAATCTTAACCGTGTAAAAAAAATTCACTGCAAATGGTACCAAATATTGCGACATATGATTTATTGAACTAGAATAATTTTATCTATATAATTAAATCCAAAGTCATGTGACTGTCATAAACAAATACAGACTACCGCTTTGCTTTTCATATGCCAAGCCCGTTTTAAAGGGCTTACGAAGGATGTCCTGAAATGTACGGTTTTTAAAATTTAAAAACAAGTAAATGTTGTCAGCTGTTAACTATAATCTTGCAGGGAGGTAGATGGCCTACACAATCCACATCATGTTAATCGCCGAAATTTCAAAATCTACACAAATACAAAATAATTTGTTACACTGTTTCAAAATTTCAACTATAGTACTTTTAGAAATTTAAATAATCATTTACCATATCCCGTAAATAATTTACCCAAACATATATTAACTTAGTAAATACAGAACTTGTGTGGAAATATAAATTATTTAAAAACAACGTTTAAACACCCAATAAAATAAGTTGATTTGATCATACGTATACGTTTCGTGAGTACTAGGACTCACATCCTCAGTGTAAAAAACTTTAAAAACAATATCCCCCCAACTACATGAACGGTGAAAACCCAAATGTCAAAACAAAATACCCAAAAGACCACCAAGGTCTAACAGCCAATGAAATTAATGCGGAAGTGAAGTGTCGTGACACAACAAATCCACCCATAAAGTTGAGATGTATGGTGTACTAGATAAATCATTAACCAAGGAGTCTTTAAATTTATGGATATGAAGAGCCTCAAAAAAGTCTAAATCCAGAGGAGTGATGCATTTCTTGATAATGGTAGCTGAGTCAAAATTAAAAAATTAAAATTATGTCCCTCCCCCCAGCAATGAGAGGCAATAGAGGATTTCTGTAATTCTTTTTTCTTTACATAGTTTCTGTGTTCATTGACTCTGTAACGGAGTTTTCGTTTAGTTTGTCCAATGTAGGACAAACCACATTGGCATTGAATGTTGTAAACCACCCAATAATAATGAGGAGGAATTTGGTCCTTAAGTTGCGAAGAAGTTAATTTATTAACCGGTTTAAAAAACACATTAAAATCATAATGTCTCAAGATATTAGCCATCTTAAAGCTAATGCTATTATAAAATGGTAAAATGATAAGGTTAGAGATGGAAACCGCAGTAACAGGAGAATCAAGATTATTAACACATTTATTAAACTATGAGAAATTAAATTATTGATATAAGATAAACCAAAACCTCGATCAATAGCCACAGATCTAATGTAATTTAATTCTGTAATAAGTGAATTATTATCTGAACAAATTAAGCGAGCTCTATTAATCAAATAATTATTTGATTAACAGAGCTCGGTTTCAAAGGCGGTTTGTAAAAAAAATCTAAAAAGAAAAATTTTCTAAAATAATATTGGTATTCCGTTGGCGGACCATTTGAGAGGCCTGTATACGTTTTGTTTTCTCCTTCATTTCGAATGTATAAACATGTATCTGAATCAGACTGTTTAAATTTTAAGTCATTTAATGATTTTGTTATCTTAGTGTGGCATGCCCTGGCTGCTTGTTTCAATCCATAAATTGATTTATTCAATCGGCATACTTTTTTTTCTGATTTGGAATAATATAGCCTTCTGGCTATGTAAATTTCTTCATCTAAAGTACCATACAGGAAAGCCCTTTTTATATCAACGTGGTGAATTTTTAATTTGTTGTAAGCTATTGCGGCTATAAAAGATCTAAGTGTCGTGTATAAAACAACTGGGGCAAAAGTTTCTTTGTAAACTATACCATATTTTTGATAATATTCTTTCGCCACTAATTTCGCTTTATATTTCTGTATTCTTCCTTGATCATCATATTTGGTTTTAAAAATCCATTTTGAAGCTGTTGTAATCCAATTAAATTTTCATAGTAAGTAACAATATACTCATTTATCTGGCATATTATTGTCTAAATGTTGTAAATGTGATAATATTTTGTGGTTATTTATTTATTAATAGTTAATAAAATGTAAAATAAGAAGGCACTAACATTTTATCACATTTTCAGGGTAACTTTGAGCCGGCTCAAAGTTATACTGATGTTTATAATTTACTGATTATAGATGCTACTGTCAAAAATTTCCCATATTTGCACGTATATTTTATATAAATGCCGAAAGTGAACAATAGATATAACATATAAATATTTTCACAAATATGTGTAAAATACATACAAACAATTCATTTAAAGGCGTTTTTCGGGCGGAGCTACTCAAATTTGACATTTCATACATTCGACATTTTTTATTCTTGTTTGAATAATACTAGTACTAGTATGTATTACTGTAACTATGGATATACAGGGTGATTATAATTAAACTTCCCCTATAAACAGCATCCTATAGCGCAAACGGGTGAGCGGAATGCAATGAAATTTGGTATGTAGACTATACACGAGATGCGCTCGCGGAATTTCGAAAAAAAAATTAGTTCCAAAATGGCCGCCAGATGGCGGTTTTTACGGAAAAAACATTAAATTTAACACATTAAATGACCAAAACGGAACACAGAAACAATATTAACAATTCAGAACAAGAATTATGAGTAATAAAATGTTAAACCGGCTGTTTTGGCCGTTTATTGTGTTAAATTTAATGTTTTTTCCGTAAAAAGCGCAATCTGGTGGGCATTTTGGAACTAATTTTTTTTTCGAAATTCCGCGAGCGCATGTCGTGTATAATCTATATACCAAATTTCATTGCATTCCGCTCACCCGTTTGCGCTGTAGGATGCTGTTTATAGGGGAAGTTTAATTATAACCACCCTGTATTATTGAGAGAAAACATTGAAAATTGTTTTCCACTGCAGTTTTATGTTTTATATGAACAATAAACAGGTTTTTTTTATTTCTGAATGTTCATGGTTCTCTTCTTCCACTTTTCTTATGCCTGATATTTGTTGTAATATCATAAATTATACAAATCTTGTGATGTTGGGAAATGTAAATTCGGAGTCTTTACATATCTGAAAACTTTTTTTGGTGTTTAAAGTTGTCCTAACTATAATACTTTTTTTATAATGAATTTTTTAGGTAATATTTATCATATGGTGCAAAGTTACCCTAAATGGCTGGGTAACTTTCAACCAGGATAAAAATTCATTTGTTATTGCTTTTATCCTTATTATTCCTTAATTTTTGATAGTCAAACAATAATTTAGGACCATTTCTTCTCTTTTATGCCCATAGTTCTAACAATATTCTTAAAATAAGAGTGTGGCATATGAAAATAGAGAAAATGCGGATCAAAGTTACCCTGAATGACTGTAATTGCCGTAGCCGACAAAAATACCTTCGACCGTCATAGCATCTAATTTTTGTCTTTTATTTTTGTTGACATAAGCAAAGACTTTATTTCGAAACACTCTAAGGTAATGTAAATTTGGTGGTCGTTCATTCCAAAGTTCAAACGGGAACTTATCATTAGCTTTTGTAGGCAATCGGTTTTGAAGGTGATTCGCCGTACAAATAGCTTCACCCAAGAATTTTTGAGGCAAGTTTGCTTCGCTAAGCAAAGCTCTAGTTATTTCAATTAGTGTTCTGGTTTTGCATTCAGCAACACCATTTTGGCTCGAAGAGTACGGAACAGTGTGTTGGTGCTTTATGCCATTTTTCATAAGATAGTCATCAACTAAATCACTGTTAAATCTCCTCCATTGTCCGTTCTTATATTTTTCGGCTTCTCACCAAATTTATTAGTAACCAAGGCAACAAATTCCTTAAGTTTTTCGAAAACTTCTGATTTCTTTCATAATAAATACAAAATGATAAATCTAGAATAATCATCTACAAATGTTATGTTTTCCCCCTATGGTAGGTGTTTGGAAAGGGCCACATACGTCAGAGTGTATCAACGTCAATCGTTTAGTGGCTCTATATTCTGCTAATTTTCGGTAAGGTGCATCTGTAAGCTTTGTTTTGATGCAAGTTTCACAAATTGTGTTGTGTTTACATTTATTTATTTGTATTCCCTTCGCTAGGTGTTTTTCTTCGATTTCTTTGATGTATGCAAAATTTTTATGGCCAAACCTTCTGTGCCATAGTTCTATGCAATTATAATTATTACAAGTGTAAGTTTTATTTACATAGCTTATGTTAGCGGTTTCATTTGCAATTGAATTTCATATAAATTATTTTTCTTTACTGCTTCCAGCCGGGTTATTCCGCATTTATCATACACCTTTTACATTTATCATTTTTGAATTAAATCTCGCATCCGTTTTCTGTAGCTTTACTAACGGAAAAAAGATTTGTCTCTATTTCTGGAGCAAATAAAGCATCTTTAAGTGTTATTCTGTGCGTTTCACCGCCTGAAGTTATTGTGTTTATCAGTGTGTTTCCCGGTCCATAAGAAACTAATTTGGTTCCATTTGTAATAACAACATTAGTTTTTTCATTTGATTTAATTTCTGTAAATAAATGTTGATCATTTGTTATGTGACTAGAACTGCCACTGTCAACTATCCAAGCTTTGTTATTGCGCGGTTTTATTATAAACGCACAGTGTTTATTACCTTAATCACTTTCGTACTCATTACAATCGGCATTTTTTTCCGAATTTAATACATAATCATTTCTAAATTTCTTATCATCCTTTTGGAAAACAAGAGAATAATTAAAATTTTTCTTGTAGTTTTGTTTGTAATATGTATTTTGTGAAGGATTGTTCTGTTCATTTTTATTATGCCAGCATTCTTTGGTGGAATGGTTTTTCAATTTGCAATTTGAACAGTATTTTTGTTGCTTTTTAAATCCCGCATTGTTGAATTTGTAACCCGCATAGTTAAATTTCTTCATAGTTTTGAATGCTCTAGCAGTATTTTCAGATGATTCGGAACTATCGCTTCTGCGATTAAATTCGTCGATCAATTTACTTTTTATAAAAGTATGTATCAACAATTCTTCATTTCGGGATTCGAGTGCCCTTATGAGGGTGTCATAAGAAGCTGGTAAGTTACACAGCAAAAGTGCTGAGATATGATTATCTTTTATGTTTCACCTATAGCGGATAATTTGTCAACTATTTCAAGTATGCTTGTGATATGTTTAACCATATCACCAATTCAGTTAATTTTGTGCTATACAACTTGCGTAAAAGGTAGAGCTTACTCGATAAATTACTTCTTTCATGAATTGATTTTAAAGTATTCCATGTATCTCTAGCATTTTGAATATTTTTTACGTGGACGATCTGACTATTCTCAATACTGAGGTTTATAATAGCACTTGCCTTCCGGTCCTTTTTGGACCAATAGTTTGTTATTGGGTTTGGTTATTCTTCACTAATGATCTCAAAAAGATCTTCTGTTATGAGAAGCATCTCTATTTTAATTTTCCAAATACTGTAATTTGTCGAGTCGAGCTTCTCTATAATCTGTGCATTATTTACTGAAGCCATTTTTGATTCTGTTACCATCTTTTAATTTTCAAATAAACCCCTTTATTAAATTATCATATACTAATATTTAATATTTAAGGAAGGCAGCACATAGTCTCATAATCATTGTTAGATGATTACTTGAACGAAGACTAATGTGACAGAAAAATAATCACATTTAAATCATATAATAAAGGTAAGGGAAATCAGATTACCTTCTACTGCAGGATAGACCACGGTAATTTTCTGCTTATCCAATTAAACTTAGATTAATCCATTAATTATGTGAATTATCCATAGTGGTTTCACCTGCAAAGAGCTTGTAAATTTGTTTATTAAAAAATGTGTATTTTCTTATTATTTGTATCCCAGGAATTTTGCAGCACTTATGGTTTTAAACTAAATTTTTATATATCTAAAGATACATTGTAGCATTCATTTTTTGCTCCTTTCTCGGTTAAAACATTAACAGATACTGAAAGATAATAATACAAAACTTTATTTAGACTTGATTACATGCATAAATAAATTCAAGGTTATGTTCATTAATAAAACACACATATTCATTTAAAGTCAATAAATTGTTGATATAGCTTTTTATAATGTCAATACTGCAGCTCTATTATAGAAGTATTTATAAAATTTGATTGACAGTTCAAAAGATGAAAAAGGAAGTAATGCTCTAATTTCGTAACAGGATGGAGGGATGACGTAAACAGTTTTACTTATTGCAGACATTAAGTGTTTTTTGAAAAGCAATTAACTTGATATATGATAAGTTTTATCTATTTCTGAAGAGATTAGTATTTCTAACAGTTTCAGCATTCTAATGGTTTGAGATAGCGCAGAGTTATCTATCGATGATACATGGAACTAAAATAAAGTTATGTATTAAAGAACGCTTTGTATTTTAGGATACCCTGTAGATAAATTAGAAAAAAATTCAATAAATTGCACTTCTCTAATGAATTTTCCTTGAATCTTGCTTTCCAAATCGTAGATAGGGCAGTTATGAGTACTAAAATGCATGTTTTAAAAATCAAGATCATGACTTTGATGAAAGACTTTTATCTTTATCCATAAAATAGTAGTTGTTGAGTTTACTTTTATTCCCAAATTAAGTTTTCAAATGAAATAAACTATAAAAGTCACTATATTACATATTTATTATCAACATTAGAAATAATTCTATTGGCGAATTATAAACTATTCACCATGCAAAAAGCTCTAGGTTTAATGCATGAACTAATGATTACCTAATAAATCTCTCTAATGCAACATAATTAATGTACATATTCTTAATAATCACATAATATAAGGTTCTTAATCAAAATTCCACTTGTTTGATGTGCAGTATTCTGCATTCTTAAACATTATTTTGTAAACAGTCAATATCTTTGAAAGGCAGAATGATACTCTAATATTTTAGAATTAGCAGTATAAATCACTTTAAACATTTTCCAGTATAATTTCTTGTAAGCAAAGATAAAAGTCTCAAAGTTTGCCTCTGTTCTTATGGCAATATCTTGAATTAATTAGTTTTGAAAGCCTTGATATCTCATGCATTTCATTGGATCGATAAAATTACTGCAAGCCAAGAAATTATATTTAAATGTAAATGCAATGCATATATTATTGATTTTAACTTCCTTTAGCAGAACAACCCGCCAGTTTTCAAGAATTATCTTATTATATATTCTTTAGCTAAAATACTTAATTGCTTTAGAAAATAAAAATATCTTTTTTATATATATATATATTATTCATTCCTTAACAGAGGTCATAAAATGTTTCACAAAGTTTATAGAAATTTCACATTTAAAAAACAGAAATAAAATTAACAAATTCATAAATTTATTTATATATTACATACAGTTAACGAATAGGAAAAGCAATACAAAAAATAAGAGAAAATTAAACATTACTTGTTAGAAAATATATCAATAATAATAAGAAATCCACAGCTCAGGAGAAGCAGGTTTGCTGTATTTAATTATGTTGTAATTATTATTCAAATTATTGTACGTATCTGTGCAGGACGTATTACACAATACTTTTAAAAATTATAAATAATACTTTGAAAGAACAGTTCTCCCTCTCAGTGGAGACACTTTAACATAAAATAAAAGATAAAGCAAAGGAATAGGTAACATAACTTTTAGATGGCACGGAAAACTCGTGCGGGCCTGTTTGGGTACGGACCTATATTTTTTCCATTTTTCTAAAGACTTACTAAAGGGGGAGATCACTCTAAAACTTTTTAAAAAGTTTTTCTTCTATTATTAAAGAATGACACGTTACCAAAAACAAACAAACAAACAACAACAACAACAACAACAAAAATCCCTGTCGGCTCGGGCCTACAGGCGAAGGTATATTTCGAAGTTAAGTACGAAATTCACCACCAACTTAAATCAATATTAGAGATAAACCCAGTTCCTTCACTAAGAATGAGCTCTAGGGAGGTAAACATTTTGTGAAAATTCTAATATACACGAATACATACACGCATGTATATGGAATAGGTTTAAAAAATAGCTATTGCAAATTCGGAGAACCTCAAAGTGTTAAAATAAGTTAATATTTCCATAGTCGGGGTTTTATCATGTTTTAATACGCATCTTCAAACTCACATGACGTTACATATTCACCTGCTGAAGTCCATTTTATTTCCAATATGACGCAATATTTTGTTTTTTGTTTTTTAATTCGTCAAACTATTTATTTCATTTTGAGTTTTCATGCGGAAATCTTGCTCTAGAAAACTTATGACGCAATATTCAATTTGTTTTCAATTCGTTAAACTATTTATTTAATTTAATTTTTCACGTGAAAAACTTGCAATAGGAAAACAATTGTTGTGGTGAGAATTTTATTGCTTTTTTTTAATTGTTGGCAACTGCTATAACGAAATTTTTTTTTTCCCTTGTCATTGTTGTGTTAGAGCTGGTTTTATCAGAAACATATTAAGACGGTATTCAAAATTTTGAACCCTCCCCATTTCCATTCCCTTGGGCCAATTTTGCCCATTTTCAATCCTCGCCGAGATATTAGGTATCTCAAAGTTGTTGGCGAGTTTGAAGACGATCCGTGCATAATTGCGACTATTATCGTGCGGACAAAATTTAGTACATACATACATATATATATATATACATATATAAACTTTTTAGGTGGGGGTGGTTTTGGGTTCCTGGGGTCCTATAATGAAAAGTTATGAAGGGATTTTTCAAAATTCGCACCATGGTAACGGCTGCAATAGGTAGTATTTCTTACGAAATCTACCTAAAAATGACGATACTCCAATTAGAACCGGTTTTAGTATAAAATGTGTGGAGCGATACCTATCCAAATCGAGGTAAACATGAACTTTAAAGTAGCGCTCTCGATGGGATGCGTATTTCAGTTACATCTTTAAACGATATACGTATATACGTATAATGCGTTTCTATGAAATACGAATGCTTTAAAATATACGTTTAAACGTATCCGGATACATATAATGGTACATCGGTTAAACGTATACTAAAGTAGGGGAGACTAGGGAGGGTTGACCCAATTTTTACAAAATGATTTTTAATTTTTCAAATATTGAACGTAGAATAAAGTTTTATATATCATTTTATTTGTCATACAATCAGTTATCGAAATAAAATTGCTACATAAGTGTGATATATAAGAAATGTGAAATATGATTGATTTTAACAACGAGAAAATAATGGACCAAAGCTCCCCACATATGGGACGGTTGACCCACTATATGGGAGGCTTGACCCACTTTGTTTTATATTGCAATATTATGTGAAGAGAAATAAAATCTGTTTAAAAAAGGCAGTATAACTTTATGCTACAGGTTTTAATTATTATAAAAAATCTTTTTGAAAATATGATGCTTAAACAAACCTAGACGTATTCGCAAGTCAGAGGGGGAAAATTTAGTTTTAAACAGAAATTCTTCTGAGCAGGTATAATTGTACAGTATGGAAAATGAAATTTTAGCATTTAAGACAATATTCCGTTAGAGACAGGTTCCGTTTTCATAGGGTTTCATGTATTATTACGCCCGGAATCTATAACTACTTTTCTCCTTTTTCTCTTGACACTTGACCTGACAACTCTAATTATCACATAGTTTGGCTTCATTTCACTGTATTCATGCTGGTGAGATTTGTCTACATGCCTTCCTAAAGTTTTTCGATCAATGCTATTTTCTTTTGCAGCCGCATTTTCACTAAACTGATAATTATCTTCTTTATACTTTTCAGTGGCAAAGTACTTTCAGTACTAAAATGTTGAAATAAATGACTGGCACCGGAATTTATAAACAAATTTAGTTAGAAATAAGAAACGGGGTATATTTCGTATACATATTAAATTAAAAAGATTTTAGCAAAATTCTGATGCCATTGTGGCGTTTGGAAATCAAAATGAAGTGGTTTCATAAGCATACCGCTGCCCCTGAAAGTGTTAAGACTGCTGCTTTCATACTTTCTAGTCTTTTTACACTGTTTCTATTTACCTATCGTAGTAATATTTAAATGGAAAAAGTTCCTATCAACTTTCCTATTTATATTTCATTAAATTTTTTCTTGCACTGGATACTATAGCGATTTTTCACATCTTTACTTAATCTAAATATTTTCTTTTCCATGATTCTATTTTATCGTGGCTTTACAGAATAAATTTACATTCTTTTTTTATGTATAATCATTAACCTTTCATTATGCATAGTGTATAATAAAAAGATTTCATCGGGTCAACCCTCCTCACATTGACTGGGTCAAGCCTCCCCACATAGCCCTTTTCTAAAGTATAGCACATTGTTATGTTAAGCCTAACTTACTGTACTATCTTTATGCCTGAAATGAATGCCCGATATTTCTGCATTACTTAAAACCTACTTACTTAAATTTCTATGATATATTTTTTTCTGAAAAAAGCTTACAAAATATTTCTAAAAAACACAAGTTTTAGATTGAAAACGACTCACAATGGATTTTTTCCGCATCTGTTTCGATTATCTGTATGAAACAAAGACTGTTGTTTGAGCATTCCAGTAGCTTTGGTTGACACCTTATGATAAAACTCTGAAATTCTTTTAAATATGAAAACTGATGAGTAAGTTAAACCTCCCGTATGGTCAACCCTTCCTTGTCTCCCCTATACGTACATTTAAAGTATACGTATATTTCAAGTATTGTATTCACTTTTAATAACAATGGACCTCATCAGTCTTGCCTCACTGAATAAGCTGGAAATGTGTTAGTGTTTTTATTTCAAAGCCGAAAATTATTACCGTGAATTTCAAAAAGTACTTCGCAAATTTTTACTTTGAATTCTCTTAGATTTTTTGTTCATCCCATGGTATTGATATCAGACACCACGTTACTTTTATATTTTGTGTATATAATGTATACAAATTGTATACGTTGTAAGAAACTACAAAATTAAACACTTTTTGAGTAAAGAATGAGAGTATAAATGTTTCAGATATATTGTAAATCCTTGTTAAGTATTCGGGATAATCAAGTAGTACCGCAGCGGATTTGGCGTTAAAATTTCCCCAATCAAAGAGAAATGAATAGAAATCCGTTTATAGGGAGATCGCCACTGTTTTTAAAATTATAATTCAATATTTCGAAATCTTTTTAAAGCCGATCACATTAGCGTGCATTTAGAGTCTTCGGTGTCTGGACGGGGGTTGGCGAGCGTAGTTCGTAGGGGACCGAGCTCCCTAGTATCTAAAAAATATCTCTCGAAATGCTGAAAATTTGAATTTAAAATAGAAATAAAACCTCAAAAAATGAGTCAAATTAAAAAACTAAATGCAATCTGCACACCAGGAAATTCTGACGCATAAAATGATCTAAAAATGATTAAATTCCTATGTACAGTTTTTGCTCCTATAAAACTTTTTTAATGGAACGATTTTGTCCAACTTTGGCATTAAATATCTCTTAAAATAATTCTTCGATTTGAAAACTGTCTGCATCAGCGTATTTATCAAACATTTCTCTATAATACTACCGATTTTCATATTTTTGTATGCAACAGTTGTTTTAATATTAACGAAGAAAGGCCATGCTTAAGCATTCAAATTGGATGCCGATCTTCCGGGAATATCTACGCAGATTTTCATTGGTCCACTTCCACTTCCAATTTTTTTTTATCTATCTAGAAGGAAATGCATTTTATTTAAACGTTGCAAAAGGGTACTTTTTATAAATTTAATAATTCTAAACACGCGGGTTTTTTTTTTTTTTTGTGTGTGTGTGTGTGGGGGGGGGGGGAGGTAGAAATCGATACTTTTAAATTATGTATAATTGTTCAATTTCAGTTCGGAATACTGAGCGGTGTGTTGTTGTGCTATCTTTAAAAATAAAAAATCCCTGAATCTTTTGAACTCCATGTTCAAAGAAATTCATTGTAATTCATATTCCTCATTTCTAAAGTGTAACTGAGCTATATGTTTGGTAATATAATTCATAGGTATATAATTTTTTTAATTAACTAAATGAAAATTAGAACCAAAACAAGAAAAAAAAAAGCACGAAAGTTTATTTTTAGTTGGAAAAAAACTGTTTAGGTAAAAAGTTAGACAAAACGTTGATGGGTTTTAGAAAGTCAAACTTGGCTTTTTGTTAAGGAAATGCTAAATGAAAACAATTAATATATATATTAATATATATATATATATATACGATTCATGAGTACAAAACATGTCAAGCATGAGCTTTTTTCTTACCAATTTTCAGATTTTTTTCTGATCTACTATTTGTTTCAGTGTTTTGTTTATGCTCTACTTCGCACAATCAAAATCGGAGAAAGTATGTGATGGTGGTGATCTAGCATCAGGCACCGAGCCGAAAAAGCGTTTAATTAGTGCTGCAAGTTGTTACTATTCATGCATTAGGAATTGATGAAATGTAAAATAATCTTTCAGCAACACACACCTAACAGAGTTGCAAATAACTAGAGAGTGAAGATACGGACGTCTCAAAAGAAACGATTGAGGACATTTTTAGAGAATGTTGTTCTATTTTAGAGGCAAAAATTGAATTCTTGATTAAGGCAAATGAATGAAGACGCTGCCATTTAAAACCATTTGTCATTTAATTAACAGGGACTTTTCGGTAACATATTAATGGAATATTAGGTTCCAGCATAGTAACAGTGTTTTTTATCCTAATACGTTAAATAATGTCCATCCCTGGTAGCTTTACAGCTACCCACTTTCAATAGTAAAATATTTCATAATTAATAGCTTAGTTTTTAGGGAAAACAACCAAAATCAAAACTGATGAAAAGTATTCACATTTTTTTAAGTACCTATGCACAACAACTAGAAGGTCGGTAAACCCCAGGCCATCGTGGTTCTTTCAACAAACAATCGCGAAGGCCCTGGTAAACCGCGAAAATGCAGAACTCCAGAGGATATTTATCACTGTCTAAAAGCCGCAGATAAGTTTCTATTTTCTTGCCTTGAACGAAAAACGTTTAGATCTTTATACGTTTAACCGCTTGGTTAAGATCCGGATATACGATGTATCGTATATGCTGTTTTGAATAATACGTACAACCGCAGTAGCCATATTATATGTATCTGAATCCGTATCCCCATATAATACGTATTATATGTATGCTCGTATAAACGTTTAATAGGAAGCACTAATTTTGATAGCTGGCCGAAACAAATAATTTTATCGTGGACTAATAAAAGATTTTATTCCGAATATTAGAGAAACAAGTGAACATTTTTTTCCAATTACGAAGAAATACAAAGGACAAAGAAAGACCAATCCTTCATAGAAAAGATTTATCTGAATCTCTCTTTATAACAGAAAATAAAAATGACTTAATCATGACATTTTAAGATAAGAAACATCTTTTGTTTTAGGGATTAAAAAGTAAAATGTTCCTTATTTTGACAGTTGGCATTTATTCTACGGATTTCTCAATACTCTTTCTTTTCATTCCACCCTGGAACTTAAAATCTCTATTTTAATTCTATTTATAAGATCACAGTAATATTACACAAACCTGCGATAGTGTGTATTTTTTTATTTTTGATAATTGATTGTTATGTAATTTTTTAGAGATGAATCCGAAAATTACCTTCATGTTTAACCAGCACGTCATGATTTTTTACAAATCGTGAATAGCCAAGTTAAACAAGTAATATAAAAATTTTGTTTTCAAAGTCAATTCCTACTTAGGTCATTAAAGAAAAATTTAATATAATCCCTTAAGCTAATATTAGTTTTTGTTGCATTAAAATATCTCAATTTGTTGATTTTTTATAAAGCAAGTAGGTTTACAATGGAAGTCTATGGGAATGTGGCGAAATATTAAAAATGTCGCCAAGTTGGTGTCTGTTTAGGCGACTCTTTTTGGGCGCCAAATTTGGCGATATATCGCCAAGCTGATGAAAAAATTGGCGGTATTTGGCGACAGAACAGGGTACCCCTATGGTAACCCCCCCTTATAGGTATGAAGATGCATTAAATGCTGTTCAATAACCAATGGCCGCCATTTTGTCTCACATATAAAACTAAAATTAATTAATTAAAATTTAATTAATCAATTAATATTTGAAAAATCTGTATTAACATCAAGTGTCATCCAGTACAAGTTTTAAAAAAATTATTTCAACTTGATAGGATGAATAATAAGTATTTTATTAACGATTGAAAATTTGAACAAGATATATAATAGTCCAGGCAATAGGGGATTTTACCTGGCAAAATTAATGGAAGTTCTGGAAATTGACTTACTTTATGTTTTTTGGGTCGCTGAATCCGAATTTGTAACTTCCCACCAAAATTTCCCCCGGCAACCCCCAAAATTTTGGTAAAATGCCCCCCCCCCCCAAAAAAAAAAAAGGTTTTTATTAAAAAAATCATATTTTTTTATTGTTTTAGGGAAAAAGAATCTAGAAATTCAGAAAGTAGACAAAATTTGCAACAAATGACATTATGACTTAGTATGAAGGGGAAGGGGGGGATCTGCCCCGGAACATGCGCCGCGGTGCCGCGTGGACTAAGTTGCGCAATTCCACTCAACCACTCACACGTTTACATTAGCCCTCCCAACTCCCCTCCGGACTTTCTCTATAAGGTTTAATTTAAATTTTTTGGGTCGCTGAATCCGAATTTTTAACTTCCCCCTAAAATTTTCCCCGTCGAAAACCCCCAAAATAGTTGTTTTTAACTTAAATTTCTTATTGTTTTAGGGGAAAAGCATTACGAAATTCAGAAACTAGACAAAATTTGCAACAAATACGATACATGACATTATGACGTAGGATAAACGGTGAGAGAGGGGTCTGCCTCGGAACATGTACTAAGTTCTGAAGTCCAGGCAATAGGGGATTTTACCTGGCAAAATTAATGCTAGTTCTGGATTTCGACTCACTTTATGTTTTTTGGGTCGCTGAATCCGAATTTGTAACTTCCCACCATAATTTCACCCGGCAATCCCCCCAAAAATCGATTTTTTGAAAAAAATTGGTTTTTGAGAAAAGCGCGCGGGGAATGTTCCGAGGCAGCCCCCTCTCTCCCCGTTTATCCTACGTCATAATGTCATCTATCCCACTTGTTGCAAATTTTGTCTGGTTTCTGAATTTCGTAATGCTTTTCCCCTAAAATAATAAGAAATTTAAGTTAAAAACAACTATTTTGGGGGGGTTTCGGGGGGGGGGATTTGGGGGGGGGAGTTAAAATTCGGATTCAGCTATCCAAAAAACTTAAAGTAAACCTTATAGAGAAAGTTCGGAGGGGAGATGGGAAGGCGAATCTAAGCGTGTGAGTGGTTAAGTGGAATTGCGCAACTTAGTCCACGCAGCACCGCGGCGCATGTTCCGAGGCAGATCCCCCCCCCCCTTCCCCTTCATTCTAAGACATAATGTCATAGATCTAATCACATCATAATGTCATAATGTCATATATCTTGCAAATTTTGTCTACTTTCCGAATTTCTAGATACTTTTTCCCTAAAACAATAAAAAAATTGATTTTTTCAATAAAAACCTTTTTTGGGGCATTTTACCAAAATTTTGGGGGGGGGGGGGGTTGCCGGGGGAAATTTTGGTGGGAAGTTAAAAATTCGGATTCAGCGACCCAAAAAAACATAACGTAAACCAATTTCCAGAACTTCCGTTAATTTTGCTAGGTAGAGCCTCTATGCGGTCTCTATTGCCTGGACTATAAATAAATATAGGGAGAGTGTGAACTAATAGCAGGAATTGAAAAATAGCCATAATCTAACGCTATAAAATAGTTGTAATTTTTTTTTAATAATAATTTATTCGTTTTTTTTGGGGGGGGGCTTATTCTGAGGATTTTTACGGCTAAACCGTTCAGGGGTCTTACGATTGGGAGGGGGGGGAGGGGGGAGGGCATTGACCCTGTCGAGAAAAGTAGTATTCTATTTTAGAAACGATTTGTGAACTATCTTAGACGTAACACATAGAATGTGTTATAGAATGTACACACATAGAATGAAATTGTAAGATTTTATATATATCATATTTTACATGTTTAGCTGTAAAAATGCATTTTTTAAGCCAAAAAATGAATAGATTATCTCTCTATTCTAAAAAAAAGTAACTACCACTGTCACCGCCGCCGCCGCCGCCGGTTTTGAATTTTTTGTGGCCGGAGGTCTTTCTTCGTTAATATTAAGAAAAATAATGCATACAAAAATATGAAAATCGGTAGTATTATACAGAAATGTTTTATAAACACGCTGATGCAGACAGTTTTCAAATCGAAGAATTATTTAAAGAGATATTTAATGATAAATTTGGACAAAATCGTTCCGCTAAAAAAGTTTTATAGGAGCAAAAACTATTCATGGGAATTTAATCATTTTTAGACTATTTTATACGTTTGAAGTTCCCGGTGTGCAGACTGTATTTCTTTCTTTAATTTGACTCCTTTTTTGAGGTTTTATTTCTATTTTAAATTCAAATTTTCAGCATTTCTAGAGATATTTTTTACATATCTTAGAAAGTGATATTAATTTAAACTGTTGCCAACAGTATAAACAGCGCAAACAATAATGTTTGGTTCAAAAAAAAAATATATATATATATATATATTTATTTATACGTGTAAATAAATTACAAATTTATTTACACGTGACTATTATAAACAGAAAAAAACATTTAAATAATTATGTACAAAAAGCAGGAACTTATTAAAAATTACATCGTAAAAACTATATTTACACCTGAATTTGAAGAAAGAAAGGAAATTGTAAAATAATAAATTCATTAACATGCGTTAGCACTCTTAAACAGGAGAAATTACGTCATATTTATGTCACATTATAGTTATTACATAAAATGAACCCAAAATAATATTGCAAAACAGTTTAAATTTCGAAATTGCGCTAGACATTTGATATTTTGAGAGCATACTTTTCAACTATTTTTGCTAGGAAAGCGCAAATAATATTTCATTTCTAACAAAAGTATTTTCACGTGAATATTAAAAAGAGAAAGAATAATTTGGTCAAAATTACGTCAGATTAAAAACGATTAATTCAAAATGTCTTATTTAAATGAACTTTCTTTTCGCTTGTTCAAAAATACCGGGAGACAAAGACTCTGTTTACTTAATTCCTTTTATATTAGCTTATTTTGAAATGTTTAACTTATTTTGCTTAATCAAAGACGAAAACAGCAATTGTATCTTTGGTACTACTTAGTTATAGACCAAAAATCTATCATTCGCCAAACTATAAGATTAAATGACAATAATGGTTGATCGTAAATGTCACATTAACTTGACTTTAAGCAAGTTATACGTGTCTACGTCATCAAGTTATTTTTATTTCGACGTTTTATTTGTATTTTTATTAATGTTGCACTAATATATTTGATTTTTCGTTATTTAAAATAAAAATTATGTCAATTTGTGTAATTTGGCAAGTGGTTTGGCGATTTATATAATTTGGCGAAATTGGTCGACGGGATAATCAAGTAGTACCGCAGCGGATTTGGCCTTAAAATTCCCCAATGAAAGAGAAATGAATAGAAATCCGTTTATAGGGAGATCGCCACTGTTTTTTAAATTATAATTCAATATTCCGAAATCTTTTTAAACCGATCATATTAGCGTACTTTTAGAGTCTGCGGTGTCTGAAAGGGGGTTGATGAGCGTAGCTCGTAAGGGGCAGAGCCTCGTAGAAAACATAAAATAATAAAACAGAAAATAAAACAGAAAATATAAAAAAGTTTTACGTCTATTTTATTGTAACAGAATTCTCAATATTTCGACTTTTTAAAAATTTAAAAATTAGCGATTTTTTTCAAAATTGCCGACGTAATGGTAAAAAAATGCCGACGTAATATCTCTATTCTAAAAAAAATAACTTATGCTGTCACCGCCACTGCCGCCGCCGGTTTTGAATTTTTTGGTGACCCGAGGTCTTTCTCCGTTAATATTACGAAAAATATTGCATACAAAAATATGAAAATCGGCGGTATTATAGAGAAATGTTTAATAAACACGCTGATGCAGACAGTTTTCAAATAGAAGAATTATTTTAAGAGATATTTAATCCTAAAGTTGGTCAAAATCGTTCCATTAAAAAAGTTTTATAGGAGCAAAAACTATCCATCGGAATTTAATAATTTTTAGATCATTTTATGCGTTGTAACTTCCCGGTGTGCAAAATGAATATATATTTTTTAATTTGACTCATTTTTTGAGGCTTTATTTCTATTTAAAATTTAAATTTTCAGCATTTCGAGAGATATTTTTTACTTATTTTAGAAAATTGTACTAATTTAACCTGTTGCCAACTTTATAAACAACGCAAACAATACTGTTTGCTTCAAATTAAAAATTTATTTACACGTGACTATTAAAAACAGAAAAGATACTTTCAAATTAGAATTAAATAATTGCGTATAAAAAGCAGGAACTTATTGAAAATTACTTCATAAGAACTATATTTACACTTGAATTTTTTATTTGAAGGATATTGTAAAATAATAAATTCATTAATATGCGTTAGAAGTCTTAAATAGGAGAAATTACGTCACATTTACGTCACATTACACTTATTATGTAAAATGAACAAAAAATAATATTGCAAAAGAGTTTAAATTTTAAAATTGCGCGAGACATTTATTTGATATTTTGAGATGATCTTTTTCACTGTTTTTGCTGGGACAGCACAGATAATATTTCATTTCTAACAAAAGTATTTTCACGTGAATATTAAAAAGAGGAAGAAAAGTTTGGTGAAAATTACATCAGAAAGAACTTTCTTTTCGCTTTGCTAAAAAATACCGGAAGACAAAGAATCTGTTTACTTCATTCATTTTACATTAGCTTATTTTGAAATGTTTACTGATTTTATTTAATCAAAAACGAAAACAGCCATTGTATCTTTTAACAGCGCCTGATTTTTCCTTAAAATTCCCCAATTAAAGAGAAATGAATAGAAACCTGTTTATAGGGAAATCGCCACTGTTTTATAAATTATAATTCAATCTATCAAATTCTTTTTAAAGCCAATCAAATTAGCGTGCTTTTAGAAAATGCGGTGTCTGAACGGGGGTTGGCGAGCGTAGCTCGTAGGGGGCCGAGCCCCGTAGTGGTAAAAATAAATAAAGATCGCATTTTCGGATTCAGCTGTAATACACGAGAATCAAATATCAAAAGCTAAAAAATCCAACCGTCACATCTATTTTATAGTATCAAATTCTCGCTATTTTTTTAATTTTTTTAATTGCGAAATTTACGATTTGCGAAAAATCCTTACATGATGGTTAATAATGAAGGTCATTTTCGAATTCAGCGCTACAAAATACATAAGAATCAATTATCAAAAGCTAAAAAACATGACACAACCCAAATTTTGAAATCTAAGTGTTATTAAGGAATGGGAATTTTTATTCTGTATTTGGCGTAAAATCGTTTAGCTTTAAAAATAAACTTTTAAATAATCATAAATATGTGGATTTATCTGTATTTACATACAATACATGGTATTTTTACAAACTTTTATTTAAGTGTCATTGTCTGTCCGTTCAGCTCAAAGCTTGCAATCCAATTTTAACCCACTAATAGAGGGCAAACCCCTTTCCGAAATGTATTTCAACTAAAAGAATTCTATGCAGCTCTAGTAGCTATGACCTTCGATAATGATATCGATGATACAGAAGTGATATTTCTTACAAAATGTTATCATTATTGTAATTTAGCAACATATCTTGACATTATTACCATTATTGCTATTAATATTTTTAGAAAATTAAGCTGGCTTTATTTTTATTGCAAAATCCCAATTAATCCAAACGTTTTTTTTCCTTCTGAAACTTCTTTCATTTTCGCAATATGATTCAAAGTTTTGTGTCATGCAAGAGAAAAAGTTATTTATCAATAGATTTGTCACATACATTCCATTTCGATAAATTGAGACGTTTGAAAAGAAAGCAAAATTGTTAGCAGAAAAAACTATTAAATCTTTTCCAGTTCTCTGATTTCCATGAAAATAAAGTATTTTACTTATAAATCTCTCTCCGTAAGTAAAGCTGGTGATCTATTTCATTTCACTTACTTATATGGAAGTGTAAAACGTTTCTGTAATGGATTGCCTTACGAATTGTTTGAACAGATTTCATTAATCATTAGTTTTAGAGATAAAAGATAATTGTTTGTATAAGCTAGCAATGTTCTATATGAATTTAATTGTAATATACTATAGCATATAACACTATTAAAATTTTACAGTTGTGAAATTTTAAAAGTTTGTAGTCGAAAAGTCTCATTTGTCGACATCAAACGTGATTAACGACTTCTAAATTAAGATTGATTTTGACATTTATTAAGGAATAACACTACTTTGATTGTTATAGTATTTGTAATTATTTTTATCGCTTAAAGTAGTATTTAGATGTGTGCACAAAATGGTTGCGCTAATGGTGGCTAAATTTTATCCACGTTGACCTACAGTAAGAAATGTTCATATTGTCATACCATTTGTCGGCGAACCATTTACCAAGAAAGACGATACGATGTTCCAGCCGTTAGCTGCTCCCTATCCTGCTAAAATGAGCTCCAAATCAGAGTGGATCTCTGAATTTACCATTTCCCTTTAACGTCCCAATGCTACCCACAAACTGCCAACGGGACCACAATCTGTGCTACTTGAGTATATATTATATATTATACACACACACACACACACACACATATATATATATATATATATATATAGATATATAATACAGTAAAACCTCTAAATAACGGACACCTCGGGAGCGCGGAATTTATCAACTATTTCGAAAATTGCTAAGAAATACTTAATGTTTCATTAATTGACTTTTATGTGTTCTAAAACCTCTGTTATAAGATTAATCAGAAATTAATTTTTTTAAAGCAATGAAACTAAAATAAAATTGTGCATACCTTTATCCAATGTTTATTACATTCTTACGAAACAAATCTGTTACAAAAGTTCTCTTTTGCTTGCGATTACATGTAATTTGTTTTTCAACGTGAAGTTTTAACTCTGTCACTGTCAGCTGTTTTAATCCTTTTGAATTATCTTTCTTTACGAAAAAAATGCGTAACTGTAACTGATCACTGTGTTTTGCCGCCTCTTGGAAACTCTCGATATTGCTGGAAAACTTCTTAAGTTTCAGTATCCGTTTCATCATCACTAATAGAGTCAGCTTTTGTCGAAAATTCTGAAGGAATATAATCGCGTTACATCAACTGATTCTTCTTCAGTAGGGTGTCAAAGATTTTAATCGGTTGATTTAAATCAACGATTAAATCGTGATTTAAATCAACCGATTTTTAAAAAAAATCATTGATTTAAATAAAAAAAATTCTAAATGTTTAAAATGTCAAAATAAGTATTAAAATCTAACTTGAACATAATTTGAAAATTTCTACAGGTATTTTGACTTATGAATAAACAAAAAAAGAGCTTTAAATAATTGTTTCTAAGCTTAATTCATGAGTATTGTAAAAAAAAAAAAAAAAATTAAAAACAGTTGAGTTTGTAAAAAGCATTGCTTTTAAATTTTTATCCAAATTAAAAGTTTCATTTAAAAATGATATCTAAAGGTAATATAATTGGCAATGTTATAATTTCCTTTAGGTAATCAATTTATGCATAATTTTATATAAAATACACATAGCTAGTGTAATACATTTCTACAAGTAAAAGAATAAATGGTAATTAATAGCAATCTCAAGTTAAATAAGAATGAAAGAATGACATCTGCTCAACAGCTAAATTGTAAATGAATGCATAAGAGAAAAATAAATAATTGGTATAAAAATGCTAAGCACAGCGAGAGCTTCTTCGGTATAGGTTGCATTTTTTTTTTTTTTTTTTTTTTTAACTTTGTAACTCATATATACTAAAAAAAAAAAAAAAAAAAAAAAAAAAATTAGGGATTGAAAAGGCAGCAAAACTTTTCTTAAATCGAGAAAAAATTTGAACCATTGAAATCCAATAATCCACACTGAGAGGTAATAATGCTGTTACTTAAATATTTTGAGGATTTCAGATTTTTGAGGATTTTGAGGCTAACTTATATTTATTCTATATGAGTGGATTTTACTCATTTTCATAATTTCTTTGATTAGCATACACATACATGTGTGTAAGTTTAGATTTTGGTGGTTTACAGTAATTTTCCTAAATACAAATGAAAACTAAAATGCAAAATCCTAAATTTCCTAAATGCAAATAATATTTGTTAGTTTGTTATTTGTGCTGTTAAGTAATGAAATTACTTATCTACAATTTTTATTAATTCTGTAATTACTCATACTGTTTCTTCTAGGCCATTTTTATTAATGGTGCCGCACCATGCCCCTATTGAAATTGACAAAATATACCCTGCCTTAAAAAAAATAGTTGAAATTTACCTGCAGCCACAGATTTCTTGTAAAAAACTTCCGCATTCAACAGTATTTCTAAATTCATGTGGCCAATATCTAGCAAAAATATAGAACTTTATTTCTTTTGAAAAAACAGGATATTATTAAAATATGTATTTTAATTGCATTTTTCAATTTGTTATTCATAAAATTATTAAAAATTAAGGACACTTTATTTATCATACTAAAAATTTTCTTTTTTCCCCCTTATATCATTAGTAAACACATTACAAATATATTTCCTCATGAAATAGTGTCCTTTTTTGGAATTAGCATCCTGTCCCCTTTTCTTTCTAAAATGAATACTACATTATTATCGTTTTAATAAAAAAAATGTATAATATGTTCCAAATAATAATAGATAAAGGTTTAAAAATGTATAATATGTTCCAAATTAGAGAGTTAATTGTTTAATAATTATTAATTTGAAGTAGTGTTAACTATTTAACATAAAATGTAATTAATGATTTTAATAAATATTAAATATCACTAGATTTATATAGTTTTACATAATTATTAGATTACTTAAATGTATATAACATTATTGTATGATACTACCTAATGAAATTACTAATTTGCAGTTTTTATAATTTCTGTAATCACTAACTAATAATTATAATTTTATTAATTAAAGTGTAAAAATATAGATTATGTTAGCAATTTCTGGTTTAATTGTTTTGGAAACCAAAAACTCTTGGTAGCTATTCAGTATTTGAACACTGGGGGGAAAAAAAAATCTGATTCAAATAAAAAAAATCCGTTTTTTTTTTATTTAAAAAAAAATCATGATTTTTTTATACCCTACTAGGGGGCTCGGCCCCCTACGAGCTACGCTCGCCAACCCCCGTCCAGACACCGCAGGCTCTAAATGCACGCTAATTTGATTGGCTTTAAAAAGATTTCGAAAGATTGAATTATAATTTAAAAAACAGTGGCGATCTCCCTATAAACGAATTTCTATTCATTTCTCTTTGATTGGGGGAATTTTAACGCCAAATCCGCTGCGGTACTACTTGATTATCCCGTCGACCAATTTCGCCAAATTATACAAATTGACATAATTTTTATTTTAAATAACGAAAAAACAAATAAATTCGTACAAAATTAATAAAAATACAAATAAAACGTCGAAATAAAAATAACTTGATGACGTAGACACGTGTAACAACATTTCAAAATAAGCTAATATAAAAGGAATTAAGTAAACAGAGTCTTTTTCTCCTGGTATTTTTTAACAAAGCGAAAAGAAAGTTCTTTTAAATGAGACATTTTAAATTAATCGTTCTTAATCTGACGTAATTTTTACTAAGCTATTCTTTCTCTTTTAAATAATCACGTGAAAGTACTTTTGTTAGCAATGAAATATTATTTGCGCTTTCCTAACAAAAATAGTTGAAAATATCCTCTCAAAATATTAAATAAATTTCTCGCGCAATTTCTAAATTTAAAGTTTTTTGCAATATTATTTTGTGTTCATTTTATGTAATAACTATAATGTGACGTAAATATGACGTAATTTCTCCTAAGACTTCTAACGCATGTTAATGAATTTATTATTTTACAATATCCTTTCTCTTTTAAAATTCACGTGGTATACTTTGTATGACGTAATTTTTAATAAGTTCCTGCTTTTTATACATAATTATTTAATTCTAATTTGAAAGTTTTTTTCCTGTTTATAATAGTCACGTGTAAATAAATTTTTAATTTGAAGCAAACATTATTGCTTGCGCTTTTTATACAGTTGGCAACAGTTTAAATTAGTACAATTTTCTGAAATCTGTAAATAATATCTCTAGAAATGCTGAAAATTTGAATTTAAAGTAGAAATAAAACCTGAAAAAATGAGTCAAAATAAAAAAATTAATGCAATCTGTACTCCGGCAAATTATAAAGCATAAAATGATCTAAAAATGATTACACTGCCATGTATAGTTTTTGCTGCTATAAAACTTTTTCAGTGGAACGATTTTGTCCAACTTTAGCATTAAATATCTCTTAAAATAATTCTTCGATTTGAAAACTGTCTGCATCAGCGTATTTATCAAACATTTCTGTATAAAACCACTGATTTTCATATTTTTGTATGCATTATTTTTCTCAATATTAACAAAGAAAGACCTCCGGTCACAAAAAATTCAAAACCGGCGGCGGCGGCGGCGGCGGCGGTGACAGCGGTAGTTACCTTTTTTTAGAATAGAGAGATTCTTCAGTAGGTAACTCATCATCAATATTAATGAAAATTTCGGCAGTTTCTTGACTCCTGATACATTTCATTAATTCACCTATTTCGCTTAATTATTCATTTGTGCCGGAAATGTGTGTTTCATTTTATTTTAATAAAAAGGTTGCTTTCCTGAAACTTTGTCGTACGCTTTTCGGTTTTATGTTTTTTACAGCTGAGGAAATCGAAATTTGAGAGCATTAACTAATTTTAGGAAGTTCTCAAGTGTATTAATAGAATCTAACTTTAGAAGAATGTGGCGTAATAAAAGTTTTCTGTACCAGGCTTTAAAATCGTGTATTACGACTTGATGAAGTGACTGGTAGACTGAAGTCGCGTTTTGGAGAAAAAACACAATTTTAACATTGTCGAATTTTAAATGTTTTGGATGAGAGCTTGCTTTGTCCAGAAACAAGAAAACTTTTCTTTATCGTTTTCCCACCCTGTTATCAAAGGAAGTTAACCATTCGATCATTAAGAAACTACTTCAGTCAGGTGAAAAGACCCGTCCGCTAATGCTAATCCTATGGAAGAAATTTATAAAGATATCTCAGTTGCATTTCAATATTTTTAAGTGATTTTTTTGCATTAGATAGCTGAGATCGATCTGTACTGAGGTTGTTTTTTACTTTTTCGATTTTGTTTACAGATATTTTTTATGGCGACACTTTCATTTTCGGAACCGTTTTTGAAAGTGAAAACATCCTCATAAAAAAATCTGTAATGGAAATCGAAAAAGTAAAAAGCGGCCTGCATACAGATCGATCTCGGATATCCATTGCAAAATAAATCACTTTAAAATATTGAAATGCAACCGAGATATCTTTATAAATTTCTTCCATAGGATTAGCATTAGCGAACGGGTCTTTTCGCCTGACTGAAGTAGCCTCTTAAAGGACTGGTCATCCGCGCTTTCTTATTCGCTCTCCACACAATACCAAATTTAATAAATTGAATTTTCTTTGGGAAACACCTGGGTTTCAGAGATTTTCCAATAATAAGAGGGATTTCAAATTCTCTCAACCCATTGTAGCATAATAAAATAGTGAGTCGCTCTTTTGACATTTTTTCGCCAATTTAGTCATCCTTTTTAAAACACATTCGAAAAAATTTTGAAAAATAGTCCGGTTTCATCGGCATTAAAAATGTTTCTCTCCTCAAAAGCGTTCACAAATTGATTGCGGTCATTCATGCCTATTCTCCACTACTTGAAGATCTACAGATTTTGCTTCTCTGCATGTTGTTTTGAAAGAGATGTTGTGCGAGATCGGAACTTTTCCAGCCACCCACTGGAAGCCTTAAAATCGTGTAATACGAGTTCTTTAGTGGCTTCTAAAACCTTTTGCTGAATTAAAGGGCCACTGATAGGAATATTGTTTGAACGAACTGAAGCAAACCAATTCAGAATTAGAGAATCAATTTCAATGCAATTAGTCTTCCTCAATTTCACATTTATGGTGTTCTCGTTAGAGTTAGTAATCCACAAATTTCTTATTTCTTCTTTATTTCGTAAAATCTCTCCCACTCTGTGTTTTGCCAATCTTAAAACTTTCAGAAAGTATCCGTAAACTCAATTTTTCTTTCTCAGATACATTTACAATTTACAATTTCAAATTTTTCTTTTAAATTTAATCTTTTTCTTTTTGAGGCCATTCTCGAAATACTAATCGCAAACAAGAATAAAACAGTAATCGACATTGCGAAATAGTTTCCTTTTCTGCTCTCGTCGCTTTCTTGGTGTCTTTAATTCTCGCTGACAAAAACTCAATACGCAATTTCACAATAATAAAAAAAATAATAAAATAGAGTAATAGTTTTCTTTGTTTGTACAAGTGTAATAATAAATAAATAAAATCGTATGTTAGATTTTCAGTGATTATTTTTCTTTTGCTCAGATTATATGACGCCATGTGACGTCTCTGATTTCTCTCCTCTATGTTATGCAATTATGCAATCTACACCGAAGAGCCAAAACATTATGACCATTCCCACATTTTGCAATGAACTCGCTTGGTTGACGTGGAGGGCACGTAATCAGGTGGGAATGGTATTTAAGTACTGCTAGGGAGTATGAGGAATAATTTTTACGCTTACTTCTGCCTGTGATGGGAAAGGTTGATGATCTAAGCGACTTTGATAGAGAGCGGAATTCAATGCCTGATGCCTCAGAACGCGTACCTCCAAAACTATTCGGCTCGTGGGTTGTTCGCTTCATATCGTTGTTAGTACTTATGGAAAGTTCATGAATTACGATGAAACCATCAGCAGACGCGATGGCGTTGAACGTCGACCCGTTATCAAAGAAAAAGGACGTTGGGGACCCACTTGGTAATACAAAATCGGTGACAGACACTGGCTCACCTGACAGCCGAATACAATACAGGTCCAAGTAGAATTATTTCAGACCACAAAGTTCAGCTGACACTACAAGATATAGTGCATTGCAGCAATCGCCCAACTCATGTGCCTCTGTTAACCAAGCATCATCGCCAACTACTCCTACATTAGGCCCAGGAACTCGTGACTCCACCATGGATCGTTGGGAGAAAACTACCTGGTCCGATGAATCACGAATCATTCTTTAACCAGTCGATGTCCGTGTCAAAGTACAACTTCTGACAGGCGAACTGTTACTCCCCCTTATTCAGCAAGCCATACAAAGGCTGGTGGTGGCAATATTAAATTTTGGGAAACGTTCCCATGGGAATCTATGGGACTTGAGGTTGTGGTAGAACAGATCATTAAGTCGGCAGACTATCGGAACATTAGTTTGGAAGTTGCACCCTTACAATGTTATCTCTCATCCCAACTGGAAATGGAGTCTTGGAGAAAGGCAACGCTCCATGACACAGGGCTCGAACTGTACTGGGTTGGTTCCAGGAAATAATATTGAATTCCAGATAAGGTTCTGGCCGCCTAACTTAACGGATTTTAATACGATAGAGAAGATATGTGGTGCCATGGAACGGTAGCTCAGAGCTAAAAAACAACGATGCTGTAATATCCCGGATTTGTGTAACCGCTACTTGAACATCTGGTACAATCTGTCTTCGTCCATGTACCAAAGACTTGTGGCATCCATGCCAAGGCGGATGTAGCTTTTTTGCGGGCCGAAACTGAAACAATGCGTTATTAGGTAGGTGGTCATAATGCTTTGGCTCGTCAGTGTAGTTAATTACTTTTTGAATTTTACTAACGAGCCCTAATAAATTGATTTTCTTCTTTTTTCTTTGTTTCTTGACACTGTATGTAAGATTATCCGAAAAATTGTTTGAACTTGTGTATAATGAAACAAAAGTACTAGTCAGCGTATTATCTATCCTGAAGTTTCATGCCAATCGTAAACGAAGTTACCTTACGCGTATTTAAAACCGATGAAAATCCTAAATCTTTCAAGGAGGGACTTTTTTTCTCGGGCTTGAGCAGTGTTGATGTTGAACATTTTTCTACAGGAGGGATTTCTTTGGCTCCAGGGGCTGACACATAGAGTTCCGGGGGTATTTCTTTTTTTTTTTTCTCTCGTTAAAAAATAATTTTCCAGCCATTATCGCCAAAATTACTGTCCGTTATTCAGAGGTTAAACATACAAAAATTTAGGTTTTGAGAGTGGAGAGTGGAAAATTGTCCGTTAAATAAAGGTCTCCGCTATTCGGGGGTGTCCGATATGGAGGTTTTACTATATCTACCCTATATATATAAAATGATAATGAAAAGAATCTCTCTATTCTATAAAAAAATAACTACCGCTTTCGCCGCCGCCGCCGGTTTTGAATTTTTTGTGACCGGAGGTCTTTCTTCGTTAATATTAAAAAAAATAATGTATACAAAAAATATCAAAATCGGTGGTTTTATACAGAAATGTTTGATAAACACGCTGATGCAGACAGTTTTCAAATCGAAGAATTATTTTAAGAGATATTTAATGCCAAAGTTGGACAAAATCGTTCCACTAAAAAAGTTTTATAGCAGCAAAAACTGTACATGGCAGTGTAATCATTTTTAGATCATTTTATGCGTTTGAATTTGCCGGAGTCCAGATTGCATTAATTTTTTTATTTTGACTCATTTTTGAGGTTTTATTTCTATTTTAAATTCAAATTTTCAGCATTTCTAGAGATATTTTTTACATTATTTTAGAAAACTAGGGGGCTCGGCCCCCTACGAGCTACGCTCGCCAACCCCCGTCCAGACACCGCAGACTCTAAATGCACGCTAATTTGATCGGCTTTAAAAAGATTTCGAAAGATTGAATTATAATTTAAAAAACAGTGGCGATCTCCCTATAAACGAATTTCTATTCATTTCTCTTTGATTGGGGAATTTTAACGCCAAATTCGCTGCAGTACTACTTGATTATCCTGTCGACCAATTTCGCCAAATTATATAAATCGCCAAACCACTCGCCAAATTATACAAATTGATATAATTTTTATTTTAAATAACGAAAGAACAAATAAATTCGTACAACATTAACAAAAACACAAATAAAACGTCGAAATAAAAATAACTTGATGACGTATACACGTGTAACAACATTTCAAAATAAGCTAATATAAAAGGAATTAAGTAAAGATAGTCTTTGTCTCCTGGTATTTTTTAACAAAGCGAAAAGAAAGTTCTTTTAAATGAGACATTTTAAAGTAATTCTCAAACTATCAAATAAATGTCTAGCGCAATTTCTAAATTTAACCTTTTTTGCAATATTATTTTGTGTTCATTTTATGTAATAACTATAATGTGACGTAAATATGACGTAATTTCTCCGAAGACTTCTAACGCATATTAATGAATTCATTATTTTACAATATCCTTTCTCTTTTAAAATTCACGTGTATACTTTGTATGACGTAATTTTTATTAAGTTCCTGCTTTTTATACGCAATTATTTAATTCTAATTTGAAAGTTTTTTTCCTGTTTATAATAGTCACGTGTAAATAAATTTTTTATTTGAAGCAAACATTATTGCTTGCGCTTTTTATACAGTTGGCAACAGTTTAAATTAGTACAATTTTCTGAAATCTGTAAAAAATATCTCTAGAAATGCTGAAAATTTGAATTTAAAATAGAAATAAAACCTGAAAAAATGAGTCAAAATAAAAAAATTAATGCAATCTGCACTCCGGCAAATTCTAACGCATAAAATGATCTAAAAATGACTACACTGCCATGTATAGTTTTTGCTGCTATAAAACTTTTTTAGTGGAACGATTTTGTCCAACTTTAGTATTAAATAACTCTTAAAATAATTCTTCGATTTGAAAACTGTCTGCATCAGCGTGTTTATCAAACATTTCTGTATAAAACCACCGATTTTCATATTTTTGTATGTATTATTTTTCTCAATATTAACAAAGAAAGACCTCCGGTCACAAAAAATTCAAGACCGGCGGCGGCGGCGGCGGCGGTGACAGCGGTAGTTACTTTTTTTTAGAATAGAGAGATGGTATTAATTTATACTGTTGCGAAATGTATAAACAGCGTAAACAATAATGTTTGCTTCAAATTAAAAATTTATTTACACGTGACTATTATAAACAGAAAAAATCATTTGGAATTAGAATTAAATAATTATGTACAAAAAGCAGGAACTTATTAAAATTTACTTCATAAAAAGTATACACGTGAATTTTAAAAGAGAAAGGATATTGTAAAATAATAAATTCATTAACATGCCTTAGAAGTTTTAAATTGGAGAAATTACGTCATATTTACGTCACATTATAGTTATTACATAAAATGAACACAAAATAATATTGACCAAAACAGTTTAAATTTAGAAATTGCGCTAGACATTTATTTGATATTTTGAGAGGATCTATTCAACTATTTTTGTTAGGAAAGCGCAAATAATATTTCATTTCTAACAAAAGTATTTTCACTTGAATATTTAAAAGAGAAAGAATAGCTTGGTAAAAATTACGTCAGAGTAAACAATTAATTTAAAATGTCTCATTTAAAAGAACTTTCTTTTCGCTTTGTTAAAAAATACCAGAAGACAAAGACTCTGTTTACTTAATTCCTTTTATATTAGCTTATTTTGAAATGTTGTTACACGTGTCTACGTCATCAAGTTATTTTTATTTCGACGTTTTATTTGTATTTTTATTAATGTTGTACCAATTTATTTGTTCTTTCGTTATTTAAAATAAAAATTATGTCAATATGTATAATTTGGCGAGTGGTTTGGCGATTTATATAATTTGGCGAAATTGGTCGACGGATAATCAAGTAGTACTGCAGCGGATTTGGCGTTAAAATTCCCCAATCAAAGAGAAATGAATAGAAATTCGTTTATAGGGAGATCGCCACTGTTTTTTTAAATTATAATTCAATCTTTCGAAATCTCTTTAAAGCCGATCAAATTAGCGTGCATTTAGAGTCTGCGGTGTCTGGACGGGGGTTGGCGAGCGTAGCTCGTAGGGGGCCGAGCCCCCTTGTTTATGAAACGGAAGTATGAATCCACTGATTAAACAACTGATTATGTTTCACGACAATTTCTCCTAAAATATAGAATACTTTGCGATGAAATTAACACCAAAAATCAATATTGATCTGCAGATTTCAAAACTGGTATTAGAATTTTTAAATTTGAATTAGTTTTCGAAATATTAAGTTTTTTTCTAATTTTATATACATTTTTCTGATGATGGCAACTCAAATTTCAATCATAACAGATATTTTTTTTCGCATTTCAAAAAAGGTTATAATTTTAAACTAATTTGGCGACCAAGTTTGGCCCCCCTTAAATCTATGCTAAGAACAATGCTTTTTTTTAAATTTCGTTATCATTTTATTTAATACAAAGTTTTCATTAAGAAAAAAAAACATTTAAAATTAATGGCTTACACTTCTTTCTTTTTTTTAAAACGAAACGAAAAGAAAAATATTAGGTTCAGATGTCATATACGCACCGGCGTACCTAATTGGCGCCACAATGGCGTTATTTTTCCTGACATGGTAACCCGGCTATTGTTGCTTATTCATCAAAAAATGTTTATTTACATTTATTTTTTTTTATTTAAGAAAAAAAAATGTTATAAATTGTTCTATAGTTCTTAATTAATTTTTTTTATTGTTATTTCATTTTAAAAATAATAGAAAAATAATTTAAAAATACATATATAACTGGTATTCGAAAACGAGGTTTTCGCCAAATTGTCGTTAAAAAAAAAAAAAAAAAAAAAAAAAAAAAAAAAAAAAAAAAAAAAAATCACGCCAAACCCGGTGCTTATATGGCATCTGTGTTAAACATTAAGCAACAAATCATAACATTTAATTTCAAATTCAAAGCAAATAACCACTATCGCCAAATTATATAAATCGCCAAACCGCTCGCCAAATTATACAAGTTGACGGATATTTTTTTTAAATAACGAAAAAACAAATAAATTAGCATAAAGATTCAAAAACAAATAAAGCGTCGAAATAAAAATCACTTGATGGCGTATACACGTGTAACTTCCTTACAGTCAAGTGAATGTTACATTTTCGATCAACCATTATTATCGTTTAACCTTATTGTCTGGCAATTTATTTTTGGTCAATGGGATAACCAAGTAGTACCGTTTTAATTTACCACTCAAAAAAAAAAAAAAAAAAAAAAAAAAAGCAATTTAACAAATTACAACGACCATTTGGAAAATGATTTTTTCAAAGACTAAAATTTAAGACCTAAAAAAATCGCACGGAGTTGATCATACATTTAGTACGCCATGAATTAAACATTAATAGTGTTATTACACGTAAAAATTCCAAGCGACAGAAATCGCCTGCGACTCGTATTTGGTGTGAAATATTTATATGTATTCATTCCTGTCCTATTTATCTTTTTTGTTATTTTTAATTGGCTTATTCCATTTTTCTTTTGCACGTGAAAATCTTACAAATTAAAATTAACTCTTTGGCAGAAACTGTTATTCATTTTCTTTCATTTTCATTAGTTATTATCCACCTGAAACTTGCGTATGGTCCAAGCATTTCATTGTCTATTCGGGAAAAGGCTTTTCCGTCGTCAGATTTCCAAGAAATGTGATGACACATTTTAAATGAAATTTCATTCTTAAACTTCTAAACATCCGACAATATTACTTTTTACACCGTCGGGTAAAGAAAAAAATGTACTTTTAAATGCAATTTGTTTGAAAGCTGTATCTCAATTTGTTTCTGAGTTATTATTTTTTTTTGTAGTTTTTATTACTTTTTTGTCATAGTGGCAACACTCTGTTGTCCATCTCTGTTGAAACTAAAGGGGAATACAAATTACTGTATAGACCAATCACAAAACGAATAAAATGCGGATTAAACCAATAAAAACCTTCAGATATGCTTCTTATTTCCTACCCTGACGAGAACAATAACCATTTTTCCAAATGGTTAAAAACGACTAACTTACGAGTTTAAAAAAAGGGGTACTTTTTTGTTTATTGACACCATTGTCGCCAAGCGTAATAGTTGGCGCAAAAGGAAAATCATGTGAATTGAAGCATTTGAAAAATTAAAGAAAAAACAATGTCGATAGTAAAGTGAGTCTTTTAAAAATATAATATTTGGAAACTGCAGACTTTTATGAACTATTTCATTAAATCACAAATATGTACTTAAAATAAATGAACAAATAACTGTTATATAATAAAGTATAGCAAATAATAGCAAATCATAATGTTTCGCATGTTTTACTATAAAAATCCTTTTCGCGATCAGGCTTGAAATAATTGGCGCATTAGCATACATTTTGGCATGGTGTCCGTATAACGGAAAAATACCAAAAAAAGCTATTTGCGAGATTTGAGCCCGGCTAACATAAAAGTACCAAGAATTCATTGCGATCATGGCAACTTTTATGTAGTTTTTTTTCGAAAAAATAAATTTGATACTTTAATCAAAATGGAAACCTTTCTTATGAAAAGCGAAGGAACTGTTGATGATAGTTGCATGACTTATGCTATTATAATAGAGATTGTTTTCAATTCTATAAACAGTGCAAAGAATAATATTTCTAACGATTACTAATTTACTTACACATGCCTATTAAAAACAGAAAAAAAAAACCCTTTAAAATTACTATTAAATGAGTACGAGTGAAAAGCAGGAAAATATTGAAAATTATGTCTAGAAAATTGTATTTACACATGAATATTAAAATAGAAAGGAAACTTTAAAATAATAAATACATTTATATGCGTTTAACCCTTTCAGAGGCAAGGTACTTCTATTCGTAAATTGTTGAAAAATGGCACCGGAATTTACAAACAAATTTCGAATTATGAAAATGCTTTTGTTCACTTACTTAATAAAAGGAAATTTTTATTCCAATATTCTGGTGCCAATGTGGCATTTAAAAATTACGATTAAGTGGTCCAAAAATGAACCACCGCCCTTGAAGGGGTTAAATCGGTAAATTGTAGTAATTGTAGTAAATTGTATTATGTCAATCGTTTTATAACGCTGTTAAAAAGTACCGGTCGGCAAAGACTTTGTTTACTTAATTCATTTTATTTTAGCTTCTTTTCAAATGTTTAACTGATCTTCTTTAATCAAACACGAAAACAACCATTGAATGTCTTAACAGCAATTGACTTGGCCTTAAATTTTTGCAATGAAAGGGAATTGAATGGAAACCCGTTTACTGGGAGACCGCTATAGGTTTTTTCATTTTAATTCAATCTTCTCTAATCTTTTAAAAACCGATCAAATTAGCGTGATTTTAGATTCTGCGGTGTCTGAACGGGGGTTGGCGAGCGTAGCTTGCAGGGAGCAGAGCCCCCTAGTATATATATAATATATATATATATATGTGACCCGTCCGGCGTTACTCGGGGCCTGTTATAATAACCTTTAATAAAACTCAAGTCCGTATGATTTTATATCTTTGAAAATATTTTAAATGAACCTAGCTTAGGGGATTCCATTGCCTTCCGCAGCGTCTAGTGTGTTCCCAACAAACTTCTTTCCGAACGAACTTGTGTCCCGCTACCTAAGGCAGCATACACCGGAAGTGCTCCGCACAAGCCGGAGATAATTGAAAACAAAGTTCAATGAGCCAAACCTCGTAGTAATAAATTCCATAGAACCCGAAAAGAGAATGCACCATTAATGTTCGAAAATGTTGGTAACTGAAGTCTAAGATAAAACTTCATAATACAGAAAGTAGCTGAATTGCAATCTAAGTTGAAGGTACCAAATCCCCTTTGAAATTGGGCTCTTAGATCCCGAGGAAAGAATGCGCCCCTAAGTGATAAAAGGTGCCCCCCCCCCCCTCCCTGGTTTGTAAATTTCACGAATTACTTTTAACATTAACGCGATATTTAATAAACGGATGAAATCCCTTATCTAAAGTTACTTTTAAAGTAATACGATTTTTAATTTACGGCTGTAGTGAGTAAATGTAAGTTGCTGACGAAAAAGGAGATTAATGTTAAAAAAAGGTGGTAGCTGAGATATAAAAAGGATCGTGCTCTGGAGGCCAGGATCTTAACTGGAATGTAGTTGGGTACGAAAAAATATTTTAGTAGTTTTTAAGTAACTGGAGGACGCTAAAGATATGTTAAAAAAATTGAAATACAATCGGATCGTTTTTAAAGAAGCTGCAACAAAGGTCCCAAGAAGGAGATTAATATTCCAAATTGGTGGTAGCTGAAGTTTGAGAAATTTTTTTGTCGTTTATGTAGTAGCTGGAGGAATTAAAACGTTGTTAGATAAAAAAAAAAGCTGGTGAATCGGACCATTTTTATGGAAGATATAACAAAGCACCCAAAAGGGGCCAAGTGATAGTTAACCTTCAACTGATGTGACACACATAACTACTGTGATCACATAACTACTGTGAAGCGGTCTGTGGGACCGCTCCATCGAAAGATGAATAAAAGGTGCTATTTGGTAGTGCTTGTAGTTAAATTAAAAGTTACAAGTTAAACTAAAAAAAAAACAGCGGTCTATGTGACCGGTAACATCAGTTAAAGGTTAAGAGCTGGGACCTAGCATGAAAATATGTTAAAAGTTGATAGTTCTTAGCACTTTAGAAATTCAATTAGTACAAAATTAAGCATAGGGTATGAATTAATCATTAGAATAAAATCTTAAAGAAATACGCAAAATATGGCGGGAAATGCTTAAAGTAGGGCCCTAGGGTCCAAGTAAAAATATGAGGGCGTTGTTCCGGGAAGAGGAGTCCAAGTCTCAGCTTTAAAAATTTGCATTGAGAATGCGAGAAAATTAGGGTGTGAAAAATGCATGCCGCACAAAAAGTTCAAGGGGTCCCGGTTCGGATTCTATGGAACCCGAGGGTGCCCCAGGAGTTTAACTGGAATCTAGAAACGGGGGAATAACTAAATGGAAAAAGGATTCCAAAAATGAAGATCGAATTATGAGGGGGTGATTTATTAACAAATTATGTTGCAAAAACTTCAAGAGGCCTTGTACTGGACCCCAGCCGACCAGTGGACGACGACAACTTCGGTCAGCAAACAAGAAAACATTGAAACTGTGAAAATAAAATTGAACTAAATTTTAAGTTAAACGTGTTATCAAGTAACTAAATGTTATTTTCTAAGTGTGTTTGGGCTTGCTTTTATTTATTCTTTAACTGTTTTTCTTTAATTAAAATTCTTCAGTTGTTCTTAAAACTATTTTCCACTTCTGATTCCTTAATCTATAGGTTGAAATATTCACTCTTGATACAATAATATTTTATAACAAGAACCTTACAACAATTTATTTAAGTGTAATTATTATTGTTAACAATTTAATTGTAGCTATTTTTAATAAAAATCTCTCCTACCCATGTGCGCAGTCCACCAACCCTGTAAGGACAGATTGGGGAAAATAACTTTTTTGGTTTTATTAGTGCTGTTCTGTTAAAGTGCAGCAGAGGAACAAAATAGCAATGGAAATGCATAAAAAACAAATAAAGTCAAAATTATTAATGGATAGTTTAGCAAAAAGTCAATATTTAGATTTTTTATCAAGATTCTGTCGAATTGTGCGCAGACTCTCCTAGCTTTACCTTATATCATTCTTTTAAAAATGCAAACACGTCATTCTGGCGGCCTATCTTCTAGTACGAAAATGAAATTTTATTAGTCAGAACGGAAAGTTTATACGGAAAGTTAAAGGAACATTTTTGAATTATAGGAAGTGTTCAAAAATGTGGGATGTTAAGGAGAAAAAAGACCAGTTTCACTTCACAAACATATATATATTATATATATTACATCCTACGTATTTATAAAAGTAGCACATTAATTTGCGCTATAAATCAATTATGTTTTTTTTTTGGGGGGGGGGGGATAAAATGTAATAACAGGGATTAAAAAATTATGCGAGTGAATTCGATGTGTTTTTATGGATACCTGCCATAAACTGTTCTACAAGTGAAAGTTGAGTATATATTTTTTTTCAATCGTAGAAGTTCTAGTTGATTACAGTGCGAACATTTTATTTTGAAGTTGTTGTAATGATTGTTGGGTGAAAGAGGAAATTAAGCGCACCGGCTATACTGAGTAAACACTAACGAAAAATTTAAGCACATTTTCTTTTCCAAACAGCAATTTCTACATCGGTGAAACAGTTTACTTCCGCCAATTTTCAATCAAACAACTTGATCTTTTTGAAAATTAATTTCACTTTAAATAATGAAATTTGTGGCTGAAAATGTATATTTTATTTTGAATCAATAACATTAAACTAAAAATGCACGTATTTTAAAAGGGCTATAACTACGTGTTTCACTCGCTTTTGGACTAAAATGAATTCTTTCGTTACATTGTTCTATGACAAATCTACAATGAGTTTATATGTCCAAAATTAGACATTTTTGTTAGTATCTCTGTCGTCCATCAGCTGTTAATCTACCATTTTTTAATACATCAACTAATTCAAAATATGTTTTTCTACTTCACTATATCACTCACTCGCAAGAAAATGACATACATTGAAAAAATTCATTTTACGTTTTATTCCACTAATAGATCTGTCATAGGTGCATCTTGCAACAAGTTTCATAAGTGTAGTTACAGAAAATCACTTTATTACGCTATATGTCCATTCGTGACCACAGAAAAGGGGGAGGAGTGGATTGTGCGAGGAGATAAACTTACTAAACCCTTTCCAAATCTCATATACGTCTTTATTTCAAGGGTTTAAAACTTTTATGCACGCTTTCACTCCTGCATACAGAGCTAAGTGTAAACATTTCATGTTACAATAAAATCATGGAAATTTTCTTTTGTCGAGATTTGTAACTTTTCTTGCGGGTGAGCTATATGTACAATAAATTAGTGAAAATGTAATTTTATAAGTACTTCGTATTTTTTAAAAGATATTCCGAAAAAGCCCTAATTTCAGGTGTCAGAGTGGTGTTACTTCTTACATTTGTAAAACAAAGCATAAGGAAATTACTTCCATAATTTCATATATCCTGTGTTTACAAGTCAAAAGTTAATTTTTGATTAACATATGATATAACAAATGTAGTGACTAAACGCAGCAATGTGAAATTGCAAGGTGGGATAAGTTCCATTTATTTCTTTTGTGTTGTCCAACAGCTGCAGGGTAATTTCACAAAGTTAACCCTTAAATGCTTGAATTTTCAAAAATCATTGTAATAATGTTTTTCGGCTTTCATTTTTTAAATAAATCATAGGAAAAATACTTAAAAAATCATATTTTGTTTTAAGTATGGTTTACGGCTAAAAAACAGTTTGTTACTAATCGGCAATACTGGACTTTAATTCAAAAAATAATTTTCCATGATAAAATTCTATAATACTAAACACACAAGAATTTTAGGAACTATAATAAGAAATAAATTTTACTTGCTCACTGCAAAAGAAAATAGGGTATTTCGCAAGCTTCCAAACAAAACAAAAAAACAATTAGCAACAATTGGAAAAATAAATGTATCTTTATTCTTAAACAGCACAAGTGTTGCCATCTACATGTTGAAAATCGATTTAATAATAATTTCAGAATGTATTTTATTGGCAACATTAGGCATTATAGCTTCAATATTATTCTAATAGTATTTTAGAAGCCTAAACTGGGTATGTTGCCGAAAAGCAACAACCGGCATTTAAGGGTTAAATATTTTTTGTAACATTGAACAATTCTTAAAGTATTTATTATGCCATAACTTTCAAAATCAATGTTAAAATAGAATTAACCGAAAGATTTCCAAATTACAAATATTTAAAATCTTTAATTCCAACGCTTAGTAATAAATAAATTCAATTATGCTTTGCAGATGGCTTTGACTTTTGAATGTATAATATTCTTGAAATATAAATTTCTAGTACTGCTTCCATTTTATCGCTCCCATTATCACCAATGCTTCCATTTTTCTCCCCTCCTGACGCAAGTATGTATCATTCCTGCTGCACTTAAAGGGGTAAAAAGTAAAAATAGTACAATTTTCAAATCGTCTGGAATTTTTTTATAAATATTTTGTCTTATCCCATATTTTGAATGTTTAGTACGCATAAACTGCTTAAAATTATTATAGAACGATGTGCTAAACTCATGCTGTAACACAAAGTGCATAATGCATTATAGCACATTGTGCTAAACAGTATTACAGTTCAATTGTATGAAAAAAAAAATCTCAATTTTGGGCATGTAAGTTGACGAATATACTAAGTAAGTAATGTTTTTAGGAAAATAGTTTCATTCTTGCTTCTGCGCATCTGTATAGCTGCAGACGTTCAATTTGTGCACTTTATCTGAAACAGAACTGGAGCTGTTGCTTAAAAAACTTAACTTTGCTTAAAAAGTAAGAAAATTGTGTAACGTGAGCATCTATATTGTGATTAAAAAAAAATAAAAGCTTTTTTCCTCTTGAAAAAATTAAATTTGAAGTTAATTCAATCAATTTGACCTTAGCCAAACATTGATCAGTCTTGCCGAAATACTTATATAATAATCTTCTGTGTGTTGTTGAATATTTAAAGGTTATAAAGGTAATAAGCTGCCAAAGAAGAAATCGACTGGAATATTGTAGTCATGAAAAAAAGTCTTTTTGCTCAGGATACTATTGTATGTGTCTGTGATTGAAATTTTCAACCAAACAATTTATTATAAATTTATTAGGGCTGAAAGACATCAAAGCATTTGCTTAAAATGTAAAAATACACCTATGAAAAAAAATGACAACTTTTGTTTTTAATCATGTGCTTCCTTTTACTGGAATCATGTTACTGGCATGTGGAACATTCTATGGAAAGTAAAGAACATAAGTAAATATCTAGTGTTCTGGCGGATCCGGCAAGATCGACACTTAAAAATTCTAGAATTTTTGAAAATTACAATTTCTATTCAGTCATATTCAAATTTAAAGTTAAAAAAAACTTTATTTAAGGTAATTGGCAGTGGTGTGATAGAGTCACTTCACAAATTTGGCCTAGAGTAAGAGACGAATAAGAAAGTTCATTCACTATCTCAATAACTTAGAAATATTAAAAATTCAACTTACATAAAACACTTCGATAGTCCAAGTCACTAACAACTTTCCCAAACCAATATGTTGCTTTGAGCTGCAAGAAAACAATTATTAAAATCTACAGTATTAGCTGATTAAAAACCAGTGGTTGTCAAAACAAACTCTTATTTATTCAAACTAAATTTCGAAATCTCTTACCAACTGGCAGTGCTTACCACAAGTTATAATTTTCACTTCCATGTGTCGCAAAAACCTTCTTCATTCCTACGACGCGGGCCTTATTCTCAGGGCTGCCGCAGGCGACTATCAGCCCTCGAAATGTTATTTCTATCGGCCAGCAATTAAAATATCGTCTCTAAAAAATAAAGTTCCGTTATATAAGCCAGCCGTAAAACAAAGCAAATGTATCATTGTACGGAATAATCTCTATTGCATTTTTAAAAACTTCTAAGCATCGCACATTTTTAACTTTTATACCGTCGTATAGGAGGAAAAAAGTACTTTTAAATGAAATTTGTTTGAGAACTGTATCTAAATTTATTTTTGAAATATTAATTTTTTTTTTAGTTTTCAGTGAAATTTTTGTTAATGTTGGCACTTGAAGTACTCCATTTCTATTGAATGCAAAGGAAAATTGTACACTTTATATTTTTTCGTTGCCATTTTCCCATAATAACAGAAAAAAAATAATTAAAAAACATGCTATTTTGAAAAAATGCAAATGAATTATTTATGATAAAACGTAGAACTATTATAAACAATATTTAATGTTAAGTATATATATGATTGTTGCAAACAAATGAAGGCATTTGAATCATTTGGTAGCGGATTTTGATTTGGTCGAGCTTCTTGAATGGCGACAAGCTTTTTGCTGGAATTTTGTATTATTCTGCGATAGTGACGTTGTACGCATACTTTTCTGTAGATGTTGTTTAAGACTGGATTGTAAATCAGGAATTCCTCAGCGGATGCGAATGACATAATTTTATATGAAATAAAAGTGTGTGTTTTAAGTCTTAAAACTGAAATATGTTTTGTACTGTCTATATTTATGTACGTATATCTTTTTTCATCAGGGAAGACACCAAATTCTGAAAATGCTGAATTCCCGTTTTCTAGTTTCTATATTCTATATTCTGTTCGCGTCACTATTTTTTAAAAATAAATTTTGCAGTATATTTCTCTTGTCAACGCGTATGTAAAAGATTTTTTGTTTTGAAAAAGTAGTGCGAAATAGAATTAAAAAATAGGCCCTGATAGCAGCCCTATATTCTCCAATGGGGAAGACTCGACCTAAATCCGAAAACACAAACATCCACTTGCAGATTGAACGACGCAGCCTAATTTCCATGATCCTACAGCGAAAACACGAAACCGTAGATTCCGAGAGAACCTAACATACTCCGGAAAGTTTGAGTAAAATAAAGTACAGCAGAGTCTTGCTTTAACCGAGTTATTTTCTTCTGATGGACTGATGACTTCCATTATTAGGAAACAGAAATTATAAATGAATTGTTAGGTGAAGATGAAAGAGCAGTCTGGTCAGAAAGGCTATAATTAACCATATCATTAACCATAGAAAATGATCCATTCCAAAGGTGTAATTTCGATTGAAAAAAACTATTTCATAATTTGAGCAGAAAAAAGAGGCTACACCTGCAATTTTTCTGGGACTAATAGAATCACATTTTGTACGGTTTTGTTACCTCTAAAATTTAATACAGATTTTTGACATATTTAATCGTTGACAATATTGTTAGATTTCGGCGATTGAATTAGGCAAAATTTACTGGTAAGCTTTAGTGGCAAGAAACAATCTTAGAAATTGGTAGCTATGCAGTAGCGTAATACTGCAGAAAAAAAATATATATTTGCAGCAAAATTGACATTCAACAAACAAAAAAGTATCAAAGGCTTTTTGAAATAAACAATTTCATCCCCCCCTCTTTTTTTAAGGTAACGGAAATGTACATCAAAGAAACGTTGCTAGTACCATAAAAATTAACGAATTAAGTGAAAATTTATATTTCATCTCCTTAGTTGGTGACGATTTGTGTAAATACGATTTATCCGAGCTTTTTTCTTATCCGAGGTGAGTCTTGTCCATATTAATTCGGATAATCGGGACTTTACTTTACAGAGGTATCTGTCGCGCAAGCTAAATTAAATGTTTGATGTCACGTTCACATTCAAAACTGTAGAGACTCTACATAAAAATGAGTTGCTAGTCCAGTACAGTTTAACAAAGTACCTTCAATTTGATTCAATTTTGAAACACTATTTAATGAAAAAAATATTAATTTTAGTTTTGCTAATATTAATTATTCATAATTATTTTATTTTTTATTTCAACATTTCAGTACATTTATTTCAATATCTCAAATATTATTAATTATCTTATTGAAAAAATGCGCGAGTGAAAGATTTTCTAATCGCTTTTGTTTTTAAACAAATGGCTTTAGTTAGTATTACTTTCGGGTGTTTCCTTTAGTGAATACAATGGTTGTTTGCTTTTAAGTCTCCATGGAACCATTAAACGGTTTTGTTTATTGCGAAATAAACCATTTTCTTCTTTTCAACAACACTGTACTTAAGTTTGCTTGGATAATATTTACACTGAGAGAATAGTTTCTACGCGGTCAAATTTCTAACTGTTATAAATTTTTCTAAAGTTATTTCAAGGATATTTTTGCCTTTATAGCATTTGTTTTATTGGAAGTTCAGGCTATTAGCTTTGTTGCTTTTAGCAAAATATTTTACTAATACCTAACTAATTTTATGCTATATTATTTTTTTAATTTTGATGCAAGTCACGAAATACCGAAATTTGCTCCAAACTTAATTTTTATCGTAATTGTCAATTACAAGAATTAGAAAAATAAAGCTTCACCCTTTTTTTTAGTAAAACCTAAAATTTAAAACATTTGTAAAAAATGTGTAAAATGGGAGTTTTTTTTTTTAATTTATTACCATATTTGTTTTGCTTAGCAGGATTTCATGCTAACAATATCTTCAGGATTCGAACTACTAATTTCGGAAAGTAGCATTTGTCCTGTTTAATAATGGAAATTGTATATTTTAAATAAAGGATATTCAAATTAAAACAGTATGTAGAGAAAAATAATCCTGGAGTAGATACTCTTCACCAGATGGCGAGTAAAACCACGACTATAGTTTCGACAGAAATTATTTTGTAGCTGTCTTCATCAGCTTAACAGTAGCGAAAAGTTACAAAAAAAAAAAAAAAAAAAAAAAAAAAAAACTGCCTGTTTACTTACAATGCAGAGGAAAACAATCCTGGAGTAGATACTTTTCACCAAATGATAAATAAAAACGACACTACAGTTTCGAGACCAATTATTTTGTAGATATCTTCAGCAGATTAATAGTAGCGAAGAGTTACTAGCAAAAGTAAATTAAAAACTGCTGGTTTTACTTACAATGTAGAAAAAAATAAATTCTGGAGTAGATGCTTTTCATTCTCTTGGAAACATCTATTCAACTTTGGCCTCCACCTACAAAACAAAATTAATTAAAGAAAGTAAAAAGAATATTCAGTTAAATAACACACATTAAATGCTATAGAATAAAATATACTAATAGATAACCATATTTATATCATGATTGTAACTATCTATATTATTTTTAAAATTTGCATTAAAATGAAAGTTAACTTAAAATTGCAATTTAATAAAATAAATTATGTTTGACATAATCATTCGCTAATTAATGAAATTAAAATGCCTGTAGTAATAGAACAAAAAATACATAAAAATTTCATCAAGAATTTTAAGAGCAGAATGATAAACTCATAAAATTTGTTACTTAAAATTAATTTACACAATTTACGTGGAAAATATGAAAGAGCTTAATAACATTCTAACTACATGCGCGCAAAAAATTAGTTCAGTTAGGGAAAACACACCTCAGTTGAAAATTCCTCTTCAGCAATTTCCACTAATAAGAAGAATGATAAGGTAAAGTCCCCATATTTTGTCCCCTCTCCTAATTTCGTCCCCTTAACTTCTCCGCTTCTGCGAAAGTGGCGCCACTTATGACGCAAGCCACAGGAGACGACCTTGCAGTTCTTATTTTCGTCCCCAAGACGAAATTAGGAATGCTTTTTCATGAGCTTTTTTTTTTCAATTTTTCCTCGTGTTTGTATGGCTAATGTTTCGTTATGTTATTATTCAGCTGACAATTAGTACATTTCTTTGTGCCTTACTTTAATGTAAATTAAATTAATTACTCATTTAGAAATAAATTTTGATTTAGTTATAAGTTAAGCCTCGGCGTATTGGATTTTTTGGGGGACGAAATTGGGACGATTTTTTTCTTTTGCATTTTTTAGATAGTTTAGAAAAAACAATTTTTCGCATTGTTAAAAATTTTGCATACGATATTTGGTTGTGTTTCTATGTACGTGGGTAGTTCGTCTATGTAAAATCCAAATTTGGTAGATTTTCACTGAAAATTACAACTTTCAAGGGCCTAAAAGTGACTGGGGGAAGGTAATAGGGCACCTTACCCCTCGTAAAATCTTTTGTGCAGCCCTGCATACGAGGTATAGAATTTATACACAACCAGTAACATGCGAAAGATTAGTTCAGTTTAAAAGCGCATGCTGAAATTTATGATGCGCTTCCAGCAATTATTGCTTAAAGACAGCTCAGAGGCTCTGTAACCTATTTATTTTGTGTATCCCTGTAAATCAACGAAAAATGCTATGAATGCCCTATAGAAATCCTCTTGTAGAGAAACTCTGTGATTTATGCCAATTTCAATTCATTTGAAATTGCGTAATGTCATTAAAAGATTATGCAAACGATTTTTCCCACATTGACCATAACGGAATTCTTTTGGGTGCCCCTCTAAATGCTACACGCTTCATATTCAATATCGAACATGCCATGGTAAACATTATTAACATACCGGGTGTCCTAAAAAGGACTGACTGATTTTAAAATTCAATAACTTGCAAACGGTGACAGATATTTAAAAAATTCTTGCAGGAGGGTTATGCATGGGGTCAAAAGATTTTTTACAGTAATTTTCGATTTTAGTTCGAATTACAAAAAATAGATGGCGCTGTAAGCAATAGGCACTAAATACAGGCTCGATTTGTGGCACTTCGGGATCCACTCAACTCAATACATTTTCATCTCCTTTTTCCGCATTGAAGAAGAGAAATGCCAAAAAATCGAGCCTGTATTTAGCGCCTATTGCTTACAGCGCCATCTATTGTTTGTAATTCGAACTAAAATCGAAAATCACTGTAAGAAAACTTTTGACCTCATGCATAACTCTCCTGCAAGAATTTTTTAAATATCTGTCACCGTTTGCAAGTTATCGAATTTTAAAATCAGTCAGTCCTTTTTAGGACACCCGGTATATCCATCATTCCATGAAAATCCGAGTATATTTACGCGAGTTAGAGCGTGGACAGACAGACGGCCAGACAAACCGAATTCAACAACTCTTTTCAACTAAGTTGAAAAGTGTTAAATAGAACAGAGTTTTATCTAAAAAAATTAAGTTTGGTTAAATAGACTGCGCCTTAATGAAAATTTCAATAGACTATATTTTAACTAGATTGTTTATTTAGGTAAATACAAAGTTGGATTACTGTAACAATATATGATTACAGTAAGTAATAAAATAAATAAAAGATACTCTAATAAAAGATTACTGTAACAACAGAGCAAAGAAAAAAAAAGAAAAAAGAAAAACCTATTCTCCTAAAAGACCAGAAACGAAGAAATTTTATATTTCTTAAATCAAAATTTTAATTATTGAATTTTTCGAAGAAACCAATTTTTTTTAATGAAATTTTAGAAACTAAAAAAAAAGTTTTTTTTAACCATTTGGAAAAATGGTTATTGTCCTCTGTCAGGGTAGGAAATCAAATACATATCTGAAGCGTTTTATTGGTTGAATCATCATTTTATTCGTTTTCTGATTGGTCTATACAGTAATCTGTAATTTCCCTTTACTTTCAACAGATATGGATACTTCTGTTGCCACTATGACAAAAAAGTAATAAAAACTACAAAAAAAAATTAATAACTCAGAAACAAATTGAGATACAGATTTCAAACAGATTGCATTTAAAAGTACATTTTTTTCTATACGACGGTGTAAAAAGTAATATTGCGGGACGTTTAGAAGTTTAAGAATGAAATTTCATTTAAAATGGGTCGTCAGATTTCTTGGAAATCTGACGATGGAAAACCCTTTTCCCGAACAGCCAATGAAATGCTTGGATAATACGTAAGTTTCAGGTGGATAATACGTAACTTTCAGGAAATCTGACGAGTCGCAGGCGATTTTTGTAGCTTGTAATTTTTACGAGTAATAACACTATTAACAATTAATCCATGGCGTACGTAATGTATGAGCAACTCCGTGCGATTTTTTATGTCTTAAATTTTAGTCTTTAAAAAAATCATTTTCCAAATGGTCGTTGTAATTTGTTAACTTGCATTTTTTTTTTTTTTTTTTTTTTTTTTTTTTTTGAGATATAAAATTTCTAAAAATGGTTTTATATGCATGAAGAGGTATTTACACATTTGAAATCTTATTCATCACATACGAAACGTCAACAAAATTAAACACCTTTCAGAAATGTTTTCAGTAAAACAATCATTGGATACAAATTTCTCTAGCTATTAAGGACATTGTTAATAATTTATACGATTTTCATCATTGATTTTATGTTTGTGACTTTTGAACTTTTAGAGGATAAAAGTCAAAGACAAATTACGTTAGTCTGACTGGTAACTTTGTAAAAGATTTCCTGAAATCTTTTTGCGTTCCGAGAAGTTTAAGCTTAAGCTTAACTTATAAAGACGTATTACTAGGAAGAAAAGCTTGTTTGTTTTAAAAACCTATGATTCAAGATATGGATTATAAAATTAAAAAAGGAAAAATAAATAAAAAATATTTTTTATATTGTTTTCAGAAAATAATAACATAGAAACCTTAAATATTTCTCTTTAGAAAGTGGTAATATATATATTATACTGCTGAGAAAAAAAATCATATACAGGGTAAGCGGAGGGGTGGGGGAAGAGGCATTGGGTGCAAATAGTATTTTTTATTTTTTACAATCTGATCATCACGGAGTTGCTCGGGCCCAGAATAATTAACTTAAATATACCTTTAATGAATGCTAGCGAAAATATTTCCAAAATAACCTAATATCTGGGGTCATATTGCTTTGAGCAGCGTACACTCTGGGATGTGCATGATTTTATATTTTTAAATAAAAAAAAACTATGCAAAAGGAATAAGAATCCCTGGTTATAGTGACTGCAAATTTAATTTCTGACGTTTACATATGTAAAACATTCAATTCTGAGGAAATATTCCTGAGAAAAGCTAAATAATATAAAACGCTCTGCCCCCATATCCTCAGTTAAACTCAGAATGATACCTCTCTTTGTTAAAAGTTTTAGGTTTCCTAGCGCATGCGTATAACCGAAAATGTGTTAAAGAAGAATGGGAAACTATCTTCAAAGTCACTGAGAGCCATAGAAAAGGGAGATTTCGAAAAGAATTTTTTTGAAAGACTTAATATTTTTAAAAATCAAAGACATCATTTTAAAAGTAAATGAACGCCTGTTAATTTATAAAAGCTCTGAGCCTCAGGTGATTTAGAACCTGTATTGGTCTATCCTCATTCAAGTTTTTATATCTGTATCAGTGATAGATTGTGTTAGGCATCGTACACACACACATAAAAAGAAAAAACTCCTTTCTTTTATTACTACAGACACGCAGGGATGACCGAGCTTTGCTCGGTCAAATTTAACTTTGTGTTCAACTCGATAGGATATTCTCACTGTATCATTCTCTCTGTATTATTGCTATAAAGCATGTTATATTATAACAGTATTACTTACAAAAACGATGAATATTAACAGTATGTAGTACATGCTTCTAAATTGTACTCTATTTATGCATTTAAAACAAAAGGACATAAATCGAAATTACATTTTTAGCTCAACTCTGATTGGTACACTGCAAAAAAAAAAAAAAAAAAACAAAACGACATTTTTACAGTACAAAGCTCGCGCACAAACTCGATTACAGTGAATGTACTGTATCTTTCTTTGGTTTCCTGACTATATAAACATGGAAAATACAGTAGTTGCGTAAAATTAACAGTTGGGAATTCGGACGCCAGCAGTTTTTGCTGGCGTCCAAATTGCCAGCACATTGTGCTGTTAATTTTACGCAACTACTGTATTTTCTATGTTTATATAGTCAGGAAACCAAAGAAAGATACAGCACATTCAGTGTGATCGAGTTTGTTATGGCAAATTTACAGTGGTTTTTTTACAGTGTATAACCATCTGTCTCGAGTCCTATTAAGAATTTCTAAAAAATTCTTTCAAATTCTGAATGCTTGTTTTCGACAAAAATAGCCAAATTTAGCGGCATCTTGCATTTGGAGCCAAGTATGTGTTTTGGCATTCGTAATCTTGAAAGTCGATTTTTTGGCCAAAAATTACCAATATTTCGCCAACTTCGCGGCTTCATGACCCTGACCCGTAGTGACCCAAAATGACGCATTAATCAAATCTGCTCGAACTTAGCTCAATGCCTGGTGATAAAAAACAGTAGGATACAAAATGTAGTCAAAATCATTTAAGCCATTTTATAGATAAAATTAGCTTGACCCGTAGTGATTCCAAAATGACCCACTAATATAATTTTCTCGAACATGTGATACAGCCGCGTTGTCTTCTCAAGACCGAAAACGATCTAATACAAAGTTCAGTCAAAATCGTTAGAGACTTTTTTTTTGTAAAATTAGCTCGACCTATAGTGACCCAAATATGACTCACTTATTTCTCAAACTTGTGACATAGATCAATGGTCTTGTACCCGGAAACGGCATAATACAAAATTTTGTCAAAATTGTTTGAGACCTTTTAGATACAATTAGCTTGACCCTGACCCATTGTGACCCAAAATGACCCACTAATGGAATATTCTTGAACATGCGACCTAGCCCATTGCTCTTTTTGAGCCCGAAAACTATAGAATTGAAAATTTAGTGAAAATCGTTAAGGCCGATTTTTAGGTAAAATTAGCTTGACCCGCAGTGACCCCAAAATGACCCAATAACCTAATTTTCTTGAACATGTGATCCAGCCCAGTGGTCTTCTCAAGACCGAAAACGCTCTAATACAAAATTCAGTCAAAATCGTTAGAGCCTTTTTTTAGATAAAATTAGCTTGTCCCATAGTGACCCAAATATGACCCACTAATCGAAATTTCTCGAACATGTGACCTAGCCGAATGATCTTCTTGAGTGAAAACGATAGACTCCGAAATTTCGTCAAAATTGATAGAACCGTTCTTTAGATATAACTTGACCATGACCCATTATGACCCAAAATGACGTACTAATCAAATTTTCTCGAACATGCGACCTAACCCAATAATCTTCTCAATCCCGAAAACGATAGAATACAAAATTTAATCAAAATCTTCAGAGCCGTATCTAGACAAAAGTAGTTTGACCCGTAGTGACCCAAAAATGAACCACTAATCGAAATTTCTCGAACATGTGGCCTAGCCCAATGATATTATCTTGTTCTGAAAAGGTAGAATACAAAATTTAGTTAAAATTGTTTGAGCCGTTTTTTAGATACAATTTAGCTCTACCCTGACCCACTGGGATACAAAATGACCCCCTCATGGAATCTTCTTGAACATGCGACCTAGCCCAATGATATTCTTGTGTCCGAAAATGGTAAAATTCAAAATTTGGTCAAAATCGTTAGAGCCTGTTTTTAGATAAAATTAGCTTGATCCAAAGTGACCCGAAAATGACCCACTAATCGAATTTTCTCGAACATGTGACTTAACCCAATAATCTTCTCGTAATCCAAAACGATAGAATACAAAACTTAGTCAAACTCGTTAGAGCCATTTTTTAGATAAAAAAGGTTTGACCCATAGTGAGCCAAATATGACCCACTAATCGAAATTTTTCAAACATGTGACCTAGCCCAATAGTCTTCTCATGCCCCAAAACGATTGGATGTAAAATTTAATTAAAATCGCTTGAGTCATTTTTTAGATATAATTAGCTTGACCCTGACACATTATGACCTAAAATGACCCACTAGTCGAATTTTCTCGAACATGTGACCTAGCCCAATGGTTTTCTCGTACCCGAAAATGGTAAAATACAAAATTTAGTAAAAATCGTTAAAGCCATTTTTAAGATAAAATTTACACACACACACACACACAATTTTTGCTCGTATTATGTAGTACTAGCAGGAACGACCGAGCTAAGCTCGGTCAAAATTAGCTTTGTGTTTATTTCGATATATTATTCCCAGTGAATCATTCTTGCTGTTTTAGATGCAATTAGCTTGAACGTAAGCCATAGTGACCCAAAATGGCCCACTAATCCAATTTTTTCGAACATGCGACCTAACACGATGCTCTTCTCGAGCCTGAAAACGATGGAATCAAAATTTAATGAAAATCGTTACTTGTTTTCTAGATAAAATAAGCTTGAGCCACGTTATTCAAAAATGACCCATTAACCTAAATTTATTGAACATGTGACCTATTCCAATGGTCTTTTTGTACTGTGAAACGGTCAAATCGTTTGAACCTTTTTGAGATACATTTAGCTTGACCCCGACTCATTATCACCAAAATGACCCACTAATAGAATTTTCTTGAGCATGCGACCCAGCCCAATGGTTTTATCATGTCAAGAAACTGTGTAATACAAAAGTTTTTCAAAATCGTTTGAGTCGCTTTTTAGATATAGTTAGCTTGATCCTGATCCATTAGGATTCAGAATGACCCACTAATTGAATTTTCTTGAACACGCGACCCTGCCGAATGGTCTTATCATGTCCGGAAACTGTATTATACAAACTTTTGCCAAAATGTTTTGTACCGCTTTTTAAATACAATTAGCTTGACCCTGTCCCATTGTGACCCAAAATGACCCACTAATCGAATTTTCTTGAACATGCGATCCAGCTCAATGGTCTTCTCGAGCCCGAAAACGATAGAATACAAAATTTAGTCAAAATCGTTTAAGCCGATTTTTCGATACGATTAGCTTGACCCTGACCCATTGTGACCCAAAATGACCCACTAATCGAATTTTCTCGAACATGTGACTTAGCCCAATTCTCTTCTCATGGCCAGAAACGGTATAATACAAAATTTGGTCAAAATGTTTTCAGCATTTTTTTTTAGATTCAATTAGCTTGAGCCAGACCCATTGTGACCCAAAATGACCCACTAATCGAATTTTCTCTAACATGTGATTTAGCCCAATGGTCATCTCATGCCCAGAAACGATATATTGTAAAATTTTGTGAAAATGTCTTGAGCCGTTTTTTAGATTCAATTAGCTTGACCCTGACCCAGACCCATTGTGACCTAAAACGACCCACTAATCGAATTTTCTCGAACATATGACTTAGCCCAATGGTCATCTCATGCCCAGAAACGGTATATTACAAAATTTTGTGAAAATGTTTTGAGCCGCTTTTTAGATAAAATTAGCTTGACCATATGACCCATAATGATCCACAAATCAAATTTTCTAGAACACGTGACCCATCCCAATGGTCTTTTCGTGCCAGAAAACGATAGATTACAAAATTTCGTCAAAATCGTTAGAGCCGTTATCTAGATAAAGTTAGCTTGACCCACGGTGACCCCAAAATGACCCACTAATCGAATTTTCTCGAACATGTGACTTAGCCCAATGGTCTTCCCGTAATCCAAAACTCTAGAATATAGAGTTTAGTGAAAATCGATTGAGCCGTTCTTTATATATAAATAGCCTGACCCTGACCCATTATGACCCAAAATGACCCACTAATCGAATTTTTTCGAACACATGACCCATCCCAATGGTCTTTTCGTGCCCGAAAACGGTAGGGTGCAAAATTTAATAATCGTTAGAGCCGTTTTCAAGATAAAATTTACATACACACACACGCACACCCACACACACAATTTTTGCTCGCATTATAGTGTAAGATAAGATAAAGCTGCTTTCTTGTTTTCGGGCAAATAAATACAAGCTCAATAGTATTAGCTACGTTTAAAATTATTCACTTTAATTTATTTTAAGCCTTTTATTTGAAGAATAAAAATAAAATAACTCGCTTAAAAAATACTAGCACTTATTTAACCGTAACTTTCAAATCCCGTGATTACCCTATATATATATACATATACTTTTTTCGATAAAATAATATAGAGCATTGAGGAAGTATTTCTCTAGACAAACTTTAATGTAAGAGTGATAAAATTTAAATTATCATCTTTCTTTTCAAGTATTAAACGTTTGAAAAGTCATTTACGAAGGTTTTAGAATAAAACTGTATCATTCATTTATATTTTGTTCCAAACATATGTTAATGTTTGTAATTTTTAGAAGGTTGACTAACATTATATTGGTAACAGATGTTCTACTATGTAACATTTTCCTAATCTGATTTAGAAATTTCTTGAGGAAATTAAATATTTTTCCTCTTTTAACACTTTTTAACATAGTTGAAAATTGTTTATAAATTCAATTTGTCTGTCTATCGTCTATCTCTTTGTCTATTTGTATTCTAACTCCAGTAAATATGTTTAAAAATTTATGCAATCAATATTGAGGTTTACTGTGGCATATTCGGTACTGAAAGTGAAGTGTGTAGAGGTTATATTTCGTTTACAGGAATACTCAAAAGAAACCTGTTACATTACGGTCTATAGGGAAAGTCGGTTACAACCTATCTTGATTCTTTTACACTATTTGAAAAATATTGAGCTTGATATATCTCAGTGAGGTGCACTTCAAACTGCTTACTACAGAAAATGGTCTGCAGAGCATTCATCATCCATTTACTGGGACATACAAAATGATTTAGTCGAAGTAGTGTCTATAAACAATAATTGGAGGAGTGCGTTTTCATTTGTGGTACGCGTTTTTAAATTTAACTAATTTTTTGCTTATTTCTTTGGTATGTACAATTCTATAGATCATATGCAGGACTGAAGAAAAAATCTCGAGTACATTTCTATTTATTACATTCCTTTCGAGTACATTCCGTTTTGCCGAAGAATAATTTTCAACTATGCTGTGCGTTTTCTAACTGAGCTAATTTTTAGCACACCATGTAATATATATACAAACCTATACACAGGGCTGAACAAAAGAATTTAGACATTTTTCGAACATTGACGGTAATTTCCGTAATTGGTTTTTCCAATGTGTTACACATTTTTCAAATTGTTTAGTTATATTAAATCTTAACTTAACCTTAATATAATCTTTTACCTTATTAAACTTTGAGGTTTTGTTACAGTATTCTGAATGTGTTGAAAAATGTGTCATAATCTATGATAGATGCATGATTTTTTTGGTGTTGTTTAACCACGTTTGTGGCGTGCTTAAACGTAATTATTTCTCTTTTTTTATTTTAAATTACACTAACATTGTTAAACATGGAACCTTTTATAAACTAAGCAATTGATAACAAAGCTACTTGTGAAGGTTTTAGATTTTATATGGTCGCTTTTAACTTTTTAAAAAAGCGTCCCATATCCCCACCTTTTCCCCTATACATACGTTCATGCATACAGATATTATAAATACGCCAATCGTTTTATTGCGAATTATCCTTTCCAGTGAACATAGTGGAGAGTCGCCATATTTGGACTGCTGATTTAAATGGACCGCTGCAATTCTGCCGTTAATTACAGAAAGAGACGCCATCTACCACTGAAATCCTACTCACCGGAATGACGTCATTTATAACTAGAAGAAGCTCCCGCATTCCATGCGCTGTTTTCTGAAAATTTAAAAAAACCCTAAAATTAGTTGTTTTAATCTAAGTTTTTCCTACGAAACGTAAGAGAATACTTTAAAACTACAAAGTTAGTTATAGGTAACGTAAGTTGTTATGTTTGCATATGCATATCTAAATTCATGTGTTTTTTTGCGCATATTTTTCATACGGATATGCTTGCTTTCATTTTTGTTTTTAGTCATGAGATTATCTGTTTAAAAATACGGCGTAGTTACCTTAATTGGACAAATTTGCGTTGCTTAAATTGAACCAGATACAGGATCATAAAAGTTATGAAGATATTGACCAGCAAGAAAGCTGGAGCAACAACACTCCACAAAAAGCCAAAGAATCATTAGAAATTCTATCTCCATTGCTAAAATCAGTAAAGTCAAAGTACAGAGGGAACCAAAGATATTTGTGCTAACATCTTCGGCATATAAAGTAAACCTTCAAATAAATAAAAAAAATCGACAAAAAGGAAGCTCTCAAAGCGCAAAAGCAATTAGAACATGAAGTTTTAAAAGACAGACTGAATTATATTGGAAAGAAAAAGAAGGAAGGGAAGAACTACAGACATAAGGTAAAGAAAACTTCTGTTTTTTTAAAAAAAGTCTAATGATTCATGGTATAAAAAGAAAAATCAAGGCAATGATGATTGGTTTTTCCTAATTTGTAAGAAAAATAAAATAGCAGAAATGATTCTGTGTTCAGATTGCCAAATATTGTTCCATACTGTGTGCGCTGCAATAAAACATGAACAAAAGATTTTTTGCGCAGGCCTTGCATCACTTCTTATATGATACTCAGGTAACTGGCAATTAGTTTCATAATTTCTATTCTTAATTACTTATTACTTTGATTTACATTTTGAATACATTTTGATTTAAAACAATTACTCTTACTTTCAGACATTTGATTTCAGACATTTCATTATATTTAATTGCTGTTGTTTTGTTTGATTGTTTCATTAATCCCAAACTTTGCTTTTAATAAAATTAGTTATATTCCCCACTCATTAAAGCAGCCTAATATTTTTTGGTCCGATTTAGGAGACTGGTGATACAACTTAGGCGACCAGTCGCTGAATTTGGACCACTTTTGACAAATTTTTCAAAATAATATTAAACTTAAAATTTTCAAAAAGAAATTGCATTAAAGATTTATTTAGTTAGTAAAGGAATAGATTGGCCAAGTAATGCGATATTTTGCAGATATACTAAAAATAAAGTGAGTTACACATGAAAATAAGCGAAGTGGTCCAAATTCGTCTGTTCTCCCCAACTTTCTCCAAAAATATCCCTACTAATTCTAAATATGTTACCAGAATCTTTTTTTTATAAATATTTATGTTAGTAAAGTTTTGTGCTCAATGAAAGTTATACTGTTCACATGGTGCATTTTTACTAAAAAAAAAAGGAATCAACAACTTTTTGCAAGTAACTTTAAGCGAATCCTTGTTTATGAAAAATGCCTTTTCTCTATTACATTTTATTACTAAAAATATCAACTTCAAGATGCTGTTTATGTTGCAGCGTGGACAATCATGAATTTCTAACCTGTGTGAATTTTTCTTTCTAATAAGAAAAAAACTTTTAAATTATTAAAAATCTCTTGGTACATTTAATTTAACCCTTATCGGTCCTATGTTACTTTCCACGTGACATGGGACCAGCATCTCTTACACGAATTTTATTCGATTTGCACTCCCCCCCCCCTTTTTTTTTACCATTTTTACTTGTACTTTGATAATGTGTAACAGAAATGTACTAGAGTATTTTAAAAATATAGAGGTGCGATCGACTATAGTGGATCGAACCTAGTGGAATATCGAATATAGTGGAAGCTAGCGACCGACAAGGGTTAAAATAAGTTCAAAGTCAGACCGTATTAGCAGCTTAGTACCAAAATATTCATTTTTAACTAGATATTTTCTGCTTTAAAATCAGATTACTTCAGAATCAAGAAGAAATGCATTCATATCTTCATATTTTTTCGTTCTTTTCGGCAAATGTTTAAATCAGATGACTATGAAAGCTCTTTCTAGAGCTAAAGTACTTTAAAATTCCAAGAATAGATAAAGAAAAAAACACAGAGTTTCAAATAAGAAAAATATTGTACGGTTTTCAGAATTTCGAAATATAAAAATAAAATGTTCCATTTCCAATGCAACTTAAAAAGAACATCGTATTCTTCCGAATATCATTTTAATTATTAAGGAAATATTCCAGAGAGATTGAATTATTTAGGGAACTTAAATACATTTTTTATATTTTTGTATTAAGAAAATGATTTTGAAAATATGTATTTACTAGATCTCTCTTTGGCATTTTTTGCTAATAAATCAAAACCTTTTATTAGTACTACACCGGCATACACAATTTGTAAAATCGTATATCTCAAAAGGATTTCTTTATAATGAAAATTGTTGTAGAACGTTTAGAATGTTCTTTAAAGATAGATTGTTATACGTGATGGTAAAACACATATAACCTTTCAAATGTTATTTACAATTTTACGAGGCTATTACCTTTCAGTTTTTAAAACTTTGCATCATATCAATGTAGGAAATTACTTGGCGCAATACAATATGATTAAAAAACAACGTTTAAAGTACAAAAACAGTTTATTTCTTGTTTCAAACTAGTTTCGGTAGTCATAGCGTACCATCATCAGTGCAAAATATGATTGCTGAGAAAAGAAAATTACTGAAATATGTATAGGAGAAACAGATTCAATGATGAAGTTTATTAGCGAAAAAAATTACAGGAAATTTTAGGAAATAGCCAATGTAATCTTGCAATATAATGATTACATTACGACCCTTTCCTAAAATTTCCTATCGTATTTCTATTGGCATTCTATTGGCTAATAAACTTTATCTTTGAATCCACCTCTCTTATATTGGGGGAGCGGGGGGGGGGGGAATTCGTAATTTGCAAACTGTAAATACATAAATTTTAAAACAATAGAGTAAAGCAAATATTCATTTATAAAAATATGTATCTATTCCAAAATTACAGCCAAAAGATTATCTGAGATTAAACATTTTAAAAAACAACAAAAATAAATGCAGAAATTTAAAATCGCAAAAATTGAAAAAATTAAAAATTCCGTAAAAATTGAAATTGATAATGATGTAAGTTTCCCCGAAAAGTTATATGTTTTTTTTTTTTTTTTTTTTTTTTGTCTTTGAAACAAAGTTTTTGAATTCGGAAATATGAAAAAAAGGGGAAAATTTTGTGAAAAAATGGAAAATTCTGCAATTTACGGAATTTTTTCTGCGTTAAAGTACGGAAATAGTACTGGCGTCTCGATTGCCAATACAATTTCCATTTTTTAACGGATTTTCTTTTACAGTGTAGCATTTATAGCTCGTTTACAGGGACAGTCAAAATATTTTGAAACATTTCGGACAATATCAAAAAATCATTTCAAGTGCATTTTGATGACGTTACACCATTTCAAACAAAATGAAACTAATATGTATTTATAAAGTGCACTGAAACATGTTTTCTGTGAAATATAGAGTGCAAAACATTTATTATTCATTCATAGGGTCACATACAAGCGGTTACACAATGGTCTATGGTTTGAGGTGTATTTTAATAATGTTATACTATTTCCAACATAATGTAATTTATGATATGCACTCAATGTTTTTTAAGAAAAGTATGGTGTGCATTGCATAAATCGTTCATTTACAGGGACACAAAAAATAATTAGGTTACAGTATTGTCTATGAGAGATAATTGGTGAAAGTGCGTTTTGAACTTTAGTATACGTTTATAAGTTTAACTAAAATTTGTATAGTACGTGGTGTGTATAAATTCTGTAGATCGTATACAGGCTACACAAAACATTCTTAAGTATTACTGACAATGGAAGGGAATTGCATAAGGGTATCTTTTAATTGTGTTATACATTTTCCTTCTGAACTATATTTAGTATACTAATAGAAGTTTGTAGAATACTAGGGGGCTCGGCCCCCTACGAGCTACGCTCGCCAACCCCCCGTTCAGACACTGCAGTCTCTAAAAGCACGCTAATTTGATCGATTTTAAAAAGATTGTGGAAGATTGAATTATAATTAAAAAACAAAGGCGATCTCCCTATAAACGGGTTTCTATTCATTTCTCTTTGATTGGGGAATTTTACGGAAAAATCAGCTGCTGTTAAAAGATACAATGGCATTTCAAAATCATCTAATATAAAATGAATTAAGTAAACAGAGTCTTTGTCTCCCGGTATTTTTTAACAAAGCCCTTTTAAATAAGACATTTTAAATATATCGTTTTTAATCTGACGTAATTTTCACCAAACCTTTCTTTCCCTTTTTAATATTCACGTGAAAATACTTTTATTAGAAATGAAATATTATTTGCGCTGTCCAGAAAAAAAAAAAAAAAAAAAAAAAAATGAAAAGTTCATCTCAAAATATCAAGTAAATGTCTCGCGCTATTTTTAAATTTAAACTGTTTTGCAATATTATTTTTTGTTCATTTTACGTAATAAGTGTAATGTGACGTAAATGTGATGTAATTTCTTCTATTTAAGACTTCTAACGCATGTTAATGAATTTATTATTTTGCAATATCCTTTCTCTGTTAAAATTCACGTGTAATTATAGATGAAGTAATTTTCAATAAGTTCCTGCTTTTTATACGTAATTATTTAATTCTAATTTGAAAGTTTTTCTTTTCTGTTTATAATAGTCACGTGTAAATAAATTTTTAATTTGAAGCAAACATTATTGTTTCCTTTGTTTATACAGTTGGCAACAGGTTAAATTAGTACAATTTTCTGAAATAAGTAAAAAATATCTCTCGAAATGCTGAAAATTTGAATTTAAAATAGAAATGAAACCTCGAAAAATGAGTCAAATTAAAAAAAAATTAATTCTGCACACCGGGAAATTATAACGTATAAAATGATCTAGAAATTATTAAATTCCGATGTATAGTTTTCGCTCCTATAAAACTTTTTTAGTGGAACGATTTTGTCCAACTTTAGCATTAAATATCTCTTAAAATAATTCTCCGATTTGAAAACTGTCTGCATCAGCGTGTTTATCAAACATTTCTGTATAATACTACCAATTTTCATATTTTTGTATGCATTATTTTTCTTAATATTAACGAAGAAAGACCTCCGGTCACAAAAAATTCAAAACCGGCGGCGGCCGAGACAGCGGTAGTTACTTTTTTTAGAATAGAGAGATAAATAAATTCATATACAAGGGCTATACACAGAGAACATTACATATTGTAGTTTATTGCTAAAGCTGGATTTTTAACCCAGCAGTCGGCAGTAGTTGCGTGTTGGTCTTTTTGTTGCCCATATAAATTATCTTCTCCTAACTCATATCCCCTTACAAATACAATGGAGAACTAACAGGTAGCTGATTTTAAATGTTTCTTCAATACCATAGTAAAGTAAGAAGACATCTCTGTTTTTCCTTCAGGTATATATTTACAAACGAAGTTGAAATTCGTGAAAAAGTCTCCGCAGCGATCACTAATGTCAGTTCACTTTTACTTTTTCCCATTATTAAAAATCTCATGAATAAAATGTATAACTTAAGTAAACTTCAAATTTATAACTTCATTGAAATGAAATATTCGAAATTAAGTAAAAAAAGTTTCTTATTAGCCCCCGGTTTGTTATTTCTTTCTCCCAGAAATTAAAATGTCGTCTCCAAAAAATAACGTTCCTTTGTATTAGCCCGCCGTAAAACAAAGCAGATGTATCATTGTACTGTTAAATACCCTACTGTAATTTTTTATGCTAAGCATCGCACATTTTCAATTTTTATACCGTCGTATTGGAGAAAAAAGTACTTTTAAAATCAATTTGCTTGAAAATTATGCATCTCAAATTATTTTTGAGATATTATTTTTTTGTAGTGTTAACGAACTTTTTGTTTAATTTTGGCAACTCAAGTACTGCATTTCCTTAGAACGTAAATGAAAAATCGTTGAAAATAGCAATTATATCTTTTTGTTGCCATTTTCCCATAAAAGCTGGAAAAAATTAATTAAAATACTTTTAATTACTTTAAAATACTTTAAATTTAAATTATTAGTTTTGAAAAAATATAAATGAACGATTTCTGATAAAATATGGAACAAGCTAACATATGGATAAGCTAAATTTAATTTTAAGTATGTATATTAATATTACAAACAAATGAAGCATATGAATCATTAGACAACCGATATTTTTGGCGAGTTTCTTGCTGATTTCTTTTTGTTGGATTTGTGTATTATTCTGAGATAGTGACGTCCTATGCATACTTTATTGTAGATGTTGTTTATGACTGGATCGTAAATGAGGAATTTTTTAGCGGATGTCGTCGTTTTATATAAAATAAACTCGCGTGTTTTAAGTCTTAAAACTGAACTACAGTGGAGTCCCGATTATCCCAGTGCCACTTTATCGAGTTTCCGCTTTAACCGTGTTGTTTTCTTCTAATGGACAGATGGCTTCTATTATTATGCGATAGAAATTATAAATGAAGTGTTAGGTGAACATGAAAGAGCAGTCGTAAAAAGTTATAACTCTGATTTTCTGGTCAGAATGAGATTTTTTTTTTTAATTTAGTACGTTTACATTTTATCAAATAAATACAAAACTATTTTAGCGTAATTTTTTTTGCGTTTTTCTAGTTCATTTTGTAACATTTTAAAGTGATTTTACCAAGGAATTTGAGAAAAAATTTTTCAGCCATAAATTGGCTTATTCAGCTTAATGTTTCACTATTTTGAATATAATTAATCCTGAAATAATTAGTATAACTATGGTGTTTTTAATGGTTTCTAGCAATATCTGTAGTTTTGTATATTAATTTCGATTTCTGTTAGATAGGTAGTAAAACAGATCCTGTCTTTCTTGTGGTAAGTATCCCGATTAATCGATTAAAAATGGTATAAAAATATAGGGAACAGCCTTGCAACTTATGATTGTACTGAATACATTTTTGTTGCAAAAATGTGTTCTTAATAAACTTACAGTTTGTGTGTAATGGAAGTTATATTTTTGTAAACAACCGACGCACTGTGAAACTTCGATTAATTCGCAGTCACGGAACCGTTGAGAAATAAGATAACAGAATGAAAATATTAGCGCCCATCTATTCCCACCCCCTACCAAACAATGTTGGTGACCTACGACGATGATTAAATATTAGCATAGGACTATATTATATAAATCATGATTAGAATTAAAAACAGGCCTATTATAGCTCCCTAGCTCTCAAACTATTAATTTATAAAGTAAAAAATATTATTGTGTTTAAAACTATCAGGCTTCTCCCGATAAGCTGATCGATTTCTACTAACGAACCTTAAAAGGGTCCGGAACACAAAAATCTTCAAATTTTCTAAAAATATTTTATTGCAGTAAAAATTTATCTGCTTTTTTTCTGCTTAAAATGATGCTTGAATGCTCTTTATTAGAACAGAACATATTATTTTTTTCGTTTTGGTTTGTTTTCAAAATCTAATTTTCAAGCAATGGTTGAAATGCAAAACGACTTCTTGTGAAAATGCGTTTTCTTCATGACAGGTTTTTTAATATTTTATCATAATTAAATTGTAATAACTCAAGAAGTTAAAGATATATGTTTCAAATTTGGAACGTGTCTTTTTCAATTAGATTACTTTAATTTTCATTCAGCAAATTTGAAAAAAATATTTACTTTTGAAAATATGATTTTTTAAAAAAAGCTACGTAATTTTTTCTTTAATTGTTATTTTAAATTTTTTTAATTTTTTTAATTAATATTTTTAAAAATGTTGAATCAAAATTAAACTTATATATTTTTGTTTATTTAAATGACAAAAAATTGAAATTCTTCAAATAATATTTCGAGTTATAACAATTTTAAACTACCCCACTTTTTTAATAAATTTTAATTTTTAAATTTTTTTTAAAAATTATGAGAAGTTTTATCATATGATTTTGTTTACAAATGATATGGTTAACCATCACAAAAAAACTCAAAATTTTAACTCAATTAATAAAAATTGTTTTAAAATGTGTCCATGATCCCCTTAAATCAAGCGAAATACGTCAGTGAATTTAACCCAGTGTTTTAAAGCAATTTGGACTTCTACTTGGAATGCCATTCTGCATTGCAGAAAACGAAACAGACGCTATTGCGTTATTATGTTTTCTAATGCGTCAGACTGGATTTGTACTGTTGTTGACCAACTCTTTTGCACTGTAAAAAAAAACGACATTTTTACAGTGCAAAGTACTGTTCATCTCGCGCACAAACTCGATCACAGTGAATGTGCTGTATCTTTCTTTGATTTCCTTACTATATTAACATGGAAAATGCAGTAGTTGCGTAAAATTAACAGCACAATTTGCTGGCAATTTGGACGCCAGCAATTTGTGCTGTAAAAAAATGCGTCCAAATTGCCAGCTCATTGTGCTGTCAATTTTATGCAACTACTATATTTTCCATGTTAATATAGTCAGGAAACCAAAGAAAGATACAGCACATTCACTGTGATCGAGTTTGTTCTGGCAAATTTACAGTGTTTTTTTTTACAGCGTGCTTGATCATTTGCAGTAGGATATGGCAAAGAACGATACATCGATATGCAAGTCTCAGCGAAACCTAGTAGAACTTTTTAAAAGGGATAATATTTTACAATCAGTTTACCTAATTACAGAAATTTCCCCTTATCTTCAAAATCCCCAATTTGCATTTTATTTACATGTAGTAGAATCTATTATATATATAAAATCCAAACGGAAATTTCGTTCCGAACGCCGAGATTTCGAGTTCTACCGCATGGATTTTTACGGAACTTATACCGTTAGATAGGTATCGTTCCAGGGAAGGTTTTAAGCTATAACACATGATTCTACCTAGATTAGTTATAGAATTATTACGGAAAATTCTATTATTTTGGACTTTGTTACTTCATATTTCCTTAAATATCTGGGCTCCTATTGGTCGTAGAGCTTAGATCTCGCGCCAAAAGTAGCTCCGGGGCACCAAAGCAAACTTTTCCCCGCAATTATTTTGCCGTCTTCCGATTTCCTCTAACTCTATTAGGGGCCCGCGTAGGGCCCCTTTAAAATATTTTTCGTAGTAATTTCAGCAATTATCTTAAATTATTGGTTAAGACCGCCACTCTCCCGATTCATGTATCTACGGAAAGGTTGCATGAAGGAGTTTCGTACAGATACGCTTTCGTTAAGAATAGAGTGCGCTCCCTGGTGGTGGAATGTGGAACTAACATAACGCGATATTGTTAAAATTAGGAAATCTAACAATGCGATCTGTTTTAAACTTTGAGATAGTTCATAACACATAATCTATTATCTATTCTATCTATTCTATCTATTATATATATAAAATCTATTATATATATAAAATCCAAAAGAAAATTTCGTTCCGAACGCCTAGATTTCGAGTTCTACCGCATGGATTTTTACGGAACTTATACCGTTAGATAGGTATCGTTCCAGGGAAGGTTTTAAGCTATAACACATCGTTCTACGTAGGTTAGTTATAGAATTATGACGGAAAGTTCTGTTATTTTGGACGAAAGGGTTACCATTATTTTATTGGCGATGAATTTTTTGATAAATGAATTGAAATGGCTGTACATCGCGGAAAAAAACTGTTACTAATTTTATTTAAAAGGAAAAAAAAAGAAAAGAAGAGAGAAAATGAAAAAAAAAATGACGAGTGGTAATATTGGAAAACGAAAATATCGAATTTAAACATGAAAGAGAATGTTTGTAATGCTTAAAAATTTATTCAATATGAAAGATTGCAGTTTTAAACTATATTTGGCAATTTATCTCTTGCGTCCGGTTAAATAAAATGCATCAGAAAATTTTATAAAATAATATCTGAGTGACAATTTTGTTTTTGTTTTTGATTTCTTTTAAATTTACTTTTTATTTTTATTTAACTCGACCATCATGTGACATACAGAAGAAACTAGCACATGTAATTATAAAAATGACGATACTTGTGAGTTACATATTGTATGTTTTTTGCGATTTCATTTTATCGCCAAACGATTTAATTTTAAGCCAAAAATGCATGAGCGTGCCATCGGTTTGAGCGACGTTCACAATATTGTTTATTTGTTAATAAACGACAGCATTTTCTGGAAATACCCAATTCTACTTATATGTATATATATAATTCAAATGGAAATTTCATTCCTGCTGCTTATAACTCGCGTTCTGCTGAACGTACACTGTTAGATAGGTAATTTTTCGGGAATTTTTTAGTACATAACACGTCGTTCTACGTTTCTTGGCATTGAATTATGGTTTAAAGATCTTTAATGAGATGAACCTGATAATGGAAGATTAGCTTCTTTAAATGATTCTGCCCAATGTATTTCGATGGAACTTGGACTGTTAATTAGATAATTTTCCAGGGCGTTTTCAGTATACAACATGCCCTTCTATATTGTTCAGCCATACCGTTTTTGGGAAAATTCTGTAGTCTCGTGTACGCAATTATCACAATAGCCTTTTTAAAAATTAAAATAAACGGTTTTTGATAGAATTTGCATTATTAGTTTGACAATTTTTCAGAGATAGTTTTAGTATATAATATATTGTTCGACACTGTTTAGTCATAGAGCAATGGGTTAAATTCTGTAATTTTCCAATATAGCTGCGAGTTGGAAAAAATGGGCTTGGCGAGACAAGGAAAGTTTTCATCCATATTTTCTGTTCAGTAATTAGATAATTTATTTACTATAAAGAATAAATTTATCTCTTTTTTATATAAAAACAGATGTAAATTGTATATAAATAACAAAAATATTAATATTCATAAATAAAAATTTATATAGGAATATATATATGAATACATATTTTAAAAAGCTTAAAGTTCATTTTATTTGTTTTTATAGCTGTTCATATCATTTGGCCACAAATCTCACTTTCTTAATCCCGAATTGCGCCAAGCTTTTTAACATCTAACAGTACCCATTGATCTTAAAATCAGGAAAATTCGAAAGTAGATGTAGTTTGTAAAGTATGCATAAATTAAGGAGATAAATTACGTTATCGAATCCATAGGCAATTGGCATATTTGGTACCGATAAGTTACATAATTGAGTCTACTTACAATTGGCGTATGTTACCTGGCGTGGTTTGGCGCATAATTAACTTAGGAAAAGGTTTAAACTGATTCTGTGTTTTTAAAGCGGAGCTATTCTATAACCGAATTAGCACAGAATTCGCGTAATTTGAAAGAAAACTTTTTGGCGACCTTTTCCTATTTTTACGTTATACCAACACCATACCAAATTGTATGCTATTGCGCCATTTATTTCAATCCTAAATGTGCAAAATTTTTTTGGTAATGTACAGTATAGGGATCTTGGCGAAACAGAGAAAATAGCTTAGCTGAGAGAAAATTTGGAAACATATTTTCTGGCAACCTATTCACTGTTTCATTTCATATAAACAAGCATTTTTTTTTCTATTTATACAATTTATTTAACATAAAGATGAAATTTATCTAATTTTAATTAGAAACAGAAGTAATCTGTATATAAAAAACATTTATAATATACATATATAAACAAACAAAAAATTTCATCAAGTTTGTTTTCTTAACTGTTTATATCAATTGACAATAAATCTCACTTTCTGATGCCCGAATAGCGCCAAGCTTTAAAAAAAACGCCAAGGCGCCTGTAGTGGAAAAGAAAAGTACCAAATTTTATTCCAAACGATGCCAAACTTTGGGGCTTGATATTTATTCAACGCGAATTTCTTTTGGCTTTAATTATTATTTATTCGTAACACTGCAAAAAATTTTAATTTACTATTTTTTGAAGATGGAAGTATTTTTTATTATCAAGTAAAATTAAGTTATAACTTCATTTTTCGCTGAATAAAACATGGAAATGTTTACTGCAGTGCCAAGAGACACTTAAAATGTCATGCGCGTAGTTGACGATTTTGAAAAAAAAAATATTTTATAATATTGGAAACCACAGCAAATTGGCTCATTTTAACGACAATGTTTTGGTACAAAATGAAATATATTTGTTGTAGACATAATAGTAAATCTCAATACTCGCCGATTGAAAAGTCTTTAAAATTATTCAGCAGAGACAACGAGAAATAACTTGCAGTTTCATAAATTTTAATAATCAATATTCTTATCTATCTATCTATCTACTTCTGCTTCTACTATATATACTAGAGTAAAATGGAAATGGGAAATTCGCCCCGGTTGCATATAACTTGAGCTCACCTGAATGGATTTTGATCATAATGATAGTTAGATAATTTTCCAGGGAAGATTTTAGTATATAAAATATCGTTCTACGTTGCTTATACATACAATTATGTTTTAAAGTTATATAATCAGACGAACCCGATCATGAAAGATTAACCTTTTTAAAAGATTCAGCCGAATTGATTATGATTGAATTTTCACTGATACTTAAATAATTTTTCAGGCAGAGTTTTAGTATATACTATACCCTTCTGCATTGCTTAATAATAGAGGTGTGGTGGAAAGTTGTATAATCAGTTGAACCCGATTATGAAAGTTTAACATTTTTTAAAGTTCTACAGAACGGATTTTGATAGGAATTTCATTTTAGTTACATATCTATTCAGACATGGTTTTAGTATTTTGCATATTGTTCTACGTTGCTTAGTCATAAAGTAATGGCGGAAAGTTCCATAATCATATGAAACCGATTATGAAAGATTAGACTTTTCAAAAAGTTCTAGATGGTGGATATTGATAATACTTTCTTTGTTGATAAGACAATGTTTGCGGAGGTTTTAGTTTATTGCGTATCATTCTACGTTGCTTAGTTACAGAATTATGGGGGAAAGTTCTATAATCAGATGGACCCCTTATGAAAGATCAACCTTTAAAAAAAGTTTTACTGGATGGATTTTGTCCGTTTGTTTGTTTGCATTATTACAAGTAGTTATATAATTTTTCAGGGTTTGTTTTATTGTATTGCGTATTGTACTATCTTTCTTTACCAATCCTACTGTTATTGATCAACTAAAAGGGTTAAAACTTTAATAGCTGAAAATTTGTCTACACATTAGAAAATATAATAGCACATTGGCGTTCTTATCGTTTTCAGCAGTGCGAAAGGACATTCCAGGTAAGGTTCCATATTGCTTTAAATCACAATGTCAAATTCAATGATACATTTTGTTTAATTCAAGGTTCATTTGGATAAGCAGACCAGCGTAGCGGGCATAGCCTGCTAGTATCTAAATAAAAAACTATCTAGTCAGGACATTATATATGTGCGATTCATTTTGTTTTCTTATTGCTTTAATTTTTAGCAGTTTTTCGAATAAAAAAAAAGTAGAAACAAAGGTATTAGGTAGATAAGGCGCATTTTTTGTTCCCCTGATACCGCAATCCCCCCCCCCCTTTTGTAAGATGTTTTATAACTGTGTTAGACTGTATATCTCCTTCTTCTGTGATCAATATTTGTTTTATAATTATTTAAATGTGTTATACAAAATAAAAAAAAAATTATTTATAGAATTTTAATTTATTATTAAACAGATATCGATAATAATAAACAGCATAATAATTAAAATAGTGGTACAAAGATCAATCTCTTTTACACCAATACTCAGTGATTTCGTTCTATAAAATCTTTTCGTATTATATATACAAATAGAATTAGAATTTACGCATTTTAATATGGCTCTGTCAGTTTTAGCGATCGTTTTGAATTCATTTTCACTAATCGAATCTAATCGAGATTTTGAAAGGAACCTGTCAAGTGCAGCCTTATTCCAGATTGGCCGCTATATGTCAAAGAGTCAGATATTCCCAATAGAGGAAACGCACTTTTTCTCAAGTACAATTATTTTTTCTTTTAAATGTATAATTTTACAAAGAAAGAAACTACCTTGAAATAATTTTACATGTTAAAATATTGTCTCTATTCTAATAGAATATAACTTCAATTTAACCTGACTAGAAATTTTTCTATAATTAATGATTTTAAATATTATTTTTTTTTTATTTAATTTGTGTTTAATTCTTTTTTCTTTCAAGATTCATAATAATTAAAAAGAATCCTGAACAAATATTTATTTATTGATTCTAATTATAGAGCGTTTATATTATGATTATTGTTAGTAAACAACCGACGTGCTATGAAACTTCACTGTAAAAAAAAAAAAAAAGGACTAAAACACAGAGATTTTACTGGCAATCGAGACGCCAGTACTACATCCGTATTTTAACGGAAAATTTCAGCCATAAATTCCAGAAAAACGGAAAATTTTCTGGAATTTATGGGGAGAAATTTCTGTTAAGATACGGAAATAATACTGGCGTCTTGATTGCCAGTAGAATCTCCGTTTTTTAGTCCCTTTTTTACAGTGTTATTATTAATTAATTCTCAGTCACGGAACCATTGCCGAATATGAGAACAGACGGAAAATATTAGCATCCGTTTGCCTCCGTCCCTACCAACAACGGTTGGTGACCTACGCGATGATTAAATATTAGCATAAGACTTCATATTATATAAATCGTGATTAGAATTAGAAAATGGTCTATTATAGCGCCCTAGCTCTCAAACTAAAAGTAAAAAAAAAGTTTTTAAAGTAAAAAAAAAAAAAAAAAAGTGTTTAAAACTATCAGGTTTTTCTCATTACGCTTATCGTTCCTCCTAACGAACCTTAAATCAAGCTAAATATATCGGTGAATTTAACATTTTGTTTTAAAGAATTATGGACCTTTACCTGGAATGTCCTTCCGCATTCCCAACGATGCAAACGCCATTGTGTTGTTTTGCTTTCTAAAGTGCCAAATCGGTTTGAGTTATTAAGGACCAACTCTTTTATTTGGTCATTTACAGTAGGATTTGGTAAAGAATGATAGAGCGATATACAAGTCTCATCAAAATCCGTTCAATAGAATATTGTAGGGCTAATCTTTCATAATCGGATTTATTTAGTTATAGAACTTTCCTCTTAACTTCAAATTTGCATTTTATTTATGTATAGTAGAAGATGTAAATGAAAAACCAACTTGTCAGAATATTATATATGTACAGTCATGGAAAAAAAAAGTAAACACCCCCTACTAGCTCCTCAATAAATTATCGTAGAATAAAGTTACAGGTACCGAACGATTGGAAATAAAGTCTACTTTTAAATGATGTATATAAAATTTTCTTAGGGGGCCATCTCCATATTAAAACGAACCCAAACCTTATATTTTTCAATCGCAATACTCAATTTTAACAAGACAGTTCAAATCTTGGGTTTAAACTATGCCTAGAAACCAAATTTCAAATTGAATAATATAAAATTGAATGATAAGTTTTTGAATTATAAACATTCAAAATTTAATGCTTCTAATGTTAAATTACATTTTCATATTTTTATTAATATCTCCTTTAATTATACTCCTAATGTGCTAATTTTTGTGTAGCAATAATACTAAAATATCCAAACATAAATACGGTGAAATTGCAATTTTTGTAATCTTATGATATGAATTATGAATTATGAAATTGATATTCGAAAAAAAAATATGAATTGCAACCTACAATTTTTTGATGGATTTAGATCAAGTCCTGCTTTATGGAAATCCGAAATTTCACATTTTTCTTCCAAGTAGTTTTCAAATTATGCTTGGAAAACGGCAAAATGATAGTTTAAGGGACTGTCTATGATAGAAGTGATCAGATATTTTGAAATTTCCGATGCTATTCTGTAATCTAGCAGTTTTCAATGACTGCTTGAGCGGTGCTTAAGATGTCTTGATCAAGAAGGAGGCTCTCTCGGTCAACAATCTAGAAAGGAACTTCAATTTGGATACAGCTCCTAAAATACACTCGTTTTAAAATAATTAATTTCTCGAAAATTTATCGTTCGAATTGCATAAAAATTTCATTTTAGGCTAATTGAAGGGTGTAGAGTTCATTTATGCTGTCAGAATTGTGTACTGCTATTGAGAAAAAAACAAAGTTATAGTTCGTTTTAATATGTAGATGGCCCCCAAAGAAACTTTTATACACATCATTTAAAAGTAGACTTTATTACCAATCGTGTAGTACCAGTAACTTTCTTCTACGATATTTTTTTTTGCAGAGTTAGTAAGGGGTGTTTACTTTTTTCCCCCACGACTGAACAGTTCGTTTTGTTTTCATATATATTTAGTTTTCAACACTTATTCGAATAAAACAAGAACGAAAAATCATGCGTCTAGCATATATTATGTAACACTTTCCAACCCATTCATAATACCGCAATAAAACTTTACCATTTATCAAGGTGAAAGATGTTGTCTAAACGAACAATTTGGAATACGGATAATGCATTTGAAAATCCATAATATGCTTAAAAAACTTCTAGCAAAACTACTCAGGTATGTAATAAAGGATTAGTTAAATTTAGTGGCGGAACTCCAGTAGAAAGTCCCTAAAAAAAATAAGATACTACTGAATGTTTGGCGCAAAAATACGAAAGCTTCACGCGATTTGGCCAGCAGGATTTTGCCTCGCCAAAAGCAAATGATTTTAATGAATCTGAAAATTCCTTGTTAATTATTTTTTTAGAATGTGCGGTATTTAATGAATTTAATCTTAACCAATGAAAGAGTTTATTATATATATATATCTATATTTTCTATTACACATGCATGTTGCTTGTCGGTGTAGTTATTTCAATTTATCACTGGAAAAATATTTTTTATGTTTTTCAATTTGGAAATATCTATTTTAAATTATAGTCAGCTGTAAGTATAGATTTTATTTTTAATTATTTAATTATTATTTTTTTATATTTTTCACGCTTCAAATAATTACTCGTTAGTATTATTACATTTGCAGCAATATTAATTTAAATTGTTCTATAAAGTAATAAATAATTCACTTTTTTATGATTACCGATTTGAATAAAATTTTGCCATTGCTTATCCTCCTATCCAATATTTTAAAAATTCTAACGCCTATTCAAAAAATAAAGCCCACATGAACAATTCTGCCGTTATACATTTCCATATAGAATAAGTCGTTGTTCTCATAACAACAAAATCGAATCGATACTTCTCAATCCGACTTATTTTCGAGCTTGAAACAATCTAAATCAATTTAAACTTTGTTTTAAATCGTAAAATATGATAGTTAAATTGCATTATAAATACACACATATATATATATTTAAAACAAAACTGTAGTTAAAAGAAACTAAAAATAACTAAACTAAAGCTATTTAAATTAAATTTATTTAAAATCCTCAAAGAGTATTCGACATAAAAGCGTGTTTTTCGAAATTTTATTTCAACGCCAACCGTGATACAGCGCCAAATGAATGAAATTTCATAATTTTTTATGGGTGCTCTATCGAGGTTCCGCCGATTTTTTTATAAACATGTATATCCACTTGAGAAGAGCATTCTGAATTTTTTTGAGCTATCTCGAAATATTCCCCTATGGGAACCTTCCTTATCAGTGATTTCGTTCCAGAAAATTCTTTCATATTATATCCATATCTAAATGGAATTAGAATTTACGCATTTTAATATGGCTCTGTCAGTTTTAGGGATCGTTTTGAATTCATTTTCACTGATCGAATCTAATCGAGATTTTGAAAGGAACTTGCCAAGGGCAGCTTTATTCTAAATTGGTCGCTATATGTCAAACAGTCAGATATTCTCAATAGAGGAAATGCACTTTTCCCAAGTAGAAATATTTATTCTTTAAAATATATAATTTTGTCAAAGAAAGAAATTATTTTGAAATAGTTTTACTGATATTAAATTATCGTCTGTATTTTAATAAGACAAATTTTTGTATTTGATGTCTTACGCCGTATTATAACCTAACTAGAAATTTGTCTTTAATTAAAGATTCTAAAAATCATTTATTTTTTAAATTTCATTTTACTCTTAAAATTTTAATAATAATAATATTAATAATTAAAATGAATCCTTAACTTTTATTTATTTATATTAATTATAGAGTGTTTATATTATAATTATTATTATTCCTTAAATGTATAAACTGCTGTTATAAATACTGAAAACAATATTTTAAAAGCATATATTTTTATGAAATTTGGTGTTTTTCAGGCGAAACTTTTTTTTATTACTTGATTGAACAGACCGTTTTATAAGTTTAATAAATTTTAAAGACGGAAATGTAGATTGTTTTTGCTTATTTACAGGATATATTTTTTAATTGTAGGTTTTTCGCTTATTTACAGGGTACATTTTTTAACGAAATTTTATTTAAAAGAATGTTTCAATGATTTTATTTTAAACGAAATTTAAAAAAAAAAAGGTTTTTGAGTAAAAAAAGTTGAGGTCTTCTAAAAAAAAAAAAAAAAAAAAAAAAAAAAAATATATATATATATATGTAAAACATTTTATACTGTGTTGCTTCTTAAAAAGCTTCAGAGGTATTTCTAAAGCATATTGTTATTAATATTTATTGTATTTCAATCATCAATAAGATTACTTTTTTCGTGATAGCTTGCCATGAAGACATAATTCTTGCTTTAAAAAAATATACAAATATATTTCTTTATGCTGCATTGCTTCTTAAAAACCTCAAGAGGTAACTCTTAACTATATATTTTTTTAATATTCATTGTATTTGAATCATCAATAAGATTGTATTTTTCATGCTAACGTGTCACGCAGACATAATCCTTGCTTTCAAAAAATAAATAAAAATAAAACATTTTATACTGCTTTGCTTCTTAAAAAGCTTCAGAGGTATCCCTAAACTATATTGTTATTAATATTCATTGTATTTTAATCATCAATAAGATTTTTTTTTTTCGAGATAACTTGCCATGAAAACATGAAATGGCCGCCTGGAATAAAAAAGCGAAGTGATCCGCCTGGAGCTGTTGATGATAGTCACATGACTTAGGCTATTATTATAGAGATTGTTTTCAATTTTAAGAACAGAGCAAATAATAATATTTCCTAACGATTAAGAATTTATTTTCACGTGACTATTAAAAACAGATTTTTTTTTTTTTTTAATTACTATTAAATGAGTACGTGTTAAAGGCAAGAAAATATTGAAAATTATGTCCTGAAAATTGTATTTACACGTGAATATTAAAAGGGAAAGGAAACTTTAAAATAATAAATACATTAATATGCGTTTAACCCTTTCACGAACAAGGCACTTCTATTCGTAAAATCTTGAAATCAGTGAATGGCACCAGAATTTACAAACAAATTTCGAAATACAAAAATGCTTTTGTTCACTTACTTAATAAAAGGGAAATTTTTATCCCAATATTCTGATGCTAATGTGGCATTTAAGAATTAAAATTAAGAGGTCCAAAAATGAACCACTGCCCTTGAAGGGGTTACAGCAGCAAATTTTAGTAATTGTATTATGTCAATCGTTTTATAACGCTGTTAAAAAATACCGAGAGACAAAGACTCTGTTTACTTAATTCATTTTATTTTAGTTTCTTTTCAAATGTTTAACTGATCTTCTTTAACCAAACACGAAAACAACCATTGGATGTCTTAACAGCAACTGATTCTACCTTAAATTTTTGCAATCAAAGGGAATTGAATAGAAACCCGTTTACAGGGAGATCGCTACAGGTTTTTTCAGTATAATTCGATCTTCTCTAATAGTTTTAAAACCGATCAGATTAGCGTGCTTTTAGATTCTACAGTGTCTGAACGGGGGTTGGCGAGCGTAGCTTGCAGGGGGCAGAGCCCCCTAGTATATATATAAAAAACTTTTTATACTGCGTTGCTTCTTAAAAAGCTTAAAAGATCTAATCTATATTGTTAGCTCTTATAATCTGTAAACTATATTGTTATCAATATTCATTGTATATTAATCATCAATAAAATTGTGTTTATCGTGCTAACCGGTGATGAAGACATAATTCTTGCTTTAAAAAACAAAATACTGAAAGTAAGAAAAAATGAGAAAAAACTAATTTTGGTAAAAAGTTGAATTGCTTGGTATGACTTTAATAATTTATTTATTTTTTTTTCTCTTATTTTTCTTTTTAGACAAAATCTTTGTGACAATTAAATTACAGTTACTTCAAATAAATGTGAAAGGTAAAATAAATTAGTCAGAGCAGGAGAAAATTGCATCCTGTTTAATTTCAATAAAAGCAGGTTTAAGCTGTTATGCTTATTCTAAAGCGTTTTAATGTAGATATAAGTAATTAATCAAATAAAGAAATAATCTGAAAATTAAACAATATGAATTTTTCAAGATTCTTACAAATGTCATGAAGTTAATGTAAAATATTAATAATAATAATAATAAAAATAAATAACGATCGGTTTGATATTTCTCCGTTTTGGACATGGTCCTACAGTATATATTTCAATAATATGAGCGTTGGTTTTCAAATTTTGAGTCAGTTAATGAAAATTAATGAAAAATGATAGCTATATTAATAGACAACATCTGAAAACAGAGGAAAGATGCGTCACATTTTACTGACGCTGCTTTTAATAAATGAAAACTTTGAGGAATAATGGCTATATTAATAGACAACATCTAAAAACAGGTGAAAGATCAGTCACCTTTTAGTGATGTTGCTTTTAATAAACGAAGTTTTCTGAGAAATAATAGCTATATTAATAGACAACATCTGAAAACAGGAGCAAGATAGATCTGTCACATTTTAGTGAAGCTGCTTCTATTAAATGAAAATTATTAAAGAATGATAACTATATTAACAGACAACATCTGAAAATAGATGGAAGATCTGTCACATTTTAGGGTTGCTGCTTTTAATAAATATAACTACTTTTATTTCAACATTTCAAGGAAATTATTAAAAATTATACTGCATAAATGTTTTTGTTAAATATTTTGTCGATAATTGAATGTTTATTTAATGTAATATGAAGTATTTAAATTCAAAATGTAAAAATCTGACATGCATGTAATTGACTTTTTATAAGTAATACACTAAATTTAACAAATATGTCCAGTCAAATACCGCATTTAAGAAAAATATTTTTCATACTCGAAAATGCTAGATTTAATATAGGTATTGACATATGTATTGAAAAGCCATTAGGAAATTTTGAATTTGATTTGATGCTAAGAAAATAAAACGTCATTTTTTTCCTTCTTCAGAACTAAAAAGAATAAAACAACACACTTTCTTTAAAAGTTAAAAATAAGAAGAGAAAAAAAGAACAAGAATGAATTAAATTATGTTTAATTAAATTTAAAATTATGAAAAATATCAAGTAAGGGTGCACTTTAATATATATATATACATGTAATAATAAAAAATTTCACCCCTTTATCTTAATTAAACTATTCCAAATTATTATAATAGTTACCTTTTTACTTAGCTTTAATACTATCTTAAACATCTTTATCTTTTTTCCATGCTTTAAATAGGTATTTTTTTTTATTCTAAAAACCTTGAATCCATTTGTCTAATCTTATAAAATCCATTAAATTACTTTTTTTTTTTCATTTTATTCTGAAACTAAATTCTTTCTATTTCGAATGTATTTAATATCATTTATTCTATTTCTCACAATTCCTTGCCAGCCTCCCGCCAACATTTTTTTTGCATTATAAATCTGACGCCAAGACAAAATAGTTCATCATCGACGTCACGCGTTCTTCCCCCCTTCCCCCGGAGCTAAGTTCTATCGTAGCTTGCCTCTCGTCGCATTCTTCCGGCTAATTTTTCGGGATTGGTTCTTTCACTTGTAATGTATTCGTAGGTGTGTTTTTTTCGCAAGTATTTAACCTATTGCATTGGCTGGGGGAGAAGAGAATATTACGATTATTGATTTGCTTAAATAACCCATGTCACTTAGAAAGCTTTGTTTACTGTATTTTCGTCATGCTGCACTAATATTTAACATCTAGTGGTTTTCTATTTACGACGTAACAACGGCCCGAACATGGGTAGCATATTGCTAGTGGAATTTGGTGCATTTTATGATCATCTAATAAACATTTGATGAATTTATTATTTACGGGAAACTACCAATGGATGTCGGCCTGATCTTCTACTCTTAACCCTGATTTTACGACTGCAAAACTTTGATTTCTAGGTTGAGTTAGATAACGAGTGTATGGCTGCTGCTTAAGACCGACATGTTTACATCATACTAGTGAAAACTTATCAATTAGTCGACAGGATTCAGTCAGATGAACACAGCATCACAGTTGAATAAAACAAAATATATCAGGTAGTAGTTCAACATATGTACAAAAACATGGAAACGAAAAATAAAAATCCCTGCCGGCCCGGCCTACAGGCAGAGGTAGATTTCGAAGTTAAGTATACTAATTTCACCAACAAAAACTAAATCATTATTAGATATAAATCCACTTTAACAGTTTTATCTGTCTGCTTTTGACGAGTTTTTATTTCCTTTTTATAAAATAGCTGGTTTTATCAGAATCATGTTAAGGCGATATTGAAAAAAAATATTTTTCCATACTCAACAACTCGAAATTTTCTGGTACATTTTCAGATTAATTTTTAATAATAATAAAAAAAAATGAAACATACTGACGTGATTTTTGAAAAGATTTATAAGCGACCTGTGTTTTTCTTTTTCTTTCAATTAATTAAAACTTAATTAATAAACAATTATTTTCTTAATAGGGCAATATTTTTCGTTTCTAACACAATTGCTTCGGGAAATTCTGTTCAAAATGCCCACTTTGACATCATTTCTTGAAATATATTCTGCCTCTATCAAAAAATCGATCATTACTGTACATTATATAGTTTCTGAATAAGAGAATCTAGCAATTGGATGCGTTTGAGAGTAAAAATGAACTTAAAAATGAGTAAGAAAATAGACAGTTTGGATTTGAATGCACCCATAATAAGATGATTTTTTTCTTCAACCGCTATGTATTTTTAATTTTTTTTTGCTGTAAGAATTGGTCCTATCCAAAACTTGTCTATATAGATGTTGTAGATAATATTAAGAAGATATATGATAAATTCATGGGGATTTTATATCTTTTGAATTGACGGAGTTATGGATTTTTTACTTCTTCAAACCCCCTTTTTGTTTCCGTTTTTAATTTTTTTTTGCGGTACGAATTGGTCCTATCAAAAACTCGTGAATATAAAAGTTGTAGATAATATTAAGGAGGTTTATAATAAAATTAATTGGAATTGATATCTTGAGAATTGACGAAGTTATGAATTTTTTTCTCCCCAAAACCCTATTTTTTGCGCCCCTTGAGCCCATTGTTAACTTTATCAAAAATCTGTGATACATAAAATTTTGGCCCTATTTTTAGAAGTAATAAAAACTTTAAACTGATTTGATATGTACAAAAATTAAGATGTTATGGGGGGTTTTCGGTTTTCATAAAACCCCTCCATATTTCCATCCCCTCGGTCCGATTTTGCCCATTAACGAACTTGACCGAGATTTTATGTCCCTTGATTTTATGTATCAGTTTGGAAGAGATTTGTGCAGAATTGCAGAAGTTATCGTGTCCAGAAGATAGTGATAACACAATTGCTTCGGGAAATTCCGTTCAAAATGCCAACTTTGACATAATTTTTTGAAATATATTCTGCCTCTATCAAAAAATCGATCATTGCGGTACATTATATAGTTTCTGAATAAGCGAATCTACCAATTAAATGCGTTTGAGAGCAAAAATGAATTTAAAAATGAGTCAGAAAATAAGCAGTTTGGATTTGAGTGCATCCTTAATGCAATGATTTTTCCAACACAGTCCGCTTCGGGAAATTCGGTTCAAAATGCCCACTTTAACAGCATTTTTTGAAATATATTCTGCCTCTATCACAAAATCGACCATTACGGTACATTATATAGTTTCTGAGTAAGAAAACGTACCAATTGGAAGCCTTTGAGAGCAAAAATGAATTGTAAAATGAGTCAGAAAATACGCAGTTTGGATTTGAATACACCTTTACTTAAATGATTTTTTTCTTCAACCGCTATGTATTTTTAATTTGTTTTTGCTGTAAGAATTGGTCCTAACCAAAACTTGTCTATATAGATGTTGTAGACAATATTAAGAAGATATACGATAAATTCATGGGGATTTTATATCTTTTGAATTGAAGGAGTTATGGATTTTTTACTTCTTCAAACCCCCTTTTTGTTTTCGTTTTTAATTTTTTTTGCGGTACGAATTGGTCCTATCAAAAACTTGTGAATATAAAAGTTGTAGATAATATTAACGAGATTTATAATAAAATTAATTGGAATTGATATCTTGAGAATTGACGAAGTTATGAATTTTTTTCTCCCAAAAACCCTATTTTTTGCGCCCCTGGAGCCCATTTTTAACTTTATCAAAAATCTGTGATACATAAATTTTTGGCCCTATTTTTAGAAGTAATAAAAACTTTAAACTGATTTGATATGTACAAAAATTAAGAAGTTATGGGGGGTTTTCGGTTTTCACAAAACCCCTCCCTATTTCCATCCCCTTGGTCCGATTTTGCCCATTAACGAACTTGACCGAGATTTTATGCCCTTTGATTTTATGTATCAGTTTGGAAGCGATTGGTGCAGAATTACGAAAGTTATCGTGTCCAGAAGAAAGTGATATATATAGATAGATAGATAGATAGATAGATATATATATATATAAAGTTTTTTACTGAGGGTGGTTTTGGGTTCTAGGAGTCATGATCGGTGTAGATCTGCAAAAATTTTTCAGAAATTCCAACATAGGAACGATCCCAATAGGTAGTATTTCATACGAAATCTACCTAATAAGTGAGGTCTCATGCTATTTTAAGAAAAAAAATGACAAACGTTTCAAAAAGGCAGTGCCAATATCAGGGTTTTTCCCTATAAGAAAATGATTTATCCCGTTTCTCTTTCCCTTTCCTATGATTTTCCCCTATGAGGAAATGGAACATCCCTTTTTTCTTTCTCCTTCTAGGGAAAAAGCTTGATTATTGCACTGCCTTTTTGTAACGTTTGTCATTTTGTCTTCAGAAAATAGCATGAGACCCCACTTATTTTTAGTTTCCATGTTTTTGTACATATGTTGAACTACTACCTGATATATTTTGTTTTATTCAACTGTGATGCTGTTTTGAGATAGGACTAATTCAAAAGTTGCAGATTTTGATACTTTTTAATATTTAACAGTTTATATGTGCTAACAGCATCGATATCCCGATAAAGTTCTGTATTACTTAGCTTGTCCTAATAGCAAATTTCCATATTCTATAAGAAAAATTTTGCGGTGCTATTACTTAACCAAGATAATAAGTGCAGAAAACGGACAAAAACGTCATTTTGAGTGCATTTTGTGGCAACATAACAATGAAAATTAACAATGCCCCATGGAACCAAGTAAATTTTACTAAGCATGTAGTGTTATACTAACAGTTTATGACAAAAGAGTTTTGGGATGTTGTTGCTTTCCAGAATTATAGCGATCCAAACGTACTGGCATTTCAATTTTCATGAAAATTTGGATTCATCGTCTTGAACTTTGACATTTTCTACAGGATACAGGAAATTTTTTCAGAGCTTCAAAATTGCACTTTATTCATTAAATAGTATCGACTTCAACATAAAAAAAAATCAAGCAAAATGAAAAATACAACTATCGCACTTTGTCTGATTTTAAATAATGGCTCTCAAGTATATGCTGGAACAGCTATTATTGTTACAACATTTACACTTTCCTTCTATTTTAAAATTTTAAATGACACTTTCAATTTTGTACACGTAATCGTTCGTAGATACATACACGTTGTAGGGTTTGTTTTGATCACTACTTAGAGCTAAAAAAAATGTAATATTTTTGTACAATTATCACGTTTGTTTTAACAAGATTCTGAGAAATAGCTTAAACATCAAGAGTATGGAAGACTATCAAGTTTAACAGTTTGGATTTTTAATGGTACATCTTTTTGTCACATTATATTTCGATAATAATTTCCTCGTAAACACTAAAATTTTATTTTTTTAACCCTTTGTTAACGATGTATTCGGCAGTATATATTTTTTTTTCGACACAAGTAGTTCGTAGTTATATACATAGTTCATTGGGGCTGGTTTAGAAATTAACCAGACTTTCTTCACACAATACAATTAGTTCATAGGTTATAACACATAGTTCATTGTGACTGGTTTAGAGTTTAACCAGTGTCTCTTCACACATATACTGTCCGTTTATTCTGTTAGTGGATTTTTTTTCTTCAATTGTAGCAATTTTTTTGTATTTTGTGACATGATATAATAAGATGATAGTATTTATTATGACATACAGTAAGGTTCTATTGCTAGACAGTTAAAAAAAATAATATAAAAATAAAATAGTGAGTGCTTGCGCTTCTGTATAAAAAAAAGATCCTTTAATTTGTTTTTCCACAGTATCTCGATGCCTTTGCTCGGCATGAGACAAGTTCAAAGTTTTTTTTACAGCGGTGTTGTATTTTACAAAGGCTTTTCAATGTTACTTTGGTAGCATGCTGCGCGCATGAGATTGTTGTCTGTGGATGACAGTTGTATAGGATTACACATTTTTTTCCCCTCGCATCTGTTACTTTCCTTGTAGTACAAGGTAATTCACGTGAATATGTTTTTTTTTCTTTTCACGAATTTTCTATTACGCAATGCAGAAGTGTAAATTTTTTTCCCTTCTCCTCTATTAGAGACATGCTGTCTTCTCCTGATGTATACCAATTATATCTTCAAAAGATATTAATTGCTGCTGCGCTCACACACACATAATGTCTTTCTCTTCTGTATCACCTGTTGTAAAGTCCATATTAAATTTCATTCATTTTTACATTTGAATGGCCACATGATAGGTTAATTTACATGTCTTTTAGTTTTAAGGTATAGGAGTAAAAACTTATTCGATTACAAGTTATTTTATGGTATATTTATAACAATACACATACACGGTTTATTCAAGGAGTCAGGGCAGTGACTTCCTGCAATCTTCAACAATTAATTGTGTATAAGTTTTTTTTCTCCTTCTGTTGTCATTACCATCACTTTTTATAAAGGCGAGTTTCACGTACAGTGCTTAACACTTCCTGTTTTTATTATCTATATTTATGTGTTGTTTTGTCGTTATTTACGCATCATGTCTCAAAGTAGTATTTGCAGTTGAAGTATAACCAACTCATATAGCAATCACAAGAATTGCTTTTTATTTGAATATTTATTTCAAATATTATTGAACTATGACATTCTGGAATTTGAATTAACAAAAAATGTGTGCACACTTATTTACAGCTATCCAGAAGTCAGACTGAGCTCAAGTAATTGTCATTGAAAATTTATTGGTACCAATTTTTCTCAGTATGCTTGCATGCATGCGTAATGGAGACATGATATGTATATAAATATAAATATACATATATATATATGTGTGTGCTGTGTTTACTCATTTACAATTTGTAACATAAATATTTTCAGGCCAGGTTCCTACTGAAAATAATTTACTGTATTTTTTTGTGTCATATATTTGAGATGAGATATGGTTTATTTTTTTTTCTTATGCTACCGCTGTCCTTGTTATTCGTCGTCGTTTAAGGGGACTATGTGAAGGATATCTCCTTCACACATTCTTTTAATAGCTTTTCCCTTTTCGCGTCCCCCCCCCTTTTAAAATAACGTTATTTTACTAAGTTCTTATATTTTAAATCTGTCTCAAATCATAGATTAAATTTATTTTCATCGCTCATTTCCTTTAGAAATACATTCTTGTTTCGCACTATCTACCAAAACCACAGAAAGCAGTAATAGATTTAAAGAGGCATGCTATTTTTATCTCGCATAGAAACAATTTACCCAGTACATTAGCATGCTTAATTTGGTTGCTACGCGGGATCTTTCTCATGCCTTCTTTCTTTATTTATTGAGCGTGTTTCTACAGCTGCATCATTTGTTCCGAACGTATAAAATTCTTACCATAAACTTTGTCTGCAATATCTTTTAGTTTTAATTGCATATGCCTTCAAACGGCTCGGCGCGAATTCCTATGGTTTGGCAAACCCCTGTAAAATGCCATCTTGTGGTTTTCGGCGGTCCATATTTGGCCGATTATCTGTTTGGCGTTACAATTCATATATTGACCTTTCATTCTCCTCATTGATAATCCATTAACGACAATTAACACGTGTTTCATCTCAAATTAATTCTCGCCAGATATCTACTGGTTTGATATTTTTTGTAAATTATACCTCGTCAATAACCCTGCTCTCTCAAAATTGTAATGACATCGTTATTCTCTTGATCTTGATTCTGTAAAGACTAAATGTAGTTCGTCGCCTCTCCAACATCGGCTATTGATAGTCAGGAATCTCGATTTGTATGGACCTGGTAAAGAATAAAAACTCTTATTTGCAATTCTGGATTGCCTATTTCATCTGAAGAACTGGCTACACATCTTATCTATAATGGAAAGTAAATATAATGCTGCTTCATGATTCACCGATGCTACAAATAAAATAATCCTAATCTGCTTCATAAAATCTTCATTATAAGATTATCTACAAATAAATAGTTTTCATTTAAAAAAATAATTAGCAAAATCGGTTGAGTAGAAAACTCAAGGCAGATGACTCAAAAAACAGTTTTGTCTTTCAAATAAATGGCACGATTCACCGAGGAGTGTTTACCTACACTTTTCTATATTTGAATTTTTGTAAGTAGATGGTAAATACATTTTTTATTTGATTGCTCTTTAGTTCTTTTTTAGCAAATTACCTTTTAATCTATCCCATTTGAATGTATAATTAAAAACAGATTTTGAAATTCCCTCATACTAGGTATGCACAATCTGTGGCCCGCGAATTTCGTCAATTCATAATCGGCAAAAATTGCAATTTTTGACCATAGGTTGCCAGACAAAATCGTGAATATCGTCAATTTGCCGCGGAAAACAATTGAAATTTTCGTCAACCAGGTAAAAATCTCAAATTTCATTGACCTCTCAACCCACACCATTTGTATCAATATAGGAAATTCCAGAGTTACTAATTTCGTCGGTTTCCAGTCGAAAAATACCTCGCATTTCATCGATTGGGCGCGGAAAAATCGCGTGTTTCGTTGATCACGCGCGAAAAAGTAGCGAATTTTGTTGATCGAGCACGGCAAAATTTCAAATTTCGTCAGTCATTAAGAATTGAGAATTTCGTTGATTGAGCGCAGAAAAATCGAGTTTCGTCGATTGGGTGAAGTAAAATCAAGAGTTTCGTCGATCATGCACGAAAAAATCGTGAGTTTCATCGATCGGGTGCGAAAATGTCGCGAGCTTCGTCCGTTTATCGCAAAAAAGTCGAGAATTTCGCCAATTTGTCGCGGAAAATTGCAAATTTCGTCAGCCATTTATGGTATGCGAATTTCGTCGATCGGGTGCGGAAAAATTGCGAGTTTTGTCGGTCAGGCGTAGAAAAATTGCGAATTCCGTTGATCGGCTGCGGAAGAATCCGTCAATTTATTGCGAGAAAAAGTCGCGATTTTTCCAATTTGCCAAGGGTTTCAGCCAGCTACGAAACGCGAATTTCGTCGACCGAGAACGATAAAATTGCGAGTTCTGTCGATCGGACTCGGAAAAATCGTGAATTTTGTCTATCGAGTGCGGAAAAATTGCGAAATTTGTCGATCGGGCGCGAAAAAAAATTGCAAATTTTGTTGATGGAGCAGAGGAAATAAATTGTGTCGATTAAGTGCAAAAAATCTCAAATTTTGTCCATCGACTACGGTGAAATCGGAAGTTTCAGCAGTCTATCATGAGAAAAAGTTGTGAATTTCGACAATTTGCCACGTGAAAAAATTGAAAATTTCTTCAGTCAGTTAACAATCGCGAATTCCGTTGATAAGGTATGGAAAAATCGCGAATTTTGTCGATCAGGTGCGGGAAAATCTAAAATTTTGTTGACCGGCTGCATAAAAACTGAGAGTTTCGTCAATTTAATTTCGTTCAGAAAGTTCACATTTTTTTCGGCATTTGCCCCTTTCATTCATATGTTTTTTTAGCAGTTTTAATAAAGCAGAATTTAATCCCCCCGAATAAACTCAAAGAATATTGTCACTCCTTGAAAATAATCTTTGCTATATCTCTGTTATATATCGAAACATAAACTGTTGATATATCCTTGCCAACTGAAATGGGTATGGTATGTTGACTGGATAGGGGAACCTAAAGTGGTAAAACTGCCACTCCTCTGAAAGCATGTTTTCTATAGGCCACAGATCTCCTCACCTTCCCGAAATAGAATTATCTCTGTGTTACTGATGTGGCCCTCGACAACCCATGCATTTTTGTAATTGGTCCTTTTCTTGTGCACCCCTACCTTACACTATATTTCTTAATAATAGTCTAATAGTCTTTAAATAAGGTTGAGGCAGTGTAATGAGCACTTTTATGTTCCCGTTAGTCCTTTTTTTTCCTTTTCTAAATCTACAACCCTGTAATTGATTTATTATTTCATATTTTATTATTTAAAGAATTATAGAATCATACGCATAAGTAGCTTAAAGCTATTTTTTTAGTTAATTTGAGTTATTCACTTTCAAGCTCAACTATATTTAGTATACTAAGAGACGTTTGTAGCATATAAATAAAATCTTATACGGGGCTATGCAAAGAACTGTATGTATGGCCGACAATGAATAGTAATTGATAGAAGTGTGATTTTCCGGGCAGCGTCGGGCGGGTCAGCTAGTTGAATGATAAATTAAGCTGCATATTCCAAATTTACAATTTCTATGACTGTACTAGTAGATCACATCCGTCAAAAATGACGGAATATTGATATTTGTTTCACTTTCATAAGACTTCATTCAGCCAAAAAGCATCAATATTTAATTATTGAAAGGTTTGTGTCGTAGAAAGTATAGTCGTGGGGAAAAAAAGTAAACACCCCGTATTAATTCCTCAACAAATTATCGTAGAAGAAAGTTATTTGTACCGAACGATTGGAAATAATATCTACTTTTAAATGATGTATATAAAATTTGCTTAGGGGGCCATCTGCATATTAAAACAACGAACCCAAAATTCATTTTTTCAATGGTAATACCGAATTTTAACAAGGTACTTTAAATTTTCGGTTCAAACTATTTCTAACACCAAATTTCAAGTCATTTGGATGATAAGTTTTCTAATTATAAACATTTAAAATTTAGTGCTTCTAAAGTTAAATTACATTTTCATATTTTCATTAATTTCTCCTGAAATTATACTCCTAATGTGCTATTTTTTGTGTAGCAACAATACTATAATACCCAAACATAAATACGTTGAATTTGCAATTTTTATAATTTTACTATGTGAATTATGAAATTAATATTCCAAAAATCATGAATTGCAACTTAAAATGTTTTTGATGGATTTAGATTTATCAAGTCGTGCTTTATGGAAATCCAAGATTTCACATTTTTTTTCCGAGTATTTTTTAAATAATGCTTAAAAAACGGCAAAATGGTGGTTTAAGGGGCCATCTATCATAGAAGCGACTAGATATTTTGAAATTTCTTATGCTATGTTGTAATCTAGCAATCTTCAGTGCCTGCTTGAGTGGCACTTAAGATGCTTTGGTCAAAAAGGGGGCTCTGCACCGAACTTCAATTCGGATACAGCCTCTAAAATGCGCTTGTTTTAAAATAATTAATTTATCGCAAGAATTGCATAAAAAATTGTTTTTAGGCTAATTGAAGAGTGCAGAGTTCATTTATGCTGTCAGAATTGTGTACTGCTATTGAAGAAAAATATGGTTCGTTTTAATATGTAGATGGCCCCCTAAGCAAATTTTATATACATCATTTAAAAGTAGACTTCATTACCAATTGTGTGGTATCAGTAACTTTCTTCTACGATAATTTTTTGCAGAGTTAGTAAAGGGTGTTTACTTTTTTTCCCACGACTGTACATTTAAAAAATGACAAATGATTTCTACAAATACAAATAATGAGGACATTAATTTTAATCAATATTCAATTTCTGAACTAGTTCAATGATCCATAAAGGGTCCTATTCTAATCTTTAGAATAATGAAATGAAAAATTAGTCAAAATTGCGTCATGTTGACCCAATCAGATCAATTTTCTCCTTAGTTTTATTAATATAAAAATAGATTTCCAAGTATAACGTTACCGGCGCAAATTTTTCATACTTTATATACGTACTTTTATGCTTTTCCACAGTATATTCAAATAAAAATATGCTATAAAAAATTTTCATTTCTATCTCTATTTTTTAGTGAAATACAAGATGTTAAATATTTCGCAAAAACTATGCTTCATTGTCTTTGTTGACATGTTCAATGTGCCCTTAAGCTTTTTAAAAAGCAAATGTCAGTTTCTTAATTCAAAAAATCATTACAACATTATTTGTTTTTGATATCCATAAGTAAATTTTCTTTATTTTTAAATTCGAAAAAATAAAATTTTAATTTATTTTGGAAATTTAAAAATGTTTATTTATTTATTAAATGTTCGTTTCTATCACTACAAACATTGCAGAAGGGATTGAAAAAATATAAAGACAAACTCAAGTTAGACTTTCTGAGAACTTACTACTTTAAGTTCAATTACAAGTGTCTTTTTTTTAAGTTTCCTTATTTTGTTAATATTATAAAAAGTGAAAAAAAGTAACTGATATGTGTTTATGGCAAAAACAATAAAAAAAAGCTAAAGTAAAATTAAAAGTATGAACTATTTGTAATCATGTTTGCTTTGTGTTAGAGCTTTAATGAAATGAAATTTATAGAGAAAAAGTTGTTTACAAACATTAAGCGGTAAGAAACTGTTGGAAGGTAAACGGATATTGCACTTACGTTAAAAAAAAAAAAAAAAAAAAAAAAAAAAAACATTAGATTTCAAATGAAAATAAAAGTTAATTACAGTGCATTGCTTGAAAGCTTATTTAAAATAAACACATATAGCAAAATGAACATGAAATTATTTTTAAACACAGTAAAATGCAAAAGATATTATTATCATCTTTACTAGGGTTCTTAATAAATGATATGAAAAAAATCATGTTAAAATTTCGTATTTTAAATATTGTTTATTGTTCAAGTTCACTGTTCAACAAGCGGAACTTTTCTGACACATTTACTAGCTTATTTTAAAACATAAAGACATAAAATTGGCAGAACTATTGATGTGGAATCGAAATGAGTTTTCATTTTTTGATAAATAAATTATTTATTGAGCGATTTTGGGTCACGAGAACATCGGTTTTTCTCCTCTCTTTGGCTGATTTTTCTCCTTTCGATCAGAAATTTGGTGTAAAACATCACTTTGTCGGTATTTTCAAAAATATCTTTTACGTTAAAAAAAAAAAAAATGTAAAACCTTTTTCGACTGCAAAGTTTCGGAATAACACCTGCCAATTCCATGTGTTTCCGAACAAAAATGAATTAAAACTTGTGTCATAAAGTTGTCCCTTTGGATTTGAGAATAACCTTAATAAGTATTAAAATAAAAATAGTTTTTAAATGCACTCTTTTATAAGCATGTAAATCATGCCTAATTTCATTATTGCAATTCATGTTTTTCCCAAAAATTTCAGTATACATTAATTTAGTGAGGTCGCCAAATTGAACAATGGAAAATTCACCACTTTTTTTTCCACGCTTGGTGGAAAATGCGAGCTTGCTTTTCAAAGAAATACTAATTTTTCCCTTGTTGTTTTTAGATGCGTTCATAATTATATAAATGCGTAGCACCTATAGCCGTCGTTCGGTCCGTCTGTCAGTCTGTCTGTCCGTCCAACTGTCGGCATATAACAGAGCAAAAACTACCCAACCGAATGGTCTGAAATTTTAAATGTATAATTGTTCCAAACTTTTGTCGAGTCATTCCAAATTTTAGGAAAATCGGTTGTATAGTTTAATTATAGTTAAAATAGTGTAAAATGAATTCTTTAAAATAAAGGTACTTTTCCAATATAGGGTCCTTGGCAGTTTTTTTAAAAGCTTGGCACAATTTGAGCTTCAGAAAGTAATATTTGTTGCCAAATAATGTAAACAGCTATGGAAATAAAGCTAATGAACTTTTATGCTTATTTATATACGCATTTGTGTTTGTATTATGTTTATATATTATATACTAGCAGAATTCGCTCGGTACGCTGGTCGTTTTCCCCAAACGAACCTTCAATGAACCGAAATATATTGGTAACTTTATTCTCAGGCTTTAAAACAATATGAATCTTAACTTGGAGGGCCCCTCCACATTGCTGAAAACGATTCGAACGTCATTGCGCTATTATATTTTCTGATTTGTCAGACGAAATTTGGGCTTTATTAGTAGATCATTTCCAGTAGAATTTGGAAAAGAATGATAGAATCATATACGATACATTAAAACTATTTCTAAAAAATTATCTAATCAACAATTTACATCTCATCGAAATTCGCTCAGTAGAATTTTTTTTAAAGGCTAATCTTTAATAATCTGGTTAATTTGATTTTAGAGCTTTCCGCTATAATTCTATAACTAAGCAACGTAGAGCGACATGTTACATAATAAAACCTTACCTGAAAAATCATCTAACTAAAAGTTTAAAATCCATTGAAGTCCATCCAGTAGAAACTTTTTAAAATGTTAATCATTCCTAGGATTATAGACCCCCCCCCCCCCATAATTCTATAACTAAGCATCATAGAATGATATGTTATATACTAAAACCTTCCCTGCAAAATTATCTGACTAACAGTGTAAGTATCCCGCAAATTCAGATAGCAGAACTCAACATATAAACAGCCGGAACGAAAATCCCATTTGATAGCAGATATACACATAAAGAACATTTATTTATATGTATTATTATTTTTTTCAACATGCAATTTACTTCTGTTAGCATATAATAGTAGACTATCGGCTTGTTTATGTTAAATAAATTGTATAAATATTGGAAAAATTGTTTGTGTATATGAGAAAGTGAATAGGTTGCCAGAAAATATGCATGGAAATTTCCTTCTCTCACTAAGCTCATGACCTCTGTCTCTCCCAGACCCCTGTACTGGAAAAGTACCATAAATAAGTAAGTGGGTGATTTTCAAAAAGTGTCGTATTTTGCTATCCTTTCACATTTGCACCGCAAAATAGTTAAATATCATAACTCTAATTATTGCATTTTAACTATCATGTTTTTTTTTAATGATAATTTACAGATATATTATTATTTATAAAAAAATTAAAAACAAGAAATATATTCTTTTGTTGTCAAAATGTCATTACCGTAGGTTAACAAGCAATTTATTCGGTAAAGATTTGACTAAGTTCTATTTAAAACAGATGGTTATAATTTTTTAATACATTTTTATTTATTAAGATGCTACTAATTAAAAAAAACTATTTATTTTCATTAATTAAACTTATCTATAATTCTTAATAATTATTTTAAACCGTGTCATTGCCATTCTTCTGGCAAAAAGTTCATCTGGAATTTTTAGAGGTCAGCACAAGCTTTTTTATCACGGCAAAAGTACTCCTTAAAAATCAACTTGTTATCAGGTTTAGGTGAATAGAGTAAATAGTTTTATAGTTTCAATAAAACAAAGACTTTGAATGTTTTGTTGAGTATTTTTTTGTACGTCATTACCGTACCCACTTTTGATTGATAATTAAATGAACTTTTATTTCTTAATCTGCTTTTATTATACAAGAAATAGGAAATCATTGTATGGGCCAGAAGATATGATGGCTGCCATTTATGCCTGGGGAAAAATAAAAATACTTTGCTTAATTTGTCATTACCGTAGATGTCACTTATGTTCTCACTTATATTCATTACCAAGTTCATTAAAATTTAAAAATGAGTTTTAAATTGTTAAATTAGTAAATTGGTCTCTGCTGATGTTTGTATATTAATGTTCATGAGCAGGTAATTATTTACAAAAAATTAAACTTTCTGATTATTTCAAAAAATTTGATTTTGTTATTCCAAAACATGGACAGATTTTGAAAATGACCCAAGTATGCTGATTATAATTATTTAATTGTGCTATGATATACAAGTAAAGAATACTGCATACTGCAATAACCCAACAAGCATAAAACCGAAATTATGAAATACTGAAACAGATACGTAAAGTCCCGCAGTCTTACTATATAAAAACAATGCATCATAATAAAGAATGGCGCATATTATAAGACAAGCATTTATTGTCATCTCTCATAATTGGAAATAATGCAATTTAGCTTAATATTTTATGTAACTTGAATAGAAACATAAGAAAAAAGAAAATGACTTTTGTTCTCGCTTATTATCACTATTAGCATAAACGTCCTGACGTTGAAACGTCTTATATCTGTTCAGTGTAACTATCTCATACATGAACGAATGACTTTTCCCTGTTTGACTGTCAACAAAAAATAACTGGAAACTAAACTCAGTCTGCTTACTTTATCATCATAATTGATTTATAGTCCAATCTATGTTTTTAGTCGCAAAATATCTGTTCTAAAAAAATGAAACAATGTATAAGATTGTGAAAGGTTTGAAGTATAAACAAATCGCAGAAAACAAAACTAATAATGAAAGTTTTTATTCAATATAGAGCATTTTATGATTAATTTTCTTTTCTTAGGGGGGTCTCAGAACTCTTAAATATTCAAAATTTTTTTAATTTTATTTTTTCTGGATGTTAAACTTCTATTTTTTCTAAGCATTTTGGTATGATTGTTTCCTTGAAATTCCCATTAGAACAGAAGTTATGGCTATGGAATTAGTTATGGAATTATACCCGCTCAATAGCTAAAGCAGCGTTTCCGTAAGTTTAAAGTCATTTTTTTCAAAATGACGTTTTTTGGTATAACGCGCAGAATATCTCAAAAACTTTCGAACCTAAAATTTCATTTTTATTGTACAAAACAATATTTTTTTTAGGTGATTATACTGTTGAAATTTTCAAAATTCTGTATTAGCTAAATACAACTTTGCATTAAAAATATAAAAATGCTTTAAATACAAATTTATTTAGGTTCAGGGTAATTATTACAATCTGAAGTATAATTAGGCACAATTTATTTTGTAATACTGCTTGTAATCTGTTATACCAATCTTAATTCTGTTCGAAAAATGTGTGACAGTTTGGAGCGCCCTATAAATATTAATTCTGTATCTTCAATTTTTAAATGCATGAAATGAAAGAACATAGTTATATCTTTTAATCTAAAAAAAAATTGTGTTTTTAAATCAGACACATTTTAAGATATTAAATGTTGAAAATGGTCTTTTTTTTTTCATTTTTTTCAATTTTAAGAGTCCTGAGACCCCTTAAAGCATTTACATCTTACAAAGCCCCAAAAGTTATTTTTTAGAAAATATTACTGTTGAAAAAACAACAACAACAACAGCAAAAACCTGACATATTTTACAGTTATATAACAATTGCAACGTGCAATCAAATGCAAGAAACATGCCTTTAGAAATTAAACAAATGTAATATTTAAAAAAAAAAATTAGATTTTTTTTTTAATTAGAAGAAGGCAGATAAAAAAATAAACATAAATAAATTTAAATAAATACATAATATTAGTTAAAAATGCAGGTAGTACAACTTACAATTGCTTGTTTAAGTTGGGTTCTAAAAACCTTTTCGAAAATATCAATAAATGATATTAATATTCATGGGTTTCAATATTTCATTATTAGTAACGAAGTTTACATATTTATGACCATTAAGCCTACAATTAAATTAAATTAGAAAAATACATTTATTGATGTAAAGTACCACACAAGAATTCTCCTAGTACATCGAAAACACATGAATTGCTTTTCAGATTAATTTTTTTTTTATTTTTTTATCTAATAATTTATGAACAAGTAATTGAAATTTAGAAATAATTTTTAACGCTTTCCAATTGATTTGGACCTGCCTGTCTGTTGTCAGTCCGTGCCCTAACTCTGGTAATTTTTCTGGATGTGTCATGTATTTGATATATGTTATTGATGTTTACTATGGAAAAGGAAGTGTGTAGCATTTATAATTCGTTTATAGGGACACTCAAAATACATAATGGTGAAAAATCGTTTGTGATGTACTTTAATGATATTACACTATTACATTGTTATCGTACGAAAGAGAAATCCGTTCGCATTTAAAAATATAAATTCTTTAGGATTAGTCTTTTAGGTTAATATTGCGTGGCGCAATTAAAACTTCATCAATAAATAAATAAATAAAACAATATAAATAAATAAAATAATATAAATAAAATATACCACAAATTTAACAGACACATAATTGAACTACGCACTTATAGCATTGAGACATTCAGAATCAAAAAGGTATGTGTTAATAGCGAAATGTTTGGTGAATTCTTCGGCTATTAAATTCCTCAGACAAGGGCAATACGAAAGTATCGCTTTTAATACATTTCAAAGCGTTAGTTTAATACATGATTCATATTTACATAATATCGATACATAATTTATTTTATGAAAACCGTACACGTAGAAAGAGTATTTCTTTGGATCAAATAATTTTTGATATATCATCATCGATTACTTCTTTCTCTGTTCTCGGAAATGAAGACATGGCATATTTAAATTTTAAATAATACATGCATTATCGAAAAATATATGAAGTTTAATGTGGAAATAAATCGTAATCATCTGGTAAACAACCAAATTTTTCCGAACGAACAGCAGAGGGCGCAAATTCAAGCTTCATAAGTGTGATGACGATGTTTTCCGGACAGAGTTGGGAGAACTCTGAATAGAGTTCGGGAAAATTTACTTCGAAGGAATCTTGATGGAGCTTATTCACATAAAGACGCTTATAAATTCCGAGAATGCTTTTGCTTGCTGGGTAAGGGATTTTTATTAATATATATTTCTGATATTATATGCATGTCAACAATTATGACTTTGGCCTTTTTTTTTTCTTTTTCAAATAAAATTCCTTTAAACAAAAAATGATAAATGTAGTTTAAAAAAAAAAATGTCATTAAAACCATCCGGTTTACTTATTTTTAGATCATTGAAAATGTCCTGAATAGCAAGTTAAATACTGCAACTAGTGTTGTTTTGAAAAAAGAAAAAATATATAAAAACATAATTTTTAAGGATTAAGAATTTTACTTTTTTTTTCTTCTTTGTTAATAATTAATAGTAAGTAAATTTATTTTCTAATATAAGGTAATATTATAAAGTTTTCAATAATTAATAGTAAATACGTTTATTTTCTAATATAAGAGTCTTATTGGTAAATAAGTTTATTTTCTAATAAAAGAGAATCTTATTCCGTTTTCAATGATTAATAGTATGTAAATTTGTTTTCTAATGTAAGAGAATGGTTTTCAATAATTAATAGTAAGTTTTTTTTTTTTAAATCTTTACTATGAGATGTGCAACTCTTTAATATCCATGTTTTACTTTAAAATATTATTTTCTTCTAATCGTTCATCTATTAATAAGCAGATGTTTGTAAATAAATGTGAAAATATTAATGTATAGGGCTAACAGCTTAGAAGTATAATAACTAAATATAGTTTTAACGTTTTAAAAAATGTTTTTGATTTCTGCATCTGTTTTTAGACTTCTAAAATATTTAAGGAAATTAAACTATATAATGCATCAAATATCAATAAGTTTGAAAAATATTTACCATATTATAACTGTTTAATGATAATTAAAACTTAATTTAATAACATTTCTTTAAATATTGCTAACGAATTAAATTTATTCATAAACTTATAATGATATGGAATTCTTTTCGATGAATCACTAATTGTCACTTTAGAATATTGAATAAAGATGCAGAAATCTAAAATAGAATTCAGTAATTTTTATTCTTGTGGTGGTACACGAGCAAAATTATTCATTGATGTAAAATTGTAGAACTGTTTCATTATTTAAAAAAAAAAAAAAATGGTGTTCTTATGGAATAATAATATTGTTCTTCGGGTTCATATTTTTATAAGAGTTTGTCAGGAATTTTGGTTACAGGTTATGATTTCAAATGCTTTTTTATATGAATTGTGTGAAATATTAACATGAATTGTGTGAATTATGAAATTCATGCTATGTATTTTTCGGAAAGAGCCAATTTATGTCTCAGAAGCTTCATTTGTGCGATATATTTAACGTTCAAATTGAATATCGTGGTTTTGAAAAGTACTTTTAATTACTGAATATTGAAGTTAATCTTTTTAAATATAAATGTAGTTTCAAAATCCTCTAATATATGTTCCAAGACTCTTAAAAGTATGGAGACAACATAAAAAATATCCGTAAAATATTTTAAGTTTTAAAAGAAAAAGTTATATATAATGGAGTTGAATTACTTTTTTAATCTGGATGTACTGAATTATGAATTCATGAAAATTTTATCTTCTAAAGCATATTTCATAAATTTTTGAAACTACATTAGAAGATTTACATAATCATTTAATAAATTTTAGACGGATGTTAAAAGGATTGAAGGATTTAGAAGGATTAATTAAATTTGAATTTATAAGGATTTTGTGCATATTTATAACCCCACTAGAATTTTATATTTTAAATATTTTTCTTAGTATTTTGTAGAATTAGGAAATGTACAAATATAATGTTTTTACAATAGAAATATAGAAATATTTCCGAACTGAAAAATTTCTATCCCCCCCAACGCCAAGAAAGCTGAAAAGATGCAAAGGCAAAAGAAATCATCCTTTTAAAAATATTTTTGTTTTGCGTAATCAATAATGCTTTTGGAATGAGATAAATTAATGCATCTATAACTCATTCTAAGCTGTATTACTAATAATCGATGTATGAAATTAATTTTATAATAAGTTATTTTAATGGTACTTACATCGTCAGTAGATAAAGGGTTAAAGCATTTATTTGAATGTTTTTTCATGAAATGGTCTCTATGATGATTTCTTTATACCTTTGAAACATCCCAACGACTAAATGGATTTTAATGAATGAGGTCTCTATGAATTCGTCTTAACAGCCCGATGGTTATAGACTAGGATTTGTTTTTATTAATTCAAAATGGCGGCCGTAAAATACAAAATGGCGGTAGAGACGAAAAATTACGAACCCCATTGAGTGGCATATCATTGGATAGGTCTTTCAAAATGAAGATGATGGTTCATTGACTATTTTACAGTCAGACGCTCCGTTAAAATATTATACAACCTGGAAGTTGTGTATCTAGGATCTCTAGCTTTACTGCAACTCTAACCATCATAGACATCTATATACCCCATCAAAACAGTGTTTATAGATAGGAACTAACAATTAAACACAACTTTAAAGTCATCAATACAAGTAAATAAAAAAATAGTTAAGTAATATAAACAAGTAATATAATAAAAAAAATTAAGTCAATTCCTACTTAGGTCAATAAGAGAATTTTTTTCTCACATTCTTCTTACCTCTTGAGTGGCGCTTAAAATACCTTGATCAAGAATAGGGCTCCCTCGGTTATTGAAAATTAATTAATTTAATTTAATTAATGAATTAATATTCCAAAAAAAAAACTAGATTAACACAAGTGTCATCCACTACAAGTTTTAAAAAATTTTATTTGAGCTTGATTGGATGAATAATAAGCATTTTATTAACGATTGAAATTTTGAATAAGATATATATAGTGAAAGTGTGAGCTAATAGTAGGAATTGAAACATTAGTTTCACATTGAAGATAAATAATTAATTATTTCGCTTTTTACGCAGTCGTGTTTTTTGATTTTTTAAATTTAATTGTTTATTACCATATAGATCAACCTAACATGGTAACACGAAGAGAATATATGATACCGCAACACATATGAAACAAATTTTAAAAATAATTTCATTTTCCCTATACGAAAAAAAATGTAATTTATCATGACGTGTCTTTTACTTATCCATTTTTAATACGTACTTACATCTTCCATTACTTCGCATTAATTTATTTTTTAAAAGTTAAAGTAGAATAAGTATTGAACACATTATACAATGCTAGGTCAAAACAGAATTAAATAATATTTGTTTTATCTTAGTGATGAAATAAAAACAAATTTAAGCTAATTTTGAAATACAGGATGCCAACTAAAGTCATGTACAGCTCCATTAATTGCACAAATGCGACAGCTATAGTCATAAACATAATGCAGATCTATAATAAAGAGGCTATATGCTATAAGATGCGATCTTTTAAAGCGTCATCTGACTACGAACGCCGGAGTTAGCATTCTTATCTCCAAAAGGGTACTTGATACGAAGAGAAAGTAATTTACAAAGTTGTAGAGCATCCAAGATTTAGTAGGGAATTTTGTCTTATAAAGAAAAAAAATGTTATTAGAAGCCTTGAAATGTAAATTATTTTTATCCAATCATCAGCTTAAATCCACCACTAATTGCATGCAAAAATGTCGCATTTTAAGACAGACACAAATTTACTAATAAAATTAACACATGTAAACAAGGTAATTATTTTAATAAAAAAATCAAGTTAAATACGCTAAATAGTCAAACAGTCGGCAGGAATGCATCATGTGCATCGTGCATACTGTACGTTATCCGTTAGGGGACACTTTGAGAAAATTTGATTTTCTTATTAAAATAGTCTGTACTTTGTTTAAATATATTAGCTTTATTTGTAAACGGGTTGACCTGCGCAGTGTTGCCTTGGTCAGTGATAATCTGAAATAAACTAATAATTAGTGTTGAATTCTCACATTTGCTTGGAGAGGACAAAGGTAGGTAACAGAAGACGACTCCTTACCGATCGAAAAGTAAAATTTCTTTCTATTTTCGATAGGCATGAAGTGTTAATTATCTCTTCTATGTTTGTTACAATGGTGATTTATTTTATGAAAAAATTGGTGCAGGTCATCATTAATAATTTTTTCATATGAATTTATTAAATCGAAAGTTTTTTTTTTAAATCTAATAAGTATAAAAGTAAAAATAGTGTTTTTTTTTATTGCATTTTTATATAAGCATTCAATGTTTATCTTAAAAATCACACCACTTTTTCATGACTGCAACTCATGATTTTCCCAAATATTCCCTTACAATTTATTAATTTTACGTGGATACCGAACCCGATTAGAAAAAATCTCTGTTTTTTTTTTTTTTTTGTTTTTTTTTTTTTTTTTCTTAACGCTTGGTAGAAAGTACGAGAGAGTGAATTTATTAAAATTTAAAAAATGATACTTAAATAAATTTTGCTCTGTTTCCTTTTTAAGATATGACAACAGGAAAAGAAAAGAAAAGCCTTTATTAAACTATTCAAAATTTCTAAATCAATTTTTTTTTTATAATCACAATTTAATTTATATTGAACTAGTAATTTATAAAGCCGTATTAAAAAAATGTTAAACTTTATTTTTCATTTATATTTTATTTTCCACTTATTAATGTTTAAAATATTTCGAATTTGTAGCTTCATATCTGAGTTGGCTTCTTTCGGCGAGCATGGTTTGGCGCATAATTAAATCCATTGTTGTTGCAACTCGTATACAATTGTAACCATAAAATCAGGGCTAATGAAAAAATGCACTAAAATTAAGTTATTAACGTTTAATTAGGTTATATAAACATTAAAACTCTGTCTTGTCATCCTTGGAACAGGTATTTGTGTACAATAAATTCTAGAATATCAGGAAGTATGTTATAAAAAAAAGAAAAGTGCCCAGTTAAACGGTCGGCATTGAGCTCACAGGCTACTCACACTAATTGTACATTATACTCTTATTTCAAAGAATAATGCCCCTCCAAAAATAAAAAAAATCGACAAAAAACTATTTAGCTAAATTAAGGGGGGATTAAATCCCCCATTTCGCCCTTTATACTTAACCAATGAGCCTCCAAATCTAATCAGGCAAGCGCTTTATCAGAGTAAACCGGTATACCAAATTGAAGCAAATCCAATAATTCTGCATGAAAAACCCAGTTATCAAAATTATGGGGTGGAGGTTAGCTCCCCGTTAACCTCTTTATACTTAACCAATGAACCACCAAAACTAATCAGGGAAGCGCCTTTCAGAATGAATCAATATCCAAAGTTTGAAGCAAATCGGATATTTCTATCAAGAGTTATCGCGTTACGTACATATATACGTACGTACATACAGTACCTGCGGTCACATTAGCTTTCAGTCTTTGATAGCCTGCAAGCTAAAAAACCGACTACAAAAATTATATCTTTCCTTACAAAACCCAAGTTGAGTTAAATAAAAGAGTGTGAAAATTACTTATAATTTAATTCGGTTTTCTGATTGTTTATTGTTACAACAGAAATATTTCCACGGAATTTTTCCTTTTTAAGATATAAATTAAAGTTTCTCAAGGGATTTAGTATTAGCATCTCTAAATTTCAAACCAGTTAATTCTGCATTTTAAAGAAAACTGCATAAGATACATTTTTAAAACTATTTTAATAAATAAATCGAATAAAGAGTCAAAAGTGTGGGCTATCATTAGAAAAAAATATGTATAATTTGTAACATGTAGATTATCTCTTATGCATAAATTGCGATCATGTCTGAAAATAAGTTTTCTAAAACTCCTCCGAGTCTAAAGACAGCTTTTTTCTGTCTTTATTGTAGATTTATCGGGAAAAAATGCAATTGCTTTTTTAAGAATGGAACTAAAAATATGTGTGTTTGTGTGTACATTGAAAATGCTTATGCCTAATATCAAATATTAAAAATATCGGAAGATAAACATGGAATATATTGAAAGATTGGTACAAAAAAGTTTTATCTCCATGTTTTTTTTCCCCTTATATCCTGAAGTAATGTAAATTTATAGGTAGGAAGTTGTAAATAATTGGAGAGACTTATCTATATTGTTCAAGAGCATTATAAATTTAAACTTGTTGAATATTGACTAAAAGAATAAAATCGATCCATTTTTAAAGAGCATTAGATTATGAAATAAACATAAAAATTAATAGCCCCATGGAAAAAAAAAAAAAAATCGTCATAACTTTCCCTGAAATGATAAATTACAAATTTTTTTCCTTTTTTCTGAAAATAAATGAGCATTTGCGTGCTTAGAATTTATCAAATTTTCGCCATTTTACAAATAAATTGTTTTCACTAGTATAACATAACATGAAAATGAAAGCACAATTAAACTGATAAATTGCTTTACTGTCACTCCAGTATTATAATAAGTTTATTCCAAAAATCAATTTTACTTGGTAAAGAACATGTTGATAATAATAAGTTATTATTATATTGTTTTTAGGTGCGTTCGTAATTATATAAATATGTAGCCCCAATAATCGTCATCTGGTCTGTCCATCTCTCTGTCCGTCTGTCCGCATATAACATCGCAAAAACTACCCAACCGAATGGTTTCAAATTTAATATATAGAATCATTGCAGAATTTTGTCGAGTCATTTCAAATATTATGAAAATCGAATCAAAATTTAAAACGATATTAATAAAAGTTTTCATCCTTCTATTAAATCCTATCATACGTAATTAACTCAATGATATCCCATGATAGGTAATGATCTATGGTTGACATAGTGATTACGTCCTATTCAACCCTTCACTGCACGAATTTTTCTATTTTTATGAGAAACAAAAATATTTGAAGCCTATATATTGGGAAAAATATTTAAAAAAAAAAATAATTTTCAAATTTTGAGCTAAAATTTGATATTTTATGGCGTGTACCTTATGTACACAATTGGGGTTTTAAAATATTGTATTGCTACATTTTACAACTAAATGAGCTTAAATTAATTAATTTTATCTGCTTAAAACTCTGCAACTTTTTTTATATTAATATTTTAAGTATTCACGAAAAATAATGAAAGTAAATTTTACCTTAATAGCTTGGTTGAAAATCTTTTTTGCTTCCGGAGAAAAAATTTTAATTTTTTGTCAAACTAGGGGACTCGGCCTCCTACGAGCTACGCTCGCCAACCCCCTCCAGACACCGCAGACTCTAAATGCACGCTAAATTGATCGGCTTTAAAAAGATTTCGAAAGATTGAATTATAATTTAAAAAACAGTGGAGATCTCCCTATAAACGAATTTCTATTCATTTCTCTTTGATTGGGGAATTTTAACGCCAAATCCGCTGCGATACTACTTGATTATCCTGTCGACCAATTTTGCCAAATTATATAAATCGCCAAACCACTCCCCAAATTATACAAATTGATATAATTTTTATGTTAAATAACGAAAGAACAAATAAATTCGTACAACATTAATAAAAACACAAATAAAACGTCGAAATAAAAATAACTTGATAACGTATACACGTGCAACAACATTTCAAAATAAGCTAATATAAAAGAATTAAGTAAAGAGAGTCTTTGTCTCCTGGTATTTTTTAACAAAGTGAAAAGAAAGTTCTTTTAAATGAGACATTTTAAATTAATTCTCAAAATATCAAATAAATGTCTAGCGCAATTTCTAAATTTAAACTTTTTTGCAATATTATTTTGTGTTCATTTTATGTAATAACTATAATGTGACGTAAATATGACGTAATTTCTCCTAAGACTTCTAACGCATGTTAATGAATTTATTATTTTACAATATCCTTTCTCTTTTAAAATTCACGTGTATACTTTGTATGACGTAATTTTTAATAAGTTCCTGCTTTTTATACGTAATTATTTAATTCTAATTTGAAAGTTTTTTTCCTGTTTATAATAGTCACGTGTAAATAAATTTTTAATTTGAAGCAAACATTATTGCTTGCGCTTTTTATACAGTTGGCAACAGTTTAAATTAGTACAATTTTCTGAAATCTGCAAAAAATATCTCTAGAAATGCTGAAAATTTGAATTTAAAATAGAAATAAAACCTGAAAAAATGAGTCAAAATGAAAAAATTAATGCAATCTGCACTCCGGCAAATTCTAACGCATAAACTGATCTAAAAATGATTACACTGCCATGTATAGTTTTTGCTGCTATAAAACTTTTTTAGTGGAACGATTTTGTCCAACTTTAGCATTAAATAACTCTTAAAATAATTCTTCGATTTGAAAACTGTCTGCATCAGCGTGTTTATCAAACATTTCTGTATAAAACCACTGATTTTCATATTTTTGTATGCATTATTTTTGTTAATATTAACGAAGAAAGGCCTCCGGTCACAAAAAATCAAAACCGGCGGCGGCGGTGACAGCGGTAGTTACTTTTTTTTTAGAATAGAGAGATACAGCCATCTGACTTGGACAAAATAAGTATTATTCCTTTCTTTGGGCTCTTCTTGATCAAAGATTGAGATTATTTTGGCCAAATTCATGGCACATAATAAGAATTACAATGTTTTTAGGTATGAGCCAGATATGGGGCGTCGTGCAGTGAAGGGTTAAGGTGGAGTCCTATTATTGACGAATTACTGAATTTAATACAGGGTAATTCCGGGATTTATGTCGCACTTTTTTTTTGAATTTGTGTATAAAGTCCCATGGTGGACATAAAAAAAAAAAAAAAATCATGCTGTGCTATTTAATGTTAAATATACAACGCGTGCAGTGCGACAAAAAAATTCAAAACAAATTATTAATATTTTTTAACAATTGTTTTCTAAAACATTACACTGCGGCGCGTCACCAGTACATTCAGGCTGAGACGCCGCACTTGTGCGGTAGTTATGCCGCGCTGGTAATAAGAAGAGAATGAAATTAAAAAAAAAAAAAAAAAAAAAAAAAAAAAAAAAAAATTCATAACTGGACTACAATTAACATTGCAATAACAAAATGAAACTAAATGAGTACAATAAAACGTATTAGTAGATTCAAATTAAAAATTATTGCCTACTTTCACTATTAAAATTATCGACTTATTTTTTTTTACATTAAATTTTAATTATTATTTCAGCAATAACGTAACATCAATGTATTAGAAAGGGAAAAAAAATTAAATTTGTGTTTACATAATTTATTTGTTAACCCTTTCGGAACCGGTGTTTTACACAAATTTTATTCGGTTGGTACCACTTTTTAAAAAGAAGTTACCTTTGCTTAAATCAGCGTGGTCCAACCCGCGGCCCTCCTATTAATTTTGTTGGCCCTTGCCCTTATTGCTAAAAAAAATATTTTAATTTAACATTTGGGAAAAAAAATCTTTTACCCTTCTTACTGCTTTAAGTTTTTAAACAATATTACATTAGGTTATTTTTTAAGTTTACGTCAGCAGCAACTTACAATCTTCATTTCCCCTATAACGGCCATATTGAAGCTTCACTCTTCGACCATTTTAATCCGTGGCGTGCCTACTTCGATTTCCACTTTCATTCAGTACTACTAGGAAAGAGGTAGATAGGAAAGTCGAGAAGGTACCCCTCATCCTGGCGAAAGGTTGGTGGAACCAGTGATGGCGAAAGGTTGAAAGGAACCAGTGGTTGGCTGCTGGTAGGTTGGAGATCGCTCGTGTGCTGCGGAGGATTTTCTGAAAGGTTTCGGAGCGCAGTGCAGTTCGAAGTGGTTGTTTTTGACGAGAGAGGTTGTTCGAGAGAAATAGTTCGACGAGAGAGGTTGTTCGAGAGATATAGTTCGACGAGAGATTGTTGACGTGTTGTTGCGAGAGCGGTACCTAAAATGGCGGAACTTAAACGGCATGTTGAAGGTGAGAAATGACAATTTCAGTCAAAGTGGCAAGAAAGTTACTTTTTTGTTACACATAATGGAAAACCATAGTGTGTTATCCGTTCTCAAGTCTTAGGTGTTTCGAAGGAGTATAATATGAGTAGGCGCTATACCAGCTTGTATAAACCGAAATACCATCACTACAAGGGAAGTGCCAGAATTTGGATGTGTAGCGATTTGAAGCTGAAACTAACTAGACAGAAGAATATATCTTCCAACTATCGAACACTGCTGGTTTAAAGGTATCTTATGAGGTATGTTTAGAACTAGCTAAAAGTGAAAAGTCTTTTAGGGATGGTGAGCTCATTAAGAGATGTGCTGTAAAAATTGCATCTTCATTTGGAGATAATAAGGTGGGTAAAAATTTTGAAACAATTACCTTGTCTCATCAGACAGTAAGTATAAGAATTAATGATATGGGTGGGGAAGTTTCAGGTTCTCTCAAGGGCATTTTGGAAAAATGTGAATTTTGCTTTCTAATTCTGGATGAGAGCTCAGAATGAGAGCTCAGATATAGCTGACATCAGCCAGCTCCTTATCTTTTACAGAACAATAAACGAAGAAAATTCATGAAGAATTGTTGGAATTGAAATCACTAGAAACCAGGAAAAAAGGTACTGACGTACTCAATGCACTGGATGATGTCGTTTAAAAAATATGGAGGTTTTGTGAAGCGCTCTGGCATTGCAACAGATGGAGGTAAAGCAATGGTTGGTCATAAAACTGGGTTAGTAGAGCTGCATAAAGAAGAAAGGCATGATTTGTTTGTTTTTTCACCGCATTATTCACCAAGGAGCTCTCTGTGGAAAAATTATAAGGCTCAGCGAGACAATGAGCACTGTTGTAAATACTGTAAATTTAATAAGGGGAGGTAATGAAGCCAGCCCATGGACACAGAGCATTTATTGCATTCCTGGACAATTGGGAAGCTGAGTATGGTGACACTTCATTGTACTGTGAAGTGTTCTAGATGAGTGCTGGAAAATGGCCTGCAACAGTTTGGGCACGAGTATCAAGAAAAACTGGAAGAAATCCAGTTTTTAACTAATCTTGATTTTCTCATGGATTTAACATCCATCTAAATGCTTTAAACCTGAAACTACAAGGCAGAAAACAAAACATCTCTCAGCTTTATGGACATATTGAGGGCTTTCGCCAAAAACTGTAATGCAAATTGCACTGAAGGCAAATAGTATGGCACACTTCCCATATTGTAAGAAGTTGAGAGAAGAAAAAAATAACACAAATTTCAGTATGGTTCATGAAATAATAATAGATAAAATTCGAGGACAGATTAAAGGATATTGACTCCCTAAAACCAAAACTTCCACTGTTTAGTAGCCCAATGGGTATTGAAGGGAGTGAGATGCCCTGCGACCTTCAAATGGAAATTTGTGATCTTCAGGCAGACCCATTTTACCAGGCTAAAATGTGTGATGTGCCTGAAAATTTCTGGAAACTGATTTTTAAACATTTTTCTAAGCTGCTTAAATTTTCTCTGCTAATGTTACCGCTGTTTGGCAGAACATATGAGTGCGACAGTGCTTTTTTAGCTCTTAAGCAGATCAAATCAAAAACAAGAAATCGAAAGGAAGTGCTTCACTGGAATCGATCTTGAGACTTTGCATTACTGAACTTACAACAGTGGGCATTGATAAACTTGTATCAGGAAAGCAGTGCCAATCATCACGTATATTTCTCGACTGTTAAATAAAGTGGTATATTCAATTTCTTTTAATATAAATTTTAATAAAAGTTTTTGAATAAAATATGCAATTCGTTTTCTTTCTGGAGTGTCTCTGGCCCTTGCATTCCTATCCTAAAGCTTGATTGGCCCTCGGGTGACTAAAGGTTGGACCACACTGGCTTAAATAATCATGAAAATGCTCTAATTAAACAAAGCAAATATTACTTTTCTTTTTTACTGGTGTTGAAACAAATTTTGTAAGCTCTTTATGAAGGTGCTTATATGCACCTATGGTCCCGAATGGGTTAAGATACCTGTTTTTTCGACTACAATCCACAGGAAAAGTGTCGAAAAAGCACAGTCTTTATGTAACTACATTTAAACACATGATGGAACGAAGCCAATTGCATTTCCTATTTTTTGGAGTAGTTTGCAAAGAACGTCTGCGTTGCACGTAATCCAATTTTTCATTATTATCATCTTGACTTGCATCTTTCTTGCCCTTTTTACTTTTTATTTTCCCCTTTTTCTCGTTGGGTTTTAGTAAACTTGATAACATGCCTAACATGGTTAGTCTGTGCAAAAATAAAAGGAATAGTTAATAACACTTAATCATCCCGTACAAAAGAAACTGCGGCATGTATACCGGAATAGCAGTGCGGCATGTATCCCATTTTGCATGGTACAGACGTCGGCCATCACAGTTCCCTGACATCGCTAAGGGGAATGTCGTAACCATACAGACAGTACTCTATATAAATGCTACACTTAGTTTTGACTTCGAAATCATGCTTGCATTTAGTAATTAGTGTATGAAAAGCACTTAAACATAACGTGTTTAAAAGTTTGGACAGTGAAATCATGCACTTACGTCAAATTAACGATTGTACTTCTATAAGTAAACATCGAAATGGGATTCACGCTATACACTGGTTAAAATCATCTCATTGCACACCTATACTGTGCGTTTGACGACCATCTATTGATAATTACAAGAAATACAAGGGGTGCGGCATCTATCCCGTATGCAACGACTCTCCCGGAGTTACCTTATATAATATTAATAAATTTTGTATTCATCCATTTTTGCATAAGAATGTAACATCTATTGCACCAAGATATGAATATTTATAAAACTAGTTATAGTTCGAACGCATCTTATTTACATGTTTGACGTAGAATTTCTCGCTTGTTATCTGAAGTATATTTTATTTAAAACATTTAACACGTTATCACACTTCATCACGTCGAAACAGATATTTTACGTATAGATGGACTTTTTAATTTGATCTAATTATAGGTATTTTTATAAATGTATATAAAGATACACCTCTCAGACAATTTTAAAATTGATATCTACTGTATGGATATATATATAAAGAATACCGGGCAGGGAAAAATTATGTTTCTCTTAAGTATTATTATTTTTATTTTAATGCATATACGATTTTATACCACATTTTCTAGACAATTAAACATTGAAAAGAAAATATCAGTCATCATTATTGCAGCAAAAATACGTCAACTTAATGCAAGAAGAATGATAATCAGTTATTATAATTATTTCAAAGTTTTCATAATTTTCGATTTAAATTATTAATAAAAGGATGCATTCTAAAATGAATGATTTATAAAGGTTGAAAGAAAATTAGCTATTGCCCCACGATTAGTAACTCAAATATAGCTGAGATTTCACAACTAATGTTTTGATTGTCAGTCGACAACAGGAGGTTTGTCACTATGAACGTTCACATTTAATTGTTAGTTAACATCTAAATCAACATATCAAATATGTGGCGAAGACATGTGCTCAAAATACATTTTGCACGAACACACACCAACCACAGTCTCAGAGTTGGTAAACTTCGGAAACGTGTACATCAGTATTGGCAGTTAGAAAGGTCTTGTATATTCAGAGTGCTACTACTATTTTTGAATCGTAATTTTTATCTTATTTATTCCGTTATTAAATAAGAGGAATATTTTTCTCTAGAATGTGGTAGCATTCTGAATTAAAAATATGCCACTCATCTGGCAACGCTGATGTATACAGACATACATAACTCAATTATCATACAACAACTCCAAGAAATTGTGGATACAAAGAAAAAATCGAAACGTAGTAAAACGCAAAATCTTGAGCCTGGAAATTAAAAGATTCGTAAAATTTGTACATTTATCTGATTTATAATTTCTTTTATAAAATTTGTACGTTTATCTTATTTATAATTTCTGTGTGTTTTATGTCGAAACTGTTTTACTGCTCTCTTCGATTTTACGTATGAGGACGTGAGTTTCTAAATACTCTAAAATAAATATATTTCTGGATAACCAGAAAATCAAATTTTGAGAAATCGCGAAAAACCTCAGACGTCTTCCATTGAATTTCATTGTAAACCAAGATTTTACAATGCCAGAAATACAGAATAAAGCCAATTTCTTTTCAGGTTGTAGTATTTTTTCGGTGCATGCTCACAAATAAAATAAATAGATTGATAGATAAAACTCCATTTTTTAAGTTTTGGATAAGGTGAGTTTTGAAACTCACGCCCTCATATGCTGTGTTTATTGAATAACAATAATTGTATTGTAAAATTAATAAAATTCGGAGCTAATTAAAGAAAAGTTCCAATTTAAAGAAAATCAAATATAAAATTTTTCGTACGCACGATGCTTAATCATCATTAATGTAGAAACTATGTTGGAAATATAGGTAGTAAACATAAGCAGATCTGCCTTCTTATACAGAATTTTAAGGCTTTCCGTCGTAAAGTTTTAACTGTTAATTTCGCACTGTTAAAGAAGGTTACTACTTTTATTTAAACGAGTTGCAACCCGTCGAAATTCGACGTACTAAAATGTTTGAAAGGAACTGTCAGATCGAAATTATAATAAACCTACAAAAATAATTACAACAAAAAAATCATCTTACATTGGTTGTCTAACTCTTAAAACAAATAATATTTTAAACCCAAAATTACCAAAATATTATTTCTACAAACTTCAACTGCTTAAATTATTGAAAAATTAAACTGTATTAGATTACGTAATCAAGATGAGTAATTATGATGAAGTTATCGATGGAGCTCTTATGTTTGTTTTTACGGGATGAAAAATCAGTAAAAAGGATTTCGCTTTGTCACATCATAAAATTTTCCCCCATAAAATCTAAACTGTACGTTATTTTCACATTCTCGTAATTTACATACGCACCACTCAAATTCACAATTTAAAAGTATTTTAACGCGCAAAAGAATAGATTATTAATGAATGCATTTCCAAAGTTAAAGTCACGTTTGTCCCATACAACTTTTCATGTGAACATTCGCACAAACCTTAAGTTCTAATCTTAGTACCGCGAAAAAAAAATTCAGAAATTTGACTTTAGTTGTCATAGTATTCGCCATTTATAGTATTGGTCAAATATTTAGTTTTATCAAAAAAAAAAAATGATCGTTTTGTTTTAAATATATCATTTTTACTCAATGAATCATTTTGCCGAGCGCCTCAAACGCATTTATCAGCGTAATGTAAAAATATTAAAATGTAGCTGATTTATGAAGAAGAATGCGTGTTTTATTTAATGTCTGACATCATTTTTTGTTCAAAAATTATAAAAAAGTTACTTTAATTTGTAATGTGAAAATGGCATCAATAAGGATATAATGAATAAAAATAATAAACCATGAATATTTTCCCGGGTAGCGGTCGTTGCAGCAACTGGGAACCTGAAAATTTGAGCATGCGCATCAGCTCTGGATTTTTGCCCGAGTGAAGAACCAGATCGAAAATAAACGCCGTTTAAAAAAAAAAGGAAATCTAGCTATACAATAATGAATGTTTTTGTAGTTGGCTCCATTGAAGAAGGATAACAACAGATTAAAGACTATGAAAATGAAACATTTTCTAAATTCTAAAGTTGTGACAACTTATACAGTTTTATATTTATATTAAATAAAAACAATAAAAAATTACTCATTCATAGATTTTTTTCTTCATAAAAACAACAACAGAAAGAGATGTGATTATTTTACAAAATAACATTACTGGATACACGAAACTCGCTGTGCAGCAATCTCAAAAATCGTCAATGCCACGGTCAGTAACGCGCGTATGAAACCGTAAAAAACATCACTGGACACTCGAAACTCGCTGTGCAGCAATCACTAAACAGCACGAATCTCGTCAATGCCGCGGTCAGTAACGCGCGTATGAGCGCTCCGCGCACATAAACCGAAAAAGACATCATTGGACACACGAAACTCGCTGTACAGCAATCTCTAAAATGCACGAAACTCGTCAATGCCGCGGTCAGTAACGCGCGTATGAGCGCTCCGCGCCCATAAACCGAAAAAAAACATCATTGGACACACGAAACTCGCTGTACAGCAATCTCTAAAATGCACGAAACTCGTCAATGCCGCGGTCAGTAAAGCGCATATGAGCGCTCCGTATCGATGAAACCGAAAAAAACATCATTGGACACACGAAACTCGCTGTGCAGCAATCTCTAAAATGCACGAAAGTCGTCAATGCCGCGGTCAGTAATGCGCGTATGAGCATTCCGCGCCCATGAAACCGAAAAAAAACATCACTGGACACACAGAACTCGCTGTACGGAAATCTCTAAAATGCTCGAAACTCGTCAATGCCGCGGTCAGTAACGCGTGTATGAGCGATCCGCGCCCATAAAACCGAAAAAAACATCACTGGACACACGAAACTCGCTATGAAGCAAGTTCTAAAATGGACAAACCTCGTCAAAGCCACAATCTGGTAACAACAAACTGGTGATAACAAAAATCTATTTATCGTCTCGCCAAATCGTTATATGTCTGCAGATTGAATTGGCAATTTTTTTCAAAACGCGCCAAAATGCCATTTTTGTAAATGATTGCCAATCTGAAACTACGAGATAAACAAACCAGTGTGGCGGCTGGAACAGATGTCATATTCGCCCCATATTGGCGCGATTTTTTTCGGTTGCCAATTTGGCGAAAACATCAACAGCATAAACAACATAATCCGGGTTACCACATCAAGCCCTTTAGCGCAAGTTAAGTACCCGTTGCCTATATGATATTGGCGACAGAAAAAAATCGCGCCAATATGGGGCGAATATGACATCTGTACCTGGCGGCTAGTTTCAAAACTAAAGTGATTTTATCAGGGCACAGATGTCATATTCGCCCCATATTGGCGCGATTTTTTTCGGTTGCCAATTTGGCGAAAACATCAACAGCATAAACAACATAATCCGGGTTACCACATCAAGCAAAATAACGACACTTTGGCGCCAGTTAAGTACCCGTTGTGTATATGACATTGGCGTCAGAAAAAAATCGCGCCAATATGGGGCGAATATGGCATCTATGCCTTTATCAGCGTTTTAAAAAAGAAAATTCAAGAAATATTAAAAATTACAAAAATATAAACTACAAAAATGAAGTGCTTAAAATAACTTCTTTTACCATTATGTTAAAGTTCTGATAACTTATGTAATTTTATATTTTTGTTAAATAAAAACAATAAAAAGTAAGACTCATTTGTAGATATTATTGTGGCACAGATGCCATATACGCACTACGATTGCGCGATTTTTTTCTAAATCCAATTTGGCGAAAACCTCGTTTTCGAATACCAGTTGCATATATATTTTTAAAAAGGGAATAACAATAAATAAAAAAATGTTTAATTAATAAATATAGAACAAAACAATTTATATAATTTTAAAAAGAAAATGAAAGTAAATAAACAATTTATCAATAAATAAACAACAACCGGTTACCATATCGGCACAGATGTCATATTCGCCCCATATTGGCGCGATTTTTTTCTGACGCCAATATCATATAGGCAACGGGTACTTAACTTGCGCCAAAGTGTCGTTATTTTGCTTGATGTGGTAACCCGGAATATGTTGTTTATACTGTTGATGTTTTCGCCAAATTGGCAACCGAAAAAAATCGCGCCAATATGGGGCGAATATGACATCTGTGCCACCATATCAAGCAAAATAACGGCACTTTGGCGCCAGTCAAGTACCCCGGTGCGTATATGACATTGGCGTCAGAAAAAATCTCTCCAACGAGGTGCGTATATGACATCTGTGCCGTTATTTTTTCTTAAAAACAATAGCAAAAAGATATATGATTATTTTACATAAGAATTAAGTGAAAATACGAAGCAAAATTCGGTATTTTTCGAGAATATGAGCCTTGTCACTTTTTTTAGGCTTCAGAAAGAGAGATTTTCTGCCAGCTGATGTAAACAACCATGAAAACAAACATGATAAGATTTTTTGCTTATTTATTAATTATAAGAATACTCTTAAATTTATCAAATGACTTTGTTTAATCGTTATTATTATTACTAATAAAAAAATACCTAACTTAAATCAATAGTTAAAAAATAGGTATATCTTTTTTAAAACTGTGTTTATTTTCGATCTGGTTCTTCACTCGGGCAAAAACCCAGAGCTGATGCGCATGCTCAAATTTTCAGGTTCCCAGTTGCTGCAACGACCGATACCCTATTTTCCCTTTACTTTCAATATAAATGGAGTACTTCAGTTGCCACAATTACAAAATTTGTATTAAAAACTACAAAAAAATTAATATCTCAAAAACAAATTGAGATACAGCTTTCAAACAAATAGTATTTAAAAGAGAAATTTTTTCCTTATACGACGGTGTAAAAAGTTAAAATGTGTGATGCACAGAAGTTTAAAAATTTGCAGTAGAGAAAATGCAAAACCAAAATTTTATTTCAAATTTCAAAGTGTTGTCATTCGCAAAATGACATATGCGTTATGCACAGATATGTTTGTCCTTTATAATATAGACTGGAAAGGTAGCCCGTCAAAAATGACGGAAATTTAGATATAAAGATATATACAACTCATGTGCAGGAATATGAGTTTTCTCGCTTGTTCCGCAGTGATAGATGAAAATAATACATTTTAAGAACGAAACACATTTATGAAAAACTGTGTACAGTAGAAGACTACTAATCTGCACAGTTTGGTTCCAAGTGTTATGCAGATTTGAGGCTTTTTGCGGTCATGTCTATTCAATCTTTGTTTACATTTTTTTAAATTCATATATTGGACAATTTAGATTGTTGAGCCTTAAAAATAAATAAATAACACACTTGAAGTAAGGTTAAAAACTGTTAAATTATCGTATACGATTTCATGAAATGGTATTATATGGTATTATATGTGTGTGCTTCACGATCTTGGTTACGACGTTGGCGAAATTGGCTGCAACTTGTCATAATCCTAATAGTGTGGGCCGCTATAACAAAAGAGTAACCAGTTTTTAGTAACATTTCTGATATAAAGTAGCTTTCAAAAACTTGTGTAAAATTGCAGGACGTTCTCGTGTTATGTCAGTCCTAGGAATAATATTTCTAACACTGAAGATTTTCCATGTATATATGGAATTTAGATAAGCTTCTCCAAAGAAAGGTCCTGAAATGACATTGTAATTCCTCTAACTTCAAAGTTTAATCGGGCCCTGATGTTGAGTACTGAAATCTAATAAATACAGTTATTTTGAATATTACAACAGAACTAAAGAGTTAAACTTATTTAACTTAAACCCGCGGTAACTTCCCGATGTTATTTTTTAGTATTAAGAAAGAAAATTATTTAAAATTTTCAAATCATGCATTTATGATTTTTTTCCGTCTTTAATAACTAAATAATGAAAAAATAGGTTTTTGTTCTGAGCTCATAAATATGACAATAAAATAATGCAACTAAGAGACATTGCAAAATTAAATCTTTGTGATTACAAACCATAAACAAACGATACCGCCACCATTTTACCTACTATGATGTCATTAGAATATTGCCCATTGATTGTTGGAGAACTTACTTTGTAAATGATTACCTCAATGATTTAATATTTTTGACGTTTCACGATGAATGAATCACTTGTGTTTGTTTAGGTTTATGGAATGAGATATTAAGCTGTGAACCTAATTTCAATTGAAGTTATCCAAGGATATATGTATTTTTAATCGAAATTAAACACAATGCTTTGATCTCGAAATAAAAAGTTTTAGTTTGTATAATTTGTTATTTCTGTTAATAATTTATTTAAGTACTTTTCCATTATAGCGCTTTTTTAAAAAAAGCTTGGCGCGATTCGGGCATCAGAAAGTGAGATATGTTGCGAAAATATATAAACAGCTATGAAAACAAATCTAATGAACTTTTATCTTTGTTTATATATGCACTTATATACATAAAAAAATCGTTTCTAAATATATATATATTTTTTTTTTTTATATACATATTACGGCACAGATTTCAGATATGAACCGGGATAACTAACTGGCGCCAAAATGGTGTTATTTTGCCTGCTATGGTAACCCGGCTATTGTTTTTTATATATTAATAAATTGTTTATTTACTTTTATTTTCTGTTTTTTAATTATATAAACTGCTTTGTTCTATAGTTATTATTCAAACTTTTATTTATTTATAGTTATTTCCTTTTCAAAATGATAGCAAATAATTGAAAAATATATAAGTAACTGGTATTCGAAAGCGAGATTTCTGCCAAATTGGCGTCATAGAAAAATAACGCTAACCCCCATGCGTATAAGACATTTGTTTAAAAATTACTTCTGTTTCTTTATAAAAATGGGTAAATAGCTTTTTTTATATTAAATTGTCGGCACAGATGTCATATACGCCCATATTGGCACGATTTTTTTTGACGCCGATGTCACATACGCACTGGGTACTTAACTGGCGCCAAAGTGTCGTTACTTTGCTTGTAATGGTAACCCGAATGTTGTTTATGCTGTTGATGTTTTCACCAAATTGGCGTCGGAAAAAAATCGCGCCAATATGGGCGTATATGACATCTGTGCCAAATTGTACACATATGTAAAAAATTGCTTGTCAGTATGAAGCAGTAAATAGGTTGCCAGAAAATACGTTGGCAAACTTCTTTCTCGCCAGGAAACCTTTTTCCGAAGTACTGTACATAAGCAATGATTGCTAGAAATGCATTTTTAATTATGATATGCGCTTTTATGTTTCACTACATTTATGCATACTATACTGTGTGTATAAATGCTACAGTTCATATGCAGGGCTACACAAAAGAATTCGTAAGGGTTACTGAGAATGAGAGTAAATTGCTTAAAGGTGGTTTTCAAAGGAGTTATGGATTTTTAAGCTGAACTGCATTTAGTTTCCTAAGAAATGTTTGTAGAATATAGATAAAATGATATACATGGTCACGCAAAGAATTGGATACATAACCGTCTATGGATGATAATATCTGGAAATGTGATTTCAGTAGTTTTAAGAGTAGATTAAATTAAATTTTAGCTAAATAGTGGCATGTAATAACGGTACTATTGGCTATGGACGGTAACTGCTGAAATCAATTTTTAAATTTTTTAATGCGTTTTCTAAAATATTTACTTAGTTATCTTGGTACTTCTTAGTTATCCCGTTGACTAAATTATTGTCGCCAAATTGTAAGATTAATTGCCAATAATGGTTGCCATTAATTAATTAATTGTAAGATTAAATGCCAATAATGGCGAATAAAACCATTAATTCGACGTTTTATTTGTATTTTTGTTAATGTTTTACTATTGATTTGGTGATTTATATAATTTGGCAAAATTGGTCGACGGGATATCTAAGAAGTAACGTTATCTTATTTACCTTATTTCCCTAAATAACGAAGTTTTGTTAAAGCATGTGTTGGAAAGTGTTTCATATTCTATGCTTAACGCATGATTTTTCTTTCTTCTTTAGTCTTAGTTTGCATTTATTTTATTCTTAATTTTTTAGTCTTATACTGCTTTATAGAAACTTTGGCACAGTTGTCATATACGTTATCATATATTGGCGCGATTTTTTTCCGACGCCAATTTGGCGAAAACATCAACAGCATAAACAACAACATCCGGATTACCATATCAAGCAAAATTATGACACTTTGGCGCCAGTTAAGTACCCGTTGTGTATATAACATTGGCGTCAGAAAAAAATCGCGCCAATATGGGGCGTGACATCTGCGCCGAAAGTTTAATATTTTATGTTTAAACTCTTCGCTCCCCTCCCCTTGCATATAGTACAAACTATAACACGAATAGCGCAAAATAATAGACAGTCTGGTACTTTTCCACTGTAGGGGCTTTGGCATTTTTTTTTAAAAAGCTTGGTGTAATTTGGGCATCAGAAAGTGCGATTTGGGTACTTTTCCGTTATGCGGAAACCATTGTCGCCAAGCGTAATAGTTGGCGCAAAATCGTGAATTGAAGCATTTGAAAAATAAAAGAAAAACCATTGTCGATACTAAAGTGAGCATTTAAAAAATATAACATTTGAAAATTCCAGATTTTTACGAACTATTTCATCAAATCACAAATATATACTTAAAATAAGTGAACAAATAACTGTTATAAAATAAAGCAATAAAATAAAACTCATATTAAACTGCTGGCATAAAATTACAAATATATTTTAGCATTTTGAAATAATTGGCGCATTAGCATACATTTTGGCATGGTGTCCGTATAACGGAAAATTATCGAGATTTGTTGTCAAATCATATAAACAGCTATGAAAACAAATTTGATGAGCGTTTTTGGTTGTTTTATATGTATATTATTGATGTTTTTATGTACAAATTACATCTGTTTCTGTATAAAATTAGAGAAACGGCTTTTTTATGTTAAATAAATCGTATAAATATCGAAAACATGCGTGTGTATATAAAATGAAACAGTGAATAGGTTCCCGGAAAATATGTTACCAAATTTCCTTTTTCGCCAAGGCACCTATACTGGAAAAGTACCTAAAGCACATTAAAATCGCGCAGTTAGGAGCTCACACAGTACACCGTTGTCTATTGGCGGTTATTTTATTAGTAGCATCGGGAGGAAGATGTAAAGATGTACTTTAAATTCTCACCCATAGATTTCGAAAAAATATCTTAAAAGAGTGGAGTTTAAATTAAATTTTGGTGACCTCCATTATGAAAGATTAATGGTTTCAAATGGGAATTTCGCCAAATTAGACAGCTATCGCCAATTTGGCTAACATTTGGCGCTACTGTGGTAACCCTGCATTAATATTTTTCAACAATTACTCATTTCAATGAGGCGGACCTACCGGAATAGTGAGGGACACACAGAGATTTGGATTTTATATAAATAGATAGGCAAATTATGAATGTGGATTATTTAAAAACCGGAAATTACAAAGTATCTTAGTAAACTTCAACCTGAATGCAAATTTCATAATTTTATCACGTTTTTTGGTAGTACAGACATCCCCCGACTTACGTAAATTCGCAGTTCGTAATAAATTTCGAAAAATACATTTCTGAACATACTAGCTCGTTTGATATGTAGTTGCATACTTTTGATATTTATTTTATAAATAAAATATACTGTTATAAACCACAACCGTAATGTAGTTTATATGTTAGATACAGTTATATTAGGTAGATTTCGTAAGAAATACTACCTATTGCAGTCGTTACCATGGTGCGACTTTTGAAAAATTCCTTCATAACTTTTCATTATAGGACCCCAGGAACCCAAAACCACCCCCACCTAAAAAGTTTATATATATATATATATATATATATATATGTATGTATGTATGTACTAAATTTTGTCCGCACGATAAAAGTCGTAATTATGCACGGATCTTCTTCAAACTCGCCAACAACTTTGAGATGACTAATATCTCGGCGGGGATTGCAAATGGAAAAAATCGGCCCAAGGGAATGGAAATGGGGAGGGTTCAAAATTTTGAATACCCTTTTAACATGATTCTGATAAAACCAGCTCTTACACAACAATGGCAGGAAAAAATAAATATTTTTCGTTATAGCAGTTGCCAACAATTACAAAAAAAGAAATAAAATTCTCACCACAACAAATGCTTTTCTAATGCAAGGTTTCACGTGAAAAATTAAATTAAATAAATAGCTTGAATAATTGAATAAAATTGAATATTACGTCATAAGTTTCCTAGAGCAAGATTTCCGCATGAAAACACAAAATGAAATAAATAGTTTGACGAATAAAAAAATATATATATTGCATCATATTGGAAATAAAACGGACCTCAGCTGGTGAATATGTAACGTCATGTGAGTTTGAAGAAACGTATTAAAACATGACGAAAATCTGACAATGGAAATATTAACTTATTTTAACACCTTGAGGTGTTCTGAATTTGCTTTAGCTATTTTTTAAACCTATCCCATATACATTCGTGTGTGTATTCGTGTATATTAGAATTTTCCCAAAATGTTTAGCTCTCTGGAGCTCATTCTTATTGAAGGAACTGAGTCTATCTCTAATCTTGATTTAAGTTTTGTTGGTGAATTTAGTACTTCGAAATCTACCTCCGCCTGTAGGCCCGAGCCGTCAGGGATTTTTTTTTATTGGTATATACAATCAAATCTATAACAAAACAACTTAATCTTTATTGTTAGTTATTCATTAGTAATTATCTAATTCATAATAAACTAAGGGGCTCGGCCCCTACGAACTACGCTCGCCAACCCCCGTCCAGACACCACAGACTCTAAACGCACGCTAATGTGATCGGCTTTAAAAAGATTTCGAAAGATTGAATTATAATTTAAAAAACAGTGGCGATCTCCCTATAAACGGATTTCTATTCATTTCTCTTTGATTGGGGAAATTTTAACGCCAAATCCGCTGCGGTACTACCTGATTATCCAGTCGACCAATTTCGCCAAATTATATAAATCGGCAAAACACTCGCCAAATTATACAAATTGACATCATATTTTAAATAACGAAAGAACAAATAAATTAGTACAACATTAATAAAAATACAAACAAAACGTCGAAATAAAAATAAATTGATGACGTAGACACGTGTAACAACATTTCAAAATAAGCTAATATAAAAGGAATTAAGTAAACAGAGTCTTTGACTCCTGGTATTTTTTAACAAAGCGAAAAAAAAGTTCTTTTAAATGAGACATTTTAAATTAATCGTTTTTAATCTGACGTAATTTTGACCAAGCTATTCTTTCTATTTTAAATATTCACGTGAAAATACTTTTGTTAGAAATGAAATATTATGTGTGCTTTCCTAACAAAAATAGTTGAAAAGATCCTCTCAAAATATCAAATAAGTGTCTAGCGCAATTTCTAAATTTAAACTGTTTTGCAATATTATTTTGCGCTCATTTTATATCATAACAGTAATGTGACGTAAATATGACGTAATTTCTCCTATTTAAGACTTCTAACGCGTGATAATGAATTTATTATTTTACAATATCCTTTCTCTTTTAAAATTCACGTGTATACTTTTTATGACGTAATTTTTAATAAGTTCCTGCTTTTTGTACATAATTATTTAATTCTAATTCCAAAAGATTTTTTTGGTTTATAATAGTCACGTGTAAATAAATTTTTAATTTGAAGCAAACATTATTGTTTCTGTTGTTTATACAGTTGGCAACAGTTTAAATTAGTACAATTTTCTAAAATCTGTCTATCTCTCTATTCTAAAAAAAAGTAACTACCGCTGTCACCGCCGCCACCGCCGCCGCCGGTTTTGAATTTTTTGTGACCGGAGGTCTTTCTTCGTTAATATTAAGAAAAATAATGCATACAAAAATATGAAAATCGGTGGTGTTATACAGAAATGTTTGATAAACACGCTGATGCAGACAGTTTTCAAATCGAAGAATTATTTTAAGAGATATTTAATGCTAAAGTTGGACAAAATCGTTCCACTAAATAAGTTTTATAGTAGCAAAAACTATACATCGGAATTTAATAATTTTTAGTTCATTTTATACGTTATAATTTCCCGGTGTGCAGAATTGATTTATTTTTTTAATTTGACTCATTTTTCGAGGTTTTATATCTATTTTAAATTCAAATTTTCAGCATTTCGAGAGATATTTTTTACAGATTTTAGAAAGTGATATTAATTTAAACTGTTGCCAACGGTATAAACAGCGGAAACAATAATGTTTGCTTAAAAAAATATATATATATTTATACGTGTAATAAATTGAAAATTTATTTACACGTGACTATTATAAACAGAAAAAAACATTTGGAATTAGACTGAAATAATTATGTACAAAAAGCAGGAACTTATTAAAAATTACGTCATAAAAACTATAATTACACGTGAATTTTAAGAGAGAAAGGAATTTGTAAAATAATAAATTTATTAACATGCGTTAGAAGTCTTAAATAGGAGAAATTACGTCATATTTACGTCACATTACAGCTATTACATAAAATGAACACAAAATAATATTGCAAAACGGTTTAAATTTACAAATTGCGCTAGACACTTATTTGATATTTTGAGAGGATACTTTTCAACTATTTTTCTTAGGAAAGCGCAAATAATATTTTATTTCTAACACAAGTATTTTCACGTGAATATTAAAAACAGAAAGAATAGTTTGGTCAAAATTACGTCAGATTAAAAAAGATTAATTTAAAATGTCTTATTTAAAAGAACTTTCTTTTCGCTTTGTTAAAAGATACCAGGAGACAAAGACTCTCTTTACTTAATTCCTTTTATATTAGCTTATTTTGAAATGTTGTTACACGTGTATACGTCATCAAGTTATTTTTATTTCGACGTTTTATTTGTGTTTTTATTAATGTTGTACGAATTTATTTGTTCTTTCGTTATTTAAAATAAAAATTATATCAATTTGTATAATTTGGCGAGTGGTTTGGCGATTTATATAATTTGGCGAAATTAGTCGACGGGATAATTAAGTAGTACCGCAGCGGATTTGGCGTTAAAATTTCCCCAATCAAAGAGAAATGAATAGAAATCCGTTTATAGGGAGATCGCCACTGTTTTTTAAATTATAATTCAATGTTTCGAAATCTTTTTAAAGCCGATCACATTAGCGTGCATTTAGAGTCTGCGGTGTCTGGACGGGGGTTGGCGAGCGTAGCTCGTACGGGGCCGAGCCCCCTAGTTCTAAAAAAAAAAAAGTAACTATCGTTGTCACCGCCGCCGCCGGTTTTGAATTTTTTTGTGACCGGAGGTCTTTCTTCGTTAATATTAAGAAAAATAATGCATACAAAAATATGAAAATCGGTGGTGTTATACAGAAATGTTTGATAAATACGCTGATGCAGACAGTTTTCAAATCGAAGAATTATTTTAAGAGATATTTAATGCTAAAGTTGGACAAAATCGCTCCACTAAAAAAGTTTTATAGCAGCAAAAACTATACATGGCAGTCTAATCATTTTTAGATAATTTTATGCTTTAGAATTTGCCGGAGTGCAGATTGCATTATTTTTTTTTGTTTTGACTCATTTTTTGAGGTTTTATTTCTATTTTAAATTCAAATTTTCAGCATTTCTAGAGATATTTTTCAATTCCTACTATTAGTTCACACTCTCCCTATATTTATTTATATATCTTGTTCAAATTTTCAATCGTTAATAAAATACTCATTATTCATCCTATCAAGTTGAAATAAATTTTTTTATACTTGTACTGGATGACAATTGATGTTAATACAGATTTTTCAAATATTAATTAATTAATTAAATTTTAATTAATTACATTTTGTTTTGTATGAGAAACAAAATAGCGGCCATTGGTTATTGAAGATCAATGAAAGTATTTTCAATAAGGGATTACCATAGGGCAGGGGTGCAGTAAATGTTTCTACTCCCAACATTTCCCCCAATCCACATGAAAATTTCCCCAAAATTTTACGGTATGTTATAGGTAAATGCTGTATTATCGTACGTATAGAAAAAATTTCCAGTATTTCTCAATTTATGTGCGAGTATACATTTTGATAGAGTATACATTTTGATACATTTTGATTATATGTAACAAATGTATAACCAAATGTAACAAGGGTTGATTATGAGTGAAAAAAAAAATTCTGAAATTCACAGCAAATTTTCTGAAAGGTTACATGGCAGTGGGGGAAAAGGAGAGGGGGGAATTCCACTCCCAGCACTAACTATGTTTTAATCCGCGGCCCTTTGACGAATTTCGCCATCTTTTGACTAAATTTGCGTTTTGTAGCGATCTTTTGACAAAATTTGCGGTTATTTCACGATCTTTTGACGAATTTTGCGGTTATTTTGCCTTCTTTTTGGCGAAATTCGCCATACGTCACCCTCTTTTGACGAAATACGTGGTTGTTTGGCGATTTTTTGGCGAAATTTGCATTCATTTCGCGATCATTTGACGAAATATCCGAGTTTTTTTCGAGTTCCTTTGACGAAATTCGTTGTTATTTTACCATGTTTTGACGAAAATCGTGGTTGTTTTGCGATCATTTGACAAAATTTGCGGATGTTTCGTGATCTTTTGACGAAATTGCGGTTGTTTCGTGATCTTTTGTCAAAATTTTCGGTTCTTTCACGATCTTTTGACAAAATGTGCGTTATTTTGTGATCTTTTGACAAATTTGCGGTTATTTTGCGATCTTGTGACGAAATTCGTGTTTTTTCCGTAATTCTTGGACAAAATTCACGGTATTTCTATATCTGAGTTTTCAGATTGATGAACGATTTTTTTTACATTTTCGGAACCAAATGCCTTAATTTTTCGGAAAATTAAGAGCAGAATCACCCCTGACATACGGTACCTATAATTCTGAGCTCGATATTGTGAAGGTCACCATACCGATCTTTTTATTTGTAGTGAAATTTTTCTATCTCGGGGAATTATGGAACTTGTTGTTAAAATCGAAATCAGATGTATATATTTCTGCAAAATTTCCCCAAGTGGTTAAAATTAACCACCGATCCTAGTTCGCCGGATCGGACATATTCTGCACCCCTGCCATAGGGGGGACCCTGTTATGTCGCCGAATACCACCAATTTTGTCGCCAACTTGGCGATATATCGCCAAATATGGCGACCTAAATGAGTCGTCAAGAGTGACGCCAACTTGGCGATATCTCTAATACTTTGCCAAATTCCCATAGACTTCCATTGTAAACCTACTTGCTTACAGAAAATCAACAAATGAGATATTTTAATGCAACAAAAACATATATTAGCTTAAGGGATTATATTAATTTTTTCTTTGATGACCTAAGTAGGAATTGACTTTAAAAACAAAATTTTTGTATTGCTTGTTTACATTATTTTAGAAAATGGTATTAATTTATACTGTTGCCAAATGTATAAACAGCGCAAACAATAATGTTTGATTCAAATTAAAAATTTATTTACACGTGACTATTATAAACAGAAAAAATCATTTGGAATCAGAATTAAATAATTATGTACAAAAAGCAGGTACTTATTAAAAATTACGTCATAAAAAGTATACACGTGAATTTTAAAAGAGAAAGAATATTGTAAAATAATAAATTCATTAACATGCGTTAGAAATCTTAAATAGGAGAAATTACGTCATATTTACGTCACATTATAGTTATTACATAAAATGAACACAAAATAATATTGCAAAACAGTTTAAATTTAGAAACTGCGCTAGACATTTATTTGATATTTTGAGAGGATCTTTTCAACTATTTTTGTTAGGAAAGCTCAAATAATATTTCATTTCTAATAAAAGTATTTTCACGAATATTTAAAAGAGAAAGAATAGCTTGGTAAAAATTACGCCAGATTAAAAACGATTGATTTAAAATATCTCATTTAAAAGAACTTTCTTTTCGCTTTGTTAAAAAATACTAGGAGACAAAGACATTGTTTACTTAATTCCTTTTATATTAGCTTATTTTGAAATGCTGTTACACGTGTCTACGTCATCAAGTTATTTTTATTTCGACGTTTTATTTGTATTTTTATTAATGTTGTACTAATTTATTTGTTCTTTCGTTATTTAAAATAAAAATTATGTAAATTTGTATAATTTGGCGAGTGGTTTGGCGATTTATATAATTTGGCGAAGTTGGTCGACGGGATAATCAAGTAGTACCGCAGCGGATTTTGCGTTGAAATTCCCCAATCAAAGAGAAATGATTAGAAATTCGTTTATAGGGAGATCGCCACTGTTTTTAAATTATAATTCAATCTTTCGAAAACTTTTTAAAGCCGATCAAATTAGCGTGCATTTAGAGTCTGCGGTGTCTGGACGGGGGTTGGCGAGCGTAGCTCGTAGGGGGCCGAGCCCCCTAGAAAGTAAAAAATATCTCTCGAAATGCTGAAAATTTGAATTTAAAATAGAAATGAAACCTCGAAAAATGAGTCAAATTTTAAAAAAGAAATGAATACTGCACACCGGGAAATTCTAATGTATAAAATGATCTAAAAATAAATTAATTCCCATGTATAGTTTTTGTTCTTATAAAACTTTTTAGAGGAACGATTTTGTCCAACTTTAGCATTAAACACCTCTTAAAATAATTCTTCTATTTGAAAACTGTCTGCATCAGCGTGTTTATCAAACATTTCTGTATAACACCACCGATTTTCATATTTTTGTATGCATTATTTTTCTTAATATTAACGAAGAAAGACCTCCGGTCACAAAAAATTCAAAACCGGCGGCGGCGGCGACGGTGACAGCGGTAGTTACTTTTTTTTAGAATAGAGAGATAATTCAATCTTTCAAAATATTTTTAAAGCCGATCAAATTAGCGTGCTTTTAGAAAATGCGGTGTCTGAACGGGGGGTTGGCTGGCGTAGCTCGTACGGGGCCGAGCCCCGTAGTTTTACAAATAAAACCAAATGAATAATTGCCGAAACGTCAGTGAAGGCTTACTGTGGAGACACGAAAAGTTTTGGTTTCTGTTAGTCTGTCTGTCTGTTCCGCGATAACTGCCGCAAAAAGCATCCGATCGGCTTGAAAGTCACTGGGCATGTTGATAAGGTACCCGGACTTAGCTGTATAGTTTTTGGTTAAATTTGGTTCATTCGTTCGGGAAATATGGAACATTTTATTTTGCTCTATAATACTTTTCAATGGCAAGTCAGACGATTTTCAGATTTTCATTGGTTGAAAGAAATGGCTCATATGAAAAATGGATTTAAATGGTAAATTTTTGATGCTGAAATTTTTAAATAACATTATTAAATTATTCCAATAAATTATGTCAATATATTTGCGAGATTTTTTTAATTAGGTTTATAATATTGGGGGGAATTTTATGCATGTTTTCCAATAATATAAAGGATTTTGTTTTATCAAATTGAGATAATGCATATTTCATTTTTTTCCTTTTCTTTCTCTGTTGCCTAGCAACGTATTTGGTCCTAATAATTTTAGTATAATTGCGTGTATAATGCTTGAGTAAAGCCAACGTCAAAACAGATGAATTAATGCATTTGTATCTTTGCATATAGAAGGATTTTAGCCCAGAAATAAAAATAGGCAATATTTCATTTATTTTACTGAAATATTTTGCTTCAAAATACAAAAGTTCATTATTTTCGTGGAGAATAACGTAACATTTTCCCATAACATTTAACAATATTTCTTTAATTGTTGCCAAGAAAATCAAAACCCGGAATAATATTTTATTTTAAACAATTTTCAATTGAAATGTTTTGTCGTGAAACAGGAAAATGAAAAATAAAATTAAGAATAGAAAAATTAATATGGCGGCATATTAAAAATAAAAAGAAAACTCTCGAGTATTTCTTAATATAACAAGATGAAAAGTTTTGAGTAAGTACGCATAGCAGGTGAATTAGACGTCATTTATCGAAAACAAAGATGCTGGAATAAAAAGATCTTGGGTAAAATAAAATTAACTATTATTCACGGAGGAAAGAGATAGATGGAGATGCAGTATGCCGTAAAAACAGTTTGCAATACGATGTGCGTTATCGCTCAGATTTAAATGCCCTCATTCGGCCCAAACAAAACAAGCACGTGGAACAGGGACCAAATTCTTTGACTTCATCCGTTTTTTTTTTTTTTTTTTTTTTTGTAAGCACGTCGTTGTGTTGTGCCGAATGTAGCGGAATTTAGGGTTACATTTTTGGCGTCACTTCAAGATTTATTGTCTGTGTACGGTTAACATGAATATTTTATTTTAAATTTAAATTTTATTAATTTATAAAATAACTTATGTTTATCCTTATAAATCACAGCGTAAAAAAAATCTAAGATATACTATAACCATCCGCACAATAATTAAAAAATTACGAATGTAAATTTAAATAGACTACGGGGGGGTTAGGGGGGCTCTGCTCCCCTGAAGAAATGCAATTTTTGATTAAAAAAGTTACCAGAATAAGTAGCTCATCAGAATTTCAGAACATCAATGTATAACCACTTGTTTAACACTTTTAATTTCTGAAACTTTACGAAGTATCTTGTATACTCATAAATATTTATGTAATTTGAAAACTTTAAAAAGCGATTTGTAGGAAGTTGTATATTATGCAATGAGTGTTAAAAAACAATGACTTGCAAAGATGTCGTTGAGGCTCTTGATCTGCAGATTTACTAGTTTATAGGTCCAAATACACACTTAATTGCCGAAACGCCAGTGAAGGCTTGCTGTGGAGACACGAAAAGTTTTGGTTTCTGTTAGTCTGTTTGTCTGTTCCGCGATAACTGCCGCAAAAAGCATCCGATCGGCTTGAAATTCACTGGGCATGTTGAAGAGGCACCCGGACTTAGCTGTATAGTTTTTGGTTAAATTTGGTTCATTCGTTCGGGAAATATGGAACATTTTATTTTGCTCTATAATGCTTTTCAATGGCAAGTCAGATGATTTTCAGATTTTCATTTGTTGAAAGAAATGGCTCATATGAAAAATGGATTTAAATGGTAAATTTTTGATGCTGAAATTTTTAAATAACATTATTAAATTATTCCAATAAATTATGTCAATATATTTGCGAGATTTTTTTAATTAGGTTTATAATATTGGGGGGAATTTTATGCATGTTTTCCAATAATATAAAGGATTTTGTTTTATCAAATTGACATAATGCATATTTCATTTTTTTCCTTTTCTTTCTCTGTTGCCTAGCAACGTATTTGATCCTAATAATATTAGTATAATTGCGTGTATAATGCTTGAGTAAAGCCAACGTCAAAACAGATGATTTAATGCATTTGTATCTTTGCATATAGAAGGATTTTAGCCCAGAAATAAAAATAGGCAATATTTCATTTATTTTATTTATTTTATTGAAATATTTTGCTTAAAAATACAAAAAGTTCATTATTTTCATAGACAATAACGTAACATTTTCCCATAACATTTACCAATATTTCTTTAATTGTTGCCAAGAAAATCAAAACCCGGAATAATATTTTCTTTTAAACAATTTTCAATTGAAATGTTTTGTCGTGAAACAGGAAAATGAAAAATAAAATTAAGAATAGAAAAATTAATATGGCGGCATATTAAAAATAAAAAGAAAACTCTCGAGTATTTCTTAATATGAATTTTGAATATGATGAAAAGTTTTGAGTAAGTACGCATAGCAGGTGAATTAGACGTCATTTATCGAAAACAAAGATGCTGGAATAAAAAGATCTTGGGTAAAATAAAATTAACTATTATTCACGGAGGAAAGAGATAGATGGAGATTAAAAACAGTTTGCAATACGATGTGCGTTATCGCTCAGATTTAAATGCCCTCATTCGGCCCAAACAAAACAAGCACGTGGAACAGGGGCCAAATTCTTTGACTTCATCCGTTTTTTTTTTTTTTAGCACGTCGTTGTGTTGTGCCGAATGTAGCGGATTTTAGGGTTACATTTTTGGCGTCACTTCAAGATTTATTGTCTGTGTACGGTTAACATGAATATTTTATTTTAAATTTAAATTTTATTAATTTATAAAAAGAACTTATGCTTATCCTTATAAATCACAGCGTAAAAAAAATCTAAGATATACTATAACCATCCGCGCAATCAATAATAAATTACGAATGTAAATTTAAATAGACTACGGGGGGTTCAGGGGGGCAGAGCCCCCCTGAAGAAATGCAATTTTTGATTTAAAAAGTTACCAGAATAAGTAGCTCATCAGACTTTTAGAACATCAATGTATAATCACTTGTTTAACACTTTTAATTTCTGAAACTTTACGAAGTATCTTGTATGCTCATAAATATTTATGTAATTTGAATACTTAAAAAAGCGATTTGTAGGAAGTTGAATATTATGCAATGAATGTTAAAAAACAATGACTTGCAAAGATGACGTTGAGGCTCCTGATCTGTAGATTTACTAGTTACTTTGAAAAATCCAGAGGACTGACAAAAATGACTTTGTTAAATATAAAGGTTAACAGATCAGCATGTACAATCAATTTTAAAAATGAAGAAAATTCAATTACATTTTGTATATTTGGTTAATTAGATGTAATGTCGAGTTTTTTTTTTTTTTTTTTTTTTTTTTTCGTAAAATACGATAAAATAAATTATAAATTTTGGAAATGTACGTGGATATTTCATTAACATGGATGTGCTTTGTATGCACAAATTTTATTCCGTTCAATGGTAGTAATAGTTATTATTTACTTTTTTTTTATGTTGCCCACGGCTTTGTATATTATGCTTAATTTGGCCCGAGGAGGTAAGTTTGCATGCCCGATCTGAACGATTATATAAATAAATGTTTCGTTAGGCTTAGCTACAAAAGCTATATCTGATGCTTCCTGACATTTTCGCTTTCTTGTTAAATATTAAGAATCAGTCATTCAACTTCAACGTTGTCTGAATAGACGTAACTTTTAAATACTTACACGGATATTGTTGTTTTACTGATAATATATTTTTAGAGAACAAATCTAAATCTTCAAATATAAAAAAAAAGTTAAAGAAAATGTTTGTGTGCGTTTCTGTGTGTTTGTCTGTTTGGCTAGAGATATATACCGCACGTAAAAGTCGGAAAATTTGGATGAGGATAGACAAAGGCAGGTCCGGATGCACCTGAGTTTCAGATTTTTCATTTTTTGCTAGTTAGCCGGGAAATTAATTAAGACCTCTAATGATTATCGGAAAATGGTCAGCCTCTATCGTTATGTATGTCGGAAAGTGTACCTCTCGGTTCTTCAGGCAGACGAAAGTGAAGCATTCGATTTTCTGTGCATTTTGAAATCGCGATTGCCAAGTCCCCCCTAGAGTTAAAAAAGAATGTTTTATGTATCTTTTGTTAAAACAAATATTAATTATCACTTTTTTTCTTTCTTTTTTTTTTTTTTACTGGAGTTCGATTACGCGTCAGTTTGTTTTTCCTTTTTCTGTATATTTTGTTAACACAACAAAAATATAGTTGTGCCAACCAAATTTTTTGTATACTATTACCCCCATTTAAAAACTTTGTTGGATTGACCAACTTATTTTGTTAGTTTTATTTTGTTATCGTAACTAAATGAATTGTTTATAAGAACCAAATCAATTTGTTTCTTGTAAACAAATCTATTTGATAGCTATCGTAGCCAAATGGATTTGGTTGCAAGAACCAAATCGATTTATTCATTGTAACCAAATCTGTTTGGTTAATAGTTATTGTAACCAAATACTATTGGCAGCCTGACTTCGGTCACTGTTTGTAAATTAATTTTAACTTGAATAAGTTTTTTTTATGTTTTTTAAAAGATAGGTGCTTTTTCCTTCTGACTCGGCTGGGTTTCTACCTGCTAGCCCCTGCGTGTCGGGGAGACCCCCGGGTGGAGCGTAAGTAAGTCTAAACTGGATCTCTGATCAAGCGATCTTGCTCCACACAGACCGTCAAAATAAATTACAGATATGAATTTAGACGTGACTTTCAAGATAATCATTGAAACCTTTTTAAAAAGTATTAAAAATTTTTTTTCGTTATTTTGAAATTTATTTTGTTTCGCAAAAATTACAGAAATATTTTATTTATACGGTCTACATGTGTTAGGAATCAGAAAAAGACACTTTTTTTTGTCGGAAAATGTTAAAAAGTGCATAAAATTAACAGTTTTATAACACGTTAAGAATGTCTTTTAGAACGTTTTCCGCTCATTTCGCCCTTTTAAATTTCGAATTATTTAGAAACCGCATTTATCGAGCCCTTGCATCTTAACAATAACCAGAATGGAAAATTTTAAGTTTGTATCCCAGAAGCATCACAATTTCGGAGCTTTTTTTTTTTTTTTTTTTTTTTTTTTGCTTCTGCACCTTTTTAAATTTTGAATTTTATAAAATCAGTGCTGTGCGAGCATTTACGTCTTACAAAGGACAGAAAAGTAAAGTTCTAAGTTCATTCCCCAAACAATTCTCAATAAATAATAATTTAGAATGTTTTCCGCTCATTTCATAACTTTAAATTTCGAATTTTTAATAAACTGCTTACACGGAGCATCTGCAACTTAAAAGTAACCACTGTATTAAATTTAAGTATTTTTAATTCTAACAATTACAATTAAATAGTAATAAAAACGTTTATAGAACATTTCCCACTCATTTTACCCTTTTAATTTTCGATTTTTTTTTATTAGAAGGTGTTCTAATTAATTGAACGAAAAATAAAAAGATATGTTTTTAAAAAATCACAACAGCAAGTTTCACGTTTTTCTTTTTAAAAATGATTCTGAAGATGTATCAGAAAATTTCGAAATGTTGAGCATGGAAAAACAATTTTTGAATACTGCTTTAGCAGCTCTTGTATAAAAATGTAATTAAAAACTCGAAAAAGCGGCCAGATAAAATTGTTAAAGTGGGTATATCTCTAATCATGATTTAGATTTTGTTGGTGAAATTAGTACTTAACTTCTAAATCTACCTGCGCCAGTAGGCAGAGCGGTCAGGGTTTTTTTTTTTTTTAATTTTAGAATTTTTAGAAGTCTGTTTTGGGAAAGAATTTGCGTCATTAAAGAAACGAGTTGGAACCCGTCAAAATTCGACGAATTAAAATGTTTAGAATGGAACTGTTACATCGAATTTATAATAAACCTACAAAAATAATTACAATAAAAAAATCATCTTGCATTGGCTAACTCTTAAAACAAATAATGTTTTAAACCTAAAATTACCAAAATATTATTTCCACAAACTTCAACTGCTTAAATTATTGAAAAATTAAACTATATTAGAATACGTAATCAAGATGTGTAATTATGTTTGAAGTTATCGATTGAGGCTCTTATGTTTGTTTTTACGGGATGAAAAATCAGTAAAAAGGATTTCGCTTCACTGTTAAAAATTTGGCAGCATTCTGGCAGGTCATTCGACCGTTTTTTGAAAAAACGGTTTCATAACCATAATTTAACTATATTCTGACCATAAAATGGCCAATAATATGGTCAGAATAGTGTTAAATTACGGTTGTTTTAACTGTTTTCGGAAAAAAAGGTCAAATGACCTGCCAGAATGCTGCAAATTTTTAACAGTGCTTGTCACATCATAAAAATTTCCCTCATAAAATCTAAACTGTATGTTATTTTCATATTATCAAAATTTACATACGCACCACTGAAATTTACAATTTAATAGTATTTTAACGTGCAGTACATTATTAATGAATGTATTTCCAAACTTAAAGTCACATTTGTCCGATAGAACTTTTCATGTGAACATTCGCACAAACTTTAAGTTCTTATCTCAGTACCCGCGAAAATTTACTATTCAGAAATTTGCCTTTAGTTGCCATAGTATTAGCCATTTAGTATTGGTCAAATATTTAGTTTTATCACAGAAAACGATCGTTTTGTTTTAAATATGGCATCATTTTTACTCAACTGAATCATTTTGCCTAGCGTTTCAAACTCAGTATCAGAGTAATATATATATATATATATGTAAAATAAAAAAAAATCCTGCCGGCTTAGCCTACAGGCACAGGAAGATTTCGAAGTTAAGTACTAATTTCACAAACAAAAATTAAATTATATAAAAAAAGCAATTTAACAAATTACAACGACCATTTGGAAAATGATTTTTTCTAAGACTAAAATTTAAGACATAAAAAATCGCACGGAGTTGATCCTACATTACGTACGCCATGGATTAAGCATTAACATTCCTGGACCCATCATGAACAAATTTAGAAATTTCAGTTTTACAATTTTCGGTACTTTAAATTTTTAATATTCTACGGAGCAGGTCATACATTACGTACGCCATGGATTAAACAATAATATTCCTGGACCACTTAAAATGTACTTTTATATGCAATTTGTTTGAAAGCTGCATCTCAATTTGTTTCTGAGTTATTATTATTTTTTTTTTGTAGAATTTATTACTTTTTTGTCATAGTGGCAACAGAAATATCCATCTCTGTTGAAAGTAAAGGGAAAATACAGATTACTGTATAGACCAATCAGAAAATGAATAAAATGCCTGATTCGACTAATAAAACGCTTCAGATATGTTTTTGATTTCCTACCCTGACCGAGGACAATAACCATTTTTCCAAATGGTTAAAAATTGAAATATCTTCTTCAATCTTTTGATTTATGAAGAAGAATGCGTGTTTTTTTTAACGGCTGACGTCATTTTCTATTCAAAAATTAGAAAAAAGTTACTTTTATTTGTAACATGAAAATGGCATCAATAAGGATATAATAAAAAAAAATAAATAAACCATGACTATTTTTCTTTTACTTTTAATAGAAATGGAGTACTTCAGTTGCCACAATTACAAAATTCGTACTAAAAACTATAAAAAAAAATAATATCTCAAAAATAAATTGAGATAGAGCTTTCAAACACATTGTTTTAAAAGTAATTTTTTTTTATACGACGGTGTAAAAATTGAAACTGTGCGATGTTTAGAAGATTTAAAATTTGAAGTAGCGAAAATTGCAAAACCGAAATTTCATTTCAAATTTCAAAGTGTTGCCATTCGCAGAATGACGTATGTGTTACGCACATATATGTTTGTCCTTTATAATATAGATAGATAGATAGACAGTCATGTGGTGCACAATAAAATCTTCCATAGAAAACATATGGAACAATTAACATTTATTCTATGTTTATAGAGCCTACAAAAAATCCAGATAATTTACCGTCTATGAGCAATAACTACAAAAAAGTGTGTTTTTAGTTGCGTTGGGCATTTTCAAGCTTAACTAAAATTGAGTCTGTGGTGTGCGCAAATTATATGGATCATACATATGACTACCCAAAATAATTCGAATTAATTTCTTTATCAAAGGAGTTTTCTGAAGGTGCGTGTCCAACTGTGTTTATTAACTGAATTAAATTGTGCCATATGAACTGAGTATAATATAAATAAGCTCATATACAGGGCCATACAAACTGATATTGGCAAGAATTTTTTAGTGTTTTATGCGTTTTCCAGCTGAATTAAATATTAGCTTTACTGTGAAATATGCATAAAATATATAATACACTCGTACATAAAGTCACAAAAAGTTTCGTATGCATTGAGTTGCAGATGAGTTCATTGAGTTATGAGTTACATTGAGTCTTTTGAGTTACAGATGAGTTCAGATTTTATTTAAAATATAACCAGTGCATTCAACTTATATTCCACTTTATCTGAATTGTTTATTTATCTATTTCATTTTGTTGTATGGAAAGATTGAAATTTCTAAGCAATATTATAATAGCGTTGGAAAGTGTTTCATAATCTATTCTTGATGCGTAGTTTTTCACTATATTTTTCTTATATGCTCGAAATTTTCCATCTCGTTAATAAAGAAGAACGATTGTAATAAGTAAGCTATTTCGCGTTTCACCACGAACCTGTGTTGCATGGAAGTACATTAATATTTTAATGACCAACATAAATCATATCGGTTAAGTAAGTCACCGAATGGCTTTAGTTTAGGATAAAGCTATTTACTAACCCCTTTGGTAATGTGCGAAATTTATTATGCGTTAGATGAATCATCTGTGAAATAGGTGCATAAATGTTATCTAATGTTTTAATTATTAATACACAATAAGCCCTTAAAATCATTTTTACATTTGAAAAATTACTTTATTAGCCAACTTGAAAGAATGAACTTCGTTCTGCAATATATATTTTTCGATATCTATTTATCTATTCGATATCTATTTATCCAAGTGTAGAAAAGTGTTGGTAACCATCCCGGGACGAACTGAGTTTATAAAATAAAAACCTAAGTCATGTGAATATCATAAACAAATACGGGCTTAACGCTTCCCTTTTCATATGCTAAGCGGTCATTTTTAATCAAAATTATTTCTTCTAATAAAACTGTATAAAAATTATATTTTTAGAATGATCGTTAGAATGATCGAATTTAAAATAATCAATGTTTGAGCGATAAGTTACATTCAAATACTGTTATATACTGAGATAACTTCAGTTGAAATTAGATTGATAGATCAATGTCTTACTCCATCAAAGTAAACAAACAGTAGAGATTTGTTCATCGTGAACGATTAAAAATATTATTCCATGAAGGTTAACTATTTGCAAACCCGAAAAGAATAAAAAAGAATTAATCTGATTGTGATTTTTACAACTTTGTTCGTGACGTCATTCGCTTATCAACCAATGGCATTAGTTTTAGTTTTAGAAATGTGCTAAACATAGTGCGTTCTCTAATCGTTGAACGTGAATATTTTTTTTTTTATTATTATTTAATCGTGTTAACTTAAAACAACTTTTTTGCTATATTTTGAATAGAAACTATTTTTTCAAGCTATTACTTATATTTTCCGTTGATGCTGATGTCGATTTTATCATTTAGCACTTACTTGATTATGCAGGATCTGCATCAAAATTGTAACAAGGCTATGGAATTATACATACATACATATATGTTATATATATTTTTTTGCGAGGTGCTACCGCCGCGGCGAGCGGCCCATCTTCGTCCGCAGCTTTTTATTCATCTACTGTAGTCCCACTCTTTTGCGGAAGCCAGAATGAAAAAAAAAAAAAATTCAAAAATTGAAACCGGACAAATTTAAAAGGGAAATTACACAAATTAAAGACACCGAAGAGCGGGAAGGGAGGGCTCGGGGCGATGAAGCTACCGAAAGACTCCTGCTGCTTCTAGCTTATTATTAGTCTCGGTGACGGTTGGGGGCGGGTGTGTGGGTCAACCGCCGCGGTGAGCGGCCCATCTTCGTCCGCAGGCCTTTATTCTTCTACTCTAGTCCGTCTCTTTTGCGGAAGCAAGATTCTTAGGTTCCCAGCCACGTCCCGAATGAAAGACTCTCTAGCGAAAGCCAGATTGAAAAAAAAAATCAAAAATTGAAACCGGACAAATTTAAAAGGGAAATTACACAAATTAAAGACACTGAAAAGCTGGAAGGGTTGGGCTCGGGGCGATGACGCTAGCGAACGACGCCTAGCTACTTCTAGCTTATTATTAGTCTCGGCGGGGGGGGGGGGGGGGGCAACCGCCGCGGTGAGCGGCCCATCCTCGACCGCAGCCCTTTATTCTTCTACTCTAGTCCGTCTCTTTTGCGGAAGCAAGATTCTTAGGTACATACGAACATACTATAGTAATTTTTTGTAATTTAAATGTTAAATTTTGTTTACCCTGTACTGAATCTGTTGCGTGTCGTATTAGCTAAAATGTGCCAAATGGCGGAGAACCCAATAACGGAAGATTATTTAATATGTTTAAAATCTCTTTATTACAGAACATATTATAACTGATAAGCAACTGGACATGAAGCATAAATGCTTAAGTGAGTTAAGCGGTATTTGTCAAGAAAGGTGAAATACATAACAAAAAACAATACACGAATGCCGCCATGATCATAAAGCATTCTTGATTTCGCTGTCAGAATGTTCCGATCTGGCAAAAAACTGAGCAAATAAATTAAATTATAAATAAAAGAAACATGTTGCAATGTTTAGCATACATTTAAAGGACGACCAAACTGCTTGCCAGAGGCGGCTAGTTGTTACTTATAACGTTTGAATGGATGTCTATTTTTTTTTTTTTTTTTACTTTCTTCTATCTTCAATAGAAGAAAGTGTTGAAATCGAAATTTTTTTCAACTTCCGGTTTTCGTGGGATTTGCACATTTTAGGGGTCACAGATCCCCCAAAAAATTGTTTATACAAAATGTCTGTCTGTCCGTTTGTGTGTCCGTCTGTCCGTGTTTTATCGTACCCGTCCATGTGCCCGTGTACCATCGAAAAATGTAGGAAGTTATGCATAGAACTGAACCAAACTTTTTGTGTATGTATTTGTCTATAGCAGGCAGGTTCTCCCTGAATTTGAAAAAATTCCGCCGGAAGAGGATGCTGTAAGACCGATGTCTGTGCCATTTTCATTATTGCATCATCAAGTAATGCATAGAATTGAACCAAACTGCTGTGTATGTATTTGGCTTTGACTAGTAGGGCCTCTCTGAATTCGAAAGAATTCCGCCGGAAGGGAGCGCTGAAATAGCATTGTCTGTGCCATTTTCATTATTGTATCATCGAAAAATGTAAGATGTTATGTATAAAATTGAACCAAATTTTTTGTGTATGTTTTTGGCTATAGCCAGCAGTTTCTCCTTGAATTTGAAAATATTTTGCCGGACGGGGTCTCTGTAATAGTGATTTTTGTGCCATTTTCTTTATTCTACCATCGAAAAGGGTATAAAGCTATTCATAGAATTGAACCAAATTTTTTGAGCATGTTTTTAGCTATCAAGGAGCATGTCCTCTTTGAATTTGGAAATATTCCGCAGGAAAAGGGCGTTGTTACACTGTAAAAAAAGTCTGTAAAGTTACTAAAGTTTTTCTAGGAAACTAGGATTCCAATAACTTTTTATGTAACGGCAACAAGAAAAATTCCTGTAACAGACTCTATTACAGAAATTTTTGTTGCTGTCGTTACAAAAAAAATTCTAGGAATCCCAGTTTCGTAGAAAAACTTTAGTAACTTTACGGATTTCTTTTTCTTTTTTTTTTTCTTTTTTTACAGTATATAGAGATTTTTGTAGAAGTTTCTCGATTTTTCTTATTTTTTTTATCCATTGGCGGCTCGCCCAGCAAAGAAACTCGGGTCCTGCTAAACCGGCTATTCGCAAACAGCTGTTGACAGCAGAATAAGGAAAACCTATTGATGTTAATAAATATCATGATCTATATTAATTCGTTTTTGCTGCGATTAATTCACTGAAGCAGAAATTTAAGATCAAAATCAAAGTTGGTATAGTATTGAACTGATATTGAAGTATTAACATTTGTAACAAGTTTTTGAAATATTAAGATGTATGAGATAGAAAAAAGTTTTGGTGTTGGCACATCCAACTACTTTTTTGTTGGTGTGGAGCCTCAGATGAGGGCGGTAGCGTGGTCTCTTCAGAGGCGTAATGACAAATATTTAGTATAATGAATAAAAAATTTTATTCGTATCAAACACAAAAATGTTTTCTGGATTAAATAAAATCGTAAATACACAACGATTAAATTGAATAATGTGTTTTTGATTATAAACAAGTAAATGATGATGACATTCTATCTAAGTTCGAAATTTGTGATTAAATAGTCCTGCATTTTAAGAGACTCCAAGATTTGATCAATCTGCTCTTTCGAAAAATTCACTTGTGAAGAGTTAAAGAACGCTCTTCTCCGATTGACAGCTTGTTGCTGTACTCGACCGCACGGCTTGGACCGCCTCGTGAAAGATATGTCTTTTCCCCTCGGAGCCTACTTCCGAAAAAAATATGAGTGATTTCCCGAGACATTTATCTCTCGTCTCAGGTAACGACCTGTGAACCTTCACTCGCTCGAGTTCAGAACTTAACTAACTATTTCTTAATCAAGGATCTCCTATATCATCTGATTTCTCTGAGAAGAACAAAAGAGAGTTTCTGGCCACTGCCAGTGCTTTGCTGTCAAATCATCAACGAGCTTGTCCTCCGATAGAACGACCTATGTCTTTGACCACTTTCTGCACTCGCTACACTTCTGGTCGGCTGAGCATCCCCGAAAGTCGAGAAAGCATCGACTACTTTCACTGTGGCGGCGCATGAAAGGGACCCCAGGTGGTCTATGCTTTTTATTCGCTGTCTAAAAAGTGGCCACATTCTAATATGAATCATGATTGACCTATTTCTTCTGATGTTCCCGTATAAAGTTGGAACTTAGACGAAAATTCGAGTCTTTTTTGGAAACACATTCCCGTATCTAGTGATTTGGTATCACTTTGAGCGTTTTTATGGAGAATATTGGAAACAGTCTGATATTCCACAGGAAAATGTTGGAAAAAGAATTGCTTTTTAATGCTTCTATCTAATTTTATTTCAATCGCACTGTAAAACGCACTGCCTACTTCCCTGCTTTTCCCCCTGTTATGAGCTAACTGTCGTAAATACAGGTCGTTTACCTCGAAATTTGAAAATGTTATTAAGGTTAACAAGATCTAATTAGAAAACGCATTCAGTGACTAGTGCCCATAGTCAATAAGGTGTTTAAATTCTTTTGAGTCACACTGTATATGATATATACAATTACATTCACACCACATTATTTTACAAAATTTAATTCAGCTGTAAAACGCCTAAGACATTTGAAATATTACTCTTGGCAATTACCGTCCATAGTGGATATGTTCAGATTTTTTGTGTAGTTCAATACTACACCAGCTTTGATTTTCATCTTAAATTTCTGCTTCAGTCAATTAATCGCAGCAAAAATGAGTTAATATAGATCATGATATTTATTAAAATCAATAGGTTTTCCTTATTCTGCTGTCATCAGCTGTTTGCGAATAGCAGATTTAGCAGGACGTGAGTTCCCGTTGCTGGGCGAGCCGCCGATGGATGGTGATATAAATTTAGCTCTCGCAGCGAAGCTGCGAGCCTTCGTCCGGCTACATAGGCCTGTGGGTTTCCAGAGTTAGGTGCAACTGACACGGAGAGAGCGGTCCCTAAAGAAGTTTCCTCGCCGTGCACTCGCCACCAGTGCGCGATCACCCAAGGACTCCGCGCTGCCGGACGCACGCCACGAAGCCCTGCGCCCAAGAGTTAGACATCCGGTCGATGCGACAGAACCTCTCACCGAGCCAAAAGAGCCATATGGTTCCTGCTCTTGGTCACTCCGCAGTTCACCCCGAAGGCCCGCAGAGTACGAAATCCTATAAAGGATCCGAGCCTACGATCCACTGCCGAAGATCCCTACGGGGGATTACTTTACGGAGGTTTCTCAAGATCAACTACCATTATCCAGCAAAGACATTTTTGAGAAACAACCTATGAGAATGAAGGTTGCTCCTAGCGGAAGACCCTGGGGGAGCAGGGAATCCACCCTCCGGACGTAAAGCGTCGCTGCTCCGGGCTTTTCGTCCAGTCTCCCCACCTCAACCGACGGAAGCCCTCGTGGGTCACGCCGGGAGTCAGAAAGACCAGACTAGTTGCCGTTAGCGACCCCAGGCAGACATGGAAAGCTCCACCTAGACGCGATAGACCCCGCCTAGGGGGTTGGAGAGTTTGGAGTCCCACCCGCCCCCCACGACTCGACTTCACCCGACGGTGGAGAAGCCGCGGTAGGCCAGCAGAAGCCCGGCCCCCCCTACCTTACCTCACGGTCGCCGAGGGTACCTGAGCACGAGTGCTCCTGACCCCGTGCAATAGCGTCCGCTACCATGTTAGTTCGCCGAAACACAGTTCCTGTCGAGGGCTACGAGCACGAATAGGCCGACGAAGCTGACTCACGATTCACGGACCCAGCCAACGACTTCCACTGTGTACCGAGACCCCAAGACGGACCAGGAAAGGCCAGGAGGCGATAGGCCAAAGTAGACGGACGAACCGCACGCGACCCCCTTAATCGGCATCCACCTTCCGACCCAAAACAGGCCCGCCCCGAACCCCAGGGCTTGCGTTCGAAAGTTATGATTAGAAACCGCTATGACCACACTTCCGGGCGCGGTAACCTCCGGAAGCGTCTAGACACGCTGGTCATGAGTCGGACCAACAGTTCGTACGAGATTCAACGCGCTGCCGTGTTAGTCGGCGAGCCTCCGGCCCGGTTTACTGCGGAGACGGATCCGAGAGAAGGTACCGCAAGCACTCACGACAAACGCTTACGGGACGGACCCTCTCAAGACAAGGCGACATGGCTTCGGGACGCTTCTACGCCCCTCCATGGTCACCTTTTGGTACAAACAGTCTCCTCCTTTCACCGCCTACCTTGGTGGCGGCTCACAACTACCTCGGCTACTAGAATCTCGGCGGAATGAGCCACCAGGCACAAAAAGTATGCCTGGCGCTGTTCGAGCCTCGCCCTTCGATGGCTCCGGGAGTTCCTGCATGGCGTTCCCGCGAGACCACCGTCGTCACAAACGAGCACCGAGACCTAGTTCTTCAAGGTTTGCAATCTCCTCTCAGACTCCCTCTTAGTCAATTGCTGGACAAGACCCTACCACATTTGCTTACCCTTTGCCCAGAGTCACCACCCAGTGACTCTCGAGACCGGCTCTGGGATCGAGCTATGAAGCGTCGCTATCGGGCTCCTATCGAAAACCGAGGTCCCCGGAGGGTGGGTTCACATACGTCCATCGTAGTGAACACCCAACCTCGTGCTCGACGTCCGTTATCCGTGGCCGCCGGACTCATTGCCTCTCGGCGTTGAGTCTCTCGAGGAGGCTGTGTTTCGTCCTTGTCCTGCCCCGTCTGGCTTGACACTACAAGCGCTGCCGAGCTCCGAGTCTCCTTTCCCACTCAAGGGACCGGTTTCGGACCACCCGGAGGGCGACCACATGGATGATGATACATATGATCTGCAGATTTTCATGCACCTACATATTAAATTAAAATTTAATTCACCTAGAAAACACTTAAGTAAAAATTCATTGCCAGCAATTAACACTCAGGTCTGGTATAAAGCCCAGTTTGTTCCTATATTAAGTTAGTTATATTCTAAAAACATAGCTTAATATACTTAATATCGTTAAGATGGGAAATGCATAACACAATTAAAATATACCTGTAAGTAATTTACGCTCATAGATAATAATGCTTACGAATTCTTTCGTCCATCCCTGTACATAAAGTATAAAAAATGGAGAAACAGTACATTTCCATAATACTGTTTTTTATATTTGAAAGAAAATGCTGGAACTATTATAAATACATTTTTAACACATGGCATGAAGTTGAATATGCTATCATACGAGTTGTTTTTTTTTTGTTTGTTTGTTTGTTTGTTTATAAGTGCTCAAAATACATAAAATTATAACTTATCTGTACAAACAGCAAAGCATAATATTTAAAAGATTATTACACCATAATGACTGATAATTCCGAATTTACGTTCTGTTCAACACAGCCTAGCTCTAGCCAACACACAGAGAGCATCAGTTGAAACGGACCTGTATGACCTGACAATTAAAAGCAAGCAAACCCTTTGACACGAAGACAGTCTCTGTAACCCATGTTTTTTTAAGTCACCGAACCAGATTTCATGGCCATATGAGATTTGTTTTTTGAGGACTGTACGGTACCAAATTTTAAGAAAACTTAGCGGAACACCTTGGTTTCTAATTCTAGTTCTTCTCGCATTACAAGTAAAAAGGTAACTTTTGCTCTTACCATTTGCAAGTGCTCCAGCCAATTAAAGGTACTATCAAGTTGAAAACCAAGATATAAAATACTGTCTTTCACAGGTATGCTTCTACTATTTAATTTGACGACAGGTCTTCTTTTCTTCATCGTTTTTGTACCAAACAGAATAGCCACGGTCTTTCCCACATTAATGGTCAAATCCAAAGAATTACAAATTACAACAAAATTTGCCACATGATCATTAATTTTATGTTCTAGGGCGGATCTTGTATTAGCCCCTTCTAACACAATAGAATCATCAGCGTAGGAAATTGTATCTATTGACAAAGCCTTAGTTCTTTTCAGAATTATATCCGCCACTAATAACCAGACCAATGGACCCGTGACGTTCTCTGACCAATGACGTTCTCAGACGCGGGATTTAAAAAAAATGCTTGCTGAAATTAAACCGTTAACTAAGAAAGATAATTTTATTCAGTTTATTTAAGGTACAGTACAGCGCCGATTATCCGGAAGCCGATTAACCGGATTGTCCAAGTAACCATTTCCTAATCCTGAAATAATAAAATCGCCAACGAATGCAAAGAGAGCAATCACTAAAATAAAGTGTTTCTAGAATCTAAAAAGTTTCACTTCTAACGCGCGAGAATCCCACATACATTTTTTTTTTCGCGAAAATCCCTCTTTATCTTCAGATTCTCTGAAGGTGGTCCAAAAATTGCTTATTTTGCCCCCTGGTGACCACGGGAAGACGGCCTCCTTCCCACGCATTTGTTCGTACAGTGTATGTGTATGTATATATATATATATATATATATGTAATAATTTCTATGTGTACTTCTATGTATAACTCTGTACCAATTTTCTAGGAAATAAAATTTAAAAATGTTAAAAAAAGAACAAAAACTACTAAACACATTTGTAATATGCTAAAGTGTGCACTAAGGTCTGTCTCAAAAGTTTAAGCACAAGCATAATATGTTGATTTTTAAAGAATAATAAAAAGTTAGAATAAATAACATTTTTTAATTTGCGGATTTCGCAACTCATTTAAATAACATATATCAAAAGTAGAAAAAAATAAATTACATAACTGCAAAAAATATAATTTAAAATATGTTCAAACAAACCTGTCTCAAAAGATTATGCAAAATGGCAGAAACAACTATGCTCCAGACATTTTCAGTCTGGTTTATGCCTGAATTTAACGGTGGCCAGTCAATAATATTAGAATCGTTATGTGAAAGCCACAGTTTTTTAGAATGTGATATGTGGACTATGGTAATATCTTTATGAAAGATATCCATTCAGAACCCCCAAAATGTTACCGAATGGAAGCAAATAACAGTTCAGCGTCTCTTGATATTTTTGAGAATTTGATCTTCCTTTTAGAAAAGCAAGAGAAGTCTAGCCGTTGAAGCCGATTGCCCCCAAACTATAACAGACTTACCGCCTTGCTGCCTACTGAAAAAGCCATTGGTTCTTTCCGTAGATCATGCCAAATCTTATTCCATCCATCAGGTTCATCTAAGTTCTATTTTTTCTCATCACTGAATAAAACAGAAAGACATACTTCTTCCCGTAGGACATGTGTGTTTTAGCCCAGTTCATTAATTTTTGTTTGTAGTGTACCCAGCAATGAGGAAATTGCTAGCCAGCAGCAAGATAGGTGCTGGCAATGATGGAGAAAGGCTGGTTAATGGTCTTCCACTGCATGGCCACTGCTGGACAGCTTCAGTCAACTTCGCTGTTGGAAATCATCAGATAAAATTCTGATGGGCTTCCGTTTTATCTCATGCGCTGGCCCACCACTACATGGACGTGCACGAACTTTTGCAGTATTATTGCTGAGAACCTTTACGCTAGGTGGCGTTGCGAATATTGAAGACATTGAGTATTTTAACACAAATCTGAAATCAATATCTTAACACAATTTAAGCTCTGAAGCTAATTTTTATAAAACTGTAAATAATATAGCACCACTGCCACCAACAAAATAAATAAGTAAATGAATAAATAAATAAATTCTTTATTTCAACGCACTTCTTTTTCTTCTTAAATCTGGTTTTAGTAAGTTACAAAGGATTTCGGTTTTCATAATTTACACAGTTGAGAAACAATAAAAAAAAAGCGCGTATGAAATATATAGGATTTCTATACAATACAATAATTTCTATACCAGTTTAATGATTGGGAACGTAAATCACAAAAGAAACAAACTTCAAATAGTGTAATGAAAGCTTGAAAACTACGAGCGGTTATAGGATACGCTGAAAGTACTTGTTCATGTCCGATCACGAAAACCAAGCAGCATCGAGTGCGGTTAGTACTTGGGAAGGTGACCACATCGAAACTGCTGCAAGTTCAAATATTTCTATAGACATTTCTGTTATAGGCACTTATAGTTCTCGGTGAAACTAGCTTATAAAAATAGGGTCATTATTCTATAATACTTTATTTTTTTATAGCATTCTATAAGAAATTTTTGTAAGGGAAAGTGCTGGGTCAGCAAAGGAATAGCAGTAGGATCGGTGCTATCACTGCAAGAAAAGTGCCGATTTGAATTAATGTGATGGCATATCAATGCTGGCCTTCTGTTGGCCATCATTGATGGGCCAGCTGCATTCCGCACGGACGCTTTTGTACTGGTTTAAGCAATGGCACAATTGCACTTTACCGTTGATGGCAGTGCTGACTGCCATATTTTTTCCAGCAGATGGCCCACTGTTTATTTCTTTGCTGGGTACTTTGAGATAAGATTTGAGTTCCATTTTTTTAAGTATGATGTAATCACATTCTTTACCACGTCCATGTACAGTGTCTTTGGGCAACTGTACACCGAGATTTATTTTTAATTTGCGGTATGGACATATTTTGTCTAGACACCAATCTCCGTATTCTCCGATCCGTCTGAACAGTCGTCATACTTGGTCGTCCACATCTTAGTTTCCGGTTGAAATTATCATTTCTAGAGAGTACTTGATATATGAGAGTACCTTGCTTTGATCCAGTTTCCTTTTGAAAGAGTTTTATTTTGTGACTTTAATTTAAAAACTTTTAAAGTCTCATTCTTTACCTTTCCTAATTTTAAAGCAATTGGAAATGCTATCTCCACTTTTATACTTTTATATCTGGAATGAGACGTCATAAAACGTCATTACACCCGTCCAATTCAATGTTTGTTTGTTTGTTTTTTTAATTGAATAAAGTACTTAAACTTTTGAGACGGTGTTTCTTCAAGAAAATAGTAAATTAAATAAAAATTAATGAAATTTTTATTTTAACCAACAAAAATTAACTTTGATTAAATATCGAGTATTTGTTGTAAATTGGCTTCATATATTTTCTTGATTTTTTAAAAATCAGATTTCCAGAGTGCTTAAACTTTTGAGACGAACTGTACCACAATTTCCGGTCCTAAGCGTGGAAAAAGGGTGAACGGGAGCTACCTAAAAGACATTGCCATAGCCGTTTTTTAAAATTGTTCAATTAGCCGGATTTTTCATTAACTGGATCGGCCTTGGTTCCGACCGGAACGGATAATGGGTGCTCTACTGTATATTTTATGTACTGTATGAAGAATAGCAATTAGTTCAGGAAGATCAGATCTATGAACGTAGCGTCTATTAAAAGTAGCTAGTGAGAGGTGGGTTATCACAATTGGCAATTGATTGCCCAGAGCAAATTAAAAGACGATTACTTTCGGTCTTTTAACAGTAAATTTCCGTAGTCTAGCCGACTTCCAAGTGTTGCCATTATGGGTACATTTAAAATGCTTGTGAATATCACTAAAGATTTTAACAACGCTTTTGCGCAAATTGCATTTGTTCAAATAAGCCATTTGGCTATAGATTCTATTAGGGAAGGTTAGTCGTACGATCAGATTAACTATAAAATATATAAATTTATAACTTATCTATAACAATAGCAAAGTATAATATTTAAATTATTGTTACACCATAATGACTGATAATTCTGAATTCATGTTTTCTGACGTGGGATTAAAAAAATGCTTGCTTAAAATAAATCGGTAACTAAGAAACATCATTTTATTGAGTTTATTTAAAATATATTTATGTACCGTATGGAGAACTGCAATCAGTTGAAGACGATAAGATCTATGTGGTTAAACGCCTCTGCTTCATCGGCATTGTAAAAAAAAAAATAAATAAATAAAAATAAAATACCATTTTAAAGACATGATACATCATTATTCAGCAAGAAATTTCTTTTCCGTTTCTAACACAATTTAATAATTATAAATATCTCTTGCCTTTTTATTTACAATTCACTTATCCACATATTCTCAAATGTTTTATCCGCACTTTCTTTGCGTAATTATTTCTATAGTCCTGTTGGCGTATTTGCCCCAGTGTACGAAAAGAAAGTCTCACAATCGAGTCACCTGTTGAGTGGTGTCTGGTGAGGAGGAGGAGGAGTGTTCTCCCTTTATTCTTATTGCATTCTGCTATAACTAAAGGATTTGTTTTTAAAATAAAACTCCCCGGTAGATTATAATTTTTTCAAAAATTTTTAATTTGTAGCAAACCTAATTTTAACACACGAACTATATTTACAAACATTTGTAACTTGGTGTAAACTTACAAATTCATACAAAACTGCTTATATTTTATAAATCCATTATGGAAGTTAGTTACTAAATACAAAATTGGTAAATGAATGAACCTGTGACTTAGGTTGGTGAAGTTGTGAAAATTGTTTTCTGACTTTCAATTACTAATAGCATGCGGCTTGCAGCATAGTTAAACGGTCACATTTAATTCAGTAACGTTATTCACTAAATTCACGTTCATAGCATTAACCTGGGGCCTCCATGGCCGAGTGGCTAAGGTACCACGCCGCCAATCGCTTGAGAGCGTAGGAGGTCTGCGGGTTCGACTCCCACTGGCTCCGTTGCACACTCTTTGTGGAATCCCCGGTTGTATTTCTCTGGTATTGTAAATTTCCTTGTGACTATCTCGTCCTTGTATGTAATGGAAAAAAGGAAATAAAAAATGTGGTTTGTGTTTGTGTATAATAATAAGGATCATTCGAGGCAAAAAGCCATAGTTGCTATAGGCCCCAAAGCAATCTCCACTACGGTAGACTTCAATAGCATTAGCCTAAAACGCGATAGCTTTGCTGATAGTTTGCCGGAACCGAGGAAAATTTCGCTTTTTTTTACAATAAAAAATGTACTTGAAGCGCTATAACGATCACTATGAAATGCCACCAAAATATTGCAATAGCACAATAAAATGGGAGCCTGTGGATCCAATACTCTTTTATTTGAAATACCAAATTCCAGCACCTTGTCCCACTAGCGACCTTACCGTCAAAGATTTTATTCCAATCAGCTCACTGGGAAACTTCGCTTACTTCACAACACATCATGAAAGAAAGAGATAGATGGAGATGCAGTATGCCGTAAAAACGGTTTGCAACATGATGCGCGTTATCGCTCAAATTTAATTGCTCTCACTCGGCCCAAACAAAACAAGCACCTGGAACAGGGACCGAATTCTTTGGCATCATGTGTGCATTTTTTTCTCCAAATGAAAGTGAACTGCTTATTTTTAAGCATTCTAAAGCAGCATTCCATTGTATTATGAATTAAAACTGTATTACTAAACGTTTTCTTACTTTTTTCGTGAAAGAACGTGCTTGTGTTTGGGCCGACTGTAGCTGATTTTAGGGTTACTTTTTTGGCATCACCCCCAACCGCCTTACTGCATCTCCATCTATCTCTTTCCTCTATGACAATACGTAGAAGGCTCGTCGATACTTGAATCTGGTCTCAGTTATCACTCAGGGCAGGATGTGACAAAATTTACTGAATCTAACGCCTACAACCGTAACAGCTAGACGACCACAAATATTTAATTACCGCATCATTTTGCAATAAAACCTTAAAAATCAAATTCCCCGTGATTCAGACACACTTTTCAAAATTTGAAGGATGACAGATTTGGTACTGTAATCACGCACAAATGTTAGAATTCAGGACACCACGATCGCACGCAAAAATGAAGACTCACTCGAAACTAGACTAACTTCATAATAGAGCAGCTAGGCACTTATGCCACAAAATAAAATATACATTTATGTACTAAAAGGGATTACAGTACATATAAAGGTGTTAAATTTTTTTAATCAACAAACTGGCTAGTTTCGTACACTTCCAACGTTGACACTCTCAAGGTCTGCAAATAATAAGGCGAAATAGTTTATTTCTTATTTGCAGAACTTGTGAATGCCACCGTTGCAAGCATACGAAACTAGGTTTGTTATTAAAGGGTTTTTAAGACTTTTTATATGTACTGTAATCAATTTTAGCATGTAAATGCACATTTTATTTTTATAACTTTATTTTTCAAGATTTGCATTATGATTCAGAAATTTCAACTCCTGCTGTGCAGTTCCCGTCTTTCTCTTTTATTGATAGATCGCAGATGTTGCGAAAGACTTCTTTTATGCAAAGCACATTTCACTCTGTCTAATGGTGACTTCTTGTATAAATTTTTAAATACTCTTTGAGTTCAGGGTCTGTTATCTAAAGTTTATGTTATTATGATTCCGGAGTCTGTTCAGGCTTTGAGTTGAAGTAACCCTATTTCCGAATGGTAAACTCCTCCTTATTTAACCATAGGAATATATTACAATGATTATTGAAAATTGCTTTTTGGGAACATTGATCGTATTTTCATTACCGAACGAACCATGAACTTATGTAAAGTTCTCCGAGTTGTGCAAGTTTAACTTTTAATAACCCTGTATGATTTATGTACAAATTCGTACGTGCCTTTTCATTTACATTAAGAGATTTTAAACACCAGCCGTATTTTTCTTTGATTATTCTGAAAAAATTTTAAACTAATTCATTAATACTGTGCAAATGAAGTAAAACAAAATACGGAAGAAATCGATGTTTACATTCTTACATTCCCTAGTTTTTGTATTAAACAAGTTGGAAATTGCACGTCAAACGTGGCAAATGAGGAGCGTTCGTATTACAGCTAGTTTTATAAATATTTTTTGCACCGCATATTGAACTGAATGTATATTTTAGTGCACTTCAATAAGTGCATGTCCATTTCATTCTGTTCGAAAGGCTGTAACATGATTATAATGACATGAAATAATGTTTTCCCATTGGCCGTAATGTAACAAAAAACTTTGGGCTGTCCTTATAATTAAACTATACATCCGATTTTCATAAAATTGGAAATGAGTGCGCAAATGAGGTGCGTTCGTATTATAACTAGTTTTATAATTATTTTTTGCAACCCATATTGTACTGAATGTATATTTTTTTGCACTTTATAAGTGCATAGTCTGTAACATCATTAAAATGCACCTGCAATAATTTTTTTTCCCAGCCCCCGTAATGTAACGGATAACTTTTGACTGTCCCTGTAATTAAACTATACATCCGATTTTCATAAAATTGGAAATGACTCGACAAAATAATGCACAATTATATATTTAAAATTTCAGACCATTCGGTTGGGTAGTTTTTGCTCTATTATATGCGGACGGACAGACAGATGGACTGAACGACGAATATAGGTGCTACGTATTTATATAATTACGAACGCACCTAAAAACAGAACAACCGATAGTTTATTTCTCTTCGTCTTAGTTTTTTAGAAAGTATAAAAAAAGAAAGAAAGAAAGAAAAATGCGTACATTTTGCTATTTTATTTCTAATATTAAATGTAATTTTTTTTACTTCCAATGCGCTTAATTAAGATTTAAAACCAGTTAAGTAAAACGCATTTATTGATTTTAAGTACCACTCAAGAATGCATAAAAATTTGACTAAACCATCTAATGTTAATTCGTCACTAATATTCCAGGAAAGTTGATGAATTTAATGTATATATCAAACTGGTTGATTAAACTAGTATTGTATCAAATTAGTTAGTACTATTAGCCCCCGGTACGTATTTCTTTCTAGCAGCTAATAAAGTATCGTCTCCAAAAAATAACGTTCCGTTGTATAAGCCAGCCGTAAAACAAAGCAGATATGTCATTGTACAGAATAATCACTATTGCAATTTGTTAAACTTCTAAGCATCGCACATTTTCAATTTTTATACCGTCGTATTTGGAAAAAAAAGTACTTTTAAATGCAAATTGTTTGCAAACTGCATCTCCATTTATTTTTGAGATATTAATTTTTTTGAAGTTTTTAAAGCCATTTGTTTAATTTTGGCAACTCAAGTACTAATTTCTGTAGTAAGTAAAGAAAAAAAGTCCTTCCGGCCAGTGCCGGGAGGAAAAGGTAGCTTTCATATTCCTTATTTTAAAAAAGCCAACTTATATTATTCAAACACACGAAGCTCAATTAAGTGGAAACCGAATGTAGGAGATTCAATACTAATTTTTATCAATACTAAATCATTATGAATGAGAATTTCGCGAAATTAGTCAGCTTTATCCAAGCTGCTTTTATTTAAAGTAACTTATATCTGGCTGCCAAATTCGGCGATTTCTTAAAGTGCCTGCCATTTTAAGACAACATGGTGGATGAGGCTAACCAGTGAACTTGGTCGAGACCTTAGTAATTGCTGTGCACATGCTCACTCACATCGGAATCGGTTGATATATCCGAGTGCTGTCGCAGGCAAAAAATCAGATTTTTCAAAATGTCACCCACGTTAGAAATTGAAACTGCTATATCTGAGCCATTTTTTTAAGATAAAGACAAACAAAAAAATGATCCTGAATCCTTATATCAAGGTCAAATACTTAAGAAAGAAACCTTTTTCAATTTCTAATTTTTTTGCACCTCACTTTAAATATATATATTTTTTAATTTAATGGCCGCCATTTTGAAACAAGATGGCTGATGAAGCTGGCCAGCGAACTTGGTCGAGATATTGATGTATACTATCCACATGCCTTCTTCCATCGAAATAGGCGAATACGTGTGGTATCGCGAGACAAATACAAGATCGTTTCAAAGTGTTAGCCATGATAGAAATTCAAAGTGCTATAATTCAACCACTTTTTAAGATATAAACAAAAGAACAAATTTTCAGAAACAAAAACTGCTCCAGAATCTTTGTATCAAGGCCAAACACATAAAAAAAATCTTTTTCATTTTCCAATTTTTTAATACCTCATTTTAAATTTTAAATTACATTTTTTTTAATGGCAACCCTTTTGAAACAAGATGGCGAATGAAGCTGGCCAACGAACTCGGTCGAGACATTGGTATGTACTATGTACAGACCAAGTTACATTCAAATCGGTTCATAAATACGTCTGTTATCGCGTGACAAAAATCAGGTCGTTTTAAAATGTCAGCCACAATAGAAATTCAAAATGTTATAACTCAGCCATTTTTTTAGATATAGACGAAACAAAACCTGTTCCGGAATCTTTGTATTAAGGTCAAACACATACGAAAAAACTCTTTTTAATTTTCCAATTTTTTGGTATCTCATTTTAAATTTAATTTTTTAAAAATGTTTTTAAATGGCCGCCATTTTGAAACAAGATGGCGGATGAAGCTGGCCAACGAACTCGGTTGAGTTATTTGTATGTACTATGTACACACCAAGGTACATCCAAATCGGTTCATAAATATATCTGTTATCACGTGGCAAAAATCAGGGCGTTTCAAAATGTCAGCCACACTAGAAATTCAAAATGCTATAACTCAGCCATTTTTAAAGATATAGACGAAACAAAAACTGCTGTCGAATCTTTTTATCGAGGTCAAACACATAAGAAAAAAATAGTTTTTCAATTTTCAATTTTTTGGTACCACATTTCAAATTTAAATTTTTTTTTAAATTTTAAATGGCCGCCATTTTTAAACAAAATGGCGGATGAAGCTGGCCAACGAACTCGGTCGAGACATTGGTCTGTACTATGTATAAACGAAGTTACATCCAAATCGGTTCATAAATACGTCTTTTATCGCGTGACAAATTTCAGGACGTTTCAAAATGTCAGCTTCGCTAGAAATTCAAAATGCTATAACTCAGCCATTTTTTAAGATATAGACGAAAGAAAAACTGCTGCGGAGTCTTTGTATAAAGGTCAAATACATAAGAAAAAAATATTTTTCCATTTTCAATTTTTTGGTACCACATTTCAAATTTTAAATTTTTTTAAAATTTTTAAATGGCCGCCATTTTGAAACAAAATGGCGGATGAAGCTGGCCAACGAACTCGGTCGAGACATTGGTATGTACTATGTACACACCGAATTACATCCAAATCGGTTCATAAATACGAGAGTTACAGTGTGACATAGGTCAGATATATATATATATATATATATATATTGATATATATATATATATATATAAATTTTGAACGGAGGGTGGTTTCGGGGTCTGGGGGTCATGATCGATGAAAATATACCAAAATTTTTTGAAATCGCTTTCCTCCAAACGGCTGCAATAGGTAGCTTTTTGTAAAGAAAGCTACCTAAAATCATTGGAAAATACCAATTATAACTTTTTGCCGCTATTTTCTCATAAAAACTGAAAAAAAGGATGTAATTAAAATATGTGCCTTTTCGAAAAAATATAAATGAATGATTTCTGATAAAACATGGAGCTTTTTAAACTGAACTTAATTTTAAGTATCTATAATAATATTATACAAACAAATGAAGGCATATGAATCATTAGAAAACCGACTTTTTTTGTCGAGTTTCTTGCTGGTTTCTTTTTGCTGGATTTGTGTATTATTCTGAGATACTGACGTTCTATGCATACTTTATTGAAGATGTTGTTTATGACTGGATCGTAAATGAAGAATTCTTCAGAGGATGCGGATGACGTCGTTTTATATAAAATAAAATCGCGTGTTTTAAGTCTTAAAACTGAACTACAGTAAGGTCCAAGCCACGCTTAACCGAGTTTCCGCTTTAACCGAGTTATTTTCTTCTGATGGACTGATGGCTTCTATTATTATGAAACGTACATTATAAATTAAGAGTTAGGTAAAGATGAAAGAGCAGTCGTAAAAAGTTAGAACTCTGATTTTCTGGTCAGAATGGAAAAAAAAAAAAAAAATGGCATAACTTTTTTCTCATTCTGACGAGAAAATCAGAGTTCTAACTTTTTACGGCTGTTATTTCATCTTCACCTAACACTTCATTTATAATGGCTGTTTCATAATAATGGAAGCCATCAGTCCATCAGAAGAAAGTGATCCATTCCAAAGGTATAAGTTCGATTGAAAAAAAAACTATTTAATACTTTGCGCAGAAAGAAAAGGCTACACCTGTAATTTTCATGAGACTAATAGAATCATATAGCTGCCAATTTGTACGGTTTTGTTACCTCTAAAATTTAATAAAAATTTTTGCCATATTTAATCCTTGACAATTGTTAGATTTCGGTGATTGATTTGGGCAAAATTTACTGGTAAGTTTTAATGGTAAGAAAAAATCTTAAAAATTGGTAGCTATGCTGTAGAGTAATACTGCAGCCAAAGAAACAAAACTGCAGCAAAATTGACAAACAAATTAATTTTCATGATTTAGAAAATTTCATCACAATTTCATCACGAAGGAAATGATGGATTTCTTCAGTGAATTTAATTTTAATGTATATATATATATATATATATATATATATATATATGGTTTATAATTTAAATACAATGTATTATATATATATATATATACATAATACACATTTTATGACTATCTACTGTATATATTTTGCTTATCAAAATAGTGAATTTAGAAACAGTATTAGACAGTATTTCTTTAAGTAAAACAAGGGGATAAACCCGGTTTGCATAATATAGATAAAAAAAAATTTCTTTTAAATTGATAACTCTAATAGATTGTTTATCAAAATATTTCAATAATTTATAATTACCACTTACAATACAAAAAATCACATTTATACGAAAAATAGCAATTATGCGTTTAAATAAAGTTTTGAATACGTATTTTTTACAATCAGCCTTTTTTATTTTGATCATTTCAGTGGTTTAAGTATATAGTTTCATTACATGTCTTAAATTTGTATTTTATTTATACTTTATTGTTTTATTTATTCACAGATGAATGTTTAAATTACGTTATGAAATATAGGCTGAGAACAAATGCTGAGCTATTTATGGCTGTAAGTGCGAACGGGACCTTTCGTAATCGTATGCAGGTGAAAGAATTATATACGGGGCATGCTCACAAGCTTTTGACTTTTATGTCACTGAATAGTAATTTTTCTTTTAATACATTTTTTTGTATTTTTTTTTTTTTTTGTATTTCATATACTGGGGAACATTCAATTGCATGATTTCATAACAATATTAACGAGATAAATAAGTCTTGGACGATGTTGGGGGTCCAAATACCAGGAAAACTCCTCTACCGTCCCGTGTCCCTGATGCTGATTTTTAAGTTTGGAGCTGTCTGTATAAAATTCTTTCAATAAATATAATTCGATGTAATTTTCTTCCGAAACTGGGACAATTGTTTTATATAAATTTGTAGCAAAAAATTAACCTACACACATTTTTACGGTTGATATTATTTTTTGAACTCTGTCCCTGGTTTTTTCATCCTTACCGTCCCTCTTGCTAAACTTTGCTGAAAATTATTTCAGATGCAGCCACAGAATTTTTTTCAAGTTTTTTCTCTTGAAAAAGTATGCTAGAGAAAGAAGGTCTAAAATTCTTTGACAGGAAATTTACTGCAAAATTTAAATCAGCATTTAAATATTAATTTCAAGATCGTGGCTTTATTGGTAGTTTTAGGGTCCCCAAGGTTTATTCCTGAACTTTCCAAGGTAAATTAAAAAAAAAAAAGTTCCTTTAATCCAATGTTAACAACTGTTTCTAAAAATCAATGAGCATTGTCGCTATCAGTTAGTCTTAACATGAGTTTCCTAAAAATAGGTGTGAATTTTTCTTGCCGTTCCATACTTACCGTCCCTTTTTTCCTATACCGTCCCCTTTTTTACCCTACCGTCCCTTCTTTAACACCCCTTTAAGACAATGTTATACAAAAATTCTGTATTAAAAGTACTACATTTTCATTATTTCTTATTTGAATGTCCTGTGGGTACTATACAAATTCATTATAAGTAAAAATTTAGATGAAAACAAAAAGTTATAGTGGTAAAAACGGTAAGGAAAATTAAACTCGCAAGTTTAACTTTAACGTCAGTTAAATAAAACAAAATTCGCTGCTGACCATTTTTTCTTTATTTTGAATCATTAAGGCAAAATTTTAATCAGATTTTTAATCACATTTTAATCAGATTAAAATGTTATTTTAGCAAGTTTAATTTCACCAGACTTTTATTCCCGAAAGTCAAAAGATTGTGAGAATGCCCCATACATATTTAATCCTGTGTTAAAATTATTTTAAAAACAATACAAATTCAGCAAATTGAATACAGTTTAAAACAAATTACGATACAACTTTTTAGACAAATTGCATTTGAAATTTACTCTTATTCCTCATTCGACGGTGTAAAAATTGAAAATATGTGATGTTTAGAAATTTAATATATATATATATATATCAGTAAAAGTCAAATTTAATTGTCTGGTATTGCTACCGTCAAAATGACGTCAGCGTTACGAACGGACACGTTTGTCCTTTATAATATAGAAAGATAGAAAGTAATACAATGCAATACAATTTTGCTTTTAATTCGGCTTCTCAGCATAGATTATTTTTGCTCTGCTCGGAAAAAAAAAAAGATTTATCTTATACAGCATTATTAAAATTTTAATAATACATGCAATGTTAAAGAATATATATATATATATAACGCAAAATAGATCATAATAATTTTGTAAAGAACTAAATTTTTCCGGCGCACAGCAGAGGGCGCAAGTTGAAGCTTCATAAGTGTGATGAGGGTGTTTTCCGGACAGAGTTGGGAGAACTCTGGATAGAGTTCGGGGAAAATATATCCGAGAGAATATTTGGGGAGATTTCTTTGTCATTTGTGTTCAGGAATTTCCTAACTGTATTCGTTTAAAGGGTAAGGAATTTACTCGTTTTTGATACTTATAATAAATTTTGTTATTTGCACTTTGGAAAGATCTTTAAAATGTCATGATTTAAATAAAACTAGTAAACTGTTTATTTTGTATTTAAAAAATACTAAATGAAAAAAAAATGCAAAATGGATTAAAAATTTTAAAGTTTAAACAATAAGATTTTAATTAATTATTTATTTATGATTTTAATCATGCATGTTTCAAAAAGTTTAAGAACTATTTCTTCAAAATATGAAAGTGCATTTTTTATTACATTTCTTGAATATTTCTTTATGTTTGTTTATCTGAAAGTAATATTTTAAAGTATTTATCACTATTAATTTGTATATATTTTTTATATTATAAGAATTTTGTTCTTTCTATTTTATAATACTTATTTATTTTTTTATTTTATTAGAAGTTCGTTTTATTTTATTTTAAAAGAATGGTGTCTCTTTCATTTTACAAGAATTTTGTCTGTTTTATTTTGATAAAGATTTTTTTAATAGATAAACTTGTACAGATGTTTTCTAAAATGGCGAATGTTATTTAATGCAAAAATTTGTTATAAAATCTTATAAAAACTAAATAGAAAAATAATAATTAATCATTCATGTAAGAGCAATTTATGATTTATAACTTCATAAAATTAATACTCTTACGATGATATGTGAATATGATTTCATTTGCTTTTTCAGAAAACTTAACATTCTCTTTTCTATATCTGGACTATTATTATTTTCCAAAAAACACCTTGTGAACAGCCATAAAATAATATGACTCGGACATTTCATACATAAGGTTTTCTTGTGTTTTTTTTAATTCTCCTCAATGAGAAATTTAATTTAAGTGATATATTTAATGGTAAATAGAAAAAACACCTTTCTGTGTGATTTTTATGAAAATTGAAACACAAAAGAAAGAAAGAAAGAAAGAAAAGAAAAGAAAAAGAAAAACAGTCATAACGTATGCAAGTTTTACGTATTTCATTTTATTTATCAAAATCCAAATACTACTGTGTAAAAGAGATTTATCTGCAATAACCTAATGAACATCTGAACATTTTGCTGAAAAGCACAGTTTTAGAATGTATCTATTATTAGTAAAATGTTAAATTAGTAAAATTATCAATAATTATAAAGCTTACTTGAGTGATAGAATTTCTTAAATTTGAAAAAAGAATTAATAATACTTAGTTAAGTTATTTTAACGCTCGAATACTATTCTCGAAAAAAAATTACGTTATTGCGGTCGTTGTATCTGTGAGATCACATGACGTAGAAATTCCATATTTATTAACTTCATACCGAGAAATTTTCGCTAAAAGTAGTAATTAATGTAGTTCGAAGGAAAGTTTGTGAGAAAAATAGTTTCTTTTTTACTTTTTAATATTTTGAATCTTTTATTTTCTCCCTTTCGAATAGTATACTCCTTTTCTTTCTACGACAACGAGAAGTTATTTTTTTAAGTAATTCAGTAATGTTTATACAGTAATACAGTAATCCTTATAAACTTTGAACTTAATTTTCTTAAAATGTTGCTTTTTAAATTTCGATGAACTTTTTTTATAGAAACTACAGTGGAAACTTTAACCCGGTTAAGACACAATTCAAGGAAGTGGACAAAATTCGCGCATTAAGCGGGATCGCATATTAAACGTGACTTGCATAAAGTTGCAGGGACTGGCCTTATTTACATATCTAATATTTATCTAATCATCTAAATGAACTTTAGAGCTTTTATTTATATGTCTACGGTCAAAAAATTTAAGTCCAGTTGCGTAGTAGTCAGCACACTTGTCTGTCACGCTACAGATCGCGAGTTCAGCTCCCGGCTTTGCAAAGTTCACTCCACCTTTCATCCCTCCGGCGTCGATAAAATGATAACCAAGCTTGCTTGGGAAGTAAACACCGAGGGTCTCGCGTTGGGCTGACCACTCGGCCGGGTCACATGCTGCATAGCATCTCGGGGCCCAGGGTCAAGTAAACAGAGTTGGGCACTGTAGGCCCTGATCCTTCATGGATTGTACAGCCACAGGTTTAGTTTTTATTTTTAGGTCAAAAAATTAGTCTTTTACGTATATTTAGCTTAAAATGTAATTATATTCAACTTTATCTCATTGTTTCTTTTTATAAGACCGACTGTAATGATAACTGAACATAACTGTGGATTCAAATTTGGCTTTATTGTAGTTTTAACGAAAAATAAAACAATAAAAATAATTTTCCTGCTAGACGATTTTTTTTACACAAAGAAAACATATTTAGTCTTTGAAGCGCAAAACAGTTATTAAAATCATATTTAGTACTTGAAATAATGAGAGTACCAATATAATCTGTCCTTCATTTTTAATATGATAAGAAAAAAAAACTATCCTTATTCATCTTTGTGTGAAAAATATTCTTAGCATAGTAAAGAGCAAAGAAAACATAAAAGAATATTACAGCTGCAATCGTATTTGTTTAATCTTTACGAGTTTTCTTTTTTCACTACAACTTATATCATAAAACATAATAGTGTTATAATGTACATTTAAAACCTCACTAATACAACAGATACAATAATCTCTAATCATAATAATTTTTCTGACGTAGGGTAACTCCGGAAGAGTCGACACATCCGGGATAGATGCCGCACCCCATATATTTCTTGTAATTATCGATAGATGGTCGTCAAACGCGCAGTATAGGTGCGCAATGAGATCATTTTAACCAGTGTATAGCGTGAATCCCATTTCTATGTTTACTTTGCAGATGTACAATACTTATTTTGACGTAAGTGCATGATTTCACCGTCCAAACTTTTAAACACGTTATGCTTAAATACTTTTCATACGCTAATTACTAAATGGATGCATGATTTCGTAGTCAAAACTGATTGTAGCGTTTGTACAGAGTACTGTGTGTATGGGTACGCCATTTTCCTTAGCGATGGCAGGCAACTGTGATGGGCGACGTCTGTACCATGCAAAATGGGATACATGCCGCACTGCAATTCCGGTATACATGCCGCAGTTTCTTTTGTACGGCATGATTATGTGTTGTTAACTTTTCCTTTTCTTTTTGCACACACTAACCAAGTTAAGCATGTTATCAAGTTTACTAAAACCAATGGAGAAAAACGGAAAAATAAAAAGTAAGAAGGGCAAGAAAGATACAAGTCAATATGATAATAATGAAAAAATGGATTACGCGTAACACCGACGTTCTTTCCAAGGAATATTTAGAAAACTGCTTGTTAAAAGAGGAAGTGTAATTGGCTTCGTTGCATCATGTGTCAAATGTTAGCATCCTATTCAGTTTTTGATTCCACTGAGGTATTTCCGATATACCACTTTTAACTGTTTCATTGAAAAAAAAAGTAATTTAGCCAAAAATACAAGAAGCCGGGGATACAAGGCTGATTTGAATTTGCGAGGCAAAAAATATACTTAAAAAATAACTGTTTTAGATTCAAGTTTTCGTGCATTTTATGTGGCATGTTCAAATGTTAGTCTAAAGCTGACAGTCAATGACGTAGTTATTAATCATGAAACTATGGATTTTTATTTTTAGTATAGAATGAGATTTTTTTTCTTTTCTGTTTATCTGTGAAATACTTTAACTACCCATAGCTGTAAATCATCTTAAAGCCATTTTATGAAATCTAAAACATGGTTGTCGATTGATTTTCTTTTACACACGACGTAAATTATTTTACTTTTTAACTTTTGTACTCTTTTTTTTAATAATTTTTTCTTTTACGTATTCGTTTTATAATTTCTGTTTATATATATATATATATATTATAATTAATATATTTTGCAGTACTATTTCATTTGTGCTCACTGATAAGTTTCATAAAACGGTAGTTTTTCAGAAGGGGTATAGGGCTCAAGCTGAAGTTTTTCACACAGGCGCCGAACACCACTGGCGTGTCCATGAATATTTTTGGCGATAATTTATTTTTTAAATGTCGCATTTTATTTCAGGAGGAGAAACTGTGATTTGTATTTTTTATAATTATTATTATTACTCGAATGCTTTATAATTAAAGTTTAACACTCAACAATATTTTTAAGAAATACTAATCTGATATGAAAAATATTTAAGCTAAAATATTTTGCATTTAATTATCAATTAAATAAATTGAACTGATCAACAATATTTGCTATATTTTCTTCTCATTATCAAGAGTATATATATATGCGTGTGTCTACAAATAAAAGTTTTTCATTTATTCCATTAATAAAAGAAAACAGAAAGAACTTGTCTTGCTATCAATGATTTAATAATTAAATAATTTATGAAAATGTAAAATGAAATTCAAGTAATTAAAAATATATATTATAAATCGTTAGCGGCTAGAATCAAGTTTTAAGTTTAGTGTCCTAGAATGGGACTGATAAAAATTAAGTTAGCGAAATCTTTTAACAGTCGTGTAGGTAAAAAAAAAAAAAAAATGAAAATACTAAATATTATTATTGAAAAAAATTGAGACTGTTAGTAAATGAAATAAATTCTACTGTATAATTTTAGTTAAACTTCTGATAAAAAGCAAGCATAATTGGCTATAAATTACAAGCTCAAAATTCTTTCATTTAATTGAGTATGTTAGACTGACAGCACCATCTATCATCTTAAATCTACAGGAATCACTTATACAATACAGCAGTTCATCAAGATTTCCATACATAATTAATTTAAAAGCAAATATTTAAAAATTCAAGTATTTTTCTAATTAAAAATTGAAGTTGTTTGCGGTCAGATATTGACGGGTACTATCTAAAAAGTATTTAAATTAACAATTGAATTCAAGCACTAATTTTCATGTGTAATTTAAGGTTAATGCACACTAATTTGTGAAACTGAAAGAATACGTGTATTTCATGCGCTTTGTAGAGCTTAACCTTTTAACCTTGTTGATAGCGAGCCAGATATAAATAAATAAATATATATATATATATATATATATATATATATATATATAATGCTTTTAAATTTTATTTTAAACAAACAACCCAGTGCATCAGGCGCAACGCAGCTTCTTATATGCACTAAGTGAATAGCGCTCTATTAAAAGTAAATGATTTATGAAAATTATGAAAAAAGGGTGCAAAACAACAATAAAAATCTATGAAAATTTATAACGAAAAAACAATAAACAAACCACTCCCTGCTCATCAGAAAGTGGGATGAGTGAAAAAAGCAGGTACCAAAAACAGAAATTGGCTCCTCACGGGTTTCGCAAGATATGGCCAACCCACATACTCCAAAAGTATAAAAATAGATTTAAACTTTCAAAAACACAACATAACAAAGCTATTTTAAAAAATATTAACGAATCAAAACTGCTTTAAAAACAAATATAACCAACCAATTCAAAATCCAAAAAACCAATTTAGCTTATAAAACGTAAATAAAAATTAATAAAAATTCTAATATGACTAAATCATTAAGCAATTAAAAGTATTGAACATGTGAGAAGGCCATACCCCCACCTTTACCCATGAAGACCTGAAAAAAACTTGCTACCTTTAAAACAATCACTACGCTCCACTTCTTTCCATCAGCAGGAGTTACAAGCAAGGCCATAATCCAAGTTAGACCAGCGTCCTGAAGACTTGTCTCTCCATTATCCTCATAATCATTAATTTTCTTTCCAAGTGGGGGTATGGCCTTCTCACATGTTCAATACTTATAATTGCTTAATGATTTAGTCATATTAGAATTGTTATTAATTTTTATTTACGTTTTATAAGCTAAATCGTTTTTTTTTGTTTTTTTTTGGATTTTGAATTGGTTGGTTATATTTGTTTTTAAACCAGTTTTGATTCGTTAATATTTTTTAAAATAGCTTTGTTATGTTGTGTTATTGAAAGTTTAAATCTATTTTTATACTTTTGGAGTATGTGGGTTGGCCATATCTTGCGAAACCCGTGAGGATCCAATTTCTGTTTTTGGTACCTGCTTTTTTCACTCCTCCCACTTTCTGATGAGCAGGGAGTGGTTTGTTTATTGTTTTTTCGTTATAAATTTTCATAGATTTTTATTGTTGTTTTGCACCCTTTTTTCATAATTTTCATAAATCATTTACTTTTAATAGAGCTATATATATATATATATATATATATATATATAACAATTAATTAAACATAACCTACCACCGTCAATTATTATGAATTAAAGCTGTAAGTATAATATATATATATATATATATATATAATTTATTATAAGAATTATTATGGAAGAAAAAGAAAAAAGTGGACACCGACAAAAAATGGAAAAGCTTATATATTGAATTACGTTGTCAAGGGCACAGAATTCAATGATATAAGCAAAATGGTTGTTTTCTGTGAGAAAAATAAGCTAAAGCTAAAAATTATTTTCCCCTGTGCCCAAACAACCATTAAAATCAAGTGAATTGATTAAAAATGAAAACAGAATAGAAACAAATAATATGAAATGGAAGAATCAATAAAACCTATATATATATATATATGTATGTATATATATAAATAAATAAATTTATATATAGATATATATAGATAGATAGATATATAAACCAGCAAAAGAATATATTTGGCCTGAACTAGCACACCCCTTCGCAGAAGAAGAAAGATAAAAAAAGGAATATAACTATTTAAAAAGTTAAAATTATCAACAAGAAAATACAGAACAGGCTGCGGTCTCGTCGGCAATGTGTTATATTTCAAAAGCTGCGGCAGAACACTGAGTAGCAAAATCAAATGTTAAAACACTCGGTGGCAACGTATCAGATGCTCCCCCATCGGACCCTACGCTACAATAATAAATGAATACCTCACCTGGAACACAGTAAAAGATACAAATTATGTTCGTTTAAAAAAACCACACAATATCAACTCAGCGCTGTTGCCACATCCAAAAATATAAAACAAACTAAACAAGGCGGAATCCATCTTCCAGCAAACAATCCAAATTCATTCCAGGTGTGTTGCCAATAAACGCATATCAATACCATTTATTCGTAAGTATATTTTAGATCCTGCACACACATAATTATTGTAAAGACAAAAACTATATAATTTATAAGTTAGAGATAAAATCTGTAACATCCAAAACCAATTCTGCTGTTTTTAAGAGTACCTCTTTAAATTATCAATCGGAATATTAGTAAACAAATTTAAAAAAATCACAAGTTTGGATAGGAGGAATACTACTGCTTTTTTAATTTTTCAGCAATCTCAAAATTATTGGAAATAATCCAAAAACGCTTACTGTCTTTATACTTGTATTTTAACATATTCAAAACTTTCAAAAGTAAATCTTCAAATTTCTTATTAAAATTATTGTCTATACTATTGGCATCACTGCAAATAAACCTATATTTAGTAGGTTCTTTATGAAATTGGGTGTAATAAACAAAAATGGAAATGGCAAGTTTTTTATTGCGTGGGAAAGGAATCGTGTTGGCTTAGAAAAGGCGAAATGTTTATCAATAAGTGTTTGCACGGAAGATTTACATATGCTGTAATCACAAAATATACATCTGCAGTAATCCATTCGGGACCATGGGTGCACCTTCGAAAGATGCATACACAATATGTTTTTGGTTCCAGTAACATAAAAAGGTAATATTTACCTATTTAATTAGAGCGCTTTTGCATTCACGATAGTAAAGGCAACAGTACTTTTCCGTTATACTTACACCACGCCAAAATGTATGCTAATGCGCCAATTATTCCAACCCTGATCGTGAAAAGGATTTTTATTTTAAGCCATGCGATACATTGTGATTTGCTATTTATGAAACGTGAATCACGTGAATGATTATTATTTAACCTTAATCTTGGAAAGCTTTTTAATTTGCTATTATTCGAATTAAAAATACTTTTTATTTACTAAATAGTTCGTAAAAGTAATTTTCAAATGTTATATTTTTAAAATGCTCACTTTACCTTCGACAATGTTTTTTTCTTTTATTTTTCAAATGTTTCAATTCACGTGATTTTCATTTTGGGCCAACTATTAGGCTTAGCAACAGTGGTGTCCGTATAACAGAAATGTACCAAGGTAACTTAAAAAAACTAGAAAACAGGAATTCTGCTTTTTCAGAATTTAGTGTTACCCCCGATGAAAAAAAAATATATGTATATATAAATAATACAAAACATATTTCAATTTTAAGTCTTAAAGCACACACTTTTATTTTATGTAAAATGACGTCATTCGCATCCGCTTAAAAATTCCACATTTACGATCCACTCTTAAACATCTACAGTAAAGCATGCATAGGATGTCACTATCGCAAAATAATATACAAATGCAGCAAAAAAGATGCTGTCATTAATGAAACCCGACAAAAAAGGCTATCTAATGATTCATAGGCCTTCATTTGTTTGTAACATTAATGTAGACGATTTCAGTCGTGACGCCAGTCATGACGTTTTGGTTGGAAACTGATTCCAAAGAAACGATTGCTAGGCTGTATTTTCTATTTTGTTTATATGTTGCAGCTATATCTTATATCTATATCTCACATCCAAGTGTTTTAATACTTGATATGTACTGGTAATATTTTCCACGATTTATATTTAAAAAGAAATGAAGCACGGCAACCGTTTGTTTGGAGTCGGTTTCCAACCAAATCGTCATGACTGAAAGCGTCTATAGATACTTATAATTAAATATAGTTTATAATAGCTCCATGTTTTAACAGAAATTATTCGCTTATATTTTTTTCAAAATAGCACGTATTTTAATTACATTTTCTTTCGGTTGTTATGAGAAAATGGCCACAAAAAGATATAATTGCAATTTTTCAACTATTTTTCCTTTATTTTTCCACATAAATGGAGTACTTTATTTGCCAAAATTAAACAAATGGCGCTAAAAATTACAAAAAAATTAATATTTCGGAAATAAATGGAGATGCAGTTTTCAAACAAATTCCATTTAAAAGTAATTTTTTTTCCAATATGACGGTATAAAAATTGAAAATGTGCGATACTTCGAAATTAAAAAAATTGCTATAGAGTATTTAATTAAAATGCTTTGTTTTACGGCTAACTTCTGTAAGGTAACGTTATTTTTTGGAGACGGCACAAAATAAACTGGGAGAAAGAAATAGCATACCGTACCGGGGGCTAAAAAAAACCAGTTGTGCCAACCGAATTAAATTTGTGCAACAGACGCCAGTCCTGAAGGGGATAAGCATTTCGGCATAATTTCTTTTAAAGATGACTGGAAAATTACCAGCGGCTTTATCTACCTGACAGAAAACAAATATGTCTAATTGAACAATTTGGAAAAGCATAACACATTTGAAAAACCAATTTCAGCAATTCCCATCTAACAGTCAGAAAATTATCCAAATTCTCTGAGAAGTCCTGTGTATGTTATATAGATCTGTATCTATAAACTACCTGCATGCAAAAATTTAGTTCAGTTAGGAAATATATACCGCAGTTGAACACCCCCTTCCAGGGTTCGTACGTTTCCAGGACTTTCAAGCAACTTTTACCAGAATTTTTGTAAAGTAATATTTGCCTTATTTAATGAAAATAAATTATATTTACAGATATAGCGACCAGTACTCTAAGAAATTTCTGGTTCTAAAACACTCAAAATTCACTGAATTCCTTGATGCGTACGAACCCTGACTTCAGCAATTTTCGCTAATAAGGAAAATGGTAAGTGAATTCTTGCAGCCCTTTATACGAGGTATACAATTTATACAAAATGAGTAACATGCAAAAAATTACTTAAAATTGCATACAGAAATTGGAAACGAACTTCCAGCAATTCTTCTTCAAAGACAGAACTGTAACGATTTATTTTGTGTGTTCATCTAAATGAACTATAAATGCCATAAATGTCCTATATTGTAATCAACTTTCATTTAGTTTCAATGATTTATATCAACTTCAGTCCATTTGAAATAGCATAATGTCATTCAAATACACTGCAAACGATTTTTCCTTATTGACCATAATTTAATGGAATTCTTTGTAAATGAACTTTTAATGCTACACACACTCGTATTCAATACCGAACATGCCATGTTAAACGTCATTAACATATATCAATTGCATGAAAATCCGACTATATTTACGCGAGTTAGAGCGTGGACAGACAGACAAACCGAAGTCATAAACACTTTTCAACTATGTTGGAAAGTGTTAAAAAAGATAAGTCACAAAGCATACTAAATTTTAGCTTCCCAAAATGAAAACAAATAGCAAACAAAAATCGTTAAATTACTCAAGTATTACAATATATTTGTTTGCGAGGAACTTCTGCTCTTAGTATAATTTTATTTATTAGAACAAAAAACTAACCAGACTCTTCGTAGCTTAATATTTGCCTTATTTAATGAAAATCATTATGTGTTTAGTTAGGCCGACCGGTACTTTACCGCAATTTTTACATTTACTTAACTCTTAAATGCGTTGTGTAACTAGGGAATTACATAATATTTTTTTGCCATTTGGCGCTTTCTGTTGGTGTTTTGGTTATCAACTACTTGTTACTTTCGTGTGATAACACGCATTTAAGATCGTGAACTCTGTTTTTGTTCTGATTTGTTATCACGGGGAAGTTATAACCTCTTTTGTTGATAGTGCTTGCGATGTGCTCGACTGGCGTTTTTTCTCTATCTTTATAAGGTAGTCATTATTAATTCTGCAAACTTTTAAAAGCATTATAAAAATTATTATATCGTTGAATAGTTGTTATTGCGTGGTGTAAGCACTTGGCAGTAAGTACATAATTTAAATTTATCATTTTTGAGAAATTTTTGTTATGTAACTCAGGCGTGATATTATGACATGATGTCCAAAAGAAACATAAATAAATTTTTCACTATTTTTCCAATGAATAATTCAAAAAATAGACTCAAATGTAATTTTTTCAGAACAAAATAAAAAATCCTGCATTAAAGGAATATATTCTGGCATTAAATCCGTTTAAATTCCCTGAATCCCCAAAGGTATGCAAACCCTGCCATTTTAAAACAGTGCCTTATTTTCCTAAATACGACATCTTTTAATCCTCTGAAAAACATAAATCCTTCCTTTAAATATTTTAACATCGTTTTTTTTGTAGCTTGTACTCTAATGATCTTTGAACGAACTAAAAATATATGAAAAAAATTGAAAGGCAATAATCCTATAAGAACTTTCGAAAAACATAAATCTTTTAAAAGAAAAAAAACCTATAACACATTTTTCATATTTTGAATTTCATTTTAGAATTTTGAACGTTAACTAATCGAATAAATTATCGAATAATAAAAGATTAATTTTTTAGGAAATTCTAAACTTTATGCATATAAGCTTATCTGTTTCCGTAACTATTACCCATTATTAGTGAACGGGTAAAACTTAATAGGAATTGTTCGAAAACAATTGATATAATAAAGTAGTATTCGAGGGGAAAATATATACATATTTTTATTTTTTAATAAAATTGAAGCTATGTAAAAATTCCACTGTTTCTAAGAAAAAGCCTGACGAACATTCTTTAAATCGAAAGTAAAAATTTAAGCATATCGTTTACGTTGATCAAGGAAAAAAATAACGATTCGTTTGCGAATTTTAATTTTTTAAGGTAGGATATATCTTTTTTAACCCGTCAGCACACGCGTGGGATAAACCTAACTCCATTTTGCCTCCCATTATATTTTTAGACATAAAAGGTTTAAAAACGAATCCACTGTTCCGTATTGTAAAATGCATCGGTACTACTTCCTTTAGGGAAAAAATCATCCTTTTCATATTTATTTTCAGATATAATAGCAGTTTCTGTAAAAATCTTGTTTTTTCCTACAAAATATGCAAATGATTTGTTTTACCCCTTAAAACAAATTATTTCATAAAATGGATATTAATTACATTTAATAATCTTTCAACAATATACACAAGTAGCTTTTATCTTACTCTTTCATTAAAATTATTTTAATGTGTGTTATCTCGTAAGAAATAAATGTATCGAAATGAAACGTTTGTCCACGCGTGGGATTATTTTCTCCCAAGAGCCATATTTCTCCCCTGCTAGTGATCATATGTACCCACCCTTCTCGACCTTGACGTTGAAAGGTATAAGGCATGTCAGAAACCTTCTCAAAAAAGTTATCCTTTCTTTCTAAGAAAAAATGTAATTGGGGTAGATTTTATCTCAGCGCGTGTGCTGAAAGGTTAACGAAAATGCACTTAAACTAATATAAACTATAGAGCATGTTGTTTATCAAATAAAGAAAACAAAATTTGAATAACGCTTACCACATTTGAAAAATAAATTTCAGCAATTACCATCAGTAGTTGAAAAAAATATTCCAATTCTTTTGTGACATCTTGTATATTATCTATAGATTTGTATATATACTACATGGTATGTAAAGATTTAGTTCAGTAAGGAAACGCATAACAGATTTGTAATTTTCCCTTCAGCAATTGCCGTCAATATGCGGAAAGGTTTTCGAATTCTTTTGTGCAGTCCTGTATATGATCTATAGAAATTATACACAAAACGTAATAAATTAAAAGTTATTGCAATTTAAAACACATGCCACAATTAAAACGCTTTTTATGGCAATTATTGCTCATAGCAGTACTGCAACCGAGTTATTTTGTGTATCCCTGTAAATGAAGGATAAATGCTACGCACACCGCATTATATAGTAAACAAGTTGTAATGCATCTCAGTGATGTATATTAATTCAATACGTTTGAAATAGTGTAAGATCATTAAAATATACTGCAAATGATTTTCCTCCATGGACCATCATGTAACGGAACTTTTTGAGTGCTTCTGTAAACAAACTATAAAAACTCCTTCCCAATACCAAACATGTCATCGTAAAAGTGAATAACATAATTAAATTACAAGGCAATGCGAATATATTTACGCGAGTTAGAGTACGCTCAGAATGACTGTCAAGCAAGCCGAATGTATAAACATTTCTCAAGTATGTGGAAAAGTGAAAAAAATGCAATTCCTGTGGTAAAATTTTACAGCGTTAATTAAGGAAAATTTAAGAAAAGTTTAAAAAAATATTCCTACAGTTTTGAAATTTTTCCAACATTCTTTTTACATATTTTTACAAGTCTGAGCGATATTACTGACAACATAGATATAATAATCACTACTGTCAAGTAATGAAAATAAGATTTTATCGTTATTCAGTTATTCACTGTTTCATGTAAATAGTAATCACTGTTCCGTAATTCAATGTTTCATGCACGTATTTTCCTAATATTTAAGCAATATATTCAATGATAATTGATTAGCTACCCATTGCGTTGCATTTAAATTGTAATGGGGCCTTCGATTGTTTGTGGGAAAACAGGGTACAATTAAATATTTAAAGTTTCTAGCCCTAACAGTTCAAATAAATGATAATTTAGAACGTTTTTCATTCATGTTCTTAACTTTCGAATTTTTCAGAAACCACTCCAGCGAAGCAATATTTTCAGTTCAATATTAATGCAGGTTAAAAATTTTGCTAATATCTGTAATTATTTCGATAAGTAAGGAATTGATAATCCATTCGAAAATAACGACCCTTTGCAAATCAGAATAACATCACGGTGAGGGAGACAATATTTTCAGTTTTGTTATTAATGCATGTTAAAATTCTTACTCAGATTTTGAATTAGTTCATTAAGTAAGACATTCTGATAATCCATTCGAAAATAACTGCCCCTTGAAAATCAGAATAACCTTATGGTCAGTGAGGCAATATTTTCAGTTCATTATTAATACAGGTTAAAATTCTTACTAATTTACAGATAATTTTTGTAATAATTTTTGTAATTAGTTCAATAATTAAGAAACTTATAATCATTCGAAAATAATGACTTTTTTGAAAATCAGAATAATATTACGGTCAGGGAGACAATATTTTCAGTTAGTTATTAATATATGTTAAAATTCTTGCTCATATTTTGAATTAGTAAATGAAGTAAGATACTCTGATAATCCATTCGAAAGTAACTGCCCTTTGAAAATAAGAATAACCTTATGGTCAGTGAGGCAATATTTTCAGTTCATTATTAATACAAGTTAAAATTCTTGCTAATATCTGTAATTAGTTCAATAAGTAAGAAACTGATAATCCATTCGAAAATAACGACCCTTTGAAAATCAGAATAACAATACGGTCAGCGATACAATATTTTCAGTTCGTTATTAATACATGTTAAAATTCTTGCTCATATTTTGAAGTAGTTCATTAAGTAATTTACTCTGATAATCCATTCGAAAATAACTGCCCATTGATAATCAGAATAACCTGACGGTCAGTGAGGCAATATTTTCAATTCATTATTAATACAGGTTTAAATTCTTTCTAATTTCTGTAATTAGTTCAATAATTAAGAAACTGATAATCCATTCGAAAATAATGACTGTTTAAAAATCAGAATGACATTACGGTCAGGGAGATAATATTTTCAGTTTGTTATTAATACATGTTAAAATTCTTTCTCATATTTTGAATTAGTAAAGTAAGATACTCTGATAATCCATTCGAAAATAACTGCCCTTTGAAAATAAGATTAACCTTATGGTCAGTGAGGCAATATTTCCAATTAATTATTAATACAGGTTAAAATTCTTCCTAATATCTGTGATTAGTTCCATATGTAAGAAACTGATAATCCATTCAAAAATAAAGACCCTTTGAAAATCAGAATAACAATATGGTCAGGGAGACAATATTTTCAGTTTGTTATTAATACATGTTAAAATTCTTGCTCATATTTTGAATCAGTTCATTAAGTAAGATACTCTGATAATCCATTCGAAAATAACTCCCCTTTGAAAATCAGAATAACCTTATGGTTAGTGAGGCAATATTTTCAGTTCATTATTAATACAGGTTAAATTTTACATTCTAATTTCTGTAATTAGTTCAATAATTAAGAAACTTATAGTCCATTCCAAAATAATGACTGTTTGAAAATCAGAATAACAATACGGTCAGGGAGACAATATTTTCAGTTTGTTATTAATACATGTTAAAATTCTTTCTCATATTTTGAATTAGTAAATTAAGTAACATACTCTGATAATCCATTCGAAAATAACTGCCCTTTGAAAAAAACAGATTAACCTTATGGTCAGTGAGGCAATATTTTCAATTAATTATTAATACAGGCTAAAATTCTTGCTAATATCTGTAATTAGTTCCATATGTAAGAAACTGATAATCCATTCAAATATAACGACCCTTTGAAAAGCAGAATAACAATATGGTCAAGTAGACAATATTTTCAGTTTGTTATTAATACATGTTGAAATTCTTGCTCTTATTTTGAATAAGTTCATTAAGTAAGATACTCTGATAATCCATTCGAAAATAACTGCCCTTTGAAAACCAGAATAACCTTATGGTCAGTGAGGCAATATTTTCAGTTCATTATTAATACAGGTTAAATTTTTCTTTCTAATTTCTGTAATTAGTTCAATAATTAAGAAACTTATAATCCATTCGAAAATAATGACTGTTTGAAAATCAGAATAACAATACGGTCAGGGAGACAATATTTTCAGTTTGTTATTAATACATGTTAAAATTCTTTCTCATATTTTGAAGTAGTTCATAAAGTAATTTACTGTGATAATCCATTCGAAAATAACTGCCCCTTGAAAATCAGAATAACCTTATGGTCAGTGAGGCAATATTTTCAGTTCATTATTAATACAGGTTAAAATTCTTACTAATTTACAGATAATTTTTGTAATAATTTTTGTAATTAGTTCAATAATTAAGAAACTTATAATCATTCGAAAATAATGACTTTTTTGAAAATCAGAATGATATTACGGTCAGGGAGACAATATTTTCAGTTAGTTATTAATATATGTTAAAATTCTTGCTCATATTTTGAATTAGTAAATGAAGTAAGATACTCTGATAATCCATTTGAAAGTAACTGCCCTTTGAAAATAAGAATAACCTTATGGTCAGTGAGGCAATATTTTCAGTTCATTATTAATACAAGTTAAAATTCTTGCTAATATCTGTAATTAGTTCAATAAGTAAGAAACTGATAATCCATTCGAAAATAACGACCCTTTGAAAATCAGAATAACAATATGGTCAGCGATACAATATTTTCAGTTCGTTATTAATACATGTTAAAATTCTTGCTCATATTTTGAAGTAGTTCATTAAGCAATTTACTCTGATAATCCATTCGAAAATAACTGCCCATTGATAATCAGAATAACCTGACGGTCAGTGAGGCAATATTTTCAATTCATTATTAATACAGGTTTAAATTCTTTCTAATTTCTGTAATTAGTTCAATAATTAAGAAACTGATAATCCATTCGAAAATAATGACTGTTTAAAAATCAGAATGACATTACGGTCAGGGAGATAATATTTTCAGTTTGTTATTAATACATGTTAAAATTCTTTCTCATATTTTGAATTAGTAAAGTAAGATACTCTGATAATCCATTCGAAAATAACTGCCCTTTGAAAATCAGATTAACCTTATGGTCAGTGAGGCAATATTTTCAATTAATTATTAATACAGGTTAAAATTCTTGCTAATATCTGTGATTAGTTCCATATGTAAGAAACTGATAATCCATTCAAAAATAAAGACCCTTTGGAAATCAGAATAACAATATGGTCAGGGAGACAATATTTTCAGTTTGTTATTAATACATGTTAAAATTCTTGCTCATATTTTGAATCAGTTCATTAAGTAAGATACTCTGATAATCCATTCGAAAATAACTGCCCTTTGAAAATCAGAATAACCTTATGGTCAGTGAGGCAATATTTTCAGTTCATTATTAATACAGGTTAAATTTTTCATTCTAATTTCTGTAATTAGTTCAATAATTAAGAAACTTATAGTCCATTCCAAAATAATGACTGTTTGAAAATCAGAATAACAATACGGTCAGGGAGACAATATTTTCAGTTTGTTATTAATACATGTTAAAATTCTTTCTCATATTTTGAATTAGTAAATTAAGTAACATACTCTGATAATCCATTCGAAAATAACTGCCCTTTGAAAAACAGATTAACCTTATGGTCAGTGAGGCAATATTTTCAATTAATTATTAATACAGGTTAAAATTCTAGCTAATATCTGTAATTAGTTCAATAATTAAGAAACTTATAATCCATTCGAAAATAATGACTGTTTGAAAATTTAGAATAACAATAAGGTCAGGGAGACAATATTTTCAGTTTGTTATTAATACATGTTAAAATTCTTTCTCATATTTTGAAGTAGTTCATAAAGTAATTTACTCTGATAATCCATTCCAAAATAACTGCCCATTGAAAATCAGAATAACCTGACGGTCAGTGAGGCAATATTTTCAATTCATTATTAATACAGGTTTAAATTCTTTCTAATTTCTGTAATTAGTTCAATAATTAAGAAACTGATAATCCATTCGAAAATAATGACTGTTTAAAAATCTGAATGACATTACGGTCAGGGGTATAATATTTTCAGTTTGTTATTAATACATGTTAAAATTCTTTCTCATATTTTGAATTAGTAAAGTAAGATACTCTGATAATCCATTCGAAAATAACTGCCCTTTGAAAAACAGATTAACCTTATGGTCAGTGAGGCAATATTTTCAATTCATTATTAATACAGGTTAAAATTCTTGCTACTATCTGTAATTAGTTCCATATGTAAGACACTGATAATCCATTCAAATATAACGACCCTTTGAAAAGCAGAATAACAATATGGTCAAGTAGACAATATTTTCAGTTTGTTATTAATACATGTTGAAATTCTTGCTCTTATTTTGAATCAGTTCATTAAGTAAGACACTCTGATAATCCATTCGAAAATAACTGCCCTTTGAAAACCAGAATAACCTTATGGTCAGTGAGGCAATATTTTCAGTTCATTATTAATACAGGTTAAATTTTTCATTCTAATTTCTGTAATTAGTTCAATAATTAAGAAACTTATAATCCATTCGAAAATAATGACTGTTTGAAAATCAGAATAACAATACGGTCAGGGAGACAATATTTTCAGTTTGTTATTAATACATGTTAAAATTCTTTCTCATATTTTGAAGTAGTTCATTAAGTAATTTACTCTGATAATCCATTCGAAAATAACTGCCCATTGAAAATCAGAATAACCTGACGGTCAGTGAGGCAATATTTTCAGTTCATTATTAATACAGGTTAAAATTCTTGCTAATACGAGGGTTGTATGACAAGTACCTGGCCTTGACAAGAAAAATGCATTTTTTATGCCTAAAATGGGATTTATTTTTCAACATAATCTCCTTTTAGTTCGAAACACTTAGCCCATTGCTTTTCTATTTTTTGTATCCCCTCTAAAAATACGATTTCTCTAACCCTTCAAAATAGTTTGTTTTAAGCAATTTCCTTTGTTTTAGCAATAACCTAATCGTTAGAGCCAATTTTTTACCACCAAGCCAGTTTTTCATATTTGGAAATAGAAAATAATCGCTAGGGGCTAAATCTGGCGAATAAGGTGGATGCGGCAGCAGTTCGTATCCTAATTCAGGAAATTTTGCCCTGGCGACGACACAGGTGTGCACGCGTGCATTGTCTTGATGAAAGAGAATTTTTTTCTTCGCCAAATGCAGACGTTTTTCTTTCATAACATAGTAGAAACGATCCAATAGCCTGGCATAATATTCTCCATTGATCGTTTTGCCCTTTTCGAGGTAATCTATCAGAATTATGCCGCGTGCATCCCAAAACACTGTAGCCATGACTTTGTTCGCAGAAAAAGTCGCCTTAGCCTTTTTTGGCGCAGGTTGTCCACGAAAAACCCACTGTTTGGACTATTCTTTAGTCTCTGGCGTACTGTGATGAATCCATGTTTCGTCAACTGTTGTGAACCGATGCCAAAAATCATTTGGATTGTGCTTTAACTTTGCCAGGCATTCTCTTCAAATTGACACACCAGTGTGTTTAATGTCAATAGTGAGCAATCGCGGCACCCATCTTGCCGAAAGCTTTTTCATATCCAAATGAGTTGTTAAAATATTTTGAACCCATTCAATTGAGATACCCATGGTCTCAGCAATCTCGCGTACTTTCACTCTCCGATCATTTATCACAATATCGTGGATTTTTTCGATAATTTTGATGTCGTAACCTCAGTTGGACGACCTGGACGTTCTTCATCAAAATGCTTGTACGGCCGCGTTTGAATTCAGTTGTCCAATATTTTATGGTTGATAACGAAGGTGTAGAGTCCCCATAAACTTCGCTTAGTTCCGCTTTAATCTCGTCATTAGTTTTGTTTTTCAAAGACAGGTATTTTATCACTGCTCGATATTCAATTTTTTCCATTGTTGAAATATTACCAAAGTTGTTCTATTGAAATGGCTACCACTCACAAACTAAAGCACGTAGCGACTTGGCGATTAGCCAAGTTTGTTGTAAAAGGTCACCATTGCGAAATAAATCATTTTTTAAACATCTAGTAGTACCATCTCTGGCCGAGGGCAGGTACTTTTCATACTGTCCTCGTATATGTAATTAGTTCAATAAGTAAGAAACTGATAATCCATTCGAAAATAACGACTCTTTGAAAATCAGAATAACATTAATGTCAACGGGGAAATATTTTGAGCTCATTATTAATACATCTTAAAATTCTTCGATTTCAATAAAAAGTTTAGATGTTATATACTACTTTGTTATGTAAGGAATTGTTACGACATTAAATCAGTAGAAAAATATATTTATTGACTGGTTTGGGTTTCGAAATTTATTTGTAGGTCGAACCTTAACTTCGTTAACTTTAGCCTATGGTTTAAAAATGATTTAAACATTTTTCAGCCGTTTTGATATATTTTCCTTATATTCATTCAATTACATTTGATTAGCCAAATTTAAATTTCATGCCATTTATAAAACTGTAATTGTATTTAATTTCTTATCGTCATATTCTCTTTTTTTACTAAAGTACATTTTTGGAGCGTGTTTAATGGGAGTAAGACCAATTTTTTTTAATTCGTATTAAATCTGATGTATGTACAGTCGTGGAAAATAAAATAAACACCCCTACTAACTCTGCAACAAAACAGAAGAAGAAAGTAACTGGTACCATACGATTGGAAATAAAATCTACTTTTAAATGATGTATAAAAAAAATTTGCTTAGGGGGCCATTTACAAATCAAAACCAACCCAAGCTTTGTTTTTTTCAATGGCAACAGCCAGTTTTGACAATTTATTTTAAATCTTCGGTTCAAACTATGCCTAGATGTGAAATATCAAGTCACTAGGATGATAAATTTTTGAATTATAAACATTCACAATTTAGAGCTTCTAATGTGAAATTGCATTTTCATATTTTTATTAATATTTCCGGAAATTATAATCCTATTGTTCTAATTTTTTGTAAGGTTAAAATACTAAAAAACCCAAACACAAATACATTGAATTTTTATATGAATTATGAAATCATTATTCGAAAAAAAAAATATGAATTGCAGCTTACAATTCTTTTTTATGGATTAAAAAAATGGATTTAAAAAATCAAGATGCTGGTTTAAGGGGCAGTCTATGATGTGCAGTAAAGCATAATTTAATCAAAATATACTTTACTAATTTTATTGAAATATTTAGGCTGTCAATAGTCAAAATGTATTAAGTGAGTGAAATGGTTATATAGAAGAACTAGCAGGCTATGCCCGCTGCGCTGGCCCATTTTTCCAAGTGAACCTTGAATCAAACGAATGATGAATTTGATCTTGTGATTTAAAGAAATAAGACCTTTAACTGAATGTCCTTCCGCAGTGCTGAATCGATATGAACGCCATTGTGCTATTATATTTTCTAATGTGCAGACAAAATTTCAGCTGTTACGGTCTAACTCAAGATTATCTCTTACAGTAGGATTTGGTAAAGAATGATAGCACAATATACGATATTTCATTTTGTATCAGAGCATTCTCGTTAGAAAGAGCCAATATGGTGAGAGTTCCGATCACAGAATTTTCCTCATCTATATTTTTAAATTATTTAAAGAAAATGTATTTTAAAGTCTCAGTTTAACCTGAAGCTATAAACCAGTTTTTTTTAATTGTGTATTGTTCCATGTTATACATTATAGCCTCCATGCTGCAATGTGCAATCTAAATGTTTAATACTTTTCCGGTATTTCAACACCATTGTCGCCAAGCACAATTGTTGGCACCAAACGAAGCATTTGAAAAAAAAACATTGTTGGCGCGAAAATTATCATTTTAAAAATATATCATTTCAAAATTACAGAGTTTCGAGAACTATTTTATTAAATGAATACAAATATATACTGAAAATAAAAACACAAATAAATATTATACAATAAAATATTTTATTTTAAATAGCAATTTAAACTACACAATGAAATTGTGTCTCTTAGCAATGCTGTAAACATTTCCATTTTTGAATCAGCGAAAAATGAAATTATAACTTAATTTTACTTAATAATAAAAAATATTTTCGATTGGAAAAATAGTAAATGAAATAATGCATTGTTACGACTAAATAATAATTGAAGCCAAAAGTGATCCACGTTCAAAAAATAGCAAGTTACAATGTTTGGCGCAATTCGAGCATCAGAAAGTGAGATTTGTTGCGAAATGTTATAAACAGTTAAAAAAAAAACTTGATGGGCTATTTCGCTTTAATATATTTATTTTAAATGTATGTATATTATTAATGTTTTTTCATACATATTAAATGGGTTTCGATATAAAATTAGATAATTGGCGTTATTACGTTAAATAAATTGTAAAAAATTTGAAAAAAAAATGTATGTGTGTATAAAATGAACCAGTGAATTGGTTGTCAGAAAATATATTGCCAAATTTCCTTTTCCGCCAAGGCTATTTTTCCTATTTCGCCAAGCTACCGATATTGAAAAAGTACCAAAAAATCTTTGCATGTTCAGGTTTGAAATAAATGACACTGTTACGGCGTAAATAACCTCAAATTTATTTGTTTATAATTTAACTCTGTTTATCTTTCATGTTGTAAAGCATAATTATAAAAGTGATTTCTTTTGACAGAAAAAATCTAATCTGTTTATCTAAATTGTTTATAATCCTGAATCAATATTTATGAGTAACATTATGATTTCAAGGTCATGTAATATAGATTTATTTACTTTATAATAATTTTGAATTGATGGTGATTTATTAGTTTTATAATTACTTGGATGTCATTTAAATGAATATTATAGCTATTTAGAAGATTTATAACTGCATATTGTAATTTTTATTTTGATGTTTATTTTATATAATATGTATCATTTTTAAAATGGTCAGTCTTGACTCTGTAACCAAGCAGAGAACATGTAACATGTCCTGACTCTGTAATCAGAGATGCCAATTGTTAAATCATGGCTCTGTTTAATACAGAGTGTATAGTGGAAGTCCTGACTCTGCAACCAAGCAGAGAACACATTTTTTTTTTGTATTGGCTCTGTTAAATACGGAGAATTACTATTATGGAACAATTATTAACTTCTAATGATGAATAGAATTTACATACTATTTCAGTTTTATTTAATAAACTATTTATTCTAATTGCTCTCCCATCTCACTTGGATTTTGAAAATTTATTTGTCAGACGAATTTCGGCGCCAACATTTATTTTTGGTGCCTCGTAACCCGCGAAACATTTTTTTGAAAGAATAGTGAGCAGTTTGTCAAAGTGATTTGTGATTAACAAGTGTGATTTATATTTCAACCTGTGATTAGTGTGGAATTATTATTGTGCCATTTGGATTACGACATGCCATCTACATTACCTGGAATTAACAGGTAAGAAAATATTTTTTTCATTTTCTATGAATGGTTAATGTTTTAAAATAAGAATTATTCTTTATTTAAAATGGAAAATCTTGAAAAGCTGAAAGCAAAACGTTCTGTTGAACGAACGAGTTTCACGAAATTAATTACAAAATTAGAAACATTATTAAATGATGACATTGATAATACGAAAACCGATGAATTATTAGAGCTTCAAGAAATATTTCTCTTAAAAGAAACGGCTTTCCAAAGTTTGAATTGTGATATTGAAGCTCAAATATCCGACTTAAAAGAATATGAAAAGGACATTGCTAATAGTGAAAAGTACACTGACCAATTGATCAGTGCTAAATTTAAAATTAAAAATAGATTAAGAAAATGTAAAAAGGATAATGTTTCTATGATAGCAACTAGTCATGTAAATTCATTGAATGGTTCTGCTAGTGGAACAGAAACGAGTTCTGCCATGAAATTGCCTAAATTAAATGTTCCAAAATTTTCTGGTGAAATCGAAGAATGGGTCGAATTTTTTAACTGTTTTGAAACATCGATACACCAGAATAAATCACTATCTAAGATAGAAAAATTCGCTTATCTAAAATCCTTGTTATGTAATCGGGCCTATAATGTGGTAGAAGGGTTTCCTTTGACAGAACAAAATTATGATACTTGTATTGATTTATTAAAGGACCGTTTTGGTAAGGTTGATGTTATTATTAATAAACACATGACTAATTTATTAAATATGGAACCAGTTAAAAATTGTTCAAATTTAAATGCATTAAGAAGATTGCATGACATGTGCGAAGTTAATATTAGAAGTTTAAGAAATTTGGGGGTAACATCCAGTTCTTATGGACAATTGCTAAATCCTATTTTGCTAAAGCTATTGCCCCATGAATTAGTGATTGAATATCATAGAAAACGTGATACTAGCAAAGAGTCAGATGTAACCGATCTAATTGCCTTTCTGAAATGTGAAATAGAATGTAGAGAAAAGGCTTTGTCAATGACAAGTTCTAAAAATGATGCATCCTCTTCTTTTGTACATAAAAATAAAACTGAATTTCGTGAAAAGAAAACATCAAATAAATATCAACATGCTAATACCTTAAATGCCACTATTAAAGTTTTTTGTGTATTTTGCAAAGGTAATGATCATTTATCTTCCGAGTGTAAAAATTTAGCTGATGATAAGAAAAGATTAATGTTACGTAAGGAGGGTAGATGTTACAAATGCTTTTTGAAATCGCATTTATCTTCGCAATGCCGCATAAAATTAAAGCCATGTCTAAATTGTAAAAGCACTGAACATAACAAATTATTTTGCTTTAAGAAAAGTTTGAAACCGGAAATTAATGAAAATCAAAATCAAACAGTTGTATCTAATTCTCATTGTAATTTTAGAAATTCTAAGCATGCTGTTTTATTGCAAACATGTTGTGTAACTGCTCAAGGTAATTCTAAATCAAAGGTAGTTCGATTATTACTTGATTCTGCAAGCGAAAAAAGCTTCATAACAAAAGCATTAGCTCGTGAATTAAATTTGCCTGTTTTAAGAAAAGAACATTTAACTGTATTCGCTTTTGGCATGGATCAAGGTCGCGAAGAAGAATATGATGTTTTTAAAATTAAATTGCGAAGTAAAATGAATTATCATCGTTTTATAGATGTTGAGGTGCTAGCTACCGATTTGATAAGTGCAACAACATTGAAGGTTCCCAATTCTGACCCTCTAGTTATAAAATACATTGAAAGTAAAAGATGGAGGTTAGCCGACCCTACGCCCGAGGAATCCGAAGTACAAATTTTACTTGGAGCTGATTATTTCTGGAATGTTCAGAGAGGTGTCATTGAAGAAATTAATGACCATTTATATGTAGCTAATACACTTTTTGGGTACACAATAGTGGGAAAAATAAACTCTAAAGGTAACGAAACAGTTAATGCTCATCTTGTATCTGTTAATGAAATAGAAAATTTTGATTTGCAAAAGTTTTGGAAACTAGAGTCTTTGGGTATTTGTGATAGTAAAAATGAATTATTTTCACAAAAGGATTTAGATGCTCTTGATTTATTTAATGATAATTTAAATTTTGTAAATGGAAGATATGAAACTAAACTTTTGTGGAAAGTAAATAAAAATGAATTGGAATCCAATTTTGATGTAGCTAAACATAGACTTTGGGGATTAAAATCAAAATTGTGCAAAAATGAATGGTTACTTAAGGAATATGAGAAAATATTAAATGAACAATGTGGTTTGGGTATAATTGAAGAATGTGAGTTTAATAAAGATGAAATAAACACGTATTACATGCCTCACAGACCAGTAATAAGGGAAGATAAATCGACAACTAAAGTAAGAATTGTTTTTGATGCGTCATCCAAAGATAAGGGGGCAAAATCGTTAAACGAGTGCTTATTTCCTGGGCCCAATCTAAATCCTAACATATTGGACATTATTTTAAAATTCCGTCTCCACAAAATTGCTTTCTTGGCCGATATAGAAAAGGCATTCTTGCAAATCCAGATACAACAAGAAGATAGAAATTTTTTGAGGTTCCTGTGGTTTGACAATATCACTAGTAACAATCCCATTTTGAAGGTTTTTCGCATGACCCGTGTAACTTTTGGTGTAACAACTTCACCCTTTTTCCTTTCTGCAACCATCAAACATCACATTGAGGGGTATAAAGATTTGTTTGGAAAAATAGTTAATATGCTGGATACTTCCTTATACGTTGATGACCTGTTTCATGGAGCTGATTCAGTAAATGAAGCTTTTGTTTTATCAAACGGTGCAGAGAAGATATTGAGTGAGGCCAATATGAAACTCAGAAAATTTAAAACCAATTCTTCCGATTTAAAATTTTTATGGAAGGAACATGGAATAAACTTTGAGGAAGACACTCTTGAACAAAATCTTTCGAAGGTATTAGGAATTATATGGATAACAGAAAGTGACACCTTGAAAATAGACATACAACCACTTTTGGTAGAATTTGACCATAAAATTATTACCAAACGTATTGTTTTACAAACTGTGGCAAAAATTTATGATCCTATTGGACTCATTTCCCCTTTCGTGATAAGAATTAAATTTTTAATGCAAGAACTCTGGGAACATGGAATTGACTGGGATTCTACATTACCAGATTCTTTAAGTGGAAAATTCAGAAAATGGCATAATGAAATAAAAGACTTGGTAAATTTTGAAATTCTTAGAAAATATTTTGTAACTATCCCAAAATTAAATCCTGAAACCGCTCAACTTTTCATATTTTCTGATGCTAGTTTAAAGGGGTATGGGTCAGTGGCTTATTTACGTGATTCTTCTTCTTGTGAAACTTCATTTGTAATAGCAAAGTCGAGAGTAGCGCCTCTCAAGAAAATTACATTGCCGCGCATCGAACTTCTTGGAGCACTTACGGCTGCAAGATTAGCGAATTATTTAAAGGAAATATTTAAAATTGTGAATGAAAATATATTTTGTCTAAGTGACTCCCAAATTACCTTGCACTGGATTAAAGGAAGTGCTAACAACTGGAAGCCCTTTGTGGCAAACCGCGTACGCGAAATTCAGGAACTTGTTGCTCCTGTACAATGGAAATTTTGTAAAGGAAAGGAAAATCCTGCAGATGTTCTCTCTCGTGGTTGCTCTGCATCTGAATTGATTAATAACGAGGTATGGTTACATGGTCCTAGCTGGCTGAAGGAAGAATCGTTACCAGTATTTCCCCCTGAAACTCAACCTAATCTACCTGATGAAGAGGTCTTGCAAGAACAACGTAAAACGCTTGTTTGCTCCATATCCCAAAATATTCCAGAATTTGAGCTTTTATTTAAATTTTCATCCTGGTCTAAATTAAAACGAATTACGGCTTGGTGCCTCAGATTCATCAAAAATAGTACATGCCCATCTGAACGAGTCTATGGTTTTTTGACTGTTCCAGAACTTGAAAGGGCAACAAATGCTATTGTGAAATTAATTCAAAACCATGAATTCGGAGACGAACTGAAAATTCTAAAATCCAGAAAGATCCTAAATTCTAAAAGCAAACTCCTTCCTTTACATCCATTTCTTGACGAAAATGATATTCTTCGTGTTGGAGGTAGGCTAAAAAATGCAAACTTGTCTGAATATCAAAAACATCAAATCATTCTCCCTAAAAGGCATCATGTTACAGACTTGATAATAAAGTATTTTCATGAGAAACATCTTCATAGCGGGACTCAATTGACAATTTCAGCAATTCGACAAAAATTTTGGATAATTAATGCTAAAGAAGCTGTGAAAAGAGAAATAAGGAAATGTATGAAATGTTTCCGAAATTCATCACACCTTTCATCTCAGTTGATGGGAAATCTGCCATCAGCACGCGTGACACAAGCTCGAGTATTTTCAAGAGTAGGAGTCGACTTAGCCGGCCCCTTTTTGATCAAACCTCGTAAGGGACGTGGTGTGAAACCCTTTAAACATTATGTTTGTCTGTATGTTTGTTTCGTAACAAAAGCTATCCATCTTGAGTTAGTCACTGATCTTACAACTGAAACCTTTCTAGCCTCATTGAAAAGATTCGTGGCTCGACGTGGAAAACCTCTAGAAATATTTTCCGACAGAGGTACAAATTTTGTAGGGGCAGACCGCGAAATAAAGAGAATGATGTCTCTAATTGCTTCTGATGAAAAATTGCACAAGTATCTTACTGACGAAATGATAGTATGGAAATTCAACCCATCTTCCGCCCCTCACTTTGGAGGCCTTTGGGAAGCGGGAATAAAACAAATGAAAAATCATTTGAAGAGAACAATTGGTGATCAGATTTTAACTTATGAAGAATTTTTGACCTTAATTGCACAAATTGAGTCATGCTTAAATTCAAGACCGCTTGTCGCTGAATCTTCTGATCCAAATGACTTTACGGCTCTGACGCCAGGACATTTTATTATAGGAGCACCCTTGACCTCCTTACCTGAGCCTGATATCTCCTCTACCTATGTAACTCCTTTGGAACGTTGGAAATTGCTACAAAAGATTTTCCAAAGTTTTTGGAAAAGGTGGTCGTCAGACTATCTCTCACAATTGCAGCAACGTACAAAGTGGTTTAGAAGCAACCCGAACTTAAAAATCAATGACTTGGTGTTGATAAAGGAAGAAAACCAGCCCCCATTAAGGTGGAAATTGGGCAGAATAATTGAACTATTTCCTGGGGATGATAATATTGTTCGTGTTGTCAAATTAAAGACTTCTACTGGTGAACTGAAACGCCCTATCACAAAATTGTCTCCTCTACCGATGGACATTTAATATAATAGAATTTTACTTTATTTTAACTAACTTTATTATTATTATTTTTCTATGTCTAATTTTTGTAACTTTCTGAACTATTTTGTATATTAATGTCTTTTTCTATTTTTAGTTGTTCCAGAAACTGTTTTTTATAGAAGTAGTAGGATTTAATTGCATTTCATTTTAGTTATACTTAACATTTAAGGTAATATTTTAAATTTGTATTTAATATTTGATTATTTAGTATGTGATAGTGGAAATTTGGTAAGTTATAATTGTTCGATGAACTCCGTTCATGGAGGCGGAGGATGTTACGGCGTAAATAACCTCAAATTTATCTGTTTATAATTTAACTCTGTTTTTCTTTCATGTTGTAAAGCATAATTATAAAAGTGATTTCTTTTGACAGAAAAAATCTAATCTGTTTATCTAAATTGTTTATAATCCTGAATCAATATTTATGAGTAACATTATGATTTCAAGGTCATGTAATATAGATTTATTTACTTTATAATAATTTTGAATTGATGGTGATTTATTAGTTTTATAATTACTTGGATGTCATTTAAATGAATATTATAGCTATTTAGAAGATTTATAACTGCATATTGTAATTTTTATTTTGATGTTTATTTTATATAATATGTATCATTTTTAAAATGGTCAGTCTTGACTCTGTAACCAAGCAGAGAACATGTAACATGTCCTGACTCTGTAATCAGAGATGCCAATTGTTAAATCATGGCTCTGTTTAATACAGAGTGTATAGTGGAAGTCCTGACTCTGCAACCAAGCAGAGAACACATTTTTTTTTTGTATTGGCTCTGTTAAATACGGAGAATTACTATTATGGAACAATTATTAACTTCTAATGATGAATAGAATTTACATACTATTTCAGTTTTATTTAATAAACTATTTATTCTAATTGCTCTCCCATCTCACTTGGATTTTGAAAATTTATTTGTCAGACGAATTTCGGCGCCAACAGACACAATAGCAAACATTTTGGTAGTTGGTTTAGTGTTGGTGTAATGTAAATGTTGAAAAATGTCTCCAAAAAATGTGTTCCAAATTACTCCAATTCTCTTTTAAACTCGATTGTGGAATAGGTCCGCTTTAAAAACGAAGTATCAACTTAACTTCTTTTATTAAGTTAATTATCCATCAAATCACGACCGGTAACATATGCCATTTGTTTGTAGACTGGATTATGTAATTTATTGGTACCAAATATTTCAATTGTCTGTAGACTCGATCACGTAATTTACTTCCCAATTAATGCATACTGTACAAACTAAACCTACTTTCCAATTTTCCTGATTTTTTTTATCAATAGTTGCAGTTAGATGTATATATGTTTGTCACTGTCGCGGTATTTTAGTTTGATCTGCGAAATATTATTATAATATTCAATATTAACACTATTTCTGATATTATTAACAGCACTGTAAAAAAAAAATGGTAACGTTCCATGTAAAATCCAGGAACGTTTCGCCTTTTCTCAGGTTTTCAGAATAATTTAGCTCTTTCCTGTGAAATTCTGGTTTTCTTATCTGAAACGTTCCTGAACACAAGTTGGTTGGTTGGTTGGTTGATATTTGACGGCCGATTATCTACACTAGGGATATAGGCCCAAGAACAAAAGTTGGAAACAGCAAAACGCTGCGGCCGCCATTTATTATTTTTTTTGCTATAATCCGTTGATCGCGCGCGAGTGTCGAAAAAGAATTCTTTAAATGAATGTAAAAAAAAAATCAATATGGAATGCAAATAAATCAATAGACGACATAATCCTTTACGTCTCTATTGTCAAGATAATTCAGATGAAAATACAATACCTCCGTGACATCGCTACTCGTACTCTCTCGTACTTGTCTGCGGAATGTTTAAGGAGCAGACCGTGTAAAAAAAATACACCTATTATTTGGATCTCCATTAACCAGGGGACCATCAAACATGATTCTCACCGATTTTGATTAATTTAAAGTATGTTTTAGAGTTCTTATCTCTAATTATTCTTGTGAAAGGATTTCTTCAAATGGGACTTAGATTTTCAGAAATTAGATGCCGAGGTTTAGCATACGTTTCAAATACCCATTAGTTTGCTGCTCTCAACGTGTCTTTCGTGGTGTGGACGCAGAAAGCTCGCACGCCACCCGTACGGCCCGAGTTCGATGCTACCTCTGGACTTTTTTTTTTCTTTTTTAATTAATTTTATATTTTAACACTTTATTACAATTTGATTTAAATTTGATATATATTTGACACTTTGAATTGCTGCAAATTTGAATTTATTTTTATTTTCGGAAAAAATATACAATTACGTTTAGGTTTTTTTTTTTCATGAAAATTTATATGTATTTTATCTAACTTGTAAACTAACATAATTACTAACGAAAATCCAAAATATTTTATGTGTAGATTTTTTTTCTAATTATTATTTACATTTATATATTTTTATATTTTAAGCAAAGTTCAGAAACAATATATCATATATATATTTACTTTATTGAATTTTAACTGAAAATTTATTTTTTCGTGTAAATTATAAATAATAATTTTGATGTCAATTTCAAAATATTTTTTCATTCTAACAAATAATGATAATAAAGCGAAAATTGTCAACTGGAAATGTAAAAATCGTCTGCGGATCCCGCATGCTGTGAAATGTCAGTAATGTTTTGCTGTCAACAGAAATATTCCTGGTATTTCGCAGGAAACTTACTGGCATTTCTGTAGAAAGTTTTTAACATATACAGTAAAGTTCCAGTCATTTTCAAGAAATGTTTCTTGGAAATAATGGGCAACTCAGCTGCCCATTTTTTCCCAGGAACGTTGCGGAATTTCTTTACAGTGAGTCATAGAAGCGGTCTTTTTTTGGGTCCCCAATAATTTTTTAAAAGTATTTCTGTGATAGGTTGCCTGAAAAATCTCAAGGAAAAACGGTACTTTTATGTTAGCCGGCCACATCTGATAAGCAACAAAGTATTGTTCCCATTGCCATTCATTTAAAATATAAAGCTTTCACTCTTTTAATTTAAAATACACATATGTTAAATATACATATTACATACCTTTAAAATAGTTGCTTTTCACCCATTTCATAAAAAATTCAAAACGATAAAAATAACAAATAATGCTATAAACAAAAATATTCTACTTCATCATCAATGTATTTTTTCTAATTTACACATGTGAAAAATAAAATATGCTACTGCCCTGAAAAAAAAAAAAATGCTATTGGCGAGATTTGTGCCCGGCTGACTTAAAAGACAGAGAAAAAACATCATCGCGTGGCTGGTTTCTACGAAATTTGTAAGTGAAATCTAAAACAAAAAATTTTGTAAGGAAATTGTGTTAGTCAAAATAGAGACCACTCCGACGCCTATATTAGTGAACAATCAAGTTTAATGTCAAATATCAGTCACGAATTGTTTGATTAAACCCATTTAACGAATATTTCTCCCCAAATCGACGATGGTTAGTCAAATAGCAATGCTGTCATTTGAGATCTGTCATAAACGGGTTCACCTAATTACATAATTTTCTATACTTTTCCAGTATAAGGATCATTGTCGGTTTTTTTTTAAAGCATGGCGCAATTCGGACTTCAAAAATTGAGATTTGTGGACAAATGATATGAACAGCTATGAAAATAAATATGATGAACTTTTATGCTTTTTTGCCTATGTATTCATATAATAAACTTTTTAATGAAATATATTATTACTATTGTTATTCATATTCAATTTAATTCTGTTTTTATATAAAAAGAGATAAATGGCTTCTTTATAGTAAATAAATTGTATAATTATTGAACAAAAAACACTCATTGAAACTTTACTTCTTCCGTCAATCCCATTTTCTGCATCTCGCCAAGTGATTGCAGAGGATCGCCAAGGATATTGGAAAATTACCAATATTTCCCCCATTGATTATAACTAAGCAATGTAGAACAATATATTATATGCTAAAGCTGTCTTTGAAAAATTATCAAATTAACAATGCAAACCCAGAAAAAACAGTATATTAGAACTTTTTAAAAAGGTAAATTTTTGATAATTGGGGTCACCAGATTCCACAATTCTCTGAATAGCTGAGCAAGGTAGAAGGATATGTTAGATACTTAAAACCTCTCTGTAAAATTATCTGATTAAAAGTGCAAGTTCCATCGAAAAACATTCGGCAGAATCTTTACAAAAGATTATTTTTTCATAATCTGGTTCATCTCATTAAAGAACTTTAAACCAGAATTCGATACCTAAGCAACGTAGACAACGTAGAATGATATGTTATATACTAAAACCTTCCAAAAGAATTACATATCTAACAGTGCAAGTTCAGAAGAACTCGAGTTATAAGCAACCGGAACGAAATTTCCATTTGTAATATATATATATATATATATATATATATATACCGTAATTTCGGGTGTATAGCCCGCGGATCAAACAACCGTGTTTCGACCCAGAATTTTTTTAAAAATAAAATGTGACTTTTTAGATCACGGTAAATATTGGTCTTCAAATACTGAATAAAATTTCTGGGTCCAAACTGAATTGTTTGACCTGCGGGCTATACACCGGAAATTACGGTATATATATACATATATATGTGTGTGCAGTAGAATTAGATTACTCCAAAAAAGCTGCCATCCGCTTGAAAAATCACCAATATTGTAAACGTCGCTCAAACCAATGGTATGCTTATGCCTTTTTGGCTTAAAATCATATTATTTGGCGATAAAATCAATATCGTAAATAAACATACAACATGTAACACACAAATACCATTATTTTAAGCCTAATGGTGGATGCATTTGATGAAAATAAAAAGTAAACAAAAAATGTCAGTCTAATATTGTCTTATCAAATTTTCTGGCGCATTTTTCTTAACCTGACGCAATAGATAAATCGCCAAATGTTGTTTAAAACTGCAATCCTTTTTACTGAATAAATTTGTACGCATTAAGAATATTCTCTTTCTTGTTTAAATTAAATATTTTCGTTTTATAATATTACCACTCGTCAAAACTGTTTTTTATTTTCTCTTTTTCATCTTTTTTTTTTTCTTTTAATTAAAATCTGTAACAGTTTTTTCTTTTATTTTTCAAGGAGTAATAGCTGTTTCAATTTTTTTATCAACGATAAATTTCGCCAAGAAATAAAATGGTAAACCTTATCGTCCAAAATAATAAAACTTTCCGTCATAATTCTATAACTAATCTAGGTAGAATGATGTGTTATAGCTTAAAACCTTCCCTGAAACGATACCTATCTAACGGTGTAAGTTCCGAAATCTAGGTGCTCGGAACGAAATTTCCATTTGGATTTTATATATACGAGTTGCAACCCGTCGAAATTCGACGTACTAAAATGTTTGAAAGGAACTGTCAGATCGAAATTATAATAAACCTACAAAAATAATTACAACGAAAAACTCATCTTACATTGGTTGTCTAACTCTTAAAACAAATAATATTTTAAACCCCAAATTACCAAAATATTATTTCTACAAACTTCAACTGCTTAAATTATTGAAAAATTAAACTGTATTAGATTACGTAATCAAGATGAGTAATTATGATGAAGTTATCCATGGAGCTCTTATGTTTGTTTTTACGGGATGAAAAATCAGTAAAAAGGATTTCGCTTTCATAAAATTTCATCAATTTTCAATTCTTCCATCATAAAATTTCCCCCCCTAAAATCTAAACTGTACGTTATTTTCACATTCTTGTAATTTACATACGCACCACTCAAATTCACAATTTGAAAGTATTTTAACGCGCAAAAGAATAGATTATTAATGAATGCATTTCCAAAGTTAAAGTCACGTTTGTCCGATACAACTTTTCATGTGAACATTCGCACAAACCTTAAGTTCTAATCTTAGTACCCGCGAAAAAAAAATTCAGAAATTTGACGTTAGTTGTCATAGTATTCGCCATTTATAGTATTGGTCAAACATTTAGTTTTATCAAAAAAAAAAAAAAATCTTTTTGTTTTAAATATATCATTTTTACTCAATGAATCATTTTGCCGAGCGCCTCAAACTCATTTATCAGCGTAATGTAAAAATATTAAAATGTAGCTGATTTATGAAGAAGAATGCGTGTTTTATTTAATGTCTGACATCATTTTCTGTTCAAAAATTATAAAAAAGTTACTTTTATTTGTAATGTGAAAATGGCATCAATAAGGATATAATGAATAAAAATAATAAACCATGAATATTTTCCCTTTACTTTCAATATAAATGAAGTACTTCAGTTGCCACAATTACAAAATTTGTATTAAAAACAACAAAAAAATTAATATCTCAAAAACAAATTGAGATACAGCTTTCAAACAAATAGTATTTAAAAGAGAATTTTTTTCCTTATACGTCGGTGTAAAAAGTTAAAATGTGTGATGCATCGAAGTTTAATATTTTGCAGTAGAGAAAATGCAAAACAAAATTTTATTTCAAATTTCAAAGTGTTGCCATTCGCAAAATGCCGTATGCGTTACGCACAGATATGTTTGTCCTTTATAATATAGATAATAGAATAGATGACAGATGATAGGAGTGACTTAGTCATTCTGTAGCATTTCAACAGTCAAGTACCAACAGTCGAGTACCATTACTTCAATTTGATACATCCCATAAAGTAATCTCATTTTAAAATAATTAATTTATCTGAAACAGATCGTACGAATTTTATGAAAATTTGTATTTAGCCTGTAATTGAAGAGTGTAGAATTTATTTATGGTGTCAAACTTGGGTATTTGCTATTGAAAAAGTAAAACTTGGGTTTGTTTTGATATGTAGATGGCCCCTAAATGAAATTTTCTACAGGCCATTTAAAAGTCTACTTTATTTCCAATTGTTTGGCAGCAGTAGTTTTTTTCTACAATAGTTTGTTGCAGAGTTAGTAGGGGTCTTTTTTTTTTTTTCACGACTGTACCCTACAAGAAGAAAAGAGAAAGAAATCAACCTACCTTTCTGATTGATTCAGATATACATTTTTTATGGTTACAAATAATTAAATATTGTATTTTATGATTAAAAAAATAACTGTCTACTCAAAGACGAAATTCTCAAAGGGAACACTGCATTCTTATGCGCCATTTATATAACAGTTACTGTGAATATTTATGATCCAGTAAGCAACTAGCTCATTGGTCAGTCAGGTAATACGTTACTTACCCACACATCGTGTCAGAGAGAGTAACTCAAATGTTTCTCCAGTCTAAGCTTAGTCATGAACTATCTTTATATGCACAAGTACATTATTTTTCATTTATATAATAAAAAAATACTTGTTACAGAAGAAAGTAATGTAATGTTCAATGTTTGTCTTTGATAAATATTGTTTTAACTTCCCATTACACAATTTGTACGTTTCAAAGAAATAAAGTTCTTTAAGAAAGCATTCCCAACTTAATTATGATTTTGCTTCATTAAATAATAAACTCCTTCAATATACTATTTTTCCCTTACAAGAAAGTCAAGCAGAATAAAATGTTTTCTAGAGAGTTTTATCATCAACATGAAATTTGATTATTAAAAAATATATGTGAAAAATTACTTTTTTTCGCTATGCTTTACAGTTATAATTGTATTAAGTGCAAATCTATACTTTGTGTAAAAATTTTATAACATGATTTTGAAATTTCTTTAAATTTGTTCTTGATTTAGTGCTTTTTGATACGGGAAACTTTTCAACTTATTTAATTTTCACTGTTAATGTCACCTTTATCGGATGGAATTGAAACATGCCTTAAATGAAGGCAATTTATTAATTGTTTTATAGCAACATTATTGCATGAGTGCATAATTTTTTTTATTTGTGTATATATGTATACCTAGAATTCACATCAGCATTTAAGTTGAAAATGTTAGGATAATTTTATTGTAAATTATTTATAAAGATAAATTAACAAGAAGTAAAATAACGCGCAACGCATAGATTCTGAAACTGTGAAACATTCTTCAACGCGGCCAGAATATTATTATGAAAATTCGCAGTCAAAGTAAATATCTAAACAACATAACAATGCGTATATATGATGTATACATAAAGCATAATGTAAACATAATTAAAGCATTTCAATTTCGTAATATTTAAACTAGTGCAACATCAGTAAAATGAAATGAACTTAACCCATTGATGTCTAGCGTCCCATTTTTGGGACGTTTCGAATTAATATTTTTTTTATAATTTTCTTCTTCTTTATAACATGAAAATTGTATGAAGTAATTCTTTATAAGTGTCTTTATGTACTACCGAAAGATGACAGCGTGAGATTGATATTTATTTGCTTAAATGAAGACCTTTTTTGTGTGTTTCTAGATTTTTCATTTTCCAAGATAGCGAAACGTAAAGAGTATGTCTATTTGTATTTTTCCTCTCAAGGATCCAAATAAATAAGTCATAATCTTAGCTTGTAGACTTCTTTGAAATACATATTTTTTAAAATTGTGAAATTATATGTTCAAGCCTATTTTTGATGCATGTTTGTAACGTACAAAATATAGGGCGCTAGGCGCAAATGGGTACATATTTCTATTAACCATTTGAGGGAGAGTTATTTACGGAAAGTCCTTTTCAAGATGATTTTGAAATAAGCTGTTTTTTAGCCTCAAATATGATTATTCTTAATTTATTATTAATAATACTTATAATGTTATTAGTCTCTGTAACGAAATAAATATATTTTTAAATAGTCCATAAAAATACTAATTATAGTACATAGTATGAAATTTAAAAGCTTAATTGATATATAATTTAGACAAAACATTTAATTATGCATTTCTCCACATATAGATATTCCCATATTTAGTACGTTTGCATTTTATCAAATAAATATAAAAATATTTTAGCGTAATTTCTTTTTAGTATTTTTCCAGTTTATTTTGCAACATGTTAAAGTGATTTTATCAACAAATTTGAGAAAACAAAAATTCAGGCATAACTGCGTTAAGAAAATATTCAAAACACGGAGCAGAATGTATCCGAATGCTTTTGAGATTCCCTGTAAATAAGACTTAAATACTATACATTTCATTTTCAATTGCCTGTAAAAAAAAGATATATGTATTTTAAACAAGGGAAATACAGTATAACCACTTACGAAAAAATGCAATAAACTTTTGTGAGATACCCACAATAACGAAAAGCGTTCCTCAAACTCAGAAGCCCATATATTTTTCAGATTTGAAGAAGCGTTTATTAAAATAACGTTCTTTTCCTGCCACTGATTTTCGGAAACGTTTCGAGTAGTTTTTACAGTCTATTAATGCGTTTTCTCAAACCGTATTTTCGTATGTTATCCATTCTCAACTAAGCATTTTTATAGCAAGTACAGAACTTGTGTGGAACTTTCTGTTGACAATATATTAACGATTTTAAACTCAATAGATTCAGTCATTCAATTTACTTATGAAGTTGAAATAATAGATTGCCATTTCTGGATGTGTTGGTTACACGTCAGCTTAACACCTTTGACACTTGCGTTTATCGTAAACCTTTTGCTGTCACACTCCCCCCCCCATTTAAATTCATGTCACCCCCCTTCCCAAAAAGCTTCGGCTTTTCTTTATTTGATTAATAGAGCTCGTTTAATTTTTTTAGATAATAATTCACTTATTACAGAATTAAATTACATTAGATCTGTGGCTATTGATCGAGGTTTTAGTTTATCTTATATCAATAATTTAATTTCCCATAGGCTTAATAAATGTGTTAATAATCTTGATTCTCCTGTTACTGCGGTTTCCATTTCTAACCTTATCATTTTACCATTTTATAATAGCATTAGCTTTAAGATGGCTAATATCTTAAGACATTATGATTTAAATGTGGTTTTTAAACCAGTTAATAAATTAACTTTTTCGAAGCTTAAGGATCAAATTCCTCCTCATAATTATTGGGGCGTTTACAACATACAGTGCCAATGTGGTTTGTCCTACATTGGATAAACTAAACGAAAACTCAGTTACAGAGTCAATGAACACAGAAAATATGTTAAGAAAAAAGAATTGCAGAAGTCCTCTATCGCCTCTCATTGTTGGAAGAAAGGGCATAATTTTAATTTTGACTCAGCTACCATTATCAAGAAATGCATTACTCCTCTGCATTTAGACTTTTTTGAGGCTGTTCATATCCATAAATTTAAAGACTCCTTGGTTAATCATTTGTGTAGTACACCATACATCTCAACTTTCTGATTGGATTTGTTGTGTCACGACACTTCACTTCCGCATTAATTTCATTGGCTGTTGCAACTTGAGGGTATTTTGGTATTATGTTTTGACATTTGGGTTTTCACCGTACATGTAGTTGGGGGGATATTGTTTTTAAAGTTTTTTACACTGTGGATGTGAGTCCTAGTACTCACGAAACGTATACGTCTGATCAAATCAACTTATCTTACTGTGTGTCTAAACGTTGTTTTTAAATTATTTAAGCATTTTCATATTACACTTGTATGTTGTGGCCATCATAAAACTTTCTTCCATATAACTCAATTAAATCATTTAAATAGTAGAAGAAATTACATCACTTTAGCACTACTTCATATCAGAGTATATCTGAATTTGAAGTTTGATGAAAATTTGTGCATTAGTTCTTGAGATAGAGCTATAGTGGAAATTCTGAAAAATATAGCATAGCAGCGCCACCTGTTGAGCGATTTGCAGCAAAACATAAACAGCACTAATTCATATACAGGTATACCGGAATCTGAAATTTGCTGAAAATCCAAGCATTAGTTCTTGAGATAGAACTATTGCGGGATTCGAAAAAAATGCAGCATAGCAGCCCCACTTCTTGAGCGATTTACACCAAAATGTATAAAACGTTAATTCATGTCAAGACTAACTGAATCTGAAGTTTGATGAAAATCCGTGTATTAGTTCCTGAGATAGAGCCATTGCGGAAATTGTAAAAAATTCAGCATAGCAGTGCCACCTGTAGAGAGATTTACACCAAAAATTGATCAGCACCAATTTATATCAGGGACTAACTGAATATAAATTTTTATTAAATTTCGTGCATTAGGTCTTGAGATAGATCGTCCAGAGAATTTGTGTCACACACAGACACACAGACTCACAAACAAACATTTTGTAAAAACATGTTTTTCAGATTCTCTGACACCTAAAACCTACAAATCCGTCGAAAATTTTCACGAATCCAATACTTTATTTTTGTAAAGATAGAATAAAGTAAAAGCATGTTTTACAGACAAACAGGATGAATTAATAGCAGTAACATTAATGTTAAAATAGATATTACTTTGTTACTTTTCCATGTACAAATTCAATTACGCAGTTGAAAATGATTAACTGATAGCACTCTGAAAACAGCTATTCTAGTTTGAAAAGATTGATCTATTCTAATATTACAAAGAAATAACGTTTGTATATTTGTTTGTTTGTAGGGGAAGTCACTGGAACTACAGAATCTATTTTAAAAGTAATGGTGGCAAATTGATGGTAACAGTCCATGTTTCAACTTAGGCTAAAATTTATGTCGGTGCCACTACCTCAAGGGGGGAGCAAAAGACGTTCTAAATATAAGGTTTTTGTGTTACTGAAGGGCCTAGAAACATGAAATTCGGCAGGGTAGTTATTTATAAGATATAAATGCCCTCTAAGAAGTACCGCAGTTTCTAAAAAAGTTTCTTCAAGTAGAAACTGCAGTTTCTAAAAAATTCGAAATTTAAAACGGATGAAAGTGTGCGAAAAATGTTCTAGAAATGTTCTAAATTAGATTTCTGTGCAAATGTTAAAGATAGAAATTTGAAAGATATAACTGCTCTCTAAAAGTAGCTTCTAAAAAATCCCAAATTTAAAAGGTTGAAATGAACGAAAAGCGTTCTAAAAATGTTCTAAATTACGATTTCTACGAAATATTAGGAAATACAAAACCAATTTCAAAAGTAATGGTTACAAATTGATAGGACAGTCCCTGCTACAACATATGGGCTATATTTTATATCGGTGCCACCATCAGGGGATTGCATGAGCAAAAAAGTTCTAAAAATGCGATTTTTATGATACTGATGGGGCTAGAAATTTGAAATTTGACGTCATAGTTATTTATAAGATGTAAATGCTCTATAAGAACAGATGAAAACAAAATCGAAATTTAAAAGTATGAAATGAGCAAAAAGCATTCTAAAAATGTTCTAAATTTCGATTTCCATGGTATTGTTAGAGATAAAAACTTGAAATTTGGCATATTAGATACTTATAAGATGTAGATGATCTCTAAGAACAGTTACTTAAAATTTCGAAATTTAAAACGGTGAAATGAGTATAAACGTGTTCTACAAACTTTCTAAATTATGACTTCTGTGGAATCTCGGGAAATACCAAACGATTTCAAAAGTAATGGTGGCAATTTGATGGTGACAGTTCCTGCTCCAACATGGTTATATTTTACGTCACTGTCATTACCAAATGAAGGGGAGGGGGTGCAGGAACGATAAACCCTCTAAAATTGCCATTTTTGTAGTATTGAAAGGCTTAGAAGCTTGAAATCTGGCATGGTCGTTACTTATCAGATCTAATTGCTCTCTAATAACAGTTTCTAAAAAAAAATCGATATTTAATATAGCAGAATGGGCAAAAAGTGTTCTAAAAATATTCTAAATTTCTATTCCTACGGTATTGTTAAAGATATAACATTGAAATTTGGCATGGTAGTTACTTATAAGATATAAATTCTTCTAATAACAATTTTAAAAAGTGTAATTAAAAATGGTAAAATAAACGAAGAGCATTCTAAAAATGTTCTAAATTACGATTTTTATTGAATTAATAAAGATAGAAATTTAAAATTTGGCACGGTAGAAACTAATAAGATGTAAGTGCTCCTAAGAACAGTTTCTAAAACATTCGAAATTTAAACTGGTAACATGAGCGAAAAACATTTTAATTTACGATTTCTGCAAAATATCAGGAAATACCAAACTGATTTCAAAATTAATGTAAGAAAATTGATGTTGATAGTCCCTGTTCTAAGACTATATTTTATGTTGGTGCCAGGGGTGTGGTATAGACTGTTAAGATTGGAAAATGTCATGATGGTTACTTTCAAAATCTAAAGGCATGCTAAGAACGGTTTTTTGAAAATTCAAAACTTCAAATGAAAACGGAAATGAGTGTAAAAGCTTATAAGTACATATTCAAGGCTGGAGTAGCACAGTTGAGGTTTATTCCAACAGAGCGAAAAATGTCCAGACCAGGAATCGAACCTGGATACTTGGCGTGTCGTGACAATGCTTTACATATTAAACTATCGGGACGATACCTGGTTGACATAATTCACTCTTATTTGTTGGACAAACAAATCCGAGTGTCCGAAAACAAATTGTCCAACAAATAAGAGTGAATTATGTCAGCCAGGTATCGTCCGGATAGCTTAACAGGTAAAACATTAGCACGGCACGCCAAGTATCCAGGTTCGATCCGTGGCCTGGACGTTTTTCGCTCTGTTGGAATAAACTTAAACTGTGCTACTCCAGCCTTGCATATAATTTAATTCAGTTGGAAAAATATTCGTTCTCTTCATTATGGCTTCAAAATACATTCAAAATTACCTTTTATTTTGAATTGCTTTTAGTTCTTCTCATTCATTTAATTTTCATTTACGCCTAACGCAGTGTAATAATGAAGTTTAGTTAAACTGTGGCTCATTAGCAATTTTTTAGCTATCCATAGCAGGTTAATCTGTTCTAATAAAATTAAGCACACAAAGACCCCTTGGCGTATTTCAACTATCACGCGAGCAAAGCCCAGGGTGATGATAGTACACTCTAAAAATCACTCCGATAAGTATCCGAAAATCATTGGCAAAAAAAGAAACTTTGTTTTTATAAATGAGTCTTTAAATCTCGAAAATATATCGGTTTTCGAGATTTCTAAAAATAAAGGTTTTTTTTAAGAATTGAGGGCAGGTGTGAATAGTTTATTGTTTTTTTTTTTCGGTCGTGGTTATATCCTAATTCCCTAGATTAATAAAACATTTGTCTTCTTTTACAGTTTACGACACATATATTTACTAAAAGAATATAACACAACTGATGTAGAAAATTTAAATACAATAAACTAACTTATCTCTTTTTTTTGCATCTGAATTAAGACGCATCCTATTGATTGACACGACGTTGTATCTTTGATCCACAAGAGATATTTATCTTTAGAACTTTTCTCTTCATTCCAAACTTGACAGTTGATTTTTCGATCTTTTTCAAAAAGGTTTCTTTCTATTTGTTTTCAGCATATAAATGGATATATTTGCATGTGATAGGGAATTTTTGCATTTAACTGCAATTTGAATTAAATATAAACAATTACCAGGATTTCATTTTGATGGTACGATAGCATGAAAGGATCTTTTAATAAACACATGGGCTTCCTGGGTTACACAGTGTAAGTGAAAACCATTAAACATATTATTTTTTATGTTAACAATTTTGTTCTTTACACATATACAGCGACGAATGCGGTAAAGTGTGGTCCTTCTGTTGGTTCTTTTTTTATTATGAAAGAAAATGCACTTTTTTATGAGTGAAAATCGAAATTCTTTATTGAACATGGAAGGTGGGTCTATGCCAGGGTTGGCAAACCTATGGCACGCGTGCCCGAGATGGCACGTACGGAAATTTCTCTGGCACGTGAAAAATTCAAATTTCGTAATTATTTTTTAGATAAAATTAATTTTTGTTTTTGTTGGAACAAACAAAATTTTGCTTAGCATGTGCAGAGTGCACATATAGTATAATCATTTTTCATGAAATAACATATAAGAAAATTTTCTTTTTCTGTGATTCTATGTAGCGTTTTCGACAAGTAACTACTTGTCCTTTCTGTAAAATTTTTAAAAGACTTTATTTCATCAAACGAATTTTATAAAACAGTCACTGCAATAAAATGACAAATGGAGCCAATTTTGCTCTATATATTACTAATATTACAATAGAGGAATCAGGTATAAAGCATTTCCTATCAAACTTACAGCAGCAGAAAACTCGTTATTAAATTATTAGTACCTTTTTAATGCAACTCAAATTATTATACGTTAGATGTTGCATTAATTATAAATTAAAAATTACTGAAATAAAATTTTCCAAAATTTGTTTCCTTCTGTACGATCCACGTGAAACTTTTCGAGTCAAAATTTCATAAAATTAATGGTAATTCCAATATACAGAATAATCGCATTTTGATTTTATTTATTTAATGCATGAAAGTGACTGATTCTATTAACCAGTGTTCGTATAAACGGCATATGTAGCAATATTTTCTTTGCGTAAAAGTTGCAGTGTTGATAGATATTGTTTTTTTCATTTTTGGCACACGCATGTGAAAAGATTCGCCATCCCTGGTCTATGCCATTTATGTATGGAATACAATATCACACATGTGGCCACCACGGCTCCGCTTATATGCCATCATCCGAAGATTAACTTTTTCCAGAATGAGCGGATCCATGGCCAAAATTTCAGCCCGGATGATAGGTTTAAGATCTTGGATCGTGTGGGGGGCCATTGCGTACACTTTACTTTTCAGGAACCCCCAAAGAAAATAATCCATTTGGGTTAAATCGCACTATCTTGGCGACCAATTCACATCAGAATTTATTGAAATTACGCTATCTGGAAATTTCTGGTTCAATAAGTTGATGATTTGGCGAGCAGTGTGTGCCGTTGCGCCGTCTTGTCATACAAATGTAATACATAATTAGAAATGGCATAGGGGAGAGTAGTCATATTTGGACCGCCGCTTTAATTGGACCGTTGCCATTCTCAGGAAAAGACTCCATCTACCGCTGAAATCCTACTCATCAGAATGACGTCACTCATGATTAGAAGAAGCAGCCGCCTACCACGTGCTGTTTTCAGACAATTTTTAAAAACATAAAGTTAGATGTTTTGATCTAATTTTTTCCTACTAAACGGAAGTGAATATTTTAAAACTAATGTAAGTTGTTATGTTTTCATATACATATATGAATTCATCTGTTAATTGCGCATAATTTTCACGCGGATTTGTTTGATTTCGTTTATGTTCTTAGTCTTGAAATTAACTTTTTTTAAAAATTGCGCAGTTGCCGTAATTGGGCCAATTTAAGTTGCTTAAATTGGACCAGATATGCGAGCATAAATTTGAAAATTAAGCAATCAATTTCGAGGACGGTACGCTTTGTACACTGTTTTTTGTTATATTTTATAATGGATTACTATCTCCATGCAAGTCTTTTTTTTTTTTTTTTAATCTGGATTAATTTTTTTATACAGTTTAGGACTATATAAACATAACACTTTTTTTACATGTCTATGCAATAAATTTTGTTTGCAATGTCTTTTATCTTGTATGTAATTGTATTTATTTTCTTTGAATTCTTTACTCTTACGGCATATTTGATTTACAGAGTTGAATTCAAACATTTTCCTGCTGCAGGATATTTGTGATGGAAGACTTTTTACAGTTCTGGAGGGTGGAATTATACTTTTTTGCCATTAAAACGCATAAAATCTCAAACCTTGATGAAAATGTTGAAAAAGACGTAGACAAACTGTCTGGAAGAAAAACACCCGTGACAGAAAAAGCTGTTAAAAATATAGGAAACAAAAAGCAGACAGTAAGTTGTGAAGAAATCGACCTGCAACAAGGCTGCAGCTACAAATCCTACCCAAAAGCAAAAAAAAAAAAAAAAAAAAATCATTAGAAATATTAATTCCCTTGCTAAATTCAGTTAAATCAAAGTACAGAGGGAGACAACAAACTGTTGTGTTAACATCGCCATATAAACTGAACCTTGAGAAAAACAAAAACAAAAAGGAAGTTTTCACCGCACAAAAGCAATTGGAACATCGAGTTTTAAAAAATAGGCATATTGCAATTAACAAGAAAATGATGGAAGAGAAGAACTACAAACATAATGTAAAGAAAACTTCTGTTGCAAAAAAAAAGAAAGTCTGATAATTCAGAATCTAAAAAGAAAAATCTAGACAATGATGATTGGTTTTGCCTAATTTGTAAGAAAAATAAAATAGCACAAATGATTCAGTATTCAGATAGCCATATACGGTTCCATGTTGTGTGCGCTGGAAAACAAAAACAATAAACAAAATCCATGTATAAGCTTTGCATCACTTCTTACATGATATTCAAGTAACTGACAATTAGTTCCATAATTTCTATTCTTAATTACTGATAACTTTGATTTATATTTTGAATACATTTTTATTTAAAACACTTGCTCTTATTTTTAGATATTTGATTTCATTCTATTTCATTGCTGTTATTTTGTTTGATTGTTTCATTAATCGCAAACTTTGCTTTTAATAAAATTAGTTATATTCCCTAGTCATTAAAACAAACTGATATTATTTGGTGCAATTTAGGAGACTGGGGGTCCAACTTAAGCGACCAGTTGCTGAATTTGGACCACTTTTGACAAATTTTTCAAATTAAAATAAAATTTAAGATTTTCAAAAAGAAATTGATCTAAATATTTATTTAGTTAATAGATGAATAGATTGGCCCTGTGTAATGATCTCTTGCAGAAAGTCCAAAAATTAAGTGAGTTACACTTGAAAATAAGTGAAGTGGTCAAAATTAGGCTACTCTCCCCTACATCTGACAAGTTTATACATGCATGACGCATGACAGCTGACACAAATAACCTGTGAAATATTCATAGTTCAAAAAAGAACCAACAGATGGACCACCCTATACTTTACGAAAGGTTTTGCAAGCGGCTTTTGACATAGTATTTTTATATATCACTAAAACACGTTTTTTTTATAAAAAGAATTGAAAATAATAAAAAATTAATGAAAAAACGTATCAGCAAATAACCTCAAAGACCGCGGTAATAAAACCTCGTACGCGTCTATTTTTATTTATTTATTTATTTATTGATAATTCTAATACAACTTTTACACGTAATATTTTTTTTAGAATACGTACTAACAGTACCAAAAATCATGATCATATGAAAAATAGTAATTAGTTTAAATAAAGTCTTGAAATTTATTAAAAGTGATAGTATTGCATTGGCCTCGCAACAGGAATTAATAGCAGAAGAAATCACCAAAGATCACTATTTAACATTTTATTGGTTTATGAAGTTTAAGTTTGATCACATTTGTATTTTATAATTTTTTTGTTTGCTTTATTTATTGATTGATCAATGTTTTAATTTCGTTATGCCATATAAGCTGGATTTAAATGAAAAGCTATTTATATTAATTTAAATGCAAACGGATCCATTTTTGTAATCGTCTGCACGTGATAGAGATAGATAAAAAAAAAAATGCTTAAAAATTATTTTAACAACAATAAAAATTGAGTAAATTGAGATATAATTTTCAAACAAATTGCATTTGAAGGTCAATTTTTTTCTCTATTCGATGGTTTAAAAATGAAAATGTGTGATATTTAGAAGTTTTAAAAATTGCAATAAAAGTGAATAGAAGTTAAACTTAATCATCTGTTGTTGTCACTGTCAAAATGACGTCCAACTCGGGCTTCAGATTGGTGAAGACCATTTTCTTATAACTGTGATAGTTTTTTTTTACATTTAATTTATATCTTTAGATTTCCTGTTAACAGCGCCAAAAAGTATTCTTACGTCAAAAATATCAATAATGTATTCAACTGAAATGCATTAAAAGGGATACTTTCGTATGGAATGCATACCTAGAGTTAATAACCGAAGAAATCGCCAAATATTTCGCTACTTACAGCAACCATTTGTGTTCGTTTAATTTTAGCTGTTTAATCGCGTAATTCGAGTACTTGTCTGTTAAATTTGTGTTTTATTTATATTATTATTTGACCCTCCGGTTGTTGCTCAGCCCTTGATAATAACCTTAAATGATCCTTAAATTACCATCAATTTCTACCTTTAACTGTATTTTGTGTGTATTTCTATTTTTAAATCAAAAAGAAATCGCAAATATATATATATATATATATATATATATATATATATATATATATATATATATATATATATATATATTCCTTTTTAGTGGTAAAAGAGCTCGTAAGAAGACATATTCTTATGAGTAACAGGATTTCACCTTTCGTTTATAAATATAATACATTAATACACAAAAATATAATACATTTAACAACCTGTAATTGTTTAGCTTAAAGATTTAGATATTTATATGAAATGCGTGTCGACTAACTGTGTGAAAAATCGGTTAAAACAAGACAAAACTGATATTTAGCGATAAAAAGGTTTAGCGGGAAAGGGAGGGGGATTCAACGATTTAACAAATACGTCGTCCAAAGCATGTTCATAATTTTCAAGGTATGATATTGATATTGAGTTGTGAGAAGCAAAATTTTGTTCTGTTTTTTTTTTTTTTTTTTTTTTTTTTTTTTTTTTTTTTTCATTCTTGTTAACACTTTCCAACGAAGTTGAAGAGTGTTTATGTATTCGGTTTGTCTGTCCGTCTGTCCACGCTCTAACTCCCGTAAATATACTCGGATTTTCATGAAATTTATAAATGTTATTTAGGGTCACAAAAACATGTTTGGCATTGTATATGAATGTGGGATTAATAGTTCATTTACAGTGGCACTCAAAATAATTGCATCACATTATGGTATATGAAGAAAATTGTTTGCAGAGTATTTTAATGAAATTACGCTATTTCATATGCATTGAAAATGATATAAATCACAGAATTTCACTACGATTACGTTAGAACAAGACATTCATAACATTTTTTATTCATTTACAGAGACACAAAAAAAATCATTTACTGTACTGTCTTTGAGTAATAATAGCTGGAGTGTGCGATTTAAAATTCGGTATGCGCTTTTAAATTTAATTAATTTTTTGCATGTTACTTGTTGGATATAAATTCTATAAACTCATATACAGGGTTGCACAAAAGTATTTACGTACCATTCTCCGCATTAGAGGAAGTTGCTGACAGGGAATTTTCGTCTGAGGTATATGTATTTCTTAAGGAAACTAAATTTTGGCATGCTTGTAGTTAATAGATACAAATCTATATAACATATACAGAGCTGCTGAAAAAATTCGGATAATTTTCCAATTGTAGATAGGAACAGCTGAAATTGGGTTTTTAAATGTGTTATGCGTTTCCGTATGGTTAAATTAAACATAATGTTTTAACTTATTAAATGGTGCAGTTTTGTTACATTATTCTATATGTGTTGGAAAGTGTTTAATAATCTATGCTCGATGCAAGACTTTTTCTTTCTTGTTTTTTCTGATGGATGGAATATATGGCAATTTTTTTTTTAATTGGAACTCGTTATTTCTCTTGTATATGTTATAATTTCTGAACAAAATGTCTATGTTATAAATATGTTTCCGACGACTGTGTGTAGTTTTTGTTCTAAAATATCGATATTGAGCTGTGAAAAGCGATATTTTGTTCTGTTTTTTTTCCATTCTTTTTTTCTGATGGATGGAATATGTGGCAAATTTTAAAAAAATTGGAACTCATTATTTCTCTTCTATATGTTATAACTTCTGAACAAAATATCTGTGTTATAAATATGTTTCCGACGACTGTGTGTAGATTTTGTTCTAAAATATCGTTATTGAGCTGTGAAAAGCAATATTTTGTTCTGTTTTTTTTCATTCTTTTTTTTCTGATGGATGGAATATATAGCAATTATTTTAAAAATTGGAACTCATTATTTCTCTTTTATATGTTATAACTTCTAAACAAAATATCTATGTTATAAATATGTTTCCGACGACTGTGTAGTTTTTGTTCTAAAATATCGATATTGGGTTGTGAAAAGCAATATTTTGTTCTGTTGTTTTTTATTCTTTTTTTCTGATGGATGGAATGTATGTCAATTTTTTTAAAAATTGGAACTTATTATTTCTCTTTTATATGTTATAACTTCGAAACAAAATATCTGTGTTATAAATATGTTTCCGACGACTGTGTAGTTTTTGTTCGAAAATATCGATATTGAGTTGTGAAAAGCAATATTTTGTTCTGCTGTTTTTTATTCTTTTTTTTCTGATGGATGGAATGTATGGCAATTTTTTTAAAAATTGGAACTCATTATTTCTTTTTTATATGTTATAACTTCGAAACAAAATATACGTGTTATAAATATGTTTCCGACGACTGTGTAATTTTTGTTCTAAAATATCGATATTGAGTTGTGAAAAGAAATATTTTGTTCTGTTGTTTTTTTATTCTTTTTTTCTGATGGATGGAATGTATGTCAATTTTTTTAAAAATTGGAACTCATTATTTCTTTTTTATATGTTATAACTTCGAAACAAAATATGTGTGTTATAAATATGTTTCCGACGACTGTGTAGTTTTTGTTCTAAAATATCGATATTGAATTGTGAAAAGCAATATTTTGTTCTGTTTTTTTTTTTATTCTTTTTTTCTGATGGATGGAATGTATGTCAATTTTTTTAAAAATTGGAACTCATTATTTCTCTTTTATATGTTATAACTTCTAAACAAAATATCTGTGTTATAAACATATTTCCGACGACTGTGTAGTTTTTGTTCTAAAATATCGATATTGAGTTGTGAAAAGCAATATTTTGTTCTGTTGTTTTTTATTCTTTTTTTTTCTGATGGATGGAATGTATGGCAATTTTTTTTTTTTAATGGAACTCATTATTTCTCGTTTATATGTTATAACTTCGAAACAAAATATCTGTGTTATACATATGTTTCCGACGACTGTGTAGTTTTTGCTCTAAAATATCGATATTGAGTTGTGAAAAGCAATATTTTGTTCTGTTGTTTTTTATTCTTTTTTTTCTGATGGATGGAATATATGGCAATTTTTTACACTATAATAAAACTATAATTAACACTATAATAAATTTAATTGGATTTTATATCTTTAGAATTGACGAAGTTATAATTTTTTTCTCCCCAAAACCCTATTTTTTCGCTTTTTGAGCCCGTTTTTAGGTGCGTTCGCAATTATATAAATACGTAGCACCTATATTCGTCGTTCAGTCTATCTGTCCGTCCGCCTGTCCGTCCGCATATAACAGAGCAAAAACTACCCAACCGAATGGTCTGAAATTTTAAATATATGATTGTTGGAAAATTTTGTCTAGCCATTTCAAATTTTATGAAAATCGGATGTATAGTTTAATTACAGGGACAGTCAAAAGTTTTCCGTTACGTTACGGCCAATGGGAAAAAATTATTGCAAGTGCATTTTAATGATGCTACAGCCTTCCGAATGGTCTGAAATTTTAAATATATAATTGTTGCAAAATTTTGTCGAGCCATTTCAAATTTTATGAAAATCGGATGGATAGTTTAATTACAGGGACAGTCAAAAGTTATCCGTTACATTACGGGGGCTGGGAAAAAAATTATTGCAGGTGCATTTTAATGATGTTACAGACTATGCACTTATGAAGTGCAAAAAAATATACATTCAGTACAATATGGGGTGCAAAAAATAATTATAAAACTAGTTATAGTACGAACGCACCTCATTTGCCACGTTTGACGAGCAATTTTCCAACTTGTTAATTTTATCAAAAATCTGTCATACATAAATTTTTGGCCCTTTTCTTAGAAGCAATAAAAACTTTAAACTGAGTCGATATATATTATAATAAAGAAGTTATGAAGTTATCGTGTCCATAAAAAAGTGATATAGATAGGCAGATAGATAGATAGATAGATAAAATTTTATACTGGGGGTGGTTTTGGGTTCTAGGGGTCATGATCGGTGTAGGTCTTCAAATTTTTTTCCGTATGTCCAACCTAGGGGAGAATGTAAAAGGTAGTATTTTATACGAAATCTACCTAAAACCGCCAGTTTGGCAGAAAAAAAAAAAAAAATACGGTGCGCTTGCGACATCTATACCGGCAATTTTTGTCATTTCTTTTATGACGAAGATTTTACATTAAACATTGCGCAGACGGAATTTTTCTATTCATTTTCTAAACAGTAAAACTCAATGAAGTCTTAATCTGAAGACATTTTTTTATTTGAATGTGATATTGTAAATTTATTGAATTGACACTGTATAACTGCAATAACTAATAGAAATGAAACTAAACTAACTTCTTTTTCATATCTAAGTTAAAACGCCCCCATAGTCATATTGATGGACATATTCTATCTTTGATGCAAAAGAGTGTTCGAAATTTATTCTTACAACTTTTTTATTGATTCCAAACTTGGTAGTTAATTTTTCGACCTTCTACAAGAAGGTTTTTCTCTATTTGTGTCCCGTATAGGAATTGTGATATTTGCATGTGATTTTGAAAATTTGAATTTGATTTCCAGCTTGGATCGACTTAAAGAAAAATTAAATGATGATTTTCATTTTAGTACATAAAAGAATGAAGTTTTTAATGATGTATATAGACTATCTTCATGTAAATTGTTATCTGCTTCTAAAATTCTTAAATCGTAATCGGTTCTTTTAATTAATAATTGAACTAAATTATTTTGTTTTAGAAAAATAAAATTACCTTTTTAAATGTAACTATTACTTACTCACCATGCGTAGTATAGGGTAAGTCTTAAATCGTTTTAAATATCGAAAAAAAAAATGACGGATTTACACGTTTCAGACACTGGAGATTCCGAAAAACATATTTTTTTAAAAAATGCCCTCCGTCAGTTTGTCTGTGTGTGTATCTGTAAACGCTCTATCTCCTGAACAAATTGGGATAGAAACTTGAAATTAGGTATACACTTAGTAAGTGATAATTAGAAGAAGCCTATTGAATTTCTGTAACCTCGATTATCCGGAACTATTGTTTTCGGACTCTCGAAATATTCGTTCTTATAAAAGAAATATATTTTTTTTCGAATTTTTTTTATTTTAAGGAGTGAATATAAAAGGCAACAAAAAAACATAAATTTTGCATAAGTAATGAAGTCGATCGGATAATTAATTGCCGAGATATTTGTAATCATATTTTCCACACTCTTGGATTTTCCATGACACTATTACATTCAAATTTCAGTTCAAAGATATATTTTAATTGGAAATGAGACGCTTAAGCCGACGCAGTAAACTGTTAGTTAATATGATTATCATTTTTGGAGATATAAAGATTTTTTTTTTTTTTTTTTTTTTTTTTTTTTTTTTTTTTTACCCAATTTAGTAATAGAGCATTTAAAGTTTATGACGTCATCAAGCCATCATTTTAAACATTCTATCTACCGAATAAATTGAGAAAGATACTTGAGATTTGGTATGTACTTAGAATGTAACAGTGCGGCAAAGACTATTAAATTTTAGTAACCTTAGTTATCCGGAACTATTTTCTCGGACTTTCAAAATATTCGTTCTGATGAAGTGTATATAAAAATTTTCGGAATTATTTCTTTTAAAGAATGAATGTAACATGAATTTTACAAAGAATGCAGTGGATCGGACAATCAGTTGCCTTGATACTTGCGATCATAATTTCCACATTATTTTATATTATGCATATGCATGATGGGTAAGTATTACGGCGGCCCCCAATGACTATTTTTGCTTCGCAGTAGGCTTATAAGATTGTAACAGAAAGATGATATGTCCTGATATATTTTGTTTTAGTGTAAAAATATTAAAAATAATAATCTATTTCGCAAAATCTTTGTATTAGATTTTTTATATCACAAAGATACTACATTGTAGATTTGCCACAATGAAATTTTCTTATATTATTTCTCTAAATAGGAAAATACATAGAAGTTTCAGTAAACTCTGAAAGAATTTTTGTATTTGAATTTGGCACTATAGCCCTTTAAGACCGAGAGATTTTTTGTAGAAATGAAAAGTTTTGGTGGTACCCCTTAATTAACCTTTACCTACTGACGGTACTTATAAGTAGCGCAGAAATAACTTGTTATAAAATTCATTTAATGCATCGATTAATTGTAATTACAGTTTAGAATGAGTTATAGATACATTACTTTATTTTATTCCAAAAGCATTATTAGTTACACAAAACAGAAATATTTCTAAAAGGATGATTTCTTTTGACTTTGCATCTTTTCAACTTTCTTCGTGTTGGTGGGTGGGGGAATTTTTCAATTCGGAAATATTTCTATATTTCTATTGTATGAACATTGTATTTGTACATTTCCTAATTCTGCAAAATACCAAGAAAATATTTAAATAAAAGATTTGAGTGGGGATATAAATACTGCACAAAATCCCTATAAATTCAAATTTAATTAATCCTTCTAAATCCTTCCATCCTAAAATCCTTCTAAAATTTATTCAATGATTATGTATTCTTCTAATATAGTTTAAACAATTAACGAAAAATGCTTTAGAAGATAAAATTTTCATGAATTCATAATTCAGTACGTAAAGAGTTAATAGGATCATATTTGATAAAAAGAAAAATATCCGATGTCAGGTTATGCCAAGGAAGGATCCACGCAATTCTGTGGGTGCAAGCTCGACTTTAAGTCGCACAAAAAGTGGAAAATGTTTTTTCCTTTTTTTTTAGGATCACCTACACAATTTTGTAGATCAGGTCTTAAAGGGTTAAGGGGACATTTTACCTCCATATTGATCAATAATCGATTAAAAAAAATTAAATGAAAGCCTGTTTGATTGTAAATATTTTGACACCTCATTTTTACCCATGCGGCAATCAAATCGCGAGATATTGGAATTTTGTTAATATACCCAGCGCAATTACCCACACAAATTAAAACTTTAAATGACTTTTTTTCCATGTTCATATCTTCTTCGCTGTTTAAAAAAAAATTAAGGCTTGTTTTGTTATTGAGATAGATATTTAAACTTTTTTGTACATGTTATTTATTAGATATTTGATAAATCTGCGCATAGGAATTACCTTCAGTTTTTTTTTTTTTTAAGTATATGAAGATGTGATAAATTTCATCGTTTTACACTACATATATAAGGGAAAAAATATATTAAATGTAATATCAGATGCATAAAAAAAATCCATGCGCAGTCTTGTATAATACACATTTGAAAATCTTTAAAAAAATTGGTCAAAAATAGCAATTTTTAAAAAAGTAGTAGGGATTTGAAAAAATTCAAATTTTTTTTAACTTTTAATTAAATATGCAGTTTTTTTAAACGTATTTTTAGTTGAACATTGAAATGCAGTTCCTCATTTGAACCATATTTAAAAAAATGTTGAAAAGGTAAACTGTCACCTTAAATACAGAATGGAAATGTAATAAACTGTCTTGTCTTTTTCGTCACTTAAATAAAGAAGAATAGTCATATTGAACGACATGTTTTATCTTTGATCTAAAGCAGTTTTCGATATTTATCTTTAAAACTTTTCTCTTCATTTCAAACATGACAGTTGATTTTTTTTATCTTCTCCAAAAGTTTTTTCTCTGTTTGGGTAATGCATAAGTATGATGATGTTTGCATGTGATAGTGAATTTTTCAATTTGATTTTCAATTTCAATCAAAATATAAGTTAAGACTAAATCATGATTTTCATTTTAATGCTACAGTCCGTCTCATAAACATCAAGACACACAAGTTTTTGAAATTACATTTTATTAATTCAGTATAAAAAATTAAATTTTATACTTCCTATTATGAACAATGAAATGAATCTTTTATCGGTTTTTAAATTTAAATAAAATAATTTCGGTTCGAATAATAAAAAAATAATAAATTACGCTGTCTCTTAAATATAAAGTCAAATTTGAAACTGCTTTATGTGGTAATTTTTTACGAATGCGCTCGTACAGAAATAATGCGCACTCGCAGAAATGTGCTTTAGTTACCAAACGGGCAAAGTTGTTTTACTTGTTTCAGTTGCAAAGATACTGCGGAACATTGAAATTTCTAAAGATGAGATTTGCAAAATAGTACGTGGATTTAAAGATAAATGGCTTAACAGTTTCTCAAATATGTAAAAGAACTGGGAGAAACTTTATCAATGTTTCATCAAAAACTTACAATTCGAGAAAACGATCTGGCAGATCGAGAAAGACTCGATTGCAAGATCATGCGGCTTGTTTTGTCGCAAAAAAATGTCACCCCGACAAGTTTCTTAACGAGTTGAGGGTATGGTTTCAAAGGACGCAGTACATCGTCGTATAAAAGAAAGCAAAAATATTGTGTGCCGGCATATGTGCAGATTTCTTTTACTGAAAAAAGAACACAAAGAATGAAGGCTACTCTGGGCTAAAGATCATATGCATTAGAAGAACAAATGGATGCAAGCCATTTTTTCAGATAAAAAGAGATTTCAATAGGATGTCCCAGATGGTTAGAATTTCTACCGACACGATTTAAGACGTGAACCTGGGGTCCTCTTCAGTAGGTAGAAAAGAAGAGGTTCTGTGACAGTTTGGGTTGTCTTCTATTTAATGAAACTATAGATATTCCTTTTCTAGAAGGTAAACAGACATCTAAAGTAAATATAGAAGTGCTCAATAGTCACTTGTTGCCAATTGTTGAAACTCTTGGTGGTCGAGATTATTTGTACCAACAGAACAAAGTTCCGATTCATACACCAAGACTCACAAAAAAGGGTTTATTGATAACAATGTTCATGTCATGGTGGGACCAGCACGTAACCCTAATTTGAATACAGTTGAGAATCTTTAAGGCATTCTCGTTCGCAGTGTAATTGCATGTGAAAGACAGTTTTCAAACGTCTTAGAGTTGAAAAAAGAAATCAAACGAAGTTGGTTTGATATAAAACGGGGGATCCCACTCCTCAGTCCGGGGCACGGGAAGGCCCTTGCGCCCCCGATCTAAACAGCCCAAAGGCCGCCCTTCATGAAGACTCCGGTCTTAGCTTGCGCACTGCTCAGCGCACGTCACGCAGCCTATCTCTCGATCAAAGAGGCGACCTGCAGAAAGTAACAGTTCTCACCACCCAGCAGGAAAATAACCAAATGGCCCCTTCTATTAGTTATCGTTTAAATCGTTAAAATATTGCTGAATTTCCAGAAATTTTGTTTAATATGACATTTTAAGTTTATTGAAAGAATATAATATAACTAAAGTAGGAAATAGAATGCATTTTTGTTTTCATTTAAATTCAGACGCAAAGTAACTTTCATTCACCCATTGTATTTTTGATCTAAAATAGTTTTTTGATCAGAAAAATCATGATTTAGTGCTTTTTTAAAGAGAACTTTTTATATTTATATTTAGAACTTTTTTCTTCATTCCAAACTTGACAGTTAACTTGACAGTAAAGTAAGAAAACTAGTTATCTTCAGGGTTTTCATTTAATTTAGTGTTCCGTGACCTAACAGATTTTTTAAGAAAATATGTCTCTTATTTTAGTTAAAAAGGCTACATGTCTTTTGAGAATATTGCAAAAATAACTTCTAAACTTTAACATTTAAAAATTATCAAATTTAATTGTATAGATGTAAGATTAAATGAATGATTTAAATGTATATTGTCAAATTTTTCTAGTTAAAACATTTAGACATCATCTATCACACTGTTTCTGTTTTCTGAAAAATGCAAAATAATTATAAAATCTACATTGGTGTATTATTTGAAAAAACTGTTATCAAAATATGTTTAAATTTAAATGTTTAATTCATTTTTAAAAAGCATTTTATTTTTTTTTTCATTTACCTTATATAAACATGAATTTATAAATGTTGAAACTTTTCTTCGCATTCATTTAAAATCCAATTTCTGAAATACATTTCTTTTGAAACACATCTTCGAAATCGAATTTATAGGAAAGAGGTTTTGCTATCCCTATTAGAATACAAAATCCTTTTGACTTTGAGATATAGTATCAATTCAAAAGCATGTCTTTTATTTAAATACAAAAATTTCTAAAAAAGTTTTTTACTTATCAGTTGTAGTTTAACACTTAGAATTTTTAATTATAATTACATCTTTAAAACATAAATTATACAACTATGCACAATATTTGTTTTCAGTCATTAATGCTTTCTAAATTATATAAATGGCTTAGATAATACTATTTTATAATACATATTACTCCAGAATTTGCTAATACAATATTTTAACTAACACACGCACATAAAGTTACTTTATAAGCTCATAATACGGCTGAAATACACCCTTATTTATTCTAAAAGAATATTAGAAACTTAACTCCTATAAAACTTGATGCTGGAAAACACAAGATGATTTCTAGCGCAAATTATTACGGCAATATATGTGAGTTATTAATATATACAGTGCGTCAAACAATTTGAGAGACTGCTTCTTTAAAATGAAATAGAAATAGTAAATTTTTATTTCTGTTTATCTTTTATTCCAAATAAGCTTTCCCCCTCACACGACTTATCACACTTCTGACAGAGCTCAAATAATGATTCGAATACCTCTTCCAGTTCACTTTGCGGAATTGTCTCCATAGCATGCATTGAATCTGTTTGTTGGGTAGAATTATTACCAAAATAATACCCCTTTAACTTCATTTTAATATTTAAGAATAAAAATAATCGCAGGGTGCTGAATAAGGAGAATAAGGTGGATGATTCAACACAAAGATGTTACTTTTGCCAAAAATATACGAACAATAAGTGAATTGGTACTGGGTGTTTTATCATGCAACAATAAATAACTGTTTGCATCAAATATTCTACGAATGCAGCAATTTCTGGTCATCAAACACTTGAAATATAACACTTCAAATTAAATAGTAATATATCTGAATGAGCGATTTAACGAGGCGTAATATAATGAGGTGGCCACTGTAATTGCATTTATTTCGCCTTATTCCAATTTAACTTGTTTCTTTACTAACATATTGCAAAACTACATTTAGCAAAGCTTAATTTTTTTCATCTCCATTTCATTTTCAAATTAAATTAAATTATTGTCGTAATGAAAAATGTCGCAGCTAAAAAAATATACTAAAACTATATATCTAAGGGATTGTAGTACGTATTTCTAATTTCTCCTTGGCTAACAATCAAAATACGAAATTACCTGTATCTGAAACACAGTAGTACTTGATTTGTCCGAAAGGAGTTTTCTTTTAACTCTTAGTCCTTAGGAAAGACAACACAATTACGTATTTATCTGACAGCATTAGTAAGACACTCAAAGCAAGTTGCATTCTTTATTGTTTATCCCTTATTGACCCTGATGACACTCAAGAGATTGTCGCTCTTTTAAACAGTCTTAAGTTTACCACCAGTAAACAAACTCTAAGGCACTTACAGTTGTTTATAGGGGGTTCAAACTATTTCCTTCACATTATGGTCTACAGGGAAAATGCGTTTGCAATCGTTCGCTATGTTTCGTTTGCATTTTTTCGCTTTCATAAACAATTGAATTTCTATACATCTTTTAAGTCCATTACAATACAATTATTATAGAATATAATGTTCATAACATTTATCGCTCACTTACGATAAATACTAAAGAAGTTTGTTACACACTTTAACTAGCAATTACTGTCTATGAGCAATAGTAATTGCTGGAAAGTCGTTTCCAATATTATATTCCAATTATATTCCAATATAATTATGATAAGCGTTTTAACATTTAACTAGTTATTTGCATATTACTTGTATATAAATGTCAAAGACCATATACAGAGCTGCACAAAAGATTTTGGACAAAATGCTTATTGACGGAAATTGCAAAAGGAGAGTTTTAAAATAAGTTTTGCATTTCCAAACTGAACTATATGTTTGCATACTATGTAGTATGTAGTAGTATGTAGTATATAAGAAGCAGTACTGACAACAGGTCACCACCTGGTGAAGCGCGACTTGTCTTCTTCCACTACGAAAACCCCTACACCATAGGAATACCGATCTGCGTCACATACACTCCGTGCAATAGACATTTTGCATTCGAAGACAGATTTTACTAGCACTCACATTTTTAGCTGTTAAAAATTGCACGACTGCACGTTGACATCGTTTGGAGGCATCCATGATGCGAACGATGCCTTTTAACGTGCTCCCACTCTATCACACACGCATCTGGCAGGATCGGAGGATATCGCTTGCATTCACAGCACTCTGCACCTTCTATAGGAGCATGCGCAGTCATCTTTCTCCTCAAATGGCGGAGTTATTACAGCAATGCCAATTTCATTTGGGCGACCCATATATTAATCATATTACAACTCATTCCACGACTCACAGGAATTTATAATTTGAAACAATCAAGTGCATAATCGCCCTCTTTATTCTTCTAGAATAATTAAGGGAAGGTTCCACATCTTTGGATCAAAATTTTTGATTTATATTTGTTTATTAACCATTTGGAAAAATGGTTATTGTCCTCGTGAGGGTATGAAATCAAAGCCATATCTGAAGGTTTTTATTGGTTTAATTTGCAATTTATTCGTTTTCTGATTGGTCTATACAGTAATATGTATTTCCCTTTACTTTCAACAGAGATGGACAACAGAGTGTTGCCACTATGACAAAAAAGTAATAAAAACTACAAAAAAAAATAATAATAATAACTCAGAAACAAATTGAGATACAGCTTTCAAACAAATTGCATTGAAAAGTACATTTTTTTCTCTATACGACGATATAAAAAGTAATATTGTGGGATATTTAGAAGTTTAAGAAATAAATTTCATTCAAAATTGGCCGTCAGATTTTTTGGAAATCTGACGATGGAAAAGCCTTTTCCCGAACAGCCAATGAATTGCTTGGATAATACTTAAGTTTCAGGTGGATAATATGTACGAGTCGCAGGTGATTTCTGTCGCTTGCAACTTTTACGTGTAATAACACTATTAATGTTTAATTCATGGCGTACGTAATGTATGATCAACTCCGTGCTATTTTTTATGTCTTAAATTTTAGTCTTTGAAAAAATCATTTTCCAAATGATCGTTGTAATTTATTAAATTGCATTTTTTATTTATTTATTTATTTTTTTTGACCCCTCAAATGTGCAGTTCGTTGGGCTGAAGCGATTTCGCAAGATTTCAATACAATCTTCTTTGTTCATTGACCTTGACACCACTCGCACAACGTAACAGTATTGTAATTATTTTAAGTTGCTTTTCAAACTGGTCTATCCTTTTTCTTGAGAACTTTTCCACCGATTTCCTTCTTTATGTTAGTTAATAGAAAGCGAATCCTTTTTGCTGGAACTTATACCGCATATTTATTTAACTTACACCGCATATGCGTATGATTCATTGGTTAATTGTTTTTTCGAACTCCAAAGAAAAAAAAAAAGAAAAGAAAGAAAGAAAAGAAAACTTTTGTGTTCAAATAACTTCTATTTTGTCAAAAATTGATTTTTTGTACTCTAGAGCAAGGGTCGGAAAGTAATTTTAAGTGGAGGTTCGAATACTTTTGAAAAATTTTATCGAGGTCCAGAGAAAAAACACACAATAATATAAGTATTTATCACTTTTAAATTGTATTATTTTCATACACGTACATATAAAATAGAAAAGTCGGCAATCTGTTCTGAAAAATTACCACATGCACTTATACGTTTTGAAAATTTTTACATACATATAATAAAATAGAAAAGGCAAGTATTTGTTCAAAATATTAAAACGAAAACTTACACTTGAGGTCTTGAGACAGTTTTTTATAGTTTAGTTCACGTGGTGAATAGCTAATGCGAAGAGTGTCTTCAAGACTTTAAGGTGGGCGTTCGCTAATTTCGAACGATATTTAAGGACTAAGAATGGAAAACGCTAAAAGTACCAAAAAATCGAAAATCTTTTTTTTTTTTTTTTACGAACAAATGTCTTAAGTGCCAAGCGTAACAAATAGGAGAACGCTTGAAGTGGTAGTAGAAGTGGTAGACCCTAGTAGTAATTGTTCAAACACGTCGGAAATTTTACACCAAAATGGAGAATGAGGTGCTTTCGCTTTCTTTTTTCTCTCTCTTGAAAAATTTCTTCTTTTGGGCTATCAGCGTTTTCCATTTCTAGTCCTCATTTGTTCTTCAGAAAATTCATTTTGGGGAAAGTTCTTTCACATACGTATGTGGAGTCAAACATAGTAGCAAAGTTAATAATTAGTTTTTTGTAATTTTCTTAATTTTCTGGGACCTGCTTACCTCAAAATGAATGCTTCAGGGGATGCAGTTTTATACATTTGGAACGAAATATCTTCTTGCAAGACAAATATCTCCCCTTGAAATAAAGGTTTTTCAAGACTGAACAACTTCGCAGCTACACCAGTCCATTCTGAGGCTGGAGCAACTTCATAAGGCGATTTAAAGAATTGAGAAAACTTACATATCTCCACAAAGTCTTGGAATCTTGCTTCATATTCTTCACACGATCTGACATAAAACATAGGAGCACTGTAGCGTGTATTTCAGAATTATTCTTTTTATATCCATAATTGCTGGAAAATGAATAAATTCTTCATTTGCAATATCTCTTTCAGCGGTCCAGTTTTCGTCCTTCCACGGTCCGGATGTGGACCGGGTCCGCCAGTTGTCGACCGTGGCTCTAGAAAATTTAATAGCCTTTCCTAATTTGATGACCTTTTTTTTTAAATTCATGTCCTTCTTAAAATGAAGAATTCCCGATTGAAAGTTCACGACGCGCACTTGTACATACTCCCTGTCGTGCAAGGCGTATTATTATTATTATTTTTTTTAAACACAAACATTTAAATATATAAGTGAAAGGTTAATAATAAGAATATAAAAATTCCGAAGATTATATCTGTTTTCTTTGTAACAAAAGAATAAAAACCGTACCTCCAAAAAAAAGTATAACCTTCCCCTACGTTTAAAAACTGGCAGTTCTAGAAAGAAAAGTTTCACTTACACATTAAAAATTTTTAATAATTGAAGGTATTTATCTTTTGTCGATGATGATTCATTTCTAAAATGTTAATAGCTATACATCTCGATTTCTGTAAGATGAGTTAAGTGCTTGAGAACAATGTTTAATGGCCTATTATGGAAAAGTTTTGTTTTGTTCAAGTACCTTTTGTTCATTTATACTTTACTTGTTTAAATTTTTCCCTTAAAAGATTACTATAACAAAATTAATTCGCTTTGTTAGATAATGATTATATAAATAATATCAATGCAATGGCACATGAGCTCTACTCATAACTACAGATGCAATGAAATTTTTAATCGATTAATTAATGCTACTTTCAGCATTACAATGTTATAACTAATAGAGTGAGCTATATGAATTTATAATTAGAAATAATCAAATGTATAATGTACATCGCCATTCTTGTAAGATAATAAAGCTTTAACATGTCATTGTTCTTGAAAAGAATTGCATTCACATGCACTAAAACTTTAATAATTCAAGTATTATTCATCATTATTTTTCCGATGATGTTTTCATTTTTAAATATGCTAATAGCATCCTTATCTATTTTCACTGATGACTTGAGTGTTTGAGTACAATGCATAACGTCATATCAAATGTCAAATAACAAACGACATTTTGAAGATAATTTAAATGTTATGTATAAGTTTAATAAGATTTCCTGTAAAGGTTTCTATGGAAATTTAAATATCTGTAGTTGTATTAGCCCAATAGAAACATCCGAATTTGAACTTTGATGTTTTAAAACAAAAGCAAACCCTTTTCAATAATAAGTGTGTTATAAAAGAATCTAATTATTTATAAGGGGGTTACAATAATACGAGAGAAATACCTTCAAAGAACATGAAAAATGATGAACATTACATCACATTTTAAAAATTCGTTCCGGCTTGTACCGAGAGGAAAACGCGGCTTCCGTATTCCCCATTTCTAAGAATTCAACTAATTTTACTTCAATTCACGACGCTAAAGTGTGTGGAACCCGATTATAGGAGATTTCCAATTTTCCCCAGTAATCGGTTTGAATGGGAATAAAAAAAATATTGTAGGCTATCTCCATGTTGGCTTACATTTGTCGCCACGGTTGACGATATTTCACAAAGCATTGCCAAGTTTGGAGAGAATGTGACATTAGCGACAATCTACATAGTCATATGACTATGTAGTTTTTAGTGGATGTTGGTAAAACAAGGATTAGAAGAAATGAGAACTAAAAGTGACAACGATCGTCATCAAAGAAGATATTTGAAATCATGGCTCCGGGTCGTGATGTAGGCCCCACATCTCGGCCGCATGGAAGATCTAATGTTCTTGAAAATACCTGGCGTATACCGGACTTCACCAGCCGCTGCAATGATGCGTGCAACAAGTTCCCCAGCACTGTTAACGGGAGTTTCGTACAACAACGTCTTGACGTACCTCCAGAAGTAGGCAAGGCAAGTGAGGTCTGGCGATCGAGCCGGCCAATACAACAGACCATTCCGCCCGATCCGCAGATGACCATGCATTGCATTCAGGTGGAAACACACACCAGTGTTGTAATGGGTGAGGGCCAAATCATGTTGAACCATATAGAGGGATTTTTTTGTATAAATAGTAGAGGAAAAGGTCCAAATACCGGCTACCACTTTTGTTTTCAAACTAGATCATACAACTTTCAACATCAGTAAAAGAAAAAGTGACAGCAGGGTACCTTGATATGTTTTACAATTGTTTAGAGAAAAAAAATCCGTTTAAAAGGCGTTTTCTGTTTATGAAAAGCAAAATTCCGAAAGTCTTCAAATTTTGAGTTTTGAAAATGGGGTCTAAATACCGGCTACATAAGTTTTTTTTTTTTTTTTTCCCAAAAGATCATACAAACAGAACTAATGACAATTATTAAGCAATAAAAATATTATTTTAATAAATTTTTTGATTAATAACATTTCTTATGCGCAGAAGAAAAAATACGTAAGTTTTAGTAAGAAGCATTTTTGTTAAATTTATAAAATTCTTAACGACTATCTCTCACAGTCTTCTTTCCATTATGTTTCTAGATTTGTTTTTAAACGTGTAAAACAAAATAAAGCTTGCTGTTTGAAATGGGAATTATTTTATCTGAAAAAATCACAAACAATATCACTCTCTGCGTTTGTGCAGGCGCTATAGGTCCACATATCGTATTCTTAACACTGAACCCAGAATACCATCCCTCATTATTGTCCGTAGAGAAAGCACCCATGCAGAAGACACAAATTGCATCATATCTTCCTCTGTTGAATAGCTTCATTTTTCACTTTTTTAACCCTTTTAGGGGCAAAGCACTTTGTTGCTAAAATGTTAAAATATTGGATATACACCGGTATTTATGAACAACTTTATATGAAACTAAGTAACAGCTTTGCTTCGCGGGCATTATATAAAGAGAAATTTAGTTCCTAAATTCTGGTGTGAATTGTGGCATTTGGGAATTAAAATTAAGTGGTATTTAACATATACCGGTGCTCTTTAAGGGGTTAAAATCCAATTTATGCCCTTTTCTCCTGTTTTCCTGCATTATTATTTTTTCTTTCTCTTCACATTTATTGCAGACAATTTTGGAGTGTCTATCAGCGCTTTTTTGTGAAGTGGTACTATAACCAGTGTCACTCCTGAAAAATTACGGTCACAGTTTTTTTTTTTCATATTGCGAAATGAGACTAGAAATATTTCTGAACCATTTAAATTAATTTATTAATTATGGAACTATTTAAATTGATTTATTTTCCTCCCCTTCAAGCAAAGCAACCGAGAGAGGTCCAAATACTGACTAGTCGGTATTTAGACCACTCTAGGTAGCCGGTATTCGGACCGCTGTTATGGTTAAGTTAAAACCGGTATTACTCATTCATATAATAAAATACCAATAATGTGCGCGCGGCAATTGAGAGCTAAATATGGCTAGAAAATAACTTAGTCATCAATTCAAGTCAATATACGATCAGTATATTAAAAGAAAAAAAGAGAAACACATATCTGAAAAACTTTTGATGTACCAGATTACGTCTTTTCGACACTTTTGCTTTTACTGTTTGTAAATGAGACAGACTTCAACGACGTACTTTTCGTAACTTTCTTCTCTCAATTAAAGTTACAAACTCTACCTATCGCCGCTAGGCTGTGCTGTGCTCAGTTTTCAGAACACCTAGTAGCCGGTATTTGGACCTTCTCCTCTAATAATAATAAACATGTTTTCTCATCTTGATCGTCTCCTTCCTTTCTTGTGTTTTCTGTCGTCACTACCACGCAAGGAAAGCGTTTCCGACCATGCATTCCTGTGTGATTTTCCATGGTCTAGGCGTACTCTACCTCTCCTAAAACTTTGTTACCGCTGTGCTGAAGCACCCTGCATATCGAAAATTTCTACTAAACATCACACATGCAACAAAAACAAGAAATTTTTATGAAAAAGAAATAAAACGGACTACTATACCGAATCATCATCAGAATGAGTCATCTCCAAATGTTTAAAAAATTACACGGTAACTTGCTTTAGGTTATTCTTCGTTTGGTGCTTTTTGTTTGAATTTGCACAGTTTTGACATGTGTGTTGTATAATAAATTCATCTTTGATTATAATAATTGTTTATTTTAAAAAACACTTTAAATACGGCAACTTTTCTTAACATTGTTAATGACAAAAGTGATTTTATATGGTCTGTCGAATTTTTAAGCTTACATATGCCAGATTATTTTGTACCTAAATATTTTTGTCTAAAATTTATAAACCTAATGAAATAAATGTTTAAAATTTAATTACTCGCATAAATAACTATTTACATTTCTTTTTTTTTTTTTAATTTTGGCCATCAATCATATTTTTCCAATATTTGTTCTGCAAATGGGGTCATTTATCGAATTTCTTTAGACTACTAATAAAATTTTCCATGTAAATTTCATTTATATTAAAAAACTTTTCATACTCAATACTGCTTTTCTCCAAATAGCCGTCATTAAGGCTTTTAGTTTCATTATGTTGTCTATTGCATAAAAGGAGATGAGTTAAAAACTTAAAAACTTAAAAAGTGTGAATGAACGCAAAAATGTCTATGAAGTAGAGGATATATCAATAAGTGCAAAGTACAGTAAAACTAATGTTTCTATTGTTAATAAATGTAAATAAATATTGTTAATTCTAATGTTAATATTTTAAAAATAGCATGAAACTTGTAAGTGTTACTGTAAATTACGAAGTTTTTAGCTTCTATAAAACTTTATGATGAGTTTCATTACGAGAAATCAATTTGAGTTTTTTGCGAGCTTGGATAACCATAAAAAGTAAATTAAATTTCTGACACTGAAGCATTTTTCTTTTTTCCTTTTCTCTATATTAATAAATTAATCTATTAAATTCATTCATGTATTAAATTCCTGAATTTTAGGAATTTGCAGGTTTTGTAAAGTCGTGAATACGAGTTGACTGTTTTTAGACAAGCTCCAGTTTGTTTGCCTGACATCAGATGTCTCAATGTGTATTGCAATAATTTTATGTGCTCTGTAACTCAAAAATTGCTCGAGATTTCATGATATATATTTAATTACTAGCCACCCTTAGCGACCAGTTTGGTCTCGTTTAAAGGTATGCTAAGCATTGTGTCCTGTTACTTTTATTCATAGTTTAATTTACTAGCTTAATCCTTCACCAAATCAGAAGATTCCTATCGAGAAATCAAGAACCCCGTATTTTTATGTTAGTTGGGCACAGGTGATAATTCGCCAACAATTGTTCCCTTCGTATTTTTTCGTATTTCATTAATTTCATTTAAAATATAATCTTTTCATTCATTTTATTTAAAATACAAAATTTTCATTTAAAACTGAAACATTTAAAATTCATGGCTGTCACTTATTTCTTTTAATTTTCAAAAAAGAAAAAAAAAGAAACATAATAAATAATACCATAAACCATAACATTTAATTTCAACATCAAAGCATTTCTTTAATTTATAACGCGAAAAATAAAAAATGCTAACTAACGTATTAAAAAAATAGCGAGATTTGGGCTAGGCTAATGTATGAGTGCCAAGAATTCTTTGCGATCGTGGCAACTTTTATGTAGTTTTATTTGAATGTTTTTAAAAAATTAAAATGGAAGCTTTGCATATGAAAAGCGAAAGTGTTAACAAGTAAATGTTTATGACAGTCACATGACTTGGACTATTATAATATAGATAAAATGGTGGTGTTGGAACAATATTTGGTGATTTATCACTTGCGCCTGGCTGACATTAAAATACCGAAATAGCCGCTTGGCGCATTAAAAACGAAGCGGTCAGCCGGGAACTGTTGATGGCAGTCACATGACTTAGACTTTTATTATATAGATATATCACTTGCGCCTGGTTAACATTAAAGTGCCAAAATGGCCGCTTGGCTCATTAAAAGTGAAGCGGTCAGCCCGCAACTGTTGATGACAGTCACATGACTTAGGCTTTTATTTTATAGATGCAATTGGCGCTGATGAGATTTTTGGCGAATACTGGTTAACATGTTGTGCTACTAAGATGTGTTTTTCAGTTTGACAGATAAATTTCAGTGTGTATGGGATGAAATCCCACCAAACATTATACTTTAGACGTCTATGACGCTAGATTTTTCTATATTATTTTAATTAAATGTATAAATATAATGACATCCGACCAATTTTGTGATTCGCATTTTAAAAAAGATGCTGAATTTCAGTCTTTTCACGTGGATTGGGTGACTTCATGGTAATGCATTAGCCTGCTATTCAAAACTTTGCTGGTTCGAAGATAGACGTCGGAGTTTTAATTTTTTCACGGAAATAGATTTTATTATATAATAGATTCAATTTTACAGACTTTTGAATTTTCTCTTTCTTTCTTTCTTTTTAGGTGCGTTCGTAATTATATAAATACGTAGCACCTATAGTAGGGTGGAACTAAAAAACGAAGTTTCGAATTTTATATTCTAATAGTGATTATTTTTTTCCTTTTTAACTCCGTAAAAAGAAAATATTTTTCTTTTAATTTTAAAATGATATTTTCCGGTTCCTCAAAGCGCCTGATTTTCCCTAAAAGACGAATAAAAGTCAATAATTGCATGAAAAGTGTTTTAAGCTTATTGTTAGTTTTATATTTTGCAAAATTAAAATAATGAAGTGTTAATGTCCTGTAATAAAGAGCATAATTTAGTTTTAGTACCATGGACAAGATGGTCCCACTTTATTTTACTTTTGTAGAAGCTAGCGTAGTAGGCAGTAGCATTGTCTATGATTTATTTGGCTGCGACTCATAAAATGTTAGTCTGATTTAGCGAGTGTTTACAGTTTCTTTGATTATTTTTCAATACACAGTCGGCGTCAAATGTGACAATGTCTACTAACGTGCCTAAATCTAGAAATTTGTTGAAGTGCCTTGTATTTCGTGAAACAAAACAATTAACATTTGACACTTTGGCGAATTTTGTCACCAAAGTGTCGCCGCTGCGTCATCTATGGCGAACATATGAAGATGTTATGATACATTAATTATGGATTCAATTTAACTTAAAATCTGACAGCTGGAATCTAGAACACACTGTTTCTGACATATCATATCTAAAGCTGTTTCTTCTGATACAATTAAAAGTGTATAGCTGACACCTTCAATTCCAACGGTTTCTGATACACAAATCATAAAAAATGATTAAAGGCTATCGGGAGAAATGCCAAAATTTGAATAAAAATATCAAGATTAGAAAGAATAATCCCACATCTAATGTAAAATTGCAAAATATTAGGTAATCGTGCAAAAAACTATTCTTTGTCTAAATGCACAAAATATTATCGTGCATCAGAACAAGAAAGTCACTTTCTCAAGAACCAAAGAGAGGATAAGATGATGGCAATAGGATCAATAGATATAAAAACTACAAAAAAAAGTGTAGCAAGACTGGAAAAGGAAATATCAAGGAAGAAAAAGTTATTTTAAAACAAAAAAGTGATGTTTTGATTGAAAGACTCACCAAATGAAGAAAATAGTTTGGAAGGAAATAGTTCAATCGGTAGTTCTTCTAAACCTGGATTTGATAATCAACAAGGTGAAAAAACCGGAATATTAGACCGAACTGCAAATATTATTGCAAATGGTACCCTGCAAATATTATTGCAAATGGTACCCTAGAAGATATGGGTATTTCTGATGATAATAAAGAAAAGTTAACTGACAAAAGGACTTGAAGAAGACAAAGAGAAAAGGAAAGGAAGAATTTGAAAGAACAAGAAAGACGAAATGATTTAATTATAGAAGATTTGTATTTTGATGGTAGAAAGGATAACACTATGATAACTGAAGCAAAGGGAAAAAATATGACGAAGAATCATTACAGAAGAACACATGATCTTAGTTCAAAAACCAAGATCAAAATATATTGGTCATATTTCATTGACATCTTCTTCTTATATTAATATAGCTACTGCAATTTTTGTGTATTTTCAAAATAATAATACAGACATTTCAAGTTTGATATTTATTGGGTGAAACAGAAACGCCGCCAATGCAGGACGCAAATCTGCAGCTGTCAAAACATCGGAAGCAAGTCTCTAAAAACTTAAAAATGGGTAATTTTTTTATTACATGCAAAAGAACTTTTTTTAGATACCTATTTCTTGCTGGAAAAACTACGGGCACTAAAGGATTTTCTGTATGAAAAGGAAAGCAACTTGAAAAAATGCGAACATATTGAAATTGTAGGCTACAAAAACATGGATACTGTCTTGACGGACTAATCGGATGAAGAACTTTAAAAAAAGTACAAACAGGGGGTACATATGAATTTTAGATTTTCCTTGTAATGCTCAAACAGTGGAAACTTTGTCCCGCGAGCTGCGTCAACCGTCTTTAGATATTAAGTGAGAGATGGCTTTATCTTGGGAAAGCTGAATTCCAGCAATGTAATGACAAAGTTTGCCAGAGAAGCCAGTAGGTTGAATATCCAATTGAATTAATCATTAACAAAGGGAGGTATGGAGAGTGGAAGTCGATATTTAACCACCTCCTTGTGGTGACTTCTGGGTAGTATTTGCTTAATATAAGCAGATATGATCTAGCAGCTACGTTGTTTACTTTAAGTTATTTTATACTGAAATTTTAAAACTTTGACGTCCTTGAGGAACCGGAAAACAAATTAATTTTAAAAAACCTTTTCAGCCAAAAGTTTAGACATTCAAAAAGGAAAAAAGTTTTCACTATTACACATTAAAACAAACAAGTTTTTTTTTTTTTTTTTTACCCTATACTTAAGTTCCACCCTAACCTATAGTCGTCGTTCAGTCCGTCTGTCTGTCTGTTCGCATATAACGGAGCAAAAACTACCCAACCGAATGGTCTGAAATTTTAAATATATGATTTTTTCAAAATTTTGTCGAGCCATTTAAAATTTTATGAAAATCGGATGTATAGTTTAATTACAGGGACAGTCAAAATTTTTTCTTTACATTACGACCAATGGGGAAAATTATTGCAAGTGCATTTTAATGGTGTTACAGCCTTCCGAATGTTCTGAAATTTTAAGTACATAATTGTTGTAATATTTTGCCGAGCCATTTAAAATTTTATGAAAATCGGATGTATAGTTTAATTACAGGGACAGCCAAAAGTTTTCCGTTACATTACGGCCAATGGGAAAAAATTATTGCAAGTGCATTTTAATGATGTTAAAGCCGTCCGAATGGTCTGAAATTTTAAATATATAATTGTTGCAAAATTTTGTCGAGCCATTTCAAATTTTATGAAAATCGGATGTATAGTTTAATTACAGGGACAGTCAAAAGTGTTCTGTTACATTACGGGGAATGGAAAAAAAAATATTGCAAGTGCATTTTAATGATGTTACAAACTATGCACTTATGAAGTGCAAAAAAATATACATTCAGTACAAAATGGGGTGCAAAAAATAATTATAAAACTAGTTATATTACGAACGCATCTCATTTGCCACGTTTGACGAGCAATTTTCAACTTGTTTTCTCCATTAAGGACAAATGTTGTTGAAACGTAGTTTAAGAATTGCTTTTTTATTCCAAACATTTTTGTACGAGAAATTGCGAAATTTAAATTTTGTTTCAACTTCAGCCAAATTTTTAAAATTCCGGAATTTTAAATTTCGTTTAAAAAATTTGTTTTGTTTTGAGAAAATTTGCATTTGGAAATTTTGCTTGAACATACACTTGAGAAATTTAATCATTTTAAATTTCGATTAACCAATTTTATTGTCTTTAAAAAATAAATTTTATTTAAACCTTCACTAAAATTTCGAAATTTTGAATTTTATTTAAATCATTTGACTTGAATATTTTTAATTTGATTAAAAAAGCTACTTTATGTAACTACTTTTAAATTTTATTCAATGGTGCTGCCATCTACATAAGAATTTAATAATTATAAATTAATTAATTGGACTTATTAATTAAAGTGTTTTGAAAGGAAAATTAAGCGACCTTTGTTACTTCGATCACACTTACCCCCTAGTTTCTAAAAGTATGGACTTAAACTCACGTTAAATTAAAATAAATGTGCTATGCACCCCATTTTCATAATTCTTAACGTGTAACTGCTTATTTAAATTGATGAAATATAATAATATAGTATAATGCATTATGATGGCCACAGCCTACTAATTTGATAAGGAGCATGTATCTGGAAGCTCCATACTTACAACCAAAGGATTACCAGTGCCTATAAAGCGAAGATCGGCTGGTGATCAACAAGGCCGGGACGTACATAGTTAGTACGTAAATTACCGCAAAACCCATGAAAGAGCTCTTATCCTTGAGGAAACAAACTGCAAAATTTACATGTTAATTAGTCGTTTTACTTTGAAGATCCACAAAAAAAAGGTCCCATTCCATGTAAGCAAAAGAATATATGGAATGGCAGGATTGGTCGTTTTGCAGGGAAAGAAATTCTTTACAGCATGAAAGTTAAGAGCAGAATAATGGGATTACAAAGTCATTCCATGCCAACATCTTACGAAATTTAAGCCAATCCGAGAATCAAGCTGACACCAGAAATTGACCATTAAATGAAAGCCTATGGGAAGATTTAAATTACTGGCGAGAAATAGGGTCAGAGTTACAATCACCAATAAATCGTACAGTAACCCTAAGAATCGTAGACATGGAAACTAACGCGGTGTTAAATTAGTACAGTAAATAATTACATCTGCCTGGGTTAAATATATCGAATGAATAGGATGGGAAAGTATTAGACCATAAATTATGTTATTTTTAATGTACGTTGCAGGCATCTGCGAAATGAAAGATAGCGTACCGAAAATGATTCAAGCTTTTTAATTTTTATTAACTTATTTATGTGGTAATGAATAGAGGATAACGGCAGTTTAATAAACATGACGGGATTATCCGCTCATGAGAAAGAAATGCGTTACTTTTAACACGTTGAGTGCCACGGTGACTGACATTGAAGCTGAAAAATTTACAATGTTTTAAGTAATTTTTAAAAAAGTATAATCCTGTAATAAATAAAAGGTAAGTAAATTCTAAATAAATTTTCAGTAATTACTTAAAACAATATATATATTTTTATTTTTATATCATATTTTAGATTGTCAATCTTCGCATTCTAAACGGAAAGTTCAGTGTCAGTCAACTGTGACTGACGTGGCATTTAACGTGTTAAAGCATAAAGCCATTATGAACTTTCTAAATAAATAGGAAAGTAAAGGTATACCACTTAATTAAAAAAAAATACATAAAAAGACAATATATGATGCTCCATCATAGCATGTAACTGGTCTAAAACGTGTTAACACAAAAAAGGTTCGTGTCAAGGTAGTCCAAACACCCTGTGTCCATTTTTTTCATTCCACCCGTCCTCACGTTCCAAGAACTTGAAAAAACCCTATAGCAGTCACACATGTTCTTTGTCTTTCATCTTTCCCCAAATATTGCTGCCAGAAAATAAAATAAAAAAACGACTCTTGAAAACAAAATCTTAGAAAATCGGTTACGGCGTAGAAGAAATGACGTATAACCGAAATTACTATGATGAAGCATCATATATTGTTCTTTTAATGTAATATTTCAATTAAATTTTATCACTTTCTTTCCTTTTTATTCAAACAGTTCATACAGTTTTATATTTTAAAAGTAACTTCTTTCTTTCTCATAGCAAAATACATTTTATCATGTTTATTCAACTGCCGTTAAATTCTCTTTTCATTAACGCAGAAATAAGAAATAAAAAATCGAATAGATTGAATCATTTTCGTTTCTATGTATTTAATAGATGCCTCAAACGTATTTAAAATTAACAAGATTTATGATAGTATTTTTCCATCTCATTCCATAAATTTAACGCTGATCTATTTATTAACAAGGATTATCACCCAATTATACCATTCTATTCAGTCAATTATGACAGGTGTAATATAAATATCTTCCAGCTTTTCTATATAATTTATAGGGTTACTAGATAATAATTTGGCGATATAGTCCTGATCCTATGTTATCGTCGATAATTTAAATCCCCCCCCCTCCCCCATAGCATTTCTGTTAACGGCTCATTTTTTGGCGTTTGTTTGATTCTCAAATTGGCTTTGATTTCGTAAGATGTTGGCTTGGAATATTTTATAATTTTATCATTTTGTGCGCAACTCTGCTGCTGTAAATATCTATTGCGGTGTTGATGGGCCAAACTTGCTAAAGCAGTTTTCATCGATCCTCACAAAATAAAACATTTTGAAATGTGAACATTTCTATTCATTTCTCCTAACAGGATTTGAACACAATAATGGGTAATTGCGAAGAAATGTTCACTGTAAAAAAACTGACTAAAATACGGAAATTGTAATGGCAATCGAGACGCCACTACTATTTCCGTATTTTAACGGAAAATTTCTCCCGTAAATTACAAAAAAATGGATCTTTTTCTGTAATTTACGGGAAGAAATTACCGTTAAAATACGGAAATAGTGCTGGCGTTTCAATTGCCAGTACAATTTCCATTTTTTAGTCCTTTTTTTTTCTTTTTACAGTGTTGAGTGCGAAATAATGGACGAAAAGACCTAATATATCATTGATAATTTCTCCAACTAAAAGTATTGGGGGGTTCGCCCCCACCATAGTTACGCATCGTATAAACGAAACATTACAACATTAAAATAAATAGGAAAAAATGGGGACCGCATTGAAACGACCTATAAATGTAAAAGACGTATAAATGAGAGAAGTATAAAAGATGCTTTGCTGTGTGCTTCTCATAAAATCTTCATTTAAAAAGCAAATTTCCTACAAATTCTATTATACTTATAAATTAATTCTATACGTATACAGCAGCTTTAAAAGTTTAAAATAGCACTGAATAATATGCTGTATAGTATAACACCACTAATTAAATGGCTCTAAGAGTAGACGGGTATCTCATTATCAATTAATTTTAGTGTGTAATTTAAAAAGAATGAAAAGTTATTCTATGAAATTTTGCTCAAGCAATTAATTTTCAATAATAAGTGATTCATATCGCTTGTTGCAAAAATATGTTTTGGGCTATCGTAATCATATTGAACTATTTCCATATTATTGAGAAAATGTTACAGTGAAAACTATTTTATTCACTCGAATTTGATTAATATGGTTTCCCTCATCCATTGATTTTAAAGTATTTAAATTACAGTTAATAAAATTAAAATTGACTCGAGTCAATTTGGCAATTCATTTGCCGCAGACATGATTATCCTTTAATTAACAAATGCGAAAGGCTTTATGATTACTTATATTTTAAATTCAGTGATTCTATATTAATAAACAGAAATATTGCATAATTATTAAAATTGTGGAATTCGTAAATGTAAATATTCAATTAGTTATGAATTTAGTATAACATATTATCTAAAAGCATTATATCACTCGAGATATTTTCAGAACACTGTTAATATTCTCATTGATTAATAAATATTTTAATCAGCAATAATAAAACGCTTTCAAAATTAATATGTTTCAATAGAATTGTGATGTATTTAAAGTATTCCTAGAAACAAGATTTTAAGTCTTAAATTATAATTAATATTTGTACCTATGTTAAATTTCAAACAAAATAAAAAGAATATAATAAATGTAATGTATATTTAACTAAAATACTATGTGTGAAACATTCACAAGAAGTATATGGGGTATATGAAATCAATTTTTATGTAATTAAATTGAGAATTCGTGGAACTAGGGAATCGTACCCGGGCTTCCCGTGTTACAGAATATATGTGAAAACCAATTTTTTTTCAATTGAAAAGTAATATATATATTTTTTCAATATATTTTTAGATTGCCCACTAACAATAAAAAAGCATTTTTCATATGAAAAATATGAATTATACAATCAAATAAACTTTTGAAATTTATCAAAAGCGATTTTTTCGTATTAGCCACATGCTAAGAGTTATCAACGCAAGATTTTGCTGTTTACGGTATCCTTTTATTTTCTGATAATTTCAGAGATTTAAGCGCGTAGTTCAATTACATGTCTGTTATATTTGTGTTTTATTTATAATATTTTATTTATTTAACAATAGCGTAAGTTTTATTTTTGTTTATGGAATATTAGTCGTAAGAAAATGATGAACTCTTTATGTTGTTTTAAAGGATTAATCTTTCTTAATCGAGCTCCACGCGGTAGCGATAAATTTAAAAATTAACCTTTCATACCCGCAATCACCCTTTTTAAAAAATTGTTGTTTCAATTTGATCACTTTTAAATCATTTTAACTCAAAACGTGAAGTCACTTAACTCGAGATTCTAATCTCAGTACCGGAGAGTAAAATTTGGCGTTTTTATGCTTTTTGACGCATTTGTGTTAAAAAGTTTAGTTTTATCTAAGAAAATGATTGTTTTCTTATAAATATGATGTCATTTCCACTTACTTAAGCATATCACCTAGTGTCTAAAACTTAGTACACATACAGAAGGGAAAAAAATATGGAAACTTAATGAGGTAAATGCCGGATTTCAAAAGCAGTACGTAATTTTCCGTTCAAGATATTATGTGCCTAATGGAATTTTTCTCCATTAAAAATTCCTACAACAATTTTTATCAGATAGTCGTATGGATAAAGATAAATATAAACCTTATTATTTCTCTCTTCTCTGTAATAATTAAAGGTATGTCATTACCATCATTTTGAAGAAGTCTCATAGAATACTTTTTAAATTAAAATATAATAATGTGACATTTAAAAAAACAGCTAGTGCGGGCACATCTACAAATGAACAGCTTTCTGTTAAAAAAATTATTAGTAAATTTGGTTCAGCAGAAAGCTCAGGGCAGATGAATAAAAAGGAATTTTGTGTTTTAAATATATAGATTATATAAAAATATGAAAAATTAAATTAAGCAAATTATGTTAATTTGATAAAATTACAGTAACATGTCTTAAAGAATAGCAATAAAATTTTATTAGTAGAGAGAATATTGGACAAAAACTTGGGGAACTTGATATTATTTTAAACCTCAAATTATTGCCACGATCTTCTTTGATTGCTTATCTAACTCGGCGAAGCGAATTTATCCAAGAGAGAATCATCAAGTTCTGCAATATAAATCGCTATTTTTGGGCATGTACACTGTATGTTACTGCTCTTGCATAAAGTCACTCTAAATGTTTGTAAAACCTTGCGTTTTATCAGTTTGTGATTTCGATTATGTTATTTTTACAGATAAAGCATTTTCACCTGTGAAGAATTTCAAAGCAGTTGGGGTGAAATTGACGCACTTCTACAAAACGTATTTCAGTCTTAGGAATTAACATATATGCTTTTTTTCTAATGACGTCCATTGCATCCACTAAAGCATAGCACTTTTACGATCCCGTCTTAAACAATATCTATAAAACGGTATGCAAATGACATTATTATCGCGGAATAAACACAAACCCAGCAGAAAGCAATGACGTCATTTAAGAAGTTCGGCAAAACAATCTCGGGTATCTAATGATTTATATGGCTTTATTTATTTTATAATTGTTTTATCAGAAGCCATTCATTTATATTTTTTCAAAATTCGGAAAATGTTATTACACAGGGAAGAATAAAATTGCATGCTTTTAGATTTTTGATATGAATTAAGTAATTGCGTAGAAAATAAGTCACACAAATATTCTTTAAAATAAATTTTTGTAAAGAGAAAGTGTTGTGTCGTTTGTAAAGTTAAATTGCAATAAACTAAAAATCATTTAATTGATAAATAAAAACGAAATAAAGCCAAAACTACCGGGTTTTATAACAGACGATATTCTTGACCTCAGTAGCGAAGTAAGTAGAGCATTCTGTTCCCAAACCGGAGGTAGTGAGTTCTGTCCTTCTCAGAGGAAAAGAAAACCCGACATAAGTTTCCCCTTTTAAAAAATGTAGGTACTTCAGAAATTCTTCAAAGATGGCGGCACCAGCGTCTTTTTTTTCTAATTGGAGAATAGCAAAAAATAAAAGGAAGTGATGCTAGAAAAGTAATGCTAGAATAGCAAAAATTAAAAGCAAGCGATGCTAGAAATGTAATGCCTGCATAGCAAAAATTAAAAGCAAGTGATGCTAGAAAAGCAGAAATTAGTAGCAACTCATTGTAGAAATGTAATGATAGAATAGCAACAAAAAAAAGTATCTTTTGCTTATGAATTACTGCTAGAATAGCAGAAATGACAAGCAAGTGGTGGTCTTGATTGCTGCTAGGCCAGCAACATATTCAAGCAACATAAACTGGAATATGTGTGCTGGCCAAGCAGTAAAGTGTTCCAATACACACCATGACTTGCAGGTAATTATGGTGGAACCAGCAAATGTGTTATGGTTGTTTGTGCTATTTTACTTTGCTGGGATACAGCATTTAATGCTTATCTAGCGAACAAATATCAGCATGAATTTCGATCTGGGTCGCACAGATATGTTTGTCCTTTAGAATATAGACAGAGGAGAACTGTTTGTGTAAGTCTTTAAAACCTTCTGAGCGGATTAAACGTATTTTTCCGTTTCCCAAAGATAACTTAAATATGTTGTAGAAAAACATATTTTAAGCAGAATTGTATTTTAAAATGTATGTCAAATAATGGGTCATGGAGTGTATTTTAAAAACAAACAGGGAAACAAAATTTACATTAAGATTATTTTTATAAGCATTTTTATGAAAATGCAGGAAAGCCCTCAAGATGCTCGGAGGGTTAAAAGTATGATGATTTAGGATGATTTAGCCTTTTGTCAGATATCAGTGAAACTTGCTTCCTGCAGACAAATAACAAAAATATAAAAATAGACAAAGAGGAATAGTTAAAATTTGTACGAGTGTCCAGAGAGTAAGTTTCCCATAGCCCGTAAAAAGAAACAAACATAATTACATGGAAAGATTTATTGCAAAAGATACAGCATGTTCAGCTACTTCTCAACATAAGAACAACCGGAATTGTAACACTTCTCATAGCGTGGGATACGTTTTTGTAGTCCATTACTCTAGAAATCTTCTGCCTTGGAATGGTGTCAGCTTGTCACAGTTGACAACCCACATCTCATCACCCGTAACGGTCCTCGTTGCTATCACTGTGGTATCGCAGCAGAAAAGCGCAGTAAAGATCGGCGATGCATGAAATCATTACGAAACGCCTGTTGTTTCGAAAATTGTGCGATAAGTGGGTGTCGAAGAACCTTACACACAAACACAAAACCAAACGCATGGGAGTAGTATTGACTTTTCTGCAGCAATAACACGATGAAGGCAACGAGTACCTCAACAGGATCGTTACGGGTGATGAAACGTGGGTTGAAAACTGTGACAAGCTGACTCCATTCCAAGGCAGCAGATTTCTAGGATAATGGAAACCTCTGCTTGCTGCTGCTTTGACAGTAGAAACACGTCTTCTTTGCGCCTGATGAAGAAAGACTCAGAGTTTTCGAAAGGCCTAGCGCATTTAAAAGTTTTTGATGGTGTTTTAAGAAGTTCTTTTAATACCTATTCATTCACACCAGTTCCAACTTATTTGCTTTTACTTTCCGTTATCTTTCCGTATGATGCAATGTTATAAAGGGCACATGTTTTGCTTATTTTTCCGGGTTTTGAATCAATTTTAAAGGTATATTTAAGTATTTCACTATGTCGTTTGTTAATCATGGGTAACACAACAGCCTAATTTCAATTATTACAAGAGAGAAATGCCGGGAAATTGGAATTATTTTGTTTGCAATTCCTACCTATTTTTCCCATAAACTACAGCCACTTGATTGTAATGTCTTTGGGTCGTAGAAAACATACTACAGGACTTGTGCTAATGAATGGATGTTGTCACAACCTGGATAGACAATGACAATATATGTTGTAGCAGAAGTAACTGGAAATGCATTTTGTAAAGCTTTCACAACCATCAAATATCATTAAAAGTTTTGAAGTAACAGCCATTTATTCAATCAAGGAAAACGGATACAGTAAAATGAATTTTTTAACATATGTAACCAATAGACCACTTCATTCAACTGAACATGAATGAAGTGGAATTAATGAAACAGCTGAATTTACAGCAGCAAATGTGTTATCAGATGTATACGTAACAAGTTTATCTTCACATTCTCAAAATGTCCCATCCCAGGCCATTTTCCAAAGCTGCAGCTCATAAAAGCAATGTCTGTAGAAGAAATGGGAAATCTTGCATTTTAACAGTTTTTTTAGTAAAAGCTGAAATTGAAATTGCTCTAGCAAAAAAGGAATTAAAAGACCACACCCAGAAGAAAATAGCAGTTCAGAATCTGTTAATAATAAACTCATTTTATCTAGTACAAAAGATGATGGCAGTATTGATTATGATCATTACAAAAGACGTGTTAGATGTAAGAAATCAAGAAAGTGGGAAAAAACTTCCCTTCTATGGATCTGAAGTTAGTTGGCGACCTTGCCAATGATGAATTTCAAGTAAAAATTTTAAAGCGCATAAGGGACGCAGCAAATTTGCTCACTTAAGTGATGATTCCTATCCTATGACATTTGCTTATCAGATATTGTGTGTTAACTCTCACATCCAATTTCCACAGGTGGGTCAGAACGACAATTCACACAGCTGATTTTCTAAGTTGACTTTATCTACCCTATACATATAAAATCCTAATGAAACGAATTTATGAAACGACTTTGTGAAATGATTTTATGAAACCACCGATTAAACAACTGGTTATGTTTCACGGCGATTTCTCCTACAATATGGAATATTATGCAATGAAATTAATACCAAAAATCCGTATGGATCCGCAGATCTCAAAACTGGCATTAGAATTTTAAAATTTGAATTAGTTTTCGAGATATTGATTTTTTTCTAATTTTAAACAATTTTCTCTAAAAAAATGTCAAAATTTCATGTTTTAGAAAAGGTTATTATTTTAAACTAATTTGGCGACTAGTTTGGCATTCCTTAAATGGATGCTAAGAAATGTATCATGCTACTTTTAATCATAATTCAATTTACTTGAACATGTTTTCACCAAATCAGAAGATTCTGATAGAGAAATCAAGAACTCGGTATTTTTATGTTAGCGCGACGCAGGTGATAAATCGCCAAACATTTCTCTCGTCGCATTTTTTTTTTCATTATCATTTTATTTAAAATGCAAAACTTTCAATTAAAACTGGAACATTTAAAATTAATGGCTCTCACTACCTTCTTTTTTTAAAACAAAACGAAAAAAAAAAAGTATTAGGCACAGATGTCATATACGCACCGGGGTACTTAATTGACGCCAAAATGGCGTTATTTTGTCTGACATGGTAACCCGTCTATTGTTGCTTATTCATTAATAAATGTTTATTTACATTTATTTTCTTTTTATTTAAAAAAATATTATAAAGTGTTTTATTCTGTAGTTATCAATTAAACTTTTTTTTATTTATTGTTATTTCATTTTAAAAATAATAGAAAATAATTTAAAAATACATATGTAACTGGTATTCGAAAACGAGGTTTTTGCCAAATTGTCGTAAAGAAAAACGATGATATCTGTGCCAAATATTAAATAATGCAACAAATCACGACATTTAATTTCAACTTCAAAGCAATGTTTTAATGGTACTACTTAGTTATCGTCGACTAGTCGACCAATTTTGCCAAATTATATAAATCACCAAACCACTCTCCAAACTATACAAATTGACATAATTTTTATTTTAAATAAAGCAAGAACATATAAATTAGTATAACATTAATAAAAATACAAATAAAACGTCGAAATAAAAATAACTTGATGTCGTAAACACGAGTAATTTCCTTAAAGTCAAGTGAATGTGACATTTACGATCAAACCTTATTGGCATTTAATCTTATAGTTTAGCGATAGATTTTTGGTCGACGGGATAACCAAAAGTACCGTTTTAATTTACCGCTCGAAAAATAAAAAATTGCTAACCGGCGAGTTAAAAAAAGCTATTGGCGAGATTTGCACCTGGCTAACATAAAAGTACCAAGAATTCTTTGCGATCATGGCAACTTTTATGTAGTTTTATTCGAAAAAATAATTTTGATTTTTTAATCAAAATGGCAACCATTCATATGAAAAGCGAAGAGATCAGCCCGTAATTGTTTATGGCAGTTATATGACTTTGACTATTATAATATAAGTGAAATGATGGCGATAGAATAATATCTAACGACTTATCACCTGTGGATGGCTAATATTAAAGTACCAAAGTGGCCGCATGGAATGTAAAAAGCGAAGGGATCCGCTCGGAACTGTTGATGATAGTCACATGAGTTAGGCTATTATTATAGAGATTGTTTTCAATTCTAAAAACAGCGCTAAGAATAATATTTCCTTACTATTAAAAATTTATTTACACGTGAATATTAAAAACAGAAAAAAACTTGAAATTACTATTAAAGAGTACGTGATAAAAGCAGAAAAATATTGAAAATTATTTCTTGAAAATTGTATTTATACGTGAATATTAAAAGAGAAAGGAAACTTTAACATAATAAATACATTAATATGCGTTTAACCCTTTTAGGGGGAAGGTACTTCTATTCGTAAAATATTGTTCAAGCAAGTTACAGTTTTCTGATAAGTTGCATTTAAAAGTACATTTTTTTTCCTATTTAACAATTACTTATATTGTTATTAACATTTTCTAACAAAGTTAAAAAGTGTTTGTGCATTCGGTTTGTCTATCCGTCTGTCCACGCTCTAACTCCCGTAAATATACTCGGTTTTTCATGAAATTTATAAATGTTATTTAGGTTCACCAAATCATGTTTGGTATTGTATAAGAAGTATGTAGGATTAATAGTTCAATTACAGGGGCCCTCAAAAGTATTCCATTACATTATTTGTGTATGGGGAAAAATTGTTTAATGGAAAGAGTAATTTAATGAAATTACGCTATTTCAAATACATTGAAACTGATATAAATCACTGAATTTCACTACGATCACGTTAGAACAGAGCGTTCATGGTATGTTTTATTAATTTACAGGGGCACACAAAAAAAATCGGTTACAATACTGTCTTTGAGTAATAATTGCTGGTGTGTACGGTTTAAAATTCGGTATACGATTTTAAATTTAATTAATTTTTTGTATGCTACTCGTCATATGTAAATTCTATACCTCATATAGAAGGGCTGCACAAAGGTATTCACGTACCATTCTCCTTATTAGAGAAAATTGCTGAAGGGAAATTTTCAACTGAAGTATATGTATCTCTTGAGTGAACTAAATTTTGGCATGCATGTAGTTAATAGATACAAATATGTATATCCTATACAGGGCTGCTAAAAAATTCGGTTAATTTTCTGATTGTAGATGGGAACAGCCGATATTGGGTTTTGAAATGTTTTATGCGTTTCTATAGGGTTGAATTAGACGTAATTTTTTAATTTTTTAAATGATGCAGTTTTGTTACATTATTCTGAATGAGTTTGAAAGTGCTTCATAATCTATTCTTGACGCATGATTTTTTTTTCATGTTTTATGTACAAACGGGTTATTCTTTCATAACTGGGTTGCACCTGACAGAGATAGTATAAATTAAATACATGCTTATAAATTCTTTTTAAAATCAATTAAAATGTAGTAAATTTAGATGTAGTTTTTAAACAATTTGCATTTGAAAGTATATTTTTTCTCTATTCGACAGCGCAAAAATTTAAATGTGCAAAGTCTGGAAGTTCAAAAAAAATGAAGCAAAAGGGAAATTTATTGCGCAATTCAATGCCGCCGTCAAAATGACGTCATAACAATGACGTCAAACATTACTCACGGACATATTTCCGGAGTATAATGTAGAAATGCAATTCCCCACTTTTAGTAAACAGAGATTTTTAAACCTTCAGTAAAAAAATTACAGAAATATAATGCCCTAGATTTTAGTCTCAACTGTATGAAAAGACAGTTTTGACATCCTGAGTGCAAGAAGTTAAGACTTTAGAGTACAAAAGCTTTTGTATTTGCAATTTGTAGACGCCACATGCTAAGCTACGTACACATGCTGACATGGGGAAAGGAAAAGCAGTTTTGAAGTTTTAGGGCGACATCTGGAAATATCCAGACATATTTTAGTGAAAGAGTTACTTACAATAATGTTTTTCGTGAATGTAAGTGAAATACTTCGATGCGGCTAAAGGGATTAAAATACTAAGAAGTATGCCTTTAAAGCTGTCAAATAAAATTGATACAGTATCATTCTTTTAGCAAATACTATGATTTTTAGAGACTATTCTAGATATTTAATAATATTAATATATTATCAGAGTGCATGCAAACGAAGAATTTCATTTAAATCTAGCATTAGTTGTTTTGTCATTGTCATGTTAATTAAAAATTGATTTTACGTAAAAACTTTTTTTTTTCGTGTATCTCGTTTTTTTAAGACAGACAATTTAGAATTTTATTATACATTTTTAAAATTATATGCTCGATATGTTTTTTATTTATAATGTTTCTTAGTGCATGAACTAAAAGAAAGTTCACCATAAGAATATTTTTTCCAATTATGGGACGATATGTGAATTATGGTAATGCAAAATATGAGAAATATCTAGTATTGTTTCTTGGACTAGTTCTAAAATCTTTATATACAGAAGTACAGTAAAAGTTTTAATTCACTGCCTGAATGTGTGCGTGAGGATTATTTTCATTTTAAATTAATTTAAATTGGGTCATTAGATTTTTTCATGTTTTTCAAAATTTTTTTTTCAGAATTCTCTTTATATTTACCAGTTTATTTACCATAATACTAATTTTTAATTATTACTAATTAATAAAATCGAAATATCAATTTAGTATGGTTGATCCATTCATAAATTAAAATTTAATTAATTAATTAATTTATTTATTTATTTATTTATTTTTTTTCATGTCAAGTTATTTTTATAAAAATTGCCGCGAACCTTTTTGGATACTTTAATAACAATATTGAAACTTGTGCTCTTTTTCAATGTTTATGTTATTTTCAACCTGTACATTCACTAATAAAACTATTTTAATCTTAATAATGGACCGAGATATGATTATTAGAAAGTAAGTTTTAAAGTAAACTTTTAAATGTGATAACTGTTATTTGCTCGAAATATCCCATGTTCCCAAGCGAATGTATTTATTGATTGAAGTCGGTCTTTCTCCTCTTAAAATGTAAATTACTAACATATATTCTCTTAATTTGATAGAATTCATTAAAGTATGTTTGCGTGGGCATTGAATTAAATTGCATATGTATATGTATATATACTTATATATGTGTGCGTGAAATCTTATCATCTTAACACAGTGTAGCTACATATTGGTGAAAATGAGATATCTGTCTGAATTAAAAGTAAAATTATATTACAGCTAAGCGTCCAATAAGATATTTCATAATCGCTCTTCTAATAAACACTAATATTAAATTTTATGAACATTAATTTATTAAAAATGTAGTCTGTTTTATATATTTTTATTACTATTACTGCTTTATGTATTGACTTTAGAATCTTACCCTTTTTTAACCCATTAACCGCCAAAACTCTCATACTGACATTTTCAACATTTTAGCTGAACGTCGCTTGCGCGCACCACAAAATCTGAACGATAATATTCGCTTTATATGATCTTAAAATTTTATGTATTTAAGTAAGGACATATTTTTAATTGAAAAATAGCGGTGTTGTTGTAAATAATTTAATTATGTGCGCAAATTTTGGCCGTTGTGTGAATGCAACATCAGCGGGTAATGGGTTAATTATTACTTTAAATAAGTAGTTCATATACACGCACTAAACCCTTTGAAATGTGTTACTAAATCTATTATTGTATGTTAGTACACCTATTACAACTTGATTAACATTAATTTAATTAAAAATATAGTCTGGTTTATATATTTTTATTACTATTACTGCTTTATGTATTGACTTTAGAATCTTACACTTTTTTAATTTTTACTTTAAATAAATAGTTCGCATAAAAGCACTAAACACTTTTAAATATGTTAGTAAACCTATTACTGTATGTTAGTACACCTATTACTACTTGATCAACATTAATTTAATTAAAAATACAGTCTGATTTAGATATTTTTATTACTATTACTGCTTCATGTATTGGCGTAAGACTTTACTTTAAGACGGTACTTTAAATAAATAGTTCGCACAAAAAAAAAAAAAAAAAAAAAAAAAAAAAAAGCTAAACATTTTGAAATATGTGTTACTGTATAAACCTATTACTGTATGTTAGTAAATATTACTACTTGATAACCATTAATTTAATTAAAAATATAGCCTGATTTATATATTTTTATTAGTATTACTGCTTCATGTATTGACTTTAGAATCTTACCTTTTTATCATTATTACTTTAAATAAATAGTTTGTATAAAAATACTAAACACTTTGAAATATGTTAGTAAACCTACCACTGTATGTTAGTAAACCTATTACTACTTGATCAACATTAACTTAATAAAAAATATAGCCTGGTTTATATATTTTTATTACTATTACTCTTTCGTGTATTGACTTTAGAATCTTACCCTTTTATCATTATTACTTTAAATAAATAGTTAGCGTAAAAAACACTAAACATTTTTAAATATCTTAGGAAACCTATTACTAAAGACATTTCTTTAGAGGGAACTTTTTTTCTACGTTAAAAGTTTGGTTTTAGAGAAAAAATCCAGTGGATATAAAAATTTGCTTGGGTACTACGATATTCCCCATATAACTAAAATGTAGAAGAGATACTATTTATAAAAATATGCATGAAAATCACTTATAAGGAAACAAACTAAGCTATAAAATGTTATAAAAATTATAAAAGTACCTTTATCTAGATTAACGTATGTTTCATCGCACAAATGGCGACATTTTCAAAATCATTCTTGATAAAAATATTTTCCAATTTTTTTTTTTTTTTTTTTTTTTTTTTTTTTTTTTTTTTTTTTTTAAACAAGAGCTTGTCAAATAATGTCACGAGACTTCATGCATAATGGAAATCCGTGCAAACATAAAATAAGATGAAACTGGATACTTGTGAGCGTGAATGGAACAATCAGGGCAGTGTTATAGTTAAATACATTCGTTTGAATAAAAAGTAAATCAAAAATGTTTTCCAACATGTTCAGACTCAGATGCATAACTATCCTCTATTCAAAAAGCTGAAAGTAAAATTACTGTCAGATTTAAAGAAGATAATAAAATTTGAATGTGTTGTAACCTATATGTGTATAATTTTATACATAGTCACACTTTTATGCTAATAGTAGTGAAATTTATTTTTTAAACGTAATTTTCTTTTATTTCATTCAAGGGAACTTAAAATCAAATAAAAGATAGGACCCAGATGAAAATAAAGTCTGAAGTAACTTTAATTCAGAACATTCAGAAGATGTCCCATAATAGAAGTTTCCTTGCGGGATAACACAGGTAAAACTTTAAATTTGTATATGACTATTAAATATGAAAAACAAATGCAATTACAATTCATAACGGATATATTTTTTTAAATTTAAAAATAAAAAAGTATTGAAATGCACGAAACCGCAAATAATATTGGAACACAGATTCTAGAAAATAGAAATACAGAAGCAATTCGTAAAATAATTACAAAAATGATTAATGACTAGCTGAAAGACCTGGCGTTGCCCGGGGTTTTAAACATGTTTGAATAGAAAAATCAATTTTAAAATTAAGCACCGTACGGACTATGAATCTCGCGCAAATATGCTTTCTTTGTTAATATATTGAAAGTCTTGAGAATTTTTTTCTTTTATACTAGTATTAAAAAAAATCTCTCTCAAGCCTAAATAAATATAGACTTGATTCTTGAAAAATAATTGAAAAAGAAATGTATATTCATGATAAGCCCTTCATGATCTCACTTTTACTTATAAAACACATGCATTAACCATATATTTGTTTTAAATATCAGGTCATACGTGAATTAACCCATATTATTCAAAACTAAAAAGAAATATCGAATCTAGTATTTGTCAAGAATTAAATAAAAATCATGCACTCGTGACATCATAATTCGCTTTTATATTTTAACAGAATAATAAAGGTACTATAATTTGTTACTTGTGCTATAGCCAGTATAACACGTCAGGACACATTGCCATTATCATTATTTTTTACGCGTGAATGTTTCGCTACGTACTTGCGCTATAGCCAGTATAACACATCGGGACACATTGCCCTTATCATTATTTTTTACGTGTGAAGGTTTCGCTACGTACTTGTGCTATAGCCAGTATGACACGTCAGGACACATTGCCGTTATCATTATTTTTTACGCGTGAAGGTTTCGCTATGACACTCCATTGTGAAATTTGGTAATTTTTGAAATTCAATATTTGAAAAATGGCATAATCATAATATTTGAAATTTTTATATAGAAAAATACAATTTTTTATCTTTCTAACGCAATTTGTCTAACAATTTTCTGACAAATACGTTTCGTGCTATTACTTTTTCCCGTGACTTCAAATGTTTCATTTTCCGACATTAATCTGTGGCAACGATTGGCGAAAAGGCCAGTCGTCAACAACGCGTAGACGAAGGGGATGTTTATTAAAGGGGATGTGATAAATATAGCTATCATACACTGTTCAAAGTTTTGTGGTAGGTTGAACCAAGTTTTAGTTTTTCAGTAGCTGTAACGAGAGAATCCTAAAATCTCGTTCGAATATTTTGAGATCCGGTTGAACCATAGCTCCAAATACTGGAACATGATTTCACCATCTTATGGTTACAGCTATTACAGCACCAAAATTTGATTAAATCCACCACAAAATTTGTAACAGTTTATGAAGATGTGCCTTCTAAAAACATTAGAGCAAATCAATCAATAATATTTTTTTTAGTATATTAATAAAATAAAAAAGGGTAAAATAAAATCAAATATGGCTAATTAAGGCAATAGTTAAAACAACCGCATTGTATAATAGATTTTAGCTTTTACATTACTGGGGAATGAAATGTGATTGACATGAATACTGGAATAACACCCAAGTTGAATATCAATTATTGGATAGTTGAATATATTTTTGTAAAGTAAATTAACCTCTCATGATCACTGTTGCATTACAAAACTTTTCATTCAGAAGTTTTATTACAAAACATTACAACAATGAAAATTAGATCATACTAGTATGTTGTAGCCATCACAAAACTTTCTAAATTCAAAAATTAAAAATTCAATTAATAAATTAAAATGTTACAAATTTAGATTTTAAAAATAGTGAAATATACGTTTAGCATTTAGTATTCCAATAATGCAAATAGTAGATGATGCAAATAAAATTTCAATTAGATATTGCAAATAAAACCCATTAACTTATGTTTGATATAAATTTGTGATATAAAATAAAATATTAAATTCAGCTTATTTTTCAGAATTTGCGAATAAAATTGTAATATTACAAATAAAGTAATTTGTTTAAGTGTACCTAATTCACTACCACAGCAGATTTGTATAATTTTGTACCGTTTAAGATGTAATCTAAATTAGGTTCTCAATCCCAGGCATAAAGATATAAGTGGTGTCTTATGCTTCAAAGGGACTTTGGGGCAAGAAAGAAATGTGGGAAATCTCCAGAAGGCTGTTTTGTAAGTCACAAAGTGTTCTTAATATTAGTTATACAGATTCTTAATATTAGTCAATTGCTAAAAAAAGTTAATAATAAGTTAAAAAGACTATTTCAGTGTAATGAAAAACACAATCGTGAAAATATCAAAAGTGGAAACTAAGTAGTTAAGGGGAAAATATGTAATCTCATTTTTTCTGTGTCCAAAGATATGAACTACAGATTCACAGATATTTTAGCTTCTGTTCACAAGTAGATGTTTTTACTTTTTGAACAAATTTTAAACTTTTGAAGGAAAATAAAGTTACTTTAAAAATACGGTACATGGGACGCCATTTTATTATAACGGCATAAATTAAGAAATATTGCTCTATAACATTTTCTTCGATATATCTATGACTTCAGTATTATTTATAGGGTAGCTTGGGGTAATTTTCAGACAGAGGAATGCGGAGTAATTAACAGACAGCAGTGATGCACCCTAATCGGAATCTGACTAAAATAGTTTTCATTTTAGTTAAATCAACTATTTTTCTATTTCAATTTGTATTTCTTAGTAATTAGCAGCTTACTCTCTCTTGTAGAAAATTGGTTTCCCAAATGCTATACAAAAAATTACTATTTAACTTTTTGCTTCACTGATTTCAAATTTCACTTTCTTGTGTGTGACAAATGCTATTTCGTTTTTGGATACTAGGGTATGTGGTCTTTTTGGAAACAAACGAAATAACGTTATTTGTATGTCCATCTAAGAAAAAATTGAATTTTAAAGAAAATGCAGTTTTTAAGAAACGTCGGGGTAATTATCAGGCAGCTTTAGGAGTAATTTTCAGAGACTAATATGTGTTACAAAATGTGTTTTGATTGATCCTCCATGATAAAATAATTGTTTGCGAGTGATTTAAAATTTGTTGTATATTAAAATATAACTTCAAAAGGCCATCTGTAAATTAAAATGAAAATACTGGCTGGAGTTTAAGCTAAACTGGGAGATTTATGATGAAAGAGATTTATGAAAAAAGTGCGAGATGTCATTTCAGAATCAAACATATAATATATGCTATATATTATGACCAAACATTCTATCTGGGATAGGTACAAAAGATGTTCCACAAAGATGACTATGAGAAAAATCTGTTGGAAGTTGAAATGAAATTTTTAAACTGGCTTGGTTATGATCGATATTGGTGGCAAAAAAAAGATAAAGAAGAAATTGTTGCCACGTCCTTTTTTTGGACCTATTAAGACTAAGCCTGTTGATTCTTTCCATGTTAAAACTATTGAAGATGTGAAAGAATTGTAAAATAATATTAAAAATTTTTACAGTGATATCTTTACTGTCAAAGAAAAATAAAATGGTTAGACCTGTCGAAATTAGCTCTGTGTAAAAATTTTATAGTAGTGTGAGAAAGCAGGTTATGATACTAAAATACTTATATAATTATTTATTTTTATTTATTTTTTTAATCGAAATTGGTGTCAGTTTTATGTTATTATTTAATGTTGATTTTTATTTAACCATCAGAACTGTTTAAAAAGTCTGGAATTCTTTACTGACTCACATAAATTTATGTAAAACAGAAATAGCTATAGTATCCATGTGTGAAAAGGTACTATATAACTTACTTTTATTCGCGAAAATATAAATGGATTTCAGGTGTACAGTTAAAATTGCGTTTTCATGCCTTTTTTCTGTATTCAGAATGGTCTAATAAATACCCCATTTTGTGTCATACAATTTACAATGGTGTCTCTTAATTACCGTAGTGGGTGTTCAAATCTGACCCATAAATAGCTGTCTGGAAATTACCCTTTAGGTGTCTGGAAATTACCCCAAACCACAGAGTAATTATCAGACAGGATTTTATTAATTTTATTTTTTATTATTAATGCTAATTAGCTAAAAATGCTTCAAACTAATCATCAGGCATGTGATGATTTTACCAAGAAAAAGTTAAAAGAAATAGTAATTGGTTCCTGAGTAATTGCAAAAGTTTTGTTTTTGTCTGAAAATTACCCCAGGCTACCCTACTATCTTTACTATGTTTATTATGCATATTGCGACTATTATTTTCGCATGATGGTCATATTAAGGATGGAGATGACATTGAGCAGCCAGGAAATGACCGTATTTAAAGCAGTACGAAAAACTCTGTAGTTTCTTAACCAATGAATGAAACCCAATTTTTTTTCTTTACTTTCACACATTTTTACGGTTTGATAAAATATTCAAATACAGGTATATTTAGTAATGTTAATTAAATCATAATGACATAAGTGGCTTTTGAAAAACATGAATATTGAAGTATGAGTTATACGATTTTACAAATTCTACTGCAGATATATGTTTAATGTTTCGTGCTTTGTTACTTATAATATTATATTTTACACCGAAATTAATTTGAAAGTATATTCAAATTCTTCAGCATAATCAATGGCTTTTTTACTCATATATTCACTAAATTTCACCAAAAAATGCATACTTATTTTTTCAATCCACAATTTTCTGTGTCTAAAATCGGACTAAATTGGGGTTCAGCATAAAAAAACACATGTAAACTAAGAATATGCATAATTTAAAGGTTTTGTGATAATTAGATTTTAAATGAGAGTGCACGCAATACCTAAAAATCAATTTTTATAAAAGCGGCTTCAAAATTGGCTTGTAATATTTTGAGACATTAATTTGTTTTGTAGTTTTTAGCGCCATTTGTTTAATGTTGGCAACTGAAGTACTCCCTTTCTTCATAAGGTAAACAAAAAATAGTTTCGAAATAGTAGACTATTATATCTTTTTGATGCCATTTTCCCATAATAACTGAAAAAAGTGTAATTATAATACGTCTTATTTTGGAAAAATATAAGTGAATGATTTCTGATTCTGATTGCTATTATAAACTATATTTAATTTTAAGTATCTATATTTATGCTACAAATAAATGAAGGCATATTAATCATTAGATAGCCGATTTTTTTTCGTCGAGTTTCTTGTATGACGACATCGCTTTTTGCTGGAATTGTGTACTATTCCCCGATAGTGACGTTCTATGCATACTTTTCTGTAGATGTTGTTTAAGACCGGATTGTGAATGTGGAATTCTCCAGCAGATGCGAATGACATCATTTTATATAAAAGTGTGTGTTTTAAGTCTTAAAAATGAAACATGTTTTGTACTATCTATCTATATATGTATATATGCATATATTATTTTACTACTAAATTCTGAAAATTCAGAATTCCTGTTTTCTAGTTGTATTATTATTGCCAAGGGGCAAATGAAGTTTCATAGAGCTTCTGATTTCAACGCAAATGCGCTCGTTAAAGAGGTGTTCGGTTTGACAACGAAGATCAACTCACTTGTTTACATTTTTTTCATCTAGGTGGCGCTGATCTATTAATCAAACTTCGGGAGCGTCGAGTGATCATACATCTAATGAAATGGGAGGCCATTTGGAATGCGATATTTTAAGGAATCGACTCGAAAATGAGGTGAAAAAGAACAATAGGGATGAGATCTCCCAGTTATGATTACGTTGTCAAAATTTCTGAAATTTTAGATAGCCACACCAATATATTTTCATCGCAAAATATTCGTTTTAATTAAAAACCATAAAAGTCGATGAAACTTAATCTGTAGCATTAGAAACAGCAAAACGTTTAGAACAACAATGAGAACCACAAATGGGTCCACACAGGCGAGAAAAATCAAACAATTTTATTTGGATAAGTCTTTGCCTTCACAGACGATGGCATGTAACATGTCGGAGTTTGTTCACAACAATAATTGATGGCATGACCATAAAGCTGAATCTTACATTTAATTTTATTTTCTAAATCATAGCTGATTCGACGTATATACCTTGAATTTTAAATACCCTAACAGATAAACCCCATTGAGGTGTATTTGAACGAACGCAAGATTTTTTTTATGACTATCCTGTACTTGAAAGAGTATCATTTTTTTTTTTTTTTTTCAGAAAGCAATTTCATTGTAATAATTGTGACTAGATTTACGTTTTCAAATGTAGGCAACTCAAAAAGTAAGATGGGAATCTTTCCCAATGGATATATGTATAATATTTCAAACGAATATATAAAGATGCATAATAGTAAAACATTTTGCAATAAGCTTGTTAAACATTAACCCTCAACTGCGTTACCAGGGTTGGCTGGATTTATCCATTAAAGAAAAAATCCATACTTTTTTTTTTCTTTTTGATAAATCCACTTAAAGCCGTAGATTTTTGGAGAAAATATAAATATATAAGTATCTGATAAATAAGATGAAAGGAAAGAAAGCTGGAAAAGAATGTGAACCATTATGGTATACAGTATAATATAAATTCAGCAGACAAAGACAAGCAAATTTTATGATTCAATTTATTTATGAAAATGAAATAATTTGAATTTTTAATTTTGTTGAATAAGGAAAAAAAAAAGTTATTTTAAAATAAAATTAAAGAAACAGTTGCCTTAAACAAATAAATGATTATAAAGTGTAATGTTTAAAAATGAACATAAATCAGTTTCAATACTTAGTATAAGATAGGAATCTATAATTAATTCAATCTTAACAATATTTTTGTTTTTTGATTGCTACTGCACATATGCTTATAAATAAACAGATTTTAATGAAAGAAGGAAATACAAAAAATGTCACAAATCTTTTCGTTCTGTTCTATAGTATCGATATATTTTAACCAGTTTCTCAGTTTTGTCAGTTCCTAAACGATTCCTTACTTTACTCCAAACAAAACCGTAAGTGGAATAGATTCTTTAAATTGATACAGAACTGAGTTGACAGCCATGTAGTTTTATAAAAAAGTCACAAAATTCTTCAACTTCAGGTACATTAATGTTTTTATTAATTGATTTTCCCTTAATGAAGTGCCACCCCTGTTTTGCAGAAAAATTTTCAATAACTAAATTTGAAAATATAGTGGCTGAAAAAAAATCACTCTCCTTTTGTTTCAGTTTTAAAACATAAGGTAGAAAATTCGGATATATGTCAGTAAGCCACTACTCTGCCATATCTTCTTGATCAGAAGTTAGTCTTTTTCCAAAATACTTTGGATCACTCATATTTGCTAGGAAAGGAAATGGTTCCATGTTTTCAGAAAACCTCTTTTTCAACATAGGTAAATAACTGCTAAGAAACGGGTTTTCTAAAATATCTAACCATACCTCAACAGCTGTAGACAATGTGGCTTTATCATCTTGCAAAGTATCTAAGCCCTTACTTATAACTTCAAATTGTTTACACAAATTCAAGGCTTCTGAATACAGGCTAACATTCATTAGATACTTTCCTATTTCCTTGTTGAAATCTTCAATGTGTTCTAAGATTATTTCAACGTATTTGTGATAATTTCTCAAAAAAGTTTTCAACCATTCTTTTTGTGAGTTCCATCTAATTTCATTTGGAATTTGGGCATCATACAGTTTTTATTCTTTAACCAACCATGTGCATTTTGTTTATTTCTGAAGTATTTTTGAATTCAACTATATGATTCATTAAATTAGCTGGAGTTATGTACTTTGCACATAAATTAACTAGTATGTTGTGGCTATCACAAAACTTTCTTCTATCTCATACTTGTCAATACTTCAAAATTCATTATCACAGTGCGTCTATGCTCATCATGAGGATTCTAAAAAGATGAAATTCCGTGCATTAGTTCTTGAGATATTACTGTTCCTGAAATCATGTAAATCCATCAAAATGCAGCGTAGCAGCGCCACCTATTGGGTGATTTACACCAGAACCTAATTATCATCAACTTATGTCAATGTCTAACTGAATATGAAGTTTGGGTAAAATCCGTGCATTAGTTCTTGAGATGGAGCTATTGCGCAAATCATGACAAATGCAGCATAACAGTGCCACCTGTTGAGCGATTTACACAACCAAATAATCAGCATCAACGTTTATCAAGGTGTACTTGAATCTGAAGTTTGAGGAAAATTCGTGCATTAGTTCTTGAGATAGAGCTATTGAGGAAATAGAGCAAAATGCAGCACAGCAGCGCCACCTATTGGGCGATGTTCACCAAGTCATAGTCAGCATCATTTCATATCAAAGAGTAACTGAATCTGAAGTTTGATGAAAATGTGTCCATTAGTTCTTGAGATAGAGCTATTGCAGAAATCGTAAAAAAGTCTCTATAGCAGCGCCACCTATTGAGCGATTTACACCAAAATGTACAAAATGTCAATTCATATCAAGGATTAACTGATTCTGAAGTTTGGTGAAAATTGTTGCATTCGTTCTTGAGATACAGCTATAATGAAAATTCGGAAAAGTGCAGCATAGCAGCGCCACATGTTGAGCGATTTGCACTAAAACGCAAACAGCACTAATTCATATCAAAGTATACTTGAATCTGAAGTTTGTTGAAAATCCAAGCATTAGTTGTTGAGATAGAGTTATTGCGGAAATTGTAAAAAATGCAGTATAGCAGCGCCACCTGTTGAGCGATTTACACCAAAATGTACAAAACTTCAATTCATGTCAAGGACAACTGAATCTGAAGTTTGATGAAAATCCGTGCATTAGTTCTGGAGATTGAGCTATTGCGGAAATCGTGAAAAAGGCGGCATAGCAGCGCCACCTGTTGAGCGATTTACACCAAAAACTAATCAGCACCAATTTATATCAGGGACTAACTGAATATAAATTTTTATTAAATTCCGTGCATTAGTTCTTGAGATAGAGCGCCCACAAAATTTGTGTCACATACAGACAGACAAACAGATTCACAGACTCACAGACAGACATTTTGTAAAAACATGTTTTTCGGGTTCTCTGACCCCTAAAACGTGTAAATCCGTCGGAAACCGAAAGTCGAAAATTTTCACGAATCCAATACTTTCTTCTTGTAAAGATAGAAGAAAGTAAAAATATGAGAATTCAGGGTGATTTATTTGACTTTAAATTATTTCGCATAGCGGTCATTTTATTTTCATTATTCGAACAAACAGCAAAAATATCTTTCCAAAATTTTTCTTGAATTTTCTTTATTGCCGTTTCTGCAAAATCCGAACAAAATTCTGCGGTTTTTTTCTGCTCCACAATCAACAGTTTAAAAAAGGTAGGAATTCTTACTTGTATGAATGCAACATGTGTAGATGTTGTCATTGCTTATGTTTGACAAGCCATCTAATATTAGCGTTTGACTTGTTTCGATTGAAATTTCTGATTTTAATTTGTTCTCATGTTCATCATATGCATCCAACAACAATTTTTCAGACAAATCTTGAATCATTTTTTTAAATTCTACACTATCTGCAACAAACGCAATATTATTTGCATAAAAGAAATTGGAAATCTTTTTATCAAGCATTGACTTTTGAATGGCAGTAGTTTTGATTCCATATGATAAAATTGATGTTTGATCTCTAATTTTAGAGGTAGAGGAAAATATTTCTTGCTTAGGAGAAACAAGTTTACTTGTACTTGTAGATGTATTTGAAGAAATATCAATATTAGGACTAGCTTTAGTTATTGTTAATGAAGGTTCTCTTCACTGCTTAAGAGTATTTTCATCACTCATATGAGAAGAATATAATTTAATTCTTTTACATTTTTGTAGATATTGTTTTATCCTTTCTATCCTTTTGCTGATAGTAGTACCACAATATTTGCACTTCACTTTCGTTCCAGAATCAATAACCTCACCCCACTCTGGTGCTGGTATTCTTCCACTTCCAAATGGCATAGTGATCCAATACATTTTTTTAACAACATAATTCTTCTTATTGCTCCAACCTTAACACATGCTTTGTAAATTCAAGCAAAAATTTGTAAAGTTACTATTGAGGAAAAATATTCTGCTTCCAGTATTAATATAACGGACATTTGACTATAACACATTCACAAATAAAATTTTTGACTATGGTAAGCTATTACCGATTTCACTGCAACTCATTCCCAGACTGTACTGAGACTGACCACAAGTATGAAACTGATAATAGCATTAGCACTAGCACCTGCCTTTTACTACCAATCATTTTAAAGAACCACTTTTAAAACAGGTTTGCAAAGGAATAGAAGAATGCAGGTGGCAGTTTGGGTAAGCAGACGCATCTGCCAATGCAGGTGGTACAAGAATGGAAAAAATAAAAGAAAAACTGCTGGGTGGTTAGTGTTGTATCATAGGATGAATGGAGACTTAGAGAAAATATTTGATTTCTAATTGAAAGAAATATAAATTTCTATTAGCAAGGCTTATGGGAATAACTAGTTACACATTTAATTAAGGCAAAAAATTACTTATATTCATATAAGATGATTTCCAAAGAATAAAAAAATATTATGAGTTTTTTATTCATTGGATGGAATAAAAATAATTATTTGTTGCATTTTATTATTTTACTTTACTTATTTTTCTCTCTGTATTTTTTCTTTTAACTCTGTTTTTTTTTTTTAATCACACAATATAAATATTTTTACGTTAAATAGGAGATAGGATCCCAGCAAAAATTCCTGCACAGACCTCTGAAGATAATCTAAAATAATTTTGGTATCTAAAAATAACAAATATTACATTTTGTGCAGCAAATAATAAAAAGTCCAAAATCTCCAAACAACATCCAATTTCCTCCGGTTAAAACCAATGAAATCCACCTGATAGAATTTTTTAATTTTCTATGGATTTAATTACAACCCTGATGTTATCACTATACTTCCCGAACCTTTATTTAAACAGAACATCGAAGTATTGAAGGTAGAATAGAAGAAATTAGCGTCAAGACTCTGAAATCATACCATGGTAGTTTTCGGAACAAGTATATATGAGGTCCAGATAAAATGAAAATCACTAGATATCATGCAGGGGCTGAAGAAAGGACATCTCGACCTCACCGATGTTTGCTCATATTAAAGACATCTCCTGCTTATATTGATGTCCGTGAATTATAATCAAACGCCTTTATGTGACTTCATATTAGCACCGTGCACCTAAGCACATGTGACATTTCGACAGTTAGAACGTAACATATTTAGCATGGTGTTTATACTTATGTAATTTGTTTATAAAAAGATACGCTTAATTTTTTTTTCTCATTTATAATTTTAGTTTATATATAACAAAAAATATTCTTGTACATAGATAAATTTAATTAGTGCGACTGCTTATTTTTATTTAGTTCTGCCCAAGTGTTTAAGAATATACTTCCGTTTGGTGCATTTTTCTGAAACCGTTTTCAAGATAACTTCTTCAAATTTTATACAAAGGTTAAAAGCGCCATTTAATAATAATAATATGAGGCATTTTTCTTTTAGATCAAAAAGGGAGGCTTTTATAAAATTAGTTACTGTAACATTTAAATTTCATATGTGAAAATTAATATATTCCTAGATAAGCCTTTTTACTTGTTAGCTTTAACAGATTTCATAAATACTAAATATATAAATATTACATTTTGTATAAAACTTTTAAAAAAATGTGTATGCATATGTTGTTTATACAGAACGTTAAGGATATACTTAGTAAATTAAATATATTGAAACTATATAAATTATGTATATTTGGAACTGTCTGTTTTTTTTAAATACGAAATTTAAAATTAAAAAAATTGAAGTATTTTATGTCTTAATGACTTTCTGCCTGTTAATGAATTTCTGCTTGTTAATCACGTCCACATTAAACAAAAAAAACTTTTTTTCAAGTTATTTTTCGAACGAAATATTGACCGAATGACTTCTCGTTTCGTATTTAAAAGTAAAATTCACAGAAAAACAAAATTATTTGCCAAAATTGGATGTTCACACCGAAAATTTCAATGTTTCATACAGTTTCTCTATGAAGGCATCCTTTAACGTTCTTTAATTAAAATACATTGAAAGAAGACAAAACTTACAGTCAAATGGCTATTTTTGTTTTCTCTACAACTTTTATACCAGGAGTAATGGCTAGCGTATGTAATTTTTGGTGGTATTGAGCGTTACATATTTTATACTAAAGTACAACATAGAAAACTTACGAGTAGATTGCTGTGTGGGTTACCATTCCTAAGCAAGAAGTTTGAATATTACTATGACTATTATACACAGTTCTTGTTATCTTTCTTTTTGGAAAATTAGCTATCTTTCAGCTTAGTTGAAGAGTTGTATCCCCGGTAGCGCAGAATACACTCTAAACTGAAATGTCTGAAATTCAGACATTTAAGTGTCTGAAACGCAGTGTTCAATTTTCAGACGTTTTAAAAGGTCTTAAAATTTTCAGACACTTCTTGAGTCTGAATTTCAAACACTTAAGTGTCTGAAACACGAGTGTTCAATTTTAAGACGTTTTAAAGTGTCTTAAATTTTTCAGACACTTCTTACGTCTGAATTTCAGACATTTCAAATGTCTTAATTGCGGCCATCTTTGAGCCTTTTTCTTTTTTTTTTAGCCAATATGAAGGCATCTTTGACCAGTTTCTTTCTAAGCCATATACGCAGCCATGTTTGACCACATTGAATCATTTTTTATAAATGGGAATAATTTGTTACCATACAGCAGAACTGATTGCAGCGTGGGAAAACTGGGATGCTTCTCTGCCCCCTGATTTTAGGGTACCCCAAATTGGGTATGAAATTTTCATAAAGCTGATATTTTAAATCAGTTTTGACCTTATGAGGATTGTAATCAGTATTTTGTAGTTTTAGAATAGGATAATATATATATTTTTTTTTCACCGAAATATGCATGTATGTGTTATCATATATGCCCTACGGCATCAAAAATATTTATTACTTTTAGTGAGAACTTCAAATTGCTTCTAGTCTAAAGACCTAGTATGAACCTAGTAAGACCTCCATTGCCTTCATATACTGTTACAAAAAAAATAAGCCTATTCGATGCCGTCAAATACATATTTGGATAAATATATCATTTTCTTTAGCCTAATCATGTTCCAAAAGTGCAAAATATTTATTAAAATAAGTGTAAGATCAAAACGAATTTAAAATATCAGCTTTATGAAAATTTCGTACCAAATTTAGGGGCCCGTAAAGCTAAAGGCCCATAGAAACAGCCCAGTTTGCCCATGCTGCAATCAACTCTGCTTTATGGTAGCAAATTACTCCCAAATATAAAAAATGATTCACTCCATTATTTATTAATCAATATTTATTATTAATCAATATTATGAATTTCTAGAGTAGAATAAGGTTAAAAACAAATATATTTTTCTTAATACAGTAAAACCTCTCAATAGCGGGCCCCTCGGAACCGTGGAATTTGTCCGACGTTCGGAGGTGTCTGCTTTTCTGAGGTATAAGTGTATAAAAATTTTGCATATTTTCAATAAAAAAATGTGTTTCCTAAATAGTGGTGTCCTTTATTTAGGATTGTCCGTTATGGAGATTTTACTGCAAAGCCTTCATACGAACAGTTGTCTTTAGCGAAAGTTCACCTTTATCAATATACAGTAAAACCTCCCTAAAGCGACCACTTCCGATCCAATAAAAATTGGTCGCTCCGAAAGGTGGTCTCTTAATGGAGGTCATGTTAAAATCTAGAATTTAATTGTTGAAAAAATGTAACAATTAATGTTACTAAAATTATATTTTTCAAATTAAGAAAACATATGAAAATTTAAGTATCAAAACAAAAGTTAATTACATAAGTTAATTACTGCAGAGTTTAAAAAATGAATACATTGATGTTTGCTTTGCTTTTATGGTTTATCTATTATAAATTTTATTTCCAAGTCCTTTCGAAATTCAATAACTAAATGCATTTTTTTTTCTTTTTCTTTTTTTTTCTTTTTTTTTTTTTTTGTCTGGAACGAATTTTGACGATTTCATTACTTTATCTATTCCTTTGAGAGTTTCCTGACAGAATAGGGCAGGGGAGTTTATGGACCGTCATCCTTAATGTGTCATCAGAGTTAAATTCATTACCTAAAAAGGAACAAAGGAGTTTAAACACTTAACAGTTACCGGAATAAATAAAAATTCTAAACTTAGTTTAGAAGTTTGATAAATAATGCGCTCTCCGGAATTATTATTCTAATAAAACCTTTTTCAAGCGACCCGGAAAAAACGGAATTTGTTTCATTTTCTTCAAAGAAATGGGTCCCTTATGGAGGGAGTTCAACTGGGGTGGTCTCTGAATAGAGGTAAAATTAGTATTGAGCCTATGGGAATAAATTTCGTACCATGAAAAAAATGGTCGTTCAGGGGGTGGTCGCTTAATGGAGGTGGTCGCACAGGGAGGTTTCACTGTGTATATATTTACCTCATAAAAGATAACACAATCGAATAGTAGACAGATTCAGCGTTCTGAAGGTGCCGCGATTAAGAGTTTTTACGGTATTTAAAATTTTTTGTACTTAACTTTTAATCTTATTCTACTTTTTTAGTTCAAAATACCGATTATAACCAATATACAATGTCGAAACACATTTAACTTATAAGCTTTAAAAAAATTGCATATCGAATTTGGGGCAGCAAAAATCGTAGGTAGAAGGGGGCGGGGTCGGGGGGGACATGTCAAAGTTTACCCTTGCTTTAATCAAGTCCTTCTTCTAGAAAAATTCCAACTCTGCATTGTGATTCAGTAAATATAGAATAATTCAGCTTTAAGCACAAAATCTAGTTATGCTTAAGTACATATAGTATAAAATTCTATCTTTTTACTGATATTCATTTTAAATTTCAGATTTCTTTTTTACTAAAAATAATCAAAAAATCAATATTATAATTGATTTCAAATGAAATATAGCTGTGTATTTACCGTATTTTTACAATTATGTTAACAGCACATAATTACATGAATTTAAGAATTTACAAATAATCATTATGACTAATACAGAGATAAGGCGAGAACATTTTCTAAATCGTTAAATAAGAAGATTTATTGAAGACGCCAACAAAATTTTCTCCGCTTTACGTCTACAGATTTCAGATGATTTCTGATGAGTCTTCAAATTGTGATGTGAATCACCGGGCTTGAAAATGAAAACATCTGAAGTTGACTACTTTCAGTATAGGAAATAGAATATTTCTAAAATGCTTGGAAACAACAAAAGTATATAGAAGAAGGAAAAAACAGATTTCATGACCGGATTTAAGGGTCCTGTCCCTGCCGGCGAAGACACTCACGAGCTAATGCTAATCCTATGGGGAGGGATTTTTGTAATATCTCCTTTGCATTTCGACATTTTTAAATATTTTTTTTTTTTAATTGGATAGCCGAGGTCCGTCTCTATAGCGCACCTTGGTTACTTTTTCAATTTTGGTCGCAGATATTTTTAATAAAGTTACTTTCATTTTCAAAACCGGTTCTGAAAATGAAAGTGTCATTTAAAAAAATATCTGCAACTAAAATCGAAAAAGTAATCAAGGTGCGCTGTAGAGACGGACCTCGGCTATCCAATGCAAAAAAAAAAAAAAAAAAAAAAAAATTAAAAATGTCGAAATGCAAACGAGATATTAGAAAAATCCCTCCCCATAGGATTAGCATTAGCTCGTGAGTGTCTTCGCCGGCAGGGACAGGACCCTTAATGAGTTTTATCAGTCAAAACAGTTTAATCTAATAAATGAAGACAAGTAATTCGCTGTATGTATGGGGGAATTAATGATATGGGTAAATGGAAGGATTTTCAAACTATATCCTTTTAAATAACTTAAAATTTATCACGGTGTATAAAATCTGAGACGCAAGAAAACGTCATCAGACATGAAAAGCATACATAATAAATAAAAATTAAATAAGGATGTTTACTATAAAGAATTGGGAATTTCAGTACATATCACATATTAAACCTATGGGAAATGTAAAACCGATGTGAACGTTACAAATGCTGTCGTATTAAATGCTTATAAAAATATTGTATACATAACAGCGTTCGAAATCCTTGGTGGTCCGCTGGTCCGAGACCACTAAAAATTCAATCGGACCACTAATTTAAAAAATTTAGTGGTCCGGAGGACCAGTAACTAACAGTAACTTTTTCCCCTCTCTGACAGGTAAACGTAAATTTTCCCATCCCTGAGAAAACTGCAACCAAACATTACAATATGCATAAAATTTGCATAAAAACTTAGTCAGTTAAAATAAATAGACGGAAATAAAAAACATAATAATTTCAGTTTTTGTTTATGTACTATTTATTTAATTTTTAGCAAATTATAATTTTACTTTTATTATGCTGAAAATTTTGAGTAACTGAAAGGAAGTTTGGTTTATATTCTCGGAGGAGGAGAGGGGGGTGCTGTCACTCAAAGGGTTAAGGTACTTATATAATTTTATGTAGCAGTCCAGTGACGATGTCTGCAGACCAGTCCTTGGGATCAGTGATTTTTTTTTAAATCAATTCTACCGCTGAAAATAGTCAGGGTTGCAAAATCGCTAAAAAAATGTCGGTCATAGCAAAAAAGATGACAGACGATCAAGGGAGAATATGCAAGGGATATACAAAAACTCATTCAATTTCATTATAAAAATTAACAAAAGGTTAACAGATGATAAGATTAAAAATTCAAAACAATATTCTTGTATTTAATAACATTTGTATACGTAATGTAATAACATACTTGTCCCCAAGCAGCATTAGCGATAAATACAAAATATTATTTTGTCTTCAAAAGCATCGGTAAATTAGAAAAATTTTGGTTAAAAAAAAAAAAAAAAAAAAAGATCTATTCAATCTTTTAACATGCTTTTACAAACAAAATACCAAAGTTCTCCAAATGTTATTTATGAAAAAAGAGAGAGAGAGAGAGATGGGGGAGGGGGGGGGGGGGGAGAAGAGAAATTTGTAAAAAGCAAATAGTATAAAATTTTGTAATGATAATGATTCTGAGATTCATATAAATATTAAAATTGATCTAAGCCCAATAAAAAACAATTATGTTTTCAAAACAAAATACCAAAATTTTCCAAACGTTATTTCTAAAAAAAGAGAGGGGAAAGGGAATTTGTAAAAAGTAAATAGTAAAAAAAAAAAAAAAAAAAAAAATGTGCATGCATGTGGCAGTAAGTAAAAAATACTGCATGTATGAGCACTGCATGCCCATAAAGCAAAAATTCAAAACAATATTCTTGTATTTAATAACATTTGTTAATGCTTGACTCCAAGCAGCATTAGCGATAAATACAAAATATTATTTTATCTTCAAAAACATTGGTAAATTAGAAAAATTTTGGTTAAAAAAAAAAATCTATTCAATATGTCTTTTAACATTCCGATGAAGCAAGTAACTTTTTTCCCTCTCTGACAGGTAAACTTAAATTTTCCCATCCCTGACAAAAACCGCCCCCAAACATTACAATAAGCATAAAAACTTAGTCAGTTAAAATAAAAAAACGGAAATAAAATACATAATTAATAATTTCAGTTTTTGTTAATGTACTACTTATTTAATTTTTAGCAAATTATAATTTTACATTTTATTATGCCGAAAATTTTGAGTAACTGAAAGGAAGTTTGGTTTATATTCTCGGAGGAGGAGGGGGGGGGGGGTCACTCAAAGGATTAAAGGTACTTAATATAATTTTATGTAGAGGGCCAGTGATGATGTCTGCGGACCAGTAAACTCTGATGTTTACTGGTCCTTGGGACCAGTGACTTTTTTTTAATCATTTCTACCGCTGCATAAATAAAACCCATATAAAAGGTACTCCTGTGTGATAATTACTCTAAGAAAACGCTGTTAAGATAGCCTTGATGGTAATTAAGAAATTATGAGCCGATCAACAGGTGCTGTCACTGCTGTTTTTTGAGTAATGGCGTGCGAGTAGACAGAGAAAGAAGGCTTAGGATGGTGTATCTCAATAGATTCAGTAACAATTAATACACCATGCAGACTTGCCAAAACTTATTTTAAGGATAACATCGGATGTAAAAAATACAGAAACATGATTGCAGATGATTTAAATAGTAGAAATTTAAATATTAGCAAGATAAAAATTTAACATGGAATTCCCATAGGCAAAATGCTTTAAACAAATTTTGGCATAACTCAGGAACTAATAAAGCTATAGACTCGTGTGAGGTCTCTATTTAAAGAGAAAACATTCGCAGAGAGTTTTCAATACATAGTGAAGGGTCCACTTACCTGGAAAAAGGTGTGATTATTCCAAAATTACATCCACCCAGGCGACGTCCGGATTGGAGGCTACGTTAGTATCCGTGAGTTAAGCAGACTGTGATATTTAAAAAAGAAAATCAATTTGCACATCCGGCTAGCTCTGTTAAAAGAATGGAATATTTGCATCCTAAAAACATAGCCCGCCAGACAACAGTTCTCTTTACCTGCTTTGACGAGACGAAGAACACTATATTATTGTTATTGCTTGACACCTTTCATTAATATGGAATATCACTATGTCGATACGGATTAAATCCTGGAACTTCACATTCCGCAAAAACCGAATCAAGTCAAAATAAATTATTAGTTAAAATGTACGCGTAGATAAAACACACGCTCAGTTTGAATTACAAACGAACATCCAATTCGAGCGAAAGGCATCTAAAACGCATGCGCAACTAGAGTGCCCCCAGGTGGTTAATGCGGAACGGAGTTACAAAGTGTCTTAAAAGTAGACACTTGCAGATTTTTTAGACACCTTTCTCACTTCGTTTACACCATGATCATAGTAAGACACTTATATGTTTTAAATTAAGACATCTATCATGACTGAATTTTCAGATTCAGATACATAAGTGTCTGAAATACATTTTCAGTCACATATGTGTCTTAATTTAAGACGCCTCTATTTGCAGTGTATTCTCTAAACCTTAAATAGTTCTTCATTTTTGACGATTTTTTGGGAACATTAAGCAGTTCCATTAACAAAGCGCCACTGATAAACTGTATCACAATTCTAAGGTATAAATATTATAGTTGTAAAAAATGTATAATTTTCTAACGCTGCTAAATAAAAAGATTGTATTATAAGATAATACAATAAAATACAATAAAAAGATTGTATTTTACGATTTCTGCGTGTAGCTTGATAGAAACTATCAGTAATTATAATATTACAGTTAAAAAAATTCAAAATAGATAAACGTCCCGTCTATCAGACTAAACGAAATGTATTTTTAGCATCACCATGCATATATAGTATCTATATTATAAAGGACAAACATGTCCGTGCATAACGTTGTCGTCATTTTGCTGGTGGCAATAGCAGGCGATTAAATTTAACTTTTATTAACTTTTATTGCAATTTCTTAAACTTCTAAATACCGCACATTATCAATTTTTATACTATCTGGTAGAGGGGAAAATGTACTGTCAAGTGCAATTTGTTTGGAAATTATATCGCAATTTATTTGAAAACTGTGTCGCAATTTACTCCATTTTTATTGTTTTTAAATTATTTTTCAAGCATGTACATTTATCGTTTGTAGACGATTACGAAAGATAAATCCGTTTGCACTTAAATCAATATAAAGAGCTCATCATTTTATTCCAGCTTCTATTCCATATAGTCCAGTCGTTTTAGGAAAAATAGATAAAAAATTAGAACAAAGTTAGATTTTTGCACAGGTGCTATTTAAGGTATGTAGTTTAACATACCAAAACCTCCCATCGATCCGATGTGAGCTTTCGCCTCCAAGGGTTGCTAATGCGCTTGAAAATTGGCTTTCTGTGAATATCTCATGAACGATGACCTCTAGAAAAAAAAGTTCAATGACAAAGATATAGGAAATTTAATTTTCTACAAAAAGTGTCAATAACATTTTTTTATCACACCCATTATTCCCTGTCAAAAATAGGAAAAAAAAACTGAACATATTTGGAAGAAAAAATATTAATAAAACGATAAACCTGCGGCTATTTTCAATGAACGTACATTAACTGGTCCAAAATTATTACTTTTCAAAAAGAAGGTGAATATATAATATAGATGTGACGGGGAAAAGGAGACTCATACTCGAATAATAACACTTGCTAACTTTAAGAATTAAATATATTAAATGAACTATTTACACTATATACAATTACAATTAAGTAGAACATTAATGAAATTAAACACTCATTCGTCTTAATGCGTCTTAATGAAACGTCGTTGAGAGCTCGGTGTTTTGCAACCACCTCTTTTACCTTCTTTTCCCGCGTCTGTCGAATGTTCTAAAAAGGTATTCTTCTACGCCGACTCGTGGCGCTGCCGTCGTCTCTTACAGACTGTTGCCACAGGTCACATAGATATATGCTTTTTTTCCACACCACCCTTGAGATAAAATATTTAGCGCATTTTTTTATTGCGATTTCCCCCGTAGACATCATTACACTTATAGTGACTGGCTTAATCAAATCTCAATCGTTTGACTGCTTTAGTAGTCGTTCGCACATCTTCAACATCTTCACTCGATTCAGTTTCGTCATTATCTGTATTTCTTTCTTTCATTGTTATATTAACGTCAGTATTTCTGGTTTTGCTTTCGATATAATCCCTAAATTCAGGAGTAGAGATTCCCTTCTCCCTTGCAGTGTGCAGGATACTATCAATATCCTACTCGTCTTCAAATTCAATTGTGACATGAAAATCAGCAAAAATGTATGCAAATATGATAACATTTCAATTCCATTTTTCGGCATCCACATACTCTTTTCCACATCCTTTGGAGCAAGTACAAAAAAGGGATTCAATAATACTTTTCGGTGCCGGCGGTAAGGTAGCTGGAATTGGAGACTAATCAGGTGCATTTTGCTTACTGTGCAATCTAGCTGCATCCCCAGTGGGCCTTAACTTCTTTATTGAAACGTACATAACGGTGCTTGTTCAGAGAAATTTCTGCTTTACCACCGTATAAAGCAAGAAATATAGTTTTTCTTGCCTCGGGTATGTTATATTGGGATGCTTGACCACTTTTAAAAGTGCTGGCAGCTTGTATGTTACGGTCTCCTCTCCTTTTTCAAGATCTTTGATAGCGACATTTTTCCTTTCCCAAACGATGCTGACGTAGTGTCAATGAAGGAACAATATATGATCTTTCAGAACTGCATCACTGTTGAGACTGTGCGACGAATACAAGGTGGTTGCAATTCTTCCTCTTCCAGGGTTAATAAAAAATATATATCTGTCTCTCGAGGTGCTAAAGCAGTCACAATACGAGCAAGTCCACATTATCGCCAACAACAACAGTAAGCACACCAGACATTGTTACTTCAATAGCCGTGTTAATAATTAGTGTGTCAGTATCATCTTCAGACGAGGTCGTTGCACAACTTATGCCTCCCAAGCTGTGAAAGGTGTTTAAGCCGTCGATGGGGTTTACATTGAAATCCACATTGTCAAAAATGAGTTGAATGAAAAAATCGGGCAGTGCGGCACTTGCTTCAAAAATTTGAATTTCGTTGTAAGGAGCCGCAAATCCAAATTTATGCATGACGTCCTGTAAAATTTTGGATCCAAAATTTATATGTACATAACATCCTAACCCTAACTGAAAAAGTGAGAGGAAAGAGCGTGGTCTAGTTGCTGCCATAAATGCATGTGTAATCGCATTACATTTCTCCGTTTATACACATCTCACTATCTTTTCTTATTTTTCATAATTATACCTTGCACAAGTGTCATTAAAGTAGAGGGTATAATGCTTTCTATTTCTCAAGAAAAATTGTTTATATGTTCGTAGTACGAAAGATTAAAGCATCAGGAACATATATCCTCTTGTAATATTTGGGCTGCATTCTTGGCGATTCTCAGTCGTTCATCTTCTTCATTAGTCTCCCGGTTTTCATGTCATGCGGAGGTTAAAAGTTTATGACCAAACCATTTGAAGCACATTATTGTCCTTTATTTTGGAACTGGCGATTATTACTTTGTCTCCATGGTGTGCTTTATGTTTAGAAATTATTGTCTTAACTGTTGGAGTATAACCGTTCACATGCTCTAGAAGTTCATCAGTAGAGAACACACCTACGTCACTTTCTTCAATAAATGCATAAATGCCTTCTATACTTTCGGCAATCTGTTTTTCTTTCTTCTTACTGGTTTCCACTTGCGTGGCAAAAAATCTTATAAATCATTTGTGGGGATATCTTGCTTCAGATGCAACCAAATCAATGACATTACATAAACGCTTACTGACGTCTTTACCCCATTTGTCTTCACGCATATTTGCAGCTACAATTAAGATGTTTTCCCTTCTAGCTTTCCATTATTACAATTTTTTCGCTATATTTTAGAGATTTCTTTTTTTTTTCTTCTGTATAAAAGCTTCGTCAAATGTATCAGAACATAGCAAACATTTTTTCCTTAAATTCAAACAAGGGACTAACTTTTCTCAATTTTTCTTCTAATAGAGTAATTTGTATCGATGTTGATGGTTTTTCTGCAATAGATTTCTTATATGATTTAACAGAATCCTTTCTTGAATAATTTTTCCTACACGTTGGGTGAACTATAACTTCACTATTGTTTTCAGGCATTTCTTCAAATGCTTTCCACATATGGTCACCCCTTTCCAAACTTGCAGTCACAAGGGATTTCAATCACTTTTTCCAGTTTTCACAATCGAAACGCATCCTTCATCACATACAAGACAATTTCCATTTTTCTGCTCTCAATCATTAATCAAGAAAGAGTCATTTTACACTCTCAAACCTATTTAAACCTTTCTACTACAAGCGTTGAAAATAAAAATATGCACTTTCTAAAAACTCACAAAGAATACTTCTTTCAGTAAATTAAGGTGATTTAATACTAGAGAAATGCTCATCAATTTTCACACGTGGTATATTTCTACATAAACAAGGGATGATACGATATTCGGCAATGACTATTGCACAAGCGATCGAAAATGGTATACAGACAATGGAGCAGTCCAGTCTGGAGAGGTGGCGGAGGGATGGAAGTAGATTTGTTCTGCTTCTTCGCGTTCAATATTATCGTGTTTTCGCATTTTTCCTAGTAATGTTTATTTTAATTTTTGATAGGGAAGGGTTGGTGTGATAAAAAGAATGTTAATAATATTTTTTGTAGAAAATTAAATTATCTACATCTTTGTAATTGAACTTTTTTTTCTAGATGCCATCGTTCATAAGATATTTACAGAAAGCTGATTTTCAAGCTCATTAGCGACCCCTGGAGGCGAAAGCTCACATCGGATCGATGGGGACTTTTAGTATGTTAAACTACATACCCTAACTAGCACTTGTGCAAAAATCCAGCTTTGTTTTTTTTCCGCTATTTGTAAAAATTTACTAAAATGACTGTACTAATAACGAAATTAAAACTTTCATCAATCAATAAATAAAACACAAATTTAAGGCATGCAATCGAATTTTGCACTTAATCCACGGAAATGAACAAAATTAAAAGGCTGATTGTAAATAGCCATTTTTGGAGATTTCTTCGGCCGTTAAGAGACTCTGCTCTGTCATTTTGCCCAGTCTTGCTTTTTCTAGCACGCTGTGTCTTGCTCTATCTTGCACTGAAGAAGAATCTTGCTAGTAGATTCGAAACAGCTGTTTGCTGCTTTTCATGTATTATTTGTGCATTTTTAAATGTTAGTTTTCTGCTTTTTAATGATCTTTAGTATTCTTAGTAGGCATTCTAAAATACATATATTAAATGTAAAAAAGCTATTTGAGTTATGAATTTAAAAATAAGACAATAGACACGTGCCAGGCTTTTTCACCACAATCTTTGAGATTATTTACTGATACGTTTTTTCATTAATTTTTGTGTTTTAATGATATATAAATATAGTATGTCAAAAGCCGCTTGTAGAACATTTCGAAAAATACCTTATTCATCGCTGTGTCTTTAGTATGTGAAAAGAAAAAAAGATGTTAATATCAGAAAAGATATATATGATGGTTTTCATCTACATTCTGTAACCCGGGAAGCCCGGTTTTTAATCTTTATTTTTAATTAATATCAAAAGCTTTGAAGGATTTTTTTTTCTTTTAAATAACAGAATTCTTGTAATAGAAAATATGATAGGCATTATGCTCTGGATATCATTTAATTTCCACTGAAAGTAATATCAGACAGAAATAAATAAAAAATCTATATTTTCCTTCAAATCAAATCTTTCTCAAAGGAAACAACTATAATGCGGAATGTTACACATCTAAATTGGGTAAAAACTTAAGAGGCTTCTTAAAATATCATTTCGTATCTTAGCTTTTAGTATTTTTAACGAAACAAAATAAATTCTTAAGCGTTTTCTGGGAAATGTCGAAATCTTTATTATTATTTTTACAATTTAAATCTTACAAGGATTTTGTTAGATTTCTTTCACGTATTCTACGATTCATACTTGATATGAAATAAAACATGAATCTATCTATTATGAAATTTCTAAAGCTTTTTTAATTTTTTTAATGATACGCAATTTTGGAAGTTATTTGTTAAGAAAACTTGAATAAATGAAACATGTTTTAATATATGGGACCCAGCACCACTTTTTTTTACTAAAATATTTGGCATTATACAATGGAAAAAGGCATGCCATTTGATAAACCAAGAATTACAGTTGAAATCATGTGGTATCCAAAAGTTTTTAGCATCGAAGATAGTAAACTCTTTTTGCCCAAACAACACTCGGGCAAAACTGTTAAGGGGTTAATTGATATTTCCTGTGTCACCGAAAAAAAAATTAAATAATGATAATAATAATAAACAGTGAAGTTATTTTTTTCTCGTGTGATTTCCGAAACATCGTTGGGAATTATATTTGCTTCAATTCTTTTCGGCCTTTCTCTAACTACATTTTCCTCAATTTTATAAAAATGAAGAATATCGTTTCTAATAGTCTTGTTTCTGTAAATCATATATTAAATTTCCAGTCAAATTTAAGCATTTTTCCAGCGACAAGTTTTCTTCTGCCGGTTCCATGTCCTCGTTCGATTGAGCTGCTACCAGCGTTATCAGAGGTTCTATTTAGTACAGCGTCAGCGTCAGCGATCTGACTGCCCACTAATCCATCGCTCTCGATCATGAAGCTTTTTATTCATAGATATTTTTCTTTCTCTTGAAAATTTGAATTTAAAAAAAAAAAGGGGGGGAGGTTGGAAGATGACTTTGATGCCAGATTTTTGAAGTTACTGGATTTCTGAATGCCGGATTTTCGGTCTTCGAGGACTGTGGTAATGGGTTATTTCCTCTGTTATAACAGTTTAATTAAGCTATTCGATTCTTACATAATACAATATGTAGGGGAGAAACACCGATTTGACGCAATGTGGTGTGTCTTGGTGTGCTGTGTAGGTCGATTGAAGGACAAAGGAAAGGGTCTTAATCTCTATAGCAGTCAAACATAGCCCCACACTGTAAAAAAAAATCTAGTTCTACCGATGTAAAGTTACATGCTTACTAAACTTTCATCTGTAACGATACAAAAAAAAGCTGCAAAACTACAAAACTAGTTTTTGTAAAGCTACAGAATTCTGTAACTTTACAAATGAATCTGCTAATCTTACTGAAATGTTATCTGTAACCCTGGTTGCAATTACATGAAAAGTTCTAGGCATCCCAGTTTCCTAAAAAATTCTTAGTAACCTTACAGATTTTTTGATTTTTGGCGCAAAAGTGTGTCTGTTTCATGAATTTTTGTTGTTGCCGTTACATAAAAAGTTCTAGGAATCCCAGTTTCCTAGAAAAACTTTAGTAACTTTACTGATTTCTTTTTACAGTGCAGAAGAGCTTTAACTTACATTATATTCATTGGATTGATAATAAAAAAATGCACATGAGCTTGTTAATCCTCTTTTGGTATCATGCCGATAAATAAGCATTTTCAATGCTTCACAATTATTTGAATCAGTAACTAGAAAAGTGTACATAAAATAAACGGCTTTAGATATGAAAGCATTAAAAATTATAAGCAATGAAATTTGATAAATTATCATATTTACAGAATTAGAAGAACAAATTTTTAGAATAATTTTTCCGTTTTTGAACTTTTATTTTCTGTTTTGGAAACTTTACTTTCTATCCTGTACTTACTTGAAAAATCTGTTCCAAAAGACATTATACAACAAATTACATATGGTGATTGGAACTTAACAATTAAATTGCTGGTAAAACAGTAACATTGCAGTAACATTTGAAGTTTTGACTCATTTCAATTAAAAACATTCTTAACTAAAATGTTGTTTGCGAAGGATATTTTTTCAACTCTACTAAATACCTCCATTTTAAAAATTGAAGGCCACATATAGGGAATTTCTGGTTAGCTTATCTTTATTTTTATATTTAAAAACAAGTAGAATCTATCTCTGACGTTGGTGTTTTTTTTTTAGGTGCGTTATTTTTAGGTTGATTTTTTTAGGTCGTAATTATATAAATAGGTAGCATCTATAGTCGGCCTCTGTTCCGTCCGTATGTCTGTATGTCTGTCTGCATAAGCATATAACAGCACAAAAACTACCCAACCAAATGGTTTCAAATTATATATATAATCATTGCAGAATTTTGTTGAGTGATTTGAAATTTTATGAAAATTGAATCAAAACTTAAAAATATATTAATAACAGTTTTTTTCATTCTATTAAATCCTTTCATTACGTAATTAATTCAATGATATCCCATGATAGATAATGATTCTATGTTGTCATGGGATTACGCATTTTTTAAAAATGGAGTCCTATTATTTCCATGTTAGTGAATTTAATATATACAATCGCAATGAATTTTGTATTTTTTCCGTACAATTTAAATTTTAAATTACACAAACATAAAAATAATGAATAAAACATTAACATTGAGTAACTTCTATCCTACTCGATATCATCATCAGAGTTACAACTGTCACAAATAAAATATCGAGTGTCTGGATTTGGGCAAGCCTCATGTGCCCAAAATCTTGCATTGCAACCACTTTTCTCGATGTTTGCTGTTTTTCAAGCTACCAGAACACACCAGACACCGAGCCAACTTGCTCCGTGTTTAATGCGCCTACTAGTCCCACAATAAATTTCTTCACAAAAGGGACACGTACCATCTAATCATAAATAATCCAAGTAAATCACATGTGGGGTAGGTACAGTTAATCATACACTAAGAAAAACTACACAAGTTAAATCGCAATTATTAAAATAAGTATTAGAAATTAGAAAAAGAATGAAGCAACAAAAAATTACTTATGAGTGCAAAAAACAGAAAAATCATAATAAATGTCCACTATACGTAGATAACGCTGCAAAACTACAACGAAGATTGTAAAAAGCAAGAAGAAAGGCACTCTGTGACTGCACTGTAAAAAAAAAAAAAATCTGTAGTTCTACAGATGTAAAATTTCATGCTTACTAAACTTTCATCTGTAACTGTACAAAAAAAGCTGCAAATCTACAAAACTAGTTTTTGTAAAGCTACAGAAATCTGTAACTTTACAAATGAATCTGCTAAAATTACAGTAATCTTACTAAAATTTTATCTGTAACCCTAGTTGCAGTTACATGAAAAGTTCTAGACATCCCAGTTTCTTAAACAATTCTTAGTAACCTTACAGATTTTTAATTTTCAGCGCAAAAGTGTGTCTGTTACATGAATTTTTGTTGTTGCCGTTACATAAAATGTTCTAGGAATCCCTGTTTCCTAGAAAAACTTTAGTAACTTTACAGATTTTTTTTACAGTGTGGTTGCGCAATCTATCCACAAACAGGCGATTTATGAGGACTGCGCCTACTTACCCCTGTACCCCTGTAGCCCCGCTCTCCCCTATATAATTCCATTGTTGCTAGGCCCACTGTCACAAAAATCACGGTAGAGAGTCAGAAAAAGCGAAACAGTGGCTTCTATATGGATGCATAAAAAATATAGTTAATCCCATCAAAACCGAAAATGCCTATAAAGGAATCCTGTTTTAATAGAAAAAGTCTAGGTTCCCGATGGAGATACAGTAGAGTCTCGGTTATCCGAGTTAATATGGATCAAGCTTACTTCGGATAAGCAAAAAACTCAGATAAACCGGATTTACGCAAATCGTCAACAATTAAGGAGATGAAATATGAATTTTCACTTAATTCATTCATTTTATGGTACCAGTAACATTTTTTTGATGTACATTTCCGTTACTTTTAAGAAAAACAAGGAATGAAATTGTTTATTTGAAAAAGCTTTGTTTACTTTTTGTTTGTTGAATGCCAATTTTGCTGCAGTTTTGTTTCCTGCAGTATTACGCAATTAATAGCTATGAATTTCTAAGATTTTTTCTTACCACTAAAACTTACCAGTAAATTTTGCCTTACTCAAACGCAAATCGAACATATGTTAACGATTAAATATGGCAAAAATTTGTTATTATATTTTAGAGGTAACAAAACCGTGCAAATTGGCAGCAATGTGATTCTATTAGTGTCATGAAAATTGCAGGTGTAGCTTCTTCCTTCTGCTCAAAGTATTAAATAGTTTTTTCACTCGAACTTTATACCTGTGGAATGGATCATTTTCTTCTGATGGAATGATGGCTTCCAATTTTATGAAACAACCATTATTAATGAAGTGTTAGGTTAAGATTAAAGAGCAGCCATAAAAAGTCAGAACTTTGATTTTCTTGTCAGAATGGGGAAATAAATGGCCGTAAGTTTTTTTTAAGCTATCAGTCCATCAGAAGAAAATAACTCGGTTAAAGCAGAAACTCAGTTAAACGGGACTCGGATAATCCGAACTAATGTAATACAATAAAAACGTCCTGATAAGACGGAAACCTATATAAAACAGAATTTTTTCTGGTCACTTGAGATTTTGTCTTAGTTGATTTGACTGTATTAAATAAACCCAATAAGCTTATAGAGTAAAATCCGTAAATGCAGAATCACTGCCGACCAAAATGAAATTCCGCAATGAAGTGGTTTTCAATTGGGTAGTTGTAATTGTAAGGAATTCTTTCATTAGACACCATGAATATTTATGTTTAAGAAGGGATTTTTATAGGCTGGTTCCATGTACAGCCATTGAAAGTAAAAAAATAAGTAAACATCCTCTATTAACTCTGCAACAAATTAGTACAAGAAAGTTACTGCAACCAAAAGATTGGAAATAAAGTCTACTTTTATATATAAAATTTACTTGGGTGGCTTAAAGTCTACTTTTAAATTATGTGTATAAAATTTGTTTAGGGGGTCATTTGCATATCAAAATGAACCCAAGCTCTGTTATTTTCAATAGCAATACCCAAATGTGACACAATAATATATTTTACACCCTTCAAATAGCTTAAATTCAAATTTTCATGAAATTCGTACGATTAGTTTCCGAGAAATTAATTATTTTAAAATGAGCCTAATTTAGGGGCTGTATCTAAATTGAAGTTTGGTACTCGATTGTTGAAATGCTACAGAATGAATATGTCAATTCTATTAATGTATTATTTTTTACCAATATGTACATCTCATTCACTTAATATGTCTCGACAATTGCCAGTCCAAATGTCTCATTGAAATGAGTAAAATATATATTTTTCAACTTATGCTTTTCTGGACATCATAGACGGTTCCTTAAACGCCATTTTGACGTTTTTTACTCATAATTCGAAAACTATTTGGAAGAAAAATTTGAAATTGAAAATTTGCGTAAAGGAGGACATAATAAATATAAATCTATTGAAAAAACTGTAGGTGTCAATTCATATTTTTTCGAATATTAATTTAATAATTCATATTATAAAATTTTTAAATTCATTATATTTATGTTTGGGTTTTTTAGTATTATAACCAAGCATAAAAATTATCGCATTAGAATTATAATTTCAGGAGATATTAATAAAAATATGAAAATATAATTTAACATTAGAAGCTCTAATTTTGAATGTTTATAACTCAAAAACTGACTTGAAATTTCATTTCTAGGCATAGTTTGAAACGCAGATTTAAAATATATTCTCAAAATGGGGTGTTGCTATTGAAAAAGACAAAGTTTGTGCTGAATTATTTGTGTAGATGGCATTTTAAGCAAATTGTATATACTGGGTGGTGCATCTTTTCTTTTTAGGTAGATTTCGTATGAAATACTATTAGGTAGATTTCGTATGAAATACTACCTATTGGGATCGTTCCTATGTTAGAATTTCTGAAAAAATTTTGCAGATCTACACCGATCATGACCCCTAGAACCCAAAACCCCCCTCAGTAAAAAACTTTATCTATCTATCTATCTAACTATCTATATCTATATATATATATATATATATATCACTTTCTTCTGGACACGATAACTTTAGTAATTCTGCACCAATCTCTTCCAAACTGATACATAAAATCAATGGCCATAAAATCTCGGTCAAGTTCGTTAATGGGCAAAATCGGACCAAGTGGATGGAAATAGGGAGGGGTTTTGTGAAAACAGAAAACCCCCCATAACTTCTTAATTTTTGTACATATCAAATCAGTTTAAAGTTTTTATTACTTCTAAAAATAGGGTCAAAAATTTATGTATCACAGATTTTTGATAAAGTTAAAAATGGGCTCAAGGGGCGCAAAAATAGGGTTCTTGGGAGAAAAAAAATCATAACTTCGTCAATTCTCAAGATATCAAATCCAATTAATTTTATTATAAATCTCCTTAACATTATCTACAACTTTTATATTCACAAGTTTTTGATAGGACCAATTCGTACCGCAAAAAAAAAATTAAAAACGAAAACAAAAAGGGGGTTTGAAGAAGAAAAAAATCCCTAACTCCGTCAATTCAAAAGATATAAAATTCCCATGAATTTATCATATATCTTCTTAATTTTGTCTACAACATCTATATAGACAAGTTTTGGATGGGACCAATTCTTACAGAAAAACAAATTAAAAATACATAGCGGTTGACGAAAAAAAATCATCTTAGTAAGGGTGTATTCAAATCCAAACTGCTTATTTTCTGACTCATTTTACAATTCATTTTTGCTCTCAAAGACTTCCAATTGGTACATTTTCTTACTCAGAAACTATATAAACTACCGTAATGGTCGATTGTTTGATAGAGGCAGAATATATATTTTTTTAAATGCTGTTAAAAAGGGCACTTTGAACCGAATCTACCGAAGTGGATTGTGTTGGAAAAATCATTGTCACTCAAATCCAAACTGCTTATTTTCTGACTCATTTTTAAATTCATTTTTGCTTTCAAACGCATTTAATTGGTAGATTCGCTTATTCAGAAACTATATAATGTACTGTAATGATCGATTTTTGGATAGAGGCAGAATATATTTAAAAAAATGATGTCAAAGTGGGCATTTTGAACGGAATTTCCCGAAGCGATTGTGTTAGAAACGAAAAATATTGTTCTTCTGAGAAAATAATTGTTTATATATCAAGTTTTAATTAATTGAACAAAAAATAAAAACACAGGTCGCTTATAAATCTCTTCAAAAATCACGTCAGCAAGTTTCATATTTTTACTTTCTTCTATCTTTACAAGAAGAAAGTATTGGTTTCGTGAAAATTTTCGAATTCCAGTTTTCGACGGATTTACACGTTTTAGGGGTCAGAGATTCCGAAAAACATGTTTTTACAAAATGTCTGTCTGTTAGTCTGTCTGTCTGTCTGTCTGTCTGTCTGTCTGTCTGTCCGTCTGTCTGTCTGTCCGTCCGTCTGTCTGTCTGTATGTGACACAAATTTTGTGGGCGCTCTATCTCAAGAACTAATGCACGGAATTTAATAAAAAATGATATTCAGTTAGACCCTGATATAAATTGGTGCTGATTAGTTTTTGATGTAAATCGCTCAACAGGTGGCGCTGCTATGCAGAATTTTGCAGGATTTCCGCAAAAGCTCTATCTCAAGAACTAATGCACGGATTTTTACAAAACTTCAGATTCCATTAGTCCTTGACATGAATAGATGCTGTTTAGGTTTTGGTGTAAATCGCCCAACAGGTGGCGCTGCTATGCTGCATTTTGCAGGATTTACACTATTTTCGCAGAAGATCTATGTCAAGAACTAATGCACACATTTTCATCAAACTTCGGATTTAGTTAGTCCTTCATATGAAATGATGCTGACTACGTGTTAGTGTTAATCACCCAATAGGTGGCACTGCTGTGCTGCATTTTGAACTATTTCCTCAATAGCTCTATCTTAAGAACTAATGCACGAATTTTCATCAAACTTCAGATTTAAGTATAACTTGATTAATACTGCTGCTGATTATGTGTTGTTGCAAATCGCTCAACAGATGGCGCTTCTATGCTGCATTTGTCATAATTTGCGCAATACCTCTATCTCAAGAACTAATGCAAGAATTTTCCTCAAACTTCATATTCAGTTAGACGTTGACATAAGTTGGTGATAATTAGGTTCTGGTGTAAATAACCCAATAGGTGGCGTTGCTATGCTGCATTTTGCTGGATTTACACGATTTCAGTGACAGTCATACCTCAAGAACTAATGCACTGAATTTCATATTTTTAGAATTATCATGATGAACACAGATTGCCATTTAATTTGGCACTGAGAGAGTGAATTTTGAAATATTGACATTTTAATAAAAAATTATATTCAGTTACCCCCTGATATAAATTGGTGCCGATTAGTTTTTGGTGTACATCGCTCAACAGGTGGCGCTGCTATGCAGCCTTTTTCACGATCTCCGCAATAGCTCAATCTCCACAAATAATGCACGGATTTTCATCAAACTTCAGATTCAGTTAGTCCTTGACATGAATTGAAGTTTTGTACATTTTGGTGTAAATCGCTCAACAGGTGGCGCTGCTATACTGCATTTTTTACGATTGCGGCAATAGCTCTATCTCAACAACTAATGCTTGAATTTTCATGAAACTTCAGATTCAAGTATACTTTGATATGAGATAGTGCAGCTTGTGTTTTTGTGCAAATCGCTCAACAGGTGGCGCTGCTATGCTGCACTTTTCAGAATTTCCATTATAGCTGTATCTCAAGACCTAATGCAATAATTTTCACCAAACTTCAGAATCAGTTAATCCTTGACATGAATTGACATATTGTACATTTTGGTGTAAATCGCTCAACAGGTGGCGGTGCTATGCTATATTTTTCAGAATTTCCACTATAGGTGTATCTCAAGAACTAATGCACGAATTTTCATGAAATTTTAGAATCAGTTAGTCCTTGACATGAATTGACATTTTATACAGTTTGGTGTAAATCGCTCAATAGGTGGCGCTGCAATGCTTTTTTGTGATTTCCGCAATAGCTTTATCTCAAGAACTAATGCTTAGATTTTCAACGAACTTCAGATCCATGTATACTTGGATATCAATTATTCCTGTTTATGTATTGGTGTAAATCACTCAACTGGTGGCGCTGCTAAGCTACATTTTTCAGAATTTCCGCTATAGCTCAATCTCAAGAACTAAGGCACGAATTTTTATCAAACTTCAAATTCAGATACACTTTGATATGAATTGGTGCTAAATTAATGTAATTTCCTGTACTATTTAAATGATTTAATTGACGTGATTTATATGGAAGAAAGTTTTGTGATGGCCACAACATACTAGTTTTTTATATTAAAAATGAATCTGGAATTATGCCAGAAAATGTCGAGTTGTTGAGCATGGAAAAGTATTTTTTTTGAATACCGCCCTAACATGATTCTTATAAAACCAGCTATTATATAAAAATGAAATAAAAACTCGTCAAAAGCGGCCAGATAAAATTGTTAAAGTGGATTTATCTCTAATCATGATTTAGTTTTTGTTTGTGAAATTAGTATATTTGACTTCGAAATCTACCTCTGCCTGTAGGCCGGGCCGGCAGGGATTTTTTGAACTACATATGAATATTTCACGGATTATGTGTGTCAGCTGTCATGTGTCATGCTAGTATGAACTACGAAATGTATGCCATTTGTAATTATGCATGCCATTTGTATGACAAACCGGTGCAACGGTACACACTACCTTCCAAACCATCAACTTATTGAACGAGAAATTTCAGATAGCTTAATTTCAAGAAATTCTGATGTGAATTGGCCGCCAAGATCGTGCTGTTTAACCCCAATGGATTATTTTCTTGGGGGGTTTCTGAAACATAAAGTGTACGTTAATGTCCCACACACAATCCAAGACCTCAAACGTAACATCCGGGCTGAAATTTTGGCCATGGATCCGGTCATTCTGGGAACAATCATCGAAATTTTTGATGTTCGGATGATGGCATGTAAGCGGAGCCGCGGTGGTCACATGTGCGATATTGTATTCTATACGTAAATGGCATAGACCCACCTTCCATGTTCAATAAATAATTTCGATTTTCACTCATAAAAAATGCATTTTCTTTCATAATAAAAAAAGAAACAACAGAAGGACCACTCGGTATATCATATGAAAGTAGACTTCATTTTCAATCGGTTGGTACTTGTATTTTTTTTTTTTTTTTTTTTTTTTTTTGGTGAATATTTGCAGAGTTAGTAGGGGGTGTTTACTTTTTTTTCTACGACTGTATTTGTACATATGATTTACTGATCTTACCGAATACCGCAGTAAAACCTGTAAAAGCAGTATCGGTAGGAACCAGAAAAATACTTCGGTTTAGACAGGTTTTCGTCTAAGCTGGTAGAGTCCTCTGTGCGAGGATGTAGAAATTTTCCGTTATCGAGAGATTGTGTTTTAACAGGTTTACTGCATAAAGTGTAATTCGATGTATATTATCAAATGGCATGATACTAAAAGAAACTGAAAATAATTTCCACATCTTAAAAGAAAATGGGGAATTTGGGGGTGTCTTAAAAGCCTTGAAAATCAGGACATCGCGCGTAAATTAGGGACACTTGGCAACACCATTGGTAAGTAAAACTAGTCGTTAGGGGCCACCGTAATACTTACCCATCATGGATATGCATAATATAAAATATGAAAATAAAACGTGTGTAAACTATTTATAAAATGCATGTCCTGGGATAACTAAGGTTACTGAAATTTAATAGACTTCGTCGCGCTATTACGTTCACCAGTACATACCAAAGTACATATCAAATTTCAAGCCTCTATCTCAATTTCTTCGGTAGATAGAGTGTTTAAAATCATGGCTTGATGACGTCATAAAATTTAAAGGCTCTATTACTTAATTGGGTAAAAAAACATCCTTATAACTCCAAAAATAATAATCATACTAATTAACAGTTCACTCCGTCGGATTAAGCGTCTCATTTCTAATTAAAATATATCTTTGAATTGAAATTTGAAGGAAATGCAGGGTGATGAAAAATCGAAGAGTGCGGAAAATATGATTACAAATATCTCTGCAACTAATTATCCGATCAACTTCATTCTTTATGCAAAATTTATGTTTTTATATTGTCTTTTATATTCACTCCTTAAAATAAACAATTTCGAAAAATTTTATATACTCTTTAGCAGAACGAGTATTTCGAGAGTCAGAAAAAATAATCGAGGTTAATGAAATTCAATAGGCTGCTTATCATTCTTACATACTAAATACACACCAAATTCCAAGTCTTTATCTCAATTTGTTCACGAGATAGAGCGTTTACAGACACATAGACAAACAGACGGACGGCAATTTTTTTTTCTTAAAATATATTTTTTGGAATCTCCAGTGTCTGAAACGTGTAAATCCGTCAATTTTTTTTTCGATTTTTAAAACGATTACAAGACTTACCCTGTATTACTTATGATGAGTAAGTAATACGTATTATCGAAATGAAGCTTGTATTCTTTCAATGATGAACTGGAAATAGTCAAAACATTAAAATAATTTTAAATATTATCTAATCCTTTTTTACTTTCTTCTATCTATAATAAAAAAAGAGTATTGTAATCGAAATTTTTTACGACTTCCGATTTTCGGCGGATTTACACGTTTTAGGGGTCAGAGACCCGAAAAACATGTTTGTACAAAATGCCTGTCTGTGTATCCGTGTGTCGCTATTGTACCATCGAAAACAGTATGGAGAAGGACCGAAGAACCATAGAAAAGAACCAAAATTAAGATATATACTTTTTGGCTATGCAAGCAGATCCTGCTGAATTTACAAGAATTGCACCGGAAGGAAGTGCATTAATAGCGATTTTCGTGCCATTTTCATTATTCTACCATCGAAAAGTCTATGAAGTTAGAAATAGAAAAGAAACAAAATTTAGATAATATATATTTTTGGCTATTAAGCAAGCATGTCCTCCTTGAATTTAGACATATTACACCACAAGGAAGCGCTGTAATAGAAATTTTTATGCCATTTTCATTATTCTACCATCGAAAAGTCTATGAAGTTAGAAATAGAAAAGAAACAAAATTTAGATAGTATATATTTTTGGCTATTAAGCAAGCATGTCCTCCTTGAATTTAGACATATTACACCACAAGGAAGCGCTGTAATAGAAATTTTTATGCCATTTTCATTATTCTACCATCGAAAAGTCTATGAAGTTAGAAATAGAAAAGAAACAAAATTTAGATAGTATATATTTTTGGCTATAGCAAACATGTCCTCCTTGAATTTAGAAATATTACACCGGAAGGATGAGCATTAGGGTGGAGCGAAAAAAATTATTTTTTAAAAATCAAAAACGGGTAGGTGCCAAAAGTTGCCTTTATACTAGTACATCAAGTACGTGAAATTTTACCGCTGAAAAAAAATATCTTGAGTTTGCGCTTTTGGTTCAAAAGTCGAAATTTTGGGTAAAATTTGACATTTTTTCAAAAAAATTAAAAAATTCCTATAGAGATGATTATTATTTAAAAGTGTTATTTAAACCTTTGTTATGAACGACTTAACATATTTAAACTATAAAACGATATCTTTATTCTGTATAACTGGAGCAAAATTGACAACTTTCGGTAAAAAGGGACTTTGAAACTTTGTTGTGTCATTCAACGAATTGTTGTTTAAAATACAGCTCTTACCTAGTTGCTTTCAAAACTTCCCATGATTCTATCTCGACCACGCTACCATCTGAACACAATGTTTTATTAATGCTTTAAATTGTGAGTTTTTATCAAATAATGGCATAAGTTTTAAATGTATGAACCTAGTCCATCTCTTTTTTGTATTCACAGACTTTGGATGCTGCTGCTGTGATCTACTTCACGTATTTTTCTACCTGTGGTGTAAGAGAAGGCAAAAAATGTAATGCAGTGGGGATAATATTTATGTAATCTATTCAGCCGTCTATTATCTTTACCAAAATTTCACCCGATAAATGCATATTGGTTAGGGGTTCTGTTACCACAACAATTTTCCAATCAATTTGATTTATATAATTATTCGCTTCAAAGTTGATTGTCGATATTTCAGATTTGAGTATGCCATCATTTATTCTCATATTTCGACTTTTATGTGCTGAGCAGCTAGCTGTTTAATGTGATGGCGATCGTCAGAGAGCATTGAAATTAGAATTTCCTCTGCGTATGCAAAGCAACCATTGTTCCAAATAACTTTTTTTTTTGTATTTGTTTTATTCCGTTTTCTGTGTTGTTTAGTAGCCGAATAATTTACCATGAGTTTTAGATTCCTTATTTCGATGTGGATTACATTTGATGGTAAACCATCCTGGGGCCAAACGTGGATTGCATAGTACTTTTTGAGTGAACATAGAGACTCTGATGGGAAGAGAGTGCTCATTTAAAGGCGGAGAATCATGCAACTGTTCATCGTTGTAATCCATTCTGCGTGGGGCATGTTTAGAATGAAACATTACAATAGATCACATGTCACCTCAGAGTCCAGTGAATTTCCTCTGCATCATTTATTAGACAAGATCATTGGCAAAAATTAGATTCTAACCCACGGGGATTCGCCGGACCAATAGGAAAATCTTTGTCCACCTGCCATTCCCTTCTTATTTCAATTTTTGAAGCCATAGAGAGAAATTTTGAAACATTATTTCCTGAAATCGAGTAAAGGGTACTCAGCACAGACCAGAAATACCTGCTAGACATTTGCAAAGTTATTTCATCAATATATTGCTCAAAAGAACTAGCGAATAGGAACCCAAGAAACATGTCCTACGCAAGATCGCTCACATAGGAGAATAAAAATTTTCTCCTTTATATAAGCACTGTTTGACCATCAGAGTCTGTAGGTTCATTCACAAAGTATGTAATCCAAGTTTATGCCGCAGGATGGTTTATACCAAATGTAAGCCACATCTAAAAAATGGATCTAAAAACTTATGGGAAATTACTCGGCTACTAAACATCACAGAAAACGGCATAAAACAAATGCTAAAAAAAAATTATTAAGGACAATGTTTGCTTTGCCCATCGAGAGCAAATTCTTATTGCAATGTTCTCTGACGATCGCCATCACATTAAGCAGCAAGCTTCTCAGCATACAAAAAATGCAAGAGGTAGAGTAAATGATGGCATACCCAAAGATGAAATATCTAAATAATGTAGAATATTGTAGTAACAGAACTCCCAATCCCTATACATTAACTGGATGCAATTTTGGTGAAGATAATAGAGGGCTGAATAGATTTCATTAATTCCACTGTATTACTCTGCTTGCCTTATCATATACAAGCAGTATAAATATACGTGAAGGAGTGTTACAGCAGCAGCATCCAAAGTTTGTGGATACAAAGATAGATGGACTAGGTTGATAATTAGAAAACTTACGCCAATCTTTGATAAAAAATCACAATTCAATGTGTAAATAAAACATTGTGCTCAGATGGTAGGGTGGTCGAGTTATGCATTGCTGTGACATGAAATGCAGCCACTTCCACGTGATAGCTCCTGGGTAGTTTTGAAAGCAATTAGGTAATAGCTGTATTCTAAAGAACAATTAGTTGTATGACACAACAGAGTGGCAAATGCCTTTTTTTACCAAAAGTTGTCAGTTTTGCTCCAGTTATACAGCATAAAGATACCGTTTTATCGTTTAAATATGTTAAGTCATTAATAATAAAGGTTTAAATAACACATTTAAATAATAACCTTTTCTATAGGATTTTTTTTATTTTTTTGAAAAAATGTGAAATTTTACCCAAAATGTCGACTTTTGGACCAAAAGCGCAGACTCAAGCCATTTTTTTTCAGCGGTAAAATTTCACGCAGTTGATGTACTAGTATAAAGGCAACTTTTTGCACCTACCCGTTTTTGATTTTTAAAAAATAATTTTTTTCGCTCCACCCTAATGAGCATTAATAGCGATTTTCGTGCCATTTTCATTATTGCACCGTCGAAAAGTCTATGGAGTTATGAATAGAAAAGAATAGAAAATTCAGAATAGAAAAATTCTGACATATATTTTTGGCTATAGCAAACAGGTCCACCGTGAATTTAGAAATATTACACCGGAAGGAATCGCTGTAATAGCGATTTTCGTGCCATTCACATTATTGTACAAAGGAAAGCCTATGAAGTTATGAAAAGAACTGAACCAAAATTCAAATATATATTTTTGGCTATAGCAAGCACGTCTTCCTTGAATTTAGAAATATTACACCCGAAGGAACCACATTAATAGCAATTTCGTGGCATTTTCATTATTGTACCATCGAAAAGCCTATGAAGTTATTCGTAGAATGGGAATAATTTTCTGTTATATGTTTCTGGCTATGGCCAGCGGGTCCTCCTTGAATTTGGAATTATTCCACAGGAAAAGTGTGCCGCAATTGCGATTTTTGTGCTATTTTCATTGTTGCACCATCGAAAATTATATGAAGTTATGCATACAATTAATCTAAAGTACGTATGGTTTTGGCTATGGAAAGCATATTCTGTTTCAATATCGAAATATTCCGCTGGGTACTGTAATAGCAATTAAAAGTAATATAGGGGTGCTATAATAGCGATTTTTGTATAATTTTTCTCAATTTTTCGTAGTTCTATTGTACATCGGGATCCTTTGCTAATCCAGCTTTTCGCAAACAAATTATGTACAACAGAATAATGAAAAACTATTGATTTTTACCGACTTCAAAAAGGAGGAGGTTATCAATTCGACGCGTATGTATGGTTTTTTTTTTTTTTATGTATGTTCACCGATTGCTCCGGAACTTTTTGTCCGATTTATGTGATTTTTGTTTTAATAGAAAGAGGATACTCTCGAATTGGTACCACTTCCGTTTAATCGAAATTGATTGAGTAGTTTTTTAGTAATTCAACAAAAACCAATAAAATGAAGGATTTCACCCAAATTATCTTTCATTGTTGTAACCGGTTTCTCAATCATAAGCATAAAACTATGTATTCATATACGTTAGCGGCAAGTTGTTGCAAAACTTGGCGCAGGTACGTGAATTATCGCCAAATTTGGCGATCAAAATAAGTCGCCATAAATGAAGCCAACTTGGCTGTAACTGACTAATTTGGCGATATTCCCATTCAAATTCAGTAATGGATCTTCCCCAATCTGTTTCTTCGCATTTTCTAATCGACAGTCATATTTAAAATTCTCAATTGGCAATCGCAGTCAAAATAGTAATTTAATATACATTAATTAAAGATGCACCATTATTTCAAATGCTAAATAATACAGAAGCAAACTAACTTAATACAAAACAATAATTTAGTATACAATAGTTTAGTTTAATTAAACACATAACATCAGACTGGCGGCACATAATATATATATATATATATATATATATATATATATATATATATAATAGGTACTTCTTAGTTATGCCGTCGACCAAATTACTGTCGCCATATTGTAAGATTAAATGCCAATAATGGTTTGCCATTAATTAATTAATTGTAAGATTAAATGCCAATAATGGCCAATAAAACCATTAATTCGACGTTTTATTTGTATTTTTATTAATGTTTTACTAATTTATTTGTTCTTTCGTTATTTAAAATAAAAATTATGTCAATTTGTATAATTTGGCGAGTGGTTTGGCGATTTATATAATTTGGCGAAATTGGTCGACGGGATAACTAAGAAGTACCATAATATTATATACATACCTATATTATATTATATTAAACAGTTATATGTATGAATGCTTTTTGATTGCCTTTAATATTTCCACTAAACAACATTAATGATAACTTTCCTGTATAGGGGCCTTGGAGAGAAAATGAAAATTTCACTCATATTTTCTGACAACCTATTAACTGTCTCGGTACTACTTAGTTATCCCGTCGACTAATTTCGCCAGATTATATAAATCGCCAAACCACTCGCCAAATTATACAAATTGACATAATTTTTATTTTAAATAACGATAGAACAAATAAATTAGTATAACATTAATAAAAATACTAATAAAACGTCGAAATAAAAATCACTTGATGACGTAAACACATGTATATTGCTTAAAGTCAAGTGAATGTAACATTTATGATCAACCATTATTGGCATTTAATCTTATAGTTTGGCGATAGATTTTTGGTCGACGGGATAACTAAGTAGTACCCCTGTCTCATGTACACAAGCAAGTTTTTCAATATTTATAAATTAATTTATTGTAAACAACCATTTGTCTACTTTTATATACAAACAAAAGTTGAGTCAAGATCCCTATGCTGTTAAAGTACAAGATAAACAAAGAAAGAAATAAAAGGAGTTACTCTAATTAGTATTACAGGCAGCATTGTTATGGTGCGGTGTATTTACAATGCACAGAACTTAAACATCAGTAGGCATAAGCATAATGGCGAAAGCAAGTCAGTGAGTTACGCAGTCATGAAAACATTTGAATTGTATCAAGAAATGAGAGCAAGTAAATTTGAATCAGATTGCCCGATAAAAGCAAAAAGTGTGCGATACTAACAGCAAACATAGTTTAAAGGAAATGCGAATATCATAAGTTGCTTCCGAAAGTTCTATATGTTCTATATGTTTTGCAGTACTATACTCGCTAAAATACGTCAGTTAACTATGCAGAGCAATGACACTTTGACCAAAACTATTAAATGAGCATGACGATGAATTTCTAATCTTCCGTAATCGAGCCCACAGTTAAAGCTAGCGTGAAACAAAAAAAAAAAAAAAAAAAAAAAAAAAAATAGCAGCAGCAATTGGATTAATGTAAATGTGGGTATCATAAAATATTTAATTCGCAAAACGCTTCAATGCACCAAATCATATTAGCTCAGAAACAACAATTGGCAGTGGACGCAATAACGGTAGATTACTTAATAGTTTTAAAATCTCCACTGCCCAAGGTATTGCAAATGATGATGCAATAAGAAGCATAAATGCCTAAGTGAGTTAAGCTGATTTTGTCAAGAAAGATGACAAACAAAAGTAAACAAAATGCCGTCATGATGCAATGAGTTCTCAATTTCTCTATCAGAATCTTTAGATTTGGCGAAAGATTAAGCAAATAATTTAAATTATGAATAAAAGTACTCTGCTGAAATGCTTAGCATACATTTAAGCACATTGGCATTACGTATACATTATACATTACATATTGGCACTTGCATAATATCTCCATATAAGAAAACATTAATACCACCAAAAAATAAATTGTTTTTAAATTCTTGAAACCTCAAATGAATTATATATAAATTCTCTTTTGACACCATAGAAATTTCATCTATGACCAGCCATTTCAGGGAACGCCATTTAAGACTTTCGCCCTGTAGCCTTTTCAGAATCATTTTTTGATAAGTTATTCGGTTGTCATGCACCCTAATGGCTCCTGGTGCATGTAAACTCCGTCGATAGTTGCGAAAACCTCGAATTTACCTATGAATTATACCTCTGAGGTGCCTTGCCAGATGAAGGTCTCGTTATCTGATTAAGCTTCTAAATTACGAGATCAACATGAGTAGCAATGAAAGGTGTTCAACAACAAGATATAAATGTTAAGTAACTGGCATAAAAAAAGTTCATAATTAAGAAATAGGCACTGCCGATAGTAAAACGATCTAGGCGTTCATCAGGTTTATTGCCGCTACGTGGCGATTAGGTGGTCTCCTACGCCGATGCCAGGTATCAAACCCGTTCATCTAGGGCAACCCGGAAGATGAAGGCCTGGTCATCGGTTAGAAAGTAGGAAAAATAAGTCATTGGGTCTCTCTTCTCTATTTCATAGAGCATTTTTAGTAAGCCGAAGAACTTTTTATTGTCAGTTTCCAAAGTTCGATATTTTTTCATGCGAGCAGCATCTCTTGTCGTTCTACCCATGTCCAAATAGAGAAACAAAAATATTTAATTAAAAAATAAAGCTATTAAATCTGAAGAAGAATATATGTAATATATATATATAAAGAATTTTCACAAAAAACCTGTATTATTAATGTATACACAAATCTGGACAAAAGTATTTACTTATCAAAATAACATCTTTAAAAGTTTCTTTAAAAGTCCGTAATTTCCTCCAAAAGAATTATGCAAAAATTGTAACTCAAAGAAAAACTAAAAAGTGAAAAATAAACTTTTTTACCAAAAATAAAACCGACTTCAAAAACTACTACAAAGTAAAAAATAATTTTTTTTTACATAATATAGTTAATAAGAAATTAAATTAAGAGCATTGTATTTACCATGCGTATTATTATATTTATGTGCCTTAATTTGATTTTTTGGAGTCGGTGCCAGCCAAGCAAAGTTCAAAATTAAAATTGCTTATCCAATACAAATCGTAACAATATTCAACAAAACCGTTTAGGAAAAAAATTCCATTCTCAATCAACTCTGACACCATCCTGCATTTGAAAATCTGTTTGGCTACGATTTTTTTACATAATAGCCTGTATAAACGCATTAATTTTACAATAATTCTTAATTTAGCACACATAATTACAACTAATATCACTTGAAAAAATCAGATGAAATGTTTCAAAAATGGTAAAATTCAAATTTTTTAACTAAATAACAAATCGTAAAAAAACTCGTAGATATTTGGATGTGTGTCTGTTGGATAATTATACTTAACTTCGTTTGGCTGGCACCGACTCCAAAAAATCAAATTAAGGCACATAAATATAATAATACGCATGGTAAATACAATGCTCTTAATTTAATTTCTTATTAACTATATTATGTAAAAAAAATTATTTTTTACTTTGTAGTAGTTTTTGAAGTCGGTTTTATTTTTGGTAAAAAAGTTTATATTAAATATCATGATCGAGATTAACTGGTTTTAACTCCTATTAATTGATTGAAGCAGAAATTTAAGTTGTAAATCCAAGTTAGTGCAGTATTGAACTAATAATATTGGATTATCATATATATAATGGCACTAAGTGTAAAACGCTTCCGGGAGTGAACTCATCCGTTTCCTAATAATTTTTCGTTAAAATCAGCCAAACGCGGTCGTGTTAGGCTTAAGCATTCCGATGCCATATTTGCCGACTGCTTTATTTAATGTGTCTATCTATTCGTTGTGTAACATGTATTATTCTTCAATTTTTCTAAAATCTTCAAAAAGTATACAATTACAACGCTTTAAGATCTAATTTAAAAATAACCAGCTACCAATAATAAGCTTCCGATGTATACAAGCGATTACCGTTGCCATTCATAAGCATAAATTACAAATCCAAAAACAAATGAATGACTCATTCAGCTATTCATTAAATGCTCTTAAAATTATATTAATTAAAGCATATTAATATTTTGAAATATGTTTTTCACTTTTGTTTATATTTATTCATTACATTACAGTTTGAATTTAGTATACACTATTAAAAATATCGGGAAAAATTACCTGTATTTTTCAAGGCTATCTATTTTCTGACCAATGAGGAAGCTTCATAGTATTCAGTGAATATAGCTGTATTCTGTGATTCATTCCTGTGAATTATTTTGTAGCCGATTAACATTTCCTTTCTAAAAATAAACGTATTTCAAATTATTTAAAGGCTTTATTATGCTTTTACAAATATTTTAAGAGCAAAATCGGATGTTGACCGTATTTTTTAATAATTAGTTCGAAGAGTCATTCATTTGTTTCTGGATTTTGAATTTGTGATGTACAAGTGGCATCACGAGTGAATGTTGATTTGATTTCTCAATCTTAAAACGTGCTTTCTTTTTCACTATTCTCAAAAGTTACATTTTTAGAAAGATCATTCAAAATAAATTAACATTTAAGAGGTACTTACATTCAATTATCTATATATTCTGCTGCGATAACTTCAGTTAAAATTAGACTGTCAGCTCTATCTATCCCTATATGAAAGAAAACAAACAATTGGTTCATTCTTCTTGAACTTATAAAATATTAAAACAAACGTTTATATGCTCTGTTGTGCCATTTGTCGGTAGTTAAAATAAAACTAGTCGGATATACCAATCCCAAAACTTTCTTCTATCTCATGCATGTTAATACTTGAAAATTAGCTATCACACTACCAAAATTAAACGGCAATCTATGCCCATCATGAGGATTCTATAGATATGAAATTCCGGGCATTAGTTCTTGAGATATGGCTATCTACGAAATCGTGTAAATACAGCAAAATTCAGCCTAGCAGCCCCACCTATTGGGTGCTTTACACCAAAACCTATGTTAAACAAAACTACCAAGCAACCACTTACGTCAAAGGTCTAACTGAATCTGAAGTTTGGGGAAAATCCGTGCATTAGTTTTTGAGATAGAGTTATTGCGAAAATCATGAAAATTCCAGCATAGCAGCGCCACCTATTAGACGATTAACACCAAAACCTAATCAGCAACAACTTGTGGTAACATCTAATTAAATCTGAAGTTGGATGAAAATTCGTGCATTAGTTTTTGAGATAGAGCTATTGCAGGAATCATGCAAAATGCAGCACAGAAGCGCCACCTGTTGAGAGATGTACACCAACACCTAATCAGCATCAAGTCATATCAAGGACTAACTGAATCTGAAGTTTCATGAAAATCCGTGCACTAGTTCTTGAGATAGAGCCATTGCGGAAATCATAAAAAATGCAGCATAGCAGCGCCACCTGTTAAGCGATTTACACCAACACCTAATCAGTATCAAGTCATATCAAGGACTAACTGAATCTGAAGCTTCATGAAAATCCGTGCATTAGTTCTTGAGATAGAGCCATTTCGGAAATCATAAAAATGCAGCATAGCAGCGCGACCTGTTGAGTGATTTTCACCAAAAACTAATCAGCATCAACTTGTATCAGGGACTAACTGAATATGAATTTTTATTAAATTCCGTGCATTAGTTCTTGAGATAGAGCGCCCACAAAATTTGTGTCACACACAGACACACAGACAGACAGACAGACTCACAGACAGACATTTTGTAAAAACATATTTTTCGGGTTCTCTGACCTCTAAAATGTGTAAATCCGTCGAAAATCGGAATTCGAAAATTTTCATGAATCCAATACTTTCTTCTTGTAAAGATAGAAGAAAGTAAAAAAGAAATTTTCTTTTTAAAATGTTCTTTGAATTCTGAAGACATTGGGAAAAAAAAAATGAATATCTACCCTATCTATATTATAAAGGACAAACATATCTGTGCGTAACGCATACGTCATTTTGCGAATGGCAACACTTTGAAATTTGAAATAAAATTTTAGTCTTGCAATTTTCTCTACTGCAAATTTTTAAACTTCTAGACATCGCACATTTAAAAATTTTACACCGTCGTATAAGGAAAAATATGCTGTTTTAAATGCAATTTGTTTGAAAGCTATATCTCAATTTAATTTTAAGATATTAATTTTTTTGTAGTTTTATTACTTTTTTCGTAATCGTGGCAACAGAAGTACAGCATTTCTATTAAAAGTAAAAAGAAAATAGTAGGTTACTGTATCTTTTCATTGCCATTTTTTCATAAAAACTGAAAAAAAAATTAAAGTTAAAATACCTACTACGTCAAGAATATCTTCTGATATAAAACACTGTGAATTTTGGTTTTATATCATTTTTTAAATCAATTAAATGATTTTTAGTTTATTGCAAATTACTTTAAAAACGATACCCTTACCACATCCTTACCACTTTAGCCTTACAAAAATGTATTTTAAAGAATATTTGTGCGACTTATTTTCTCCGCATTCACTTATTTCCTATCAGAAATACGAAAAAATGCAATATTATTAATCCGTGTGTATAATAATATTTTCCGAATTTTGAAAAAAAATATAAATGAATGATTTCTGATGAAAAATGGAGCTATTATAAGCAAAGAATGCAATTTTATTAACCCGTGTGTAATAATATTTTCTTGAATTTTGAAAAAATACAAATTAATGATTTCTGATTAAACATGGAGCTTTATAAAAAAAAAAATAAAATAAAAAAGAAGGCATATGATTCATTAGATACCGATTTATTTTGTCAAGCATCTTGAATGACGAGATTGCTTATTTGCTGGGTGCGTGTATTATTCTGCGATAATGACGTCATATGCATACTTTTCTATAAATGTTGCTTAAGACTGGGTAGTAAATGTGAAATTCTTGAGTGGATGCAAATGACGTCATTTTATTTAAAAAAAAAAAAAAAGGCGTGAATTTTAATTCTTAAAACTGAAATATATTTTGTAGAAGTTTGCAATTTTCACACCAGCTGCTTTGAAATTATTCACGGGTGAAAATGCTTTACTCCGGAAAATGATAAAATACAATGCTTTACAAAATATTAGAGTGTCTTTATAGAAGAACAGTAACATACATTGTGCCTGCTCAGATCGGATGATTCTCACCAAGATGAATTCGCTTCACAGAGTTAGACATGTAAACAAAGAAGATCTTAGCCTTTATTCGAGCTTTATAGATCGAGTCTTTCTTACCCTTAGATCTTTATTCGAGGTTTAGAATAATATCAGGTTTCCAATTCAGTTTTTGTCCAAAATTCTCTTGAATAAAAATTTTTATTGATATTCTATAAGACATTCTACTATAATTTTATCAAAATAACATAATTTGCTTAATTAATTTTTTTATAATTTTATATAATCTATATATTTAAAACACAGGGCTGCTTTTAGTCATCAGCCCGAAGTTTTCTTTGCTGAACCATTTTTACTAATAATTTTCTTGAACTGTAAGGTGTTTATTTGTAGGTGTGCCCGTACTGGCTGTTTTTTTTTAATATCCCCATTTTTATATTTAATGAAATTTCTTCAAAATGATAGTAATTAGATAGCTTTCATTATTACAGAGAAGATATAAAAAATGATGTGTATTTATCTTTATTCATTCCATTTACCGATAAAAGTTCAAAAGTGTTGATAAAAATTGTTATATAGGGTTTAGAAGCGCAAAATCTCATTATGGATATAAATTTTTGAATAACAAATTATATACTGCTTTTGAAAACACACATTTTACGCTCATAAAGTTTTCAGATTTTTTCATTCTGCATGTGTACTGATACTAAGTTTCGGACACTAGGCGAAATGCTTAAATATGTGAAAATGATGTCATATTTAAAAGAAACCTATCATTTTCTTAGATAAAACTAAGCATTTTTACACAAAATGCGTCTAAAAACATAAATTGTGACAATTTTTACTTTCCGGCACTGAGATTAGAATCTCGAGTTACGAGTGCGATTGTTCACATGCAAAAATGTTGCTGAGAATCGTGACTTCAGGTTTTGAGTTAAAACGATCAAATTAAAATACCAATTAAAAAAAAATGGTGAATACGGATATGAGAGGTGCGTGTGTAAATTTTGAGAAGCTGAAAATAATGTCGAGTTTAGATTGCAAGGGGAAAAATGCTATGATAGTGTTAAAGTGGGATAAATTTTGCAGTTTTTAATTCCGGAATACCAAGCATAAGAGCCTCAATTGATAACTTCACCATAATAACTGATCTTTTTTAATTTTTACGGATTACATGTCTACATTATAAATGACAAACGTATCTGTGCGTAACGCTGACATCATGAATGGAAACTCTTTACGATCAAATTTCGGTTTTGAAATTTGATGACGTCACGAATGGGAACAGCTTACGATCAAATTTCGGTTTTGAAATTTTCGCTACCGCAATTTTTTAATCTTCTGACCACCGTATATTTTCAATTATTAGACCGTTGAATAGGTAAAACGTGTACTTTTAAACTTAATTTGTTTAAAAACTGTATCTTAACTGGCTGATTTATTATGTTTTTAAAATAATTTTCAAGCAGATTGTTTTGTAATCAGGGCTTAATTTGGGACGGAGCCCACCAGAGCCCGGCTCCTTTACTTCTCTGTTTTTAGTAAATATTTAAATATTGTTCGGAATTCACCGGAGCTCATAAATACAGGGCTCCGGAGCCCAGTGCAATAGCACTTCCGAAAAACCGAAGCTTAAATTACGTTTTCCTTTCCTTCCCATCTCCAAGCTTTTGCATTATTTTTACCAAAACACTTATATGTGACGTAATATGTCACACGTAGGAGGTGGAGATAAAACGTACTCAATTTTTATGTCAGTTTTTACATTTAAAATTTTATTTATTCATGTATTGAAAAAAAATCCTCTTTTAAAATTACGTATCATATTCCACTTCAAATCATTTTAATGCTATTTTGATCAGAATGAAGGGGAAACAGAAATCGTGTTTTTCTATTTCAAATTTATATCAGCGACGTGTTGATACGGTGCCACCCAAGAGAGTGAACAATAAATTTGCTTTCAGTTCGATTTTCTTTTGTGACAGTAGGATAATTTTTTATTGGCTGGGTTTTCTTTTTATTATTTCGATATCTAACCTGAAAAGAATATCTTCTGTTTTATCCAACAAGCATCTGCTTGACGTTTAGTCTGTTGGAGGTTTTTTGTTTTCTATTGCATACGAGTATAAAAATCACGTTTGTGATTTTTCTATTTATTTTTTATCATGAACGGTACCCACGCTAAGGCTCTGTGCACCTATACGAAGTCACTTTCCTTTGTAAGTAGATATAATTACCATGTACTGTTATTCTGATAGAAAGCAATCGAGCAGCGTTTCCCCTTTTTCTATAAAAGCATAAATTCTTTCCGATAACGTTGTCAAATTTTTAATTTTATCTGATTTTCAGGGACTCACCGCAAAAGATTGTTATGCGGAAGGAAATGATTATAGTTTAAGATATGCACCTTTTACAAGAAATTGTAAAACATGTTCCATTCTTCAGCATATAAATATTCATTTCTGTAAATTTCATTCATTTTTTCTTAAAAATGCATAGCTGCGAACTATCCCTTTTTTGTGTTAACACCATTTCCTAATCATAATCGTTACCCTACTTAATCGCAGAATTCTGCAATTAATTAACATAAAAAATAGGCACGGATTTTTACTATTCAGAAGAAGTGATAACTAAAAAGTGGAATAGTTGACAGCTAAATATATGCTGATAGATATACAGCAAACTCCCGACTATCCGGTCTAGTGTGGCGGAAGGGTAGGCCGGATAACAAAAAAAGCCGGATAGGCCGGAGTTCCATAAATATTTACTCATTTCCTGGACCCCCTCCTCATTATATTAAAAACACATGTCACACATTCTAAGATAAATTTTATACATACAGTACATGCAGTTTCAAAATAAGAAAAACATTAACGTAAAACGTAAGCCTAATTCGTAAAAAATTAGTAAATCTTTTTTTATTGCTTGATAATAAATGATTGCACAAATATGAAAAGTTATGCACAAGATAAAAGAGTCAAAGCTTAGTTTTTAGTTTTTGAGAAAGTAATTGATAGATGACTGTCTCTGATATTGCATTGTGTAATCCCTTCTTGCTCCTTCTTGTCGTGTGTTAGCACTTTCCTTTGGAAAAGATCATGCCTGTCTCGGCTGCTTGCAACATTTCTCTTTTTTTTTTTACTAGGCCGGATAGTACGGAGGGCCGGATAGTCGCGAGCCGGATAGTCGGGAGTTTACTGTATTTAAAATTTTTATTTTGCTAAAGAAAAAAATGCTTTAAATTTTGCAATTAATGTACGAAATATAAATATGCAGATTACATTGGCAGGGGTTGAGGGGTGGTGGAACGGTACAGTTGTTGTACCGGTAGCGCAGAATATTAGGGCTCTGGAACTTTTTTTGTTAGAATTTAAGCCCTGTTTGTAATTTATCTTATTACGTGCCGGCTTCAATGCATAAAAATAAGAAATATTTTGCACATAAACAACAAAATTATTCAGCATTTATTTCCGACTAATTTTCCATAATGAAATTAATATTTCCTTTTTAATTAAATAAAAGAATAATATTAAAAAGAAAAACACAAATTTAACATAACTGTAACCGAACAATTTATATTTTTACATAGCCGAATAGGAAAAAAAAATAATTTCAAATGAAATTTGTTTGCAAAGTGCATCGGACTGTACTGTAAAGTACAGATTGTCTATAGTTTTAAAAATAATTTTTAAGCTCGAATATATTTTTAAAGTTATCGCGTGGAGCTAGATTAAGAAGGACTAACCCGTTTGTTCTTAAAACAACAATAAAGAATTCATCATTTTCTTACGGCTAATATTCCATAAAAAAATTAAAACTTCCTCTGCGAATAAATAAATAAAATAATATAAATAAAACACAAATGTAACAGACATGTAATTGAACTACGCGCTTTAATCTCCGAAATTATCAGAATATAAAAAGGATTCCGTAAGTAGCAAAATCTTTGTCTGATAACTCTTAGCATGCGGCTAATACGAAAATATCGCTTTTGATAAATTTCAAAACGTTATTTGATTGTATAGGTCATATTTTTCATATGAAAAATGCTTTTTTATTGTTAGTGGGCAATCTAAAAAATTTATTGCATGTAAAAAAATTATTAGTTTTCAATTAAAAAATGGTTTTCACCTATATTCTGTAACCCGGGAAGCCCGGGTACGATTCCCTAGTATATATAAAAAACCTAATGAAACGAATTTATGAAACGGAAGTATGAAACGGAAGTATGAATCGACTGATTAAGCAACTGATTATGTTTCACGGCAATTTCTTCTAAAATATAGAATACTTTGTGATGAAATTAACACCAAAAATTAATATTCATCCGCAGATTTCAAAACTGGTATTAGAATTTTTAAATTCGAATTAGTTTTCGAAATATTATTTTTTTTTTCTAATTTATATACATTTTTCTAATGATGGCAACTCAAATTTCAATCATAACAGATATTTTTTTTCGCATTTCAAATCTACCCTATATATATAAAATCCTAATGAAACGAATTTATGAAACGGAAGTATGAATCGACTGATTAAGCAACTGATTATGTTTCACGGCGATTTCTCCTAAAATATGGAATACTTTGCGATGAAATTAACACCAAAAATTAATATTGATCCGCAGATTTCAAAACTGGTATTAGAATTTTTAAATTCGAATTAGTTCTCGAAATATTAATTTTTTTCTAATTTTATATACATTTTTCTAATGATGGCAACTCAAATTTCAATCATAACAGATATTCTTTTTCGCATTTTAAAAAAGGTTATAATTTTAAATCTGGTGACCAAGTTTGGCCTCCCTTAAATCTATGCTAAGAACAATGCTTTTTTTTTAAATTTCGTTATCATTTTATTTAACACAAAATTTTCATTAAGAAAAAAAAAATTTAAATTAATGGCTTACACTTCTTTCTTTTTTTTAAACGAAACGAAGAGAAAAATATTAGGCTCAGATGTCATATACGCACCGGCGTACCTAATTGGCGCCACAATGGCGTTATTTTGCCTGACATGGTAGCCCGGCTATTGTTGCTTATTCATCAATAAATGTTTATTTACATTTATTTTCTTTTTATTTAAGAAAAAAATGTTATAAATTGCTTTGTTCTATAGTTATTAATTAATTTTTTTTATTTATTGTTATTTCATTTTAAAAATAATAGAAAAATAATTTAAAAATACATATATAACTGGTATTCGAAAACGAGGTTTTCGCCAAATTGTCGTAAAAAAAATCACGCCAAACCCGGTTCTTATATGACATCTGTGTTAAATATTAGGCAACAAATCATAACATTTAATTTCAAATTCAAAGCAAATGAACAATATCGCCAAATTATATAAATCGCCAAACCATTCGAAAAATTATACAAGTTGGCGTAATTTTTTTTTAATAACGAAAAAACAAATAAATTAGTATAAAAATTCAAATACAAATAAAGCGTCGAAATAAAAATCACTTGATGGCGTATACACGTGTAACTTCCTTACAGTCAAGTGAATGTTACATTTTCGATCAACCATTATTATCGTTTAATCTTATTGTCTGGCGATTTATTTTTGGTCAATGGGATAACCAAGTAGTACCATTTTAATTTACCACTCAAAAAATAAAAAATTGCTAACTTACGAGTTAAAGAAAAGGTACTTTTCCGTTTACGGACACCATTGTCGCCAAGCGTAATAGTTGGTGCAAAATGAAAATGATGTGAATTGAAACATTTGAAAAATAAAAGAAAAAACACTGTCGATAGTAAAGTGAGTCTTTTAAAAATATAACCTTTGCAAACTACAGACTTTCATGAACTATTTTACTAAATCACAAATATATACTTAAAATAAATGAACAAATAACTGTTATACAATAAAGTATAGCAAATAATAGCAAATCACAATGTTTCGCACGTTTTACTATAAAAAATCCTTTTCGCGATCAGGGCTGAAATGATTGGCGCATTAGCATGCATTTTGGCATGGTGTCCGTATAACGGAAAAAAACCAAAAAAAGCTATTGGCGAGATTTGAGCCCGGCTAACATAAAAGTACCAAGAATTCTTTGCGATCATGGCAACTTTTATGTAGTTTTTTTTTCGAAAAAATAACTTTGATTCTTTAATCAAAATGGAAACATTTCTTATGAAAAGCGAAGGAACTGTTGATGATAGTCGCATGACTTAGGTTATTATAATAGAGATTGTTTTCAATTCTAAAAACAGTGCAAAGGATAATATTTCTAACGATTACAAATTTACTTACACATGCCTATTAAAAACAGAAAAAAAAACTTTAAAATTACTATTAAATGAGTACGAGTTAAAAGCAGGAAAATATTGAAAATTATGTCTAGAAAATTGTATTTACACATGAATATTAAAATAGAAAGGAAACTTTAAAATAATAAATACATTAACATGCGTTTAACCCTTTCAGGCGCAAAGTACTTCTATTCGTAAAATGTTGAAATCAGTGGATGGCACCGGAATTTACAAACAAATTTCGAAATACGAAAATGCTTTTGGTTGGGATTACGGTGCCTCGCTCGACCGTATCTTACGCTCGATCGTATCTTACGCTCGATCGTAGGATAGGCGTTCCTGCGATCAGTCTTAACTTGGTATTACGGTGCCTCGGCGCAAGTCCTCGTGCTTCGGCGTAAGTCCTCCTGTAGTCAGCCAATCACAGGCCGCAGTTACATTTGTTGTGGTTGCGCGCGCATCTACTTCTGTCTTAACTTACGGCTGCTCCCAAGCTGTCGTAAGATCGCGAGGCACCGTAATGCCGTTTACGTTTTGTTTATATCGTAAGTCTCTAAGTTGATCTTAAGTGAGGCACCGTAATCCCAGCCTTTGTTCACTTACTTGGTCACCTGGCCAGGACGCCAACCGTGATTCTTTGAACTTTTGAACTTTGAACTTTGAACTCAAGTGAACTTTGTTCACTTACTTAATAAAAGGAAATTTTTCATTCCAATATTCTGGTGCCAATTTGGCTTTTAAGAATTAAAATTAAGGTGTCCAAAAATGAACTACCACCCTTGAAGGGGTTAAAGCAGTAAATTGTAGTTATTGTAGTAAATTGTATTACGTCAATCATTTTATAACGCTGTTAAAAAGTATCGGTCGGCAAAGACTCTGTTTACTTAATTCATTTTATTTTAGCTTATTTTCAAATGTTTAACTGATCTTCTTTAATCAAACACGAAAACAACCATTGAATGTCTTAACAGCAACTGATTTGACCTTAAATTTTCGCAATCAAAGGGAATTGAATGGAAACTTGAATGGAATTTACTGGGAGATCGCTATAGGTTTTTTCCCTTTAATTCAATCTTCTCTAATCTTTAAAAAACCGATCAAATTAGCGTGATTTTAGATTCTGCGGTGTCTGAACGGGGGTTGGCGACCGTAGCTTGCAGGGGGCAGAGCCCCCTAGTTTCTTATAAAATGACATTCAGGAATATATAAGTACATCATATATCAACATAGTATATCAATGCATTATTATAATAAATAAAATTTTGTATTTTGTAGGGAAAATAATTTTTTAATTATGTGATAAAAGATGATTTTTAATAATCAAAATTTATTACAAGTTTCTTTTATGCATATTTAAAAAAAAAATCGGGATTTTGTCTGTTCAACTTTTTTAAATTTAAGTTATATAATTATTATTTTTAAAAACAAATAAACTGTCTGTTGGAATTGTCTTTTATTTTACCCCATACATGGGGTAAAATAGTTAAATATGCATTTTTAGTACACGGAAAAAAAGGTTTGGTTAATATAGCCCCAGCTAAAATGTTTGATTGGACTGACCAAATGTTGGTTCGACTGATCAAATGATTTTGTTTGTTCAATAAAATTTTATTGAATTAACCAAATGATTTTGTCAGTCCAACAAAAAATATTTAGATGGGGCAAAATTTGGTTGGCACAACTATTTTTTGGTTGTTTTAACAAAATCGTTCTTTCCGTGTACTAATTTGCATGTTTTTGTGAAATATTTCTTCAAATTTTGTGAGTGAAGTTCATTTACCTACTTTATGTCAGTATTTTACCAATTCAATTAATAATTTTCTTGCAAATTAAGTTCCAATGAAAAATGGGCTGTTTTTACTTTACCCCACCGGACCCTATTAGTCAAATAAGACAAAATTTATTACTTCACAATTCTTTTTATAATGCAATGCTATATAATTTTTTTGTATATTCAAACGCGTCATTCCGATGGGCTATATTCTAGTTAACATTAGTAACTACTATTTGAAACACTAATATGTATAAGATAGAGGAAATTTTTGGGATTGACACATGCAACTAGTTACTGTTCTGAATTCATAAAGACGCACTTTGAAGAAAAGCAATTTAAAAACAATTTTTTTTTTCATTGTGTTACAAAAATCATTAGAAAATACAATAAACGGCCAAGTGCGAGTATTACTCGCGCACAGAGAGTTCCGTACAATAATATATGAATTAGTAAGTGTATTTAAAAAAAATACTGTTGCTAATAGAATACTAAGACTTTGTAAAAACTATACAACGTAGAGTTGGGTATAGCTGTATAGTATACAGGGGTATACAGAGAAAGTCCCTTTAACCTGAAAATACTTGCGAACGGAGAGAGCTACAGCTATACAAGTAAGGTAACGGTACAGTAAAGCGACTACGCCCGAGCAAATGAAAACGAAAGCAGCACTCCTAGTGGCGAAATTTGGAAGATAGCCATTATAAATCGAAAACGAAAAGAGGTAATGCAAATCTTCCAATTAGAAAGTTTTAGAGCATCAATATATTAGTAGGAAACAATACTTGGTTCACACGGATAAGATAAATCGTCGCCTGCATACCCAAAAATATCCGAAATCGATGAGCGACGATTTTACTTTGCCTATTCACATTCCGGAAATGTAGCAGTGCACTTTTGCAGATTGTGACGTTGTACTGTGCTGTAATGAGTGTAAAGATTTAATTTCCAATGCATTTAAAATTTTAGAATAACCCTTTCAGGGCTAGAAGAATTCTGTTCGTAAACTGATGAAATAATTGACTAACACCAGAATATTCAAACGAATTTCTCAGAAAACAAAAACCCGCTAATTTGCACTTTGATTACAAAAGCAAAATTTTATTAAAATATTCTTGGTGCCACTTGTCAGTTTTGGAATTAAAATTAGGTGGCTAGACCGTCTAGCCACCGCCCTTAAAAGGGTTAAATCTATGTCGTCGTATTGAAGAGGCTTGCAATAGACATTCCATGCTGAGAAATGTGCATGCAGAATTACTCTCACGAATACAAACATGTATCGTGAGCAATGGCGAACTTTTCGTACATATTGAATGCTAACTTTTTATCACTGTGAGACAGTTTGTCTTTTTTTTTGTGTGTGATGTTATCAAAATGTATTGAGATAAGAACGTATTTATAGCATAAATTGTGGGTATTTCTTCATACTTCTGACTATTCCATTCAAACGTTTACACAAAACGGAGTGCATCGATTTTGGACCTTTTTCTGGTAAACAGGCTAAGATGTATCTTATCCATGTAAACCAAATGTCGTATTCTACTAAGTAATTGATGCTCTAAAACTTTTTAACTGGAAGTTTTCCTCTATCTCTTTTCGTTTTCGATTTGCAGTGGCTATATTCCAAATTTCGCCATTAGGGGGCGCTGCTGTTGTTTTCATTAAATCGGACGTAGTCGCTTTAGTATACCATTATCTCACTTGCATAGCTGTGGCTCTCTCCGTTCACAAGTATTTTCAAGTTAAAGGGACTTTCCTTTGCACACTCTATACTAGAGTATAAATGAATATACCATGAAAGTTTAAAGATATATGGAACCTAAATAATGGCAAATATAGCTATTCTGTATATTTGCTATTCCATATAGGTTTTTAGTCAACCTTTAAAGACATAGTAGGTGTATTGAGAGAGCCACTCATTGGAAATTAGTCGCGAATCCCATAGTATTTAGCCCCACCAGTGGCTGAGAGGTTCTGCTCTCGAAGCTGATAGACGGGAGGTGCTGGGTTCGATCCCAATCGCGCCCGTCGGCCTAATCGTTCGGAGTTTTCGTGGTTTTCTTTGAAACTTGGATTTCCAAGCGTTAATACGGGTTAGGTTACCTTTGAAAGACCCCCACGAAGGGCACACCCCCCCCCCCCCCGGCCCATATCCCTCGTGCAGATAATTGGCCGTCATAAATACAACCAACCCATACTATTTATGTGATTAATTCTCATTAAATTAGTCTGTTTTTAACAATTTGAAGTTTATTGCTTTTATACTGCTATTGGGAATTGCATTATATAAATATATCCTTAAAATTTGTTATCTAGGCTTTAAAAGCCGATGGAGCATAGAGTACGCCGTCCCTGTCATTATGTATGTCCAAACCGTCCGTATCTTTAAGGGTTAATATCTCGGCTAATTACCGATGATTTTTTCCAAAATTCATGATCAACAATGCTTTTATACTTCTACTACGATAGGTACCTCCAGCTCTGCTCAACACTTTTGCTGAAGCTCGTAAATCAAAATTTGAGTGTAAGGGAAAAATGCGATTTTCTCAAAAGCTATGTGACCTAGGGTTATCGCTATGATTTTCCTGCAAGTTTTAAATTAATCTCTACTACCTCTAATTTTTTCATAATTTTAGTTTCAATAGATTCGGAATTAGATGGGGTGGGGAACATATTTTTGCGCTACATTTTCCACCATAACTTTGAAAATTTAATACCTAACATTAAATGAAATATATATTTGATTTCAGCGTTACAAAAGCTTTCACACGATACCCCACACGATATACAAAGAAAAGATTTTTTTTCAAGTAACTTAATTAACCCCTCTACATTGTTCATAAATATATTTATGAATATTTATTAATCCGTAAATATGTGGGTCAATAATCTTTATTACTTCCCCCAATTTGAACTTTCCACGTTGCATAGTTTACGAGTAAAAGGGCTGCGACAGACAGACAGACAGAGAGACAGACACAGGAGTGATCTTATAATGGTTCCGTTTTTACTTTTTAAGTACGGAACCCTAAAAATCACTAAATATTATCATAAATACATATTTTTTTGGGAAGGCTTTTCTTATCATATAGAATTTAATATAAAATATGGGAAACATGATTTTGTTTATGTTATTTGATAACTGTTACAAAATTATATTCATCACATCATATCTTATTTTATAAAATTGAAATTCAATAAAGTTTATTAAACCCTTTTGTATATTAGAAAGTATGTTCCAATTTATGCTTTTTAAGAAATAAATACATCACTTTAATTTTAATAGTACATTTTCTGACCTCAACCCTATAATATTTAAAAACCGATCGAAAACCCCACATTTTAATTTACATATTTCATTGAGAGGTGAAATGGATTTTAATTAACGTACATGAATGTGAAATATTCATCCAATTAAATATAATGATGTATGTTCCGCCGAAATGCGAAATATTTGGCTAAAGTTGGAATGCGTAGTTAATTAATCCATACAAATAAATAATATTGATTGAATAATTAAAATAATCCAAGTAAATTGATATATTAGATCTTATAACCGCTTGGAATTTTCGCATTAAAATTTTCCGTATTGAATACAATAATTTTATTTTTATATATTTGAATACAATAATGTCAATAGTGATAAAAGTGTAAGAACTAGAGAACAGGAATTCTGCTTTTCGAGAATTTAGTGTCGCCCCCGAAGAAAAAAAATATATATGTATATAAATATAGATACAGTAGAGTCCCGATTATCCAAGTTAATCGAACTTATACCTTTGGAATGGATTCTTTTCTTCTGATTGACTCATGGCTTCTATTATTATGAGACCGCCATTATAAATGAAGTGTTAGGTGAAGATGAAAGAGCAGCCGTAAAAAGTTAGAACAAATTAGAAAAGTTAGAATGGGGGAAAAATGGCCATAGCCATTTTCCCCCCTATTCTGACCAGAAAATCAGAGTTCTAACTTTTTACGGCTGCTCTTTCATCTTCACCTAACACTTAATTTATAATGGCTGTTTCATAATAATAGAAACCATCAGTCCATCAGAAGAAAATGTATGGGTTAAAGCGGAAACTCGGTTAAGCACCACTCGGATAATCGGGACTCTACTATAGCTCAGTTTTAAGGCTTAAAACACACGATTTTGTTTATATAAAAAGACTTCATCCGAATCCGCTGAAGAATTCTTCATTTACGATCCAATCATAAACATCCACAATAAAGTTTGGGTAGGACGTCACTATCTCAGAATAATACACAAATGCAGCAAAAAGAAATCAATTCACTTATATTTTTTCAAGATAGGTATTTAAAATATTTTTTTTTTTTTCAGTTTTTATGAGAAAGTGGCAATAAAAAGATATAATTGCTATTTTCCAACTATTTTTCCTTTACTTTCTGCAGAAATGGAGTACTTGAGTTGTCAAAATTAAACAAATGTCGCTAAATACTACAAAAGAATTAATATTTCAAGAATAAATGGAGATATAGTTTTCAAACAAATTGCATTTAAAAGAACTTTTTTTTCCACTACGACGGTCTAAAAAATGAAAATGTGCGATGCGTAGAAATTAAAAAAATTGCTATGGAGCATTTAATCGTACAATGATACATCGGCTTTGTTTATTGCTGGCTTCTGTAAGGTAACGTTATTTTTTGGAGGCGACACAAAATAAGCTGCGAGAAAGAAATAGCATACCGTACCGGGGGCTAATAACGAAATACGATATAACTTTTATGAAATAACAACACAAAGGTAATCGAAAATCTGTCAATAAATAATCAGAGTTAAAGCTTGCATTTTATTTTCCAAATTTCTCGGAAGTAAACAGTAAGTAGCATTTATATTTCCTATACAAGGATGCATAAAGAATTCCATTCCATTATGATCTACGGTGAAAAATCGTTTGCGGTGCATTTTTACGATGTTGTAGTACTTCAAATATACAGGGTGATTTAAAAAAAAAAAAAAAAAAGTTGACAAAATTACATGGCAAATCAGGCATATAACAAGTATAAGAAATCACATAGGAAATAGGGTAAATAGGGTCGCAAATCACTTTTTGAGTCACGAATATAGGATGCTTCATCCTAACTGAGCTCGGGTCGACGGTCATAATTTCGAGAAAAATTAAAACATTGGAATGAAAATGCAACGATATGGACGTTGTTTTGTGTGAAATATGATAACATCAGGAAAAATTCTAGAAAAACACGTTGCTCAAGCAATCGATGATAACGTATTGATCATCACAGTCCAAAATGTGGGGCGTCCATTGCATCTTCTACAACTTTTGTTATCACATTTACAACAAATGTGAGAATGTCTGTTAAATGTTTTATTGTAATAAACTTCAGTTTTTTGAAAATTATGACCGTCAACCCAAATTGATTTAAGAGGAAAAACCCTTTATTGGGTACTCAATAAGTAATTTCCGACCTCCTTGTTGTATACCTGATTTGCCATGTCATTTTGTCAACGTTTTTTTTAATCACCCTGTATTTAAATTTAAAAGGATCACTGTAATGTTTATATATATATATAATGGAGTGCTTAATATTTATCCTTCATTTACAGAAACGCACAAGAGAATCCTATTAAAGGATTCGCTATCTATGTTATAAAGGACAAACGTCCGTGAGTAACGCTGGAGTCATTTTGACGGTGGGAACGGCAGATGATTAAATATAAATTATACTGCAATTTTTTAGGTGCGTTCGTAATTATATAAATACGTAGCACCTATAGTCGTCGTTCAGTCCGTCCGCCTGTCCGTCCGTCTGTCCGCATACAACAGAGCAAAAACTACCCAACCGAATGGTCCGAAATTTGAAATATAAGATTGTTGCAAAATTTTGTCGAGCCATTTCAAATTTTATGAAAATCGGATGTATAGTTTAATTACAGGGACAGTCAAAAGTTTTTCTTTACATTACGGCCAATGGGAAAAATTATTGCAAGTGCATTTTAATGATGTTACAGCCTTCCGAATGGTCTGAAATTTTAAATATATTAAATAATTGTTACAAAATTTTGTCGAGCCATTTCAAATTTTAGGAAAATCAGATGTATAGTTTAATTACAGGGACAGTCAAAAGTTTTTCTTTACATTACGGCCAATGAGAAAAATTATTGCAAGTGCATTTTAATGATGTTACAGCCTTCCAAATGATCTGAAATTTTAAATATATTAAATAATTGTTACAAAATTTTGTCGAGCCATTTCAAATTTTAGGAAAATCGGATGTATAGTTTAATTACAGGGACAGTCAAAAGTGTTCGGGGAATGGGAAAAAAATATTGGGAGTGCATTTTAATGATGTTAAAGACTATGCACTTTATGAAGTGCAAAAAATTATACATTCCATACAATATGGGGTGCAAAAAATAATTATAAAATTTGTTATAGTACGAACGCACCTCATTTGCCACGTTTGACGAGCAATTTCCAACTTGTTTTAAACTACTAAACATCGTGTATTTTAAATTTTTACACCGTCAACTAGGTCAAAAAATGTACTTTTAAATGAAATTTTTTTGAAAATTGTATCGCACTTTTTTTGAAAAAGTATAGCCATTTACTCGATTTCTATCGCCTTTAAAATAATTTTCAAGCAAGTATTTTTTTAAAAATCTATTTCTACCGCATGCAGACTATTACGAAAAATAAATCCGTCTGCATTGAAATTAATATAAATAGTTCAGAATTTGTTTCCAGATTATATTCCATAACGAAATTAAAACATTCACAAATAAATAAATAAGTCAATAAAATATCTTATGTAAAAACACAAATTTAAGACATGTAATTAAACTACTCACTGAAACTAGTGAAATGATCAGAATAAACAAGTAAAAGTTAAATTTAAGAAATCAAAAAACTCGACTGCGTAAAAAGTGAACTAATTATTTCTCATCAATGTGAAACTATTTTTTATATTACTTACCTATTTTTTTTTATTTACTTGTATTGACGACTTTTGAGTTGTGTTTAATTCTTAGTTCCTAACTATAAACATTGTTTTGATCAGATCAATAGATGTCTATGATGGTTAGAGTTGCAGTAAAGCTAGAGATCCTACCTACACAACTTCCAGGTTGTGTAATATTTAAACGGAGCTTCTGACATGAAATACCGTCTTCATTTTGAAAGACCTATCCAATGATATACCACTCAATAGTGTGCATAAAATTTTTTTTTTCGTCTCCACCGCCATTTTGTATTTTACGGCCGCCATTTGAATTTATAAAAACAAAACCTAGCCGATAACCATCGGACGGTTAAGATGAATAGATAGAGACCTCATTCCTTAAAATCCATCCAGCCGTTGGGATGTTTCGAGGGCATAAAGAAATCCACATACCCAGATACGCGTAAAACACATAACCCTTCTTGGCAGCCGGGTAAAAAGGCCGAATGTAAGTAACGATGTTTGGCGATTTCTTCGGCTGTCAACTTCTGTCGCGAAACCAATACGAAATAATTTAAAATGACTTTTCGGATTCATTCTGAATCTCTCATCAGGCAATTCCTAACGTAAAAATCATACTAAGGTGTTAAAGTTCAACAAACAGAAAAACATTACATCAAGTTGCCAAAGTGAAAATTGTAGTTAAATCAAAACTGAAAATTTTATTGGTAAAGATGCAGCCTCGTTAATTGCTGTATCAGCGGTTCTAGTGTACTAAAGGTTCTAGTGCTTCCAAAAAAATACGATTTGCATAAATGCTGAAGTTGGATCTAATTTTAAAAGCATTCTCAAAAGTCGGAAAATGATCAGTTTTCATGACGTGGTGAACAGTCTTAGAATTTAAATTTTTGTTCAAAACAGCATGTTTATGCTCCTTAAGTCTTATTTCAAGTGTATGGCTGGTTTCCCCTATACAGATTGCATTACACTGTTTGCACGGAATTCCATAAATAACATCTTTAAACTGTGAGCTCTGATAGTTTTTCTCTAAATATTCGACTAAATGTCTGAAATCGAAAGTGTTCGGGGGCTTTAGACCATATGGTGTATTTGTTTGCAAATTACAATTGCTTTCTCGAATATAGTTGTCTTAAAAAAAAAAAAAAAAAAAAAAAAAAAAACATATGTTTTGGCTTTTTGAAAAAAGAACAGAATAATTCTTGTGCAATATTTCAAAATTAATTTAATTTCCGGAATAAAAAGTTTTGCTAGAAAACTCTTTTAAGAAAAACAAAAACTTCTGTGGTGCAATGAATGTAATTTAAGTATTTGAACTGTCAAGAAAAATCAGAAACATCGGAAAAATCTTCAATTTATGAAAAATAAACTTTTTTCCGAATAACAAAAGGAAGATACTTAATTGATTTACTTAATTACTTTACCGATAAACCCAAACAAAGTAATGAGCAGAAATTGGAAACAGTTTGTTATAATGAACAACTATGCAACTATTCAGATTCCTTTCTGTCATAAGTAAGTAACAATATGTATGTGTATTTATTTAGATTTAGAAAACCATTAGTTTTTATGCATTAATTTCCTTTATGATATAGTTAGTTTATGTAAAAGTATTTTATTTTAGAATATCGAAAGACGATTTTTAGATGTAAATACTTTTGATTTTATCGGGAATAAAAAAAAATAATCATGCTGTTACGAAATAAGAGATAAATATATTTTAATGTTCTCAAGAAAATGGAACTGAAAAAAGCTGCTCTAGGAATAAGAGAAGCAAGTAGAACAAACGCCTTAACACTTGAAAGGCTAAAATATCTTGTTAAACCTTTCTGGGGCAAGCAATTGAATCTTGAATTCACACCGGAATTTTCGAAAAATTCTGCTTGAAAATGAGAAAAAGTAATTTTAGAACTTCTTACCATCAAAGTTACACAAGTAAAATTTAATTAGAAGTCTCTGGCGCAAATCTTGGTTGAAATTACGTGAGATATAATATATCGCACCGCCCCTCAAGAGATTAAAGCTTTAAAGAAAGTTATAAGATGAATGAAAATAAGCGTATTAGAAGAGCACGCATGGCTGAATCCTCTTGCCACTCCTTTAAAATAGAGTAATAAGTATTAGATATAATTAATTTCATAATAAGAAAATTAAAACTTTAGTAACCTTAATTTTTGTTCAGACGTTTTGACACTCTAAATTTTTAATGATTCTTCGGAATTTTTAAACGAGGATTTTTTTTATTTTTATTTATTTATTTATTTATTTATTATTATTTTTTTTTAACAAAAAGTCTAATTTCCAATGTATGTTAAATCTATATAATCTTATTAATATAGAATAATTTCAATTTTTCATCAGTTGCAGGGATGGAGAAATTTACTTCAAGAGATTCTCTACTTTGCAAACACTTACTGGTGTGGATTTAGATATGTAAGAACTTCAATCTTTTTGACTTTTTGAACTGTTTTATATCTTTAGGACGTTTAACTATTCAATCAATCATTGCTTTTCTTTTCCTCTTTTTTTAAAATGGTTTATGTTCACTGTTTTATCTCTCCCAGCAATGTTCTCAAACTATTGGACAACACATTTGTCAAATACTTCATTCTCTATTTGATTCATATTTTGAAACGAATAGAAAAACGAAGGCTAGTATTGTATCATGGAAATAAAGAGTTGAATTACTTAATATAAATGTAAAAATATCAACTTAAAAGCACAAATAAATTTTAATTTTAGGCATGTCTGTTTCAGCAGCATATAGCATTGGGTCCTCAGTGCCCTAAGGACGAAATCCTATACGCTACCGAAACCGGTATGCTTTTAAAATTTAAAATTGTTGGTACTTTTAACGTTGATATTTTTACATTTCTATTATATTGCACCAAGCTCTACCTTATTAATTATTTAAATTAGGTAAGACTAGGGAGGGTTGACTCACTTTTTGCAAAGTTATTTTTTATTTTTTAAACATTGAACGAAGAATAAACATTTATATATCATTTTATTCGTTATACAATCAGTTATCAAAATAAAAATACTACATAAGTGTAACATACAATAAATTTGAAAAATGATTGATTTTAATCGTGAAAAAATAATATGCCAAGCCTCCCCACATATGGGAGGGTTGACCCACTATATGGGAGGCTTGACACCCTTTTTTTGTATTTCAATATTTGTGAAGAGAAATAAAATTAATTTTAAAAAAGCAAAATAACTTTATGCTACATGCTTTAATTATCATTAAAAAAATAAATTTTTTAAATATGATGCTTAAACAAACCTGTTGAGACGCAATCGCAAGTCAGAGAAGAAAAATTTCGTTTTAAACTGGATTTTGTTTGAACAGGTGTAATTGAAAAGCAGGGAAAATGAAATTTTAACATTTAAGAAGGTATTCCGTTTGAGACAGGTTCCATTTTCATAGTTTTCATGTTATTATGTCCAGATTTAGGAGTCACTGTCCAGCTTTTTTTTTTTTTTTTTTTTTTTGTCTCCTCGTCCTATTTTTTGTGACACTCGACCTGACAACTCTTAGTTGTCGCATAGTTTGGCTTCATCTCACTGTATTCAAGTTGGTAAAATTTGTTTACATACCTTCTTAAAGTTTTTCGATCGATGCTATGTTCTTTTGCAGCCGGGTGAGTTCTTAACTTATCATTAATATGATTTGAACCTTTAAGGAGCAAAGCACTTTCAGTACTAAAATGTTAAAATAAATGACTGGCACCGCAATTTACGAACAAATTTATTTGGATATATGAAAAAGGCTATGTTTCACATACATATCACATGGAAAAGATTTTAGTAATATTTTTATGTTTCGGAATTAAAATTAAATGGTTTTATAAACATACTACTGCCCCTGAAAGGGTTACGACTGCTGCTTTCATCCTTTCTTAGTCCTTCCTTTTCTTTCCCACTGTTTCTATTTATCTATTCTAAATAATATTTAAATGGGAAAAAGTTCCTATCAAGTTTCCCATTTCCCAACAATTTTTCACATCTTTCTTTAGTCAGTTTTAAGCGTTTTTTTTTCATCACACCATTTTACGGTAGCTTTACAGAATAAATTTACATTATTTTATATATATAACCATTAATATTTCATTATGTACGGTGTATAATAAAAAGATCTCGAAAACCACTTCATTAAGGGAGCCTTGAGCATCTGGTCAACCCTCCCTCACATTGATTGGGTCAAGCCTCCCTACATAGACTTTTACTAAAGAATAGCACATTGTTATGTTAAGCCAAACTTACTGTACAAGCTTTATGGCTGGAATGAAAGCTCGATATTTCTGCATTACTTTAAACGTACATACTTAAATTTCTATGAAATAGTTTATCTGAAAAAGCTTACAAAATATTTCTAAAAAACACAACTTTTAGGTTGAAAACGACTCACAATTGATTTTTTTTACACCTATTTCGATTATTTCTGTGAAACGAAGGCTGTTTGAGCATTCCAGTAGCTTTGGTTGACACCTATTGATAAAACTCTGTAATTCTTTTAAATATGAAAATTGATGGGTGGGTCAAGCCTCCCGTATGGTCAACCGTCCCTAGTCTTCCCTACTTGTAAAAATGAATAATAAGAATTAGATATATTTAATTAACGCATACTAATGAGCGAATTAAGCCTCGTGGCTTAATGGTCGAGCACTGGAGCGTTATTCCAGCGTTCCGGGTTCGATTCCCGGCTTGGACATTTTTCACTCTGTTGGTTTACGCTTAGTTAGCAATGTGATAATTCACATCATTAATATGCAGTAATTTCAAGTGTAATTTCACGGCTGAAAAGTAGTTGATGAATTAATTAAAATTATTTAATTAACGTTTGATAATACCACTTCTAATTCAATCTTTATTTTTCATATAATCATAGATCTGAAGTCATACAAAATGCAGTCACAAATAAACTTTTAGCAACGGATAATGCATAACAATAAATTTGTGCCATTATATGCAAGCCTCGTAGCGTATACGGAGGATTTTATTGTTGCTACCTCTATTTAAAAAATATCTTGATGATATTTTTCTATAGCATATGTTAAAGAAATTTATCTTGAAGAATAATAATTAGATATACTAGAAGGACCTATAAAAGTTTTCCTATATGCTGCGACCCCTGTTATAAGCGAAAATCGCACACTAAAGAAAACTGTCTACTTGTAGATTTTGTTAACATTGAAACTCATTTTGCGCTGTATGAAGATTTAAACTATAACTCATACCCTATAACAGAGCAAATAACTATATCATGTGGATGGCATCTCTCCGAGAATTTTTGAAGAAAATAAACGTCTTCCATAAAGGGGACACCGTTGTGTTTATTACGATTAAATAATTCAAAATTTTTCTGCAATTTTACGAAACCGTTTTCCGTGAAAGAATGTTTTTAGCAAATCACTGAAAAACGTAAACAATGAATGGCAACCGTTACTCAAATATTCCACATGAATATTTGATACCGTCTTCGAAGAGATAATTGCGATATCTGCGATAGCATTTAATTAGTATGGCAAAAAATTTCATAATTTAAATTCAGTCAAATCACTTTTGAAAGATACTTTAAGATAAACAGCTTGGTTTGATGGCACTGCATATTCCCACAGATTGTCACACGGGGCTTTGGCTTACTCCTAGTATGTGAGAATATTTTAAAACGCGACTATGTATCTCATGTTTTTGCATTTTGCCGGTATTCAAAGACCAGATTTACTGGAGAAGGTATGGATGTGCTTGTGCACTCTAAAATAAAACTTCACGGAACCACGGATTCGTTAAACGGTTCGTTAACGATTCACTATCGTTAAACGGCAGAGAGACGCTTTAAAGTAAATATGTTTTCTTCAGACGGGTATGGCTTGATCGATTTCTTTAAAAAGCTTTTCATTTTGAAGTTCATTTCGAAAAGATTTCGTCTTTAATGAGATTGTGGCTGAGGTTTTTATACTGTAGTATTGCTATAGTATAAAAATATGAATTTTAAATATTTTTACGTAGATTGCTAAAGATAAAATACGAATATTATATTTTTATTCGATCTTAATTAAAATATCTTATAAATGTGTTAATTTAAAGTATACTTTAAATGCGAATATTTATTTATAAACAACTTCATAAATTCAACTTTATTTAACTTTATTCAATCTTATTCAACTTTAAAAATAAATTGTGAGTACTTTTGGATGAATGAGAAAAGTAATTGTAATTTATTTTGAAATTCGAAAAATCTTTTGTCTTTTTTAATTGAATTATAAATCTTAATGTATAAATTTTTGGGTTTTCCTTTTTAAAATAAATTCGGATTTATTGTTAATAGACCCAATACGTATGCGTGCTTAGAATGAACGGAATTTCTCCCTCTTTTTTAGACGTTCGGGGTGAATTCACGGATAAAACATGTTTTCTAGGAGTACGGAAATTATTTGTTAAAAAATCAGGAATAATTTAGTATATATTGACGACTTATTCAGACAGTGAGTGTGTACGTGCGAGTAAAAGAATGAAATGGAAATTTCAATACAGCAGTAATTTTTATTATCACTATTAGCACGAAATTATTCTCTGGCTTCTTTAACTATTTTAACATTAATCATTTCCGTACCTTCACTTGCAAAAATTTATATTTTTGTCCCCCCTCCCCTTTTTTTAACACCATCAAGTGTACGCTGAAGGTTTTTCCTGTACAGCGATTTATTCTGTTTAAAAGAAAAATCTGAATTTTATAATTTCAAGCAATTTTATCAGTTTATCTTTTCTATTTGCTTCAAAAATTTCCTTTCTGATCCACATTTTAAAACACAAATATGACTGCGAAATAGTTAATATTATTAAAATAATGTAATACAAATACAGTTGGAAAATAACAATTATAGCAATAAATTAATGATTTGTTTTTAAGAAAAACTCTTTAAAGAAGACATTATTGGTCCTTTTAACATAGTTCAATTGGATGTGCAAAATTACAATAGTCTGATAAAACAAAAACAAAATAGTGTCAATAAAAAATATTGCGTTTTTTAAAGAGCGAAACTGGCAACCCTAGATTGAATAAACTAATTAGATGGCTTTTACTGAACTCAAAATGAAATAAAATAAGACGATGTCATTCTTTCCAAAATAATTAAATTGAAAAATACGTACACTCGTGGAAAATAACGTAAGCACCTCCTACTAACTCTGCAACTAATTATAATAGAAGAAGTTACTGGTACCAAACGATTGGAAATGAAGTCTACTTTTAAATGATGCGTATAAAATTTGCTTAAGGGGCCATATATAAATTAAAACCAGACGCAACTTTGTTGTTTTCAATGCCAACATCCAATTTTCACAATATATTTTAGATCTTCGGTTAAAATTATACCTACAAAACAAAATTTCAAATCATTTGAATGATAAGTTTTTGAATTATAAACACTCAAAATTTAGAGCTTCCAATGTTAAATAACATTTCAAATGAAAATCAAATTTCAAAGTAATTGCTTAAAAGGCGCAAAGGCCAACATAGTGAAAAAGATTCCAAGCCGGGACTCGAACCCGGGCCATCAGTATAGCGCACTGACGTTCTACCGACTAAACCACTTGGAACGATACACAGCTCGGAAAATTTCTCGCTATTATATGTTGGCAAGGCTACAAACGCAGAACAAGATGGAATATTTATCGTGAGCCACCGACCTGGGGCTAACACGAATCACGTAAATATTCCATCTTGTGCTGCGTTTGTAGCCTTGCCAACATATAATAGTGAGAAATTTTCCGAGCTGTGTATCGTTCCAAGTGGTTTAGTCGGTAGAACGTCCGTGCACTATACTGATGGCCCGGGTTCGAGTCCCAGCTTGGAATCTTTTTCACTATGTTGGCCTTTGCGCCTTTTGAGCAATTACTTTGAAATTTGATTTTCATTTGAAATATTGTAACCAAGGCGAATGTTTCTCTCTGGAATAATTTCCATGTATTAATATAGTTAAATAACATTTTCATATTTTTATTAATATCTCCTGAAATTATTATCCGAATGTAATAATTTTGTTTGTGGTTAAATACTAAAACACCCAAACATAAATACATTAATTTTGTAGTTTTAAAAATTTTATAATATGAATTATGAAATTAATATTCCAAGAAAATAAGAATTGCAATCTGCACTTTTTTTGTTGTTGTTGTTAGCTTCATATTTATTACGACCTGCTTTATGCTCATTCCCAATTTCACTTTTTTCCTTGCAAATAACTTTCGAATTATGATTAAATAACGTCAAATTTGAAGGTTTACGGGGTCGTCTATGATGTGCAGAAAAGCATAATTTGAAAAAAAAAAATATTTTACACATTTTATTGGAATATTTGAGCTGGCAATAGTCGAAGCATATTAAGCGAGTAAAATGGTCGTATTGGCAAGAGACGATGCATTAATAGAAGTGACATAGTCATTCTGTAGTATTTCAACTATGGAATACCGAACTTCAATTTAGATACAGCCTCTAAAATAGGCTCATTTTAAAATAATTGGTTTCTCTCAAACTAACCGTATAAATTTTATGAAAATTTGTATTTAGGTTAATTGAAGGGCGTAGAATTTATTTATGGTGTCAAACTTAGTATTGATATTGAAAAAAAAAAATAAAGTTTGGGTTCATTTTGATTTGTAGATGACCCCTAAACAAATTTTATATGCATAATTTAAAAGTAGACTTTATTTTCAATCGTTTAGTATCAGTAACTTTCTTCTACAATAATTTGTTGCTTTTTCCCCACGACTGTATCTCACTTTAATATGTCACCAATCAGCCGCTTTTACAGGAATCACATTTTCACATGTTTAAATTTTTAAACTATAAATTGACTCCGCGAGTCTAAATGCTTTCTTATTTAAAGTAGAAAACAATTTTGAAGACTTTACTGCAATTAACAATCTTAAAGCAGAAATGGGTTTTCAAATTCTTACTAGGAGAACTCCACTTCAAAAACCTCCATTTGTAAAAGAACTTTCTGGTCGTTGCTGAAACAGTATGGTGAGATCTGATACAAATCCGAACCCACTTCCGACACCTTCAATACATATGTATGTCGTAGGCTAACTGAGAAATCAGGCTCTTTCCAAAGAGCCGGGCTAATTGGAGAATTATCTCTCTTTTTCCAATTAGCCTGATATTTTTCAGTCTTATTGCAAAGAGCCTAAGACAGCGTTAGGATAACTGAAAAATGACTGCTTATTTCCCAATCAGGGTGATTCTTTAAGCTCATTAACCCATAACCCAACACGAACCCGAAAAATAAATTGCAACAGACTGTACTCCGATCCGTGCAAGACAAAATAGTTTCAGTCTACATGCAACCCGACCCGAACCTGAAAGTTCCATTTGAAAAAACCCGAAATCTCAGCCGAACCAAATCTGATAACTGAGAAAAATACTGCAAAAAACCATAACCCGATCCGGTCCAGACAATTTCCGTGCACACGAGCCTAAAAATTCTACTTGAAGAAAACCATAAATCTGAGCCGAACTAAATCTAACCCGACAAAATACTTCAAAGAACCATAATCGGATCCGGGCAAGACAAAATAAATTCCGTGTACATGTTACCCAACCCAAACCTAAAAATTCCATTTGAAAAAAAACCAGAAATCTGACCCGAACCAAATCTAAACACTATAAAAAATTACATTGAACCATAACCCGATCCGAACAAGACAAAATAATTTCCGTGGACACGCAACCTAAAAATTTTCGAAACTTTTCGGATAGCCGGGCGCCAGTGTTATATATACATATTTATATGTATACATATATGTAAATATACATATATATTTACATATACACATATAGTATATATACACACACATATATATGTAAATATATATGTATATATACATATATGTATATATATAAATATGTATATATATCACTGGCGCCCGGCTAACCGAAAAGTACCAAATTTTCTTTTGAAAAAAAAAAAACGAAATTTGAACTTGACAAAAATATTACAAGGATCCATAATCCGATTCGAGCGAGACAAAATAATTTCCGTCGGCTGGACACCCGACCCAAATCTAAAAATTTCATTTGAATAAAATCCGAAATTTGAACCCGACAAAAATATTCCAAAGATCCATAACCGGATCCGAATAAGACAAATTAGTTTCCATGGACACGCAACCCGACCAGAACCTAAAAATTTCCTTTGAAGTCAACCTTAAACCCGACCCGAACCAAATCTTAACCCGACAAAAATACTCCAAAGAACTATAACCCGATGCGAGAAAGACAAAATAATTTCCGTGGACAGGCAATCCAATCTGAACCGGAAAGTTCTAATTCAATTCAATCTGAAATTCGATCCGAAACCTGATTATCGTCAGTTTTCGGGTAGACTTCAAATGGAACTCTGTCGGGTCCGGTTGCGTGTCGACGGAAATAATTTTGTCTTGCTCAGATCGGGTTACGGTCGGGTTTCAGTTCGACTTCAAATAGAATTTTCAGATTCTGGTTGTGTTGCGTGTACACGGAAATAAATTTGTCTTGATCGGGATGTAATTTGCCTAGCCCTTTATACCAGGTATAGCCTGATGTATTTTTATTTCCGGTACTATTTGGGTTTCGAGTTAACTTCAAGTAAAACTTTCAGGTTCGGATCGGATTGCATGCCGACGGAAATTATTTTGTCTTGCTCGGATGGGATTATGGTTTTTGGGGGATATTTCTGTCGGATTCAGATTTGGTTCGGATCAGATATCAGGTTTTTATCAAATAGAATTCTTAGGTTCGGGTCGGGTTGCGTGTCCGCAGAAATTATTTTGTCTTGCTCGAATCGGGTTATGGTTCTTTAGAATATTTTTGTCGATTATCATATTTGGTTCGGGCCATATTTCGGTTTTCTTTAAACTAAATGTTTAGGTTCGGATCGCGTTGCGTGTCCACAGAAATTATTTTGTCTTCCTCGGATCGGGTTATGATTTTTTGGAATATTTTTGTCGGGTTTAGATTCGGTTCGGGTCGTGTGGCATGTCCATGGAAATTATTTTGTCTTTTTCATGTCAGGTTATGATTTTTGGGGACATTTTTGTCGGATTCAGATTTGGTTCGGGTCAGATTTTAGGATTTTATCAAATGGAATTTTTAGGTTCGGTTCGGGTTGCGTGTCCAAGGAAATTATTTTGTCTTGCTCGATCGGGTTATGGTTCTTTATAATATTTTTGTTGGTTATCATATTTGGTTCGGGTCATATTTTGGATTTTTTTAAACAAAATTTTTAGGATCGGTTTGGGTTGCGTGTATACGGAAATTATTTTGTCGGCACGGAACGAGTTACGGTTCTTTGGAATATTTTTGCAGGTTCAGATTTGGTTCACGTCAGATTTCGGGTTTTGTCTAATGAAATTTTTAGGTTCGTGTCTGGTTGCGTGTTCACGGAAATTATTTTGTCTCATTCGGATCGGTTTACGGTGCTTTAGAACATTTTTGTCAGTTATCATACTTGGTTCGGGTCAGCTTTCGGTTTATTTATTTATTTATTTATTTTTTATTATCAGATTCTACTTGGGTTGCGTGTCGACAGAAATTATTTTGTCTTGCTCGGATCGGGATACGGTCCGCTGTAATTTATTTTTCGGGTTCGGGTCGGGTCATTGGTTAATAAGCCTAAAAAATCACCCTGATTGGGAAATAAGTGGTCATTTTTCAATTAGCCTAACACTGTCTAGGCTCTTTGCGATAAGCCTGAAAAATATCAAGCTAATTGGACAAAGGGTGATAATACTTCAATTAGAACGGCTCTTTGCTAAGAGCCGATTTCTCAATTAGCCTACGACATATACACTATACGGCCAAAGGTGACCAGTCACTTGCGATTTTAGACGTTTTGTTAATTATCTAGAAAAATACGTGAGGAATTAACCTGAAACTGCAGGGGTGTAAACAGTATAGTATAGGTCATATATTTCCGGGAAGATTTTTTTCCCGAATCCCCATAGGGGATCGTCAACAGATTGAAAAATAACGAATATTGTTTGGGTAACCCTGTAAAAACTATAGTCCGGGTGCTACGGTTGAGAAAACTGCAAATCGTGATAAGAATATACCGATTGGTGAGTATCTGCTTTATATTAATATAATGCATTTCAGAGGAGGAGGCATCGCGTAAAGTCGTGGGAATTCAAGATGGCGGCTGTTATTCAAAATAGCCTCATTTTCTGAATTTTCTTACTATCTATCATATAAATGTATGTTTTAGGTCAATTTCGATGTTTTTAACGCCAAAAATTTCGTTTTTACTGCTTTCTGATATAGTTGAATGAGTTTATGAATTCAGTTTGTCTGTTTGTTTGTCTGTCTGCCTGCTTGCCATTCCATGCTCTAACCCGCTTAAATATCGCTACTCGCTTAAATTCACTCAGATTGTCATGTAATTTATATATGTTATTGAAGTTTACAATAACATGTTCCGAATAAAAATGAAGTATGTAGGTTTTATAGTCCGTTTACAGGGCCCTCAAAAGAATTCCATTACGTTATGTCTATTAATCCGGGTGCTACGGTCGAGAAAACTACAAATCGTGCAAAGAATAGACCAATTGGTGAGTATATACTTTATATTAAGGGGGAGGCATAATAGGAATTCAAGATGTCGGCTGTTATTCAAAATGACGCCATTTTCTGAATTTTCTTACTATCCATAATATAAATGTCTGTTTCAGGTCAATCTCGATGTTTTTAACGTCAATAATTTCGTTTTTATACTTTCCGCTATAGTTGAATGAGTTCATGAATTCAGTTTGTCTGTCTGTCTGCTTGCCATTCTATGCTCTAACCCGCTTAAATATCGCTACTCTCTTAAATTCACTCAGATTGTCATGTAATTTATATATGTTATTCAAGTTTACAATAACATGTTCCGAATAAAAATTGAAGTGTATAGCTTTTATAGTCCGTTTACAGGGCCCTCAAAAGAAAATCCATTACGTTATCGCCTATTAGTGCGGGTGCTTACGGTTGAGAAAACTGCAAATTGTGAGAAGAATATACCGATTGGTGAGTACCTACTTTATGTTTATACAATCCATATAATCGCGTCAAGTCGTAGGAATTCAAGATGGCGGCTGTTATTCAAAATGGCGTCATTTTCTGGAATTCTTGCATTTTTTATATTATTTATTGTATAAAAATGTGTTTGATGTAAAATGTATGGGCAAAATCTGTAAAAATAAGTGTGGCTGTAGAAAGGATGGACTTTCTTGCACATTATTGTGCAACTGCAAGAACGAATGCGAGAAATATGAAGATACAAAGTGAAGTTTTTATATTCTCGAACTTTAAATGTAACATGCAATTTTTTAATATCTTGTATATTTAAGGTATTAATAAAAATGCATTTTTTTATTTATTTATTCCTTTCATTTTCCTCATTATAAAATACCAAAAAAGCTTTAATAATTGTCCTATTTTCATTTTAAGCGTATTTATGATATTTAAAAGGGAATTTTTCAGTTTAAAAATATCGAAATTGACATCATAGACACATTTATATGATGCATAGGAATAAAAATGAAAACAATTTTGAATAACAGCCGCCATCTTGAATTCCTATGAATTTTCACGATGCCTCAACTTTTTATATGCATTGTATTAATATGAAATAGATACTGAGCATTCGGGAATTCTTTATCACAAAATGCAGTTTTTTTCATACCTAGAAGCTCCACTAATAAGAGTTGATTTAACTGATGATCTTTATATAATTTATACACGAGTATTCTTTTTTTTTTGTGTGTGTGTGTGTGTTACTGTAAATAAACGATAAATACTATGCACACTTTATTCTATAGTAAATATCTTGTAGTGCACCTCACTTATGTATGTCAATTTGAATGTGTTACAGGGAATATAACATGGTTAAAACCCATTGCAAACGATTTCCTACCATAGACAATAACGTAATTTAATTCTTTTGAGGGCCCTGTAAACGGGCTAAAAAACCAATACATTTCATTTTTATTCGGAACATGTTATTGTAAAATTCAATCACATATGTAAATTACCGGACAATCAGAGTGAATTTAAGCGAGTAGCGATATTTAAGCGAGTAGCGATATTTAAGCGAGTTACGGCGTGGAATGGCAAGCAGGCGGACAGACAAACTGAATTCATAAACTCATTCAACTATGGCGGAAATTAATAAAAACGAAGTTTATGACGTTAAAAACATCGAAATCGACCTGAAACACGCATTTATATTATGGATAGTAAGAAAATTCAGAAAATGACGCCATTTTGAATAACAGTCGCCATCTTGAATTTCTACGATTTTACGCGATGCCTCCCCCTCTTATATGGATTATATTAATATAAAGTAGATACTCACCAATCGGTATATTCTTCTCACGATTTGCAGTTTTCTCAACCGTAGCACCCGGATTAATAGACAATAACGTAATGGAATTCTTTTGAGGCCCTTGTAAATGGAATGTAAAACCTATACACTTCATTTTTATTCGGAACATGTATTGTAAACTTCAATAACATACATAAATTACACGACAATCTGAGTGAATTTAATCGAGTAGCGATATTTAAGCGGGTTAGAGCATGGAATGGCAAGCAGAGAGACAGACAAACAAACAGACAAACTGAATTAATAAACTCATTCAACTATGGCGGAAAGTATAAAAAACGAAATTTTTGATGTTAAAAACATCGAAATCGGACTGAAACATGCATTTAAATGATGCATAGTAAGAAAATTCAGAAAATGACGCCATTTTGAATAACAGCCGCCATCTTGAATTCCCACGACTTTACGCGATGTCTCCCCCTCTGAAATGCATTGTATTAATATAAATTAGATACTCACCAATCGGTATATTCTTATCACGATTTGCAGTTTTCACCTTATTTTGGTCGTGTAGCTCTCGGACTACTAACGTAGTAGAAACTTTTAAACTGGAGATTATTAATAAGTGGCTTATTGTAATATACTGTGTTCATTTTTATGAGGATAGCATGTATACTCGTAGAGAAATTAGGGTTTTTTATAAAAACAGTCCCAAATTTCGGCAAGTGTTTTGCTTATGATTTACAGAGGTCTTAACATAAAAAAAAGTTATTTTCAGAAAATATGACAAATAAAAATGTACACAATACTCTGCAATCAGAATTTAAAAATAATAAAAATTGGATGAAAAATGAGCAGGTTTACTAAAAAATGTTTCACTGCGCATGCGCGAATGCAATCAAGTTATAAAGTTCATAATGTGTTAGCTAAGTATATAGAGCAACTTTTGTAAAAGTCTCAAATTCATAACTTAAAAATTCTGAAAATTATTGTCGATAGAATAAGCTCGAATTCCGTTGTTCCCAGAAGGAAGCAAAAAGATGAGGGGTTGTATCCAAATATAGTAGTATCCCCACCAGTGGCCGAGAGGTTCTGTTCTCGAAGCTAGTAGCCGGGAGGTGCTGGGTTTGAACCCATTCGCGGCCGTCGGCCTAATCGTTCGGAGTTTTCGTTGTTTTTTTCGAACCTTGGATTTCCAAGCGTAAATGCGGGTTGGGTTCCCTTAGAAAGACCCCCACGAAGGGTACTTCCCTTACCTATATCCCATGTATTCATAATTGGCCATCATAAACACAAACCAAACCAAACCAAATATAGTAGTACGTGCAATATTGTGTACGCTATCTTGGCACTAATCAACAGATTTTTGACACAATCCCGCATCTTTTTGCTTCTTTTTGGGAACAACAGATTTCGAGCTTATTCTATCGACGATCATTTTCAGAATTTTCAAGCTATGATTTTGAGACTTTCACATAAGTTGCTCCATATACTTAGCTACTGCATTATGCATATTATATTTTGATTAAATTCGTGCATGCACAGTGAAACATTTTTTAGTAAAACTGCTCATTTTTCATCTAATTTTTATTATTTTCAAATTCTGGTTGCAGAGTATTATGTACAATGTTGTTTGTCATATTTTCTGAAAAGAACTTTCTTTTATATTAAGAACTCTGCAAATTATAAGCAAAAAACTTCACGAAATTTGGGACTATTTTTATAAAAAACTTAATTTCTCTACAAGTATACATGCTATCCTCATAAAAATGAAAAAAGTATATAACAATAAGCCACTTATTAATAATCTCGAGTTTGAACGCTTTTGCTACACTAGTTTTCACAGGGTTATCAAAAAAATATTCTTTCTTTTTCGATTTGTTGACGGTCCGCTATAGGATTTCGGGAAAAAATCTTCGCGGAAACATGTGACCTTATACACTGACACTTTCAGGTTAATTCCTCATGTATTTTTCTATATGTTTAATAAAACGTCTAAAATCGCAAGAAACCGGTCACCTTTGACCATATAGTGTATACTCCACAACCCTAATCGCTTGATTAACTTAACTCTGCAAATTACAAGGAACAACCACATTTTGGGAAGCCTTTCATATTTTGTGAATGTTAAAATGTCAATAGAGTACAACCCCGAAAATCCGGCATTTTCGGGATAGAGACTAAGCAGATATTTGAAAATTCTGAATTTCTGAAAAAATGTAAAATGTACTTTTGATATCTTTAATGGCGCTTTTATTTATAGTTTAATTCGTATAACCAAGTGATATTTATTTGATAAAAATCGAAAATTAAGTACTTTAAAAAACTTAGTTTAATTGATATTTTCTTTACTACAATATATATATATATATATATATATATATATATATATATATATAACTGAAGTTATTTTTACTCGTGTGATTTCCGAAGCATCGATATCAATTTTATTTGCTTCAATTTTTTCGGCAATCCTTTAACAAGTTTTTCTTGGATTTATGCAAGTGAAGAATACCTATGTCGGAAATACACTCTTGTTTCTCTAAAGCGGATATTAATTTTTCTGTCAAATTTATGAATTCTGCCAGTCACACATTTTCTTCCGCAGGCTCCTCGCCCTTGCTCTTCTGAGCTGCTACCAGCGTTGGCGGCGGTTCTAATTAGGACAGCGTTAGCGATCGCGCTGTCCGCTAATTCATCGCTTTTCTTCCTCCTGTAAGGAGGAAGCGTAAAAAAGGGGGAGATGAAGAGATGGCTTCGATGCTGGATTTTAGAAGTTGTTGTGTTTTTAACGTCTCACTTTGTAGCTTTCTATTCACTCGCGAATGTTAACACATCAAGACAATACAATTTCCTGCAATTTATAAAACACTCTCAACCACTACCCTTATAAAAGAATAAATAGGCATACTATCAAAATGCCCTAAAATATTAATATTTATGCAGCCGTTTTGAAATAGATCAATTATTACTAGAATTATATAAATTCATTTTGCACATCAGTAAATTCTTTTCAATATTTTCTCTTGTTGCACTTGTTAATTATAACTTTGTAAAATATTCTTTGATTTATATACTGGTACAAATCTATATAAACTGGTATATTGTGCCATCACAAAACTTTCTTCTATATAAATCACATAAACTGCACTAATTCCTATCAAGGTATATCTGAATCTGAAGTTTGTCGAAAATCCAAGCATAGATCTGGAGATTGAGTTATTGTGGAAATCGTGAAAAATGCTGCATAGCAGTGCCATCTGTTGAGCGATTGACACAAAAAACTAAGCAGCAGAAATTTATATCAGGGACTAACTGAATATAAATTTTTATTAAATTCCATGCATTATTTCTTAAGATAGAGCGCCCTCAAAATTTGTGCCGCATACAAACAGACAGGCAGACAGACAGACTCACATACAGACATTTTGTAAAAACATGTTTTTCGGAATCTCTGACCCCTAAAACGTTTTAATCCGAAAAATCAGTGTGAAAATTTTCACGAATTCAATACTTTCTTCTTGTAAAGATAGTAGAAAGTAAAAATACAACCATTATGGCACCATAGAAATTAGTAGTTCAACGGAAGAAAATTATTTCTCAAGGGAAACTTTAATTATTGTTTCGTACGTTATATTTTAAATGCCGTAATCTATTTGAAAAAATACGATGTTAACACTTTGAAATATAAAATTTAATATGTGTCGTTTACCCAATTGTCTTTTTTTTCCATACGACATCGCTTAGCTAGGACGCAATTTTAGAGGTACCGATTAACAGAAAATACGTATGTAAAATTGAGGCCTTCTGCTCTTGAAAGGTGCAATCTTTTATCAAAAATACGAATTTTAATCTTTTCGAAAAAATTCGCAACCGCAGGTAATATTTTGCCTTAAGGAGACGATCTTTTTTCCACGGTTAAAGTACCTTAAACCTCGCATTTGGATGAAATCTTTTTAGAGCAGACTAGATTTACACCACCTGTTAAAATACCAAAATGTTTGGATGAGTAGAAGTATTTTTTACAAGATGAAATGTGTGAAAATTTCGACGAAAAGAATAAAAAACTAGGTGTTACGGCGTGGTTTCGATCGATTTCGGCTCATGTTTTTACTATTAAATATGAATATTTTTTTTGATAAATTTTAAAATGCTTGGCACAATTATATTTATAACATATTAAAATATTAGAGAAATCGGAGAATAAGAACTGTTTTTTTTTGTTTATTTCATATAATAGACTTGCAAATTTGTCAATAATAGTCTATAACTGCCGATATAATTCATTGAAATAACAAAACAGAATAAAACACAAGAAACCAAGAGAAATATCGAAAATTGGTACTCACAATCCACAAAACCATTTTGAGGCCCACTAAATGTACAAGACTTTAAATTGGATAACCCCAGGGAAGTGTTCTAATCAAACACACTGTTAGCAGATCACCTCATAAATATTGAAAGTGATGTCCACCATAACCCCTGCCCCCCTCAAAAAAAATCAATCATAAAAGTTAATCAATTGGAATTAAAATAAGTTTTTAATTTAAAAAAAAAGAATAAATATAAACAGATGGTGCAGTAAGCGAACAAATAATCTATATGATTGAGATCACGAGGCAGTTACTGTCAGTATAAAGTATATATACATTTATTTATCTATATTTTTTATAAATTTATTCTGCTATATGAATTTTAAAGATAAAAACAAAAGGGGATTCTTTTATTTCTCTATAAATTAAATTGAATTATATTATTTAAAATTGTTAAAAAAAAGAAGAGATATTCTCTCTATTGGAAAAGTTAAAAATGATGATTCAGGGAAATCAGAATGATTGTGGCTAAGTTTGTCAGAGATACTATCGTGAGTAGATTATGTGATTTGACAATTTCGTTTAGAGAACTCCTTTTCCTTACTTTTTCGAGAGAATAAAGCACGTTTATTTGAACTTCAGATAATGCTAGAAAATCCCCTACTTATTATGAAAGAATAAATTTCCTCCTACATATGGATTATCTTAAATGTTTACACAATGAAAAAGAATGCTTGTTTTCATATTATTATCAAAACAACACATGTTAGTAATAAAAAAAGCTTTCATTTTCATTATGAAAAAGGATTAATATTTTTTATTTAAAGCATATATGAGAGAACTGATGTTCTGGATAGTCTATTATGCTGTTATACGTTAAGTGGGCAATTATATTCAAGTACGTAATTACGTTTGATAAGATTTTTTAAGTGACTATATAATACTTAATTCTTAAGGTGGATATATCACATGTAACAAATGTAAGGTGGACCACATAAGGTTGGACATTTGCAAGGTGGTTATGTTTAATAAGTAAATTTAAATGACTATGTACAGGGTGACACATAAATATTGTGACGCAAATAAAAAAAAAACATAACATTTAACTGAATGAACAAAACAATCCGTTTTATTCACCATTCGAAAGAAAAGAACATTCTGTACAAGAATCAATCAAGATAATTTGTAATGGCTACCTCCCAGCGCGATGCAGGGGACAAGGCGCTTCTGGAAATTCTTCAAGATGGCCGTGACAGATTATTTCCATCGTGATTTCGGTCCAGGCTTTTTCCATATTGTCTTTCATCGAATCCAGAGACTTGTGCTTGGTTACACAGGCTTTATGCTCCAAGATCCCCCAAACAGCGAAGTTTGTTTGGAGGGGAGGGGTTGTTGAAGGAATGCAGGATTAAAATTGCACAGTACGTTTTCCTGTTAAACAGTGAATTAATATCAGCAGAAATAGCAATAAAACAACAAAAAGCACAAGGAACATGAATAAAACAATAGTATAGCTCAAAAACATGCAAAATCTAAACTAAATTGACACTTTCATCACACCACAGTATTTATGTGTCAACCTGTGTTTTAACTTATTAAAATTCTTAAGGTGGATATTCCAGTGATGGTTATTTATAGTTATTCCCTGATCGAAATTTACTTAGAGATTTATAATCTATGTAACAGCAAAATAAATCAATTATTTATGTTACGTAATGAAGAAAGATTGTATTGTAATACAGTTTTAAACTGGCGCTCTTTTCATTGATTGTGGTGAATATTTTAAATATAAATGATACATTTTAATTATTTAACTGTGGCTGTCACCAGCAATTTTTTTATTCCGGCTGTGTGGTAATTCTAACTTTTGTGCTAAAAGAAAAAATCCCTGATTAAATAAATGACAGTTGGTAAATATTTTTTTTCAATCTCTTATTTTACAAGATATCCGCAGTATATGATTACATAGTTAGATCTTTAAAGGCTTCAATCATATATATTAAAACATTAAGCTAATTCTGTAAGATCAAAATGGACATAACTGCGCATGCATAAAATTAAATCTAGAAGCAGTTCAGTTTTAGAGTAAAAAAGTTCGCAATCAGGTTAGCCCTGTGATATAATGCGCCATATTCAAGAAGGGAATGCTTTCTGTATTATTATTGGGCGATACTTCCTTTTAATAATGTCATATTTTATTTCAGGCGGAGAAGTTATATGATTTGAATTTTTGTTAAGTAAAATTTAGCTCACAACAATATTAATTAATAACTAGCATGTTGTGGCCATCACAAAACTTTCTTCTATATAAATCACATCAATTAAATCATTTAAATAGTACAAGGAATTTCATCAATTTAGCACCAATTCATATAAAAGTATATCTGAATTTGAAGTTTGATGAAAATTCGTGCATTAGCTTTTGAAGTAGAGCTATAGCAGAAATTCTGAAAAATGAAACATAGCAGTGTCACCTGTTGAGCGATTTACACCTAAATATAATCAGCACTAATTAATATCAACGTATACCTGAATTTGAAGTTTGATGAAAATTCGTGCATTAGTTATTGAGATAGATCTATAGGGGAAATTCTGAATAATGCAGCATAGCAGCGCCAACTATTGAGCGATTTGCACCAAAATATAAAACGCACTAATTCATATCAAGGTATACCGGAATCTAAAGTTTGTTGAAAATCCAAACATTAGTTCTTGAGATTCAGCTATTGCGGATATCGCAAAAAATGCAGCATAGCAGCGCCACCTGTTGAGCGATTTATACCAAAATAAATAAAACGTCAATTAATGTCAAGGACTAACTGAATCTGATGTTTCATGAAAATCCGTGCATTAGTTCTGGAGATTGAGCTATTGTGGAAATCGTAAAAAAATGCTGCATAGCAGCGCCACATGTTGAGCGATTTACACCAAAAACTAGTCAGTACCACTTTGTATCAGGGACTAACTGAATATAAATTTTTATTGAAGTCCGTGCATTAGTTCTTGAGATAGAGCGCCCACAAAATTTGTGTCACATACAGACAGACAGAGTCACAGACTCACAGACTGGCATTTTGTAAAAACATGTTTTTCGGAATCTCTAAAACCTGAAACGTGTAAATCCGTCGAAAACCGAAAGTCGAAAAATTTCACGAACCTAATACTTTCTTGTAAAGATAGAAGAAAGTAATAAGAATAATAATTTTGCCTTAAAATATTTAAACTAACATATTTACATTATTTTACATAAAACAAGTTGGAAATTGCTTGTCAAACGTGGCAAATGATGTGCGTTCGCACTATATCTAGTTTTATAAATATTTTTTGCGCCGCATATTTTAGTGAATGTATATTTTAATGCACTTCATAAGTGCATATCCATTTCATTCTGTTCAAAAGTTTGTAACATCATTAAAAGGCACATGAAATAATTTTTTCCCATTGGCCTTAATGTAACGGAAAACTTTTGACTGTCCCTGTCATTAAATTATACTTCCGATTTTCATAAAATTTGAAAAGACTCGACAAAATTTTGCAACAATTATATATTTAAAATTTCAGACCACTCGGTTGGGTAGTTTTTGCTCTGTTACATATGCAGACAGACAGACGGACGAATTGAACGACGACTATAGGTGCTACGTATTTATATAATTACGAACGCACCTAAAAAGAAAGGAAGAGAAAACAGAAAGGAAGAAAAATATTAGTATCTATCTCTATATTATAAAGGACAAACATATCTGTGCGTAACGCATACGTCATTTTGCGAATGGCAACACTTTGAAATTTGAAATACAATTTTGGATTTGCAATTTTCTCTACTGCAAATTTTTAAACTTCTAAACATCGCACATTTTAAATTTTAACACCATCGTATAAGGAAAAAAATGCTCTTTTATATGCAATTTGTTTGAAAGCTGTATCTTAATTTATTTTTGAGATATTAATTTTTTTGTAGTTTTTAATACAAATTTTGTAATTGTGGCAACTGAAGTACTCCATTTATATTGAAAGTAAAGGGAAAATAGTCATGGTTTATTATTTTTATTGATTATATCCTTATTGATGCCATTTTCACAATACAAATTAAAGTAACTTTTTTATAATTTTTGAACAGAAAATGATGTCAGACATTAAAAAAAACTTCATAAATTCTTCTTCATAAATCAGTTACATTTCAATATTTTTAAATTACGCTGATACTGAGTTTTGAGACGCTAGGCAAAATGATTCAGCGAGTAAAAATTATTTCAAACGAAACGATCATTTTTTTTTTTTTTTTTTTTTTTTTTTTTTGATAAAACTAAATATTTGACCAATACTATGACAACTAAAGGCAAATTTCTGAATTTTTTTTTCGCGGGTACTGAGATTATAACTTAAAGTTTGTGCGAATGTTCACATGAAAAGTTGTATCGGACAAACGTAACTTTAAGTTTAGAAATACATTCATTAATAATCTATTGCGCGTTAAAATACTTTCAAATTGTGAATTTGAGTGGTGCGTATGTAAATTATGGGAATTGAAAATAACGTACAATTTAGATTTCATGGGGGAAAATTTTATGTGTGACAAAGCGAAATCCTTTTTACTGATTTTTCATCCCATAAAAACAAACCTAAAAGTCTCAATCGATAAATTCATCATAATTACTCATCTTGATTACGTATTCTAATAGAGTTTAATTTTTCAATACTTTAAGCAGTTGAAGTTTGTGGAAATAATATTTTAGTAATTTTAGGTTAAAAATATTATTTGTTTTAAGAGTGAGACAACCAATGTTAGATGAATTTTTATTGTAATTATTTTTGTAGGTTTATTATAAAATCGATCTGACAGTTCCTTTCTAACATTTTAGTTCGTCGAATTTCGACGGATTCCAACTCGTATATATAAAAGCCGTTCTCTGTGTGTATGTCCTTTATACAAATCTTTAATTTTTGACCGTTTTGCACGAAACTTGCTGTACATAGGCTTTAGAACGTGGAATAGATCCCTGTCACCTTTAAAAAATCATCAGACCAATATTTATCCCTTTTTTCTATCATCTTTCATAATTTAACATTATAGAAATATCTCATTTTAAATTTTCAAATTCAATAGCTTCTTTCCTGTTGCCACACGTCTAAAAAACTGCTCAATAATTTTTAAAAAAAATGATAACTCGAGTACTTTGTTTTATTAGCCAATAAAAATTCAGACTCGACTGCTATATTTGAACATTTTTGAAATCGACGTCATTCTAATCAGGAAATGCACATTTTTATATATTTATGTAAAAACTTTAACTAAGCATGTTTTAAAATGAACTTAGAAGTACTTTAGTTGAATGTTAAAAAATCTATTTTAAGGAAGTCGTTTCAATATCAAGAATCAAATAAGGAAAATGATAATAGTAAAAAAAAAAAAAAAAAAAAAAAAAAATCGTTTGCTAGATATGACGTCAATGTCATCAATATAATTTCAAACTGGCTCTAAAAACTGGATGCTACAATTTATTCCCTATTTCTTTGTAATCTTTAATTATATCATTTAGATAAATGTTTTAATACCTGAAATGCAATGATAACATTCTACGATTTGTATCGAATACAGTTATATAAAATACGATTTTTGTACGATTTATATTAAATAGAATTTATAGCTACTATTTTTTAGGGTAAGCTTTTTTTCTTTTTTAAACAAAATTTCATGACTGACAGACTTTTTTCTTAGACATTGAAATAATGGGATGCATGATGTTTAGAGATCAAATTGCAGTAAAAGCGTAATTTATGGTATGATTAGGTTGTTGCCACGTGTGTTTTGGTGTTAATATGGTGTTAGGCGTTACTCATAGATAGGTCTTTTCTTCATAATATTGCATTAATAGCAAACGGATATATCTTTCTGAATTGGGTTACAGGTATATTTAAAAATATATCCGTGATTGAAAATTAATTTAAAATGGATAAACAATCCGTAAATTGAGATAAGCTTTTCAAAAAAAAAAAAATTACTGAAAGTACTTTTTGTATTCTATTAGATTTTGGAATAATCAAATGTGCGATGTTTAAAGGTCAAATTGCAGTAAAAGTTAAATTTATGGTTGGGTTAGGTTATTGCCATCAACAATATGATGCTAGAGTTACTCATAGTTCATCAATGTCTTTACTTTATAATATTGCATTAAGAGCAAACAGGTATATCTTTCGTAATTGGGCTGCATGTAGGGATGAGATTTCCACGTTTTTGCACACCGATATATTCTTAAAGAAAATGTTGTTCTGTTAAATGAAGAGAGTGTCCCGATTAAATGAAATATCATTTACTCTAACAAAATACTGGTGTTAAACAATGCGGAAATCTTATCTCTGGCTGCATGCAAATAAAAAATATCCATGAATGAAAATTACTTTAAAATCCATTCACATGAAAAAATTGAGATACAATTTTCAAATAAATTTCATTTGACAGAAGATTTTTCTATTCGACAGTGTGAAAAACGAAATTGTATGATGATCATACGTTTAAAAAATTTTAGTAAAGGCAAAATTTATGGTTTAGGTTAGGGATGCACAACCTGTGGCCCGCGGGGGCCCGCGATGGGTTAACGTGTGGCCCGCGAATTCGTTAATTTCTAACTGGAAAAAATTGCAATTTTTGTCCATTGGTCGCAAGAAAAAATTATGAATTTCGTTAATTTGCAGCGGAAAAATTGAAAATTCAAGTCAGTTAAGAATCGCTATTTTCGTTGATCGGGAGCGGAAAAATAGCGAATTTTGTCGACGAGGTTCGGAAAAATCGCGAATTTGGTTGATCGGACACAAAAAATCGCGAATTTTGTCAATCAGGCGCCGGTAAATCGCAGATTTCATCGATCGCGAATGTTTTCGATCAGGAGCGGAAAAATCGCAAATTTCGCTGATCGGGCACAAGAAAATCGTTAAGTTTGTTGATGATGCGCGGAAAATTTGCAAATTTGTTGATGATACGCGGAAAAATTGCAACTTTTGTTGATCGGCTGCAGAAAAATCGTGAGTTTCGTGAGGAAAAATCAATTTCGTCAATTTGCCGTGGGAAAAAATTGCAAATTTCGTCAGCCAGTTGAGAATCACGAATTTCGTCGATTGCGGAAAAATTGTGAATTTTGTCGATTAGGAGAGGAAAAATCTCAAATTTCGTTGATCGGCTGCAAAAAAATCGCGTATTTCGTCTGGCTATCGCGAATTTCATCAGTTTGCCGCAGGAAAAATTATTTCGTCAGAGTCAGTTAACCCTTTGAGCTCTGGGGATGAATTTCTACAAAATGGCCAAATGTCACATTGGCACCAGTATTTTGTTAACAAAAGATTCGACTTATCAGATACACGATAAAACGCACTTATCTAATTTCAAATAAATTTGGTTGAATACTCCGGTGCCAATGTGACATTTGGAGATTAAAATTAAGTGGGTGAAAATTCACCCATCAGAGCTCAAAGGGTTAAGAATCGCCATTTTTGTGGATCGGGCACAGAAAAATCACTAATTTTGTTGATGAGACGCGGAAAAATAGCGAATTTCGTCGATCAGGCATGGAAGAGTAGCAAATTTCTGTCATCAGCCCGGAAAAATCGCGAATTTTCTCGCTGATGCGCGAAAAAATTGAAAGTTTCGTTGGTGGGCTGCGGAAAATCGCGAATTTCGTCAGTTTTCCGCGGAAAAAATTGCAAATTTCGTCAAAGTCAGCTAAGAATCGCGAATTTCATTGATCGGGTGCGGCAAACTCGCAAAGTTCGTCGATCGGGCACGGAAAAATCTCAAGTGCTGTTGATCGGGCTCCGAAAAATCACGATTTTCGTCGGTCGGGACGAAAAAATCGCGAATGTTGTCGATCAGGCGCGGAAAAAGCGCAAATTTCGTTGATCAAGAATGGCAAAATGGCGAAGAATTTCGTTGATCGGCTGCGAAAAAATGGCGAGTTTCAGTTTATTGTGCGAAAAAATCGCGATTTTCGTCAATTTTGTCGACCGGCTTCAGAAAATTTGCTAATTTTGTCGATCAGGCGTGGAAAATTCGAAACTTTCGTTGTTCGAACATGGAAAAATCGCGAATTTGGTTGATCAAGCACTAAAAAAATCGCAAATTTTGATCGGCTCCTCTTCCCCCTTTCGTTCATAAAATTGACATTTTTTTCGGCACTAGCCACTTTCATGCCTATGTTTGTGTTTTAGCACTTTTAATAGAACAAAATTTACTCCCCCAAATAAAGTCAAAGCATATTATCACTCTTCCTAAATAATCCTTGCTATATCTCTATGTTATATATATAAACGTAAACTGTTGATCTACCCTTGCCAACTAAATTGGATATGTTGACTGGATAGGGGAACCTAGAGGGGTAAAACTCCCACCCCCTCTTGTGAAATCATATTTTTTATCTGAGTATAGGCCACAGATCACCTCCCCGAAATAGAATTCTTTCCGTGTTACTGATGTGGCCCTCGACAACCCAGAAATTTTTTAAGTGGCCCTTCTCTTAAAGAGGTTGTGCACCCCTAGTTTAGGTGATTGCCATCATCAGTATAATGTCACAATTGGCATTGTGTTTGTAGTTTATATATATATATTCTGAAGATGACTCAATGAAAGAGTCGAAACATGTAAATTTTTAATATTTTTAATGTTTTTTATTATTTAAATGACGCTTTTTAAGCAAATAATTGTACTTTAATATATGTTATGACATTTGTTTGGAATATACATTATTATGGTATAGTTAATAGTAGACGCAATTAAAACTATTTTACTTATATTTCTTATCGGTCTTTTAACGATTCGTGGGCTGTAATGCACCAATCTCAGTTATTGTCACTGCCGTATTATTTTATTTTAATGTATTTTACCCGGGTGTACCATTATTATTGACACGAGCGAAGCCGGGTAGATCTGCTACTTGACATCCACGGTTTAATAATTAAATAATGTATGAAAATGTGATATAAAATTCAAGTAATTAAAAAATAAATATTATAAATCGCAAGCTTCTAGCATCAAACTTTAAGTTTAGGGTTTTAGAATGAGACTGATAAAAATAAAATTAATGACAATTTTTAAAGCTCGCGTATTTTTAAATAAAAATTAGAAAATACTATATATTGTACTATTTAGTAACTAATTGGATGTGCCAATTCCAAAACTTTCTTATACATGTTAATATTTTAAAATTCGCTATCATAGTGCCAAAAATAAACGGCAAACTATACCCATCATGAGGATTCTAAAGATATGAAGTTCCGTGCATTAGTTCTTGAGATAAGACTATAGCTAAAATCGCGTAAATCCTGCAAAATGCAGTATAGCAGCGCCACCTGTTTGATGATTTACACTAAAACCTAATCAGCAACAACTTATGTCGACATCTAACTGAATATGTAGTTTGAAGAAAAACCCTGCATTAGTTTCTGAGATGGAGCTGTTTCGGAAATCGTGAAAAATGTAGCATAACAGTGCCACCTGTTGGGCGATTTAAACCAATACGCCAGCTCCAATTCATGTCAAGGACTAATTCAATCTGAAGTGTGGTGAAAATCCGTGCATTATTTCTTGAGGTAGAGTTCTTGCGGAAATCGTGAAAAATGCTGCAAAGTAGTGCCACCTGTTGAGCGGTTTACACCAAAAGCTAATCAGCACCAATTTATATCAGGGACTAACTGAATATAAATTTTTATTAAATTCCGCGCATTAGTTCTTGAGATAGAGCGCCCACAAAAATCTGTGTCACATACAGACAGACAGACTCACAGACTCACAGACGGACATTTTGTAAAACATGTTATTTTAAATCTCTGACCCCCTAGAACGTGTAAATCCATCGAAAACCGGAAGTCGAAAAAATTTCTGAATCTAATGCTTTCTTCTTGTAAAGATAGAAGAAAGTAAAAAATAAGACGCGACGTGCTTCATCGAATATCTAAATAAACATTAAATCAAATAACATAGATTTAACTTAGATTAAATATTAAAAACGTCTTTGAATGTTTTCATCTATCTTCAGTGTTTCATCACATTATAGTAGCTGTATTTAACCACACGTTAATCACATGCATATATTTGTGATACAAGCCGCCATTTTTCTGTTGTGAGATATGAATGTACAGTATGTCTATAAAGTCTAGGTGCACTTTTAACCTGTCACAGTAAATCAACGAAACAAGATGGAAATGTGAAATCTTCACTAAAACCTTCCGTCGGGCGCGCCGTTGTAAAAAGTACAACATTTGCTTTCTTTTTTCTTTAAAAACAAATTCATGCGGTAGACGGCGCTAATAACCATTTGTATTCGTCTATTGGATCTCCCTTTCCAACTTCCTGAAATCTTTTTGCATTTCAGATTTCGCAATTAGCTGCACCTGTCTATTTAATTTGTGAACATCTGCGGTGTTGTACTTTATGCAACGCGCGCCTGGTTGTGAAATTCTCTCTCAGTAGAATCTTTCTCGGTGAAATTCTTTCTAAGCTGTTTTATTGGGATTTGAGCTAAAATAATGTCTAAACGAAAACGGTAGTTTAAAGATCACAAAGAAATGGTGGATTATCTAACGAAAATTTTGAAGGATACAGTGATAGTGATGATATTGATATTGAACAAGATCTGCAATTTCCAGAATGTGACGAAGATTTGAGTGATGAAAATTTAGAAGAGGAAAATCATAGTAGTGACTCTGAAATAAATGCATCAGGTGATGAGATTGCAAAAAATGATAATGAAGAAAATTGTTATACGGGAAAAGATAAAGTCACAAAATGGAAAAAAGAAGAAATCGTAAAAACCTCCAAAACCAAGGACAAAAATATTATAACGAAAATGCCAGGACCAACTGCATACGCAAAAGGAACTGCTTCTGAAATCGACACTTTTCTAAAATTGATTGATCTGAACATGATTGATGAAATAATTGATTGTACTAATAAATATATAAAAAGAATAGAAGCTAAGTATAATCAGAAACGTGATTGTAAACAGACGACTAGAAATGAGTTTATGGCTTTGATGGGACTGCTTTATTTTATAGGCACAAGGAAAAGCCAACATGCAAATGTTCAACAGCTGTGGGCTGCCGATGGGACTGGAATACAACTACTGAGAGCAACTATGAGTTATAAGCGATTTTTGTTTTTACTTCGCTGTATTCGTTTCGATGATATAGATACTAGATCTGAAAGGAGGAAATCAGATAAACTAGCTGCCATCCGTTCCATTTGGGATTCATTTGTTCAAAATTGTTTGAAATCTTATAATACAAGCGAATTTATAACAATTGATGAGATGTTACATCCTTTTAGAGGACGTTGCTCTTGGATTCAATACATCCCTAACAAACCTGCTAAGGGAAATAAAAATATTCGCATTATGTGATGCTAAAACATTTTACTGCAGCAACATGGAAATTTACGTCGGTAAACAGCCTCCTGGAGTTTTCGCTGTAGAGAACAGACCACTAGACATTGTCAAACGTTTAGTAACGCCTATCGAAAACTCTAATAAAAACCTTACAACCGACAACTGGTATTCTAGCTTCCCACTAGTTGATTATTTATTACAGAAGAAAATCACATTCATTGGCACAGTAAAGAAAAATAAAAAAGAAATTCCTTCAGAATTTTTACCAGGAAGACATAGAGTTGAAGGTACTTCTACCTTTGGTTTTCAGAAAAATAATACACTGGTTTCATATGTACTAAAAAAGAACAAAGCAGTGGTATTAGTATCTAGCCTTCATGATAAAGCCGAAATTGATGAAGAGAGTGGAAAACCAGAAATAATTCTTGATTACAATATGACTAAAGGAGGTGTTGACACCTGCGATAAAATGTGTGCGGCTTATTCTGTATCTCGAATAACAAGAATGTGGCCTCTTGTCGTATTTTATACTATGATGAACATTGCAGGTATAAATTCACGTGTATTATTTCTACTGAATAATGTTTATGAAGTGCCAAGACGAAGAATTACTTTTTTGAGAACACTTTCAAAATCCCTTATGAAAGAGCATCTCATATCCAGAGCTCAAATTCCGTCTTTACCTCGAGATGCGTCAGTTTTCCTTGATATATATCGTTCAACAGAAAATTTGGAAGAGGAAACTTCAATTAAGTTTTTCTCTCCACAAAAGAGAGGTTCGTGTTACATGTGCGGCCGAAAAAAAAATTCCTCCTCCACAATGATGTGCAACAAATGCGTAAGGTTTATCTGTAAACAGCATAAAAAAAAACAAATTCTATGCCTGCCATGTGAAGCGAATAGTATAGATGAAATATATGACTGATTATGTAAGTCTGAAATTACTTAATTATTGTTTAGTAACTCATTATTAGTTTTTATACTTTGTAGTATTAAATAGATTTTTATACATTTAAACTTCTGCTTTAATATATTATAACAAAATAAATCTAAGGGTATTGCGGAATACTCCTATAAATTGTGATCAGAGACAACTTATATGATATTTGTAAATTAAATTATTTGTAAAATTAAAATAAAGCAGCAATAATTGAATGTTTTCCTCTCTTGTACAATATACAACGTGCGCCCGCTCATGCGATGAAAATGTCCGCGCCCGACGAAAGGCTAAATAAAAAAACATCTTTAAGTTTCACTTGTTCAGTGCAGTTCGATGTGGCCTCCCTCTGAAATAGAAAATCACTGACGTTATTCACTCTGGTACACCAGATGTCCTTCACTGTGTGTGGGAAGAACTTGACTATCGTTTAGATGCGAGAAGAACTTGACTATTGTTTAGATGTGTGTAGGGCAACAAATGGAGGCCACATCGCACTGCATTGATCAGGTATGAAAGTTGGAGAGTTTTTCTTTTATTTGGTGAAGATTTCACATTTCTATTTTGTTTCGTTGACTTCCTGTGGCCGGTCAAAAGTGCACCATAACTTTACGGACACACTGTATTACCAGGTTCAAGAGAAACTGCCGCGGTATAAAATTAATATTTATGGGAGGAAGTTAGAGGGAGCCACAGGTTCCGAACCTTACTTGATTCAAAATTTACAAGAGGGAAACGGCAGCTTGTATTAAAGACATACGCGTGCAATTAACCCAGGGTTAAATGAAAAAAAAAAAAAAAAAAAAAAAAGCATGTATGTTTGTTTATAACAGAAACCTCTTATAATATGAATTCAAACTTTTTATTGTGAAAAGAGAAAAAAAATATATTTCATTTCCCACACTTACCCACACTTTTCACCTGCATATTTTAAAACACATATTTTATTTAATTAAAAAGAGATCACCCACTTCCATTTGCATTTTACTGATACTTGTAAAGATAAAAGTAATAAAGAAAAGTCATATTAGATGATAAAAATTCATAACTATATCGTCATTTGCATTAATTTAATTTACTGGGCATTCTAACAAAAGCAGTCTGTTTTCAGATGAACAAATCATTACAACTGATTTAAAATATTGCGGTATAATTCTAGAACTGTTGCTAAGCATATTTTTTTCTCATTTTTTAATTGTAAATTTAAGTTTAAAGTATTATTGAAGACAGCAAATTTCACGGATTTATTAAAGATTTTTCTAAGAAAATTAAAATATATAAGAATAATATAAAAAACATGCTACTAATACTATCACGTTTTCTATACTAATATTATAAAGAAGTAAAAATTGTTTGCTTGTTTGTAGGAGATAACCTCTGAAACCGATTTAAAAAATAATGGTGTCAAAATGATGACGACAGCTCTTGCGTTAACATAGGCTATATTTTACGTCGGTGCCACTAACCCAAAGGCGGTACTGGAGCAAAAAACGTTCTAAAAATGCGATTTTTGTGTTACTGAAGGACTTATAAACATGAAGTTTGGAATGGCAGTTACTTATAAGATATAAATTATCTTTAAGAGCATTTCTTAAAACATTCGAAATTTAAAGGGGGGGGGGGTGAAAATGCACAAAAAGCGTTCTAAAAAGCGTTCTAAATGGCGATTTCTACGCATTGTCAGGAAGTAACGAACCGATTTAAAAAATAATGGCGTCAAAATGATGGTGACAGCCCTTGCTCCATCATAGGTCATGTATCTTACGTCGGTGCCATTTCCCCAAAGGGGGGGGTGCAGGAGCGAAAAACGTTCTTAAAATGCGATTTTTGTGCTACTGAAGGGCCTAGAAACAGAAAATTTGGAATGGTAGTTATAAGACATAAATGATTTTTAAGAACATTTCTTAATAAAAATCGAAATGTATATGAAGGATGATAACGCGTGAAAAGCACTCTAAATAGCGATTTCTACACCAACTCAGAAGGTATCAAACCGATTTCAAAAGTAGTTGTTGGAAATTGATGATGACAGCTTTTGCTTCAACATAGGCTCTATTTCATGTTGGTGTCACTAACACCTGGAGGTTGCTGGAGCACAAAACGTTCTAAATTGCAATTTATGTGATGCTGAAGAGGCTAGAAACTTTAAATATGAAATGGTTGTTACTTATAAAATATAGAAGCCCTCTAAGAATTGTCGAAAATAAATTCGGAATTTAAAAAAAGGTGAAGCGAAGGGAAGGGGTGAAAATCGTGCTAAAAAAAATCCTTAATTACGATTTCTATGTGATCTCAGGAAATAGTAAACCGATTACAAGAGTAATGGTTTCGAATCAATAGAGACAGTCTCTGTTTCCAGAGAGGTTATATTTTATGCCAGTGACGCTATCATATCGGGTTGGCAGGAGGAACAACAAATGTTCTAAAAAAGCTTTTAAAAACTTTCTGATTTACCATTTCTATGGAATATTAGGAAATACCAAACCGATTTCAAAATTAATGTTGGCAAATTAATGGTGACAGTTTCTGTTTCAACATAGGCATTTTATGTTAATGCCACTGCCACCAGAGAGGTGGTAGACCAATACACATGAAGTTTGGAATTTGAGATGATGGTTAATTTTTAGATGTAAATGCGTACTAAGAACGGTTTATTCAACACTTCTAATGAATACGAAAATGAGCGTATGAAATGGGCATAAAAGCTTCAAAATATTTTCTAAATTCTCATTTATTTAGTTTTAGTTCTTTTTAGGTGCGTTCGTAATTATATAAATACGTAGCACCTATAGTTGTCGTTCAGTCCGTCTGTCTGTCCGTCCGTCTGTCCGTCCGTCTGTCCGTCCGTCTGTCTGTCCGTCCGCATATAACAGAGCAAAAACTACCCAACCGAATCGTTTAAAATTTAAACTATATAATTGTTGCATAATTTTGTCGAGTCATTTCAATTTTTATGAAAATCGGATGTATAGTTTAATTACAGGGACAATCAAAAGTTTTCCGTTACATTACGGCCAATGGGAAGAAATTATTGCAAGTGCATTTTAATGATGTTACAGCCTTCCGAATGGTGTGAAATTATAAATATATAATTGTTGCAAGATTTTGTCGAGTCATTTCAATTTTTATAAAAATCGGATGTATAGTTTAATTACAGGGACAATCAAAAGTTTTCCGTTACATTACGGCCAATGGGAAGAAATTATTGCAAGTGCATTTTAATAATGTTACAGCCTTCCGAATGGTCTGAAATTATAAATATATAATTGTTGCAAGATTTTGTCGAGTCATTTCATATTTTATGAAAATCGGATGTATAGTTTAATTACAGGGACAGTCATACGTTTTCCGTTACATTACGACCAATGCGAAAAAATTGTTTCAAGTGCAAATTAATGATGTTATAGCCTTTCGAAGTACACTAAAATATACATTCTGTACAATATGCGGCGAAAAAAATATTTATAAAACTAGTTATAGTACGAACGCACCTCATTTGCCACGTTTGACGAGCAATTTCCAACTTGTTATTAATTTAAGCCTGACTTCAGCCTAATCTATTGCAATAATGAGGTTTAGTCAAACTGTGTTTTAAATAGTAATTTTTGAGTTATTCCTAAAAGTATAATTTCTTTTAATAAAAATTAGACATATGAATATCACTTGGAATATTTCAACTGTTACGCGAGCAAAGCCGTGGGGTTTGTTAGTATTTAATAAATTACACAAAGAAGAATTTTAATTAGAGTTTAAAACAATTAATGTCAAAATCTTCATTTTACTTTTTTCTATTTTTACAAGAAGAAAGTATTGGATTCGTGAAAATTTTCGACTTTCGGTTTCGACGTATTTACAAGTTTTAGGGGTCAGAGATTCCAAAAAACATGTTTTAACAAAATGTCGGTCTGTATGTATGTGACACAGATTTTGTGGGCGCTCTATCTCAAGAACTAATGCACGGAATTTAACAAAAAATTATACATTTTGGTGTAAATCGCTCAACAGGTGGTGCTGCTATGCAGCATTTTTTGCGATTTCCACAATAGCTCAATCTCCAGAACTAATGCACGGATTTTCACCAAACTTCAGATTTAGTTAGTCCTTGACATGACTTGACGTTTTATACATTTTGGTGTAAATCGCTCAACAGGTGGCGCTGCAATGCTGCATTTTTGCGATTTCCGCAATAGCTCTTTCTCAAGAACTAATCTTGGATTGTCAACAAACTTCAGATTCAGGTATACCTTGATATGAATTAGTGCTGTTTATGGCTTGGTGCAAATCGCTAAACAGGTGGCGCTGCTATGCTGCATTTTTCAGAATTTCCACTGTAGCTCTATCTCATTAACTTATGCACGAATTTTCATCAAACTTCAGATTCAGGTATAACTTGATATCATTTAGTGCTGTTTATATTTTGGTCTAAATCACTCAACAGGTGGCGCTGCTATGCTGCATTTTTCAGAATTTCCGCGATAGCTCTATCTCAAGAACTAATGCACGAATTTTCATCAAACTTCAGATTCAGGTATAACTTGATATCATTTAGTGCTGTTTATATTTTGGTCTAAATCACTCAACAAGTGGCGCTGCTATGCTGCATTTTTCAGAATTTCCGCGATTCTCAAGAACTAATGCACGAATTTTCATCAAACTTCAAATTCAGATATAGCTTGATATGAATTGTTGCTAAATTGATGTAATTTCTTGTATTATTTAAATGATTTAAGAGACGTGATTTATACAGAAGAAAGTTTTCTGATGACCACAACATACTAGTTATTTTCTGCAATGAAGTTAATTTCTCAAGTAATAATGTTGCATCTGTTTTATCTCATTCATTCACTCATTTTTCAATGTAGTCACCGCCGTTGTTGAGACAGTTGTCGTATCGTGAAAACAGTTTGTTTATGCCCTCCTCGTAATCCTCTACCGCCAAAGTAGCCAGCCAATGTTGTACCCCTTATTTTAAGTCATAATCACTTTGGAAACGTTCTCCTGATAAGAAATCCTTGAATTCAGTGAAGAAATGATAGACATTTGGAGTCAGGTCGGGGCAATAGGGAGGGTGTTAAAAAACTCCCACTTAAACTTAAGAAAGAAAGTCTTTTCCCTCTTTGAAATTTCGAATCTAGCGCCTTGCAGATGTGGATGTGTCTCATCCATCCCCAATGGACTCATCCATTGTTCCCGTACCATAGACTTCAGTAATCCTGCGATGAATTTTGCTTGGACGGACGTTTTCTGCATTAAAAAAGCGAATCGCACTTCGCATTTGGCGGGATTTTCTATTTTATACGCTATTGTAAACAGTCTCAAAACTCACACCATGCATCGGAAGAATTCTAACTTTTTACCCCGAAAAGTTACGATGCTAATCTAGACACCTACACCACTTTACTTTTAATGGGATCAGTAGCGTGCATCTGTATGAGTGCACGGGTAGTATTTGCTGGAAAACCCTTGTAACATAATACAGTAGAACCTCTTTTATATGAAACTCTTTGAACCGAAACTGTCGGTTAATCGAAATCCATTTTGAAAGTTTTTTTTTTTGTTTTTTTTTTAACTGGCATATTCCTTGTGTGCAAAATCCATTTTGAAAGCTTTTGTTTTTAATTATCATATTAATTGTGTGCAAGCGGTCCTTACCAAACTGCGGGTACATATAAATATTTTCAATCCCCTTCCTTAGAATTCCTTCGAATTTAACTTGATATCCCGTAACCTGCGGTGTGGAAGGAAGAAAACGAACAAATTAGCAATTCTGGAGCTTTTGAATGTTTTGCAAAAGGTTTAGGATGGCTAAAGCAGCCGAAAGACTGCAATACTGGTGAACTAATAATATTAAAAAACTCCGTGACAGAGCTTCAAAGCAAAGACAATCGAAACTGCGACAAACAAAATATTTTTCAAACCCTGTTGATAAATGTAAAATGTACTTAATTTCAAAATTAAAATTCAGGTAATTTATTTTAGTTTCTATTTTGCTATTGCTTTATTTTTATTAATCACTTGTCATTATTATAAGAAATATTGCATTTATTTATCCTTAATCTTAAAATTTAAGTACTCTCGATTATCCGAAAATTTCGATTTTCCGAAAGAGGGTCAGTCCCAGTTACTTCGGATAATCGAGGTTCTACTGTACTTTGTTTTTTGCAATACGTACATAAAATTTAATTCAATGCTATTATTTTAAACAATATTTTTTTTTTCTACAGGCTGGTAAATTCCTTTAATTAAAGTTTTGACAGTAAATTATAACTGTAAGATTGAGACACATCTGAAAATGAATTTTAGAATTTTTAACATAAAACTTGAGTTATGAGATAAATTAAAAGTCATTATTTATTGAGGTAAAATAAAATTTTTATGTATTCAGTTAACAACCTAAAATTAAATTTTTAAAATGTCATCTCTTTTCAAAATTTGACAGCTTTAGAATGGTAATAACTCGGTAATAATTTATTCTTATAAAAAAATAATTTATTTTCTGTAATACATACTTAAAATATAATCCAATATGTTTGACTTAAATATTGTAATATTGCTATTATTTTTCTAGATGCTGGTGAATTAATTTAAGTTATGTCCTTTAAGTTTAAAGAATAGCTATTAACAAAAGAGATGGAAACTGGCACGAAGTTAAGTGATGTCATAAATTTTACGCTTTACCCTAATTCAGTAATGCCTGATAAATTATTATACTGTAATCATTCAGATTCGTCTTCGAATGGTAAGATATATCTATGTCAATATTTTGTTGTCTGTCGTTTTTCTGTTCTCTATTGTTTGTTGTCTACTATTTTTAAATAACGGATAGATATGTTTATGAAATTATATTTTGTAAGGAAGATCAAGGATGAAGTCATTGTGCATAATTTCTATGCAATTTTTCATACGTTTGTCACATTTAGAGTATATTTCACATTTTATCAATTTTTTAAATGCCAAATATAAGCAAAGAAAAAAAAAAGATTGTTTATTATGCTTTTAACTCAAAACTAGTTGTTTTAGAATAAATTGATTTATTGTTTGTAAATCTAAGCAAAAATGTATCATTGCCAAATTTAGCTCATTTTTCTCACGGTTACAGTAAGTAGAAACTAAATGAGATGTTCAGATATTCTAAATGCGACAATGAATTTTATGCATAGAAATATATCTTAATTTTATAGTTTTCATTCCTGTCAGTTTTTTAAATAATTATAGGATTGCATTATTATTAAATAATTAATCGTTTATCATTCCTATTTAAAACACCTTTACCTTTAACAATTAATAATCAAGAAATAACAAATGGATGACCAATACAGCATTCATTTTACCAAAAAAAAATGTTTATTACTGTATGTTTCTACACAACTATCACTAACAAAGTGTTTTATATTTAGGAATTCCTAGAGCACTGTATTTGTTGTTGAAATTTAACATCTTATACAAATGTACTGTTGTTAACCTCCCCGTCTCCAACAAGTCAAATTAACATAATTCGAATAAGAGAAAATACTTAATGAAATGCTCCTTGCTTTTAAGTGGTTGCTTCATAATTTCTTTTACTTTATAAAATTTCTGGTTTTAGTTGATTTGAAAATAAATAGATAAATAAATAAATAAGCGGAAGGTTGGCAGATATATCTCTAATTATATTCAGTTCATAAAATGTTCTATCAAGCCCTTCTGGTTATTTCCAAATTTTGGATTCTTTAATTACCATTGCACTTACTTCAGTTTATTTATATCTACCCTATATATATAAAATCCTAATGAATCGAATTGAAACGAATTTATGTAACGATTCTATGAAACGACTGATTAAACAACTGATTACGTTTCACGGCGATTTCTCCTAAAATATGGATTACTTTGCGATAAAATTAACAATAAAAAATCCGTTGATCCACAGATCTCAAAACTGGTATTAGAATTTTAAAATTAGAATTAGTTTTCGAAATATTAATTTTTTTCTAATTTTAAATATTTTTTTCTAATGATGGCAACTCAAATTTTAATCATAACAGATATTTTTTTTTTGATATTTTAGAAAAGGTTATTTTAAATTAATTTGGCGACGAGTTTGGCCTCCCTTAAATGTATGCTAAGAAATGCATCATGTTACTTTTATTCAGAATTCAATTTGTATTTCATTATCATTTTATTTAATACAAAAGTTTCATTTACAATTGAAATCTTTAAAATAAATGGCTTTTACTTCATTCTTTTTTTTAAACGAAACGAAAAGAAAAATATTAGACACAGATGTCATATACGCAACGGGTACATAATTGGCGCCAAAATAGCGTTATTTTGCCTGACATGGTAACCCGGCTATTGTTGCTTATTTATTAATAAATATTTATTTGAATTTATTTTCTTTTTATTTACAAAAAATTGTTATAAATTGTTTTGTTCTATAGTTATTAATTTTTTTTTATTATTTATTGTTATTTCATTTTAAAAATAACAGAAAATAATTTAAAAATACACATGTAACAGGTATTTGAAAACGAGGTTTTCGCCAAATTGTCGTTAAAAAAAAAATCACGCCAAACCCGGTGCGTATGTGACAATGCAACAAATCATGAGATTTAATTTCCACTTCAAAGCAACGTTTTAATGTTATTACTTCTCCCGTCGACCAATTTCGCCAAATTATACAAATTGACATATTTTTTTTTATTTTAAATAACAAAATAACAAATAAATTAGTATAACATTAATAAAAATACAAATAAAACGTCGAAATAAAAATCACTTGATGGCGTGAACATGTGTAACTTCCTTAAAGTCAAGTGAATGCAACATTTACGATCAACCATTATTGGCATTTAATCTTATAGTTTCGCGACAGATTTACGGTCGATGGGCTAACTAAGTAGCACCGTTTTAATTTACCAATCGAAAAATAAAAAAATGCTAACTGGCGAGTTAAAAAAAAAAAGCTATTGGCGAGATTTTCTCCCGGCTAACATAAAAGTACCAGGAATTCTTTGTGATAATGGCAAATTTTATGTAGTTTTATTCGAAAAAATAATCTTTATTCTTTAATCAAAATGGAAACCTTTCTTATGAAAAGCGAAGGAATCAGCCCGTTGTTTATGACAGTTACATGACTTCGACTATTATAATATAAACGAAATAATGGGGATAGAATAGTATTCGGCGACTTATCACACCTGTGGCTGGCTAACATTAAAGTACCAAAATGGCCGCCTGGAATATAAAAAGCGAAGGGATCCGCCTGGATCTGTTGATGATAGTCACATGGCTTAGGCTATTATTATAGAGATTGTTTTCAATTTTAAAAACAGCGCAAAGAATAATATTTCCTAACGATTAAAAATTTATTTCACGTGACTATTAAAAACAGAAAAAGAAACCCTTTAAAATTACTATTAAATGAGTACGTGTTAAAGGCAGGAAAATATTGAAAATTATGTCCTGAAAATTGTATTTACACGTGAATATTAAAAGGGAAAGGAAACGTTAAAATAATAAATACATTAATATGCGTTTAACCCTTTCACGGACAAGGCACTTCTATTCGTAAAATCTTGAAATCAGTGAATGGTACCAGAATTTACAAACAGATTTCGAAATACAAAAATGCTTTTGTTCACTTACTTAATACAAGGGAAATTTTCATCCCAATATTCTGATGCTAATGTGGCAGTTAAGAATTAAAATTAAGTGGTCCAAAAATGAACAACCGCCCTTAAGGGCGGTTGGAGCACCACCAAATTTTAGTAATTGTATTATGTCAATCGCTTTATAACGCTGTTAAAAAATACCGAGAGACAAAGACTCTGTTTACTTAATTCATTTTACTTTAGCTTCTTTTCAAATGTTTAACTGATCTTATTTAACCAAACACGAAAACAACCATCGGATGTCTTAACAGCAACTGATTCTACCTTAAATTTTTGCAATCAAAGGGAATTGAATGGAAACCCGTTTACAGGAAATCGCTACAGGTTTTTTCAGTATAATCAAATCGTCTCTAATCTTTTTAAAACCGATCAGATTAGCGTGCTTTTAGATTCTACAGAGTCTGAACGGGGGGTTGGCGAGCGTAGCTTGCAGGGGGCAGAGCCCCCTAGTATTTTAATAATAACAATAGTACCTAGAAAAATCACTCACATACTCAACAATTACATTGCTGCAAAACTTAATAGTATCATTACACTCTTAAATTGGTATTTTATTATATACGTTAGAGTGATTGCCTCCAAAAATCCATCTTTTTACCTAACTATGAATTGCTGAATGTGGAATATTATACACTGGCCTCCAAAAGTTAAGGTGCAACCAGTTTTTGCGTCTAATTTGCAAATGAATGAATGTAGAAACAACAAATTTGGAAGAAATGTGCACCAAACAGTTATTTATTGAATGCGATTTTGAAATTTACGTAAGTTAAGCGCAAAAATAATTTACAAAAAAAAAAAAAAAAAAAAAAAAAAAAAAAAAAAAAGCACTCTTGGTGGAAAAGTCCATTCTTGGAGAAAACAGTATATCACAGTATTACGTGTTAAATGTTATAGAAACATTACAAAAATGGATTCTAATAAAGAATGTGTGTACACACCTGACTTGAATTCATTGCCATCGACTTTCCATGCTGTCAATTAAGTTGTCGGACACCGATGGAAGCGAAAACCAGACACACAGAGTAAGATTTGTTCCAGCTCATCTAACGACCTTGGAGGAGGACTTAAAGCAGCAAATTGTCTGCCAAGATAGCATCAAAGATGTTCTATCGGATTCAAGTCTGGAGAGTAAGCTGGCTATTCCATTCACTCCAAACCGTGGCCCTCAAGATAGTCCTGAACAATCACAGCTCGGTTAGGTCGTGCATTATCATCCATAAGAATGAAATGGTTACGAATAGCACTTGCATATGGGTAGACATATGCATCAAGGCAGAGTTGAGCAAATTTGTAATCTCAATTATCCGCAATAACTTACAAGTTAATTGCATATAACTGACTACAGTTAAACACTTTCAAACGCAGAAATTTCGTCAAATAATGGGATTGGAGCGGTTTCGGCTACAATTCTGCAAGAATTTTTTACTGCATGTAATTTTAAATATAATTAGTTACATACAATTAAATTGTGATTACATTGCAAATAATTGTAATTACAAATTTGCCCAACTCTGCATCAAGGATATCATCTCGATATTTCACACCAGTCAGAGTTCCTCCACGGAACACATGCAGGTCAATGTGACCACCGAGTGAGATCCCTGCCCAAACCATGATTCCACCACCTCTGTACCTGAGTGTTTTAACAGTGTCGGATTGATGGTATCCGGTGCGTAGTTCCTTCTAGATCAGCAGACGCCCTGAATCGCTCTCCAGTGTGAATCTGGACGCGTCTGTAAAGAGTACAGAAGCTTCGAAAAACATTACCTTACTTGTACCTTAACTTTTTGTGGCCAGTGTATTTCCTTTGGGCCTGCCAATAGGTCAATCCACTAGATCGTTTTGTAATTTATTTTGTAATTCATAAATCGAATAGATAATTTTATTATTTTCTATGTATAAATCAGTTTTCAACTCCTATTTTAGGTATAATTTAATGGGGCATAGAGATCAATTTATCGAATTCCAATATACATATACACATATGTATAATAGTTTCGAAAAACGCCTAAATATTGTCTTGCCTTTATTATAATCTGATTTAATACACTGTAATGTGAGAAATTTTACATACCAAAATGCTTGAAGCTTTGATTTTCCTTTTTTATTAATGTTTATTTGATTTTTAATATTTTGAAAGAAATTAATGTTTGCAAAGAATAGGCATTGTATATATCTATATCTATATATTAATAAATAGTAGACGTAAATAAATATTTCCATCACATTTTCCTCAATTTCTTCCAGAAATTTTCTATTTATTGAAATAAAAAAAAACAAAATAAATCTTCTCGATGATTCTTTTTTGTTATTTTTTTGTAACAACAAGAATGTCACCCAATATTTCAAACTCCATAACAGTTAAATTAGTTTTTGACCTAACTTGTCTTATAAAGGAAGTGATTGATCAATTGAGGAAATATAAAATAGATGATACCTTAAAGTTGACTCCTGAATGTATTAAAAAAAAATACCTACACATTTTGAAAAGAAAAATAAAGAATTGAAGCTATCCTAAAAACATTTCGGCATGCCCTGGTATGCTCAGCCATTCTACCATTTACTAACTGCTTATACTACTTACGAGACATACTGAGCTTTTGTTTTTTAATACGTTAAAGCGACTTAGGACTCTTGAAACATCGAAAGATGGAAACAATTGGCCATGTTTGTCATGCTAAGTCTTTTTTACAGTACACTTTACAAAAATACAAATTTTAAAATAAGAATAGATTATATAGTAATAGATTATATATTTTTGTTTTATTGCAGATGATAATGGGGAAAATTAGTTTTTAGTTTTACAGGTTTTTTTTTTTTTCAACTTATTATGTATTAAGGTGGAATCACGCATTGGACTACGCGCATGATTACAAAATTACAAAACAATTTCTGTAATGTAATGCAAAATGTGTGGTATCTAATTGTGCTTGAGACCCTTGCGCTTACACTAAACCTATTTATTTTTTCTTTCAAAAACAAAATTGCATTTTGTTTATATGGAATTTTCAAAATTTTATTAACATTAACAAAACAAATGTTTTGTCAACAAAAGCAGATCAAAATTTAAATTCACTTTATAGAGCTTACGATACACTATACAGGGACACCCAGACAGTAGTTGTTCAAATAAGGTCAGTGCTACGGGTGTTTTATTATATTTCCTTCCTTTTAAGTTTTAAAAGTAAATTAACACGATTTCTATAACCCTTAAAGAATGTCCTATAATGGGCAATAATTAAATCTGCTGAAATAAAATTAAATATAAGTAAATAGTTTTTTTAATTGCCATTTTCCCAGCAGTTAATCAATCGAAGAAATCACTCTAAAATTCAAAAATTAATCTTTAAAATATCATGCATGGGCTATGATTAACAATAATTCATACGAAACTATTATTTGAAATAAGCAAGATTATTTTAAGCGGATTATTTTTAACTTATCGTAATTGTTTTCATATAATCAAAAACTAAATTTTTATATTTTCTCATAAAAAAAAAAAAAAAAAAAAAAAAAATCATACAACGTTTTCCTTACAGCAGGCAGCTGACACCAATGTGACAACAGGTGCTCCAACATTCAAACAAAAATATTATGTCTAGTGCCACATGTAAAACTCATTTCCACCTGTAATTGCGCAATACTTCAAAAAATTCATCAACTACTGGAAAGAGTATCAACTATTGGCGGGGTCACAGTATTCTGAAACGTTCATGAAAAAATATTCAAAAGCATTTTAACTACCTTAGGCGCATCCCACACTAAGGCAACACATAAGACATGCCGCTTGAATTCGCTGGAAAATCTGGTTTAAAACAGGTTTGAAACAACTTCGTTCTTTGTTTCGACCGGTTTTTGCGCTACATGTCGCTTGTCGTTTCAGTGTGGGATGCACCTTACGCGTTATGTTCCAGAATAGTATTTTAAGAGAAAATGTCTTTAAACTTCTCTCTTTGAAAATATCCTCTATTTAACAATTATAAAGAATATCATTCATTTTGTTCAGAAGTGATTACACTTTAATATATATTGTGAGGATTTTTAGTCTTGTTCAGGATTAGATGTGAAGTTGGTCGCTGTGGACTATAGAAATCCTTTCTTTTATACAATAACGAAAAGTTTATAATCCTGATGAAACATAATTTTAAATATTACACAAAGTTCGTTCAGAAATGGGTGCGTTGTCAATTTCAATCGGGTCACGAGTGTTTATTTTGTCAGTCTTAATACAACTTAAAAGTCAATTCACTTGGAGACAAAGCTCGCCGGAAGTGTAGTTCGCTCTACAGTTTACCAGTCTCTAGGGAGAGTTTTAGTCTTTAGGGAGACTAAAACTCTCTTTTTCTCTAGTTTTTAGGGAGAGTCTAGGGGAGTTTTCCATATTTTTCGGGACAGGAAGTCTCTTTCAGAGGAGGTAAGTTACCAGTTTAATTAACTGTCTGCAACTCTCTGACCGCACTAATGTGAAAACACCCGCTGTGAGTTCTACCTGGTTCTAACAGGTTATTTTAGCCTGTGTTCAGAAACCTACTCTTTTTCTTTCCGACCTCTCACATTCTCCGACTAACATCTCTTCTCAAGCTCCTTCTCTTGTTCTTCCCTCGGTGAAAAAAGGGCAGGGAGGGATAATAGCTTTCACTACAACATAACTTCCTATCATGGAGAGGCTACCTTGATCCCACTGGAAGCTTTTCTTCTCCTCTCGGCGACAGTGTTGTCAACTCGCGGCTTGCGAGCGGCTGAAACTCTGCTCTTCCGGGGGGTCAACTGTAGGAGAAATTAATTTATAAAGGCTCCACCGTGTCCAATTTTTAGCGTCACATGGCAAATAAAATTGCTGATAATACGGCTGTGGTGTACTGTTCATGACTGAAAAGTTGTTTTCTCACTGTGGGAAACGGGTCTCCCTCGTTAAGTCTGAACTTGTGCACTGCACTGATAAACAAAATCACTAATTTTTGTTAATAATTTGAAGACTTTGCAATATATACATATTTTCGAAAACTGAATTTTTTTAATATTTGAGGGCCCTAAGCCCCTTTGAATGGAATCTCTAAATTCAGCGCATTTCTACGATCGTATATCTTTATATAATTGATTTCATGAACGATATAAAATAGTTAGGTAATGTGCCGTCAAACTATTTTATATTACCAGCGATTGGCAGAGTAACACAATTAAAATTTTTTAAACCACTATGCATATGAGTAAATCTAAACCTGCTTAAATTAGCGATAAATTTAAATAATCAAATTATTTTAAATGCTTTGTGGAAAAATGTTTTGCAACTGATGAATACATTCTTTAATATTGTATTTTTTCCTTTTTATTTTCAGTTAGTAGCCTGTTCTGTAATGTTGATTTTGATGGACTATCATGCTGGCCAGCAACTCTAGCCGGAACCACAGCAAGAGTTCCTTGTTTCTCGGAACTTAACGGTGTGAAGTATGATGTAAGTGGTAAGTTTTAGGTTTGAAGCACCTTTTTTGTGTGATTTTAGTGCACATATTCTAATAAATACTTAAGTCATTATTTCGAGTCGTTATTTGCCATTTATTTATTATTTAAAGCAACAAAAGTCTTACGAAAGTCTTACGATGTAAATAGATATATTTAAAATTAAATGCCAGATTACTTTGCAGATTAAGTTCAAAACAAGATTTTTTTTCTTCACATTTATAATAAACTAGCCAACCCCGCGGCTTTGCTTGCGTAATAGTTAAAATACACCAAGTGAGATTTTTGTCTAATTTTTATTAGAAGAAATTATACTGTTAGGAATAATTAAAATATTACTAATTTATCCATAGTTTGATTAAACTTCATTATTACATTGTATAAGGCAGAAATGAGACTTAAATTAATAAGAGAAATAAAATTAATTCTAAATAAATGATAATTTAGAAAATATTTTGAATATTTTATTCTCATTTCAGTATTCATTTGAAGTTTTGAATTTTTTAGAAACCATCTTCGTAAAACGCATACCAGTGGCACCAATATAAAATGCCTATGTTGAAACAAGGATTGTCACAAATAATTTGCCAAGATTAATTTTGAAATTGGATTAGTATTTCCTAATATTCCATAAAAAACGTAATTTAGAAAAATTTTAAGACTTTTTTTAGAACCTTTGTTGTCCCTGCCAATCCAAGACGGTAGTCACACCGGCATAAAATACAGCCTGTGTAGGATAAGAGACTATTGATCACTATTGATTAGCAACCATTAATTTTGGAATCGATTCATTATTTTTTGAGACTGCATAGAAATCGTAACTTAGGGCTTTTTTAAAAAGCTTTTCACTCCTTCCCTTATCTTCACCCCTTTTAAATTTCGAATTTGTTTTCGACTGCTATTAGAGGGCATTTATATTTTATAGGTAACTACCATGCCATATTTCAAATTTCTGGCCTCTTCAGTCTTCAGTATCACAGAAATCTCAATTTAGAACATTTTTTTGCTCCTGCAACCCTGTAGTGGTAGTGCACCGACATAAAACATAGCTTATGTTTGAACCGGTTCTATCACCACCAATTTTCAACTATTATTTTAGGTAGCTTTCATCACAAAAAGCTACCTATTGCAGCCGTTCGGAGGAAAACAATTCCGAAACATTTTTGTATATTTTCACCGATCATGACCCCCAGATATTAGATCCCTATAATTTAGATCGTTTCTGGAACGCTTTTCGCTCACTTCAACCTGTTAAATTTAGAATTTTCTTTCGACGGTTCTTATAAAACATTTCCATCTTTTAAGTGCCAAATTTCAAAACGTTAGTCCCCTCAGTATCACAAAAAACTAAATTAAGAAAATTTAGAACATTTTTTGCCACTGCAACCCCCAAGTGTTAGTGATAATAACAAAAAGTATAGCCTATGTTGCAGCAGGAACTGTCACCATCAATTTGCAACCATTACTTTTGATATTGGTTTGATATTTCCTGAGATTGAGTGGAAATCGCTATTTAGAAAGTTTTTAGAACGCTTTTGTCCCATTTTCACCCCTTTAAAATTCATAATTTTTTAGGAAATATTCTTAGAGATCATTTATTGCTTATAAGTAACTACAATGCCAAATTTCAAGTTGCTATCCCTTGCACTATCACTAAATTCGCGATTTAGGACGTTTTGTGTTCCTGCAACGCCCAGGTGGTAGTGCCATCGACATGAAATGGAGCACATGGTTAGAGCAAGGGCTGTCACATCACCATCAATTTACAAACTTTGAAATTGGTTTGGCACTTCCTGAGATTGCGTAGAAATGCACTATTTTTTTTTATTCTGTTCGCACAACTTATTTTAAAAAATACATTTTGTAGTATATTCGAAATTTTGTCAAAGTATATGTAAAGATTTTTGATTTACAAAAGTGGTGCGAAATAGAATTAAAAAGTAGTCGCCTGTAGTAGCCCTACTGCTTTGAAAAAAGTGTTTTCATCCCAACCAGTTCGGTTCGTTTATTTAAATAAAAGTATTTTGAAATCACCAGTTTAAACTTAATCTCTATGCATGTTTTCAAAATTAATCCCATTCCGACAAATTTGTTTATTTAAACAGAGGTGTTTTTGAAAACAATGATTTAAGAATTATCATATTTTTACAGGTATGTATTAAGATCAGAAATAAAGATCTTCTTAAAACACCATCAAAAACTTTTAATTGCGCTAGGCCTTTCGAAAGATCTGAGTCTTTCTTTCGAGTCTTTCTGAATTTTCAGTCTTGCTGCTTACAAAATACAATTTAATATAACACAACAAAGCACACCTTTTAAGAAACACGAAAAATATCGCTGCTTCGATTGATTGGTGGTATCCTTTACCTCTAAACATTTCGATTTCAATTTTGCTTTTTAATCATAATTATAAAATAAAAAATAATAGTGCCCAGTTAAAATGATGGCATTGAGCTCACGGGCTATTCACGCTAATTGTATATTATGCTCTTATTTCAAAGAATAATGCCCCTCGAAAAATAAATTAAGGGAGGATGAGACCCCCCTTTCCCCTCTTTATACTTAACCGATGAGCCTCCAAATTTCATCAGGGATGCGCATTCTCGAAATAAACCGGTATACTAAATTTGAAGCAAATTGGATATAAAAACCCATTTATCTAAATTAAGGGTGGTAATAGCAACAAATCTAATCAGGGAAAAGCCTTATCAGAATTAACCGGTATACCAAATTAAAAGAAAATTTGATAATTCTGCATGAAAAACCCATTTATCTAAGTTAAGGGGAGATTAACCCCCCGTTCACCCCTTTATACTTAAACAACGAACCCCCAAAACTAATCAGGGAAGCACCTTATCAGAATGTACCTAGAAAAAAATTTGAAGCAAATCGGATTTTTCTGTCAAGAGTTATCGCCTTACGTACATAAGTACGAACATACATACATACAGAACCGGCGGGCACATTAGCTCTCAGGCTTTGATAGCCTTTGAGCTAATAAATCCGTGTGTGATATCAACACTTTATCTTTTTTGTACTATTTATTGTTTTACAGCCATTGCTGAGTATGATACAATGCAGTACCTTATTTTTGTAGCAACACTGATTTGAGAAAAATTTTTCATTTCATTTATAACAAGTAATATAAAAATTTTGTTTTTAAAGTCCATTCCTACTTAGGTCATCAATGTAATATAATCCCTTAAGCTAATATTAGTTTTTGTTGCATTAAAATATCTCAATTTGTTGATTTTCTATAAGCAAGTTGGTTTACAATGGAAGTCTATGGGAATTTGGCGAAATATTAGAGATATCGCCAAGTTGGCATCACTTTTCGCGACTCATTTTGGTCGCCACATTTGGCGATATATCGCCAAGTTGGTTACAAAATTGGCGGTATTTGGCGACAGAACAGGGTCCCCCCTATGGTAACCCCCCCCCCCCTATAGATATGAAGGTGCATTAAATGCTTCAATAACCAATGGCTGCCATTTTGTCTTCCATGTAAAACTAAAATTAATTAATTAAAATTTAATTAATGAATTAATATTTGAAAAAACTGTATTAACATCAATTGTCATCCAGTACAAGTTTTAAAAAAATTATTTCAACTTGATAGGATGAATAATAAGTATTTTATTAACGATTGAAAATTTGAACAAGATAAATAAATAAATAAATAAATATAGGGAGAGTGTGAACTAATAGTAAGAATTGAAAAACAACGATGATTTAATTTTTAATTAACTGCAATTTTTAATTAAAAAAAAACACATTTAACGAAATTTAAGCGTACTATGTCATAAACCTCTCCCAAAATCTTTCGAATGATAACTCATTCAAGTTGTGTGTTTTGCATATGGAGAGAAAAAGGGATGTTTACAACATAAATAATATCATATTTTCTTCTTTTTATAATCATAGCATTTTGGTTTAGCACTTAATATGGCAAAGTTAAAAACCTTCCAAGAGCTCCTGTTAGGAATTTTGAATAAAAAGAACAAAATCGTCATTTCAGTTGTTTTGCATATGAAAAATGAACATGATGTTTTCAGAAAAGTATTATATACGGAATTATATTTGTACTAGCAAATCCCGCGGCTTTGCTCGCGTAATAGTTGAAATATACCAAGTGATATTTGCATGACTATTTTTTTTAGAAGAACACTTTTTGAAATAATTCAAAAATTACAAATTAAGCCACAGTTTGACTAAACTTCATTATAAAATTGCAATAGACAGAAATGAGATTTTAATTAATAAGAAACTAATTCCAAATAAATGATAATTTATAAAGTATTTTTAGATTTTTATGCTCATTTCATACGCTTATTTCTGTATTCATTTGAAGTTTTAAATTTTTTAGAAACCATCTTAATACATTTACATCTTAAAATTAACCATCATGTCAAATTCCAAGCTTCTTGTCTAACAGTCTACCACCTCTCTGGTGTTAGTGGCACCAAAATAAAATGCCTAAACAGAGTTGCAATAGAATGTCTCGATAAATATTGAAACAGAGACTGTTACCATTAATTTGCCAACATTAACCTTGAAATCGGTTGGTATTTCCTACTATTCTATAGAAAATGGAATTTAGATGTTTTTAGAGGCTTTCTTGTTGTTTCTGCCATCCAGGTGGTAGTGACACCGGCATAAAATATAGTCCGTATAGGGCCAAGGACTATCACTCTTAATTCGCAAGCAATAGTTTCTGTCATCGGTTTATTGTTTCCTGAGATTCCATAGAAATCGTAATTTAGGGCTCTTCTAGAATGCTTTTCGCTCCTTCCCTTCGCTTCACCCCTTTTCAATTTCTAATTTGTTTTCGACTGTTCTTAGAGGACATTTATATCTTATAAGTAACTGCCGTGCTATAGTTAAAGTTTCTAGCCTCTTCAGTATCGCAGAAATCGGAATTTAGAATTTTTTTTCTTCTGCAACCCTCTAGGGATTTTGGCACCGACATAAAATATAGCTTATATTTGAGCAGGTTCTATCACCATAAATCTGCAACCCTTATGTTTAAAATCGGTTTCGTATTTCACACGATAGCATAAAAAGCGTAATTTAGAATGCTTATTGAACGCTTTTCGCTCCCTTCATCCTTTTAATTTTGGAATTTCCTTTCGACAACTCTTAGAAAGCATTTGCATCTTTGAAGTAATTACCATTCCAAAATTAAAATGTTAGGCCCCTCTTTAACTCAAAAAACGCAATTTAGAACATTTTTTGCTCCTGTAACCTCCAGGTAGTAGTGACAACAGCGTAAAATATAGGCTATGTTGGAGCGGGGACTGTCACCATCAATTTGAAACCTTTACTTCTGAAATCGGTTTATATTTCCCGAGATTGTGTAGAAATCGCTATTTTGAACGTTTTTAGAACGCTTTTCGTTTATTTTCAACACACTTAAATTTCAAATTTTTAAGTAACTATTCTCAGAGAACATTTACATCTCATAAGTAATTACCATGCCAAATTTCAAGTTGCTAGACCCTTCAGTATCACAAAAATGACAATTTAGAACGTTTTTTAAATGCAACCACAAGGTGGTAGTGACGCCGACAGGAAGTAGATCCCATATTGGAGGCTGTCATCATCAATTTCCAACCATTAATTTTGAAATCGGTTGGGTACTTTCTGAGATTGCATAGAAATCGCCATTTAGAATGTTTTTTAGAACACGTTTCTCACATTTTCACCCCTTTTAAATTTTCGATTTTTTAAAGAAATTTTCTTAGAGATCATTTATATCTAATAAGTAACTACCATGCCAAATTCCATGTATCTGGGCCTTTCAATAACACAAAAATCGCAATTTCGAACGACTTTTTGCTCCTGCACCCCCTTAGGAGTAGTGGCACCGACATAAAATGTAGCCTATGTTGGAGCACCATCATTTTGACACCATTATTTTTTAAATTGGTTTAGTACTTCTTGAGATTGCGTAAAAATTGCCATTTAGAACGTTTTTTAGAACGCCCTTTTTTGCATTTTCACCATTCTAAATTTCGAATTTTTTAAGAAATGTTCTTAGAGATAATTTATCTGGGCCCTTCAGTAACACAAAAATCGCAATTTCGAACATTTTTTTGCTCCTGCACCCCTTTTAGGTGTAGTGGCACCGACAAAAAATGTAGCCTATGTTGGAGCAAGGGTTGTCAACATAATTTTGACACCATTATTTTTAAAATCGGTTTAGTACTTCTTGAGACTGCGTAAAAATCGCCATTTAGAACGTTTTTTAGAACATTTTCGCGCATTTTTACCCTTTTAAATCTCGAATTTTTTTTTAAATGTCTCCTTAGATATCATTATTATCGTATAAGTAACTACCATTCCAAATTTCATGTTTCTAGGCCCTTCAGTAGCACAAGAATCGCATTTTTAGAACGTTTTTTGCTCCTGCACCCCCTTTTGGCCAGTGGCGCAGGCGTAATATATAGCCTATGTTCTAAGTTGGACCAACACCATCATTTTGATACCATTACTTTTGGAATTGGGTTGGTAGTTCCAGAGCTTACCTCCTACAAATAAACAATTTTTACCTCTTTATAATATTACTAGCAAACCCCGCGGCTTTGCTCGCGTAATATTTGAAATATGCCAAGTGATATTTATATGTCTAATTTTTATTAAAAGGTACTAACTAAATTTTTATTTTATTAAGAGGTAATATTTTATTTTATTAAAAGGTACTTATTACTTCTAGGAATAATTAAAAAAATTACTATTTAAAACACAGTTTGATTAAACATCATTGTTACACTGCATAAGGCAGAAATGAGACTTAAATTATCAAAACGAAATAAAACTAAATAAGTAATAATTTAGAAAATATTTTGAAACTATTATGCTCAGTTAATACGCTCATTTCAGTATTCATTTGAAGTTTTGAATTTTTTAGAAACCATCTTCTTACATCTTAAAATTAACCATCATGTCAAATTCCAAGTCCTACCACCTCTCTCAACATAAAGGGCTGTGTTGCAATAGAAACTGTCACCATTAATTTGCCAACATTAATTTTGAAATTGGTTTGTTATTTCCTAATATTCCACAGAAACGTAATTTAGAAAGCTTTTAAAGGCCTTTTTTAGAGCGTTTGTTGTTCCTGTGAACCCCAGGTGGTAGAATCATCGGCATAAAATATAGCCTGTGTAGGATCAGAGACTGCTACCATTGATTCGCAGCTATTACTTTTATATTTGGTTTATATTCTCTGAAATTGCGTAGAAATCGTAATTTAGGACTTTTTTAGAATGCTTTTCACACCTCCCCTTCACTTCACCCCTTTTTAATTCGAATTTATTTTCGACAGTCCTTCGAGGGCATTTATATTTCATAAGTAACTACCATGCCATATTTAAAGTTTCTAGCCTTTTCAGTATCACAGAAATCGCAATTTAGAAAGTTTTTAGCTACTGCAACCCTCTGGTGGTAGTTGCACAGACATAAAATATAGCTCATGATTGAGCAGGATCTATCACAAACAATTTGTCATCATTATTTTTTTAATCGGTTTGGTATTTGATAAGATTACATAAAAATTGTTATTTACAACGCTTTTCGCTCACTTCATCTTTTTAAATTTGAAATTTTCTTTCGACAGTTCTTAGAAAGTAGTTGCATCTTGTAAGTAAATACCATGCCATACTTCAAAGTGTTAGACCCTTCAGTTATGCAAAAAACGCAAATTAGAACATGATTTGCTTTTGCAAACCTCAGATGGTAGTGACAGCAACATAAAATATAACCTATGTTATAGCAGGGACTGTCAACATTGATTTGCAACCATTATTTTTGAAACAGCTTTGGAATTTCCTGAAATTGAGTAGAAATCGCAATTTACAATGTTTTTAGAACGCTTTTCGCACATTTTAACCCCTTTTTAAATTTCCAATTTTTTCGGAACTGTTCTTAAAGATCATTTATATGTAATACATATGTACCTTGCCTAATTTTAAGTTGCTAGCCCCTACCGATCGCAAAAATCGAAATTTGGAACGCTTTTTTGCTCCTGCAACATCTAGGTGACAGTGATACCGACTAAAAATAGCGTCTATGTTGGAGCAGAGGCTGTCAACATCAATTTCTTAACATTACTTTTGAAATCAGTTTGATTCTTCCTGATATATTGGTGACAAATCGGCATTTAGAACATTTTTAGAACGCTTTTCGCTCATTTTGCTCCTGCATCTCCTCTGGGTTAGTGGAAACATATATAAAATATAGCCTATCTTGGAGCAAGAACTGTCACCATCATTTTAACGCCATTATATTTGAAATCGGTTCATTATTTCCTGAGATTGCATAGAAATTGCAATTTAGAACGTTTTTTACAAAGCTTTTTGCGCATTTTGATCCCCCATTTAAATTTCGATTTTTTTTTTAGGAAATGTCCTTAGAGATCATTGATATCTTATAACTAACTACCATTCTAAATTTCACGATTCAAGGCCCTTCCGTCACTCAAAAACTGCAATTTAGAACGTTTTTCTCCTGCAGCCCCTTTGGGGTAGTGGCACCGACATAAAACATAGCCTATGTTGGAGCAAGGATTTTCTTCATCATTTTGACGTCATTATTTTTCAAATCGGTTTGGTATTTCCTGAGATTGTGTAGAAACTACCATTTAGAACGTTTTTTAGAACGCTTTTCGCGCATTTTCACCCCTTTTAAATTTCGAATTGTTTAAGAACTGTTCTTAGAAATCCTTTATATCTAATAAGTAGCTGATACTTCAAATTTCATATTTCTAGGCCCATCAGTAACACATAAATCGCATTTTCAGAACGTTTTTTGCTCCTACACCCCCTTCGGTGTAGTGGCACCGACATAAAACATAGCCTATCTTGGAGCAAACGTTGTCACTATCATTTTGACACCAATATTTTTTAAATCGGTTTGGTATTTCCTGAGATTATGTAGAAACTACCATTTAGAACGTTTTTAGAACGCTTTTTGTGCATTTTCACCCCTTTAAAATTTTGAATTGTTTAAGAACTGTTCTTAGACACCATTTATATCATATAAGTAACTAATATTCCAAATTTTATATTTCTAGGTCCTCCAGTAATGCAAAAATCGCATTTTTAGAACGTTTTTTGCTCCTGCACCCCCTTTGGGGTAGTGGCACCGACATAAAATATAGCCTATGTTCTATGTTGGACTAACACCATCATTTTGAAACCATTACTTTTGAAATCGGTTTGGTATTTCCTGAGATTATGTAGAAACTACCATTTAGAACGTTTTTTAGAACGCTTTTTGTGCATTTTCACCCCTTTTAAATTTCGAATTGTTTAAGAACTGTTCTTAGACACCATTTATATCTTATAAGTAACTAATATTCCAAATTTCATATTTCTAGGTCCTTCAGTAACGCAAAAATCGCATTTTTAGAACGTTTTTTGCTCCTACACTCCCTTTGGGGTAGTGGCATCGAAATAAAATATAGCCTATCTTAGAGCAAACGTTGTCACCATCATTTTGACACTATTATTTTTTAAATCGGTTTGGTATTTCCTGAGATTGTGCAGAATCCACCATTTCGAACGTTTTTTAGAACGCTTTTTGTGCATTTTCACCCCTTTTAAATTTCGAATTGTTTAAGAACTGTTCTTAGACACCATTTATATCTTATAAGTAACTAATATTCCAAATTTCATATTTCTAGGTCCTTCAGTAACGCAAAAATCGCATTTTTAGAACGTTTTTTGCTCCTGCACCCCTTTTGGGATAGTGGCACCGCCATAAGATATAGCCTATGTTCTAAGTTGGGCGAACACCATCATTTTGATACCATTACTTTTGGAATCGGTTCGGTAGTTCCTGAGCTTATCTCCGACAAATAAACAATTTTTACCTCTTTATAATAGGAGTATGATTAACATAATACCAATTACGCGTGGCGCGTGAGAGCTATGTTTTTTTTTTGTTTTTTTTTATTATTATTATTATTAAACTATTACAAGATGTGTTTTGAAGTAATAATTTTTACTTAAATAAAAAAATTGTACGATAAACTATTTTTCTTGAATAAAGTAATCCTCTGCATAATTAAATTGGTGAATACCTATTCTGAACTTAACTCTTTGCACTCGAGAGGTGGCTTCACTCACCACTATTGTTGGCATGTGTCCACTATTGTGTGTTGTAAATTGGAGCTCGAAATTCTCTGGACATCACTAATTTCCTACAGTTTATTTTGCCGTCTTTAATCGCATATAATCCTGTCATTAAATAAGGCGAAGAAAATTGCATTAAAATACTTGTTTCCAGATTATTTGGTGCTTCGATTTATATGTGACACCTGGCTACACGAGATTCACCACTCGATCGCAAAGATATTCAAGAAAATTTCACTTTTATGTGTATGTATTTTACGAATGAAATGTCAATTTTTATGATGTTACTGGAAGTAAAATTTTAAGGTACTTGTTAGTTATCCCGTCGACCAAATTACTGTCACCAAATTGTAAGATTAAATGCCAATAATGGTTAATCGTAAATGCCACATTCACTTGACAACGCGTGTTTACGTCATTAAGTGATTTTTATTTCGACGTTTTATTTGTAGTTTTATTAATGTTATACTAATTTATTTGTTCTTTCGTTAATTAAAATAAAAATTACGTCAATTTGTATAATTTGGCGATTTATATAGTTTGGCGAAATTGGTCGACGGGATAACTAACAAGTACCAATTTTAATCATATAACATTTAAAAAACGCTTTGTCTCACATGAAATATTTTTAAAGTAGTATTTATTTAGAATAAAATGTCTTCAACAATATTTCACAGTGCATAAAAATAATTTATTTGTGAATAATAGAAAATAGATTTATAGACATGGAACAGTAAACCCTTCTATAAATTACTAATGTATAATTATTTAAATGTAGCTAATGCAAGTAGAGAGTGCTTTCAGAATGCTACTTGGTCAAACTGGTCCAATTACAGATCATGTGTACCTCTCGCTCTCCCAGAAGATGAATACATACAGGTATCGTAAATTATTTTTTATACATTTTATTGAAACTTCCTTCCGAAACTAAATGAAATCTTTTGCCTCAGATAAAACTCATATGTAAAAATGCTTTGTTCTAATTTCCTGCTTTATTATTGTGATCCGTATTTATTTTTAATTATGAAAATTATAGCTACATAATATTAGGGGTATCCCAAAATTCGCGCAGGAAATAATCTAGATAGACAACACAGGTTTATAATTAAAAATTGCAAATTTTTCCATTATTCATAAAGTATACATAGTATGGGGTTATGTATGGGTCAGCATATCGGGTAAATGACTTTCCCGGCCCATACGCACTTTTTTGTTGAAATTTTCCTTGACCGATTTGCATAAATGTGGCTGAATTTTGTTGATACAGCCCTCAATTTTCTCCTTCATGACATGGGTGGTTGTGAGTTTGTTGGCATGAACCTTAGACTAAAAAAAAAGAAAAAAAAAGAGAGAGAGATAAGTCCAAAGGCGTTAAATCGCGTGATCTAAGTGGTCAATTCTGTTCACCAAAACGCGAAATTACACAACTAGTAAATGACTCATGCAGTAATTGAATTGTTTCTCGGTCTGTATGGCCTGTGTCACAGTTTTGTTGAAACCACATGTTGTCCACATCCATATCTTGCAATTTAGGCACAAATGGTGCAAAATTCAAATCTTGCGTGAATTTTGATACACCGAGCAAAACCGTGGAGGCAATTTGCCCGAAATGCTATTCCAATCATATCCCTCCATAATGTGTACAGTCGTGTACAAAAGTTTGAGACTAGCAGCCGAATTTTGGCCTTTTAACAGAAAGCATCATTAACGCCGACTATTATGCCATCTTATGTGACGATTGCGTCAGACTTGTTCGCCTGATATAAATAGCTTTTCCCGTCTCATTCCGCTCCAGTTGTTTTGTGGATATAACCATAGACGGCGCTGTTTTTAAATATTTGTAATAGGTAAAAAACCGTCACTTTCAGTTGCAGAAAGGGCAGAAATACTTGCCCTGCGTAAAGTTTTCTTTTCTAAACGTAAAATATCTAAGAGCAATGTGAGCAATACTGCTGTTCATAAAGCTGTCAGTACATTTCGGGAAAGAACACTGAACTGAAGAGAAGGGGTCGGCCAAGAAAAACTAGTGCTCATGATGATCATGTGATTTACTAGCAGTTTTGTAGTATAATAAATAAAAATATTTGGTCAAACGTCTTGAAATAGTGAATCAAACTGACGTCGGTGCCTTTTGCAGCCATAGTATGTTTAATCTTCTTGGAGGAAGCTGTTGGAGATCGCATTACCATCCTTCGGATCACATGACCATCACGAGCACTAGTTTTTCTTGGACGACGACTTTTCTTCAGGTCAGTGTATTTTACCAAAATATTAAATTTACTGACAGCTATATGAAAAGCAGTCTTGCTCACGTGTACCCTCTTAGATATTTCATGTTCAGAAAAGCGAACTTTATGCCGGAAACCTATTTCTGCCCTTTTTGCAACTGAAAGTGACGATTTTTTACCCATTACAAAGATTAAAAAACAGCACGATCTACGGTGAAATCCACAAAACAACTGGCGAGGAATGAGACGGGGGAAGTTATTTATAGCAGGGGAACGAGTATGATGCAACACACACATAAGATGGGGTAATAAAGTTTTTTTTTTTCTATTACTTTAAAAGTTTTTTTTTTTTTTTTTTTACTATCATATTCTTTGAGTGCAAGAGATCCTTTCCGAACTACGAGTACATATTGTGGTGAGTCGCTCGTATAATATAATCACTCACTTAAAAACACTTTACTACCTTTATTCGTAGAACATTGACAAACGTCGATTCTGACACTCATCGTATTCGAACACACAAAAACGCAATGTAAACATTTTCGTCTGCGCTGCTATGACAACGGCTCTGGCCAGCTGCCATTCCGAACGAAGAATTTTCTCCCTTGCCTTTCTGCGGCTGCCACAGAGTATCCCCCCAGTGACGTAGGGTACCGAAGAAACGATATACAAGTGTATACTATTTTTTTTTTTTTGACTATCTGTGTCAGAATCCACGCTTGTGGAGAAAAATTACAAGGATATTTACATGAAATAAAATTGCAATATATAACAAAATATAGGCATAATGTGTAGTATGCAAAATGAACAATTTATCAACAATTTCAGTAAGTAATATAAGATGCCAGTTTTTTAGGAAAATGGACATGTCTGCCCGAACGTGTGACAGTTTTTGTTTGGTCAGGGTTACTGTCCGCCTTAAGAGAGAGTTTTAATTTAGAGTTCTCTGGAACAGTTTTCGTGGACAAGTCTGAAGTAGAAATCAAATGAGCTGGCTTCACTCGATCTATTGATACCGTAGACTTACGACCATTAAGCTCGATTGTTATAGTTTTCCCAGTTCTACTTAGGACTTTGTGAGGACCAGTATATGGTTGACACAATGGAGGTTGTACATGATCCACTCTTAGAAAGATGTGTGAACAAGATGTCAAGGAAGGGTGTATATAGAACTTCTCTTGGCAGTGAGATGATGTAGCAACTGGACTTAACTGCCGCATGGTGTTTCGTAGTTGCGTGACGAAGTTATCGTTGAAAGGTCGGATCTTGTATTCATCCAGCATATCACAGGGCAATCTCAACGTAGTGCCGTAGACAAGCTCAGCGCAAGAAGCTTGTATATCTTCCTTCACTGCTGTGCGAATGCCTAGTAAAACTATCGGTAATATTTCAGTCCACCTACTGGTTTCGTGAGCTTTGATGGATGACTTTAAATGTCGATGAAATCTTTCGATAATGCCATTCGATATCGGATGATATGCCGTTGTGCGGATCTTCTGTGTTCCCATCATTTTCGTAAATTCATCAAATATTGCTGATCGCATTTGTGGGCCTTGATCCGTGGTTATGAGCGAAGGGCAACCAAATCTTGATATCCAATGCTTTAATATGGCACTACAAATTGTTTTAGCTTGTGTATCAGATATAGGTACGGCTTCTGGCCATCTGCTAAATCGGTCAATCATCGTTAAAAGATAGCTGGAACCGTCAGATGGAGGCAAGGGACCTACGATATCTATATGTATTTGGGAAAAACGTGCATCAGGAAGAGAGAACGTGCCAAGAGGTGCTTTGGTGTGCCTCTGTATTTTTGATCTTTGACACTTCTCACAGCCACGAACCCAGTTTTTGATGTCTCGTTTCATATTTGGCCATACGTATCTGGAACAAATTAGTTTTGTGGTAGCTGCTATGCCTGGATGGGCTAGGTTGTGCAAATGTTCATATATCAGCCGACGAAAGAAACTAGGAACTAAGGGTCGAGGCGTACCTGTTGAAGTATCACATAGTAGGCTACAATCAGAAATGAGGCAAGGTTTCAATTCCAATTTGAGCAATGTACTATTATGCAGGTTCTGTAGCTCTGAATCATTTTCCTGAGCTTTTGCGAATTCCTCAAAATTTAAGATTGGAGATTTTGAAATAGAATCAATTTCAATTCTTGAGAGGCAATCTGCAACAATGTTTTCGGAACCTGGTACATGTCTAATGTCAGTGGAATATTGGGAAATGTAATGTAAATGGCGTGATTGCCGCGGCGAACATTTATGGGGATTTTGCTTAAATGCATAAATTAGCGGTTTTTGATCAGTATAAATTTGAAAAATTCTCCCCTCTAGCATGTGCCGAAATTTTTTTATTGCCGAATAAATAGAAAATAATTCCCGGTCATATGTTGACCAATTCCGCTGACTGTTGTTTAATTTCATGGAAAAAAATGCTAAAGGTTCATAACGTTCCTGATAAAACTGCATAAGGGTGCCGCCGATCGCGACATCTGAAGCGTCAACCCATATACTCAACTGAGCGCCTGGAATAGGGTGCCGTAAAAGAGCAGCCTGAGATATTGCATTTTTGTCAGCTACGAAAGCTTTTTCAGCATCTTCGTTCCAATTAAGGGGTTCTGTTTTAGGAACACGGGAACGAGATTTCTTTTTGTTTGTATGGCCTTCTAACAATTTCACTAAAGGCGCAAGTATGTGTGCAGCTTGATATATGAAAGACCTATAAAAATTAAACATACCCAAAAATCTTCGAAGTTGAGATAAGGTTGTGGGCTGCGGAAAATCGATTATGCATTTAACTTTATCTGGAAGTGGTTGAATACCATGTTCAGATATTCGAAATCCTAAGAAATCAATGGTAGGTTTACCAAATGTGCACTTGGATACATTTATGCACAAACCATATTCTGCTAATTTGGAAAATAGTGCTTTTAAATGATGATAATGCTCCTCGGCATTTTTAGAGGCTATGAGTATATCATCGACGAAAGCATAGACGCCTGGTAAATCACGTATTACCTCATCTATGAATCTCTGAAATGTTGCAGACGCATTGCATAAGCCAAATTGCATGCGTGTGCTTTCGAACAATCCAAAAGGTGTGCATATCGCTGTTTTGGGAATATCATCAGGATTGATTGGTATTTGATGATATGCTTTGATGAGGTCAAGTCGACTAAAAATTTTAGTGTCACGTAAATTAGCAGTAAAATCAGCTATACATGGTATCGGGTATCTGTCTTTTTTGGTTTGCGCATTCAAGGCACGATAATCACCTCCAGGTCTCCATTCCAAAGTTCCCTTTTTTGGAACCATGTGCAAAGGTGATGCATAGTTGCTACGTGAAGGTCTTAAATGTCCGAGTTGTATCATATTTTGAAATTCGGTTTTAGCAATTTTCAGGCGATCCGGAGCCAACCTGCGGGGTTTTGCCACAACTGGAGGTCCTTTTGTTGAAATAAAATGCATTGTGTTGTGTTTGACAGGCTGATTGGGATCTGGTAATTTTGTAATAGATGGGAATTGTTTAAGAAGTTCATTATATATATTATCAATATTGATTGTTTTTACTGAATGAATTAATGCACATTTCATGTGACCTGTTGTTTCAAATTTTGTTTTTAAATCTCTTAGACATTTGTGGCGGAGATCTGGAACCAATTCGAAATTATGGAGAAAATCTGCTCCCAAAATTGGTGTACTAACATTTGCCACTAGAAAAGTCCAATTAAATTTTCGTCTTAACTTAAAATCTAGAGAAAGGGTTTGTTGACCATAAACATTTATAGGGGAAGAATTAGCAGCCAAAAGCGTTTGTACGGGTGGATTCCGTTTTTGTACATTGTTGGCAGGAAGGATTGACACGTCCGAACCGGTGTCGACCAGAAAAGAAACATTTGTAGTCCGGTCTCTAATGAACAGGCGACGTGACTGTTGAGGCAAAGAATAAGTCGCCTCTACTCTTTGCTGGTTTCGTTTCCCGCCCAAGAACACGGCTTTATGCATTTTTCTTCCCTACATTTTTTTCCAAATCGTCTATGATACCAACAGATACTTGAATCCCGATTATCACTATTACTTCGCCCTCGAGGTTTACTCCAGTTTCTGCGGTATGGGGACCGACCACGTGAAACAGCAAGCTGATCGATGCGCTTATTTAATTTTTCGATTTCTTTCAATAATTTACCCTCTATCGCCTGTTCATTCGAGCAGGACACGGCAATTGCAGAAGCTGGGGAAGGGGTAACTTCTGAAATACGATCTGAAATTTCCGCTGCTTTATCAAGGGTTAATTCAGAAACAGCCGCTAAAATTGTCTGAACAGAATTTGGTAATCGTTGCAAAAACAATTCTAACATTAAATTGTCTGGAACATTTAGGGATTCCGCGCGACGTTTCATACTACGTAATAAATCTGAAGGTTTCCGATTTCCTAGTTCTTCTCCAGACAAGAGCTGTCGTATCTCTTGCTGGGATGATTCACCTGAGCGCGCAATTAATTCCTTTTTTAAGACACCATAAGGGTCAGTAGCATCTGGTTGCATTAAAATATCACGAATGATTGATGCAACATCGGGTGGAAGATGCGAAACTATATAATTATATTTTGTAACAGATTCTGATATTGCTTTGGGGGTAGCTAAAGCAAATGTGCTTTCGCACATCACAAACCATAGCGCAGGATCTGATCTGTTATATAATGGAATTTGAACAGCATCGACACTAGACATGATTTATGGTAATAAATATATAAAATAGTACAATCAAACCAAAATAAATTCGCGAGTTAAATTTTTCTAATAAAATAACAGAAAAAATATCAGGAAAATGACTCAGAAGAACTTATCTGCTTTCCATCGAGCCGCTGTAGAACGATGTATTCTTTGAAAGATGAAGATGATCGGATAACATTCCAACTCATCTAGGAAGGCTGATGCTCTATATAAGAACAGTCCATGGTCACCATTGTTGGTGAGTCGCTCGTATAATATAATCACTCACTTAAAAACACTTTACTACCTTTATTCGTAGAACATTGACAAACGTCGATTCTGACACTCATCGTTTTCGAACACACAAAAACGCAATGTAAACATTTTCGTCTGCGCTGCTATGACAACGGCTCTGGCCAGCTGCCATTCCGAACGAAGAATTTTCTCCCTTGCCTTTCTGCGGCTGCCACAAAACTCCCCTTGATGACCTTTTGAACCCCTTTCTTAAAGGTCCTTTGAATTTAACTTGAACTCCTATAAGTTGAGGAGTAGACGAAATAGCAATTATGAAGTTTTTGAATGTTTTGCAAAGGGTTTGGCATGGCTGGAGCTGCAGAAAGGTTGTGATACTGGTGAACTAATAACATTAAAAAACTCCATGATAGAGCATCAAAGCAAATATAACCGAAACTGCGACAAAAAGAATTGATTCAAATCCTTGTAATATATGTAAAAGGTACTTAATTAAAAATTAAAATCCAGGTAATTTATTCTTGTTTCTTTTTTTCCTATTGCTTTATTTTTATTAAGCACTTATTACCATAATAAGAAATGTTGCATATATTTCTCCTTAATCTTAAATTGAAGCGTTCAATCAATTAAGCAATTCAATTAATGAAGCGTTCAATCTTAAATTGAAGCGTCCAATTGAAGCGTAATCTTAAATCGAAATTTTAGAATAATCGATTATTCTAAAATTTCGATTTTACGAAAGAGGGTCGATCCCAATTACTTCGGATAATCGAGGTTCTACTGTATTCTCAAATTACGATTATATACATAAAATATAATTATTTTCATAATATATTTCTTAGATATTTAAAAGAAACTACATAACTCGCTATGCCAACCTTCCTATAAATATGATAGCTTTATTTTGTGAGTAGTTAAACAGTCTTGTTGGTTCTTTGTTGTGCTCGTATAACCTATATTGCATCCGGTCAGAGAGTAGTACGAGCATAGAAGAAAATATTGTTCTGCTCACGTAAGGCGTCATTTTATGCTTCATGAAAAAAATATTTCTTTCGAAACGTGCTGCGTTAGCTTCTTTTTTGTGGATTATTTCAGAAGTGTCTTTCCTTTGTATTTTGTGAGAAAAATAAAAAATGTCTTAATTTAAAAGCCGTCAAAATACTTCAGATATTCTGAAAATATTCTAAAAGATGTCACTTAAATTCAAATTTTAAAACAACTTAGGAGTTAACGTATTAAAGGCAATCAGCATAAATCTGTTTAACTTAACATATGCATACTTGGGTATTGAACAAAGCTAAGCATTTCGTACATATTCTTTATTTTAGGTTCTATGGGACATGAGAGATGCAGTTACTGTATATTATGTTGGATACGGCTTGTCTCTAGTAGCATTAACGTTAGCCCTATGGATATTCATATATTTCAAGTAAGTTTAACTAAGAATACTTTTCTTTAAATTCATAGTGAAAAGGGATATTTATACTTACTTTAATAAGAACTTGTTTATACATCCAAAGAAACTATCTGATAAAATACTCACAGACAGTTTCTCTCAAAATGAAACCAGTTTTAAGCTAAAATATATATATAGAAAGTCTATGTCTCAAGTTGAAACGTCATATTCGCCCTAATAAAACAAAATAAACAACATGAATACTTGATTCACAATACATTAATTACTAAATAGGTGCAAGTATATAACACTTTTAAAAACATTTAAAATTATTCAAGATGTTAAAAAAAAATTGATGCCAGAGCATCCCTAGCGCTTTCAACTACATATTAACCGTCATCAGGATTGTAAAAATTCAATTTGAATATTACGATTTAGATTACGACTGGATAGAGAAATAATTAATATAAGATTTTTCAGTTCTGATGACAGCTAATATTTAGCTGAAAGCGCTAGGGATTTTTCACATGTTCTGACATCAATGTTTTTTTAACGCCTTGAATAGTTTTAAATGTTTTTAAAACTTTTATATACTTGCGCTTATTTACTAATAAATGTATTGGGAATCAAGTATTCGCGTTGTTTATTTCATTTTTAAGCTTTTCTGTTGTAATAAATTACATTTAAAAAATGTTTTTTACGATGTTATTTTATAAAACAAAATGCCACCCACAACATAAACTTTTCTGATGTTTTAGAGATCTTAGATGTCTTCGGAATACTATTCACGCCAATCTCATGTTCACATATCTTCTTTTGGATATCACATGGATTCTCACCGCTAGGTTACAATCAAGTCAAAACCACTATGCTACAAGGGTAAGTTTGTGAGTCATTTTTTATATATAAAACGGATTATTGCGGTTTTTATAAAAATAGATAGAATACCATGATTATTCGAACAATTTTATTTCGTTAGATATAATATTATTCATAGATTAGATTATTATTAGCTCATACTCCATTTAGATTAAAAAACAAATTAAGAAAAAGTATCATTTGAATGAATTTGTGTAATCAGGGAACATAATACATGAGCCTCGGGACAATGAACTTCTTTATCAGCACCACCGATCATGCATTCCACCTTCTGGGACTAGAATGATACATATGATTGAGAATAGCTCTCTTAGTAACATTGAAGCATGCCAGGCAAAGCAGAAAAACATGCTCTCAATACATTACATCATCAGATTCCTTTTACAGATGTCAAACATATCATCGAAAGTTAATAATAAATTTATAATAAATGCAAGAAAGTTGGGACACTGAAATAAACAACAAATTACACCATATTAAACCTATAATAAAAATTTCATCTACTAATTGCCCAAGGATAACTGGTGTTTTACTAACTCGTCTTAGAATAGGTCACTCCAGAATACCTCATAGACCTCTCTTACTTCGGGAGGATGCACCCACGTGCCAACACTGTCATTTTCATTTCCTAACCATCCATCATCTTTTAACTGACTGTCCGGGCTTCCAGCACTTGTACAGAATATATTTCAATTCATCTTCACACATACTGACAAACCTCATTGGGGAAACACCTCATGGTGTGCTCTTTACCTTTTTAAAACATGCAGGCTATTATTTTGAGATTTAACTGTTTATTTGCTTCACTGATTTAATCTTAAGGTCCTTTACACTTTTTTGACATCTGGATGTTAAAATCAAATTATTATTATACAAGTTGTTTCGGATATCTTCCCACAGTAACAATGGAGATTATTGAGGTGGAGCCATTTTTTATTGTTTTTCATCAATAAAAATTTGATTGATGAGAGCTCTTTTTACTGAAATATTTTTACTTTTATACTTGTACATTTTACCTGTTTTAGGAATTAACCAATGAGGTTTCCCCAATGATGTTTGTCAGTATGTGTGAAGATGAAATTTTGAAATCATTTGATTGTGATATCCAGAGAGCTCTTTTTTATTGAAATATTTTTACTTTTATACTTGTACATTTTACCTGTTTTAGGAATTAACAATCTTAGTTGTCTACACTTACCTAGCTAAATATGGATGGGTTACCCCATCCAGATTTCTTTTATCATTACTCTTTCTATATTTTATGCTTTACATTTTAATGACAATCTTTTATTCTAATTTTTTGTAAGCTTTTGTTTCTTTTCTTGGCGCAGCATATACCTTACGGGATTTTGTGCCATTAAATCCTATACAGCCAACCAACCTGTTTTTTTTATTAATCCTTTGTGTCCCGAATTATTAATAAAAAATGAGTCCAAGTCAATAATCTCCATTGTTACTGTCGGAAGATATCTGAAACAACTTCTATAATAATAATAATTTGATTTTAAAATATTTTTTTTACTAAAACTGATTCAATCAATTGATAGAGCTCTTTTTGTAATATATTTAGAACAATAATAAGATAAAAAAAAAAAATACAGTGTTGGAAACCTGACAATTCTTATAAGAACAATGCAAATAAATGTATTGTGATCATATCAGTAGCTGAGAAGTGTTTTGTAATAGCAAATTTTTCGTATAACATTTTTTAATAGCAGAAAATTTACAACTGTGTAAATGGTTGAGAAAATAGCCACATTAAAAACTATTTAGCTTCGATTATTTTACTGTGCTTTTTAAATGTGATCCGTTAAAGAATTTTGTATGAAATATGCCTGTATAATAAAAGAGATATCTAGAAGTAAATTTTTTTAGTGAGAAAAATATGCCAAGATTTCAGCTGTAGGTTGAAGTATCAATGATATACTTCTAGTTATTAGTAAAAAAAAAATCTTCTTAAAAAAATGTTGTTATATACTTATATATTTCACAAAGAACGTTTAATAAAATCTTTAAGTTTTAATGACAAAAAATAATATTACTTGATTTTAATTTCAGATTGCGTGTGTTCTGACTATATTTTTAACATATTTAATGGGAACAAACTTTTTCTGGATGTTCGTTGAAGGACTGTATCTTTTTATCCTCGTTGTAAAAACATTTTCAGTTGATAACATCAAAATAAGCATATACGCGGTTGTTGGTTGGAGTAAGTATACAAATATTTTCTCTTTTGTAAGTTTCTTATTTTTCACTATTATTAACTTGTTTTAAGTAATGTAAGCACAGAATTGTTAAGCAGGACATTACCTAAAAGTTGGTCTTACGTAAAAGTTACGTAAAGTCGTCTTGTTTCAAATAAATCGCATTATTGGGGTTTATTTACATTATTTATACATTAGGTACTAAAATTGACAGACGGTTTTTAAAATTCAATAATAAGAAACCAGTAACAGCTATTGTAAGTTATCCTAACGGAAGATTAATGCGGGAAGTTACGGAATGCATTTTCTACACTTCTTTTTTTTTTTCTAAATTTCACGATTGGTGCTTCTTTATGCTTTGTATTAATGCTCAAAATAATCTTCCAATTTTAAATTATTATTTATGCATATATTTGGTATTTGCATATACAGTAGAACCTCGATTATCCGAAATAATTGGGACCGACCCTCTTTCGGAAAATCGAAATTTTCGGATAATCGAGAATGCTTCAATTTTAAGATTAAGGAGAAATATATGCAATATTTCTTATTATGGTAACAAGTGTGCTTAATAAAAATAAAGCAATAGCAAAACAGAAATATGAATAAATTATACCCGAATTTTAATTTTGAAATTAAGTATCTTTTACATATATCACAAGGGTTTGAAAAATTTTTTTGTTTGTCACAGTTTCGATTGCCTTTGCTTTGAAGCTCTGTCAAGAAGTTTTTTAATATTATTAGTTCGCCAGTATCACAGTCTTTCTGCTGCGTCAGCCATGCCAAACTTTTTGCAACACATCCAAAAGCTTCAGAATTGCTAATTTGTTAGCTTTTTTTTTTTTTTTGTTTTTTTTTTTTGTTTTTTTTTTTTGTTTTACTCCGCAGATTACGGGAAATCAAGCTAAATTCAAAGGAACTGTAAGAAAGGGGATCGAAAATATTTATATGCACTCGTAGTTCGGAAAAGACCGCTTGCACACAAAGAATATGATGGTTAAAAAAAAAAAAAAAAAAAAAAAAAAAAAGCTTTCAAAATGGATTTTGCACACAAGGAATGTGATAGTAAAAAAAAAAAAAAAAAAAAAAGCTTTAAAAGTGGATTTCATAACCGAGAGTTTCGGATAAAAGAGGTTATGCCATATATATTTTATATCAAAATCTAGATTATTTTAATAGAATTAGAATAGGTTAAAAGTAAAAATTAAACTGTTTCAATCATTGAACATTTCCATATTTTTTTCATTTTGTATTCTTATAAAACTTCAATAAAATAAAACAATTTTGGCTGAATTTAATTTATTTTTTGCGAATATAATTTTCTTTTAAATATTTAAATATTATGTGTATTTATGAAAAACTTTAAAATTGTGGTTCACTTGTTTATATATATATATATAACCATTAATTAAACATTACCAACCATCATCTATAATTGTGATAGCATGAATGAATTTACAAAAATACAGTGTCCCCAAACACACTGAATGGATACCAAAAACATAATAAACAAGCTGCGAAGTGTAAAATAAAGTCCCTTGTAATATATAATAAGAACTATTAATGAAGAAAAAGAGAAGAATATGGATTTCGAGAAAGATAATTGAAAAACTTATATATCGAATTACGTTTTCAAGAGTACAGAATTCAATTATATAAGCAAAATTAGTCGTTTTCTGTGAGAAAAAAAAAAGCTAAAAGCTGAAATTTTTTTCCCCTGTACTCTAAAGACTAATATAACCAGTAGAATAGTTTCAAACTGAATACAGAATAAAATTAAATGCTATGAAATGGAAAAAGCAATACAACCTTTTAAATAATTAATTTATAGCAAGTAAAAATAGTAATATTACACAAAATACCTAATAAAATCCCAGTTATTCTTAATAAATTAAATATGAATTGAAATAAAAATTTAACGTCACCATATATAAAGAATCGAATCACCTCCATACAAAAATAGTATTAGCAATGTAGTTATTAAAATGCCATATCATTTTTTTATTAAATAAATTAACCATTGCGTATTATCCAGACAACACCACCCTCCTCCGTACTCTAACATCTACCCACTCATCCGTCCTATGATAATATATATATATATATATATATATATATATATATATATAACATCAATAGCCGGAACGATAACTCTGGCATTCATAGTTGTATGAATATTTGGAATGATAATTATTTTCGGCGGCTAATATCAATTTTTACGTATGTGAAAATGAACTCTATATGCCCAAATTAATTGTGCTTTCAAGTCATTTATTTTTTTTATTTATACTGTAGTGTGTAAATTAATTGAGCCAAGTTATCTTTAGCTGGAATTTCATGTTAACTGCCAACTCCTGTCAAAATTCAGTTTTATCTAACTTGATTGTGATATGGATGTCCAAACTTGACTGCAAAAATGTAAATTTTACATAAAATAACCATTTTTTTAGCATCTATTTATATGAGTGATTCTTGGTTTGCAGTCACTGTCACCGACACATGCTAAAACAAGTCGGAACTTGTGTGTCAAATGTGGAAAATGAGGTGCGTTCGTAGTATAACTAGTTTTATAAATATTCAGATCTTGGTGCAATAGCTGCTCCACTCTTACGCAAAAATGCATGAATGCAAACTTTATTACTATCATCATATTAAATTCCGTAACACGGAAATAATATGACTACATCTTAAATAGAACGTATTCACTATTGCAACCTAGAATCATTACCTATCATGGGATATCATTGAATTAATTACATGTGATAGGATTTAATAGAATGAAGAACACTTTTATTAATATCTTTTTAAGTTTTGATTCGATTTTCATAAAATTTGAAATGACTCGACAAAATTCTTCAACGATTACATATATATAACATTTCAAAGCACCCGGTTGGGTAGTTTTTGAGCTGTTTATGCATACAGGCGGACAGACAAATGGACGAACCACACAACGACTATAGATGCTACGTATTTATATAATTATGAACGCACCTAAAAATGGCTATTTATTGATATTCAAATTTCACGCTTGGGGTTAAGTTTGTATATATACCTCACAAACAACTCAGATAAAAATAAATGGAGCCAGTAGTTGGCAAGTAACAAAAAATTCCAGGAAATCATCACTTGTCCCAATTAATATATAGACTACATATCAAAATTTGAAATGATAAAATAAAAATATATTAAAGGAGAAATTATATTATTAGATAATATGTATTATTTAATAAATTTCTATGAGAAATATTGCTTAAATTTGAAAATGTTTATTGTTCTTTACCTAACGAAAGAAATTACGTAATAAAGAAACAAAGATAAAGTTAGTTTATGCAACGAATAAATCATTAAAAGTCTCAAAGTTTTATAATAATCATAATAAACATACAGCAAAAATTCTTTGCTATACTTCATTTTAAAATTTCAAAGTAGAAAAAAACTAAGCTTTTCTTACTTCTAAGAAATGACGAAAATAACCCAGACACCGTATAAAGTTACAAAATTTTTCTTGTGAGATTTGCCATCTGTTTATATGCGCATTTTTCCTTTTTTAATGTCTGAATATTTATGACTTTTTTATACTGTTATTTATGTCTTATGAACTTAAAAAAGATTCCTTCATTTCAATCATATTTTTAATCAAATGTATGCTGATATTAATTTTAAACAGAAATGAGACTGTTTGTTTCATTTTGAAATATTTTCAGAAAAGTAATATAAGAGTACAATAATAAATTCTTATTATAAGTAGCTTAATTTTAAACGAATTGTTAAAAAGTGTATAATACTAAATTGATTATAGAAGAGTTGGAATTGTTGTCTCAATGAAAAGTCTTAATTATTTTGAATTGTCAATTTATTATTATTATCATATTACTACTTTACTTTGGAATCACATTAGTTATGATCATTAATAAAATACGTTAAAGTAATAAATTTTTTTATTAAAACTATAATTATTTATTAGGAGTGTTCAAATGAAGCCTGTTTGACAGTTATAGTAAGCGGAACATGAATAAAGGAAACACAAAACTGATTGAAATAGAAAGAACACTATATAATTAAACTTACAGCATACTATACAGTGTGTCCACGTATAACCTGACCGACCTTTATTTTCGCAACCGTTGGTCCAGGATGCATACTTCCAATTACAAAAATAGTTTAAATAAGATAAAGAATTATTTTTAAAGTGATTTGGGTCAAGAAAAATATTTATTAAAAAATTACGAAATTTAAATTTTTATTCGGTCCCCCGGTCCTATAAGTGATATTTAGTAAAAATTTACTGTGACACTAACAAGTAAGACAGAAAAAGTCCTATTCATCTAACATTAAATTTGACCGAGTTATGAAACTTTGAAATGCATGACTTATATCACTTTTTTGCATATCGAAACAGATGATTTCGACCATGCTTTCAGAAGTCGTATATAAAGTACTTAAACTTATTTCAAGGTATCTGCGTTTTGAATGAAATCGTACAACTATTTCGATTGAGTTAACTTTATTAGTTAAATTTCAGATTAGTTAAAATAATTGTATTTTAACATATGTTGTATTTTGTAAGGATTTGAGGCTATGACTGAATTTTAAGGTTAAAAAATAGCGAAAAATCTCATACTAAAAAGTAGATGTAAGACATTTTATTCAGTTTAATTTTAATTCAATAATTTATTCAATTTTGTGACTTATACCGGGTTTTTTACAGCTAAAGAGCTGAGGGTGAGGTTGGGAGGAGAGGGGGGATCAATTTTAACTTTGGGCTTTTTAACTTTGAAATTTGCGATTTGAGAAAAATCCTGACGTGATGATTTAAAATGAGAGTCATTTTCGGATTCAGTGCTAAAAAATACATGTGAATCAATTTTCAAAAGCTAAAAAACGTGACACAACCCAAAATTTGAAAGACGGTGTAATGTAACAGCATTTTAAAATATGTATGATTTTTGTAAAGAATTGAGGTTGTTGTTTTTCATCCTTTTATTTAACGAAAATTCTGTTATTTTTATCCTCTTATATGTTTAGTACAAATTGTATATTTTGCAGTAATATGTCAGAAGGATTAAAGATTTCAAATTTATATTGCAATGCTAATTTTACTCTCAACCATTTCTTTAATATATCTGACGATAACTATATTTCTACTAAATTTGTGAATGATCCCTAATTTGCAGCAAAAAATATGCTCCAACTTTAAATAGCTATTACTCGATCAATTTTAATCGTAGAATAATGGGACTTTTCTTGTCCTTACTTGTCAGTGTAACAGGAAAATTTTACTAAATATAACTTATAAGACCGGAGGATCGTATAAAAATTTAAATTCTGTAATTCTTCGCTAAATTGTTTTTTCGCTCCAAAATTTTTTTATATTAACTCTGCACCTAATTTTGACCACTTTTGTAATTGGAAGTATGCATCTAGGACCAACGGTTGCAAAAATAAAGGTCGGTCAGGTTATACGTGGACACACTGCATACTTGTTTAGATAAAGCCATGTATGGCGTTGAGACACACATCCCATTGTTTAGGAAGGTTTCAAATGTCGTCGACGAAGAAAGATTTCGGTTGTTGCTTGAACCCATGAAACATTAATTTCGCTTGCCAAGCGAGGAATCCTTGGTCATCCAGTTCATCTTGACCGCAGTGCCAACTCCAAACATATCATCTTCTGGCTAACATTTATTTGGAACGTCTGAAACAAGCGTTAGAAAGAGCAAAATTTCCATCAGATAAAGCAGCTAAAACCCTTTTTTCAGCATGAATCATACACGTTCTGTTATTATTATTATTATTATTATTATTATTATTATTATTATTATAATTTTACAAGAATAATAAACTCCCAATATGTTATAAAAATATGGGTAGATGTTAAATAAAGCTATCTAGAAAAGTAACATTTTTATAAGTTTGATGAATAATACGAGGGTGTATCAATAAGTTTTTGCCCTCACATAGAAATAATTGAGTGAAATTTATGAAGTCGCTACATTGTATTAGTCCTTTTCTATATAGTCATCGTGCACAGTAACACATTTGCGCAACCGGTATTTCATAGAGAGGGGGAGGATGTATTCGAGGAGACACGATAGTACAACCAAAGGGGGGCATTTTTCTAACTTTTACCGACCCCCAGATGTGACATATTGTTGGAAAGCCCTGTGACCACTTATTCATGCTATGCACCTCCCGAGTCCCTCTCCTTAAATTTGCCCCCGGGGGCATGAATGATATCCCCAAAATTTAGAAAAGTGCCCCCCGAAAAGCAAATTTGGGGGGAAGGGCTCGGGAGGCGCATAGCATGAATAAATGGTCACAGGCCTTTCCAACAATATGTCACATGTGGGAGTCAGTAAAAGTTAGAAAAATGCCCTCCTTTGCGTGTACTATTGTGTCTCCTCGAATACATCCTCGCCCCTCTCTTTGAAATACCGGTTGCGCAAATGTGTTACTGTTCACGGTGACTATATAGAAAAGGACTAATACAATGTAGCAATTTCATTAATTTCACTCAATTATTTCTATGTGAGGGGAAAAACTTATTGACACATCCTCGTATTTAATTGTTTTTAATAAAAATGCCACCTTTAAATTAGATCCTACCTTGTATGATTATACATGGTAAATAGTTGCACATAGTAAGTGCTTTGTATGGTTAAATTATTATGACAAAAATAAATGCTCTATGACTGTTCGGTTTGGGTTTTTTATGTTTATTATAAGATCAATTGCAAAACATGGAATTAAAATTACTTTTTGCTAAAATTAAATTTTTTGATTATGGGAAACATTTTAGTTCCAATACGATGCTCATATCCCAGTTAATTCAATTTATATTGAGGTGCACCAATTAATTTTTGGAAGCCCTATGTTGGATAGCTATGAGCCAAAATCTCTACGTACCGTATTTGAAATAAATGATTGAGAATAAAATTGAATAAATTCTGTGTCATTTTACAACACAATGTAGCAAGAAATTACTCATTTTTTGTGATTCATTCATCTGCTAAAAAAAAGTTTACATTTTGTTTTCAACTTTTAACTATAAATTTGTTTTTTAAGTTTTTCCAGCAATGATCGCTGCAACATGGGCCGGAGTAAAAGGTCATTTTAGCAACATCAAAGAAGATATTTTATCGCCACAAGAGTAAGTAATTACATTTCTAAGTATTGCTTAAAATTATTAATAGATTTAAATCTAAAGTAAATGTTTTTTTTCTAATCTGTGTGTTGACGTAAAATTTAGCAGATTTTAGGACGCAGTACGGTGTTGCAAACTCGAACTAATGAGAATAGAGGGAATGACGATTAACGGAAAATGTCCAGTTTTCTGGAATATGGGTGGGGGTATTTACAACTTATAATATTTTACTCAATATTTTTCTAATGAAAGTTCTAGAACAGTGCGGGACAGGACGCAGAAAATTACAACATACGTTAAAATAATTAGGGTAACTTGAGGTGAGATGCCGTGTTGTACAAGATGCCGTACCACGTAGTTTTCATATGCGCAGGCGATGAAGGGAAACGCTGCTCAGTTGTAAGGAAGAGGGCTCCCTAGTGGTACTTTAATTTCCATTTGCGCTCTTTTTCTAAATTTTTAAGTGGTACTTTTGTACTGCTATTTCGTCTTAACACTTCTGGTAAGTGCCCATAATTTTTTACGTGACTTCTTTATTTGCCTATATAAGTCTTATTTGAAACACTAGAGAAATAAATCTGATGTTTTTAGAGCGTACCGGCACTTGGCCTTTCTGCAATGCATAAATGGTGGCCGGTTCCCGCTTCTTCACGTCAGTGAGTTAGGGGCGGGGCACCGGTGTCTTGCCCAATACTTTGGGGTGAGTCCACGAAAAAGTTTGGGGGTAAGATGCCGGTTGTTTTCCCTTAGGGTAAGATACCGGTTATTTTCCGTTGCGGTCAAATGCCTAGTTGTTTCTTCCTTATTTAAATTACTCTTGGGTATTAACTAACTTGTCAACAATTTTAATCAGATAATTTAAATCAGTGATTAAATCGTGATTTTAATCAACTGATTAAAAAAATCATTGATTAAAATTATAAATTTTCTAAATGTTTAAAATGGCATAAATAAATATTATAATCTAAGGTGAACATAATTTGAAAGGTTTCTATATGTATTCTGCCTTATAAATAAACTTTATTGGTCTTATAAATAATTGTTTAATAATTATTAATTTTAAACATTGTTAAAAATTTATGTTAAATACAGTTATAAATAATTTTAACAAATGCAAATATCGGTAGTATATAATATAGTTTTAGATAACTATGGGTTTCTGCCCCCTACGAGCTATGCTCGCCAACCTCCATCCAGACACCTCACACTCTAAAAACAGGCTAATCTGATCTGCTTTGAAACGATTACGGAGGATTAAATCGTAATTAAACGACTAGTGGCGATCTCCTGTAATCAGGTTTCCATTCATTTCCCTTTGGCTTAGGGATTTTCTAAGAGAATCAATTGCTATCGAAACAGCTAACTGCTGCTTTCGTGATTGATTAAATAAGGTCAACCTAACAATTTATAATTAGCTTGTAAAAAATGGCTATGTAAACAATTTTATAAAGACGCTATAAGAAATTTATTTTAAATGTATCGTTTTAAATATGACGTAATTTTCGCCAACGTTTTTTTTCTCATTTTAATAGTCAAATAAAAATAACTTTAATGGCCTATAAAAGCCAAACTAAATCGGTGTGACAATAGCAACTGCGAATTTGCAGGTGTCTTAAGCCTTTCTAAAAAGGAATTACATAAGAAGTCAAAGAATAGAAAGACAGAATCTTCAACTGACAATGATATGGATGATGATTAAATTTCCTCCCAAGATTAAGAAGACGAGGATTTTTTTAAGTGAATGAGAATGATTGTTGAGAGTGTCTAGCAGAGTGCAATAAAACCTCAAGAAATTGCAATGGTGTCAAGTGCATTCAGTGAAACTGTTGGTTATATAAAAGCTGATCAAAGTTCCTAAACAAATGTGCAGTTTGTGGCAGACCTGAGATATTGCCAAAAAGAACAAAGGGACATATGAAAAACATTAACAAGAAAGCTTGACTCTTAAGCATTTTATCCCAGTGGCATTATCGTCGTTAAACGTGTTATGATGTTTAAAAATAGGCATATTTAACAGCCATAATTCTTTTAGATGTTAAGTAGAACATAATATATTAAATAAATATTATGCAAACAAATATATTAGCATAACATAAATAATTATATAACAAATAAATATTAGTTTGTTCTTTTATTATATTGCCAACGTTTGTTACATTCATATTTTTGTAATTTCCTAATATTAAGTAAGTTAACAACTTTAGTATGTCTAAAATATTAACGTTACTTTTATTCGTCCCATTATGTTTTAGTATACTGCTTCACAAAAATTATTGTTTACATTGAAACTCCATAAGGCATCTTACCTCTAGATAGTTGGCCATCTTACCCATACCTATGGGTAAGATGGCGAAATTCAAATGTTTAACAAAAACAAAATTTTCTATGCTTTCTGTAACATCTGTAAAATGAAATAAGTTTTTAAATCATACATAAGAGTCTTTCTTTCTTTTCTTGTCTAACCGATGACCAGGCCCTTACCTGCCGGGAAGCCCCAGCTGATCGGGACGGGTGACCGCCTAATCGCCGCGTAGCATCAATAAACCTAACGAGCACCTAGAACATATCGGCAGTGCCTTTTACTTAATTGTGAACGATGTTATGTCGGTTGCTTAACATTTAAGAGTCTAAAATTTAACAAGAAATCAATGAATAACAAATATAAACAACAGGCGATTTTTAAAACAATTAATTACAAAACTATGGCATCTTCACCCAATCTACCCTATTAAAAATAAAACAATAAAACTTACATTAAAAATTGAAGAACAGACTAGTGCTTTGTAGAAAACATCTCATACTTTTCTATGTGCCTGCGTTCCGAGATAATTTTTGTCAAGTTTCTTTTTACAGCTAAATTATTTTCGTTAATGTTTTACACAATTAACTAATTTTTAGTATTTTTCATTTAAATAACGTTCACCTGAGAATTGAACCTACAGAGTAATTTATCCTTAAGCCATCACGAAATCAGGCTTTTAAAACATTTAATTGTTATTCTAAATAGATAGGCTTACAATTATTAAAAAAGCTCATATAATCATGTATATGAAATTCCTATTTAAAACAAAATTGTGCACCATTTTTCAAACAAATAAATACCAAGCTCTACCTCAATAACATAAATAAATATCACGCTAATTTGAGTATTTTACAGTGAATGTAGATTCCAATTTGTACGAAATTTAGTAGTGTTGAGTCAGAAAAATATGAGCGTTATGAAAACCCATTTGAAAAAAAAAATTAATCTCTATAACATATTCAAATATCTGTAATAAACAGTCTAGGGAGCTTTTCCCCTTCATAGCTACGCTCGGAATTTCTGAAAATGCTCTTAAATCCAATAAATTATTTTTTTATGGGAACAGTTTACAATGGGATTCTACTAACGGTTGAATTAATAACAGTATGTTTGAAACGCGGCGAGTCTGTTGAAAATCCGTGGGTTTGCACCCAAAGACGGTAAGGGGCAGATCCTTTTAGTTGGATGTATAAATATGACTTTGTCCTTTTCCGAGTAAGGAAACGGCATATATGTTCAATCAAAAATGGAAAAAAAATGTTTCATTGAAAGTATTTTCCCTCAAAAGTTACATAACTCAGCAAGCTGTCTAGCAAAAAACTCATCCCACGATTGACGTCTGGTCGTTTTAAGCAATTTAATAATGAAGTCAAATTTTTATTTCTGCGTAAGAATTAAACCACCCTTCAGAAAGGACAACAGGCATGGATAGAAACAAAGCGTAATCTGAAGAAGCAATATCCGGTGAATATATCATGTGGGGAAACATACCATAGCGAACTGCTTCTAAGGGGTTTTTCTGATATTTAGGTGCGTTCGTAATTATATGAATACGTAACACTTATAGTCGTCGTTCGGTCCGTCCGTCCAGATATAACAGAGCAAAAACTACCAAACCGATTGGTCTAAAATTTTAAATATATAATTGCTGAAAAATTTTGTCGAGTCATTTCAAATTTTATGAAAATCAGATGCATACTTTAATTACAGGGACAGTCAAAAGTTTTTCTTTACATTACGGCTAATGGGAAAAATTATTGCGAGTGCATTTTAATGATGTTACAGCCTTCCGAATGGTCTGAAATTTTAAATATATAATTGTTGCTAAACTTTGTAGAGCCATTTCAAATTTTCAATTCATTCCGTTACATTACGGCCATTGGGAAAAGATATTTCAACTGCATTTTCATAATATTACAGCCTTTCGAACAGAATGAAATTGATATGCACGTATAAAGTTCACTAAAATATACATTCAGTACAATATGGGGTGCAAAAAGCATTTATAAAACTAGTTATAATAGGAAAGCACTTCATTTGCCTCGTTTGACGTTTAATTTCCGACTTGTTTAATATAAGAGCACGCATTGTCCAATTGTAAAACAAACATGTTCGGTTTTTTTTCCATTCTGGATAATTTTACCATGACGCTTTGTTCATTTATATGATTTGTCGTTTCTTATTTTCACTTTTGATTGTCTGAAGTGTGCAGCGGCTGAAAGCAATCTACACACTTGTTGCCCCATCGAATGCTTGTCCACACATTGAAAGTCTTGTCAAGACGAATCATGTATATTTTTTACCAGCGGCTGTTTGTTCCTTCAGATTACCATTTGTTTCATTCTGTGCAGAGCATCATTTCTGTGCAGCGGTTAAGTTTCTTTGCACAAATGAAAAATTAGTTGTTTGAAAAATAAATTGTTTGAAAATGATAAAACTTATTTCATTGTAGAATACATTTATAGTCTGACGAATGGGCGAATACTGCAGATTTTATTGGGATACATTTTAAATAAACCTTTCTTTAATTATGGCAAAAAATAAGTTTCTTTTCTTAACTTGAAAAAGAAAGGAATCATATTTATACACCTAATGGAAATACATTTTTCAACGAAAATAGTGGAAAAGCAATTTAATTTTATCTATATATAAAAACAAAGATCGTTGTTAGGCTTAAAATGTTTTCTTTCAAATTCAAATGTATAAAGTTAAATGTTTATCTCTTTTAAGAAAATGCTCTTTCAGAATAACATGGTTAAATATAATAAAAACAAGAAAGAAAACATGCGGAAAAATCACGCTTCAGCTTTTCCGGCTACAGGCGGTAATTGCTGAAATCTGGTTTTCAAATTTGTTATGCTTTTTGTAAAATGTTTAGTTAGATATCTCCTTTATCGTATTAAACAGCGAAATTTTATTAAAGTAAAGACGTATTGGAAAGTGTTTCATAAGGTATGCTTGACGCATGAGTTTTCTTTCTTTTTACGATATTTTTTGTTTTTTCTTTTAGATTTTAGATTTTACCACTTTTATGATTTCGGCAATTAATAAAATTTAACACATGGATCTTTTAATTGTGATATGTTTTTATTTATCTGTTGATAGCAGAGGAGAAGGTCCAAATACCGGCTACCACTTTTTTTTCAATCTCGATCCTGCAATTTTCAAAATTAGTAAAAGAAAAAGTGACGGCAAGGTACCTTGACATGTTTTACACCTGTTTAGAGAAAAGAAAAATCATTTTAAAAGGCGTTTTCAGTTTATAAAAACCAAAATTCCGAAAGTCTTCAAATTTTGAGTTTTGAAAATAGGGTTTAAATACCGGCTACCTAAGCTTTTTTAAAAACAATTAGACATATACTATTGATTATTAAGCGATAATATTGATTATTAAGCGATAAGAATATAGATTTAATAATTTTTATTAATTAATAACATTTTTTATGCGCAGAAAAATTTTGCAATTTTTAATAAACAAGCATTTTTATCAAATTTATAAAAATCTTTTCGGCTATCTCTAACAGTCTTATTTCCATTATGTTTCTAGTTTTACTTTTTAACGTGTAAAACAAATTAAGCTTGCTACTTGAAGTGAGAATTACTTTATCTGAAAAAATCACAAACATAATAATCACTTTCTGTGTCGGTGCGGTCGCTATGGGACCACATATCGCATTCTTAACATTGAACCCAGAGTCTTCTCCTCCATTCTTTTCCTCGGAGAAAGCACCCTCGCAGAAGACACAAATTACATCATATACCTCTGTTGGATATGTTCCTTTTCAGGTTTTTTAAAATCCAATTTCTTCCTCTTTTACCTGTTTTTCTCAAGTTTTTCTCTGTATTTTTTCTTCTTTCTCTTCACATTTATTGCAGGAAATTTTGCAATGTCCAACAGCGCTTTCTTGTTAAGTGATCCGGTAACCAGTATCGCTCCTAAAGATTTACAGTCGCGGTTTCTTTTTTTCATATTACGAAAGGGGAATGAAACTACTTATTGAGGACGTAACCCTCCATAAATTAATTTATTTTCCTCCACTTCAAGCAGGTCTAAATACCGGCTAGCCGGTATTTAGACCACTCTAGGTAGCCGGTATTTGGACCACTGCTATGTTTAAGTTAAAACCGGTATTAGTAGTTCTTATAGTAAAATACCAATAACGTGTGTGCGGCGATTGAGAGCTAAATATGTCTAGATAATAACTTAATCATCAATTCAAGACAATATGCGATCAGTATATATTTTTTTTAAATGAAAAACACATATCTGAAAAACTTTTGATATCCCAGATTATGTCGTTTCTATACTTTTGCATTTGCTGTTTTTTAATGAGACAGACTTCAGCGACGTAACTTTCTTCTTTCAATTAAAGTTACAAAGTCTGCCAATCGCAGCTTGGCTGCGCTGCGCTCAGTACTCAGAACAGCCAGTAGTCGGTGTTTGGATCCTAGCCCGTATTTGGACCTTCTCCTTTATATAATGTAGATAAAAAGTATTTGCTTTAAGGCAAACATGTCAAAATCGTTTACCACCGAGGGTCAAATTATGCATTATATACAAAACAGCGGGCCACAAGTAAAAAAGTTGGTAATGTTAATTACATATGCACAGAATAAAATTTTTATGTACAAAACACATCCAAGTTAAGAAATACTCACGTAAAGTTTCAAAGTTATTATTATTCATAGTTTATTTATTTTTCGAAAAAATACTCAGCTTTAGTCTTATCAACTAAATCTGGAAAATTTAATTGAATTATCTAAATTATATTTGTTTTCAAATCTTATTGAACATGCTAGTCTGTTAATCTTTATCTATTAAATAGACATAGCTGTCAGTCTTCTGGATTTTTAAGGTTTAAAAATAAAGAAAAAAAAGAAAAGAATCAGAAAATTTATTTAATAAATTGTGGTTCAAATTACGATTTCTTGACTTGAAAAATAACAAAAGTTTGGCAGCTGCCCAGGGATGCCGTACAAATATGTGACACTGAACATACAGGGTGTCCAGCGAATAAGACCCCGATTTCAAAATTAAATATCTCAAAAACAAAGATCAATAGACTTATGCGATAAACGGTTTGTTTATTAGCTAAGCTGTGAAAAGTAATACAGAAGTTCCGAAAATTTAGTTACAAAAACCGTTAACACACGGCGTTGTACGCCGAAAAACTCGTTCTCTGAAAGTTGTCTAAAACGAAAAAAAAAAGTCAATTCAAACATTCTTTGCAATCAAAACACAATCTTTTTATAATGTTCACCGTTCGAAACAATGAGGTGGCGTAAACGAATAATGAAATTGGACATCACATCCTACCATGTCTCAATGGAAATAGAATCACATGCGACATAAATCGACGATTCAAGCTCATCCACCGTAGTGGGATGGTTCCGGTAGACAGTGTCTTTCAATGCGGCCCACAGACATTAGTCACAAGGAACGAACGAATACGGAGGCCAATCCATTCCTCTGCCAGTAAATTTGGGATAATACAACGCAATTACTCCCTTCTTAAAGTACGCACCAAGAAGGGAAAACACCTTTTCGGTACGATGTGGTGGAGCCCCATCTTGCATGAAACATTCGATACCTGGTCGATCCCCCAACGCTAGTTGTGTGCTGACAAATTGTTCCAAAATTGTAACTTAACGTTCACTAGTGTTCGTTTGTCGCCTGAAAAAAGGACCGATAATGCATCTGGCGCATACCGCAACCCTAGCAGTAAGGCATATCACACACTGACTAGACAAGAAAAGATAAAGCATAAGTCAAGACACATTTCACCCTGTAACAAAGAAGAAACCGGTTTGAACGCTACAATTTGTCTTGTGCCGCATGGTTTTGTCTGCTTGTCTGTTCAGTGTGTGATATGCCTAACTCTAGGGGAGTGCAGTGGTTTCTTTTCCCACAAATGAGGATTTTCGGAACCCCAAAATTTCCAGTTTTATTTATTCACGAATCCATTCAAGTGGAAATGTGCTCCATCTTGTGAACCAGATGCAACTAACATCAAATCCTTCAAAATCAATTATTGTGACAATCTGGTTAGCAAAGTCAACCCTTGTTATTGATGCTTACTATAGCATGATCACTATTGCAAATGAAGTGTGTAGCATTTTTAGTTCACATACATGGACGGTCAAAATTTTCTGTTACACTGTCTGAAAAATTCGTCAATATACACTAAATTATTCCTCATTTTTTAACAAATAATTTCCGTACTCCTAGAAAACATACTTTATCCGTGAATTCTCCCCGAACGTCTAAAAAAGAGTGAGAAATTCCGTTCATTCCTAGCACGCATGCGTATTGGGTCTATTGATAATAAATCTGAATTTATTTTTAAAATGAAAAACCAAAAATTCTATAAATTAAGATTTCTAATTTAATTAAAAAAGACAAAAAGTTTTCGAATTTCAAAATAAATAGTAATTACTTTTTTCATTCATTGAAAAGTACTCACAATTTATTTTTTATTATTTAGTTGAATTTATAAAGTTGTTTATAAAATAAATATTCGCATTTAAAATATATTTTAAATGACATTTAAAAGATATTTTAACTAAGAAAATTAAATGGAAAAAAATCGATATTACAAAAAAAAAAAAAAAAAATCTTATCGAATAAAAATATAACATTCGTATTTTACCTCTAGCAATCTACGTAAAATATTTAAAATTCACATTTTTATGCTATATTAATACTAAAGTATAGAAAACCCAGCCACAATCTCATTAAAGACGAAATCTTGCCGAAATGAACTTCAAAATGAAAAGCTTTTTAAAGAAATCGATCAAGCCATACCCATATGAAGCAAACATATTTACTTCAAAGCGTTCCGCTCCTGTACGACTATAGCTCAGTGCTAGCGTGTTCGTCTCGTAGTGCCTGGTTCGAATCCAACATCAGCTGCTTTTGCTTTTGTCCAACTTTCTTCAATTGACGGATATTTTACCTCCTGTAACGGAGGGGAAAAAACGGATATTTGTCAATTCACGGAAAAATGCCGGCAGCACTGTTGCCAGTAGAATTTCCGTGAATTGAAGAACGTTTTTTTTTGAGAGTGTACATTTCGGCGTATGTGGAAAAATCGTTTCAAGTTCATGTTCATGATGTTAGACAATTTCTAACATAATAAAAACTGGTAAGCATTTATGTAGTGCACTGAATCATGCATTCTGAAGAATATGGGGTGGAAAGCATTTACTATTATTTTACAGGTCCACACAAAAGGAATCTGTTACATAATAGTCTGCACGGAAAAAGTTTGGAGGGTATTTTAGTTCTGTTATACTATTTCAAGTATAATGAAAGTGATGTACATTACTGAGGCTTACTACAAGATACTTGTTGTATAATGTGATGTGCATAGCATTTATCGGTTATTTACAGGCACACGCAAAAGATTCGGATATAGTAATGTATCTGAAGTACACTGTCTGTTAGCTATAAGTTTATATTAGCTGGGAATGTGAATTTCTTTATGGTATGCGCATTTAAGTTTAACTAAATTTTTGCTTAGTATGTGCTGTGTATAAATGCTGTAGATCATTATACAGGGATACGTAAAAGAATTCGCAAGCATTGCGAATTAACAGTGTGAATGGCTTAAAGACAGCATTTAATTGAGTTATGCACTTTCAAGTTGAATTATATCTAGTATACTAAGAAATGTTTGTATAATATAAGTGAAATCATATACAGGGCCAAGCAAAGAACTGGATACATGACCTCCTAAGGATGATAATGTTTGGAAGTGTCGTTTCAGTAGTTTTAACTATGTTTTAGCCTTAATTAAATTTTAGCTACTGTAGAACATATAAAAATTATTTGGTAATATACAGGGCTGTAGAAAAGAATTCAAGTATGTTTCCGTATTTTGATAAAAACTTCTGAAGCTGAATTCACAATCTATTATGCATTTTGTTACTCAACTAATTTTCAGAATATTATGTAGAATATGTACAAATTGTAGATTAAATACAGGGTTGTATAATTGGACTACTTTTCTGCTATGGACGGTAATTACTGCAATCTGGTTTTCAAATGTGTTATGAGTTTTCTAAAATATTTACTTTTTTTTTTTTTTTTTTTTTTTTTTTACATTATTATACGGCGAAGTTTTGGTAAGGAATTCTGGAAGATGTGGAAAGTGTTTCATGATCAATACCTGGTGCAGGATTTTTCTTTCTTGTCATTTTAATCTGCTGGAAATTTTAAGACATGTAAATAGAAGTAAATTCTGAAAAAAAAAATGTTTCTCTAAAAATGCATTTTAAGAGTTGCCTTCCTTATTTACCTATAATATTGATTTTCCACCCGCTTTTTTTCTCAATAGATGTCCATGGCAAAAGAGAGACTTTTATGATTATATTTTCATCACGCCTGTAATACTAGTTCTAATGGTAAGTATTTATAGATATTAATTTTAAGATAATCTAATCCAAATGTATTACTCCTCTTTAAATGAATGAATTTAGACTACTAGAAAATAACATGAGTAAAATAGTTATGAAATAATTCACTTCCTTGACAATCTTTGTTTATAGATGTGCACGGAAAAAAATTTCATGTATTGAGGGTCTCCCTTACATACCTTAAATTCAATATAAGATCAAGTAATTGTCGAACAGGAGTGGTGTTTGGACTAAAATGCTTCTCACGATGAAAAGTTTTCTTCAAGCGAATGAAAATAATTAGTTTCAAACTTTGATAATAGATGATGCCCTTTGTTTCCTATGTTTGGTTTCAAACATGCGTTTTTCTGATGTAAAATCAGTTTTGACGCTGTAACACAGAAATGACGACTCCCAGCAAAAAAAGCTACTTACGTAGATTGTTACTTCGAAAACAAATCGAAACTAATCTGAAAATCAGAAAAAAAAACGCTTGTTTGAAACCGAACATAAGGACAAGAGGCACCATCTATGATTGAAGTTTGTAACTAATTTTTTTATTCGTTTGAAGAAAAATTTTCATCGTGAGAAGAATTTTAGTCCAAACCGCATTCCTGTACGACAGTTACTTGATTTTACATTGAATTTTAAAATGTGTCAGGCACTTTACGAACACCCTGTGTATATAATTAATTTCTCTTTTTATAATCACTATCAACTTTATCGAATTAAATGCGTTAAGGGGCCTCAGGACTTTTAAAATTGAAAAAAAAAAAGACCATTTTCAACATTTAATAACTTAAAATGTATTTAATTTTAAGACACAATTTTATTTGGGAATGAAAGATATAAGTATGTTTTTTCATTTCAAATATTTAAAAAATTGCAAGATGAAGAATTAGCATTTACAGGGTGCTCCAAACTTTCAGATATTTGACGAGAAGAAAATGAGCATAACAGCTTACGCGCACGATTAAAAATAAATTTTGCAACTAGAATGAAAATCTCCGTGCCTACTTATACTTCAGATTATAATAATTCCACTGAACCTAAATAAATTTGTATTTAAAGCATTTTTATATTTTTAATACAAAGTTGCATTCAGCTAATGCAAAATTTAGATAATTTCATCAACATAATCACCTAAAAAAGTATTTTATTTTTACAATAAAAAGAAAATTTTAGGTTCAGTTTATACAGACTAACATGAAACATATATTTTGAAAATTCCATGAAAAAATATTCAGAAGTTTTTGAGATATCGTGCGCGTTATGCTGAAAACCGTCATTTGGAAAAAAATAACTCCAAAGATTCGGAAACACCGCTTCAGCTATTGAGTATTCAGCTATTGGTACAATTCTAAAACTAATAACTTCTGTTCTAATTGGAATTTGACCATAACAATTATATCAAAATGTTCAGAAAAGATAGAAGTTTAACATCTAAAAAATTTAAAATTTCGAAAATTTTAAAGCTTTAAGAGTCCTGAGACCCGTAAGATTATTATCTACTAGCAAACCCCGCGGCTTTGCTCGCGTAATAGTTGAATTATGCCAAGTGATATTTATGTGTTTAATTTTTATTAAAAGATACTAACAAAATTTTTACATATTACTTTTAAAAATAATTCAAAAATTACTATTTAAAACACAGTTTGATTAAACATCATTGTTAAACTGCATTAGGCAGAAAGGAGACTTAAATTAATAAAACTAAATAAATGATAAATTAGAAAATATCTTGAAACCTTTATGGTCATTTAATACGCTCATTTCAGTATCCATTTGAAGTGTTGAATTTTTTAGAAACCATCTTCTTACATCTTAAAATTAACTATCATGTCGAATTCCAAGTCCTACCATCTCTCTGAACAGAAAGGGCTATGTTGAATTAGGAACTATCACCATTAATTTCCCAACATTAATTTTGAAATCGGTTTATTATTTTTTAATATTCCACAGAAACGTAATTTAGAAAGCTTTAAAAATCCTTTTATAGAACGTTTGTTGTTCCTGTAAACCCCATGTGGTAGAATCATCTGCCTGTGTAGGATCAGAGATTGTTACCATTGATTCGCAAGTATTACTTTTATAATCGGTTTATATTCCCTGAAATTGCATAGATATCGTAATTTAGGACTTTTTAGAATGCTTTTCACACCTCCCCTTCACTTCACTCTTTTTAATTCGAATTTATTTTCGACAGTCCTTCGAGGGCATTTATATTTTATAAGTAACTACCATGCCATATTTAAAGTTTCTAGCCTTTTCAGTATCACAGAAATCGCAATTGAATGTTTTTAGCTCCTGCAACCCTCTGGTGGTAGTGGCACAGACATAAAATATAGCTTATATTTGAGCAGGTTCTAACACCAACAATTTGTCATCATTATTTTTTTAATCGGTTTAGTATTTGATAAGATTGCATAAAAATTGTAATTTATAACGCTTTTCGCTTACTTCATTTTTTTAAATTTGGAATTTTCTTTCCACTGTTCTTAGAAAGCGGTTGCATCTTGTAAGTAAATACCATGCCATACTTCAAAGTGTTAGGCCCCTCAGTTGTGCAAAAAAACGCAAATTAGAACATGTTTTGCTTTTGCAACCCTCAGATGGTACTGACAGCAACATACAATATAACCTATGTTATAGCAGAGACTATCACCATTGATTTGCAACCATTACTATTGAAATAGCTTTGGTATTTCCTGAGATTGTGTATAAATCGCAATTTAGAACGTTTTTAGAACACTTTTCGCGCATTTTCACCCCTTTTTAAATTTCTAATTTTTTCGAAACTGTTCTTAAAGATCATGATCATTTATATCTAATAAATATGTACCTGGCCTAATTTTAAGTTGCTAGCCCGTACCAATCACAAAAATCGAAATTTAGAACGCTTTTTTTGCTTCTGCAACGTCTAGTTGATAGTGATACCGACATAAAATAGCGCTTATGTTAGAGCAGTGTCTGTCAGCATCAATTTGCTACCATTTCTTTTGAAATCAGTTTGATTCTTCCTGAGATATAGCTGACAAATCGGCATTTAGAACGTTTTTAGAACGCTTTTCGCGCATTTTGCTCCTGCATCTCCTCTGGGGTAGTGGAAACAGATATAAAATATAGCCTAACTTGGAGCGAGATCTGTCAGCATAATTTTTACACCATTATATTTGAAATCGGTTCAGTACTTCCTAAGATTGCATAGAAATCGCAATTTAGAACGTTTTTTTACAACGCTTTTTGCGCATTTCGACTCCCTTTTAAATTTCGATTTTTTTAGGAAATGCCCTTAGAGATAATTGATACCTTATAACTAACTACCATTCCAAATTTCACGATTCTAGGCCCTTCTGTAAGGCAAAAACCGCAATTTAGAACGTTTTTCCCCTGCACCCCCTTTGGGGTAGTGTTACCGACATAAAACATAGCCTATGTTGGAGCAAGGGTTGTCATCGTCATTTTGACACCATTATTTTTTAAAATCGGTTTGGTATTTTCCGTGATTGTGTAGGAACCACAATTTAGAACGTTTTTTAGAACGCTTTTCGCGCATTTTCACCCTTTTTAAATTTCGAATCATTTAAGAACTGTTCTTAGAAATCCTTTATACCTAAGAAGTAGCTAATATTTCAAATTTCATATTTCTAGGCCCTTCAGTAACACATAAATCGCATTTTTAGAAGGTTTTTTGATCCTGCACCCCCTTTGGAGTAGTGGCACCGACATGAAACAGCCTATCTTGGAGCAAGCGTTGTCACCATCATTTTGACACCAATATTTTTTAAATCGGTTTGGTATTTCCTGAGATTATGTAGAAACTACCATTTAGAACGTTTTTTAGAACGCTTTTTGTGCATTTTCACCCCTTTTAAATTTCAAATTGTTTAAGAACTGTTCTTAGACACCATTTATATCTTATAAGTAACTAATATTCCAAATTTCATATTTCTAGGCCCTTCAGTAACGCAAAAATCGCATTTTTAGAATGTTTTTTGCCCCTGCACCCCCTTTGGGGTAGTGGCACCGACATAAGATATAGCCTATGTTCTAAGTTGGGCGAACACCATCATTTTGATACCATTACTTTTGGAATCGGTTCGGTAGTTCCTGAGCTTATCTCCGACAAATAAACAATTTTTTCCTCTTTATAATATGAGTATAGATTAGGTGCATAAACATTGCTCTGTACTTTTTCGAGTAAAGAAAAAATACTTGTCAAAATAAAATACCGATTCATTCAAAGTAATTTACAGCTCATATTCAAAATATTAGAATAATTGAGAAAAAGTTAGAAGAAAAACTTAATTTCATTTATTTATTTTTGATACTATGTAAAAGCAATTAAATTTCTTATGAATTAAATCTGGAATGTTTAGATAAGATTTTAACATTTACAAAATATAAAATTCAGTACAATAAATTAGGTATACAGTTTTCTGAAACACATCAACATATTAGAATAAAATTTAAATTGGTTCAGAATATTAGAATATTTTATTTTACGCAACAATATTACCTTATGAAAAAGAAGTAAGTGGCAGTTAATATTTTGTAGCATCCCCTTTAGCTTTCATAACAGCATCGAACTTGCATACTATATACAAGGTGTTTGCAAACATTTCTTTTAATATTAGCCCAAATAGATTTTATACGTGCCACTAACTCAGTTTTATTTGAAAGAGGATTTTCTTGAAGTTTTTTCTTCATTATACACCATAAGTGTTCGATGGGATTAAGGTTCGCTGAGATTGGTGACCAAGGAAGCACCTTAATGTTGCGTTGGCGGAACCAATTCTTAGCTGACACCGAGGTATGCGGTGACGCTAAATCTTGTCAAAAGATGAAATCATCTTCAAATAAATCTTCTGATGATGGAATCATGTAATATACCAAAATTTCTTGATATATCTGAGAGTTAACCTTTTCATAGATGATGCATAACTTTCCAGGTCCTTTTGCACTTATGCAATCCCAAACCATGACACTAGCAGGAAATTTTACAGAACGTTTAAGACATTCTTTATCAAATGCTTCTTGCTTCATTCTCCAAACTCGAATACCTTGATTATCATATGAAACACAAAACATACTTTCATCACTAAATAATATATTTCTCCAATCTTCTTCGCTCCATAAACATCTTGATTTACAGCAATTCAATCTTACATGCTTTTGAATTGCAGTCATGAGAGGGTTTGTTTTCAATACACGAGATTCAAACTTAAATTTATGGAGCCGTCTTAATGTTGTCGATGTAGAAACTTCAACTTCTTCTTCTTTCCATTTTCGTTACAAGAATCGCACACTTTTAAAACAGTTTTTCTTAACTATACGCTTCAATTTCCTGTCATCTCTAGCAGATTTTTTTTTGGTTTTTGGCCGCCATTTCGGCGATTACTTTGAAATTTTCCATTTTTTTAATATTGTGTTGGTATTTTACTAACGCTTGATTGCAAACAATGTAAATAATTCGCTATATAACATTGATTTTTATCGTGCCGATACAAATCAACCATTCGAAGTTTAATAGATTCAGAAATATCACTCACACGATCCATTTTATGACGAAAAAGCAAACAAACTGCAAAAAGAATACTGATTTTAATTAAAATCGTCTGAATTTAATCAATGATGCCACCAGTTATGAATTGTTGATAATTAACGGAGAATTAATGTGAAATATTCTAATATTTTGACTTTTCAAAATAATATTTTTTTTCAATTAATCTTTTCAACAATGATATTAATTTTTAATTTTTAAGGTAATAAATAAGTTTAATCACCAATAAGTTCTTAATAAAAATATCGTTTGCATATTTCCATTAAAAGACATTAAATTACCAAACGATACTTTCAATTTGTAAAAAGAGTATTAATTCTAATATTTTGAATGTGAGCTGCTGTACAAGTTTTAAGACAGTCCAACTATCAAGAACTGTTAAATTTTAAGTGGAAATGCTACACTTTTTTATTCTTTGAAAAGTGAGAAAAATAATTAGTGTTCTTCGATACGAGTCCCTCCTTTATAAGAGTTTGATTGTTTAACTTACCATTTGGTTATTGTGAATTTTAATTTTAATTGTTAAAATGCTACATTTAAAAAGTATACTATCAAGAATAAGATAAACTGACGTTACATAATAAATAGAAAGCGCCTATTCTTTGTCACTTTTAAAAATTTAATACTCTTTATAGTTTATGCGCTTTCGTAGTGCATAATTTGTTTTGAAGGAAGGTTATTTGCTGAAAACAATATAGATAAAATATAAAATGAGATGCATTTGGACTGTGCGATAATAAATATTAAAACTCTTGAGTTTTAAATTAATTGTGAGATACAGTCAAAATTAAGATATGAATAAAATAAAACTGATTTGATAGACGAGGGACACAAAATCGGTAAAAGATAAATTAGCTAATACCCGCAGATATTAGCTAAATTTTCGCTTGCTATACTGACGTGAATTTCAGAAAGATCAAATGATTAATTACCAGTTATGGTGAAAATAAATTAACATAGCAGATACTGATAAACAATTGATATATGCTGTTATATATCGTTTTCGGAAGAATGTTAATGGGAAAGACATGTTAATGTAATAAAAAAAATTGTGAATGGTAGTAAATTATACTTCATGGTTAATTCATTTTCTTTCCATTTGTAACTAAACTAAAATGCTCCCATCGATGCTCATAAGCACAGTTTAATTTTTAAAGTAAAATCTGTATGAGCATTTCTTGGATTATACTTATTAAATGCGATATGCCACTTACTTCTTTCAATATTTAAAAAAAATGTTTTTGAATTAGCCACAAATTCTAAATATTGAACATATATTTATTAAAAATATATAGTATTGCTATTGGGAAACAAATATGTATCGCTAAGTAGTAAGATATAAAAATTTATCATATCAAAGATATTTAACCCTTAAATGCCTGATTTTTCAAAAATCATTGTAATAATGTTTTTAGGATTTAATTTTTTAAATAAATTATGGGAAAAATACTTTAAAAAACATATTTTGCTGTATGGTTTACAGTTAAAAAACAGTTTGTTACTAATCGGCAATACTGGTCTTTAATTGAAAAAATAATTTTCCTTGATAAAATTCTATAATATTAAACACACAAGAATTTTAGGAACTATAATAAGAAATAAATTTTACTTGCTCACTGCAGAACAAAATAGGGTATTTCGAAAGCTTCCAAACAAAACAAAAAACAAGTAGCAACAATTGAAAAAATAAGTCTATCTTTATTCTTAAACAGCACAAGTGTTGCCATCTAAATGTTGAAAATCGATTTAATAATATTTTCAGAATGTATTTTATTGTCAACTTTAGGCATTATAGCTTCAATATTATTCTAATAGCAATTTAAAGCCTAAATTGAGTATGTTGCCGAAAAGCAACACGCGGCATTTAAGGGTTAAATTCAAATGATTTTCACAGAATTGTGTTTGCATAATCTTTGAGTAGTAATCATGACGCTTTTATCTTGGAATTTTCAGATTCTTCAGAACCCATATCATAGTCACACTTTTCCTATTACCGCATTTTCCCGTAAATGATGATTCCTGCTTAAAAGTTTCTTTAAAAAAAAAAAAAAAAAAAAAAAAAAAAAAAAAGTGATACATGAGTTTTTGAGACTTCACTTCTCTCTGTATATATTGCCATTGATCACTCAATAAAAGCATTGGGTAGTAATTTTGTTTTTAAATTTACGAAATCATTAATCATTGCGAATGCTGCGGAAATTTAGCTTTGAAAATTAAATGTTAATGAAACAAAATCTGAAATGCTTTTCTCATATTTTTTATCTCATATTTTTTATTTTAAATCTCTTTTCGCCAAATAAGGTATGTATTAAAAATAAGATTATGTGTGTTACACGAGAGATTTGCATGCCTGGAAAAATACGATATTTTCTTGAAGTTTAAAGCAATATGTAAATAGTGTGTAACTTACATTATTCACGCCCCTTTCTCATTTCTTTGAGTTTAAATATATATACATAGCTTTGCTAAAAATCTAGAAGTTAATTGATCAAACTTCATTAGACACAAATCACATTTAAAATTTTTAAACATACTTTTAAATCACACTGATCTCAAACATTGAAATGAGTATAAGGAATTTTCGGATATTTCTCAGTATCAAAACTAGAATGAATAAAAAAAAATGAAAAAACTCCAATAAGATTTGTAAAATTAAAACATCATTTGTTTTATTCAAAACCATGCTACTCTTATAATCTATATATTTTAGATCTCTAATTTCTTTTTAGGTGAATATTATTTTCCTGACAAAAATCATGTGGGTACTTATTACAAAACTAAGAGCTACTAATACAGTAGAGTCAGAACAATATAGGTAAGTGAAAATTCGCGTATTCCTCATAAGATTTTTTTTAATTTTTGGTTTTCCCCCCCTTGTGGAATAAAGTTAATTTCCTGGAACACGATTTTTTAAATGATACAGTTTTTAAATGAAAAGTTATTTATAGCAAATCAGCGGGAGATAAAAGATCTATAGCACAGGATTTTATTTTTCCTCTAGAGGATGAATATAAATATGGGTATTTTTCGAGTATAGGGACCTTGGCGAGATAGAGAAAATGGCCTTATCGAGGGAAGGATAATTTTCATGCATTTTTCCGGAAACTTATTCACTGTTTCATATATACAAGCAATTTTTCAATATCTATACAGTTTATTTAATATAAAGAATCCGTTTATCTATTTTCACAAAACAGAAGAGCTTTGTATATAAACTCAATAACAACACATACATATATAATAGAATGTTTATAAGTATATATAAATACATATATATACAAGCATAAAAGTACATCATTATTTATAGCACTAGAATATAGCCCGTCAGAATGACGTGTTTGCATTTTCAAAAAAATTATATAGCATTGCATTATAAAAAGAATTGTGAAGTAATAAATTTTGTCTTGTCTGATTAATAGTGTCAGGTAGGATAAAGTATAAACAGCCCATTTTTCATTGAAATTTAATTGGCAAGAAAATTATTAATTGAATTGGTAAAATACTGATATAAAGTATGTAAATGAACTTCACTCACAAAATTTGAAGAAATATTTCACAAAAACATTCAAATTAGTACTAATAACGTTATTTTAAAACATATTGTCAATTAACTATTTTATCTGATGGTATGTGGTAAAATAAAAGACAATTCCAACAGAAAGTTTATTTGTTTTTTAATTGCCAAAATAATAATTATATAACTTAAAATTTAAAAAGTTGAACAGAGAAAATCCCGATTTTTTTTAAACATGCATAAAAGAAACCTGTAATAAATTTTGATAATTAAAAATCATCTTTTATCACAAGTAAATTGCAACTATTAATTATATTAACAATTTATTTTCCCAAATTCTGTTATTAAATTACAAATTTATTTTCCTTACAAAATACAAAATTTTATTTATTATAATAATGCATTGATATACTATATATATATATATATTTATGTAATACACGGCATTACATATTTCTGATATTCTAATTTCATTTTATAAGAAATATTCATTCCCCCCCCTCCCCCCCCCCCCCAATGCCTTCAGAATTCAAAAAACATTTTAAAAAGAAAATTTCTTTTTTTAACTACCGGCAGATGGCGCAACAGAGCATATAAACGTTTGTTTTAATATTTTAAAAGTTCAAGACGAATGAATCAATTGTTTGTTTACTTTCATATAGGGATAGATAAAGCTACCAATCTAATTTAAACTAAAGTTATCGCAGCAGAATATTAGACAATTGAATGTAATCTCTTAAACATTAATTTATTTTGAATAATCTGTCTAAAAATGTAACTTTCGCGAATAGTGGAAAAGAAAGCACGTTTTACTCAATCTCAGCGTTTTAAGATTCAAAATCAAATCAACAATCACTCGTGTGTCGTGATGCCACATGTACAACACAAATTCCAAATCCAGAAGCAATTGAATGATTCTTTGAACGAATCATTAAAAAATACGGTCGACATCCGATTTTGCTCTTAAAATATTTGTAAAACCATAATAAAGCTTTTAAATAATTTGAAATACGTTTGTTTTTAGAAAGGAAACGTTAATCCGGTACAAAATAATTCACGGGAATGAAACTGAACACCATGAAGTGTTCTCATTGGTCAGAAAATAGATAGCCTTGAAAAACAGAGGTAATTTTTCGCGATATTTTTAACCGTGTATACTGAATTCAAACTGTAAATAAATGTAAACAAAAGTGAAAAACTTATTTCAAAATATTAATATGCTTTTGCAAAATATTTTAAGAGCATTTAATGAATAGCTGAAAGAGTCATTCATTTGTTTTTGGATTTGTAATTTGTGCTTATGAATGGCAACGGTAATCGCTTGTATACATCGGAACCGTGTTGTTGGTATCTGGTTATTTTTAAATTAGATCTTAAAGCGTTATAATTGTATACTTTTTGAAGATTTGAGAAAAATTGAAGAAGAATATGTTACACAACAAATAGATAGACAGATTAAATAAGGCAGTCGGCAAATACGGCATTGGATTGCTTAAGCCTAACGTGGCCACGTCTGGATTATCAGGAAACTGATGAGTTCAACCCCGGAAGCGTTATACATTTTGTGTCATTCTATGTATTATTTATAGCATTTGTCAACACTTCTCACTTTCTGAAACATAAATCGTACGAAGCTGTTTGAAATTACGCCAAGGCCATTAAAAATGAAAAGTGCAAAAATATGACTAGTTTTGGGAGCAATTAATTAGTAACTTCTTTCTTCGTGGAAAGAGATAGGCCTTATTCAGTAAATAAAAAATTAATTCTAAATCTACGTGCTTTAATCTGCGAGTTTTCTCCCATCCTTTATTTGTGAATGGAAATGAATTTTTAAGGCAAGGAACAACGGAAAATATGAGGCACAATAAGATTTATCTTTCCTCATATATCTCTATTATTTACAAGAGTAAAGAATCGCGAAACTATAGTCGAATTTTTACTCAACATCCGAATAGAAAAGCAGATCCGCAGGTATAAGACTTTTAAACAGGTTTTTTGCTAAATTTGTCTAACTATGTATTCGTAATAAGTATAAAAGTAACCAGTCGGATTTGCCAATCCCAAAACTTTGTTCTTTCTCATGCATGTTAATCCTTCAGTGTTATTACTTCAATACTACACCAACTTTGATTTTCATCTTAAGTTTTTGCTTCATTTTGCTAATAGGAGTAAAAACGAGTTAATCACAATCCTAATTTAATAAAAATAATATTTTTGTTGTACACCAGCTGATTGAGAATCTTCGAATTAGCCAGCTTATTCTTGCCGTTGCTGTAGGAATAGCTGATGACATGTGCAACACAACTATGAAAAATTGAGAAAAATAGTTATTACAGCGCCCCCTTCCAACGGATTGTTTCCAAATTCACGTGGGACATTTGGCCATGGCCAAAAACATCACTAAACTATAGCCGAAATTTTACTTATTATCCGAATAGAAAAGCAGATCTCCAGGTACAAAACTTTTAAAAAAGCTTTTTTGCAAAATTTGTTTAACTATCTATTCATAAAAAGTATAAAAATAACTAGTCGGATGTGCCAATCTCAAAATTTTGTTCTTTCTCATATATGTTAATCGTTTAGTGTTATTACTTCAATAGTACACCAACTTTGATTTTCATCTTAAGTTTCTGCTTCATTTTGCTAATAGGAGTAAAAACGAGTTAATCACAATCATAATATTTAATAAAAGTAATATTTGTGTTGTACATCAGGTGACTGGGAATCGCCGGGTTAGCCAGCTTAATTGCCGTTGCTGCAGGAACACTCGATGGCATGCGCATTATAACTAGGCTAATTTGAGAAAAATAGTTATTACAGAACCCTCTTCCAACGGATTGTTTCCAAATTCACGTGAGACCTTCTGACTGTAGCCAAAACAAACACATGAAATTTGGTTCAATTCTCTATGCATAAATTCATATACTTTTCGATGGTCCAATAAGGAAAATGGCACAAAATGTTCTATTAAAACGACCCCTTCAGACGGAATATTATCAAATTCATAGAAGAACTGCTGGCCATAGCCAAAAACATACACAAAAAATTTGGTTCAATACTATACATTAACTTCATACACTTTTCGATGATACAAAGCGGACATGCACACATACGGACACACGAACGAATAGACAGGCATTTTGTATAAACATGTTTTTCGGGATCTCTGAATCCGAAAACATGTAAATCCGTCGAAAACCGGAAGTCAAAAATATCTCGATTACAATACTTTCTTTTTTAGAAAGAAGAAAGTAAAAATAGCCTTTAAAAAACTTCTATATACATTTAATGTTCATCTTAAAATTCACGCCTAATTTCAAGACTGCAGTTCATGTTTTTTCTCAAAAATTTCCGCTATAATACATTAATTTGGCATGGACACCGTTCTCGATCATACAAAAATCACTGCTTTCTTTACGCTTGATAGAATGTGAGAGCAAATGAAGTCATTAGAATAATTATCATTTATGCTTTCTTCCTGTTCTAAGATATGACGACAGGAAAGAAAAAAAAGAAATATCATTAAAAATATCTTTTTAGGATTTTTAAATTGCTTTTTCGGCGCATAATCATAATTTAAGTAATTTGAAAGTATGAATTGATTAAACCGTATTTTTGACAAAATACACTGGCCTCCAAAAGTTACGACCAAAATTTCTGGCGAATTGTTCCTGAACTTCTGGGATGTAAAGAACATGTTTGATTTCATATTTTTGGTGAATATTTAGTCGACAGGACAATTAGGGGCTAATCATAAATTTAATAATAAAATGATATTTGACATCACCTATGTAACAGCAAATTCTGAAAATGGTTTGTCACTGTGTTAAACGACTATTTGGGTTCTGTTCGACGTTTGTGTGTATTTGTGTAAGAATCGCACTCATATTCGTTAAGATGTTATTATGTCTGTGAAAAATTCAAAAGTTTTTTGTTTGTAACAATCAGAGTTATCAACGAAATTTAACACAACTTTCCAAAAACGTGACAAAGAACAGTAGCAATAGCATATTGCAATTAAAACATGAATATATTGAATATCTGATGAGATATGGGCATTTGTATGAAATAATTTTTAACTGAGCATGCGTGGAAAATTCTAAAATTTGTATTTTATAATATGGCAGTCAGCTATTTAGGGCAACTTATATAAAAAGTCCAGTCAAATATCGCGAAAATTCACAAAAATAGGGGCGATATAGTGAGTTGCTTTCGAAAAATAGCTTTATTATAAGAGATTTTCAATCAGCTCATTATATCTCTCTGAATTTTCACAATATTATATACTCTTTATATTATATATTCTTTATTTATATTTTTTAATTTATATCACTTTTATTATTTCATAAAATCTTGATAGAATTTCACAGAAAAACTTCGCGGGACACGTGAAATACCGTAGCGCGCCAGTGCACAGGAAAGCAAGAAACACCGACATAATGTGCGAACAGTTAAGACCATTATCAGTGTTAATGGTCTCACGGGTGACTCTGAAATTTTCAATTAAAAAAAAAAAGTTTAAAAAGTTTCTAGAAATGGAATAATGGCCCCTGTATTGTCACAGGTTTCTCGGAACATGCGTTTTGCGCAACATTTATTACTAGAAATAGAGTGTTATATTTTGTGCACATTATAATTCAGCAATCTCACTTTACCATTAGCAAAAATAATATTAATAAAATTTAAAATTACAAGAAGTCATAAAAGTTGTTGAATATATATACCGGGAGTTTCAAAAGTCTGGAACAAAAGTAAATCGCGATAAAAAATAAATAAAAAATAAAGGTTTATTCGTTAGAGAGCCTTGCGACTTTCAGATTATTGTTCAAATGTGATATGTGAATTTGTATGGCATTAAAACCAAAGGTAAAATTTCCAAAGTCATGACTGTAGAGGGATCTGCTGCTAGCAGTTAATGCCAGGTGTTCGCGATATAGCTTGCTCAACATAAAATTAAGATCATACCAGAAAACACCGTGTATTTTTTGTGTTTTTCATACATCAGGAAATCTCATATCATAGTAAATACACTGGCCTCCAACAGTTAAGGTACAGGGACTGGATGCTTTCGATTGCACACGTTTTGTCGAATATCTACCAACATAATTGGCGAATTGTTCTTGAACTTCTAGGATGTAAAGAACATGTTTGATTTTATATTTCTCGGTGAAGATTTATCGAGGGTACAATTAAGGAGCTAATAATAAATTTAGTAATAAAAATAATATTTGCGATCACCTATGTAACAGAAAAGGCTGGAAATTGTTTGTCACTGTGGTAAATGACTATTTGGGTACTGTTCAAAGTTTGTATGCATTTGTGTAAGCATAGCACTCATATTCGTGAAGATGTTAACGTTTTTGTAAAAAAATTCAAAAGTTTTTTGTTTATAGCATACAGAGTTTTCAACCAAATTTAACACAACTTTCCGAAAACTTGTCAAAGAATAGTAGAAACAGTATACTGCAATTAAAACATATATATTGAATATTTGATTAGATATGGGCATTTTTATGAGATAATTTTTAACTGCGCATGCGCGGACCATTTCAAAATTTTTATTTCATAATTTGGTAGTCAGTATTTTGGGGCAACTTTTATAAAAAAGTCCAGTCAAATGTTGTGAAAACTTAGAAAGCTATAGCGAGCTGATTGAAAAATTGTGGAAAATCCCTTATAATAAAGTTGTTTTTAGGAAGCAACTCACTATATCGACCCTATCTTTGTGAATTTTCGCGATATTTGACAGGACTTTTTATATAAGTTGCCCTAAATAGCTGATCACTAAATTATATAATAAAAATTGTAGGATCTTCCACGCATGCGCAGTTAAAAATTATTTCTTACAAATGCCCATATCTCATCAATTATTCAATATATTCATGTTTTAATTGCAGTATACTGTTGCTACTGTTCTTTGTCAGGTTTTTGAAAAGTTGTGTTAAATTTGGTTGAAAACTCTGTATGCTATAAACAAAAAGCTTTTAAATTTTTCACAAAACGTTAACTTCTTCACGAATATGAGTGCTATGCTTACAATATTCCATAGAAACGTTGAACAGGACCCAAATAGTCAATTACCACAGTGACAGACCATTTCCAGCCTTTTCTGTTACATAGGCGATCGAAAACATTATTTTATTATTAAATTTATTATTAGCCCCCTAATTGTACTCCCAGATAAATCTTCACCGAGAAATATAAAATCAAACATGTTCTTTACATCCTAGAAGTTCAAGAAGAATTCGCCAATAATGTTGGTAGATATTCGACAAAACGTGTGCAATCGAAAGTATCCAGTCCCTGTACCTTAACTTTTGGACGCCAGTGTATTATCTTGCAAATCATATGTGGCTTCGACCTTTATATATTTTTGTAAGTAGCGTTTTTCTTTTGCGCCGGATTTCGACACATCCTATATATAGAGGGTGTTTCCAGACTAGAGGAACAACCTCCTAGGGGGGGGGGGGGGGGACCTAGACGTCTCGGAATCACATAGCAATGTGGGATCGCAATGTAATCCTAACGAGGTAGGGTGGTAATTAAGGCCTGAATCATCGTCATCTAAAATTGGCATTTGAATACCATAAGCTTAAAATAAGTTGTGACTTTCCTGATAATGAAGTTGTCCGATGTTTCGTAACGTGGGAATGAAACATTCATAAGATGGAATGTCGTATGTTTTGAAATACGCAGAGCGTCCGCCGGACGTTCGCGGTAGCAACGAAGATGCGCCATTTCAAAACACTCTTACTAGCTTAAACGTGCAAAACTGTAGATGGTAAGACCAAGGCACGTAGACCGAAAAGTTTGGTGAACTTTATTATCAGGAAAGTCATGACTTATTTTAAGCTTATAATTTTTAAATGTTAACGTAGTAGACAATATAGATTTTAAATGTCATTGCTAACGCTATGATTCAGCCTCTGATAACCCTCTGTCTCGTTAGGTTTGCTTTTCTGACCCCGTATTGATATGTGATTCGCCGTCGTCTTGGTGTCCTACCCCTCCTAAAAGTTTGTTCCTATAGTTTCGAATCACCCTGTATATATATATATATATATATATAGTTAAAAAATTCCAATAGTTATTTCAAGCATTACCACAAACTGTAAACTTTAATTGAAGCACAAAATTAACTTAATTAACTTAACCAAACCAAATAAGAACTATAATTTAACTTAATAAACAAACTTAAAGAAACACAACATAACCAACTTTAACTTAAACAAAACAACAATAAGAAACAAGGCAAATAACTAATTAAACATGGAGACAGGTCTGCGTGGCTTATGACACGCTAATGCAGGGTTAAAACTGTTTTTAAGCATGCAACATTCCCCAGATTTACCTGTCGAGACCATATTGAAAAAACAAATGAAACAAGATTAAAGCTAAATGAAACCGACCGACCGAAATCAATCCATATCAAAAGCGATCTGTTTCCACTACATTCCGTAAACCACCCGCTTCGAGTAAAGGCATCAATTCACTTCTGTTCTTGCAAGTTCTTACATAATTATACGTCATATTTTTAACCAGACTCACAGGATAACCCTGTTTCACAGCAGTGACGTACCATTTAAGCATATCCTCATTCAAAATGACACTATCCGATGTCAATCGGTTTAATCTGTTTAAACCGTTAATATAAATGTTTCTGAATACCGATATATGGACATTTGAATTGAAATTCAATATTGCAATTGTTTTAAAGTTAAAAACGTCTCTTTTATCATAAACCGATGTAATTAAATTTCTATTTTCTAATTTTAGATTTACATCTAAATAATTTGTATTGCAACTATTATGACTACCGGAAAGTTTCAATTCTAAAATTTTAGGATAATAGTTAAATTCATTGTTAATCTTTATTCCATTCAGCTCGACAATCAAAACGTCGTCGATATATCTGAAACTTATTATGTCTTTATCTACTTATATTTTCATATATATCTAGATACATGTCGGCCAAAATTGAACTGCAACTCTCCCCCATGGGGATACCCTTAATCTTCTTATATACCTTATTTCTCTCATATAAAAAATTATCTTGAACCACCAATTGAAACAAATTTTGAAATTCACTTAAATCCATCTATGAATCACCATACCTGTTATACACCTCCAATATCTTCTCCCTCAAATCCTCAATCTCTATGTTGTTAAACAAATCTGCAAAATCATATGCATACAATCCTGTAATCTTATTTTTATACCTTTTTACTTTTTCCAATAGTTCATAACTATTACTTATTATAAAAGTGGAATTCTCACTTTTAATCTTCCACATATATATATGTGATGTATCTATGTATATCAAATATCTGTTGATTAGTGCCAAGATAGGGTACACAATATTGCATGTACTACTACATTTGGATACAACCCCTCATCTTTTTGCTTCCTTTTGGGAGCAGCGGATTTCGAGCTTAGTCTATCGATAATAATTTTCAGAATTTCCAAGCTATGATTTTGAGACTTTCACAAAAGTTGCTCTATATACTTAGCTAGTACATTAGGCACATTATATTTTGATTGCATTCCCGCATGCGCAGTGAAACATTTTTTAGTAAACCTGCTCATTTTTCATCAATTTTTTATTATTTTTTAATTCTGATTGCAGATATTATGTACAATGTTGTTTATCCTATTTACTGAAAAGAATTTTTTTTTTTTTTTATGTTAAGAACTCTGCAAATTATAAGAAAAAAAAAACTTGGCGAAATTTGGGATTGTTTTTATAAAAACCTTAATTTCTCTACGAGTATACATGCTATCCTCATAAAAATGAAAATAGTATATTACAATAAGCCACTTATTAATAATTTACTGTTTGGACGCTTTTGCTACATTAGTTTTTACAGGGTTATCCAAAAGATATTCGTTCTTTTTCAATTTGTTGACGTTCCCTATGGGGTTTCGGGAAAAAATCTTCGCGGAAATATATGACCTACACTATACTGTTTACACACCTGCAGTTTCAGGTTAATTCCTCATGTATTTTTCAAGATATCTTACAAAACGTCTAAAATCGCGAGTGACCGGTCTCCTTTGGCCATATAGTGTATGTATCCTATCCTTTGGAACTAATTGCTTATAAAAGAAATAATTCTGCACCCCATTTAAATTTAAAAACGTATTCATCCCTTTGCTATAATATCTACAAACTTCCACACAGAAAATATGATGATAGCATAGTTATGAGTAAGTTGGGATAAAAATAATGCTGGTAAGTAATTATTTTACTCAAAATGATCCGTGTAAGTTCGCAGTATTACAGTCATTGAACCAAGGAAAAGCGGAAATGTTTCTCCGCCCTGTATACTTTCCTGAACACATATAAAGGATTAGCCATAAGCAGGCGAAAAACCCCTATATTTCACTCTTGAAATCGTTACGCGGTACATTATTATTCTAAAAACATAATACACTACGAATTTCTAAAATTAGATCTTAAGTTAAATTTATGCAATTCAGTGATTAGAAATTCTTCTTGACGGTACGAAGGATATTAGGACAGACGATAATATACAAAAATCTACTCTCCGAGATTGCGTAAGGGCATTTAAAATCACCGAGCAAAGTTACATAATCCTACAAAGAGTGCCGTGTGCAAATGGGTCAACCAATGAAAAGTCGAGAACAGCGCAAGTCCGTGGAAGGAACAAAACTGCGTAATAAAACGCTTGCAAAGAGCGCGGGGAGAAAAATCTGGAAGCTTTCCGAAATGTCTAACGAAAACTAGTCGGATGTACCGACCCCAAAACTTTCTTCTATCTCATACATGTCAATACTCCAAAATTCGCTATCACAGTGCAAAAATTAAATGGCAATCTATTCTCATCATGATAATTCTAAAAAGATGAAATTCCGCATATTAGTTCTTGTATGACTATCACTGAAATCGTGTAAATGCAGCATAATTCAGCATAGCAGCGCCACCTGCCAGGCGATTTACACCAAAATCTAATCAGCACCAATTTATATCAGGGACTACTTGAATATAAATTTTTATTAAGTTCCATGCATTAGTTCTTAACATAGAGAGCCCAAAATATTTGTATCACATACAGACAGACTGACAGACTCACAGACAGAGTAAAAACATGTTTTTTGGGATGTCTGACCTCTAAAACGTGTAAATCCGTCGAAAACCGGGAGTCGAAAATTTTTACAAATCCAATACTTTCTTCTTGTAAAGATAGAAGAATGTAAAAAGATCACTGATCAGGACTCGACAGGTAGCTTTCGTCTCTACACTTTTAAACATTTCAACATATTATTTATCCTGAAAACGACTGTAGAAGCAGTTCGAAACGTCGATATTATGATTTATTATTAATTTTCTTTGTACAAGTTCATATAAAAGTTCTTGTTTATGTGTACCATTAAAGCAAATTTATTTGTTTTCAACGTATACATCTTACTTATTATACTTTATGGTGCAGATATTCTACATATGTTAATGAAACAAGTATGTTGTGGCCGTCACAAAACTTTCTTCTATATAAATCACGTCAATTAAATCATTTAAATAGTACAAGAAATTACACCAATTTAGCACCAATTCATATCAAAGTATATCTAAATTTGAAGTTCGTTGAAAATTTGTGCATTAGTTATTGAGATAGAGCTATAGTAGAAACTCTAAAAAATTCAACATAGCAGCGCTACCTGTTGAGCGATTTACACCAAAATATAAACAGTACTAATTTATATCAAGGTATACCTGAATCTGAAGTTTGTTGAAAATCCAAGCATTAGTTCTTGAGATAGAGCTATTGCGGGAATTACAAAAAATGCAGCATAGCAGCTGCACCTGTTGAGCGATTTACACCAAAATGTATAAAATGTCAATTCATGTCAAGGAATAACTGAGTCTGAAGTTTGACGAAAAGCCGTGCATTAGTTCTGGAGACTGAGCTATTGAGGAAATCGTGAAAAATGTTACATAGCAGCGCCACCTGCTGAGCGATTTACATCAAAACGAACCATCATCAATTTATATCAAGGACTAACTGAATATAATATTTTATTAAATCCCGTGCATTAGTTCTTGAGATAGAGCGCCCACAAAATTTGTGTCACATACAGACAGATAGACACACAGACAGATAAACTCACAGACAGACATTTTATACTACATAGGAATCTCTGACCCCTAAAATGTGTAAATCCATCGAAAACCGAAAGTTGAAAATTTTTACGAATCCAATACTTTCTTCTCGTAATGATAGAAGAAAGTAAAAAAGAACGTTCAAATCAAATGCACCGAAAAGAAAAAAATAACATGCGTCGGATCAAAAATTTTGCGAAGGAAATTTGAAGGAGAAAATTAAAAATAATTATGGCGCGTTCAAATCATTAGATTTTCAAAACGGAAAACGGAATGAAAATCTTTTAAGACAAAATATAGTTGTGCAAAATTTAAAATAATTTTAAGATTGGTTAATACTTAAGATATGTTATATATGTATATTCTAATGTAATATAAATTCTAATGAAATGAATTATTAAGTATTATTTGACTGCTTTTTCTTTAGAAAAGCAGCCAAGGCATTATTAGTCCTAATCCCGTTATTAGGAGTTACTTACATTCTAGTAATAGCTACACCAAGCCATCGCACAGGAGAAGTTGTTTTCACTTTCATACAAGCAACACTCCTTTCCATACAGGTAAGAGTAATTTAATTAATTTAATGTATTTCCATTTCCAAACTAAATATTCATCAGCAAATCACTAAACTAGTTTTTAAATATAAAATCGAAAACACAATACAGAATAATGAAATATCTTAATGAAATTTCAACACAGATAATTAAAATTTATAAATTTTTTATGCGTTTGAAAGAACGCAACAAGATTTCATGCTTTGCATCTGCACGTTAGTTATAAATTTAATTAAAAAAGAAAATCCTGCAAATTAGAATAAGAGAGATATTTTTATTCAAATCTTAATATTCATTCTTAATTAGATTCTTTTTTGACGCATGTCTCTTTTCTTGTATTTCAGGGTTTTATTGTAGCTGTCCTTTATTGCTTTCTTAATGGAGAAGTAAGTCAAAGTTATTTAGCTTTTATTTAGATAAAAACTATAAAAAATACTTTTTAATGCATATTTAATGGAAATTTATTAAAAAGTAGTTGTACGTCTGTCATTTTACGTTTTATCTAGAATAGGAAACATTTACGTAAATATTTTTTAAATCTCCATTTGCATTTATATATTTCTAAATAGTCTTAAGTTCAATAATTGTTCTTCTTTACAAGAAAACATGTTGAAACAATTTGGGCTTATAATCTCATCGTTTCCAAATGGAGTTACCTTAACGCATGGTTGAATACCCGATATTCCCCGAATTAAAAATCACGTATCCACTGGTGCAGCAGTTCCCAGTCTTTTATCTCTCCCGTACCTTTTGCTCAGACTTTTCATTTATGCGTACGCCTTCTCGCTTAAACTTGTACCAAATATTTTTGTTTTCGTTGGGTAATAAATGTTCTCATGCTAGTTACCAATATCAGAAACAGTTCTTTTTAGTTGAACCACTTCTCCATTTTGACCCATAGCACAACATTAACAAAAAGTCATTCAAAATACTAAGTATTAGTTAAAGATTTCAAATTAAGCATTGGCAAAGAAGAAATGAAGCTATATTCAGTAATACAGTCATTCAGGGTAACTTTGATCCGCATTTTCTCTATTTTCATATGCCTCACTCTTATTTTAAGAATATTGTTGCAACTAGGGGCATAAAAGAGAAGAAATGATCATAAATTTTGTATGACTATCAAAAAATAAGGAATAATAATGATAAAAGCAATAAAAAAGGAATTTTTAACCCGGTTCAAAGTTACCCAGCCATTTAGGGTAACTTTGCACAATATGATAAATATTATCTAAAATAATTCATTATAAAAAAAAAGTATTATAGTTAGGACAACTTTGAACGCTCAAAAATGTTTTCAGATATGTAAATACTCCGAATTTACATTTCCCAACATCGCAAGATTTGTATAATTTAAGCTATTACAACAAATATTAGGCATAAGAAAAGTGGAAGAAGAGAACCATGAGTATTTAGAAATAAAAAAAACTGTTTATTGTTCATATAAAACATAAAAATGCAGTGAAAAGCAATTTTCAATGTTTTAACTCAATAATATATCCATAGTTACAGTAATACATACTAGTACTAGTATTATTCAAACAAGAATAAAAAAATGTCGAATGTATGAAATGTCAAATTTCAGTAGCTCCGCCACGAATAATGCCTTTAAATGAATTCTATGTGCTTTACACATATGATGCTGTCTTCAAAAACCAAAAATGTTATAACGAAAAGGCACAAATCCCTTTTTATTTTCTAAATCATTAATAATTTCCCCAAAATACGTAAATTTGTTTCACCATAAACTTAATGTGTCATTACATCAATTACAACTGCAGGGTTCGTACGGGTGCTTGAATTTCCCGGCTAAGAAATTCTTCGGTACCAGTGCTTTCTTATGGAAAATCTTTCCTGAAAAAAGGTGAAATTTTGACCGTTTAAACTAGATTTATTTTTCTATAAAGAAATTTTGATTTTGGGCCTTGAAAATAACGGTACCTGTACGAACCCTGAACTGTAGCTAAACCAAAAACTCTGTTGTGGGATAAGATAATCGCTCTGCATTACTCTTGTACATTAGCATTGTTTCATTAGAGGTATGGCATGTTGCTCCATCCCGCTAAAACCAACAGAAGTGTTCATCTTCTGTAAGTAATCCAATTAACTGTTGTTAAATGTTTCAATAACTTTAACAAAAGACGTTGTTGCGAAATAATGTTAACCATAAATTTTTTTGTGCTGTTGTAAATATCACTTACATCATTGCCATTTTCATGAAACAAATGGTTCTTAAAAGTTGCAGCATCAACTGCGACCGAAATTTCTACTCGTGAATGAATTTAAAATGTATAGTTCTGCCATCTATCGAAAAATAATCTCATTATTATTTATTTCGGATTTTGTACATTTTTTGTAAATTTGGGTTGCGCGACTTTTCGATCACCCTGTATTATTCAGAGTAGGCAGATATAACGACAATAAATAATGGTAAATCCATGAGTTACAAAGTCTGTAAACAAAAAGTTTTTTTTTTCTGTTTTCATTTAAAATTTTCATTATGGGTTTTTTGCGTTTTCTGCCATTCTCAATGTAATTTTCTCTTTCGTCGTTCAACAAAGTTTTGGCCTTTTTCTACATTTTATATGAATAAGCTATATTGTTATTGTTTTTTTTTAACCAAGCCTGTCTTTGTAAACAAAAAGTTTTGTTTTTCTGTTTTCATTTAAATTTTTATTATGTGTTTTTTTGTTTTCCGCCTTTCTCAATGTAATTTTCGAGTAGCCCCAACTAATCAACCACGTATCCCCAGGGGTATGCTCATCCTCAGGGGAATATGTGTATCCTTTGTGATCCAGTAGTGGATACATGTAAACAAATGGATTCCATTTGAAAACAGAGATATGGAATAATTCAGATAGAAAACTGTAGAAGTTTCTGTAAATTTCTAAATATTTTTTCTTTAGCATTTCATGGACAATTTAATTGTCGATAAAATGAATAATCCATAATGATTCACACTGATAGTTTTATTACATGATTTAGCTTTTTTATGAACTATAACTTCAGTATGAGGGCAATTTCTTATGTTCGTTTTGACTAAAATAACTGATAAACCAAGTAATCTACAGTCATGATAAATGTATCATAGTGCATATATCAATAGACTGTACATTTTAAACTAAAGTAGGTTAACAAATGAGGAAATCAAAATATTTTTCCTAATAGCTTCGTTATTTATTCTTTTATATTTTTAGAATGGCAGTACAGTTTATGCAAACTCACGTTTTGGCTATTAATCCCTTCTGGAAAGAGCAACTCAAATAAATATTTTAAGTTCTATGCACCAATTTTTCCAAATAGTAATTTTCACCTTATTTAATAGCTGAAATTCTGTGATAAGACGAAAATTACTCCTCTAAGATTGCGGTATTCAAATTCAAGAATTTTACGCCCCTTATACGATACCTTATACGTGACACTCGTCGCTAAAATCTTTAAAAATATATTAATTTTCTCATCAAGCTAATTCTATGTGACTTAAGCTCCGACTAGACGTATCATTCTACTATTTTAAACAGGCGACGACTTTGTATTGGTCATGCCATGTTTTTCATCTTAGGTGGCCTTACAGGGAAATTGATGGACATCCTGCAGGAGGAAAAAGTTTCCTTCAAGTTCGATCTAATCTTGTTATTCCTTTAAGAGCGGGGGATTTTTGGTAGAAATGAAAAGTCTTGACGTTTCCCCTAATTAATAGAATCATACATGATTGAAGAAAAAAAAATACAGGGTGTCCATAATTAAACTAACCGACTTTAAAGTCCACAGACAAAACTATTGTTCATAAAGTTATAAAATTTTGTAAAAGACATAATAAAGGGAAGAAAACTCGTTTAAGCTAAAAAAATACAAATAAAAATAGTTCTAAATTTCGCCACCAGAGCGTGATTTTTAATAAATTACACATTTAGCATTACGATAGTTTAGAAATTGTATTTATTAACTTAACCTTATTCTAAAGACATCATTGCACGACATGTTAATATCTTTTTACCGAACACACTGTGGTTAACTGTGGAACATGCTATCTTACGCTTCCAGATGGAATCTGAAAATGATGAAAGCCATGCGGATTATGTTTGTTATAACAAAATTAATTAAACTATCGTAAATGTATGCTAAATGTGTAACTCGTTAAAAAACGGCCTCCTATTTTTTTTTTTTTTTTGATCGCTCAAACAAATTACCATATTTTTATTGTTTCCTCAAAAAAATTTCACAACATTTTGAACAATAGTTTTGTCTGGAGACAACTTTAACCCATTGTAACTCAACAACCCCGATTTAAAAGTTTCTTACACAGATATTAAAATGTATAATTTTATGCATGGAAAAAATAATAAAAGAAAAATTCAGAACAGAAAAATAATATTTTATTTGGAAAAATGGGTTTGTTGCATATCTGCAACATCTTGCCAAATGGCACAAAAAGTAAAAATATATAAAATTTTAATTTGCACAAAAATTTTTGAAACAATTGTTAGTTTTGTTGTAGCAAAGTCCCACACCACATTTCTCTCAAGCAGTTTGATTAAAGTTTTTACAATCGGAGTATTTAGAACGTATTCTTTTTCTGCCCAATATGGCCAGTGCCCAATTTCGTCTAGGCGCACTTATTTTGGTGGAATATGTTGAGTAGGCACTCTATGCTTTTTTTTGTTGAATTCTATTTTCTACGAGATCTTTCCTTTTTTTGCTAGCTTTGGACATGAAGTTAATTTTAAAGAGTGTGTGTGTGTGTGGGGGGGGGGAGATCCCTAACTTACCCTATAGCAATTAAATAATATAAAAACAGACTAATGTTTCCCCTTTTCAATAATTATGCTCTTCTGAAAGAAATGCAACTTAAATAACCATTAGAAGATATTTTTGATGCTCTTTCGATATTTTTAAAAAATCCATTACAAGGGAAGGTATGGCGCGTTGTTGCAGATCTGCAACAATCAAAACTTAACGTTTATCTTATACATGTTATAAATTTACTAGCTCGAAAATGGTCTCTAAATAAAGAATTTAAACTCACCTTTGAAAACAATATACTTGTAGACAGACGTCTGGAGACTTTTTTAACTCTTGTATTTCAAACCTTAATTCAGCAAAAATCACGTGTAGCTGATCAAGCGGCAAATCAAACTTTGGCGCGAAAAAAAAAAATCAGTATCGACATTTGTTGCGGATTTACTGAAATAATTATATAGAATACCAACAATCAACAAAATCGTCAATTTATTGAAAATCAACAATTTATTGTTGAAATAACAATGACGTTTTTAGCATGTTGCAGATCTGCAACACGGTGATACAAAAGGTTAAAATAGGGTCGATTAATTATGAGCATCCTGTAAATAAAATAGCTAAACTTTCGTAATGCTAAATGTGTAATTTATTAAAAATCGTCCTCTGAGGGCAAAATTTTGAACTATTATTATTATTTTTTTAATCTTAAAAATTTTCCCACCCCTTTATTATGCCTTTCCCAAAATTTCACAACTTTATGAACAATAGTTTTGTCTGTAGACAACTTTTAAGTAGAGTCGTTTAATTATGGACACCCTGTATTTAAAAACAATACCCGGTTTCAGGTTGTGCCAGGGAATGATCCACGCAAGCTTGTGGGTGCAGACTCGACTTTAAATCGCACAAAAAGAGGAAACTTTTTTTTTTTTTTTTTTTTTTTTTTTTTTATAGGATAACCTACACAATTTTGTAGGTCAGGTCTTAAAGGGATAAAGACTTCAGATTGTAAAATCGTCAGATGTAAAAACGTATTTCCAGTTTTAAATTAAGAGAGTGTAATGAAAATATTTTTCTTTTAGGTTCAGAACTCCGTTAAGCATCGGATTGAAAGATGGCAAATACGTCGAGCTATCAATAGAGGTCAACATCAATCGTTAAGTTGCAGATCATCTCCAAGGATGGAGCAATTCTACAGAGATCGACGAATACGAGATAGCTGTGTAAGTTTTGCTACTTCAACGTCGTTCGTAAACTTTGCCGCCAACGCTGTTCGTTCTCCCTCAGTTCCACAAGTTAACAAACTGGAGAATTGTTATCCAATCATAGAACCGCCACCGATTGGAGATGATGTGGTGTAACATTTTGGAGTTATTTCGAGCTTGTATCGTCAAAATGGTTTTATATTTTTTCGTAAGTAAATAACAGAAAATCGGTAATGCTCCTACTATATGGAAATCAGTATCGTAGACATGGCAGGAAATTCCACTGCAATGATCTACATGCGAACTGTTTTAAAAAGACAAAATTGCGTCATTTTAGAAAAAAAAAATATTGGGTTGAGGTATAAATCATTACCGTTTACTCTTTTTGTTATTTTTTTTTTATTGCAAATTAATTCATTATTTTTCTTTTCTTTTATATCATTTAAAAGAGATATGAAGCTTTCATGTTGAACATTATCGATATTTGTTATTAACTTCCAATGCAGAAGGAAAGACTCAGAAAAACTATATTTGGCCAAAAGCAAAGATTTCTATATCGAATCATTACCATCAATACGGGATGCAAAATATGGTGTTTTCATCAATGTGAAATAAACCAAAAGCGCACATTAAGCAACAATGCAATCGGAACATCATCATTGGATGTCTTTGCACCGGGGAAGGGGCCCATGTTCATTCAGCATGAAATTGTTCTGAATAACGAGACAGTCAATACAGGTATCCATGTTCTATACCAACTCAACGCAAAAATTCATTGTATATGGGAAAGAAGTCATAAATAAATAATTAATAAACTTTGTTATTGTGATTTCTAAAAATGAAAGTTTATATTTTTTATAAAAGTGAAAATCCTCATTTTACAAAACTTGACATTTTACTTTTACGGCCTAAACAAAACCAAAAAAGGAATATTGGATACATACAAGCTGGTCGTAACTGAACTGATTTTGTAGAAAGATTAAACAAGAGAGAGGGAAAAGCATTTCCTGAAAAAAAAAAAAAAATTCCAAAAATCACCACTATGGGATATGTGCTGTTTGGAAATCCTTCTTCACCCTACAAAATTTGGCTCCATTCTCGCAATTAAATCGCGCTTTACAACATGCTGAGTACTGTCAGCTTAATTAGGGTACCCTTGTACATTAATTATACAATAAAAAAAAAAGAAAAAAAAAAACCAAGCACCAATGAGATATTCCTCAGCCCAATAATAAAAAAAATCCAGAATTATTATTAACGCAGTACTATATGCATGTTGTATTTTTCAGGCAGAATATTTTTACATTCCAGTGTGTAATATGGATGCATAAGTCGACTAGATATTTTATTACAAAATATTTCAAAAGTCACAATATGGTAATAATATTTATTTCAAATGTAACAATCATTGCTTCGATTTTTAATGATTTCTTTTTGTAAACTGATTACAGTAGAGTCTCAGTTATCCGCGTTAATATGGACCAAGCTCACCTCGGATAAGCAAAAAACTCGGATAAATCGGATTTACACAAATCGTCACCCATTAAGGAGGTGAAATATAAATTTTCACTTCATTCATTCATTTTTATATTACTAGTAACATTTCTTTGACGTACATTTTCGTTACTTTTAAGAAAAACGGGGAATGAATTTTTTTGTTTTTAAAAACCCGTGACAATTTTTTATTTGTTGAATGTCAATTTTGCTGCAGTTTTTTTTTTCGCTGGAGTATTTCGCTACCGCATAACTACCATTTTCTAAGATTTTTGTTACCACCGAAACTTACCAATATATTTTGCCTAATTCAATCGCCGAAATCAAACAATTGTCAACGATTAAATATGTCAAAATATTTTATTAAATTTTTAGATGTAACAAAACCGTACAAATTGGTAGCTATGTGATTCTATTAGTGTCATGAAAATTGCAGATGTAGCCTCTTCTTTCTGCTCGTAAGTATTATATAGTTTCTTTTTCAATCGAAGTTATACCTTTGAAATGGATCATTTTCTTCTGATAGACTGATTGACGGCTTTTATTATTATGAAATAGCCATTATAAAGGAAGTTTGGCGAAGGGGAAAGAGCAGCGGTAAAAAGTTAGAACTCAGGTTTTCTGGTCAGAATGGGGGGAAAAAATTGCCACAATATTTTTTTCTTGAAAAAAAAAATATATATGGCCTTTTTTCTCCATTCTGACCAGAAAATCACAGTTCTAACTTTTTACGGCTGCTCTTTCATCTTCGCCAAACTTCCTTTATAATGTCTGTTTCATAATAATGGAAGTCATCAATCAGCCCATCAGAAAAAAATAACTCTGTTAAAGCGAAAACTCGGTTAAGCGGGACTCGGATAATCGGGACTCTACTGTATTTACAAACCATTTTTGAGGTTTTCGAAAATGATTTTATATGCATCCCGAATGTATAAATTATTATGTTCATATTTCATACAAACATTTTATTTCCAAGTGCATCATCTTATGTTTTAAACTAGTAACAAATTTATGTATGTTAAGTAACACATTTCCGAAAATTTCAATCAATAAATTTAAATGTAATTTTCTCAATAATTACCTAAAAGTTAAACAATTTTAGAAGCGCGCTAATGAATGTTGTTGTTTTATAAACCTTACGCGAAATCGCTTGCGGTGTAGATAATTAATCTTAAACATATTCTTGTCAAATGAAGGAAACTTTCATTTAAGAATTTCTTTTATCACTAATAAGAAAAACAGAACAGAGAAACATTTACTTGAATTTCTTGTTTTTTAGCAACTGAATATTTGTTGTTTTTATTTGTTGAATGTCAGTTTTGCTGCAGTATACGCGAATTTTCTGAATAAAATAATATAAATAGTATTTTTGTAAAACTAGTTCTCTTTTTAAAGTTGCATAGTTTCAGTTTTTGTAAAATATATGCCAATTATTGTTGCTATTATTTCCTAATTATAGTTAAAAAGTTCATTCCACTGTACTATACAGATAAGATTTTTTAAGCACACTTTGTACACGTTTATGATATCTAGGTTTTTCATTACTATCAATTAAGTAAGCAATTGAAATTTATATCAACGGGCGTACGAAGGATTTTCGTTAAAGCGGGGTAAAAAACAATTATTAATCATTTTTTTTCAAAAGTATTACCTAATTTAATTAAATCCATAGGCACAACGTATGTGTGAGGGGAGAAGGTTTATCTTCTGAAATAAGTAGGAAAGGATCTATTTATATACTTTTATCTAAAAGGAGAGCATTGTAGCTGAAAATCCATGTTTCTTCTACCCAAAACAAAATTACAGAATTGAATATTTTAACTCTTTTATTTTGTAATATCATTTGCATAGAAAGCTGAAGGTATTAAATGGTGATGGTAAACAATATTGGTAAATAAAAACAGGCAAACTAAAATAAAACTACAATTTACATTTGAATTTCAATATAATGACAACCTGTAAAACAAAACTATCGTACAATGCAACTGCAATTATACCACAATCAGTTCAATCACTATCTCATAAAGCTTTTTGGATTTACATTATTATAGCGCTTTATAAAAAAATTCTTAGTTTTTTAATAATTTAACGTACGCGCATATTCAAATAAAATTTAGTTATGTACTCACAAAATTGTCATAATAAAATTATTCCACGAAAAGTAGTACAAACGCTATTTTTCTATAGCTATTTCTCGTCCTCCATAAATTTCACATGAGTTTTTAAGAAATAATAACAATAATTCCATGAAAGTTTTGTAAATGGAAATAAATTAAATGCGGTTAAAATGCTATATAACATTTCTTACATTACATATTCCACTTATGTTACATATTATACTTACTTCCGAATCTTTGATATTTCTTAATTAAATTTTCTAAGAACGAAAAAGTAAGAGAAAATCTAGCATTAAAGTAGGATTTTAAATGCCTGTCCATAAGATTGCAAAGAAATTCAAAGTTTACGGAAGATTCTATTGTTAATGAACATTGTTAATCTAGTTTAAAACACCGAGACATGTGCGAGTAGGAATCACACGCTGATGGCTCCGTACCGTATTACCTTTACAAAAATTTCCTTACAATGCGTTAATTTAACATTACTACTCGATTATGGAAATTCATGAGTTTGTGATGTAATAAATCGATATAGATTTATTAATTAATGATTTTCGGTCATTGTCCTTTTATGTTCTATATGACTTCCTCTCCTACTTATAAAATTCCAAGGTTTTAAGTCTACCTGTAGTACCCTCTAGGTTTTATTACGCGAGTTTCCATAATTAGAAATTCCAATAGGAGAGTATAAGGTGTAATTAAACCTTTTGACAACCAGGTCTACTTCACTGGAACCACAATCATCTTTGTTCGTTTATTTATTTTTTCAGACAGAAATTAAGATAATAAAATTAAGTATCATAATCATTATAATATAATTTTTTCTTTATATTTTACAGAGATAATCAATGTTAATGAATATAGTCGTCAAAAATCAGTGGTTCTTTTTATTTTGATAATATTCTCTATTTACATTTGTCTCTAGCGTATCCGGCCGGTAATTCTTGTATAACTTTTTTTTCTGTAGAGGCAGGATTCAAAAAGGTTTGAAAGTTAATGAAATAAAAATAGCATGAATTATCCACCCATTAATATCAAAATATTATATTTTCTAAAAATGAATATCGTGTCACATTCTAGATAAATTACAAGATGATGACTGCGCTTATTGCCAAATAAAACATTGCAAATTTTTTGTATACGGAAATACAATTTGAAACAATATTAATTTATTTAACAAACGGTAGATTCATAAGCATTAGAAGTAATTAATTACTCCTTATTAAATTGATTTAAGGAAATTAATAAAACTGAGACTTAGAGAAAAATATCTAACAGAAAAAAACTGTTCTAAGTTGTCAGCTTTAAATTTCGTTCTAAAAAGATAGGGTATTTTATTCTGCATAGGATAAAATTTTAAATGGTATTTCTTTTAAGGAATCACATTATGCAAATAATTTACAATCGATCAGAAATGTTGAAAAATTTTAAAGCTAAATTAGTTCCTATTTTAAATAATTAATGGAATTTTAACTTCTTGCTGTTGTTCTACTAGCAATGAAACAGAATAATGGTCAGTTAATTACATTTCAGTTATTTCCACTTTTTTTTTAAGATTCTAAAATCACACGTAAGATATCATGCAGCTCCGATAAATATATACAGTGTGACTTCAGAAATCCAGAAAAAAAGTCATCTTTCCTTCCACTCCTTTTACTCTTTCAAAATACGGGAGCAAAAAAATAGCAAATGTTTATGAATTCATTGCATTTTCAAAAATCCGGCTTAGTTTTGGTTCGGACGATGCCGAATTTCCGAGGTTATACTGTAATTGACTTCTTTTAAACGTTTTAATCATACGTTTCACAATGTAGCTGAAAATAATTTTGGAACATTTCTAAGGAAATTCTGAATCTGGACGGTAAAATATAATTAACAAATCTGTGTATTTTTATTTTCTAAAATTTGTGCCAATTGTTTTCATTTGAACGGTATTTGAAAATGGTATTTAAAGTATAACATTCTTGGTGATAGTAGGTAGAAACATGCTCAATATTACTGTGTATTTCTATGTCTATCTGTGTTAACATATATTTCACGCATATGTTTGAAATTTTTGCTCATGAAGTTGACAAAAACTTTCGACAAAGCTTTACATTTTTAATTCTTTATTTAAACATATTTTGTTAATAGATGTGTCGTAGAATGTTTAAGTGCAGATGTAAAATTGTGTTGAAAGCATTTTATGCTTAATATGTGTTTACAATATCGTTACATTTTTATCATTTATTATTTAAATCATCATTGGAGGTTTTGTAATGTAAGTTAATAAAATTACTGTTTTGAAACTTTTTAAAGTAACTTCAGTGTTTCAAATTTATTTCACCGAGCATTCACAAAAACAGCTGTCTAATTTTCGTAACATGAAAAAAAATTAACACCAATTTCGTCTTTTGGAGATATTTCTTAAAAACTTTACAATAGATTGAATATTTTAACAAATCTACGTTGGCTATTTAAGATTCTTTTCGTTTAGTAACTAAAATAAACAATATGCACAGAGATCATTGCTAGTTCGAATGACCCAAATTAAAATTTATTTGCAAGAAATGAGTCTTATTAAAGAATTTAAAAAAAGTATTGAACACTAAAAACAATATTTAGCATACATATTATTCTATTATTCTGAAAAGCAAAGAGTAGAAAATCATTATTAACACGTTCATTACGCGTGGAGTATCCGTACTATGCAAGATGCCCAATACATGAGGCCCGAATGTAGTGCTCAGTACTACCACGTTTTTCCCGCCTGTTCACATTTATTCGGCTCCCCCATGACGTAGCAACTCACCGATGGGCTCTTTAAATTCGGTATTGAACAAGCTTCGGTATTGAACAACGTGACTTCGCGCAGATCGTTAGCTATTTTTGTTCCTTTAAAATGAAAGTTTATTTGATTTAGTTTAATAAAAGTTATCCAATAAAAAAATACAGAAAAAAAAAAAGAATTACGCAAAGTTGTAACAAGAACTTGAATAATTTTAAGCACAATAAAAGTGTTAGCTTAGCAAAAATTTTTAATAAACTCATTAATTTGTACGTTTAATGACTTTCTGAGATGAAGAAATTTCTTAGCTTCGAATTTCGCAATGAAATCTGAATCTGGAAAATTGAGCTGTATTAAGCGCACATCTCGTGTGTGCTTTTCTATATAGCGAAAAGCTATGTCTTAGAACCTGTACACCACCAGAATGCAAATCACTATCTGAACACTATCTGGCTCAACAATTTCTTCACTATCAAAGTTATTCTTAGGTTTGGAATAGGGGATTTATTCTCTTTATTTTGTCTGTGAATTAATGGATCTCACCTTTTTAATATTAATTTCGAAACTTTTTTGCTTCCTTCATAATTCTATTAATTTCGGAATTTGAGATCATGATAAATTTTGATAACCCAAACAGGTAGCGGTGCCAGTTAATGCAAATTATCGCGTTCTAATGTATCTACTCTGGCCACTAGGGCTGGACGATATTAGAAATTTAATATCTCAATATATCAACGAGTTAATATCAATATTGGTGATATATCGCGATAACTACCTTAAACTGTGTAAAATAGAAATATTTTTAATTTCGAAAAAAAAAATGGTACAGTAGTAGCAATTTAAGTACCAACAGATGTAGAAAGCAACGAATCAATGTTTTATAGCAATATATGTTCACGCAGCATCTTTAAAATATGTATATATATCTATGCAAAATAGAAACATTTTAGAAAAAGAAGCCAATGTTTGATATCTGTTTGCACTTATACCATTTGTTGCATAGTATTTTTCTTTAAAAATAGTGTTTTCTTTTCTTCCTACTTTATGGATTATTTATTAATAACATTTTAACTATGTTGGCCTTTGCGCCTTTTAAGCAAATAATTTGATTTTCATTTGAAATAGTGTATGCAAGGCGAATGTCTCTCTCGGGAAAAATTTCCATCCATTAATATAGATTCTATCGATGCTGTATTTAATTATGAGTCTGTGTTTGCCCCATGTCGGTGGCTCAACGGAAAAATATTCCATCTTGTGCTGCGTTTGTAGCCTTGCCACCCTGTAATAGTGAAAAGTTCCAGGCTGGGTATCGTTTCATGTGGCTTAGTCGGTAGAACGTCAGTGCGCTATACTGACGGCCCGAGTTCGAGTCCCGGCATGGAATCTTTTTCACTAGGTTGGCCTTTGCGCCTTTTAAGCAAATAATTTGATTTTCATTTGAAATATTGTATGTAAGGCGAATGTCTCTCTCTGGAAAAATGTCCAAACATTAATATACATTCTATCGATGCTGGATTTAATTATGAGTCTGAGTTTGCCCCATGTCGGTGGTTCACGGAAAAACCTTCCATCTTGTGCTGCGTTTGTAGCCTTGCCAACCTGTAATAGTGAAAAGTTCCAGGCTGGGTATCGTTCCATGTGGTTTAGTCGGTAGAACGTCAGTGCGCTATACTGATGGCCCGGTTTCGAGTCCCGGCATGGAATCTTTTTCACTATGTTGGCCTTTGCGCCTTTTAAGCAAATAATTTGATTTTCATTTGAAATACTGTATGCAAGGCGAATGTCTCTCTCTGGAAAATTTTCCAAACATTACTATTTAATTACTTCGCGTATAACTGAGAATACCGTATTTACTCATGTATAACGCGCACTTTTCTTTCAAAAATTTAGGGCAAAAATCGCGTGTGCGCGTTATACATGGAATAATTTTTTACTGCTGTATGTAATTACACGATATACATATGAATCAAACAAGTAAACAAAGAAGAAATTAAAACTGGAAAAACCTTACTTAATCGATGCATTGCTGCATCTGTATTTCACTCCTTGAACTTTTTTTATAACAGCGCTAGTAACATTATTTAAACGCTAATTAGCAATTCTCATTGCCACTACTGCTGTTATCCCCGTCATGACTGGCACAGTCAATATCCTCGTAAATTACATCGTCTTCAGTTTCATCCGTCTGATCGGAAATTCCTGTCACTTTGAAGCTGTTTATTATCATCTCGGTTGAGATGGGTTTTCAAGCGTCACATACAGTTGAGAGAGACGCATGCTTCTTTCTGTGACTTGGAGTGAAGTTGTAATCTGTTGTTGTCATTCACCTATTGTAGGCATGCTGAAATGCAACCTTAAATGCTCAGTTGATGACAACATCTAAGGGTTGAAGCACTTTCGTCATCCCACTTGGTATCAGAACCAAATCACTTCAGCGACGAATTTTCACTTTTACTCCTAGCGCCATGTGTCACGGAAGATTTCCAGGATCAGCATCGATGGCGGACATAAAACACCAAGCCGACCTTCTCACAAAACGTTAATGCAATCTTTCATGAGCTCATCCGTCATCCACCCTTTTTTCTGTGCTCTTACAATTATACGGACTGGAAAAGACTCTTTTGGATAGTTTTACGTTTAAAAATCACATATGGTGTCAACTTGCAGCCGTCAGTTGTAATGGCCAGCATAACGGACATCGTTGCTTGTCTGCTCCTGTTGTGCGCACTTGAGCACTTCTTTCTCCAACGTGATGAACGTTTGTGGCTACCGGCATATCAAACCACAATGGAGTTTGATCTGCAATCCCGATTTGCGACATCTGATATCCTTTTTGTTTTCGTAGCCTTATAACATACTGGAAGAACTTGGAACCCTGTTTTTATGTATTCTTCCGCCAGCTTCAGCGATAGCGTTGTTGTTCCGGTGGTAAAGACACTGTTACAGATCATAAACCATCGCACCTAGCTATGACTCCCTTTGCAATCTTCTTTTGAAATTCATTTTCCTAGCTATTTTACAGGCCTTGAATAGTAACATTTCCATCGAGACTGAGTATCTCGAAAGCCGCAAATCCGTTACGTGAGTTAAAAGCTGCTGCTCAACTTGCGGATATTTACACGATTTCTCCCTGAACAGCACGCTTTTTGTAGGTGATTTTTCCAGTTTTTCTTCCATATCCAGCAGCTCTCGCACACTTGACTCTTCCGACTTGAAGGACAATGACCATTTTCATTTGAATACTGAACTACTTTCAACTTAAATGTCGCAGTATAACTACATCGATTCTATATCTTACTCGCACGTTGTCAAAAGACGCTCTCAAGTATTTCGTTAAGTGAATGACGTCACCACAGCATGATATGTCACTAACTGCTATCCCCTACACTTCCTCGCACACTCCTTCCGTACCCGAAGTCTAAAAGTAGATTTTCGCCTTCTTTCACGGCCTGACGTAACATTTTTTTTCGGCTTTCTGTACTAAAATTCATATGGTCATTCATTCACTTGTATGTCAAATTTATGGTGCGCGCTTTATACGAGATAAAAAATCGTCATTTTTTCTTGTAAAGTTCGGGGTGCGCGTTATACACGCGTGCGCGGTATACACGAATAAATACGGTATTATAAAAAAACAAATGAAAATAAAATATTCTCAAATTTAGGGCAGTGACGATTTTAATATAATTAAAATAAGTAAAAGTAGGAGAAACACTAAAATTAACTTAATGCCACATGTCATGCTAATATACTTGTAATTAAGTAGGTTTCAATGGATGATAGATGCAGCAGACATGTTTTTCAATCTTTCTCTAAGGAATGAATGGATTCTTAATCGAAAATATTCACTGTATTTATATCTCCTTACCTATTTTCTACACGAAAACGACATCGAAAGCTCTTTAAAAATATATAAGTATTCAAATCACATTTCGGAATAATTTTATACTAATCTTTTTATATATATTATTCATTTTAAGCTAAAATATCAAGACAGGATATATGCTAAATTCATGCGAGAAAACTTCGCTCTAATGAAAATACAACAAACTACTCAGAAGAAAGAATATCAATACACAATATAAATAAGCATTGTATTCAGTAGCATATAGACGTTACAGTTCGAGAAGCTCTTTTTAAAAGCAACGAATCATCACAGTGAACGAGTGCTTTGTTCTTGACTTTTCCCCCAACGAGAAACAAAAAGCAAAGTTTACCATTAGCGGACTCTGATTGGTCACTCACAAACCGAGCATCCCAGCTGGTGCACTAAAGACTCAATGATAACCAACTATATTCTGTATCAACTGGAACTCAGCAATAATTAGAGCTCGTATGATTATTCATGACACATCAATAACTGTAGTTATATAAATAGGTGCGGACCAATCACAACGGCGAGAGAGAGAAGTACAATAAGTGTTAATCAGTATTGCGCAGACAGGCAGTGGAATAAATTGGAAGTTTTTAGCGAAGGAATATTGCAATAATTGGGATGTTTCTAGAGATAATCAGCTGAAAGAAAGATAATCGAGGTAGATTTTTCTGTTTTGGAGAGGATGGAGGGTGAAAATATTGTAATGGAATATGGGCTATGTTTTTCGGGGCTGTCGCGGTGTGCGCAAAACATTATTATTTTATTTAGTTTCCAGATATTCTACGCTCTTTTTTCGAGGCTCGTGTTCAAAATTCCAGTGAGCTCAAAACATTGCTATTTTATTGGGATATATCAATAGCGTCAAGGTTTAGATATTGTTATTGCGATATTTAAAAAAATATCAATATTTTTGTCAATATATTGATAAATATTCCAGCCCTACTGGCCACCACAGAACTACCAATAACACATTCTAATACACTAATTTAAATTGTGCAATTACACCCTAATATTTATGAATATAAAGTATCCTGCATTTCCTTGAATTTAACATGAAGTTCAGTGATCAATTTAGAATAAAGAAAGCATATCACAACAACGCTGTCTGGAAGGTATTTGCTACATGGCTCTATCTCAAGAAAGATGTGCCATGTGATCCAAAACATATACTGAAAATGATTATATTTATTCAATTCCTACTATTAGTTAACAATCTCCCTATATATATCTTGTTCAAATTTTCAGTCGTTAATAAAATACTTATTATTCATCCACTCATGTTCAAATACATTTTTTTTAACTTGTAGTGGATGACACTTGATGTTAATACAGTTTTTTCAAATATTAATTCATTAATTAAATTAAATTTAATTAATTAATTTTAGTTTTATATGGCAGGAAAAATGGCGGCCGTTGGCTATTGAACAGCATTTAATGCATTTCCATACCTATAAGGGATGTTACCATAGGGGGGACCATGTTCTGTCGCCAAATACCTTGAAGTTTATTGCCAAATTCCCATAGACTTCCATTGTAAACCAATAGGGTTTACTTGCTTATAGAAAATCAACAAATTGAGATATTTTAATGCAACAAAAACTAATATTAGCTTAAGGTATTATATTAAAGTTTTCTTCGATGACCTAAGTAGGAATTGACTTTAATTTTTTTGTATATTACTTGTTTTAAGATGTTCTTTATAAAAGTTTTACACTATAATGTATGACTTCAATATATATTTTTACAATATATATTTTTCTGAGAACAATTTTATTTCAGGTCGGAACTTAATTACCTGGAATAACTTCGGAATCCTAACAATATTTCAGACATTTAAAAAAAAATGTACCGTCAGATCCAGTTAATACGCCATTCCGCTTACTACACGGGCTTTCATCGGTCCCTTGAACATCATCTTTATATTGAAGCAAAAATTTCATGTTATAAGTGGTTGTTTGGCGATTCCACTAAATACGCGACAGAGTTTCATCCCATTGAGGCAAAGAATTTCGCTTAAGAAGCGAATTCATAGACAAAGAAGCTAATTATTTCAGTCTTTTAAGTGTTGGCAAATTAGCGGATTTTTTTTTTTTATTCAGATAAGAATTACTGTTTCCAAATAGTCTTATTTATGTCTAATTCGTCTTATTTATGGCAGGCTTAATTAAGGTGAATGTTATTAATAGGAAATAGCGGTAGATATTTGATTAAAATACTTCACTAAATTAGCAGCACATCAACTCTTCTTTGATTCCGCGTCCGAACATTCTTTGTATATCGCTTCCTGTACGTTTTTACTGCAGTAGAGAGACTAATTTTTATCGCCTTTTGTTACTTTCTCTTCTTTCTTTGCGTGATGTATGCTGTCGATTTGTTCCCATCCCGGACAATGTAGTAAATAAAGCATCCTTAGTACTGTACGCTTTTAACCCATTAAGGACCGCACCTTCTTACACTTGATACAAAATAAATAAAATGTTATTTTATACATATTAGCGACTAATTAGGAGAAAAAAGGTTATTACAATTATTATTATTATTTTTTTTTTTTTTTACTTTTTTAAGAGATATGATACCGCTCACCCGCAAGAGAAATCACACATCTCGACAAATGTAAATTTCACAGGACAGGCAAAAGAAAATTTTAATAAAACACTCATACTACAATATATATTAAAACGCACACATGTGTTTTAATATATATTGTAGTATGAGTGTTTTATTATAATTATCGTAGATCGATGTAATAGTAAAATCTATTCATCGTTGTCCGGTCATCCAAGACTGTCGTATAGATGGCTGGTGACTTCCCCAACATGGTTTATTAGAGAGAAATTGCAGACCCAGGCATCGGCCGGAGTAGATCATTGGTTAGAGCGGCAGTCTTGTATACTGTGGTCCCGGGTTCGATTCCTGGCTCTGGCTAATTTTTCACTCCAGTTGGGTTTATTGTATTTATTGTTTGTATCTCTGTACAATATTTATATACACCTTTAAAAGGAAATTTCTCTGATTTTACTGTAACATGAAATTATAGCACTTAGCTTTGCATGCAAGCGTAAAAACGTGAATAAAAGCTTAAAAACCTTAAGAATTAAAACATATGATGACGTTTGGAGGGTTGGATAATTTTACCTCCCCACACAATCCACCCCTCTTTTGTGGTCACGAATGGACATATAGCATAATAAAGTGATTTTCCGTGTAACTACACTTATGAAACTCTTTGTGTAGCAAGTATTACAGACCTATTAGTGGAATAAAACTGAAAATGAATTTTTGCGAAATGTGTTACTTTTCTTGAGGGTGAGCGATATGTTGTGAAAACGCAACGTCAGTGCAAATAAAATACATTTTTGCGATATGAAAATCTTTGAAGCATTTACTATGAAGCGGAACATTACATTTAGTACACATAGATATAGTTTACACTATAGCTACACTATCTGAATTACTGAATTTTATTTCATTATTTAGAGTGCATCTATGAACATAATCCGAAATTTATCAATAATTTTTATAAGAACATTTCATACTATTTCATTCATATTTCTAATTTTTTTACAACTCAAATAAATTAACATTTTTTTTTTTTTTTTTTTTTTTTTTTTTTAATAAAAGTTATATGTACAATATGTGATAATAAACTTGTTGGAAAAAAGATTCACAATAATAAAAAAAAATCACAAACATAATGTTGTGAAAACGCAACGTCAGTTTTTAATGGGTTGAAAACATTTGAAGAGGATAGGAAACGTTCTTACATTTTCAATTCTATTTCTTCGTTATATTTTGCTAGTGCAAGACTGATTCTGTTTTATTCGTGGTCAATGAGTTACTTGCACCACGAGTTTCATGTAATTAAATTTTCTCTGATTGTGTTGTCGAGTTTTATCCCATTTTTTGTTAATACGGAGAATAGTCATAGAGATAAATCGAAGGCAATATATCTGTGCTACAGATTCAAAATGAATATAGCGATTACAAACGGTTATAATGCTCTAATCAATAAAAATGTATCGATAAAAATTTACATAAAATGTAGAAGAAAGTTGAAAATTTCGTTAATTGTGGCGCAAGATGAATGAATCGGAAGACCGCGCATGCTCGCAACCGTCTAAAATCCGGTTTATTATGGCCGTATTATAAGTGGAAATGGCGGATCCTGCACAAAAGGCATTCATTATGCGTGTTAGAATTTTTCAATGCAGACAAGGCAGCGGTACACTGAAGCACCTCCAAAAAACCCACATTGGTGACTCAACAAAAGCTTCAGAATGTATGGCGTGAAATGGACTACCGCTTAGAAAGATGTTGCCCGTAGAACATTTATAAAGTATGTAAAACAAATTTTGATCTTCCTTTTACATTCTGTGTAATTCTTATCCATAAATTATTTTTGATTAAATAGTTACAGCCCTTTGTAATCGATTTATTCATTTTGAATCACCTTGTACAGAAATAGAACTCTGAAGGCCATGGTAAATAAAACAGCATTCGGAAAATTAATAAATATTTATGGATTAATGTTACGTATCCAGACTCAATCGAGGAAATTTCAACTGTTTATTTGTCCAAGGGAAGGAAGGTACAGTCGTGGGAAAAAAAGTAAACAACCCCTACTAACTCCTCAACAAATTATCGTAGACGAAAGTTACTGGTACCGAACGACTGGAAATAAAGTCTACTTTTAAATAATGTATATAAAATTTGCTTAGGGGGCCAACTACATATTAAAACGAATCCTTTTTTTTTTCAATAGCAATACCCAATTTTAACGAGATATTTCAAATCTTCGGATCAAACTATGCCCAAACACAAAATTTCAAATTATTTGAATGATTAGTTTTTGAATTATAAACATTCAGAATTTAGTGCTTCTAATGTTAAATTACATTTTCATACTGTTATTTATATCTCCTAAAATTATGCTCCTAATGTGCTAATATTTTGTGTAGCAATAATACTAATATACCCAAACATAAATATGCTGAATTTGCAATTTTTATAATTTTATTATATGAATTATGAATTATGAAATTAATATTCGAAAACATTATGAATTGCAACCTACAGTTTTTTTTGATGGATTTAGATTTATTAAGTCCTGCTTTATGTATAGCCAGAATTTCACATTTTTCTTCCAAGTAGTTTTCAAATTATGCTTAAAAAACCGCAAAATTATGTTTTAAGGGGCCGTCTGTGATAGAAGTGACTAGATATTATGAAACTTCTTCTGCTGTCGTGTAATCTAGCAGGTTTCATTGACTGCTTGAGTGGTGTTTAAGGTGCGTTGATCAAGAAGGGGGGCTGTCTGGGTTAACAATCGAGTACGGAACTTCAATTTGGATACAGCTCTTAAATTACGCTCGTTTTAAAATAATTAATTTCTTCGAAACTTATGGTACGAATTGCGTAAAAAAAAATTGTTTTCAGGCTAAGGGTGTAGAGTTCATTTATGCTGTCAGAATTGGGTACTGCTATTGAAAAAAACAAAGTTAAGTTTCGTTTTAATAAGTAGATGGCCCCTAAGAAAATTTTATATACATAATTTAAAAGTAAACTTTATTTCCAATCTTTCAGTACCAGTAACTTTCTCCTACGATAATTTGTTGAGGAGTTAGTAGGGGGGGTTTACTTTTTTTTCCCACGACTGTACAAATCAAAACATACGATGATTGTACGAGTATAAAGGATGATTATATTTATTGTTAGTGAGATTTTTAATGTATGTTTTGTTGCCATTATGTTTCGTAATTCACATTATATGCTATAAAAGGACTGGAATGCGTGAAGATTAAACAAATGCGACTTCGGTTGTATATTGATTTTATGTTTTCTATGTTTTGTTTACTTTTTGAAATGGTAATACTATTAAGGACTGATTATAAGGGTATTCAATATCAAAAGTACTAAATATGATTTTAATAACTGTACTGTGCTGCGAAGATTTCATAGTTTTTGGTTTGTGTTAAAAAAAAATAGGCTAGCTAGAAAATTATTTTTGTAGCTTTGTTGTAGGTTGTAACGAATTAATCGACAATAAAGCCCATATTCGACTTATTAAGCCTAGTCTGTCTTATAAAAACCAAACATTAGTTAAACTTGTATACAATTAAATTTTATTGTAAATATACGTAAAATACAGAATTAAAAAATATAAACATATAAATGAAAGCTTTAAATTTCATTTATACGATTAAATTTATAAATAAGTTCATTTTATGCAGCATTATGCAACTCACGTTTAATTTGCGATCTCGCTTAAAACGAGACTTTTGTCTAGTCTCTTTAAATGCGTCCTAACCCTTTCAGGGGCAAGTAATTGTGTTTCTGTAATGTTGAATTCACACCGGAATTTTCGAAAAATTTTGTTTCAAAATAAAGAAGAGCAATTTTTCATCTTTTTTTCCACAAAATTAATGAAAGTAAAATTTTATTAAAGGTTTCTGGTACAAATATTGATTAAAATTAGGTGGGATAAAATATATCCCACCGCCCCTCAAGGGGTTAACCGGGTTCAAGTGTATTTCTATTGATATATTAGAAAATATATCGTATAAAAACTGATTTATATTTGCGAGTGTTTCGAGTAAAAAAAAAAAAAAAAAAAAAAAAAAAAAAAAAAAAAAAAAAAAAAAAACCAATCATTTTTAATGCACGTAAAGTACTTGTCTAAGGATGAAAAATATTTTTTGTGGGTTCCGTCTGGCCTCTTTACGTCTTCTGTTATAGAAGCAAAAAATCAAATTTTGTGTTAGTCACTTAAATTTTATTGCCAGTCTCGGAGAACAAAACAGCACATCTCTTCTATTCTTTTATTGAATCAAAGCGAAGATTTTAAAGAATGTTAAGAATAGAATTTGATAAAGTGAATTCGGATTGTAATTTTTTCTATAAGAAGCGTAAAAATTTAGGTCATTCCTCGTCTTCTAAAAATTCTTTATGCGCCATTTGAAATAGAATGTGTTTTTTTTCTCTTAAATTAGAATATTTCTTTTCTTTCTCCTTTTCTTTCATTTCCTTTTGTTATATAAAATTAGTTATTTTACTTTTAAAAATTTCAATCCCATTGTGTCTATTTCAATCCTTTTTTATATGGTTCTTACACTGTTTTATAAAAACAGCTGTTTTATAATATTTTTCCTTTAAATTTTTATTTATGCAATCAAACTACCTTATCTAGCATTACACATCTACCGCTATGATCTTTGATAAATAAAGATAAAAAATCACAATTTATTTTTACAATTAACTGATTACAAACAAATTGATATTAATGAACTGTGAGTTCATTTGTATAGTCCTGAGAAAACAAGATTGATCAACTCCAAGAGTAACTCTGCCGTAAATTTACGTATGAAAAAAAGTGACTATCGATCGATTAGTAACAACGATTTTTAATTAATGCTATACTCTTATTATGCTTAAGAGGTCGTATACACATAGATATTGTACCAAAATTGAAAATATTCAACATTAAAACAAAATTTGGACTTTTTTTTTTCAATTCTCCGGTAAATTTTCCTTTAGTATATGAAAAGGCAAGTTATTTGGTAGTTTGGAAGTAGTGTAGATTTAGAGTTTGGATCTCCCAAAGTTAAATTCCTTTTTAATCGGTGCAAAAGATATTGCAATGCAAGGTTTTCTATTCATAACTCATGAGTAGTTCACCGGAACGAGATATAATTTTGGATTTATATGTTTAAACCTCCGGAACTCGACGTCTATTGAAAATTTTACAGGTTAAAATTCATATATTTTAAAAATAATTTTGAAATTATATACCATGAAAATTTTAAACACAAATCGATTTCCAGAAACTTCAATTATGAAAACCATAATTACAGCTCATTCGACCAAGTAGGTTTTAAGTCTTGTTTAAAAACAATCCACATTTCAATCTCTTTCGCAAAAAATAAAAAGGAATTTAGCATTTGAAGTTTCAAATTTTAAACCTGTTAACATGAGCTGGTGAATCCAATCAATTCATAAAAATTAGGTATTTGTATTGAAAATTTTCAAGTTTGTTACAATTTCCATATGTAGGCGACCCTCTAAGGCAAATTTAAATATTTATTAGTATACGCTATTGCTAATTGATTGGTATCAATTATATTTTTATACCATATGACTAGCGGACTTCGACCGCTTCGTTGGTCAGTTTCTCTAAAAGAACTTTGAATAAAACGAAATATATCTAGCAAAAATGAAATGTGTTTACCTATTTTTTTTTTGTATGTTTGTTGTCTTGAATTTCACGCTTCTACCTAAAATGGCTGCTGAGGTATGCCAAATGTTCTGAAATTTTCGAACCCCCCCCCCCCCCCCCCCAGGGTGAGGAATTTGTGAAATCGCTAAAACATGTTTTCAATTATTTTTAGTAGACTTATTTTCTTTAATTTCACGCTTCTATCTAAAACGGCAGCTGAGATATGGCCAAATGTTCTAAAAGTTTCAACCCCTTTTTGGGGGAGAGGGGATTTTCAAAAATCCGCCCTTTGTTCCTTTTCTCCCCAATTTTCAAGCTTTTAGGTTCAGTAGTTTGGGCTGGCCTTTTATACATGGAGATAAAGATTAAAAACGATCTCAAACGATTTTTCCCCATAGGCCGTAATGTAATAGAATTCTTTTGAGTGACCCTGTAATCCCCCACTTCCACCCACCGCGACCAAACTGACGTACTAATAGCAGGAGACCAAAGGCTATCTAACCATTACAACCGCGTGTAGGTGGCAATAGGTGTTAATGGAGAAATGTCTGTTTTTACCCACAGACAATGGACTTATACATGGGTCAATATCTGAAAACTGGACAACTTCACTCCAGAATTTTTATTTTGTTCAGTTAATGTACCAACTTCCAAATACAATTATATAATACTAGCAAACCGGCTTTGCTCGCGTAATAGTTGAAATATGCCAAATGATATTTGCATATTTTTTATTAGAAGAACACTTTTTGGAATAATTCAAAAATTACAAATTAAGCCACAGTTTGACTAAACTACATTATAAAAGTGCAATAGACAGAAATGAGATTTTAATTAATAAGAAGAAGTAAAACTGATTCCAAATAAATGATAATTTAGAAAGTATTTTGAGACATTTATGCTCATTTCATACGCTCATTTCAGTATTCATTTAAAGTTTTGAATTTTTTAGAAACCATCTTAACACATTTACATCTTAAAATTAACCATCATGTCAAATTCCAAGCTTCTTGTCTAACAGTCTACCACCTCTCTAGTATTAGTGGCACGAACATAAAATGCCGAAACAGAGTTGAAATAGAGTGTGTCGAAAAATGTTGAAACAGAGACTGTCACCATTAATTTGCCAACATTAACCTTGAAATCGGTTGGTATTTCCTATTATTCTATAGAAAACGGAATTTAGATGTTTTTAAAGGCTTTCTTGTTTTTCCTGCCAACCAGGTGGTAGTGACACCGACATAGAGTATAGTCCATATAGGATCAAGGACTATCACTCTTGATCAATAACTTCAGTAATCAGTTTATAATTTACTGAGATTCCATAGAAATCGAAATTTAGGACTCTTATAGAATGCTTTTCGCCCCTTCCCTTTGCTTCACCCCTTTTTAATTTCGAATCTATTTTCAAATATTCGTAGAGGACATTTAAATTTTATAAATAACTACCGTAGTATATTTAAAGTTTCTAGCCTCAGTACCGCAGAAATCGCAATTTAGAAAGTTTTTTGCTCCTGCAACCTTCGACATAAAATATAGCTTATGTTTGAGCAGGTTCTATCACCATCAATTTGCAACCATTATGCTTGAAATCGGTTTTGTATTTCAGACTATTGCATAAAAATGGTAATTTAGAACGGTTATAGAACGCTTTTCGCTCACTTCATCCTTTTAAATTTGGAATTTTCTTTTGACAATTCTTAGAAAACATTTGTATCTTAAAATAATTACCATTCCAAATTTAAAATGTTAGACCCCCTCAGTAACACAAAAACGCAATTTAAAACTTTTTGCTCCTGTAACGCCCAGGTGGTAGTGACAACAACGTAAAATAAAGGCTATCTTGGAGCGGGGACTGTCACCATCAATTTGAAGCCAAATCGGTTTATATTTCCTGAGATTGCGTAGAAATCGCTATTTAGAACATTTTTAGAACGCTTTTCGTTCATTTTCACTCGTTTCAAATTTCAAATTTTTAAAGAACTCTTCTCAGAGAGTATTTACATCTCATAAGTTATTACCATGGCAAATTTCAAGTTGCTAGCCCCTTCAATATCACAAAAATTACAATTTAGAACGTTTATCAAAATGCAACCGCAAGGTGGTAATGACGCTGACATGACATATATTGGATGTCATTGGATGATCCTATATTGGAGCAAGGGCTGTCATCATCAATTTCCAACCATTATTTTTGAAATCGATAGGGTACTTCCTGAGATTGCGTAGAAATCGCAATTTAGAACGTTTTTTAGAACATTTTTCGTTCATTTTCACCCCTTTTAAATTTCGAATTATTTAGGAAATGTTCTTAGAGATCATTTATATCTTATAAGTAACTACCATGCCTAGTTTCAAGTTGCTAGCCCCTGCAGTATTACAAAAAACACAATTTAAATCGTTTTTTGCTCCTTCACCTTCACCCCATTTGGGGTAGTGGCACCGACATGAAATACAGCCTATGTTGGAGCGACGGCTATCACCATCATTTTCATACCATTTTTTTTTTTAAATCGGTTCTGTAATTCCTGAGATTGCGTAGAAATCGTAATTTAGAAAGTTTTTTAGAACGCTTTTCGCTCATTTTCCCACCTTTTAAATTTCGATTTTTTAGGAAATATTCTTAGAGATCATTTGTATCTTATAAATAACTGCCCTGCCTAATTTCAGGATTCTAGGCCCTTCAGTAACACAAAAATCGCAATTTAGAACGTTTTTTGTTTCTGCAACCCCTAGGTGGTAGTGGCACTGACATGAAATAGAGCCTATGTTGGAGCAAGAGCTGTCATCATCAATTTCCAGCCATTAATTTCTAAATAGTTTGGGTACTTTCTGAGATTACGTAGAAATCGGAATTTAGAATGTTTTTTAGAACTCTTTTCGCGAATTTTCTCCCTGTTTAAATTTCGAATTTTTTAAGAAATGGTCTTAGATATAATTTATACCTAATCAGTAACTACCATTCCAAATTCCATGTATCTGGGCCCTTCAGTAACACAAAAATTTCAATTTCGAACGTCTTGTTGCTCCTGCACCCCCTGTAAGGGTAGTGGCACCGACATAAAATGTAGCCTATATTGGATCAAAGGTTGTCACCATCATTTTGACACCATTATTTTTTAAATCGGTTTGTTACTTCTTGAGATTGCGTAAAAATCGCCATTTAGAACGATTTTTTGAACACTTTTTGCGCATTTTCACCCCTTTTAAATTTCGATTTTTTAAGAAATGTTCTTGGATATCATTTATACCTAATAAGTAACTGCCATGCCAAATTCCATATATCTGGACCCTTCAGTAACACAAAAATCGCAATTTCGAACGTTTTTTGCTCCTGCACCCCCTTTAGAGGTAGTGGCACCGACATAAAATGTAGCCTAAGTTAGAGCAAGGGTTGTCACCATCATTTTGACACCATTATTTTTGAAATCGGTTTGTTACTTCTTGAGATTGCGTAAAAATCACCATTTAGAACGTTTTTTTGAACACTTTTTGCGCATTTTCACCCCTTTTAAATTTCGAATTTTTTAAGAAATGTTCTTAGAAATGTTCATGTGTTAAGAAATGTTCATTTATACCTAATAAGTAACTGCCATGCCAAATTCCATATATCTGGACCCTTCAGTAACACAAAAATCGCAATTTCGAACGTTTTTTGCTCCTGCACCCCCTTTAGATGTAGTGGCACCGGCATAAAATGTAGCCTATGTTGGAGCAAGGGTTGTCACCATCATTTTGACACCATTATTTTTTAACTCGGTTTGGTACTTCCTGAAATTGCGTAAAAATCGTTTTTTAGAACACTCTTCGCGCATTTTCAGCCCTTTTTAATTTTGATTTTTTTAAAGAAATGTCCTTAGAGATCAGTAGTATCTTATAGGTAACAAAATTAAATTTAAATTTAATTAAATTTAGGTAATTAAAAAAATATATACTTTTAGGAAAAATTCAAAAATTACTATTTAAAACGCAGTTTGAATAAACTTCATTATTACACTGCATTAGGCAGAAATGAGACTTAAATTAATAAAAAGAACTAAAACTAAATAAACGATAATTTAGAAAATATTTTGAAACATTTATGCTTAATTAATACGCTCATTTCAGTATTCATTTGATGTTTTAACTTTTTTAGAAACCATCTTCTTACATCTTAAAAGTAACCATCATGTCCAATTCTAAGCTTCTTGTCCAACGGTCTATCATCTCTCTCAACATAAAATGCTATGTTGAAATACGGACTGTCACCATTAATTTGCCAACAGTAATTTTGAAATCGATTTGCTATTTCCTAATATTCCATAGAAGCGAATTTAGAAAGTTTTTAAAGGCCTTTTTTAGAACGTTTGTTGTTCCTGCCAATCCCAGGTGGTAGAGTCTTCGGCACATGTCCTTCCATAATCGGTTTATATTTCCTGAGATTGCATAAAAATCGTAATTTAGGACTTTTTTATAACGCTTTTCGCTCCTCCCTTTCTCTTCAAACCTTTTTAATTCGAATTTCCATTTAACTGTTCTTAGAGGGCATTTATGTATCCTAAGTAACTACCATGCCATATGTAATGTAGCTAGCCTCTTTAGTGTCATAGAAATCGCAATTTAGAATGCTATTTGCTCCTGAAACTTACTGGTGTGGCACCAACATAAAATATAGATTACATTTGAGCAGGTGCTATCACCGCCAATTTGCAACCATTATTTTTTAAATCGGTTTGGTATTTGATAACATTGCATAAAAATTGTAATTTAGAATGCTTTTAGAACGCTTTTCGCTCACTTCAACCTTTTAAATTTGGATTTTCTTTCGACCAGTTCTTAGAATGCATTTGCATCATGTAGGTAATTATCATGCCAAATTTCAAAATGCTAGATCCCTCAGCTGTGCAAAAAATGCAAATTAGAACATGTTTTGCTCTTGCAACCGTCAGATGGTAGTAACAGCAACATAAAATATAGCCTATGTTGCAGCACGGACTGTCACCATCAATTTGCAACAATTACTTTTTAAATCGGTTTGATGTTTCCTGAGATTGTGTAGAAATCACAATTTAGAACAGTTTCAGAACGCTTTTCGCGCATTTTCACCCCTCTTAAATTTCCAATTTTTTCGAAACTGTTCTTAAAGATTATTTAATCTAATAAATATGTACCATGCCTAATTAAAAGTTGCTAGCCCCTATTGATCACAAAAATCGCAATTTAGAACGTTTGTTTCTTCTGCAACCCTCAGGTGGTAGTGACACCGATATAAAAATGTTAGAGCAGAGGCTGTTAGCATAAATTTCCTACCATTTTTTTTGCCAACCCAATCAGTTTGATTCTTCCTGAGTTTGCTCACAAATCGGCTATTAGAACGTTTTTAGAACGGTTTTCGCGCATTTTCACCCGTTTTAAATTTCAAAGTTTTAAAGAAATGTTCTTAGAGATCATTTATATCTAATAAATACATATACCGTGTCAAATTTCATGAATGTAGGTCCTTCCATAACAAAAAACTCGCATTTTTAGAACGTTTTTTGCTACTGCACCCCCTTTGGTGCAGTGGAAACAGACATAAAATACAGCCTATCTTGGATCAAGAGCTGTCACCATCGTTTTAAAAGCATTATGTTTGAAATAGGTTCAGTACTTCCTGATACTGCATAGAAATTGCATAGAAACCGCAATTTAGAACGTTTTTTACAACGCTATACTTCACCCCATTTGGGGTAGTGGCACCGACATGAAATACAGCCTATGTTGGAGCGAGGGCTATCACCATCATTTTCATACCATTATTTTTTAAATCGGTTCTGTAATTCCTGAGATTGCGTAGAAATCTTAATTCAGAAAGTTTTTTAGAACACTTTTCGCTCATTTCACCCCTTTTAAATTTCGGTTTTTTAGGAAATGGTCTTAGAGATTATTGATATCTTATAAGTAACTACCATTCTAAATTTCATGATTCTAGGCCCTTCCATAACACAAAAACTGCAATTTAGAAGATTTTTGCTCCTGCAGCCCCTTTGGGGTGGTGGAAACAGACATAAAATATAGCCTATCTTGAAGCAAGAGCTGTGACTATCATTTTTAAAACATTATATTTGAAATCGTTTCTGTTCTTCCTGAGATTGCATAGAAATCGAAATTTAGAATGTTTTTAGAACGCTTTTCGCGCCTTTTCACACCTTTTAAATTTCGATTTTTTTTGGAAATGTTCTTAGAGATCATTGATATCTTATAAGTAACTACCATTCCAAATTTCATAATTCTAGGCCCTTTCATAACACAAAAACCGCAATTTAGAACGCTTTTTGCTCCTGCAACCCCCAGATGGTAGTGACACAACTATAAGGAGAGCAAGGGCTGTCACCATCAATTTATAACCATTAGTTTTGAAATCGATTTGATACTTCCTAAAATTGCGTAGATATTGCCATTTAGAACGTTTTTTAGAACGCTCTTCGCGCATTATCACCCTTTTTAAATTTCGAATTTTATAAGAAGTGCTCTTAGAAATCATTTATGTCAAATAATTAACTAATATTCCAAATTTCATATTTCTAGGCCCTTCAGTAACACAAATATCGCATTTTTAGAACGTTTTTTGCTCCTGCACCCCCTTTGGGGTAGTGGCACCAACATAAAACATAGCCTATTTTTGAGCAAGGGTTGTCACCATAATTTTGACACCCTTATTTTTTAAATCGCTTTGATATTTCGTGAGATTGCGTAGAAAACAACATTTAGAACGTTTTTAAGAACGCTTTTTGCGGATTTTAACCCCTTTTAAATTTCGAATTTTTTAAGAAGTGTTCTTAGAAATCGTTTATATCTAATAAGTAATTAATATTCCAAATTTCATATTTCTAGACCATTCAGTAACACAAAAATCGTATTTTTAGAACGTTTTTTGCTCCTGCACCCTCTTTTGGCCAGTGGTACGTACATCAGATATAGCCTATGTTCTAAGTTGGACTAACTCCATCATTTTGAAACCATTACTTTTGGAATCGGTTCGGTAGTTCCAGAGCTTACCTCCTACAAATAAACAATTTTTACCTCTTTATAATATTAGTATAGATAGATTAATATTATTAGTATAGATTAGTATAGATGATACATTTTTTGTCATTTGAATGTTGTATGTTTTGAGATCAAGAATCTAGACACACGGCAGTGTGTCAGCCAAGTTCGTCTGGCATACTAGTGTGTTATATTATACGAACCAGTTCGAGCTGTTTTCGCCAAATTTTGACACTCTACTACTGAAAATCTATTTGACCTACGTACTTGTAATACGGAGTACGTAGTAAGGTTCCCCTAAATACCCAGAATCCAAAATTTTTTAAATAAAGCATAATTTATTTCCGAGATAATGACATTTGAAAATGTCTGAAAATCGATAATTTTATCACTGACTGACTCACTCATCAAAAAGATCGTATATATCTACGGCATCTACAAACTTCAAATTTGGTGCGAAGTTCGTTTACACTATAAAGTAAAGAATCGAAAAAAAATGTGAAAATCGATTAATTACCCACTTCAGGGTGTCCATTTTTACTTTAACATTATGTCTACTAGGCGAAATTTTAATTCGCCAAAAAAAAGTGCCAAATGTTGAATCCGGCCCGACGATGCAGCAAAATCACCTGAATATCAGCTATTTTCCTTTAATTTCAGAGGATTAATTTTTTGAACAATACTGCATAAAATTTACTTTTTTATACACATTGTGGAAAAACAAAAACATCTTGAGAAATTACATATGCCGAAATACGCATATATTTCGAGACACCCGTAGTTGAAATTAGTCTAATCCCAGAATTAAAAATGTAAACAAAAGGAGAATCATTCTAATGATTCAAATAAATATTGGTCATGGATGTGTGGCTACCATGGGTCTAGGCAGTCTAGCTGTGGACAACCTTGGAGTGTCTCGGACTCTCAATGTCAGTGTTACAGGTACCCTATAGATTGCCACTAAGTATAAAGGTAGTCTAGCGATTCCCGCTGAGTATAAAGGTACTCTACCGATTGCCGCTGTGTATAAAGCTAGTGGAACGGTAGCCGGCAGCACAGACAATAACCTCATCGAGTTCACGGCTCAAATTCCAGAATTAGTTAAAACTCGATTCGCATATTAAAACTCAATCGATCTTCCAAGTCATATCTTGGTGCAAAACACTTAAAAACCCGATTTTAGCGGTTGACTCATAGGTTTACCATTGTGTTTTGCTGCTTCCAGTCCTCCATCTTTTTTATACTTTTGGGTGTAGGAAAGCACAATGGCAAACCTATGAGTCAACAATAAAATCGGGTTTTCAGGTGTTTTGAACCAAGATATGACTTTGCAAACCGATTGCGTTTTAATATGCAAATCGAGTTTTCACTAATTCTGGAATTTCACCCGTGAACTTGATGAGATGATTGTCTGTGCTGCTGGCTCCCGATCTATAATGCTTGCAGGACTATCAAGTATGATTTCGATGTCGTTCGATACCGAAACGAATTTTTAAACTGTTGGATACGGAGGCTTTTAAGATGCAAATTCTTGCTATGCTCTAGTTTCAGTGGGCGAATTCAAATTTGAATAAATACTGCCTGTTTACTTTGAAGATTATATGCTGTGTGTAAAAAAAAAATGTCAATTGTTAGTATAAAAAAATACTGGCAGACGAATGCTACATTTCACGAACCATTTTGAGTTGTTTTCGCCAATTTTCTAATGAAAATCTATTTGACCTACGAGATTGTACACATCTATACTGTTTTATTGACAGTCCAAACGTTTCAAAAATAAAGAAAGAAATGTTTTGAAATCTTGACTTGTGTAAATATTATTAATATGATTGTTGTTGTTTCAGAAAAGAAACAATAAAAATTTGGAATCAATGTATTTCGTTTCAAAACATACATTTAATATAGCAGTATCAAGTTATATAAAATCCAAGTCTGTGTGTCCCTCACAATTCTGGTTGGACCGCCTCATTGCAATGAATAATTGTTGAAAAATACTAATAGTAGGGTTACCACAATAAAGCCAAATTTTGACGAACTTGTCCAAATATCGCTAAATCCGTCGATAAAAATAAATTGTCATATATGAAGCCAACTTGGCGAAATCCCATTGAAAATCATTATTTTTCCATATTCGAGCTCACCGAAATTTAATTTCAACTCCGCGCATTTAAGGTTTTTTTTTTCAAAATCTATGGGCCAGAATTTATACGAAAATGCATGCCAAATATTTTGTTTTAGGAAATTTAAATTAAATTAAATGTTAAAGGTATATATAAATATTATGCAGACATGCATACAATAAATACAATAATCCGAACTAGAGTGAAAATTAGCCAGAGTCAGAAATTGAACCCGGGACGGCAACGTACCAGGCTGTTGCTCTAACCACTGAGCTACTCCGGCCGATACCTGGGTCTGCAATTTTTCACTAATAAACCATGCTGGGAAAGTCATCAGACGTCTATACGACAGCCTTGGATGACCGGACAACGATGAATAGATTTTACTATTACATCGATCTACGATATATAATAAAACACACAATTATCGAATTAAATGTTGCCTGGTGAATAAACCGCTTTGAAAATCGCTTGTAAACATATTAAAAACGATTAGCTAAAGTGTCTAAGAATATTGTAACTGTACAAAAAATAGTGATACCTAACAAAAACATGACTGTGAAAAAAGGAAGCCAAGTTCTGTAAAAAAAAAAAAAAAAAAAAAAAAAAAAAAAATCTGCCAAGAAAAGAAGTTATATCTAAGTGGGTGCCAAGTTCAAATTGAATTCACTCAAAATTACCTACTGAAGTATTACAGCATAGTTTAAATTGTTTAAAAATTAAAATTATTGATAGCATATTAATAATAAATCTAAAACTTGGCAAGTTTTTGATAAATGCTATGCCTATCATTTTCACGTCTTTATAAAATGATGATGTTAATATTAATAACAATGTCGTTATAAAAAATTTAATATAGTTAATATTATAAACAAATGACTCATGTTAAAGTTGTGATAAACCAATAAACACAAAGATACGCTCCCACTCACCTTTGGTTATCACTCTAACGACCCCACCCCCACCCACAAACCTCAATGCAAACAGACCAAAAGGCCTGACAAAGAGGCATTACTTACTATGTTCTTGGTCATCGCTCTAGAGACTGCACCCCTTTAAGAAGACTCAATACATTGAAATTAAGGCTTCCAAATATGAAATAATAAGTTTTGTAATGCCATTAATAAAATTAAATGACTCGTAAGCAAAAACTTGCCAAGTTCTAGATTTATTATTAATATGCTATCAATAATTTTAATTTTTAAACAATTTAAACTATGCCATAATACTTCAGTAGGTAAGTTTGAGTGAATTCAATTTGAACTTTGCACCACTTAGATATCACTTCTTTTCTTGGCAGATTTTTTTTTCATTTATTTTATTTTATTTTATTTTATTTTATTTTATTTATTTTTTTTTTTTTACGGAACTTGGCTCCCTTTTTTCACAGTCATGTTTTTGTTAGATGTATATTTTATGCGTAGGATAAATTTTTATGGTAGAAAGTGTCTGTTAATAATATAATCATTGTCTAATAATAGGGACTGAGATGATGGGGTCTGAGGTGATGTTTTGTCTTAACAGCTGCATAGCCATTTTCTTCAACCATTTTGCACACATGTAAATTATTAAATATTTCATGTGACATGTGTATGTTACATAAATAAAGTATAATAGCATTTTTTTTATAAATAAAATGTTAAATAAGGGGATATGAATGATGCTATAAAAAATACTCATCCCTATTCAGAACAAAAACTAAATACACTGCTCAAAACAATTAAAGGATATTGCAGTTTTAGGTGGATTTTGTATCTGGTAAACTGTTTAGCTGATTGATACATGGTGGACAGACATAGTAGGTTATATGAGAATAAATTACACATGTTTGGCAGAAAAAAAATGCATTTTATTGCGCATTTGTGTACTAAAGGAAAAAAACACAATTTGTGCATATGAGAAAAAAAGAATAAGAAAAGGTGTTTTCTTCAAAGAAAATCATTTTCAGTAGGGGTATGGTTTCCACGGGCGGCCAGCAACGTTGAACACCTTTGAGGCTTGGACTCAATGAGGCTATTAATGACGAGTTGGGGTATTCTGCCCCACTCTTCCAGAAGAGCTCTTTCCAGTTCTTGGAGAGTTTGTGGGGGTTGTTGGCGGCCAGAAACTCGTCTTCCAAGAGCGTCCCTGTTAGAATGTTATTCCATATGGAAGGCATGAATACGAAATTCCTCAATAGGTAAACAATAAAAAAAGTTAAAAGTTTTACCTTTATGTTTTGATGTGTTTCAATGGAAATATACTCTTCTTTGGATGAACAAAAAACATTTATTAGAAGATTGAATACACTAGAATAATATATATGCTGGTCACAGTACAGATCACACTTCACAATAAAAACAAAACAGATGTATAAGACTATTTACAAACACAAAGAAATACTTTGAACTATGGCTTGTTGCAGTTTTTTTTTTTATCATATTATATTCCTTTGGAATATTATTGAATTTTTTTTTTAATCAAGCAGCATTTTGCTGCCAACTGCTATAAGGGAAGAAGCAACACTCACTGAACTGAGTGACTGTCACAGTAGATCAAATAAAAAATGATTGTCTGATGCTGCCATCTGGTGGATGTTCTTGAAAACAAAAGAGCATTTTCTAACAGTCCCAAACGTGCTCGATTGGATTCATGTCTAGAGAACACGCTGGCCATTCCATTCGAACGATTCCTTCCTCGAAAAGGAAATCCTCCACCAGGTTTGCACGATGTGGCCTGCAGTTATCGTCCATTAAAATGAAGTTATCTCCGATTGCTGCAGCGTAAGGGACTACAATAGGTCTGAGGATCTCATCCCTATATCGGCGACCAGTCAGAGCTCCATCTCGAATGATGTAGAGGTCAGTGCGCCCGTCAATGGAGATGCCACCATACACCAACACTCCTCCACCGCCAAATCTGACACTTTCGTGCACGAACGCAGGATTATTCCTACTGCCACGGTCCCTCCAGATGAAAATGCGCCTATTATCCGGATGCACAGAAAAACGGGACTCGTCAGAAAACAGAATATTGCTCTATTCATTTCTCCTCCAGTTGACATGCTCGGTTGCCCACTCCCTGCGGTCGCGACGATGCCTTGATGTTAATCTAACACATACCATCGGTCGGCGAGCATACAGACCTACAGCATGGAGCCGGTTTCGGACAGTCTGAGTTGAAATCGTGGTGCCTGTAGCCGAGCGAATGTGTTGTTGGAGAATAGTAGCGTTCATGGTTCGGTGTCTCTGAGCTGTTAACGCTAAATACCGCTCTTCATTGGGCGTTGTTGCCCGTCTACGACCTTGCCCTGGTCTTTGGCCTGCACATCCACTCTCCAAAAAACGGTTCCAGATCCTGGAAATGACACTTTGTGACACTCCAATGGCTTGTGCTACTTCGGCTTGAGTTTGGCCCCCTTCTAGCCTACCAACAATTCTCAAAGCTTCTGAATCTGTCAAATGACTTCGCTGAAACATCGTACTCATCGAAACAAAGCAATCACTGAATGCCGATCATCCTTGTCTTCATTCTCTTTTATCCAGTTGAAAGTCAAATTTCATTCGCTGCCGCTGAAGCGACGTTTTTGACGTCGAACTCAAAATTTGCATACTCCACAGTTTGAAAACCAGAAAAATTTGCATTTGTGATTCTCTTCTTCTATTTTCGGCAAAAAAAATTTCGTTTATATCTTTATTTTATATAAAACTTCAAATATCCTTTAATTGTTTTGAGCAGTGTATTTCTAAATATGAAGCAAATAGAAGAACAACTTACCTTCATCCATGGTGACTAGTTGAACTTTAGTTACTTTTGCAATGGAAATAATTTTGCCAGCGCTACCTAGTATCTGTTAACCTAAACATATGTTTAGAGGGACTGAGATGATGGTCAACCTCAGGGACAAATATATATACTACTATATTTTACTATACAGTCTATACTAATAAAGAATAATTATATTTTCCCATACTGTATATATATAGGCATAAATATATAATAGCAAAAGCTAATACTATTTATAAATTTTTTTACAGCATACATTTAATATTGGATATTTGTACTTGGGGACAGGGACTGAAATGATGATTTCGCTAGTTTAAATGTTAAAATTAATTATTTATGCATCATTATATGTCCATTTATCGTTGATAATTGTTATAATACATCTTACAATATATTTCATATTTCAGTTTTTGGTTTTAGTATAATTAATGAAATATTATTGTCAGTGGACGCAAATTGTCCAATTTTCAGATACTGTCCCATATATACATATAGATTTCAGGCAGAGTTAATAAAGGGTTACCAGTTTTTTTCACCAGGGCGGTACACTATATGGCCAAAGGTGACCGGTCACTTGCGATTTTAGACGTTTTGTTAGATATCTAGGAAAATACCTGAGGAATATCCTGAAACTACGGGTGTGTAAACAGAATAGTACACTAAAAACTTACACTATGTGCAAAACTACTTAAAAGATGAGGCAATATTAAAAAAGATGTTAAATTATTTTAATACTTCAGTACATTCAACTGTAAAAACATAGTTATCGTCAGAGAAATATAAGAAATACAATTGTTATTGACGTCTAATTTTCAAAATTCACGTAGATGATGACGAAAGGAGTGAAAGTGGAAGTTAATTTTTAGATCCGGAAAACATTGGCAAAATAAAACATGGATATAGGAAAGTGGAATATTACTTGTTTTATGATTCTTTAAGCAAACTGAGCCAAATTCTGGGTATGTTGTAGGATAAAACGTCATTGAAAACAGAATTTTCTTTAGTAATAATTTTAGTAATAATCGCCACTCCTCCAGCAAAACTAAAAAATCTAATTACTGCCAAAATAGACCCTATCCCGAAAGATGAAGTTTCTGGAGTATATATAATTCCACTGAAAACAGAAAATATTTACCTCGAATACATAGGAATGACTTCACGCAAACTTAAAGTCCGTATTAAAGAACATTTGAGAAATTTAAAGTATAACCGACCTACAACAGCCCTGTCAAGACTTAACCAGAAGCAGAATATACAAGTTAATTTCGAAGACGTAAAAATTATATATCCCTCAAAGAATTATTATCATTTAATCATCCGCGAATCAATAGAAATTATTACTAAAGAAAATACTGTTTTCAATGACGTTTTATCCTACAACATACCCAGAATTTGGCTCAGTTTGCTTAAAGAATCATAAAACAAGTAATATTCCATTTCCCTATATCCATGTTTTATTTTTCCAATGTTTTCCGGATCTAAAAATTAACTTCCACTTTCACTCCTTTCTCCATCATCTACGAGAATTTTGAAAATTAGACGTCAATAACAATTGTATTTCTTATATTTCTCTGACGAAGACTATGTTTTTGTAGTTGAAAGTACTAAGGTATTAAAATAATTTAATATCTTTCTTAATATTGTCTCATCTTTTAAGTAGTTTTGCACATAGTGTAAGTTTAAGTTTAACTTTTTAAAGATGAATTAAGTATTTCTATTTATTTATTTACAGAATAGTACAGGTCATATATTTCCGTGAAGATTTTTTCCCGAAACCCCACAGGGAAACGACAACAAAGTGAAAAAGAACAAATGTCTTTTGGATAACCCTGTAAAGACTATTGTAGCAAAATCGGTCAAACTGGAGATTATGATTAAGTGGCTTATTGTAATAAACTGTGTTCATTTTTATGAGGACAGCATGTATACTCGTAGAAAAATTAAAATTTTTATAAAAACAGTCCCAAATTTCGCCAAGTTTTTTGTGTATAATTTGCATAGTTCTTAATATAAAAAAAGTTATTTTCAGAAAATACGACAAACAACATTGTACACAATACCCTGTAATCAGAATTAAAAAATAATAAAAATTGGATGAAAAATGAGCAAGTTTACTAAAAAATGTTTCACTGCGCATGCGCGAATGCAATCAAAATATAATGTGCATAATATATCAGTTAAATATATAGAGCAACTTTTGTGAAAGTTTCAAAATCATAGTTTGAAAATACTGAAAATTATTCTCGATAGAATAAGCTCGAAATCCGTTATTCCCAAAAGGAAGCAAAAAGATCAGGAGTTGTATCCAAATATAGTAGTACGCACAATATTGTGTATGATATCTTAGCACTAATCAACAGATATTTGATACAATCCCTCATCTTTTTGCTTCGTTTTGGGAACAACGGATTTCGAGCTTATTCTATCGGCGATAATTTACAGAATTTTCAAGCTATGATTTTGAGACTTTCACTAAAGTTGCTCTATGAACTTAGCTTAATACATTATGCACATCATATTTTGATTGCATTCGCAGTGAAACATTTTTTAATAAAGCTTTACATTTTTTGCCCAATTTTTACTTTCTTCTATCTTCAATAGAAGAAAGTATTGTAATCGAAATTTTTTTCGACTTCCGGTTTTCGACGGATTTGCATGTTTTAGGGGTCAGAGATTCCAAAAAACATGTTTATAGAAAATGTCTGTCTGTCTGTGTGTCCGTCTGTCCGTCCGTCCGTCTGTCCGTCTGTCCGTCTGTCTGTCGCCATTGTACCATCAAAAAGTGTATGAAGTTATGTATAGAATTAAACCAAAATTTTATTATAAGTTTTTGGCTATGGCAAGCAGGTCCTCCCGGAATTTGGAAAAAATTCGCCGGTAGGGGGCGCTGATATAACAATTTTTGTGCGATTTTGAATATTGTACCATCCAAAAGTGTATGGAGTTATGCATAGAATTGAACCAAATTTTTAGTTTAAGTTTTTGGATATGACAAGCAGGTCCTCTCTGAATTTGGAAAAAATTCGCCGGTAGGGGGCGCTGTAAATGCGTTTTTTGTGCGATTTTGAATATTGTACCATCGAAAAGTGTATGAAGTTATGCATAGAATTGAACCAAATTTTTATTTTAAGTTTTTGGTTATGGCAAGCAGGTCTTCCCTGAATTTGGAAAAAATTCGCCTGTAGGGGGCGCTGTAATAGCGATTTTTGTGCGATTTTGAATATTGTACCGTCCAAAAGTGTATGAAGTTATGCACAGAATTAAACCAAATTTTTATTTTAAGTTTTTGGATATGGCAAGCAGGTCCTCCATGAATTTGTAAAAAGTTCGCCGTTAGGGAGCGCTGTAATAGCGATTTTTGTGCGATTTTGAATATTGCACCATCGAAAAGTGTATGAAGTTATGCATAGAATTGAACCAAAAAAAAATTTTTAAGTTCTTGGCTATGGCAAGGAGGTCCTCCCTTAATTTGTAAAAAAATCGCTCGTAGAGGGCGCTGTAATAGCGATTTTTGTACAGTTTCTGTGCCATTTTGAATATTGTACCGTCGAAAAGTGTATGAAGTTATGCATAGAATTGAACCAAATTTTATGTGTTTATTTTTGGTCATGTCACGAAGGTTCTTCCTGAATTTGGAAAAATTCTGCCGGTAGGGGGCACTATAATTACGATGTCTGTACAATTTTCATTATTGTACCATCGAAAAGTGTATGAAGTTATCCATATAATTGAACCAAATTTTTTGTGCATGTTTCTGGCATTGGCAAACAAGTCCTCCATGAACTTGAAAAAATTCCGAAAGAAGGGGGCGCTATAATTCCGATCTCTGTCCCATTTTCATTATTGTACCATCGAACAGCGTATAAAATTATGCATACAATTGAACCAAAATGTTTGTGCTTGTTTTTGACTTTGGCCAACAGGCCCTCCTTGAATTTGGAAATATTGCGCGGTAAAGGGGCTCCGTGTTAGCGATTTTTGTATACTTTTATGATTTTTCGTAGTTCTATTGTGCATCGGCGTCTCATGCAGCGGCGGGAACTCGCTTCCTGCTAATCCGGCTATTCGCAAACAGCTGATAACAACAGAATAAGGAAAAATTAATAATTTTAACAAATATCGTGATATAGATTAACTCGTTTTTAGTCCGTTTAATTGACTTGAGCAGAAATTTAAGATGAAAATCAAAGTTGGTATAGTATTGAACTAATAATATTGAAGTATTAACATGTGTAACTAGGTTTTGAAATATTAAGATGTATAACATAGAAGAAAGTTTTGGGATTGGCACATCCAACTAGTTATTATTACTTTCTTCTATCTTCAATAGAAGAAAGTATTGTAATCGAAATTTTTTTCGACTTCCGGTTTTCGACGGATTTGCATGTTTTAGGGGTCAGAGATTCCAAAAAACATGTTTATAGAAAATGTCTGTCTGTCTGTGTGTCCGTCTGTCCGTCTGTCCGTCTGTCTGTCGCCATTGTACCATAAAAAAGTGTATGAAGTTATGTATAGAATTAAACCAAAATTTTGTTATAAGTTTTTGGCTATGGCAAGCAGGTCCTCCCGGAATTTGGAAAAAATTCGCCGGTAGGGGGCGCTGATATAACAATTTTTGTGCGATTTTGAATATTGTACCATCCAAAAGTGTATGGAGTTATGCATAGAATTGAACCAAATTTTTAGTTTAAGTTTTTGGATATGACAAGCAGGTCCTCCCTGAATTTGGAAAAAATTCGCCGGTAGGGGGCACTGTAAATGCGTTTTTTGTGCGATTTTGAATATTGTACCATCGAAAAGTGTATGAAGTTATGCATAGAATTGAACCAAATTTTTATTTTAAGATTTTGGCTATGGCAAGCAGGTCCTCCCTGAATTTGGAAAAAATTCGCCGGTAGGGGGCGCTGTAATAGCGATTTTTGTGCGATTTTGAATATTGTACCGTCCAAAAGTGTATGAAGTTATGCATAGAATTAAACCAAATTTTTATTTTAAATTTTTGGCTATGGCAAGCAGGTCCTCCCTGAATTTGGAAAAAAAATCGCCGGTAGGGCGCGCTGTAATAGCGATTTTTGTGCGATTTTGAATATTGTACCGTCCAAAAGTGTATGAAGTTATGCATAGAATTAAACCAAATTTTTATTTTAAGTTTTTGGATATAGCAAGCAGGTCCTCCATGAATTTGCAAAAAATGCGCCGTTAGGGGGCGCTGTAATAGCGATTTTTGTGCGATTTTGAATATTGCACCATCGAAAAGTGTATGAAGTTATGCATAGAATTGAACCAAAAAAAAATTTAAGTTCTTGGCTATGGCAAGGAGGTCCTCCCTTAATTTGTAAAAAAATCGCTCGTAGAGGGCGCTGTAATAGCGATTTTTGTACAATTTTTGTGCCATTTTGAATATTGTACCGCCGAAAAGGGTATGAAGTTATGCATAGAATTGAACCAAATTTTATGTGTTTATTTTTGGTCATGTCACGAAGGTCCTCCCTGAATTTGGAAAAATTCTGCCGGAAGGGGGCACTATAATTGCGATGTCTGTACCATTTTCAATATTGTACCATCGAAAAGTGTATGAAGTTATCCATATAATTGAACCAAATTTTTTGTGCATGTTTCTGGCTATAATAAACAAGTCCTCCCTGAACTTGAAAAAATTCCGAAAGAAGGGGGCGCTATAATTCCGATCTCTGTGCCATTTTCATTATTGTATCATCGAACAGTGTATAAAATTATGCATACAATTGAACCAAAATGTTTGTGCTTGTTTTTGGCTTTGGCCAACAGGTTCTCCTTGAATTTGGAAATATTGCGCGGTAAAGGGCCTCCGTGCTAGCGATTTTTGTATACTTTTCTTGATTTTTCGTAGTTCTATTGTGCATCGGCGGCTCATGCAGCGGCAGGAACTCGCTTCCTGCGATGCCGGCTATTCGCAAACAGCTGATAACGACAGAATAAGGAAAAATTAATAATTTTAACAAATATCATGATATAGATTAACTCGTTTTTAGTCCGTTTAATTGACTTGAGCAGAAATTTAAGATGAAAATCAAAGTTGGTATAGTATTGAACTAATAATATTGAAGTATTAACATGTGTAACTAGGTTTTGAAATATTAAGATGTATAAGATAGAAGAAAGTTTTGGGATTGGCACATCCAACTAGTTTTTAAATTCTGTTTGCAGGGTATTACGTAAAATGCTGTTTGTCATATTTTCTGAAAATAACTTTTTTTTTATATTAAGAACACGAGCCGTTAATTCCCAAATTGGCTCATCTGATCTCAGCAATCTGATCCTTTGTTAATATTAATATTTTGGATTACTTTACTGTGATTTTGATCAAATTTAACAAAATAAATTAAGTCATTATAATTGCATTCTATTTTACATTATACTACTTCATAAGAAAATAAATATAATTATCTACTATATAAATATCAGTTTTAGCCAATCAGATTGCTGGGCTCGGTTGAGCCAATTTGGGAATTAACGGCTCGTATTAAGAACTGTGCAAATTACAAGCAAAAAACGTGGCGAAATTTGGGACTGTTTTTATAAAAATTTTAATTTTTTCTACGAGTATGCATGCTATCCTCATAGAAATGAACACAGTTTATTATAATAAACCACTTAATCATAGTCTCCAGTTTGAAGGCTTATGCTACGTTAGTTTTTGCAGGGTTATCCAAAAGATATTTGTTATTTTTCAATTTCTTGACGGTCCCCTATGGAACTTCGGGAAAAAAAAATCTTCGCGAATATATATGACCTTGCTGTTGACTAAATGGCTATGCTGTTTACAAACCTGGAGTTTCAGGTTAATTCCTCATGTATTTTCTTAGATATTTAACAAAACGTCTAAATTCGCAAGTGGCCGGTCACCTTTGGTCATATAGTATGCATTTAATGCAATTATTGCAATTTCAAAAAACTATCACGAATAATTTATATTTTATGAAAAGTGCAAAAGTAAATGTTAAGAGAGAAAAATGTATATGCTTTGAGTTTCAAAGCTTATTTGGTGTAATTCTATTTAAGTAAAACTCATTTTTAAAAATTCAAATGCCGCATAAAACCAATGAAATAAAAAATAATACCCAATATAAAATTTTGGTCGAAATTTTTTTCATTTGTATTATTAGCTAATAATTACAAAACATCCTTGCCGAATCTGCCTACACGCAGAGGTAGATTTCGAGTAGAAGTACTAATTTCACTAACAAAAACTATATCAAGATGAGAGATAAACCCAGTTTAACAATTTTATCTGACCGCTTTTGACGAGTTTTTAATTTCATTTTTCTGTAAGACTGGTTTTATAATAATCATGTTAATACGATAATTCTTCCTTCAATCCTTATTTTTGTTTAATTTGTTTTTGCTGTAAGAGTTGGTCCTATCAAAATATTGTTAATATAAACTTTGTATATAGTATTAAAAAGATTTATAAAAAATTTAGCGGATTTGCTATCTTGTAAATAGACGAAGTTATGAATTATTTTCTTCTTCAACCAACACCCCTTTATTGTTTTCGTTTAATTTTTTGCGGTAAGAATTAGTCCTATCAAAAACTTGTCATTATAAAAGTTGTGTATAATATCGAGAAGATTTATAATAAGTTTAAGTGAATTTGATATCTTGAGAATTGACAAAGCTATGAATTTTTTCCCCCGTAAAACCCCATTTTTTTCGCCTCTTGTGCCCATTTTAATTTGATCAAAAATCTTGGATACATAAATTTTTGGCCTTTTTCCTCGAAGTAATAATAACTTTAAACTTATTTGATATGTGTTATAATTTAGAAGATATGGTTTCTTTCGGTTTTCACAAAAAACCCTCCCCATTTCCATCACCTTGGTCCATGTTGCCCGTTAACGAATGACCGAGATTTTCTGTCCCTTTATTTTATGTATCAGTTTGGAAGAGATTTGTGCAGAATTATGAAAGCTATTGTATCCATAAAAAGTGATATATATATATGTATATATATATATAGTATATATATGTGTGTATGTATGTATGTATAAAGTTTTGAACTGGTGGTGGTTTTAAGTTCTAGAGGTCATGATCGGCGTAGATCTGTAAAAATGTTTCAGAAATTCCAACATAAAGGAGAATGCAATTGGTAGTATTTCTTACCAAATCTACCTAAAAGTTTTATTATACACAATTATATACACGCAATTATATAATTATTATATACAAGCATATACATTTTTCTCTCTTAACATTTACTTTTGCACTTTTCATAAAATATAAATTATTCGTGATAGTTTTTTGAAATTGCAATAATTGCATTAAATGCACACTATATGACCAAAGGTGACCGGCCACTTGCGATTTTAGACGTTTTGTTAAATATCTAAGAAAATACATGAGGAATTAACCTGAAACTCCAGGTTTGTAAACAGCATAGCCATTTAGTCAACAGCAAGGTCATATATATGTGTGTGTGTGTAATACGTATCTCTGGTTAATGAGGACAAAGAATTTCGGTTTACGTATCATTTATCGCTTGCAATTAACTTTAAAACCTTCGCTTAAAGCGCAATACGTACTCCCTGAACAATCTTGGCATTTTTCTCACATATTCACCGGGCAAGATCGAAAGTAGTTTTTTACATTATTTCTTCAAAAGCAAAATTTAAGAGGTCAAGAAATTTCACAGTAATGGCAGTGATGAACACGTTTTAAAAAATATTCCATCGCCCAAACAATGAGAGGTTCAAAAATTATTAATGGATACCGATATCACCAACCTGTGCATCGATATCACAAATAACTCAGTTCCAATATCAGTTACCAATATCATAGTTACAAATTCATAGTTACTTAGTAGGTTAGCAGTCTAGTGTCATTTTTCCTGTAATTCTTGTGAAATACAAATATCGATTATAATTGACTATATTGTATTGACTATTCATGTTGTATAAAAATTTTTATTTTGAAAAAGAAAAGACAATTTAAGTTGGCGTTGCTTCATCGATACTTACAACCAAGATAAAGGGTAGAAATGTAAATCGTTGTTACCAGGTGACGTTGAAGAAAAAAAAAGGTTTCGTTCATTCGTAATATTGGTATCATCGTCAAAGAATCCATTTTGTTTTATCAGAGATCTCCTTTTAAGGTGGTGCACAGTAGGTAAACACATGCTATCCGGCTTTTTATCCCGAGAGTAGTCGCGTCTTTTTTCAGACCGTTATTAGTCGCGCTCGATCTTTTTGCCTCCGGTGCCCCGCATGCAGGAAATGTAAATTTAGAAACATTTTTCAATTAATATTCCAATATTTCATTTCAGTGAAGAAATAAATTTGCAGTTTACTTAAATTATACAAGTTATTCGTGAGATTTGGAACAATAAGAAAAAGTAAAAATGAATTGACATTAGGGATCGTTGCGTAGACTATTACACCAATTTCAACTTTGCTTGTAAAAATGTACCTGAAGGAAAAACATGTTACATCACTGTGATCTTGGAGAAACATTTAAAGTAAGCTACATGGTAGTACTCCATTGTATTTGTAAGGAGATATGAGTTAGGAAAATATAATTTATATGGGCGGCAAAAAGACAGACACGCGAATACTGCCGGGTTATTACGTAAAGAATAAGTAGATTAACACTAGATTAATTTTGACACAATTATACTAATTTGTAAATAAATCATATCAGATGTAAATTTCCAACTGGGCGCTTTCCCACATCTGATGCGAGTTATTTACCAATTAGAATAACAGTGTTAAAATTAATCAAGTGTAATTACGTATGCAGAGATTTCTGTAGTTCCATTAACTGCGATTTATTCTGTTTAGCTGAACGAGATTTAAGACCAGATGCTATAATCAATATGGTTAGCTGGGTGAAAAAGTTCCACCAGGTTCGTCCGGGATAGCTCAAATGGTAGAGTATTGACAGCTTCAGCCAAGAAATCCCTGGTTCGAATCGACGTTCGGTCATTTTTTGACCAGTGGGAAATTTACTTCTGATATAAGTAGATTATGTCGAACAATCCTTCCATGCTTTTTACTACTTCCTGCTGGATTATTCTTATATACTAATCAGGCATTGGTGAGGTAGTATTCATTCGTACCATTTAGTATAAACATCGCTATTGGAGGTATCAATATGGTGGAATATTATCAGCTGTGGACAGGTAGAATACTTTCAGTTGACTGATTTTATCAACTCTATCGACTGTTTATAGTGATGAGATTGGCTCACTTCAATCGAAACACCAGCTATTCATGATGCAGTCAAATGCAGGTGGGGCCACATGAGTGGTCAGTAATGGATTAAGATATCCGATAGTTTTCACAATAAAACAAAGGCGAAATTCACTTGAAACTGTTTATTTAATCACATATAAACGTAAACAATTTCCACAGTGCGAGACTTTATCAGAGCTTCAGGCTAGAGCACGAATTAATATTTCATGCGAGAAAGATGTTAGTGACGATTTAGATATTCTATACGACTTAAGACACTAAGTAACAGATTAGATAAACAATCGAACAACATAAAAATCTTGTCTCTGAGCTCATGCTCGAGCGTTTTGTTAGAATACGTAGAGGAATACCGATTGAAATGTAAACTCCAGACGGACCAAACAAATTCATAAATGACACACGAAAGAAAATGCGATCCTTCACCCAACCAATGGAGAGTGATATAGGAGCGTAATAGAAATGAGTCCCCGATTGACTGACGGAGGAAGTTCGATGTAATACAGCTGACGCAAACAGGTTGGAAGGAAGTTGATATGGAATAAAATAAAAATAGTAAAATGGCTTTTATAAACATTCGAAAAATAAAAGTAGCTGATATACAGTAGAATATACAGTTTTGGTAGCTGATTAAAATCAATCAAGGGATTAAAAGTTTAGATCAAGTTTTTGAATAAGATTATGGTTAAGATACACGTTTTAAGTTTATAGGAATTTAACTAGAAATAAATAATAGAGAATATTAAGAAATAGAGAAATAATGAAGACACCGGCAATTTAGAATAATTTAAAGGAATGTTGCAAGTAAAATTTTTATACATATATATTAACTACAATTTTTAATACCTTATTTAAAAACATACACTAAAAAATTAATAAAAAAATACAGAATATTTTTCTTCTATTAAAATATAACTGTTAACAAAAAAACTGCACAGTATTCAAATGTATTGTTTCATGTTTTAGCAAATTTTAATACAAATTTCCACCCAAAAACTTTCGAATCCCAAATACGCATGTTTTACTCGTACCTCGATTTTTTCACGTTTTTATTTAATTTTACTTGGCTCATGTATGTGAAGATGGAATTTTGTAAACAGTTTCTTACTTATTTCATGATGTGCTAGATATAACGTTGTGATCATGGTCTCTTAATCGTAATTAAAATGTTTATGTGTAATATAATACTATGTACTTCAAAAATCCAAATAAGCAAACAAGTACACTTTTGGAAAGAAGAGCAAATCATGAAGAAGCGAAGAAGCTTTTTTTCTTGACCAAGTTCAGATCGGGAACAAATATAGAGTTATAAGTTCCACGACAATGATGTGTCAAGTACAATAAAACCTGGATTCCATGCCATCTAGCAAGATGCGAAATCAGAACCTGTTTGTAAATTGCAGTCGGATTTTCTTGCGGATGGATAGCTTCACTATCGTATCGAAGAAGTTTGTGTCGAAATGAGGGGAAAAACAAAGATAATGCAAGATAGGTTGTTTAGTAACAAGCATGTTTTAGGACTTGTGAGCAGAGTGTTGCTAAAATATATATTTGTGCTGTTTTCTTGCACATGTAGTGACGGTAAATAAATTATGAGATAATAATCTTATGTTTTACTGTGCTGAATGTTACACTACATAAGAACTTATTGCAAATGGTCGTTACGGCGTTACAGCAACTGTCGGTGGCAGTACCACCCGGGATGCATTACACGTGGATCGACTCTACATGTTGATGGGTAGAGAGACCAGAGAAGGAAAGATCCAAAATTATAGACGCCAATTTTTCTTGTCATTTCTTGGCATGCTAAATTTGGCGAGAGAACACGAGTCATTAAATATACTTTTAACAGAAACATATGTATAATTTGAATTTAATGATAACCACAGTAACTTAGTAAGTATGACTGAAAATATGCCTAATAATTACACAAGAATTTTGATAAACACCGTGAATAGCGCATAGACATACAAAATATTAAGTAGATGGTGCACTTCGCCATTATGATTCCTAAAGGCATAAAATATAAATTAAAATCAAAACGAAGTCCAAAAGCAGAAACACCTGTTAACTTTTTATCAATGAAAATGCAATTGATTTTTTGTACAGGCGAAATAATTAAAATTTGCGTGGTAGTGTTTTCAAAGCTAGGAAAGGATAAACAATTTCTATCATTTACTTTGAATAGGGAAACATAATGATTTACATAAAATTTATTATAATTTAATGATTGAATTATAAAAAGCAATATTTAATGCAGTAAAATAAGATAATTAAAATGCACTCTGTTACAAAAAAATACATGAACCTAGAAAGACCTACGAAATTTGAGGTACTGGTGTGATTTGATGAGTTATGTAAATTATTAGCATTTCAGCACCAATAAGCAATGGGGCTTCTGAAATGCGCATTTAAACTGCGTAGCAGGCAGCATTTAAAAGAGCCGCTACTCTAATCTTTGGGTAATTTGGACTGGACTATCTTTGTTGATACATGGGATTTGAAAGAATGATACCTTTAAGACGTACTCGACGGCGGTACGCACAGTGGTTCGACTTTGAAAAGGGGTCGAACCATAAGCCTCAGAAAAGCGGGTTGTTCCAACAGACATATTAGTCAGCATTTTGGTCGAAGCGATATTGTAGTTCCGCGGTGATATTAGTGGATCAAAGATGGTACGGCCAGCCGCTGCAGTGGCTCAAAACGCTCCTAGGCCACAAATGCATGAGAAGATCAAGCAATCAGAAGAATCCACATTTACACCAGCAATGCCACTACCATCGATTCGACGTCATTTACCAGTTGATATGGATGTAGTGTTACCAAGGCATACAATCCACAGTTAACAGGCTGATCCTGGTCTCAGCTCTCGATGTCCATTTAGGCAATTGCTTCTAAACTTTTAACATAAGCAGCGTCGTGTGGACTGGTGTCGATTTTGAGTAAACTGAGCAGTGTCTGATTGGATAAATGCGATATTCAGCGACGAATTCCGCGTTTCTCTCAGTGCTAGTGACTTCCGTATGTATGTGGAGGTAGAGAAGTCTGCCTTCCAATCGTGAATTTGTTACTGAGCGGCACACTGCCATAAAACCTGGAGAGACATTCTGGGGAGCGATCTCCTGAGACACCTGATCATTTTGCTCGTGCTACAAAATACTGTAATGGTTGAGGTACGTAGATAACATTTTGCTACCGGTGGTACGATCTGTGCTATAAAGCTGGCTAACTGTCATTTATAAGCACGATAGCACTCGGTAACAAAATGCACTATTCTTGCAATAATGTATACAAGGATATAATGTCCTTCCATGGTCTGCCAGGTCACCAGATCCAGCTCGAATAGAGAATTTTTGGGAAATGTTGGAAAGGCGATTTCAGCCGTCTCGGAATACCACAGAACTAGTTTATCAGTTGCTACACATATCACAGAATTTACCGCAGAGGAACATCATTAACATAATAGACCCAATGCCACACCGAGTATCGGCTTTTATATCTGCCAAATCTGGCTTTACAATCTACTGAAGTCGACATTCTTTTTTGCTGCTACTGTCAATAAAATGATATTTTGTTCGGAATTAATAATAATTTGTTCATCTAAACAAACAATATTCACATACCGAGTTTCATAGCCGTGGCTAATTTTTTTCTGGGTGCGTATATTTTTTTGCAACAGAATGTATATATGTGATTTCCCATCACACTAGACTTCTGAGAATTATATACAGTTGTTAGATGAAAATGCAATAATTTCATATTTTCATAACTTAATTATCTAATATATAAAAATGAAAATTTGTTTGTCTGTAATTCTATACAAACCCACAATTTGGAAGACGGGAATCTGAAATGTTACGTACATGTGTATTGAAACACGCCCGAGGCAACTGAAATAATCCGGAATCGAAATAATTTATAGTTAATTTTTAATTAATAAAATACTACCAATTTAATTGCAATTTTTATCAAATTTAAACATTTTTCATTATAGCAGTTGCCAGCAATTAAATATACACAATAAATTTTTTTACCACAACAATTACTTTTCTATTGCAAGATTTGCACGAGAAAAATGAAAATGAAATAAATAGTTTGACGAATAAAAAAAAAAAAGTTAATATTACGTCATAACTTTTCAATTTCAAGATTTCCACGTGAAAAATGAAAATAAAAATAGTTTGGCGAATTTATAAAAAAGTTAATATTACGTCACGTTAGAAATATAATGGACGTCAGCAGGAGAATATATAACGTCATATGAGTTTGAAAAAACGTATTGAAACATGATAAAAACCCGACTACGGAAATACTGGCATATTTTAGCATTTTGAGGTTCTCTGAATTTGCTTTCGCCATTTTTAAATCTATTACATATATAGTATATATACTTACGTGTATGCGTGTATATTGGAATTTCCACAAAGGTTTAGGTGCCTAGTGCTCATTCTTAGTGAGAACTGAAATGAAGATTTCAGATTTTTTTAACATAAAACTCATAGAATTATTGTACTTGCCATTTTTCTTTAATCTTGAAAAAAATCATTTAAATAACAAAATACTCGGAAACAACTTTTAATGAAAACGTTTTAATCTCGGTTTCAGTCCAGATCACAGTACAGTAGATAGAAGTAAGTAGAGGTAAGTAGGTAATCTTTCGTCCGGACTAAATGAAACTAAAAAGAGTGCAAATTACATAAATTAACACGTAATCGTCGATTTTTCAAAAGAAACATTCTTAAAATTCCGGGCAACGCCAAGTACTTGAGTTATTTAAATACAGTTTTGATTATACGTTCAGAAAACAATTTATAAGTCCCATATAGTTAAAATAATTTTTAGGCATGAGGTTTTTACCTATTGCCACGTGACTCAACAATAAATATTTTTTTGTTATACAAATGTAACATTTGCAGTAAAATATATATAATTTTCGTTTTCCGCCATATCTTAAAAAGAAACTCGGAAAATTAAAATACTTTAATACCTCTTCATTAATTTTTAATTTTCAATAAATATTTTCTATGTGTAAATTTGACGTCATATACAGAACGCGAATCTTCAGTTATAAAGCAGAAATTTAAATTTCAGCGTATCTCAGACTTTTACGTATCTATATTATAAAGGACAAACATATCTGTGCGTAACGCATGCGTCATTCTGCAAATGGCAACACTTTGAAATTTGAAATGAAATTTCGGTTTTGCAATTTTCACTACTGCAAATGTTTAAACTTCTAAATATCGCACAGTTTCAATTTTTACACCATCGTATAGGGAAAAAAATGTACTTTTAAATGCGATTTATTTAAAAGCTCTACCTCAATTTATTTTTGAGATATTAATTTTTTTATAGTTTTTAGTACCAATTTTGTAATTGTGGCAACTGAAGTATTCCATTTCTATTAAATTAAAAGTAAAGGGAAAATACTTAAATTGCTATTTTAAAAATAGTCATGGTTTATTTATTTTTATTGATTATATCCTTATTGATGCTATTTTCACATTACAAAAAAAAGTAACATTTTTTCTAATTTTTGAACAGAAAATGACGTCAGCCATAAAAAAAAAACACGCATTCTTCTTCGTAGATCAAAAGATTGAAGAAGATATTTCAATATTTTTAATTACGCTGATACTGAGTTTGAGACGCTAGGGAAAATGATTCAGTGAGTAAAAATGATGTCATATTGAAAACAAAACGATCATTTTCTTTGATAAAACTAAATATTTGATCAATACTAAATGGCCAATACTATGGCAACTAAAGACAAATTTCTGAATGATAAATTTTCGCCGGTACTGAGATTAGAACTTAAATTTTATGCAAATCTTCACATGAAAAGCTGTATCGGACGAACGTAACTTTGTTTGGAAATACATTCATTAATAACGTATTGCGCGTTAAAATACTTTTAAATTGTGAATTTGAGTGATGCGTATGTAAATTTTAAGAATGTGAAGATAACGTACAGTTTAGGTTTTATGGGGGGGGGGGGGGGGGGTATTTTATGATGTGACAAAGCGAAATCCTTTTTACTGATTTTTCATCCCGTAAAAACAAACGTAAGAGCCTCAATCGATAACTTCAACATAATTACTCATCTTGATTATACGTATTCTAATACAGTTTAATTTTTGAATAATTTAAGCAGTTGAAGTTTTTGGAAATAATAATTTGGCAATTTTATTTTAAAAACATTTTTTGTTTTAAGAGTTAGATAACCAATGCAAGATGAACTTTTTATTGTGATTATTTTTGTAGGTTCGATCTAACAGTTCCATTCTAAACATTTTAATTCGTCGAATTTTGACGGGTTCCAACTCGTACTAATAATGGCAGGTTTTTATAAGAAACAATTTTTTATTTCAATATATATATAAAAAAAATTAAAGCAAAACAGAGTGACATACACGAAAAAATACTGTATCTGAATTGTAAGCTTTTTTAACTGTTTTTATTTAATAAGACGACTTGTTTAAAAATCCAATTTAAATTCGAATCGTAAAGATGTAGAAATTTTAGAACGACTTACAAGATGTTAGAATTTTTTCATTAAGATTCACACTGCAAACAAATTTGATTTTCATTCTTATTATTAAAACTACGTGAAGGATAAATTTTCAGAATTTGTAGTAATTTTTTTTTTATGTGTACATTTATTTATTGAAAAAAAAAACACACTGTAAAAAAATACGACCAGTTTTCCTGTAGGAATCGGAAAAATAGTTGCCCTTATCGTACTGGAAAATTTTCCGACCCAGCTCGGAATAAAATCCGTAAAAAAAAAGGAAATAGTCAATAAAACGGTATTTTACGGATTTTATTCCGGTTTTACGGATTTTATTCCAAGCGTGGTCGGAAATTTTTCCGGTACGATAAGGGCAACTTTTTTTTCCGAATCCTACAGGAAAACTGGTAGCACTTTTTTTACAGTGCACAGTTTCAATAATCTTTAACAAGATGACCAATGTTTCACAGCTGTATGCATCTAAACAACAAACATAATAACGATGGAAATATATAAGTAAAGACACCAAAAGAAATAATTTTTAGAAGAAAATAAAAGAAATTTTAAGAGAGGTTGCAATTTCAAGAAATATATGAATAAAATAATATAAAATAAAGTAACATAAAATAAAAACTTTCGTCGCACATAAAAAGTTTCATTATTATTATTTTTGATTTATTTGAAGAAAAGCTATGATGGTTAACTTTGTTGAAAATAAATAGCTGTAAGAAAGTACTTCTTTTATTGTTAAAACCTTTTGAAGTAACATTAATCTCTTGCGAACAATCTTTTCAATAGTTTTAGAGTGTAAAAAAAGGTAAAAGCAGTTTCTTGTTAAAAGTTATCTCACTCTGGCTGACTTTTTTTTTTTTTTATTTGAATCTTCATAAAGAACACTGATGGTTTTAAACCTGTACAGCAAATATTTAATCTTCATTAAAAATATTTGGCTTTCTGATTGACAAAAAACTTACAAGAACTATTACATAAAAATTTATACTCAATAAAGTTTTTTCTTTCTTTCTTTCTAACCGATGACCAGGCCCCTACCTGCCGAGATGCCCCAGCTTAACGGGTTTAGTACCTGGCATCGGGGCGAAAGACCGCCTAACCGCCGCGAAGCGGCAATAAACCTGACATCATTGCCTCGATCGTCATCCTATCTGCAGTGCCTACTGCTCGTTTGTGTACACTATGTTTTGCGGGTTACTTAACGTTATATCCTGTTGTTTGGCACCTGCACATTGCTACTCCTGTTGGTCTCGTAATTTAGAACCCTGATCAGATAACGAGACCTTCACCTGGTAAGGCACCTCCAGAGGTATAATTCACAGGTAACTTGGAGGACTTTGCACCCACGACGGATTTTACATGCACCAGGCGCCATTAGCGTACATGGCGGATTATAGCCAGCAGTAGGCCTCGATCCCGCGGCATTAGCTGCGGATTCGATGCTCTGCCAGCTGGGCCACCGCTGCCCGAACTACTTCTGAATGACCTGGTGTTTAGAAGCCGAATTGTTGGTGCAGACTTGTCATAAGAAAAAGGATTGGAGGGGGGTGAGGAAGCAAAAAAAAATTTTTTTTTAATAAAAAAAAATAATAAAAAATTAAAAAAATGGAGCGCCGCAGATAGACAAGTTGCACCGAAAGTTAATTTTGGGCCGAAATGCTAGGCAAACATAACGATGCAGGGGGATGAGACTCCGCCTATCTACCGTACCCCACCGCGTAGAAACTAACTCCGTAGACTTCCCACTGGAGAGGGTCCGGTAGCTTGTGCAGGCTATAGACTATGTGCAACTAAGAATAATAAAGAAGCGGTAGTAAAAAAAAAAAACTGAAAGGGAAAGGGGTTAGCTTGTACATGTTATTACACTTAAAACTTACTTATAGCTATTTACTTAACTATCATTTATTATATATATTGTTTTAATATTATCCTATAGCACTAGGTGGCACTAAACTAACTAGAGTAATTTACTTTAGATTACTTAAATATTGCCTGGCTATTTAAAATGAATTTATATTTTAATCATTTCTAATATTAGAATCAGGATTTTATTTATTAATTATTATTATTATTTTTATATTATCTTATGATAAGTTAACTATGAATTGGCATACTATTACTTAGCTAAGAGGGAATTGATAGGAGACTAACGAGCTGACCTAGTGAGATATATATAGTAATTTCTAATTGAGCTAGCTGCTTGAGGTTTTAACTTAGACATAAGCTATGGTGGTTGGGTTTGACCTAAATTAACATTTAATTTAATAATTCATTATATTTGTCTAGTATAATATACTTATCTCACACAGTGGACTTGTTCTTCTGAGGAGGTTTCCTTGTCTTGGTATTTGGTCACTGTCGTGGTGGTTGTCTTATTAATATTTTGACATATTCTTGTGGGTCTTTTCTTTTTCCTTGATTAGATATATGCTTCTCACATACCGTGAGATGCTTGTCTCTATCGTAGGTTGTTTTTCTTTATGACTCTATTAATGGTGGATGTCTAATTTTGAGATTTTGTCACTTTGCGAACTTGCCGCTGATGGGTTGACGACTTGTGGTCTTTAATTTGTGACCCTTTGAGTTGGCTTTGATCACTTAACAGGTTCATTTTCTTTTGTTTGTATGTTACCTTGATACGTGAATGCGCACATGGCGATCAGTCCATTGGAACCTAATGGCTGTTATCACGATTTATGCAACATTATTGCGAGCTATTTGAAAAGGCTTGAGCACTACTGGAGTGGGGCTTGTTCCATGGCCGTTAGTCTGTCAATTTTTTTATGATGACTGTTTTCACAAGATGTATCGTTATAATTTCTCCTTTGTTGTAGTTGGCTTGATTTAGTACGTAGTTGGCTTCTCTGTTTCATTTAAAACACATCTTTTCCTTATCCACTTAACTATCTTCCGATGATTCGTTGGGTTTGTGTGAGTGAGCCGTAGCTAACAGTTCATCATAAATGAGCAATAAAGTTTTTTAAGAAATGAGAAGGAAAACTCTCTGTCTGTGACTATTTATTTTTAAGTTTTTAAAAAGCATAATTTTAAACTGATTCATAACTGGGAAATGTGGTATTAGACAGCACATAAATTTACTTTTCATTATAAAAATCTGTTACAAAATCCCAAAATTTCAGTTAAACATAATTAAAAGAGTATTATTACGGATTTCGAATTCATATGATTGATAAATGAAAAAAAAATGTTTTAGCCATCACATTGTATTTAACATATTCAGTGGTGTATCCAAGGGGGGGAGGGTCACGGGAGTCATGAATCTCCTCTGAACAATAACAAAAATATTCTAAAGATCATTTAAAAAATGAAATATACAATAGAGTGCCGATTAACCGACTCCTTAACCGAGTTTCCGCTTTAACCGAGTTATTTTCTTCTGATGGTCTGATGACTTCCATTATTGTGAAACAGCAGTTATAATTGAGTGTTAGGTGAACATGAAAGAGCAGTCGTAAAAAGTTGGAACTCTGATTTTCTGGTCAGAATTGGGGGAGGGGTATGGCCATAATTGTTTTTGAAAAAAATTATAGCCATTTCCTTCCCCCCCCCCCATTCTTACCAGAAAAACAGAGTTCTAACTTTTTACGGCTGCTCTTTCATATTCACCTAATACTTCATTTATTAAGACTGTTTAATAATCGATGCCGTCAGTCCATCAGAAGAAAATGATCCATTCCAAAGGAATAAGTACGATTGAAAAAAACTATTTAATACTTTGAGGAGAAAGAAGAGGCTACACCTGCAATTTTCAAGACACTATAGAATCACATAGCTGCCAATGTGTACGGTTTAGTTACCTCTAAAATATAATACAAATTTTTGCCTTTTTTAATCGTTGACAATCGTTAGACTTTTTAAATTGAATTTTCGGAAGTGACAGCCAAATGTTCCCTTGCGGCGACATTTCTGTGTCTGTCATCTCGCAAAACTTGGCTAAAAATGCTACCTTTGACAACATTTTCTGAATGAATCTTTTCCTTTATAAGAAAATAGGAAATTCTTTAATTTCTTGTTATCTGGACAAGAAAGGTAAATTTTGTATTTTTACGAATATTATTGCAATTTTTTTGTATTTACGAATATAAATGACTTCGCGAAAGTATAAAAAAATAGTTAGTTTGGATTTGGGAATAGCTTTCAATATAAAAAATTCTCATAACGAGATGTGATCCTCTCCCACCCCCCAAAAAAGGAAATCCATGAACCCCTCTAAATGGTGAGCTGGATCCGCCCTTGCACATATTCTCGAGGGAAATCAGGGATAAATAAACATAACCAACTGAATGTTTTAACGTTTACACAGGGGCTGGGACAGCATCTGTCCGGCTTTAGTATGTACTCTCAGACAGATGCTGTCCGATGCCCCATGCAAAGTTTAAACTTGAAAGTAGGCAGTTGCAATTATGTAGCGTAGAACTTTATAAACTATAGTGTTCCTTACAAAACCTCAATATTTTCAAAAATGGGCATTTTCAAACTCACAAAAACGAGTAAATGCGCTGGTCTAAAAATACTCAATACCACAGATATTTCTGGCAATAACTCCAGTGAGATTAATTCAAATAGTGAGACCTCAAGATGTTTCAATCGTACGAATAAACAATTAAAATTAGAGCTTAGGTGTCAAAATCTTATTTACGATGCTATACGTCTGCGCAACCATAATTTTCTTACCAAGTAGGAACGTTCGGGAGCTTTCCAGCTTCAGTCCAACAATAAAAATATTCGTTTCATAATTCATGACTAAGTAGAAGCTTCCTAATTGATCCAATGCTGGTTGAAGCTATTCGAGTGACGCTATAGGAGCTCAGGCTGCGTTTAGAAATAAAAAGTGCTCCCTCTCATTCTAAAGCAATAAAATGTGGTTTTTAACAAAAGAGAGTTTTGTATATTTAGTAATAAACTAATAATAATTAACAAAACTCTTAATTGACAAGGCATATCGTATACAGATAAACATTTAATAATCATTTCACAAACACATCACAACACATACAAACGTCGGTCACATGACACAAAAGTAAACAGAACAGAATTATCTGAAAATGAATTGTGGTAGGAAATAAACTTTGGTGCTGCCATCTACATATATTAAATTGAAGCTCAAACATAACAGCTCTCCACCACTTAATATGTGAATCGGTCAGGAGGTATTCTGTATCGACCGGATCTTCTCAGTACCTGTGGAGAAGGAGAAGAAGAATAAAATATTACAAGTTCAGCAGCATCAACTATTGAACTAGTGGGAACTAGTGGTTTTGGAGAATCAGGATGAAAGTCACTTGTTGTAGGACTTGGAGTACCTGGCTCATGAGAATCAACTGGTTGTGGATCTGCGATACTAGACTGTATTGGTGGAAAATCACCTTGTTTCACAATTGTATTTTCACTTCTGAAATTTCCTGCATCACTTACTTCAGAATTTGTATCATTAACTAAAGAAATCTCTGAACCTGTATTACAGTGGTTCCCAAACTTTTGGGCTCGCGGAGCCCTTTTTGGGTAGAATTTCTAAGGCGGAGCTCCTTAACCCCACGATATTCTATGGTTTACAAATTAATGTTTATTATGACTACGGAGTAGAGAAAGATCTACTGGATTAGAGTGTGAACCAGTAGTTTCCAACATGGGGTCAAGGTTCTCAGTTTGGCCCTTTTCTTGATACGGAAATACTGAATTCATACTAGAAATTTTGAAAATCAAATTTTCTATTATTTAACCCCTTAACAGTTTTATTTAATATTACTATTATTGGACACTATAAATTACAAATACGGACTAAAAACCACTTTTTTGTATTAAACTATCTGCCTCGTATGTCCGCAAAATACAGCAAAAATTACAGTTAAAAATTTGCGGTTTCTGAAAGAAAAAGAAGAAAACAAACTCTTTCTACCTGAGTGACGTTCGATCAATACTGTTAAGGGATTAATGACATCCGTTTTCAAAATAAAAAGTATTCTTTTAGAATTTCCAGTATGAACTCGGAATTAAAGATGAAGATGGTAACCCTTTCTGGTTCATGCATTGTACTGGGCCTTGCATGAAACTATTATTATTAATGGCAAAAACCACACTCACACAGAAAAAAGGTAAGTTATACAGTTTTCGTTTACAAAGAGAGACTTCTGTATAATCCCAATAGGCTACTAGCGAAAAGTAAGAAAATGCGTAGGCCCAGTAGCCCATGAGTAATTATGTAACACTTCGCTAGTCCCGCCCACCCTTAATAGAATCATGTGATTACGGATTCTTTTCTTCGTTCTTTACATTTCTAGTACTTCTAAACATGAAAAAAAAACAACGAATCACCTCTGAGCTTCTTCTTTTGAACCATTTTTTGAAAATACATTTAGAAGCAGATCATCGTTTCAGTGTTTAAATGGGCGGGGCAAAATCTATAACCTGTATTGTTAGGTGCAGATTCGTTCACTTTTTTGGATGTTTTATTTGAAGTATTTAGCTATTAATTATAGCATAGCTGCCAACTTGTACGGATTTTCCGTACCACTAAAATGTAATAGCAAATTTTAGCTAATTGAATCACCGAAGTTCAAGAAATTTTAACGTTTAAATAAGTCAAAAATTTCTATTAAATCGTTGTGGTAAGAAAAATCCGTACAAGTTGTCAGGTATGTTATAGTCTTGAAACAAACTTTCTTTCACCATTGTTTTTGCCTCAAAATAGATATACGGTTGAAAACTATACATGTTAAAAGAACTGCAACTAGTAGAAATACTTCACTATCTAACAAAACGGGGTATATGGGTGGGGTTAAATTTATATCACGGCGAGTACTCATTGACGAAAAGTCTAAGCAATGGGTGGAGCTGAGCAAAAGTTTAGATTGTTTGAGTGATGGCAAATGTAAAGAACCAATATATATATATTTAATTGCTACAGCCTTATTTCTGATAGGAAAATTTAGCATCATAACATCAGAATCTTCTCCAATGCCGAGACCAATTAAAATAAAATTTTAAAGAGGGATTGTTAAGTGATACAAGATGTTTAAAAAAAATGCGTTTTCAGCAACATACATTGCTTTGAAAATTAAGCACAATTACATAAAACAGCATAGAAAATTTAAATAACTACGAATTAAGGAAAATAAAATAAACATATTAAAGGAATTAAAGTTACAAAAAGAAAAAAGAAAACTACATACACAACGTATACATATATTAAATGAATCTAATGAGGGGGGTTATTAAATGATACAAGATGTTTCATAAAAGAGGCGTTTTAATCAACAAACATTCTTTTAGTATGAAAAACTGTATATACAAATAACACAAACAGATTAACCCTTTGTATCACCGTGTTGCAGATCTGCAACATATCCAAAAGTTAATGTTACTTACACTGTAAGCTTTAAAACACAATTTTACTTATTGTTCCTATTTCCCAACACACCAGTTAATATAAATTGATCATAGAATTCCCAACAGACGACGATACAGAGTTCATTTTTCTTGCCAAAGTTCTGTTTATCATTTTAGCAGCTTCACGCTGATATTGCTAAAATCGTAAATTTTGTCAAATTAAAAAATCTGAAGACGTCCGAAAATAGATTTTTTTTAAAGGTAATTTTGTATACTTTACAAATTTCTATTAGAAAATGGATACTGTTTGTGAGAAGAATGTAAATTTCTGTTTATTGTAGGTGTGAAAAAAGTACATTTTAGTCAATATTTTTTTCAGTTCTTTGTTCTAAGTTTTTTAATATTTTTTTGCAGGCTTAAAATGATGTATTCTAACATCTGAGTAAATATTTTTCAAATCGGAGTTGTTGAGTCACAAAGCGTTAAAGAAATTAAAGTTATATAAAATATATATATATATATATATATATATTTTATTTCAAAATTAATGATAAATTACTGCATGAATGGCGCTACAGCAGCACATATCAAATGCAATAAAACATATTACATCATTTCAAAATGCTAAAACACCATAACTTCAAAAGGAAGGTGTATATCTGCAGAAATTTTTTTAACTATAAAATATTTATAAAAACAAGAAAGACAGGTAAAAAAAAAAAAAAAAAAACAGTCTGTTCTTCATCAGTGGGAGGACAGACAGAAAACTAAGTCCACCCCCCACTTTTAAAATTTGCAGGTTTCTGAACACATGTTCACCCCGCATTCAATACTGAAAAACTATTGTCATTTTATTAATCTAATTCCATAAAAAACTAAAACAACTCAAATTAAAAACTAACAAACATAATATTAACCATACAAAAACAAAAAACTTTAATAAAAAGGTCTTTTAGAGGAATGCTTAAATTATCATTAAACTAAAAACAAAAGAAAAAAAATAAGAAAACAAGCATGAATGCAGAATAAACATGCGCCCCCCCCCCCCCCCCCCCAAACCCGCAAAATGAAATTTCTCAAAACATGAATACCTGTATAATGTTTCCTACCCGTCAACTATAAACAAATAAATTTTTCTTCCAAATCCATTATCAAAAACCAGAAATTCCAGGTCTGCAACTTTCTTTCGTTTCAATTCATCAATAGACATCCATTCTTTTAACAAGACTTTAGGATATCCATTTCATACAGAAAGATCCAGAAGGCTGCCATCACATGTTCATGGCGCCAGTCCACATCGTTGCCATTCACTTTTTAGAACTATCTTTAAATAATATTTCAAAAACTTAATGGGGTAATTATTATTGTAAAATAAATTAGCCAATAACTTAAAGATCTGTTTATAAAAATTATTGTCTCTACCACAAATTTTATTGAAACGTATCAATTGATTAATGATTATATTTATGTAAATTTTTTTATGCAAATTTGAAAACCAATGTGGCATGCTTCTAGTAAAAAAATTAAAACTATTTCTTTTATCGTACAAATCCAAAATCAAATTATTATCAATAATTTTATAATTTTAATGATAAAGTTGATATAAAAAGAGAAAAGAGGGGTTCTCGTAAATATAGTAAAGTTACTAATTATATAATTCCTAATATATGGATTAAGGATATGGAATTTGTTTTTGATAAAAATTATAGTGTTAAAAATATTAAAATGGAGGTTTTTAAATTAAAGATAAATGTGCTTAAGAAAATTAAAAAATGTTTGGATGTTTTCAAATTTAAAAATTTACAGTTTAAAGATTTATTATATGATTTAATTAATTTTAAGTTAATGAATAGAGATAAAGTTAATAAAGAAGTTATTTATTTTAATATAAAATTTCAACAAAAATCTTTTGATAATTTGAATTTAAATGCAATATGCAAACAGATTTACGACCTTTTTCCTCTTAAAGAATGTATCATTTCAGTTGCATATAATTATCATAAACCATTAAGTAATAAGATTTTCAATTACAGACAAATAGCTTTTTCAAATGTTAATACAGTTTTAACTTGTTGTTGCAATAATATGGAATTTAAAGATTTTATAGATAATTATCATGGACATATAATTACAGGTAATCTTGATATAATCAAGAATAAAAATGTAAAATATCTAATGAATTTTGGTACAAAATTTAGAATCAATAGCAAAATTAATAGTACTAAAAATTTTTAAGGATAATGTCAATAATTTTATAAAGAAATATAGTTATAAATTTAGTATGCCTTTGGAGGCATTTTTTGAATGGAAGTCTCAAATTTTGGGGCATTTCAATAATTTTTTAAGAGATTATTTAAATTCTGATGAATATGAATATCAAAGTTTTAAAGATGAAGATATAAAATTTATTGAAAGTTTACAAAATAATTTTGTTATAGTCCCTGTGGACAAAGCAGCTAATAATTATGCAATAATATGAAAAAAGTTTTATATTGATAAAATAGAGTGTGAATTAGGTAATGAAAATTTTTATTCAAAAGTTAATATTGACAAAAATCCTGTCGTTAAAAAATTTTTTGCATATAAAAAGAAAGTTAAAAGTATGTTTTCTTATAATTTTGATGTTTCTAATCATCACTGTTTGCCATTTATTTTCTTAACGCCTAAATTTCATAAAGATCCGATTAAATTTAGATTTATTTGTAGTACTTCTAAAAGCATTAATAAAAATTTTAATATTGGTTTACAGAATTTATTAAAAAAGATATATGATTTTCTAAAGTATAAATTTAAGAAGTATAGTTATTTCTGGTCAATTGATAATAGTGTTGAAATTCTGAACAAATTGCCTTTGACTCCTCTGAAAATGCAGGTATTCGATTTTGAAAATCTGTTCACCAATATACCTATTGATTCACTTTATGAAGTTTTAATGAGTATTTTTGATGTTTTTTGTCTAAATGATGAATTAAATATAAATAGAGATTTATTTTCAAGCTTATGTCATTTCTGTTTTTATAATAACTTTTAACAATAATACCTTTAATCAAATATGTGGTATAGGGATGGGAACAAACTATTCTAGTACAGCAGCAAATTTATTTTTATTTTATTATGAATTTAAATATACTATGAAATATAATATGTCTTTAAAGGTCTTTAGGTATATTGATGATATTTTGATTTTTAATTTTGAATTTTCTAATGAATATGATATTATATATCCAAATTGTTTAAAATTGAATAGAGCAAACAGTGATGATTATAATGCAGAATTTTTGGATATTTTATTCAAAATTATTGATAATAATTTTATTTTGGATTTGTACGATAAAAGAAATAGTTTTACTTTTTTTACTAGAAGCATGCCACATTGGTTTTCAAATTTGCATAAAAAAATTTACATAAATATAATCATTAATCAATTGATACGTTTCAATAAAATTTGTGGCAGAGACAATAATTTTTATAAACAGATCTTTAAGTTATTGGCTAATTTATTTTACAATAATAATTACCCCATTAAGTTTTTGAAATATTATTTAAAGATAGTTCTAAAAAGTGAATGGCAACGATGTGGACTGGCGGCATGAACATGTGATGGCAGCCTTCTGGATCTTTCTGTATGAAATGGACATTCTAAAGTCTTGTTAAAAGAATGGATGTCTATTGATGAATTGAAACGAAAGAAAGTTGCAGACCTGGAATTTCTGGTTTTTGATAATGGATTTGGAAGAAAAATTTATTTGTTTATAGTTGACGGGTAGGAAACATTATACAGGTATTAATGTTTTGAGAAATTTCATTTTGCGGGTTTGGGGGGGGGGGGGGGGGCGCATGTTTATTCTGCATTCATGCTTGTTTTCTTATTTTTTTCTTTTGTTTTTAGTTTAATGATAATTTAAGCATTCCTCTGAAAGACCTTTTTATTAAAATTTTTTGTTTTTGTATGGTTAATATTATGTTTGATAGTTTTTAATTTGAGTTGTTTTAGTTTTTTATGGAATTAGATTAATAAAATGACAATAGTTTTTCAGTATTGAATGCGGGGTGAACATGTGTTCAGAAACCTGCAAATTTTAAAAGTGGGGGGTGGAGTTAGATTTCTGTCTGTCCTCCCACTGATGAAGAACAGACTGTTTTTGTTTTTTTTTACCTGTCTTTCTTGTTTTTATAAATATTTTATAGTTAAAAAATTTCTGCAGATATACACCTTCCTTTTGAAGTTATGGTGTTTTAGCATTTTGAAATGATGTAATATATATATATATATATATATACAAATGTAAATTCACACACAATATAAACATATGAATAGACGGAGCTCCAAAGAACAAAAGTGTTCTCCCTTTTGTTCGGCAAACAGAGATAACATCACTGGAGCGCCTTTGCTCTTTCATTTAACGTTGTGTATTCCATTCCGAATACTATTTCTTTAGCTTATTTTAAATCAAATTTTTAGAACACATTAACTGCAGAAACAAAAAACAAAGTAGTTGAAACCAAAAATATTATGTAGAAAATGGATACATGTATAATGCAAATTTTTATGTGATTAAGAAAAGTAAAGTATTTTTCGACCCAGTGATGTATTGATTTTTGACACACACACAAAACCCTACATACTTTCGAAAAATTTACCCTTGCAATATGCTAATTTCTTTCATGTTTTGTTAATTTTCCTGGAACGCCGTGGAGCCCCTGAAAAGTATCGGCGGAGCCCCAAGGGCTCCGCGGAGCACACTTTGGGAACCTCTGCTGTATTAGATATTTGATCAACATGCCTTTTCCAGATATTCGAACTAACTTGAACTCTATAATGTAATTTTCCTTCTCGCGCTATTACTCGACCGATTTTTCATTTTGCTTCTGGTGTATAATTTCTTACAGCTACGTTCTGGTTAATTTCAAATTCTTTTATTTTAAAATTGGACATTTTCGCATCTTGTTTATCATGAACGAAATTTGTAACATTTGGTACTATCAAATCTATTTTTGTTCCTATAGAAATTTTAGTTTTAAAAATAGAGATGGAGGACTCTCCCCCGTTTTAACATGAGGCATCTTCCTATATTGCAAAAGGAAGCTATTTAATTTCATTTGTAAAGTACCAGGTGCAGAAGCTAAAGATTTTAATCCACGTTTAAGAATTTGCACATATCTCTCCGCCTGTCCATTTGTAGCTAGATGGTATGGAGCACTGAACTTGTGTTTTACACCATGATTTTTCAAAAATATCTCAAATTCTTCTGATGTTAACTGTTTAGCATTATCTGATACTAAAGAAATTGGAAACCCGTATCGTGCAAAAAGTGAAGAGAGACAAGTAATGGTATTTTGTGAAGTTGTACTAGGAACAATAAAAACTTCTGGCCATTTGCTATGGGCATAAACCGCTAAAAGAAGCATTTTTCCTATAACATGACCAAAATAATCAATATGAATTCTTTGCCATGGAGCTGTAGGCCATTCCCAATGATGTGTATCAACGTTAGGAGGATGATTTTTCAAATTTACACAAGTAGTGCAATTTCGTGCAAGATCTTCAATATCTTGGTCTATACCTGGCCACCATACCAAACTATGGGTTAAAGATTTCATTTTAACTATGCCAAAATAACCAAAGTGTAATCTTTTAAGATTTGGTTTCTATGAATTTCAGGGATTACTACCCTACATCCTTTTAAAATACAACTGTGTTGAAGAGTAAGTTCTTTTTGTTTACCACCAAAAAGTAAATTTTTAGGAATTTCAGAACCAGAAATGAGGTGATGAAAAATTTGATATAACAGGGGATCAGATTTTGTAGCTGAAGCAATAGATTTCGAAGTTAATGGTAAGACAGAGAGTTGAATAATTTGAAGAATTTCAGAATCATCAATTGCATCATTCGAATTTAATTGTTGAGGTAAATCTTCACTACGTAAAGGAAGCCGTGAAAGAGCATCAACATTTCGTGATCTGTAGTTTTTTTTTTTTTTTTTTATAACGGATATCACATTGAAACGTTTGTAAATAAATTGTGTATTGTTGCATTCTAGCAGCCGATAAAACAGGAATACTTTTAGAAGGAGAAAAAATAGACACTAAAGGTTTTCTGTCGGTAAATAAGGTAAACCTGTTGCCATACAAATAAAACTTAGCATAACATGTAACCAAGCCTAGAAAAGCTTTTAAAATTAATTCAATTTTATCTTGTGTTTTATGAATACTATGTTAATCAACTTTATAACCACAATAAATAATCTCGTCTGCCATAAAGAATGATTTTTCTTTATTTATCCTAATGTTATAATCCCTTAATCTTTATAATACTTGCTTTAACCTTTGTAAATGAATTTCATCTGTTTCCCCTGTAACCCCAATATCATCTATAAAAATTGTAACTCCCTCAATTCCTCTTAAAATGTGCTCAATTTTTCTATGCCATATAGCAGGAGAACTAGCAAGAAACGTGGATAACTTAAGGATTAGAATAATCCTTTTGGTGTTTAATGGTCAATAATTCTTGTGATTTTTCGTCTACATGTAACTGAAGATAAGCTTGATTTAAATCAATTTTTGTAAAATGTACGCCACCACCTAATGTAGCTAACATATCTTCTATTTTAGGTAAAGGATACTTTTAAACTTTCAGAAATTTATTTAATTGTCTGAGCGAAGCGAAGGCTAATACTCAGCGAAATATTACTGTCCGGACACTTTACTACTACGATGGATATTAACGCCATGTCCTACTAAAAAAAAGGCCTAATAAAAACCTTTCGTCAAGCATAACTCAAAAAATATTTGTCGGATTTCATTTCTGATTGCACCAGAAGGTACCTATGAGGGTCGTCTACTAAATGCACCTACTATGAAAAATAAGTTCCAAACCGTTTAAAAATTATATAGAAAAAACTCTTAAAAAAGCACAATTTATCTGCATACGTCACAGAAATTTGGTGTGCGTCACTTTCACCGGTTGATGTTTTCGTAGACAACTGGTTTGAACACATGGAGCAAATAAAAAAAAATACGTACGCAGTAATATTGAATAGATCAGTTTCAACCACGTGATCACAAACCTTGCAACAACCCGTGGCAACCAGTTTTGGTGGGCAAACAAATAATAATATAGTATTCCGTACCACGGTGACCGTTTTTAGCCTGTTGTATAAAATCTGGCATGTTGTATGATATACAATTGTGGATGATTAAAACAAAAGACATGAGTGTTTATTGATCCGGGAGGTTATCTTTCTCTGGATGTCTGTCTGTCTATCATACAGCATGCAATTTTCTTGTAAAGGATGATATTATTTTGCAGTAAAACCTCCATAACGGACACACCCGATTAGTGAACACCTCAATTTAGCGGGCATTTTTTCGATTACCAACCCTTAAATAACTGTACATTCTTTACTCTCAGTAGCGGACACCTCCAAATAGAGGACAAATTCTGCCCTCCCGAGGTGTTTGCTATTCAGAAGTTTTACTGGTAAAACCTCCATACCGGACACACCCGATTAGCGGATACCTCTATTTAGCGGACATTTTTTCGATTACCAACTCTTAAATAACTGTACATGTTTTACTCTCAGTAGCGGTCACCTCTAAATAGAGGACAAATTCTGCATTCTCGGGGTGTCCGCTATTCAGAGGTTTTACTGTATATAATATTGATAATTATTTTACAGGGCTGCACAAAAGAATAAGAATATATGAAACGAATATAAACTAAATTCGGGATTGGTAGATCGCTGACGGTAATGTAATTTTAGGATGTTGTTACAGTCATCCGCAGCATGTTTTTAGAGTTTCGTTCATCTAACGAAACCCTACCTGTCTCACTCCTTTGTCTGTCTGTTTGTCCGTCTGTCACAGAGCCCGTTCTCAGAAACTATATATGTCGGAGACTTGAAAATTTGCATACTTATAGCTGAACACCACACATCAAACGGCAAATAATAAAATTTTGAAAAAGTCTAATATTTAGCCCTCTGGGCTCTAACTTGTGTATTTTAAGCAATTTTTCTAACTCAGCCCCTAATTTAATTAAGTTGGAGACATGAAAGTTTGACTACTTATAGCTGAACATCTCACATCAAACGACAAATAATAAAATTTTGAAAAAGGCTTAATATTTAACCCTTTGGGCTCTATCTTGTGTATTTAAAGCAATTTTTCTAACTCAGCCCCTAATTAAGTTGGATACATGAAAGTTTGCATACTTATAGCTGAACACTTGCGATAACACGATAAATCATAAAATTTTGAAAAAATCATATTTAACCCTCCGGTCTCTAACTTCTGTATTTTAAGCAATTTTTCTAACTCAGCCTCTAATTAAGTTGGAGACATGACATTTTGCATACTTATAGCTGAACACCCCACATCAAACGACAAATAATAAAATTTTTAAAAAGTCTAATATTTAACCCTCTGGGCTCTAACTTATGTATTTTAAACAATTTTTCTAACTAAGACCCTAATTAAGTTGGAGACATGAAATTTCGCAAACTTATAGCTGAAATCCTCACATCAAACGACAAATAATAAAATTTTGAAAAATGTCTGATATTTAACCCTCTGGGCTCTAACTTATGTGTTTTAAGCAATTTTTCTAACTCACCCACTAACTAAGTTGGAGACTTGAAAGTTTGCATACTTATAGCTGAACACTTGCGATAACACGATAAATCATAAAATTTTGAAAAAGTCATATTTAACCCTCCAGTCTCTAACTTCTGTATTTTAAGCAATTTTTCTAACTCAGCTCCTAATTAAGTTGGAGACATGAAATTTTGCATACTTATAGCTGAACACCTCACATTAAACGACAAATAATAAAATTTTGAAAAAGGTCTAATATTTAACCCTCTGGGCTCTAACTTGTGTATTTTAAGCAATTTTTCTAACTCAGCCCCTAATTAAGTTGGAGACATGAAAGTTTGCATACTTATAGCTGAACACTTGCGATAACACGATAAATCATAAAATTTTGAAAAAGTCATATTTAACCCTCCGGTCTCTAACTTCTGTATTTTAAGCAATTTTTCTAACTCAGCCCCTAATTAAGTTGAAGACATGACATTTTGCATACTTATACCTGAACACCTCACATCAAACGACAAATAATAAAATTTTGAAAAAGTCTATTATTTAACCCTCTGGGCTCTAACTTGTGTATTTTAAGCAATTTTTCTAACTCAGCCCCTAATTAAGTTGGAGACATGAAATTTTGCATACTTATAGCTGAACACCTCACATCAAACAGCAAATAATAAAATTTTGAAAAAGTCTAATATTTAACCCTCTGGGCTCTAACTTGTGTACTTAAAGCAATTTTTCTAACTCAGCCCCTAATCATGTTGGAAACATAAAAATTTGCATACTTATAGCTGAACACCTCACATCAAACGACAAATAATAAAATTTTGAAAAAATCTAATATTTAACCTCTAATATTTTGTCTCGCGCAATTTTTAAATTTAAACTGTTTTGCAATACTATTTTTTGTTCATTTTGCATTATAAGTGTAATGTGACGTAATTTGTTCTATTTCAGATTTCTAACGCATGTTAATGAATTTATTTTACCTTATCCTCTCTCTTTTAAAATTCACATGTAAATATAGTTTTTATGGCGTAATTTCCATTAAGTGCCTGCTTTTTATACCTAATTATTTAATTCTAATTTGAAGGTTTTTTTCTGTTTATAATAGTAACGTGTAAATATTTTTTTTTATTTGAAGCAAACATTATTGTTTGCGTTGTTTATACAGTTGGCAATAGTTTAAATTAATACCATTTTCTAAAATATGTAAAAATTATCTGTCAAAATGCTGAATATTTGAATTTAAAATAGCAATAAAACCTCAAAAATGAGTCAAATTAAAAAAAAATAATGAAATCTGCAGACCGGGATCTTCTATTGAATAAAATGATCTAAAAATGATTAAATTCCCATGTATAGCTTTTGCTCTTATAATTTTTTTTAATGGAACGATTTTATCCAACTTTAGCATTAAATATCTCTTAAAATAATTCTTCGATTTGAAAACTGTATGCATTAGTGTGTTGATCAAACATTTCGCTGTAATACCACCGATTTTCATATATTTGTATGCAATAGTTTTCTTAATATTAACGAAGAAAGACCTCCGGTCACAAAAAATTCAAAACCGGCGGCGGCGGTGACAGCGTTAGTTACTTTTTATAGAATTGAGAGATATACAAAACTGAAAACTTGTCTATCTGTCTGTTTGTAATTCTATAAAAAATCCACAATTTGGAAGCCAAAATTGTGAAGAGATACGTACATGTGTATTAAAACATGGCCGAGACAACTAAAGTAATCCGGAATCGAAATAACTTATAGTTAATTTTTAATTAATAAAAAACCACCAAGTTAACAGCAATTTCTTATCAAATTTAAACATTTTTCGTTATAGCAGTTGCCAACAATTAAAAAACACAATAAAATTATTACTACAACAATTAATTTTCTACTGCAAGATTTCCACGTGAAAAATGAAAATGAAATAAATAGTTTTCCGAATTTAAAATAGGTGAATATTACGTCATAACTTTTCTATTGCAAGATATTCACGTGAAAAATGAAAATGAAATAAATGGTTTGACGAATGTAAATGAAAGTGAATATAACTTCATAACTTTTCTATTTCAAGGTTTCCACGTGAAACAGGAAAATATTACGTCATATTAGAAATATAAAGGGCATGGTGGATATAGTATAACGTCATATGAGTGTGAAAAATGTATTGAAGCATGATAAAAACCCGATTAGGGAAATATTGGCGTATTTTAACATTATTGCTCCAATTATAAATTGAAATAATTTCATTTATAGCTGTATTTTTTTGCGTCTGTTATATACATTTATACATTTTTATATAGCGTTTTCATATGATTCCTTCAACAACATTTCGACTGTTTTTTTTAATGTTTGTTTTGTGTTGTATGTTAAATTTTGAAATTTATTTTTCAGAACAAACATCCTTCAAATTCTGGGCAACGCCGGGCACTTTAGTTTGTAACAGATAAATGGCTTTTGTATCTGTACATCTAATGCTAATATTATAAAGCGTTATAATATTATAAAGTATATAATATTATTAATGCTTGTACGTTTGTGAGGTGTTATCTCTGAAACTACATAGCCAACTTAAAAAAAAAATGTTGGTGGCTATCTCTGCTCCGAAAAAATTGTGATTTCTGCGATATTGATTGGGTTAGAAACTTTAAATTTGGTGCGGTAGTTACTTATAAGATGTAAATACTCGTAATGAACGCTTTCTAAAAGGTTCAATTTGACGGATAAACGTAAAAATTTCTAGAAAGGTTCTAAACTATGATTTATTTGGAATACTGAAATTTTCGGGATACTGTTGGGGTTAGAAACTAGAACTTTGGCATGGTAGTAATTAATAAGATGTAAATGCTCGTTGTAGAACGAATTCTAAAAAATAGAAAGACTAAACAAAGCGGAAAAAGATCTAAAGATGATCTAAGTAACGAAGAAAATGGAACTGTTAGGAATATAAACATGAAAATTGACATGTCTGTATTTATCATGACGTAAATTCTCGCAATAGAACAATTTCTAAAAATGTCGCTATATAAAACAGTGCAGAAACAAAAGACTTTCAAAAATTTTCTATTTCTCTGTTACTGCTGAGCCCAAAATCTTGAAATTTTGCTTCGGGTTAGTTTTAAAATATACAATTGTCTCTATGAATGGTTTCTAAAAAATTTAAAATTTAAAAAGATGAAATTAACGGAAAGCGATCTCAATTACCATTAATTTGGAATTATTAGGTACAGCAACTTTAAATATTTCATAATGCTGCATTTCCTCCGCAAAACATGTGATTTAAATGCAACAAAACTGATAGATACCCACCTAGCATTAAATAAATTGTGTAAATATTGAATAAAGACCTGTATGAAACAGTGAGTAGGTTGCCCGAAAGTACTTGTTAAAGTGTTCCTTCTCTAGGCTTTTCTCTCTCTCGCCAAGGCCACTAACAGAGGGAAGTGCCGTTTTAAATGTGATATGAATTTTTTATCCGATTCATTTTTCTAGACATTTTATCATAAGGTCATATTCTCAATTATCATTAGTATATTTTTTATATATTAACTTATTCTGGTGAAATTTTGTAATCGGGTTCATATTGGCGTATGTTAGCTTGCATAATTTGCTGAATAAATATGTATGGATTTGTAAATTACTTCAAATGACACTTTGACAGCTCAAAAGTTATGCAGACGATATATTCAGATCTTGTGTCATACTTTATGTTGTAATCATTGCCGATTTCTTTTATTTAATACATGCTAAATACAGCTCAACTTGTGCAGAATATGTTTGAAAACAAAACAATACAGCGTATGTAGTGGCCAGCATACACTCATCATTTAAATCCGATCGTGCGTATCTAAAACACACTCTAACGAAGCATTGCATGCCACTTTTGATGTATTCGGTACTTTGATACTATATTAGATTTTGAGAAGAGAATTCCTTAAATGTTATCGACGACCTCATTGCATCCGTGGAAAACAGATATTGTACAATATTAACTATTCCGGGGGAGCACACACCATATAAAGTATAGTCCATTCTTTTTAAACATCATATATTTGTCATTTAAAGTTACTCAAATTGGTGCAGAGCGTCTGATTATGCTCTTGATATCATTTTATACAGTTAAAATTCCGATATAAGTAAATTAGTGTTTCATTTTCTATTTTATTTTTCATATATTGCGTACTTTCAATTTTATATCCATGCATGGCTGTCTTGAATGGTTTGATTTCCCATTTTTTTAAACAGTGTATACGAATTTATATATAAGATTTTGTAAATCTACAATTCGTTTATTTTCATCATTTCAATTTTTCGCAGTATATGGACAATTAAAGATAACATCTCATTTTCTTTGCTTCCACATGTTATCATTAAATCTATGTTCTCAGTAATATCGCTCAGACTAATCCCTCTGAGGGAAGTCCTAGTGTTACTTTAAAATCACCCCATAAACGAATTTTCCCATTAGGCTTAACCACTGGAACTATAGGAGTTGCCCACCTGCTGTTTGAAACTGGTTTAATAATGCCTGCATCTTGTAAATTTTGTAATTCTTCATTGACTGCTGCACGTACACTGTAAAAAAAATCTGTAGTTCTACAGATGTAAAGTTATATGCTCACTAAACTTTTATCTGTAACTTTACAAAAAACGCTGCAAATCTACAAAACTAGTTTTTGTAAAGCTACAGAAATCTGTAACTTTACAAATGAATCTGCTAAAATTTCAGTAATCTTACTAAAATTTTATCTGTAACCCTGGTTGTAGTTACATGAAAAGTTCTAGGCATCCCACTTTCCTAAACAATTCTTAGTAACCTTACAGATTTTTTGATTTTCGGTGCAAAACTGTGTCTGTTACATGAATTTTTGTTGTTGCCGTTACATAAAATGTTCTAGGAATGCCAGTTTCCTAGAAACACTTTAGTAACTTTACAGATTTTTTTTTACAGTGTAGTGCATAAGTGACAGTCCTAGCTTTGCAAAATATGGGTGTTGCATCTTTTTCAAGATAAAGTTCTGCCTGTAAACCTTTATCTTCCCAGCCTTATCAGTAAATAAATCAGAAAATTCCTGTAACAAACCTTGTTATTTATCAGAATAATTTACAACTTCATTCACATATACTGATTTTAAATTATGTGGGAAAATATCAAATTCAGATACCCAATCTCTACCAAATAATACTGGAAAATTATCTTCTTTTATCAAATACAACTTTACCTATCTAGTTTTATTTTCATAAGTAACATTTAATTCAACGTAACCTACAGGTTTGAAAATTTCACAAGTTGCATTTTTTAACTGAACATCTGGAGGAAAAATTTTATAATCAGGAAAAATTCTACGAAATCTTTTTAAAGGAACTGCAGAAATTCCAGATCCACTATCTAATTCCATATCAGCTCTATCTTTGTTTTCAATTAAAACAGACAACGTAATAGGATTTGAACCTTTTTCATACTTTACATTTAAAACATTTACAGTATTTAAAGAATTAACCTGTTTTTCAGAATTTGTACTTCTGCATACCTTGCTTAAATGACCTTTTTTTTCCTACAAAGGTTGCAAGTAACATTAATAAATCTGCAAACATTTGCTAAATGTGAGGCATTTCCACATTTATAGTACTTTAACTTATTTTTATTCATGTCAGAATGTGTATTATTTACCTGATTGTTGACGTTCTGTTTTTGAGAACAATTTGGTAATTCCTTATTTTGTACATTTTTCGTACTGGAAATTTTATTTACATTGAAATTTTTATGCTTAATTTCAGCAATTTCAATATCTACATTATATAAAGCTAAAGCTTTCTCAACAGCTTTTTCGAAATTTAAATCATCAACTTGAGTTATCAATTTATTCTGAATATTTTCGTTTTTCAGACCGCGCAGAAACTGTTCGAGTAAATTTTCATTTAGAGTATCACCAGTAAATGAACAAAAGGTCGTACCCTTTTTTAATCTAGCAGCAAAATCTTGAATTGATTCAGTTTCATTTTGAAAACATTTTCTAAATTTAATTCTCTCAATGAATTTATTGGGGGCGGGGTTTAAGTGTTCAAGCAGAATATCAACAGTTCCATTATATTTTAAGGTTTCACAATTCTTAGGTACACATAAATCACATAATAAACCATATAACTTCGGTCCTAATAATGATAAAATAGCAGAAAACTTTTTTCTGTTCTGTTATGTAATGCAGAACAAGATTTTGTTCTAATCTTTTCACGTAAATTGTGAAAGATTCTACTTTTTCATCAAATTCTTTAAAATGGGTAAACATTTTACATTATTAAACGTAGCAAAAATGCAAAAATGTAAAAGTAAATGGAATATCACTTACCACCGCAATAAATACTGTAGAAGACTATGAAGTATTAATATAGCATTGCAGTATTGCACCAAACCGTAGAACATTTAAACCAGAAGTATAGCCATTTTCACAGGCACAATTCCCATTTTCGGTAAACTTTTTCCGGTACAAATATTTCGTTTCTATCCTAATAATAATTAACATAACTCTTAATTGACAAGGTATATCGTATACAGATAAACATTTAATAATCATTTCACGAATACATCACAACACTTACAAACGTCGGTCACATGACACAAAAGTAAACAGCACAGAATTCTCTGAAAATGAATTGTGGGAGGAAAGAAACTTTGGTGCTGCCATCTACATATATTAAATTGAAGCTCAAACATGACAGGATTCAACAATGAAAAAGGGATAAGAGATTAGATCGAACTTGAAGAAAACTTCTCCCCCATACTAGATGTCAAGCAGTTTCTTTGTACAGCCAATAAAGATAAAAAACACCACGTGACCCCAAGTAAAGATGCTGACGCTGAAAGTGGTTCAATGATATATCTATCTGAACCTTTAAGATAATGTCAGATAACGTGTTTTTGCACGCTTTTTCTCTCTTCCAACACCCCTACTAATTCGTTAGCATGTGCAGGGTTGGTGGAAGAGAAAAAAAAGCGTGCAAAAAGACGTTCGTCTGACATTAGCCTTAGCCTTTCACCGCCCGCCCAAAGGGCCTGCGGAAAGCTCCAATCCGGTTGAGATCCACTGAGCTTAGCCTATTCGTAAAAGAAATAAAGGAATTATTCACATATCTCAAGAATTCGTGACAATACGTATACATTTAAACATGTGTGTAAAACTTCAAAGTATAAAGACATTTTTAATATGAAAATTTTCAACCCGAAGTAGAACATACAAATTATGTTAAAGTTCTTATTTATCTGCTTATCTGATTTCAATTTAACTACTATCTTTTACTTGAACCAATATTGTACTAAATTCGTAATAAATTATATTTTAAATAAATTATTTATCTAAATCTTTTAAAATGAATCAGCATATTTTATGGATGATATATCCTGTCACAATTTCGAATATTTAACTTTAAAATTATAAAAAAGTATGCATTTTAATATATAAAAAAAATTGAAATGAATCTACTACTGAAAAAATAAGCAAATTATAACTTTGTGAGTGTGTATCCCCCCCCCCCCCAAAAAAAAAGAAAAGTGACATGAAACAAAAAATCAGACATTGCTTAATTTTTCCGTATTTGATAAAATGATATTTTCGAAGCATGGAATTCTTTAACTTATGTTTAATAAACTCTTGTTATGCAACAAGTTTATTAATATACGTTTATACGTAAGGAACATCTGAATAAACGATGAGGGATTTATAATAGAAGCAGAAGAAAAAAAATATGACAGAATTATAAATGGTAAGAGAAGATGAAACTTCGTTATGTATTTTTCTTCCTTGAATAAAAGTTCGTATGTTAGTTTACTTTTAAATTCTTTGTTAGAAAGTTATGAGAGTTCCCTTTGATGAGAAATTAAACTTCTGTAAGAAATTGCTCTTTTTATTGTTAAAATCTTTAGAAGTAAGAACCCTATTTTAAAAACAATATTTTCTTTTGTAGTTTTAAAGTTCAAAGAAGAGATAAAAGTAGTTTTCTGTAAGAATGCATCTCATTTTAAGTTACGTTTTAGATCATAAACCACAATTCTGATTTTTACTAAACATTATTTAATGCCTTAAGGAAGTTACTTACGAAATATTTACTGTTACATTTTTTGTCAAAGAAATTTTCTGATTTCCAAATATTATTAATGGTGGACAAATTGGAAACAAATTATTAAAACTTTAAATTTTATTAAATGATTTTATCTCATAAGAAGTCTAGCTTAAAAATATCATTTAAATTAAAAGAAAAATTTGAAATCTAAATATGTTAAACAAAAATATAATGACTTTTTATGTTAGACATTTGTGTTCAAGTTCGACATTATAAACAAAATTTGACGTATAATTCTAAATAAATAAAGGGCAACATTTTCATAAATTTACAGAATATTTATGTAAAATATCATAAATTTACTACAGCGTTTACCACTTAAATTTTTTACGAGATGATCATACGCATGTTATAACTGTGTCCATCTGAATATCTAGAATTATAAAGATGGCACAATAATAGAAAATAACTTACAGATGTATTTTGAACAAAAGCTAAAAATTGTGCAGATATAAAATTTATACACGTGCTGTAACTGTCTGGATCTGGATGCCTAAAATTATAATGATAGTACAATAGTAGAAAATAACTTACAGATGAATTTAGAACAAAAGCTAAAAATTGTGCAGAAATAAAATTTATACACCTGCTGTAACTGTGTCCATCTGAAATCTAAAATTATAATAACGGCACAATAAAAGAAAATAGCTTACAGAGGAATTTAGAACAAAAGCTAAAAATTTTGCAGAAATAAAATTTATGCACATGCTGTAACTGTGTCCATCTGACTATCTAAAATTATAATGATGGCACGATAATAGAAAATAACTTACAGATGAATTTAGAACAAAAGCTAAAAATTTTTCAGAAATAAAATTTATCCACATGCTGTAACTGTGTCCATCTGACTATCTAAAATTATAATGATGGCACAATAAAAGAAAATAGCTTACAGAGGAATTTAGAACAAAAGCTAAAAATTTTGCAGAAATAAAATTTATGCACATGCTGTAACTGTGTCCATCTGACTATCTAAAATTATAATGATGGCACGATAATAGAAAATAACTTACAGATGAATTTAGAATAAAAGCTAAACATGTTGCAGAAATAAAATTTATATTTCACATATAAAATATTTTATTATTATTATTTATTTTTAAGAGAGAAGAGTTCTCACTATTACCTCTGCTGAAAATAAATGTCTGCAAGAAACTGCCCCTTTTCTTGTTAAAGTGTTTTGAAGTAGCATTGATCTTTTGCGATATTGTTCCTTAATAGTTTTAAACGTTTAAAAGATGAAAACTGTTTGCTGTAAAAATACATCTCACATTGACTTACATTTCAGGTCATAAACCATAACACTAATTTTTAATTATTACTTTACGCTTTAACGAACTTTCTTGCAATAAGTTTAATTATATTCATTTTTTAAAACGAAAGATTATGAAATCCGTTTTTAATGATAGATTAATTTTTCAACGAAACATTTAGTACTTAGTTTACTAAACTATTTTTTATCTCAGAATTCTAGATAAAATCCTTTTTTAATGAAATAAATACTATAAAGTTCGATAGTAAAGATGCTATGTTTTTTTTTCATTAAATTAAATACAAAATAAAAAATGCTGCTTATTTTTATTTATTCAAAACAACCTGTTTATAATTAGAACTATTTTTAGATATTTTTTTTTTTAATTGTGATTATTTATTGAGAACAAATTACAAAGTTTCTCAATCAATATTTCAAGAATCTGAATTATTATTTTTAAATTTTACAACGCTTGATTATTAGCTTTTAACAAATGTATGTACCGTATATTCTTGCCTGTAAATCTAGAAACAACAAAAAACATGGGCAAAACTAGGGAATAAAACATATGTGTTTGTGTATATGAGAGAAGGCGGGGTGGGGGGGGGTGGCAATTCCTACGCGTGGCAAAAAGGAAAAAAATATATTTCCTTTACCGCAACAGATTGAAGTATAAGTAAAACTGCTTAAAACCCCTAATGAAAAGATATTACGTACAATTCACCAAATATAATGAGATAATATTTAATAGGATGTTTCTTTAATTTCTATTTCCGTAGTATTTCCACTTCTGCCTTTGCTCAAAATCCTCTTTACATTCAGAAAGAAATTTATAGTGAAAAATCGCTCCAAAATGTGCTGAATCCCGTTATCGAGATTTCGTTCGTGCCCAGAAAAAAATTAGATGAGCGAGGCCAGTGCTACAGTTTGTCGAAATAATATCTAGAACTAAACGCCAATGAAACAATAGTAAAAAATAAAATAAAATAATAGATTTTTAGCTTTTGTTGTGCGATTTACTTGCTGCTCACCATTGTGATGCTATAAAGAAGCAAGCTAAAGTAATAAATCAATTTTTGCTTTAATCCATAGAGAGTTTGATTTAATTTTTTTCACATTTTGAATGGTCTGCTTTTTCAAATTTTTGTAATACAATGTCCGAAAATACGGCGTGGAGAGGATTGATTAATTTAAGCTTGCTTCTGAAAACAAAGGTAGACATCTCAAGAAATTAGGTATCGCACTTGTTGCGTGAATGGTGGAGAATTGGGGGTGGGGGGGGGCTCTGTATTAACATAAAATATCACAAGCTCATTCAAAAAATGTTGCATCGGGAACGAATTTGGTGGCGTACAGGACGTTGCATTCATTTGCAATGAAAGTAATTTACGCAAACTGCACATTGACGACATATGCGATACGATGATGTGACAGTGGCATAAAATGAATGGTTTGGCGTATCAGAATATGATGAATTTCACTGAATACATTTTAATTGACTACATTGAACTCTTTGTTTATTTATACGCTGAAGATCCATTAAATTATGACCACCTGTTTAATACGACATGGGACCACATTTCGCTCTCAATGCCGCCAACATCCGGTTTGGCATTGACTCGAAAAGGTACTCATAGATAGACTGAGAGGTATCAATACCAAAAGCTCACCAACTAGTTGTGCAATTCCCGCACATTGCGAGATGGTAGCGTGGCAGCACGAATTCATTTTTCCAGGTGGAATCACAAATGTTCTATTGGATTCGTATCAGGTGAATTCGGAGGCCAAAACATGAATAGGAAGTCACTAGGATGTTCCTCGAACCACTCTCTGGCGACTCTAGCTGTATGAAACGGTGCATTATCCTGTTGGTAAACGCCATCACCCGCCGGAGACACTGTTGTCAGGAATGGGTGCACCTTGTCTGCAACGATGTTGAGGTAGCGCACAGACGTCAGGTATTGATTTATAGGGATTATGGATCCTAATGTGCTCCATGAAAATATCGCCCGCACAATAATACCGCCACCACCGGCTTGCCTTTGTCCAACTGTGCATCCGGGAGCCATGATATTCGTTGGAATTCGGCTTATTCGCACGTGCTCATCGATGTGATAGACCGAAAACGCGATTCGTCGGACCATGCAACTTTCTTACAAAAGTTTCTTACATAGTCCAATTCCGATGATCCTGGACCCATTGCAGGCGCTGCTAACAATGACGTGCCGACACCGCAGGGAAGTGCTTCGACCGCCGTCTGCGTAGGTCCATACCTAACAGTGTACGCTGCATTGTGTGTTGAGAAACACTCTCTGGGTCGCCACTGTTGTAGCTGCTAGTGATTTCGGCTGTTGTAACTCTTCGGTCACGGCGATTAACGTAATAATCTCCACTCGCCTTCTGGAATCAATGCGCCGTGGGTGACACACCGCTGGACGTAGACTTGTCGTTTCACCATCCATAGACTATTTTCGATGCGCACTCACCACGATTGTACGTGAAAAGTCCACCAAAAGCGTCCTTTCTGATATCGACGTTCCCAATTTCCGAGCCACTATGATTTGACCATTATCAAAGTCTGATAAATCTGCTGCCTTTTCCATTGTGTCGCTAATAACACTATGTTTTGAAATACAATGCATGAGAGCATTATATACTCCAACATCAGCCGTGAATGCGCTGTGGTTTTGTTTCTGGGCGAGCTAATTGTTATAAATGGAGAGTGATAATAATGTAATGGCTCTTCGGGGTATATTTATATTTCGTTTACGAATATATATGGAAAACATGTTATTTTCTGTATTTAAAATTATTGTGTCCTACAGTGTTTATGAAGAGGAAAAAGGGTTGACTTATACGAGATTTTTTGTATTTCTTTCCTCTGAATATAAGACAGTCGACTTTTACGCAAAGTTTGATTTTTTTCTAATATATCTTCTCGACGTAGAGGAGTCGAATTATACAAGAGTACATACGGCATTAGCCTACTTAACTTTCTGATGTCCTAAACTTCTGCTTTTATATGCACTTCTTCGCTTGAAACATTTTGGAACATTCGATTCGTCTAGCTTTAATCTGAAACAAAATTTTCGAAAGTGAATATTTTTGTATTTGTTAGGTTCGGTGTTGTTATCTATAATAAAAAGGACAAATATGTCCGTGCGTAACGCTGACGCCATTTTGACGGTGGCAACAGCAAACGATTAACTTTCACATTTACTGTAATTTTTTAAACATTTTTGCAACGTCGAATAGAGAATAAAATCTACTTTTAAATGCAATTTGTTCGAGAACTATATTCGCAAATTACTCACTTTTTATGGCTTTTCAAATAATTTTCAAGCATGCTTTAAAAAAAAAAGAAAGAAAAGAATCATGCTTCAATTATAGATTATGAGACACTTTCCAACACATTCAGAATAATGTAAAAAAATTGCACAGTTAAAAAAATTAAAATATTACGTCTAATTCAATTATATGGAAACGCATAACACATTTCAAAACCCAATTTCAGCTCTGTTCCTATCTTAAATCGGAGAATAATCCGAATTGTTTTCACCATCCCTGTATAGTATATATAGATTTGTATTTACTGCATGCATACCAAAATTTAATTCACTTAGGAAATACATATACTTCATAAGAAAATTCGACTTCAGCAATTTCTTCTAATAAGGAGAATGATACGTGAATGCTTTTGTGCCGTCCTGTATATGAGGTATAGAATTTATATATAGTGAGTAACATGCAAAAAATAAATTAAAGTTAAAAGCGCATACCGAATTTTAAATCGTACACTCTAGCAAGTATTACACAAAGACAGTATTGTAACGGATTTCTCTTGCGTGTCCCTGCAGTTGTATAGAAAAATCTATGAATGCTCTCTTCTAATGTGATCGTAGTGAACTTCAGTGAGTTATTTCAGTTTCAATACATTTGAATTGCGTAATATCATTAAAATGCTCTGCAAAAGACTTTTCCCCATATACCATAATGTATTTTAATACTTTTGAGTGCCCCTGTAAATGAGCTATTAATCCTGCATACTTCATATACAGTACCAAACATGCTTTGGTGATCCTAAATAACCTTTGTCAATTGCATGAAAATCAGAGTATATTTACGCCAGTTAGAGCGTGGCCAGACGGACAGACAAACCGAATGCATAAACACTTTTCAACTTTGTTGGAAAGAGTTAAAAATCGTTCTCTATGGCATGCAGCCGATTGTGGAAGATAAATCCATTTTCACTTAAACTAATATAAAAAGTTTAGTATTTGTTTCCGAGTTATATGCCATAACGAAATTAAAACTTCACCAATAAACAAATTAAACAATAAAATATAAATAAAGCGCAAATTTAAATTTAAGTCCCGTAATCGAACTCCGCGTTTAAACCAATGAAATTATCAGAATAAAAAAGGTTGTAGTAAATAGCGATTTTCCACGATTTCTTTTTCTTTGACTGTTAACTCCTCGCACAAGGCCAATACAAGTTTATAGCTTTTTATGAATTTCAATACTTGAATGCATAATTGCTATTTTTCATATAAAAAAGATTTTTGGTATTGCTAATGGGCATTCTAAAAAATAAATTAAATGACAAAGAGAGTTTCACGTCATATTATTTCAAAAAGAGAGTTTTCAAATTAAAAATAATGGCTTTTACCCTATATTCTGTCACCCGTGAAGCGCGGCTTCATCCCATTGGTTTTTTTTTTTTTTTTTAAATAAATGAAGAAACATATTATTTTTGATTTTCTCTTTCCCTTTCTACTGATATCTGTGTTGAAATCCCAGTCTATAGGAATACATATGAATACAGTTTATACATATTTGTTACAAATGGTGGTCCGAAAATATGTTTCAAAGTTTTTTCTACTAATTAAAGTGCCTCAGAACTCTTAAAGCTTCAAAAGTTTCGAAATTAATTTTTTTAGATGTTAAACTCTTAATATTTTTTATAACATTTTGATATAATTGTTTCCTTGAAATTCCCATTAGAACAGAAGAATGATCTTTTAGATCGATACCCATTCAATACCTGCGTTGCGTTTCCGAAATTTTGAGGTCATTTTTCTCCAAATGATGTTTTTGAGTATTGTTTTTGACGTACAGGATATCTCAAAAACTTCTGAATATTTTTTCATGAAATTTTCAAAACATATGTTTCATGTTAGTCTGTATAAACTGAACCTAAAATTTCCTTTTTATTGTACAAAACAGTATTTTTTTATGTGAGTATACTGTAGAAATTTTCAAAACTTTGTATTAGCTAAATACAACTTTGTATTAAAAATAAGAAATAGATTTAAATATAAATTTATTTAGGTTCAGGCTAATTATTACAATCTGAAGTATGAGTGGGCACAAAAATTTTCATTATTTGCAAAATTTATTTTGTAATCCTGTGCGTCAGCTGTTATAGAAATTTTTTGCTCGTCAAATGTCTGACAGTTTGGAGCCCCCTGTAAATGCTAGTTCTGCATCTTCAATTTTTTATATCTTTCGTCCATTAAAAATTGTGTTTTAAAATAATATACATTTTAAGATATTTAATGTTGAAAATTAACATTTTTTTTCTTTCTTTTCTATTTTGAGAGTCCCAAGAACCCTTAAGAAAATAAAAACATATTAAAGGCTTTATCACAAAAGTTTAAAAGAAGTAAATGAAGATGAAATTTTATTTATAATCTTTCAAATATAAACATTAGTGAAAATTTTTCGATTTCTTTTCAACCTTTGAATTTGTATTCCACCACATGAAACAAAAAATTTGTTTAAAGTTAGATGCAATTTTTCTTCAGGGTAAAATATTCTGAATAAATCAATTGGGAAAGTAAATATGTAGACTAATAACTTTCACTACTGAGACAAATAAAAATGGTTATTCTTAAGTTATTTCCCTTGAGACAAATTTATCTAAATATGTATTTAGAAACATTAATCATAGTGGAACGGTATTCCTTTTACTTTCTATATTATTGAATCAGATTCTATATTTATTGCATGAGAAATATTTTCTTTTTATAAATGCACAATCATTTTTCATAAGTTCAAATCTATATATCATTAAAGCATCTTATATTTCATTCATATATATTTTATATTTAAGAAACCATTATATGTATTATACAGCATTTTAAAGGAAAATAAATAGAAGTAGTAAAATTAATGTGTTTTAAACAATCAAGTACTATATAATACGTGTACAGTAGAGCCTCGATTATCCCATTTAATATGGATCAAGCTCATCTCGGATAAAAACACTGGATAAACCGGATTTACACAAATCCTCACCAACTAAGGAGATGAAATATAAAATTTCACTTAATTCATTAATTTTTGTGGTACTAGTAACATTTCTTTCAGTATTAAATAGTTTCTTTCAATTAAACTTATACCTTTGGAATTAATCATTTTCTTCTGATGGATTGATGGTTTCGATTATTCTGAAACAGCCATTATAAATGAAGTGCTAGGTGAAGATGAAAGAACAGCCGTATAAAGTTAGAACTCGGATTTTCTGGTCAGAATGACCATAAGATGAACCATAAAAATGACCATAATTTTTTTTCCCCAAAAAAATTTATGGTCATTATAAATTATTATAGAAATTCTTAAATTATTATTTGGACATTTGAAATCGGTGTATCATTTACTGCTTTTAACACATATTAAAAATCTATTATTTTATAGTTTTCTTTCTTTATTAATATGCTTGTGTAAAAACAATTTTTAAGACGTTATTTTCAATATTTTCATGCTTTTTACACGCAATCGTTTAATTCTGTTTTCTTTTAATTAATAAAATTTTTCTTTAAAAAAATTATTTTTATAATAGTCACGTGTGATTAAATATTTATTTAAAGGAAATATTATTCTTTGAGCTGTTTTTAAATTTGGCAAGAATTTAAAATAATAACCTTTTTTTAAATGTGTAAGAAATATCTTTGGAGATGCTGAAAATTTGAATTTAAAATTGAAATAAACTCTCAAAAAATGAGTCAAATTAAAAAAATAAGTGCAGTCTGTACGACGCGAGTTTCTAATAATATCCTTAGAAAAAATTATTAAATTCCTCTGTATATACTTTGGTCCTATAAAACTTTTTTAATGGAACGGTCTTGACCTAATTTAACATGAAGCATCTCTTAAAATAATTTTTCGATTTAAAATCTATCTACTTCAACATGTTCATAAAACATTTCTGTATAACAATACCCATTTTGATATTTTTGTATGCAGTAGTTTTCTTGATATTAACGAAGAAAGATCTTCGGTCACAAAACATTCATTGATAGTGGCGGTAACAGCGTTAGTTACTTTTTTAGAACAGAAAGGTTCCTCTTCCGACAATAATTTTCCAACATAGTATTTTGAAAATTCCTTTATACCGGAACATACACTTCCTAAAAAGGCAATGCGATATTCTTGAGTAAAGAAGGATAACCAATGTTGCCTAATGTAAAATTTTTCTTTCTGTAATACTAATACTACACTGGAGTAAATATTACATTGGTGTACATAAATTAAGGGACGAACACAAAATGTTATTTCCCCAACACAAAAATTAATTGGGAGCGGTGAAACGAAACTGATATAACCATGATGTATATAGTAATGGGGTACAACTGTCATAGCACACAAATGCAGTCGATGTGACGCCACCGATAGTCAAAAGTATCACAGTCACTGTGAAACCTATATTTTATAGTTTTATTTGTTTTATTGTTATTCTCAAGTGAGTGTCATTTGATGACTTTATGTGAAGTTACCATGATCGTTGCTATGTGACGAATCACCAGATGACGTTAGAATGGAATCACATAGTTCATCTCACGCGGACTCTACTGTGAACGTGAAGTCATCATGAGAGTTTCATTGTGACGAGTCACCAGAGAATGTGGCATCACAGTGAGGTCACCTGGACACATTCAGATAACTTTTGTTTGAAGATTTCACTCGTCACAATACAATGGATTACATGCTTCGCAATAGAATCTCCAAATAACACATGAGTGTCACCAGATGACATGATTGTGCAATTATGGAGTGACTCTGCAAAAAGAAATCAACAACAGTCGTGGTGACTTCACAGTAGAATCACCAAATGATGATGATCATTTAAAAATAATAATGGCACAAATAAAATTTATCACATTTTGTTTCACCATAGTAAATGTGTCAATTGTCACTATTTGCAACATCCCACAGATATCACATAAATTGGGTTTGATGTTAGAGAAGCCGTTGTTTTATATCGACTGGAAAACAAATACTTATTACTGACAAATTAAACAAATATTATAACACTTTTCGAAATCTCATAAAAAACTAAAAATATAAATATTTTATTTAATGTATAAATACAAGAATGGATAAATAGAGTATGAGGATGGCATTGCAGTGACACATTTTATATTAAACATTAATTAAAAATTTTATACATTTAATAGATTGTTTCGTTTTTGAAAAGGGTTGGAATGTTCGTTTCTAATTTTTTGATAGACCGGGCATAATTGCTACATATATCAGATCCCTTTTGCCCGCTCACAATTTACTTTTGTGTAGGAAACTTAACCTATTCCAAGTTATCCGCGATTCTGAAAAGCGTACTTTATAATTAGAATCCAAAAAAAGAAAAAAAAAACAATGGTGTTGCACTTTTTCTTAGTCCAAAGACTGAAGAATTTCCCAAACCCACGATCATCACTCGCACAGACTTCGAAAAAACGTTCTTTTATTTTGATATGCTGCCATCACCAATATATATATTTGTTGTGAGAAGGATTATAAAAAAAATGCTAAACTTATTCAATTAAAATTAATGAGCAACTTATTTACAGGTAATTTACATATAAATAAAACACTGTTTACATTTAAGAGCTCGGATATAGACGATCCTTCCCGATACTAAGTTACATATAGCAAGTACTTTCTGCGAAATGTTTTAACCTATTAAAATACTCTATTTACCACTCACACTATGGTATCTCATGAATGTTTATCGAAGGATCTCCCTTGACCTCCCCGTTGCGCCGCTATCTCCGCAAGAGACTCAAAATCTTTCCCAAAAACTCCACTCTGGAAACACCAAACTACTACGTTGAGGCCTACACCAGAACTGCTTTCTCTCTTTCTCAGTGATGCCTTCGAAAAACCAGTCTACGGGGTTCTTCTCTTGTGAACAGGAAACCCTTCTCTTATCTAAAAACTCCTCCCTCAGATGACCTTCACTACTTATGAGATAAGGAATTTCTTTGTTTGCCTTATGTGTCGTATGCGTTCTTGAATAGCAAGGGAAGGTGGAATACATTGATACAATGAAGTTGTTCTTACAATCCTATCTAAAAAAACAGCTCGGATCAAATTCAAGATAAGGAAAATTATTACATTAAAACCTGTACGCAGAAAGTGATACATATGAAATACAATAAACAAATAAAAAGATAATGTCAGATAATAGTAATCTTAATTAGTCATCTGCTCATTAGCATCAGAAACTTGACAAATGTATTTTAGAGATTTCAAGAAGCATCTATAAAAGCAATGTTTCTGTGGCTGCCAATGATTTTCAGAAGCATTTCAGAGTAGTAGTTGTAGTGTATAATTAAGCTTTCTCAACCCAGAATATAGGTTGTTAGGTTTCTATTAATTTCCATTAAAACATTTTAATGTTCCACAAACATGTTTTATAGAGAAACATAATTAATTAACAGCATAAATATTAAGATTAAAATTTATATTATTTTGTTACACTCGCATATGAAAATAAATTGAGCAGATAAAAATGTTTAATTGAGAATTGATAGCATCATAAAAACCGATATTCCGGTTTGAGCAAACTGAGTATCGATAAATATATATTTGAAAACTAATATTACACTATGAAAACAATCCGGGAACGTTTGGACAGCCGAAGAAACATTGTCTTTATAAATACGTCTTTAAAATTTATATTATTTTGTTACTGTTACATACTAAATTAAATTGAGTGGCTGGAAATGTGTAATTGCGAATTGATAGCTTATTAAAACCCAATATTTCGTTTTGAGCAAACTGAATATCGATATATATACATATATATAAATGAAATTAAAAATACACTATGAAAACTACACGGAAACGTTTGGACATCCAAAGAAATATTATCTTTATAAATAATTCTTTAAAATTTATATTTCTTTGTCACTGTTGCATACTAAATGAAACTGAGCAGCTGAAAATGTTTAATTGCGAATTGAAAGCGTCTTAAAACCCAATATTCCGGTTTCAGCAAACTGAATATCGATAAATATATATTTGAAAACTAATAATAAACTATGAAAAGTATTCGGAAACGTTTGAACAGCCTAAGAAACATTGTCTTTTTAAATAATTCGTTAAAATTTATATTATTTTGTTACTGTTGCATCTTAAATTAAATTGAGCTGCTGAAAACGTTTAATTAAAAATTGATAGCGTCGTAAAATACAATATTCCGGTTTGTGCGAATTGAATATCGATAAATATATATTTGAAAACTAATAATAAACTATGAAAACTACTCGGAAACGTTTGAACAGCCAAAGAAACATTGTCTTTATAAATACTTCTTTAAAATTTATATTATTTTGTTACTGTTGCATCTTAAATTAAATTGAGCAGCTGAAAATGTTTAATTAAGAATTGATAACGTCGTGAAATACAATGTTACAATATTCAGGTTTGAGCAAATTGAATATCGATAAATATATATTTGAAAACTAATAATAAACTATGAAGACTACTCGGAAACGTTTTGACCGCCGAAGAAACATTGTCTCTATAAATACTTCTTTAAATTTAAAAAATAAATTGATTTCTGAGTTTCGGAAATATAAAGAACGGTTTTCAGAATTATGAATACCTCAGAAGAGGTTATTGTATATTTTCATTAATAGTTATGATTTATTTTCATATATTAAGAAACATTTGTATTTTTATACAAGTTGTACTATATTTTGTATTTTACTAATCGTGAATGTTAATAATGTTCTCCAATACTCTGAAACAACTAATATTACTTAACTGAAGAATGGCAATGTTCCCCATTTAAAATTAGTATGTCTAAATACTAAGCTTCATGAAAATTGATTTGCACTAAAGAGAATGTAGATCACATCTAACTTTGAATCGTGCTTGAAAAAGAAAAATACGTGATTAACAGGTCTATGAATCAAGTTTAATCTGTTATAAATTAACTCTGTTACCAAAAGTATCCTACAGAGATTTTTTGACACAAGGGAATATTTTAGGTGCCATTATGGCTTTCGCTGACGTAGAAAGGTCGATAATTTAATTAGGTGGCACTATAATTCTAGGAATAAGATTAAAATATTCACCGACTCATAAATAAGGTTCCATTACTACTCATTCAATTTATATCCAAACTAATATATTTCCACGAATTCCTTATTATATTTTACAAACTAATCATCCTGGAAAATTCAATTATGAACTATTTATATTTATTTCTAAAATAAAGATGAGATGATTTCGCATTTTCGTTTACTTGTGAAAATTATTCACTAAATTCAGAATTATACATATGTTGAATGAGTCTATAACTATGATATCTACCCTATATATATAAAATCCTAATGAAACGAATTCATGAAACGGATTTCATGAAACGACTGAAATGTAACGAATTTATAAAACGATTCTATGAGACTACTGATTAAACGACAGATTATGTTTCACAGCGATTTCTCCTAAAATATGGAATACTTTTCGATGAAATTAACACCATAAATCGGTATTGATCCACAGAACTCAAAACTGGTATTAGAATTTTAAAATTCGAATTAGTTTTCGAAATATTATTTTTTTTCTAATTTTAAATACTTTTTTCTAATGATGGCAACTCAAATTTTAATCATAACACATATTTTTTTTCTTCATATTTTAGAAAAGGTTATTATTTTAAACTAATTTGGCGACCTGTTTGGCCTTCCTTAAATGTATGCTAAAAACAAATGTGTTTTTTTTTTTTTTTTTTTTTTTTTTTTTGCATTTCATTATTATTTTATTTAATACAAAACTTTCATTTAAAACTGAAACATTTAAAATTAACGGCTTTCACTTCTTTTTTTTTTAAACAAAACGAAAAAAAAAATATTAAGCTCAAAGGTCATATACGCACCGGGTACCTAATTGGCGCCAAAATACGTTATTTTGCCTGATGTGGTAACCGGGCTATTGTTGCTTATTTATTAATAAATGTTTATTTACTTTTATTTTCTTTTTATATAAAAAAAATGTTATATATTGTTTTGTTCTATAGTTATTAATTATTTTTTTATCTATTGTTATTTCATTTTTAAAATAATAGAAAATAATTTAAAAATACATATGTAACTGGTATTCGAAAACGAGGTTTTCGCCAAATTGTCGTAAAAAATAATCCGCCAAACCCGATGCTTATATGACATCTGTGTTAAATGTTAAATAATGAAACAAATTATGACATTTAATTTCAAATTCAAAGCAAAAGACCAAGGTCGCCAAACCACTCGCCAAATTATACAAGTTGACGTAATTTTCATTTTAAATAACGAAAGAACAAATAAATTAGTATAAAAATACAAATACAAATAAAGCGTCGAAATAAAAATCATTTGATGGCATAAACACGTGTAACTTCCTTACAGTCAAGTCAATGTGACATTTACGATCAACCATTATTGGCATTTTATCTTATAGCCTGGCGATAGATTTTTGGTCGATGGGATAACCAAGTAGAACCGTTTTAATTTACCACTCGAAAAAAAAAAAGCTAACTGGCGAGTTAAAAAAAAAAGAAAAAATAAAGAACTATTGGCGAGATTTGAACCCGGCTAACATAAAAAGTACCAATAATTCTTTTGCGATCATGGCAAATTTTATGTAGTTTTATTCGAAAAAAAAAAAACTTTGATTCTTTAATCAAAATGGAAACCTTTCTTATGAAAAGCGAAGGAACTGTTGATGATAGTCACATGACTTAGCCTATTATTATAGAGATCGTTTTCTATTCTAAAAACAGCGCAAAGAATAATATGTCCTAACGATTACAAATTTATTTACACATGGCTATAAAAAAAGAAAAAAACTTTAAAGTTACTATTAAATGAGTACGTGTTAAAAGCAGGAAAATATTGAAAATTATGTCTTGAAAATTGATTTACACGTGAATATTAAAAGAGCAAGGAGAATTTAAGACAATAAATACATTAATATGCGTTTAACCCTTTCAGAGGCAAGGTACTTCTATTCGTAAAACGTTGAAATCAGCGAATGGCGCCACAATTTACAAACAAATTTCGAAATGCGAAAATGCTTTTGTTCACTTACTTAATAAAAGGAAAATTTTCATTCCAATATTCTGGTGCCACTGTGGCATTTACGAATTAAAACTAAGTGGTTCAAAAATGAACCACCGCCCTTGAAGGGGTTAAAACAGTGAATTGTAGTAATAGTAATAAATTGTATTATGTCAATCGTTTTATAACGCTGTTTAAAGATACCGGTCGGCAAAGACACTGTTTACTTAATTCATTTTATTTTAGCTTCTATTCAAACGTTTAACTGATCTTCTTTAATCAAACACGAAAATAACCATTGGATGTCTCAACAGCAACTGAAACTGATTCGGCCTTAAATTTTTGAAATCAGAGGGAATTGAATGGAAACTCGTTTACAGGGCGATCGCTATAGGTGTTTTTTTTCATTATAATTCAGTCTTCTCTAATCTTTTAAAAACGGATTAAATTAGCGTGATTTTAGATTCTGCGGTGTCTGAACGGGGTTGGCGAGCGTAGCTTGTAGGGGGGAGAGCCCACTAGTTTAAGATAAAAAGAAAATTGCTCAGTTAAACTGATGGCATTGAGCTCACAGGCTATTTATACTAATTGTATATTATATAATTATTCCAAAGGATAATGCCCATCGAAAAATAAATTACAAGGGGATTAGACAACCCCCGTTCCCCCCTTTATATTTAACCAATGAGCCTCTAAATCTAATCAGGAAAGCGCCTTATCAGAATAAAGCTGTGTATAAAATTTCTAGCAAATCGGATAATTCCGAATGTAAAACCAATTTAGCTAAATTAGGGGGGATTAGGTCTCCCATTTCCACCCCTTTATACTTAACCAATGAACCTCCAAATCTAATCAGCGAAACGCCTTATCAAAACCAACCGATATACCAAATTTAAAGGAAATCGGATAAATCTGCATGAAAAACCCATTTATCTAAATTAAGTGGGAAATTAGCCCTCCGTTCCCTCTTTATACTTAACCTTTGAACCTCCAAATCTGATCAGGGAAGCGCCTTATCAGAATATGCCGGTACACCAAATTTGAAGTAAATCTGATAATTCTGCATGAACGAAACATTTATCTAAATTAAGAGGCGGATTAGCCCCAGTTCCCCCCTTTATACTTAACCAGCGAATCCATAAAACTAATCAATGAAGCGCCTTATGAGAATGAACCTAGAATTGTTTTTAGCAAATAGGATAATTCTGCATGAAAAAACCATTTATCTAAATTAAGAGGCGAATTAGCCCGAGTTGCCCCCTTTATACTTAACCAGTGAACCCACAAAACTAATCAGTGAAGCGCCTTATCAGAATGAACCTAGAATTTTTTTTTTAGCAAATCGGATATTTCTATCAAGAGTTATCGCGTTACGTACATACATAAGTACATACAGAACCTGCGGGCACATTACACTGTTAAACATTTTGCAGCATTCTGGCAGGTCATTCGACCGTTTCTTGAAAAAACGGTTTTATAACCATAATTTAACTATATTTTGACCATAAAATGGCCAATAATATGGTCAGAATAGAGTTAAAATTACGGTTGTGTAACCGTTTTCGGAAAAAACGATCAAATGACCTTCCACAATGCTGCAAATTTTTAAGTGTAGCTTTCAGGCTTTAATAGCCTGTGAACTAAAAAAGCAAATTCAATTGAAAAGGTTATTGTTATAGATAAGAAAATAGGTTATTTACACGTTGAATGCCTAGTCTATTTTGTCTGTGTTTCCATTTGGGCCACGAAATAAGATTCCTTTTACACAATCTATAAGTGTCAGTCACAGATGACTGAAGTGGCACTCAACGTGTTAAGGACAATATCGTTTGCTCGAAATATAATTAAAGTACTTATAAATATAAAATGGATTTATAACTCTAGATATACGTATCCTAAAATAATAAAATGAGGATTTTTTTTAAATAAGTAATTAAATATAAAACATTTTCATAGTATTTGAGCATGTGACTCCCCAGACATCAGCAACAGTGTTGTCATTCATTTCACATTGGGGTGAGATGTTGGATATTTCTATGGAAATACCCCTCCCTCCCCACACATACACATGCACACTTACATATACACTACTGAAAATTTTCTTTTCGATTATAATGGAAAAACGGCGTCAATAAAGATATATCCACACTGTTAAACATTTTGCAGCCATTCTGGCAGGTCATTCGACCGTTTTTCGAAAAAACGGTTTGATAACCATAATTTAATTATATTCTGACCATAAAATGGCCAATAATAGGGTCATAATAGTGTTAAAATTACGGTTGTGTAACCGTTTTCGGAAAAAACGATCAAATGACCTGCCAGAATGCTGCAAATTTTTAACAGTGCAATAAAGAAAAATAAACCCTATTACTTTGTTTTTACTGCAACAGTGAAAGTGATCCGATTGCAAAAATTTCTTTAAAAGCTTTTAAAATTAAAATTAAAATATAAAAATGAAAAAAAAAAGCTAATTTTTGTACATCTACAAATGAACAGCTTTCATTTTTAAAACTAATTTTTAAAATTCGTTCAGTAGAAAGCTCAGGCTTCGACTCGTTCATTTCCATTCTTCTTGAATATCATTACGTTTATTTCTTTAAGAGATTGTTACCTGTGCGATAGATAGTTTGTTTTTCTTTTTTTAAACATTTTTCGTATCTTCAATTGAGTTTATAAATTGTTTTCTCTTCTAAACAAAAGATCTTAAATATCAATTGAAAACAAGAAAAAAAAATCTGCATGTATACTTATTAGTCCTGAGGAAAAAATAAAATACCCAAAACACCCCTTTACGGGTAAATTTGTTCAGTAGAAAGCTGAGGCTCCGACTCCTTCATTTCCATTCTTCTTGAATATCATTACGTTTATTTCTTTAAAAGATTGTTACCTGTACGATATATAGTTCGTTTTTCTTTTTTTAAACATTTTTCGTATCTTCAATTAAGTTTATAACTGTTTTTTCTTCTAAACGAAAGATCTTAAATATCAACTGAAAACAAGAAAAGTATACTTATTAGTCCTGAGGAAAAAATAAAATACCCAAAGCACCCCTTTACGGGTAAATTTGTTCAGTAGAAAGTTCAGACTCCGACTCGTTCATTTCCATTCTTCTTGAATATCATTACGTTTATTTCTTTAAAAGATTGTTACCTGTACGATATATAGTTTGTTTTTCTTTTTTTAAACATTTTTCGTATCTTCAATTGAGTTTATAAATTGTTTTCTCTTCTAAACAAAAGATCTTAAATATCAACTGAAAACAAGAAAAAAAAAATCTGCATGTATACTTATCAGTCCTGAGGAAAAAATAAAATACCCAAAACACCCCTTTACAGGTAAATTGGTTCAGTAGAAAGCTCAGGCTCCAACTCGTTCATTTCCATTCTTCTTGAATATCATTACGTTTATTTCTTTTAAAGATTGTTACCTGTACGATATATAGTTCGTTTTTCTTTTTTTAAACATTTTTCGTATCTTCAATTGAGCTTGTAACTGTTTTCTCTTGTAAACAAAAGATCTTAAATATCAACTGAAAACAAGAAAAGTATACTTATTAGTCCTGAGGAAAAATAAAATACCCAAAACACCCCTTTACGGGTAAATTTGTTCAGTAGAAAGCTCAGGCTCCGACTCGTTCATTTCCATTCTTCTTGAATATCATTATGTATATTTCTTTAAAAGATTGTTACCTGTACGATATATAGTTCGTTTTTCTTTTTTTAAACATTTTTCGTATCTTCAATTGAGTTTGTAACTGTTTTCTCTTCTAAACAAAAGATGTTAAATATCAACAGAAAACAAGAAAAAAAAATCAGCATGTATACTTATTAGTCCTGAGGAAAAAATAAAATACCCAAAACACCCCTTTACGGATAAATTGGTTCAGTAGAAAGCTCAGGCTCCGACTCGTTCATTTCCATTCTTCTTGACTATCATTACGTTTATTTCTTTTAAAGATTGTTACCTGTACGATATATAGTTCGTTTTTCTTTTTTTAAACATTTTTCGTATCTTCAATTGAGTTTGTAACTGTTTTCTCTTCCAAACAAAAGATCTTAAATATCAACTGAAAACAAGAAAAGTATACTTATTAGTCCTGAGGAAAAAATAAAATACCCAAAACACCCCTTTACGGGTAAATTTGTTCAGTAGAAAGCTCAGGCTCCGACTCGTTCATTTCCATTCTTCTTGAATATCATTATGTATATTTCTTTAAAAGATTGTTACCTGTACGATATATAGTTCGTTTTTCTTTTTTTAAACATTTTTCGTATCTTCAATTGAGTTTGTAACTGTTTTCTCTTCTAAACAAAAGATGTTAAATATCAACAGAAAACAAGAAAAAAAATCAGCATGTATACTTATTAGTCCTGAGGAAAAAATAAAATACCCAAAACACCCCTTTACGGATAAATTGGTTCAGTAGAAAGCTCAGGCTCCGACTCGTTCATTTCCATTCTTCTTGACTATCATTACGTTTATTTCTTTAAAAGATTGTTACCTGTACGATATATAGTTCGTTTTTCTTTTTTTAAACATTTTTCGTATCTTCAATTGAGTTTGTAACTGTTTTCTCTTCTAAACAAAAGATGTTAAATATCAACAGAAAACAAGAAAAAAAAAATCAGCATGTATACTTATTAGTCCTGAGGAAAAAATAAAATACCCAAAACACCCCTTTACGGATAAATTGGTTCAGTAGAAAGCTCAGGCTCCGACTCGTTCATTTCCATTCTTCTTGACTATCATTACGTTTACTTCTTTTAAAGATTGTTACCTGTGCGATATATAGTTCTTTTCTTTTTTTAAACATTTTTCGTATCTTCAATTGAGTTTGTAACTGTTTTCTCTTCTAAACAAAAGATCTTAAATATCAACTGAAAACAAGAAAAAAAAAATAAATCTGTTGTAATCTGTCATCCCATGTTGTACTGAACGTATATGTTTTTGCACTTCATAAGCGCATAATCTATAACATCATTAAAATGCACTTGCAATAATTTTTTCCCATTTCCCGCAATGTAACGGAAAACTTTTGACTGCCCCTGTAATTAAACTAGTAAATCTGCAGATCAGGAGCCTCAACGTCAGCTCTACAGGTTATTGTTTTTAGCACCCCTTGAGTAATATTAATCTTTTTACAAAAACGAAATTTAAAGTTTTTAAATTACATAAACATTTATAAAATGAAAAAAATGTTTCAAAGGTTTCAGACATTAGAAGCGTTAAATTAAACCCCTTGTTATGTAATGGTCTCTGAAAAGCTCATGAGCTACTTATTCTGGTAATTTTTAGATAATAAAGTAGATTTCTTAAGGGGGGGGAGCTCTGCCCCCCTGAACCCCTACGTAGTGTAATTTAATTTACATTTGTAATTTTCAATTAATTGTGTTAATGACCTTTAGTAATTTCTACCAATAGATGGAAACGTACATGAATTCTTTTCTACAGCCCTGTATATTACGTGAAGATTTTTACGCGTCATATATAACATTTAAATTTAATGCAGACAAAAAACCCTCTTAAAACTGTTGATATCACATTTCCGGGGATTACTATGCATAGTGTGCACCATGTATCTAGTTTTTGTGGAGTCCTGTATATGGTTCTATTTAAATTCTGCAAACATTTGCTAAATGTAGCTGAGCTGGAAAATGCATAACTCAAATTAAAAAAAAAAAAAACACACACTGAAGCAATTCGCGCTCATTTTCATTTATACTTACGAGTTCATTTGTGTAGCCCTGTACATGGTCTATATAATATTTAAACACCATATACTAAGCAAAAATTTACTTAACGTTAAAACGCACACTATGATCCAAAACGCTCTTCAGCAATCATCCCTGATAGACCAGAACTGTATCCGAAATTTTTTATGTGACCCTATAAATGAACGATAAATGCGATGCAAATCATATTCAACGGCAATCATATTCAAGCTTCTTGTAGTAAACCACAGTAATGTATTTTAATTTCATAATGTTTCAATTAGTGCAACACAATTAACACACTGACGACAGGCAATTTTTATTAAATATGGGTTTAAAAACAGTAGAAGCTCCTCCCTCTTCTGGAAGTGATTCGGAAATTGGTTTTTGAGATATGTTTCTCATGTTTATGCAGCAGTAAATATCTTTCAATGTACGGATGTAATATATAATGTCTTACAATCTATAAAAAATATGGACAACACGATATAAATGCCTTTTCTGTAAGGTAGAAGTCACTCCCTTAGCCAATGATGTATTCTGAATAAAAACGAGAATTGTCGTTTCCGGTCGCTAATGTGTTAAAATAAGCTGTGAAGAGTTTTTTTTCCCGTAGACCACATTTTAATAGACCACTTTTGTGTGACCCTGAAAAAAAAAACATATGCTTTGCACCCCATATACTGCAAAAAGTTTTCAAAAATACATATAAATATTGTTATTTTGTAACAGAGTAACATCATTAAAAAACGCCACAAAAGGATTTTCTTCAAAGATTGTAATATTATGAATACTTTTGAGTTCCCTGTACGCATGCTGTAAGTGCTACACATAACATATTTTATGTAACCAGGTTCTAGTGCACCTTAATAAAGTACGCTGCTCAAAACAATTAAAGGATATTTGAAGTTTTATATAAAATAAAGATATAAACGAAATTTTTTTGCCGAAAATAGAAGAAGAGAATCACAAATGCAAATTTTTCTGGTTTTCAAACTGTGGAGTATGCAAATTTTGAGTTCGACGTCAAAAACGTCGCTTCTGCGGCAGCGAATGAAATTTGACTTTCAACTGGATAAAAGAGAATGAAGACAAGGATGATCGGCATTCAGTGATTGCTTTGTTTCGATGAGTACGATGTCTCAGCGAAGTCATTTGACAGATTCAGAAGCTTTGAGAATTGTTGGTAGGTTAGAAGGGGGCCAAACTCAAGCCGAAGTAGCGCAAGCCATTGGAGTGTCACAAAGTGTCATTTCCAGGATCTGGAACCGTTTTTTGGAGAGTGGATGTGCAGGCCGAAGACCAGGGCAAGGTCGTAGACGGGCAACAACGCCCAATGAAGATCGGTATTTAGCGTTAACAGCTCGGAGACACCGAACCATGAACGCTACTCTTCCCCAACAACACCTTCGCTTGGCTACAGGCACCACGATTTCAACTCAGACTGTCCGAAACCGGCTCCATGCTGTAAGTCTGTATGCTCGCCGACCGATGGTATGTGTTAGATTAACATCAAGGCATCGTCGCGACCGCAGGGAGTGGGCAACCGAGCATGTCAACTGGAGGAGAAATGAATGGAGCAATATTCTGTTTTCTGACGAGTCCCGTTTTTCTGTGCATCCGGATAATAGGCGTATTTTCATCTGGAGGGACCGTGGCAGTAGGAATAATCCTGCGTTCGTGCACGAAAGTGTCAGATTTGGCGGTGGAGGAGTGTTGGTGTATGGTGGCATCTCCATTGACGGGCGCACTGACCTCTACATCATTCGAGATGGAGCTCTGACTGGTCACCGATATAGGGATGAGATCCTCAGACTTATTGTAGTCCCTTACGCTGCAGCAATCGGAGATAACTTCATTTTAATGGACGATAACTGCAGGCCACATCGTGCAAACCTGGTGGAGGATTTCCTTTTCGAGGAAGGAATCGTTCGAATGGAATGGCCAGCGTGTTCTCCAGACATGAATCCAATCGAGCACGTTTGGGACGCTCTAGGAAGACGAGTTTCTGGCCGCCAACAACCCCCACAAACTCTCCAAGAACTGGAAAGAGCTCTTCTGGAAGAGTGGGGCAGAATACCCAAACTCGTCATTAATAGCCTCATTGAGTCCATGCCTCAAAGGTGTTCAACGTTGCTGGCCGCCCGTGGAAACCATACCCCCTACTGAAAATGATTTTCTTTGAAGAAAACACCTTTTCTTATTCTTTTTTTCTCATATGCACAAATTGTGTTTTTTTTTTTCCTTTAGTACACAAATGCGCAATAAAATGCATTTTTTTTCTGCCAAACATGTGTAATTTATTCTCATATAACCTACTATGTCTGTCGACCATGTTTCAATCAGCTAAACAGTTTACCAGATACAAAATCCACCTAAAACTGCAATATCCTTTAATTGTTTTGAGCAGTGTATATAAATTTTATTACGTTTAAAATTATGTAACATTATTAAAATACACCGCAGACGATTTTTCCTAAAGACTATAATGTAACGGAATAGTTTTTAGTGCCCCTGTAATTAAGCTATGAACGCTACACATTTCATTTTTAATACCAAACATACTTTGGCAAACCTCAATAACGTATATCAATTACATGTAATCCCGACTATATTCACGCGAGAGAGCAAGTAGAGAAATACGGCAAGCGACAGATAGAAAAACTGAAGTCATAAACACTTTTCATCTATGTTGGAAAGTGTTAAAAAGATTTATATGCCTTTAACTGTACTTTTTTCACTTATAGCATGGTAAAACATTAGTTTACACATCCTAATCCATGCAATAGCAATAACATATTAAAAGCCCCCCAAAATAGGCATATCTCGAGATGTATAAATCTACTGGAAAATAATTCATTATCGTGCCCACTGTTAATTGCATAAATTGCATCGATTTGGCGCTATAAAATATTTTTTGTGATAGCCTTTTAATAGTACCTACAACAAAATTAACGTAATTTACTAACTTCATTCATATTTGACGCAATGATAGGCTACGAATAACAGTCGCTAGCACGGTGACCGTTTTTAGCCTGTTGTATAAAATCTGGACTGTTGTATGAGATACAACAGGCTAAATCCGGCTAAAAACTCAGGCTAAAAGATAGTTGTCAGTCTATCGACTGGAAATTAACAGATTTTTTTAATACTTGTATAACGAAATTAAGAAACGATTGCGGATGATTAAAACAAAAGACATGGGTGTTTATTGCTCCGGGAGGTTATCTTTCTCTGGATGTCTGTCTGTCTATCCTACATCATGCAATTTTCTTGTAAAGGATGATATTATTATGCAGTAAAACCTCCATAACGGACACACCCGATTAGTGGACACCTCTATTTAGTGGACATTTTTTCGATTACCAACCCTTAAATAACTGTACATTATTTACTCTCAGTAGCGGACACCTCCAAATAGAGGACAAATTCTGCCCTCCCGAGGTGTTCGCTATTCAGAGGTTTTACTGGTAAAACCTCCATAACGGACACACCCGATTAGCGGATACCTCTATTTAGCGGACATTTTTTTTGATTACCAACACTTAAGTTACTGTACATTTTTTGCTCTCAGTAGCGGATACCTCCAAATAGAGGGCAAATTCTGCACTCTCGAGGTGTCCGCTATTCAGAGGTTTTACTGTATATATTATTGACAGTTATTTTACAGGGCCGCACAAAAGAATAAGAATATATGAAACGAATATAAACTATCTTCGGGATTGGTAGATCGCTGATGGTAATGTAATTTTAGGATGTTGTTGCAGTCACCCGCAGCATGTTTCCAGGGTTTCGTTCATCTGACGAAACCCTACCTGTCCCACTCCTTTGTCTGTCTGTCTGTCTGTCTGTCTGTCTGTCCGTCTGTCACAGAGCCCGTTCTCAGAAACTATATATGTCGGAGACTTGAAATTTTTCTTACTTATAGCTGAACACCACACATCAAATGGCAAATAATAAAAATTTGAAAAAGTCTAATATTTAACCCTCTGGGCTCTAACATGTGTATTTTAAACAATTTTTCTAACTCAGCCCCTAGTTAAGTAGGAGACTTGACTGCTTGCATACTTATACCTGAACACCACACATCAAACAACAAATCATAAAATTTTGAAAAAGGGTCTAATATTTATCCCTCTGGGCTCTAACATATGTATTTTAAACAATTTTTTCTAACTCAGCCCCTAGTTAAGTAGGAGACTTGAAAGCTTGCATACTTATAGCTGAACACCACACATCGAATGGCAAATAATAAAAATTTGAAAAAGTCTAATATTTAACCCTCTGGGCTCTAACATGTGTATTTTAAACAATTTTTCTAACTCAGCCCCTAGTTAAGTAGGAGACTTGAAAGCTTGCATACTTACAGCTGAACACCACACATCGAATGGCAAATAATAAAAATTTGAAAAAGTCTAATATTTAACTCTCTGGGCTCTAAAATGTGTATTTTAAACATTTTTTCTAACTCAGCCCCTAGTTAAGTAGGAGACTTGAAAGCTTGCATACTTATACCTGAACACCACACATCAAACAACAAATCATAAAATTTTGAAAAAGGTCTAATATTTAACCCTCTGGGCTCTAACATGTGTATTTTAAACAATTTTTCTAACTCAGCCCCTAGTTAATTAGGAGACTTGAAAGCTTGCATACTTATAGCTGAACACAACACATCAAACGGCAAATAATAAAAATTTGAAAAAGTCTAATATTTAACTCTCGGGGCTCTAACATGTGTATTTTAAACAATTTTTCTAACTCAGCCCCTAGTTAAGTAGGAGGCTTGAAAGCTTGCATACTTATAGCTGAACATCTCACATCAAACGACACATCATAAAATTTTGAAAAAGTGTCTAATATTTAACCCTCTGGGCTCTAACTTGCGTATTTTAAACAATTTTTCTAACTCAGCCCCTAATTAAGTTGGAGATTTGGAATTTCGCGTACTTATAGCTGAACACTTGCAATAACACGACAAATTATAAAATTTTGAAAAAGTCATATTTAACCCTCCGGTCTCTAATTTATGTATTTTAAGCAATTTTTCTAACTCAGCCCCCAATTAAGTTGGAGACATGAAATTTTGCATACTTATAGCTGAACACCTCACATCAAACGACAAAAAATAAATTTTTGAAAAAGTCTAATATTTAACCCTCTGGGGTCTGACTTGTGTATTTTAAACAATTTTTCAAACTCAGCCACTAATTAAGTTGGAGACATGAAAGTTTGCATACTTATAGCTGAACACTTGCAATAACACGACAAACCATAAAATTTCGAAAAAGTCATGCTTAAGGGGACACGGTACCTTTTAAACTACTTTTTCGATTTTGAATAATACTGTAATATACTTAAATATAATGTCACTACAGATATGAGGAACTATAAGGCAAATATAATTTCATATAAATTTAAAAAAAAATCTTGTAGAACAGCCTATTTAACTAAAATTTAAATTTTTAAAAAATTAAAAAAAATGTTTTTAAATCCCTACTACTTTTTTAAATATGAATATTTTTGCTTCAATTTTTTTTTCCATATTCCTTAGATTATACTGCATAAAACTGTGCATGGATTTTTAGATGCATGGGATATTACATTTAATATCAATTTTTTCTCTTTTGTATAGTAAAAAATCAAGGAAAAATAATTGAAATTCTTAAAAAAAAAATAACTATAACCTTGAATGTTAAATCCATACACAATTTTATGTAGTATGTTTTTAGGATTATGGAAAAAAATTTGAAGCAAAAATATTCATATTTAAAAAAGTAGTTGGGATTTAAAAACCTTTTTTAATTTTTTAAAAATTTAAATTTTAGTTAAATAGGCTGTTGTACAAGATTTTTTTTTTTTTGAAATTATATGAAATTATATTTGCTTTATAGTACCTAATATCTGTAGTAACATTATATTTAAGTATATTACAGTATTATTCAAAATTGAAAAAGTAGTTTAAAAGGTACTGTGTCCCCTTAACCCTCCGGTCTCTAACTTGTGTATTTTAAGCAATTTTTCTAACTCAGCCCCTAATTAAGTTGGAGATATGAAATTTTGCATACTTATAGCTGAAGACTTGCGATCACACTACATATCATAAAAATTTAAAAAGTCTTATATTATTACAGCCCTTTGACCACTCTTTCTTATTGTGCACCATAGCCTTACATATTTTAGTTTCACTTTTTACCACCAGGTGACGCCTACCTATATCGAGTGCTATGGGCCTGATCCCCTTGAATAATATGTCTACGCATAGGTTGTAAAACGGAATTTCTTTCGGATACAGGTTTTATTTAGAATAGAGTGCGCCCCTGGTTGCAAAACGTGGAACTAACATATTTTTTCAAAAAAGATAAAGTGTTTTGAAAGGAATATTAAACGAAATCATCTGTGCGATCTGTGATCACACTTAACCAACTTGTTTCTTCAAGATGGTGCATTTAGCATTTATAATAGTTATTTTACAGGGCCCCACAAAAGAACACGAATGTATGAAACGAATATATCTTAAATGCGGGGTTTGTAGATCACTGATGGTAATGAAACTTTAGCACGTTGTTACAGTCACACGCAGCATATTTTTTATTTTGTTTTTATCAAGAGGGCGCAAGTAGCATTTATAATTATTGTACAGGGCCGTACAGTAGAATACTAATATATGTTATATGCGGGATTTTTAGATCGTTGATGTAATATAATTTTAGCATGCTGTTATAGTCACCGCAGCATGTTTTACCTTCAAGAAGGTGCATACAGCAATTAGAGTTATTTTACAGGGCCGCACAAAAGAACACGAATGTATGAAGCGAATATATGTTAAATGCAGGTTTTCTAGAACGCTGATGATAGTGTAATTTTAATATGTTTTTACATTAGCATACAGAATGATTTTTCTTAAAGAGGATATATATAGCATTTATAATTATTGTACAGGGCCGCACAAAAGAATACGTACATATGTTAAATGCGGGATTGGTAGATCGTTTATGGTTATGTAATTTTAGCATGTTGTTACAGTCACCGGCAGCCTGTTTTTTTTTTTTTTAAGCGGGTGCATGCAGCATTTATAGTTATTATACAGGGCCTTACAAAAGAATACGAAATACGAATACATGTTAAATGCGGGATTTGTAGATCACCGATTGTAATGTAATTTTATGATGTTGTTACAGTCATCTACAGCATGATTTTTCTTAGAGATGGTGCATATAACATTTATAGTTGCTTTACAGGACAGCACAAAAGAATACGAATGTATGTTAAATGCGGGTTTCGTAGATCGCCGATTGTAATGCAATTTTAGGATGTTCTTACAGTCACCCACAGCATGTTTTTTTTCGACATAGTGCATATAGCATTTATAGTTATATTACAAGGTCACACAAAAGAACATGTAAGTATCAAACGAATATATGTTAAATGCGGGGTTTGTAGAACGCTGACGGTAATGTAATTATATCATTTGTTACAGTCTCCTACAGAATAACTTTTCTTGAAGAGGATGTATATAGCATTTAAAGTTATTGTACAAGGCCGTACAAAGGAATAAGATGGGAGGAAATGGGGTAACCAAATTTCGGTAAAATTAATTTTTTTGATTTTTCAATTTATGATAGCTATATTAAACTTAAAGTTCGCACAGATTCAACACAATTTTATCACGTGTTTATATATGCAGTGTCCCCTGGCGGGAAATAGAACAACTATTTTAAAATAAAATATTTTTATTAAAATAAATTTTCAGAATACGTTTCTGCCATGGTGAAATTTATGTTTTACTAAAATATTTTACACGAAACTTTTTTTTTCGCTGATAGTACCCCTGGTGGGAAGATTGTATAACTGAAATTTTAAAATTAATTTTTTTTTTACGTTTTCTTTTACGTCCTTAGCTTTAAGTATGCAAAATTTCATGTCTCCAACTTAATTAGGGGCTGTGTTAGAAAAATTGCTTAAAATGCACAAGTTAGACACCGGAGGGTTAAATATGACTTTTTCAAAATTTTATGATATGTAGTGTGATAGCACGTCTTCAGCTATAAGTATGCAAAATTTCAAGTCTCTAACTTAATTAGGGGCTGAGTTAGAAAAATTGCTTAAAATACACAAGTTAGAGCACAGAGGGTTAAATATTACACTTTTTCAAAATTTTATGATTTGTCGTTTGATGTGAGGTGTTCAGCCATATGTATGTAAAATTTCATGTCTCCAATTTAATTAGGGGCTGAGTTAGAAAAATTGCTTAAAATACACAATTTAGAGACCGGAGGGTTAAACATGACTTTTTCAAAATTTTATGATTTGTGGTGTTATCGCAAGTGTTCAGCTATAAGTATGCAAAATTTCAAGTCTCTAACTTAATTAGGGGCTGAGTTAGAAAAATTGCTTAAAATACACAAGTTAGAGCACAGAGGGTTAAATATTACACTTTTTCAAAATTTTATGATTTGTCGTTTGATGTGAGGTGTTCAGCCATATGTATGTAAAATTTCATGTCTCCAACTTAATTAGTGGCTGAATTAGAAATTTTTTTTTAAATACGCAAGTTAGAGCCCAGAGGGTTAAATATTAGACTTTTTCAAAATTTTATTTTTGTCGTTTGATGTGAGGTGTTCAGCTATAAGTATGCAAAATTTCATGTCTCCAACTTAATTAGGGGCTGAGTTAAAAAAATTGCTTAAAATACAGAAGTTAGAGACCGGAGGGTTAAATATGACTTTTTGAAAATTTTATGATTTGTCTTGTTATCGCAAGTGTTCAGCTATAAGCATGCGAGCTTTCGCGTTTCCAACTTAATTAGGGGCTGAGTTAGAAAAAATTGTTTAAAATACACAAGTTAGAGACCAGAGGGTTAAATATTAGACTTTTTCAAAATTTTATGTTTTGGCGTTTGATGCGTGGTGTTTAGCTATAAGTATGCAAAATTTCATGTCTCCAACATTTATAGTTTTTTAAAACGGGCTCTGTCACAGACGGACAGACAGACAGACAAGTGAGACGAATAAGGTTTCGTCAGATATGAAACCCAAACAATATGTATAAAGTATACATCTTTTGTTAAAAACAAAAAACATACGATAATGTATATGAACAAAGTATTTCAATTTCGCCAGTGTAGGGTAATATAATTCAAATACGATACTTCCAACAATTTACGCCTTTAGAAAGTAATGGACCCGATGTTTTTTGTGGAGCCCTGTATATGAATAATAAATATTACGTTAATCGTTTTTGATTGAACCATGCTAGAGTGAACCTAAAGATCGTATATCGAATTTGTTTCACAAAATATGACTTTTTACATTTTTAATTATACAAACCGTCAATAGATAGCAGGACAATCGATTTTATTTTTAGCCTGTTGTCAGGCTAAATCTAGCCTGCATTTAGCTTGAAAAAACGGTCACACTGGTCGCTAGGCAACGAAGAAAAGGGGGAAAAAAAGAAATATGTATCATGTAAAACAAGAAAATTAATTTAAAAAATGCTTTATTATTGGAATACATGTATAAATGTATTCAAAACATTATACAAGTAAATTAAAATATCTAGATATATTGATAAAAATTCAATGTAATAGGAATAATTTAAAACCCTTATTTGGAATTTTAGTATCCATAATTTAACATTTAAATCCATTAATCAAACGTGCCATTTTCTTTCAACAAATGGAAATTTGAAAATCGTCTGACTTACCGTAGAAAAGTATTATGGAGAAAAATAAAATCTTCCATATTTTCCGAACGAATGAACCAAATTTAACCAAAAACTATACAGCTACGTCCGGGTATCTCATGAATATACCCTATTAATTTCAATCTGATCGGGTGCTTTTTGCGGCAGTTATCGCGGAACAGACAGACAAACAGACTAACAGACAAACAGACAGAAACCAAAATTTTTCGAGTCTCCACAGTAAGCCTTCACTGACGTTTCGGCAACTATACACCTGATTTTCACTAGTAAATCTGCAGATCAAGAGCCTCAACGTCATCTTTGCAAGTCATTGTTTTTTAACACTCATTGCGTAATATTCAACTTCCTACAAATCGCTTTTTAAAGTTTTCAAATTACATAAATATTTATAAGCATACAAAAAACTTCGTAAAGTTTCAGAAATTAAAAGTGTTAAACAAGTGGTTATACATTGATGTTCTGAAATTCTGATGAGCTACTTATTCTGGTGACTTTTTAAATCAAAAATTGCATTTCTTCAGGGGGCAGAGCCCCCCTGAACCCCCCGTAGTCTATTTAAATTTGCATTCGTAATTTTTTATTGATTGTGCGGATGGTTATAGTATATCTTAGATTTTTTTTACGCTGTGATTTATAAGGATAAGCATAAGATTTTTTTATAAATTAATAAAATTTAAATTTAAAATAAAATATTCATTTTAACTGTACACAAACAATAAATCTTGAAGTGACGCCAAAAATGTAACCCCCCCCCCCACACACACACAAAAAAAAACAAAACAGAATAATATTTTTAGTAATACAGTTTTTAATTCATAATACAATGAAATGCTACCTTAGAATGCTTATTGCTTAAATATAAGCAGATCATTTTTATTTTAAAGAAAAAATGCACAGATGAAGTCAAAGAATTCGGTCCCTGTTCCACGTGCTTGTTTTGTTTGGGCTGAAGGAGGGCCTTTAAATCAGAGCGATAACGCACATCGTATTGCAAACTGCTTTTACGGAATACTGCATCTCCATCTATCTCTTTTCTCCGTGAATAATAGTTAATTTTATTTTACCCAAGATCTTTTTATTCCAGCATCTTTGTTTTCGATAAATGACGTCTAATTCACCTGCTATGCGTACTGACTCAAAACTTTTCATCTTGTTATATTAAGAAACACTCGAGAGTTTTCTTTTTATTTCCAATATGCCGCCATATTAATTTTACTATTCTTAATTTTATTTTTCATTTTCCTGTTTCACGACAAAACATTTCAATTGAAAATTGTTTAAAAGAAAATATTATTCCGGGTTTTGATTTTCTTTGCAACAATTAAAGAAATATTTGTAAATGTTATAGAAAAATGTTGCGTTATTCTCTATGAAAGTAATGAACTTTTGTATTTTTAAGCTAAATATTTGATAAAATAAATAAAATAACTGAAATATTGCCTATTTTTATTTCTGGGCTAAAATCCATCTACATGCAAAGATACAAATGCATTAATTCATCCGTTTTGACGTTGGTTTTACTCAAACATTATACACGCAATTATACTAATATTATTAGGACCAAATACGTTGCTAGGCAACAGATGAAAGAAAAGAAAAAAAATGAAATATGCATTATGTCAAATTGATAAAACAAAATCCTTTATATTATTGGAAAACATGCATAAAATTCCCCCCAATATTATAAACCTAATTAAAAAAATCTCGCAAACATATTGACAAAAATTTCAAACTAATTGGAATAATTTAATAATCTTATTTAAAAATTTCAGCATCAAAAATTTACCATTTAAATCCATTTTTCATAAGAGCCATTTCTTTCAACAAATAAAAGTATGAAAATCGTCTGACTTGCCATAGAAAAGCAATATAGAGCAAAATAAAATGTTCCATATTTCCCGATCGAATGAACCAAATTTAACCAAAAACTATACAGCTAAGTCCGGGTACCTCATCAACATGCCCAGTGAATTTCAAGCCGATCGGAGGCTTTTTGTGGCAGTTATCGCGGAACAGACAGACAGACTAACAGAAACCAAAACTTTTCGTGTCTCCACAGTAAGCCTTCACTGACGCTTCGGCAATAAAATTTGAAATAGCTCTACAAAATTTTGCTACAATTATATATTTAAAATTTCAGACCATTCGGAAGGCTGTAACATCATTAAAATGCACTCGCAATAATTTTTTCCATTAGCCGTAATGTAAAGAAAAACTTTTGACTGTCCCTGTAATTAAATTATACATCCGGTTTTCATAAAATTTGAAATGGTCGACAAAATTTTCCAACAATCATATATTTAAAATTTCAGACCATTCGGTTGGGTAGTTTTTACTCTGTTATATGCGGGCGGACAGACGGGCGAACGGACGGACAGACAGACGGAGTGAACGACGACTATAGGTGCTATACAGGGAGATTCAGCTCGTCGGTGACAAACTTTAAGGATCGATAGAGCACACCTAGACGAACATTTTTGAATAGGGAATGTAGGGTCCCTGACGCGATGGTAAGGCGCTAGGCGCTTTCGAAAATTTGGGTGCCGAAATTCGAAACGTCATAAAAACTAGGGAAATGGTTAGATTTTCTTGCTTGTTGCGTCGAAATGATTCTGTTTGTTTAGACTTTCTTCAGTACCAATTTGATAAGCGTATCTCTTAAAACATGGATAGGGGGCGCTGCAGACTTTGGAGAGCTAGACAACAACTTTAAGCCCGTTATTTTGATAATTTAATACATGCTCGCCAAAGTTTATACTCTAACTTAAAGTTTGAACCCAAAAGTAGAGCCCTGCAAAAAGCGTAAGAGCCGGAATAAAATGTCAAAGTACAGGGTGGTCGAAACTCGAAGGCTCCTAAGAGATAAACAAACAGATTTCTTGACTTATGGCATGCATTTTCATGATTCTGTTTGCTGGGGCTCTCTGAAACTCAGTTGAACGGTACAAAAAGAAACATCGATAGGGGGCGCTTTGGGCAAAAAACATAATTCGTTGACATTTCGGACGCTAACTGGAAACGGGGCGCTACGATCAGTTAGTAATAATGAAAACACATTTTCTACCTCTGCTCAACACTTCTGAATAAATTTAGACCAAAAACATCAATGATACTGGAAATTTATTTACAAAAAATAACACTACAGAAGATGCTCGAAATTTCGACCTTGGGCCATGATGCAGGCTTCGCACCTCCGTCGCATTGAGGAGTGTGTGTTTCCAACAATGCCAGGAGTATCTCTGATCTGCCCTGCAGCTGCCACAATGCGCGCCACAAGTTCTTCAGCACTGCTGACAGGTGTATGGTATACCTCGGCCTTCAGGGAACCCCAAAGGAAGAAATCCAAGCAGGTGAGGTCTGGTGATCGGGCAGGCCAGTGAACTGGACCCCCACGCCCGATCCACCGCTGGCCATACCTTGCGTTTAGATGGAGACGCACGTCGTTCGTGTAATGGGCCGGAGCTCCATCGTGCTGGAACCACATCTGGCGACGCGAACCTTCGGGTACGTGCGCCTCATCCAGAAGCTGCGGCAGCACTTGATCCAGGAAAATCAGGTAATTTCCACCTGTCAGCCGTTCAGGTAACAAATAAGGGCCAATGAGGCAATCCCCCAGAATGCCGGCCCACACATTTACTGAGAAACGCTCCTGGGCTGCTCGGCTTCTGGTTTCATGTGGATTTTCATCACACCACACATGACTGTTGTGGGCGTTCCACATTCCCTCCCGGCTGAAGGTGGACTCGTCCGTAAACAAAATGCTGTTTACAAAACGGGGATCCCTGGATCTCATCGCCAAGTACCATCTTGAGAATTCCACTCGAGGGCCAAAATCCTGCTCTCTGAGCAACTGCACCCGCTGGATGTGGTAGGGGTGCAGATTCCGGGAACGTAAGATGCGCCACGCAGTTGCTTGCGAAATGCCAACATGTCTGGCGATATCTCTCGTGCTAAGACCTGGGTTGTCCTCAACCAGGTTAAGCACAGCCTCTTCGTTGTCGGGGGTGCTCACTGATCGCTCCCGTTCAGGCCTGCCTCCGTCGAAAGATCCCGTTGTGGACAACCTCTGGTGTACTCGAGCGAAGAAGGCATGGCAGGGGACTTGCCTGTTGGGGTAACGCTCGGCGTACAACCGCTGAGCGGCTCGTCCATTACAACCAGCAGCGCCATACGCCAAATGCATGTCAGCCAATTCAGAGTTTGTGTACCGTTCCATCCTACTACCGATCTGCAGACAAGTAACCCGAAGCTTAAGTAGGTACCGCACGTTCAAAAGACGTGTCTGCGCATACAACTACGTCATCTCGCGTTGTCGTCCACGCATTACGTATCTTTTGCATATCGATATGGTACGATATCTTTTGCATAAATCAGCAAAAAGCACCTTATGTAAATTTTATTGCGCGCATTGTGCATGATTGAAACCAGCTATGTTTGTTAAAAAACACAAACAAACTGCAGTTTTAATAGCTTCTTATGATAAGTAAATTACTCTCTTGTTTTGTTTCTAACTGATCGTAGCGCCCCGTTTCCAGTTAGCGTCCGAAATGTCAACGAATTATGTTTTTTGCCCAAAGCGCCCCCTATCGATGTTTCTTTTTGTACCGTTCAACTGAGTTTCAGAGAGCCCCAGCAAACAGAATCATGAAAATGCATGCCATAAGTCAAGAAATCTGTTTGTTTATCTCTTAGGAGCCTTCGAGTTTCGACCACCCTGTACTTTGACATTTTATTCCGGCTCTTACGCTTTTTGCAGGGCTCTACTTTTGGGTTCAAACTTTAAGTTAGAGTATAAACTTTGGCGAGCATGTGTTAAATTATCAAAATAACGGGCTTAAAGTTGTTGTCTAGCTCTCCAAAGTCTGCAGCGCCCCCTATCCATGTTTTAAGAGATACGCTTATCAAATTGGTACTGAAGAAAGTCTAAACAAACAGAATCATTTCGACGCAACAAGCAAGAAAATCTAACCATTTCCCTAGTTTTTATGACGTTTCGAATTTCGGCACCCAAATTTTCGAAAGCGCCTAGCGCCTTACCATCGCGTCAGGGACCCTACATTCCCTATTCAAAAATGTTCGTCTAGGTGTGCTCTATCGATCCTTAAAGTTTGTCACCGACGAGCTGAATCACCCTGTATATTTATATAATTACGAACGTACCTAAAAAACAGCCTTGTGTTTTAAATATATAGACAGATTAGTCAGCAGTTATTGCCAACAATGGTACTTTGTAGCGGTTACAAGGAGGAGCAGAGGATGAAATCTTTAAAGATGCATTTGAGACTTATCTGTTACTTATCTCGATTGCTGAACTGATAACATATATAAAGAACATTTCGCAACAAACTTTCTGTTACATTTTGATGTTATTGCAGATTTGTGATACGATAGAAATGAGAGAGAGGACTGTTAAATAAGAAACAGAAATCAGATATGATGCATATTTCGTGTAACAATTTTTGAAATTAGTAAATACCAACGGTTTCATAAGTCCGAAGTAAAAGTGAAACTCGGTGAAAGATCTACACAGCAGAGTCTTGTGGCAAATATTTTCACTTAACCTCTTCGTTCCCTGGATGCACATATGTGGACCTTCATTTTTTTCCTTTTTACTAATGACACTCAAACATTTACATTATAATTACACTCATTTATAATTACAATTTCGATCTTGGAATGATATATTTCGAAATCTAAGATACGAAGTAATCCAAATAGATTAAAACTCTTGCGCTGAAATCAAAGTGGAGAAGAAATAATTCAATAATAATGAATAGTACAGCATTAATATAATACTCAGTAACGAAGAGGTTAGATAATAATTAATCCTTTTGATTGGGAATTTTGTAGGGCATAGAAAGATAATTCAAAATCTCCACAGCAGAACGCGAGGAGCTAATTCCGTGTTGATAATCTTATAACTTAAACTGTATAAAATCAGGATCACGTAAAAACACACCGCATAATTTCTGGTTGTGAGGATATTCAGAACATTTTTACAGTGGAAATTCAAAATTTTTTCAAAACACTGTTACGAGGTAGCAGCCGTCCAACTTGATGTTTTGCTTCGTGCTGTATAAGGCGTAATATCGCGACCTTACTCAGTAGTGGAATATTATAATGGGCACATTGAATACATGGAGCTGTATATCACGTGGAGAAAACATCGATTATTTTTTATTTTTGCAGCAGCACCATCTACAGTTTTGATTTTGAATTTCGAAAAATTATTTTCATATGTACGAAATCCGCTGTCACGGTGAATAATATTCGCTAAGCAAAAGTGTCTCCACACCACAGATATTTTTTATCGCATTTTACATTTGCATCATAATTTTAAATAACTGATATTTTAGAAAAAAAAAATTACGTTTAGTTATGGTGAAACGCAAATTGTAGATAAGCAAGTTGTTTATCACTCAAAGAATGCTTGCTTTGTTAGGTGACAATTATATTCCACTGTTTAATGTTTGTACCATAAAATATTCAGAAAGGAGCTTAACCGGACATGTAGATCACAAAAAATTGCAAAGATTCAAAGATGAAGCTGACTGTTAGACACTGTGTAAGGACTTAGATGGCAGCAATTTAACTCTATGATGATTTCAAAATATACGTGTTCACTCAATGTTAAGATGTTTTATTTTTACTTACTCTAACTTTGCGAAAAGAATGTTCGAATTAAGATAACTAATCTGAAATATTCTCTATATTTCCGTAGCGAAGGAGCGTAGAAGCTTGATTTCGAAAACTTAACCCCTTAAGGGTCGCTTAATATTCGGAAAAACCATAAAAAAAGTACCTATCTTTTTACTACAGAAATTGAATGCTTATGAGGTTTCTAAATAAAATATGCAATTAGTTTTTTTTAAGACGAAATATTTGTAGAAAAGCCCTCATGCGAGAATTCTGTGTCCTAATGTTTATTTTACAGCCTACAAATTAATGCGAATAAGACATTTATTTTTCACATCTTAGATCTTTATTTATCATAATCACACAAATTTTTACAAATAACATTTGAAATAATATATATACCGGGTGTACCAAAAAGGACTGACTGATTTTAAAATTCAATAACTTGCAAACGGTGACAGGTATTTAAAAAATTCTTGCAGGAGGGTTATGCATAAGGTCAAAAGTTTTATTACAGTGATTTTCAATTTTAGTTCGAATTACAAACAATAGATGGCGCTGTAAGCAATAGTCGCTAAATTCAGGCTCGATTTTTGGTGCTTCGTGGCCCGGATAATACATTTCCATCTCCTTTTTCTGCATGGAACAAGATAAAGGACCTAAAATCGAGCCTGAATTTAGCGACTATTGCTTACAGCGCCATCTATTGTTTGTAATTTGAACTAAAATTGAAAATCACTGTAATAAAACTTTTGACCTTATGCATAACCCTCCTGCAAGAATTTTTTTAATATCTGTCACCGTTTGCAAGTTATTGAATTTTAAAATCAGTCAGTCCTTTTTGGGACACCCGGTATATACATTAAATTTTGATTATTAATAATTTTCGTGAGTGTGGTATATTTTCAAACATGCAGACTAAGTCCAATATCACAATCAGTGCCAAAAACAAATCCAAATGGTAATATCCAAAGACTTCACACGTAAATGTTAGTTAAATTTTTCTGGTTCCAGAAATTCTTTCAGCAATTAAATCTCAAGCCCGGAAATATCACGGGCACGAGAAATAACGAAAGACATTTCAGCCCGTGCTATTGATGGGAGTGAGAATTAAGGGGTTAATAAAAAAAGCATTAGCAGCCAAATTTGTTTACTATACTGGTTTTCTCGTTTCCAAGATAAACGAAGAAATTATATACAATTTCCAGAAATGTCATCACAGTAACAATAGTGCATATCCGAGAAAAAATATTTTAATATTTTGTGCCAGTAACAAACTTTTGTCCAGTTTAAAAAGTATAATATCACGACAAAGCATTACAAATGCATAAATTGTAGTCAATTCAAAATCTTTTGGGCTGCCCTATGTCACGACTATAGATAATATATGCACAACATAATATGCTAGAATGCTAGAACTTTAGTTTAAATGAAAATAATCATTGTAAATAAACTTATTTTACTATTATTCTATAGGGATTAATTTTTTTTTCAGTGAAAGCCTGTAAAAGAATTGTAGATTTTACACATATGACATACAGCAATAAGATTTTATTCAATTGAAAAGTGTACTTACAGCAAATGGTAACGTGCTTCCAAAAATACCGTCTGTACATGATATTTGTAATATACAAGAACTCCTTTTGCTAGTTTTTATCATAACTATAAAGTCTAAGTATATCCTTTTTATAAGGATCACATCCTAGGGCATTTCAATAACTTGCGAATCTCTAGAATAAGTTACAATATCTATACAGGATGTTCTATGAAGATTGCATAGTCTGTGGAGAGCGAAAATCCTCGTTCCGAGTACTTAAAAATGACCTTTACCATTATTAGTTTTTGAGAAAAAAGATGAAAGTAAAAAGTTTGCCATATGAAATAAGTTTTAATGGAAATATTGTTGTGATTAAGTATCACGTGATATTTGCAGGTGCAAATGATCAAAATGAGTACTACGCATATCCAGGGGGATTTAAATGCAACGAGGAATAGGCGAGTGAATATATCATCACACGTTTCATGAACGTCCGTGCATACTTTTTTGTTGAAACAAGTTTTATTAATCACTCAATGCGCGTTGAGTTTATTTCAAGAATTTATATAAATATAGTATAGTAATGCAATACCGATGTGTATGTTTCCTGTAAATGTTACTTTCAGTGTACTGGATCTGATTTAATTTTCTTTCTGTTGAATTTTTTTTGAAAATGATATAAGTGTTGAATTCAGATTTTTTTCCCAGGAGGAATTTCTGCGGCTCCGGGATGAATATTTTGGAGTTCGAGGGGGGAAGGATCGCATATTTCCCCATTAAAACACATAAAATCTCAAACCTTCCGGGTGGGACATTCCTATGTTCTCGGGGCTATCCTCTCCGGCCCACCACCTGCATTCAACACTGGATATGGCTTAGAGATAAAGTTCTTTGGACATTTTTACATAATTCGAGCAGTGATTCCAGATCTGTACAGTTTATATGTTTTGGCTGAATACCCTACAGAATATGAAATGTTTGTGCCGATGTTATTAATTTAAATTAATGTTACAAGAACACTACTAGTCATAGTTAATTAATTAAAAATTTCTTAATGAATGTCTTTTTTATTGATTATATATTTTTACAAACTTTATCATTAAAAAGGATTTTTGCTTTAAATTCTCACAAACATAAAAAAATGCAAAAAATAAAGTCAGTCAAAAATTATCATTACCGTTCCACACTTAAAAAAAAGATTTTGTTTAGATAGTTTAATTAAAACTTAATTAAATATACACCATAAAACATCCTTTTATCTAAACTTTACTCTGTTAACAATTTGGTCTTCTCCGTTCCACATGGTGTAATTAAATATGGTTCTAATATCTACAAGATAAGTATAATTGGAGAAAAAATATTTTTTTTTTAAGAAAAAAAGATATTACATGGCTTAGGAATATTAAAATTAAAAATATGCTTTATTTATTAAAATGATTTTTAGTTTCAACGGAATCTTATAAAATAATTACAAATGTGCAGGTAAAATGTAGACATTTTATTATTATTATTCTTACTTTAATTTAAACTAAAACTTTTACATTAAATTTTTATACATTTTCTTTATCGATTTCATTATCATAATTAATTAAAATAAAATGTTACTTTGGTTCTCCAACACAATTTTTTTTAAGTATTGTTCGAGAACCTAATCAAACTTTACCATAAGAAAAAAGAAAAATACCATTATTTGGTTGTAACTCCCGATTGTTACCTGTTTCAATCATAACTCTGTACAGTCAAATATAAAAACACACTAATGTACTGTAAGTAACGGAAGGCAATGAAAACTATATAAAATTTTATATAATTATAACAAAAATTGTATTCTTACCTTTATTTGGGGAAACATTGGATGATATTCGATTGTGGAGAAGAAGGGATCATTCGATTCTTATTTTTTTATATCATTAATACCACTTAATTAAACTGTTGTTCACGAATCTCAAAATGCATGAAACTAAAAACAGCATGGTGTATTTAAAGACTTTGCAAATGAGTTCTGAACACGGTGTTTTTTTATCTTATTAACACGATTTCACAAACCGTTTTCGGGTTTCATTCGGAGACTTCTTACCATGTAGAAGTACTGCTAGATAAGTTGACCTTTCCGATTAATGATGTTGCTTATTTTGCACTTTTACACTTTTAACAAAAATTTTTACACAATGTGTATGGCGAGGCACACGGTATATTTTAAGATTTTGGAAATGATTTCTGAAAACGATGGATTTTCTCTTATTAACAGCGATTTCACTTTTCAAACATTAGAAACGGTACAAACCATTTTCGAGTTTCATTTGGACTCTTATTTCCATGTAGAAGTACTGCTAGACAAGCATGCAATTTCCGATTTATGATGTTGCTTATTTTGCACTTAAGAAATTTTTACACCATGCGTATCACAATGCGTACTCTCTATTTAAAGTCTCTACAAATGATTTCTGAAGACGGTGGATTTTCTCTTGCTAACAGCGATTTAACTTTTCAAATATTAAAAACGGTAATAAGCATTTTCGGGTTTCATTTGGACTCTTCTTTTCATGTAGAAGTACTGCTAGATAAGCTTGCCATTTTCGATTTATAATGTTGCTTATTTTGCACTTAAGAAATTTTTACACCATACGTATCACAATGCGTACTCTCTGTTTAAAGGCTTTACAAATGATTTCTGAAGACGGTGAATTTTCTCTTGTTAACAGCGATTTCACTTTTCAAACATTAGAAACGGTACAAACAATTTTCGAGTTTTATTTGGACTCTTATTTCCATGTAGAAGTACTGCTAGATAAGCTTACCATTTCCGATTCCTGATGTTGCTTATTTTGCACCTAAGAAATTTTTGCATCATGCGTATCACAAATTATTTTAATTACAGGCTAAGAATATTTCTCCTGGAAAAGCGTACAAACGTAATCTTTCGATCCATAGCTTGTTTACATGTGGCATCATAAGGTATCTTCCTACGTTCGGTTCAATTGTTATACAGAATGATGAAAAAACATAAAATCTTAGCAATATCTTTATAACAGTTTAAAAAATTGCTTTTGTTTTGTAATTTTTTAGCGAAATTTCATGTTTACGCCATATTTCATACACTCAGTTTCTATACACTTCTATTTCCAATGTACTATGTTCTACTATTACACTTACCTGTGCACTGAACTAGGAATTTTACCATCTTGAAAATTAACTGAAATATTCCAAAAAATGTCGAAAAATACATATATTTTTTTATAAAAAATTACCATTTTATTATATTCGAGTAATTATAAAACAGCATTACATTACCACATACAGCTTAGATTCTAGTTCAGAACATATGGAAAGCCTGACAAAATTTCACTGAAATTTTATGTAAGGATTCCTGTAATGACACATGGAAATAACGGAAAAGTGATTTTCAGGAAATCGTATTTAAAGATTTCTTATCTATAAAATTAGTAAAGAAGTGTCAATTAAGTTTTATTAGTACTTTTATGTAAGAAAGTCAGAAATCATGCATAGAAACGTTGTTTACGTTTCTTCTGGCCCTCTTGCGCTCTTTCAGTTGTTGACTTATTACTCCCTGTTTATTAAATTGGCCAACTAAACTCCTCTGCTATTAATAGTAGGAATAAAATTAAGGGGGTCTGAGACACAAAAATCTCCAAATTTTCTAAAAAAAAACTCTTATTGCCTTAAAAATTCCTTTGTGTTTTCAGCTTAAAATGAAGTTTAAATCATGCTTCTATCTTAATTAGAACAGGAAATATTAAAGTTTTCATTTTGGTTTGTTTTCAAAATCTAGCTTCCCAGCAATGTTTGTCATGAAAATGATGTCTTGTGAAAATGCGTTTTTCTTCATGATGGCTTTTTCCACCATATCTCGTATTTAAACCGTTATAAATCAAGAACCGCTAAAGATAAATGGTTCAAATTTGGAACATGTCTTTTTCAATTCTTTTACTTTAATTTTAAATTCAGCAAATTAAAAAAAAATATTTACTTTTGAAAATATGATTTTTTTTTTAAGTTATACCATTTTTTAAAATACATATATATTTTTTATTAATATTTTTAAAATGCTGAATCTAAATTATAACTTATATATTTCTGTTTATTTAAATGAAAAAAAAAATTTGAAATTCTATAAATAATATTTCAAGTGATAACCATTTTAAATTACCCCACTTTTTTATGAATTTTAAATAATTTTTTTTTTTAAATACATGAAAAGTTTTATCATGTGATTTTGTTTAAATATAACATGGTTTAATCATCACAAAAAAATTCAAAATTTTAACTGAATAAATAAAAATTATTTTAAATTTTGTCCCGGACCTCCTTAAAACAAATTTGAAATCTTGAAAGATTGCCCATTCAAATAAAGCAATATTTTTTTTTTTTGAAAATTTTCATTAAAACGGCTATTTTAATGTAGGTAGTATCCTGTAACGTACCTTAAAGAAGAATAAATTTGCATTAGACGATAATTTTTTTTTCTTGAATAATAAGCTGTTTACAGAAATTTCGTCCCAAAATATTTGTATTGTTTTAATCCTTTGTGGAAATTGTTCAAAAAATGCACTATATGACCACTGATGATTGGACACTTTCAATTTTAGACATTTTGTCAAATATTTAAGCATATATTTGTCGGATTTTAATGGAACTTCAGGATTATGAAGAATATGCTCGATATCATATTTATAAATGACGATTTGATCAGAAGTACAATTTGGGAACCAAAAAAAAAATCAAAGAAAAATAATAAGGTTTGTGATCACAATGTAAAATAAAATGTATGAAATAGTCTATCGCTATAACTTACGAATATATGGCTATTGTAAAATATATGTATTCATTTGTGGAAGAATAGAACTTATATTCATGAAGATATATCGATTTTAAAGTTCAATTTTTTTTTTTGTATGTTTTTTATTTGTATCGTGCACTTTTTTAAAACCAAATTTAACGCCAGTTTCAGAAAATTTGGCAAAATGTAGTAGAAATAATATGGTGTAATTGGAATGTAAATATATTAAATATTTGATGAAATATGAGCAATTGAATGAAATATTTTTTATCTGCACATGCGTGCACGAAAAAAAGCATTTTTTTTTTATAATTTTATAGTCAATTCTATGGAGCAACTCATAAAAGAAGCCAGTCAAATATCGTGAAAATTCAGATAGATAGAAAAAAGATATCGGCAATATAGTGAGCAAATTTTTAATTGCTCTCTAAAAGCTGCTGAATGATAAGGGATTTTCCACAAATTGTCATTTTTTATTAAGTGGCTTTCAGCAAAGGAGCATGTACTTAATGAATGTCAACGAGTAGATTTAGAACAAATGCTTAGATTTTGATAATTATTTTTTTTTCTTGGAATATCTGGTGGTTCTGGTGATTTTCGAAGAAGATCCATAAAAAATGAAAATTAAAAAAAAGCAAAATTTAAAAATGACAATTTATGGAAAATCCCTTCTCATTTAGCTGCTTTTAGAGAACAACAAAAATCAGCTCAGCATATTGCCAATATCTTTCTGAATTTTCACGATATTTGACTGGCTTTTTTATGAGTTGCTCCATTTAATTGACTATAAAATCATGAAAAAAAATATTTTTTATTGTGCGCGCATGCGGAGATAAAAAATATTTTATTGAACTGCTCACATTTCATCAAATATTTAATATATTTACATTCCAACTACACCATACTATTTCTACGACATTTTGTCAAATTTTCTGAAACTGGCGTTGAATTTGGTAAAGAATCCTGCATAATATAGACAAAAAACTTGCTATTTTTTTCTCAACTTAAAAAAAATCTATATATCTCCATGAATATAAGTTCTATTCTTCCACAAATGAATGCATGTATTGTGCAATATCCATATATTCGTAAGCTATAGCGATAGATCATTTAATGTATTTTATTTTACAGGGGGATCTCAAACATTCTTCTTTTTCTTTGATATTTTGTTGGACCCCTTACTGTTCTCCTGATAAAACCGTCATTGATAAATATGAAGTAGAACATGGTCTTCATAATCCTGAAGTTCCAGAAAAATCCGACTAATATATCTATAAATATTTGACAAAATGTCTAAAATTGAAAGTGTCCGATCATCAATGGCCATATAGTGTATATGAACACTCCCTGTACCTATCATATAAAAAGAGAATGAAATAGACTTTATAGTACAGTAATCCCTTAACATTCGCGGATTTAACATTTGCGAGTTTTGATTATTCGCGAAATAAAAAATGAAGAACATTTCAACATTCGCGAAAGTTCGCGAATTTTATTTCATAAATAATACTTTTTTGACAAATTATAAACTCGCTATAATCTTTAGCAAAACAAATACACCCATAAACTATAAACTTGCCGCTTTAAATACATATATTTATAGAGCATTATATATATGTTCAACGGAAAAGTTACTAAATGAAGAATTAAAAATTATAGAGAACATATTACTTAATGCTGGCCATCCACGAAAAACAATAGATAAACTAATTAGAAAAGCTAAAGAAAGAATTAACTGGATCCAACCTGGACAAAATAAACAAGATTATACCCCCCGCCCTGCCATTTATGAATGGATTATCACTAAAAATAAAACGTGAAATAAGTAAACTTGAAAAAAAAAGTTCCAATCACACCCAATCCATCCCTATTTAAAATGATAAGAAACGGAGCCGAAAAATACAAAGAATTACAAACAGCAGGAGTCTATAAAATTAAAGCCTCGAATACAGAAAATAAAGAAATTACCTACATCGGAATAACTAAGAGAAAAATAAATGAAAGATATAAAGGACATATTCGCGACCTAAAATACAATAGCCAAACAACAGCCCTTTCAAGAGCAAATTAAAAAAAAAAAACCTTGATACCATAATCAATTAAAATAGAAAAAATAGCCAAGTGCGAAAACCTCCATAACACACTAATGAGGGAAGCCATTGATATCAACCTCGACAGAGATAATATATACAACGACATTACACATTCAAATATTGACACTCTTTGGCAGAAAATGCTGGAAAGAAGGGAAAAACGAAAAAGAGAAGAAGGAAAAAGAGAGAAGTTACAAGATCTCATGCGAAACTGCGAAACAACACCATTTGAAACTGAAGATATCTCGGAAAAGGGATGAAAACGTTTTTCAGAAAGGAGACAAAATGTATTAGACGATGCATTGCTTGTTATGTAACATATTTTTAAAGTCTGCTGAAATATATGTTTGTTAAATAGAATAAGGAAGTGTGTCTTAAGGTTTTTATGAAAAAGTAAAGAAAATGTATTTTATGGACATTCATTTTAATATGTATACAAAGCAAGATAAAGAATTTTTGAATGAAAAATAAGATATCATGATTTTTTTATATATTAATGTAATAACAGATAAGAAAAATATGTCTATAATGTAATGGCTATTACGATAATAATGCTTGAAAAATTGGTATAAGATGAATATAAATTAAACTCGCTTTGTTTTACCAATTCCATAAACTATTTGACACTGGACAGCAGCATTGTATCTGTTTTGCTGAGTTTTGACAACTTCAATTCTTATATTGAGGCAAAACATAGTTCAGTAATTCCGAGAAACCGAAACATGATTTGATGCTAAAACAAAATCGAAAGTTTTGAAAATTTTTAGTGCAAGAAAATTTTTTATTGCAATAAAAATTGAAATTTTTTATTGCAAGTGAAAATTTTTCTGCAAAAATTGTATTGGAAATTTAAAACTGTAACAACAACTTGTTGGGAAAACAATAGAATACGATCCGTAACTGGTGACAAGTCGTAAATTTATTAGAGAAATCGAGAGCGCAATTTTTCAGTATACGGAAATTCATAAACTAAAGATCTGTTCTTCCAAACAATCGTAGGATCCATAATTTTTTTAGCCATCAATTAGCAACTAAATTTTGTACAATATATTGATAATTATTAAAATTTACTTACAGCATGTACTTTTTGACACTTAATAAATATATTTTTATATTTCATTTGCTTTTTTCCATTAAAACAAAATCTTAAAACCTAACCCCTTTTTATGCACGGGAAGATAATCTCAACATTCGCGATTTTTACATTCGCGGACGTTTCTACGAACCTAACCATCGCGAATGTTAAAGGATTACTGTATATCCTAATCCATTAAAATGACTACTAAAATTTAATATTAAATTTTCTTTGCAATTTCAGTTTAGTGAAATAAGCATAAAACTCTCACACACACGCTTGTTAAAAATATAAAATATAAAGAATCTTATTGCAACTTAAGAAAGGAGAAAAAGAACTTTTCTTAAATCTGAAACTTTTATAATAATATATTTAACCAGACGGAATTCTTTCATTTCTGATAAGTACTTTTTTTTTAGTTTACCAATTTAGTTGATCTTCAGATTACTTCTTGAATAAAGCATAAAGTGAAAGTTAAATAAATGGCACAGAATAAAACAAAGTATGTTTTCGGTATTATATTTTGTTTTAATATTTTAAGAATCAAATGGTTCTTTTTGGTAATTTATAAGAATGCCAAATGAAATCCATCTCCATTTTTATTTAAAACCTCTTTCTTCTGAGTATTTTGCTTCGAAGATTTCTTTTAACTTACAAAGAAAATTCATCTTTTGAAATATTAGTTTGTTCGGAACCATTGTTTAAACAAATTACCTTTGAATATATTTTTTAACACTTCCCAACAAAGTTGAAAAGTGTTTATCGGTTTGTCTATCCGTCTGTCCGTCTGGACGCGCTCTAACTCTCGTAAATATAGTTGGATCGTTCTGAAATTTTTGGATGTTAGTGACCTCTACCATAGGACGATCCTTATTTCAAATAACTTTCTAGGATGTTTAGTTCATTTACAAAGACAGTCAAAATTTTCCGTTACATTACGGCCTATGGGGAAAAATCGTTTAAAATGGTTTTTAATAATGTCACATGATTTCAAACATAATAAAATTCATATGTATTTATCAAGTGCAGTAAAATATGCATTCTGTAGAATATACGATCCAAAGAATAGTTATTATTCCTTTACAGGGCCACACAAAATAATTCCGTTACAGAGCGATATAGGGGTGGAGGGAATTGTTTGCGGCGTATTTTAATTATGTTGAATTATTTCATTCATAATGAAATAGATATACGTCGCTGAGGTTTACTATAACATATTTCATGCATAATACGAAGTGCAAAACATTTACAGGGACACACAAAAGATTTCAGATACTATATTGTGTCCGAAGTACTGTACAGTAGCGATGATTGCTGGAAATGCATTTTTATATATCTTATGTGCTTTTATGTTTCACTATATTTATGCATAGTATATGGTGTGTATAAATGTTGTAATTCCTATACAGAGCTACACAAAATAATTCGTAATGGTTACTGGGTATGATTGCAAATTGCTTAAAGGTGGTTTTTAAATGAGTTATGCATTTTTACGCGGAACAGCATTTGGTTTACTAAGAAATGTTTGTAGAAAATAGATAAAAGAATATACAGGGTCACTCAAAGAATTGGATACATGGCCGTCTATGGATGATAATTTCTGGAAATGTGATTTCAGTAGTTTTAAGAGTGTTTTACTTTGAATTAAACTTTAGCTAAATAGTGGCTTGTAATAAAGGTACTAGGTTAACTACATGGCTGTGCAAATGTATGCATGTATGTTTTGATCTATTAGTATAAATTGCTGAAAGAGAAATGTCAACCTGTTATGAGTTGTCTTGCTAAACTAAATTTTCCCGTTACATAGTATATATATCAACCTACAGATCAAATACAGGGCTGTTCAAAAGAATTGGAATACATATTTGGCTATATACGGTAACTGCAGAAATCAGTTTTTCAAATGTTTCATGCGTTTCCTAAAATGTTTACTTAGTTCACTTATATACCTTATTTCTCTAAATAACGAAGTTTTGTTAAAGCATTCAGGAAGTGTTGGAAAGTGTTTCGAAATCTATGCTAAATGCATGATTTTTATTACATGTTTTCCTTTAAAAAAAAAAAAAAAAAAAAAAAAAAAGTTGTTGTAATAAGTTATTTTTCAAAAATACTTTCGGAAGAAACTTCGAATATAGGTAAATTTATTTTTCTACATTTTTATTGCATATTAGAGATTTTTAATAATATTTTTAAAAAAGCGTTTGCAAACCCAATTTTTTCCATTATAATAAGGATTTCAAATGTTTGCTGTAGATTAAAAAAAATATATATGTTACTTAAGTGAAAATGTCTCTTTCCTTTAGGTAGAAATTTCTGAAGTTCAAGTAATTGAATCATTAATTTTTCCATTAATATTGGGTTGGTAAGAAAGTCTTGCAACACCACAGCACATGTAAAAAGAAAAACATTTTATTTTAACAACGAAAATTACACAGTAATGTAGGCTCCCTCTGCATCTATAACTCTAAAACAGCTATATCGCAGTTCTTCAATGTCTACACTTGATTTCCTGCCGGACCGCGGTTAGACTTCAAAAGATATATCACCAGAAAGAAACAAGTTGGAAATTGCTCGTCAAACGTGGCAAATGAGGTGCGTTCGTACTATAACTACTTTTATAATTATTTTTTGCACCCCATATTGTACTGAATGTATAATTTTTTGCACTTCATAAAGCGCATAGTCTGATACATCATTAAAATGCACTTCCAACATTTTTTTCCCATTCCCCGTAATGTAACGGAACACTTTTGACTGTCCCTGTAATTAAACTATACATCCGATTTTCCTAAAATTTGAAATAGCTCAACAAAATTTTACAACAATTATATCTTTAAAATTTCAGACCATTCGGAAGGCTCTAATATCATTAAAATGCACTTGCAATAATTTTTCCCATTGGCCGTAATGTAAAGAAAAACTTTTGACTGTCCCTGTAATTAAACTATACATCCGATTTTCCTAAAATTTGAAAGGGCTCGTCAAAATTTTGCAACAGTTATATCTTTAAAATTTCAGATCATTCGGAAGGCTCTAATATCATTAAAATGCACTTGCAATAGTTTTTCCCATTGGTCGTAATGTAAAGAAAAACTTTTGACTGTCCCTGTAATTAAACTATACATCCGATTTTCCTAAAATTTGAAAGGGCTCGACAAAATTTTGCAACAGTTATATCTTTAAAATTTCTGATCATTCGGAAGGCTCTAGTATCATTAAAATGCACTTGCAATATTTTTTAACATTGGCGTAATGTAAAGAAAAATTTTGACTGTCCCTGTAATTAAACTATACATCCGATTTTCCTAAAATTTGAAAGGGCTCGACAAAATTTTGCAACAGTTATATCTTTAAAATTTCAGATCATTCGGAAGGCTCTAATATCATTAAAATCCACTTGCAATAATTTTTCCCATTGGCCGTAATGTAAAGAAAAACTTTTGACTGTCCCTGTAATTAAACTATACATCCGATTTTCATAAAATTTGAAATGGCTCGACAAAATTTTGCAACAATCATATATATGAAATTTCAGACCATTCGGTTGGGTAGTTTTTGCTCTGTTACATGCGGACAGACGGACGGACAGACGGACAGACGGACGGACAGACGGACAGACGGACGGACAGACGGACGGACTGAACGACGACTATAGGTGCTACGTATTTATATAATTACGAACGCACCTAAAAACCGATACCAACCGGATACCGTTGAATAATGAATTAGGTTAGCCTTGAACGCAATGCACATATTTGCTGCTGTGGTCATATTCATAATACCTACTTGGTTCAGATTCTGAGCCATTCTGATTGGCTGGCTAGATTCAGACCATGCTGATTTTTAATGTCTTGCAAATGGTGATCGACTGCATCGTTTAGCGTGCATTTTTATTGCACAAAATTTACTTATAACACAAATTAATGGTAATTGCGAATGACTTAAAATTATGCAAATATGTACATAAATAATTCACTTATATTTATAATTTTTTCTTTCAATTTCTACTAACACAATAAATCAACTTCCGTTCCTCGATCGTTTTTAATATTGTTAGTATTGTTAATACAGGGATTTGTAAACTTTGTAAATTAGAATATACATATTTTTTGTCATGTATGATCGCTTTGCGGCCATGAAAACATAACAAAACGAAACAAAACACTTTGTATCAATCATGTAGAGTAGAAATCTCAAAAATGAATTAAGTTCGTTAAAACCGTAATAACAATCACTAAAACGAATATTAAAAGAAGTTTCTTTATAAAAAATACTAGTATTGTTTTAAATTATTTTTTATAACTTAAATATAAATTAAACATATAAATTAAATATTGAAAAATAGATACTTTCCTTTTCACATTCATATTTTTTATACAACTTTGTTAACTATTGAAATAATAATAAAAAAATAACATTTTTTCATATTCTTCACTGCTTGGATTCGACCTGGGGATCTACGGTATTATAGACAGACGACATATTACATAGCTTATACGAACTAACTTAAAAAATGCTTAGAACAAAATTTTAATTGACCGCACTGCTTCCAAGCTGTTCAAAGCCAGTATGTTTTGGATATATGAATCTGGGGAGCCAATGAGAACGGTTCAGTATCTGAACCGAGTAGGTATTGTGAACATGCCTGCTGAGACTCTTGCAAAATGCCCTTGCAAGAACTTGTAATAAACAATCGCTTTTATACCTTGCGGCGTGGAAGGTTCTAGACTAGTCTTGCATTTCCATTCTCGATCGTTCTCAAACTTTGTCATCAGAAGACATATTTCAATAAAAAAAAGTGTTGCAAGACTTTCCTACTAACCTAATATTACACTCTTTTTAATTTTTAGGTGCGTTCGTAATTATATAAATATGTAGCACCTATAGTTGTTGTCTGGTCCGTCCGTCTGTCGGTCTATCCGCATATAAAAGCAATAAACTACCGCAAAAAACTACCCAACTGACTTGTTTGAAATTTAAGATATATAATATTTGCAGAATTTTAACGAGTGATTTCAAATTTTACGAAAATCAGATGTATAATTCAATTACAGACACAGTCAAAAGTATTCCGTTACATTACAGCCAATGTGAAAAAATTAGTTCCAAGTGCATTTTAATGACGTTACACCTTTTCGAACATAATGCAATTGATGTGCATTTATGAAATGCACTAACAGATACATTCTACAGAATATGCGGTGCAAAAGAAATTTATTGTTTATTTACAGAGCCACACAGAAGAATTCCGTTACGTAATGGTATAGGGGGAAACATTGTTTGCAGTATATATTAATCAAATAAATTATTTCATACATAATGAAATTGATATACGTTGCTGAGGTTTACTAAAAGTTACTTCTTGTATAATAGAAAGGGCATAGTATTTACAGCCACACACAAAAGTTTCCGTATACTATACTGCATCCGAGGTAATTTATATTAGTGATGATTGCTGGAAGTGCATTTAGTTGTGATATGAGTTTTTAATTAAATTTTTGCATATTACGGTGTGTGTGTAACTGTTATAGATGATATACAGGGCTACACAAAAGAATTCACAAAATTTACTGAATACGAACGAAAACGGCTTAAAAGTGTTTTTTAAATGAGCTATACATTTTTACGCTGCACAAATATTTAGTATTTTAAGATATGTTTGTTGAATATAGATAAAATAACACACAGGTCCACGCAAAGAATTGGATATATGCCCGTCTACGGATGATAATCTCTGGAAGTGTGATATCAATAGTTTTAAGCATGTTTTAGTCTTTAATAAATCTTAGCTAAATATTGGAGTGTATATGAAGATAGTAGGTAAAATACAGGGCTGCACAAAAGTATGCTTCCGACTATTAGTATAAATTGCTGAAAGTGAAATTTCAATCTATTATGCATTTTTAACAATTTCTGTCTGTCTGTCCGAACTCTAACTTGTGTTAATATAGTTGGATTGCTCTGTTATTGATATATGTTATTGAGATTTACTATGCCATTTTCGATATTGAAAATAAAGTTTGTAGCGTTCACAGTTTATTTATAGTCGTCGTCTGGTTCGTCCGTATGTCTGTCTGTCTGCATACGAGGGTTACTCTGAAATTATTGAGATACGCACAGACGAGAATTTACAAAATAAAAATAACAGTTTAATTTTAAAATACAAAGTATTTTAACACAGCAGACGATTTTTTACTGACTTACTTCAACTTGTTTAGCGTAGAATAAATTTTAAACAGAAGAGAAAATGGAGTTGACGTGAGAAAATTTTCGCGCTATGATTTTCTACGATTTTAAAGCAGGATTAAATCAAGAAGAGTGCGTTCAATGGTTTAAATTAGCATTTGGTGATGAATCTCCAGCTCGTGCTACTGTATTCAGATGGTTTAAGGAATTTAGCAGAGGTCGCAATTTTCTCCAGGATGAAGAACACACAGGAAGGCCGCCGTCGGCAGTAATCCCGGATAATGTGTCTGCCATACGAAACATGTTAATGGATGATAATCGCTGTACCTATCAAATGATACAGAAGGAACTTAACATTGGATCCGCAGCCATACACAAAATTATTCATGAAAAATTGCTTATGAAAAAGGTAGTTTGCCATTGGGTTCCCCATAACCTAACTGAGCACCAAAAAGAGGAGCGTGTCAGAATCAGTAAAGAAACTCTTAAATTGCTTAATTTTTGTGGCCACCGCCTCATTTTTAAAATTGTAACGGGTGATGAAACGTACATACCGTTTTTTGACGTTCCAACACATCAAGAAAGCAAAGTATGGGTCTTTGAAGATGATCCCACGCCGACAATGGTGAAAAGACAACGCGCACTGAAAGAAGTGATGTATGCCGTTTTCTTCAGAAGTACAGGATTGGTCAAAGCCATCAAGTTGGAAGGACAGAAGACAGTAACAGCAAACTGGTATACCACTAAATGTCTTCCAGAGATTCTACAAGAAGTGAATGTTAGGGGACTAATGCTTCACCATGACAATGCATCTTCACATACAGCCGGATTAATAGTTGAGTTTCTTAAACAAAAATGAATTAAACTGATAGAACATCCACCGTATCCACTTGATCTAGCTACGTGTGACTTTTGGTTATTCTTTAATCTAAAAAAGAACTTACGTGGACGTCGTTTTCATTCAGAAGAAGAGACTGATGTGGCTATAAATGCATTTTTTCGTATATTCCGAGAAATGAATGGCTTGAGGCATTTAATCTGTGGAAAATTCGTCTACAAAAGTGCATTGATGCTGGAGGAGACTACTTTGAACACACCTAAAATTTTGTAAGTATAACTTTAAAAACCTAGTTGTATCTCAAAAATTTCAGAGTGACCCTCGTATAACAGCGCAAAAACTACCTAGCACAATGGTTCGAAATTTAAAATATATGATTGTTGCAGAATTTTAACTTCACTTTTAACACTTACCAAAATAGTTGAAAGTATTTATGAATTCGGTTTTTCTGTCTGTATGTATGTCATAACTCTAACTTGCGTTAATATAGATGGATTGCTCTGTAATTGATTTATGTTAGTGAGAATTACTATGGGATATTTGGTATTCAAAGTAAAGTATGTGGCTTTCATAGTTTATTTACAGAGACGCTCAAAAGTATCCCATTAAATTATGGTCTATGGGGAATTGACGTAATTATATAAATACGTAGCACCTGTAGTCATCGTCTGATCTGTCCTCCTATAACAGCGCAAAACCTATCCAACAGAATGGTTTGAAATTTAATATATATAATCGTTGCATATATTTGTTGAGCCATTTCAATTGTTATGAAAATCGAATCAAAACTTAAAAAATATATTAATAAAAGCTTTTTTCATTCTATTAATCCTATCATACGAAATTAACTCAATGATATCCCATGATAAGTAATGATTCTAGGTTGTCATGACAATTATGTCCCATTTAAGATGAAGTCATATTATTTCCATGTTACTGAATTTAATATAGGGGAAAGTAGCCATATTTGGACCGCCGCTTTAATTGGACCGTTGCCATTCTGCCATTAATTACGGAAAGAGACGCCATCTATCGCTGAAATCCTACCCATCAGAATGGCGTCACTCATGATTAGAAGAAGCAACCACCTACCACGTGCTGTTTTCAGACAATTTTTAAAAACGTAAAGTTAGCTGTTTCGACCTAATTTTTTCTTACTAAACGTAAGTGAATACTTTAAAACTAAGGTAAGTTGTTATGTTTTCATATACATGTATGAATTCATCTATTTATTGCGCATATTTTTCATTCTGATTTGTTAGATTTCGTTTTTGTTCTTAGTCTTGAGGTTATCTGTTTTAAAAAATGGCGCAGTTGCCGTAATTGGGCCAATTTAAGTTACTTATATTGGACCAGATATGTGATCATAAATTTGAAAAGTAAGTAATGAATTTCGAGGAATGAATTTGTACACTATTTTTTTTTATTATAATGGATTACTCTCTCCATGCAAAATGTTTTTTTTTTTTTTTTTTTTTTTTTTTTTTTTTTTTTTTTTTTAATCTGGAATAATTTTTTATACAGTTTAGGCCTATATAAACATAAAAATATTTTTACATGTTTATGCAATAAATTTTGTTTGCAATTTCTTTTATCTTCTACGTATTTGTATTTATTTTCTTTGAATTCCTTATTCCTACGGCGTATTTGGTTTACAGAATTGAATTAAAAAATTTTCCGCGTGGAGGACATTTACGATGGTAGACTTTTTGCCGTTCTGGAGGGTAGAATTACACTTTTTTACTATTAACACGCATAAAATCTCAAACTTTCCGGGGAGAGGGGTTATTTCAAGGCTCCGAGTACAACTGAATTCAACACTGTTTGAATGTATAATGTTTGCGTTTGATAATATAATGTTGAAAAAGACACAGACAAACTGTCTGGAAGAAAAACACCCGTGACAGAGCAAAAGCTGTTAAAGATATAGTAAACAAAAGGGAGAGAGTAAGTTGTGAAGAAACTGACCTGCGAGAAGGCTGCAGCTACAAACCCTCCCCAAAAGCCAAAAAATCATTAGAAATGTTATCTCCCTTGCTAAATTCAGTTAAATAAAAGTACAGAGGGAGCCAAAAAATTGTTGTGTTAACATCTTCGGCATGCAAAGAAAACCTAGAAATGAAAAAACAAAACAAACGACAAAAAGAAAGCTATCACAGCACAAAAGCAATTGTAACATCAAGTTTTAAAAAATAGGCGTAAATTAGCAAGAAAATTATGGAAATGATGGAAGAACTACAAACATAATGTTTTCACATCTATAGAGCACTTTTAGTGTGTACAATTAAGTATGTTTGAATTAGGTTATGTTACTTGTTAGGTTATGTAACTTGACAAAATTAAAATTAAGCAAAGGAAAATGGCTTTCAGAAAGGTTTATCAATATATTAATATACCAATATAAATTTCGAGATAAGAAGAACCAATAATATGCAGGAAAACCTACTAAAATTTACAAATTTAAATATATCACAATTTAAAAAAAAATTGAAATATAACTTAAAGAAGTATGAAATAACTTTGATGTAAAATTGAGAACTTCGTTGCATGATAAGATCGACCCAGTGCGAATGGAAGAATACTCTGGAATCTATATAATTCCAGTCACTAATGAAATAAAAAAAGGAAAAGTGCCCAGTTAAACTGGTGGCATTGAGCTCACAGGCTATTCACACTAATTGTATAATATACTCTTATTTCAAAGAATAATGCCCTCGAAAAATAAATTAAAGGGGGATTAACCCCGCTCACTGTTTCACATCTTTATACTTAAACAATGAGCCTCCATATCTCATCAGGGAAGCGCCTTATCAGAGTAAACCGTTATACCAAATTTGAAGTAAATCGGATAGAAAAACCCATTTATCTAAATTAAGGGGGTATTAGCCCCTGTTCCCTTCCTATATTTAACCAATGAACCTCCAAATCTAATTAGGGAAGCACCTTAACAAAATAAACCGGTATACCAAATATGAAGCAAATAGGATAGAAAAATCCATTTATCTAGATTAAGGGGGTCAACTCCCGTCCCCCCCTTTATACTTAAACAATGAACCTCCAAATCTAATCAGAGAAGGGCCTTATCAGAATAAACCTGTATGCCAAATTTTAAGCAAATCTAATAATTCTGCATGAAAAACCCATTTACCTAAGTTGAGGGGGTGGGATTAGCCCCCTTTATACTTAACCAATGAACCCCGAAACTAATCAGGGAAGCGCCTTATCAGAATGAACCTAGAAACAAAAATTGAAGTAAACCGGATGTTTCTATCAAGAGTTATCGCGTTACGTACATACATACATACGTACGTACTTACATACATACATACGTACGTACATACATATGTACAGACAGAACCTGCAGGAGCATTAACTCCCAGGCTTTGTCAGCATTTGATCTAATAAAAGTCCTTCCAGCCAGTGCCGGGAGGAAGAGGTAGCTTTCAAATTCCTTATTTTTAAGAAGCCAACTTATATTATTCAAACACACGAAGCTCAATTTAGTGGAAACCGAATATAGGAGATTCAATACTAAATTTTATCAATACTAAGTCATTATGAATGAGAATTTCTCGAAATTAGTCAGTTTTATCCAAGCTGCTTTTATTTAAAGTAACTTATATTTGGCTGAGATGTTGATGTATACTATCCACATGCCTTCTTACATGGAAATAGGCGAACACGTGTGTTATCGCGTGACAAATACAAGATCGTTTCAAAATGTTAGCCATACTAGAAATTCAAAGTGCTATAATTCAACCATTTTTTTAAGTTATAAACAAAAGAACAAATTTTTAGAAACAAAATCTTCTCCGGAATCTTTGTATCAAGGCCAAAGACATAAAAAAATCTTTTTCATTTTCCAATTTTTTAATACCTCATTATAAATTTTAAATTTAATTTTTATTTAAATGGCAACCCTTTTGAAACAAGATGGCGAATGAAGCTGGCCAACGAACTCGGTGGAGACATTAGTATGTACGATGTACAGACCAAGTAACATCCAAATCGGTTCATAAATACGCTTGTTATCGCGTGACAAAAATCAGGTCGTTTTAAAATGTCAACTACAATAGAAATTCAAAATGCTATAACTCAGCCATTTTTTTTAGATATAGACGAAACAAAAACTGTTCCGAAATCTTTGTATTAAGGTCAAACACATACGAAAAAAATCTTTTTCATTTTCCAATTTTTTGGTATCTCATTTTAAATTTTAAATGTTTTAAATTTTTTTAAATGACCGTCATTTTGAAACAAGATGACGGATGAAGCTGGCCAACGAACTTGGTCGAGATATTTGTATGTACTATGTACACACCAAGGTATATCCAAATCGGTTCATAAATACGCCTGTTATCACGTGACAAATATCAGGACGTTTCAAAATGTCAGCCGCGCTAGAAATTCAAAATGCTATAACTCAGCCATTTTTTAAGATATAGACGGAACAAAAACTGCTCCCGAATCTTTGTATCAAGGTCAAATACATAAAAAAAAATATTTTTTCAATTTTCAATTTTTTGGTACCACATTTCAAATTTAAATTTTTCTTAAAAATTTAAATGGCTGCCATTTTTAAACAAGATGGCGGATGAAGCTGGCCAACGAACTCGGTCGAGACATTGGTATGTGCTATGTACAAACGAAGTTACATCCAAATCGGTTCATAAATACGCCTTTTATCGCGTGACAATATTCAGGACGTTTCAAAATGTCAGCCACGCTAGAAATTCAAAATGCTATAACTCAGACATTTTTTAAGATATAGACGAAACAAACACTGCTCCGGAATCTTTGTATAAAGGTCAAATACATAAGAAAAAAGATATTTTTCCATTTTCAATTCTTTGGTACCACATGTCAAATTGAAAATATTTTTTTTAAATTTTAAATAGCCGCCATTTTGGAACAAAATGGCGGATGAAGCTAGCCAACGAACTCGGTCGAGACATTGGTATGTACTATCTACATACCGAATTACATTCAAATCGGTTCATAAATTCGAGAGTTACAGTATGACAAATGTCAGATATATATATATATATCAACTTTTGAACGGAGGGTGGTTTCGGTGTCTGGGGGTCATGATCGATGAATATATACCAAAATTTTTTGAAATCGCTTTCCTCCGAACGGCTGCAATAGGTAGCTTTTTGTAATGAAAGCTACCTAAAAATGATACGAAATGTTAAAACGTAAAATACTATATAGGTATGACCTTAAGGAAATTCAAGACTCGTTTGAAAGAACACATTTCAGATATTCAATTCAATAGAGCTAAAACTGCACTTTCAAGGTTAAAGCAGGAGGTATCAGTCGAAATGCATTTTGATCAAGCTAAATAAATTAACGTACGTGAACATATTACGAATCAATAACTAATGAATCATTGAAATTTTATGTAAAAAGATAAAATATGCATTGATTCATTATCTTACAATATTTCCAAGATGATCAAATTATAGTTGCAAAGACTAAAAATGATTTAGGGAAAGTGACGATAAAAATTAAGGAAGAATACGAGAAATGGGGAATTTACATGAATGCTAGCATAACCAAATACTTATGTATAGGAGGAAATGAGACAGGCCTAAATCTAAATAATAACATAATAATAGAAAGCTGTGAGCATTATAGATATCTTGGTATAGACATTAACAGAGAAGGAAGAGACACAGGAAATTAAATACAGAATTTGTCAGGAGAGAAAAGCTGTAAAACTATTAAATTGTGTTTGGTAGAGTTAGGAAATCTCTAGAAAAAGAAAGTACAGTATATATAACTCTATTGTAAAAAGCATATTGTTATATATAGCAGAAGGATAGAGAATTATGGAGACAGAAAGAAAGAAATTAGCAGCAGTAGAAATGGATGCCCTAAGAATTTCATGCAGGATATCAAGAATAGAAAGAATAAGAAATGAAAGAATCAAGGAAATTATTAAAATAAAGGGAACCATATTAGATGATATTAAAAAAAATAATTAATCATGTTAAAAGAATGAATGATGAAAGGCCTCCCAAAATCATATTTAATTATAAAACAAATAAAAAAAAGGTAACGGCGAAGTCCAGGAAAGAACTTGATGGACGACATTATAAAAGCAATGAGGGATAAAGGTCTGAAGGAAAAATGGACCCTTGACCGGAAAAAATTGAAAAAGGCTATAGTAGATTCTCCGGATCGCGGTATCTGACGCCATATATATATAATGTAGACGCATAGGAATAATTCAGCGTGAGATACGATTATCGCATACCTCCGTCCCCCTCTTTTTTAGTTTAGTGGTTTGTTCATTTCTCCAGCAGTTAAACGATGTATTTTACTGATTTTATCATTGCATATTTGTGTTCGTTTGTAATCCTGATGATGAGCAAGTGTTTGCTCGAAAGCGCTCATTTTATATGAAAATACAGCTTTGTATGTAAAATATATCTTTTAAACACTTTCAGTAAAGTTTTTGTAAAATGATATATGTGTTTTTAGCACATTTATATAATTTTTGTTATTTGTTTGCATTATAAGGTGAATCTGGATTCCATGAGTGTTTTTTTTTTTTTTTTTTTTTTTTTTTTTTTTTTTTTATTGTATATCAAGTTTTTTACAACAAAAATAGTGAATATGGATGAGATTCTATGAAAATGGTCTATACACCCTAGCATTGTTCTTCTAAGGAATTTCCAACATGAGACAATTCAATTGTTTTAGAAAATACAAAAGTGTTTCCTCCAAATTTATTTGCATAAGAATATAAAATTCAATATTTTACAAACTTTCATATATTATATATAAAATTTAAAACATTATTAGTTAAATTACTTACATTATGAAACAAAACTTACAATAAAACCCCTTCAATAGGCAATCAAATGTAGTAATATTATAATGCGTCACAAATTAAACTGGCATTTCATATAACAATGGCATTATATGTATGCAGTCTCACTGAACAAATTTTAAAAAAAGACACAGAAAAAACAGCATGCAAATTGGTTATTTTTAATACAAATAATTTAAATTTATTGGAAATAAATTATATAAAAGCTCTAATCTCACAAATGGTCGTGAATACTGATGATATTTAAGTTAATCGCCCCCCTTCTAAGGTATCTCTCAAACTTGAGATAATTAAATTTTTTTAGAAAGTATAAAAGTTCACAAACGTTTTAGAAAAATGTTATTGCCATGAAATTGAAATTCGACTCAGTATATTTAAAGTCTTATGTGTACTACACATAAAATGTAAGTCGTTGTTAGTTAAATTCCTTACACTATGAAACACAAACCTTACAATAAAAGTCATTCAATAAGCGATAGAATGTAGTAATATTATAATATGTCGCAAATTAAACTGAAATTGTATATAATAATGGCATTACAAACAATCTCGCAGCCATAATTCTCTGTGGACCTATTAATGGATTATAGTGGTTATGTGCTGTTGGCCAAATACATGATGTATCATTTTACAATTCTTATATATGGTATATTTCGTAAACATGTGTAGCCGAGACACTGAATCGATTATATTTTTATTAAAATTTGAGGCAGCATTTCATTCCGACGTAGCCATAAAATGTTAAGGAAGGAAAATATTTTGATAAATATAATTATAATAAGATAAAAATGTAGATTCTTTTCTTCCTTTGTATCCTTCAATTAAAATGTTAGTTCAAATTTTTTTAAACTTGTCTGATGTACATGTATACGTAATCATAACATTTCGAGATCAAAGCCTGGGTAATTCATCAGTGTAACAGGATATTTAAATTAAGTAATTTCTTTTTAAAAAAAATCCATAATTCTAGCTAATTTTTCAGATTACAATAAACAATTAAAAAAAGAAATCGTTTTCCATTGACTATTTTTTGTTTATTTATTGAATGCCAGTTGGCGTATTTTAGGCAGAGAGATTTGGTACAAATTTAGAGGGTTTTGAGTGTCAATTCTTTATTATTATTCACATTCACTTTAAAAGATATTGCTGCTAAAATCGTTCACGCGTATTGTGCAGTAAACGATTATATATTAAAATGTTTCATGTCTAAAAACATACGATACGATGGTTATGTTTAAACATAATGTAATACTATGCATTGTAGCAGTATATTAACATTTTATGACGATTGGCCAATTTTTTTTTAAAGCCAGGAAGTCTTCAAAAGTAAATAAATAAACAAATAAATAAGTATAAAAGTAAAAAATACTTTTTTGGTTAAACATTCGTTCATAGGCATTTAATGTTCATCTTGAAAATTTCCTGAATTTCAGGACTGTAATTCATGATTTTTATAAACATCCCGTTCCAATACATTAATTTGCCATGGGAATCGAATTCGATTATTGAAATTTCACTTCTTTTTACCCGACTGAAAAAAGGGTTATATGTTTCACTCGTATCTGTGTATGTGGATTTCTTTATACCCTCAAAACATCCCAACGGCTGGATGGATTTTAACGAATGAGGTCTCGATTGATTCGTCTTAACGGCTCGATGGTTATAGGCTAGGTTTTATTTTTATAAATTCAAAATGGCGGCCGTAAAATACAAAATGGTGGTACAGACGAAAAACAATTTTACGCACCCTATTGAGTGGCATGCCATTGGATAGGTCTTTCAAAATGAAGACGATGTTTCGTTGACTATTTTACAGTCAGAAGCTCCGTTAAAATATTATACAACCTGGAAGTTGTGTATGTATTGTGGATCTCTAGCTTTACTGCAACTCTAACCATCATAGACATCTATAGATCTTATCAAAACAGTGTTTATAGATAAGAACTAACAGTTAAACACAACTTAAAAGTCATCAATACAAGTAAATAAAAAAAATAGGTAAGTAATATAAACAAGTAATATAAAAAAAAAATATTTTAAGTCAATTCCTACTAAGGTCAATAAGAGATTTTTTTTCTTCCATTCTTCTTTCCTTTTGAGTGGCGCTTAAAATGCCTTGATCAAGAAGAGGGCTCTCTCGGTCTTAAAATACCTTGATCAAGAAGGGGGCTCTCTCGATTATTGAAAATTAATTAATGAATTAATATTTGAAAAAAAACTGGATTAACATCAAGTGTCATCCACTACAAGTTTAAAAAAATTTATTTGAGCTTGATTGGATGAATAATAAGTATTTTATTAACGATGGAAAAGTTGAACAAGATATATATACCGAGAGTGTGAGCTAATAGTAGGAATTGAAAAAAAAAAATGTTTCACGTTGATGAGAAATAATTAATTAGTTCGCTTTTTACGCAGTCGGGTTTTTTGATTTTTTAAATGTAATTGTTTTTTTTTTGTTTTTTTTTTAACGCTTGGTAGAAAGCCCAAGCTTCTAAATTTACTTTAAAAAATTATAATTTTTGCTCTGGTGTTTTTTTATTAAGGCAACAGGAAAGAGAAAGTGCCATTTTGCCGTTCGTCGGCAGCTGTGAGTTGCGTTGTTCTCGCTCGCATATTTCCATGTTTTGAAGACTAATTTTAACATTCGCATTGATGATGATGCTTTACAGGCTCCAAAACAGCTGTTTGCGCCCTTTTTTATACACATATTTAAAATGCGTGCTTTTTAATGTTGCCCATTTATTTCTTAATAAATGGCATTTGAATACCACATGTTGCAAGAAAAACAGCAGGACACTAGCATAACATTATTCTAATCAATCAATCAATCAATCGGAACATCGGGACGAGCGTACAAACATCAATCATTGCACACCATGCGCAAATCATCTTTGGTGGTAAATCTTTAAAAAATATTGTAGAAAACTTATAAACTCAGTAATACTTATTTTTTCTTATAGTATCTGTTTCTATTCATTGTTTACAATTCTGTTCTTTGCATGCGTTTTACGTCGCCGATTTTCGTGCGACATGTACCGTTTCAACGCTATTTATGGATTTTCAATCGCTGATCATTTTGGAATGGTAAACATTGGGTGTGGCCATTGTAGCATGTTTCACTGTGACCATAAACGTACATCCTTCATTGTTCTTGTTTACCATAATTTTGAGAACCTTCAAATATCTATATATATTACATTGAATTGTATATGAAAAATGTAAAAAAAAAAAAAAAAAAAAAAAAAAAAAAATGTTTTTTCTTATAGCTAGTCAAGCACACATATGTTCACAGATATAAAAAAATTTAATTAATTCATCATGATCCTTCAAGTATCCCCTGCTGCAAACTCTTAATTATATTTCTTAGAATGTCTTTACAAGCAATGTAAGCTTTTAAATACTGTAAAAGTAAAATGATTATAACATTTAATGCGTATAGCATTTAAATTTAAAACTCGTGAAATCAATTCAAAACTCGATGTTTAAAAAAGTTATGTATACTTAATAACTATCCTTGCTTGTTTTACAAAAATTATTTATTTTCAAATGGTTTAACATGGTTCGGACGCCTCCTTGAATTTTGCAGAACAGAAATTTTTTTCTTCACCAGTATTATCTTTAGAAAATCTCTTCTTAAAAGAGTCGAAATTTTGCGCGTTTAACCTAGATTTGTTTTGCTATAAAAAGATATTTGTAGTTTTCTTGGAGAAATAACGGTATCCGTACGAACCCTGTTTAACTAATAACAATATACTTTTTTTAGAGAGTAGATAAATACAGACGATAAAATTTGACTGGTCGAAAGGAGATCAAGGGGTCAAGGGGAAATTGCTATTACCTCTAACTTGGCAAGATCACAATTTTAAAAAAATTAATCTTTGTTTACTTTTCTAACTGATTTAAACGAACTTGTTCATGTAAGTATAGCTACGTTCTGATATGTCGATTGCCACGTATTAGAGAAAATCATTCAATATGAGCATGCACCGTGTGCGTATCTTTTAATGAATAATTTCAAAGGTGACGTCATTTATCAGAAGTATTTTGAACTTTAAAGCATTTTGAACCGGTCCGGTAAAACTTACGGTCAGTTTGGCGCACATGTGCCAAAATGATTTCAGTTTTCAGAATTAAAATACGTTCATTTCTTTTAAACTGGTATCGTTTCTATACACTAAAACATATCACTTTTAGGAATCCTGAGAACAACATTTTAAGTTTTAAACATTTAAAGTGGCATGCATATGACGCCACGACTGCCGAATTGGTGCACAAACATAGCGCAAAGTGATGAATTCATTAAAGAAATTCGGAGTAGTATTCGGGCATCTAATGATTTGCCTACCTTTATTTATCTGAACCATCAGTATTAATGCCGCAAGTTAAGCAGTTTAGCTCTAAGTTCTGTCAGAGGTCATTCATTCATATTTTCTTAATTGCCGAAACGTCAGTGAAGGCTTACTGTGGAGACACGAAAAGTTTTGGTTTTTGCCGAAACGTCAGTGAAGGCTTACTGTGGAGACACGAAAAGTTTTGGTTTCTGTTAGTCTGTCTGTCTGTTAGTCTGTCTGTCTGTTCCGCGATAACTGCCGCAAAAAGCATCCGATCGGCTTGAAATTCACTGGTCATGTTGATGAGGTACCCGGACTTAGCTGTATAGCTTTTTATTAAATTTGGTTCATTCGTTCGGGAAATATGGAACATTTTATTTTGCTCTATAATGCTTTTCAATGGCAAGTCAGACGATTTTCAGATTTTCATTTGTTGAAAGAAATGTCTCATATGAAAAATGGATTTAAATGGCAAATTTTTGATGCTGAAATTTTTAAATAACATTATTAAATTATTCCAATAAATTATGTCAATATATTTGCGAGATTTTTTTATTTAGGTTTATAATATTGGGGGGAATTTTATGCATGTTTTCCAATAATATAAAGGATTTTGTTTTATCAATTTGACATAATGCATATTTCATTTTTTTCCTTTTCTTTCTCTGTTGCCTAGCAACGTATTTGGTCCAAATAATCTATTTATATAAAATCCAAGTCTCTGTGTGTCCCTCACTATTCCGGTAGGACCGCCTCATTGAAATGAGTAATTGTTGAAAAATGTTAATGCAGGGTTACCACAGTAGCGCCAAATGTTAGCCAACTTGGCGATAGCTGGATAATTTGGCGAAGTTCCCATTTAAAACCATTAATCTTTCATAATGGAAGTCACCGAAATTTAATTTAAACTCCACTCTTTTAAGCTATTTTTTCGAAATCGATGGGTGAGAATTTAAAGTACATCTTTACATCTTCCTTCCGATGCTACTAATAAAATAACCGCCAATAGACAACGGTGTACTGTGTGAGCTCCTAACTGCGCGATTTTAATGTGCTTTAGGTACTTTTCCAGTATAGGTAGGTGCCTTGGCGAAAAAGGAAATTTGGTAACATATTTTCCGGGAACCTATTCACTGTTTCATTTTATATACACACGCATTTTTTTCGATATTTATACGATTTATTTAACATAAAAAAGCAGTTTCTCTAATTTTATACAGAAACAGATGTAATTTGTACATAAACATCAATAATATACATATAAAACAAACAAAAACGCTCATCAAATTTGTTTTCATAGCTGTTTATATGATTTGTCAACAAATCTCGATATTGTTCCGTTATACGGACACCATGCCAAAATGTATGCTAATTCGCCAATTATTTCCAAATGCTAAAAGATATTTGTAATTTTATTCCAGCAGTTTAATATGAGTTTTATTTTATTGCTTTATTTTATAGCAGTTATTTGTTCACTTATTTTAAGTATATATTTGTGATTTGATGAAATAATTCGTAAAAGTCTGGAATTTTCAAATGTTATATTTTTGAAATGCTCACTTTAGTATCGACAATGGTTTTTCTTTTATTTTTCAAATGCTTCAATTCACGATTTTGCGCCAACTATTACGCTTGGCGACAATGGTGTCCGCATAACGGAAAAGTACCCAAATCTCATTTTCTGATGTCCAAATTACACCAAGCTTTTTTAAAAAAATGCCAAAGCGCCATCAGTAGAAAAGTACCAAACTGTCTATTATTTTGCGCTATCCGTGTTATAGTTTGTACTATATGCAAGGGGAGTGGAGCGAAGAGTTTAAGCATTAAATATTAAAGTTTCGGCACATATGTCATATACGCCCCATATTGGCGCGATTTTTTTCTGACGCCAATGTCATATACACAACGGGTACTTAACTGGCGCCAAAGTGTCGTAATTTTGCTTGATATGGTAATCCGGGTGTTGTTGTTTATGCTGTTGATGTTATCGCCAAATTTGCGTCGGAAAAAAATCGCACCAATATATGATAACGTATATGACAACTGTGCCAAAGTTTCTATAAAGCAGTATAAGACTAAAAAATTAAGAATAAAATAAATGCAAAATAAGACTAAAGAAGAAAGAAAAATCATACGCTAAGCATAGAATATGAAACACTTTCCAACACATCCTGAATGCTTTAACAAAACTTCGTTATTTAGGGAAATAAGGTAAATAAGATAACGTTACTTCTTAGATATCCCGTCGACCAATTTTGCCAAATTATATAAATCGCCAAATCAATAGTAAAACATTGACAAAAATACAAATAAAACGTCGAATTAATGGTTTTATTGGCCATTATTGGCATTTAATCTTACAATTAATTAATTAATGGCAACCATTATTTGCAATTAATCTTACAATTTGGCGACACTAATTTGGTCGACGGGATAACTAAGAAGTACCAAGATAACTAAGATAACTAAGTAATTTTAGAAAACGCATAAAAAAATTGATTTCAGCAGTTACCGTCCGTAGTCAATAGTACCGTTATTACATGCCACTATTTAGCTAAAATTTAATTTAAACTACTCTTAAAACTACTGAAATCACATTTCCAGATATTATCATCCATAGACGGTTATGTATCCAATTCTTTGCGCGACCATGCATAAATAATTTATCTATATTCTACAAACATTTCTTAGGAAACTAAATGCAGTTCAGCGTAAAAATGCATAACTCCTTTAAAAACCACCTTTAAGCAATTTACTCTCATTCTCAGTAACACTTACGAATTCTTTTGTGCAGCCCTGCATATGAACCGTAGCATTTATACACACAGTATAGTACGCATAAATGTAGTGAAACATAAAATCGCATATCATAATTAAAAATGCATTTCTAGCAATCATTGCTTATGTACAATACTTCGGAGAAAAGTTTCTTGGCGAGAAAGAAGTTTGCCAACGCGTTTTCTGGCAACCTTTTTACTGCTTCATACTCACAAGCAATTTTTTCCATATGTATACAATTTGACACAGATGTCATATACGCCCCATATTGGCACGATTTTCTTCCGACCCCAATTTGGCGAAAACATCAACAGCATAAACAACATTCGGGTTACCATTACAAGCAAATAACGACACTTTGGCGCCAGTTAAGTACCCGGTGCGTATATGACATCGGCGTCAAAAAATAAAATCGCGCCAATATGGGCGTATATGACATTTGTGCCGCCAATTTAATATAAAAAAAGCTATTTACCCATTTTTATAAAGAAACAGAAGTACTTTTTGCACAGATGTCATATACGCATGGGGGTTGGCGCGATTTTTGTATGACGCCAATTTGGCGGAAATCTCACTTTCGAATACCAGTTACTTATATATTATTCAATTATTTGCTATCATTTTAAAAAGGAAATAACTATAAATAAATAAAAGTTTGAATAATAACTATAGAACAAAGCAGTTTATATAATTAAAAAACAGAAAATAAAAGTAAATAAACAATTTATTAATAAATAAAAAACAATAGCCGGGTTACCATAGCAGGCAAAATAACACCATTTTGGCGCCAGTTAGGTATTCCGGTTCATATCTGAAATCTGTGCCGTAATTTGTATATAAAAAAATTATATACATTTAGAAACGATTTTTGGTACAGATGTCATATACCCATATTGGCGCGATTTATTTTCGGTTACCAATTTGGCGAAAACATAAACAGCATAAACAACATAATCCGGGTTACGACATCAAGCAAAATAACCACACTTTGGCGCAAGTTAAGTACCTGTTGCCTATATGATATTGGCGACAGAAAAAAATTGCGCCAATATGGGGCGAATATGACATCTGTTCCCGATTTTTTTATGTATATAAGTGCATATATAAACAAAGGTAAAAGTTCATTAGATTTGTTTTCATAGCTGTTTATATATTTTCGCAACATATCTCACTTTCCGATGCCCGAATCGCGCCAAGCTTTTTTTAACCACCTGACTGACAAGCCCGTGTTAATACGTTCACTAAGCTCCAGGTTTCACTGCAATACAAGCAATATTTAAAGTAATATAATTCTATTGATTTAATGTATTTTTAATACATTGAACATTGATTAATATTTCCAAGGATTGCATTCATATTCGTTATTGAGTTTTTTTTTTATAAAATGTTCAGAAAATCCCTTTTTTTAGCATTTAAAACAAAATGCAGAGAAAACAACATTACAATTTTGCCCTTTTCCAAGACAGTCGGAGGGTTAAAAATGCGCTATAATGGAAAAGTACTTAAATAAATATTTAACAGAGATAACAAATTATACAAACTAAAACTTTTTATTTCGAGATCAAAGTATTGTTTTTAATTTCGATTAAAAATACATATATCCTTGGATAACTTCAATTTAAATTAGGTTTACAGCTTAATATCTCATTCCATAAACCTAAACAAACACAAGTGATTCATTCATCGTGAAACGTCAAAAATATTAAATCATTGAGGTAATCATTCACAAAGTAAGTTCTCCAACAATCAATGGGTAATATTCTAATGACATCATTGTAGGTAAAATGGTGGCGGTATCGTTTGTTTATGGTTTGTAATCACTAAGATTTAATTTTGCATTGTCTCTTAGTTACATTATTTTATTGTCATATTTATGAGCTCAGAACAAAAGCCTATTTTTTCATTATTTAGTTGTTAAAGACGGAAAAAATTCATAAATGCATGATTTGAAAATTTTAAATAATTTTCTTTCTTAATACTAAAAAATAACATCGGGAAGTAACAGCGGGTTTAAGTTATATAAGTTTAACTGTTTAATTCTGTTGTAATATTCAAAATAACTGTATTTATTAGATTTAAGTACTCAACATCAGGGCCCGATTAAACTTTGAAGTTAGAGGAATTACAATGTCATTTCAGGACCTTTCTTTTGGAGAAGCTTTTCTAAATTCCATATATACATGGAAAATCTTCAGTGTTAGAAATATTATTCCTGGGACTGACATAACACGAGAACGGCCTGCAATTTTACACAAGTTTTTGAAAGCTTACTTTATATCAGAAATTTTACTAAAAACTGGTTACTTTTTTGTTATAGCGGCCCACACTATTAGGATTATGACACGTTGCAGCCAATTTCGCCAACGTCGTAACCAAGATCGTGAAGCACACACATATAATACCATATAATACCATTTCATGAAATCGTATACGATAATTTAATAGTTTTTAACCTTACTTTAAGTGTATTATTTATTTATTTTTAAGGCTCAACAATCTAAATTGTCCAATATATAAATTAAAAAAAATGTAAACAAAGATTGAATAGACATGACCACAAAAACCCTCAAATCTGCATAACACTTGGAACCAAACTGTGCAGATTAGACGTCTTCTACTGTACACAGTTTTTCATAAATGTGTTTCGTTCTTAAAATGTGTTATTTTCATCTATCACTGCGGAACAAGCGAGAAAACTCATATTCTTGCACATGAGCTGTATATATCTTTATATCTAAATTTCCGTCATTTTTGACGAGCTACCTTTCTAGTATTAGTATAATTGCGTGTATAATGCTTAAGTAAAGCCAACGTCAAAACAGATAAATTAATGCATTTGTATCTTTCCATATAGAAGGATTTTAGCCCAGAAATAAAAATAGGCAATATTTCATTTATTTTATTGAAATATTTTGCTTAAAAATACGAAAGTTCATTATTTTCATAGAGAATAACGTAACATTTTCCCATAACATTTACCAATATTTCTTTAATTGTTGCCAAGAAAATCAAAACCCGGAATAATATTTTCTTTTAAACAATTTTCAAATGAAATGTTTTGTCGTGAAACAGGAAAATGAAAAATAAAATTAAGAATAGAAAAATTAATATGGCGGCATATTGGAAATAAAAAGAAAACTCTCGAGTATTTCTTAATATAACAAGATGAAAAGTTTTGAGTAAGTACGCATAGCAGGTGAATTAGACGTCATTTATCGAAAACAAAGATGCTGGAATAAAAAGATCTTGGGTAAAATAAAATAAACTATTATTCACGGAGGAAAGAGATAGATGGAGATGCAGTATGCCGTAAAAACAGTTTGCAATACGATATGCGTTATCGCTCAGATTTAAATGCTCTCATTCGGCTCAAACAAAACAAGCACGTGGAACAGGGACCAAATTCTTTGACTTCATCCGTTTTTTTTTTTTTTTTTTTTTTTTTTTTTTAAGCACGTCGTTGTGTTACATTTTGGCGTCACTTCAAGATTTATTGTCTGTGTACGGTTAACTTGAATATTTTATTTTAAATTTAAATTTTATTAATTTATAAAAAAAACTTATGCTTATCCTTATAAATCACAGCGTAAAAAAAATCTAAGATATACTATAACCATCCGCACAATCAATAAAAAATTACGAATGTAAATTTAAATAGACTACGGGGGTTTCAGAGGGGCAGAGCCCCCCCGAAGAAATGCGATTTTTGATTTAAAAAGTTACCAGAATAAGTAGCTCATCAGAATTTCCGAACATCAATGTACAACAATTCGTTTAACACTTTTAATTTCTGAAACTTTACGAAGTATCTTGTATGCTCATAAATATTTATGTAATTTGAAAACTTTAAAAAGCGATTTGTAGGAAGTTGAATATTATGCAATGAGTGTTAAGAAACAATGACTTGCAAAGATGACGTTGAGGCTCCTGATCTGCAGATTTACTAGTTTAGTACATTTGGCGGTAAATAACTCGAGTATACATTATAATAAAACAAAAAATCATTAAATTGATTTATGCAAAAAACAAAAAAAAAACAAAAAAAAAAAAAAAAGATAAATTTTTCCCAGTTCGGATAGCAGACGATAATCATGACATATCATCTGTTCAATTTGAAACATTTTCCCTCTCTGCTTTCAACCAGAAAATCACAGTAAAAAAGTAAATTAATCCTGTTATTTAACTAATTAATGATTCTTTTCTTTTTAAAAAAATATGGAGTATATTTTCATTGAATTTTTTTATCATTTCATGGACATTTATTTAGAATACAAGATGTTGAATTTTCAAAAAATCAGGCTACCTATTTTCACAAAATTATGCTCCGAAGTTCTAACAGAAACTTTTAATAAAATGACTAAGAAATTATTACTCCGTATGCAGAAAGTTGAAGGTATGTTTATTAAAATTTTTCTTCCAAAGGAAAATTTGGAGTGCAGCTTCGCTTAAAATATTATAAATTAACAAAATTTTAACGTGAGCAAGTATAAAAGAAATTTTTGACTTTTTGATTGATTCAAGTATCTCTCGAACTTTAAACTAACTCATTTCTGCTCCACATTCAAACTGAAGTAGATAAATAACTTGATAGGCACATTTAATCATCGACTGAAATCCATTGTGGATATGAGATTTTTTTTTTCATTAACTGCAAAAGAATTTTTTCACTATTTATGCTGTATTTATGCTCGCTTTCACTATTTATGCTCTTCATAAAAAATTATAACATTTACATGTGCATATTTTCATATTAGATTTTGGAATGAAAATTGGCTGCGTATTGCTTTATTATGAAAACATGAACTGGACTTTTCACTTTAATGCAAGACTTCATTAATGTAGTTTTCAACACATCAGAATATTGATTATTATTTTACAAACAAATAAACAATACAAATTTGTTTACTTAACAAAGAATGGAAAAATATCGATAAGAAAAAAATATATGTATTTTTTTTAAAGGTAAAATTGATTTGATAAAATTGATTTGTGCATTAACAGTTAATCGAAGAAAAAAGGTTTGAAGAAGAAATAGGGTTACTAAAGTGTTAATGTCATTATTCCCAAAATTAATTAAATCTAATACGTATTTTCCCATTTTACAGGTTACATACCCATTACAATTTCGTAATACACTATTTTTATGTTTGCTATTTATTCCAACACGTAAGCCGAAAAGAAAATAAATCAGTTGCAAAACGTGTTGTCCAATACTGGGCAAACATTGATGGAAGAGATAAAGCATAGAATGTTAATCATTTTCAAAATGAACCAAAACAATGTTGCATTACAAAACAATAATTTTTTAATCACCTGTAAATGTAATAAGTGTTATACATGATTAGTTTGATAATAATAAAATTAAAATTTTAGTATCCTTACTTTTTCATCAGACCCTTTGATACTCAGATTTCTGAGTAGAAATCGACCCGAAAATCGAAAATAATTGTTGTACATATTATTATTCTCCAATTTCTTCTGAACCATTTGTAAAAAATCGCATGCAAATGCGATTAATTTTAGCAAAGTTACAAATGCTTGATTTTTGTACGCAAACAATTTTCGGCCTTTTAATATATTTTAAATCTGTTTCTCTCAAAACTGATTTTTCAACATTTTTAGATTTTTGAAATGCTTCATACGTCATAATATTTGATCAAAATTTATGAAATCGATAAGGAAGAACCCCGATATTGCTTACAAAGAAACTGTGGATGCACTTTAAAATTCGACTTCATCAAGATACTTAAATTTGATTTTTAACTTATTAAAAAGCAAAATTTTGATGAAAATTGATATAGAATTCTTAACAAAATCTCTAAAAAATTAATTATTCAAGGGATTAAAAAATCATAAATTTGTTCATAATAGACTTTTAAGTAATTAAAATGCAAAATCGAGGAAATATCTAAAATTTTATGATGCATGGAGAATTTAAAAATTTCGGTTTAAAATTTTAATTTTTCGAAAAATCTTAAAATTATAATAAGATTAGAAATTTTTTTTACGATGTTTTATATACTTATGGTGAAATGTACATTTCAACAAAATTTCATATTTCTATGATGAAAATTAAAAAAATAAACTTTTAAAGTCCACCGTCCCCTTAAATGATTGTCTACTGTGCGAAGGATTTGTGGTGTGGATTTAGATGGTGAATGGTCTTCAGGATTTCTACTGTTTTATTTTTAATATATCTTAAATATTCGATAAAATGTTTTCGTCTTTCTTCATTTTAAAAATGATTAATGGTCGTTGTAGAACTTTAATAACCTTACTTCTTGTTCAAACATTATATTTCATAAATATATATAAGTAGATGAAATAGATCATATTTCTTTCCCATTAATATTTTTTTTTTTTTACATACTACTAAAGTTTAGAGAGCAATTCGTTTAGATCTGACTTCATCAGGTAATTAATAATTACAAAGAGTAGTTGACACAACAAGAATAAAACATATCGTGCAAGTAGGTTTTTATATATTCGGTAAGAATATGAAGAAAATGAATGCATTGATAAAAAAAAAATGTCGGTGTAATAAAGGCTTTTAAGGAAGGCAATGGGGAAGGTAGCTACAGATATGTGACAAAATAATACGAACACCTGTGAAATAAGAGAAAACTTTATTAATAGGGGTTGCACCACCCTTTGACTTAATTACAGATTCTATGCGACGTGGGATATATGCATACAGGTTTTGAACAACGTTTAATGGAATATGAAGCCATTCCTCCTGGACAACAGTCTCTAATTCCAAAGGTATAGATGGTGAAGGCAATCGAGCACAGAGTTTTGACTCCAAATAGCATGTTCCATAATGTTCAAGTCAGGAGACTGAGAGGGCCAAGCAAGATGTCCTACTTTCTCCTCATGCTCTTAAAACCATTTTTGCACGATTTTAGCCGTCTGGATAAGAGATTGTCGTCTTGATAAAGTGGGCAGTCTTCTGGAAATAAAGTCTGGGCAAAAGGATGCACCTGATACTCCAGAATATCGACATAGTGAGCAGCTGTAACCGTCTCATGCAGATTAAGAAGCGGCCCAAGGCCAAGCCAGTATATCGCATCCCATATTATAAGGGAACCACCTCCATGCTTCACAGTCAGCAAGCGGCAGTCTGGAGAAACGGGCTTTCTCCACACATAAACGAATCCAGTTGTCAGAAATATGATGAAGATTGATACATCAGACCAAAGGACATATTGAAACTGTTGATGAGTCCAGTTTTTGTGTGTTTTTCATCATTGGCGTCGCTGAAAAGCATGGCGTTATGTCACCAATGGCTTACGAATTGCAACTCTTCCATAAATGTTCGAAGCATGAAGTTTACTTTGGACAGTTCTTGCTGAAAAGGGATTCTGGAGATGATTATTTATCTCTGACATTATCTGGGATAAATATTGCCTGTGCTTTCAGACCGCTATGCAAGTCAACTCTATTTTATCCCTCTCAGAAATCTTCCTTTCCGTCCACTGTTGTACTTCGCAGACGAACGCAACATTACCGCATTTCGTGTACGCTGTCATAATGGCTGACACAGTACTCCTTGCACGCCCCCAAATAATTGGCTGTTTCAGTCACGGAGCTACTAGCGCACCGCATTCCAACAATCATTCCTTTTTCAAACTCTGACAGATCAGTCATTATTGAGTTTTCCAAAGCGTATGGTAAGAACATGCAACAACTATGACTGATGTTGAGCTACTGATACCTTATTCATAACCATTAGATGACAGAATTGAATGCAAAGTTACATGCGCGTTCTGCTTCTTTGAAATGGACCATACCTTTTTCATGGGTGTTCGTATTATTTGTCACCCTTCTGTATGTATACGCACATACATAAGCGGAGATAAAAGTAGTATTGAAATGTTCACTGACTTAGATTTTAATATCGAAAAATTCGTACATAAATGAGTTAAAATATTGCAACTAAATTGGTAAATTATAAAAGGAATTCTTGATCTTATAAAAGGAACACCAATATTTCAAGAATGACATATGAATAATGACCCCCACGTTGTTATTTTTTTTTCCTCCGGGTAAGTCCGTCTCACTTTCCTATTTCATAATTACATTAATTAAAAGCCTCTTGCGGTGTATTTCTTACTCTTGTTGGGCTTACTACTATCTTCTGTTAATCGCTTGATGCACAGATCTGCTAATTTTTTACTCCTGACATGAAACTATAGTAGCATGCATATTTCTACTCAACATCTGGGAAACATTTATTCCATCTGAACTTATTATATTATCTATACAAGGGGATACACCCGGGCCTCCCGGATTACAAAATATTGATGAAAACTATTTATTTAATTGATAGCTATATTAGATTTTTACATTTAGAGTCCTTCAGGATAACTTTTATCCATCGGGGTTAACTTTGTACCACTTCCTAATTTTCAATGCGTTTGACTTTAAAAGGCTAGATAAACTCTAGTGCTACATTCTGTTGGCAAGGTCATAAACTGGGTTTTCTACTCTTTATTTTGGAAAATAAATTAACAACATTATGCACAATTGATTGAGTCATCCAACTATTATTCTGAAGTATATTTAAGAGGGTTTTTTTGTTGTTGTTTTGAAGTTGTTGTAATCCAATAAAATTTTTATAGTAAGTAACAATGTACTCATTTATATATTATCTAAATGTTGTAAATGTGTTAATATTTTGTGATTATTTATTTACTAATAGTTAGTAAAATGTAAAATTAGAAGTCACTACCATTTTACCTCATTTTCAGTATAACTTTGAGTCGGCTCCAAGTTACGCTTTGGTTTATTGATTACTGATTATAGGTACTACTAACAAATTATATGCAGACTAAAAATGTAAGTAAATGTATGTATCTAATGGAAGTATATGCAGATGAAAAAAGGGCATATCTGGATAAGCATTACAAACATGTCTTTCAATCAAATTTCCTGATTTTCACCCAGATTTGACTACCTATCTGACAATTTATTTCCCCTATTAACTTCTTATAAATATTGATATTTTATGCAATAAAAATGTTTTTCTTTTTTTATAAAATCTTATTTTCTCAAAAACTACTGCACCGAATGACTACACCAAAGATGCACAACTGAGAATTTTTGTATAATTTTGTATGATAAAATAAATTACAAAAATAAAAACCGTATCTTATGATCATACGAAAATTACCATTTTATTGTCAAAAATTCCTCATATGTGCACATATATTAGATATAAATGCCGAAAGCGTGGACTGAGTATAACATATAAGTATTTTTTTAAATATGTGTAAACTACATAAAATTCATTTAAAGGCGTTATTTGCGACAGAGCTACTAAAATTCGACGTCCCATACATTCGACATTTTTTATTCTTGTATGATTAATACTAGTACTAGTGTGTTCTACTGTAACTATGGATATAATACTGAGTTAAAACATTGAAAATTGTTTTTCACTACATTTTTATGTTTTTTTTTTTTTTTTTTTTTTTTTTTTTGCTAAATATTCATGGTTTTCTTCTTCCACTCTTCATATGCATAATATTAATTGTAATATCATAAATTGTACAAATCTTGTGATTTTGAGAAATGTAAAAGAGGAGTCTTTAAATATCTGATTTTTTTGTTGTTGTTGTTTAAAGTTGTTCTAACAATAATGCTTATTTTATAATGACTTATTTTATATGATATTTATAACATGGTGCCAAGTACCCTACATTTCTGGATAATTTTGAACCAGGTTAGAAATTCACCTGTTATTGTTTAAATCATTATTATTCCTTAATTTCTGATTAACATTCAATAATTTGGGAGCATTTCTGCTCTTTTATGTCACGAGTTGCAAGAACTTATTAAAATAAGAGTGGGACATCTGAATATAGAGAAAATGCGGATCAAAGTTACCCTGAATGACTGTAATATTTTTTTAGAATACGCACTAACAATACCAAATATCATATTTATATAAAAAATAGTAAGTAGCTTAAAAAAGTTTTGAAATTTGTTAAAAGTGGTAGTTTTGTATTGGCCTTGAGTTAGAAGTTACCAGCAGAAGAAATCACTAAAGATCACTGTTAAAAATCAGCCTTTTTTTATTCTACTCATTTTAGTGGTTTAAGTGATCACATATTTTAAATTTGTATTGTATTTATATTTTATTGTTTTATTTATTGACTGGTGAATGATTTAATTTTGTTATGTCATATAAACTGAAAACAAATGCTGAGCTATTTATATTAATTTAAGTATAAATTTGTAGTTGCCAACTCTTACGCTTTTTTGTACTACAAAAATTGCATAGTAAATTGTATCTACTTTAATCGTCATAATCTACCGAGTAAACAAGGCAAAAATTTTTACAAAATTTTTGTGATACAAAAATCCGTAAGATGTTGGCAGATAAGCAAATGGATTTATCGTTCGTAATCATCTGCACGCGATAGACACAGATTAAAAAAATTCAAGTTGGAAAATTATTTCTGAAACAATAAAAAATGAGTAAATAGAGATGCATTTTTCAAAGAAACTGCGATACATTTTTCAAACATGTTTCATTTGAAAGTACATTTTTTCCCTATTCGAAACTGTAAATTTGAAAAAGTGTGATATTTAGAAGTTTAAAGAAATTGCAGTAAAAGTTAAATTGTATCATTTGGTGTTGCCACCATCAAAATGACGTCAGCATAACGCACGGACGTTTGTCCTTTATAATACAGATACTTCATACAGTGTTTTTTTTTTAAATTATTTAATTTATTTATTTTTGCAAATTAAAAGAAAACTTTAATAATAATCCAAAAAACAATGATTAACCCTTTATCTACTGACGGTACTTATAAGTACCATTAAAATAATTTGTTATTAAATTTATTTAATACGTCGATTAGTTGTAATACAATTTAGAATGAGTTATAGATACATTACTTTATCTTCTTCCAAAAGCATTATTGGTTACACAAAACAAAATTATTTTTAAAAGGATTATTTCTTTTGCCTTTGCATCATTTCAGCTTCCTTGGCGTTAGGAAAGGGGGGAGGGGATTTTTCAATTCGGAAATACTTCTGTATTTCTATTGTAAGAACATTATATTTGCACATTTCCTAATTTTACAAAATAATAAGAAAAATATTTAAAGAAAAGATCAGAGTGGGGTTATAAATATAGCACAAAATCCCTATAAATTCAAATTGTCCTTCTAAATCTTCCAATCCTTCTAAAATTTATCAAATGATTATGTAAATCTTCTAATGTAGTTTAAACAATTCATGAAAAATGCTTTAGAAGATAAAATTTTGATGAATTCATAATTCAGTATATAAAGGGTTAAACTTCGCTGTAAAAAAAAAAAGACAAAAAGGCAGATATTTCCTAATCTATGAAAATAACAATTTAACTACGAACGAAAACACATAATAACCTCTCTCAAGTTACTAATATTTCCGAAAAACGTTCTTTATGTTAAAGAAACTCCGAAATCAACATATTTTCGTGATTTAAAGAACCATTTATAAAATCAAAAATTTTCTTGTTGCCACAGATTTTCGGAAATGTTACCAAGTAATTTTCAGAGTGTGTCATTCGTTTTTTTTCAACCCAGAATAGGATTTTCAGACGCAATCAGTTCTCAAGCAAACACTTTCGCGTTAAATAAACATGTTTAACTTACAAATAGAATATATTAGCAGTATTAAAATTAATATTACTTTCTTACTCTCGCATATAAAAATTTGATTACTCAGCTGCAAATGATTACTTGAGTATTAGCAGCATACTAAAAACTGAAAGTCCGTATTGAAAAAAACTGATTAAACACTATAAAAATTTCTCGGAAAAGTTTCAGAAAATCAGTGGCAAAAAAATAAAGTTTATTTTTGTAAAATCTTCTTTAAAACTCGAAAATATTACGTTCTGCGTTTTCAAAAGGTTAAAGAAGCTTTTCGGAATCCTCGTTTCGGCAGAAGATATTGTATACTTTCATTCGTGGATATATTATACTTTCGTAAATTTAAATTAAGAAACATTTATCTATTTTTACTGTGTAAACTTCTTTAAAATGGCACTACAAAACTTATTCATAAACATTGTCATTGTTGATTAAAGAAGCTTATCGGAATCTTGGCGCCTGTAACACGGTAGAAGATATTCTATATTTTCATTGTTGGATATATTATACTTTCGTAAATTTAAATTAAGAAACAATTATCTATTGTTATAGTGTAAACTTCTTTATAATGGAACTGCAAAACTTGTTCATAAACTTGTTCCTAAAACTTGTCATTGTTGATTAAAGAAGCTTATCGGAATCGTCGGTAACTCGATAGAAGATATAGAAACATTTATCTATTTTTACAGTGTAAACCTCTTTATAATGGCACAACAAAACTTGTTCATAAAATATAATACAAGTATTAATGTTTAAATAATACGTTTTAACAAATATCTTTTGAAAAAAGAGGTTAATATATGCACAAAAAGAAAATTATCTGAACTATTCAAATTATACAAAAAGTAAACAGGCTGTAACAATATCTAAATACATTATTAAATTTATTTTAAACTTTTGTGAAAATCACGACCTTATTTATTTTTTCTCTTTCAATAAAATCGACTTCAAAAATGTGAAAAAAGGAGGTCATCACTTTACAAAGAATGTAACGATCAATAGTAAGCATACAACTCTTTTTATTTTTATCCATTCTAACCTTTTCTTTTGTGTAAAGCGAAAGAGTTTGAATCATAAGTCAAGAAAATATTTTGCGATGAATGATTGGTTGCAAATATGATCGGTTTAATTGTTTGTGTAAAATAAATTTCAAATCATTTATTATAAGAATTTGAAAATAATACTGTAATGTATCTTTATAATTTTAAAAATAAATTGCTAAATTCGCAGCTTTTTCAAAAAAGAAAAATATTATTTTTTTATTAAACTTATAGCATATATTTATTCTATATCAAGGACCGATTTTTTAACAAAATTTCAATATTCATGGCTTTTTCAATGAAGAAAAATATGCTATTAATGATACTCGTTGCGTCGCTACCCGATGTGTTGCTTTTGAATTGCATGAGATAATTCGATTAATTTGGGGACAATGAAATCTAGCTTTATTGTAACTTCAGAAGGCAGTTATACTATTAATTTTATTAAATACAATGTAAGTAAAATTTATTCAAATAGTAAATTATACTTGCAATTTAAGTCAAAAGCTTTCACAATAAAAATACACATTTCTGTAACTTTATTTGGCAAAAGTTTTTCGTTCTTCTAAGATTTGACTTCGAATTTCGAAGCTGGTAGAAACGACGTTATTTGGGTGACCTTATACAGAAATGACTTTGTTTTGGAGTACTTATTCAGAAGCATTTTATATTCATGAATTAAAATAAACGCTTAGACAAATATAATTTTTCGCCTTAGATGCTGTATATTTCTGCGGCCGCCAACTTGTGTTTCTTGAGGATTTTTTGTTGGCGTTTATCGATAAGACAACCCTAAGGTTTATATTTTATTTTTTTACATTTTATTTTCGTTAAGCGTAACATCGCATAAATCGCTGCTTGGCGACATTTACTACTTGACAGAAAAGGGGTTTTCACGCCAAGAAAAAAAATCCAAGATGGCAGACGCGAGAATATACAGCATCTGTTCCAAAATCTATTTTTCTACTTTAAATTAAATTTAAAACGCTACGATGGATTTTTTTTTTTCGTCAAAGGAATTTATCTCGGTGTTCCACTAGCCAGACGATTTTTTGTTTTTTAAAATAAACAGATTCCTGAAGCTTCAATATGTTAAACCGAGTTTGTGTTTCTTGAAATTTTATAAAAAATACAATTCAATCACAATATTATGCCACTATTTATTCAAATAAAAGTTAATTTCAATTTGAAAATTCTGTCAAACAGAGAAATCTAATAAATCCAATCATTTTCCCTTTTATCCACCAAAATAGAGCTACCATCGTTACAGAAATGTCATTAAAAATTACAATATATATATATATATATATATATAGTAATAATAATACCTTGAAAATTAAATCAAATTTTTAAATTCTAAAGCCACTTTTGATATTCTCGGACCCATGCGGTTAACTGGCGTTAACAGATTGATGAAGTTTTAATATCGTTATGAAAATATTAGCCAGTGACAAATGCTAAACTATTTATATTGTTTTAAGTGCGAACGAGTTATTTCGTAATGGAGACTGCACGCGATGGAAATAGATTAAAAAATTCATGCTCGAAAATTATTTTAAAATCCATAATAAATTAGTCAATTAAGATACAGTTTTCAGACAAATTGCATTTGAAAGTAATATTGTTTCCTATATAGCGGTGTAAAAATTGAAAATATGCGATGTTTAGAAATTAAAAAAGTCCTTCCGGCCAGTGTCGGGAGGAAGAGGTAGCTTTCATATTTCTTATTTTAAAAAAGCCAACTTATATTATTCAAACACACGAAGCTCAATTTAGTGGAAACCAAATATAGGAGATTCAATACTAATTTTTATCAATACTAAATCATTATGAATGAGAATTTCTCTAAATTAGTCAGCTTTGTCCAAGCTGCTTTTATTTAAAGTAACTTATATTTGGCTACCAAATTCGGCGATTTCTTAAAGTGCCTGCCATTTTAAGACAACATGGTGGATGAGACTAACCAGTGAACTTGGTCGAGACCTTAGTAATTGCAGTGCACATGCTCACTCACATCGGAATCGATTGATATATACGAGTGCTGTCGCAGGCAAAAAATCAGATTTTTCAAAATGTCACCCACATTAGATATTGAAATTGCTATATCTGAGCTATTCTTTAAGATAAAGACAAACAAAAAATGCTCCTAAATCCTTATATCAAGGTCAAATACTTAAGAAAGAAACCTTTTTCAATTTCTAATTTTTTTGCACCTCACTTTATATATAATTTTTTTTTTAATTTAATGGCCACCATTTTGAAACAAGATGGCTGATGAAGCTGGCCAGCGAATTTGGTCGAGATATTGATGTATACTATCCACATGCCTTCTTACATCAAAATAGGCGAATACATGTGTTATCGCGTGACAAATACAAGATCGTTTCAAAATGTTAGCCATGCTAGAAATTCAAAGTGCTATAATTCAACCATTTTTTAAGATATAAACAAAAGAACAAATTTTTAGAAACAAAAACTGCTCCGAAATCTTTGTATCAAGGCCAAAAGCATAAAAAAAATCTTTTTCATTTTCCAATTTTTTAATACATCATTTTAAATTTTAAATTAATTTTTTTTAATGACAACCCTTTTGAAACAAGATGGCGAATGAAGCTGGTCAACGAACTCGATCGAGACATTGGTATGTACTATGTACAGACCAAGTTACATCCAAATCGGTTCATAAATACGCCTGTTATCGCGTGACAAAAATCAGGTTGTTTTAAAATGTCAGCCACAATAGAAATTCAAAATGCTATAACTCAGCCATTTTTTCAGATATAGACGAAACAAAAACTGCTCCCGAATCTTTTTATCAAGGTCAAACACATAAGAAAAAAATATTTTTTCAATTTTCAATTTTTTGGTACCACATTTCAAATTAAATGTTTTCTTAAAAATTTAAATGGCCGCCATTTTTAAACAAGATGGCGGATGAAGCTGGCCAACGAACTCGTTCGAGACATTGGTATGTATTATAATATAAACGAAGTTACATGCAAATCGGTTCATAAATACGCCTTTTATCACGTGACAAAATTCAGGTCGTTTCAAAATGTCAGCCACGCTAGAAATTCAAAATGCTATAACTCAGCCATTTTTTAAGATATAGACGAAATAAAAACTGCTTCGGAATCTTTGTATAAAGGTCAAATACATAAGGAAAAAATATTTTTCCCTTTTCAATTTTTTGGTACCATATTTCAAATTTTAATTTTTTTTAAAAATTTGAAATTGCCGCCATTTTGAAACAAAATGGCGGATGAAGCTGGCCAATGAACTCGGTCGAGACATTGGTATGTACTATGTACACACCGAATTACATCCAAATCGGTTCATAAATACGAGAGTTACAGTGTGACAAAGGTCAGATATATATACGGATATATATGTCAATTTTGAACGGAAGGTGGTTTCGGGGTCTGGGGGTCATGATCGATGAAAATATACCAATTTTTTTTTAAATCGCTTTCCTCCGGACGGCTGCAATAGGTAGCTTTTTGTAATGAAAGCTACCTAAAAATTGCAGTAGTAAAAATTTCAAAACGTAAATTTCATCATTAAGTATTGCCATTCGGAAAATGGCGTCAGCGTTCCGTACGGACCCGTTTGTCCTTTGTAATACAGAGTGTCCACAAATTAGTTGGGCAAAAATAATGATTTATTGAATGGAATTGACAGGGAAAAAAATAAAGTTAGAAAAATAGTTCAAGTTTACCATTTTCACCATTATTTCACCGTACTTGCACAGCAGAATGAGTTTCATGAAACCAAAGACAGCATTGCGCTTTTCCAGCACAGTTGTACACCTTCATTATCGTAATGCCGGACAAGAATGATTACCGCTCGCTAAGCGATAGCGTCAGTTATGACACCTAACGCCATCTATGAATAAACTTCGGAAATATTACTAATAGTCTGCCTTTCAACTAGTTAATTTAATTTAATATTCCGGAAGTTTTTAACTTACGAAATTGACCAACTAATTTTTAGACACCCTATACAGATATTTGAAAAAAAATTTCGTTCTACATCAATGAGCTCAAATTTAAAAATTTACTGTAATGTCTAATACGAATAAAGTTAACAATTATCAGTTAAAAAGGAAATTTTTTTGTGATTAATAATTAAAAACGTGTTAAAATTTATTTTTCTAAAGAAAGACATAGCAATTTAAGATTGATTTTTCACCGACTTATTAAATCGCGAGAACTCGAAGTTTATATTAATGAGAGCAATAACATTTCTAACAAATATCTTTTTCGTTAACTTTGCATAGAATTTCAATAATCGGACACGTATTTTACTTAGTCAAAGTGAATAAGTTAAATATGTTGTAGAAAAATAAAATGTAGTTAGGTTTATCATAAAATATTCAATGTAGCAAAATATTATAAATCAATTGAGCATTGTCCTTCCTTATTTATGCAACTATATCCTTATTCTTTCTGTAATTTAATTTTTCATTGAATGAAAGTAGCATGCAGGGTGTGTGTGTGTGTGGGTGTGGGTGTGGGTGTGTGTGTGGGGGGGGGGGGGGGGGCAGTAGCTATCTACGCATGAAAAGATTTCTTAAATAAATTAAATTAGTCTGTTGGTATAGAATTATTTTTTGCTTCTAAATATTATTTTCCTTCCACGAAAAATCATAGGAATAATTTCGGTATTAATAGTAATATCGAATAAACTAGTAACAAGTCAGTATTGTGCCAATATTACTCCAATAATGCATTCATTAAACATATTTTCATTATAATGCGAATATTGGTTAAAATTTTCTTTCCGTCTGAAATATTTACAATAAAAAGAAAGTATTGCAGAAATATTTACTTTGAAAGCATTTGCCATGGAGTGTAAATATTCCACAAGCATTGGCTTTCTGTTGAAAATATTTGCAAGGACACTAATTTCGTTTTTTTTATGCACATTAGCGAAGTATGTCTTGTTAATATTCACAAAATATTCAAATACTGCAAACACGCCAAGATAGTATTTAGCCAAGATAACAATAGTGGCCCAATATTACCTTTTCACTAGGGTATAGTTCATGCTTTGTTTTGTTTTCGCATTGCAATAAAATTTCTATATCACAATAAGGAAGAAGGATGGAAGTTCTTTTAAATGAAAGAATAAACTTAGTCCAAAGAATAATACAAGTAACTCGATTTTAAATTTTAAGCATAAAATCTTTTGAGTAAAAAGGATTAAAATATTTTCACCAAAGAATGTTTTTAAAAATACGGAAATTCTATAACAGAAAATAAAATGATACAATATCTGCATATACTTCGAAAATTTATGTTACTCTTTTGTAAAAATCACGCCACTTATGTAACTTCTCTCTGTGAATAAACTTGATATACACCATTTCTCTCTAGCAGGCATGCTGATATAAAAAGGGCATAATACTTTTTTATTTATATTTTTAGCCCCCAGTACGGTATGCTACGAGTATTTCTTTCTCCCAGCTTATTTTGTGTCGTCTTCAAAAAATAACGTTGCCTTACAGAAGTCAGCCGTAAAACAATGCAGTGCGATTTAAATACTCTATAGCAATTTTTTTAATTTCTAAGCATCGCACTTTTTCAAATTTTATACCGTCGTATTGGGAAAAAAAAGTACTTTTAAATGTAATTTGTTTGAAAACTGCATCTCCATTTATTTTTGAATTATTCATTTTTTTTTGTAGTTTTAGCACCATTTGTTTAATTTTGGCAACTCAAGTACTCATCCATTTATGTAGAAAGTAAAGGGAAAATAGTTGAAAAATAGCAATTATACCTTTTTGTTGCCATTTTCTCTTAACAACAGAATGAAAATGTAATTAAAATACGTGCTATTTTGAAACAATATAAACAAAAAATTTCTTTAGATTAAGTATAAACTTAATCATAATCATAATCAAACATGATAAGTTAATTATTGTAACAAAAAATTTCTGTTAAAACATGGAGCTATTATAAACTATATTTAATTTTAAGTATCTATAGACGCTTTCAGTGTGACGTCAGTCATGACGTTTTGGTTGGAAACTGACTCCAAACAGACGGTTGCTATGCGTCATTTCTTTTTAAATATAAATCGTAGAAAATGTTATCAGTACATATCAAGTATTAAAACACTTAGATGTGAGATATTGATATAAGATATGGCTGAAACACACAAACAAAACAGAAAATACAGAAAATACAACATAACAACCGTTTGTTTGGTGTCAGCTTCCAACCAAAACGTCATGACTCACGTCACGACTGAAATCGTCTATATTAATGTTACAAACAAATGAATGCCTATGAATCATTAGATAGCCGAGTCTATTTAATGACGGCATGCTTAACAGTAGATATTTAGGTGTGGATCGTAAATGGGGAATTCTTAAGCGGATGCGAATGTCGTCATTTTACATAAAATAAAAGTGTGTGCTTTATGTCATAAAATTAAAATATGTTTTGTACTATTTATATATACATATATTTTTTTTTTCATCGGGGGCAACACTAAATTCTGAAAAAAAAACAGAATTCCTGTTTTCTAGTTATGCAATTTTTTACTCTCATGCATTTATTTTTATACATGTATTTCAAAGATTTATTTTATATTGAATATCATACTTGCATGTATTTGGTTTAGCTATTTCTATGATACAAATTTCCAAAATCATTTTTGGTCGAAAAATATAATGCACATTTAATTTTTAAATTACATGTGGTGACAGGAAGTGAACTCTGTACCGCAAAACTAGGCAGATTCTTCAGTGACGCTCTGGAAGAGAAAACTCGCCCATCGAACTATAGATTTTGGTGATTAAAGAGACAACAGTTTGGTGCGACCGTGAGCAGACGTGCCACTGACGACGGCGTATGGGATGGAAATCCGGGCCAGACGGGCCTAGCATATGCGAAATCTCGCAGCGATGTTGAATGAAAACGAGAAAAGCCAACAGACTACGCCAGGGACGGCGAACCGTTTGTCATCCACGTGCCAATTTTTTTCAAAAATATATTTTACGTGATCATGAAGTGACAATAATAAAATATTTTAATGAATCAAATAATGATGAATCAAAATTACTTAAACTTTTGTTTTCAGCATTAAAAATGTATGGATAATATTTGATGTTATACTTTAGAAAATTATTTTTAAAATATTATTTTTGCTGTCTCATCGAATATGCCAAATAATTTATATCAGCTTTGTACTTGGTTATTTTAAGAGAATGGATGTTGAATTGGACTCATTTTACAAGATTTTTTTAACTAAATTTTTCATGTTATTTATTTTCGAAAAGAATGTCTCGCAGAAAAAATTTTCAAAATAGCAAGCACCAGAATCTACAGCTTTTAGTGTCTGGAATTGAATTCCAAGTTGTTACAATTTTTCCATCGGAATTTTTGCTTACATTAGCTTTTAATTTTTCTTTTGCGATAATCTCATAATTCTCTCTTATTCTTAGAATTATGTCAGCTAATATTGAGATAGATTGAGATACATTAAGTTATATTTCAGTTTCTTCGATCTGCATGACAATGACAACAAACCGAACTAATCGAATTCAGATAAATAGAGGTAAAATGTAGATTAATTAATGCATTTTGTGAAATTCTACTAATATTTTGAAGTAGAACCTGAATCTATGCCGTGCCAAAAATAATCTGCAGCGTGCCACTTATGGCACGCGTGCCATAGGTTCGCCATCCCTGGACTATGCTGTTTAAAATTACCTTCAAACTGTAAATAACTGTTCTATTTCATAAATATTCAAGAATATTAAAATTTGTTAAGATATCGTCAAAAAATCTACCTGGACTTATTACCACCCACTAGACACCTGCCTAAATGTTTCATTGTTGACTACAAATATATCCTACAAAGAAGTAAATTGAAATATTCATATCATTTCCTTAGACGAAAATATTATATTGGCATCGTACATATACAATATTTTCATTTTATGTTGACAGGCATAATTATTTTAAAATTCAATTTTAATAAATAACACTAGCAGTTATCATTTAAACAAAAAAAATGTTTTTGATTCGTTTATTTGACACAACACAATAATATAATTGAAGCAGAATGAATATATAAAAATGCAATTTAACAAATTACAACGACCAATTCGAAAGTGATTTTTTCAAAGACTAAAATTTAAGACATAAAAAATCGCACGGAGTTGATCGTACATTACGTACGCCATGGATTACATTTTTCGGTACTGTAAATTTTTAAACGTCTACGGAGCTGGCCATACATTACTTCCGCCATGGATTAAACATTAATATTCCTGGACCAATTTTAAATGAAATTTCCTTCTTAAACTTCTAAACATCCCACAATATTACTTTTTACACCGTCGTATAGAAAAAAAAATTACTTTTAAATGCAATTTGTTTGAAAGCTGTATCTCAATTTGTTTCTGAGTTATTAATTTTTTTTTTTTTGTAGTTTTTATTATTTTTTTGTCATAGTGGCAACAGAAGTATTCATCTCTGTTGAAAGTAAAGGGGAAATACAGATTACTGTATAGACTAATCGGAAAACGAATAAAATGTGGATTCAACCAATAAAACGCTTCAGATATGTTTTTGATTTGCTACCTTGACCGAGGACAATAACCATTTTTCCAAATGGTTAAAAAATCCCGAGGAAAAATAAAATTGCCTCAAAGACACCCAAAAAGAAATGAAATCGAATCTAAACAGAAACACATGGGCATTAGTAAATCCTACACAAAGTAAGAAAATCCCCAGTTCCAAACCGACTTTTAAGGGGGCTGGTCACTCAGCTTCCGATTTCCCCTCACTAATGTAAAGTCTATGGGCATTTGATGCATTTGTCTATTTAAAATATCTCCACGGGAAATTAATATTTTTAACTTCTATTTTTTGTGTACACTTCCTAAAAGAGGTCTCTTTTTTTTCTTAGTTCTCAAAATATTTCTAAAATCCCAACAAAAAGTTTTCGAGAAAAAAAAGCGCCAAGTTCTCCTTATTGTTTCGGCCAGAAAAAGTAGTGATATATGAAGTTCGCACAAGTTAAAAGCCAAACATCCCAAATCTTTCATTGAAAATGGCTTCCTGCGACTTGGCCGTTAATGCCTTCTACAGCATTTCAAAATTAATGATTGGAAATTTCGCATTTATGAATTATTTAAATATTAAAATTAATATTAGTATGCAAAGAGGCAAATCCACATAAAGACATTATAAGTAAAAGATTTCTGAAAAATACCATTCAATTTCAACAAACAATAGTTTTGATTTCTGATCATTTAGCCCATATGTGATTTAATTGCCATTTCGTAGTGTCTAAAGCTAAAGTCATTAACGTAAAACCTAAGAAATAAAACAAAATTTACTTTCTTCAAATCTCACAATATGTTACAGTATATTTTATTGTATAATATTGAAATCTTGTGCATTGACGAAAGGTATTTTTTTCATTTGAACATTTATTATAGTTTGTTTGCACACATGAAGAGGTATTCGATTTATAAACTGTTAAAAGCTGATACTAATTATGTTTTAGCAATTAGGGATATTATCTCCTGAATACAAGTATTTTGTTATTTTTAACTTCTAAACATTTAAATAGATTGAAGTTTTTAAAATGCTTTTTTCAAATGTGTATTTCATTTACGTAGTCTGTGCCACAAAATGCCTAAAATAATAAAAAAAATGTAGTTGGCATGTAGCTCATTTGTACATATTTTAAAATTTGAAAAACTCTCTGGAAGGCATTAACGGCAAAGTCGCAGGAAGCCATTTTCAATGAAAGATTTGGCATGTTTAGCTTTTAACTTGTGCGAACTTCAGATATCACTACTTTTTCTGGCCGAAACATTAAAGAAAACAAGAGAACTTGGCGCTTTTTTTTTTTTTTTTACCGAAAACTTTTTGTTGGGACTTTTGTATGTTTTTTCAAATTTTTTCTAAGCGATATTAATATAAAAAAAAACTTAAATTTCAGTACTTTTATGTTAGCCAGGAGCCTTTAAAATTTGAAAAACCCTCTCGAAGGCATTAACGGCCAAGTCGCAGGAAGCCATTTTCAATGAAAGATTTGGGATGTTTGGCTTTTAACTTGTGCGAACTTCATATATCACTACTTTTTCTGGCCGAAACATTAAGGAGAACTTGGCGCTTTTTTTTTACCGAAAACTTTTTGTTGGGATATCACTACTTTTTGTATGTTTTTTTAAGTTTTTTCTAAGCTATATTAATATAAAAAAAAACTTAGATTTCAGTACTTTTATGTTAGCCGGGAGCAAATCTCCTAATTAGCATTTTCTTTTTTCGCCAAGAGTAGTTTTCATTTTTCACATGTGTAAATTGGAAACAATGCTTTCATTTTCAAATAAAATGTTTTGGTTTATGTTATTATTTGTTATTTATTTATTTATATATTTCTGTATTAAATATTCTATCAAATAAAATGAGGGAAATGCATCTATTTTAAATGAGATGACTGAAAAGTTTATATTTTTAAATGAAATGAATGCAATATGAACAATAGAGTTGGGGACAGTATTTGGCGATTTGCCACTCGAGCATGGCTAGCATAAAAATACCTAAATATATTTTATTGGGCTTTACAAATTCATACTTTATTTCTTTTTATATTAAAGTACTAGCCGCCTCTAGCAAGCAGTATATACTCTATTAATTGCATGTTAAACGTTGCATCATGTTACTGTTATTCATAATTTAATTTACTTGCCCATTATTTTGCCAAGTCGGAAGCTTTTGATAGAGAAATCAAGAACTCTTTACGAGCATGGAAGCACATCATATCTTTTGTGTTGTTATGTATTTCATCTTTCATGACAAATATCTCTTAACTCACTTATGCATGTTTCCTTATCAGTTACGAATCGTTCTCTAATGCGGAAATTTTTAATCCTATTAAGTAATCTTTTCTAATTGGTCTCACTGCCAATTATTGTATTTTAACTCATACGATTGGGTACAAGTGAAATGATTCTTATTAAATCCTTTGATAATATCTGCATTTACATTAAACTATATTGATGCTAATATCTTTTTGTTGCATGCTAACCTTTTCAATAGACTCGATTACGGAAGAATAGAAGGTCTACGAGCTCACTGCTATGATCCATTTGAAAATCTATCATTCTTCTCATCTAATAAAGTTGAAGAACTAGCCAATGTGCCATTGTTTTAAGTTTTTAGCTAATTTTATTCGAAACCTGAAAACTACAATGCGAGGAACCGGATTATAGAAGATTCCTTCTAACGATACATATCGATTAACAGGTTACATATTATAAAATTATAATAATCATAAGAAGAATTGACAGTTTCGGTGCTTTAATAGTTACCGTAAATTCTATTTATATAATACAGAAGTTTCAGCAGAGTAAAGATTAACAACATAGTCACAGTAAGTATAATAACAGTACAATATATTAACAATAGCAAAGGTTTTGTGCAGTGACGAAACCACTGGCACTTTGGAAATATTCGTACGTTATATTATTTAACTATTCAGATGATATGCGGAAAAATATAAATAGATGGCTCGCATTAATAATTAACTCATTGAAAATAGCCACAAACGTCAAATACTCGCCAAGCGTGGCGACATTTAGCGAAGTGTCACCAAATTTGGTAATATATCATGTCAATTCTCAAATTTGGCGACAAAAAATGTTTTGTTTGTTCTGACGTCATAATGATGCATATGTATTATATATTATACACATACCTATAATATGTATGATGCAGTGTATGTATTACGTATGTATTACGTATTATATGCATATGTATAATATACATGACGCATATGCATAAAGTTCATTAACATGACTAAAATTCACTTAAAGGAATAGTGTTCCATAAATAGTAGGGATAACTGCCAGATTGACCAGAGTGCTATTGAGATTAGAATTCCGACACTTATAATAGACCGGGAGGCGTCTGCACACACCATCAGCTCATCAAGTGTACAGCTGAAATATTAGGATTAGTTAAAACTAGATTAGCACAATAAAATGCAACTGGTCTGTTAAGTCATATCTTGGTAGAAACAGCCTGAAGACCTAATTTTAGTGGGTGACTTATAGGTTTACTATTGTATTTTTCTGCATTCAAAAGTAGGGAAACATGAAGGAATGGGTGCAGGAAAACACAATGGAAAATCCACCAATTAACCGGTAAATTCGGGTCTGTAGGTGGTTTCCACAAAGATATGACTTGGCAGACCAATTACATTTTAATACGCTGATCGATTTTTAACTAGTCCTAAAATTTCAGCCGTCAACTCAATGAGGTGCTGATCTGTGCAGACGCCTCCCGGTCTTTAATAAAATTTGTTTTAAGGAAGTAAAAGATAGAAAGATGGACAGATAATCTGAAAGATTTGCTTTATTAAGACTTTTGTAAAAGCATATAAAAATTCATTCAGCTTGAAATCATGTAACACTTTTATAACACAGGCTAATTTTCTGTAATCGGATTTTGGTGACCAACATATCTTATCTATAACTATAATCTTTCTTTTACGGATTTAAAATTAACAATAAATTAACAGTAAGTAGGCTAATAATACAATATAATAACATTAGCAGCGGACTTCGGACATCGCATCTGTCGCGCATCGTTCAAGACAGCTTTATTAGTTACACATTTCATTTAATTAAAAGCAGATTTTTAGACTTTCATATGAGAATTAGGATATTTTTCCACTATAGGGACCTTGGCGTTTTTTTAAAATCTTGGCGAATTCGGACTTCAGAAACTGAGATATGTTGCCAAATGATATAAACAACTATGAAAACAAACCTGATGAACTTTTATGTTATTTAAATACATATATAAACATTTTATTTATACACGTATAAAATATTGTTTTGTATATACAAATTATTTATGTTTGTATATAAAAATAAATAAACGGATTCCTTACATTAAATAAATTATATACATATGGAAAAAATTGCTTGTGTATATGACACAGTAGATAGGTTGCCAGAAAATACGTTATTATCAAATTTCTTTTCTCGTCAAGGCTATTTTCTATATTTCGCCAAGGCTACTATATCGGAAACATACCGAATTGCGGTTATATTTAGTTAAATGTTTTATTGTTTTAATATCGTGAATATATCATAACTTATACTGATTAAAGTTTTTAGGTATATTCATTTTTTTCTATTTAACAAACATCTTTGGAAAAGCATATATATAAAAAAATGTTCTGCTTGAAATTACGTGACACCTTCAAAACTCTGTAATCGAGTATTGACGACCAGCATTGGCGCAATTGAATGTGTTAAGGAACTGTTTACGGCCAAATCAACACCCCCTGTTTTAAGGGTTTAGAGGCGGAAATTCTGTGTTTTCAGATTTTTCTGGTTAATTGTGCTACAACCCCGACTTACATGTGAAATTTCATGATTCTACGACTTTTAGAAGTACCTTAGTTATTTGATGATGCGAAGTGAGTCAGTGACAAAAAAGCGCTTTTCGAAAACTACTAAATACAGGAATATGAAATCGTGGAACCTTAGTTCAGTTTGATCATACGAACATGTGTATAAAAGAAAAAATTCTATATCTCTCCCTAAAACGACGTTATGAGGGGGTGAAAAGTATGCCGAAATGGTTCAGGAAAAGGTAGCTTACGGCTTGTGCGAACTTGACGGACGCACTGCCGTGCTCCCAGATATATACTTAATTTTACAGGAAGTGTTAAAATTTTACTCACAGTTCGCCCGCTTTTAACGCATAAAATATTAAATTCAGCATAGATTTTAGAAGTATTTTGAAAACTAAGAAAAAAAGAAACTTCCTTTAAGAAGAGTATTCAGAAAAAAAAAGATGTTAAAATATGAATTTCCATAGAAGATATTTTAAATATTGGAATGCATCTAAAGTCCATAGACTTAACATTACGGAGAAGAATTCCGAAGCTGAGCGACCAGCGCCCTTAACACTAAATATAATTTTTTAGGGGAAGTGCAAAAATACAAAGCTCGCTTGATACTCAAAGGCTTTTTACAGAAATGCGATGTAGGCTACAAAGAAACATTTTCAATTTTCGATGAAACATTCCCGAAAAATATACTTTGATGAATGAAAAAATTGACATCAAGTTTCACTCCTTCAAACATTTAAGGGGTCTCAGGACTCTTAGAGCTTCAACATTTTCGAAATTTTATTATTATTATTATTATTTTTTTTTTTTTTTTTTTTTTTTTTTTTTTTTTAGATGTTAAACTGTTTTCTTTTCTGAAAATTTTGATAAAGTTGTTTCCTTGAAATTTACATTAGAACAGAATTTATGGCTTTTAGAATTATACCCGTTCAATAGCTGAAGCGGCGTTTCCGAAAAGTTGAAGTCTTTTCCTCCAAATGAAGTTTTTGGGCATAACGCTCAAGATATCTTACAATTTCTGAATATTTTTTCATGAAATTTTCAAAATACGTTTCATGTTAATTTGTATAAACTGAACCTAAAATTTCTTTTTTATTGTTCCCCAAAATAATTTTTATGCGATTAAACTGTTGAAATTTTCAAAATTTTGAATTATCTAAGTACAAATTTGTATTAAAAATATAAAAAAGCTTTAAGTACAAATTTATTTAGATTCAGGGTAATTATTACAATCTGAAGTATAAATAAACAACATAATGTTCACTCTAGTAGCAATGCTTATTTTGTAATCCTGCGCGTAAGCTGTTATACCAATTTTCTGCTTCTCAAATATCTTACAACTTCGAACCCCCTATAAATGCTAATTCTTTATCTTGAAGTTTTTAAACGCATGAAATGAAAGAACATACTTATATCTTTCATCCCAATTAAAATTGTGTTTTAAAATCATATACGTTTTAAGATATTAAATGTTGAAAATGGTCTTTTTTTCCATTTTTTCCAATTTTGAGAGTCTTAGGACCCCTTAGGAACAGAAATCATCAACTTGGAATACTGCTCCATAAATTGATAACAGCCGCCGCCCTCGCCAAATCCGTGTCCAATCCTCACTAAGTGAAACATAGACAAAACTTGAAATTAACTTCTCAGTTTGGACGATTCAAGGTAAAGCACGCATAATCTTTTCAAAGAGATGAGAGAAGAGTCGTGAACAAAAACCTTGTACGCGTACATCTGATGACTCAGATTGTACGAGAGCAGAAACGGAATTTTACACACAGCTCGCATAGAACTTTTACTACTATAGTCGTGTAACGTTCTTTTAAATGAGTCTATTGCATTTTCTCCAGTATTTTGCCATAGCTAATCTAAACATTATTTAAAAATTCAATTAAACGACAATGTAAATATCAGTAATTACCGATATGTCAATGAAGGCGTAATGTGGCGACACAAAAAGTTTTTGGTTTCCGTCTGTTAATTAATCTGTCTGTTTGTCTGTTCCGTAAAAAGTATCCCATTAGCTTATCATTATGTAGAAATGTTGGTGAGGTACCCCGAATTTAGCTGTATCGTTTTTCGATATATTTGGCTTATTCGTTCTGAAAATGTAGAACATTTTATTTTGCGCCATAATGCTTTTGTATAACAATTGAGACGATTTTCAAATTTTCATTTGTTAAAAGAAAATAGCGCATTTGATTAACGGATTTAAATGAAAAATTCAATATGTTGAAATTTTTCAATAAGGGTTTTAAATCACTCCTATTAGTTTAAAACTTTGTCAATACATTATTTTAATTAGGTGTATAACTTTTGATGGAATTGTATAGATGTGTTACAATAATATAAAACTTTTTGCTTTAAAAATTACTTATTTGACAAGATATATATTTCTTTTTTTTTTCTTTCATCAGTTACCTAGCAACTGTATTTCATAATCTATAAAAAAAAAAGAATCATCCAAATAATCCCGACCGGGAAAGAATAAACAGAAAGTCTGGATGAAGGAAATAAAATATTACTTAACCTTTCGTGATTTGGTGGGCAAGATAGGTTTGTGTCAAATATTAATGATGTTAGTAACATTCTGGTATTAAACTGAATGTGGGTACTAATAAAAGGCTATCACAAAAAATACTTTATAGCGCCAAAAAGACTTTTGTTATTTAGTCAATTGGTGATGGACACGATGATGAATGATGACCCATTCGGATTAAATGTCTGCAAATATGAATATTTTGGGGTGGTTTTAGTAAGCTAATGCTATAGAGTAGATTGGATTGTATTTAGATAAAATCTTATATCTAAATATAGAACAGCAATCAAAACTGTTTTTTGGAAACAAAAATTGTAAAAACCTTAGATTTCTAAATTAGATATAAGTTAGAATATTCAATTTCCATTTCCATTAGTTCCTCATGCATCAGACGAAGGTGTTTGTGTTACAAATGTATTTTATTATCTAAAACATTTTCCAGAATAGCAGCTCATGAGAATTTCAGTATGTCATTGCATAATAACATGTTTAATTTAACGCTTCTAATTTCTGAAACCTTCGAAATATTGTTCATTCTTATAAATATTTATGTAGCTGAAAAACTTTAAATTGCGGTTTGCAGGAAGTCGAATGTTATGCAATATGTGTTAAAAAATTATAACTTGCAGAGCTCACGTGGAGGCTTCTAATCTGCAAATATACTAGTATAGAATATTTTTCTTTGTAGAAGGCAAGTCTCGAAAATTTTCCAATACAGACTAAAACTCAGTTTAATTACTCTTTTTTCTACGATTATAGAGTAAGTTTATATAAAAACTATGACGTTTACACGTCACCCATCATGGTTTATATTTATAAATATTACTATCAAATAATTATAGTGGAATTTTTTTATACTTATTTATTTAAAATTAAAAAAAAAACGTATCATTAGAAATATGTATTGAGAAAAATAAACATTGAGCAACATTGTACACAGCAAGAGGCATTTTAATGTTTGCTAAACTTAACTCAGCTGTTTACCAAGTGGGATTTGTGACATTTGTTACTTTTTACTTTTAAAAATCTATGCACTGATTCAGTTAGATTTTATTTCGTCCCAGTAAATATCACAACTTTTGAGAAAAAAAATCTGTTATTTCCAAACATGGATCTTTTTTGTTAAAGAAGTTTAATAAGTCATTATTTTATATTAATGTTATATGTCTACGCATATATTGTTAACGATTTTGAAAAATAAATTAAAACAAATCTTTTCAGGCTTTAGTGAACAATTTAGAGCGTTTTGTTATTTATATGTTTTCAGTTCCATAACAATACAATTCTATACATTAAGATAGAAGGAAATCTCATTACGCCTTCCAAACTATCTTAAGTTACATATTTCGTTTAATCTTAAATTAATAATCAATATAGACGATTGTAGTTTATAGTTCAATTCCGTTGTCAATGTTTTAATAGCGAAACACTTTTATCGCTTTTTTCTCAAAGAAAAAGAGGAATACACATTTTTTTAGATGTAACACATTCAATCGTCATTCCCTGATATCACTAATTTCGTATTTATTGATTTATAAACTAAAATTATTGGATATAAGGGTTTTAAAAATAACTTTTGTAAATTATAAACTGATATAGCAGAAAAAACTAACTATACGCCTATAAAAGAAAAGGTTTGGCAACGATTCAAAAATATTTTATCTTAAAATTATAGCATCTAAATATACATTTCTCTTGCGTGGCGCTAAAATAGGGCTGAATTTGTAGCTTGCCGTTTGGCAGCAACAGCTGTAACATACTTAATTTGCCGTATTATATTCCAGCAATCAGAAGAATGATTTCACCACTTAAACTCACATCATATTTTTAAAAAAAATCAATGGTATTCATAAAATGCAAACATATTAAAAAGATTCCGTTTAATTATGCACTAACCGCGTAAGTGCAGAACACATATTATTTATTGAGAAATAATATTAAGTGATAGATGTTAATAAAATGACATTGAATAATCTTTCATAGTAATATGTAAAATGAAATGTTTCCGATGAGGATAATGACGTCCTTAGAAAAACAAAAGATGCATTTCATTCATGAATTAAAATATTTTACTATAACTGTGTCAGTGATGACGTCATATTCCCGATCCTTAATCCTACACATACATAGATTGGACTCTTGCTCTTTATTTAAGTATCCTTGATATACACAAAATAAAATATTTCTGAAAATTACGTAATTTCCAATTAATTAAAATGAATATTTAATGAAACTCAAGAATTTTTAAATAATTTTTAAATTACGCTTTAATCTCGGAAGGGATGAATGGTTATGATGGTGAAAATGGTGTTATATTTGAAAGAAAGGATTCATTCTCATATGGACTCCAAAAGTATTATCTCACACGGTAGAATTGTTTCAAACACACAACCGATTTCTGGATAAGTTTTCCATAGTGTGAAGGAGTTACCACCCGGAAAAAAAAGCAGAAAAAAACCAGGAAATGCACCGGAACGGTTTTTTAGTAACTGCCAATGACGTCATGAGCTTTAGAGTCTATATAAAACTGAAATATTTTAGTACGATGTTTTCAATATGACGTGATATTCACTGGTCTTTACATCACTCAGCAAATTAAAATTCAGAGCAGTAAATCTTTTTAAGCACAGTATGATTTTTTGGCCGATGTAAGAATAGCAATGGCCATTGGTTCGTTTTACGGTCACATGATGCATTCATAAAATCAGCTTTTTGATCAAAAGTTTGTTTTAGATGCATCAAAAATCGTGTTGTTTACGTTTTGTTATGTTGCCAAGTGTCTGAGGGATAGTGTGTTTTTCACGTCGAACAAACTTTATATAGTGTTTGTTGATTCATACAGAACTCTCTTGGTATCGGGTAGTGTTTTCCAAGAGTTTTTCGAAATAAATTTAAGCCGTTCTGTGCAATATTATGCGCAATAAGTTTTAAATTAATTGTGTTCCAAGGATATTCTTTCAGTTAATTATTTTACATTTCAAAAATTGGTAAATTTCATAATGTTAAAATGATTTATGCCTATTGGTAGCACCAACTAAATACATTTTTAATTGTGATTTCAACGAAGTTTCCAATTATTGTTTTTTTACCTTACATTTTTTTGAAATTTTCATAATTTAAAAGGATTTATGATAGTACTCATTATGGCTAGAGTTGCTGCAAAGAATGTCGAACAAGCAAAGCGAGCTGGGAACGCGTAGCGGTTACAACGTAAATTGTGTCGCAATTCACGAGGGTTGGCGAACGTTAGTGAGTAGGGGGAAGGGCCCCCTAGTATCCATTTATTAATGTAAGACGATAATTAATATTAATAGGCATAATTAAGAAATCAGCTTCTCAGAAAATAATTGTATTTTTATTGTTAAACAGGTTTGTTTTTCATTTCCTAAAAGTTTCAAATTTTATAGCATAACATCTTTTAATTAAAAAATAACAACTTTTAATCCAGCAGTCTTTTAATTCAAAAATATAACTTAACTCTTTGTATCACCACGTTGCATGTCGGCAACATATACAAAAATTAACGTTGCTTATACAGTGGGCTTTAAAAAACGATTTAATTTATTTCTGATATCTCCTAATACAGTAAGTAGTTTATATAAATTGTTCATAGAATTATCAACATTCTCTACGGGCTATTTTTTCGTTATTGTTAAAAAGATCTTCGTAAAATTTGTAAAATTAAAAAGACTGGAGACGTCCAAAAGTGGATTTTTTACAAAGGTATGTTCGAATAATTTACAATTTTGTATTAAAAAATTGACAATATTTATGAAAAGTACGTAATTTTCTATTTATTGAAGAAGCGAAAAAAGTACCTTTTAGTCAATAATTTTTAATTTTTATTTTCTAAATTTTTTCATTATTTTTTGCATTCTTAAAATGATGCATTCTACGTATCTGTGCGTAATGCTGATGTCATTTTGAAAATGGCCACAGAAAACGATCAAATTTATCTTTTACTTTCTTTTATTGCATTTTTTTTAAATTTCTAAATATCGCATATTTTTAATTTTTACACTGTCAAACAGAGAAAGCTACTTTAAAATGTAATTTGTTTGAAAACTATATCGCATTTTTTTTTAACTGTACCGCAATTTAATACATTTTTATTGTTTTTTAAATAGTTTTCAATCATGAATTTATTAAATCTATTTCTGTCACTTACAGGCAGATGTTTACAGAAGATAAATATGTTCGCACTTAAATTAGTATAAATTAAATAGTTCAGCATTTGTTTTCGACTTATGTTCCATGATGAAATTTAAACTTTATCAATCCATATATACAGAGTGGCTACTAAATACTGTTACAAATATTCAGTCATTTTAGTTTACAATTATAAAATAGAAAATGATAACTACACGAATATGATGAACATCAGAGAGGAAAGTTTACCCGGAAAAAATTTTACTCGAATTGACCGCCATCTTTATCGATTACCAAAGATAATCTCTTATACCATTGTCAGACTGCGGCACGAATCATTTTAAGAGGTAGTAGATACTATTCACGCAATATGGAAGCTTTGTGAGAGTCCAACTTCTCTGTTTGTTGCTATTTACTTTACCCTCTAAAATCCCCCAGACGGAATAATTTAAAGGATTTAGATCCGGTGAAGAAGGTGGCCAATCTTCTTGCATGATAAAGTTTGGACAATTCACAGGCAGCCAAGCCGTGTTGATTTAGCTTGATGCGAAGATGTAGAATCTTGCTGAAATGCCCAATTCTTTTTGGAATACAACCTTTCAGCTTGTGGCAATAAATGTGTAGCCAATATGTTCTGTTTGTAATATTCGCATTGATTTTTATCCCTTTATCGATGAACTTCAAAGGCAATTTTCTATTGTTTGACACTAAAGCCCAAGCCCTAACAGAACTCTTATTCTGAAAGCGTTTAAAAATTCGAAAGGTTTCAGGTATATCCTCGAAGGTTGCTGAATATACGACATTATTTTTAGCATTTATAACACTGTTCAGTGCAAAATAGCTTCCCATCAGAAAATATTATTCTGGCAAGACTTTCCTACTATGCCGCTTCATCAATTTCTTCCTTCTTTGTAATCTTTTTATTCTTTGTGCAGGAGTCAAACCTTGAATTTTTCTTTCGCGATAAGGGACATAACCCAGATCTTCATTTATAATAACTTGAATAGTTCTGCGACTCGCGTTCTCTTTTGCAACCATTTTATTTGCAGAACGTTGTGGATTTCTTCACACCTTTTCACGAATTCTTTTGATGCGCTCTATTGTGCGAACTGAGCGTGGACTTCCTGGACTAGATCGATCTTTACATAGCTATTAGTATTAGTAATCGATTTATAGTTCTATACATAAATGTTCCATTAAATCAAGGCATTTAAATTGCTTAAAGATTTCACCAGCGGAAAATCTGCGATCAAAGAGCTGTTTAATCATCATTCTTTTGGCTTCCCTCTTTAAAATAATTTTAAATATTTGCTTTATAACAAATTTTCTCTGCACTAATAGAAGATTGCCAAACGTTAAAATAGAGAAATAAATTGTTTTACCAAACGATTAATATTAATTCGTATTTTTTTGGACTGTTAGAGTATTTAGTAGCCACCCTGTAAATGAAAGTATAAATAAAACACAATTTTGAGACATGTAAACGAACTACGCTTAAAACATTAAAATGATCAGAATAAAAATGACTAGCGATCTTTAGCGATTTCTTCGACTGTTATCTCCTGGCACGAGGCCAATATGAAAGTATCGCTTTTAATAGATTTCAAAATTGAATTTGAATACATAATTGCTAACATATAGAAATAATTGTTGGTATTGTTAGTGAAAAATCTGAAAAATATATATTAAAGGTAAACAATCATTAAAGTTTCCAATTTAAAAAAAACATATACAGTAAACGTCCGACTATCCGGCTTACGACTATCCGACCCTCCTTACTATCCGGCCTAGTAAAAAAAAAAAAAAATGAGGAATGTTGCAAGCGGCCGAGACAGCCAGGTTCTCCTCCGTAGGAAAGTGCTAACTCACGACCGGAAGGAGCAAGAAGGGATTTCAGAATGCAATAGCAGAGACAAACAGGAAGGGAGAGGGGGGAGGGGTGTTAAGGCTTGATAACCTGTTTCGACAGTTGTACAACGTATGTTACATGTGCGGACGTTATTTTCCGCTTATCCCGATTACTTTCAGATAGTCTTTTGGTGTGCTTCGTGTTTATTTATTGACGATTAACGAAATGAGTGATAAACGAAAAAAGCTTGTAGTGGCTACAGAAGAGAAACTATATGAGTTAGCAGGAGCCACGCCAGCTAATATTATCTGCTTCCGTAAATGGAGGGACATTGCGTCGTTGAAGAGGGCTAACAGGAAGAAGCAGTCGTCTATCAAGTACTTTTTCAAAAACTAAAAATTAAGTTTTGACCTCTTTAACTTATGCATAACATTTCCTATCTGTGCAATCATTTATTAATAAAAAGTAAAATAAGATTTACTCATTTTTTTATGAATTAGGCTTACGTTTTACGCAATGTTTTGCTTATTTTGAAACCATATGTACTGTATATATAAAATTTATCCTAAAATGTGTAACATGTATTTTTAATATAATGGGGAGGTGAAGAGCAGGGAGTGAGTAAATATTTCTAGAACTCCGGCCTATCCGGATTTTTTGTTATCCGGTCTAACCTTCCTCCACATTAATCCGGATAGTCGGGAGTTTACTGTTAATGGTCTTTACCTATATTTTGGAGCCCTGGTTGCAACTCCTTGTATTGATTAAAAAGTTAGAAATTGCAAGTCAAACGTGGCAAATGAGGTGCGTTCGTACTATAACAAGTCTTGTAAATATTTTTTGCACCGCATATTATGCTGAATGTATATTTTAGCGCACCTCATAAGTGCCTATCAATTTCATTCTGTTCGAAAGGCTGTAACATCACTAAAATGCACTTGAAATAATCTTTTCTCATTGGCCGGTAAGTAACGGAAAAAGTTTGACTGTCCCTGTAGTTAAATTATACATCAGATTTTCATAAAATTTGAAATGATACGACAAAATTTTGCAACAATTATATACTTAAAATTTCAGACCATTCGGTTGGGTAGTTTTTGCTCTTTTATATGCGGACGGACGGGGCGGACCGAACGACGACTATAGGTGCTACGTATTTATAAAATTACGAACGCACCTAAAAGATTATACTAAAATATCTCAATGAACGATAAAAGTTTTAATGTCTTGTTAACTTGTTTCAAACATTGCTATATATGATAGTTTAGGTACTATGAAAGTTTGAATGCTACAAAAATTCACAACACATTCATCTCTTTAATTTTGCTCTTCAATCCGATACAATTATAAATACAGTAAAACCTCCCTAAAGCGACCAAGTTATGTTCCAATAAAAATTGGTCGCTCCGAGAGGTGGTCTCTTTATGGAGGTCATGTTTAAATCCAGATTTTAATTGTTGAAAAAAGGTAACAATTAATGTTACTAAAATTTATTTTTCAAATTAGGAAAAAATACGAAAATTTAAGTATCAAAACAAAAGTTAATTATATAAGTAAATCTCTGCAGGATTTAAAAAATGAATACATTGGTGTTTGCTTTGATTTTACGGTTTTATCTTTCATAAATTTTATTCCCAAATCCTTTCGAAGTTCTGAATATAAATGCAATTTTTTTTTGTACAGGAACAAATAATGACGATTTCATTAATTTATCTATTTTTTAGCGTTTCCTGACAGATTAGGGCAGGTGAGTTTATGGACCGTCATTCTTAATTTGTCAATAGAGTTAAATTCATTACCTAAAAAGGCATAAAGAGGTTTGAACACCTAAAATTTACCGGAATAAAGAAAAATTCTAAACTTAGTTTAAAAGTTTGATGAATAATGCGTTTTCCAGAATTATTTTTCTAAAAAAAATCTTCTTCAAGCGACCAGGAAAAAACGAAATTTGTTCAATTTTCTTCAAAGAAATTGATCGCTCATGGAGGGAATTCAACTGGGATGGTCTATGAATGGAGGTAAAATTAGTATTGAGCTTATGGGAATAAATTTCGTTCCATGAAAAAATGGTCGTTCAGGGAGGTGGTCGCACAGGGAGGTTTCACTGCATGACTTTGATTATTATTTGGCTGAATTTTTTTTTTAATTCCAAAGTATAAATATCTTTGACATAATATCAAAGTTCTCAATATATTTTCCTGGTGCATTTTCAATACTGGCTTCTAAGTGGATGACTTCTAAATTAAGAAATTTTCCTTATTCATTTATATATTTTTTAAGTCTATATGAATTGTGCTCTGTTATATCTGACAGTAATATTGTAACAAATATGTTAGTATAAAGCGTATGAAAATATGGTTATAAATTATTTATTACGATATATTAAAATAATCGCGAATGTATTCAACAGAAATAATAATGCCATTTACCTAAAAATTCAAATGGAAACATAATGATTGACCCAAGCATATAATTACATGCATTCGCGCACTTGCACACAGGGACTGACTAATGCAGGGGCATATAGGGCAGATCCTGGGTGCCTCCTTTTTAGGAGAGGGGGGGGGGGGCATGGGAATAATCATGATTTTTATTAAGTGTCAAATGTTTAAAATTGGCTAAAAGTGACCAAAATTCATACATTTTTTTAACATTTAGGATGGGAATGCTGTCCCCCTTCTCCTGTCGGCTTGCCGTACCACCTCCACCAACGCCAAAAAAGAAAAAACGAACTATATCATTAGAAAACTGATGAATAAAATTTTATTATAACAACTTAGTAGTGTATTGTTTTCACGAGAAATTCTTTATTGATGTTTTTCTCGTAACGAGCCAACTTAAAATCATTAATTCTGACCAATTGGGGGCATTTTCTTTTGGACATCTTATAACATCCGTCGATATGCAAAGTAAAAGTTTGAAAATAAATATTTCTGTCAACCAAAATATCATTTTTCTTTACTATTATCCTGCTGGTATTTTTTCTGAAAGTTGTGACCATCTTTTTGTGATATCCTGCATATAAGGTGTGTCCCACCGAAATAAAGCCACCATGATTATGTGCTGTAACTGGGCACAAAACAAACCAATAAAAATGAAACAAATATTTTAAGAAAGTCTATTTACAAATACATATTTACAAGGAGTAGCTCACTCCCTGCCCCACTTGGGCAGGAAAAAAAAGAATATGTAAAGAAAAGAGGAGGGAAACGTGTCCCGCCGAAATAAAGCCACTACAGTTAATAGCCAATATATCCGCGATGTTCATATATGACTTGGTATATACGATGCGGCATACCATTTACCAATTCCTGGAGCACAGTAGTATCAATATTATCCCAGGCTTCAATGATGGCGGCCTTTAATTCTGCCATAGACTGAAACTGTCTGCCATTGACATATACGCGCCCTACTGAGGATATCCCACACATTTTCTTGGGGATTGAGATAAAGGGGAAAGCGCAAGCCGTTCCATGACATGCATCCCATTATTCAAAAACAATTTCCAGGCAGATTTTGCGACGTGAATGGCGACATTGTTCTGCTGGAAATGCAACTTAGGGCACCAATTCTCTCTGCAAATAGCAGTAGATAAATTTCTAGCATTTCCTGGTATTTGGTAGCCTTCATGCGGTGTGAAGGAAGAGCCAGGTTAAGTTTACCGCCATAGCCACATCCTCCTTACACCATTAATGAGCCTCCATCTTGCTGTCTTTCGGAGAAAATTTTCTGTTCTTTCCTCATGTTATTCCAATATAAAGCAAGACCGTCTAAGCCATCCAAATTATTTTTTTTCTCATCTGAGACTATAACACGATGCCACTGGTCCTTCCAGGTTTGATTATATTGGGCTCAATCGATTATCCTTAACGTATGGATAGCTTTCAAAATGGGCTGCTGTTTCCTTTTCTTATATCGTAAATTGCTTTTACGTTTTTCAATTCGTGGCAGGGTTGATCTTCTCACTGGGATGTTATCCTCATTGGCCAACAATTTTAGGGAAATATCACTTCGTGAAAGACGACGAAAAACATCTCTTTCCTGCTTGGAAGTCATTTTTCTGCATGTGCACCTCATTTTTTTATACCCGTACGCATTGCCCTGTTTTAAAAAATTATCTATTACGGTTTTAGATCGTTTTATTTACTTACATATTAGTCTATGTGAAAGACCTTGTTCCTTAAAAGCTGTTATCTGAACTTTCTCGAACTTTGATAGCTGGGTTTTCTTTACCGATGCAATGCTGAAGGAGAAATAGAAAATACAACCTTCTAAAGCCTACACAAAGTTCGAGAGGCACAAGAGCAAGTATTTGACAACATCCTGATGTCATAAACATGTTGAACTGCAGCAGCTGGAATGTCGATAGTTGCCAATAAATACTAATATTGGCAGTGGCTTTATTTCGGCGGGACACTGTTTCCCCTCTTTTTTTACGCATTCATCTTTTTCTCCTGCCCAGGTGGGGCAGGGAGTGAGTTACTACTTGTAAATATGTATTTGTATATGGACTTTCTTAATATATTTGTTTCGTTCTTATTTGTTTGTTTCGTGTTCAGTTACATCACAAAATTACGGTCGCTTTATTTCGTTGGGACACACCTTAGATATGAATAGTAAATGGTACGGTATTTATGCATATGTACAGTAAGCATGAAGTTTTGAATTAGCCACTTTTACATTATTCGCAAACAATTTCTGAGGAAGATAGACCCCCCCGCCCAGAATGCTGCTTGCTCTAGTTAGCTTAAGTCGGGTTGCACACACATCCCCTCCAGCATACACTCATAGCTACAGGGCCGAAACTAAGGAGGGGCAGAGGGGGCCAGAACATAGGGGGATCCTTTTCTTCTGATGGACTGATGGCTTCCATTATTATGAAACAGCTATTATAAATTAAGTGTTAGGTGAAGATGAAAGAGCAGTCGTAAAAAGTTAGAACTCTGATTTTCGGCTCAGAATGGGGAAAAAAAATGGCCATAATTAAAAAAAAAAAAAAAAAAAAAAAAAAAAAAAAAAAAAAAAAAAATTGGCCATTTTTTTCCCATTTTGACCGGAAAATCACAGTTCTAACTTTTTACGGCTGCTCTTTCATCTTCACCTAACACTTAATTTATAATGGCTGTTTCATAATAATGGAAGCCATCAGCCCATCAGAAGAAAATAACTCGGTGAAAGCGAAAACTCGGTTAGACGGGACTCGGATAATCGGGACTCTACTGGATATGTCATTTTAAAAATGATCTTTAGAATATTTTTGTTGATGTTCAGAGGGACCTCCCCCTTGGATCCGCCACTGTAGATTACGTAGTTCAGTATTACATATTTTATTATTACATATTTTAAATTTTAAAATATGTCGTTTATTATAAAATTAGTAAAATTCTCTTTGTAAATATACTTTACGGAAGAAGGGGGGGGGGGCGCCAAAATCCATGTTTGCCCCGGGTGCAAAAAAGGCTAGTTTCGGCCCTGCATAGCTACACACATGCACACGTACCGAGGCTATTTTATGTTAACTATTTGCATTTATAAATTTATTTTTGATTTGTAGGACGTGCATTTTCCTATGTTTATTATTTAACTTTACAGTGCTAGGGGGCTCGGCCCCCTACGAGCTACGCTCGCCAACCCCCGTCCAGACACCGCAGACTGGAAATGCACGCTAATTTGATCGGCTTTAAAAAGATTTCGAAAGATTGAATTATAATTTAAAAAACAGTGGCGATCTCCCTATAAACGGATTTCTATTCATTTCTCTTTGACTGAGGAATTTTAACGCCAAATCCGCTGCGGTACTACTTGATTATCCAGTCGACCAATTTCTCCAAATTAAATAAATCGCCAAACCACTCGCCAAATTATACAAATTGACATCATATTTTAAATAACGAAAGAACAAATAAATTAGTAAAACATTAATAAAAATACAAACAAAACATCGAAATAAAAATAACTTGATGACGTAGACACGTGTAACAACATTTCAAAATAAGCTAATATTAAAGGAATTAAGTAAACAGAGTCTTTGACTCCTGGTATTTTTTAACAAAGCGAAAAGAAAGTTCTTTTAAATGAGACATTTTAAATTATTCGTTTTTAATCTGACGTAATTTTGACCAAGCTATTCTTTCTCTTTTAAATATTCACGTGAAAATACTTTTGTTAGAAATGAAATATTATTTGTGCTTTCCTAACAAAAATAGTTGAAAAGATCCTCTCAAAATATCAAATAAATGTCTAGCGTAATTTCTAAATTTAAACTGTTTTGCAATATTATTTTGTGCTCATTTTATATCATAACTGTAATGTGACGTAAATATGACGTAATTTGTCCTATTTAAGACTTCTAACGCATGTTAATGAATTTATTATTTTACAATATCCTTTCTCTTTTAAAATTCACGTGTATACTTTTTATGACGTAATTTTTAATAAGTTCTTGCTTTTTGTACATAATTATTTAACTCTAATTCCAAATGATTTTTTCTGTTTATAATAGTCACGTGTAAATAAATTTTTAATTTGAAGCAAACATTATTGTTTCCGTTGTTTATACAGTTGGCAACAGGTTAAATTAGTACAATTTTCTAAAATAAGTAAAAAATATCTCTCGAAATGCTGAAAATTTGAATTTAAAATAGAAATGAAACCTCGAAAAATGAGTCAAATAAAAAAAAAATGAATTCTGCACACCGGGAAATTATATCGTATAAAATGATCTAAAAATTATTAAATTCCGATACATAGTTTTTGCTTCTATAAAACTTTTTTAGTGGAACGATTTTGTCCAACTTTAGCATTAAATATCCCTTAAAATAATTCCTTGATTTGAAAACTGTCTGCATCAGCGTGTTTATCAAACATTTCTGTATAATACTACCGATTTTCATATTTTTGTATGCATTATTTTTCTTAATATTAACGAAGAAAGACCTCCGGTCACAAAAAATTCAAAACCGGCGGCGGCGGTGACAGCGGTAGTTACTTTTTTTAGAATAGAGAGATATTTAGATACATGCATTGTTATATCTTAGCACAGATTAAAAATTCTAATGTTAAATGAAAATTTTACTCGAAACGTAACTCGGTGCGTTATTGTTAGAGAGAATACTTGTAACTAATCTGGAAAAATAAGACAAGAATTATTTAGATTAATACTCTCATAAAAAATAAATTCATGTTTCTTATTTAAAATACAAAGTGGTATTATTTCTTTAAATATCGCGTAATTAAATCTTAATGCAAATATATATATATCTAGGTAACATCTGTTTATTTGAATTATCTTGTGTACCTTATTGCATACGTGCATTGATTCATGAATCTTTTCAATAAATCGAAATGCAAAATAAACGCATCCTTAAATTATTCAAATTCTACAAATTGTACTTGAGTAAACAGGAAATTAAATTTTCAAATATGAAAGTCTCCCTAAGATATTGTGTTTAGATATATATATATTGTACTTCTGTAAAAGGGAAAAATATTTTTAAATACGAAAGTTTTCTCAACAAATTGTATTTATTTAAATATTTATGAAAACTAATGGAAGGGGTTTTTTATTACGTTAATATACATACATAAGTTAAATTAAATATGTTCTTTTTATATTATGTATTTTGTGAACTATCTGTCAGCGAACAAGAGCACTTTAAAACATGTCACTGTAGGAAAACATGGAATTGCAATTTTTAGTTATTCTTTTGTTGAAATATTAGATCGGAAGTATCTTACTATGCCTAGGCATATTTTTATCATTATATTATTTATTCCGAGAATTTTTTTAAGAAATAATTTAAACTCGATTAAGTTTTTTTTAAATTTTATACAGTACCATTTATTTCAATTTCATTACTACAATAATGATGATATTCTGTTTTTGTATAGAGCCTGTAATATTTAAAAATATGAGAGCTTGTTTTTTTTTTTTTGTTGTTGTTTTTTTTACATAGAACCATAAAGAATTTTATATCTCTCCTATTCCTAATACTTTAATTCGGATTCTCCAGATACGTGCACACATTTTGCAGTGACTTTTGGGATATTTTCAGAGCCACGCAATTAACAAATATAAAAATATAAATATAAATATAAATATAAATATAAATATAAATATAAATATAAATATAAATATAAATATAAATATAAATATAAATAAATAAAATAAAATAAAATGGAGAAGGTAATGTTTAAAGAATCTTCGTACTGTTAAAGAAATTACTTTATTTATAATTACACATCAAATTTAAAAACTATTTTTCGTAGCATTTTCCAACTACCCTCCCTCAACCCCACAAATATTGTATTCTTTCTTTTTAAATCAATTCAAACGTAGGCAAATACCTTAAAGAAAATAAGAAATGCTTCGTTCCATGTTAATTAATGGTCACAAATATTTATTTCAATGAAAAATAAAATGCAAATGTAAATACAAATAAGAGTAAAAAGTCTTAATTACGTCTACTAATAATCTATATATATAAAAGCCGTTCTCTGTGTGTATGTCCTTTATACAAATCTTTAATTTTTGACCGATTTGCACGAAACTTGCTGTACATAGGCTTTATAATAGATCCCTGTCACCTTTAAAAAATCATCAGACCAATATTTATCCCTTTTTTCTATCATCTTTCATAATTTAACGTTATAGAAATATCTCATTTTAAATTTTCAAATTCAATAGCTTCTTTCCTGTTGCCACACATCTAAAAAACTGCTCAATAATTAAAAAAAATGATAACTCGAGTACTTTGTTTTATTAGCCAACTAGCAGGCTATGCCCGCTGCGCTGGTCAATATTTCCAAATGAACTTTGGATTAAACTAAATGGTGAATTTGAACTTGTATTTTAAACAATATGGATCTTCAGCTTGACCTTGCTCATCACTGAAAACGATGCGAACGCCATTGCGATATAATGTTATCTTAAGCGTTGGACAAAATTTAGCAATTAAGAAGTAATTGTTTTATTTGATTATAAACAGCGCACTTATGGTCGGGTAATGAGACCGTTATGACAACAGGAATTAATACCTCTGTAACTAATCAACATATAATGAAATCGTATATACTGACACCATTCCTAAAAGTCATGCAACAGGGCCACTTGTAACAAAATATGGTCTGTAGATTTTTTTAAAAAGGCTAAACTTTCATAATCAGGTTAACTTAATTTTTGAACTTTTACTGTTGCTCTATAACTAAGTACCCTTGAACAATATGTATACACTAAAACCTTTCCAAAATTATTACCTAACTAATTGTGGTATATCCTACGAAAGTATTATAAACAATCGGAATGAAATACAAATTTCCGTTGTAAATATATAGTAGATGATGATGATGCGATTTTGTGTAATAGAATTCATAGTAAAGTTTTCGCTTCAAACATAAACGATGCTTTCAACATTAAAGCTAATACACCAATATGTTAAGTATCCGATTACGGAAGGTTAACTTAAATTCTCATGAGCAACTACTCAAAGAAAAGTGAATATGTGGCTTTTGTGATACTTTTATGTCAGCCGGGCGCAGTTAATAAATCAATAAAGATTGTTTTCATAGCATATTCTTATTTTATTATTTTCATTTAAAACACAAACCTTTCACTCATTTCATTTAAAATGCATGCCTTATACTAATTTCATTTAAAAAACTGAAAAGATAAACAATAACAGGAAATAATGCCATAATTAAAAACAAAAAAATATTTTTAATTTACATACACAAAATGTAACTACTGCTACTGGGAATTTTAAAAATGCTATCAGCGAGATGTGCGCACGGTTGTTATAAATGTAACCATTTTTTCTTCTTATCGAGGAGCAATTTATAAATCGCACAATATTATTCCAATTCCAATTTCTTTCATTGAGGAACCTATGACCGGAAAAAATGGAAAAAGACTCTTGTAGATTCTTCGGAATACGGCATCTGACGCCATAAACCGAGTTTATATGTATGAAAATAATTTTTAAGTCGTTACAAACATTGCTTTCATACTTAAATATTTTCATTGGTACTAACTTGTTATCCCGTCGACCAATTTCGCCAAATTATATAAATTGACATAATCTTTATTTTAAATAACGAAATAACAATTAAATTAGTATAACATTAATAAAAATACAAATAAAACGTCGAAATTAAAATCACTTGATGACGTAAACACGTGTAGCTTGTTTAAATTCAAGTGAATTTGATATTTACGATCAACCATTATTGGCATTTAATCTTATAGTTTGACGATAAATTTTTGGTCGACGGAATATCTAAGTAGTACATTTTCCTTTTTTGTTTTATAACGCTAAATTCTCAGTAATTCTTTCCTTTTATTTTACATAAAATCATTTTTTTTTTTTAAATTAAGATGCTTGCATTTTTATTTCAAACTCATAGCGCCGTTTTTATTTTTTAGCCAAAAGGGTTGATTTGAATTTTTTCCGTTGCTAGAGTAACGAATGTAATGATAGATATTTTGAGGTTTAGATGCCAAAGACACCGCCAAATTAGAAAAATATGAAATGTTCCATGAACTGTTGGACTTATAAAAATTTATTTGGTAGCATTCGATCCAGCATACAAAACTACATTCAAATATGCTATCATTTGACGCATAATTTTGATATTCGATTTTTTTCCCCTCCCCGTGCAAAAACCATTAGGGGTGACACTTTAGAAAGTCCTTTTTTAGCAGAAGTCTATGTCATAAGAAGTATTTTTACCACGATTTTCAAGATTTTAGGTTCAGTAGTTTGCGCTGTGCGTTAATTAGTCACCTAATCCAGGCTTTATTTTATATACTATATTAGATATTCCATTTTGCGGTGAATCGATGATCGAAAATTAGTCCAATATCATTTGAAATATTACATAACAGAGGAGAAAGTACGAAGAAAGACGAAGAAGAAATGACGAATTACAAAAGACTTGTATTTTTTTTTTCAAAATGTTGAATTTTTGGATAGTAATAACGTATTAAAACATAAATTTCCTTAAAAATTATCTTTATTTCCTAGATTTCGAATCTGTGAATTTTCCTATAAATGAAATTGGCGATATGACTTGAGAAAAAATGAAATAAACAATAGATAATATTTGCTTATATAAAATGGCTAATATTCGTTGATCTGAGTTCGAATTTATAAATATCACATGCTTTCGGAATTACGGCGAAAAACATTTTAAAAAGTATGAAATTATTTTACAATATGTATGTGTGGCAGAAATTCACACTGAAATTTAAGCATTCGATTCCACTTTTAAAATATTAACTGATATCTATATAAGTTACAATTGAATATGAAAATGTACTCAAAAAATGATCTCTTTCACCTAAAAAAACACCATTTGTGAGAACATCCTCAAGCTAATGTCACGCTTATGCATTTTTGGCTTAAAATCACATTGTCTGGCGACAAAAGAAAAATAAAAAATTGTAAAGAAACAAATAGTAATTACACATGTGACTCACAATTACATCTGCTTGTTTCTTCTTTAAGTCACGTGATGGGGCAATTAGATATAAAAAAAAAAAAAAAGAAAAGAGCAGAACAGAAAGAAAATGTCGTTAAAATTTCATCTAATCAAATTTTCAGATTCGTTTTCATATCTAACGCAAGCGATAAAGAGCCAAATATTGCGTATCAAATGTAATATTTCTTATTAAATTAATTTTTAAGCATTACAAATATTTCTTTCAGGTTTTGATTAAATGTTTCCGTTTTTTAATATTATCACTCATTAAAACGGATTTTCTTCTTCTTTTTTTTCTTTTTTTTTCATTTAAATAAAATTAGTAACAGTTTTTCTTTTATTTTTCGAGGTTTAATAGCCGTTTCAATTTTTTTTTTTATCAACGATGAATTTCGCCAAGAAATAAAATGGTAACCTTATCGCCCAAAATAACAGATTTTTCCGTCATAATTCTAAAACTAATATAGGTAGAATAATGTGTTATAGCTTAAAACCTTCCCTGAAACAATACCTATCTAACGGTATAAGTTCCGTAAAAATCCATGCAGTAGAACTCGAAATCTAGGCGTTCGGAACGAAATTTCCGTTTGGATTTTATATATATAATAGATAATAGAATAGATAATAGATTTTATATATATATAATAGAATAGATAATAGATTATGTGTTATGAACAATCTCAAAGTTTAAAACAGATCGCATTGTTAGATTTCCTAATTTTAACAATATCGCGTTATGTTAGTTCCACATTCCACCACCAGGGAGCGCACTCTATTCTTAACGAAAGCGTATCTGAACGAAACTCCTTCATGCAACCTTTCCGTAGATACATGAATCGGGAGGGTGGCGGTCTTAACCAATAATGTAAGATAATTGCTGAAATTACTACGAAAAATATTTTAAAGGGGCCCTACGCGGGCCCCTAATAGAGTTAGAGGAAATCGGAAGACGGCAAAATAATCGCGGGGAAAAATTTGCTTGGGTGCCTCGGAGCTACTTTTGGCGCGAGATCTAAGCTCTACGACCAATAGGAGCCCAGATATTTAAGGAAATATGAAGTAACAAAGTCCAATATAAAAGAACTTTCCGTAATAATTCTATAACTAATCTAGGTAGAATGATGTGTTATAGCTTAAAACCTTCCCTGAAACGATACCTATATAACGGTATAAGTTCCGTAAAAATCCATGCAGTAGAACTCGAAATCTAGGCGTTCGGAACGAAATTTCCGTTTGGATTTTATATATATATAATAGATAAAAATTCAGACTCGACTGCTATATTTTTACATTTTTGAAATCGACGTCATTCTAATCAGAAAATGCACATTTTTCATATATTTATGTAAAAACTTTAACTAAGCATGTTTTAAAATGACCTTAGAAGTACTTTAGTTGAATGTTAAAAAATCTATTTTAATGAAGTCGTTTCAATATCAAGAATCAAATAAGGAAAATGATAATAGTAAAAAAAAATCGTTTGCTAGATATGACGTCAGCCAATATAATTTCAAACTGGCTCTAAAAACTGGATGCTACAATCTATTCCCTATTTCTTTGTAATCTTTATTTATATCATTTAGATAAATGTTTTAATACCTGAAATGCAGTGATAACATTCTACGATTTGTATCGAATACGGTTATATAAAATACGATTTTTATACGATTTATATTAAATAGAAATTATAGCTACTATTTTTTAGGGTAAGCTTTTTTTCTTTTTTAAACAAAATTTCATGACTGACAGACTTTTTTCTTAGACGTTGAAATAATGGGATGCATGATGTTTAGAGATCAAATTGCAGTAAAAGCGTAATTTATGGTACGGTTAGGTTGTTGCCACCAACAATATGGTGCTAGGCGTTACTCATAGATATGTCTTTTCTTCATAATATTGCATTAATAGCAAACGGATATATCTTTTTGAATTGGGTTATAGGTGTATTTAAAAATATATCCGTGATTGAAAATTAATTTAAAATGGATAAACAATCCGTAAATTGAGATAAGCTTTTCAAAAAAAAAAAAAAATTACTGAAAGTACTTTTTGTATTCTATTAGATTTTGGAATAATCAAATGTGCGATGTTTAAAGGTCAAATTGCAGTAAAAGTTTAATTTATGGTTGGGTTAGGTTATTGCCACCAACAATATGATGCTAGAGTTACTCATAGTTCATCAATGTCTTTACTTTATAATATTGCATTAAGAGCAAACAGGTATATCTTTCGTAATTGGGCTACATGTAGGGATGAGATTTCCACGTTTTTGCACGCCGGTATATTCTTAAAGAAAATGTTGATCTGTTAAATCAAGAGAGTGTCCCGATTAAATGAAATATCATTTACTCTAACAAAATACTGGTGTGAAAAAATGCGGAATTCTTATCCCTGGCTGCATGCAAATCAAAAATATCCATGATTGAAAATTACTTTAAAGTCCATTCACATGAAAAAATTGAGATACAATTTTCAAATAAATTTCATTTCACGGAAACTTTTTCTATTCGACAGTGTGAAAAACGAAATTGTATGATGATCATAAGTTTAAAAAATTTTAGTAAAGGCAAAATTTATGGGTTAGGTCATTGCCATCATCAGTATAATGTCACGGCATTGTGTTTGTAGTTTTTTTTTATATATATATATTCTGAAGATGACTCAATGAAAGAGTCGAAACATGTAAATTTTTAATATTTTTAATGTTTTTTATTATTTAAATGACGCTTTTTAAGCAAATAATTGTACTTTAATATATGTTATGACATTTGTTTGGAATATACATTATTATGGTATAGTTAATAGTAGACGCAATTAAAACTGTTTTACTTATATTTCTTATCGGTCTTTTAACGATTCCTGGACGGTAATGCACCAATCTCAGTTATTGTCACTGCCGTATTATTTGATTTTAATGTATTTTACCCGGGTGGACCATTATTATTGACACGAGCGAAGCCGGGTAGATCTGCTAGTCATATTATAATTAAAATAATAAAACTTTGTAAAAAAATCACCATAAAATAAAAACAAAACATAGGACGCGTTTCTAGCTAAAAATATAACAGATCGTCATCAGCTAGAATAAACACGTGTCCGTAAGCAGACAAGGTCAAAAATGAACTGAAAGGTAGAGAATGTTGCAAAGAATGCGACAGATGGCGCTAGCTGAAAGGAGCACATGCAGAAGAGAAAAGTGTTACCAAAAAGATAGAAGAGAAATTGATAGGGAAAAAATGGAAATAAAAGAAGTAAACAAAATTAAAATAAAATAAAATAAGTAAATTAAAAAATATAAATAATAATAATAAAGAAAGAAATATAAAAGAATAAAACAAGAAAAAATCAAAAACCTTTTGGTTTTTTCTTGTTTTATTCTTTTATAAATGAATTAAATTAATTTTTAAATAAAAAGGGATATGTGAGAAAACTCTGTCACAGAGGAAACCTCTAAAAAATTCTTAGCATCATCACTTATCATTATTGATTAGCATCATCGTTTGTTATCCCCTATTATAAAAGGAAATAATTTTCGCGACTATAAAAATTTTTTTTAAATTTCGAGAAAACAAATATTACAAAAATATACCAAAAAGCAAAAAACAGGCAAAAGAACAATTCAATTTACCATTTACTAAAAAGACATTTCCTTTTTTTTTTAGTATACAGACACGCTGAATTTGTGCATTTTGGATGCATTTAATTACACTCATGTCCAAAATTAAGGTCACAAACATAAAATCTGTGAAAACTGATGAACTATTCAACGCGTTGCCACGAAATTTGGCACAGAGGTATATTACAATAGGAGAAAGAATATAGCAACATAACAATATGGAAAATATTTTACTTGTGAATTAATATACAGGGTATATCAAAAAGTGTTAAATCATGAATCAGAGATAAAGCATTTATTTCTGAAAAAGCCTGTCTAATATAGAGTGTGACCACTGTGCACTGCTATACAAGCCTCACAACGAGATCTGATACTGTGTATGAGGCTGTCAATAAATGTATGTGGCAACAAAGCCCATTCGTCCCAAAGCACGGCTTTTAACTTCTGGCGAGTCCTGAGAGGGGGGTTACGCTGTGCAATGTCTCTTCCTAGACCATCCCAAACATGTTCAATAGGATTGAGGTTCCGAGACCTCGAGGCCAATTTATACGACGAATTTCTTCTTCTTCAAGAAAATCATCACCAATGTGAGCTCTGTGTGGCTTCGCATTATCGTCCATAAACATGAAGGCCGGACCTACAGCACCCCGGAATAACCTCATATAGGCTTCAAGGACCGCATCCCTATAGCGATGCGCGTTGACAGTACCCGCATCGATGTCGTGCAGTGGTGTACGACTTCCCAACATTATGTCGCCCCAGACACGGATTCATTTGCCACCAAATCTGTCGATTTCTTTTACGCAGGAAGGATGATAGCGAGCTCCACGTTCTCTCCAGATGAAGATTCGACGAAAATCAATCTGCGTGGTAAATCTTGACTCATCAATGAAAAGAACACGCCCCATTCTTTTTGTGTCGAAGACTGATAGCTTCGGCTCCACAACAACCGGGCTCTCCTGTTGGATGCAGTGAAAGGGACACACACGACTGGACGCTGGGAGTTAGCGATGGGGTCCTTGAAGCCTATGTGAGGTTATTCCGGTGTGCTGTAGGCCCGGACTTCATGTTTAAGGACGATAATGCGAAGTCACACAGAGCTCACACTGTTGACGATTTTCTTGAAGAAGAGGAGATTCGCAGTATGAATTGGCCCTCGAGGTCTCCGGACCTCAAACCTATTGAACATGTTTGAGATGGTCTAGAAAGAGCCACTGCACAGCGTAACCTCCCATCCCAGGACTCGCCAGGAGTTAAAAGCTGCGATTTTGGAAGAATGGGTTTTGTTGCCACAAACATTTATTGAAACCATCATAAACAGTATGACAGCTCGTTGTGAGGCTTGTATAGCAGTGCACGGTAGTCACACTCCATATTAGACAGACTTTTCCCGAGATAGATGCTTTATCTCTGATTCATGAGTTAACACTTTTTCATACACCCTATACCTTAATTCAGAATTAAAACCTTTTCCATATTGTTATGTTGCCATATTCTTTCTCCCATTATAATATAACTCTGTGTCAAATTTTGTGGCAACACAATGAATAGTTCATCAGTTTTCACAGATTTTATGTTTGTGACCTTAATTTTGGACATGAGTGTACCAAACACTACGGAATTTAAAATTATATTAAGTATTACAGGAGAACGTGAAATATTGTGGAAGAGGTGAATTTACAGATTAGTAAAACTTTACTTAAGTTGGGCGCAGTGCTGTCCTGCTAATTACAAATTTACTTTCTTCTATCTTTACAAGAAGAAAGTATTGTATTCGTGAAACATTTCGACTTCCGGTTTTTGACGGATTTATACGTTTTAGAATGCCCAGAACACGATTTGATGGTTTTTAGAAAATGTCTGTCTGTGAGTCTGTCTGTCACTCTGTTACTCTGTCACTCTGTCTGTGAGTCTGTATGTGACAAAAATTTTGTGGGCGCTCTACCTCAAGAACTAATGCACGGAATTTCATAAAACTTCATATTTAGTTAGACCTTGATATAAACTGGACCTGGTTAGTTTTTGGTGAAAATCGCCCAACAGGTGGCGCTGCTATGTGGCATTTTCACGATTTCTGCAATAGCTATATCTCAAGAACTACTGCACGGATTTTCATAAAACTTCAGATTCAGTTAGTCCAAGATATAGTTTGGTGCTGATTACTTTTTTGGGAAAATCACCCAACAGGTGGCGCTGGTATGCTGCATTGTTCATGATTATCGCAATAGCTCTAACTCAAGGAAAAATTCACGAATTTTCATTAAACTTCAGATTCAGTTAGTTCCTGATATAAATTAGTGCCGTTTAATTTTTGGTGTAAATCGCCCAACAGGTGGCGCTGCTGTGCTGCATTTTTCACGATTTCCACAAGAGCTGCATCTCAAGAACTATTGCACGGATTTTCATCAAACTTCAGATTTAGTTAAGCCTTGACATGAATTGACGCATAAATTAGTGGTTTTTACTTTTTGGCGTAGATCGCTCAACAGGTCCGCAATAGCTTTATCTCAAGAACTAACGCTTAGATTTTCAACAAACTTCAGATTCAGGTATACCTTGATATCATTTAGTGCAGTTTATTTTAGCATAGCAGCGCCACCTGTTGGGCGATTTTCACCAAAACTAATCAGGTCCAGTTTATATCAAGGTCTAACTAAATATGAAGTTTTGTGAAATTCCGTGCATTAGTTCTTGAGATAGAGCGCCCACAAAATTTTTATCACATACAGACTCACAGAGTGACAGAGTGACAGACAGACTCACAGACAGACATTTTCTAAAAACCATCAAATCGTGTTCTGGGCATTCTAAAACGTATAAATCCGTCGGAAAACGGAAGTCGAAATTTTTCACGAATCCAATACTTTCTTCTTGTAAAGATAGAAGAAAGTAAAAAGATATATATTACCCGGGTTATAGATAAAATTTTAGTAAGATTACTGTAATTTTAGCAGATTCTTTTGTAAATCTACAGATTTTTGTAGCTTTACTAAAACTAGTTTTGTAGATTTACATCTTTTTATGTGCAGTGTACAGATGAAGTTTGTGTAAGCATACAGATTTCTGCAACTTTTCATCTGTAGAATTATAGTTTAATTTACAATGTACAGTCGTGAAAAAAAAAAAGTAAACACCACCAACTAACTCCTCAACAAATTATCGCAGAAGAAAGTTACTGGTACCGAACGATTGGAAATAAAGTCTAATTTTAAATGATGTATATAAAATTTGCTTAGGGGGTCATCTACATATTAAAACGAACAAAACTTATTTTTCAATAGCAATATCCAATTTTAACACGATCTTTCAAATATTCGGTTCAAACTACGCCTAGAAACCCAATTTCAAGTCATTTGAATCATAAGTTTTTGAATTATAAACATTCAAAATTTAGTACTTCTAATGTTAAATTACATTTTCATATTTTTATTAATATCTCCTGCAATTATACTCCTAATGTGCTATTTTTTTGTGTAGGAATAATGCTAAAATACTCAAACATAAGTACTTTGAATCTGCAATTTTTATAATTTTATGATATGAATTATGAAATTAATATTCGAAAAAAATATGAATAGCAACCTACAATGTTTTTGATGGATTTAGATTTATTAAGTCCTGCTTTATGGAAATCCAAAATCTCACACTTTTCTTCCAAGTAGTTTTCAAATTATGCTTAAAAAAGGTAAAATGATGATTTAAGGGGCCGTCTATGATTGCAGTGACTAGATATTTTGAAATTTCTTATGCTAGCCTGTCATCTAGTAGTCCTCAATGACTGCTTGATTAGGGCTTAAAAGCTTTGATCAAGAAGACGGATCTCTCGGTCAACAATCGAGTACCGAAATTCAATTTGGATACAGCCCCTAAAATACGCTCGTTTTAAAATAATTAATTTCTCGAAAACGAATTGCATCAAAATTTATTTTCAGGTTAATTGAATGGTACAGAATACATGTATGTCGTCAGAATTGTGTACTGCTATTGAAAAAAACAAAGTTATGGTTCGTTTTAATATGTAGATGGCCCCTTAAGCAAATTCTATATACATCATTTAAAAGTAGACTATTTCTAATCGTTTGGTACATGTAACTTTCTTTTACGATCATTTGTTGCAGAGTTAGCATGGGGTGTTTACTTTTTTTTCCCACGACCGTACATCGTGTCGCCTATGCAATAGGGTAAGGTGCCCTATTACCATCCACCAGTCACTTTTAGGCCCTTGGAAGTTGTAATTTTCAGCGAAAATCTACCAAATTTGGATTTTAGATAGACTAACTACCCACGTACATAGAAACATAGGCAAATATCGTATAAAAAAAATTTAACAATGCGAAAAATTATTTTTTCAAAAGTATCTAAAAAATGCATTAAAAAAAATGGTCCCAATTTCCTCCCCCCCCCCCCAAAAAAAAAAAAATCCAATACGCAGATGCTTAACTTATAACTAAATCAAAATTTATTTCTAAATGAGTAAGTAATTTAATTTACATTAAATTAAGGCACAAAGAAATGTACTAATTATATCAGTGGATGAATAACGTAACGAAACATTAGCCATCCAAACATGAAGGGAAAAAAAATGAAAAAAATATCTTGAAAAAGCATTCCTAATTTCGTCCTCGGGACGAAATAAGATGTGCAAGGGAGACGAAATTTGGCCCACGCTACTACGCAATATGACGGAGATTGAGTTCCCGCAAGATAAACTGAGCATCCTAAAACTCACTGTATGCTACTGTCAGCATCTTACCAACGTAAAATAAATGCAATGAATAAGAAATAAATACTTACAGTACAGTAAATAATGTTCTACAAACGACTTAATAAGAACTCAAGCCTTCTAAAAATAGGAAATTCACCGTCTTTAATTTATGTATGCGTCTGGGCGAACGAAACTTTCAATCCTGACCCCTTTTACCTTCCGCCCCCAGTGCCTTTTGTCATAAGTGGCGCCACTTTCGCAGAAGCAGAGAAGTTAAGGGGGGGGGGGGCTGAATTAGGAGAGGGGACGAAATATGGGCACTTTACCCTATTTGTAAAACTATAACTTCTTGGTGAAAAATCGCATCTGTACAACTTGTGGGACATTTTTTTCGCATCCCCTTTTCTTCATAGGCGTTTGGCTGGATTTTTGCTCTCTGCGAAGAAGAAATCACTCTTACTTTATAAAAACACCGAAAATCTTATTGAACTCAGTTTAACTCCATATTATCGCGTTATCTAAACTTTTTTATATAAAAAACTGTATTTTCGAATATGAAGCTCTTGATAGAAATTCGTTATATATTTCAAAATATAAAAGAATAGATATCAGTTATTTTTTTAGATACTGTTAAATATTCCTGAAGTTCTTATGGGAATAATGCGTTATAACTTCAAAGAAAATACACTTAAATCGAGAACACAACGAGTAATAAGCACAACAGAACATTTCACAGTAAAAGCATGGATACTTAGAAAACCTTTAAAATGCAATAGACCCGTTATCATGTGAATAAGGAAGGATAATTGTACTAACATGAAAATTGGGGATTTGAGGGAGTTCAGTGCACAGGGAGTTTTCGAATGTCTCCAAAATTAACTGATATATGTTAAAATATACATATTTTTTATTATAAATTACCATCGTTTTATATTCGAATACCTATAAAATAATTATATGTTTACATAGACTATAGTTTCTTGAATAGAACATAGTGAATAATATGGATTGCATTCTGACAAAATTTCACTGAAATTTATTTAAAACAATTTATGTAATTAAATTTATCGAACATGGAAATAACGGAAAAATTGATTTTCCAAAAATCGCATTTAAAATTTTTTTTTTATATCTTTCAGATGCATACAAAATTAATCTAGAAGTGCCAATTATGGTCTATTAGTATTTTTATGTAAAACACCTAAGAAAATGATGCACAGAAACATTGTTTATATTTCTCATGGCCTTTCTATGCACACTTTCGTGATTTGACTCCTTACTTCATGTTTATTAAATTGTCCATAACGCAACTTCTAATAATCATAGAAGTAAATTTAAAACTGACTTGGAATTGTAAAAGATTGTTCTTTGGAATAAAACATAAAAAAAATTGAAAATTTTAACGAAAGCTACCATTTTAATGTAAGCAAAATTAGGCACACTTAAGGTATACTCAGACTACACTATTTGTAATTACATTTGTATTGACATATGTAATTTTAATACTACAAACCATTTCCCACTAGTTCAAATCAGGCAATCATTAAAATATCTCATACATTTTCAACTGAAATCATAAAAACATGTGATATTAAAATTCTGATAAAGTTTACTTAAAAGATGCTAAAATATACATGAAAAGGTCTTTATAGCATAAAAATCCTCAACGATATTAAAAACCCCAAGCGCTTTAAACTGCATTACAACAGCTGTCATCAGGGAGGGGGGGGGGAAATCAGAGGAGTGAAAGTTCTTTGCTTAAGTAGCAGTAGACGAGTCTATTTCAAAGGAAAGGGGGGTGTGGAAATATAGGCAAAGAACTTTCACGAACTTTGACTCCTCTGATTCCCCCCTCCCCTGATGACGGTTGTTATAGTGCAGTTGAAAACGCTTGGGGTTTTTAACATCATTGACAGTTTTTATGCTATAAAGATCTTTTCGTGTATATTTTAGCACCTTTTAAGTAAATTTTATCAGAATTTTAATATATCATATTTTTATTTGTTAATCAAGGTGAACATGACGTTCAACTTTTATAGTTTGAACTATATTTTATAATTGAAATCATTTGCATGAAAAAATACCAATGAACAATACTTTAGTAAAATTTATGGTGTGTTGGTCATTAATTACTTCTTCTTTTTACATTGTCAAAGTTAAACGTGTTTAAGGTAAAAATGTTGAAACATTCATTTTTTAATTACAATATATTCAATATTATGTATCTCAGAATTATTTTGTTATTAGATTAAATTATTAGTATTTTAAGTAGTTCAAGAATAGGTGTTTTAAATTTTTAATTTAATTTACTACAACTCTTAATTAAGCATTTTGAAAATTGATAGCCATTAAATGAATATTTTGACATGAATTGATATACATCAAATGCATTGCCACATTTAGTTAATTTGGAGTCTCATTTAGGTTTCACCTACAGCAAATGTGATGAAAATGTGTTAAATGGGACATTCATATGTTCTTTGATAAGATTACAAATAATGACAGAAATTAGTTTAGGATTAAATGAAGAGAATTCAATATTTTTCTGCGTGATAAAATATGTTTTTATTAAAAACAAAATTCAAATGCACACTAAATATGATAAAACTATGGGAAATCGTGCCTAATTTTAGCAGAATAACCTTATATATATAATATATATAAAGTATTTTAAATATTTAATCCATCTTAAATTTATAATAAATTTTACCAATTTGACTTACCATATTTAGTCTTAAATACTGTCCCTATTTTGTTTCCTTTCATAAAATCTAATTCATTATACGCGTCTTTATTTTCATTTTGGCACGGCGCCAGTAATATTCCCCTTAGCATTCAAATGTTCTTATTCTCTCACTGGATAAAATATTTTTTTCAGTCAGTTCTCGAACTTTTACTCCCGCCAAAATCTTGCCGTTTCGTCCCATTTGAGCCTCAGCGGTACATTTTTGTATCCATACATCAGAGTTTTTAAATACAACTACACGAGCTCAGACCTTTTTTCGCTTTTGTTCCAGATTTATAATAATAATACGTAGGCATCAGTGAAGACGTGCGACCAGCAAATTGTTTCTAAAGTTTTTTCTTAATTTAATAGTATGATGTCCTGTATTATCAGATTAGAAAATTACCAAAGGGCATGGGAGTGAGTTTTAGTAATGGAAAGAACTGATAAATATAAATGATTTATGCTAAATGATCGATAATTATTTCTTTCTACGGGAAACACTAATAGATTAAGATCTCTACCTTTTGCTCACCTCGATGATTTCTAAACGTATTCTTGTTTGCTATCTCAATTATTTATATAAAATTTTATTGTTCATATCTTAGTTACAACTTTACAATCCCTATAGACAGCAATCTTTAGGAAATGCTAGCTTATTTTGTAAAGAAGCCTAGAAATATATATATATGGTAAGATAATTTTCAAGATGAAATGAAGTTTGAAGTAGTAAAAGTAGAGATCGCTGTATAAAACTCTATAATAAGGCTTTGAAATAAATCTTTCGTATCATTCCATATTCATGAAAGGTGAATAGAACCATTTGATCAAGTATTCAGTGGATACCTCTAAAATCTTTATATTAAATAGCATTCGTCATTCATCCCTTTTGGCCTTTGGTTGAAATAGACAATGGTAATTTTCCGAGATATAAAAAAGTAGCTCTTCATAAAGGAAGAACTTTATTTTGTTTGTTTTGTTAGTAGAATATGGTTGTAAAACATCCAACACAAATCTCAGTTTGTTGCGATATTCCACGACATCTAACTTAGTAGTTAATTCAGTTCAAACTGCATTTTAGGAAAATATGTTAAGAAATATTTTATTACTCCGATGACTCGCTTCCAGACAGCAGACGTAGTTTTAAGACAATTAATGACACGAAATATGCGCTCCTAAACTCATGTTTTGAAGCTTTTTACCGGCGCGGAAGGGTTTTCCCTGCAAAGCAGTTAAGGAGAAGAACCAATAACAATTCGAAGCTGAGTCGAACTATATTTTAAAGGCGAAAGAAAAATGGAATGGTGCGGTTTTTTCGTAAAAAGCACTTCAAACGATTTTTAGAATAAACTAAAAAAATGGTACTAAAAAGATAATTTTAATAGAATTCATATCGACAATTAAAATTGTGAAATTAAAGAGCTTGAAACAAATAATAACTACTGAAAATGTTTTTAGAAAAGATTTTTGAAAAGAAATAAAATATTAAAATGCGCATTTTAAATAGAAACGAATTTAAATAAACGGGATGACTGGAATATTATTTAAGATAGGAAATAATTTAATAAACTAGAATTGTAGAATCATTTTAGAAAGGAAATTTTTATTGAATAATTTTAATGAAGCACGGAAATTTAATTTTCATAATATATATATTATTTCCTGTTAAAATTAGGGCAAACTACTGAACAAAAATTTCAGTATTATGTGTTCAATTTACTCAACATATGTGACCTAAACGAAAATTTTGAATCATTTTAGAACTTTAAAATGTTACATAATAGAAAAATATAAAAGTGCTTTTCATATCATTTTGAAATAAACTAAGCTGTATTTTTTAAATCTTTAAGAAAATATATCTTTAAACGGAATATATTTAAAAAGCAATTAACTCTGAAACATTGCTCATTTACAATAAATTATTATTCATTCAGAATAAATGAGTTTCGAACAAATCATTTAATAAACATTTTCCCTTGAAAGATACTAAATGTAAGTTCGGAAAATTGACTGCCGATAACGAATCTGTTGCTTCTCTAGCGTTGTATTAGAATCAATGTGAATTTCGTTTTCTTGTAACATTCTCTTAATGCAGTGGAGTTTACGCCATGCTTCATTATTGATGTAAATAGCGTGTAAATCGACCAGATTCTCGATGGTAATTTTAAGGCATGCACTTAGTTTAAAAGACAAGATGATCAAAATTTTATTAACCTATTTCTTGAGCGTGCAAGGAACGAGAAAATTTCGACCCTATATATAAAGAAGGAGCGAATTCAAGAGATGGGTTTCTGATGAATAGAATTATAGAAGAGAATTCATTTATTTTGCCCACAGGCTATAGAAACGGCTCATTAGTTTTTCCTACAAGATTAAAATAAATTAATAATTAAATTTCTGACCCAATCTACCCCTCAAACGAGTCTTCCCAAATTGGGTTACTTAGTAATAAAGATCAAAAGTCCTATAACACAAAGATTGTTGGAACTTGATAAATTGCAATTAAAATTATACTTTGCACAGTAAAATATAAGCAGATAAAACAACGTTTTTTGTGCCAGATTTTTTTAAAACTAATTGTAGGCTAGTTTCTGTAATAATCATCATGAACACACCGTCATCAGTAAAAAATAGGATGAAATTTTACCCGTATATACGTGAAAGAGACAAGGATTCGAGGGATAGGTTTACTGACTAATAAATTTAGACAGTACACTCAAAGCTACCGAAACTAGTCTGCGAGTAATTTAAAATTCTGTTACTTAAAACGTTATTTCATCTGCCTATATAAAATTGCAGCAAGCGTTATATTAATTATCATTTATCAAGATCCGTCTGGCTTTGTGTTATATATGGTTTCAGCTCTTTATTCCTGAGCAACTAGATCTGCGAAGCCTTATCCAATGGAAAGATTGGGACAGCAGTTTATTTATTTATTTATTTTAATCATGGAGAAAAAAAAGTAAACGATCTCTATCATCTACGAATTTAAAATTATAATCCCTTCTAGAATTTTATTAGTCAATAAAATTATCCCCCGAATCCGCTTCTCCTATATATATATATGGACAAAATTCCACCATTCTTTGCATTTATGACGGTACCCTGAAGACTACCGAAACTAGCCTGCAATTAGTTAAAAAGCTCTGGAACATAAAACGCTGTTTTATCGGCTTATATGAAACTGCGGAAAATGCCATTTTAAATGTCATTTATCAAGCTCCAACTGACTTTGAGTTACATGATTTTTGCTCGTTAGTCTTGGGAAACTAAATCTACGAAGCCTCACCCGAGGAATCGATTGGGTTACTATTTTATTTATTATTTATCTTAAACATGGAAAAAAAGTTAATTCTACTAAATCCATGAATTTAAATTTAAATCCGTTTTAGAAAATCTATTAGACAATAATCCTATCCCCGGAATCTGCTTCTCCTATATATATATATATATATATGGTCAAAATTACATCATTCCATACACTGATGTCGGTTCGCTGAACGCTACTGAAAATAGTTTACAGTTAGTTATAAAGTTCTGGAGCTTAAAAGTTTTGTTTTATCCGTAAATGTTAAATTGCGTCAAGTGTCAAGTTAATTGTCAGATAGAGCATTTACTTTAGACTTATATACACTGCTGAAAAAATTAGGGTAGCAAGCAAAAAGTGAAGAGTATAGTGCCAGGCAGCCATGAATGGGCATAAAATTGAGAGTAACATGTGCATCAATGCGCAATACAGAAAAAAGACGCAAAAAAATTGCAAGAATGTTTTAATTCTTTGAAATAATGGGTAGAACGTAAAAAGATGGCTTAGGGCAACAATTTGATTATATGTAAATGACGAAAAAAAGTACTGTTTAGGAATGATTCACGGTATTTAATATGGCGCGTAGTCCCTTCGAATAGATAAAACTGTCGCATACCTGTTTTCCATGAATTGGATGACATTATCGATAAATTTTCGGGGAGCACTGTTCCACTCCTCTAGAATTGCAATCTCCAAGTCCCGGACAGTAAAAGGCGACCTCAGCCTCGCTGCAATGCGTCGTCCGATTGTTTTCCACTCATACTCGATCGGATTCAGGTCAGGAGAGCATGTTGGATATTCCATATGCTGTATTGTTTCCACTTTAAGCATGTTCTCCACAAGAAGAGCTGTATGTGATCTTGCATTATCATGTATGGAAAAAAAGAAATCACCAATTACTGCAACATAAAATACGACATGAGGTTTCAGTATCTCGTTTGTACAACTGCGGACCGTCAAAGTGCCATTCCGAAAGATACGCAGGCCCATATGTCCAACTATGCAGATTCCAGACCATAGATCAACCCATCTCGTCTGTAATGCGGTCTTTCATGAACGAATGTGGGATTATTTTGATTGGCTCTTTCTTTCCATCCCAAAACACATTAGGATGTCACATCCAAGCTGAATCGGGAATCGCCTGTGAACAGAATTTGATTCCAACAACGTTGCCTCCACACTTGATGTTCAATTGCCCACCTTCTTTGAGTCACACAGTTCCTTGAGGTCAACAGAATACAGACCATTGGCTTACGTGTAGAGACCACCCTGATGAAACCTATTTCAGACTGTTTGGCTAGACATCCTTCATCCTATGGCCAAGAACAACATTGTTTGCAGCTGAGTAGCATTACCTGTTCCGTCTCGACGAGCTGTTAACAGGATATATCGGTCAGAAGTTTCTGTGGTAGCACATGGCCGACCTTGACCTTGTCGGTGTCTACCATTCCATATGTCATGAAATCGATTCTAGAGCCTTGCATTGACACTTCTTGCTACCCCAACAGCATCCGCTACACTTCGTTATGTTTCCCCACATTCAACTGTCCCGATAACTCGATAAGCTACGTAGTTCGGTAAATCACATTGTTGAGATATTTTGAAGTCACATTTTTCTCAAAATGCAAGCTGAGCAATTGAATTTTACAACTGAGATAGCAAAACGGACGTTTTTGCAAAATCCCGATTTCTACACTTATCTCCTTTTTCTAGTTTTTGACGTCATAAACTTTATTTTGCATGTGAAGATTTCTTTATTTGTTTTCAATTATGCTTTAAACTATGGATGTATTATTTTACGTTAATTATCGGTGTAAATATTTGCGTAATTTTGTTAAAACTATGTGCTCCCCTAATTGTTTTGCGCAGTGTAGCTGAAAAATCTGCTTTGATCATGTTTAACACTAACTAAAAGTTTTTATTTATTATTTGTTCATCCATTTTTATTTTTGTTTAATATGTTACATATAATATATTCCAGGAGAGTCGCCGCATACGGGATAGATGCCGCATCCCTTATATTTCTTGTAATTATCGATAGATGGTCGTCAAACGCACAGCATAGATGCGCAATGAGATTATTTTAACCAGTGTATAGCGTTAGTCCCATTCCGATGTTTACTTGTAGAAGTACAATCCTTAATTTGACATGAGTGCATGATTTTACAGTCCAAACTTTTAAACACGTTATGTTTAAATACTTTCCATACACTAATTACTAAATGCATGCATGATTTCGAAGTCAAAACTAAGTGTAGCGTTTGTATAGAGTACTGTGTGTAAGGTTACGCGATTCCCCTTAGAGATGTCAGGTAACTGTGATGGCCGACGTCTGCATCATGCAAAATGGGATACATGCTGCACTGCTATTCCGATATACATGTCGCAGTTTCTTTTGTACGGGATGATTAAGTATTATTAACTTTTCCTTTTCTTTCTGCACAGACTAACCATGTTAAGCATGTTATCAAGTTTACTAAAACCATAGGAGAAAAGAGTAAAATAAAAAGTAAGAAGTGCAAGAAAGATGCAAGTCAAGATGATAATAATGAAAAATTGGATTACGCGTAACGCAGACGTTCTTTGCAAACAACTCCAAAAAAGAAGAAGTGTAATTGGCTTCGTTGCATCATGTGTTTAAATATAGTTACGTAAAGACTGTACTTTTTCGACACTTTTTCTGTAGATTGTAGTCGAAAAAGCAGGTCTCGTAACCCATTCGGGACCATCGGTGCATGTAAGCACATTCATAAAGAGCTTACAAAATTTGTTTTTGGCACCAGTAAAAAGGAAAAGTAATATTTCCTTTGTTTAATTAGAGCATTTTCATCATTATTTAAGTAAAGGTAATTTCTTTTTAAAAAGTGGTACACTGTTAAAAATTTCGCAGCATTCTGGCAGGTCATTCGACCGTTTTTCGAAAAAACGGTTTCATAACCATAATTTAACTCTATTCTGACCATAAAATGGCCAATAATATGGTCAGAATAGTGTTAAATTACGATTGTCTAACAGTTTTCGGAAAAAACGGTTAAATGACCTGCCAGAATGCTGCAAATTTTTAACAGTGTACCAACCGAATAAAATTTTAGTAAAAGCCACCGGTCCCGAAAGGGTTACCAAATAAATTATGTAAACACAATTTTACTTTTTTTCTTTTCCCTTTCTAATACATTGATGTTACGTTGTTGCTGAAATAACAATTAAAATTTAATGTAAAAGAAATAAGTCGATAATTTTAATAGTGAATGTAGGCAACAATTATTAATTTGAATATACTAATACGTTTCATTGTACTTATTTAGTTTCATTTTGTTATTACATCGTTAATTACAGTCCAGATATGAATATTTTTTTTTTTAAATATTTTTATTTATAATCTCATTCTGTTGTTATTGCAAGCGCGGCATAACTACCGCACCAGTGCGGCGTCTCACCCTGAGTGTACGGGTGACGCGCCTCAGTGTAATGTTTTGGAAAAAAAAATGCTAAAAAATATTAATAATTTATTTTGAATTTTTTGTCGCAGTACACGTGTTGTGTATTTAACATTAAATAGCACAGCATGATTTTTTAAATTTTATGTCCACTATGGGACTTTATACACAAATTCAAAAAAAAATGTGCGGCGTGAATCCCGGAGTTACTCTATTCTTAATATGTCATTCACGTACCTAAATATAATTCTTGCATAAGAGGTTAAAGTAATATTTGTAAGCTGTTTAATTCATAATTGCTAACAGGATATTTTAATGGCAAAATTCATTTTTATATAAATTCTCCCATATCATATTCGGAAATATTAAATTTAGTTTGGTATAATTTTTAGATAAGCATGCTGTAAAAAATATTTATATATATATATATATATATCTTGCTAAAATTAAGTGATAAAAGGTTTTTTTACTTAAACTTCGTTGTAATTTACTTTAAGTAGTTATTTTTTGTTATGTAAATTAATAAGATTATAATACTTAGACGAGATGCATAGCTCGTAATATATATATATATATATATATATATATATATATTTTTTTTTTTTTTTTTTTTTTTTTTTTTTTTTTAACAGAAAGCTAGTTTATGACATTTAAATAATTTACTTTAATTAAAACATGATTTATTCACAAAACGAAATTATCAATTTAATTATATTTTATAGTATAAAATATAAGTTATGCGTTCATTAGTGTAAACCTGTAAAGGAATATTTTAATTTTTGGCACGTAGACTGAAATCAGGACTTTAAACCTAACTCACGACGCCTAAATATCATAATTTTAAATTTGATTTTTTGCATTTTGTGAGTTTTGGTCTAAAAAAATTACAGGCTATTTAAAACAGAATTTGGACGGTTTAAGAAAACTAATGAGAACTATTTCATCATATTTAAGGACTTTACGTTGTAATGTCTAATACTAAACAAAATAGATATTGCTATCCAATGTACACTTTATTCATAAATTAAAAGATGATATAAAATAAACACATAAATAAAATAAATCTCAATGTTTCGGTTTACTCTTTAAAACCATCATCAGGAGTAAAATTTTCTAAAATATTAATCAGCAGTAAACAATCAATGTGCTACATCTTAAAAATTAAATTAAAACTGGGAAAAGTTTAACGGAAACATCCAAAATCCTTAAAATCAACTCACTGGCGCCATCTGTTATTCAAAGTAAAAAAAAAAGAATGAAGGGCTGGAAAAACATGAAAATTTCATAATTCATTCAAATTACAAAGACAGATTTCAGGAATGAGGAAGGAAACATTATCGCTACAAATTTCTTGGTTCCTTAAACGAATTTCTAAAGATTCACGAATAACAGCTTTAAACGGAACAACTTGTCTCGAAATAATCCTAGCTTAGCGGAAGTCAATAAATAAAATAAGTCATTTAAGGAAATTTCTTGAGAGTGCTGTGGGAAATGTATTAAACTTCAAACCAATTTTGTGTTCTTTTACCGTTTCAAAAAATCGACGTCTAGTCATACCAATATATGAGGACATTGTCCCATCTGTAAACATGATGAGTTTTGAGTCTTTATCCAAGCATATTTAAAATTAATCGTTTACCAGAGTCTGAGTATCTGGACAATTTTTTGGATAAGTATGGTGCAACGAATGCTTCTTCGGGCTTGTTTTATAACGTACGAAAAAGAACAAGGTTGGGGGCCGCTTCACTGAAACTATCTGATCGTTAAGTCTTGTGTTAACAAATGGGACAAATCGGAAATTGTACGCCAAACGTACCAAATCAGGTGCGTTCGTACTATAAACAGTTTTATAAATATTCAGATCTTGGTACAATAGCTTTTGCACTCTTATGAAAAAATGCATTAATACAATGTTTATTACGATTATATACATTAAATACGCAAATAATATGGCTCCGTTTTAAATAGGACGACATGACCATGGCAACATAGAATCATTACTTATCATGGAATATCATTGAATTGATTGCGTAAGATAGGATTTAATAGAATGAAGAAAACTTGTATTAATATCTTTTAAGTTTTGATTCGATTTTCATAAAATTTGAAATGGCTCTAGAAAATTCTGCAACGATTATATATACTAAATTCCAAACCATTCGGTTGGATGGTTTTTGCGCTGTTATATGCGGGGAGACAGACAGACCAGACGACGACTATGGGTGCTATGCATTTATATAATTACGAACGCACCTACAAAAGAAAACGCAAGATTACTCATTGTGTGGGCAGTTTTTAAAGCATAATTCAAAAGCATACTTGATGAAAAGAGTTCTAATTTTCGATTTCCATATTTGAATATTTTATCTTGATATCTTTTAAAAATATTTATAGGTTACAGATCATAATTTTTCGTAAATTAATTAAATATATATTTATATATATACAATTAGAACTAATTTTCTAGAAAAATATTAATCATAACCTGTAATGTTTTACAACAGTTCTCCATTACTAGAAGCGTCAAATATGAGGATTCATAATTACAGCTTTAGCATGTTGCGTCGTAAATAGTGTTTCATTCAGTTTAAAAACTGTAGTATCGTGGTAAAACGTTTCAAATACGAACTACCTACAGATCTTGATAAATGTAACGAATTTCGAACAACCCTGTCTACGAACTACTATACATTTTAAAATGTAGTTCATATAGATTTTTTTCCTCAAGAAATAATCACACAGAGACAAAATATAATTGAAACATTTCACATTCTAAACTAGTCGTTGGGGGCCACAGTAATACTTACACATCATGGATATACATAATATATAATATGAAAATAAAACATGTGGTATATGCTAAGCATTGTATCATATTACTTTTATTCATAATTTAATTTACTTGGACTACCTTACATATAATTAATATAATCCCTTAAGCTAATATTACTTTTTGTTGCATTAAAATGGCTCAATTTGTTGATTTTCTGTAAGCAAATAAACACTATTCGTTTACAATGGAAGTCTATGGGAATTTGGCGAAATATTAGAGATGCCGCCAATTTGGCTTGACTTTTGGCAATATATCGCCAAGTTGGAGACATACTTGGCGGCATTTGGCGACAGAACAGGGTCCCCCCTATGGTAACCCCCTTATACGTATTGAGATGCATTAAATGCTTGACATTTACGATAAGCCATAATGGGCATTTAATCTTACATCTTGGCGATAGATTTTGGTCGGCGGGATAATTTGGTCGGCGAGTAGTACCGAAATGCGTAAAAGAAACATCCTTATAACTCGAAAAATTATAATCGTATTAACTAACAGTTTATTGCGTCGGATTAAGCGTCTCATTTCCAATTAAAATATATCTTTGAATTGAAATTTGAATGAAATACAGGGTCATGAAAAATCGAAGAGTGTAAAAAATAGGATTACAAATATCTCGGCAACTAATTATCCGATCGACTTCTTTCATGATGCAAAATTTATGTTTTTTATTGTCTACACCTTCAAATAAACAATTTCGAAAACTTTTGTATACCTTTTATCAGAACGAATATTTCAAGAGTCCAAAAAATATAGTTCCAGATAATCCAGGTTACTGATATTCAATAGGGTTTTTTCCATTATTACTCCCTAAGTACACACTGAATTTCAAGTCTCTATCTCAATTTGTTCGGGAGATAGAGTGTTTAGAGACACACACACAGACGGACGGCAAAATTTTTTTCTAAAAATATGATTTTCGGAATCTCCAGTGTCTGAAACATGTAAATTCGTCAAAAAAAATTTAGATTTTCAAAAGGATTACAAGACTTACCCTATACTACGTATGATGGGTAAGTAAAAAATAGTGTAAGATATGTCTTGTAATCATGTTTGTGTTTGAATCTGAGGAAGCTAAATAACTCGCAAACTAATATAGAACACTTTTGCAAGAACTGTATAATTTTTTGCAAACATCGCCAATGTGTAAGGTATATAATCCGTTTTTTAAACATTTTAAAACGTTTTTGCGACCGATTCTCGGAAAAATCGTCAAGGAAATGTGACAGAATATATGTGATAAATACAGAGTGCTTTAAACAAGCATTAGTAGCACAGAGGCAACGTGTACAGTTTCAAAACAGTGAGTCTGGTGTTCGCATTAAACCGATTAAATTGTGTAAGAAATTTATTTATTTATTTTAACCCTTTATGTACTGAATTATGAATTCATGAAACTGTTATCTTCTAAAGCATTTTTCTTAAATTGTTTAAACTACATTAGAAGATTTACATAATCATTTAATAAATTTTAGAAAGTTTTAGAAGGATTGGGGGATTTAGAAGGATTAATTAAATTTGAATTTATAGGGATTTTGTGCTCAAATCTTTTATTTTAAATCTTTTTCTTAGTATTTTGTAGAATTAGGAAATGTACAAATATAATGATATTACAATAGAAATATAGAAATACTTCCGAACTGAAACCCCCCTCCTCTCCCAACCTCTAGAAAGCTGAAAAGATGCAAAGGCAAAAGAAATCATCCTTTTAAAAACATTTTTGCTTTCTATAACCAATAATGCTTTTGGAACAAGATAAAGTAATGTATTTTTAACTCATTCTAAACTATATTAAAACTAATTGATGTATTAAATTAATTAATGTTTATAACAAGTTATTTTAATTGAACTTATAAGTACCATCAGTAGATAAAGAGTTAAACTTTCTGGATACCAGTGTTTGGAGGGCCGAAAGGAATCATTCTCCATATTTGTTTTTATAGATACTTCTATAGAAAATGGATTTCCTGCACCACACAATGTATTAAAATTCAGTTTGGCTGAAAAATATATAACAAAGTTTAAAACCACTTTTTTAGCAATTATCGCTCGTAGACGGATATGCATGAAAATTTCTTTATGTTGATCTGTAAATCACTATAAATGTACGAAATATTTTGCATAGTATATCTATATATATATATATAATACTGGCAAACCCCGCAGCTTTGCTCGCGTAATAGTTGAAATATGCTAAGTGATATATATATGTCTATTTTTTTTAAGAAATTATATTTTTAGGAATAAATCAAAAATTATATTTAAAACAGAGTTTGGCTGAACTTCATTATTACACTGCATTAGGCATAAATGAGACTTAAATTAATAAAAAGAAATACAGATAAATAAAAGATAATTTAGAAAATATTTTGAAACTTTTATGCTCAATTAATACGCTCATTTAGGTATTCATTTTAAGTTTTGAATTTTTTAGAAACCACCTTCTTATATCTTAAAATTAACCATCATGTCAAATTCCAAGTTCTACCACCTCTCTCAACATAAAGGGCTATATTGAAATAGGAATTGTCACCATTAATTTGCCAACATTAATTTTGAAATCGGTTTGTTATTTCCTAATATTCCACAGAAACACAATTTAGAAAGTTTTAAGGCTTTTAAAGGCCTTTTTTAGAACGTTTGTTCTTCCTGTAAACCCAAGGTGGTAGAATCATCGACATAAAATATAGCCTGTGTAGGATCAGAGACTGTTACCATTGATTCGCCACTATTACGTTTATATTCCCTGAAATTGCTTAGAAATCGTAATTTAAGACTTTTTTAGAACGCTTTTCGCACCTCGACTTCGCTTCACCCCTTTATAATTCGAATTTTGTTTCGACAGTCTTTCGAAGGCATTTATATTTTATAAGTATCTACGATGCCACATTTTAAGAATCTAGCCTCTTCAGTACCACAGAAATCGCAATTTAGAAAGTTTTTTGCTCCTGCAACCCTCTGGTGGTAGTGGCACAGACATAAAATATAGCTTATGTTTGAGGCAGGCTCTATCACCAAAAATTTGTCACCATTATTTTTTAAATCGGTTTGGTATTTGATAAGATTGTATAAAAATAATAATTTAGAACGTTTTTAGAACGCTTTTCGCTCACTTCATGTTTTTAAATTTGGAATTTTCTTTCGACTGTTCTTAGAAAGCAGTTGCATCTGGTAAGTAAATACCGTGCCATATTTCAAAATGTTAGACCCCTCAGTTGTGCAAAAAACGCAAATTAGAACATGTTTGCTCTTGCAATCCCCAGATGTTAGTGACAGCAACATAACATATAGCCTATGTTGGAGCAGAGACTGTCCCCATCAATTTGCAACAATTACTTTTGAAATAGCTTTGGTATTTCCTGATATTGAGTAGAAATCGCAATTTAGAACGTTTTATAAACGCTTTTCGCGCATTTTCACCACTTTTAAATTTCTAGTTTTTTTGAAAACTGTTCTTAAAGATCATTTATATTTAATAAATACGCACCTTGCCTGATTTCAAGTTGCTAGCCCCTACCGATCCCAAAAATAGAAATTTAGAACGTTTTTCGCTCCTGCAACCTCTAGGTGATAGTGACACCGACATGAAATAATGTCTCAGTTAGAGCAGAGGCTGTCAGCATCAATTTCCTACCATTACTGTTGAAATCAGTTTGATTCTTCCTAAGATTACTCACAAATCGAAATTTAGAACGTTTTTAGAACGCTTTTCGCGCATTTTCACCCCTTTCACATTTCAAATTTTTAAAGAAATGCTCTTAGTGAACATTTATATCTAATAAATATGTACCATACAAAATTTCATGAGTCTAGGTCCTTCCATAATTAAAAAATCGCAATTTGAGAAAGTTTTTTGCACCTGCATCTCCTCTGGGATAGTGGAAACAGACATAAAATATAGCCTATCTTGGAGCAATAGCTGTCCCCATCATTTTTACACCATTATATTTGAAATCGGTTCAGTACTTCCTGAGATTGCATAGAAAGCGCATTTTAGAGCGTTTTTTACAACGCTTTTTGCGCATTTTCACCCCTTTTAAATTTCGATTTTTTTTAGGAAATGTCCTTAGATATCATTAATATCTTATAAGTAACTACCATTCCAAATTTAATTACTCTAGGCCCTTCCATAACACAAAAACCGCAATTTAGAACGTTTTTTTGCTCCTGCAACCCCCAAGTTGTAGTGATACAAACATAAAAAACAGCCTATGTTAGAGCAAGGTCTGTCACCTTCAATTTACAACAATTACTTTTGAAATCGATTTGACACTTCCCAAAATTGAGTAAAATCGCTATTTAGAATGTTTTATAGAAACCTCTTCGCGCATTATCAGCCCTTTTAAATTTCAATTTTTTTAAGAACTGTTCTTAGAAATCCTTTATATCTAATAAGTGGCTGATATTTCTAGGCCCTTCAGTAACGCAAAAATTGTATTTTGAGACCGTTTTTTGCTCCTACACCCCCTTTGAGTTAGTGGCACCGACATAAAATATAACCTATCTTGGAGCAAGCGTTGTCACCATCATTTTGATACCATTATATTTATCGGTTTGGTATTTCATGAGATTGTGTAGAAACCACCATTTATAAAGTTTTTTAGAACGCTTTTTGTGCATTTTCAACCTTTTTAAATTTCGAATTGTTTAGAAAATGTCCTTAGACTTCATTTATATCTTATAAGTAACTAATATTCCAAATTTCCTATTTCTAGGCCCTCCAGTAACACAAAAACCGCATTTTTAGAACGTTTTTTGCTCCTGCACCCCCTTTGGGGTAGTGGCACCGACATAAAATATAGCCCATGTTCTAAGTTGGACTAACGCCATCATTTTGATACCATTACTTTTGAAATCGGTTCGGTAGCTCCAGTGGTTACCTCTAACAAACACAGAATTTTTACTTCTTTATAATATTAGTATAGATAACATAATATAAAATCTTCAAAGATAGAACCAGACAGATGAAACAAATCAGATGTTTGATGTTTTCATTAAATTATTTTTAGGGAGAAATTTCATTCCACATAACCGATGTTGCGCAGCATGCGGGCTACTGATGTTGAAAGAATTCAAGAAAGAATATTTTGATGTTTTGTTTGGAATTGTCTGCATTTCAAATTTTCGTAATTTTTAGAGCGGAAACTTTCAAAAAAGATGAATGGAAGTCAGAATCGATATTGAAAGTATTATTGGATTTATATGAGATTTAAATGTTATGCTGGATTTCATTATCTATCTAGAATAACACGCTTTGATGATTTCACAATTAAATTGTAAACTACAAACAAATAACAAGTGGGTTAATGTTACCGAAGATCACAAAAATGGTTGGTTGGATGGTTGTGTTTATGACGGCCAATTATCAACACGAGGGATATAGGCCCTAAGGGGGGGAAGTGCCCTTCGTGGGGGTCTTTCTAAGGGAACCTAACCCGTATTTACGCTTGGGAATCCAAGGTTTCGAAGAAAACCACGAAAACTCCGAAACGATTAGGCCGACGGGCGCGATTGGGTTCGAACCCAGCACCTCCCGTCTACCAGCTTCAAGAGCAGAACCTCTCGGCCACTGGTGGGGCCACAAAAATGGTTCCGTTTGATATTTCTTTCAATACAGTTTATACTTTAATTAATAAACCCAAATCATTAATTTAAAATTATTAAATCCTTAACCCTTATGAATAAGAAGATGGACATCAGCACCATTAAATTTAATAATAAAATGATTACAAGAAGAATCTTTCTTTTTTTTAAATTAAATTAAAGCATTCAAGAAGTTCTTTTCAGACGATTGTAACAGCATATGTTTGTATTTCTGAAAAGAATATTTAATTTTAGATATTAAAAAAAAGAAACCTTTAAAATGGCCATAAAATATGAAAGTTCTTTTAATTAAATCCGTCGGACAATGAAATGTAATCCGAGGGGGGAAAACCTAGAATTTCAACTTCCATCGTCGAGAATAGAACCCCGGACCTTTGGATTAAAATGCAAATGTGCTACCACTGTGATGCCATTAGTCGTGATTTAGTGATAAAATCTTTATTGAATACGCTATCTTAAATTAATTGCCACTTTCTCAAATCATTTGAAAACAGATATAATTTCTTCTCTTCTTTTATTGGAAGATTTATTTACAGTTATATATTACGGGGCATTCCACGTCAAATCAGGCAGTAAAATATCAATATGTAACCCACCATCACAGATTTTAATGAAACTGCGTGTGTTTGTTCTTACTATTAAGATATGATCACCAGTAATTTTTTTTGCTCCTTGGTGAAATAGTTTCTGAGAAAAAAATTGTCAAAATTTTGAAAAACTGCCGTCAGTTGGCATTCTTGATAGCTCGGTTTTCAAATGTAGCATGTCATATATATAATCATATTTCAATATCTACTCTACAAATCATCTTCAAATAATTTATGCACAATATTTAGTGTACGCAGCTTATGAAAAAATATATATTGTTACGCTTATAACATTTTAAGTGTGTCTAAAAAAATATTTAAACTTTGAAGTCGTGAATTTTTTATGAAAAATAATGCATTAACAAAAAAAGCATTATCAACAAAAGGCGGTATTTTTATTAAATTTATTTTTTATGGGAGATATACTTAAAGGTGTCCTTTACCTGATTCTGAAATAAAAATTGTGGGATTTTGGGTGTTTTTGGTAGTATTTCCTATTTAAAAATATTTTGAGGTGCATTTCATATCAAATCAAGCAGAGTCATTCCATGTCAGTTCCCCTAAGCCATTTAATCACTGTCACAAATTTCAATGAAATTGGGTTTGTTTATAGCTTATTTTAAGACGTAATCACCTTTAATTTTCTTGATCCTAAGTAAAATATTTTTTAAGATAAAAAATATCAAAATTTTGAAAAATTGTTTTAAATTTTTTTAATGACAGTTCGATATTCAAAGACTACATAAAAAAAAAAGTCATTTCAATATAAAATCACTAAATAGGTTTCAAATAATGTATATGTGACAAATAATGCAGGCTGATTATTATTTCTTGTTTTTTATCATGTTTAAACACTAAGAGTGTCTTTTATCTTATGAATTTTTAAAATCAAGAATTTTGTCAAAAATAATGTGTTAATCAAAAATTTATTATTAACCGAAGGCAGGGTGTTATTGCTTTTTTTTTTAATTGTACGTAAAAATATCTTTTAAATGGTTATAAATAAAAATAGTGAACATATGAGAAAAAATTATCAAAATTTTGGAAAAATGCACGAGTTGCCATTAATGATTGTTCAATTTTCAAAGGCCTCATTTTATATATAAAATCATATTTCAATAACTAATAAAGAAATCTTCTTCGAATAATTTAAGCAAGGTAAATAAAGTATGTAAATTATGAAAAAAATATTGCTGTAATGTTAAAAAATATTTAAATGTGTCTAAAAAATTGTATAATCTTTGAAATCAAAAATATTTTACAAAAAATAATGAAATTATTAAAAAATCTTTATCAATCAGAGGCGGAGTTTCTATGACTATTTTTTTAATTTTAAATTGTACATAATACTACATTATAACTGGATCTGAAATAAAAATAGTGGGATTTGGGTTGGTTTTAGTAGTATTTAAATCATATTTAAAATTATCAATATTTTCAAATGTAAAACCTATCCAATGTATCATCCCTGGAAATATTTTTATTTATACATTTATTTTATTTTTCAAATTATCTTTTATGTTCGTTTCTTAAGGAAAAAAATAAACAATATTGTTTTTTAGTAAAACTTCTAGGGCGAAGAGCAATTATCCCTTTCCAAAAAAGAGAAAAATCACTAGCTCCTCACCGCCCAATAGAAATTTTCAAAATGACAGTCCTAATCTTTAAACTCATATTTGGCTGTTAATATTGAAAATTTAGCATTGAGCTGCTAATATTGAAAAAAAAAAACAAATTTCACTCTGTTGAAGAAAATTTTGACGTATTGTGCTTTAAATATATGCAAAAAATGCATAATCCATTATATTTATATCTTTCAAATAACTATATCTAAAAAAAATATTTAAAACTTAATGAGTTGCACTTTTGTAACTTTATTCAGTTTCTAATGATATGTACCGTAATTTCGGGTGTATAGCCCGCAGATCAAACAATTCAGTCTGGACCCAGAAATTTTATTCAGTATTTGAAGACCAATATTTACTGTGATCTAAAAAGTTACATTTTATTTTTAAAAATTTCTGGCTCGAAACACGATATTATGATCCGCGGGCTATACACCGGAAATTACGGTAATTTGATTTATTTCATCACAATATTGCTGAAAGATGGATTTTCAACATATATATGTGTGTATATATATTCCTGTTCTCAAACAAATTATTTAAAAATTATTCATTTATGTTTAATAAAGCATATATATATTGTTTATACACTTACAGAAAATATATATAGCAAATTTTATGATATTATGTCAATAATGTCTAAAAGTAAAGAACTTATCTAATAGTATGTAACGAAAAATTTAACATCTGGTGTAATGACAACAAAATTTTATAATTGTTTTACTTAATTTGAATGAATGAAAAAAGCTTACATGTTTATATTTTATTGAAGTACAGGTGAAAATGTCACAAAGACATACCTCAACAACCACTGAGTATGTCACATTCACACTACAGATGATTTTTTTTCTTTTGATCTTTCGGGTTTGATTTCAGATGGTAATGAATTAATTAGTTTTGTTAGAAGTGTCATTGCAGTCAGCATATTAGGCTCACTATTTTTTTTATATAATTTGTTTTGATTGACTCGATGAACAACAATATTTAAAGGGACCATTTCATGACTTTTCAATTAAAAGCTGATTTATAAATTCATCATGTTGTTTAGTTATTATTATCGTCTTAAGATAATAAGTTGATATTAAAATTTTTAAATGCAGTTTATTTATTATTTGAACAGTTGAAAGTATTTTTCAATAAGAGTGCGGGCTGTTGATTTTAAGTCGGCTGTTGAGCAATGTAGTGTTGGTAAAGGAACTGGTACTATTTAATTTAATTTTTATTGCCGTAAATAATATTTGTTATTTTATTATTGTATGTATTATATTTAAGCAAGAGTAGAAATACACGATATCGTAGTCATTTTAGTACATCTTAGCATGAAAAGCTTCAATATTTATCATTAAACATTCACATTTTATGAAAATTTTGTTAAAATTGCTCATATTTTCACTATTTTTATTTTATAACTATTGAAAAAATATTTTTACGTACAATTAAAAAAAGTAATAACAGCCTGCCTTCGGTTAATAATAAATTTTTGATTAACACATTATTTTTCACAAAATTCTTGATTTTAAGAATTCACAAGATTAAACACACTCTTAGCATTTAAACATGACAAACAACAATAAATAATAATCTGCCTACATTATTTGTCACATATACATTATTTGAAACTCATTTAGTGATTTTATATTTAAATGACTTTTTTTTTATGTAGTCTTTGAATATAGATCTGCCATTAAAAACATTTTTAAAAAAATTTCAAAATTTAGATATTTTTTTTATCTTAAAAAATATTTTACTTGTAATCACCTTTAATTTCCTTGATCCTGTCTTAAAATGAGCTATAAACATACCCAGTTTCATTGAAATTTGTGACAATGAATTAAATATCTTAGGCGAACTGACATGGAATGACTCTGCTTGATTTGATTTGAAATACGCCTCAAAATATTTTAAAATATGAAATACTACTAAAAACACCCAAAATCCCACTACTTTTATTTCAGAATCAGGTAAAGGACACCTTTAAGTATATCCCCCACAAAAAATAAATTTAATAAAAATACCGCCTTTTGTTAATAATGCTATTTTAGGTAATGCATTATTTTTCATAAAAAAATCACGACTTCAAAGATTAAACATTTTTTTAGACACACTTAAAATGTTATATAAGCGTAACAGTATTTATTTTCATAAAATACGTACCCTATATATTATGCATAAATTATTTGAAGATGATTTGTGGAATAGATATTGAAATATAATCATATTTATGTCATGCTACATTTGAAAATCGAGCAGTCAAGAATGCCAACTGATGGCAGTTTTCAAAATTTTGACAATTTTTTTCTCAGAAACTATTTGACCAAGGAGTAAAAAAAAATACTGGGAATCATATCTTAATAAAAGGAACAAACACACGCAGTTTCATCAAAATCTGTTGACCCTTACATTATTTACAATAAAATTTGAAACATGTTTTTACGACCATTTCTATCAACACACCTAAACATACATTGAGACCAGGTGGAGAAAAACCTCTCGTAAAACAACAGGGTCATAGCCATCCATTTATTGCTCAATTGGTGTTAAAACATAATTCTCTACACACTTCTTACCTATACTCATAAGAGTACATAATGATAAATCAACATAAACATATTCTCATAATAAAAATGACTTTAAATCATAACTCAAATCTCATAAAATATAAATTTTTAATTCTGCAGGTATTGAACAATACTGTGGACTTATTCATTACATTTTCAACAGTATAATTGTTTAAATACAAAATATTAAAACTGTGATCAATATAAATAAAAAATATGACGCTTTTATAACATGTTACTACATGAACATATATGACCAGAATTTTTATATGAATAAGATTAACTAACTATATATATAGTATAAACACATTAAATGCCTTTATTAACACAATAACTCTTTCAACTTGAAATAAAGTAAAATTATTCTTCAAAAGATGACACACTTTCACGTTTAATTGGACTTCTTAGATTGAAAATAAATGTTTTAATTCTTGCCACTGCTCTTATTGCCTTCAAGAAAAAAACTAGAACGCTCAACCTCTATAAATGGTTTCTTGTGTTCTGATGAACGATGGTTTTGGAAAATTAATTTTCGTTTAGCATTTAGTTGTTTCATATCTTTTATCTACTCATTTGCCTTTCTTCGTCAGCGCTTTTCAATCTTTAGTTAACCATGGAGACCCTGAGCCCCACAGATAATCACTCTCAAGGTCGAGAAGTGAGAGTCCTCTTGTAAGTTTATCAGCAAGATTGGAACTACCAGGACAATATCCCCAGTTCATCGGAATTGTTAAAATTTGGATTTCCGATACTCTGTTGATTACAAATGGCTTACAAGTGCTATATGAAATCTTAATCTAGTATAGTACGATGTTTGAGTAAGTCCAATAATGTATCTTGCTATCACTTATATAGAAAACGGACGCTACCCGCTTACGAAGTGTCGCTCCAATCATAGCACCCATCAGTTCCAAACGAGGTAAAATTAACCTTTTTATTTGAGCTAATCTCTCTATTTGATGGAACAAAACTGGTCTTTATGCTGTTATTGTTGTTATATCTAAAATAAATAACACTTTCATTAGGCTTAATTACGTGAGTCACTGAAACAGTGAACTTCTACATTGTCATAGTTTTCCATGTCCTAAAAATGCTATATCGGAATTTTTATCTTATTAAGCACTGTAAAAAAAATTCGCAACGTTCCTGGGAAAAAATGGGCAGCTGAGTTGCCCATTATTTCCAAGAAACATTTCTTGAAAATGACTGGAACTTTACTGTATATCTTAAAAACTTTCTACAGAAATGCCAGTAAGTTTCCTGCGAAATACCAGGAATATTTCTGTTGACAGCAAAACATTACTGACATTTCACAGCATGCGGGATCCGCAGACGATTTTTACATTTCCAGATGACAATTTTCGCTTTATTATCATTATTTGTTAGAATGAAAAAATATTTTGAAATTGACATCAAAATTATTATTTATAATTTACACGAAAAAATAAATTTTCAGTTAAAATTCAATAAAGTAAATATATATATATGATATATTGTTTCTGAACTTTGCTTAAAATATAAAAATATATAAATGTAAATCATTATTAGAAAAAAAATCTAGACATAAAACATTTTGGATTTTGGTTAGTAATTATGTTAGTTTACAAGTTAGATAAAATACATATAAATTTTCATGAAAAAAAAAACCTAAACGTAATTGTATATTTTTTCCGAAAAAAAAAAAAAAAATCAAATTTGCAGCAATTCAAAGTGTCAAATATATATCAAATTTAAATCAAATTGTAATAAAGTGTTAAAATATAAAATTAATTAAAAAAGAAAGAAAAAGTCCAGAGGTAGCATCGAACTCGGGCCGTACGGGTAGCGTGCGAGCTTTCTGCGTCCACACCACGAAAGACACGTTGAGAGTTGCAAACTAATGGGTATTTGAAACGTATGCTAAACCTCGGCATCTAATTTCTGAAAATCTAAGTCCCATTTGAAGAAATCCTTTCACAAGAATTATTAGAGATAAGAACTCTAAAACATACTTTAAATTAATCAAAATCGGTGAGAATCATGTTTGATGGTCCCCTGGTTAATGGAGATCCAAATAATAGGTGTATTTTTTTTTTTACACGGTCTGCTCCTTAAACATTCCACAGACAAGTACGAGATATAATCTCTTAGCGATGTCACGGAGGTATTGTATTTTCATCTGAATTGACAATAGAGACGTAAAGGATTATGTCGTGTATTGATTTATTTGCATTCCATATTGATTTTTTTACATTCATTTAAGGAATTCTTTTTCGACACTCGCGCGCGAGCAACGGATTATAGCAAAAAAATAATAAATGGCATCCGCAGCGTTTTGCTGTTTCCAACTTTTGGTTCAGGAACGTTTCAGATAAGAAAACCAGAATTTCACAGGAAAGAGCTAAATTATTCTGAAAACCTGAGAAAAGGCGAAACGTTCCTGGATTTTACATGGAACGTTACCATTTTTTTTTTACAGTGAGATATGGAAGTTCTGTTCACCACTTATCCCATTTTTTTCTCTAAATGTTCCGGTAATTTTTGGTCCCAATTGACGCCGTGTTCCCATGATGAATGAAAAATCATTTTAATTAAAATTGTGAATGGAGGTAAAAACCCAGTGGAATAAAAAAAAAAATTCCGTTGCTTGAATTACAATTCTTTTTTACTTTTCCTGATAATAATGAATACATTTTAAAAACTCTGATTATCTAATCTGAAAATGTCCTCTTCCGTGTCCCATATTAATCCTAGATTTTAAATTTTCCTTTAAAATGCAAGTATCACCGAATTACGTAAGTAATGCGTTCCGTAAATATTGCGTAAGTCGAATTTACGTAAGTTGAATTTGTAAATTCCTTAGGTAAAATTTCGTCAGAAACTGCAATATTTATTATATATGCATAATATATTCATTACTTACACAGCATTATTTTATAAATAAAGTAGCATGCAGCAGTATTTACTTGGATATAAACTATAAAAGTATGAAAAAATATAAAAACAAATTGAAAGAACACTTTTCAAATAAAAAGTATCTTGTGGAATGTGGGATTTATAAATTTAACATTCAAGAATTAATTTATATCAATTTTGAATCTACATAAAACGAGCAGCTCTGAAGCTGGAAGAAAAAAAACACTCGTTCATCTTCACCGAAACTTTCAAATTAGGTTGCATTATGGTTTGAATTCAACTAACAAAATTGTAACGGTTAAACAGAGTTTTTTTTGGCTCATTTTAATCAGATTTGTGTTTGTTTTCTTAAAGATTTGATTGTATATCCCAATAAAAATATAACTATATCTAATATATAAAACTATATTATTGTTGTGGTTTTTATCTGAATATTTTATTTATAAGACAATTATCAAAAGTATGCAAATGCGTATCAAACGCGCTAGTATGTTCATAAATGTAATTTTCGAAATTTCTTATGTAAGTGAGAATTTACATAAGTCGAGGGATGCCTGTAGTAGAATTACTTTTCCACTTTCGTAAGGACATATTTGTTTGTTGAAAAGCGTCTAACGATTGCTTTGAAAATTATAAAGCTTCATTAACAGTCTCTACTCCTAATAGTAAATGATTTACGTACATTGAAGAGTTAATTTTGGAGCAAGTTTTCGGGTACAAAGTTATATACTTTTTCATCATGTCATGTTTAATTACAGCTCATAACAGGAATGAACTCGAAGTTACGCCAAATAATACAACGCACATTTTCATAATTATAAAATTCATTGGAAATTTTTATGCTGAGGGAGTTCCTCGAGCGACAAGTATCGTGCCATATCGCTAACAGCTTCAGCAAGGCTTATCTGAAAAAAAAATGCCTTATCAATGTCTGTCACTACAGCAATTTTATTGTTTCGAAATTGTAAAATTAAATCAAATAAATCATAGTTCAAATTTTGATCTGGAAAGAGTGCAACATTTAGGGAAAGTTCAGAAGGAGCATGAGATGATGCATCAAAAACGAGGTGCAGTTTGGTTGTTTGTTTGTCCTTTCGAATCACAGAGTGGTGGGGTAAGTAGTATGCCAAATTACCATTGGTTGACTTTATTTTCTGGTGGCAACATTTTTATTATTCTCATAGGCTTACATTCATAAATTATATCTTTATATTCTTTAATTAATATTGAATTATTTACAAATCTTTTAATTTAACTTTCAAATATTTTCTGTCAACATCATAATTATTAGGAAGATCAAGATTATCATACCTCATAGGTAATTTAACATCATATCAGTTGTTCTTAAATTTAACGGAATTATCAAATTGTTCTAATAATTGGTTGTCACACAAATCGTTATTTTCATTATCTTCTTGAATCCCCAACCCATCTAAATTCCAAAATTTTTCAAGATGAACCGGCATTTTATCATTTTTATTCTCATCCCATATAGATATGTACATAGCGCCCACTAAAGTGTTTACAGTAACTTCCTTTGAGAATTTACCATAGAATGTCCAACCTAATTTAGTTTAATTTAAAACAAAAGTTGGTGAAATGCATTTATCCTTTATTTCCTGTGATAAGTGACCAAAAGTAATCAATAGCAATCAATAAATCTATTTTATCCTCACCATTATTTAGTTCATCTGAAACATCTGACAACAAGATACCCAATTTCTTAATTATTTTATATAAGTCAGAACTTGGAGCGCGTATTATATCTGAACTGATTTTCTCCTTTTCTAACGTTTCCAGGCATATTATATTGTCAGAATTTTTGTCTTTTAGGAAAATCTTTACTCTATTATGGTTATCAAAAATAGAATTTATTCCGACAAATGTATGAACTTTTAATGCTTCATGCTCAGTTACCTCTAAATTCAAAGGATTTGACAAATTCCTGTGAATGAATGTACGTTGTGAGGCGCTGTCGAACAATATGCGAACATTAATATTTAGATTTTTTTCCCAATCATTATTACTTTCAATGTTTGAAAATAGTAAATATATTCATCTGGCTTACAACAAAGTGATGGAACGATTATTATTTTTCATACTGCTCATTTTACCAACCTTTTCGCGTGGAGTTCAAACTGGAGGAGAGGTCACGGTACGTACATCAGCGCACCCGCGTGCAATGAGGTTTTGTCATGCCGTAGATCCTATCGAAGAATGGAATTTTAAAATAATTTAATTATTTTATTATTTTATGGTTCAAAAGGGTTAAAACCAACGACTTTATTTCTTTATCCTTTCAAAACACGGCTTTCGTAATAGGAATACATGCACATGTTCATTCAGACAAAATCCAAAATATTCGTGATAAGCATCCCTTGACCTACTTCAGAAAATTTAGCGTTCAAAATCTGCATTTTTTCGCATGGAATTCGCGCGCGCGACCCAGAAATTTTTTTAGGGTAATTTGATCACATGATGTTTTACTTTTTTTGGTAGGTTGATTGAAACAGTTTTAATAGTTCAATCGAAGATCTAAAAATGTTCAACTTATTATAAATTTTCTTTTTAGGGTTTCGTTCATCTCACGAAACCCTATTCGTCCCGGTCCTCTGTCTGTCTGTCTGTCTGTCCGTCACAGAGCCCGTTCTCAGAAACTATACATGTTGGAGACATGAAATTTTGGGTACTTATAGCTGAACACCTCACAACATACGACAAATCATAAAATTTTGAAAAAGTCGTATATTTAACCCTTTGAGCTTCCGCATGTGTATTTTAAACTATTCTTTCTAAGTGAACCCTAATTAGGTTGGAGGAGTGAAATTTTGCATACTTATAGCTGAATACCTCACATCAAACGACAAATCCTAAAATTTTGAAAAAGTCGTACATTTAATCCTTTGCGCTCCCACATGTGTATTTTAAACAATTCTTTCTAAGTGAACCCTAATTAGGTTGGAGGAGTGAAATTTTGCATGCTTATAGCTGAATACCTCACATCAAACGACAAATCATAAAAATTTTAAAACGTCGTACATTTAACCCTTTGGGCTCCCACATGTGTATTTTAAACAATTCTTTCTAAGTGAACCCTAATTATGTTGTAGGAGTGAAATTTTGCATACTTATAGCTGAATACCTCACATCTAACGACAAACCATAAAATTTTGAAAATGTCGTACATTTAACCCTTCGGGCTCCCACATGCGTATTTTAAACAATTCTTTCTAAGTGAGCCCCTAATTAGGTTGGAGGCGTGAAATTTTGCATACCTATAGCTGAACACCATCATGCGACAAATCATAAAAGATTGGAAAAGTCGTACATTTAACCCTTTGGGCTCCCACATGCTTTTTTTAAGCAATTCTTTCTAACTGAGCCCCTTATTAAATTGGAGATTTGAAATTTTGCATACTTATAACAGAACACCTGAGGCCAGGCGACAAATCATAAATTTTGAAAAAGTCTCACGTTTAACCCTTTGAGCTACCACATATGTATTTTAAGCAATTCTTTCTAACAGAGCCCCTAATTAAGTTGGAGACATGAATTTTTGCATACGTATAGCTGAATACCTCAGAACACCCGACAAATCATAAAATTTTCATATTATTTACTCCTCCGTGCTCTAACTTGTATATTTTAAGCAATTTTTCTAACTTCCGGCTTTTTGAACCCGGGAGCACTTTTACAACTTTTGCCGACACCCCTTTGACTATTCTTTCATATTATGCACCATAGCCTTACATATTTTAGTTCCACTTTTTACCGCCAGGGGCGCCTACATATCTCGGATGCTATGGGCCCAATCCCTTCGACTAATATATATACGGATAGTATGTAAAACGGAGTTTCGTTCGGATAGAGGTTTGTTTAGAATAGAGTGCACCCCTGGTTGCGAAATGTGGAACTAACAGATTTTTCAAAAGGATAAAGTGTTTTGAAAGGAATATTAAACGAAACCCTCTGTGCGATCTGTGATCACACTTACCCGCTTGTTTTTATTTACTAAGGGCTCTGCCCCCTACGAGCTACGCTTGTCAACCCCCGTTCAGACACCGCAGACTCTGTAAAACAGTACGCTAATTTGATCGGCTTTAAAATGATTTCGGAAGATTGAATTATAATTTGAATCTGACAATTATAATCTGACATAATTTTCACCAAACTTTTCTTTCTCTTTTTAATATTCACGTAAAAATACATTTGTTAGAAATGAAATATTATGGTCATCTTAAAATATCAAATAAATGTCTCGCGCAATTTTTAAATTTAAACTGTTTTGCAATATTATTTTTTGTTCATTTTGCGTAATAAGTGTAATGTGACGTAAATGTGACGTAAATTATCCTATTTAAGACTTCTAACGCATGTTAATGAATTTATTATTTTACAATATTCTTTTTCTTTTAAAATTCACGTGTAAATATAGTTTTTATGGCGTATTTTCAATGAGTTCCTGCTTTTTATATTTTCTGTTTTTAATAGTCACGTGTAAACTAAATTTTTGATTTGAAGCAAACATTATTTTTTGCGCTGTTTATACAGTTGGAAACAGTTTAAATTAATACAATTTTCTAAAATATGTAAAAAATGTCTCTCGAAATGCTGAAAATTTGAATTTAAAATAGGAATAAAACCTCAAAAAATGAGTCAAATTAAAAAACTGAATGCAGTCTGCACACCGGGAAATTCTGACGCATAAAATGATCTAAAAATGATTAAATTTCTGTGTACAGTTTTTGTTTCTATAAAACTTTTTTAATGGAACTATTTTGTCCAACTTTGGCATTAAATATCTCTTAAAATAACTCTTCGATTTTAAAACTGTCTGCATCAGAGTGTTTATCAAACATTTCTCTATAATACTACCGATTTTCATATTTTTGTATGCAACAATTTTTTAATATTAACGAAGAAAGGCCATGCTTAAGCATTCAAATTGGATGCCGATCTGCCGGGATTATCTACGCAGATTTCCATTGGTCCATTTCCAAATCAAAACTTTTTTTTATACATAGAAGGATTTAAAAAAAGATTTATCAGTTGATATGTATTTTTCGTGATAAATAAAATGCTGATAATAAACCAAGATTGTGATGTCAACATGATATGAAATTTATTTGTAATCTACTATATACAGGGTGATTTAAAAAAAGTTTACAAAATGACATGGCAAATCAGGCATACAGCAAGGATGAAAAATCATATAGCAACATAGAGTAGCAGATACAGGGTGTTTCATCCAAAATGAAACCTGGTTGACGGTAATAATTTCGAGAAAAATAAAATCATTGTAACGAAAATGTAACCATATGTACCTTGTTTTGTGTGAAATGCGATAACATCACGAAAAGTTCTAGAAAAACATGTTACTCAAGCAACTGATGATACCGTATGAATGGACAATCACAGTCCAAAATGTGGGGCGTCCAGTGCATACTGATGGCGCACATATTGCAAACTTCTACGACTTTTATTTGGTGTTATCACATTTACATCAAAGTTGAGAATGTCTGTTAAATCTTGTATTATAGTATACTTCAGTATTCCGAAAGTTATGTCCGTCAATCCAAATTGAGTTAGGATGAAACACCCTGTATTTGTGACTCAATAAGTGGTGTGCGATCCAATGTTCCTATGCGATTTTTCATCCTTGTTGTATGCCTGATTTGCCATGTCATTTTGTAATTTATTTTAATCACCCTGTATATGTAATATACAAAGGGGATTTCCTTCCGGCTGCTTATAACTTGAATTCTGCAGACAGGATTTTGATGAGACTGCTTCTGTAAGTCAGAAATTTTTAGCGAAAATTTTAGTGAGAAAGTTCTATAATCAGATGAATCCGATTATAAATTATTAACCATTTTAGAAATACTCTGCTGGGTGGATTTCAATTCAGTTTGCACTGTTAGTTTGACAATTTTTCAAAGAAGGTTTTCGTATATGAGACATTCTCACAATCTTTTGACTTTCGGGAATAAAAATCTGGTGAAATTAAACTTGCTAAAATAACATTTTAATCTGACAGGCAAATGCCTTAATGATTCAAAGTAAAGAAAAAGGGTCAGGAGTAAAAACAAAATATTTAACTGAGGTTTAAGTTAATCTTGCGAGTTTAATTTTGCTTACCCTTTTACCACTATAACTTTTTATTTTCTTCTAAATTTTTACTTATAATGAATTTGCATAGTACCCACAGGACGTTCAAATAAGAAATCATAAAAATTTTCTACTTTTAATACAGAATTTTTGTATAAAATTGTTTTAATGGGATGTTAAAGAAGGGATGGTAAAGTAAAAAAAGGGGACGGTATAGGGAAAAAGGGACGGCAAGGATGGGACGGTAAGGAAAATTACTACCTATTTTTAGGCAAATCATGTTAGTCTAAGTGATAGCCACAATGTTAATTGATTTTTAGAAATAGTTGTTAACATTGGATGAAATTAATTTTTTTTTAAATTTACATCGAAAACTGCACATTGTAAAATAATCCGAACAGTATTCCTGTAGGAATCGGAAGAATAGTTGCCCTTATCGTACCGGAAAATTTTCCGACCCAGCTCGGAATAAAATCCGTAAAAAAAGGAAACGTTCATTAAAACGGTACTTTACGGATTTTATTTCAATTTTACGGATTTTATTCCGATTTTACTGATTTTATTCCGAGCTGGGTTGGAAATTTTTCCGGTACGATAAGGGCAACTATTTTTCCGATTCCTACAAGAAATCAATCTGGTCCTGTTTTTTTTTTTTTTTTTTTTTTTTTTTTTTTTTCACAGTGCAGGAATAAATCTTGGTGATGGTAAGACTACCAATAAAGCCACGATCTTGAAATTGATATTTAAATGCTGATTTAAATTCTGCAGTAAATTTCTTATCAAAGAATTTTAGGCATTCTTTCTCTAGCATACTTCTACATGAGAAAAAACTTGAAAAAAATTCTGTGGCTGCATCTGAAGTGATTTCTTGTATAATTTTAGCAAGAGGGACGGAAAAGGTGAAAAATCCAGGGACAGAGTTAAAAATATAATATCAACCATAAAAATGTGTGCAGGATAATTTTTTGCTACTAATTTATGTAAAACAATTGTCCCAGTTTCGTAAAAAAATGACATCGAATTACTTTTATTGAAACAATTTTATACAGACGGCTCCGAACTTAAAAATCAGCATCAAGGACACGGGACGGTATAGGGGTTTTCCTGGTATTTGGACTCCCAACATCGTCCAAAACTTGTTTAGCTCGTTCATATTGCTAATCAATCATGAAATGGGATGTTCCCCAGTATATGAAATTAAAAAAAACACAAAAAATGTATTAAAATAAAAATTATTATTCAGGGAATAAAAGTCAAAAGATTGTGAGAGTGCCCCATATATATTTCTTTTTTTATGATTGCACATTTTAATAACGTGAAGATCCTAGTATTCGTCATAAAATGCCCGGAACAAATGGTATACACAAAAGCATGTTAGTATAAGGAAAATACTTATTTATACTTTCAGTAGAATATTTATAAACAGCCTAATCTTAATTTATTCATTACAAAACTAGACGACAAAACTCATATATTTTATCTCTTTAAAAAAGATATGGGCAGATATTTGTAATTAAAATAATGTACATACATTTTGTTTCCACAATGTTTTCCATGTTGATTTTAACATCGTAAAATATGATTTATGCTTTCTAGTCTTAATAAAAATCCACTGATAAAGTACTAAAAAAAAAAAATCCTACGCAAACGAATATTTTCGCACAATATTTTTCAGTTATTAAAAAATATATTAACGTATGGCTTTGAAGTGAAAATTTAAATATTAAAGGCGCTCTACGGTAAAATTCTAATCCAAAAATAACCCATTTCTCATACTTAAATAAGCATTTATTTTAATAATAGAAATACATCTGTGTTATTAATATCAAAAATTCTCTTTATCAAAAATATCTCATATATCATGAAAAATATAAAGCGACCGATAAAATAAAAAGCAAAAAAGGGAACACGATGAGCGCAGGATTCGAACCCACAGCCTCTAAACTTAAGTTCTATGCTCTAACCATTTGACCATGAAGCTCACTTCAGGAATGGTATGGAATATTGTTATAATTAGCTGCAGGATAACTGGAATCCATGATCTGAACCTGAACGCACTGTACACTGTAAAAGAAAATTCCTTTAAAAAGCGGAAATTGCATTGGCAATCGAGACGCCAGAATTATTTCCGTATTTTAACGGAATTTTTATCCGTAAATTCCAGAAAAAATTCCGCTCTTTCACAAAATTTACTGATAAAAATTCCGTTAAAATACGGAAATAGATTGGAGTCTCGATTGCCAGTATAGTTTCCGTACTTTAACGGATTTTTTTTTTTTTTTTTTTTTTTTTTTTTTTTTTTTTTTGCAGTGATATATTTATGCCATCCATCATATAGGCCCACTACACGTACCTGTCTCGTCTCTTAGCGCAAGCGTGGCCTGATCTTAACATCCGCGAACATGTCCTAGTTCAAGTTTATTTTCATTCTATGATCGTACATACTTGTTTTTTGATAGAAAGATAATTTTGATGAGCTTTCGAAAAGCAAATTGTGTGCTGAATACTGGACTCCTACAATGTTGTTTCTTGTTGAACTTTTTAAAACAGCGAAAAAAATGTCTGGTTTCAATAAAGGTTCTTTTCGTTGTTCTAAATTTAAATTATATAAATTTGCTTCGTGATTTTTAAAACAAAAGAACAAAGGTTTTCTGCAATTGTATTAATGTGAATGCTGAAGAATTTTTAATTTTTCCTTGGTAAAAGTGTTTGGGACAATTTTGTTTACATTTATTTTCATGAGAGATTTTATATTTTCAGAAATTAATGAGGTGACATTAATAGATTTTTCTCACGCTTCTGTTTCACGTTTAAGGAATAACTATAAATCACATACAAAACAAGTACATAATTTTTATCAACTTGTTCTCTGTGAAATTACAATACAGGATCATTCGGTAACATTTCCATATTATAAAGGAAAAACGTGTCCGTGAGTAACAGTGACGTCATATTGCTAATGGCAATACTTGACGATCAAATTTCGGTTTTGCAATTTTTACTACTGCAATTTTTGTTTTTTTAATTTAGAAACATCGCACATTTTCAATTTTTACACTGTCATATAGGAAAAATACCTACTTTCAAACTTAATTTCTTTGAAAACTGTATCTTATTTGACTGATTTTTTATGGCTTTTAATATAATTTTCGAGCATGAATTTTCTCATTCGTGTGCAGAATTCAGTACGAAATAACCCATTTGTACTTAAAATAATATAAACAATTCTGTATTTGTCTTTGGCTAATTTTTCATAACGAAATTAAATCTTCATCAACCTACTATATTAAAATGTGATTGTCCGTTTGTGTTTTTCAGCTACTCTTCCTGGAATATGGAACGCCGAATTTTAAAATTTGAATTAGTTTTTGACATATTAATTTTTGCATACTTTTTAATGACATTTCTGTACTGATGACAACTAAATTGCTCCATTTTTGTGAATAAAAGAGAGAGAAATTGAAAAAGGTAGGGATTATTAGATTTCTTTGTAAAAAATTAGCTTTCATGTTAATAGATAGTGAAATTGATAGTGATTGAATTATATTTTTCAAGAAATGCAAACTTATTTTCACATATTAAAGCTTCAGAAATTAGTAATTTTCAGAGGGATAAGACCTTTAAAGAGATTCTCAGTAAATATATTTACCGGAAACTGATAATTCATAAAACTGAATCACGGACACTGGGGTTCTAGATAACATTGTAAAGGAAAGAGGCACTGGAAATACCAACTTACCAACAATACACAGTATGAACCTTAAAAACTCAGCGTTTTACTTAACCCTTTAGTGCGCAGCTTTGCATATATGCAAAAAACACTGTTTTGAATTTAATAGATTTTTTACATTCCCACATACCTAATTCACAGCAGAAAATTAAAATAGCAATATTTGCTTTAATTAAAAAATAGACATTGAATATTTAAGTAAAGCGAAATTAATCATTGAATCTTTCTGGTGTAAATCCAGATTTTCTGAACTACGTAATTTTTAGAACGTATTCTATCATGGGAATTAAAGGGTTAAAGGTTAAATTTTATAAAATAAATAATTATATAAAATAAGGCATTTGGAAACATACTATTAAAGTATTTACTAATTTGCATTACTTTAGAGTAAAACGGCCACACGACAGTAGTTTTTACTTATATTGCAGATGTGCAACAGAAGAAAAGATTGCCATATTATATGAAAAATGTATCTATGATTTTTTTCATTATTTTTCCTGTGTAATAAACCTTTTAGAGAATCACATATATATTTTTTTCGAAACAAAATAAAAAATCGCGCATTTAAGGGTTAAAAGGCGACAAAAATAATGAATTAGATGTTACAAGTTAAAAATATGCATTTTATTTAAACTTCTTAGTACTTTCAGCCTACAACCCCCGCGGCCATCACAGAGAATTTTTTCTATGAATTGCTGTTTGTTCATACAAATACCTCACATCGTTTGAAATGGTAGAGCCAGTAATTATTAGGGTAGTTGAAAGTAGAAGTAGCAGTCCTTGGATCGAACTTAAGTAGGGAAAAATATACTGGGTGATTATAATTAAAGTTTCACTTTCAATAGTCTATAAAAAAAAGAACCAATCGTCAGAATGACCTGATATTTCATGTGACTATACGTGAAGCAATGGGAATTTGTTTAGCGAAAGAAAAAAGTACAAATGTTAACCGATAGATGACGCTGTACTCGTCACGAGATGCTAATAAAAAGCCCTGACATGCTATTGCGGTACTCTTTGTTAGAAGCATATCCACCGCGACAAGGTGGTGCCACATCCGATAGGAAAATATCGGGTTTTAATTGTCCCTAGGCCAAAAACCGTGGAAATAGCAAAAACGAAAATGAACCCGTCTCTTCGAATTTGTCAATCAACTTCTTCTGACCGAATGCAGTCATCGGGGCAGAGCCGCTCCTTAAAGCCTTTAATGTTGGGAATTTCTTCAATTCAATTGCCGCACAGCCACCGTTCTTTTAACAAAAGTTTCACAAGCTGAGCCCGATCCTTCAACGATAGAGTCATGACTACCTTCTCAGATGTATAATAAGGGGAACTCCATGTTCCCCGCCTTTTTATCATAAGTGTAATGTGCAGTGCGCATGTCACGTCTTTACATTAGCATCTTAAGAAGAATACAACACCATCTATAGGTCAACTTCTGTACATTTTTTCTTTCGAAAAACAAATTCCCATTGCTTCACGTATATTCACATGAAATATCAGGTCATTATGACCGGTGGTTCTCTTTTTCACAGTCTTTTGAAAGTGAAACTTTAAATATAATCACCTTGTATATTAACTGCAGCTCCATTTATTTTATTACATCACTTTCCTCTCATACGTCACTTTCATTTTTAAATGCGTAGCTGGACAGTATATAATTTTTCTCTACTTAAGTTCAGTCCAAAGTATAGCCACTTCTACTTTCAACTACGCAAATAATTATTGGCTCTTTAATTTCAAACGAAGTGAGGTATTTGTATGAATTAACGGCAATTAATTATAAAAATATTCTCTGATGATGACCATGGGAAATACAGGCCAAAAGTAACAAGGAAGGTCTCCATACGGGCATACTCCGAAAAATCTGAAAAAAATTATAGAATGTTCATCTCATGAGGATAGATATATGTTTATAAACAAAATTTCGGGGGAAACTCGATAGAGCGCGCGTAAAAAAATAATGAAAATTTCGATATTTGGCGATACATCACCGGTTGGCGATGTAATAAAATTTCAAAAAATACTTTTTTATGTCAAATACTCTTTAAGATAAAAATGTTTCATATTGAACTTGTTTAAATAAATTTAATGTAAATAACTTTAGTTTTGTCAGTTTTAATTTGATTTAACAAATAGTTTTGTCATATATATATATATATATATATATATATATATATATATGTATATTTATAATGAAAGTTAATTATCAAATTTTATGGATTAAAACAAAATTTAAATTAATTAAAATTGTTTCAATCTCAAAATTAAGTCCAATTGAGCACTGTCGAATGAATTTTGTTGCTATGAATGACTTCTTTAATATTGCAATGAATAACTGCAGCATTCTTCATCTTGCCTTTATTTTGAAATACGCTTAAATATACGAAAATATTTTTTATATCTGAAATTGTTATTAAAGTAATAAAATAAAATAGCAAGCAACAAAAATATGTAAGACAAAAAAAAAAAAAACGTATTTATTAAACTATCTTGTTGTTTAAGTTTAAATTCATTAAATACTTTTTACACGCATTCTAAAAAACAATTAACAAGCAATTTCAGGTGCGTTAAAATCGTTTGCTTTTGGCGAGGAAAAAGTACTGCTCGCCAAATCGCGTGACGCTTTCGTGTTTTCGCACCAAATACTCGAAAGTATTTTATTTTTTTACAGACTTTCTACTGTAATTCCGCCAATAAAGTTGACTGATCCTTTATTACATACACAAGTAGTTTAATTAGTATTTTTTTTTCAAAATATCAATTTATATCAGGGACTAACTGAACCTAAAGTTTGATGAAAATTCATGCATTAGTTATTAGTTCTTCAGATACAGATATTGTAGAAATGCATCATAGTAGCGCCACCATTTCGGCGATTTACACCGAAAACTAAACAGCACTAATTTATATGAAGGACTAACTGAATCTGAAGCTTGAGGAAAATTCGTGCATTAGCTCTTGAGATAGATCTATTGCGATAATCATGAATAATGCAGCATAGCAGCGCCACCTATTGAGGGATTTACACCAAAAAGTTATCAGCACCAAATTATATCAAGGACTAGCTGAATCTGAAGTTTCTGAAAATGCGTGCCTTTGTTCTTGAGATATAGCTTTGTGGAAATAATGAATGCAACATAGCAGCGCCACCTGCTGGGCGATTTACACCAAAAAGTAATCAGCCTCAATTTATATCACGAAATAATTGAATCTAAAGTTTTATTAAATTCTGTTCATTAGCTCTGAGATAGAGCGCCCACAAAATTTGTATCACACACAGACAGACTCACAGACAGACATTTTGTAAAAACATGTTTTTTGGGAACTCTGACCCTTAAAACGTGTAAATCCGTCGAAAACCGGAATTCGAAAATTTTCACGAATCTAATACTTTCCTCTTGTAAAAGTAGAAGAAAGTAATAAATGAATTCCTTTAATTAAATTGCGTAGATTATATATAGAGTACTTATGTATAGATTTTCTATCATAAAATTTGGATATATTTAAAATTCTTACTGTTTATTTCCAATATAAATGTGCATTAAAATATTTTTATGAAACTGCTTGATACGAAAATATTCACTAAATAATATAATATTTCAAGTACAAAAATGCCTCCAGAAATATCTAAATTAAGCTCAGTGAACAGTCATCCTATTTAAATGTACTATAATGTATTTTAATTAGTTCCTAATTGCGTATTTCTCCAGGAAAATTTAATTATGAGTGAATGAATATCATGAATTAATTAACGGGAAATTTCTTTTATATTTCCGTTTACTAAATATAATTTCCAGCTATATGAACACAAATAATTTTTTTCGAATGTATGGATATTTTCCATGAGGTTTTTTTCAGCTATTATTGATCTCCTTTTAAGAAAGATACCTACACTATGACGCAAAAGTTTAGACAATGAAGAAATTCTTACATACTTTGAAAAATATTTATTCAATTTTCAAATCACTGCTTGAAATTAATGTGCTGTACATATAAACACTATTTATAACAAAGAAAAGTGGAATTGTGCATATTGCAATAAATTAAATGGTAACAAAAATAAACTGCTGTCTCAAAAGTTTAGACACAAATTAAATAAAATCGAAATAAACAATTTTTAAAACCTGGTTGCGCATCCATGCTTATGTATTACGTCATATACACGAGATTGCATGGAAGAAACTAAATCTTGCATAGTTTGTGGATCGATATCGTACCATGCATTCTCAATAGATGTCTTAAGTTCGTTTTCGGAAGAGTATTGTCTAGCGTTGCTATAAACTTTGCGACACATGATGCTCCAAAGGTTTTCTATAGGGTTAAGATCTGGGCTACATGCTGGCCAGTCGAGAACTCTTATATTATGGGAATTAAACCAAGATTTTGAATGTTTTGCAGTGTGAATTGAAGCATTGTCTTGCTAAAATTCCCACTGAGGACCCCCTAGAAGCTCAGCAAATGGCAGTAGGTTTTCTTCTAATGTCTGTGTATAATGCTGTGAAGTTTGACGACCACTGGTGAAGGTCAGAGATACTTGTCCATTATAGCAAAAGGCTGCCCAAACCATCACCGAGCCCCCTCCTTGTCTGCGACTAAAAAAACGTCGAGGTTCCTTCTGCAAGTCATGCCAATACGATAAACAACCATCTGGACCATCCAGATTCCACTTTTTTTCATCGCTAAATATGACTGACTGCCATTTCTCTCCATATGACATATGCTTTCGAGCCCACATAAGTCTTTGTAACTTATGATGTGGTTTCAGAGCTGGTTTCTTCTGCATTTTGCTATAAACGATTGTTCCTTTTTCCAAAATTCGTCTACGAATCGTATCCTTTGATACAGAGAGTCCCGATGAGCTTTGAACTCCACGTACGCTCATTTGTTGAGTACTCGCTAGTCTTTGTATCAGGCGATCCTCTCGTACATTTGTCACACGTGGCCTCCCAGACCGACATTTTGCTTTATATTCGGAACCACTCGATAAAACTCGATAAATAGATTTTTTTGACCTATTAATAATAGCAGAAATTTCAGAAACGCTCTTCCCTTCACCTTTCAACTGCCAAATCCTTGAAACCTCATTCACTTGAATTTCTTTAGCTCTCGGCATGTCGACTATGAAGCGCAATCGTTTGCAGAACTTAAGTACTCCAAATTTGTGACATCATCGATTCTAAATTTGCATATGCCAGCGAATATTCAAAGAAATTTAGAATAGTGTCTAAACTTTTGCGACAAGCACATTTGAATTTTTATGAAAAAAATTAGTATTATAGCAAATAAAACGACTGTCTTTTGTACATAGCATTTTAAATCAGTTTTTGAATATATTTACAGGTTTTTGTAATTCTGACGTCATAATTGTACATTTTAAAGCTGAATGACATCATTGTCTAAACTTTTGCGTCATAGTGCATTTTACTTAATAAGAGAAATATTAATTATACGTATATAAGTGCAATCTCTTCAAAATTTCCACCAGCATAAAAAAAATAATCCTAAAACTAATTACAACTGTTCCAAGATGTATATGAAGCGCAAATGCATAATGATTCTTGCTGGACAACATTTGATCAAATTCTGAAAAAAATGCAGTAAACTCTGTTTAAGGCGGAGTCGATCGGGACCGAGAAAATTTTCCGTAGTAAGCAATATTCCGCCTTAGACAAATTTTACTCTACGTCTACGGACTCTCAGGGACTTGAAAATCTTTCCGAGTTAGACATATTTCTATCTTACACAGAGTCTTGCCTTACAGACAGTTTACTGTATCTTTTCAACAACTAGAAATTTGATATGATTTTAGCTATAGGATCCTATACTTAAAGAAAATCCTACATGAGACTTAAGAAAACAACAACAACAAAAAATAAGATATCATTATATTTCATTAATATAATGATTTCGTTACAATATATTTATAATCTTATCACGTATTTTAGAGTAAAATGGGAGTTTATAAATGTTTTGTTTACACACCTCTACATTTCATAAAAAATATTAAATCGTTTAAATACTTCATAACGTTTAATACAATGTAGAATTTCTATGTATTATTATAATTAAAATAGCTAAGTTTTAGGAATTAGAATTTTTTTCTTATTCTTTTCACGGTAAAAAAAAAAAGGGGGAAACATATTCTTACATATAAAGAATGAAAAAAATTATGAAATTATGAGCTTTAGAAAAAATGAAATTTGCAAATTTAATTTAATTATTGTAACCTGATTTATTTTTCAGAACCTCGACCAGCTCAAGGAGTCATTCGGTCCCTTTGCTTGGTTAACCACCCAGGTCACCCCAGCGACTCCACGGGAATCGAACACGTACAAAGGAGTCGTAACCGGAAACCTTACCAAGGATTCCCGAACGGAAATTACTTTACGGAATCCTTCCAAGATGCTGTGATATCCAGCTGCTGTGATAAGCAGCTGGATATCACAGCAGCCGCTATGCAGCTGCTATCATCTTCCAGCTGCGATGATAAGCAAAGAAATTTTTGCTTGGAAACCAATGTGAAGACGGAGGCGCACCTAGTGATCCCGAAAGAGTTGTGGAAACTGTCTCCCTGACGGAAAAGATACCGACTCGCTAGGGGTTAATAAATCCGAAGCCCCGGCGGAGCGTGCACAGTCTCGATAGACAATAGATGCGGGTCAAACTTTGGGGATCCGAATCAGACTACGTTACCTCACGGGCACGTTTGGTACCTGGGCACAATTGTCCTTGTACCGAGCAATGGCGACTCCTACCTGAAAGACAAAGAATCACTGGTCATCCCTGAGGATATGGCTAATCCCCCCACAAGAGTCGTAAGGATTTCCGGCTCGGGGTTGAATAGCTTGAAAATTGTTTGCGACACTGCTAGTCCTCATCATTGGGTACAGAAAACTCCAACAGTGCATAGATACGCAGGACTGATCGGTCCAAAGCTTCATCTTTTAATCGAGCGTCACCGGGTTAGTCGGTGAGCCTCCGGCCTGGTTCTCAATGGTGAAATGAATCCAAAAGTTGTCGCTCTCTCTCCGAGAAAACCGCTAGGCTGCTACCCGTGGGAGTTGGGGACTGTCTTAGATGTGCTTTGGGGGCGACTCACAGCTGTTCGAGCAGTAGCGAACTCAGAGGATGAGCAGGCACCAGTCATTGTCCAAGCCTTTTCCGAAGCAAATACCGGGAGTCCCCGCATAGGGTTACCGGGTACCGCGTCGACTATAGAAAGTTTCTGAGTCTTGCCGTTCAGAATACGCTCTATTTCTGTTTCCACTTCGGACAAGTGGATGGATACGGTCCTATCACATTAGTTAACCGTTGTCCGGAGTCACCATCCGACCGAATGTCGACACCGGGATCGACCTATGGAGCGTTGCTATCCACCTTGCCCCGAAAAGCAGGGTAGTGGGGGAGCCGAGCCCTCTGGAATCTCACCTATGTGCGACACCCCGCATCCACAAACAACGTCCGCTTAGAGCCGGCCGCTTTGCTCAAGAGAGCCACAATTGGAGGCCTTGATTCGTCCGCATCTAGTCTCCGTCTCATATCGCTACTGCGTACTCTGTCGGGCTACAGTTCTCCGTCCCCTACTCAAGAGGTCGGTCAGGAACACCCGAGGGGCTGTCGGTGTCGGAAAGGATATAGTGACCTCCGACTGGTGCAATCCACCTTCTTCACGAATTCTTGGCGGTCTCCCACACAACCACCCCAGCTGCCATCTGAGGCGAACATTAAGCTCGAAGTCATTGTGGTTCTCCGACATCTCCGACTTGCGCGCGTCAAATTCTCCGCACCTTTTCGGTTGTCTCCACCACATCCACCCTGACACTGCCGTCTGAGAAGAACAATAAGCTCGAAGCTGTTTAGATCGCCCTACATCTCTGACGGGCACACGTGCTTTCTCGACGATCTACCACATACTTCCCCAGACAGCCACATGAGACGAATATCAAGCTCGAAGCCATTGCGGTCGTCCGACGTCTTCAGAGCCCTGAGCCCTATCCTTCTCGCTTTTCGATGCCTTTAATTTAATGAGCTTAGATTTTAAATTTGCCTGGTGTCATCTTTTTAATTATATTTCCAGTCCGGTCTCAAGTGTCGGAAAGTGTGTAAGGACCTCCGACAGACGCTTGCCGCCTTCTCCGTGAATTCTCGGCAGATCAGATAGTATAAACATAATTAAATGTACGTGATCAGGGATCTTTTTTATCAAACTTTTGCTGTAATAAACTTTAAATAAAGTTTGTTTTTTATGGAGTATGTTAATGAGATTATAACACTTACGAGTGATGCATAACTGTTGAAAAAACAACGAATATTTTTTTCCTACAAAAATGTCATTATGTCTTTGAAATATCTTATATTAAGTTGAACGTTTTTATTCTCCCTTAAAAAAATTCATGCTAATAAATATGTATATATATATACGTAACAATATTGTGATATTACTAAGGGGCTCTGCTCTCTGCTCAGTAACGTTCGCCAACCCTTTCGCGACACAATTCACATTGGAATCGCTATGCGTTCCCAGCTCGCTTTCCTTGCTGGACATTTTTTTCAGCAACTCTAGCCATAATGAGTATTGTCATAAATCCTTTTAACTTATGAAAATTTCAAAAAAAACTTAAGGTAACACAGTTAAGCTGACACAGTTATAGTAAAATATTTTAATTCACGGATGAAAATGCATCTTTTGTTTTCCGAATGACGTCATTACCTTCATCGGAAACATTTCGTTTTCCATACTCCTTACGAAAGTTTATTCACTGTCATTTTATTTACACAGATTAATTAATATTATTTCTCAATAAATAATCTGTGTTCTGCACTTACGCGATTAGTGCATAATTAAACGGTATCGTTTTAACATGTTTACATCTTATGAAAAACATTGAAATTTTCTTTTGAAGTTTTAATCTTCGTTTAAGTGGTGAAATCACGCTTCTGATTGGTGGAATGTAATAAGGCAAATTAATTGTCTTACTGCTGTTGTTGCCAAATGTCAAGCTACAAATTCAGCCCCATTTTGGCGCCACGCAAGATATATATATATAGAGAGAGAGAGAAAGATTATGATAAATATATTACAGATTGTCATAAAATAATTTTCTTCGTTCTTATACACAGTAAATTGTAACCATAAATGAGTTCGATAGTTAGACATTTTGTTCCACAAGTTTAATTTATTTTAATAGTTTAGTTAATGCTTTTCATAAACTACTATTTATGTACATTTATTTAAGAAATTGTTTTGTGATTTTTTTTTATTGTAACCTATTTAAATTAATGTTCAAAATTTTTGTTGCTAACATACCTTTTGGATTTAAATTTCTTAACACAAAAATAAGAAATGTTAAAATTCGTTTCTTTAATAATTGGATATGCGTGCTATAAAAATTAGTTATTTTACTTAAGCCTTGATAAAGGTACGAGATAAATGATCTTTTTCCCTTAAACTTTGTGGTAATTGACTTTAAGTAATTGCCTTTTTTATGGTGTGAGTTAATGAGGTTTTATCACCTACAAGAGATAATTGTAGTAAAATAAAATTTATCTAATTTACATTTTTCTTACTAAAAAAAGTAATAGCTTTAAAATGCCTTACGTTAATTAAGAAATTAAACATTTCTGTTTTAAATATTAACAAAGTACTGTTGTTCATTGTTAATTTCAATATCACATTCTCAAAAAAAAAAAAAAAAAAAAGCGCCAATTTAAATAGCGATCAAATTGACAACCATAAAACAACAACAATAAAAACTAGTATGTTGTGGCCATCACAAAACTTTCTTCTATATAAATCACATCAATTAAATCATTTAAATAGTATAAGAAATTACATCAATTTAAAACCAATTCGTATCAAAGTATACCTGAATTCGAAGTTTGATGAAAATTCGTGCATTAGTTATTGAGATAGAGCTGTAGGGGAAATTCTGAAAAATTCAGCATAGCAGCGCCACCTGTTGGGCGATTTGCACCAAAACACAAACAGCACTAATTCATATTAAGGTATACCGGAATCTGAAGTTTTATGAAAATCGGTGCATTAGTTCTGGAGCTAGAGCTATTGTGGAAATCACAAAAAATGCAGCACAGCAGCGCCGCCTGTTGAGCGATTTAAACGAAAAGGTACAAAACATCATTTCATGTCAAGAACTAACTGAATCTAAAGTTTGATGAAAATCCGTGCATTAGTTCTGGACATTGAGCTATTGTGGAAATCGTGAAAAATGCTGCATAGCAGCGCCACCTGTTGAGCGATTTACACCAAAACATAAACAGCACTAATTCATATCCAGGTATACCTGAATCTGAAGTTTGTTGAAAACCCAAGTATTAGTTCTTGAGATAGAGCTATTGCGGAAATCTCAAAAAATGCAGCAGAGCAGTGCCACCTGTTGAGCGATTTACACCACAAGAGGCAAAACGTCAATTCATGTCAAGCACTAACTGAATCTGAAGTTTGATGAAAATCCGTGCATTATTTCTTGAGATTGAGCTATTACGAAAATCGTGTAAATGCTTCAAAATGCAGCATAGCAGCGCCATCTGTTGGGCGATTTGCACCAAAACGTTACCAGCACCAATTCATATCAAGGATTAACGGAATCTGAAGTTTTATAAAAATCCGTGCATTAGCTCTTGAGATAGATCTTTTGCGGAAATCCTGAAAAATGTTACATAGCAGCGCCACCTGCAGGGCGATTTACACCAAAAACTAACCAGCACCAATCTATATCAAGGACTACCCGAATATAATTTTTTATTAAATTCCGTGCATTAGTTCTTGAGATAGAGCGCCTACAAAATTTGTGTCACATACAGAAAGACAGACGGACAGACAGACTCACAGACAGACATTTTGTAAAAACATGTTTTTTGGAATCTCTGACCCCTAAAATGTATAAATCCGTCGAAAACTGGAATTCGAAAATTTTCATGAAACCAATACTTTCTTCTTGTCAAGAATGTAAAAATCAGAAAAGAAAAACCCTATTATTTTTAAATGAATTGAAACTGGTTAAGGTTTATTTTCCTTAACTCTTTGATTTAAATCTCATTCCAAGATTATAACCACATTCCGCAATAGCTGCGGATGTATGCAGATATTTTTGCTTTTAATCGTTATGGGCATGCGTAATAAGGTACTTATATAAATAGAATTATTGTGTAAACTCAACGTTATTAAGTATCCTGGAATGCTCGTTATTTTCTTCTATCTTTACAAGAAGAAAGTATTGGATTCATGAAAATTTTCGAATTCCGGTTTTCGACGGATTTACACGTTTTAGGGGTCAGAGATTCCAAAAAACATGTTTTTACAAAATGTCTGTCTGTGACTCTGTGAGTCTGTCTATCTGCCTGTCTGTGTGTATGTGACACAAATTTTGTGGGCGCTCTATCTCAAGAACTAATGCACGGAATTTAATAAAAATTGATATTCAGTTAGTTCCTAATACAAATTGATGCTGATTAGTTTTTGGTGTAAATCGCTCAACAGGTGGCGCTGCTATGCTGCATTTTTCACGATTTTCGCAATAGCTCTATCTCAAAAACTAATGCACGGATTTCGATCAAACTTCAGATTTAGTTAGTCCTTGATATAAATTGATGATGATTACGTTTTGGTGTAAATCGCCCAACAGGTGGTGCTGTTATGATGAATTTTGCAGGATTTACACGATTTCCCCAATAGCTCTATCTTAAGAACTAACGCACGGATTTTCATCAAACTTCAGGTTCAGTTAGTCCTTGATATGACTTGCTACTGATTATGTGTTCGTGTAAATCGCCCAACAGGTGGCGCTTCTCTGCTGCCTTTTTCACGATTGCTTCAATAGCTCTATCAATAGAACTAATGGACGAATTTTCATCTAACTTCAGATTAAGTTGTATGTTGACACACGTTGTTGTTAATTAGGTTTTGGTGTTAATCACCCAATAGGTGGCGCTGCTATGCAGGAATTTTCACGATTTTCGTTATTGTTCTATCTCAAAAACTAATGTACGGATTTTCTCCAAACTTCAGATTCAGTCAGACGTTGACATAAATTGCTGCTGATTAGGATTTGGTATAAATCACCCAATAGGTGGCGCTGCTAGGCAGCATTTTTCTGAATTTAGACGATTTCAGCGATAGTCATATCTGAAGAACTAACGCACGGAATTTCATATCTTTAGAATCCTCATGAGATGCATAGATTGCCATTTAATTTTGGCAGTGTGATAGCGGATTTTGAAGTATTAACATGTATGAGATAGAAGAAAGTTTTGGGATTGGTACATCCGACTGGTTTTTTGTTTTGTTATATTGTATGAAAGTTCAGATCCATTTTCATGGGAATTTTATAAAAATTATATTTGCACCTTAACCCTTTATCTACTGACGGTACTTATATGTACCACTAAAATAACTTGTTACAAAATTCATTTAATACATTGATTAGTAGTAATACAGTTTAGAATGATATGTAATTTTGACAAAAATGCATGCTTTAAAAAATATATTGCATTTAGGCTTTTTACCTTTATTTATATCGAAATCGATGTAATTCCTAAATATTATGAATTAAAAACCCCAATGAGGCATTATCTATACTAATGTTATAAAGATGTAAAAATTGTTTGTTTGTGTGTCATTTCTGCCTAATGCAGTGTAATAATGAAGTTTAGTCAAACCGTGTTTTAAATAGTAATTTTTGAATTATTCCTAAAAGTATAATTTCTTTTAATCAAAATTAGACATATAAATATCACTTGGCATATTTCAAATATTACACGAGCAAATCCGCGGGATTTGCTAGTATTATGGATAAAGTTCAAACGCCTTGAAATTTATTTTCATATTTTATCATTTTATAAACAAGAGAGCAGCAATTAATTTATTTTTCTAAGAACAACTTATTAAAAACAGAGTCTAGATTCCTTAGGGACACCAGCATTGAAATTTCATCGGTTTTTTTTTTTTTTTTTTTTTTACACTTTCCAACATTGTTGAAAAGTGTTTATGAGTTGGGTTTGTTTGTCCGTCTGTCCGTGCTCTAACTCGTGCAAATATAGTCAGAATGCCATAAAATTATTATATCGTATGAGCCAAAAGTTCGTTTTTAAAAACTCATAAGAAAGGAAGAAATTAAGATAAAGGAGTGCGGTTTGCAAGAAAGGGCTCACAAGGTAGTGGGATTTTTTTTATAGCAGAAAAAAAGTTAAAAAATCACAAGTAGAGGGCGCTGACGACACGAATCACAATGAACAGGACAACAGTTGTATTGTAGAATTTTTCTGGAGGTCATGTTGAATAATTGTTATTGGAAGAACAAATGAATGGAGCGTATTGTTTCCCTGTTCATCGTGTTTCGGGTCGTAAGCGCCCTCTACACGTGATTTTTTTAGCTTTTCTTTTTCTTTACTGCTAAAATAATCCGACTACTTTGTGAGCCCTTTCTTGCGAACCGCACTCCTTTATCATAATTTCTTTCTCTTTTGTGAGTTTTTAAAGATGTAACGAACTTTTGGCTCTCCCGGAACTTACTATGACGTATTCGGTATTGAAAATGAAATGTGTAGCAATTGTAGTTCTTTTACAGGGACATTAAAAAAATTCGTTACATTACGGCCTATGGGGAAAAATGATTTGCGGTGTTTTTTAATGATGTTTCATAATTTCAAATGCATTCAAATTGATATATATCTCTGAAGTGCACTACAAGATACTTACTGTAGAATGAGGTATACATAGCATTCGTCAGTCATTTATAGGAGCACTCAAAATACTTCTGTTACATTACGGCCTTTAAGGAAAAATCGTTTGCGGTGTATTTTATTCATGTTACAGTGTTTCAAACATATTGAAATTCATATATATCCCTCAGATGCACTGCCAGATACTTACTATAGAATAGGGTGTGCATAGCACTCATCGTTCATATACAGGGACACACAAAATAATTCGGTTACAGTACTATCTATGAACAATAGTAGTTGGAAGGGCATTTTCCATTGTGGTATACGTTTAATTATTTGACGTTTTTCTTGGATACTATAGTCGCCCTTGGCGACCAGTTTGGGTTTCCTTAAAATTTGTTTTTGGGAAAGCATGCTAAGCATTGTATCATGTTACTTTTATTCATAATTTAATTTGCTTGGAATTCCTTAAATATAATTAATATAATCCCTTAAGCTAAGATTAATTTTTGTTGCATTAAAATATCTCAATTTGTTGAGTTTCTGCACGCAAGCAAACTTGGCGGCATTTGGCAACATAACACCCCCCCCCTCCATATGGCAACCCCTTTATAGGATGGGAGACGCATTAAATGCTATTCAATAACCAATGAGATGCGATTCATTCGGGCGCTGCCATTAAACAATTAACAAATAATCGCAATTTCTGTGCCACATACGATAGCGTAATATATATATATATAGATTACTTAGTGTGTATATTTCTAATGATCACATACAGGACTGTACAAAACATCTCAAAGTGCATTTTCGTTTTATTATGGAAATCGATGAAGGGGAATTTTTATCTCTTTTATGCCTTTCCTAACTGAACTGAAATTTAACAGAGTATGTATTAATGGTAAATATATAGATTATATACAGGGTTGCAAAAAGTATTCAGATATTATTCCGAATTTTGGTTGTTTTAAAATATCTAGAAGGGGTGAGTTCGCGATTAGCTTGAAGCTAAGGACCCAGTATAAATATAAAATTGTTATACCAAAAGTATTTACATCAATAATGAAAGATAGAAAGTTTTTTCTTACCTTTCTGGTAAGTGAACGCAGAGTGCTTGACTTCTCACGTTGATCACCTAGAAACACTCGATTAATTTTATTTGAAAAAATGTGTAAGTGGTATTCATTGATGAGCAGAAGTGCAGAATAAAACCGTTTAATCTAATGCTATATCTTGGTTACATAAGGACGTACACTCACACTATAAAAGAAGAATAAAATAAGATTAGTAATGTAATTAGAATCATGATATTGAATCCACGCAGATACAAGGTTTTCTTTATAACAATAGAACAACGCACAAAAATTCGTGCGCTGTTGGCCTGACAACATCGGCCATTCGAGTGAGAAGTAAAAAGGGGCCCACAAGAGTTAAAACAGAGTAAAAAAGCCTGAAACAATAAAAACTGCTTAACAAGCAAAAAAGGTTCTAATTAAATGAGTCTATCAGAAAAGTTCTCTAGTGCTGCTATCTGCTGTCGCCTTTTCGAAACAAAAGTCTTTTACACAATTGTTCGCTAGTCCGTGATCTTACGCCACCATAGCTCAGGGAAGTGTCGCCATCTTGGAACATATTTCACAACTAAAAAAATGAAGACGCGTTGCATATGTCACGAGGAAATTGTCATTTCACAAGCGAGGTGATGTTGGGCATAAAATCACTTACGCTGGGACGTTTTCCAACACCCCCGCGTTTTATGTCAAACCGACGAGCGTAAAATGTTTAACTTGTTTCTCAAACACTCGAAATGAGGCTTAGGCAACGGCTTGTTGAGCACGTCTGCCAGCATTAACTTCGATGGGCAATAAGTTATTTTGATTATGCCATTCTGGCATAGATGTCTGATGTGGTGATACTTAACCTCCACGTGTTTAGTTCTTGTCTGTGCCTTTTCGTTTTTGGTCAATCTTATGGCTGATAAGTTATCTTCGTACAATGTTACGAGTAGTTGTTGACATAGTTCGAGGTCATTTAACAGGTCTAACAACCACGAGATCTCTTGACCTGCATTAGAGGCAGCGATATATTCAGCCTCCGTGGACGATAGTGCTGTGCAACTCTGCTTCCTCGATGACCATGCCAATATATTATTTCCTAATTTAAACAAGTTTCCAGTGGTTGATTTCCTGTCTATTCTGTCGTTCCCCCAATCGGCATCGCTATATGCCGTTAGGATTGGAGGTTTTGTTTTATCTATGACGAATTTAAGATCTTTGGTAGTAAGCAGATATCTAATTAATTTCTCGATAGCTTGCCAATCGACTTCCCTTGGGGATTCATTCCTTCTTCCCAGGATGTTAATGACTGATGCTATGTCGGGTCTAGTTAAAGTTGCAATGTATAGAAGCCCTCCTATAGCCTGTCTAAATTTTACGTTATCTCCCATTAGTTTCCCGTTTGGATCTAGATTAAAGTAGTTAGTATTCATGGGTGTATACGTAGGCTTACCATTTAACAAATTGAATTTTTCTGCGATTTGTATTATTTTGTGTTCCTGGTCTAATTCTAGATTACCGTTTGCTGTTTCCTTTATGTTTATGCCTAAATATTGTGTTACTTGACCCAAATTTTTGATTTCGTATTGCTTTGATAATTCAGTGTATATTTCGTGTGTGTCTGTTTTGTCTCCTGCGACTAAGATGTCATCAACATACACTATTATGTATGCGATTTTTCCATCTTGGACTCTTTTGTACAGACATTTGTCTGACGCGCATTCAACGAAATTTAGTTCTTTTAGAGATTTACTTATTTTTTGGTTCCACGCCCTAGCTGCCTGCTTAAGGCCGTAAATCGCTTTGTTTAAACTGCACACTTTATCTTCTTCCCCTTTTGTTATGTATCCCTCTGGCTGATGCATATAAACCTCCTCTTCTAAATCGCCATGTAAGAAAGCAGTTTTGACATCTAGGTGAGTTATTTTAATGTCTTTGTACACCGCTGCGTTTAAGAATGCTCGCAGGGCGGTATGCGCTACAACGGGTGCGTAGGTCTCGTCGAAATCGCTTCCATATTTTTGAGCATATCCCTTAGCGACCGATCTGGATTTATATCGCTCTATAGACCCGTTGGCTCCCCTTTTTGCCTTAAACGTCCACCTACAACCTATGACGCGTTTTCCCGGGATAGGTTTTATTAATCTCCAAGTATTATTTTGCTTCAGAGAATCTAATTCCTCACTAGTGGCTTTCAGCCATTTATCTTTAGTTTCTGCGTCATTGATATTTTGTAGGTCTGTCCATGACTTTGGCTCCTGAATTTGACACAGGTTTGCGCTTATTCCATAACGGTTAGGTGGTACGCCACGATTTAGTCTTTGCGATCTTCTCGGCTCAAGGGATGTGTCGATCGGTGTGTTATTCTGATCATCGTCGCGCTCTTCTAGATCAATTTCAATATTATCTGCGGGAGTTTGTTCGTTGTTTTGGTTTTCTTTTACGGGTTTAATTTCCTCATCTTTTATAAGTTCTTCGAAGAATTTTACGGTTCTAGATATTATAATTTTGTTTTCACCCGTATATACCCTATAGCCCTTGCTTCTGAAATCATATCCCAACATGATTCCCTCGATGGCTTTCTCATCTAATTTATTTCTTTTAGGTTTGTCGACATAGGCAAATGCCTTACATCCGAATGTTTTGATGTTCGAGATATCGGGTTTTCTTTTACGCCAAAGTTCATAGGGTGTCATGTTATTTTTGTTAGCCTTTGTTGGTAGACGGTTGTTGAGGTAGGTGGCGGACATGACAGCTTCTCCCCAGAGTTGCTTAGGTAACTTGGCGTCCGACAACATGGTTCTAGCCAATTCCACTATCGTTCTATTCTTTCTCTCTGAAACGCCGTTCTGTGGGCTAGAATAGGGAACACTCAATTGACGCTCTATCCCGTTTTCTATCAGGCAGTTTTCAAATTCATCACTTATATACTCTTTTGCGTTATCGGACCTTATTGCCTTTATCAAGTTGCCAAATTTATTTTTTGTTAGCGCTATGTATTCTTTCAGTTTGATAACGGCTTCCGATTTATGCGCGATTAAGTATGTTATTGTGTACCTGCTATAATCATTCGTGAATGTTATAAAGTACCCTTTCCCTCCTATCGTTTCAGTATTCATGGGGCCACATATATCGGAATGTGCGAGGGTACCGATGTCTTTGCTTCTGTTTGTGGCTACTTTAGGGTAGGGCAGAGCGGAAAGTTTCCCTTCAATGCACTTGGTGCATCGCGTGTCATGTTTACATTTGTTAATTGTTATCTCATTGGCTAATTCATGATTAACAAGGTATTTAATATCATCAAAATTTTTGTGTCCGAGTCTTCGGTGCCACAATGAAATACAATTTGTATTGTTACAGAAAGTTTGAGTACTTATAGTATAGCCGTAATCATCTTCAGGGTTTAATACGTAGAGATTATCATTTAATTTAGCTGTCAAGATTATATTATTATCTTTGACAAATAAACATGCATTTTTCTCGAAAATTACCTTTATATTATTTTCAGTGGCTTTCTTAACTGACAATAAATTGCCCTTTAGTTCTGGACAGTACAATACATTTCTTAGTGTAATGTAGTGGTTTTTGTTTGTTTTTATTTTTACGTCGCCCATACCTTCCGAATTAAGCCTTTTGTCCATTAGCGATTGTTATATTCCCAAAATTCCCGGCTGTGAATGTAGCAAAATTTGTTTTTGCTGATGCAACGTGCCTGGTACAACCCGAGTCAATGATATATGTGTTTGGGTCTGTTGTTTGTGTTTGGTTAATTTTTACTGACTCAATTTCAAAATTGTTTTCCTCTGGGAAGAGAGGAATGATCGATTGGCTGACCTCATCCTCTATATTTGACTTGCTGTTGAAGCAAAAATTCGAGGAGTCGGTTTTACTACCATTGTGTTGATTTTTGGTGTTTACCGAATTGGCTTTAAAGTTGGCATGGTTGTTAAATTTATTACTGTTATAATTTTCACTTCTTTTTTAATTGTTTTTCTGTTTGTTTTTCAATTTGTAACATTCTGAACGAGCGTGCACATCTCGTTGACAGAAGCTGCAATACTTTTTATTTCCTTTATTTACAATTTTATATGCTGTGTCACTTGGTCGTGTGCTGGTGTTTTTGTATTCGATTCGATGAGAGTACTCATCGATGAGCTTGTTTTTTACAAACTCGAGGTCTAGATCCTTTTCGTCTCTAGCCTCCATGCTTGTTATAAGAGGAGCGTATGACTGAGGCAAGCTGCAAAGCATAAGAGCCACAATGTGCGAATCATTTATGAGCTCTCCAATGGCAGCGAGTTTGTCGCGGATAGTTAAAATATTGTTGATATGTAGATTTAAGTCTCCGCCCTCGTTGAGCCTTTGCGAATATAGTTTCCTCAAAAGGAATAATTTGGATGATAAATTCGCCCTTTGGTGAACACTTTTTAATCTTTCCCAAATGTCTTTGGGAGATGTCAAATGTCTGATGTGCACAATTTGTGTATTTTCAATGCACAAACAAATTATGGCTTTCGCCTTAGCCGCATTTTTAGTATATGTATCATCGGGTGTGGCAGGTGGAGATTCTGTTATATATTTGAATAAATCATCTTTAATTAACAGATTTTCTAATTTAAAACACAAATGATTATAATTATTATCGTTTAATTTCTCTACTGCCGTAATTTCTTTTGAGGCAGACATAGCGTGTTATTCAAGTATTATAAATTCTTTGATAACAAATATATTTACTATAAGAAGTTTGTGACTTTCTTAAAATAATTTCTTAGAATATATTCATAAATATAAATAAAATGATCATTTATTCACAATAATACTCTTTTTTTGCGATATTATATATATCGTTATTTATTCATGCACATTTATTTTTATTTTCATGTATATATTTCAATATCTCATATCTCATATGTGCATCTTGTTCATCATTTTATCACAATCAGATAAACAAATTTTTATTACTGGGTTTTTTTTATTTATTTATTTACTTTCCCTTTCAACTCAGCCTTCATAATCTTTTAAAATATCTAGAAGGGGTGAGTTCGCGATTAGCTTGAAGCTAAGGACCCAGTATAAATATAAAATTGTTATACCAAAAGTATTTACATCAATAATGAAAGATAGAAAGTTTTTTCTTACCTTTCTGGTAAGTGAACGCAGAGTGCTTGACTTCTCACGTTGATCACCTAGAAACACTCGATTAATTTTATTTGAAAAAATGTGTAAGTGGTATTCATTGATGAGCAGAAGTGCAGAATAAAACCGTTTAATCTAATGCTATATCTTGGTTACATAAGGACGTACACTCACACTATAAAAGAAGAATAAAATAAGATTAGTAATGTAATTTGAATCATGATATTGAATCCACGCAGATACAAGGTTTTCTTTATAACAATAGAACAACGCACAGAAATTCGTGCGCTGTTGGCCTGACAACATCGGCCATTCGAGTGAGAAGTAAAAAGGGGCCCACAAGAGTTAAAACAGAGTAAAAAAGCCTGAAACAATAAAAACTGCTTAACAAGCAAAAAAGGTTCTAATTAAATGAGTCTATCAGAAAAGTTCTCTAGTGCTGCTATCTGCTGTCGCCTTTTCGAAACAAAAGTCTTTTACACAATTGTTCGCTAGTCCGTGATCTTACGCCACCATAGCTCAGGGAAGTGTCGCCATCTTGGAACATATTTCACAACTAAAAAAAATGAAGACGCGTTGCATATGTCACGAGGAAATTGTCATTTCACAAGCGAGGTGATGTTGGATATAAAATCACTTACGCTGGGAGGTTTTCCAACACCCCCGCTTTTTATGTCAAACCGACGAGCGTAAAATGTTTAACTTGTTTCTCAAACACTCGAAATGAGGCTTAGACAACGGCTTGGTGAGCACGTCTGCCAGCATTAACTTCGATGGGCAATAAGTTATTTTGATTATGCCATTCTGGCATAGATGTCTGATGTGGTGATACTTAACCTCCACGTGTTTAGTTCTTGTCTGTGCCTTTTCGTTTTTGGTCAATCTTATGGCTGATAAGTTATCTTCGTACAATGTTACGGGTAGTTGTTGACATAGTTCGAGGTCATTTAACAGGTCTAACAACCACGAGATCTCTTGACCTGCATTAGAGGCAGCGATATATTCAGCCTCCGTGGACGATAGTGCTGTGCAACTCTGCTTCCTCGATGACCATGCCAATATATTATTTCCTAATTTAAACAAGTTTCCAGTGGTTGATTTCCTGTCTATTCTGTCGTTCCCCCAATCGGCATCGCTATATGCCGTTAGGATTGGAGGTTTTGTTTTATCTATGACGAATTTAAGATCTTTGGTAGTAAGCAGATATCTAATTAATTTCTCGATAGCTTGCCAATCGACTTCCCTTGGGGATTCATTCCTTCTTCCCAGGATGTTAACGACTGATGCTATGTCGGGTCTAGTTAAAGTTGCAATGTATAGAAGCCCTCCTATAGCCTGTCTAAATTTTACGTTATCTCCCATTAGTTTCCCGTTTGTATCTAGATTAAAGTAGTTAGTATTCATGGGTGTATACGTAGGCTTACCATTTAACAAATTGAATTTTTCTGCGATTTGTATTATTTTGTGTTCCTGGTCTAATTCTAGATTACCGTTTGCTGTTTCCATTATGTTTATGCCTAAATATTGTGTTACTTGACCCAAATTTTTGATTTCGCATTGCTTTGATAATTCAGTGTATATTTCGTGTGTGTCTGTTTTGTCTCCTGCGACTAAGATGTCATCAACATACACTATTATGTATGCGATTTTTCCATCTTGGACTCTTTTGTACAGACATTTGTCTGACGCGCATTCAACGAAATTTAGTTCTTTTAGAGATTTACTTATTTTTTGGTTCCATGCCCTAGCTGCCTGCTTAAGGCCGTAAATCGCTTTGTTTAAACTGCACACTTTATCTTCTTCCCCTTTTGTTATGTATCCCTCTGGCTGATGCATATAAACCTCCTCTTCTAAATCGCCATGTAAGAAAGCAGTTTTGACATCTAGGTGAGTTATTTTAAGGTCTTTGTACACCGCTGCGTTTAAGAATGCTCGCAGGGCGGTATGCGCTACAACGGGTGCGTAGGTCTCGTCGAAATCGCTTCCATATTTTTGAGCATATCCCTTAGCGACCGATCTGGCTTTATATCGCTCTATAGACCCGTTGGCTCCCCTTTTTGCCTTAAACGTCCACCTACAACCTATGACGCGTTTTCCCGGGATAGGTTTTATTAATCTCCAAGTATTATTTTGCTTCAGAGAATCTATTTCCTCACTAGTGGCTTTCAGCCATTTATCTTTAGTTTCTGCGTCATTGATATTTTGTAGGTCTGTCCATGACTTTGGCTCCTGAATTTGACACAGGTTTGCGCTTATTCCATAACGGTTAGGTGGTACGCCACGATTTTGTCTTTGCGATCTTCTCGGCTCAAGGGATGTGTCGGTCGGTGTGTTATTCTGATCATCGTCGCGCTCTTCTAGATCAATTTCAATATTATCTGCGGGAGTTTGTTCGTTGTTTTGGTTTTCTTTTACGGGTTTAATTTCCTCATCTTTTATACCTTCTTCGAAGAATTTTACGGTTCTAGATATTATAATTTTATTTTCACCCGTATATACACTATAGCCCTTGCTTCTGAAATCATATCCCAACATTATTCCCTCAAAGATGGCTTTCTCATCTAATTTATTTCTTTTAGGTTTGTCGACATAGGCAAATGCCTTACATCCGAATGTTTTGATGTTCGAGATATCGGGTTTTCTTTTACGCCAAAGTTCATAGGGTGTCATGTTATTTTTGTTAGCCTTTGTTGGTAGACGGTTGTTGAGGTAGGTGGCGGACATGACAGCTTCTCCCCAGAGTTGCTTAGGTAACTTGGCGTCCGACAACATGGTTCTAGCCATTTCCACTATCGTTCTATTCTTTCTCTCTGAAACGCCGTTCTGTGGGCTAGAATAGGGAACACTCAATTGACGCTCTATCCCGTTTTCTATCAGGCAGTTTTCAAATTCATCACTTATATACTCTTTTGCGTTATCGGACCTTATTGCCTTTATCAAGTTGCCAAATTTATTTTTTGTTAGCGCTATGTCTTCTTTCAGTTTGATAACGGCTTCCGATTTATGCGCGATTAAGTATGTTATTGTGTACCTGCTATAATCATCCGTGAATGTTATAAAGTACCCTTTCCCTCCTATCGTTTCAGTATTCATGGGGCCACATATATCGGAATGTGCGAGGGTACCGATGTCTTTGCTTCTGTTTGTGGCTACTTTAGGGTAGGGCAGAGCGGAAAGTTTCCCTTCAATGCACTTGGTGCATCGCGTGTCATGTTTACATTTGTTAATTGTTATCTCATTGGCTAATTCATGATTAACAAGGTATTTAATATCATCAAAATTTTTGTGTCCGAGTCTTCGGTGCCACAATGAAATATAATTTGTATTGTTACAGAAAGTTTGAGTACTTATAGTATAGCCGTAATCATCTTCAGGGTTTAATACGTAGAGATTATCATTTAATTTAGCTGTCAAGATTATATTATTATCTTTGACAAATAAACATGCATTTTTCTCGAAAATTACCTTTATATTATTTTCAGTGGCTTTCTTAACTGACAATAAATTGCCCTTTAGTTCTGGACAGTACAATACATTTCTTAGTGTAATGTAGTGGTTTTTGTTTGTTTTTATTTTTACGTCGCCCATACCTTCCGAAATAAGCCTTTTGTCCATTAGCGATTGTTATATTCCCAAAATTCCCGGCTGTGAATGTAGCAAAATTTGTTTTTGCTGATGCAACGTGCCTGGTACAACCCGAGTCAATGATATATGTGTTTGGGTCTGTTGTTTGTGTTTGGTTAATTTTTACTGACTCAATTTCAAAATTGTTTTCCTCTGGGAAGAGAGGAATGATCGATTGGCTGACCTCATCCTCTATATTTGACTTGCTGTTGAAGCAAAAATTCGAGGAGTCGGTTTTACTACCATTGTGTTGATTTTTGGTGTTTACCGAATTGGCTTTAAAGTTGGCATGGTTGTTAAATTTATTACTGTTATAATTTTCACTTCTTTTTTAATTGTTTTTCTGTTTGTTTTTCAATTTGTAACATTCTGAACGAGCGTGCACATCTCGTTGACAGAAGCTGCAATACTTTTTATTTCCTTTATTTACAATTTTATATGCTGTGTCACTTGGTCGTGTGCTGGTGTTTTTGTATTCGATTCGATGAGAGTACTCATCGATGAGCTTGTTTTTTACAAACTCGAGGTCTAGATCCTTTTCGTCTCTAGCCTCCATGCTTGTTATAAGAGGAGCGTATGACTGAGGCAAGCTGCAAAGCATAAGAGCCACAATGTGCGAATCGTTTATGAGCTCTCCAATGGCAGCGAGTTTGTCGCGGATAGTTAAAATATTGTTGATATGTAGATTTAAGTCTCCGCCCTCGTTGAGCCTTTGCGAATATAGTTTCCTCAAAAGGAATAATTTGGATGATAAATTCGCCCTTTGGTGAACACTTTTTAATCTTTCCCAAATGTCTTTGGGAGATGTCAAATGTCTGATGTGCACAATTTGTGTATTTTCAATGCACAAACAAATTATGGCTTTCGCCTTAGCCGCATTTTTAGTATATGTATCATCGGGTGTGGCAGGTGGAGATTCTGTTATATATTTGAATAAATCATCTTTAATTAACAGATTTTCTAATTTAAAACACAAATGATTATAATTATTATCGTTTAATTTCTCTACTGCCGTAATTTCTTTTGAGGCAGACATAGCGTGTTATTCAAGTATTATAAATTCTTTGATAACAAATATATTTACTATAAGAAGTTTGTGACTTTCTTAAAATAATTTCTTAGAATATATTCATAAATATAAATAAAATGATCATTTATTCACAATAATACTCTTTTTTTGCGATATTATATATATCGTTATTTATTCATGCACATTTATTTTTATTTTCATGTATATATTTCAATATCTCATATCTCATATGTGCATCTTGTTCATCATTTTATCACAATCAGATAAACAAATTTTTATTACTGGGTTTTTTTTATTTATTTATTTACTTTCCCTTTCAACTCAGCCTTCATAATCTTTTAAAATATCTAGAAGGGGTGAGTTCGCGATTAGCTTGAAGCTAAGGACCCAGTATAAATATAAAATTGTTATACCAAAAGTATTTACATCAATAATGAAAGATAGAAAGTTTTTTCTTACCTTTCTGGTAAGTGAACGCAGAGTGCTTGACTTCTCACGTTGATCACCTAGAAACACTCGATTAATTTTATTTGAAAAAATGTGTAAGTGGTATTCATTGCTGAGCAGAAGTGCAGAATAAAACCGTTTAATCTAATGCTATATCTTGGTTACATAAGGACGTACACTCACACTATAAAAGAAGAATAAAATAAGATTAGTAATGTAATTTGAATCATGATATTGAATCCACGCAGATACAAGGTTTTCTTTATAACAATAGAACAACGCACAGAAATTCGTGCGCTGTTGGCCTGACAACATCGGCCATTCGAGTGAGAAGTAAAAAGGGGCCCACAAGAGTTAAAACAGAGTAAAAAAGCCTGAAACAATAAAAACTGCTTAACAAGCAAAAAAGGTTCTAATTAAATGAGTCTATCAGAAAAGTTCTCTAGTGCTGCTATCTGCTGTCGCCTTTTCGAAACAAAAGTCTTTTACACAATTGTTCGCTAGTCCGTGATCTTACGCCACCATAGCTCAGGGAAGTGTCGCCATCTTGGAACATATTTCACAACTAAAAAAAATGAAGACGCGTTGCATATGTCACGAGGAAATTGTCATTTCACAAGCGAGGTGATGTTGGATATAAAATCACTTACGCTGGGAGGTTTTCCAACACCCCCGCTTTTTATGTCAAACCGACGAGCGTAAAATGTTTAACTTGTTTCTCAAACACTCGAAATGAGGCTTAGACAACGGCTTGGTGAGCACGTCTGCCAGCATTAACTTCGATGGGCAATAAGTTATTTTGATTATGCCATTCTGGCATAGATGTCTGATGTGGTGATACTTAACCTCCACGTGTTTAGTTCTTGTCTGTGCCTTTTCGTTTTTGGTCAATCTTATGGCTGATAAGTTATCTTCGTACAATGTTACGGGTAGTTGTTGACATAGTTCGAGGTCATTTAACAGGTCTAACAACCACGAGATCTCTTGACCTGCATTAGAGGCAGCGATATATTCAGCCTCCGTGGACGATAGTGCTGTGCAACTCTGCTTCCTCGATGACCATGCCAATATATTATTTCCTAATTTAAACAAGTTTCCAGTGGTTGATTTCCTGTCTATTCTGTCGTTCCCCCAATCGGCATCGCTATATGCCGTTAGGATTGGAGGTTTTGTTTTATCTATGACGAATTTAAGATCTTTGGTAGTAAGCAGATATCTAATTAATTTCTCGATAGCTTGCCAATCGACTTCCCTTGGGGATTCATTCCTTCTTCCCAGGATGTTAACGACTGATGCTATGTCGGGTCTAGTTAAAGTTGCAATGTATAGAAGCCCTCCTATAGCCTGTCTAAATTTTACGTTATCTCCCATTAGTTTCCCGTTTGTATCTAGATTAAAGTAGTTAGTATTCATGGGTGTATACGTAGGCTTACCATTTAACAAATTGAATTTTTCTGCGATTTGTATTATTTTGTGTTCCTGGTCTAATTCTAGATTACCGTTTGCTGTTTCCATTATGTTTATGCCTAAATATTGTGTTACTTGACCCAAATTTTTGATTTCGCATTGCTTTGATAATTCAGTGTATATTTCGTGTGTGTCTGTTTTGTCTCCTGCGACTAAGATGTCATCAACATACACTATTATGTATGCGATTTTTCCATCTTGGACTCTTTTGTACAGACATTTGTCTGACGCGCATTCAACGAAATTTAGTTCTTTTAGAGATTTACTTATTTTTTGGTTCCATGCCCTAGCTGCCTGCTTAAGGCCGTAAATCGCTTTGTTTAAACTGCACACTTTATCTTCTTCCCCTTTTGTTATGTATCCCTCTGGCTGATGCATATAAACCTCCTCTTCTAAATCGCCATGTAAGAAAGCAGTTTTGACATCTAGGTGAGTTATTTTAAGGTCTTTGTACACCGCTGCGTTTAAGAATGCTCGCAGGGCGGTATGCGCTACAACGGGTGCGTAGGTCTCGTCGAAATCGCTTCCATATTTTTGAGCATATCCCTTAGCGACCGATCTGGCTTTATATCGCTCTATAGACCCGTTGGCTCCCCTTTTTGCCTTAAACGTCCACCTACAACCTATGACGCGTTTTCCCGGGATAGGTTTTATTAATCTCCAAGTATTATTTTGCTTCAGAGAATCTATTTCCTCACTAGTGGCTTTCAGCCATTTATCTTTAGTTTCTGCGTCATTGATATTTTGTAGGTCTGTCCATGACTTTGGCTCCTGAATTTGACACAGGTTTGCGCTTATTCCATAACGGTTAGGTGGTACGCCACGATTTTATCTTTGCGATCTTCTCGGCTCAAGGGATGTGTCGGTCGGTGTGTTATTCTGATCATCGTCGCGCTCTTCTAGATCAATTTCAATATTATCTGCGGGAGTTTGTTCGTTGTTTTGGTTTTCTTTTACGGGTTTAATTTCCTCATCTTTTATACCTTCTTCGAACAATTTTACGGTTCTAGATATTATAATTTTATTTTCACCCGTATATACACTATAGCCCTTGCTTCTGAAATCATATCCCAACATTATTCCCTCAAAGATGGCTTTCTCATCTAATTTATTTCTTTTAGGTTTGTCGACATAGGCAAATGCCTTACATCCGAATGTTTTGATGTTCGAGATATCGGGTTTTCTTTTACGCCAAAGTTCATAGGGTGTCATGTTATTTTTGTTAGCCTTTGTTGGTAGACGGTTGTTGAGGTAGGTGGCGGACATGACAGCTTCTCCCCAGAGTTGCTTAGGTAACTTGGCGTCCGACAACATGGTTCTAGCCATTTCCACTATCGTTCTATTCTTTCTCTCTGAAACGCCGTTCTGTGGGCTAGAATAGGGAACACTCAATTGACGCTCTATCCCGTTTTCTATCAGGCAGTTTTCAAATTCATCACTTATATACTCTTTTGCGTTATCGGACCTTATTGCCTTTATCAAGTTGCCAAATTTATTTTTTGTTAGCGCTATGTATTCTTTCAGTTTGATAACGGCTTCCGATTTATGCGCGATTAAGTATGTTATTGTGTACCTGCTATAATCATCCGTGAATGTTATAAAGTACCCTTTCCCTCCTATCGTTTCAGTATTCATGGGGCCACATATATCGGAATGTGCGAGGGTACCGATGTCTTTGCTTCTGTTTGTGGCTACTTTAGGGTAGGGCAGAGCGGAAAGATTCCCTTCAATGCACTTGGTGCATCGCGTGTCATGTTTACATTTGTTAATTGTTATCTCATTGGCTAATTCATGATTAACAAGGTATTTAATATCATCAAAATTTTTGTGTCCGAGTCTTCGGTGCCACAATGAAATACAATTTGTATTGTTACAGAAAGTTTGATTACTTATAGTATAGCCGTAATCATCTTCAGGGTTTAATACGTAGAGATTATCATTTAATTTAGCTGTCAAGATTATATTATTATCTTTGACAAATAAACATGCATTTTTCTCGAAAATTACCTTTATATTATTTTCAGTGGCTTTCTTAACTGACAATAAATTGCCCTTTAGTTCTGGACAGTACAATACATTTCTTAGTGTAATGTAGTGGTTTTTGTTTGTTTTTATTTTTACGTCGCCCATACCTTCCGAAATAAGCCTTTTGTCCATTAGCGATTGTTATATTCCCAAAATTCCCGGCTGTGAATGTAGCAAAATTTGTTTTTGCTGATGCAACGTGCCTGGTACAACCCGAGTCAATGATATATGTGTTTGGGTCTGTTGTTTGTGTTTGGTTAATTTTTACTGACTCAATTTCAAAATTGTTTTCCTCTGGGAAGAGAGGAATGATCGATTGGCTGACCTCATCCTCTATATTTGACTTGCTGTTGAAGCAAAAATTCGAGGAGTCGGTTTTACTACCATTGTGTTGATTTTTGGTGTTTACCGAATTGGCTTTAAAGTTGGCATGGTTGTTAAATTTATTACTGTTATAATTTTCACTTCTTTTTTAATTGTTTTTCTGTTTGTTTTTCAATTTGTAACATTCTGAACGAGCGTGCACATCTCGTTGACAGAAGCTGCAATACTTTTTATTTCCTTTATTTACAATTTTATATGCTGTGTCACTTGGTCGTGTGCTGGTGTTTTTGTATTCGATTCGATGAGAGTACTCATCGATGAGCTTGTTTTTTACAAACTCGAGGTCTAGATCCTTTTCGTCTCTAGCCTCCATGCTTGTTATAAGAGGAGCGTATGACTGAGGCAAGCTGCAAAGCATAAGAGCCACAATGTGCGAATCATTTATGAGCTCTCCAATGGCAGCGAGTTTGTCGCGGATAGTTAAAATATTGTTGATATGTAGATTTAAGTCTCCGCCCTCGTTGAGCCTTTGCGAATATAGTTTCCTCAAAAGGAATAATTTGGATGATAAATTCGCCCTTTGGTGAACACTTTTTAATCTTTCCCAAATGTCTTTGGGAGATGTCAAATGTCTGATGTGCACAATTTGTGTATTTTCAATGCACAAACAAATTATGGCTTTCGCCTTAGCCGCATTTTTAGTATATGTATCATCGGGTGTGGCAGGTGGAGATTCTGTTATATATTTGAATAAATCATCTTTAATTAACAGATTTTCTAATTTAAAACACAAATGATTATAATTATTATCGTTTAATTTCTCTACTGCCGTAATTTCTTTTGAGGCAGACATAGCGTGTTATTCAAGTATTATAAATTCTTTGATAACAAATATATTTACTATAAGAAGTTTGTGACTTTCTTAAAATAATTTCTTAGAATATATTCATAAATATAAATAAAATGATCATTTATTCACAATAATACTCTTTTTTTGCGATATTATATATATCGTTATTTATTCATGCACATTTATTTTTATTTTCATGTATATATTTCAATATCTCATATCTCATATGTGCATCTTGTTCATCATTTTATCACAATCAGATAAACAAATTTTTATTACTGGGTTTTTTTTATTTATTTATTTACTTTCCCTTTCAACTCAGCCTTCATAATCTTTTAAAATATCTAGAAGGGGTGAGTTCGCGATTAGCTTGAAGCTAAGGACCCAGTATAAATATAAAATTGTTATACCAAAAGTATTTACATCAATAATGAAAGATAGAAAGTTTTTTCTTACCTTTCTGGTAAGTGAACGCAGAGTGCTTGACTTCTCACGTTGATCACCTAGAAACACTCGATTAATTTTATTTGAAAAAATGTGTAAGTGGTATTCATTGATGAGCAGAAGTGCAGAATAAAACCGTTTAATCTAATGCTATATCTTGGTTACATAAGGACGTACACTCACACTATAAAAGAAGAATAAAATAAGATTAGTAATGTAATTTGAATCATGATATTGAATCCACGCAGATACAAGGTTTTCTTTATAACAATAGAACAACGCACAGAAATTCGTGCGCTGTTGGCCTGACAACATCGGCCATTCGAGTGAGAAGTAAAAAGGGGCCCACAAGAGTTAAAACAGAGTAAAAAAGCCTGAAACAATAAAAACTGCTTAACAAGCAAAAAAGGTTCTAATTAAATGAGTCTATCAGAAAAGTTCTCTAGTGCTGCTATCTGCTGTCGCCTTTTCGAAACAAAAGTCTTTTACACAATTGTTCGCTAGTCCGTGATCTTACGCCACCATAGCTCAGGGAAGTGTCGCCATCTTGGAACATATTTCACAACTAAAAAAAATGAAGACGCGTTGCATATGTCACGAGGAAATTGTCATTTCACAAGCGAGGTGATGTTGGATATAAAATCACTTACGCTGGGAGGTTTTCCAACACCCCCGCTTTTTATGTCAAACCGACGAGCGTAAAATGTTTAACTTGTTTCTCAAACACTCGAAATGAGGCTTAGACAACGGCTTGGTGAGCACGTCTGCCAGCATTAACTTCGATGGGCAATAAGTTATTTTGATTATGCCATTCTGGCATAGATGTCTGATGTGGTGATACTTAACCTCCACGTGTTTAGTTCTTGTCTGTGCCTTTTCGTTTTTGGTCAATCTTATGGCTGATAAGTTATCTTCGTACAATGTTACGGGTAGTTGTTGACATAGTTCGAGGTCATTTAACAGGTCTAACAACCACGAGATCTCTTGACCTGCATTAGAGGCAGCGATATATTCAGCCTCCGTGGACGATAGTGCTGTGCAACTCTGCTTCCTCGATGACCATGCCAATATATTATTTCCTAATTTAAACAAGTTTCCAGTGGTTGATTTCCTGTCTATTCTGTCGTTCCCCCAATCGGCATCGCTATATGCCGTTAGGATTGGAGGTTTTGTTTTATCTATGACGAATTTAAGATCTTTGGTAGTAAGCAGATATCTAATTAATTTCTCGATAGCTTGCCAATCGACTTCCCTTGGGGATTCATTCCTTCTTCCCAGGATGTTAACGACTGATGCTATGTCGGGTCTAGTTAAAGTTGCAATGTATAGAAGCCCTCCTATAGCCTGTCTAAATTTTACGTTATCTCCCATTAGTTTCCCGTTTGTATCTAGATTAAAGTAGTTAGTATTCATGGGTGTATACGTAGGCTTACCATTTAACAAATTGAATTTTTCTGCGATTTGTATTATTTTGTGTTCCTGGTCTAATTCTAGATTACCGTTTGCTGTTTCCATTATGTTTATGCCTAAATATTGTGTTACTTGACCCAAATTTTTGATTTCGCATTGCTTTGATAATTCAGTGTATATTTCGTGTGTGTCTGTTTTGTCTCCTGCGACTAAGATGTCATCAACATACACTATTATGTATGCGATTTTTCCATCTTGGACTCTTTTGTACAGACATTTGTCTGACGCGCATTCAACGAAATTTAGTTCTTTTAGAGATTTACTTATTTTTTGGTTCCATGCCCTAGCTGCCTGCTTAAGGCCGTAAATCGCTTTGTTTAAACTGCACACTTTATCTTCTTCCCCTTTTGTTATGTATCCCTCTGGCTGATGCATATAAACCTCCTCTTCTAAATCGCCATGTAAGAAAGCAGTTTTGACATCTAGGTGAGTTATTTTAAGGTCTTTGTACACCGCTGCGTTTAAGAATGCTCGCAGGGCGGTATGCGCTACAACGGGTGCGTAGGTCTCGTCGAAATCGCTTCCATATTTTTGAGCATATCCCTTAGCGACCGATCTGGCTTTATATCGCTCTATAGACCCGTTGGCTCCCCTTTTTGCCTTAAACGTCCACCTGCAACCTATGACGCGTTTTCCCGGGATAGGTTTTATTAATCTCCAAGTATTATTTTGCTTCAGAGAATCTATTTCCTCACTAGTGGCTTTCAGCCATTTATCTTTAGTTTCTGCGTCATTGATATTTTGTAGGTCTGTGTTTGCGCTTATTCCATAACGGTTAGGTGGTACGCCACGATTTTGTCTTTGCGATCTTCTCGGCTCAAGGGATGTGTCGGTCGGTGTGTTATTCTGATCATCGTCGCGCTCTTCTAGATCAATTTCAATATTATCTGCGGGAGTTTGTTCGTTGTTTTGGTTTTCTTTTACGGGTTTAATTTCCTCATCTTTTATACCTTCTTCGAAGAATTTTACGGTTCTAGATATTATAATTTTATTTTCACCCGTATATACACTATAGCCCTTGCTTCTGAAATCATATCCCAACATTATTCCCTCAAAGATGGCTTTCTCATCTAATTTATTTCTTTTAGGTTTGTCGTTATAGACAAATGCCTTACATCCGAATGTTTTGATGTTCGAGAGATTGGGTTTTCTTTTATGCCAAAGTTCATAGGGTGTCATGTTATTTTTGTTAGCCTTTGTTGGTAGACGGTTGATGAGGTAGGTGGCGGACATGACAGCTTCCCCCCAGAATTGCTTAGGTAACTTGGCGTCCGACAACATGGTTCTAGCCATTTCCACTATCGTTCTATTCTTCTCTCTGAAACGCCGTTCTGTGGGCTAGAATAGGGAACACTCAATTGACGCTCTATCCCGTTTTCTATCAGGCAGTTTTCAAATTCATCACTTATATACTCTTTTGCGTTATCGGACCTTATTGCCTTTATCAAGTTGCCAAATTTATTTTTTGTTAGCGCTATGTATTCTTTCAGTTTGATAACGGCTTCCGATTTATGCGCGATTAAGTATGTTATTGTGTACCTACTATAATCATCCGTGAATGTTATAAAGTACCTTTTCCCTCCTATCGTTTCAGTATTCATGGGGCCACATATATCGGAATGTGCGAGGGTACCGATGTCTTTGCTTCTGTTTGTGGCTACTTTAGGGTAAGGCAGAGCGGAAAGTTTCCCTTCAATGCACTTGGTGCATCGCGTGTCATGTTTACATTTGTTAATTGTTATCCCATTGGCTAATTCATGATTAACAAGGTATTTAATATCATCAAAATTTTTGTGTCCGATTCTTCGGTGCCACAATGAAATACAATTTGTATTGTTACAGAAAGTTTGAGTACTTATAGTATAGCCGTAATCATCTTCAGGGTTTAATACGTAGAGATTATCATTTAATTTAGCTGTCAAGATTATATTATTATCTTTGACAAATAAACATGCATTTTTCTCGAAAATTACCTTTATATTATTTTCAGTGGCTTTCTTAACTGACAATAAATTGCCCTTTAGTTCTGGACAGTACAATACATTTCTTAGTGTAATGTAGTGGTTTTTGTTTGTTTTTATTTTTACGTCGCCCATACCTTCCGAACTAAGCCTTTTTCCATTAGCGATTGTTATATTCCCAAAATTCCCGGCTGTGAATGTAGCAAAATTTGTTTTTGCTGATGCAACGTGCCTGGTACAACCCGAGTCAATGATATATGTGTTTGGATCTGTTGTTTGTGTTTGGTTAATTTTTACTGACTCAATTTCAAAATTGTTTTCCTCTGGGAAGAGAGGAATGATCGATTGGTTGACCTCATCCTCTATATTTGACTTGCTGTTGAAGCAAAAATTGGAGGAGTCGGTTTTACTACCATTGTGTTGATTTTTGGTGTTTACCGAATTGGCTTTAAAGTTGGCATGGTTGTTAAATTTATTACTGTCATAATTTTCACTTCTTTGGTAATTGTTTTTCTGTTTGTTTTTCAATTTGTAACATTCTGAACGAGCGTGCCCATCTCGTTGACAGAAGCTGCAATACTTTTTATTTCCTTTATTTACAATTTTATATGCTGTGTCCCTTGGTCGTGTGCTGGTGTTTTTGTATTCGATTCGATGAGAGTACTCATCGATGAGCTTGTTTTTTACAAACTCGAGGTCTAGATCCTTTTCGTCTCTAGCCTCCATGCTCGTTATAAGAGGAGCGTATGACTGAGGCAAGCTGCAAAGCATAAGAGCCACAATGTGCGAATCATTTATGAGCTCTCCAATGGCAGCGAGTTTGTCGCGGATAGTTAAAATATTGTTGATATGTAGATTTAAGTCTCCGCCCTCGTTGAGCCTTTGCGAATATAGTTTCCTCAAAAGGAATAATTTGGATGATAAATTCGCCCTTTGGTAAACACTTTTTAATCTTTCCCAAATGTCTTTGGGAGATGTCAAATGTCTGATGTGCACAATTTGTGTATTTTCAATGCACAAACAAATTATGGCTTTCGCCTTAGCCGCATTTTTAGTATATGTATCATCGGGTGTGGCAGGTGGAGATTCTGTTATATATTTGAATAAAACATCTTTAATTAACAGATTTTCTAATTTAAAACACAAATGATTATAATTATTATCGTTTAATTTCTCTACCGCCGTAATTTCTTTTGAGGCAGACATAGCGTGTTATTCAAGTATTATAAATTCTTTGATAACAAATATATTTACTATAAGAAGTTTGTGACTTTCTTAAAATAATTTCTTAGAATATATTCATAAATATAAATAAAATGATCATTTATTCACAATTATACTATTTTTTTGCGATATTATATATATCGTTATTTATTCATGCACATTTATTTTTATTTTCATGTATATATTTCAATATCTCATATCTCATATGTGCATCTTGTTCATCATTTTATCACAATCAGATAAACACATTTTTATTACTGTTTTTTTTTTATTTATTTATTTACTTTCCCTTTCAACTCAGCCTTCATAATCTTTTAAAATATCTAGAAGGGGTGAGTTCGCGATTAGCTTGAAGCTAAGGACCCAGTATAAATATAAAATTGTTATACCAAAAGTATTTACATCAATAATGAAAGATAGAAAGTTTTTTCTTACCTTTCTGGTAAGTGAACGCAGAGTGCTTGACTTCTCACGTTGATCACCTAGAAACACTCGATTAATTTTATTTGAAAAAATGTGTAAGTGGTATTCATTGATGAGCAGAAGTGCAGAATAAAACCGTTTAATCTAATGCTATATCTTGGTTGCATAAGGACGTACACTCACACTATAAAAGAAGAATAAAATAAGATTAGTAATGTAATTTGAATCATGATATTGAATCCACGCAGATACAAGGTTTTCTTTATAACAATAGAACAACGCACAGAAATTCGTGCGCTGTTGGCCTGACAACATCGGCCATTCGAGTGAGAAGTAAAAAGGGGCCCACAAGAGTTAAAACAGAGTAAAAAAGCCTGAAACAATAAAAACTGCTTAACAAGCAAAAAAGGTTCTAATTAAATGAGTCTATCAGAAAAGTTCTCTAGTGCTGCTATCTGTTGTCGCCTTTTCGAAACAAAAGTCTTTTACACAATTGTTCGCTAGTCCGTGATCTTACGCCACCATAGCTCAGGGAAGTGTCGCCATCTTGGAACATATTTCACAACTAAAAAAAATGAAGACGCGTTGCATATGTCACGAGGAAATTGTCATTTCACAAGCGAGGTGATGTTGGACATAAAATCACTTACGCTGGGACGTTTTCCAACAGGTTGTAACTACTGAAATTGCATTTTAAATGGTTTATACATTTTACAAATTGTTTATTTAGACATCATTTCCATCTTAGTAAACTGTGAAGTTTTATTATACTAGTATTCTGAAGGTGTTGAAATGTGTTTCGTAATCGATGCTTGACGCATGATTTTACGTTCTTGTTAATCTGCATAACTGTTAATCTTCCTGGTGTTTCTTCTAATTAAAGTAAACGCGTTTTAAACGAAAAATTGTAGTTAATAAAAGAAATCGAATAAGAAACATTAAGAAAAAAGTTACATTTCATCAAGCAAATATTCCTTTTCGAAATATGTTTATTGTGAGCCATCAAATCTCAATATATTTTTAGAAACACTGAAGTGTAACTAAACGTACGTGTCTCCATTCTATACAAATTTAAATATGTAAGGAAACTGATAGATTCATTTCGTTTCGAACCAATAGAATTTTAGAAATTTGTTTCAGAACTTTTTATTTTCGGTAATACTGGAAGGAGAAATTCGATTTTCTCAGCACGGGCTTTTCCCTTTTTGAACTCTGCATAGAAATGGGGTTATTTGCATTTGACATACAGTTTTCATGTTTATTTTTATTTATATTTCTTATTTTTTGAACCTGTTCAAAGTGAAAGCGTAACGTTATTTTGTTTTAAAGGAGCAGATTGTAATTACAGAAGTTTAAGTACAATACGAACCGACTATTATAACATTACCAAATATATTCCACAAGTAGTACTCAAATAAGCACTAAAAAATATCTTAAGTAATCGGAATTTATGTCTATATTTCTAACTTCCTTCAAGCGCTATTTATGCCTGAGGCTTGAATCTCTTCTTTAATAAATACATTTACATCTTTAAACGTTATGTAAGAATAGCTTAAAATCACTATTTGAAATATAATATACAGAGTGTTTCAAAAGTTCGGTGAGAAAGGAAAAGGGGGTAAAAAAAAAAGATCTATGTATCTGGGAGACATAGGGTTTGCAGATCCAGCGCGTGGTACGGGATGTTGCATGACACCAACAAAAATTTAAAAATATCGACAATAGAGGGCGCTACTGCAGCTAAGTCCATGGAATAATTCCATATTCCTCACACAACGCTAGATTTGGATATGAAAATAGTATATACATTATATTCTCTAATGTTTTTGTATCCAAAACTTGCGTTGTGTGAGCAATATGTTATTATTCCATGGAATTGCCTGGAGGTAGCGTCCTCTATTGTCGAGATTTTGAACTATTTTTTTTTATGGTGTCATAGAAAATCCCGTATCACACTAAATATTTATCTGCAAACCTCACGTCTCTCCGAACCATGCATCTTTTTTTATCGCGTTTTCTTTTCGCACCGAACTTTTAAACACCCGGTATATGTATTTTCTTTCTCTTTTTATTAATTCTCATGTTATAAAAGAACAAACTGAATTGATAGAATAAATCTTCCACCAAATTGAGTTTTTTAAGATTTTTTTAAATTTTTCTAAGACATTTTTAAGATTTTTTAGTATTTTTCTTAAACCGTACCTCTTTCCCCCTTGTTGATGTACATGTAAGTGCTGCATGAAAAAAAAAATATTGAAAATAAGATGGTTATATACTATATCTTTAAATATGAAATTCTTAAAGTCTATATGATATTTAAGGTCATTGTGCCTAAGGTCATTGTGCCTAAATATGATGACCTCTAAATGCGACAGTGTTCTTTTACTTACTATCTTAATGCAATAACCTAAAATAAAAGCTATATATTGAGACATCCAAACTTCAGGAATAAAACTCGAAGCATTTCTTTATTTTTGTACATTTGTATTTTTGTAAACATTTTGTAAAACATTTTCTTTAACAAAATTTTCCATTAAAATACACATCGTTCATTATACAGCGCCCCCATCTTTCCTAAATGAGGCAAGAAATCCAGAAAGTGGTACACGGTTTTTCATTTTTAACTTTGAAGATCAAATAACTCCATGTGAGAACTACTGCAGAACTACCACATAGGTTTCATTTACCTGAATACAATCTTAAGAAAAGGCAGCCAATTTTAAAACTGAGTTATGTCCTGGTTTGAAAGTCTCCATTTTTTATTTATTTTTATTTTATTTTTTTTATGCTCTTTTCTTAAACCTGACATTTTTCATTCATCTTTTACTCATTATTATAAACATTTTCTACTTTTCGATTAGTATCAGATTTAAAAATCTCTGTTTATCTAAATGAGTATTTGAGTTTCTATATATGTATTATAAGGCATAGAAAATGTCAATTTTTTTGTGAAAGCGTAAGAAAAAGAAGGGGGGTGGAGGCAACACAATATCATTAAAATCGAGTTATTAGACACATTGCTCGATTTTATTTTTTTATAAGTATAATAATTTTATCATGTGACATTTTATAATAACTCGAGTTGTATGCGATGAATATCCTTGTTAACAATGTTATAAATGTCTGGTAAATACTGTTCTTACCGGTGAAATCCACCACTAATGCAGATTTGCACCAATCAAAATGTAAAAGGCCGGCGTTAGTTAAAACATGCTTTAATTAATTTGTATTTTCCCTTAACAAAATAAGATTTTGGAAAAAAAATCAATTTCTTATTTCGATTCTTTATTAAATTTCGTACCGGAATCATGTATTATATTTTGTTATCACTATATTGCCAACAAAAGTATACGCAGTTAAAATTACGGAATTCCAAATTGCACTATTATGGAATGTATGGGTTGATATTCACTCGCGAATTCCACGAATTTTAAACGAAGTTTTTCGCTACAAGTGTTTAACCCTTAACTGCTGTTAGCGGTCTCGTAAACCACTTCCATTTGAAATTGTCAAGGATTAACTTGAAATTTTCAGTTTAATCATAAATATTTGTGAAATTTTATTTCGTGTGGATCCCTAGTACTAATGCTAGAGATTTCTGAATAAGTGATTTAAATTATAATCGTCCTGCACATAAAGTTTAGTACAGAAACAGTATCCTATGAGTTAATGAAACTTTTTATTTATCTTTCATCAAGCGGCACGGTGATCGTTCACAGAAGCTTTGCGATAATTTCTGTTACAGAAGCTAATCGTTAAATGAATATTTTTAGATGAAATGGCATTTATAAAACGCATTATCACATTTAAGACGTTGGGCATCTCTCTTAGGTTTTAACTGCCGTAAATGCGATAAAAATCACGTGAATGCAATAATCGTATATTTTGGGATTATACTCCAGGTATTGATTCGATTTCTACAAAACAGGTTAGTTTTGAACTAAAGGCACAGTATTCAATAATTTTCTGCATAATAAAATAAATATTTATTTAATAAAATGCCAAATGTGCCTCAAATGCGACAAAACTATTGGGAATTGCATTGCATTTAGACACAATGACCTTACATCAAGCCTTTTGAATTAGGCTAAATTTATTTGTTTTTTAAAAAATTAATCGAAGTCTTTACTTTAATATAGATATGCTGTTAGTTTTTGGCTTTTTAAAATTAAATATACTACCTTATATTTATTGATTGAACTCATTTGAAACTACAATAATTATATAACAGCTTAGATATAGAATGAACAGAGTGTAACATTTAATAATGCAACATTGTTGCTTTAATTTTCGTTAAATAATTTTTTATGTTAAATAGAAATATACATTTTCCTGTCAAGGGAAATAATGATTATATCATGAGTTTTATGCAAATGCTTAAAGGTGGGGCTTAAAGAAGGGACTTGAGACTATTGTTAGTATTTCTAATCATTTTATTCAAATGGTTCTAAAGGCGGAAATTTAGGCTAATTACATAGTCATTAAGGTGGAACCAAGCTTCATTTGAGAAGTAAACAACATTACGCTTTCGAATGTTGTTGCGAATAAATCGGCGAAACGAAACATAAAAATGCTGTCGGTTTTCTGAATCACTTGGACGCAGTACCTGCACGGACTGTAATCAATACACTGTAAAAAGAAAGAAAGAAAAAAAACGGACTAAAATATGGAAATACTACTGGTAATCCAGACGCCAGTAATATCAGTGTATTTTAACGGACGTTTCCCCCCATAAATTTAAAAAAAAAAAAAACGGAAAATTTTCTGTAATTTACCGGGAAAAAAGTTCCGTTAAAATATGGAAATACAGTGAGCAAAAAAAGTATTTGCACGCACACTGTAAAAAAAATCTGTAAAGTTACTAAAGTTTTTCTAGGAAACTGAGATTCCTAGAAATTTTTATGTAACGGCAACAACAAAAATTCATGTAACAGACACACTTTTGCGCCGAAAATCAAAAAATCTGTAAGGTTATTAAGATTTTTTTAGGAAACTGGGATGCCTAGAACTTTTCATGTAACTACAACCAAGGTTACAGATAAAATTTTAGTAAAATTACTGTCATTTTAGCAGATTCATTTGTAAAGTTACAGATTTCTGTAGCTTTACAAAAACTAATTTTGTAGATTTGCGACTTTTTTCATACAGTTACAGATTAAAGTTTAGTAAGCATGTAACTTTACATCTGTAGAACTACAGATTTTTTTTTTACAGTGCAGACGATTTTTTGCATAAGTAACCATGGAAAGCAAATTTGATACTATTCTCTTAATTATTCATTTATTTAAATAAGAAGAAAATAAAAATAACTACTCATTTTCCTTAAACAGTAATATTACACATTTTAAAAAATAAATTAATATTTTCTCATACCTAAAAAGTATTTGCACAAGAAGCACTGACTGTTAAAAAAGGCATTAAATGTGACCATTACGCAAATGTTTAGCATATCAGTCCCGCAGTACATTAGCCCCGCACTTTAAGGTCAGGTAATATATTAACTGGAGCAGGGATTCTGGAGAGTTTTTGTTCTAATGGCGACGAAAACGTGTGAACTGTCTGTTGCTACCCGTGAGAAGATTATATTTCTTCACAATTCTGGATTAAGTTACTGAGGAATAGGTAAAAAATTAAATCTAAACTTTTCTAGTGTTCGTTATGTAATTAAGAAGAAAAACGAAACTGGTTCGACAGTAAATAAACCGCGAACTGGGCGTCCAAGAAAGCTAAATACCATGCAAAGGAGAGCCATCATAAAAGAATCTTCAAAAAACCTTTTTCTAAGTGCTCGAGAATTGGCTGTTGATGTCGCCTCAACGTCGGGAACAATAGTTACACCACAATCAATTAGAAATATCCTTCATGATGCAAATATTCGAGGAAAAGCCCCTCGAAAAAAACCATTTATTAGTGAAACAAATAGGGTGAAAAGACTTGAATTTGCAAAAGCGTATGTCAGCAAACCACTAGAGTTTTGGAAAACTGTTATTTTATTGCGATGAAAGCAAGTTCAATATTTTTGGCTCAGATGGTAAGAAAACTGTATGGCGAAATCCAAATACTTCTCTTCAAATTAAAAACTGGAAACCAATTGTAAAACGTGGCGGTGGTCATGTAATGATTTGGGGATGCATGTCTTTTAACGGAGTTGGCGAAATGACCTTTATTGAAGGCAATATGAATGCTAAACAATATATTAATATATTGTGAGATCATTTATCTAATAGTGCTCTGAAATTAGGAATTCTTAATTCATATTAAATCCAACAGGATAACGATCCGAAACACACTGCATATATTACAAGGTTATGGTTGCTTTATAATGTAAAAAATCAATTGAAAAAGCCACCACAATCACCTCAGTCCAACAACCAGACCTCAATCCGATTGAAAATTTATGGCATATTTTGGATGTGAAAATAAGGAAAAAGAAAATTTCTAACAAATCAGAACTTAAGCAAGCTCTTAGGGAAGAATGGCTACAAATCAGCAGTGAAACATGTCACAAATTAATCGAATCAATACACAGATGATTACAAGCTGTAATTGAAGCAAAAGGCATGCATACTAAATATTAGCACTGTTTTTAACTTATAAATAATTCTTCTAGTTCTATTTTTATTGCTAGTGTGCAAATATTTTTTTGGCAGTACAAATGCTACTTTTTTATGTTTTCATATTTTAAATATAATCATTAAGTCAGATATTAAATATGTTTATTTGTTTTGTAAAAGGTGTTGGTATTTTTAATTCTTAGTTGTTTTTTATTTATTTATACATATGCTACAACAAATTTACCTGGTGTGCAAATACTTTTTTTGCTCACTGTAGTACTGGCGTCGACGATTGCCAGTAGTATTTCCCTATTTTAGTCCGTTTTTTTTGTTTTGCTTTTGTTTTACAGTGTACGAGAAAATTTCAAACGATGTACCACAGCTTGATGCGCTGAACCATAGGATATCCCTTACTCCTTCTGTAATTTTCGAATGGACTTACCTTGAGTTTGTTTCAAGAAAATTTTGGTGTTATCAAGCTTTCCTGGAGTTAACACAATTCGAATTCGCTGTTTATCCACACCCCTTTGATCAACCCCCAATCCCTTCACGTTGAGCGTTGTTTTTAATCATTTTAAAGGTGCAGCATTTTGAAGGTATGAGCCTTAAAAAAACTTTCAAATGAAATTTCTCTCGCGTTTTTTTTTAAATGATTTAGACATAACTAAGTTATCGGAAAGAAAATCTCGTTCTTCCACAGAATAAGGAGCCATTTTCATTAAAGTCAAAGAATTAGTTCATGCAGGCGATTTCTATTGTTGCCATCCGTAATGTTACGAAATGAGATTTAAAAAGTTGAAAGAAGCAGACGATTTACTCAAATCATTTGCGAACAATTGGATTAAAAATTACTAATGATGCTCACGCGAATTGTCGTTTAAATGACAAAAAAATCATGCGTTAAGCATAGATTATGAAACACTTTCCAACACTTCCTGAATGCTTTAACAAAACTTCGTTATTTAGGGAAATACGGTAAGTAAGATAACTAAGTAAACATTTTAGAAAACGCATAAAACATTTATAAAACTGATTTCAGAAGTTACTGTCCATAGCCAAACGTGTATTCCAATTCTTTTGAACAGCGCTATATTTAATCTGTAAATCTATATAGAGGAAAATGTCCAAATACCGGCTAGGGTCCAAATACCGGCTACTAGGTGTTCTGAGAACTGAGCGCAGCGCAGCCTACCGGTGATAGGCAGAGTTTGTAACATTAATTGAGAGAAGAAAGTTATGAAACGTACGTCGCTGAAGTCTGTGTCATTTATAAATAGTAAATGCAAAAGTGTTGGATCTACGTAATCTGGTAAATCAAAAGTTTCTCAGATATGTGTTTCTCATTTTTTAAAAATATACTGATCGTATATTGGCTTGAATTATTGATTAAGTTATTTTCTAGACATATTTAGCTCTCAATTGTCACGCGCACATTATTGGTATTTTATTATATGAATGAGTAATACCGGTTTTAACTTAAATATAGCAGTGGTCCTAATACCGGCTACCTAGAGTGATCTAAATACCGGCTAGCCGGTATTTGGACCTCTCTCGGTTGCTCTGCTTGAAGGGAAAGAAAATAAACTAATTTAAGTAGTTCCATAATTAATAAATTAATTTAAATGGTTCAGAAGTAGTTCCAGTCCCATTTCGCAATATGAAAAAAGCAACCATGGCCGTAATTCTTCAGGACCGACACTGGTTACCAGATCACTTTCCAAAAAAGCGCTGTTGGACATTACAAAACTGCTTGTAATAAATGGGAAGAGAAAAATAAAAAAATGACGGATTAAATCAAGCGAAAAAGGCAGAAATTTGATTTTAACCCTCTCGCTGCTCAACCCGAGATTTCCTCGGGGATGCATTTTTTCCGTCTAATTAACCCTTCTTGATTATTCTCACCAGTTATTTTTTTATTGTAAATTTTGTCTTATTTAATCGGAGCATTTCCCAGGTTAAATTAGGCAAAACTTTTGTTTTGAAAAACCGGTGACAAAAGAATAAAAATTCTTAAAAGACGCTCGTCACGACGGGGTTAAATATGCAATTTTTGAAGCTATTTTGATAAAACAATTACTCAGCGAGAGGGTTAAAAAAGTGAAAAAGGAAAATATCCAACAGAGGTTATGATAAACATGGGTGCTTTCTCTGTGGACAAGAATGGGGGAGGGGATTCTGGGTTCAATGTTAAGAATGCGATATGTAGGCTGATAGGGACTATACAGACGCAGAGTGTGAGATTATGTTTTTGATTTTTTCACATAAAATAATTCTCATTTCAATAAGCAAGCCTTTTTTGTTTTACACGTTAAAAAACAAAATTAGAAACATAATGCGAAGAAGATACTCGTAAAGAATTTTAGAAATTTGACAAAAATACTTATTTATTAAAAATTGTGTATTTTTTCTGTGCGTAAGAAATGTTATTAATCAATACAATTTATTAAAATAATATTCTTATTGCTTGATAATTGCCATTAGCTCTATTTGTGGGATTTTTTGGAAAAAAAACCTTAGGTAACCGGTATTTAGACCCCATTTTAAAAATTCAAAATTTGAAGACTTTCGGAATTTTGCTTTTTATGAACAGAAAACGCCTTTTCAACTGATTTTTTTTCTCTAGACAGGTGTAAAATATGTCAAGGTTCCCTGCTGTCACGTTTTATTTTATTAATTTTGAAAATTGTATGATCTAGATTGAAAACAAAAGTGGTAGCCGGTATTTGGACCTTTTCCTCTATACTATATAATGGTAAAATTTAATTTAGCAAGAAAACGAATGACAGAATGAAATTTCTCTTTCGCAGTTTATACTAATAGGTAACCTTTTAATAAATAACCTTTTAAAATGCCAACTAATTTTTTAAATATCAGACAAAATAATTAGTAAAAAAGTAATAATACAAATAAATAAATATATAAGATAATTTTTAAAGATCAAAAATGAAATAATTGATAAATAATTACAATTTATATATTTTAAAATTAATGAAAAATATTATTATTATAGTTATTAAAATATTATATGATATATTCAATTCAATTTTCAAATTAAATTTATTTAATAACATTTTGTATAGTTAAAATATATCTAAATATATAAAAATAAAAAGAATAATAAATTTTAAACAATAATCTGATATGCTTTGAAAATAAATCGAGTAATTAATTACATAAATTGAATAAAAAATATCAATTAATAATATAAACTTGAGTAACTAAAAAATCAAATAAGATCAAATCGAATAAATTTTTTTATATATATAAACTCATCAAATTATCTATAATGTCAAAATCACCCATGAGATTTTGGACCAAAATTTCAGATAATTTCACTCCAACGTCCCAGCTACTTCCCCAGGAATGTTGTCCCAGAAGGAAGTACCCAGGAGGGCAATCCTTAATCCAGGAGGAAACCTCTTAAGGGGGCTGGTCACGCATCTTCCGAATTCTCCTCCGTAGTGTTAAGTCAATGGACTTTTGATGCATTCGTATATTTAAAATATCTTCTCGGGAAATTCATATTTTTTTACATCTTTTTTCTGTGTACTCTTCTTAAAGGATGTGTCTTTTTTTTCTTAGTTTTCAAAATATTTCTAAAATCTAGGCTGAATTTAATATTTTATGTGTTAAAAGTAGACGAACTGCGGGTAAGCTTTTAACACTAATGCTAAAATTAAGCTTATACTTAAGAAATATTTCGAGAACTAAAAAAAAAAAAGAGAGACATCTTTTAGGAAACGTACACAAAAAATAGAAGTTAAAAATATTAATTTCCCGAGGAGATAGTTTAAATAGACGAATGCCTCCAATGCCCACAGACTTTACATTAGTGAGGGGAAATTGGAAGCTGGGTGACCAGCCCCCTTAAAGTCTCTTCCCCAGGAACGGCTGATTATATCATTTTAGTACCAGGAGGAATTTGGGATTACTTGGAGCTCCTGGGGAGGTTTTCAGGAGCTTTCGTGTGCTATATGGGATAATGAACTAACAGTTTTAGGGGAAAAAAAGCGGAGCGCAGTAATACTATTTAAGAAACGTATCGTAATTTATTTTTCAATTTTTTAACGAGATATTTTAAGAAAGGCTCAACGAAATGAGTAGAATATCTATTAATTAGTGAAACATTTACGTAAATTGTTTTGGATATTATTACGTTTATTACATTTTTAAGTTCGGATACTCTAAATAAATTATTTCCTCTTTTTCCTCTATAGGGTTACAGTAACTGTTTATTTCTAACTTCAACCAGATATAATAAAATTTTTAATGTTGCATGAAACTGCTGTATAATATTTATAAAAAGTTACTTTTTAATAAATAAGCCTGGATAGGAAAAAAATAAATAAAATGTTTCTAAAATATATTACTAAAATATTTAATATAAAAATTTTTACATATAGAGAGATATTTTTGTTATTATCATATTTTTAGTTGATTGGCTAATTAAGAGAAATTCTTCAGATATTTATTAAAAATCTCTCGTAACAATAATATATACATAGAGAAAGATAAATAATGGAAATATGTTTTTCTTTTTATATTTTGACAAATTTGTCCATTTAGCAATAATGTCAATACCTCAAAAGTGACAAAATAAATGCTATAAAACATTTTTTTGGAAAAATAAACTACATTTTATTACTCAATGTGTTAAAAAAAGTGATTGATATAATTTTATATGTAAATTAAGCTTTTACAGACATTTACTTTTTGTTTATCCTAACTAGCAGTTCATGTTGTATAATGATAGGACTTTAAATTATTCATAAAATTTCATAAGTGCAAGAGAAAATAAATATTAAAAGTAGTTAAAAATAATTCTTTCTTACAGGTTTTTTAAGAAATGAAGTTTATATAAAAAAAACACTTAATTAAAATTCCTGAATACAACACGGGAAAAAATTACGCATAGATTCGTTTCGTGCTTAATGACTGGCAAACCCATGTGTTTTTATCACTTCTTATATTATATAGTTCTTTTTTTTAATGTTCTGCAATTTAACTTAAAAAAAACTATAGTACAAAAAGTAAGCGATTTTCAGTGACTACGTTTTGCAGTTTTTTATGCATAAAATAAACTTCTAAAGATTTTTTTTTAATTTAAAATATCCAAAACAAGTTTTTCTCTTAATTATAAATTATTATAAAACATAGTGCATTATTAAAAAAAAATGTATGCACGTGAATGAAGATTTCGATTAATTTTGTTTTAGTTTATTTTGTTTAAAGAAAGATTTTTTTTCTTGCCGTTAATGTTTTATTACATTAAACATTTTTTCAAGCGGACATGTTAAAAAAAATTAATTAGCTATGAAAATACGCAATTGTTTAATTTAAAACAAATGCACGGACAACATTTTTGTAGCATGTGAAACTGCCAGAATGTGCGTAAAATAATTTGTTTGAATTAGAAGCTTAACTTATATTAGGGTAAATCCGAGAGAGTCGCCGCATACGAGATAGATGCCGCACCCCTTGTATTTCTTTTAATTATCGATAGATGGTCGTCAAACGCTCAGTATAGGTGCGCAATGAGATTATTTTAACCAGTGTGTAGCGTGAATCCCATTTCGATGTTTCTTATAGAAGTACAATCCTTAATTTGACGTAAGTGCATGATTTCACTGTCCAAACTTTTAACCGAGTTATGTTTAAATACTTTTAATACACTGATTACTAAATGCATGCATGATTTCGAAGTCAAAATTAAGTATAGCGTTTGTATAGAGTACTGTGAATATGGTTACGCCATTCCCCTTGGTGATGGCAGGTAACTGTGATGACCGACGTCTGCACCATGCAAAATGGGATACATGCCGAACTCTTATTTCGGTATATATGCCGCAGTTTCTTTTGTACGGGATGATTAAGTGTTATTAACTTTTCCTTTTCTTTTTGCACACACTAACCAAGTTAAGCATGTTATCAAGTTTACTAAAACCAAAGGAGAAAAACGGAAAAATAAAAAGTAAGAAGGGCAAGAAAGATGCAAGTCAAGATGATAATAATGAAAAATGGGATTACGCGAAACGCAGACGTTCTTTGCAAACTACTCCAAAAAAGAGGAAGTGTAATTGGCTTCGTTCCATCATGTGTTTAAATGTAGTTACATAAAGACTGGACTTTTTCAATACTTTTTCTGCAGATTGTCTTAAAAAAAAACAGGTCTCTTAACCCATTCGGGACCATAGGTGCATATAAACACCTTCATAAAGAGCTTACAAAATTTGTTTCTGGTACCAGTAAAAAGAAAAGTAATATTTGCTTTGTTTAACTAGAGCATTTTCATGATTATTTATGTAAGGTAACTTCGTTTAAAAAAGTGGTACCAACCGAATAAAATTTGTGTAAAAACCACCGGTCCCGAAAGGGTTAACGAATAAATTATGTAAACACAATTTTACTTTTTTTCTTTTCCCTTTCTAATACATTGATGTTACGTTGTTGCTGAAATAACAATTAAAATTTAATGTAAAAAAATAAGTCGATAATTTTAATAGTGAAAGTAGGCAACAATTATTAATTTGAATCTACTAATACGTAGACAGTACACTGTACTCATTTAGTTTCATTTTGTTATTACATTGTTAATTATAGTTCAGATATGCATATTTTTGTAAATATTTTTATTTATAATTTCATTCTGTTCTTATTACAAGCGCGGCATAACTACCGCACAAGTGCGGCGTCACAGCCTGAATGTACGAGTGATGCGCCGCAGCGTAATGTTTTAGAAAAAAATTGTTAAAAAATATTAATAATTTATTTTGAATTTTTTTGTCCCAGTACACGCGTTGTATATTTAACATTAAATAGCACAACATGATTTTTTTTTTTTTTTTTTTTTTTTTTTTTTTTTTTTTTTTTTTTATCCACCATGGGACTTTATACACAAATTCAAAAAAATGTGCGGCATAAATCCCGGAATTACCCTACTATCTGATTGGATGGAATGTTTATTACAGTTGCAAGCGAAATTTCATTCACATTCCATGATTAGTACAAAATTTTCTATTACAAAATATGGCATACCTGAAATTCGTCCCATTCTGTGAGAAATAAGTTATATAATAAAAATTATTATAATTATGTATGTCTATTTTATGCTAAGATTCAAGAGGAAAGATTTTAACAGTAGCACTATTGGATATCAAATTTTCTGATCGGCACAAATATTTTCATAACGCCTACTTATTTTCTAGAAAAAAAAAATTACAGAAAATTTCGTTGTCCCATTTAAAATATCAAATATGACAGTTAATCTCTCGTGATAAAACTATACGTGTAGTTATAGTGTAGTAGTTTTAGAGTTAATAGCCTTAAAGTAATGTGAGCAGATGTCTTTTTTTTCTAGAGAATATAATACTAGCTTTTAAAAAGTGAAACTATTATACATTAATTGAAATTGGAATAAGCTTATCATGAAATCAATTAACCAGTCACATATACAGGGCGTCCCAGAAGTAATGGGACAAACTTTAATGAGAGGTAGGGGACATCACAAGGATTCAGATTTGCATAGCAACCCAGGGTCGGAACCGTTTTCCTGTCGCGGTAGTGACGACACAAAACACAAAAAGAAAGGACACGAACAGGGAGAGAAAACGTGTTTATTATTCTTAGTACTGCAAAAATGCCGGGACAATGCTGGAAAGTGTTGAGGAACTTGTTGCACGCATCGTGGCAGCTGCTGGGGAAGTCCGGGGCACTCCCAGTATTTTCGAGAACATTAGATCTTCCATATGCCGGAGATGCGCTTCCATGCATCACGGCCCGGGGTCGTAATTTCGAACACCTATTTTGATGACGATTGTTGTCCTTTAATGTTCTTTCTTCTTAGTTTTTTGATGTACTAAGGATAATAAACATGTTTTCTCCTCTTATTCGTATCCTGTCTTGTGTTTTGTGTCGTCATTACCGCGCCAGGAAAACGTTTCCAACCCTGGGTTGCTATGCAAATCTGAATCCTTGTGATGTCCTCTACCTCCCCTTAAAGTTTCTCCCATTACTTCTGGGACACCCTGTATAATGGTAGCCCAAATGAAAAGTGGACACTTGAGACTGCGTGAGAATGACTGCAGCTATAGCAGAGTCGCCGAACAGGGATATAAAGAGCAGTAGAAGTGCACTGCATTGGGCATTGAACAGTGAAATCGCTTAAGAGGATATTGATCGCAAGTAAAGTCGTGTCATACATGGATGCGTCCAGCTCAAAACAACATGCGGTAATACGGTTTCTGATTGCGGAAGGTGAGCATAAAGCGGACATCTATCGGAGAGTATGGGGCAGTCTATGGCGAGCACTTTTTAGGTAGAATGGGTGTGAACACTTGGTGTAAATGTTTTCCTGAAGGGCAGAAAGCGATATCGGATTTGCCAAGACCGGACCCAGAAAACATCGTAATCACTACCGATTACATTGCCGCTGTTGATGAAATGATCAGTGATAATCGAAGAGTTCGGACCCATGACATCAGTGACGAACTCAACCTGAGTAAAACAACAGTTCACACCATCATCCACCAACATTGTTCGGAACTTTAGGCATGCATGTATGGCATGACTACTTTCGATCAATTTCCTCTTCCGTGCACAGGTTTTGCTGTTGAACGCCCAATGCAGTGTACATCACCTACCACTCTTTACATCCCTGTTCGGTGGCGCTGCTATAGATGCAGTCATTCTGACGCAATCGCACGTGTCCACTTTTCATTTGGGCAACCCTTGTAGATAATTATTCAAAATTAACTACCTTCTAAAAGGGAGGACATCTTTTAATCACCTTACTATATAGCCTCTATAATGTTCTTAAAGTTTCTCCACTTTCGCATCAACCTTTTAATGCATGATTGTTTATTTTGTTAAGAAAAAAATACATTTGAGTCGATTTTTTGTTTATTATCCACTAGAAAAATAGTGAAAAAATATTTATGTTTCTGTTGCACATAATTTCATAATGTTACTCCTGAGTTAAATAACAAAAATTGCTGAAAAAATGATAATTTTAAATTATATAATTTCTTTGAAATGTTTAAACCGCATAATAACTACTATTCAACGATGTAACAATTTTTATAATACTTTCAACAGTTTTCTGAATTAATAATTACTACACCTTATAAATATAGAGAAAAACGTCAGTCGAGCACATTTCAAGCAATATCAACAAAAGGTATTATACCCTCCCCGTGATAACAAATCAGAACAAAAACAGACGAGGACCTTAAATACATGTTATTACAGGTAAATAACATCGCATAATAGCTCACCAAAAGATAAAACTAGAAAACAGGAATTCTGCTTTTGCAGAATTTAGTGTCGCCCCCGATGAATATATATATATATATGTATATATAAATAGTAAAAAACTTCTTTCAATTTTAAGACTTAGAGCACACGCTTTTATTTTATATAAAATGATGTCATTCGCATCCTCTTAAGAATTCCACATTTACGATCCATTCTTAAACATCTACAGTAAACTATGCATAGGACGTCACTATCGCGAAATAATACACAAATGCAGAAAAAAGATGCCGCCATTAAAGAAACTCGACGAAAAAAAAACAGCTGTCTAATGATTCACAGGCCTTCGTTTGTGTGTAACATCAATATGGATACATAAAATTAAATATAGTTTATAATAGCTCCACGTTTTAACAGAAATCCTTCGTTTATATACTTTCAAAATACGTATTATAATTACATTTTTTTGGTAAGAAAAATGGCAAAGAAAATATATAATTAATATTTTACAAGTATTTTTCCTTTACTTTCTACAGAAATGCAGTACTTCCGTTGCCAATATTAAGCAAATGGCTCCAAAAACTACAAAAAGATTAATATTTCAAAAATAAATGGAGATGCAGTTTTCAAAGAAATTGCATTTAAAAGTAGTTTTTTTCCCAATAATGGAAATGTGCGATGCTTAGAAGTTTAAAAAATTGCTATAGAGTTTTAATCGTACAACTTTGTTTTGCGGCTGGCTTCTGTAAGGTAACGTTATTTTTTGGAGACGACACAAAATAAGCTGGGAGAAAGAAATAGCATACCCTACCAGGAGCTAACTAGTCGTTGGGGATCATGGTAACACTTAGCCATCATGGATATGCATAATATAAAATATGAAAGTAAAACATGTGCAAACTATTTATAAAATGCATTGCAATTCCAAAATACAATTTAAACGCATATTTGAATATTTTTAGGGTTCCGTACTTAAAAAGTAAAAACGGAATCATTATAAGATCACTCCTGTGTCTGTCTGTCTGTCACAGGCATTTTACTCGTAAACTATGGAACGTGAAAATTTCAAATTCGGGTAAGTAATAAAGACTATTGGCCCACATATTTTCAGATCATTAAACATTCATAAATATATTTAGTAAAAATGTATAGGGCCTAATTATGCTACTTGAAAAAAAAATTATTTTCTTTTTATATCATGTGGGGTATCGTGTGAAAGCTTTCGTAACGCTGAACTCAAAAATACATTTCTTTTAATTTTAAGTATTATATTTTCAGAGATATCGTTGAAAATGTAGCGCAAAAATATGTTTCCCCCTATCTAATTCCGAATTTACTGAAACTAAAAATATGAAAAAATTATAGGTAGTAGACGCTAACTTAAACCTTGAAGGAAAATTATAGCGATTGCCCTAGGTCACATAGTTTTTCAGAAAATCGCATATTTCTGTTACACACAAATTTCGATTTACTGGCATTTAGCAAAATTGATGAGCAGCGCTGGAGGTACCTATCGTACCAGAAGTATAAAAGCATTGTTGATAATCATTTTCGAAAAATATAGTCAGTAATTAGCCTAGATATTAACCCTTAAAGATACGGACAGTTTGGACATACATAATGACAGGGGCAGCGTACTCTTTGCCTAGTTAACAACTTTTAATGATGTATATGTGTAATGTAAAGTTCAGTAGTAGTATGAAAGCAATAAACGTCAAATTGTTAAAAACAGACTAATTTAAGGGATCTCAGGACTCTTAAAATTGAAAAAAAAAATGAAAAAAAGACCATTTTCAACATTTAATACCTTAAAATGCATATGATTTTAAAACACAATTTTTATTGGGATGAAAGATATAAGTATGGTCTTTCATTTCATGTATTTAAAAAATTGCAAGATGCAGAAAAAGTATTTATAGGGGTTCGAAACTGTTAGACATTTGTTGAGTAGAAAATTGGCATTAACAGCTTACGCGCAGGATTACAAAATAAATATTGTAACTAGAACGAAAATTTTGGTATCTACTTATTCAGATTGTAATAATTACATTGAACTTAAATATATTTGCATTTAAAGCTTTTTTATATTTTTAATGCATAGTTGTAGTTAGCTAATACAAAATTTTGAAAATTTCAACAGTATAATGACCTAAAAAATATTTTTTCGAACAATAAAAAGGAAATTTTTTGTTCAGTTTATACAGACTAACATGAAATATGTGTTTTGAAAATTTCATGAAGAAATATTCAGAAGTTTTTGAAGCATCATGCGCGTTATGCCCAAAAACTTGTTTTGGAGAAAAATACAGGCCCTTATTATCGCATGGGCAAATCGGGACTTTGCCAAGGAACCCCCAAATCCATATATTAATTTATAAATTATTTACTTTTTGTCCCCCAATTCCAACTCTGAAAATTTTCAAATACAAATTTCATCTTTAAAAGATTCTACTAAACTTTCTGAAAAACAAATTTCATTTTGAATTCACAAAGCTCAATGCTTTAGCAAAGCTAATCTCAACCACTATTAATTAAGAAATAATATTTTGATTTTAGTAGATTGTATTAGCAATGAACTTAAATCATATCTGAATTTCAGTGGTTGAAAATAATCAGCTCTTAATTGTTATGAGATAAATTTTCTTCCGTATTCAAAGTTTTTTCTTTTAACTTTGATTTAAATATAAAAAACAAACCGAGAATTGCCATCTTTTCAGATTTATTGAAAAAATACTTTCTACTTGTGAAATATAATGTATTTGATTTCATATTATGTTGTGCGTAGTACAACTTAAATAGATGTAAAAGAAAATATCTTGATCCCAACAAAAAGTTTTCGGTAAAAAAAAAGCGCCAAGTTCTCCTTAATGTTTCGGCCAGAAAAAGTAGTGATATCTAAAGTTCGCAAAAGTTAAAAGGCAAACATCCCAAATCTTTCATTGAAAATGGTTTCCTGCGACTTGGCCTTTAATGCCTTCTACAGCATTTCAAAATTAATGATTGGAAATTAGGCATTTATGAATTATTTAAATATTAAAAGTAATATTAGAATGCAAAGAGGCAAATTCACATAAAGACATTGTAAGTAAAAGATTTCTGATAAATACCATTCAGTTTCAACAAACTTTAGTTTTGATTACAGATCATTTAGTCCACTTGTGGTTTAATTGCCATTTTGTACGGTCTAAAGCTAAAGTCATTAACGTAAAACCCTAGAAATAAAACAAAATTTACTTACCTCAAATCTCACACTATGTTACATTATATTTTATTGTATAATATTGAAATCTTGTGTATTAATGAAAGAGATTTTTTTTCGTTTGAACATTTATTATAGTTTGTTTGCATACATTAAGAGGTATTCGATTTATAAACTGTTAAAAGATGATACTAATTATGTTTCAGCAATTAGGGATATTATCTCCTGAATAAAAGCATTTTGTTATTTTTAACTTCTAAGCATTTAAATAGAAGTTGTTTAAATGCTTTTTTCAAATGTGCATTTTATTTCTGTACTCTGTGCCACAAAATGCCTAAAATAATCAAAAAATGTAGTTGACATGTAGCTCATTTGTACATATTTTAAAATTTGAAAAACTCTCTCGAAGGCATTAACGGCCAAGTCGCAGGAAGGCATTTTCAATGAAAGATTTGGGATGTTTGGCTTTTAACTTGTGCGAACTTCAGATATCACTACTTTTTCTGGCCGAAACATTAAGGAGAACTTGGCGCTTTTTTTTTTTTTTTTACCGAAAACTTTTTGTTGGGATATCACTACTTTTTGTATGTTTTTTCAAGTTTGTTATTCTAAACTATATTAATATGAAAAAACTTAAATTTCGGCACTTTTATGTTAGCCAGGAGCAAATCTCCTCATTAGCCTTTTGTTTTTTCGCCAATAGCAGTTTTCATTTTTCACATGTGTAAATTAGAAACAATGCTTTGATTCTCAAATAAAATATTTTGGTTTATATTATTATTTCTTATTTATTTATTTAATTATTTCTATGTTAAATATTCTATTAAATAAAATGAGGGAAATGCATCTATTTTAAGTGAGATGACTGAAAAGTATATATCGTTAAATGAAATGAATGCAATATGAAAAATCGAGTTGGGAACAGTATTTGGCGATTTGCCACTTGCACCCGGCTAACATAAAAATACCTAAATTTATTTTATTGCGCTTTAAAAATTTATACTTTATTTCTTTTTATATTAAAGTACTAGCCGCCTCTAGCAAGCAGTATTTACCGTATTAATTCCATGTTAAACGTTGCATCATGTTACTGTTATTCATAATTTAATTTACTTGCCCATTCTTTTGCCAAGTCGGAAGCTTTTGATAGAAAAATCAAGAACCCTTTACGATCATGGAAGCACATCATATATTTTGTGTTGTTATGTATTTCATCTTTCTTGACAAATATCTCTTAACTCACTTATGCATGTTTCCTTAGCAGTTACGATTCTTCTCTAATGCGGAAATTTTTAATCCTATTAAGTAATCTATTTTAATTGGGCTCACTGCCAATTGTTGTATTTTAACTGATACGACTGAGTACAAGTGAAATGGTTCTTATGAAATCTTTTGACAATATTTGCATTTGCATTAAACCATACTGATGCTAATATCTTTTTGTTTCACGTTAACCTTTTCAATAGACTCGATTACGGAAGAATAGAAGGTCTACCGGCTCACTGCCATGGTCCATTTGAAAATCTATCATTCTTCTCATCTGATCGTGTTGAAGAACTAGTCAATGTGCCATGGTTTTAAGATTTTAGATAATTTTATTCGAAACCTGAAAACTAAAATACGAGGAACCAGATTATAGAAGATTCATTCTAACGTACATATCGATTAACAGGTTACATATTATAGAATTATAATAATCATAAGGAGAACTGGCAGTTTCAATGTTTTAATAGTTTCCATAAATTCTCTTTATATAATACAGAAGTTTTACCGCTGTAAAGATTAACAACATAGTCACAGTAAGTATAAAAACAGTACAATATCTATACTAGAACTTCCCTCAGCGGGATTAGTCTGAGCGATATTGCTGAGAACATAGATTTAATAATGACATGTGGAAGCAAAGAAAATGAGATGTTATCTTTAATTGTCCGTATACTGCGATAAATTGAAATGATGAAAAGAAACGAATCGTAGAATTACAAAATCTTATATATAAATTCGTATACACTGTTTAAAAAAAAATTGGAAATCAAACCATTCAAGACAGCCATGCATGGATATAAAATTGAAAGTACGCAATATATTAAAAGTAAAATAGAAAATGAAACACTAAATTACTTATATCGGAATTTTAACTGCATAAAATGATGTCAAGAGCATAATCAGACGCTCCGCACCAATTTGAGTAACTTTAAATGTCAAATGTATGATGTTTAAAAAGAATGGACTATACTTTATATGGTGTGTGCCCCCCCGGAATAGTTAATATTGCACAATATCTGTTTTCCACGGATGCAATGAGGTTGTCGATATCATTTAAGGAGTTCTCTCCTCAAAATCTGATATAGTATCAAAGTACCTAATACATCAACAGTGGCATGCAATGCTTCGTTAGAGTGTGTTTTAGATACGCTCCATCGGATTTAAATGATGAGTGTATGCTGGCCACTACATACGCTGTATTGTTTTATTTTCAAACATATTCTGCACAAGTTGAGCTGTATTTAGCATGTATTGAATAAAAGAAATCGGCAATGATTGAACATAAAGTATGACACAAGATCTGAATATATCATCTGCATAACCTTTGAGGTGCCAAAGTGTCTTTTTAAGTAATTTAATTAGATCTTTTTCCGCTTTGTTTAGTCTTTCTATTTTTTAGAATTCGTTCTACAACGAGCATTTACATCTTATTAATTACTACCATGCCAAAATTCTACACTCGTGTCCAAAATCAAGGACCGATCGCAAAAATGATAATTTTCAAGCACGCGAATACTCAAAAGGAAATAATATAATTCGAATAATTACTATCTCTACAGCACAGCTAGTCCATATAACATCTCATTCATGTCACACATGGTCACAAGTGTCACAGTCACTACGGTGAAGCAAAAAAATAAGAAATTCCATACATCTCATTAAAAGTCTCAAATGATCACTATACGTGACTCTACTGAGTTGTCACTGTGACTGCTGCTTGTGACGAGTCACCATGGGACTTTACAATGTAGTTACATTGTGACTCGCATGTCACTGTCATCTATAGACTCAATTTCAAAGTCATCGTGAACGCTGCATTGTGATAAGTTATCAAATAATGTGACATTAAAATCACATGATGACTTTCAGGTGACAGAGGGACTACTGTGAAGTCACCATTCAGACCTTTTGTGAAAAGTCACCATGTGACTCTAATGTGTTATTATTTCGTGACTTATCCTAATGCAACGTTTACGATGACTTTGAAATTGAGTCTAAAAATGACGCTCACATGAGATTCACAATGTAACTACATTGTAAAGTCACCTGGTGACTCGTGACAAAGTAGCAGTTACATGAACGTCTCAGTAGAGTCACATATAGGGATCATTTGAGACTCATACTGAGACGTAAGTAAGTAAGCACCCACCCTGGGAACCCGCTTTTGGCTTATGGTTAGGTGTAACCCCCAAGCCCAGGGCAGGGAAAAGTTTTACTACCTGCGGAAACAAGTCCAGAACCCCAGTCTCCGGGAAAGAAGACTTCAGAACGACCCGCCTGACACGCCGAAGAGAGCACAAGAGGCAAGTGCCGTGTCCCCGGACCGCCTGTGAAAATTTATTATTATTTAAGATGGCGATTCTTTACCAATCACAATTGGCTACCCTATTGTTTCAGGGCGAGCCTAGAAATATATTACGATTATGATTTATATGTTTTGGAATTTACGTACTATTTGAAAAAAATTTAAGTATTTACACTCATCTTTACATTTGATAAGAAATATTTTTTTCACCCTTTTAAACAAAAATATTTATACATATTTACACTATTTCTAGTGGTATTTAAGTTCTTAAAAATAAAACAATCTCAAAAACACCCTTCCATACACCACGTGGACCCATGACATGTCCACCACAGGCAATCAGAAGAGGTAATTATTGAATGTATTTATATTGAATAAAAGAATAGTGGCTATTGAGAATATCGTAGTTTGCATAAAGTTTTTTAAGTTGTGCCGGGTCATTAATTATTTTTAGGATGTCCTGAAGGATTGTCGTTTCTGTTCTGTGAAATTTAAACTTCATGAATTTGCAGTTGCCGAAAATGTAATGCATCGGGTCTCCTCGACCACCACTCATACTGAGACGTGTGGAATTTCCTATTTTTTGTTTCACTGTAGTGACTGTGATACTTGTGACCATGTGTGACATGAATGAGATGCTATATGGACTAGCTGTGCTCTAGGGATAGTAATCATTTCAATTATATTATTTCCTTTTGAGTATTCGCTTACTTAAAAATTAGCATTTTGTGACTGGTCCTTAATTTTGTACATCAGTATAGTTTCTAACCCCAAAAGTATCACAAAAATTTCAGTATTCCAAATAAATCATAGTTTAGAACCTTTCTAGAAATTTTTACGTTTATCCGTCAAATTGAACCTTTTAGAGAGTCATTACGAGTATTTACATCTTAAAAGTAACTACCGCACCAAATTTAAAGTTTCTAACCCAATCAATATCGCAGAAATCACAATTTTAGAACTTTTTTGCTCCTGCAGTGATGTAGGTTCTTGCACTGACATAAAATAGTCTTTTTTTCGGAGCAGAGATGGCAACCAACCTTTTTTTAAGTTGGCTATGTAGTTTCAGAGATAACATCTCACAAACGTACAAGCATTAATAATATTATACACTTTATAATACTATAACGCTTTATAATATTAGCATTAGATGTACAGATACAAAAGCAATTTATCTGTTACAAACTAAAGTGCCGGCGTTGCCCAGAATTTGAAGGATGTTTGTTCTGAAAAATCAATTTCAGAATTTAACATACAACACAAAACAAACATTAAAAAAAGCAGTCGAAATGTTGTATGAATGAATCATATGAAAACGCTACATAAAAATGTATAAATGTATATAACAGACGCAAAAGAATACAGCTATAAATGAACTTATTTCAATTTATAATTGGAGCAATAATGTTAAAATACGCCAATATTTCCCTAATCGGGTTTTTATCATGCTTCAATACATTTTTCACACTCATATGACGTTATACTATATCCACCACGTCCTTTATATTTCCAATATGACGTAATATTTTCCTCTTTCACGTGGAAACCTTGAAATAGAAAAGTTATGATGTTATATTCAATTTCATTTAAATTCGTCAAACTATTTATTTCATTTTCATTTTTCACGTGAATATCTTGAAATAAAAAAGTTATGACGTAATATTCACCTTTTTTTAAATTCGGCAAACTATTTATTTCATTTTCATTTTTAACGTGGAAATCTAGCAGTAGAAAATTAATTGTTGTAGTAATAATTTATTGTGTTTTTTAATTGTTGGCAACTGCTATAATGAAAAATGTTTAAATTTGATAAGAAATTGCTGTTAAATTGGTTGTTTTTTATTAATTAAAAATTAACTATAAATTATTTCGATTCCGGATTACTTTAGTTGTCTCGGCCATGTTTTAATACACATGTACGTATCTTTTCACAATTTTGGCTTCAAAATTGTGGATTCTTATAGAATTACAAACCGACAGATAGACAAGTTTTCATTTTTATATATCTCTCTATTCTAAAAAAAGTAACTAACGCTGTCACCGCCGCCGCCGGTTTTGAATTTTTTGTGACCGGAGGTGTTTCTTCGTGAATATTAAGAAAACTATTGCATACAAAAATATGAAAATCGGTGGTATTATAACGAAATGTTTGATCAACACGCTAATGCATACAGTTTTCAAATCGAAGAATTATTTTAAGAGATATTTAATGCTAAATTTGGACAAAATCGTTCCATTAAAAAAGTTTTATAAGAGCAAAAGCTATACATGGGAATTTAATCATTTTTAGATCATTTTATTACATGTACAGATACAAAAGCCATTTATCTGTTACAAACTAAAGTGCCGGCGTTGCCCAGAATTTGAAGGAGGTTTGTTCTGAAAAATCAATTTCAAAATTTAACATACAACACAAAACAAACATTAAAAAAAGCTGTCGAATTGCAGAACGAATCCCGGTCGAATCCTGAAGTGCAGATTCCATTAATGTTTTTAATTTGACTCATTTTTTGAGGTTTTATTTCTAATTTAAATTCAAATATTCAGCATTTCGACAGATATTTTTTTACATATTTTAGAAAATGGCATTAATTTAAAATGTTGCCAACTGTATAAACAGCCCAAACAACAATGTTTGCTTCAAATAAAAAAAATATTTACACGTTACTATTATAAACAGAAAAAAACCTTCAAATTAGAATTAAAGAATTAGGTACAAAAAGCAGACACTTATTGGAAATTACGCCATAAAAACTATATTTACATGTGAATTTTAAAAGAGAAAGGGTATTGTAAAATAAATTCATTAACATGCGTTAGAAGTCTGAAATAGAAGAAATTACGTCACATTACACTTATTATGCAAAATGAACAAAAAATAGTATTGCAAAACAGTTTAAATTTAAAAATTGCGCGAGACAAAATCTTAGAGGTTAAATATTAGATTTTTTCAAAATTTTATTATTTGTCGTTTGTTGTGAGGTGTTCATCTATAAGTATGCAAATTTTCATGTCTCCAACTTAATTAGGGGCTGAGTTAGAAAAATTGCTTAAAATACACAAGTTAGAGCCCAGAGGGTTAAACATCAGACTTTTTCAAAATTTTATTATTTGTCGTTTTATGTGAGGTGTTCAGCTATAAGTATGCAAAATATCATGTCTCCAACTTAATGAGGGGCTGAGTTAGAAAAATTGCTTAAAATATAGAAGTTAGAGCCCAGAGGGTTAAATATTAGACTTTTTCAAAATTTTATTATTTGTCGTTTGATGTGAGGTGTTCAGCTATAAGTATGCAAAATGTCATGTTTCCAACTTAATTAGGGGCTGAGTTAGAAAAATTGCTTAAAATATAGAAGTTAGAGACCGGAGGGTTAAATATGACTTTTTCAAAATTTTATGATTTATCGTGTTATCGCAAGTGTTCAGCTATAAGTATGCAAGCTTTCATGTCTCCAACTTAATTAGGGGCTGAGTTAGAAAAATTGCTTAAAATACCAAGTTAGAGCCCAAAGGGTTAAATATTAGACCTTTTTCAAAATTTTATTATTTGTCGTTTGATGTGAGGTGTTCAGCTATAAGTATGCAAAATTTCATGTCTCCAACTTAATTACGGGCTGAGTTAGAAAAATTGTTTAAAATTCACAACTTAGAGCCCAGAGGGTTAAATATTAGACTTTTTCAAAATTTAATTATTTGCCGTTTGATGTGTGGTGTTCAGCTATAAGTATGCAAAATTTCAAGTCTCCGACATATATAGTTTCTGAGAATGGGCTCTGTGACAGACAGACAAAGGAGTGAGACAGGTAGGGTTTCGTTAGATGAACGAAACTCTAAAAACATGCTGCGGATGACTGTAACAACATCCTAAAATTACATTACCATCAGCGATTTACAAATCCCGAATTTAGTTTATATTAGTTTCATATATTCTTATTCATTTGTGCGGCCCTGTAAAATAACTATCAATATTATATTCAGTAAAACTTCTGAATAGCGGACACCTCGAGAATGCAGAGTTTGTCCTTTATTTAGAGGTGTCCGCTACTGAGAGTAAAACATGTAAAGTTATTTAAGTGTTGGTAATCGAAAAAATGTCTGCTAAATAGAGGTATCCGCTAATCGGGTGTGTCCGTTATGGAGGTTTTACCAGTCAAACCCCTGAATAGCGAACACCTCGGGAGGGCAGAATTTGTCCTCTATTTGGAGGTGTCCGCTACTGCGAGTAAAAAATGTACAGTTATTTAGGGGTTGGTAATCGAAAAAATGCCCGCTAAATAGAGGTGTCCGCTAATCGGGTGTGCCCGTTATGGAGGTTTTACTGCATAATAATATCATCCTTCACAAGAAAATTGCATGCTGTATGATAGAGGGACAGACAGACATCCAGAGAAAGATAACCTCCCGGAGCAATAAACACTCATGTGTTTTGTTTTAATCATCCACAATTGTATGTCATACAACAGGCCAGATTTTATACAACAGGATAAAAACGGTCACCGTGGTACGGAGTACTGTATTATTATTTGTTTGCCCACCAAAACTGGTTGCCACGGGATGTTGCAAGGTTTGTAATCACGTGGTTGAAACTGATCTATTCAATTATTGCGAGCGTATTTTTTTTTTAATTTGCTAAATGTGTTCAAACCAGTTGTCTACGAAAACATCCACCGGTGAAAGTGACGCACACCAAATTTCTGTGACGTATGCAGATAAATTGTGCTTTTTTATCAGTTTTTTTAAAATAATTTTTAAACGGTTTGGAACTTATTTTTCATAGTAGGTGCATTCAGTAGGTGGCCCTCATAGCTACCTTCTGGTGCAATCAGAAACGAAATCCGACAAATACTTTTTGAGTTATGCTTGACGAAAGGTTTTTATTAGGCTTTTTTTTTAGTACGACATGGCGTTAATATCCATCGTAGCTGTAATGTGTCCGGACAGTAATATTTCGCTGAGTATTAGCCTTCGCTTCGCTCAGACAATTATAAAGGACAAACATATCTGTGCGTAACGCATACGTCATTTTGCGAATGGCAACACTTTGAAATTAGAAATGAAATTTCGGTTTTGCAATTTTCGCTACTGCAAATTTTTAAACTTCTAAACATCGCACGTTTTCAATTTTTATACCTTCGTACAGGGAAAAAAATGTGCTTTTAAATGCAATTTGTTTAAAACCTGTATCTCAATTTATTTTTGAGATATTAATTTTTTTGTAGTTTTTGATACAAATTTTGTAATCGTGGCAACTGAAGTACTCCATTCATATTGAAAGTAAAGGGAAAATAGTCATGGTTTATTGATTATATCCTTTTTTATGCCATTTTCACATTACAAATAAAAATAACTTTTTTTATAATTTTTGAACAGAAAATGACGTCAGACATTATAAAAAACATGCTTTCTTCTTCATAAACCAGTTACATTTCAATATTTTTATATTACGCTGATACCGAGTTTTAGACGCTAGGCAGAGTGATTCAGTGAGTAAAAATTGTGTCATATTTAAAACAATACGATATATATATATATATATATATATATATATATTTGATAAAACTAAACATTTGGCCAATACTATGACAACTAAAGGCAAATTTCTGAAATTTTTTTTCGCGAGTATTGAGATTAGAACTTAAAGTTTGTGCGAATGTTCACGTGAAAAGTTGTATCGCACAAACGTGACATTAAGTTTGGAAATACATTCATTAATAATCTATTGCTATTAAAATACTTTAAAATTGTGAATTTGAGTGGTGCGTATGTAAATTATGAGAATGTGAAAATAACGCACAGTTTAGATTTTATGGGGGGACATTTTATGATGTGATAAAGCGAAATCCTTTTTATTGATTTTTCATACCGTAAAAACAAACATAAGAGCCTCAATCGATAACTTCATCATAATTACTCATCTTGATTACGTATTCTAATACAGTTTAATTTTTCAATAATATAAAGCATTGAAGTTTGTGGAAATAATATTTTGGTAATTTTAGGTTAAAAATATTATTTGTTTTAAGAGTTAGACAGCCAATGTAAGATGAATTTTTTATTGTAATTATTTTTGTAGGTTTATTATAAATTCGATCTGACAGTTCCTTTCTAACATTTTAGTTCGTCGAATTTCGACGGGTTCCAACTCGTAATAATAATAGCAGAGGTTTTGGGCAGTGACGAAACTATTAGCCCTTTGAAAATATTAGTACGTTATACCATTTAACTATTCAGATGATATGCGGAAAAATAAAAAGGCTAGCATTAATAATTAACTCATTGAAAAATAGTGACTAGCGTCAAATATTCGCCAAGCTTGGCGACATTTAGCAAAGTTTCGCCAAATTTGGTAATATATCATGTCAATTCTCAAATTTGGCGACAAAATATGTTTTGTTTATTCTGACGTCATAATGATGCATATGTATTATGTATTATACACATACACTATGACGCAAAAGTTTAGACAATGACGTCATTCATCTTTAAAATGTACAATTATGACGTCAGAATTACAAAAACCTGTAAATATATTCAAAAACTGATTTAAAATGCTATGTACAAAAGACAGTCGTTTTATTTGCTATAATACTAATTTTTTTCATAAAAATTCAAATGTGCTTGTCGCAAAAGTTTAGACACTATTCTAAATTTCTTTGAATATTCGCTGGCATATGCAAATTTAGAATCGATGATGTCACAAATTTGGAGTACTTAAGTTCTGCAAACGATTGCGCTTCATAGTCGACATGCCGAGAGCTAAAGAAATTCAAGTGAATGAGGTTTCAAGGATTTGGCAGTTGAAAGGTGAAGGGAAGAGCGTTTCTGAAATTTCTGCTATTATTAATAGGTCAAAAAAATCTATTTATCGAGTTTTATCGAGTGGTTCCGAATATAAAGCAAAATGTCGGTCTGGGAGGCCACGTGTGACAAATGTACGAGAGGATCGCCTGATACAAAGACTAGCGAGTACTCAACAAATGAGCGTACGTGGAGTTCAAAGCTCATCGGGACTCTCTGTATCAAAGGATACGATTCGTAGACGAATTTTGGAAAAAGGAACAATCGTTTATAGCAAAATGCAGAAGAAACCAGCTTTGAAACCACATCATAAGTTACAAAGACTTATGTGGGCTCGAAAGCATATGTCATATGGAGAGAAATGGCAGTCAGTCATATTTAGCGATGAAAAAAAGTGGAATCTGGATGGTCCAGATGGTTGTTTATCGTATTGGCATGACTTGCAGAAGGAACCTCGACGTTTTTTTAGTCGCAGACAAGGAGGGGGCTCGGTGATGGTTTGGGCAGCCTTTTGCTATAATGGACAAGTATCTCTGACCTTCACCAGTGGTCGTCAAACTTCACAGCATTATACACAGACATTAGAAGAAAACCTACTGCCATTTGCTGAGCTTCTAGGGGGTCCTCAGTGGGAATTTTAGCAAGACAATGCTTCAATTCACACTGCAAAACATTCAAAATCTTGGTTTAATTCCCATAATATAAGAGTTCTCGACTGGCCAGCATGTAGCCCAGATCTTAACCCTATAGAAAACCTTTGGAGCATCATGTGTCGCAAAGTTTATAGCAACGCTAGACAATACTCTTCTGAAAACGAACTTAAGACATCTATTGAGAATGCATGGTACGATATCGATCCACAAACTATGCAAGATTTAGTTTCTTCCATGCAATCTCGTGTATATGACGTAATACATAAGCATGGATGCGCAACCAGGTTTTAAAAATTGTTTATTTCGATTTTATTTAATTTGTGTCTAAACTTTTGAGACAGCAGTTTATTTTTGTTACCATTTAATTTATTGCAATATGCACAATTCCACTTTTCTTTGTTATAAATAGTGTTTATATGTACAGCACATTAATTTCAAGCAGTGATTTGAAAATTGAATAAATATATTTCAAAGTATGTAAGAATTTCTTCATTGTCTAAACTTTTGCGTCATAGTGTACCTGTAATATGTATGATGCAAATGTATTACGTATTATATGCATATGTATAATATGTATGATGCATATGCATAAGTTCATTAACATCACTAAAACGCACTTAAAGGAATAGTGTTCAATAAATAGTAGGGATAATTGCCAGATTGACCAGAGTGCTATTGAGATTAGAATTCCGACATTTATAATAGACCGGGAGGCGTCTGCACAAACCATCACCTCATCGAGTTTACAGCTGAAATTTTAGGATTAATTAAAACTAGATTAGCATATTTAAATGCAACTAGTCTGTTAAGTCATATCTTTGTAGAAACCACCTGAAGACCTAATTTCAGTGGTTAACTGATAGATTTACTATTGTATTTCCTGCATCCAAAAGTTTGGAAACATAGAGGAATGGGTGCAGAAAAACACAATGGAAAATCCACCAATTAACCCATAAAATCGGGTCTGTAGGTGGTTTCCACAAAGATATGACTTGGCAGACCAGTTTCATTTCAATACGCTAATCGATATTTAACTAATCCTAAAATTTCAGCCGTCAACTCGATGAGGTCATGATCTGTGCAAACGCCTCCCGGTCTTTAATAAAATTTGTTTTAAGGAAATAAAAGATAGAAAGATGGACAGATAAACTGAAAGATTTGCCTTATTAAGATTTTTGTAAAAGCATATAACAATTCATTCAGCTTGAAATCGTGTAACATCTTTATAACTCAGGCTAATTTTCTGTAATCGGGTTTTGGCGACAAACATATCTTATCTATAACTATAATATTTCTTTTACATATTTAAAATTAACAATAAATTAACAGTAAGTAGGCTAATAATACAATATAATAACATTAGCAGCGGACTTCGGACACCGCATCTTTCGCACATCGTTAAAGACAGTTTATTAGTTACACATTTCATTTAATTAAAAGGAGATTTTTAAACTTTCATATGGAATTAGGATATTTTTCCACTATAGGGACCTTGGCATTTTTTTAAAATCTTGGCGCAATTCGGACTTCAGAAACTGAGATATGTTGCCAAATGATATAAACAACTATGAAAACAAACCAGATGAACTTTTATGTTATTTATATATGTATTTGGTACTTCTTAGTTATCCCGTCGACCAATTTCGCCAAATTATATAAATCGCCAAATTATACACGCTGACATAATTTTTATTTTAAATAACGAAAGAACAAATAAATTAGTAAAACATTAATAAAAATACGAATAAAACGTCGAATTAATGGTTTTATTGGCCATTATTGGCATTTAATCTTACAATTAATTAATTAATGGCAAACCATTATTGCCATTTAATCTTACAATTTGGCGACAGTAATTTGGTCGACGGGATAACTAAGAAGTACCATGTATTTATATACATATAAACATTTTATTTATACATGTATAAAATATTATTTTTTACATACAAATTATTTATGTTGGTAAACGGGTAAAATAAATAAACGGGTTCCTTGCATTAAACAAATTGTATACATATTGAAAAAATTGCTTGTGTATATGACACAGTAAATAGGTTGCCATAAAATACGTTATTATCAAATTTCTGTTCTCGTCAAGGCTATTTTCTGTATTTCGCCAAGGCTACTATATCGGAAACGTACCGAATTGCGGTTATATTTTGTTAAATGTTTTGTTGTTTTAATATCGTAAATATAACCTATACTGATTAAAATTTTTAGGTATATAAATTTTTTCTATTTAACAAACATCTTCGGAAATGCATATACATAAAATGTTATTCTGCTTGAAATCACGTGACTCCCTTCAAAACTCTGTAATCGAGTTTTTGCAAAAACATTGGCACAATTGAACTGTTTACGGCCAAATGAACACCCCCTGTTTGAAGGGTTTAGAGGCGGAAATTCTGTGTTTTCAGATTTTTCTGGTTAATTTTGCTACAAACCCGACTTACTTGTGAAATTTCATGATTCTACGACTTTTAGAAGTACCTTAGTTATTTGATGATGCGAAGTGAGTCAGTGACAAAAAAGCGCTATTTCGGAATTTAATATTTCGAAAACTACTAAATATAGAAACATGAAATCGTGGAATCTTAGTTCAGTTTGACCATTCGAACATGTGTATAAAAGAAAAATTTCTATATCGCTCCCTAAAACGACGTTATGAGGGGGTGAAAAGTATGCCGAAATGGTTCAGGTAAAGGTAGCTTTCGGCTTGTGCGAACTTGGCGGACGCACTGCCGTGCTCCCAGAATTGACTCATATTTTCATGTTAGAATATATGATACTCTTCAATAAGTTGAAGTTATTAAATTCATCTTATAGTAATATAACAAGTTGCTGAAGTTTTTTTTAAGAATTTTGTTCTGTACTATGAAAAAAAGAGTATTTTTATTAATTAAGGTACTTAATTTAGAATTGACGGTACTGAGAATTTTCTTTTATTTAAAATCCAAGGTGCGAAATCATTGTTTAGGCATTACACTTATGACTGATCATCAGTTCTATTTGAATAATGTTGGAACGATTCGAATGGGGCTACCAAATTTATCTTTACCCAGGGCCCCAATTAATCATGATCAGGGCCTGGAAAAATGACTTCAAAATTTCGGAAATGCCACTTCAGCTATTGAGCAGGAATAATTCTAAAAGCCATTACTTCTGTTCTAATGGGAATTTCAAGAAAACAATTATATAAAAATGTTCAGAAAAGATAGGAGTTTAACATAGGGTAACTAGGGTGAGTCGCCGCATACGGGATAGATGCCGCAACACTTGTATTTCTTGTAATTATCGATAGATGATCGTCAAATGCACAGTATAGGTGCGCAATGAGATTAATTTAACCAGTGTATAGCGTGAATCCCATTTCTATGTTTACTTGCAGAAGTACAATCCTTAATTTGACGTAAGTGCATGATTTCACTGTTCAAACTTTTAAACACGTTATGTTTAAATGCTTTTCATACACTAATTACTAAATGCATGCAGGATTTCGAAGTCAAAACTAAGTGTAAGGTTTGTATAGAGTACTGTGTGTATGGTTACGCAATTCCCCTTAGCGATGGCAGGTAACTGTGATGGCCGACGTCTGCACCATGCAAAATGGGATGCATGCCGCACTGCTATTCCGGTACACATGCCGCAGTTTCTTTTGTACGGGATGATTAAGTGTTTTTAACTTTTCCTTTTCTTTTTGCACAGACTAACCATGTTAGGCATATTATCAAGTTTACTAAAACCAAAGGAGAAAAAGAGAAAACTAAAAAAATAAGAAGGGCAAGAAAGATGCAAGTCAAGGTGATAATAATGAAAAATTGGATTACGCGTAACGCAAACATTCTTTGTAAACTACTCCAAAAAATAGGAAGTGTAATTAGCTTCGTTTCATCATGTGTTTAAATGTAGTTACATAAAGACTATATTTTTTCGACACTTTTTCAGTAGATTGTTGTCGAAAAAACAGGTCTCTTAACCCATTCGGACCATAGGTGCATATAAGCACCTTCAGAAAGAGCTTATAAAATTTGTTTCTGGCACCAATAAAAAAGAAAAGTAATATTTGCTTTGTTTAATTAGAGCATTTCCATGATTATTTAAGTAAAGTTAACTTCTTTTAAAAAATGTGGTACCAACCGAATAAAATTTGTGTAAAAGCAAACCGGTCTCGAAAGGGTTAACAAATAAATTCTGTAAAAACAATGTTACTTTTTTTCTTTTCCCTTTCTAATACATTGATATTAAGTTGTAGCTGAAATAACAATTAAAATTTAATGTAAAAAAAAATAATAATTCGATAGTTTTAATAGTGAAAGTAGGCAACAATTATTAATTTGAATCTACTAATACGTTTCATTGTACTCATTTAGTTTCATTTTGTTATTACATCGTTAATTATATTTCAGATATGATTATTTTTTTTTATATTTTATTTATAATTTCATTCTGTTCTTATGACAAGCGCGGCATAACTACCGCACAAGTGCGGCGTCTCAGCCTGAATGTACGGGTGACGCGCCACAGTGTAATGTTTTAGAAAAAAATTGTTAAAAAATATTAATAATTTGTTTTGAATTTTTTTGTCGCAGTACACGCATTGTATATTTAACATTAAATAGCACAGCATGATTTTTTGTATCTTATGTCCACCATGGGACTTTATACAGAACTTCAAAAAAATGTGCGGCATAAATCCCGGAATTACCCTATAATAAAATTAAAATTTCTAATATTTTGAAGAGTCCTGAGACCACTTAATTAGAATGAATCACATAAATACTGTGGGATTCACGACTAGTTTGCATTGAGTGGATCTCTCAATACGACTCGAGTGACTTTAAAAGTTAATTAAAAACCTATCTGGAAAAACGCAGCACGAACCAAGGCGTCGTTGCAACTTTGTGGCCTCCTTGCGAAGCGCGCTTAGCACAATGCCATATTTAAACTTTGAACAAAGGTTTTGTTTTTGCTACACTGTAGAAAGAAAGGTTATTACTACGCTGAATTTAGTTTTATGAAATGTCAAATGAAGTTTAAATACTTTTATTTGCTTTTATTGTCTGTACCGAATTAAGTTAATCATAAATAGATTAGGATACTATTAAAAAATGAGTTATACAGAATATCTATATTTGATATTATTTAGGCTTCATATTTCTTTGAACTTTCATGGTACTAGTATATACAGTTGTACCCAACCCTACGTTGTATAGTTTTTTACAAAGTCTTAGTATTCTTTTAGCAACGTTTTTTTTTTTTTTTAATAATACAATTACAAATTCATATATTTATTCTACGGAACTCTCTGGGCGCGAGTAATTCTCGCACTTGACTGTTTATTAATACATAGCAATGCTCTATTGCTGAATTGAGGGTACTACTTGATTATCCCATCGATCGATTTCGACAAATTATATAAATCGCCAAAATACTCGCAAAATTATACAAACTAGCCGCCCTTGGCGACCCATTTGGTTTCCCTTAAAATTTATGTTTGGGAAGCATGTTATGCATTGTATCATGTTACTTTTATTCATAATTTAATTTACTTGGACTCCCTTAAATATAATTAATAGAATCCCTTAAGCTAATATTAGTTTTTGTTGCATTAACATATCTCAATTTGTTCATTTTGTGTAAGCAAGTAAACCCTATTGGTTTGCAATGGGAGTCTATGGTAATTTGGCGAAATATTAGAGATATCGCCAAGCTGGCGTCAATTCTGGTGACTAATTTTTGACACCAAATTTGACTATATATCGCCAAGTTGGCGACAAACTTGGCAGCATTTGGCGATGGAACAGATACATAGATTGGCATAGTTTTTATTTTAAATAACGAAAGAGCAAATAAATTATTAAAATATTAATAAAAATACAAATAAATCGTCGATTTAAAAATCACTTGATGACGCAACAAACACGTGTAACGTGTTTAATGTTAAGTGAATGTGACATTTACGATAAGCCATTATTGGCATTTAATCTTATAGTTTGGTGATAGTTTTGGGGTTAACGAGAAAATCGAGTAGTATCGAATTGCGTAAAAGAAACATCCTTATAACTCCAAAAATTATAATCATATTAACTAACAGTTTTCTGCGTCGGATTAAGCGTCTTATTTACAATTAAAATATATCTTTGAATTGAAATTTGAATGAAATACAGGGTCGTGGAAAATCGAAGATTGTAAAAAATATGATTACACATATCTTGGCCACTAATTATACGATAGACTTCATTCTGTATGCAAAATTTACGCTTTTTTATTGTCTTTTAAGTTCACTCCTTCAAATAAACAATTTCGAAAATTTTTGTATACCTTTTATTAGAACGAATATTTCGAGAGTCCAAAAAAAATAGTTCCGGATAATCGAGGTTACTGATATTCAATAGGCTTCTTCCATTATTTCTTCCTAAGTACACACCAAAATTCAAGTCTCTAGCTCAATTTGTTTGAGAAGTAGAACGTTTACAGATACACACATACAGACGGACGGCATTTTTTTTTCTAAATATATGTTTTTCGGAATCTCCAGTATCTGAAACATGTAAATCCGTCCAAAAAAAAAAAAAAAAAAAAAAAAAATCCGATTTTTAAAACTATTACAAGACTTACCCTATACTACGTATAATGGGTAAGTAAAAAACATCATGTAACTCCTCAGTTATACTCTGTATTTAAAGGTTAAAATAGCATCTTAGTTGTAGATTATTTAAAGCCAGATTACTATTCGACCATGCTTAACTGAAAGTTATACATTCCAATGCGACTAGCTGATATTTTTCAAAGTTCATTTCCAATTGCTTTAACCATGGAAATGATGACCTCTTATGTAAACTTTACAGATACTTTTGAAATGTTTTTCCTCTCTATTTGTATTTTTAAAAAATCATTCCTAGACAATGCAGACTTAAATGCTGGAATGTCTTTCTATTTGCTAGGGACAATAAAACGTTTTGCGCGAACTAATAAGCTTAGCGTTGTCTTCGTTTGATTAACAAATATTTTATTTGGATCTTTGGCTGATTTACTTGTCCCATAATAGTTGCTTGTCACAAAAAAAGTTGAAATAGGCGTGAAAATTTAAGCATCCCCCCCAGGAAAGAATTATTAGGCACCACATGGGAGCACTGGAAGGTCGCGGAATGTTCTATGCTGGAGCAAATCTAACTCACGATTATTTAGGGATTCTAAATATCAATATCTCTTAAAGATTAATGTTTATGAAGGAAGTGTTGGAGATAATATCATTGGTCATATTTTTCAGACAGAAAATGTAAATGCCAATCTTTATCTCACAACGCTACACGATGCAATTGGTCAAATGATCATAGAAGTTGCTGAAAATTAGTTTGTTTTTTCTGAATATCAGTTTATTTTTGAAGCAAATTCGTGTTTCAAAAATACGATTCCCCTCTTGATTTTAGAAATAATGTCAAAGTTTCTGCGAATCAGAATTTTCTAAGTTGATGGATAGGAAAGCCGAGAATTTTTTAGAATGGCTCTTTATTCTTTAGATCTGGAGCTGAATGAATTTCTAATGTGGTGGCACTTAAACACGATAACTTACAAGATGATATCCATATGCACCAATAATTGAAGCAGCGAATTCCAGAAGTCTGTACCCCATTTAAGGTAGCGAGGAATGATAATTTTTAGCGGCTTCTTTACTGTGAAGACTCAAAATTCAGTCAGTTCGATCATCTTTTGGGCTATTCTGGGTTAGATTTAGAAATTTTCCCTTTTTTGTGAAACTGAAATTCAAAAGTTTATTAGTCATATATTATTCAAGAAATATCGTACTGAGTTTTTTTTAAATTGTTTTTCTTCTACAGCTATATACCCCAAGAGTCCCCTTTTCTATTTGAAATTTCAAAGCTGAACACCACAGCTGTCCCAAAAGCTCCCCTCCCCCTAACTGCAAACTTCATAACAAGATGATCTTCCCCTGGAATTAAATGAGCACGTATTTTACTCTTTTCCAAAATTTCAAAGCATTTTTGAGGCAATGGTGTGGCAATGTGACTTTTGTTGGACTTTGTAAAAATAATCTTTTATAATGATCTTTAAATGTATATATGTAAGTACGTTTAAATCTTTCACATTCCCAGACAATTGAAAAGTTGTGGTACGATCATATGTTACAGCGTAACGTTATCTTTGATAGATCTTAATATAACCACTCGAACAAAATGTTTCGATAAACATTTATTAAGATATTCAAGTACTCAAATCTTTTCTTATATGTTTCTTTGCCACTTATTTCAAACTGTATGTAGAAACTATATACATTTTTATTTTCTTATAAGATAGATACATGAAATTCATAATGCACACATTCTGTAACAGCGTGCATACGATATGTATTAATTGATGTTCCAATCTTGAAGATTTTACTGAACAAGATGTGCATAGCTTGGATACTTTCATAAGAAATTTCTGCCAAATTCGTTATCTACAAAGACAGCTTTTAGGATAATGAACATTTCTCCTTCAGTTGTTATGGCAAAGCTCTAGCAATTATTTGTGCGAAATTCCTTTGTAACGTTTAGAAGTGCTCATTGCTTAATTTTCAGAATAGGTTTATTTAATATCTTAAGCAACTTCATGAGATTGTAATATTGATAATAAATATGGTCTCGAGTGTGTATGAAATAAACATATATTGTTTCTTTTGAAAGTATATTTAATTCACTGATGTACATATTTAAAACAACTTACTCAAAATGTATGAGTAAATGACTAATTTAAATAGTTATATTTAATACAAATAAATATTATTTATCAAATTTAGTAAAACGTGTGAGGATGAAATCTGTCTAACATTGAATCCAGTATCAAAAGAAACATGATTAATATTTATAAATAGGAATAAGTAAGTAACAAATATGTGATTAAAAGCCTATTATTTAGTACAAATACTTATTAAATTTTAAAAGCACTATAATCCTTGAATATGGAATGTATCCATGAAGAAAACTTTACTTAAGCGAAGAAAAATAAAATAAAATAATAAATAAAATATAAATTAATAAAAAGTACATTTAACAAGTTTCATTTAAAAAATGCTCATTACTACTGAATGTATTAAAACCTGCTAAGATGAAACGTCTCTTTAACGGAAACCTTTTTTAATCACCATAGAGGAATAATAGCAATAAAAACTGCCATGAGGAAGCATTCTCTTTAATAAAAAGCTACGCGTTGCTGACGACTGACTTTTTGGCTAAGCGTTGCCACAGATTAATCTCGAGAAATGAAACATTTAAAGTTACTGAAAAAATAAATAGCTTGAAAAGTATTTGTCAGAAAATTGTCAGATTAATTGAGTTAGAAAGGTAAAAAATTGTATTTTTCTTGATATAAATTTCAAATCTAATGATTATGCCGTTTTTCAAATATTGAATTAAAAAAATTACCAATTTTCACAATGGAGTACAATAGCGAAACCTTCACGCTTAAAAAAGATAATGATAACGGTTGGTTGGTTGATTTTGACGGCCTATAAGCTACACTAGGGATATAGGCCCGAGGGGGGAGTGCCCTTCGTGGGGGTCTTTCTAAGGTAACCTAACCCGTATTTACGCATGGAAATCCTTGGCTCGAAGAAAACCACGAAAACTCCGAACGATTAGGCCGACGGGCGCGATTGGGATCGAACACAGCACTTCCCGTCTACCAGATTCGAGAGCAGAACCTCTCAGCCACTGGTGGGGCCGATAATGATTACGGCAATGTATCCATATATGTATACTGACTATAGCAGGAATAGCAAATTACAGTAGTCTTATTATTCTGTTAAAACATAAAAGTGAATTATGATGTTACGAGTGCATGATATTTATTAAATTCTCAAAAAATACTAGATGTGTCATTTCTTCTTAGTTGTGAATAATATAGGTTAATTCACGTCATTAAAAAATGTAGCTATAAAACATGTAAATAAACGGAAAACGGTAAGTAATAAATGGTTTACGTAATGGTAAACTGTATTAAAAATACATAACTTACTCTCTTAAAAAAAACCAGCGTTTTTAATTCAGACTGACTTATTTTTCGCTGCTTTCCGATATTGAAAATGCACTTATCCTATAGGAGTGAATTTCCTCCATCTTGCGAAGTGTTTATTTTCACTCCTTTTTAATAAGACATTTTCAAACTTTTTTTGACTAAATTAATCGACAGAACGAGTGACTACACTACTTATTGATAATTTTTTTTTTTTTTTTTTTACCCCTTTTTGACTAAATCACTATGCCAAAGGAGTGTTTTCCCTTTTATTTCGAGAAATTAGTATTTGTTTTATTTTTTAACATATTTAATACAAAAAATAATGATTTTTTAAAAATAGCTTTTTTTTTTTTTATAAATATTTTTAATGTATGTATATTTGGATTAATTTTAGATATTTCATTCATTTTTTTAAATTTTCAATTAAACTTTTAATTTTAATACGTATAAATGTCATGATTGGAGAGAAATTTTAGAAGAGATTTCATCCATTGGGATAAAACAGAAATATATATAATACTATTAAAATTCAATCATATTTAATGGTAAAAATTTAGAATATTTCTCTTTTACTTATTAGTTTATTATAAAAGAATGATTAAAATGTATAACTAAATATATAACTCGAATGATTAAAATATATAACTCGAATGATTAAAATATGTAACTTAAACTATTTTTATCGTGTTCATAGTGTGTTTTGGCAGATTTCTGCTTTTGTTAAACTTCAAATCTACATTTTTGTGTATCTCCTCCCTCCCGAGTACACAACTGTCTTTTAAAACCCTTAATTTTTTTTAAAGAAATTTGGTCATTTTTTAAATTTTCAAATGACAAACTGGGAGTAAAATATTTTAAAATCAAGAGAAGATTTTTCTCCTAACTTAGAATCATAAGATGCATCGTTTTTATGTCATATTTTTTATAATGATATGGTTTGTTGTATTTATATATTGTATATATAAATTTAGCGTTATTTAACGTTGTTACTTTTAGTATGAAAAATATTAATTTTTTCAATCATTTCTTATATTATTACTAGGGGGCTCTACCCCCTGCAAGCTACGCTCGCCAACCCCCGTTCAGACACCGCAGAATCTAAAACCACGCTAATCTGATGGGTTTTTAAAATATTAGAGAAGATTGAATTATACTGAAAAAGCTATGCAGTCCCTGTAAAGGGGTGTCCATTCAATTCCCTTTGATTGCAAAAAAATAAGGGCGAATCAGTTGCTGTTAAGACATCCAATGGTTGTTTTCGTTTTTGGTTAAAGAGGATCATTTAAACATTTGAAAAGAAGCTAAAATAAAATGAATTAAGTATACATAGTCTTTGTCTCTATTTTAAAACAATCTCTATAATAATAGCCTAAGTCATGTGACTATCATCAACAGTTCCGGGCGGACCACTTCGCTTTTTATACTCTAGGTGCCATTTTTGTACTTTAATGTTAGCCAGGCACAGGTGATAAATCGCCAGATATTATTCTATCGCCATCATTTCATCTATATTATAATAAATATATATAAGATACACAAAATGTAAAAACATTGCTTCCAGGTGTCAAGTATGATAAAAACCTTTTAAAAAACATTAAAGTCATTTAAAAATCATAACGTTTTCGACCGACACTTACTCGGTCATCCTCAGTGAAAAACTCACGAGGTTTTTTTCACTGAGGATGACCGAGTAAGTGTCGGTCGAAAACGTTATGATTTTTAAATGACTTTAATGTTTTTTTAAAGGATTTTATCATACTTGACACCTGTAAGCAATGTTTTTACATTTTGTGTATCTTATATATGTTTATTAAAAATCAAAGTGAATTGTGCACTAAATTTTCAACTTTCTATTATATTATAATAGTTCAAGTCGTCAACTGCCATAAACAAATACGGTCTGAATTCTTCGCCTTTCATATGAAAGTTTGGCACAGATGTCATTTTCATGAATTCATAATTCAGTACATAAAGGGTTAAAATGGCAAATGATAAGGAGCACATGAGACATCGGAGTTAGATAGATGCTGTAGCATAGTCCTAGCATATCCATTCATTCGCTAGGTGTGCTGGAGAATGTGGCTGACGATACACAGGGTTCGTACGGGTCCTGGAATTTCCAAACCAGAAAATTCTTCCATACCAGTATTTTGTTATAGATAATCCCTGCTGAAATAAGGCGAAATTTCGCGCGTTTGAACTTGATTTATTTTTAATAAGAAAATACTGATATTCGGCCTTGAAAATAACGGTACCCGTACGAACCCTGATACCACGCTGTTAAAAATTTGCATAAACTGTACAGTCATTCAACCGGTTTAAAGATAACGGTTACTTCACCATAATATGAAGAGGATCTGGCCATGATATTGGCCATATTATGGTCGGAATTTGGGGAACGCATCAACAGCATAAACAACGACATCAGGTTTACCGTATCAAGCAAAACAACGATACTTTGGCGCCAGTTAAGTGCCCGTTCCTAATATGACATTGGCGTCAGAAAAAAAATCGCGGAAATATCGGGCCGTAAGTTTTCCATTTTGATTAAAAAATCAATTTTTTTTTTCGAATAAAACCACGTAAAAGTTGCCATGGTCGGAAAGAATCCTTGGTACTGTTACGCTAGCCGGATGCAAATCTCGCCAATATCTTTTTTTCAACTCGCCAGTTAGCATTTTTTTCCCGAGTGGTAATATTTGGCCGAATGTCATATACGCACAGCAGGTTTGGCGTGGTTTTTTTTTTTTTTTTTTTTTTTTTTTTTTTTTTTTTTTTTACGAATATTTGGCGAAAACCTCGTTTTCAAATACCAGTTACATATGCATTTTTGGCATTACTTAGTTATCCCGTCGACCAAAAATCTATCTCTAAACTATAAGATACGATCGCCAATAATGGTTGATCGTAAATGTCATATTCACTTGACTTTAAGCAAGTTACACGTCTTTACGGCATCAAGTGAATTTTATTTCAACATTTTATTTGTATCTTTATTAACGTTATACTAATTGATTTGTTCTTTCGTTATTTAAAATAAAAATTAAATCAATTTGTATAATTTGGCGAAATTGGTCGACGGAATAACTAAGTAGTACCGTATTTTTTAATTATTTTCTAAAGGAAATATAAAAAAAATAATTAATAACTATAGAACAAAATAATTTACATAATTTTAAAAAAGAAATAAAAGTAAATAAACATTTATTTTTAAATAAACAACAATAGCCGGGTTACCATGTCAATCACAATAATGCCATTTTGGCGCCAATTAGGAACCTTGGTGCGTAGATAACATCTGTGCCTATTTTTTTTTTCTTTTTGTTTTGTTTTAAAAACAAAGAAGAAAGTGAAAGCCATCAATTTCAAATGAAAGTTGTGTATTTTAAATAAAATGAATTAAAGAATTATTTTTTTAATTAAATTAATGAAATATTTTTAAAAAAAATGCGACGAGAAAAATGTTTAGCGAATTATCACCTGCGTCTCGCTAACATAAAAATACCGTCAGAATTGATTTCTCTATCAGAATCTTTCGATTTGGCGAAAGATTGTTAAAGTAAATTGAATTATGAATAAAAGTAGCATGATACATTTCTTAGCATACATTTAAGGGAGGCCAAACTGATCGCCAAATTAGTTTAAAATAATAACCTTTTATGAAATATGAAAAAAAAATCTGTTATGATTAAAATTTGAGTTGCCATCATTAGAAAAATGTATTTAAAATTAGAAAAAAAAATAATATATCGAAAACTAATTCGAATTTAAAAATTATAATACCAGTTTTGAGATCTGCGGATCAATACTGATTTTTGATGTTAATTTCTTCGCAAAGTATTCCATATTTTAGGAGAAATTGCCGTGAAACATAATCAGTTGCTTAATCAGTCGATTCATACTTCCGTTTCATAAATTCGGATTAAATTTCATTAGGATTTTATATATATAGGGTAGATATATCAATATATTTTACTTTATGATACTGAAAAATATTTGTAAAATATAGAATGCATTATAACAAAGACTTTTTTTTTTGCTTGTGTGTTTTTTTTTTTTTTTTTTTTTTTTAATTTAGGATATATGTTCTATGTTTGTTAAAATATTTAATCCATACAAGTATTTAATAACTTATCTTCATTTAGATATGTACAAAGGTGCACATCTATAATTTATTTATGTATAAAGTTAACTATACTATCAAAAGAATGTGATTATTTTCTACTTGTCATATAAAAGTACATTTGCAAATGCTCAAATGTAGATTTCAGCTTTTAGTGCACATCTAGGTGAATATAATTTAATAAATGCTTGTACACTACGTACTGAAATGTTTTAACAGAAATAGAATTCATATCCTATTAAAGATATATATATATATATATATATATATATATATTATCATGGATCTGTGTTCCACAAATACTTCCCTGCATAATTAGCAAAATACGTTATTAAATAATAATGTAAACAAAAAAAGGATATTTCTTTACATAAAGTAAATCTCAATTAACGTTATTATACAACTTGAATATAAGACAATAATCTTTTCAAGAGTATTTTATAGATCGCAATAAATTGCATTAAATTTTCCAAAAGTAATTGCACTAAATCATAATATGAAGTTCTGAAAATATTTTAGAATACATTTATATTACAAAAAAAAAAATTATAGAAATTCATATTTTCTGTTTAAAAATAATAACATTAACGCCAAAATAATTTATACAATGAAAAATACAACAAGGAATATCAAAATACAACAGCGTTGTCTTACAATATACTGCAAGAGAAAAGTCTTGTCTTTCTATAACCCAGTCATCTTTGTTTCTGGCGTTAGGCATCGTAAAAGTGTAGATTCCCTAATATTTTGTGTCTATGGAAAAGTGTGATCACTTCTATTCTTTAGGGATATAAAATATGTAGCCTTTTAGGCACATATATTCACACTAATATATGCAGCTAGGATTAACATCAAGCTTCAAAACAAACCACTCACTTTTTAAGTAAGAGATAAATAACGGGCTCGCCAAACTATATATCACGTGAAGGGACTACAACCAATGAATATCACTTATGAAATCGCCCTTTAAAGAGTTTTTTCATTTTCGCTGTAAAATAAGAGCGTTTCTGCGTATGACTCCAATAGGAATATTTTGACAAACCAGTTTTCTTCGAAAATAGTGACTTATTGACAAAGTCACACTCAGAAAGAACGAGCGTCCTCAGAAAAATTCCGTTCTTTTATTGAATGAATAATTCATTTTTTTTTTAATTAAAAGTGTACCGAAATAAGTATCCATTTTTCATTTACTTTCTGTCATAAAAGTCATTAACTAAAATTTTTAAATTCATTCCTTTTCTTCGTAATTATTAAAAACAATGAATAATTATGTTAAATTTATTCATTATATAACTTAGGTTAAAATAAGTTTTTCATTAATAAACATGGTACTTACGTATTATCTACATTTGAAGACAAGCATGCTATATAAGTCGGCGATTTTTGAAAACATGCCAATAAATGAACGGTTTTAAGAGAAATTTGTATTCTGATTTTTTCATAACTTCATCTCATAAAATGTAATCATTTAAAAGGCTATTTCGGTAAAATTCTCATATTTTGTGCATTTTTTAAAACTATAATATATTCTAATGTAGTTGTGATAAAATATAATACTAAAGTTAATCAGTACATTGCGGTAAATATTGTTAAGCATATAGTTTCAAATGTGACAACCTGATCAAGTTTTTACTCCAAATTGCAAAAGTAGTAACCCTGTATTTTTTATTATTATTATTCTATTTTATTCAAAAGTTAAGCCGAAATGAAAGTCAAAATGCCCAATGAAAACAATAATTTTAAGTAAAAACAGTTTTCTTTCTTTCAAAAATCTTTTTATTTAAGATATATTTTATTTAAACTTTAAAATACTGAAGTTTATTTTATATAAAAATATATTGAAAATGATTTAAATTATGTGTTTAGTTATTTATGTTAAATTATATTTTATTTTTTATTGTTTGTTGCATTATACCCCAAGATGGAAAAAAAAATTCCTACATTTCGTCTTTTTTTTTTTTTTTTTTTGGTAACTTTTATTTTCGGCGAAAATATAGATGGTATAATAGAGTAAGTAAGAAAAACATTAACTAAAAGATTTAAATTGCTTCATTTGCTGCAAATATGCAAATATAAAAAAAATATGCACCACATTAGATCTTTTACAATTTAATTTGAAAATTAAGAAATTCTTATTTATTAGCCCCCGGTATGCTATTTCTTTCTCCCAGCTTATTTTGTGTCTTCTCCAATAAATAACGTTACCTTGTATAAGCCAGCCGTAAACCAAAAGCCGATGTTTCATTGTGCGATTAAATACTCTACAGCATTTTTTAAACCTTCTAAGCATCGCACGTTCTCAATGTTTATACCGTCGTATTGGAAAGAAATAGTACTTTTTAATGCTATTTGTTTGAAAACTGAATCTCCATTTGTTTTTTAAATATTAATTTTTTTGTAGTTTTTAGCGATATTTGTTTCATTTTGGCAACTCAAGTACTCCATTTCTGTAGAAAGTAAAGGAAAAATAGTTGGAAAATAGCAATTATATCTTTTTGTTGCCACTTTCTCATAAAAACTGAAAAAAAAGTAATTAAAATATGTGCTATTTTGAAAAATATAAATGAATTGATTTCTTTTTGCTGCGTTTGTGTATTATTCTGAGATAGTGACGTACTACCCAAACTTTATTGTAGATGTTTATGATTGGATCGTAAATGAAAAATTCTTCAGTGGATTCGGATGGCGTCGTTTTATATTAATATAATCGCGTGTTTTAAGTCTTAAAACAGAGCTACAGTAGAGTCCCGATTATCCGAGTCGCGCTTAACCGAGTTTGCGCTTTAACCCACATATTTTTTTCTGATGGACTGGTGTCTTCTATTATTATGAAACAGATATTATAAATGAAGTGTTAGGTGAAGATGAAAGAGCAGTCGTAAAAAGTTAGAACTCTGATTTTCTGTCCATTCTGGCCAGAAAATCAGAGTTCTAACTTTTTACGACTGCTCTTTCATCTTCACCTAACACTTCATTTATAATGGCTGTTTCATAATGATAGAAGTCATCAGTCCATCAGAAGAAAAGGATCCATTCCAAAGGCATAAGTTCGATTAACTTGGATAATTGGGACTCTACTGTATGTATATTTATATACATATATATTTTTTTTTCATCGGGGGCGACTCTAAATTCTGGAAAAGCAGAATTCCTGTTCTCTAGTTTATTTATTTTTTATCTCTTAACCAAGTTTTATATTTTTTAGCATATCTTTCATCATACATTCAACTTTCGTATATCCACCCGATCAGACGAACAGAGAACAACCCAAGCGAGACAGGAAAGAAATAGAATGGCAGCAATGAGTGCTGCACAAAAGGAGGCAAGATTGTTGAGAAGGCGGTAAAATGTAGAGGAGTCGTGTACAGATGAACGAAGTGCCGCTCATGCTGAGGTTGAAAGAAGAATTGCCTGTACGAGTGTTGAAGAAAATGAAGCGCAAATGCAGAGAAATACAGAAAATGCGAGAGCACGGAGAGCGAGAAACCAAACCATTCGACACAGTCGACCACCTTCAGTAAGCAGAATTTCAGTTTCCAGTGAAATTGACGAAACATTAATACATGAGCATCACATTGGACAAATGAATGAGAACTGCCCAAAATGCAACGCTAAATACTTCTCATAAGAAGAAACGGTTTATGACAAAATCTACACAAATTGGACCCTTAAAAGCATCTTTAAGGAAGAATGAGAATAACTTGTCAAAAAATTTATGGAAAACATTAGGTCAATCAATAGTTCTTTGGCATTTACATTTCTAGGGGCAAAAATTGCACCTGCTCCTGTCTATGGTGCCTAATGTTTCAGAATTAATGGAGAGATTTACCACAGACGTGATGCATTACATCCATCTAATGGTGATCACAGGAAATATGCACAATTGTATACTTTTGATCCCGAAGACGCTACAAAGCAAAGTCTTGGAATGAAAGAAAATATAGGATGTAACCCATATCTAATGAGAGAATTGAGTAATTATGTATCACAAGAAAATCCATTCGCAAAAGCTTTTTAAATGCTTCACGAAGTAGCACAGCAAAGTATTCAGGATGCATTGGCACAATGAATTCAAGCAAGTGAAGTTTCGATGGTAATTCTTCAAGACAGAAAAAACGATCAAAGACAATATAATGCTCCAAAGTCAACTGATATAGCCATTATTTTTCAAAATACTGATGGTGAACCACACTTGGAAGAGACATTTTGATTCATTGCAAAGTAAATGAAAATTATCCGAACTCCAGACAGACTGAAAGAATAAACGTTCTTGACCCAAATTTAGAGGCAAAGGTGACCTATTTTCTTCCGATTTGGTGATCAGAGTTGGGGAATTAATCTACTAATAAAAAAGCAATCGCTAACTTTTCAACGTTTGAGACAGCAGCAAACACAAGCTAGAATCTTTCTTCAAAATTTAAATAATCAGCCTACAACTTCTAAACAAGCAAAAGAGCAGGAAGTCATTGCAAATGAAATTGATAACGATCCAGTAAGATTGCAAGGAAATGATAATCCACCAAGCAACCGATCTCGAGTACACGTATATTTGATGCACTATTATTACTTTCTTAGATCTTCAATAGAAGAAAGTATTGTAATCTAATTTTTTTTCAACTTCCGGTTTTCGACGGATTTACACGTTTTAGGGGTCAAAGAACCCAAAAATCACGTTCATACAAAATGTCTGTCTGTCCGTGTGTCTGTGTGTTGACATTGTACCATCAAAAAGTGTATGAAGTTAGAAGTGTATGAAGTTATGCATAGAATCGAACCAAATTTTTTGTGTATGTTTTTGGCTGTGGCCAGCAGGTCCTTCTTTAATTTGGAAATATTCCGCCGGAAGGGGGCGCTTCAATAGCGATATCTGTGCCATTTTCATTATTGTACCATCAAGTAGGGGATGAAGTTATGCTTAGAACTGAACCAAATTTTTTGTGTATTTATTTGGTTGTGGCCAGTAGTTTCTTCTTGAATTTGAAAATATTTTGCCGGAAAGGGTTACTGTAATAGCAATTTTTGTGCTATTTTCTTTATTTTATATTGGAAAGTGTACGATGTTATGCATAGAATCAAACCAATTTTTTTGTGTATGTTTTTGGCTATGGCCAGTAGGTCCTCCCTGAATTTGAAAAAAATTCGGCGAAGAAGGCGCTGTAATAGAGATGTCTGTACCATTTTCATTATTGTTCCATCGAAAAGTGCATGAAGTTATGCATAGAATTGAACCAAATCTTTTATGTATGTTTTTGATTATGGCCAGTAGGTCCTCCCTGAATTTAAAAAAAAATTGCTGGAAGGGGGCGCTGTAATAGCGATATCTGTGTCATTTTCATTATTGTACCAGCGAAAAGTGTATGAAGTTATGCATAGAATTGAACCAAATTCTTTGTGTATGTTTTTGGCTATGGCCAGAAGTTCTTTCTTTAATTTGGAAATGTTCCACCGGAAGGGGGCGCTGTAATAGCGATAACTGTGCCATTCTTATTACTGTAGCGTCAATTAGTGTATGAAGTCCTCCCTTAATTTGAAAAAATTTCGGCGAAGTTGGCGCAGTAATAGAGATGTCTGTGCCATTTTCATTATTGTACCATGGAAAAGTGCATGAAGTTAAATTGAACCAAATTTTTTGTGTATGTATTTGGCTGTGGCCAGCAGTTTCTCCTTGAATTTGAAAATTTTTGCCGGAAGGGGTTGCTGTTATAGCATTTTTTTTGTGCTATTTTCTGTATTTTACCATGGAATAGTGTATGAAGTTATGAATAGAATTGAACCAAATGTTTTGTGTATGTGTTTGGCTATGGCCAGCAGGTCCACCTTGAATTTGAATATATTCCGCCGGAAAGAGTGCGCTGTGATACCGATTTTTGTATAATTTTCTATGTTTTTCGTAGTCCAATTGTCCAGCGGCGGCTAGTGCAGCGAAGAAAACTTCTGTCTTGCAAATCCGACTATTCGCAAAAAGCTGATGTACAACAGAATAACGAAAAACAAATTGATTTTAATATATATCATGATCGAGATTAACTCATTTTTACCCGACTGAAGGGTTATGTGTTTCACGCGTATCTGGGTATGTGGATTTCTTTATACCCTTGAAACATCCCAGCGGCAGGATGGATTTTAATGAATGAGGTCTCTAGCAATTCGTCTTAACGGCCCGATGGTTATAGGCTAGGTTTTGTTTTTATAAATTCAAAATGGAGACAGTAAAATGCTAAATGGCAGTAGAGACGAAAAAAATTTACGTGCCCTATTGAGTGTCATATCATTGGATAGGTCTTTCAAAATGAAGACGATGTTTCTTTGACTATTTTACAGTCAGAAGCTCCGTTAAAATATTATACAACCTGGAAGTTGTGTATGTAGGATCTCCAGCTTTACTGCAACTTTAACCATCATAGACATCTATAGGCCTCATCTAAACAGTGTTTATAGATAGGAACTAACAATTAAACACAATTTAAAAGTCATCAATACAAGTATGATAGAGATTGTGGTGGTCCTTTAAGGCCGTGGCTGATCGTAAAAGCAAAACATGTAATAATCCAGGTATAGAAAGATGTTACAAAAAACTCCAATATGATGTACGAAGAGTTTTTTAATGTGTCATAAAAAGCACCGGGGAGAGGTACAAAAACGGGACGAAAATTTTAGCCTCTTTTTAGAGCAGCATCATGAGGCAAGAGTCAGAGCAGAAGTCCCTTGATTACGCAGTTAAAATTCACGTGCTTGGCGGGATACAATATCGGCAATATACAAGTACTTTGCGCCATGCATAAGGGAAACAAAAACATTGGCTGGTAAAAAGGATTGGCCAAATACATGCGGTGACCTTATATGTATTTGAATTGCGTACAGGGACACCAGATTCTGGGTTACCAGATTCTTGTGGTATGGGAAATGAAAAGATACTCTGTACTTTGATAATAATGCGGTTAAGTAAAACGGAAAAATGTTTCTGAATAAAGAGATGGGGGTTAGACAATCACAGAATCGTTAGGCGAAAGGGCATGTGAAAGCAGCTGTTACAAAAACTAGGGTATCGAACCCGAGCTCCTCGGGTTACAGAGACATCTGTGCCGTCTTTTATTCATCTCATTTAAAATACAATAAATAAATAAATAAATAAATAAATAAAGATATTTTTCCTGTATAGGTACTTGGCGAAATAGAGAAAAGTTCCATGGCGAGGAAAGAAATTTGGCAACGTATTTTCTGGCAACCTATTTCATCAAAATATTTTTTTCGAATAAAACTACATAAAAGTTGCTATGATCGCAAAAAGTTCGTACTTTCATGTTAGCTGGGCGCAATTCTCGCCAATAGCATTTTTTAACTCGCCTGCAGCATTTTTCATTTTTCGAGGGGTAAATTGAAGCAATGCTTTGATGTTGAAATTAAATGGTTGATGGTATTTATTCTTTTCTTTTCTTTTTCTTTTTTTAAAGAATTTTTTGATTCGAAGTGAAATTCGTGAATTTGAAATGTTTCAGTTTTAAATTAAAGTTATCCATTTTAAACTGAGTGAAATTATTATATTTTAATCTAAATTAATGAAATATGAAAAAATGCGACGGGTACAATATTTGACATTTATCACCTGTGTCTGACTAACATAAAAATACTGAGTTCTTGATTTCTCTATCAGAATCCTCCGATTTGGCGAAGGATTGAGCAAGTAAATTAAATTATGAATAAAAGTAACATGATACAATGCCTAGCATGCATTTAAGGGAGACTTAACTGGTCGCCACGGGCGGCTATTTATTTTAAAAACCGTAATAACTCAGTCAATTAAGATACAATTTTCAAACAAATTGCGTTTGAAAGTAGATTTTTTTCTCTATTTGACGTTGTAAAAATTGATAAAAAATCGCTGCATAGCACGCATTATAATTGCAATTTTTTTTCAGTTTTTATGAGAAAATGGCAACAAAAGGTGCAGTAATATATTATTTTCTTTCCTCCGTGATTATTTTCCCTCTACTTTCAACCCTCCATGATTTTCAACAGAAATGCAGTACTTCAGTTGCCACAATGACAAAAAATGTATTAAAAACTACAAAAAAATTAATATTTCAAAATTAAATTGAGATACAGCTTTCAAACAAATTGCATTAAAAAGTACATTTTTTTCCTTATACGACGGTGTAAAAATTTAAAATGTGCGATGTTTATAAATTTAAAATTTTGCAGTAAAGAAAATTGCAGAACCTAAATTTCATTTCAAATTTCAAAGTGTTGCCATTCACAAGATGACGTATGCGTTACGCACAGACATGTTTGTCCTTTATAATATAGATATGCCGCATTATAATATATTGAATATAACGTTCTGATTTTAAGATGCAGTGAGAAAATAAATCTAATGAATAGGTTACATGTTAAGTGATTTTTAATGATGTGCTGGATTCATGACCAAATAACGATAGCAGAAGTAAATAAAAAAAATAGGTAAGTAATACAAACAAGTAATATATAAAAAAAATTAAGTCAATTCCTACTTAGGTCGATCAGACAATTTTTTTCTCCCATTCTTCTTTCCTCTAGAGTGGCGTTTAAAATGCCTTGATCAAGAAGAGGGCTCTCTCGGTCTTAAAATACCTTGATCAAGAAGAATGCTCTCTCTATTATTGAAAATTAATTAATTTAATTTAATTAATAAATTAATATATGAAAAAATTGGATTAACATCAAGTGTCATCCACTGCAAGTTTAAAAAAAATTATGAGCTTGATTGCATGAATAATAAGTATTTTATTAACGATTGAAAATTTGAACTAGAGAACAGGAATTCTGCTTTTTCAGAATTTAGTGTCGCCCCCGGCATTTCCATTACTTCATTTTCTTCTGATAGACTGATGGCTTCTATTATTATGAAATAGCCATTATAAATGAAGTGTTAGGTGAAGATGAAAGAGCAGCCGTAAAAAGTTAGAACTCTGATTTTTTGGTCAGAATGGGGGAAAAAATGGTCATAATTTTTTTTTAGTCTGCTCTTTCATCTTCACCTAACACTTCATTTATAATGGCTGTTTCATAATAATAGAAGCCACCAGTCCAAGAAGAAAATAACTCGGTTAAGCTGGACTCTACTATGCAGTACAAAACATATTTCAATTTTAAGACTTACAGCACACGTTTTATTTTATGTAAAATGACATCATTCGCATCCGCTTAAGAACTCCACATTTACGATCTACTCTTAAACATCTACAGTAAAGCATGCATAGCACATCACTATCGCGAAATAATGCACAAATGCAGCAAAATGATTCCGTCATTCAAGAAAATCAAAAAAAAAAAAAAAAAAAAAAAAAAAAAACCGGCTATCTAATGATTCATAGATACAACTTAATATCTATATCTATACTCCTATTATAAAGAGGTAAAAATTGTTTACTTGTAGGAGGTAAGCTCTGGAACTACAGAACCGATTCCAAAAGTAATGGTCTCAAAATGATGGTGTTGGTCCAACTTAGAACATAGGCTATATCTTATGTCCGTGCCACTGGTCAAAAGGGGGTGCAGGAGCAAAAAACGTTCTAAAAATGCGATTTTTGTGTTACTAAAGGGCCTGGAAACATGAAATTTGGAATGGTAGTTATAAGATACTAATGATCTCTAAGGACATTTCTTAAAAAGTTCGAAATTTAAAAGGGGTGAAAATGCGCGAAAAACGTTCTAAAAAACGTTCTAAATGGGGAATATTACGCAATCTCAAGAAGTACCAAACCGATTTCAAAAATAATGGTGTTAAAATGATGGTGACAACTCTTGCTCCAACATAGGCTACATTTTATGTCGCTGCCACTACCCCTAAATGGGGTTGTAGGAGCAAAAAAACGTTCGAAATTGCGATTTTTGTGTTAATGAAGGGTCCAGATATATGGAATTTGGCATGGTGGTTACTTATTAGATATAAATGATCTCTAAGAACGTTTCTTAAAAAATTCGAAATTTAAAAGGGGTGAAAATGCGCAAAAGAGCTTTCTAAAAAACGTTCTAAATGGCGATTTTTATGCAATCTCAAGAAGTACGAAACCGATTTCAAAAATAATGGTGTCAAAATGATGGTGATAATCCTTGCTCCAACATAGGCTACATTTTATGTCGGTGCCACTACCCCTAAAGGGGGTGCAGGAGCAAAAAAACGTTTGAAATTGCGATTTTTGTGTTACTGAAGGGTTCAGATACATGGAATTTTTGCATCGTAGTTACTTATTAGATATAAATGACCGTTAAGAACATTTCTTAAAAAATTCTATATTTAAAAGCTGTTAAAATGCGCAAAAAGCGTTCTAAAAAACGTTCTAAATGACGATTTTTTCGCAATCTCAGGAAGTACCAAACGGATTTCAAAAATAATGGTGTTAAAATGATGGTGACAGCCCTTGCTCAAACATAGGCTACATTTTATGTCGGTGGCATTACCCCCAAAGGGGGTGCAGGAGCAAAAAAAGTTCGAAAATGCGATTTTCGTGTAACTGAAGGGCCTAGAAACATGAAATTTAGAATGGTAGTTACTGATAAGATATAAATGATCTCTAAGAACATTTCTTAAAATATTCGAAATTTTAAAGAGGTGAAAATGTGCAAAAAGAGTTCTAAAAAACGTTCTGAATGGTCATTTCTATGCAATCTCAGGAAATATAAACCGATTTCAGAAGTAATGATTTCAAATTGATGGTGACAGTCTCCGCTCCAACATAGAGTATATTTTACGTTGATGTCACTACCACCAGGGGGTTACAGGAGCAAAAAATGTTTTAAATTGCGTTTATTGTGTTAAAGAGGGGGTAACATTTTAAATTTGGAATGGTAATTACTTCAAAGATGCAAATGCTTTCTAAGAATTGTCAAAAGAAAATTCCAAATTTAAAAGGATGAAGTGAGCGAGAGGTGTTCTATAAGCGTTCTAAATTACGATTGTTATGCAATCGTATGAAATACGAAACCGATTTCAAACATAATGGTTGCAAATTGACGGTGATAGAACATGCTCAAACATTTAAGCTATATTTTATGTCGGTGCCACAACCCCTAGAGAGCTGCAGGAGCAAAAAAATTTCTAAATTGCGATTTCTGCGGTAGTGAAGAGGCTAGAAACTTTAAATATAGCACGGTAGTTACTTATAAAATATGAATGTCCTCTAAGAACAGTCGTATACAAATTCTAAATTAAAAAAGGCTGAAGCGAAGGGAAGGAGCGAAAAGCATTCTAAAAGAGTCCTAAATTATGATTTCTAATGGAATCTCAGGAAATAATAAACCGATTACAGAAGTTATTGGTTGCGAATCAAGAGTGATAGTCCCTGATCCTATACGGGCTATATTTTATGCCGGTGTCAGGACCACCTGGTTGGCAGGAACAACAAGAAAGCCTTTAAAAACATCTAAATTCCGTTTTCTATAGAATATTGGGAAATACCAACCGATGTCAAGGTTAATGTTGGCAAATTAATGTTGAAAGTCTCTGTTTCAACATTTTTAGAGACATTCTATTTCAACTCTTTTTCGGTATTTTATGTTGGTGCCACTAACACCAGAGCGGTGGTAGGCTCTTAGACAAGAAACTTGGAATTTGACATGATGGTTAATTTTAAGATGTAAATGTGTTAAGATGGTTTCTAAAAAATTAAAAACTTCAAATGAATATTACTGAAATGAGCATAAAAGTCTCAAAACACTTTCTAAATTATCATTTATTTGGAATTAATTTTAGTTCTTCTTATTAATTAAAATCTCATTTCTGTGTGTTGCACTTTTATAATGAAGTTTTGTCAAACTGTGGCTTAATTTGTAATTTTTTAACTATTCCAAAAAGTGTTGTTCTAATAAACAAGTAATATAAAAATTTTGTATTTAAAGTCAATTCCTACTTAGGTCATCAAAGAAAAATTTAATATAATCCCTTAAGCTAATATTAGTTTTTGTTGCATTAAAATATCTCAATTTGTTGATTTTCTATAAGCAAGTAAGTTTACAATGGAAGTCTATGGGAATTTGGCGAAATATTAGAGATATCGCCAAGTTGGCGTCACTTTTTGCGAATCATTTTGATCGCCAAATTTGGCGGTATATCGCCAAGTTGGCGACAAACTTGGCGGTATTTGGCGACAAAACAGGGTCCCCCTATGGAAACTCTCCTTATAGAAATGAATGTGCATTAAATGCTTCAATAACCAATGGCCGCCATTTTGCCTCCCATGTAAAACTAAAATTAATTAATTAAAATTTAATTAATGAATTAATATTTGGAAAAACTGTATAAACATCAATTGTCATCCAGTACAAGTTTTAAAAAATTTATTTCAACTTGATAGGATGAATAATAAGTATTTTATTAACGATTGAAAATTTGAACAAGATATATATACCATATCATATCATATCATATCATATCATATATATTATAAAGCAGTAAGATCTAAAACTTCCGCTCGAGTGTTTTCAAAATCTACCCGGTGGATTACTAATTGTATCATTCGATAGGAAATATTCCCGGGGTGGTTTATGAGAAAATATACAGGGATAGCTATGATTCTTGATAATAAATTTCGTATTTTACTGTTATTTTGAACGAAAAGGTTGCCAGAGATTATGTTTTGGCGACAAATGAATTGAAATCGCTGTATCCGTTAGAAAATAAATGAAGAAAATAATTAATGATATTTAATTGCAAAAAAAAGAAAAATCCATTAGTAATAATGTTAAAAAATGAAAATATTTAATTTAAACCTAAAAGAAATATTTGTAATTTAATTTAAATCTGAAAGAAATATTTGTAATGCTTAAAAATTAATTTAATGAGAAAGATTACAATTGATACGCAATTTTTGGCTCTTTATCGCTTGCGTTAGATTATAGAAATGAATCTGATAATTTGATTAGATGAATTTTTAATGACTTTTTTTTCTTTTCTTTTTCTTTTTATCTAATTGCCACATCACGTGACTTATAGAAGAAACAATCAGATGTAATAGTGAGTCACATGTGTAATTATTGTTTCTTTACGATTTTTTTTATTTCACTTTTGTCGCCAAACAATGTGATTTTAAGCCAAAAATGCATAAGCGTGACATTAGCTTGAGGTTATTCTCACAAATGGTGTTTTTTGTTCAATTATAACTTATATAGATATCAGTTAATCTTTTAAAAATGGAATCAAATACTTAAATTTTAGTGCGAATTTCTGCCACACATACATATTGTAAAATAATTTCATACTTTTTAAAATGTTTTTTACTGTAATTCCGAAAGCATGTGACATTTATAAACTCGAACTCAGATCAACGAATGTTATCCATTTTTTAAAGCAAATATTATCTATTGTTTATTTCATTTTTTCTTAAGTCATATTGCCCATTTCATTTATAGGAAAATTCGAAATCTAGGAAATAAAGATAATTTTTAAGGAAATTTATACAATCATGTATTATTATAATCGAAAATTTCAACATTTTGAAAAAAAAAATTACAAGCCTTTTGTAATTCGTAATTTCTTCTTCGTCTTTCTTCGTATTTTCTCCTCTGTTATGTAATATTTCAAATGATATTGGACTAATTTTCTATCATGGAGTCACCGCCAAATGGCATATCTGTATAGTATATAAAATAAAGTCTGAATTAGGGGACTTATTAACTCACAGCGCAAACTACTGAAACAAAAATCTTGAAAATCGTGGTAAAAAATCGGATATTATAATTATGCGTCAAGTGATAGCATAATTTAATGTATTTCTGTATGCTGAATCGAATGGTACCAAGTAAATTCTTATAAGTCCAACAGTTCATGACATTTTATCATATTTTTCTAATTTGGCTGTGTCTTTGGCGTCTAAACCTCAAAATATCTAACTTTACATCCGTCACTCTAGCAACGGAAAAAATTCTAATTAACTCTTTTGGCTAAAGAATAAAAACGGCTCTATGAGTTTGAAAAAAAAAAAAAAAAAAAAAAAAAAAAAAATACGAACATCTTAATAAAAAAATGGCACTAAGTTATCCCGTTGACCAATTTCGTCAAATTATATAAATCGCCAAACCACTCGCCAAATTATATTAATTGACATAATTTGTATTTTAAATAACGAAAGAACAAATACATTACCATAACATTAATAAAAATACAAATAAAACGTCGAAATAAAAATAACTTGATGACGTAAACACGTATAACTTCCTTAAAGTCAAGTGAATGTGACACTTACGATCAACCATTATTGGCATTTAATCTTATAATTTGGCGATAGATTTTTGGTCGACAGGATAACTAAGTAGTACCAAAAAAAAAAAAAAAAAAAAAATAGTGATTTTACGTAAAATAAAAGGAAAAAATGTACTGAAAAATTAGCATTATAAAACGAAAAGGTACTACTTAGATATTCCGTCGACCAAAAATCTATCGCCAAACTATAAGATTAAATGCCAATAATGGTTGATCGTAAATGTCAAATTCACCTGACTTTAAGCAAGTTACACATAATCACGTCACCAAGTGATTCTTACTTCGACGTTTTATTTGTGTTTTTATTAATGTTATACTAATTTATTAGTTCTTTCGTTATTTAAAATAAAAATTATGTCAATTTGTATAATTTGGCGATTTATATAATTTCGTGAAATTGGTTGACGGGATAACTAAGTAGTACCAGCGAAAGTATTTAAATATGAAAGCAATGTTTGTAACGACTTAAAAATTATTTTCAATGAAATAAATTGGAATTGGAATAATATTTGGCGATTTATAATTTGCTTTTCTAAGAAGAAAAAATGGGTAAATTTATAACAGCCATGCGCATATCTCGCCAATAGCATTTTTAAAATTGCCAGTAGGAGTAATTACATTTTGCGCATGTAAATTAAAATTGATTTTTTGTTTTTAATTATGCAATTATTTCCTGTTATTGTTTATCTTTTCAGTTTTTTAAATGAAATTAGTGTAAGGCATGCATTTTAAATAAAATGAATGAAAAAGGTTTGTATTTTAAATGAAAATAATAAAATAAGAATACGGTATGAAAGCAATCTTTGTTGATTTATTATCTGCGCCCGGCTAACACAAAAGTATCACAAAGGCCACATATTCACTTTTCTTTGGGTAGTTGCTCATAAGAATCCAATTAACCTTCTGTAATCGGATATTTCCTCGGATATTTCACATATTGGTGTATGTTGAATTAATGTTGAATAATGTTGTGCATAATGTTGAAAGCATCGTTTATGTTTGAAGAGAAAATTTCACGATGAATTCATTCTATTACACAAAATCGCATCATCATCATCTGCTATAGATTTAAAATGGAAATTTGCATTTCATTCCGATTGTTTATAATACTTTGATAGGATATACCACAATTAGTTAGGTAAAAGTTTTGGAAAGGTTTTAGTGTATACATATTGCTCAACGTTACTTAGTTATAAAGCAACAGAAAAAGTTAAAAAATTAAGTGAACCTGATTATGAAAGTCTAGCCTTTTTTTAAAAATCTACAGAACATATTTTGATACAAGTGGCACTGTTACATGACTTTTCAGGAATGGTGTTAGAATATAACATTTCATTATATGTTGATTAGTTACATAGCTATTAATTCCTGTTGTCATAACGGTCTCATTACTCTACTAAAAGTGCATTGTTAGTAATCAACTAAAAGAATTATTTCTTAATAGGTAAATTTTGTACAACACTTAAGATAATATTATATCGCAATGGCGTTCGCAACGTTTTCAGCAATGAACAAGATCCAGGTGAAGGTCCATATTGTTTAAAATACAAGTTCAAATTCACCATTTCGTTTAATCCAAGGTTCATTTGGAAATATTGACCAGCGCAGCGGGCATAGCCTGCTAGTAGTATATAATAGCTCCATTTTTTGAACAGAAATAATTCGTTTATATTTTTTTCAAAATAGCACGTATTTTAATTACATTTTCTTTCGGTTGTTACGAGAAAATGACAACAAAAATATATAATTACTATTTTAAAACTATTTTTTCCTTTACTTTCTGCTGAAATGGAGTACTTCCGTTGCCAATATTAAGCAAATGGCTCCAAAAACTACAAAAAAATTAATATCTCAAAAATAAACGGAGATAGTTTTCAAACAAAAAGCATTTAAAAGAACTTTTTTTTTCCAATACGACGGTATAAAAATTGAAAATGTGCGATGCTTAGAAGTTAAAAAAATTGCTAAAGAGCATTTAATCGTAATGCTTTCTTTTACGGCTATAGCTTCTGTAAGGTAACGTTATTTTTTTGGACACAAAATAAGCTAGGAGAAAGCAATAGCATACCGTACCGGAGGCTAACAAGATATACAGTGTGTCCACGTATAACCTGACCAACCTTTATTTTCGCAACCGTTGGTCCTAGATGCATACTTCCAATTACAAAAATGGTTTAAATAAGGTAAATAATTATTTTTAAAGCGATTTGGGTCAAGAAAAAAATTTATTAAAAAATTACGAAATTTAAATTTTTATACGATCCCCCGGTCCTATAAGTGATATTTAGTAAAACTTTACTGCGACACTAACAAGTAAGACAAAAAAAGTCCCATTCATCTAACATTAAAATTGACAAAGTTATGAAACTTTGAAATGCACGACTTAAACCACTTTTATGCATCTCAACGGCGTTCTTATCGCTTTAAGTAATGTCGAAAGGCATTCTAGGTAAAGTTCCATATTGCTTTAAAATACAATATCGAATTCATCGATTTATTTCTTTTGGTTCAACGTTCGTCTGGTAAAAACGACCAGCGTGCGGGTGAAGCCTGTTAGTAAATAAAAAATACGCTTACTTAAAAATTAAAGTACCAAAAGATTCAATTGTCAGTTTTATTCTACTTATGCAGATTTTTGAATGGTGTCATATTAAAAATATTCTCTTTAGAGCCATATTTTTACCTGAAGCATATTCACATCTACCGGCACAATATATTAAATTGTTTCTCAATTCATATTATCAAAGTAAGAATATTATTAAAACTAGTCGGATGTGGCAATCCCAGAACTTTCTTCTATATCATACATGTTCATATTTTCTGAAAAATAAAGCATATCAGTGCCACCGGTTAGGTGATTTAAACCAAAATCTAATCAGCAACAACTTATGTCAAGTTGTAGCTTAATCTGAATTTTGATGAAAATCCGTGCATTAGTTTTTGAGGTAGAACTATTGCAGAAATCGTAAAAAAATCTACATAGCAGCGCCACCTGTTATTCGATTTACTCCAAAAACTAATCAGGACCAATTTATATGAGGGACTAACTGAATCTGAAGTTTGATGAAAATTCATGCATTAGTCCTTGAGTACAATTGTTGCGAAAATCGTGATAAATGCAGCATAGAAGCGCCCTGTGTTGATAAATTTACACTAACAACTAGACAGCACTAATTTATATCAGGGACTAACTCTAACTGAAGTTTTATCAAAATCCGTGCATTATTTCTTGAGATATAGCTGTTGCGGAAATCATAAAAAATGCAGCATAGCAGCGCCACCTGTTGAGCGATTTACACCAAAAATTAATCAGCTTCAGTTTATATCAGGAACTAACTGAATGTAAAGTTTTATCAGATTCCGGTAATTAGTTCTTGAGATAGAGCGCCCAAAAAATTTGTGTCACACACATACAGATAGACAGACTCACAGACAGGCATTTTGTAAAATCATGTTATATGGTTCTTGTGTGAATCCGTCGAAAACCGGAATTCGAAAATTTTCATGAATCCAATACTTTCTTTTTCTAAAGATAGAAAAAAGTAAAAATAAATTATGGCATTTTGAAATTTTTTTTTAAAAGTTATCATACTAAATTAATAATTAATTTAAAGGAAAATTGATTTCCAGTAAGAATAATGTACTGAAAATTTTCTTTATGTTTGCTATATCATTATGTCTAATTTTTAGCTAAGCTGTGCTCCCTTAACAATTAAAATTTAGTTGTCTTTCCTTCGATATGAAACAGTTACAAAATAAGAAATACGCAAAAAATCTCTAAAGTCATATACATAATGAGTTTTTTCAACTGTAAGAAAAAGCTTCTACTGAAGAGGGAAATTGTATGGCTGTTAATGATTAAAACAATCATAAAAAGGAACTGCACATTTCCCTTGATAATCTTCAAAGTATTTCCGAAAATAAATAAATAGAAAAATAATAAAATCCAATTTCATTTACTGATAGCATGCATTATTTTTTTCTCTGTTATTCTGGAATTTTTATAAGTACACCGAAAAAATAAGATTTATTTTTCTTATTTAACATGATGCAAATATTCATAAGAGTAATTGTTTTGAGACCAATATTGAATAATTCATGTAAACGGAAACATGTCTTCAGGAAATGTAATTAATGACCGGAAGTCGTTATAATTTAATTTAAAAAAGGAAATATTTTCAAATGAACCAAAATTATATTTATTTAAATATTGTCTTATTTTTAACTTATTTTAACGTAGTAAAAAATTGTTTATGCCTTTAGTTTGTTTTTCTGTCGTCTGTCCGTGCTCTATTTCTCGTAAATATACTCGAATCGCATGAATTTGATATATGCTATTAAACTTTACTATGGGATGTTGGTTCTTGAAAATTTAGTATTTACCATTTATAGTTCATTTACAGGGAAACTAAAAAATCCCATTACATTATGGTTGAGGATGAAAAATTATTTGTGTTATATTTTAATCATATTAACCCATTATGTACTGAATTATAAATTCATCAAAATTTTATCTTCTAAAGCATTTTTCGTGCATTGTTTAAACCACATTAAAAGATTTACATAATCATTTAATAAATTTTAGAAGGATTTTAGAAGGATCGAAGACTTTAGAGGGAATAATTAAATGTGAATTTATAGGGATTTTGTGCACTATTTATAACCCCACTCAAATCTTCTATTTTTAAATATGTTTCTTAGTAATTTGTAGAATTTGGAAATGTACAAATATAATGTTCTTACAATAGAAATATTTCCGAATTGAAAAATCATCCCCCCCCCCCCCACACACACACACACACCCAAAAAAAAAAAAAAAAAAAGCCAAAAAAGCTGAAAAGATGCAAAGGCATAAGAAATCCTCCTTTTAAAAATATTTTTGTTTTGCGTAACCCATAATTCTTTTGGAACAAGATAAAGTAATGTATCTATAACTCATTCCAAACTGTATTACAACTAATCGTGGAATTAAATGAATTTTATAACAAGTTATTTTAATGGTACTTATAAGTACCGTCAGTAGATAAAGGTTTAAACTATTTCAAATATAAGGAAATTGATATGTATTTCTGAACTGCACTTAATATTATTTCTGTAGAACATACAGAGCAAAGCATTTATCATTCATTTACAGGGTCACACAACAGAAATCATTTACGTAAGGTGGCAAGAGAAAAATTGGCTTGGAGCGTATTTTAATAGCGTTCTTATAAGCTGTAATTCCTGGAATTGCATTTTCAGTTATAATATGCGTTTTTTAATTTAACCAAAGTTTTGCATACTACAGTAGTGGGTATAAACTCAGTAGATCATCTACAGACCTACACAAAACAATTCGTAAGTATTACAATATTTAAGCGTGAATTGCCTAGGGATGATTTTTAATTGTGTTATGCATTATCCAGCTAAACTATAATTGGTATATTAAAACATGTTTGCAGAAAATGTGTAAATTCATATACAGGGCTACGCAAAAGACTGGAACATTGTCGTCTGTGGTTGGTAATTGCTTTCATTTGTGTTATGAGATTTTTACCTTAATTAAAATCTCGCTAAATATGTGATTAGTTTTAAATATGTATGTAATATACAAGACTGTAGAAAAGAATTCGAATGTATTTCTGTCCATGGGCTTGGCAAAAATTGCTGAAGAGTATTTTTTAAATTTGTTATGTATTTCTAACAGAATTAAATTTTTCCATGTTATTGACTATGATATATGAATATATACATCGTATACAGGACTGCACAAAGGTATCAAATTACCTTTCACTACAGATGATAATTTCTGAAATTGGGTTTTCGAATGTGTTACGCATCTTTCAGACTGTTAACTTAGATAATTTCTTAAAGTTTATTTAACCGAGAAATTTGATTATACAGTATTATGGGAATGCTTCAGAGAGTTGCATAATTTATACTCGAACATTTTTTTTTCACCAAAGGCTTTTTTTTAGAGGATATAATAATGTTGTTATTTTTCGATAATAATCAAGGAACGTCTATGTGGCTAAAAGTAAATGCATATTTTGTCATATCTAACTTTATAAATTATTCGTTTTCAGTGCATATAACTGCTGCATAACTTTGATCATTCCTTTCTTTGCACGTGTTTGAGCTTCGATAAGTTAAAAATCTATACATTTAAAAAACCAGGTTGTTTTTTTAGTCATCACCCCCGAGCTTTCTACTGAACCGATTTTGATAATAATTTTTTTAAATGGAAGCTGTTCATTTGCAGATGTGCCCGTAACTAGATATTTTGAAACCTCTGACAGCCAAGCAAAAGGGCAAAATTGTTATGTTTTTGTCTCTGTAAATTATTAAAAATGTCAAAAAAAGATGTTTTTCCGATTTGATATAAAATTGTTTATTAGGTATAGGTATATAAGACTTGGGAGTATTAATCATAAGTTAATTTTTCAAAACTGGTTTTTATCTGTAGAATTGCAATATGCGAGCGTGGTTTGAAGTGTTAATTCCATTATTGTAATTCTCAAACATTTTTAAACAGATTGTTGACAGAATCGCTAATTTTTCAAGCCAACTGTTCTGCTGAATTTTTGTCTTTTGTCTTTTGAAATGAACATTTTGGTGTATCTTATTTTCCAATGTGTAAAAATGCACCAAATTTTATATTTAAGTTTAATTATTTTATATGTTCATCTAATTTTCAATTTTAATTTCCAACAAGTGGGTGCAATCTTAATTTGATTCACTCATCACTCTAAACCCGTGTTAAATTAAAAGAAATGCACTACGCTTTATGTTATATTTATGCTTCCATTCAAAATGTATAGATGGCAGCACTAAAAAATACTCTCCCGAATTCATGATAAATGTAAATAAAAAATGTAAATAGAACAGTCTAGAATGTGTATTGTGTTCGTGTAACTGGTGTTTTTTTTGTTTGTTTGTTTGTTTGTTATCTGATAATTAAATGTTAATTACGCATCTACATGGTCATCTTAGTTCTACTGTGTTATTAATTAATTACCAGTTAAAGATATTACACTTTATATTCATAATCGTTTGTGCTATTATAATTTCATATACTAGGGGGCTCGGCCCCCTACGAGCTACGCTCGCCAACCCCCGTCCAGACACCGTAGACTCTAAATGCACGCTAATTTGATCGGCTTTAAAAAGATTTCGAAAGATTGAATTATAATTTAAAAAACATTGGCGATCTCTCTATAAACGGATTTCTATTCATTTCTCTTTGATTGGGAAATTTTAACGCCAAATCCGTTGCGGTACTACTTGATTATCCCGTCGACCCATTTCGCCAAATTATATAAATCGCCAAACCACTCGCCAAATTATACAAATTGAGATATTTTTTATTTTAAATAACGAAAAAACAAATAAATTAGTACAACATTAATAAAAATACAAATAAATGCAATATTATTTTGTGTTAATTTTATGTAATAACTGTAATGTGACGTAAATATGACGTAATTTCTCCTATTTAAGACTTCTAACGCATGTTAATAAATTTATTGCTTTACAAATTCCTTTCTCTCTTAAAATTTACGTGTAATTATAGTTTTTATAACATAATTTTTAATAAGTTCCTGCTTTTTGTACATAATTATTTAATTCTAATTCCAAATGATTTTTCTGTTTATAATAGCCACGTGTAAATAATTTTTTAATTTATTTACACGCATAAATATTTTTTTGAAGCAAACATTATTGCTTCCGCTTTTTATACAGTTGGCAACAGTTTAAATTAGTACAATTTTCTGAAATTTGTAAAAAATATCTCTAGAAATGCTGAAAATTTGAATTTAAAATAGAAATAAAACCTGAAAAAATGAGTCAAAATAAAAAAATTAATGCAATCTGCACTCCGGCAAATTCTAACGCATAAAATGATCTAAAAATGATTACACTGGCATGCATAGTTTTTGCTGCTATAAAACTTTTTTAGTGGAACGATTTTGTCCAACTTTAGCATTAAATAATTCTTCGATTTTAAAACTGTCTGCATCAGCGTGTTTATCAAACATTTCTGTATAAAACCACCGATTTTCATATTTTTGTATGCATTATTTTTGTTAATATTAACGAAGAAAGGCCCCCGGTCACAAAAAAATCAAAACCGGCGGCGGCGGCGGTGACAGCGGTAGTTACTTTTTTTTAGAATAGAGAGATTATAGATTGTCAATGAAAACTCTTTGCGTTGTGCATAACATACTAGATATACAGGGAGGTTCAAAAGGTCATGTCCAAATGGCGCGTGTTGGTGTATCAAGTCATGAGGAGCAAGAATTACATAGGAACTGGGGGTCGGAAACATGATAGTGACGGGGTAATTGCATCGTGACCGTGACGCAAAGGGAAGATAACAAACGGTGTAAAGAGGCCTTTATTTTACAAAAAACTTAATCGAAGTACAAAATAAATATACAAAATGTTACAACTCCTAACAAGTGCTCAAAATGTCCCTTATTAGCCGTGATGCATGTCTGACATCGGTGCCGCATGGAATCGCGAACACGTTCCAATTGGCCAGGAGCTTCCTGGACACATGCCGCCTCTTTAGCGATCCGTGCCGTGAGGTCCATGGTCGATGGAATGGGTGACTCGTACATCAGAGACTTAAGATATCTACAGAGGTAGAAATCCAGGAGATTTAAGTCCGGGGATCGCGGTGGCCACGTTATAGAGCCGATTGGAACGTTTTCGCGATTCCAAGCTACGCCGATGTGAAGCATGCACCACGGCTAATGGGGCACATTTTAGCACTTATTATGAGTTGTAACATTTTTCATTTGTATTTTGTACTTCGATTAATTTTTTTGAAAAATTAAGGTCTTTTTACACCGTTTTTTATCTTTTCTTTGCATCACGATCACGATGCCTTTGCCCCGTCACGATCGCGTTTCCGACCCTCCCACTTCCTATGCAATTCTTGCTCCTCATGGCCTGACACACCTACACGTACCGTTTGGACATGACCTTTTGCACTACTTTGTATATAGATAGTGTTCTGTGCAAATAAAAATAAAATCTTTCCTCTCATGCAATCTGATGTTACTGGGTATGCAAATTTATTTTCACAAATAACGCATAAAAAGCAATAAAAGTATTCATCAGCACTTCATTTAGATTTTGTTCTTCAAATTTCATGTCATACGTTGTTTTTAAATATTACTAATTAAATTGAACTTTTAGGAAATGAAACTATTTTTATAAATAAGAAATGGTTTGGAAATAGCTCAATTTGTATGCTGAAATCATTGGAAAAGAAATTTTAATGACGTACACTTCTCAGACTGCGAGGAAAAGAAAATGAACAATTGATGGTCTGATTTTTTCAGTTTCTTTATTTCCTCTCTGAACACTAATGATATCACGTAGTTGTCAATTCCTCACACATCGTTAGGCGATCAACAGGAAATGAAAGAACGTGGAATGCTTGACTTCCCGTTTTTGATGACAGTATATATTTTTAACAAATTTTTATTTATAAGAGTTTGAATGTATGTTGCAATAAAAATTTTGCATAATTGAATAAATTACAAAATATGATAAATATGTCACTTGTAATTCGTGTTATACTACAATTGATATATAACTATAATGATGATACTATGATTTGTAATACCTTTTTACCCGATAAAAAAGTGTGTTTATGATAAGAGCACATGTTTATTAAGAATTAAAGCTTATAAAATAACAAATTTCTTAAATTAAATCTTTTACAAATATTGATTAAAGTTGATTGATGTTTGTTTGTGAGTACGAAGAAAAAAAAAAGAGCTTCAGCAGGAATATGAAAACTCTAATAGCAAAATTACAATTTTCTGAATGGTCACAGAAATGCGTAATTCAATTTAAATATGAACATTATCCAGGTTTGAGGTGCTTGGCTTTCAGATTCCCAGTAAACAAGGAGCTGGTGTGGTTATGTGAAGCGCACAGAATCTGAATTACATTTCCATCCTCTAGTGTAGCTGCACAGAGATCAGTCTGAACGAGGAACTGGCCTTGAAAATGTTCTTGACAGATATAATTAATAAGACTTATGAAAGATGATGTTCCACTTAAGTAGCTATTTAAACATTCATGATATATGGCTTCCTAAATTGCAGTAATTATTTAGAAGAAATGTATATTTGACACAAATAGTTTATAGCAATAAATAAAATGCTCTTTTTTCAGAAATATGAAATAAGTTTTTTACTAAATTACCAATTGATTGAGGATTGCAGTTATGAGCTGTTTAGATTAATAATGTTACCTAAACATAACTCGTTGAAATTATGCTGTTTAATGTTAAGTTATTTATAAATGTTGAGGTTACATAAACAAATATAGTTAATATTTATAAAGAAATAAAATTAATATATCATTCCTTATTAGCTAAATTCACGTCTTTTTCGAAGTCACTATCTTCATCTGTATTTTAGCACTGCTGCAGTTAAAAAAATCTGCCGAAAACAACTTAATTCGTTATTAATTTATTTATGTCTTTTATATAAATTATCGTAAAAAACAATGATATAACAAACTAAACATATTAAAGATGCCATTGGAATATTAGGAGGGAATATTATATTGGAATATTATTCATTAAAATATTATTTTATGATATTTATAAAATTTTATAAAAGCATTGTAATTTTAGTGTCCCAGATTTTAATGATTTCTGTAAGATTTTCGTTTGTGTGTAATGAAATATATTTTACAACTGAGTCCTTATATCAAAATGTTTAAGAATAAATTAATTAATTTGCAGGGGTCTAAATAACAGAGAAGAATGCGTATTTCAATTATAAGGTCAATTTGTTAAAAATGTAATATTACAAATTAAAACGTTTCTCGAAGAAATCGAAAAAGCAATCATATTATAATATCTTAAAACCTATTATATTTGTACTGATTGCAATTCATCCATTTTTATTTTCTTATTCCTATACATGAAATTATATTTAATGATATTGCTGTATGTTCATAGCAAATGAAAGAAAAGCACTTTTAAAGAAAACTATTTTAAAAATAATGAAATGAAATTTATCACATCTAACTTAATTTAGAAGGGTTTTTTTTTAAGTTTGTGTTTTTAACACATTAAACGCAGCGCCGGTCCCTGGGGACCGGCATTGATCTTTCCGTTTAGGCGACGCCGGTTCCCAGGAACCGGCGGTAAAAAGTTATAAAAATAATATATTATATAATATTAAAAAACATTTTTCACTTTTTTAATGTATTTTATTAAAACATTTCAAACATAAAAAGGGTTTTCCTTCACAAGAATTACAAATTTTATTCACAAATTTTGTACAAATATATATATATATACACAATTTCTGTGTATGCTGTCGCTGAAACGGAAATTAAAGTAAAATTAGTGTCGCGTTTAACATGTTAATTAAATAAACATATGTATTTTGAAAAATAAAAGAGTCTTTGCACACACACAAAAAAAAATTAATTAAAAATTAAAAAAAGAATAAAAATAAATAATTAAACTATGAGTTCTTGACTCTAATTTCTCAGAAATACGATTCTGGAGATTTTCAACCCTTTTATAAGTTTAGTTTCAGGAAAAACAACTTAAAAAGAAAATTTCAAAATGTCAGTATTCTAGTTTTGTATTGAATGCTGATAATTTCTTATAGCAGAATCATATATAAATATTTACATCAATAAAAAATTAATAAATATCTAATATATAAAAATGAAAAAATTGTCTATCTGTAATTCTATACAAATCCACAGTTTGGAAGCCAGAATTGTGAAATGTTACGTACATGTGTATTAAAACACGGCCGAGGCATCTAAAGTAATCCGGAATCGAAATAATTTATAGTTAGTTTTTAATTAATAAAAAACCACCAATTTAACATAAATTTTCTATCAAAATTTAAACATCTTTCGTTATAGCAGTTGCCAACAATTAAAAATCCACAAAAAAGGCCTACAACAGTTACTTTTCTATTGCAAGATTTCAACGAGAAAAATAAAAATAAAATAAATAGTTTGGCATATTTAAAAAAAGTGTTAATACTACGTCATAAATTTTCTATTCCAAGATTTCTACGTGAAAAATGACACTGAAATAAATAGTTTGACGAATTTAAAAAATAGTGACTGTTATATTCTATTAGAAATATAATGGACGTCATCGGCCGGTAAATATTTAACGTCATATGAATTTGAAAAAACGTATTAAAACATGATAAAAAAGCGATTATGAAAATATTGGGTATATTTTAACATTTTGAGGTTTTCTGAATTGCTTTTAGACTACTTTTTTTTATTGTTTGTTTTATACTGTTAAACACTGTTATAGTGTTATACTGTTCAATTTTGAAATTGATTTGTCAAAACAAACATTCTTAAAATTTCGGACAACGCCGGGTACTTATAAATCAATAAAAATTTATTTATTTTCAAGAACATAAACTTTTTAATATATACAATATTTAATATTATGAGTGTTTGAATGCTTATTGATAAAAGTCTTATTGCATAAAATTCAAAAAGGATGCATAACAATTTTGTCATTTATCTTTTAATTAGGATGAGCGTAGCGAATCCTCTACTAGGCTACACAAATTACATTTTGTCTTACCCTTTACAAAAAAACTATTCAGTATTTTGACTTGAAATTAAACATAAAAATAAATTATGATCTGTAGATTTGCACAATATTATTTTCCTTTACGGAATAACCTTAAAAAAATTATTTTATTTATTTTACATGTTTTTCCATTACAGACCCATTTTTGCAAATAAAAAATAAATCACGCATATTTTCAGAAGAAAAAATAAAATACATGGAGTTAGTACTTATAGACAAAATCATGAATAATTAAATAAATAAAATATATTTTCATTATTCCGCTAAAATATCTCAAAAACTGTTTTTTAAATTTGATTAATGAAAAGTTTTTGGACTTGATAGAAATAAAATATGATCTGTAGGTTCTGACAATATTATTTTCTTATCGAATGATTTAACAAAAAAATTTTTTATTATTTTGTTGAATATATTTTTCCATTATTCGGATTTATTTTTGTAAACTATAATGAAACCTGCTTATTTCTTGAAATAAATAAAAATCATTGAGTCAGTAAAAATAAATAAAGTCATGAATGATTAAGTATGTAAAATATTAACGTTGCATCAACATTTCTCATTTTTTAAATAAAAATATTTAAATAAGGAAAGTAACATATATATCTGCATTTTGCGAAGACGGAATATTTTAAATATTTAAAACAACTGCAGAATTTATGCTCCAAACCGTAAAAGAACATTAAACATTCCTATATTAAAAATGTATGTTATTTGAGAGGAAAATATACATTTTAATAGAATACTTTATTAAGATTGGCTGGAAATGGCGCATATTTTGGTGCTCATTCCTTTGAATTATATACAATAGTTTCACGATTTCTTTTAAGAAATTTTTAAAATACCATTTTTTTGAAAATTATAGCATATTTTTAACGAAATAAAATTTGTGAAAATTTATTTACTTACATTCAATTATAAAAGTATTTTTCAGTGTTAAGAATGCAAATACACAATTTATTCTTATTATGTGAAATCATTTACGTAGCCAATACTTATAAAAGAATTACATTTTAAAAGAATTATATTATGATTTTTTTTGTAAAGCGGCAACAAAAGAATTGGAAACAAATAATATTAATTGTTGTAATGAATAAAATGTAAAAACGTCTTTAAAAGAGCTTTTAGTTCAAAATTTAAAAATATTTTGTAAAATTTTGCTTTGAACATATTTTTATTTATACAAGTCTTATATCATAAATAAAAAATTCCGAGGAAATTCTTAGATATTTGGCTGAATTTACATTTCTAAAATTAAAATGCGCCAAAAATAAAATAATATTTTTGCTTAATAAAAATGCAAAAATGATATAAAAAATATTGTTGCTTTCCAATATCTATCTTATTAAATAATGCTTCTTGAATCCAAACAAAGCATGACTTTTGCTAGTAGTAATGTAATCTTTGTTTCTTTATTTCAGACAGGTAAGTACCAAATTCGTTTCTGTAAAAATATAATTGGAATTTGCTTTCGTTTTAGGGTAGTCAATAGTCACTCTACAGCATCCGTGGTAGCGCACGACGTTTATAAAACATCTTGCTAACGAAATAAAAAAGAAATATCAAGATTTTAAAAGTTTTTAAAACGTTCCTTGTTTTGGAATATTGCGAATCTAAGAATTGTGCTCCAAAAATGCGTAGACACAATATATTGCAAAGCCTATACAATCATGACCTGTTTAATTTCCCTCAAACACTTGACTTCTTAAAGATAAAAGGCTTTAAAACATATTCTGAGAGATTGGAGACGGTTTCTTCAGTAATGCTATACTAAAATAAATATTCTCTTTCTCGCAATAATCCACTGGTAATTTTTGAAATGAACTTTTATATAATAAATCATGTTATTAATAATGGTAAATAATAGCTTAAAATTTCTTTATTTACTTGGATGTTTTGGCCCTCGCGTACACTGTGGTCGATGCATGAAACTTGTTGAACATGGCTTTTAATTTTTTTCGGTAGGATCTTCCGTGATCGGGTCGGCCACTACCATAACAATTAGTATTGGAAAGGAATGGCCCCTCAATGGACACGCACCCACCTTTTCTGAGAAGTAGCAACGGCCAGCTTAACTTTACCCTCCAATCCCCGCGACTGATACCGAATAAATATTATCTTTATTGCAATATCCTACTAATAATTTCTTAAACTGAACATCTACGTGTAATAAAATCCGAGTACAAGAAAGTGTAGGTAAACATGCCGGGCCGAACCACTCTGATCTGCGAATCGACCGTAGCTAAACGCCCTGTTAGGCTTAATGAAAAACATATACTAACATATGACAGCTAAATGGTAATTTCTTCTACTTGAAACCATGTCTGTTCAGCCTATTTTCACATAAAACATGTATATCATATCCATTTATAATATATTAAGTTTTAAATTAAAATTAAGCTGTTATAAACATAGAAATCAGATCTAAACGAACGACACTGTTGCCATTCAGAATCAAATTCCAGCAAATCTACAAACAAATGAATGACTCTTTGAATGCTTTATTTTAAAAAAAAATGCAGGTTAATGTCAATGCTGCTGTTAAAATATTTGTAAAAGTACAGAGTTATTATAAATGATGAACCCATTTTCAAAAACTTGTAGTATTTATTAAAGTACAAATCCAAAATGAACAATTTTTACAGCAATGAACAGAGGAAGTTTCAAAGTTTTTTTCTTTTTTAAGATATTATAAATGTTCAATGCGTCCACCGTTTGCTGCACGGCAAACATCTACGCGATAGCCAAACTCATCCCACACACGAGAAAGCGTATCTGCTGTTACTGAGCGCACAGTTTTCAAAGCGGTGATGGTTCAGAAGCGGCCGGTAGAGGTCACGAGGCAATAGACGGGTTGCACATGACGTCACACGTCTGAAATCGCTTCCTATGGCGCCCAAATAAATAATATGAATGGCGAATATGGTGCTCTCCATTTGATTTTTTAGACATATTTGCACTATAATAATTAAAATAAGGAAGCTCTAAATTAAAGAGAATGATAACACGTGCTTTTAAGGGCAAACGGGGAGTTCTGTGCTCCACGTGTGCTCCAGAAGATATAGTATCAGTCGTTGCTAATAGCAACGTGACGTCAATGCAAGGGGTCTATAGGCCGCGATTTCGTTTCACTGTCAGTTGTGAGTGGGATGGCTACTGTGGAGCCCAAGGTTTTCTGCGTTCTTGAATTCGCAAGTAGTGAGTCGCAAATTGCAGTGGAGCAGTCATTTCGAACCAAATTCGGTATTAATGGTATGGACACATTGAACATGCATAATATCTTTAAAAAACTTTGAAACTTCATCTTTTCATTGGTATAATGATTATTCATTTTGGATTTGTAATTTAATAAATACAATTTTTTGAAAATGGGTCCATCATTTATAATAACCCTGTATGTAAAAACTTTTAAATGTTTTAACTTTGTTTAAACCCTGCAAAAACTATCCAATTAAATTGTAAATTACAAATAACGGATAACTATCTATCATAAATCAGGAGCTTGTGTTTCTTAAGAATTCTTTTGGCGCCATCTATCAGCAATTAATATAAACAAAATCGTACTTTTTTTAAAATGCATTTTATCAGATTTGAAGTCATTGCAAATAAAATAAATATTTCTTATAAATTCTCACTGGAATTAAAACATAGTGAATGCATAACACAGTTGCACAACATATTTTAATAATCTTGCAGATAAAATTATGAATTTTAACATACTAAGTTTGTAGCGAAAAAAAGTCATATTAATGCAATTAATAGCATTTTTTTTTTTTTTTTAGAAACGATTCAGATTAAAATCTTTCAAAATTTGCTGTTAGTGTATTACAGAATAGTTGAAAATTAGTTTCCGAGTAGTAAAATAATTTTTAAGTCACAAACTTAATATAGGGTAAATAATAATATATAAAAATAACCTTCTACTCAATAATATGAATATGCAAAATATGTTATAAAAACTTTTATAGAATTAAGCTTAATTTTTCCTATAATATATATATATATATATATATATATATATATATATATATATACAGGGTGCTTCACTACCAGACCGACAAACTTTGAGTGGTGATAGTAAACATGAAGACAAACATTATTAAATAGGAAACCATGAGGCGCAAACGTTTTCTGTAGGAGCTAGGGCCCATTAAAGTTTAAGGTTCAAATCTTCAAACGATGATAAGAAAAGGGAACAAGTTGGAAATTGCACATCAAACGTGGCAAATGAGATGCGTTCGTACTATAGCTAGTTTTATAATTATTTTTTGCACCCCATATTGTGCTGAATGTATATTTTTTTGCACTTCATAAGTGCATAGTCTGTAACATCATTAAAATACACTGCAATCATTTTTTTCCCTTTCCCCGTAATGAAACGGAAAAATTTTGACTGTCCGTGTAATTAAACTATACATTTGATTTTCGTAAAATTTGAAAAGGCTCTACAAAATTTTGAAGCAATTATATATTTAAAATTTCAGACCTTTCGGAAGGCTGTAACATCATTAAAATGCACTTGCAATAATTTTTCCCATTGGCTGTAATGTAAAGAAAAACTTTTGATTGTCCCTGTAATTAAACTATACATCCGATTTTCATAAAATTTGAAATGGCTCGACAAAATTTTGCAACAATGATATATTTAAAATTTCAGACCATTCGGAAGGCTGTAACATCATTAAAATGCACTTGCAATAATTTTCCCCATTGGCCGTAATGTAAAGAAAAACTTTTGACTGTCCCTGTAATTAAACTATACATCCGATTTTCATAAAATATGAAATGGCTCAACAAAATTTTGCAACAATCATATATTTGAAATTTCAGACCATTCGGTTGGGTAGTTTTTGCTCTGTTATATACGGACGGACAGACGGACTGAACGACGACTATAGGTGCTACATATTTATATAATTACGAACGCACCTAAAAAAGGATCTAGGGTCTATTCGTTTGCGGTTTTCGGTCAAATCATTCTTTATATCACGATTTTCTTAAAAAACTTTTTTTAAAGGTTACGTTCAAAATTAGTCGATAGAGGGCGCTTTAGCCTTTAGAGTAACGAACAACTACTTTTTACCGTTATTTTTTGAATGGGGTTAAAGTATTCTAAAGTTTAGAATTTAACTTTAATTTTAAGCCCAAAATCGAAAACACTGGGATCGGGTAACTAGCGAAAATTGAACTGTGAACAGAGGGGAGGATTTTAAACGCTCATAAACACTGAACAAACTAATCGATTTTGTTGCAGTTTGCGTGTAGGTCATTCCCTTGGTAATATATTATTCAAAATGACGTACAGCTGTTGTGTCCTCTTTTTTTGATGGAGCACGCTTTCGACACATCTTCGACATTGCAATGACATTACTCTTGGGTGTTTTACTACCAGACCATCATACTTCCAAGAAGTGTTAGGGATGCAAACTCGACTCGGAATCACATAGGAATGTAACGTTGGAAATGCCTTTTTTGCGAATTATGGTTAAAAGAAGCAGAGAAAAAAGCAACAGAAAGAAGCAGAGAAACAGCAACACGTTAATGTGACAGAAAACAGTTTATTTAAAGGTTTTATTAGAAAAAGTGTTCGTAATTACGACCAGAAGTAGTCCGGCAAGTTTGACAGCGGCGTCGCATGGAATTCCTCACGCTCTGGAAGATTTCTGGCATCTCTGATAGCTTTCTGGCACTTACAAAAACGCGAGCCGCGAGGTCTTCAACTGAAGGTACGGGAATTTCATATATCCAACTTTTCATTTGGTCTTTTGTAATAAAATTTTTAAATAAACTGTTTTCTGTCACATTAACGTGTTTCTATTTCTCTGCTTCTTCCTGTTGCTTTTTTCTCTGCATCTTTCAACCATAACTGGCAAAAAAGGCATTTCCAACGTTATATTACTATGTGATTCCAACTCGTCTTTTCATTCCTAACACTTCCTGGAAGTATGTTGGTCTGATAGTAAAACACCCAGGAGTAATGTCATTGAAATTTTGGAGATTTTTCGGAAGCGCCCTCTATCAAAAAATAAGGACACCAAAGCTGTACGTCATTTCAAATAAAATAATTACCAAGTGAATGACCTACACGCAAATCGGAACAAAATCGATTAGATTGTTCACTGTTTATAAGTGTTTAAAATACTCCCCCTCTGTTCACAGTTCAATTTTCGCTAGTTACCCGATCCCCATGCTTTAGATTTTGGACTTAAAATTTAAGTTAAAGTCTAAACTTTAGAATAATTTTAACCCCATACAAAAAATAACAGTAAAAAGTAGTTGTTCATTACCCTAAAGTCTAAAGCGCCTTCTATCGACAAATTTTTAATGTAACCTTTAAAAAAAGTTTTTAAGAAAATCGTGATATAAAGAATGATTTTTGCGAAAACCGCAAACGAATCAACCCTTTTTTCCGTTTTTTATCATCGTTTTAAGTTTTGGACCTTAAACTTTAATGGCCCCTAGCTCCTACAGAAGACGTTTGCGCCCCATGGTTTCCTATTTAATAATATTTGTCTTCATGTCTACTATTCCACTTCAAAGTTTGTCGGTTTGTTAGTGAAACACCCTGTATATATATATGTATGTATGTATATATATTACAAATGCAATGCAACTTTGATCCTTTCCTGTTCCATGCTGAAATATTTAAAATATTATTTTAAACTGTAGTTTACATAATATCTTTGTTCTAATCATCAAAAACCAAAGGATAATACATTTTGATTAACAAAATGCATGAAGCATCATTTTTTTTTAAGTCAGAAAAATAATTTTTTAAATATTGTTTTTAAGATTTCTCATTCCCCTCCGCCATTTTTGACGGGTTTATATACTAGTGTATATAATAAATCATGTTATTAATACAGGCTAAATGATAATCTAGGATTTCTTCATTTACTTGGCTGCTTTGTCCCGCTCGTAAACGCTGGTCGATGCATTAAACTTGTTGAATTTGGCTTTTAGATTTTTTCTGGTCGGATCTTCAGTGATCGGGGTCTGCCACTACCGTTCCGCTTAGTGTTGAAAAGAAAAGGATTCCCAATGGATGCGCCCCCCCCCCCCTCACGTTTTTCGCGAAGTAGCGGCGGCATTGCTATATTGTCTTCCCAAAAAATATTGAACATCCCATTTAAACTCGCAATATTACAAAGTAAAAATAAATTCATGAATAATGCTGGCGTCATATAGATGATATCAACATACTGAGCATTACATTTTGCTTTTTTGTAAACTTACTAACTACTAACCATCCCACAAATTCACATTTTGCACCGTCGAGTTGTTAAAAAAGCATACTTTAAATGCATGCTTTTTTAAACTGTATCTTAATTTACTGATATTTATTTTGAATGTAATTTTAAAGCATTCTTTAAAAAAAAATTTATCATTATCGCGTTCAGCCTAATTACAAACGATTAACTCCTTTGCAGTTAAAACGGTTATACATAGTTCAGCATCTGTTTCCAGGTAATATTCCATAAAGAAATTAAAACTTCTCCAAACTAAATATTTTAACAATGAAATAATCAAAATAAACAAGTTGGAAATTTCTCATCAAACGTGGCAAATGAGGTGCGTTCGTAATATAACTAGTTTTATAAATATTTTTTGCACCGTATATTATACTGAATGTATATTTTAGTGCACTTTATAAGTGTATATCAATTTCATTCTGTTCGAAAGGCTGTAACATCATTAAAATGCACTTGCAATACTTTTCCTATTGGCCGTAATGTAACGGAAAACTTTTAACAGTCCCTGTCATTAAACTATACATCCGATTTTCATAAAATTTGAAATGACTCGACAAAATTTTGCAACAATTATATATTTAAAATTTCAGGCCATTCGGAAGGCTGTAACATCATTAAAATGCACTTGCAAAATTTTTTCCCATTGGCCGTAATGTAACGGCAAAATTTTGACTGTCCCTTTAATTAAACTATACATCCGATTTTCATTAAATTTGAAATGAGTCGACAAAATTTTGAAACAATTATATATTTAAAATTTCAGACCATTCGGTTGGGTAGTTTTTGATCTGTTATATGCGGAAAGACTGACAGACGGACTGAACGACGACTATAGGTGCTACGTATTTATATAATTACTAGCAGGCTATGCCCGCTGCGCTAGTCAGTATTTCCAAATAAACCTTGAATTAAGCGAAATGGTGAATTCGAACTTGTATATTTTTCTAAATGGACCTTTAGCTTGAATGTCCTTCCGCGTTGCTGAAAAGATGCGAACGTCATTGCGATATTATATTACCTTATGCGTTGTACAAAATTTAGCTATTAAGAAGCAGTTCTTTTAGTTGATTATTCAGTGTGCACTTTTGGTATGGAAATGAGGCCGTTATGACAATAGGAATTAAAATGTTCTCATATCTGACAATATTAGAGATGCATTACAATGATTGCAGAGATTTACCATTGAACTTAAATTATGCTCGGGTGGTGCATTTTCGTTTGTTTGTCCTTGATCTCCTGGCCTCTCAGCTCGCGCAATATGTGATTCTGGTAGCTGAAATACAATCTCACTGGATGTTCTGGGAGCACGGCAGTGCGTCCGCCAAGTTCGCACAAGCCGTAAGCTACCTTTTCCTGAACCATTTCGGCATACTTTTCACCCCCTCATAACGTCGTTTTAGGGAGAGATATAGAAATTTTTCTTTTATACACATGTTCGTACGGTCAAACTGAACAAAGGTTCCACGATTTCATGTTTCTATATTTAGTAGTTTTCGAAATATTAAATTCCGAAAAAGCGCTTTTTTGTCACTGACTCATTTCGCATCATCAAATAACTAATGTACTTCTAAAAGGCGTAGAATCATGAAATTTCACAGGTAAGTCGGGTTTGTAGCACAATTAACCAGAAAAATCTGAAAACACAGAATTTCCGCCTCTAAACCCTTCATACAGGGGGTGTTCATTTGGCCGTAAACGGTTCCTACGCATTCAATTGTGCCAATGTTGGTCGCCAAAACTCGATTACAGAGCTTTGAAGGCGGTCACGTGATTTCAAGCAGAATAACATTTTATATATATGCTTTTCCAAAGATGTTTGTTAAATAGAAAAAATGAATATACCTAAAAATTTTAATCAGTATAGATTATGATATATTTACGATATTAAAACAATAAAACATTTAACAAAATATAACCGCAATTCGGTACGTTTCCGATATAGTAGCCTTGGCGAAATATAGAAAATAGCCTTGACGAGAAAAGAAATTTGATAATAACGTATTTTCTGGCAACCTATTTACTGTGTCATATACACAAGCAATTTTTTCCATATGTATACAATTTATTTAATGTAAGGAACCCGTTTATTTATTTTTATATACCATCATAAATAATCTGTATATAAAAAGTAATATTTTATACATGTACAAATAAAATGTTTATATGTATATAAATATATATAAATAACATAAAAGTTCATCAGGTTTGTTTTCGTAGTTGTTTATATCATTTGGCAACATATCTCAGTTTCTGAAGTCCGATTTGCGCCAAGATTTTTTAAAAATGCCAAGGTCCCTATAGTGGAAAATATCCTAATTCCATATGAAAGTTTAAAAATCTCCTTTTAATTAAATGAAATGTGTAACTAATAAACTATCTTTAACGATGTGCGACAGATGCGGCGTCCGAAGTCCGCTGCTAATGTTATTATATTGTATTATTAGCCTACATGCTGTTAATTTATTGTTAATTTTAAATCTGTAAAAGAAAGATCATAGTTATAGATAAGATATGTTGGTCGCCAAAACCCGATTACAGAAAATTAGCCTGAGTTATAAAGGTATTACATGATTTCAAGCTGAATGAATTTTTATATGCTTTTACAAAAATCTTAGTAAGGCAAATCTTTCAGTTTATCTGTCCATCTTTCTATCTTTTACTTCCTTAAAACAAATTTTATTAAAGACCGGGAGGCGTCTGCACAGATCATCACCTCATCGAGTTGACGGCTGAAATTTTAGGATTAGTTAAATATCGCTTAGCGTATTGAAATGTAACTGGTCTGCCAAGTCATATCTTTGTGGAAACCACCTACAGACCCGATTTTTCGGGTTAATTGGTGGATTTTCCATTGTGTTTTCCTGCACCAATTCCTCCATGTTTCCAAACTTTTGGATGCAGGAAAATACAATAGTAAACCTATCAGTTAACCACTAAAATTAGGTCTTCAGGTGGTTTCTACCAAGATATGACTTAACAGACCAGTTGCATTTAAATATGCTAATCTAGTTTTAACTAATCCTAAAATTTCAGCTGTAAACACGATGAGGTGATGGTGTGTACAGACGTCTATTATAAATGTCGGTATTCTAATCTCAATAGCACTCTGGTCAATCTGGCAATTATCCCTACTATTTATGAAACACTATTCCTTTAAGTGCGTTTTAGTGATGTTAATGAACTTATGCATATGCATCATACATATTATACATATGCATATAATACGTAATACATTTGCATATAATACGTAATACATTTGCATCATACATATTATAGGTATGTGTATAATACATAATACATATGCATCATTATGGCGTCAGAATGAACAAAACATTTTTTTGTCGCCAAATTTGAGAATTGACATGATATATTACCAAATTTGGCGAAACTTTGCTAAATGTCGCCAAGCTTGGCGAATATTTGACGCTAGTGGCTATTTTTCAATGAGTTAATTATTAATGCGAGCCATCTATTTATACTTTTCCGCATGTCATCTGAATAGTTAAATGATATAACGTACTAATATTTCCAAAGTGCTAATAGTTTCGTCACTGCCCAAAACCTCTGCTATTGTTATTATATTATACTGTTATTATACTTACTGTGACTATGTTGTTAACCTTTACACCGCTAAAACTTCTGTATTATATAAAGAGAATTTACGGAAACTATTAAAGCGTTGAAACTGCCAGTTCTCCTTATGATTATTATAATTCTAAAATATGTAACCTGTTAATCAATATGTACGTTAGAATGAATCTTCTATAATCCGGTTCCTCGCATTTTAGTTTTCAGGTTTCGAGTAAAATTAGCTAAAATCTTAAAACCATGGCACATTGATTAATTCTTCAACACGATCTGATGAGAATAATGACAGATTTTTAAATGGATCATGGCAGTGAGCCGGTAGACCTTCTATTCTTCCGTAATCGAGTCTATTAAAAAGGTTAACGTGAAACAAAAAGATATTAGCATCAATATGGTTTAATGCAAATACAGATATTGTCAAAGGATTTCATTAGAACCATTTCACTTGTACCCAGTCGTATCAGTTAAAATACAACAATTGGCAGTGAGCCCAATTAGAAAAGATTACTTAATAGGATTAAAAATTTCCGCATTAGAGAACGAATCGTAACTGCTAAGGAAGCATGCATAAGTGAGTTAAGAGATATTTGTCACGAAAGATGAAATACAAGACAACACAAAATATATGATGTGCTTCCATGATCGTAAAGAGTTCTTGATTCCTCTATCAAAAGCTTCCGAATTGGCGAAAGAATGGGCAAGTAAATTAAATTATGAATCACAGTAACATGATGCAACGTTTAACATGGAAGTAATACGGTAAATACTGCTTGCTAGAGGCGGCTAGTACTTTAATATAAAAAGAAATAAAGTATAAATTTTTAAAGCTCAATAAAATAAATTTAGGTATTTTTATGTTAGCCGGGCGCAAATGGCAAATCGCCAAATGCTGTTCCCAACTCCATTGTTCATATTGCATTCATTTCATTTAAAGATATATACTTTTCAGTCATCTCATTTAAAATAGATGCATTTCCCTCATTTTATTTAATAGAATATTTAACATAAAAATAAATAAATAAATAAATAAGAAATAATAACATAAACCAAAATATTTTATTTGAAAATCAAAGCATTGTTTCTAATTTACACATGTGAAAAATGAAAAATGCTATTGGCGAAAAAACAAAAGGCTAATGAGGAGATTTGCTCCCGGCTAACATAATAGTACCGAAATTTAAGTTTTTTCATATTAATATAGTTTAGAATAACAAACTTGAAAAACATACAAAAAGTAGTGATATCCCAACAAAAAGTCTTCGGTAAAAAAAAAAAAAGCGCCAAGTTCTCCTTAATGTTTCGGCCAGAAAAAGTACTGATATCTGATGTTCGCACAAGTTAAAAGCCAAACATCCCAAATCTTTCATTGAAAATGGCTTCCTGCGACTTGGCCGTTAATGCCTTCGTGAGAGTTTTTCAAATTTTAAAATATGTACAAATGAGCTACATGCCAACTACATTTTTTGATTATTTTAGGCATTTTGTGACACAGAGTACCGAAATAAAATACACATTTGAAAAAAGCATTTAAACAACTTCAGTCTATTTAAATGCTTAGAAGTTAAAAATAACAAAATACTTGTATTCAGGAGATAATATCCCTAATTGCTAAAACATAATTAGTATCAGCTTTTAACAGTTTATAAATCGAATACCTCATAATGTATGCAAACAAACTATAATAAATGTTCAAACGAAAAAAATCTCTTTCGTCAATACACAAGGTTTCAATATTATACAATAAAATATAATGTAACATATTGTGAGATTTGAAGTAAGTAAATTTTGTTTTATTTCTTAGGTTTTACGTTAATGACTTTAGCTTTAGACCGTACAAAATGGCAATTAAACCGCCAGTGGACTAAATGATCTGTAATCAAAACTAATCTTTGTTGAAACTGAATGGTAGTTATCAGAAATCTTTTACTTATAATGTCTTTATGTGAATTTGCCTCTTTGCATTCTAATATTACTTTTAATATTTAAATAATTCATAAATGCGTAATTTCCAATCATTAATTTTGAAATGCTGTAGAAGGCATTAACGGCCAAGTCGCAGGAAGCCATTTTCAATGAAAGATTTGGGATGTTTGGCTTTTAACTTGTGCGAACATCAGATATCAGTACTTTTTCTGGCCGAAACATTAAGGAGAACTTGGCGCTTTTTTTTTTTACCGAAGACTTTTTGTTGGGATAGTTATATTTCTTAATAAATACCCTCTTGTCCTACTACTCTTTTCCCTCTTTGGATTCTAGCAGGGTAAATGCTGTCAAAAAAGTAATAAATTATTTGCAGACAAAGAAGATTGTTTAACTTTCATATTTAAAAGAAAAGTGAAACATAAAAATGTGTGTTTTTAAAGCTGAATTGCCTGAATAAATCTAAAATGACGTCATTTTCACTGTCTTTTCATTTTGTAGACCAGTTGAAATCATGTAACCGTTAACCTGGGAAAAAACTCGATGACTTAATCTTGTAGAAATATAAAATCAAATTGTTGCACAGATCTCAAAACTGGTATTAGAATTATAAAATTAGAATTAGTTTTCGAAATATTAATTTTTTTCTAATTTTAAATATTTTTTTTCTAATGATGGCAACTCAAATTTTAATCATAACATATATTTTTTTTTCATATTTTAGAAAAGTTTATTTTAAATTAATTTCGCTACAAGTTTGGCCTCCCTTAAATGTATGCTAAGAAATGCATCATGTTACTTTTATTCAGAATTCAATTTGTATTTCATTATTATTTTATTTAATGCAAAACTTTCATTTAAAATTGAAACCTTTAAAATAAATGGCTTTTACTTCATTCTTTTTTTTAAACGAAATGAAAAGAAAAATATTAGACACAGATGTCATATAAGCAACTGGGTACCTAATTGGCGCCAAAATGGCGTTATTTTGCCTGACATGCTAACCCGGCTATTGTTGCTTATTTATTAATAAATGTTTATTTGAATTTATTTTCTTTTTACTTACAAATAATGTTATAAATTGTTTTGTTCTATAGTTATTAATTAATTTTTTATTTATTTATTGTTATTTCATTTTAAAAATAACAGAAAATAATTTAAAAATACATATGTAACAGGTATTTGAAAACGAAGTTTTCGCCTAATTGTCGTAAAAAAAAAAAAAAATCACGCCAAACCCGTTGCGTATGTGACAATGCAAGAAATCATGAGATTTAATTTCCGCTTCAAAGCAACGTTTTAATGTTATTACTTCTCCCGTCGACCAATTTCGCCAAATTATACAAACTGACATATTTTTCTTTTATTTTAAATAACAAAAGAACAAAAAAATTAGTATAACATTAATAAAAATGCAAATAAAACGTCGATATAAAAATCACTTGATGGCGTGAACATGTGTAACTTCCTTAAAGTCAAGTGAATGTGACATTTACGATCAACCATTATTGGCATTTAATCTTATAGTTTGGCGACAGATTTTTGGTCGATGGGATAACCAAGTAGCACCGTTTTAATTTACCACTCGAAAAATTAAAAAATGCTAACTGGCGAGTTAAAAAAAAAAAAAAGCTATTGGCGAGATTTTCACCCGGCTAACATAAAAGTACCAGGAATTCTTTTTGATCATGGCAACTTCTATGTAGTTTTATTCGAAAAAATAATTTTGATTCTTTAATCAAAATGGAAACCTTTCTTATGAAAAGCGGAGGAATCAGCCCGTTGTTTATGGCAGTTACATGACTAGGACTATTATAATATAAACGAAATAATGGGGATAGAATAATATTCGGCGACTTATCACACCTGTGGCTGGCTAACATTAAAGTACCAAAATGGTCGCCTGGAATATAAAAAGCGAAGGGATCCGCCTGGAGCTGTTGATGATAGCCACATGACTTAGGCTATTATAATAGAGATTGTTTTCAATTTTAAAAACAGCGCAAAGAATAATATTTCCTAACGATTAAAAATTTATTTTCACGTAACTATTAAAAACAGAAAAAAAAACTTTAAAATTACTATTAAATGAGTACGTGTTAAAGGCGGGAAAATATTGAAAATTATGTCCTGAAAATTATAGTTACACGTGAATATTAAAAGGGAAAGGAAACATTAAAATAATAAATACATTAATATGCGTTTAACCCTTTCACGAACAAGGCACTTCTATTCGTAAAATCTTGAAATCAGTGAATGGCACCAGAATTTACAAACAAATTTCGAAATACAAAAATGCTTTTGTTAACTTACTTAATAAAAGGGAAATTTTCATCCCAATATTCTGATGCTAATGTGGCATTTAAGAATTAAAATTAAGTGGTCCATAAATGAATCACCGCCCTTGAAGGGGTTAAAGCAGCAAATTTTTGTAATCGTATTATGCCAATCGTTCTATAACACTGTTAAAAAATACCGAGAGACAAATACTCTGTTTACCTAATTCATTTTATTTTAGCTTCTTTTCAAATGTTTAACTGATCTTCTTTAACCAAACACGAAAACAACCATTGGATGTCTTAACAGCAACTGATTCTATCTTAAATTTTTGCAATAAAAGGGAATTGAATGGAAACCTGTTTACAGGGAGATCGCTACAGGTTTTTTCAGTATAATTCAATCTTCTCTAATCTTTCTAAAACCGATCAGATTAGCGTGCTTTTAGATTCTACAGTGTCTGAACGGGGGTTGGCGAGCGTAGCTTGCAGGGGGCAGAACCCCCTAGTTAAAAATATAAAAATGCTTTAAATACAAATTTATTTAGGTTCAAGGTAATTATTATAATCTGAAGTATAAGTAGGCACCAAAATTTTCATTATAGTTGCAAAATTTATTTTGTAATCCTGCGTGTAATCTGTTATGCCGATTTTCTGCTCGTCAAATGTCTGACAGTTTGGAGCTCCCTGTAAATGCTAATTCTGCATATTGAAAACTTTTAAATATTTGAAATAAAAAGAAACATGCTTATATATTTCATCCCAATAAAAATTGTGTCTTAAAATAGAATACATTTTACGATATTCAATGTTGAAAATGATCTTTTTTTTTTTTTTTTTTTTTTTTTTTTTTTTTTTTTTTTTTTTTCCAATTTTAAGAGTCCTGAGAATCCTTAACTGCATGCAATTACATATTTATGATTTAATTTGTTACAGCTTGTTGAAAAAAAATGCAGCAAACGAACAACTTATCTTTAAATTAAATTATTTACATTAGAAATATTTTTAATTAATTGATAACATGTCTTTGTTTAAATAATAAAAAAAATTATAAATACATTAAAAAATATATTTATTAAGTGTCGATTTTTTTCATTATTATTTTCTCACCTCCAGACTGTGTTTTTTATGTTTTGGCATTTTCTGGAAAATTTAATCTAATCTTCATGATTATTTATTACCTTGCATAACACAACAACGAAACTGTCAGAAAGTAGTTTATTAAGTGCTTTAAAAAACTCGTTTTTAAAAGCAAGAATTTTAATTAAAAAGTATTGATTAAAAATAGAGTTGTTCATCTGCTCTCATTATGCAAAAAGGTAAAAAGAAAAAAAATACCATGATGTTACGCAGTTAAACATTTGTATCCGACTATTATTAGGTGCGTTCGTAATTATATAAATACGTAGCACCTATAGTCGTCGTTCAGTCCGTCTGTCCGTGTGTCTGTCCGTCCGTCCGTCTGTCCGTCCGTCCGCATGTAACAGAGCAAAAACTACCCAACCGAATGGTCTGAAATTTGAAATATATGATTGTTGCAAAATTTTGTCAAGCCATTTCAAATTTTATGAAAATCGGATGTATAGTTTAATTCCAGGGACAGTCAAAAGGTTTTCTTTACATTACGACCAATGGGAAAAATTATTGCAAATGTATTTTAATGATGTTACAGACTTCCGAATGGTCTGAAATTTTAAATATATAATTGTTGCAATATTTTAGCGGGCAATTTAAAATTTTATGAAAATCGGATGTGTAGCTTAATTACAGGGACAGTCAAAAGTTTTCCGTTACATTTCGGGGAATGGGTAAAAATTATTGCAAGTGCATTTTAATGATGTTACAGACTATGCACTTATCAAGTGCAAACAAATATACATTCAGTACAATATGGGGTGCAAAAAATAATTATAAAACTAGTTATAGTACGAACGCACCGCATTTGCCACGTTTGACGAGCAATTTCCTACTTGTTTTTAAAGATGTATTAGAAAAAAAAGGGAAAGAACTGGGGTATTTTTTAACATGACTGTGTATGGGAAATTTATTTGATATATTACTAGACAACGTTGATATGGATTAAGAAGCGCATTATTCTATTTAGTCCCCGATTGCTATTTCTTTTGGCCACCAATTAAAGAGTCGTCACTAAAAATTTACCTTCCGTTGCGTAAGCCAGCCGTAAATCAAATCAGATGTATCATTGTACGGTTAACTACTCTACTGCAATTTTTTAAGCTTCTAATCATCGCACATTTTCAATTTTTATACCGTCATATTGCGGAAAAAAACCTTTAAATGCAATTTGTTTGAAAACTGCATCTCAATTTATTTTTGAGATATTATTTTTTTTTTGTAGTTTTTAACGCCATTTGCTTAACGTTGGCAACTCATGTTCTCCATTTCTGAAGAAAGTAAAAGAAAAATAGTCGGAAAATAATAATTGTATCTTTTTGTTGCCATTTTTTCATAACAACTGAAAAAAAAAGTAATTAAAATATGTTCTATTTTGAAAAAAAAAAATATATATATAAATAAATGATTTCAGATAAAACATATTTATCATATATTATAAAATATATTATAAAACATATTATAAAATACATATTATAAAATTATAACATATTATAAAATATATTTAATTTTAAGTATCTATATTAATATTACAAACAAATGAAGGCACATGAATCATTAGACAGCCGATTTTTTTTTTTTTTTTGTCGAGTTTCTTGAATGACGACATATCTTTTTTGGATTTGTGTATTATTCAGCGATAGTGACGTCATATGCATACTTTACTGTAAATGTTTAAGACTGGATTGTAAATGAGGAATCCTTCAGGAAATACGAATGACGTCATTTTATATAAAATAAAAACATGTGTTTTAAGTTTTAAAACAGAAATATGTTTTGTACTATCTACATTTATATGCATATGTATATGTATTTTCATCGGGGGCAACGCTAAATTCTAAAAAAAAGCAGAATTCCTGTTTCCTAGTGTTTTAATTTCACATATAAAATATATAAAATATGAAATGTATAAAATTATAAAAATGTATATAAGTATAAAGTGTTTATTAATAATTATTCTTTCCGCTTCTACTCAAAAGTATTTTACACGCATTATATCTAGTGTAAAATTTCTAAAATATTTATTAGAAACCGAGAAAAGCATGAATGGTTTTGTCATACACAAAACTTATGCCTTTTAAAGGGAAAAAGGAAAATAATACAAAGTAATATATTTTACAGTTAACCTTTAAAATAGTCATTTTTTCATTTCTTTTCTTTATTGCCGAAACGCCAGTTGAGGCTCCCTGTGGAGACACGAAAAGTTTTTTTTTTTTTTTTTTTTTTTTTTTTCTGTCCATGTCTGTCTTTTTGTTCGTCTGTGTACTGCAAATTCAGCAAAAAAAAAAAAAAAAATCTGATTAGCGTGATATTTGATATGTATGTTGATGAGGTAATCGGATATAGCGGTATAGTTCTTGGTTAAATTTGGTTCATTCATTCAGAAAAAATAGTGCGTTTTCTTTTATTTCTTAATATTTTCCTTTTGGAATTTAGATGATTTTCATTCATTGAAAACAATTAGTTGGATGTGCCAATCCCAAAATTTTATCCGATCCATAAATTTTAATATTTCAAAAAGTAGTTACAGATGTTTAATATTTCAATATTATTAGTTCTATACACTGTCAACTTTGATTTTCATCTTAAATTTCTGCTCCAGCCAACTAATCGGAATAAAAACGAGCTAATCTCGATCATGATATTTAATAAAATCAATATTTTTCGTTATTCTCTTGTATGTCACCTGTCTGAGAATAGCCGGCACAGCAGGGTGCAAAGTTCCTGTCGCTGCATGAGCTGACGATAACAACAGAGCTATAAAAAATCGATAAAGTTACACAAAAATCACTATTACAGCTCCCCCTTCCTGTGGAATATTTCCAAATTCAAGGAGGACCTGATTACCATAGCCAAAAACTGAAATTTGGTTCAATTCTATATATAACTTCATAAAATTTTTGGATGATACAATGGCGACACACGGACAGGCAGATATCTATACTTCTATACTGCTATTATAAAGAGGAAAAAATTGTTTATTTGTCGGAAGTAAGCTCTGGAACTACCGAACCGATTCCAAAAGTAATGGTATCAAAATGATGGTGTTAGTTCAACTTAGAACATAGGCTATATCTTATGTCGATGCCACAACCCCAAAGGGGGTGCAGGAGCAAAAAACGTTCTAAAAATGCGATTTTAGCGTTACTGAAGGGCCTAGAAATATGAAATTTTGAATATTAGTTACTTATAAGATATAAATGATGTCTAAGAACAGTTCTTAAACAATTCGAAATTTAAAAGGCTTGAAAATGCACAAAAAGCGTTCTGAAAAACGTTCTAAATGGTAGTTTCTAGACAATCTCAGGAAACACCAAACCGATTTAAAAAATATTGGTGTCAAAATGATGGTGACAACGCTTGCTCCAAGATAGGCTATGTTTTATGTCGGTGTCACAACCCCAAAGGGGGTGTAGGAGCAAAAAACGTTCTAAAAATGCGATTTTAGCGTTACTGAAGGGCCTAGAAATATGAAATTTTGAATATTATCTACTTATTAGATATAAAGGATTTCTAAGAACAGTACTTAAACAATTCGAAATTTAAAAGGGGTGAAAATGCACAAAAAGCGTTCTAAAAAACGTTCTAAATGGTAGTTTCTACACAATCTCAGGAAACACCAAACCGATTTAAAAAATATTGGTGTCAAAATGATGGTGACAACGCTTGCTCCAAGATAGGCTATGTTTTATGTCGGTGCCACTACCCCAAAGGCGGTGTAGGAGCAAAAAACGTTCTAAAAATGCGATTTTAGCGTTACTGAAGGGCCTAGAAATATGAAATTTTGAATATTATCTACTTATTAGATATAAAGGATTTCTAAGAACAGTACTTAAACAATTCGAAATTTAAAAGGGGTGAAAATGCACAAAAAGCGTTCTAAAAAACGTTCTAAATGGTAGTTTCTACACAATCTCAGGAAACACCAAACCGATTTAAAAAATATTGGTGTCAAAATGATGATGACAACGCTTGCTCCAAGATAGGCTATGTTTTATGTCGGTGCCACTACCCCAAAGGCGGTGTAGGAGCAAAAAACGTTCTAAAAATGCGATTTTAGCGTTACTGAAGGGCCTAGAAATATGAAATTTTGAATATTATCTACTTATTAGATATAAAGGATTTCTAAGAACAGTTTTTAAGCAACTCGAAATTTGAAAGGGGTGAAAATGCACAAAAAGCGTTCTAAAAAACGTTCTAATTGGTAGTTTCTACACAATCTCAGGAAATACCAAACCGATTTAAAAAATATTAATGTCAAAATGATGGTGACAACGCTTGCTCCAAGATAGGCTACGTTTTATGTCGGTGTCACTACCCCAAAGGGGATGCAGGAGCAAAAAACTTTCTAAAAATGCGATTTATGTGTTACTGAAGGGTCTAGAAATATGAAATTTGAAATATCATCTACTTATTAGATATAAAGGATTTCTAAGAACAGTTCTTAAACAATTCGAAATTTGAAAGGGGTGAAAATGCGCGAAAATCGTTCTAAAAAGCGTTCTAAATGGTGGTTTCTACACAATCTCAGGAAATACCAAACCGATTTAAAAAATAATGGTGTCAAAATATTGGTGACAAAATGACGGTGACAACACTTGCTCCAACATAGGCTATGTTTTATGTCGGTGCCACTACCCGAAAGGGTGTGCAGGAGAAAAAAACGTTCTAAAAATGCGATTTTTGCGTTACCGAAGGGCCTAGAAATACGAAATTTGAAATATTAGCTACTTATTAGATATAAAGGATTTCTAAGAACATTTTTTAAACAATTCGAAATTTAAAAGGGGTGAAAATGCGCGAAAAGCGTTCTAAAAAACGCTCTAATGGTGGTTTCTACACAATCTCAGGAAATACCAAACCGATCTAAAAAATAATGGCGTCAAAATGATGGTGACAACACTTGCTCCAACATAGGCGATGTTTTATGTCGGTGCCACTACCCCAAAGGGAGTGCAGGAGAATAACGTTCTAAATTGCGGCTTTTGCGTTACGGAAGGGCCTAGAATCGTGAAATTTGGAATGGTAGTTAGTTATAAGATATCACTGATCTCTAAGGACATTTCCTAAAAAAATCGAAATTTGAAAGGGGGTCAAAATGCGCAAAAAGCGTCCTAAAAAAGTTCTAAATTGCGATTTCTAATCAATCTAAGGAAATACCAAAGCTATTTCAAAAGTAATGGTTTCAAATCAATGGTGACAGTCCCTGCTATAACATAGGTTATATTTTATGTTGCTTTCACTATCATCTGAGGGTTGCAAAAGCAAAACATGTTCTAATTTGCGTTTTTTACACAACTGAGGGGTCTAACACTTTGAAATATGGCATGGTATTTACTTACAAGATGCAACTGCTTTCTAAGAACAGTCGAAAGAAAATTCCAAATTTAAAAAAACTGAAGTGAGTGAAAAGCGTTATAAATTACAATTTTTAAGCAAACTTATAAATTACAAAACCGATTAAAAAAATAATGATGACAAATTTTGGTGATAGAACCTGCTCAAACATAAGCTATATTTTATGTCTGTTCCACTAACACTAGAGGGTTGTAGGAGCTAAAAACTTTCTAAATTGCGATTTCTGTGATACTGAAAAGGCTAGAAACTTTAAATATGGCATATTAGTTACTTATAAAATATAAATGCCCTCGAAGGAACGTCGAAAATAAATTCGAATTAAAAAGGGGTGAAGCGAAGGGGAGGTGCGGAAAGCATTCTAAAAAAGTTCTAAATTACGATTCTATGCAATTTCAGGGAATATAAACCGATTATGAAAGAGTTGCGAATCAATGGTAACAGTCTCTTATCCTACACAGGCTATATTTTATGCCGGTGATTCTACCACCTGGGATTCACAGGAACAACAAACGTTTTAAAAAGGGGCTTTAAAAGCTTTTTAAATTACGTTTCTGTGGAATATTAGGAAATAACAAACCGATTTCAGAATTAATGTTGGCAAATTAATGGTGACAGTTCCTGTTTCAACATAGCCCTTTATGCTGAGAGGGGGGTAGGACTTGGAATTTGACATCATGGTTAATTTTAAGATGTAAGAAGATGGTTTCTAAAAAATTCAAAATTTCAAATGAATACTGAAATGAGCGTATTAATTGAGCATAAAATTTTAAAATATTTTCTAAATTATCATTTATTTAGTTTTATTTCGTTTTATTAATTTAAGTCTCATTTCTGCCTAATGCAGTGTAATAATGATGTTTAATCAAACTGTGTTTTAAATAGTAATTTTTGAATTATTCCTAAAAGTAATAAGTACCTTTTAATAAAAAAAAACCTTTTAATAAAATAAAATATTACCTTTTAATAAAATAAAAATTTAGTTAGTACCTTTTAATAAAAATTAGACATATAAATATAACTTGGCATATTTCAAATATTACGCGAGCAAAGCCGCGGGGTTTGCTAGTTTTGTATAAACACCTTTTTGGGGTCTCTGACCCGTAAAACGTATAAATCGGTCGAAAGCCGGAAGTCGTAAAAAATTTCTACGCTATTTTCTTCTATTATAGACAGAAGAAAATAAAAATAGCGCATTTGAGAAACTAATTTAAATGTTAAATTATAGATGGTAAAATTTCAAGATGGGAACTTCGAAATTATTCCAATTACAGTAGAACCTCGATTATAAAAAATAATTGGGACCGACCCTCTTTCGGAAAATCGAAATTTTCGGAAATCGAGAATGGTTTAATTTTAAGATTAAGGAGGAATGTATGCAATATTTCTTGTTATAGTAACAAGTGCTTAATGAAAATAAAGTAATGGCAAAATAGAAACAAGAATAAATTACCTGAATTTTCATTTTTAAATTAAGTACCTTTTACATATATCACAAGGTTTTGGAAAAATGTTTTGTTTGTCGCAGTTTCGATTGCCTTTACTTTGAAACTCTATCACAGACGTTTCTAATATTATTAGTTCACCAGTGTCACAGTCTTTCTGCTGCTCCAACCATGACAAACATTTTGCAAAACATTCAAAAGCTTCAAAATTGCTAATTTGTTCGTTTTCTTCGTCCACTCCCCAGCTTACGGGAGCTCAAGTTAAATTCAAAGGAACTCTAAGAAAGGGGATAGTAAATATTTATATGTACTCGTGTTCGGAAAGAAACGCTTGCACGCAAGGAATTTAACAGTTAAAAAAACTATCAAAATAGATTTGCACACAAGGAATGTGATAATGGAAAAAAAAAAGCTTTAAAAATTGATTTCGGTTAACCGAGAGCTACGTTTCAAAGAGTTTCGGATAAAAGAGGTGCTACTGTAATTTGAAATTTTGTTAATACATTTTTCAGAATTTTTTTTTTTAATCAGATGTATAATTTTTGATGAAACTGTAATACATGTGTTTGAAAATTGAAGAAAAAATTTGTTTTAACACTTTACATATTTGACACAATTTATGTATGTATTTTTTCTCTTTCATCAGTTCCCTAGCAACTGTATTTCATGGTCTATAAAGATATTGAAATAATTACAATTACAAAGGGTTAATCAGAAAATCTCGATGAGAGATATAAATGAGATCTTTCGAATTCGGGTCTATAGGTTAGGTTTGCGTCAAATATGAATGACATTAGTATCATTAAGGTTTAAATTGAAGGTGAATACTATAAAAAGAACACAAAATCCAATTTATAACCCAAATCACGTTACCTAAAGTTTTTAAAATGTGATCAAAAACTCATGTTGACAAACTGTATCTAAACCCCTATATTTTCTTCGAGACGGTACCGTATGTGATTGGAAAATCCCTGCCGGCTCGGCCTACAGGCGAAGGTAGATTTCGAAGTTAAGTATATTAATTTCTCCAACAAAAACTAAATCATGATTAGATATAAATCTACTTTAACAGTTTTATCTGGCCGCTTTTGACTAGTTTTTATTTCATTTTTATATAATAGCTGGTTTTATCAGAATCATGTTAAGGCTGTATTAAAAAAATACTTTTCCATGCTCAACAACTCGAAATTTTCTGGCACATTTTCAGATTCTTTTTTAATAGAAAAAATACGAAACTTGCTGACGTGATTTTTGAAAAGATTTATAAGCGGAATGTGTTCTTGTTTTTCTTTCAATTAATTGAAACTTGATGATTAATAAACAATTATTTTCTCAGTAGGGCAATATCTTTCCTTTCTAACACAATCGCTTCGGGAATTTCTGTTCAAAATGCCCACTTTGACACCATTTTTTGAAATATATTCTGCCTCTATAAAAAAAATCGATCATTACGGTACATTATATAGTTTCTGAAGAAGAGAATCTATCAATTGGATGCGTTCGAGAGCAAAAATGAATTTAAAAATGAGTCAGAAAATAAGCAGTTTGGATTTGAATACACCCTTAATAAGATGATTTTTTTCTTCAACCGCTATGTATTTTTAGTTTGGTTTTGCTGTAAGAATTGGTCCTATCAAAAACTTGTCTATATAAATGTTGAAGACAATATTAAGAAGATATATGATAAATTCATGGGGATTTTATATCTTGTGAACTGACGGAGTTATGGAAATTTTTCTTCTTTACCCCCCCCCCCCTTTTTTTTTGTTTTCGTTTTTAATTTTTTTTTTTGCGGTACGAATTGGTCCTATCAAAAACTTGTGAATATGAAAGTTGTGGATAATATTAAGGAGATGTATAATAAAATTAATTGAATTTGATATCTTGAGAAATGACGAAGTTACGAATTTTTTTCTCCCAAAAACCCTATTTTTTGCGCCCCTTGAGCCCATTTTTAATTTTATCAAAAATCTGTGATGCATAAATTTTTGGCCCTATTTTTACGAGTAATAAAAACTTTAAACTGATTTGATATGTACAAAATTTAAGATGTTATGGGTTTTTTTCTATTTTCACAAAACCCCTCCCTAATTCCAGCCTCTTGGTCTAATTTTGCCCATTAACGAACTTGACCGAGATTTTATGCCCCTTGATTTTATGTATCAGTTTGGAAGAGATTTGCGCAGAATTGTGGAAGTTATCGTGCCCAGAAGAAAGTGATATATATATAGATAGATACATAGATAGATAGATAGATAGATAAATATAAAGTTTTTTACTGATGGTGGTTTTGGGTTCTAGGAGTCATGATCGGTGTAGATTTGCAAAAAGTTTTCAGAAATTCCAACATAAGAACGACGCCAATAGGTGGTATTTCATACGAAATCCACCTAAAAGATGGTTCAACATTCTCCATATATATCGGTTCACACTCAGCAATTTGAATTCTGCACAACGACGGCTGTGTAGCGGTAGTGATATTTTTGCACACTTTGTGCGAAAAAAATGGCAATATACACATACAAATGATGCGGATTTTTTTTTTTTTTTTTACTCAATATTCAATTTCTGATCTTGTTCAACCATCCATAAAGGTTCCGATTTTAATATTTAGAATTAAGAATTGAAAAATCAGTAAGAATTTCGTCATGATGACACAATCATACAAATTTTTCTCCTATTTTTCTAGTTTTATTAATGCAAAAATACATTTCAAGCTAAGCGTAACGCGCAAAGTTTGCAAACGTACTTTATATACGCACTTTTATGCTTAATAACTGTATAAAAATTCAAATAAATATATATTTTGTATTTAATTGTAAGGAAAAAACTAATAAGTCATAATTCATAAAGATAAAATAAACCTATTGGACAATATTCTCGTCATGTCGCAATAAATATTCGCTTATAAAAATAAAGTAAAAGTGCGTATTTTTTTGTTACCGAAAATAGCTTGCAAATGAAAAAATACGTCCATAAATCACGTGTCTGAGTATTTTTCATTATTTCTCTTTTATCTGAATCAATGGAAGTAATCCGATAGCCACCATTTTGAAGAAATTTCATAAAACACTTTTAAAATAAAATCAAAATATAAAAATGGAAGCATTTTTTTTAAATAGCTGCTGCGAGCACATCTACAAATAAACAGCTTTCCTTACAACAAATAATTAGCAAAATCGAATTTCTAAAAAGCTCAGGGCAGATATGACTAAAAAAACAGCCTTGTGTTTTAAACATATATAGATGGCCCGGTTCGTCTTGGAATCGTTATCTACATTTTCCTGCAATTGGATAAGTAGATTACAATCACGTAATTTAAAAAACATAGTTGACATGACTCCAAATACTGTATGCACGTATTTATTAATACAACATCAGTACACACTTTCAATTTTAAATTAAATCTGAAATATAAATAATACAAGATTGAAAAAAATCATGCGTCATGCATAGATTATGAAACACTTTCCAACACATTCAGAATAATGTAACAAAATTGCACAGTTTAAAAAATTAAAATATTATGTCTAATTCAACCATATGGAAACGCATAACACATTTCAAAACCCAATTTCAGCTGTTCCCATCTACAATCGGAAAATTATCCGAATTTTTTCAGCAGCCCTGTATATGATTGTCAAAAATGTGAAATAAAAGGCAAGTGGCGCTGCTAATTCAATAATCCCCCACCTGTGAAGTGAAATGAAGAGAACACTTCAGTGTTTGTTGTATGATTGAACCACCGAACCGATGTAACGATTTGTGTAATAATGTTCGCTTCGAGAAGAAGCTATGAAGGAGAGATCCTAATAGTATATTGGAATATACTCATGATCAAGATTTGCGAATAAATATTTGTTAAGTTTTTAAGAAGTCACAATATCATTTTAGAAGTAACACATCTTACGTAAAAATATCTACACCCAGTATAGATTTGGAACGAAGCCAAGTGGGTTTCTATATGGTGCAACCGGCTGGAAAGGAAGTAAGGTCATTTAATTATTTTGATTGAAAACATTTTATTCGCAATAAATAACAAAAAAAAGTAACTTTGTTAAGTAATAGAAAAAAAAATATATGCTATTTTGTTTTGAAGATAAATTCTTGTTCTGATTCATTTTATTTTGAAAACGAAAGTGATCATTCGAATTCAATAATGTGATATAAGAAAAAAAAACTGTATAATTTAATGATTAGAAACTGATTACTTATGCTGATTGATATACAATGTAAGTAAAATAAAAATGAATGATTTACTTAAATTTAAGAAAGAAAGGGCTGTTTTGAGAACAGCGGTAACTAAATATATAAATAAATTGGAAAGTGATGATTTGGAAAAATGTACAGAGAGCTCGCTAGAAGAATATGTTGGTTATTTAGATCAAATGAGTAAATAATTAAAAACCTTTGATAATGAAATTAAAAATTTAATTAATGAAGATAAAGAATTTGAGAGTGAAGTGCAGAGTGCCATCGAATATAATCAAAAAATAACGACTTGGATAAGCAGAATTAATGCGAGGATAAAAATTATTAAAGAATCGAAACAAATTACGCTCTCCAGTCCTGATAGTATACCGCAAAGGGTTATATCTAATAAACCTAGCGAATCACCTGAAAATGCAGGAAATAATAGTTTAAACTTTAATAATGTAACAGTGAAATTACCTAAAATCGCGATTGCAAAATATTATGGTGATCCATGTTTGTGGATGGAATTTTGGAATCAGTTTCAAAGCTCTATTGATAAAAACGAAAATTTGTCAAAAAATAGATAAATTTTCATATTTAAAAACTCTTTTAGGAGGGGTCGCGTTCAATGTTGTAAACGGATTTGATTTGTCAGAGGAAAATTATGAAAAAGCATTAAAATTACTAAAACAAAGATTTGGTAGACAGGAATTAGTTTTTAACGGGCATATGTCAAAATTGTTAAACCTTAATCCCGTCAAGGACTCAACTAATATATTTGAGTTAAGAAAATCATATGACATTGTTGAAATTCAAATTCGAAGTTTAGAGTCGTTAAATGTAACGACTGAAATGTACGGTCATCTTTTGTATCCCATTCTGATTAGATTAATCCCAGATGATCTCGCTCTAAATTTTGATAGAAAACGTTTAGAAAAATCAGATGAAAACGAGTTTAATGTTTTAGAACTATTGAGATATTTAAAAATTGAAATTGAGTGTCGGGAATCTTCACTTATGCTAAATTATTTTAAAGATACTAAACGAAAGTATACAGGTCCCCCCGATAAGCAAGATAGTAAAAATTATTTTAAGGGTTCGAGTTCTGTTAGCGCTCTTAATGCACAAATTCTATCATGCATATTTTGTTCTTCTCCCCATGATTCATTCAAATGTAGCTTGCCTCCGCAAGATAAGTTTAAGATATTGAAAAATTCTAATCGCTGTTTTAAATGCTTTAAATTTTTTCACAACAGCAAAAAGTGTAGAAGTAAATTGTCTTGCTTTAAATGTAAAAATCAATATCACCATGGTTCTATTTGCACAAAAGACAGCAGAGGATTAAATGCCGATCGGGAGGATAAAATAAGCAATACGCGTCAAAATTCTGAATCTCCTAATTATGGATTTGAGGCGACAGTAAATGTAAACAATTCTAGTTCCGAAATTGTTAGTTCTGTTTCGTATCGTAATAATAATGTGACGCATTCTAAAAATGTATATTTGCAGACATGTAAAGTAGTCACGAGTTCTGATTTCAATTCAAAATTAACTAGAATACTTTTAGATAATGGGAGTCAGCGGTCATTTGTCAGTGAAGCTTTAGTGGATGCTTTGAATTTAAAGCCAGTAGGTCAGGAGATTTTATCAGTGTATTCTTTCGGAATGCAAAGTGCGGTAGAGAAAGTATATCCAATAGTAGAGGTAGAAATTGAAAGCTTAGATCAATCTTTCAAAGCGAAAATCCGAGCGCTTATTGTTCCTCGGATATCTGTCGCCGATATGTACGAACCGTCTGCACAAATTAGGGAATTTATGAGGGATAATAAAATGGAAATTGCTGATGCTTGTGTAGGAAAAGATTTGATGAATATTGAAATACTAATTGGATCAGACTTGTTTTGGGAATTCATTTTAAACGAACGAATATCCATTAATAATGACTCAGGAGCTATAAAAATGGTTTTTGGATGGGTAATTACGGGACAGGAATTGAGAAAAGGAAATAGTTGTTCTCAAAATATTGCAGTAATGAAAAATGCTGTTGAATTAAATGATTTAAGAATATTTTGGGAAATTGATTCTATCGGAATTTTGGATGTGAGTGATGAATTATCTCGAAAGGATAAATTATTAATGGAAGATTTTGAGAGGAAATTACAATACAAAAATAATAGGTACACAACTAATCTTATTTGGGATTCAGTTTCACACGAAATTAATAATAATTTTTGCATTGCTAAAAAGCGGTTCGATAGTTTGAAAGAAAAATTTAATAAAAATAAAGTAGTATGCGCTGAGTATAAGAAAGTTATCGATGAGCAGTTTCGTGAGGGAATTGTAGAAGAATCTAAAAAGGATGCGTTATTGTCTGGATACTATATGCCTCATAAGGCTGTTTTAAGACCAGATAAAGAAACTACACGCGTGAGGATAGTTTTTGATGCGTCATCAAAGGAAAGCCATTCGAAATCTTTAAATGATGTTTTGGTATCAAGTCCAAATTTAAATCCTAATTTATTAGACATGATACTTAAATTTCGAACATATGAAGTCGCTTTTTCTTCCGACATTGAGAAAGCATACTTAACGATAGAAATAGCAAAAGAAGATAAAAAATACTTAAAATTTCTTTGGTTTAATAATGATGAGTCTAACTCCTTTAGGGTGAAGAATATGACACGTTTACCTTTTGGAATTAGGTGTAGCGCTTTTGTCTTAGCGGCCACAATTAAGGCATACATTAAAAAATATAAAGACTTTTATCCTGAGGTTTTTGAAATGTTAAATAACTCCATCTACGTTGATGATCTTTATTCTGGGGCAGATACAGCTGAAAATGCTTTTAACCTTTCATCCAGTGCTAACACTATACTTAAGGACGCTAACGTGAACTTACGTAAATTTAATTCAAATTCGACTGAGTTAAAAGAATTGTGGCAACAAAACGGTATGTTAGATAACCCATCTGAGCGGTCTATGTTATTGGGACTGGAATGGGACGCTAATAAAGACATTATAAAAATTGATTCATTGGAATTTCAGAATGTTACAAGTAACACTAGTTTGGCCACTAAAAGATCAGTCCTGCTTGCTGCAGCAAAAATCTATGATCCCGCTGGATATATAGCCCCCTTTATAATCAGAATTAAGCTGTTAATGCAGAGAATATGGCTAAAAGGGCTAGGATAGGACGAAGAACTTCCCGAAGACCTAGATATTGAATTTAGAAACTGGTTAGTGGACGTTCAAGATTTGGAAAACATACCAGTCGATAGAAAATATTTTCTGGAAGGAGCCTATCCAACAGAAGTAACTATACATATTTTTTGCAATGCTAGTGACAAAGCATATGGAGCTGTCGCGTACTTCAGATACAAAAACAATGAGCTCATAAAAAATTTAGAAAACTTTAGTAGTATGCTAAAACTACTTCGAACAATTGCATGGGTTAAACGCTTTGTAAGGAAAGTTAGAAAATTACCTGGAAACGATGGTCCCTTATCTGCCTTTGAAATTCAAGATGCGGAAATATTCTTCATTAAGTCAGTCCAGAAACAATTTTATAAACCAGAAATTGATTTGCTTAAATCGACGAGTGAGCTTCCAAAACAATCTGGCTTACTATCATTAGCACCGTTTCTTGATGAAAACGATTTATTAAGAATAAAGGGAAGACTGGACGAGAGTAAATATACTTATGCAGAAAAGCATCCAATCCTCCTGCCAAAGGACTCTCGATTTACAGAACTGCTAATATTACGAGAGCACAACAAAATGCTTCATAGTGGTGTTGCAGCTACACTATGTAAATTGAGTGAGAACTACTGGATTCCCAAAGGGAGGCAATCAGTTAGAAAAGCCATTAACAAATGCCTCATATGTCGAAAATATGCAGTGAAGCCAGCAAAACAAATGACGGCGCAACTTCCCAGAGATCGAATCTCAGAAACCCCGGTATTTTCCGTCTCTGGGGTAGACTACACCGATCCTGTTTATATAAAAAATGGGGATAACTCCGAAAAGGCTTATATAACTCTATTCACGTGTGCTGTGACTCGTGCTGTCCACCTTGAACTTGTTTCAGACTTATCAACTAAAAAGTTCATATTGACACTTCGACGTTTTCTTAGCCGAAGAGGAAACTGTCGTATATTCTATTCCGACAATGCCAAAACCTTCAAATGTGCAAATAAAGAAATTCAATCTTTCTTTGACATACTTAAGCACCAAGATTTTCAAAATTTTATCTCTTCAGAAGGAATAACATGGAAATTCATCATTGAACTTGCCCCATGGTGGGGAGGTTTCTACGAGAGGCTGATGAAAAGTGTTAAAGACCCCCTAAGAAAAATCTTAGGAAAAGCTTTGCTTACTTTTGAAGAACTTATGACAGTGCTTGTAGAGGTGGAAAATGTTCCATCCACAGACCACGAACATACGTTTATGATGGTTCCTCTGAGCCTGAGCCGCTAACACCGGACCATTTCCTGCTTGCTGGAGACAAGGTAGGATACCCCTTTAACTTTAACGAGCTGTTTAATGCCTCTATAACTAGGACTAGCCTGATTAAAAGAAAAACGTATCAAACAAAACTTTTGAGCCGGATTTGGGAGTAATGGAAGACTGAGTATTTACTAGCAACTAAAAGCTTTCATTCTTTCGGAACTCCTAATGCTCAAAAAGACTTGAAAGTCAATGACATTGTTTTAATTGAAGGTGTAAGTAAATCAAAGTTCCTATGGAACTTAGGACGCATTATCGAGCTCAATAGAGGTCGTGATGGACTAGTCAGGTCTTGTGTCGTCAAGACCAAAAAGGGGAATTTAAGACGATCTATTCAACTTATATATCCTTTTGAAATTGCTGATTAATGAAATAATTTTGTAAAGAAATTTTCTGTAACTATAACAATATTTAATTTTATTATTGTGTATATGTAAATAATATTAATAGCTTATTCTTTTACTGTATCTATAACTGTAATATATTTAGCTATACTGTAAATACTGATATTATTTAATTTTGCATTTATTGTGTTATTTTATGAGAGTTTCTTGCAAAAATCCTGGCCAGGTATATTTATGTTGTACATATTGGTAAGAAACATATGTTTTGTTATTATATTATGGTTTATTTAGTGCTTTATTTCAGATGTTCTTAAAGGTAAAACTTACTAAAATCTATTGTTTTGAATAATTCTATATTGTATAAATTTGACATGTATATTGGTTTCAATAATTATTGATAAAATTAGATTAAAATATAGTGTGATAATTTTGGCAATTATCAGGTGGGGAGTGTCGAAAATGTGAAATAAAAGGCAAGTGGCGCTGCTAATTTAATAAGCCCCCACCTGTGAAGTGAAATGAAGAGTACACTTCAGTGTTTGTTGTATGATTTAACCACCGAACTGATGTAACGATTTGTGTAATAATGTTCGCTTCGAGAAGAAGCTATGAAGGAGAGATCCTAATATCTTGGAATATACTCATGATCAAGATTTGCGAATAAATATTTGTTAAGTTTTTAAGAAGTCACAATATCATTTTAGAAGTAGCACATCTTACTTAAAAATATCTACACCCGGTATAAATTTGGAACGAAGCCAAGTGGGTTTCTATAATGATATATAGATTTATATCAACTAATTGCATGCATGACAAAATTTAGTTCACTTAAGAAATACGTATACTTCAGTCGAAAATTCCCCTCAATTCCGAATAAGGTAACAAAATTGCACAGTTTAAAAAATTAAAATATTACGTCTAATTCAACCCTGTGGAAACGCATAACACATTTCAAAAACCAATTTCAGCTGTTCCCATCTACAATCTGAAAATTATCCGAATTTTTTCAGCAGCCCTGTATAAAATACATAAATTTGTTATCTATTACCTTCATGCATGCCAAAATTTAGTTCACTCTACATATATTTCAGTTGAAAATTTCCCTCCAGCAATTTTCTCTAAAAAGGAGAATGGTACGTGAATACCTTTGTGCAGCCCTTCTATATGAGGTATAGAATTTATATATGACGACTAGCACACAAAAAATTAATTAAATTTAAAAGAACATGCCGAATTTTAAACCATACACTCCAGCAATTATTACTCAAAGACAGTATTGTAACGGATTTGTTTTAGTATTGTAACGGTTTTATTTTGTGTGTCCCTATAAATGAATAAAAAATGCCATAAATGCCCTGATCTAATACGATGATAGTGAAATTCAGTGATTTATATCAGTTTAAATACATTTGAAATAGCGTAATGTCATAAAAATACTCTGCAAACGATTTTTCCCCATATACAGTAATGGAATGGCATACTTTTGTGTGGCCTGTAAATGAACTATTAATCATACATACTTCATATACAATACCAAACATGCTTTGGTGACCCTAAATAACCTTTATTAATTGCATGAAAATCTGAGTATTTTTACAGAAGTTAGAGCGTGGACAGACGACCAGACAGACAAACAAACCGATTGCATAAACACTTTTCAACTTTGTTGGAAAGTGTTAAAAATTTATGAAGAAAAGAGTTTTTTTTTTCTTTTTGTCTAACTTTGAAGCATAATCTCCAGTAATGTAGTATGCATTACTATGCTTAATGATTTTTATGAGTATTTCCATATATTTTGAAATGTATTAATTTTTATTTTTAAAGTTGAGATTAAAGCAAAATATGTCAAATTGTCAGATTTCAAGAGGGTTTTATTTTTCAATGTACAATGTAGACGACACTGTTCTTCGTTTGACAGACTTCTATCCCATTTCTACACATTGACAAAAATTTTTAATGTTTGCTGAAAAAAAATTAGGATGAAAAATACGAAGCCTGTCATCAACTATGACATTAAATAAGCAGAATATAAATGAAAGTTCTTCTCAATTTATTTAGTTTTTTTTAGGGTTTTTTTTTTTTTTCGCTTTTTAAGGTGAGGAAAATGTCATGAACAGATGCTGTTTAATAAAACCAAACTTTTCATGATGCGCTTTTCTTCTTACATATATTATAAAATACACTTATAGGCGATAGTTTTCAAAAACCTTTTATGTTTAGGTTTTAATGCGTTTTAAAAATATAATGGAAATTCAAGAGAAACAAACAGAAAAAAAATAACATGACACTAAAAACAGATATTTTGAATATTTTGCTGGTAAAATAATTCTCTGGTACTGTCTGAAAATGTCATTTAAGGAGTAAATCTTATTAGAAGTTTTCAGTACACTTATCAGGCTATGTTCCGTGTTCTTATAATTTTTCAGAAACCATTATTTGTCTATATCTGTTGGGAAACACCAAAGAAAGATATCCTTCTATTTATAAAAACAAATAACGATTTGGGAATGGGCCAATGAAAATCAGAGTAGATATCGCGAAAAGCATCTGATTGGTCAAAGCTTTCTGACGCTATAAGAGCGGGGGAGGGGTAGTTACCAAGGGGGGTGCGGCTCTGTCGCAAAATTTTTAGCCAAATTGGTGATATATCGCCAAATTTGGCGACCAAAATTAGTCACCAAAAGTGACGCCAACTTGGCTCTATTTCCAGTATATCGCCTAATTTCCATTGACTCCCATTGAAATCCAATAGGGTTTACTTGTTTGCAGAAAATCAACAAATTGAGATATTTTAATGCAACAAAAACTAATATTAGGTTATGAATAGAGCTTAATTGAACTATTTACAATATTTTTAATTACCAACACTAACTACTTAAAATATTCGCAACACTATATATATATAATGTTACACATATATGTTGGCGGAGAAAAGGAGGCGAAATGAAAATTTCAGAGGAGAGGAGATTTATATGATTACTAGAGGGCTCTGCTCCCTGCAAATTACGCTCGCCAACCCCCGTTCAGACACAGCAGAATCTAAAAGCTAATTTGATCGGTTTTAAAAAGATTAGAGAAGATTGAATTATAATGAAAAAACCTATAGCGATCTCCCTGTAAACGGGTTTCCATTCAATTCCCTTTGATTGTGAAAATTTAAGGCCGAATCAGTGGCTGTTAGGACATCCAACGGTTGTTTTCGTGTTTGATTAAAGAAGATCAGTTAAAAATTTGAAAATAATCTATAATAAAATGAATTAAGTAAACAGAGTCTTTGCCTCCCGATATTTTTTAACAGCCTTATAAAACCATTCACATAATACAATTTACTACAATTACTACATTTTATTGCTTTAACCCCTTCAAGGGTGGTGGTTCATTTTTGGACCACTTAATTTTAATTCTTAAATGCCAGATTGGCATCAGAATATTGGAATGGAAATTTTTCTTTTATTAAGTAAGAGAACAAAAGCATTTTCGTATTTCGAAATTTGTTTGTAAATTCTGGTGTCATTCACTGATTTCAACATTTTACGAATAGAAGTACCTTGCCCCTGAAAGGGTTAAACGCATATTAATGTATTTATTATTTTAAAGTTTCCTTTCTCTTTTAATATTCACGAGTAAATACAATTTTTAAGACATAATTTTCAATATTTTCCTGCCTTTAACACGTACTCATTTAATAGTAATTTTAATTTTTTTTTTTCTGTTTTTAATAGTCACCTGTAAATAATTTTATTAAATAATCTAAGTTATTTTTTCGACTAAAGCTACGTAAAAGTTGCCATGATCGAAAAGAATTCTTGGTACTTTTATGTTCGCCGGGTGCAAATCTCGATAATAGCTTTTTTTTTTAACTCGCCAGTTAGCATTTTTTTTTTCAATTCCTGCTATTAGCTCGCACCCTCCCTATATTTATTTGTATATTTATCTTGTTCAAATTTTCAATCGTTAATAAAATACTCATTATTCATCCTATCAAGTTGAAATAAATTTTTTTAAACTTGTACTGGATGACAATTGATGTTAATAGAGTTTTTTCAAATATTAATTAATTAATTAAATTTTAATTAATTAATTTTAGTTTTGCATGGGAAACAAAATGGCGGCCATTTGTTATTGAAGATCAATGAAAGTATTTTCAATAAGGGGTTACCATAGGGGGGACCCTGTTCTGTTTCCAAATACCGCCAAGTTTGTCGCCAACTTGGCGATATATCATCAAATTTGGCGGTCAAAATGAGTCGCGAAAAGTGACGCCAACTTGGCGATATCTCTAATATTTCGCCAAATTCCCATAGAGTTCCATTGTAAACCTACTTGCTTATAGAAAATCAACAAATTGAGATATTTTAATGCAACAAAAACTAATATTAGCTTAAGGGATTATATTAAATTTTTCTTTGATGGCCTAAGTAGGAATTGACTTTAAAAACAAAATTTTTATATTACTTGTTATTTTTAGAGTGGTAAATTAAAACGGTATTACTTGGTTATACCATGGGCCAAAAATCTATCTCCATGCTATAAGATTAAATGGCAATAATGGTTGATCGTAAATGTCACAATTACTTGACTGTAAGAAAGTTACACCTGTTTATGGCATCAAGTGATTTTTATTTCGACGTTTTATTTGTATTTTTATTAATGTTATACTAATTTATTTGTTCTTTCGTTATTTAAAATAAAATTGCGTTATTTTGTATAATTTGGTGAGTGGTTAGGCGATTTATATAATTTGGCGAAATCGGTCGACGGGATAACTAAGTATTATTATTAAAAAATTACTTTAAATTTGAAATTAAATGTCATGATTTGTTGCATTATTTAATCAGGTTTGGCAATTTTTTTTTTCTTTTTACGACAATCTGGCGAAAACCTCGTTTTCGAATACCAGTTACATATGTATTTTTAAATTATTTTCTATTATTTTTAAAATGAAATAACAATAAATAAATACAATGTTAATTAATAACTATAGATCAAATCAATCTGTAACATCTTTTTAATAAAAAGAAAATAAATGTAAATAACTATTTATTAATAAATAAGCATCAATAGCCGTGTTACCATGTCAGGCAAAATAACGCCATTTTGGCGCCAATTAGGTATCCCGGTGCGTATATGACTTATGCGCCTAATATTTTTCTTTTCGTTTCGTTTAAAAAACAAGTGGGTAAGTGTGATCACAGATCGCACAGAGGGTTTCGTTTAATATTCCTTTCAAAACACTTTATCGTTTTGAAATATCTGTTAGTTGCACATTTCACAACGAGGGGGCGCACTTGATTCTAAACAAACCTGTATCCGAACGAAAATCCGTTTTACATACTATCCGTAGATATATTAATCGAGGGGATTGGGCCCATAGCACCCGAGATAAGTAGGCGCACCTGGCGGAAAAAATGGAACTAAAATATATAAGGCTATGGTGCATAATATGAAAGAATGGTCAAAGGGGTGTCGGCAAAAGTTGGAAAATTTCTCCCCGGGTTAAAAGGGCGGAGGTTAGAAAAATTGCTTAAAATACACAAGTTAGAGCCCAGAGGGGTAAATAATAAAAGGCTTTTTGAAAATTTTATGATTTGTCGTGTGGTCTGAGGCATTCAGCTATACATATGCAAAATGTCATGTCACCAACTTAATTAGGAAAGAATTATCTCTTAGAAAGAATTGCTTCAAATACATATGTGGTAGCTCAAAGGGTTAAACGTAAGACTTTTTCAAGATTTTATGATTTGTCGCCTGGTCTCAGGTGTTCTGCAATAAGTATGCAAAATTCCAAATCTCCAATTTAATTAGGGGCTCAGTTAGAAAGTATGGCTTAAAATACACAAGCTGGAGTTGAAAGTGTTAAACATAAAACTTTTTCAAAATTTATTATTTGACGTGAGATCAGAGGTGTTGAGCTATAAGTATGCAAAATTTCACGCCTCCAACCTAAATAGGGGCTCACTTAGAAAGAATTGTTTAAAATGCACATGTGGGAGCACAAAGGGTTAAATGTACGACATTTTCAAAATTTTATATTTGTCGTTTCATGTGAGGTGTTCTGCTATAAGTATCCAAAATTGCACGTCTTCAAACTAATTGGGAGCTCACTTAGAAAGAATTGTTTAAAATACACATGCGGGACCCTAAAGGGTTAAATGTACGACTTTTCCAAAATTTTATCATTTGTCGTATGATGTGAGGTGTTCAGCTATAAGTACCCAAAATTTCATGTCTCCAACATAATTAGGGGCTCACTTAGAAAGAATTGTTTAAAATACACGTGTGGGACCCCAAAGGGTTAAATGCACAATTTTTTCAAAATTTTATGATTTGTCGTTGGATGTGAGGTGTTCAGCTATAAGTATGCAAAATTTCACGCCTCCAACCTAATTAGGGACTCACTTAGAAAGAATTGTTTAAAATACACGTGGGACCCCAAAGGGTTAAACGTACGACATTTTCAAAATTTTATGATTTCTCGTTTGATGTGCGGTGTTCAGCTATAACTATGCAAAATTTCACGCCTCCAAACTAATTAGGAGCTCACTTAGAAAGAATTGTTTAAAATACACATGCGGAAGCCCAAAGGATTAAATGTACGACTTTTTCAAAATTTTATGATTTGTCGTTTGATGTGAGGTGTTCAGCTATAAGTATGCAAAATATCACGTCTCCAAACTAATTAGGAGCTCACTTAGAAATAATTGTTTAAAATACACATGCGGGAGCCCAAAGGGTTAAATGTACGACTTTTTCAAAATTTTATCATTTGTCGTATGATGTGAGGTGTTCAGCTGTAAGTTCCCAAAATGTCATGTCTCGAACATAATTGGGGGCTCACTTAGAAAGAATTGTTTAAAATGCACATGTGGGACCCCAAAGGGTTAAACTCACGACATTTTTAAAATTTTATGATTTGTCGTTTGATGTGAGGTGTTCAGTTATAAGTATGCAAAATTTCACGCCTCCAACCTAATTAGGGGCTCACTTAGAAAGAATTGTTTAAAATACACATGTGGGACCCCAAAGGGTTAAACGTACGACATTTTCAAAATTTTATGATTTGTCATTTGATCTGAGGTGTTCAGCTATAAGTATGCAAAATTTCACGCCTCCAAATTAATTAGGAGCTCACTTAGAAAGAATTGTTTAAAATACACGTACGGGAGCTCAAAGGGTTAAATGTACGACTTTTTCAAAATTTTATCATTTGTCGTATGATGTGACGTGTTCAGCCATAAGTTCCCAAAATGTCATGTCTCGAACATAATTAAGGGCTCACTTAGAAAGAATTGCTTAAAATACACATGCGGGAGCCCAAAGGGTTAAATGTACGACTTTTTGAAATTTTTATGATTTGTCGTATGAATTGAGGTGTTCAGCTATAAATACCCAAAATTTCATGTGTCCAACATGTATAGTTTCTGAGAACGGGCTCTGTGACGGACAGACGGACAGACAGACAGAGGAGCGAGAGGAATAGGGTTTCGTCAGATGAACGAAACCCTAAAAAAGAAAGAAGTGAAAGCAACTAATTTTAAATGTTTCAGTTTTAAATGAAAGTTTTATAATGAATAAAATTATAATAAGAAAAAATCATTGTTTTTAGCATAGATATAAGGGAGGCCAAACAGGTCGCTAAATTAGTTTAAAATAATAACCTTTTCTGAAATATGAAAAAAAAAATATCTGTTATTAAAATTTGAGTTGCCATCATTAGAAAAAAGTATTTAAAATTAGAAAAAAAATTAATATTTCAAAAACTAATTTGAATTTAAAAATTCTAATACCAGTATTTAGATCTGCGGATCAATACGAATTTTAGGTGTTAATTTCATCGCAAAGTATTCCATATTTTAGGAGAAATTGCCGTGAAACATAATTAGTTGTTTAATCAGTCGTTTCAAAGAATCGTTTCATAAATTCGTTTCATTAGGATTTTTTATATATAGGGTAGATTTATTTAGATCCAGAATGGAAACGCCAAAAAATTTCTTCTGGGGTTGGCTAGAAAATAGGGATTGCTTCGCTATACAGAATGGAATCGTGAAGTGATTACGCAGGGGGCTGGTGAGCATAGCGAGCAAGGGGGCAGAGCCACCCTACTGGTTAAAGAATAACATAAATAAATACTATTTTTTTCCAAAAAAAGGTAATTAATGCTTCTTCCGCTGCCGTAATTGAATTTATTTTGACTTTTTCAGTTTCCCGACGTATAAAAAAAACTTGCGCATAAAAGAACATGAAAATTGCTAATTTTGTAAAGCAATGTATAATAAACACGTTGAAATAGACAATATTTTAATCGAAGAATTATTTTAAGCGCTATTTAATGTTGAAAAGGTAGCTCAGTTAAGTAAATTTTATAGAATCAGAAACTATTCTTAGAAATTTAACCATTTTTTGCAGGGACATACATTACTACATGACTACATTAAGACATGTAGTCTCCAGTCTTTTTTGTAATGTTTTTTAATTTTATTTTTCGAATTTTTTATTGAAAATTCCATTATCTGAGTAGAGATTTTATTCGTAGATTGAAATAGCCGTTTTGTACGCACTGTTTCCAGATTTTAAAAACACCCAAATAATATTACTTGCAAAAACTTTTCAATCAAAAAATATACTTACACATGGATATTAAAAAAATAAAGGAAACTTTAAAATAATTTAATTATTATGTAGGAAATGCATTTAATGGTGAAATTAAGGTTATATTGAAAACGATGCATTTAAAACGGCATATTTAAATGAATTTAATATAGCCTCACTATAAAAGGCCGGGAGGCAGCAACATCTTTCACTTAACCCTTTTATACAAACTGATTTTCAAATGTGTAATTCATTTTATTTAATCAATCACGAAAACAACTGACAGCTTTAGCGACAGCTGTGGTTGCGGACACTAGAACCAAATAAATCACTCTAACAAAGAAAAATGAATGGTAACCTGATTACAGAAACTCGACACTGGTAATCTCTTAAAGAAAAAAAAAACGTGTTTTTAGAGCTTGCGAGGTCCATGCGTGTGTTGGCGAGCTAGCTCTCGTTTCTTAACTTATTACATTGATTCATACTTATTGTACTTCAGCTGGAATAATTTAGCAAACGCAGTTTGGCACAATAGAGCAACAATAGTGCAGAGCTTTAAACACTCATATTATTGAGTTACAGTATCAGTATTTTTAAATGAAAATTTCACTTTATTTAGTGCAGAATTTCTGTTATCAGTAAAGACATTTTTGTTTAATAAATACTGACACTCAAAAAATTTAAACGGTTGGCAGCTCGTAAAGGGTTTTTGTGTGTGTGTGGTCTCAATTAATATCTTGTGCCAATCAGACATGAGGCACATCATGGAATCAGGGTCAGTGTTGGATAACGCAAGGATTGGAGGAAAAAGAGAATCAGACGAAAACGTGGAGTATTACTGACTTGACGCCCTTCGTGTAGTCATTGGTGAACAAATACAGGGTGATTCAAAAATACATTTACAAAATGAAATGGCAAATCAGGCATATAACAAGGATGAAAGATCACATAGGAACATAGGGCCGCAAATCACTTATTTAGTCACAAATATAGGTTGTTTCATCCTAACTCAAATCGAGTGTACGGTCATAACTTTCAGAAAACTGAAGTATATTATAATAAAACATTTAACAAACATTCTCACCTTTGTTGTAAATGTGATATAAGCAAGCAAAACTGGTAGAAGTTTACACTATACGCTCCAGAATTATGCACTTGACGCTACACAGTTTGAACTGTGATTATCCATTCATACGGTATCATCGATTGCTTGAGCAACATGCTTTTCTACATCTTTTCGTGATGTTATCACGTTTCGTACGAAAAAGGTACATATCGTTGAAATTTAATTACAGTGTTTTTATTTTTCACAAATTTATTATCGTTAACCAGGCTCAGTTAGGATGAAACACTCTGTATTTGTGACTCAATAAGTGGTTTGTGACCCTATGTTCCTATGTGATTTTATATCCTAGCTGTATGCCTGATTTGCCATGTCATTTTGTAAACTTGTATTAATCACTCTGTAGAAGTTCTTTAATTGTCGTATATATATAAAAAAAAAATTCTATATATTCTCCTAATACTATATTACTTTCCACAAATCTATCTGTTCATTTGCGACTTGGAATTGTAAAAATACTTTGTGGACACCATAAAAGCAATAATCTAACATGTTCGCCTGAAGAGAAAGAATTCAAAAGTATTTCTGCATCATAATGAAGAGAACGAATATTTTTCCAACACGATTAAATCACATTCAAGGCTGGAGTCCAGCCTTGAATATGGTTTAATCCAGTTGAAAAAATATTCGTTCTCTTCATTATGACCTAATCGCACAGTATACAGGAGCTTCCGTGTTAAAACACATTTTCATCATGTAAATGGTATAGTTATAGCTCTGATGAGTGAAGTTAGTGCTGCAGTTCGCAGCCATGTCCAACAAATAAGAGTGAATTATGTTAGCCAGGTATCGTCCGGATAGCTTAACAGGTAAAGCATTGGAACGGCATGCCAAGTACTCGATTCCTGGTTTGGACATTTTTCGCTCTGTTGGAGTAAACTTCAACTGTGCTACTCCAGCCTTCAATAGTATTTCTGCATATAAATCGAAACAACTTTAAGCCTGTTGTACATTTTGAAAAATAACTAAATTTAAACTATGATACGTAAGGAACGTTTTCTACTTCATGTGATATTCGACTTTTAATTTCATATCTGAGTTTTATGTTTCTCGTGATCCCGTATAACACATGAAAATATCATACAAATACTTGCATTACATCAAAAATGGAGTATCGTTGGTAAATATAAATATGTAGGAGCAAACGTAGATTGAATATAATATGTAAATATGTATAAATATGCACAGGTAAATTCATAATTAAACACGATTTGTTTAACGTATGGAATACGTTTAAAGTTGTTAAAAAGATTTCTGAATGCGTTATCACCTACAGCGCAATTTAGCTTTCGCAAAGTTTATAGTAAATGAATATAACTGAATTTATTATTTAGGTTCACTCTTATTTGGATAGATTTGTTTCTGATATTATGTTATTCGTTTTATGCAAACTTGTTGATTTCTAGAAATAAAGTTGTAAACTGGAGGTAGATTTAAATGTATGATTTAAGTGTATATTTGAAGTACGATGAGTCCACAAAGTCTTTACAATTTCAAACTTTTATTACAAACACGAATGAACAGATAAATGTATAGATAGTAGTACTGTGGCGCTTATTGCTGTTTCCATGCTCTTAATCGTAATCTTTTTTACTTCCGCCTCGCCAGACAATGGTTTTCGTTTTTTCTTGAAAAACGAATTTTGTTAGAATGTTATGTACATAAATGTGGCTATGATACGTATCTTATTTATATTTATTATATTAATGAAATAATGACGCGCTAAAACTTTGTGGGAGTGTTTCAAATATGTGTTTTTGTATCTTCATTTGTTCCTGTGATTACTGATTAAATAGCATGAACAATCTCAATAATGATTTTAGATTGATCATTGATCTCCAGACAAGAAGACTTTAGGTAAGCCTAGTCCATGATTTATAGTGATAAGATATTTTACTTTGAAAGAATATCGATAAATACATTATCAATATAATAATATTGAACGCAAAAATTGAGGACTATCTGAAAGTCCAAAAAAGGAAATTTTCAAAGAGAGCGAGAAAAAGAAAAACTCCTGCTTCTAGTAATTACAGCGTTTTCTACTTCTCTCTTTTTGGGCTCTTAGTTCGTCACTTTAAAATGTAGATACCTAGCTTCCTTTCGTTTAGTGTTTAAATACCAAAGATTATAATTTGCAAGCATTTCTTTTATTTATGTATTTAATATTTTTCATCTTTCTTAAAAATACCCCATTGACGTAAACAATAACAACATGATCAAGTTGTGTAATGACCATAAGTCGCCGTGCATCTTATCACTTGCACTTTCAGCGGCCTCCACTTCACTTCATGTGGTCCATTCAGCGTTCTCTACTTCACTTCGTGTGGCACATTCAGCGTTCTCCACTTCACTTCGTGTGTCAAATTTAACCAGTGGCATTTTTCTACTCTATTTTGAACTATTTCTACTAGGGCTGGCACTTCAAGAGTTCTTTTATTTGTTAAGCTTGGCATTTAAAAGATTATTTCGTAAAAAAAGAGATTTTCGATATTTTCGCTTTTTCAGCGTTTTCCATTTTTAACCCTTCATTCACATTAAGTGACAGATTCAATAATTACAATATTAAGAATATATATATATATTGCATCAGTTAATAAACCTATATATGTCCATCATTGGTTGCATGAAACATATCTGATATCTGATGCTCTTTTTCTTCGAAACTTTACTTTATCCAATAACGAGCTAGTTTCCATGCGTTTCTTGACCCATTCACGAATTGATGAACGTTAACACAAGCAATCCAAGAAGACCCGTTCAGTTCAGTATTAGATAAAGCAAGTAGTGGACGAAAAAGGGCATCAGAGGAAAACACCATCGTACTTGGTGTAACCAAGAAATAAAAAGGTCCGCTGGGTGCTGCGCCCTACTAAAGCGGCTTAGTGTCAACACTACACACACACATACAAACATATACAATACCAAATACAGTAGTGCATGCAATATTTTGTATGCTATATTGGCACTAATCAATGGATATATGGATACAGCCCCTCATCTTTTTGTTTCATTTTGGGAACAGGGGATTTTGGGGATTTTGAGCTTATTCTATCAACGATAATTTTTTAAAGAAAACATGCAAAATTTAAAAAATATATTCACATCCGGATTGCAGAACTTATCAGCCTAAATAAGAAAATAATTGCGACGGTGGAGGGCTATAAAAACAATTAAGTTACAGAAGCTGTTAAAAATCTATTTTCTGTCTTAAATGTTTCCTTATTCACCTCTGACCCCCCCCCCCCCACCAAAAAACAAAACAAAAAACTGTAATATTAATGAAAGTTATAGGTAATATTCATGAAACTAGTAAATCTGCAAGTCAGCGGCCTCAAACATCAGTTCTATAGTTTTATTTTGAAATTATTTTATTTAGTATTTAAAATATTCAATTCACAATATCATTTCTTTCATATTTGTAATATTAATTATTATAAATGATATATAAGTAGTATAATGGAAGATTAATTGTTAAAAATAGTGAAACAAAGCTAAACACTAATATTCCAAAACTTTTTTTTAGTACCTTTTACACCCCCCCCCCCCAGTTTCAATAATTTGATAGCTGTAATTGCCTGATATTTAGTATTTTAAACTATCCATCTAAAATAATTAAACATAGACCTTCCGATAATTACAATAATTGATGCATGCAAACAGTAAATGATTATCAAAAATATTTTATTAATTACTGGTATCCTAATGGTTAAATTTATTTGAAAATAACTATTTTGTTTCTTTATATTTTAATTATTTATACCGTGTTTCTGTTTTTTCATATATCTGAATACTGTTTTGCTAATGATTTCGTAACCAAACATTCGAAATCTAAATAGGGTTTATCTTATGTTTTATAATCTGCGTTATTGTTGACATTTTTAATGAAATCAGAAAGCAGAAAATGTTTCGAAGCTGCACTGTGAAAAATAATGTATTCATTAAATTTTGGTTTGAAATACAGTCATAAAAACAATTATATTTATTTAACATATGGACATAATATATGTCCATTACTGGAACAGAGGGTGTCCATTACTGGGCTTTTGATATGTTTCTGTTATTTAAAATTAAATTTCGATTCATATTGGGAAATGAGACTATAAGAATGACTAAATAGTGTTGATAGGTTAATATAATATTGAAAAACTGGAATATAATAATTATAACTATTAATAAAAAAAAATAATTTTAAAAGAAATTCCTTAAGGGTGTCCATTACTAGCACATCTACTCTACATAAAATTCAATGTTTTCTATTACTACCAAAACAAAAATATTCAAATTTTGCAAGAAAATACAGAACATATAAATAAGTATAACCAGCTTTAGCATATTAAGATTTTCACTGAAAAACAGTGCAGCTTCGAAACATTTTCTGCTTTCTGATTTCATTAAAAATGTCAACAATAACGCAGATTATAAAACATAAGATAAACCTTATTTAGATTTCGAATGTTTGGTTACGAAATCATTAGCAAAACAGTATTCAGATATATGAATAAACAGAAACACGGTATAAATAATTAAAATATACATCATATTAATAATAAAAAACAGTTACTTACTTGATACTTGAGTAAAAGCTTCCACGTTGGAGTTACAATAAACAGAAGACACCACGCGCCGTTGAATCTCTTCTCATCTTTTACTTCCGCCGGATCTCATTGTGCGTGACGTACATAGCAGTGACGTTTGACTTCTAACAGCCAATGGCAGGTGCTCACGGTGAAGTCCATTTCGGGCAAAGAAGTTGGAACTAGATTCCTTCTTCCATGATTTCGGGAGGAGAACGAATTTACGGTTAATGGCACTGATTTTCAAAACGAATGCCGCTGACATTTTAATTACTGTGAATTTTACAGCAAGTTGTTAGAAATAAGGGCACTGGACTTTTTTCTTAAAAAAGGGATGTGACCTTATAATTTTAAGGCCAACTCTCCTAATTTTACTGAAATTTTTAACAGTGAATGATGCGTATATTGAGGTTTGTTAATTGTTTCAAAAATAAACTTTAATATATACTTCTAATAGTGTACAACTTTCCATACATGTATTATTTGTCTTTAAGGTAAAAGCATGAAATTGCAAACGGACTTTTTGGACGCTATATTTTGTAGAGCGCTCAGTAATTTATGCTTGACACCTGAGTTCACTTTTACTGTTGAACTTGCATCCATCATTAGCTATCATTAATATTAAAATTTCTATGATTGTGTATTCGAAATCTTATCAAGAAAACATCACTACATAACCGTTTATATACTACTGAACTATTGTTTAAATATATGACATTTGGAATATTTACGACATTAAAAAAATAGCCAAATAAGAAATTAAACGTCATAGTCAATTAACACAGGCTTGTAAAATAAATTACATTTGCATGTAACATAAAGAATCATAAATGTTTTTTGCTAATTTCTCACGAAATAAGTTCTATAAAAAACAATAAAAATGATGTATTTCGAGAAACGGTCATTAATCTTCCCATTCTTATGTTTATTGTTAAGTTTTATTTAATAGTTTGGTAAGAATGATAAATGCGTGTTTAATGGCTTTTTATCTAAGAATTAAAATGGTTTATTATAAATAAAGTTCTTTCGGGGAAACTTCAGTAAAATTAAAATTATGTTTATCTCTTGTTATGTAAAAGTCTGGAAAAGAAACTCTGCATGAGAATAAGAGATTTAAAAATGTAGTTAAAAACGAAAAGATATTTTAAAGATTTTTTTCATTTACTGTGGTATACATTGGTTTGATTTTCCTTCTTTTGATGAAAAAAAAAAAGAAAAAAAAAATTTAGAACACTAATTTACAGCATTATTAAAAGGAAAGTTTTACAGTTTTGTTTAGATCACTTTCATACGTAAGTTTTTCGTGGAATACTAAAAACATCAGCAATCAACATTTTTTGGTCGTGTAATTTGCTCAATAATTTGCTTTTATAATCTGTTAAACGCTCTTGTTTTATTTTTTCATGCTCATGTTTAAAGTTTAATTAAGAATTTATAAGTAAATACATAAATATACCGATAAATGCGTAGGGAAGACCAACCCTGCAGGGTTGGTTATGATGTGGGTATACTGAGAAAAATGACATTTTCAAATCTGAATAAATCTATGTTTTCATTTTGTTATGAAACTTTTTGTTTCAAATATGAAGACCCAATATTTTCAATTCTGAAGTACCAGAAATACTCAGTTTCAAACAAAATTACTTATCATTCGTTAAACGTAGTAAATTTTCTAGGGTAGTTTAATTTATTCATATTATTTCATTTGTTATGATTTCGAACGAAACGCTCCTTTCAGTAATAATTTATAACATGAAATGTAGCGAACTACATTTTTATCGTGTTCGCGGAAGAACACTTAAAAGCCGTCGTAATATAATTGCGAAATCGTAAATTTTATCCTTCCGCCTTTGAAATCGAAGAATGGATGAATTCGTAAAGGAAGGACTTCGCAGATGGAATTTGACAAAACATCAACAATATATAAATACAAACATAACGTATAATAATGAATAAACATCATCAATAAAGCGTTATGTGCTCATATTTGAGTATGTCCATGTTTTCAGAAATGAGTATATATATGTTCCAAACTTGAGTAATATTGATTCGGAGCCATTTTGACTATGTGACATACTCAGATTTGAGTATTTTTCACTCAGTTTTCAAAACGTCGTTTCTAGAGTGTAAGTCGTCAAAAAACACATTTATTCTTTCGTATGAATTGCATTTGTATGAGCTCAAACATTCCCCGCCAGTACATGGGTTTTGAGAACCCGCCAGCTCAAAATCCGCCATGTACGCTAATGGGGCCTGGTTCATGCAAAATCCGTCGTGGATGAAAAATCCTCCAAGTTCCCTATGGATTATACCTCTGGAGGTATTTAGTCAGGTGAATATCTCGTAACATGATTAAGGTTCTAAATTAGGAGCCCAACTCCAGTACAGAAAGGCGTTCTTCGGGTGCTCGGCATGAAATATAGGTGTGCGATGCAACGTGAAATAGAGAAAGCAAATCAACTTAAATAACCGGACAACATAGAACCAAAACAAATTACAACAGAACTGTCATTAAGACGGTATAAGCACTTGTCCAACAGACCGTCGCTTGATCAAAAAACTGATTTTCTGAATACATCACGTGAGCGTAAAACGAACCAATGACCATTGCTATTCAGTATCGGAGGAATAATAGTGCTACATGTAAACAGAACTCCTGCTGTGAATTTTGATCTGCTGAATGTAAAATGAACCATTGAGAATCGTCGCTCCAGAAATTACGGCTGTTACCAAACGGCAAGCTACAAATTCAGCCTTTTTTTCGCGCCGAGTAAAAAACATACATATATACATTATTAATAGGGCTCTGTTATCGTTCCTTTTTATGCTGCATTATAACTAAGAATGTGTTTGAATATCACCATAAAAATTTTAAAAAACGTGGCGTGCGCTCAACTGGAGTTGGTTGTCATGTCATCAGTTAGCCAAGTGTTTTCATTTCTTAAGGTGGGCAAGGAATTTTTAAGTACCATTCGCGAGGAAATTCTTCTTGGTTCTATTCTGAAAGCAATAAAGTATCAAAGCGTCCTTCTGGCCTATACCGGAAGTTAAAGGACCCTATTCCTTGTCTTTAGGAATTCAGCTAATTTTACTCAAAAACATGAGCAAAAAATTCCGTGGAGCCTGATTACGAGTGATTCTCAGTTTTCGTCGGTATTGAATTCCATTGTGAATTTCAAAAAGTTAGTCAGCTAATCCCCAAATTGGCTTCATATAGGACGACCGATTTGTGTCGCGAAATTTGGCGATATTTCGCCCAGTTTCTCCAAGCTTGGTGATAAGACTATGTAGTTTTATTCATAGTTTGTACAACGGATGCAACAATGAAAGAAAATTTGCGAGAAATCACGTTCAATAACAGTCATAAATTAATTCCATTTACGGAGGAATCTGTTATTTTTAATCTGTTGTCTTGTTTTAAATTGTCACTCACCCTAGACATTTAAGCTGCTATGAGACATTTTTTAAGATAAACGCGAAACAAGAATGCTTCAGAATATATGTATCAAGGCCGAATGCTTAAAATGAAACAGGTTTTGGATTTTTAATTTGTTTACACTTTTTATAAATTTTGAAGTCTTTTTAAGTGGTAAAATCTGTACACATGCTCTGTCATATCCAAGAAAATTTAATACTTAATTAATACGAGTGATATCGTATGAGAAAAAATATTATATATAAAAATGAACTCTTAAACGGTGAGTCGTTTTCGGGTGTAGGGGTTTGTTGATCGGTTAAAATATACCGACATTTTCTGTAATTGCTTTCCTCCGGAAATTTACAATAAGTAGCTCGTAACTTTTTGCGATAGAAGCCACCTTATTCCGCAAATTTTACGTTATTCGCCAAGCAGGCTACGGCGAAATTGAGTTTATAGCACTCGGAAAAACATAGAGGGAAGACGCCGTTCTTGAAAGCGTAAATCTCGTTATAGAAACTCCGCACAGGTTATCCCTTGAAGGAAATTCTAGAGTCGAATAATGCCACTGAATAAAAACGTTTGTGGAAAAAGAGTTTAATTTCAAAGTAGCATATCTATACTATCTATTTATCTATCTATACTAATATTATAAAGAGGTAAAAATTGTTTATTTGTCGGAGGTAAGCTCTGGAACTACCGAACCGATTCCAAAAGTAATGGTATCAAAATGATGGTGTTAGTCCAACTTAGAACATGGGCTATATGTTATGTCCGTGCAACTGGCCTAAAACGGATGCAGGAGCAAAAAATGTTCTAAAAATGCGATTTTTGTGATACTGAAAGGCCTAGAAACATGAAATTCGGAATGGTAGTTACTTATTAGATATAAATTATCTCTAAGAACATTTCTTTAAAAATTCAAAATTTAGAAAGGGTGAAAATGCGCAAAAAGCGTTCTAAAAAACGTTCTAAATGGCGATTTTTACGCAATCTCAAGAAGTACCAAAACGATTTAAAAAAAAAAAAGATGTCAAAATAATGGTGACAACCATTGCTCCAACATAGGCTACATTTTATGTCGGTGTCACTACTCCTAAACGGGGTGATGGAGCAAAACAACGTTCGAAATTGCGATTTTTGTGTTACTGAAGAGCCCAAAGACATGGAATTTGACATGGTAGTTACTTATTAGATATAAATGATCTCTAAGAACATTTCTTAAAAAATTCGAAATTTAAAGGAAGTGAAAATGCACAAAAAGCGTTCTAAATGACAATTTTTACGCAATCTCAAGAAGTACCAAACCGATTTCAAAAATAACGGTGTCAAAATGATGGTGATAACCCTTGCTCTAATATAGGCTACATTTTATGTCGATGCCACTACCCCTAAATGGGGTGCAGGAGCAAAAAAGCGTTCGAAATTGCGATTTTTGTGTTACTGAAGAGCCCAGATACATTGAATTTGGAATGGTAGTTATTTATAAGATATAAATGATCTCTAAGAACATTTCTTAAAAAATTCGAAATTTAAAAGGGGTGAAAATGCACAAAAATAGTTCTAAAACACGTTCTAAATAGCGATGTCTAAGCAATCTCAGAAAGTACCGAACCTATTTCAAAAGTAATGGTTGGAAATTGATGATGACCGGCCTTGCTCCAACATAGGCTCTATTTCATGCCAGTGTCACTACGACCTACGTGTTTCAGAAGCAAAAAAAGTTCTAAATTGCGATTTTTGTGTTACTGAAGGGCCTAGAATCTTGAAATTAGGCAGGGCAGTTATTTATCAGATACAAATGATCTCTAAGAACATTTCCTAAAAAATCGAAATTTAAAATGAGCGAAAAATGAGAGAGGGTGAAAATGAGGTAAAAAAGTTCTAAAAAACTTTCTAAATTGCGATTTCTACGCAATCTCAGGAAGTAGCGAACCGATTTTAAAAATAATGGTGTGAAAACGATGGTGACAGCCCTCGCTCCAACATAGCTTGTATTTCATGTCAGTGCCAATACACCAAAGGGGTGAAGAAACAAAAAACGATCTAAATTGCGATTTTTTTAATACTGCGGGGGCTAGCAACTTGAAACTAGGCATGGTAGTTACTTATAAGATATAAATCATCTCTAAGAACATTTCCTAAATAATTCGAAATTTAGAAGGGGTGAAAATGGACGAAAAACGTTCTAAAAAACGCTCTAAATTGCGATTTCTACACAATCTCATAAAGTACCCAGCTGATTTCAAAAGTAATGGTTGGAAATTGATGATGACAGCCCTTGCTCCAATATAGGATCTATTTCATTTCGGCGTCACTACCACCGTGCGGTTGCATTTTAAAAAACGTTCTAAATTTTGATTTTTGTGATACTGAAGGAGCTAGCAACTTGAAATCTGGCATGGTAATTACTTATGAGATGTAAATACTCTCTGAGAAGAGTTCCTTGAAATTTTTAATTTAAAAGGGGTGAAAATGAACGAAAAGCATTCTAAAAACGTTCTAAATAGCGATTTCTGCGCAATCTCAGGAAATATAAACCGATTTCAGAACTAATTGTTTCAAATTGATGGTGACAGTCCCCGCTCCAACATAGCCTATATTTTATGTTGTTGTCACTACTACCTGGGGGTTACAGGAGCAAAAAATGTTCTAAATGGCGTTTTTTGCGTTACTGAGGGTGGTCTAACATTTTAAATTTGGGATGGTAATTACTTCAAAGATGCAAATGCTTTTTAAGAATTGTCGAAAGAAAATTCCAAATTTAAAAGAATGAATTGAGCGAAAAGCATTCTAAATTACGATTTTTATGCAATCGTATGATATACGAAACCAATTTCAAACATAATGGTTAGAAATTGATGGTGATAGAACCTGCTCAAATATAAGGTATATTTTATGTCGAGGGTTGCAGGGGCAAAAAGCTTTCTAAATTGCGATTTCTGCGGTACTGAAGAGGCTAGAAACTTTAAATATAGCACGGTAGTGTTGCTTATAAAATATAAATGTCCTCTAAGAGTAGTCGAAAATAAATTCGAATTAAAAAGGGGTGAAGTGAAGGAGCGAAAAGCATTCTAAAAGAGTCCTAAATTATGATTTCTATGGAATCTCAGGAAATAATAAACCGATTACAGAAGTTATTAGTTGCGAATCAAGAGTGATAGTCCCTTATCCTATACGGCCTATATTTTTTGCCGGTGTCAATACCACCTGGTTGGCAGGAAAAATAAGAAAGCCTTTAAAACCATCTAAATTCCGTTTTCTATAGAATATTAGGAAATACCAACCGATTTCAAGGTTAATGTTGGCAAATTAATGGTGACAGTGTCTGTTTCAACGTTTTTCGAGACATTCTATTTCAACTCTGGTTCGGTATTTTATGTTGGTGCCACTAAAACCAGAACGGTGGTAGACTGTTAGACAAGAATCTTTGAATTTGACATGATGGTTAATTTTAAGATGGTTTCTAAAAAATTCAAAACTTCAAATGAATACTGAAATGAGCATAAAAGTTTCAAAATACTTTCTAAATTATCATTTAATTGGAATTAGTTTTAGTTCTTTTTATTAATTAAAATCTCATTTCTGTCTATTACACTTTTGTAATGAAGTTTAATCAAACTGTGGCTTAATTTGTAATTTTTTAATTATTTCAAAATGTGTTTGTTCTTCTAATAAAAAATTGTCATGCAAATATTAGTTAGCATATTTCAACTATTACGCGAGCAAAGTCGCGGAGTTTTCTAGTAATGAATAAAATGAGGTGACCCCCTAGCATCGAGACATAGAATCTTACACCGTGAAAATTCGGAATCAAGTGAATATTTTACAATGGCAACACATTCATCTGAATCGAGTCATGGTGCCAAGAAAATAATTTTGTTAAGGAGAGATGCATTTTACATTTAAAAAAAAATCATGCCAAGAGTCAACCATAATTTGCACATTAGATTTTCACCAATCTTACTTGTCGTTATGATAACCGCAGTTCGTTAAAGCAGAAATATACAATACAGAGGCTAAACTGAAAAAGATTTTCCTTTATCATTGTAAAACCACACTGAAATAAGAATCACTTTGAATGAAAGAATTTAATACATTTGCATGAATAAAATGCACTCTTGTCTGGGATAAAATAATGTAAAATATATTGAATTTTGAATAGACAGAAAATGATTTTCGATTAAAAAGAAAAGTCTGAAAGTATTAACATCAAAAGAAAAGGGTTTTAATTAAATTTTAATACATTAAATTTAATAAAATTTATGCACAATATATTGTTATATCACACAGCCCCTAATTTCAAGATCAATTATAGCACACTAGCATTCTGTGAAGGAAATTGACAGTTGAAAAATATAGAAAACTAGCAAACCCCGCGGCTTTGCTCGCGTAATATTTGAAATATGCCAAGTGATATTTATATGTCTAATTTTTATTAAAAGGTACTAACTAAATTTTTATTTTATTAAAAGGTAATATTTTATTTTATTAAAAGGTACTTATTACTTTTAGGAATAATTAAAAAAATTACTATTTAAAACACAGTTTGATTAAACATCATTGTTACACTGCATAAGGCAGAAATGAGATTTAAATTAATAAAATGAAATAGAACTAAATAAGTAATAATTCAGAAAATATTTTGAAACTTTTATGATCAATTAATACGCTCATTTCAGTATTAATTTGAAGTTTTGAATTTTTTAGAAACCATCTTCTCACATCTTAAAATTAACCATCATGTCAAATTCCAAGTCCTACCACCTCTCTCAACATAAAGGGCTATGTTGAAATAGGAACTTTAGAAAGCTTTTAAAGCCCTTTTTTAGAGCGTTTGTTGTTTCTGTAAATCCCAGGTGGTAGAATCATCGACATAAAATATAGCCTGTGTAGGATCAGAGACTGTTACCATTGATTCGCAACTATTACTTTTATATTTGTTTTATATTCCCTGAAATTGCGTAGAAATCGTAATTTAGACTTTTTTAGAATGCTTTTCGCACCTCCCTTTCACTTCACCCCTTTTTAATTCGAATTTATTTTCGACAGTCCTTCGAGGGCATTTATATTTTATAAGTAACTATCATGCCATATTTAAAGTTTCTAGCCTTTTCAGTATCACAGAAATCGCAATTTAGAAAGCTTTTAGCTACTGCAACCCTCTGGTGGTAGTGGCACAGACATAAAATATAGCTTATGTTTGAGCAGGTTCTATCACCAGCAATTTGTTATCATTATTTTTTTAATCGGTTTGATATTTGATAAGATTACATAAAAATTGTAATTTATAACGCTTTTCGCTCACTTCATCTTTTTAAATTTGAAATTTTCTTGCGACAGTTCATAGAAAGCAGTTGCATCTTGTAAGTAAATAACATGCCATACTTCAAAGTGTTAGACCCTTCCGTTATGCAAAAAACGCAAATTAGAAGATGTTTTGCTTTTGCAACCCTCAGATGGTAGTGATAGCAACATAAAATATAACCTATGTTATAGCAGGAACTGTCACCATTGATTTGCAACCATTACTTTTGAAATAGCTTTGGAATTTCTTGAGATTGAGTAGAAATCGCAATTTAAAACGTTTTTAGAAAGCTTTTCGCGCATTTTCACCACTTTTTAAATTTCCAATTTTTTTCGAAACTGTTCTTAAAGATCATTTATATGTAATAAATGTGTACCTTGCCTAATTTTAAGTTGCTAGCCCCTACCGATTACAAAAATCGAAATTTGGAATGCTTTTTTGCTCCTGCAACGTCAAGGTGATAGTGATACCGACTTGAAATAGCATCTATGTTAGAGCAGAGGCTGTCAGCATCAATTTCTTACCATTACTTTTGAAATCAGTTTGATTTTTCCTGAGATATTGGTGACAAATCGGCATTTAGAATGTTTTTAGAACGCTTTTCGCTCATTTTGCTCCTGCATCTCCTCTGGGGTAGTGGAAACAGATATAAAATATAGCCTATCTTAGAGCAAGATCTGTCACCATCATTTTAACACCATTATATTTGAAATCGGTTCAGTATTTCCTGAGATTGCATAGAAATTGCAATTTAGAACGTTTTTTACAACGCTTTTTGCGCATTTTCACCCCTTTTAAATTTCGTATTGTTTAAAAACTGTTCTTAGAAATCCTTTATATCTAATAAGTAGCTGAAACTTCAAATTTCATATTTCTAGGCCCTTCAGTAACACATAAATCGTATTTTTAGAACGTTTTTTGCTCCTACACCCCCTTTGGGGTAGTGGCACCGACATAAAACATAACATATCTTGGAGCAAACGTTGTCACTATCATTTTGACACCAATATTTTTTAAATCGGTTTGGTATTTCCTGAGATTATGTAGAAACTACCATTTAGAACGTTTTTTAGAACCCTTTTTGTGCATTTTCACCCCTTTTAAATTTCGAATTTTTTAAGAACTGTTCTTAGAGATCATTTATATCTTATAAGTAACTAATATTCCAAATTTCATATTTCTAGGTCCTTCAGTAACGTAAAAATCGCATTTTTAGAACGTTTCTTTCTCCTGCACCCCCTTTGGGGTAGTGGCACCGACATAAAATATAGCCTATGTTCTAAGTTGGACTAACACCATCATTTTGATACCATTACTTTTGGAATCGGTTCGGTATTTCCTGAGATTATGTAGAAACTACCATTTAGAACGTTTTTTAGAACACTTTTTGTGCAGTCTGATCCCTTTTAAATTTCCAATTGTTTAAGAACTGTTCTTAGACATCGTTTATATCTTGTAAGTAACTAATATTCCAAATTTCATATCTCTAGGCCCTTCAGTAACGCAAAAATCGCATTTTTAGAAAGTTTTTTGCTCCTGCACCCCCTTTGGGGTAGTGGCACCGACATAAGATATAGCCTATGTTTTAAGTTGGGCGAACACCATCATTTTGATACCATTACTTTTGGAATCGGTTCGGTAGTTCCAGAGCTTACCTCCTACAAATAAACAATTTTTTCCTCTTTATAATATGAGTATAAAGAGTATAAATAATAAACGGCCAAGTGCGAGTATTACTCGCGTACAGAGAGTTCCGTACAATAAATCAATAAATACGTAAATTAATTAGTCACTGTATTATAACAAAAGAAAAATTGTTGCTAAAACAATAATAAGACTTTGTAAAAACACTATAAAAGACTAGAGTTGGGTACAGCTGTATACTAGACAAGTATAAATAGAAATACCATGAAAGTTAAAGAGATATAAAGCCTAAATAAAATCAAATATCTCTATTATGTATAACTATTTTTACGACGAACGTGTTTTCAACCGGAAATTTTATTTAATAAAAATTATTTGAAATGTAATCTAATAAATACCATATAAAAAGAAGACACATTTATTTATATACACTTTCCGGTTTTAAATACGTTTGTCTTGGGTAAGATTCCGGAATAATTAAGAAATGGTGTATCAGGTCTATGATGCAATGATTTGAAACGCCACCATTCAGTTTTTCATGTAACACACGATATTTTTCAGTGGTTCCGAAAATAGAAATAAACATCCAAGTAAAATAAAAAAAATGACGTGAGTTACATCAAAAACTGGATGATGACGTTTCAAATCATTGTATCATAGACCGTACAATTTCAAATTATCATTATTTATTTGTTTTGAAAGGGACTCGAGCAGAGTTGAAACATGTCAACAATCAAATAAAACTATTTTATTGTTAATAATACATACTGGACAATTACACCATAAAATATAATAAATAAAGACACAATATTGCTTATTGGTACACAAAACACGAAATTTAATAAGCTAAAAATTAACTTCTACGTTTCGAGCTGTTTCTACAGCCGTCTTCAGGAAAATATGATGGTAAAATGGCTCAAAAATCAGAGACGAAAGCTTCCTGTGCAAAAAATAATTAGTCGAAACTTGACCAATGATTTGAATACAAAAATGTAGTGTTGCCATCTAGTGAAAATAAATAATTATTAATGAAGTGAGATCAAATTAATCAAAAAGGTCGATTTAAGAAATCCCGAGTGGCCGTTATCTACACAAAAGGGACAAAACCACGTTCAACTGAGTTTCCATTCATGTTTTGGCAGCATAATACAAGTTTAAGCTGAAAATATTGAAATTAGATGTAGTATTATGACTCTATAATATTGTGCCAGATTTTTGGGATATTATAGAATAAATTATCGTTACAAGGTTTATCTTCACGTGCAATGATTTCAACTGATTCTCTAATTTTACTTTCAAAGGGGTTATTGCACGGAACTATAATTTTTGCTTCAGCAAAGTTAATATGGCAGACTTCATTAGCTAAGTAGAACCCAGAAAGAGCTGTATTCTGTTTACGATGTTTAAAGTATCTGCGATGCTCCATAATCCTTACTGATAACTTGTGTTTTGTTATGCCGATGTAGACTTTTTCAACATTATTGGATAAAGTGATAGGGATTTCATATATACCAGATTTTTGATCCATTGGGATCATATCGATCTTATTACTGACGATATCAATGACGTTGATGTAAAACTGATACCATTTTACTTTCTGCAAAAGAACGTAGAATAACAATATTTCTTACAATTTACCTTTGAATTTTATTCAAGTACAATTTTTGTAAATTAAGTGTGACCAGTATATTTATTTCCAAAATTTAATTTTTCTAACTTCCATGTTAACTGTTTGTAGCTTACATATAATAATAAACCTAAGAACAATAGAAAATTACAGCTTAAGAATTATTAAAATAAATAACCAACTTAATATTCAAATCGCAAGAGAAATCAAAGCGTTACATGCATTCAACAAGCATTGAACTACGTTAACTTGTAATTTAATTGTTTTAATATTTTTTATCTGTGAATATCTGTAATCATATATTTTATTACGTTGAGTAAAAAGTTTTCCGCCATGGGGAGTACCTTCAAGCCAACAGCTGTCATTTGTGCGGTTGTTAGTTTTTCAACCAACCAATTTTTGCATTCGAAAGCAGAACATAGGAACTACATGACTGCGTAATTTGTTTGTTAAAAATTTATTTTTTTGTACTTCAAAAAAATGTTTAAAGTGGAGCTATCACGTCAGCAACTCAGAACGATTATGTACTATGAGTTCCGTAACAAACTCAATGTGACTGAATGCCACTGAAAAATGTGTGAAAGTTTAGGCATCAATAATGTTTCTTATGACACAGTCAAAGTTTAATTTCAGAAGTTTAAAGCTGGAAATTTCGACATTGAAGAAAAAAACCACATTATTGAAGTTGAATGTGAGCTGTTAAAGCAAATCATTGATCAAGACAGAAATGTTTCAACACGAACTATTGCGTTAGAGCTCAAATTTTCCCAAAAAACAATAGTTAACGCTCTGAAACGCACAAATCTAATGTTTAAGTTCAATCGCTGGGTGCCTCACGAATTGACTGCTGAAGACAAGCGCAAGAGAAAAAACTTTTGTTTGACTCTGCACTGAGATCAAAAGAAAGAGAACATTCTGGACAGAATTGTGACCTGTGATGAAAAATGGGTGTTCCATTACAATAGAAGCCGTAAAGGAGGGCGGTATCAGCCTGGGGTATCAGCAGGCTCGGTTGCAAGACGTGCCCTAACTACCAAGGGGGTCCTTCCCTACATCTGGTGGGATTGTCGTGAAATTCTTTACAAAGTGTATTTGAAAAGTGGACAGTTCTTTTTTTTTTCTTGTTTAGTTCTTATATAATTTATACCTCACACTGTATAGTAGCACGCTCAGACAACAGGGTTGCTATCTGAAATTAATATTGTTATATCTTTTTTTTTAATCTTTAAATTAACAGGAGTCTAAGTAAACATAATTTTAGCCAGGCAGGGCTTGTTGAGCTCAAGCCATTAGGTAGGCCTCCCTGCCTAGTCAGAACTTGAACTTGAACTGAAAAGTGGACAGACATGGACAGCAATGGAGAATTTGCACGTTTTCTAACTTTATCACGAAACAATAGTACATGAAAAAATAAGAAGGATACCCTGCATATTTCTTTTATTTTGAGCTTTTATTACTGATTTATGATTGTTTTAATATCGCACTATTTACCGTATCCCGAAAACGCTCCGTAATACATCTGACGTCACAGTTCATGATAACAAACGACTGTTATTCTTTACGTGTGTCGCTTTTCAACTTGTTCATTTTAAATATTGCTGTTTCTAAAATTATTATGACTGAGAACACAAAGTCATATTATAAATACAGTGAAACCTCTCTGTGCGACCACCTCCATTAAGCGATCACCTCCATTAAGCGATCACCTCCATTAAGCGACCACCTCCCTGAACGATCATTTTTTCATTGAACGAAATTTATTCCCATAGGCTCAATGCTAATTTTACTTCCATTCAGAGACCATCCCAGCTGACCCTCTCCATGAGCGACCAATTTCTTTGAAGAAAAGGAAACAAATTCCGTTTTTCCCTGTCACTTGAAGAAGGTTTTATTAGAAAAGTAATTCCGACGGGCTTTAAACTTCTAAACTAAGTTTAGATTTTTATTATTATTATTATTCCGTTAACTTTTAAGTGTTTAAACCCCTTTATGCCTTTTTAGACAATGAAGTTAACTCTGATGACGAATTACGAATGACGATCAATAAACTCCCCTACCCTATTCTGTTAGGAAACTCTCAAAGAAATAGATAAATTAATGAAAATATCATTATTTGTTACCGTCCTAAAAAAAAAAAAAAAAAAAAAAAAAAAAAAAAAAAAAAAATGCATTTATTTACTGAACTTTGAAAGGAATTGGAAATAAAAGTTATGAAAGATAAAACCGTAAAACCAAAGCAAACGTCAATATATTCATTTTTAAACACTGCAGTAATTAACTTATATAATTAACTTTTATTTTGATACTTAAATTTTTATATTTTTTCCTAATGCGAAAAATAAATTCTAGTAACATTATTTCTACTTTTTTTCAACAATTAAAATCTAGATTTAAACATGACCTCCATTAAGAGACCACCTCTCGAAACGATCAATTTTTATTAGAATGAAACGTGGTCGCTTTAAGGAGGTTTTACTGTACTGTATTGTACCACTCTGCACTAGTACAACCAGTAACTTCTAGCGAAAAGTTGTTTTTCAGTGTTCCAAAAGACCCTGCCATTAGAAAATCATGGACTAAAGCTATGAAGAGAGATGACAAGAAAAATCCTAATTTATCTAATACATCATCTCTTTGATCTTGTGAAGATCATTTTTCAGTAACTTTATGTTTGATTTTGTTTAAATATTACTATTTTAGAACATTAACTGATTGGATAAATAGTTACTCAAGAGAAAAAAAAAAAAAGCATTCATATTTATAACGTACTCATTCGTATTTAAAAACAAACGAAAACACTCTGTAGTAGATTTCATACGTATATTGTATCCGTAAAGATTAATAAGCAATAACCCTGTTTTATTGATGATTAAATAGGTAAAACGTAGAAACGTCTAAGATATGATACACACAAATATGTTAGTTTTTATTCAGGAAGTAAATAAAAATTTTATTGCGTAAGTGTACATTTTTATTAAGTTAGGGACTAGGTTTAAAAAATAAAGGATTTATTTCGAAACAATATTTTGTCATGTCTTAATAGAGATTATAAAACGTAAAAATATTGAAACTAATCAAAAAAATTTTAATATTAAATTTTTACTTTTCAACATAAAAATACTTTAGGTCCCGCTGCCTATGACACCATGTAGCAGGCGTGCTTCGACAGTACTGCATGATCTTAAAAAATAAATATATAAATAAATAAAAATCAACAGAAAAAAAAAACCGCGAACCACATCCCCGCTGCCTGCGGTATCGTATAGCACCACGTGCTTCGCACGCACTGCAAATTCTTGTAAAAAACCTAAAAATTTACAAAACTGCCCCCAGGGGGCGAAGTGGGGGGGGGGAGAGAGGCATCGGATGTGCATAATATGAATAAGTTTTCATACACCTTTCTAACGATATGTCACATGAGGCGTGTACTCAAAATTTAGAAAATAGCTCCTCCCCGGATGACCCTCCCCTCCCTCTGCATTTCCCACTCTTTCAAATATCTAATGTTAAAAAATAATTTTTTTGAGTGTTAAATGAAAAATAGCATTTAAAACGCAATAAACAGTTTATCTGAAGAAAAAAAGAGAAAACTCCCCCCCCCCCTCCCACCACCACCACCACCACCAAAAATCAACTCTTCTTAAATTTATAAAATATTTATTATGCGTTGAAAACAACGTCAAAGTTTAAAAGCGATCAGTTCTTTATTTTTCCTAATTTTAACAATATCCCGTCAACTCTCTCTATGTGAAAAGTCTTTTAATGAGTTTAAAAAATCGATTTTTTCATAAACTTAGCGTTCATTTTTTTTTTAAATTGACATTTTATAAATCAACGTACAAAATAACATCCAGATGCGAAAGAACCAAATTTGTAAAATCAGTAGTTTAAAAATTTCGAACCTTTATTTCCAAAGCCTAGTATCTCTTTTCTTTCCGTTCCGCTTGCCTGTCGTGAACTGTGACGTCATAGTAAGTCATGCCCCGATTTGGAACGACGTGGTTTTAGCTTACTTTTAAGACTAATTATTTAATAGTATAGATATTTTTTTCGCGTTTTTGAGAACATTTTTGAAAACTGTGAATGTGGAGCTATCAGAAAAATATATAAATGATCAAATCCCACATGTGTGCAAATTCCTCATTCAATATACAGCAACATAATAATCAAAGTTCGCGAGGCTATTTGCGAAATACGAAGAAACAAGTTTAGAAGAAAAATGGTTCTCTTTCATCAAAATAATACCCGGCCACACGTTAGAACAATATCCGGGTGGACGCTCCGCAAGCTAGAGTGGGATTTAATGTATCATCCACCATACAGCCCCGACATTGCCCCTTCAGATTTGTATCTGTTTTCCCATCTGCAGCTGCATCTTGATGGCGCAATCTTCGATTCAAATGAGGAGGTCATAAATGAGGTCGATCTCTTTGTGGGCTGGCGCACACCCAAATTTTTCGCAGAAGAGATTGAAAAGTTGCCAAAACGTTAGCAGACGACTGTAGATTTAAACGGAGATTACTATCCTCATTAGTTTTGATGATTTCGTATGTATTTATCATTTTACAATTAAAAAAATGGCGGAAAACTTTTTACTCAGCGTAATATTTAATAGCTAAGTGTATCCAGACGGAAATATGCATGTATTTTTTACTTTTCTACATAGTATGACAATATTTTGTTTAGCTAGAAAACGCATAACACAATTAAAAATTCAGCTTGAGCATTTTCTGTGAATAGACGGATAACCTAATCGAATTCTTTTGTAGAGCCCTATTTTAATCCACAGATTTTATTACGCGTCACACATTAAGTTAAAATATAATTCAGGCAAAAAAGGCACAACCTTATTAAAAAGCATTTACAGAAATTACCATAAAACGCTCTGGCACTGACATCTGCGAGTGTAGGGCTTTTGGGTCCCCAGACCATTACTATTTTTTCAGCACACTCACAGAGACCTGGCACCTTAGATACCCAAATCCCCGCCCCGATACTTGGCTAAAAATACCTTATCCCGTCCAAAACTACTCCGCTATTTGGCGGAAATTTTCCGCTTCTTGATGGACCTGATCAATCTCACTTCCTAGCTGTTCTGCATCTGAATTCCTGAGACTCGCCCATTGTCGCATTAGAGCCTTTGTCGAGTGCTAGCAGCCTTAGCGTCCCTTGTCGCGAAGAAGCAGGCTTCCGGCGCGCATACCATCCTGGCGTTGTGATCCTGAATCATGATTATCAAGTTTTATTTCTTTTATCATTGGATTTCTCCAGCATCAACTCACCGCTGTCTGTCGCGTTATTATGTGTTAACATATATATATATATATATATATATTCAAAAACCAAACCAAAAATTCGAAACTACGGAACTGATCCAACAATAAATAAACTAAACCAAATGACAACAACAAAATAACTAGAAACAACTAACTTCAAAAACGGCAAACTTTAAAAACATTCAAATTAAAAACTTCCAGTCCTCAGACAACATATATATATATATATATATATATATATATGTGTTGTCTGAGGACTGGAAGTTTTTGTAATGAATCCCCGCATTTTCCGGGGAAGTTACCAGGTGGAGCAAATAGAGTCTACACCGGATCCTAACGATCTGGTGATCTTGCTCCAATTAGGCATAAATGTATCTAGTTCTTTGAGTTGCTTTGTATATGAATTTATTTATGTTCCACAAACATCTCTTAGTGCACTAAATGTAATTGAACAGGAAAATACATAAATTAATTGAAAAGCACCTTTAAACAATTACCTTCCAGAGATAGCAATGCTTATGAATTATTGTTTGTAGTCTATATATAATCTACAGAATTTGCTTACACCACGTTGTACCGAAAAATTTAATTAAACTTAAAAAATGTTACCATAATTAAAAACACACTTCCAGTAATTATCCAGTCATTCCATTAGTCAGTACTGAAACTCAAATACTATGTGTGTCCCAGTAAATGAACTATAAATGATGGGCACATCATATTCTACAACAAACCCCTTTTCGCAAACCTCAGTAATGTATGTAAACTTCATTATGTTTGAAATAGTGTAACATCAGTAAAATACACCGCAAATGTGTTTTCCCTATATAGTATGATATAACGGAATTCTTTTAGGTGTACGTGTAAGCGAACTATAAAATTTTACCCTCTTTTTCACTAGAGATCATGCCATAATGAACTTAAGTAACATATTATTAATTACAAACAGACAGCAGACGACAGAGAGTTAAACTGAGGCCATAAATTCTTTTCAAATATGTTGAAAAGTGTTAAAAAGTAAACCGTGATTGTAATAGAAAAAGTGAAACAATGCAATTTGAAATTCAATATGAACTATCTTAAGATTTATCATTATAGAATTTAAATTCTGCACTAAAAATTTATACCACCATTTAAAATCATTATATTCAAAATAACCTTGATTTATCTGCAAAATATTGATTTGGTAAATGGGAAATAAAATACATAAAATTGCTTTTAAAAAATACTTAAAAGAATAGACTAGCAAGATATTATAGTAAAATGAAGAATAATTTCACTTAAAATTGTCTTTGAACTCCATCTTGATATTTAAACTTTCATATAGTTTAGCATTTTATGGTATTTTTATATCTTATTTGAATAACAATAGAGTAGTAGAGTCCACAAATTTAAAATGCAAAAAGTTTCTTAAAAATTCCATTTAAGAATAATGTTGCTTCATTAAATCAATATTTTATATTTCCAAACAAATTTTTCAATATCAACTGTTACAGTTTCATTAGAGCTTAAAAAAAAATAAAGTTCATTTATATTCAATTACTTTTTTTCAAAAATATGCAGTACGGCATCTTTCTAAAAATATACTTGATTTTTCTTAAAGTAAATAGCTGTACTATTTTCCTTTATAAAATTAGATGATTCTTCTCTGTAGGACGTACGCTTGCAAAACCCCGTTCATACATCGCAGGCTCTAAAAATACATTAATTTGCTCTTGTTTAAAAAGAGTACTCGATTACAAAAGATTAAATGGTGTTTTCACATTCTTTGGCGATCTTCTACAATCGGGTTGCCATTTATTTTTCTTTGACTTGGAAATGCTTTAAGCACCCAAAAAAGCATCTACCGTTGCCGCGACAGCTGATGGCTGTTTTCATGATTGATTAAGAAAGATCAATTACACATTTCAAAATCAATTTGTTTAAAACGGTTAAGAAAAAAGGCACTACATTCCTGATTTTTATAAAGATTAGGAAAAAAAAACTTTTCTTGTACATATTATAAAAAAATCGTTTTAAATGTGACATATTACATATAACGTAATTTTCACCAATAAAAGCCTTTTGCACGTAATAATTTAATTATTTTAAAGTTATGATTCTTTTTAAATATCTTAGCGTTTAAATATATTTTTCAATTGGAAATTGCTTGATAATACTATTATTTGGGTTTTTTTTTAAAACTGGGAACTTTGGGTAAAAATTGGCTATTTTAACTATTCAGATAAGGAAATTTTGAACAAAAAATTTAAAAAACAAAAACTTTCAAAATTAGATTTTTTTAATTATTGCGCACTGCACAATCTATCAAGTACGTTTGTGATAAAGATGGTTAAATTGCTATGCATAGTTTTCGATCCTATAGAACTTTTAAACTAAACTATCATGACAACATTTTAACAATACATATCTGTTTAAATAATTCTTCGATTTAAAACCACTCTGCTTTAGAGTTTTTATCATACATATAAAAATAAAACTATATTTATCCATTTTTTATCTGCAATATTTTTTTTTATAAAACGAGAAAATTAAAAGGTCACTATGAGTTCAATTAGGGCAACGGTCGCGACGGCAGTTGCATTGGTTACTTTTTTTAGAATAAAGATATCCTAAAGTTATGTAAGTTTTAATGAAGGTGATGTTATTGATCAAATTTACATATAGTGGATCAAATTTACACAGGATGGCATTTGCACTAGAGTGAGTTCGGGCTGTACTTTTCGGAATCCAAACCCGAAGCTTTGAAATCCGAGTTCCCCCCCCCCCCCAAAAAAAAAAAACAAGTAAATAAATAAATAAATAATTAAATATAACATAAATGAAAATCTGAAATTATTTGTGCCGTCAGTGCCCGAGAACGCAGTAAGAAAAATGGTTATAAAACTTTAAATTTCCTTAAAAATAGTTTTTTCATTTAAAAATCTCCCCTTACATACAAATAAGTATTAATCCTAAATACGTTCTTGCGACAATATTTCGTGAGTATCATGCCATTGAAAATTCTTTTAAAATAACGAATTTGTAATTTATATCCATCAATTGGCAAATCTGCACAAGTCACAATTCTTATTCTTTTAAAATATCATTGAACAACTGTGTCAAAAAAACTTGATTTTTGATTTCCAGTACTTCATTGTAAAAATTTCACATGGAAAGAGAGGCTAGATGAGGGATATCCCGCGGCTTCTTTATGTTAATTACACTGAGCTTGCAAAGATTTAAGAATAAGACAGGTTATCTATCTTTATTATCCCATCAAAATCAATTCAGTTACCGTCCCAACTTTTTACTTTCTTCTATATTTACAAGAAGAAAGTATTGGATTCGTGAAAATTTTCTATTTCCGGTTTTCGAGAGATTTACACGTTTTAGGGGTCAGAGCTCCCGAAAAACATGTTTTTACGATATGTCTGTCTGTGAATCTATTTGTCTGTATGTGACATAAATTTTGTGGTCGCTCTATCTCAAGAACTAATGCATGGAATTTAATAAAATTTTATATTTAGTTGATATAAACTTGATATAAATTAGTGCTGATTAGTTTTTGGTGCAAATCGCTCAACAGGTGGCACTGCTATGCTGCATTTTGACGATTTCTGGAATGAATCTCAATAAGTAATATACGGATTTTCATGAAACTGCAGATTCAGTCAGTCCTTAATATGAGTTGGTGTTTAGTACGTTTTGGTGTAAATCGCCCAACATATATACATAAGGCGCTGCTATACAGCCTTTTTCACTACTTCCGCAATGGCTCTATGTCAAGACCTAATGCGTGGATTTTCATCAAACTTTAGATTCAGTTAGTCCTTGATATGAGTTGGTGCTGACTACGTTTTGGTGTAAATAGCCTAACACATAGCATTGCTATGCTGCATTATTCACGTTTTCTGCATTAGCGCTATCTCAAGAACTAATGCACGAATTTTTATGAAACTTCGGATTCTGTTAGACCTAGACATAAGTTGTTGCTGCATAGGTTTTCGTGTAAATCACCCAACAGGTGTTACTGCTATGCTGCATTTTGCAGGATTTACACGGTTTTAGCTATTGTCATCTCAAGAGCTAAATGACGGACTTTCAAATCTTCAGAATTCTCATGATCGGTATCGGTTGCCATATGCACTTTTGGCATTTTGATAGTGAATTTTGAAGTATCAACATATATGAGATAGAAGAAAGTCTTGGGATTGGCCCATCTGAGTAGTTTTTATGGGACTATAAAACACTTTAATAACTCAGAATAAATACATTGGTGCTTTCCAAATAACCTTTTTTTCTTTTCCTTAAAATTTTAACTTTGAGTCCTAAGAATGGTATTAAAATCGCAAGCTAGCGCTGAGCTTGTCTTAAATATCCATATCTATTTTTGCGATGTTTAGAAATATTTTTATCTTATACTTAGGATGCATGTTTGTAATAAAATTTGTGTAATATCAGAAAGATTAGTTGAGTTTCTTCTATTTTCCCAGATTTATATAAATTTTATATCAACTATAGAGTTTTCTTGCTTTTATTTATTTACCTAAAGTCTAAAAGTAATGAAGTACTAATGCATATATTGAATTTTTTTTTGCTTGAACGCAAGAGGCTAAAAAAATAATCTTAAAGTAACGTTACAATGAGATTCCTTTGTGAATAAAAAATGTGAGGTGAAGTAGTAAAGAACATCACACGTTTGCTTAAGCTATAAGAAGAAAGAAAGTGATTACGAATTTCCCAAAAGAGTGTTGAGATTATTTCTGGAATGGTTGATAATGGAAAAATAATTATAGCGTCCCATTTCTTGAATTTATGGTAAAAGTTCAATTTTCTCAAGCACTTATTACTTGCAAAAGTACGCCTTTTATATATAGATAATTTAATAATAATAATGTGGAGATTATATTGTTTCTTAAGTGTTGTCTATAGAAAAAAAATATGTCAGAATATTTTGGTACACAGTAACGTTACTTAAGAGCATAAATGTCCTTTTTTAACACATTCTTTACTGATGGCGGGAATTTGCGTCTTTTAAATATCTGTCGTAATAGTGGCGTTACTTTTTATTTTACATTGTACATGATTTTTCAAAATTATACACAATTTTGGTATTTTTAGAAATAGAGCACTGAAGTATCTTGATTCTTTTGTGCAGCCATGTACCTGATCTATAGATTTGTATGTATATTACTACATAGTATGCTAAAATTTACTTCAGTTGGAAAACGTATAACACAGCTAAAAAATCCCCTTCAGAAGTTTCTGTCAATAAATGGAAATATATGGGAATATTTTGCATAGTTCTGTATATTATCTATAGAATTTATACACATCAAGTATTGTGCAAAAATTTAGTTAAATTTGAAAACGCATACCGCAGCGTAAAACGCACTTCTAGCAATGTTATCTCTCATATACAGTGGTGTTACCGAATTATTTTGGGCATCTTTGTAAATATTGACAAATGCTATGCACACCATATTCTATAGTAAACGCCTTATAGTGCACCTTTGTGATGCATGTCAATTTCAATATATTTTAAACAGTCTAACATCAATAAAATAGATTGCAAAAGATTTTTCCATGTAGTCCACAATGTAATGGAATTCTTTTGAGTGTCCCTGTAAACGAGTTATAAATGTTATTGATGCGAAACCGCATCAATAAAGTAAACTGGGGCTTTGCAAATAACGTCAAATCTTAGAAATTACCGGGCCGAAAAACTCGAAAATCACACAGATACACGAAGAAAAAATTTACTTTCAGAAATTCTAAAGATTATTCCAATGCGTTCGGAGAAGCGAAAAAATCCGCTAAAAATCGATCGATAAAAAAATCCTTTTATTTCATTCGAAATAAAGGCAGAAATTGATTTCATTTCGGAGCAAGCTCGGGTTTTTCATCAGCAGATGCTCGGAGCCATCCTATAGTGGCAATTTTAAAACGAATGTAAAACTATTAAAATGTTAAATTTATTGATTAATAATCTTTTATGCATGCATGCGTTGAATTTTTCACTGATTTCAAATATGTTAATTTCATGACTGTGTTTAAATTAGGTGCGAAGATATAAATTATCATTTAATTAATATGATTATTTATTTCAAACTGTCGTTTTAACATGCCCACGAGTAGCCAGAATGAGAAAGGCATTGCTTCGAGATGCGGAAGTTAAGCAATAAAGGGTAGCAGATTTTTTAAAAAGAGTCCCATCTCAGAATCTAAGAGGCGTAAAAACTCGAAACTTGCACAACCCGACGCAAAAAAAATTCCTCTTTCAGAAATTCTAAAAATTATTCTTTTGTCTCAATTACAAGCTATTATTTATTATTTCACTAATTGGTTTATTTCTGTTAAATGCTCATTTTAAATGGCAACCACGTGATTTTTTATAGTAGCATTGTTCAAAACGGTGTCACATTTTTAAAAATACAGCATAAATGTTATTTATTCAATATAAAAATTTCATAAGTGTTGATACCACTATTTTCGAATAGTAATTTCAGTAAATATCTTAAATTCTTGCTTAAGACCATTTTTAAACTGTAGCGTTCTCTACCGTTTTGTGTGCGCTTCTTTGACCGCGTGATGAGATAAATATTACTTATTAAATATAAAAAATTTCACAGTTCTCAACAACATACGTTTATTGGCGGAAATTGCTGAGTGGAAATTTTCAACTGTGCTATGCGTTTAACGGAACTAAATTTTAGCATACTATGTATCGTACACATGGTTGCAAAAAAAATCGTATATTTTAATAACTATTCATGGTAATAAAAGAAATCGGATTTTTAAATGCGTTATATGTTTTCCAAATTGTTCAATTAGACGACATCTTTTATCTTAGTAAACTGTGAAGATTTGTTATAGTATTCTGAATTTCATGGAAAGTGTTTCATAATCTATGCTGTACGCATGATTTTTCGTTCTTGTTTTGTTTAGAATTCTGAAAAGTCATTCTTAGGTACACACAAGTCAAATATTTGATCCTGTCAAAATATCAGTACCACCGGAAATGAATCCATAATTTAAAGACCTATTGTAACTATAATTGCGGCCATATCCTTCCATATCATTACCGGTATTACAGCAGAATTTTGATTATACATTTTATCTGTTTTATCCCAACAAACTTTTATAAACTTGCATTTTGACTAGTTAAAACGCTGGAGAAAATTCACAGATTTGACTTCAAATACTCATTCGGGCAGTATTTGTTTGTATTCGTAGTGTTTTGAAAATTAATAAGACTGAAGTATCCTCATTTTTCCTACTAGAGGTATAATTAGAAAGAGGGAAAAAACAGAAACGTGTGTAAATAAACATAGATTATTTTTTCAGCATAAGCGTCACAATAGATGCGCTTGTTTATTTCTCCATATTATCTTTTTAAAAAGTTAATAAATAATTTTCTCATAAATCAGTCAACAAACAATAAATTGAAATAATTTGCTAAATTGGACACTGTTCATCTGCTGCATTTCTAACGACTATAGGTTCTTTTTGGCCAGCTTTTCAAATCTTTTTCATGTAAATTTACAATCAATTTTTCAATCCCTATTTTCAGTTGACACTCTCCTTATATATATCTTGTTCAAATTTTCAATCATTAATAAAATACTTATTATTCATGCAATCAAGTTCAAATACATTTTTTTATACTTGTAGTGGATGACACTTGATGTTAATACAGATTTTAAAATTTTAATTCATTAATTAATTTAATTAATTAATTTTAGTTGTATATGGGTTGTATATTTAGTTGTAAAATAGCGGTCATTGGTTATTGAACAGCATTTAATGCATCTTCATACCTATAAGGGGGGTTACCATAGGGAGGACCCTGTTCTGACGCCAAATACCGCCAAGTTTATCAACAAACTTTGCGATGTATTGCGAAATTTGGAGGCTAAAATGAGACGCCAAAAGTGGTACCAACCTGGCGATATCTCAAATATTTCGCCAAATTCTCATAGACTTCCATTGTAAACCAATAGGATTTAACTGCTTATAGAAAATCAACAAATTGAGATATTTTAATGTAACAAAAACTAATTTTAGCTTAAGGGATTATATTAAATTTTTCTTTGATGCCCCAAGTATGAATTGATTTAAAATATATATATATATTACTTGTTCTTTGTTTATTTGTGGAAGATTGCACTTTTTTAAATAAATGGTGAATAGAGTACAAATCTATTTATCTGTGAAAAAGATAAAATTGGAAGTCTAATTGTTTGAAATTAACAAATAATTTTTTTAAAGTTTTATTTCTTCTGAGTAACCGCGTTTACATGTTTTTTTAAATGAGTGATGAAATATTACCATTATCACTTAAGTGTTTCTTATTTTTTCAGCGTTACATGTGTAATATCTGATAATTTAAGGCATAAAGGATTAAAGGTGTAAAATATAAATAAATTTAGAAAAATGCAAGAATTTAGGAAATACTCATAATAGATTTTCAGAAACAAAATATTTAAATGTATTTTCTGAAAAACGTGATTTTCATGAACATGCGTTACGAAAAACATTATACCTCAAAAAACCATGGCTATATTTATATAACACTGATCATCTACAATTTTCTGATTTTGTAAGAGAAATTATCAGTTTGTATGCCTGGAAATTGCTTCAAATTTACAGCTATTTTTATAAATTAACATGCAGAAAATACATGAGAAAATATCAGATAATATGAATATGAATACCTATATTTATGTAATTGTTTTTATTATCTGAAATTTTTGACTTTTCATTACATTCGTAATAATACAAATAATGTTTTTATGAGAAACATTCGTAAAATGTACCATGATTTTTCTTGCCAAGACATTTTTGGTAGTTATCAAACATCTTGTTGTTTTTCCTTAAAAATTAAACTAGTTGGATGTGCCAATCCCAAAACTTTCTTCTATCTTATACATAATATTACAATAACTACTTATCCATGTTAATACTTCAATAATTTTAGTTCAATACTATACCAACTTTGATTTTCATCTTAGATTTCTGCTTCAGTAAATTAAACGGACTAAAAACGAGTTAATCAATATCATGATATTTGTTAAAATTAATGGTTTTTCCTTATTCTGTTGCTATCAGATGTTTGCGAATAGCCGGCTTAGCAAAAAGGGAGTTCCTGCCTCTGCACGAGCCGCTGATGGACAACAGAACTACAAAAAATCAAGAAAAGCATACAAAAATCGCTATCACAGAGCCCCTTTATTTCGCAACATTTTCAAATTCAAGGAGCACCTGTTGGCCAAAGCCAAAAACATGCACGAAAAAATTTGGTTCAGTTGTATGCATAATTGTATGCACTTTTTAATGGTACAATACAGAAATGGCTCAAACATCGCTATTACAACACCCCCCCCCCCCTTCCGGCAGATTTTTTTTTATATTCAGGGAGGTCTTGTTTGCCATAGCCAGAAACGTACACAAAAAATTTGGTTCAATTCTATGCACAGCTTCATACAATTTTCGATGGTACAATAATGAAAATGGTACAGACATCGCAATTATAACGCCCCCTTCCGGCAGATTTTTTCCAAATTCAGGGAGGACCTTCGTGCCATGACCAAAAACAGACACAAAAAATTTGGCTAAATTCTATGTATAACTTCATACGCTTTTCGATGGTACAGTATTCAAAATCGCACAAAAATCGCTATAACAGTGCCCCCAAGCGGCGATTTTTTTCCAAATTCAGGGAGGACCTACTTGCTATAGTCAAAAACTTAAAATAAAAATTTGTTTCAATTCTATGCATAACTTCATACACTTTTGGATGGTACAATATTCAAAATCACACAAAAATTGCTGTTACAGCGCCACCTACCGGCGATTTTTTTCCAAATTCTGGGAGGACCTGCTTGCTATAGCCAAAAACTTAAAATAAAAATTTGGTTTAGTTCTATGCATAACTTCATACACTTTTGGATGGTGCAATATTCAAAATCGCACAAAATTCGCTATTACAGCGCCCCCTACCGGCTATTTTTTTCTAAATTCAGGGAGGATCTGCTTGCCATGGCCAAAAACTTAAATTAAAAATTCGGTTTAATTCTATGCATAACTTCATACACTTTTGGATGGTACAATATTCAAAATCGCACAAAAATCGCTGTTATGGCGCCCCCTACCGGCGATTTTTTCTAAATTCAGGGAGGATCTGCTTGCCATAGCCGAAAACTTAAATAAAAATTTGGTTCAATTCTATGCATACACTTTTGGATGGTACGATATTCAAAATCGCACAAAAATCGCTGTTGCAGCGCTCCCTACCGGCGTTATTTTTCGAAATTCAGGGAGGATTTGCTTGCCATAGCCAAAAACTTAAAATAAAAATTTGATTCAATTCTATGTATAACTTCATATACTTTTTGATAGTACAATGGCGACAGACAGACGGACAGACGGACACACGGACAGACAGACATTTTTATAAACATATTTTTGGGATCTCTGACCCCTAAAACGTGTAAATCCGTCGAAAACCGGAAATCGAAAAAAATTTTGATGACAATACTTTCTTCTATTGAAGATAGAAAAAAGTAAAAATGAAAAGAAATTAGCTCAAAATAAATTAATTTAACAATTGAAATTGTCTTTTTACTTTCTTCTATCTTCAATAGAAGAAAGTATTGTAATCGAAATTTTTTTCGACTTCCGGTTTTCGACGGATTTACACGTTTTAGAGGTCAGAGATCCCAAAAAACATGTTTATACAAAATGCCTGTCTGTCCGTGTGTCCATGTGTCCGTCTGTTTGTCGCCATTGTACCACCAAAAGTGTATGAAGTTATGCATAGAATTGAACCAAATTTTTATTTTAAGTTTTTGGCTATGGCAAGCAGGTCCTCCCTGAATTTGGAAAAAAATCGCCTGTAGGGGGCGCTGTAATTTCGATTTTTGTGCGATTTTGAATATTGTACCATCCAAAAGTGTATGAGGTTATGCATCGAATTGAACGAAATTTTTATTTTAAGTTTTTGGATATGGCAAGTAGGTCCTCCCTGAATTTGGAAAAACTTCGCCGGTAGGGGGCGCTGTAACAGCGATTTTTGTGCGATTTTGAATATTGTACCATCCAAAAGTGCCTGAAGTTATACATAGAATTGAACCAAATTTTTATTTTAAGTTTTTGGCTATGGCAAGCAGATCCTCCCTGAATTTAGAAAAAATTCGCCGGTAGGGTGCTCTGTAACAGCGATTTTTGTGCGATTTTGAATATTGTACCATCCATAAGTGTATGAAGTTATTCATAGAATTGAACCAAATTTTTATTTTAAGTTTTTGGCTATGGCAAGCAGATCGTCTCTGAATTTCGAAAAAATTCGCCGATAGGGGGCGCTGTAATTTCGATTTTTGTGCGATTTTGAATATTGTACCATCCAAAAGTGTATGAAATTATGCATCGAATTGAACGAAATTTTTATTTTAAGTTTTTGGATATGGCAAGTAGGTCCTCCCTGAATTTGGAAAAAATTCGCCGATTAGGGGGTGCTGTAACGCCGATTTTTGTGCGATTTTGAATATTGTACCATCCAAAAGTGTCTGAAGTTATGCATAGAATTGAACCAAATTTTTATTTTAAGTTTTTGGCTATGGCAAGCAGATCCTCCTTGATTTTAGAAAAAATTCGCCGGTAGGAGGCGCTGTAACAGCTATTTTTGTGCGATTTTGAATATTGTACCATCCATAAGTGTATGAAGTTATGCATAGAATTAAACCAAATTTTTATTTTAAGTTTTTGGCTATGGCAGACCGATCCTCTTGAATTTGGAAAAAATTCACCGGTACGAGGCGCTGTAACAGCGATTTTTGTGCGATTTTGAATATTGTACCATCCAAAAGTGTATGAAGTTTTGCAGAGAATTAAACAGAATTTTTATTTTAAGTTTTTGGCTGTGGCAAGCAGGTCCTTCCTGAATTAAAAAAAATTGCCGCTAGGGAACGCTGTAATAGCAATTTTTGTGCGATTTTGAATATTGTACCATCCAAAGTATATGAAGTTATGCATAGAATTGAACCAAATTTTTATTTTTAGTTTTTGGCTATGCCAAGCAGGTCCTCCCAGAATTTGGAAAAAAGTCGTCGGTAGGTGGCGCTGTAACAGCAATTTTTGTGTGATTTTGAATATTGTACCATCCAAAAATGTATGAAGCTATGCGTAGAATTGAACAAAATTTTTATTTTAAGTTTTTGGCTATGGCAAGCAGATCCTCCCTGAATGTGGAAAAAAATCGTCCCTAGGGGCCGCTGTTATAGCGATTTTTGTGCCATTTTGAATATTGTACCATCGAAAAGTGCATGAAGTTATACATAGAATCGAGCCAAATATTTTGTGTTTGTTTTTGGTCATGCACGAAGGTTCTCCCTGAATTTGAAAGAATTCCTCCTGAAGGGGGCGCTATAATTGCGATGTCTGTACCATTTTCATTATTGTACCATCGAAAATTGTTTGAAGTTATGCATAGAATTGAACCAAATTTTTTGTGTACGTTTCTGGCTATGGCAAACAAATCCTCCCTGAATTTGAAAAAATCTGCCGGAAGGGGGGCGTTATAATAGCGATATTTGTGCCATTTTCTTTATTGTACCATCGGAAAGTGTATAAAATTATGCATACAATTGAAGCAAATTTTTTCTTGCTTGTTTTTGGCTATGGCCAACAGGTCCTCCTTGAATTTGGAAATATTGCGCGGTAAATGGGCTCTGTTATAGCGATTTCTGTATGCTTTTCTTGATTTTTTGTAGTTCTGTTGTCCATCGGCGGCTCGTGCAGAGGCGGGAACTCGCTTTTTGCTTAGCCGGCTATTCGCAAACATCTGATAACAACAGAATAAGGAAAAACTATTAATTTTAACAAATATCATGATGTTGATTAACTCGTTTTTAGTCCGTTTAATTGACTGAAGCAGAAATTTAAGATGAAAATCAAAGTTGTAAATAGTATTGAACTAAAAATATTGAAGTATTAACATGTATAACTAGTTTTTGAAATATTATGTATAAGATAGAAGAAAGTTTTGGGATTGGCATATCCAACTAGTTTTTACATGCTAATGTATTTGAAACAATCAGTATACACTCATTTTTGCTTAAAAAATAAAACGAAAAAAGTGTGCCATATGCAATGGAATGCCTTAAGTAAATAATCAATCAGAACCAAAAGACTTTCCTTCTTTTTTACGTTTATACATTTGCAAAATGAATGTTAAAGGAATAGCATTATCATCAGAGTTATTCAAAATGATTTATTGTTAGTGTTACAAAAGTAAAATGCTGTATCATTTATTGAAACTTTATGACGAAAAGCAATAAAAATTGATTAAAAATCGTTGAATTTATCAACAATTTTGCTACAAAAATTATATTATTTACTTTTCCTAATTGCTTAAAAGTGACACAAATATAAACAAATGAAAGAGTAGTACTTCATAAAAGTAATACATTTGACTATTTATGAATAGAAGATCTATTATTTAGAAGGGAATTACATTTGAATTGTGAATGTAATTACATAGTTTGATAAAGATTTGCACAATACAGTGAGCATTAAACATAGGCATCGTTATTAAATAGTTTTAAGGGAATTAGAAGACTGGAACATTTTTTTTTTTTAAGTCTTAACAAAGGGAAAATGTACGGCATTAATTATACGTTATTAAATATTAAAACAAAAATATATAGAATTTAAAAAAAGGTAATACATTTTTTTAATTTTAAAATATATTTTTTCCGTAAATTACTAACATAAAATTGGTTTTACAAGATAAGTTGAGTCGCACGAAATAACATATTTTGGATAATTTCCAGCAGATATAGATAAGTTTCATTTTATTATAAAAAGTTATATGTAAATATTGGTTATGCATTACTTTTAAATTGAAAATTAATGAAAGTTTATATCCAGTTTCCTTTACAACAAACATATAAAATGAAAGTTCCTCAAAATTGATTAAAGATTAAACGGAAAGCAAAATTTGGAATTACGTTTGGCCACTATACAGTCTTCAGTTAAAAATGTTTTTAAAGAATTATAACCCTTTAAGACATGCCCTACACAATTAATTGTATAGGTGATCTTAAAGAGAATAAAACATATTCCTTTTTTTGCACAATTTAAAGTCGAGCCTGCACCCGTATAATTGCGTGGATCCCCTCTTGGCATAACGTGACATCGGGTATTTTTTTAAATATTTTTTTCAATCAAATATTATAATCAATATTCATATCAAATATAATTCAATCCTATCAGGGCTCGGAATGGAAAACTCAGCTCTGTAACAGGGCTCGGAAAGTACAGTGAAGTCGCGATTATCCGAATACGGCTTAACCGAGTTTCCGCTTTAACCAAGTTATTTTCTTCTGATGGACTGATAGCTTCCATTATTATGAAACAGACTTTATAAATGAAGTGTTAGGTGAATATGAAAGAGCAGTCGTAAAAAGTTAGAACTTTGATTTTCTGGTCAGAAAAGGGGGAAAAAATGGCCTTTTTTTTTCTTTTTTTTTTTCTTTTTTTTTTTTTTTATTATGGCCATTTTTTTCCATTCTGACTAGAAAATCAGAGTTCTAACTTTTTACGACTGCTCTTTCATCTTCCCCTAACAGTTAATTTATAATGGCTGTTTCATAATAATGGAAGCCGTCAGTCCATCAGAAGAAAATGATCCGTTCGAAAGGTATAAGTTCGATTGAAAAAACACTATTTAATACTTTGAGCAGAAAGAAGAGACTACACCTGCAATTTTCATGACATATAATCGCATAGCTGCCAATTTGTATGGTTTTGTTACCTCTAAAATTTAATACACATTTTCGCCATATTTAATCGTTGACTATTGTTAGATTTCGGCGATTGAATTAGGCAAAATTTACTGGTAAGTTTTAAAGGTGAAAAAAAAAATTTTTAGAAATTGGTAGCTATGCGGTTGCATAATACTTCAGGAAAAAAAATTACAGCAAAATTGACATTCAAAAAACAAAAAATTATCGAGGGCTTCTTCAAATAAACAATTTCATTCCCCGTATTTCTTAAAAGTAACGAAAATGTACATCAAAGAAATGTTATTAGTACCATAAAAATGAATGATTTGAGTGAAAATTTATATTTCATCTCCTTAGCTGGTGACGATTTGTGTCAATCTGGTTTATACGAGTTTTTTGCTAATCCGAGGTAAGCTTAGTCCATATTAACTCGGATAGTCAGGACTTTTGTGTTTAGCAAATTTATATTTAACCGTAGAAAAACCAATTAAAAAAATGCATTCAAGATTCTAAATAATTTAAAAAACGTTACAGAGAGCCTAGCAAGCTATATGTATGAAACGAGACTAACATTTTCTAATAATTCCACGAACCTAAACAATATTTTCCATACTTTAACGGACCGGAACAATATTTGTCACAATTTCACGGACCGGAAAATCGTTCCGGTTTGCTCCGGTACATTTCGAGTCCTGGATCCTATTAATTATCGGTGAAACGACCAAAACTTTTCATTTCCATCAAAATTCTTAAAGGGATAAACAACTGCCGTACAAGTGTCCTTAAAATGTGCACGCCAGCTGTTAATACATGAAGAAATCGTCAAAGATTTTACTTTTCACAGCGATCTTTTTAATTCTGATAATTTCAGTGGTTTTAGTGCGTAGTTCGACTAAAACCTCTATTAAAATTGCAATTTTTAAATAATATATATGTTATATTAGTTACTGTTTGCTGAAATTTTAATTACGTTATAGAATATTAGTCGGAAATAAACGATCATATACTAAACAAAAACATAATTTGAAGAACAAATTAAAAAATCAAAATTTATTTCCTAGATTGTTTAAGCCCGTGAAGGGACAGATATTAAGATATTTCATTCAATTAGTTCTACATTTAATGTTAAATTTTTGTAACAAATTAGTTAAGCCAATTGAAGATTAAAAAATATAAATAAAATTCATACAATATGATACTTAAAACACCCTAAAAAATTAGATTCCGTTCAAATGAAATCGAAATAAATCTTAGGCTTCTTCCATTTTTAATTGAAAATATTTGTATTGCAGATTTTGTATTATGTTTATGACAATTGTGCATAAAATGATAAGATGCATGCAAAATACAAAACTTAAAAAAAAGACTAAGATTTATGTCGATTTCATTTGAACGGAATCTAATTTTTTACGGTGTTTTAAGTATTATATTGTATGAATTTTATTTTTCTTTTTTAATCTTCAATTAATCTTCTTCAGGCTTAACTAATTTGTTACAAAAATTTAACATTAAATGTAGAACTAATTGAATGAAATATCTTAATATCTGTCCCTTCACTGTAAAAAAAAATGGTAACGTTCCATGTAAAATCCAGGAACGTTTCGCCTTTTATCAGGTTTTCAGAATAATTTAGCTCTTTCCTGTGAAATTCTGGTTTTCTTATCTGAAACGTTCCTGAACAAAAGTTGGAAACAGCAAAACGCTGCGGCCGCCATTTATTATTTTTTTTTTGCTATAATCCGTTGCTCGCGCGCGAGTGTCGAAAACGAATTCCTTAAATGAATGTAAAAAAATCAATATGGAATGGAAATAAATCAATAGACGACATATCTTTAACGAGCAGACTGTGTAAAAAAAATACACCTATTATTTGGATCTCCATTAACCAGAGGACCATCAAATATGATTCTCACCTATTTTGATTAATTTAAAGTATGTTTTAGAGTTCTTATCTCTAATTATTCTTGTGAAAGGATTTCTTCAAATGGGCCTTAGATTTTCAGAAATTAGATGCCGAGTTTTAGCATACGTTTCAAATAACCATTAGTTTACAGCTCTCAACGTGTCTTTCGTGGTGTGGACGCAGAAAGCTCGCACGCCACCCGTACGGCCCGAGTTCGATGCTACCTCTGGACTTTTTTTTTTCTTTTTCAATTAATTTTATATTTTAACACTTTATTACAATTTTATTTAAATTTGACATATATTTGACACTTTGAATTGCTGCAAATTTGATATTTTTTTTTTCGAAAAAAATATACAATTACGTTTAGGTTTTTTTTTTTTTTTCATGAAAATTTATATGTATTTTATCTAACTTGTAAACTAACATAATTACACTGACGAAAATCCAAAATATTTTATGTCTAGATTTTTTTTTCTAATTATTATTTACATTTATATATTTTTATATTTTAAGCAAAGTTCAGAAACAATATATCACATATATATTTACTTTATTGAATTTTAACTGAAAATTTATTTTTTCGTGTAAATTATAAATAATAATTTTGATGTCAATTTCAAAATATTTTTTCATTCTAACAAATAATGATAATAAAGCGAAAATTGTCAACTGGAAATGTAAAAATCGTCTGCGGATCTCGCATGCTGTGAATTGTCAGTAATGTCATAATGAAGGGAACGAACATCCAGAGTGAATTATGTCAGCCAGGTATCGGTCCGGATAGCCTAACAGGTAAGGCATTGGCACGGCACGCCAAGTATCCAGGTTCGATCCCTGGTCTGGACATTTTTCGCTCTGTTGAAATAAACTTCAACTGTGCTACTCCAGCCTTGATTATGTCAGTAATGTTTTGCTGTCAACAGAAATATTCCTGGTATTTCGCAGGAAACTTACTGGCATTTCTGTAGAAAGTTTTTTAAATATACAGTAAAGTTCAAGTCATTTTCAAGAAATGTTTCTTGGAAATAATGGGCAACTCAGCTGCCCATTTTTTCCCAGGAACGTTGCGGAATTTTTTTTACAGTGTTCTCGGGCTTAAACAATCTAGGAAATAAATTTTGTTTTTTTAATTTGTTCTTCAAATTATGTTTTTGTTTAATATGTCAAGTTTTTTAATAACTACTGCACTCAGACGAACGCATTTCAAAATTAATAGAGAGTATCATCATCAGGCTTTGATGTATGTGGTATTGCATCACAATGTGGGATGCAGTTTACCAGTGTGTAATTCAAAAATTTTCACCACTGTAGTAATGCAGGTTGCGATAGTTTGGACAAAAACTTCCAACCTGAACGTAAAAAATCTATAATCAAAACATAAAAAATTAACTTCACTTAAATTTAGATACTCTATTTCCTACTCAGGAACGCTATGAATGTAAATGTAAATTTATGTTGAATCCTTACTGCTAATATTTAACAATATTATAGCTGTTATACAGTAAAAAATAAAAAATAAAAGTTTTACTTAGATTTTTAAACCTTATTCTCTCCCAAGGGGTGATGTAAACATATCAGAAAATTATTACCTAAGTTTAACTTGTGGTATAAATTGTTCTCATCTCGAAAAAAAAAAATACATTTTAAAATTTAAGTTATGTAATTCCCCACTAAGTTCGCTACCTTCGTAAAAATAGCTATCCATTAGAAACATTTTACTAAAATATAAACTTGACCAAAGCAAAAACTTATTCTGAAAATATCGCTTTTATCTCCACCATGACGCCATATTCATCTTTTTAATAAAAAAAAAAAAACTAGCTCAGTTTAATATTTCACGTGAAAATCTTTCAACTAAAAATAAATAAATTATTATTACGGCTTTTGAAATTTTTGCAACAATGAAGTAAAAAAGTTACATTTTCTGTGAAAAATGTCCGTTGATTTTCAATAAAAAAAAGTGAAAATTGGAATTATTAAGAAAAATATTTGAATAATATAAAATAAAATTAGCCCATGTTTCTCTCTGGGTATACCTATAATTCATATAATTCATATAATTCACCCATATGCAAAGACATTTTACCATTCCTTTTGACCCTGACGTCAGGCAAATGTTTTTAACTTTAAATTTATAATATCATTAGAATTAGTAAAGAATAAAAAATGAGTGGCATCAGAGACAAAAAGGTGGGAAGAAAAACTGAAAAAGTTATGATCTCCATAGGCTTTTCCATGTTAAATTAACATTGAGAAGTGACACTGGAAATAAATAAGTATTGCGCTGCCGCGCAATACTTAAATATCGTTTGAAGCGCAAACAGGTTAATCTTTTCTAATCGGGTTGCGCACGATAGTGATAGATTAAAAAAAGAAACAATGCTTGAAAATTATTTTTGAATCTGTAATAAATCCGTAAGATGGAATACAACTTTTAGACAAATCGCATTTTAAAGAACATTTATTTTATTGCAGTAGTGTAAAAATATGCGAAGGATGCGATGCTTAAAAGTTGAAAAAAAATTTGAGTAAAAGTTATATTTATTGGTCGGGTGTTTCATCCGTCAATTTGACATCGGTGTTACTCAGGGGCATGGTTTGCTTTATAATATAAATACACTGTTAAAAATTTTGCAGCATTCTGGCAGGTCAGTCGACCATTTTTTGAAAAAACGGTTTCATAACCATAATTTAACTATATTCTGATCATAAAATGGCCAATAATATGGTCAGAATAGTGTTAAATTACGGTTGTGTAACCGTTTTCGGAAAAAACGGTCAAATGACCTGCCAGAATGCTGCAAATTTTTAACAGTGTAGGTTCCTAAAGAAAAAAGTTTTGAAACTTATAAATCATATTTGTATTCAACATGTTATCATTTGGTTATCATTCAGAGTTTTGGATGCTTTCATACAATCATACAAATGGAAAATAGAAGAGTTCGGTGTAAAAACGAAATCTACGAAAGTATTGGAAAGAAATAAAAGGCTAATTGTCAAAAATATTTAAAGGATCGTTTCTTGAAAATGTCATAAATTTCATGCAAGCTCGATTCACATAATGCTGTTACCAACTTTACTAAAGATTGTTTCACAATAGAAAAGGGAAAAATTTCAGAAAATTGTTTTTGGACACCCGACTGCCCATTATTTTACAGGAATCTTGCTGGATTTTATTATAATGTAAGGAAAATTACCTATCATGGAAATACACCATTTTTTTTTTAATTCATAGCATATTGCATTATATATGAGGACGTGAGTTTCAAAGCTCGCCTTACCCAGGATTTAAAAAAATCGCGTTTTCTCTATCAGTTCTATTGGAAAACTTGCGCCGAATAAACACTAAAATCTGCAAAAAAACTAGTTTTATCCTGTATATCTGCCATTGTAAAATCTTAGTTTACAATGAAAACCAGTTGACGTAGTCAGAGGTTTTTTGCGATTTCGCAAAATTTATTTTCTGGATAAGGCGAGTTTTGAAACTCGATCCCTCATATGTTGTATTATGATTTTTTTTCTTGAAATTGAGAGTAGTAGACCCATACGAGGCTTTTTCACTGCAGTTTTATCGTAAATTATTTGGTGATAGGTGTTTTAATAAATTTTTAATTTTTTTAAATTTTTAATCAAGCAACTTTTTTTTAAACAAGTGTGACTGTACTATGTCCAAAACCTGTTTAAAAACATTTCATGTGATATCACTTTTATCGTTTTGCGTTTTTTATGTGCATAGGAAAAACAATGTTTGCATCAGAAATCTTATATTTGATTATTTTTCAATTTTAATTTTTCAGTATGGAATAATTAAATGGAAAATTAAGAAAAAACTTAATAATAGTTATACTAACATTGCTCCCTTAACTGTCTTTATCACCACGGCTTATACGGATAGAGACAAGGTTGAAATGCTTGCCAGGTCCTAAGCTGAGCAGTTTTCCCCTAATCCTTACCTTGCTAGCCCTAATCATTATTTTGAAGTTTTTAAAACTGTGCAAAATTTCTTAGCTACCCCTCCCACGGACCCACTTCCGGAAATTCAACCAATTGTAATTTCTAATATCATTAAAAATCTTGAAAGTAGAAAAGCCCCTGGATACGCCAATATATATAATTATGCTCTTAAAAATCTTCCTTGCAACTGAATAATTTATCTTACTAAACTTACCAATGCTATCCTTCATTTTCACTAATTTCCTAAACCTTGGAAGACTTCTATTATAGCACCTATTCCTAAACCTCATTGTAACCTTCAAGACCCGATTAACTATCGTCCTATCTCTCTTTTACCCTCTATTAGCAAAGTTGTTGAGCGAGTCATTAGGTCCCAACTACATGACGTTCTAGACGAAGAAAACATTCTCATTCCTGAGCAATTTGGCTTCAGAGCTAAACATTTTACATTACATCAACTTATTCGTGTTGTGGAATTCCTTAGCGAAAAACTCAACACAAAAACACCAGCTGCGGCCGTCTTTCTTGATGCCGCTAAGGTTTTTGATAAGGTCTGACATTTAGGCCTTATTTACAAATTAATTAAGCTTGGTATTAATGCTAGACTAATTTTTCTCATACATTCTTACCTTAGCGACTGCATCTTTTGTGTCCGCATTTATAAAATACTTTCCACTCTCTACCGTTTTCTCTCTGGTATATTGCAAGGGTCGGTCCTCGGGCCTACATTATTTAACATATTTTTAACGATATTTCAAGAACACTGAGGACTTATCTTGCCCTGAGCGCGGACGACACGGCAATGTACGCCTCCGCACACCATCTATTCACTTTATACAAAATACTTCAAAAACATATCGATAAATTCGCTGGTGTGCTCAATGGCGTGTTAAGCTCAACGAACAAAAAACAGCTGCTGTCTATTTCTCTAGGAAATTAACCTTTCCCAATCGTATTACCATTAACAATACTATTATTCCCTGGACTAACCACACTAAGTATCTGGCGGTTACCCTTGACACAAGATTGACTTGGAAAAAGCACTTTATTAACATACGAGGCAAAGTTGCTGGTATCTCCAAAGCCCTCTCTCCTCTTCTTAAAAGTCTCTCTATTCACTCTTCACTCTCTATTCACGATAAACTTATTTTATATAATGCTTGTATAAGATCTGTTCCAACCTATGCTTGTCCGATCTGTGCATTCGCATGCAATACTAGTATGGACTATCTTTATCGTGCTCACAACAAAAATCTTCGTTATATCCGTAATGGTCACCATTACCTTCGTAATACAACAATCCGCAGGGATCTTAAAACTACTTCATTAAAAAAGTGTATTCATCAACTTTCTAAAAATTTTTATAAATCTGTTTACAATTCTCCGTTACGTTTCTGTTAGCCGGGCGCAAGTTTTATATATACATAAATATGTATACATACATGTATGTATATGTATATACACAGATATATATATGCATCTATAGATCTAAAAGTAAACCTCTAAGTATATAACCGAAAAGTAACAATCTTCCTAACCGAATTGTTGCGGAACTACCCGACTACGAGGTATCCGACCCCACTAATAGAAAACGTCCTACATACTCGCTTTTGCTTAATGATGAAGACTGGGGTTCCCTCAACTTCTTTTATACTTAACCTTTCTGTTTGTTCTGTCCTGTTTATAGTTTTTTTAAAAAATTATCTTGCTTTTCTACTATAGTTATAGCAGTTTTATCAGTTTAACTAATGTATGGTCTCTGAAATGAATCTTTTTTTTACGGGGTATCCCCCCCCCCCGGTAGCTTTTTCGCCTGTTCTTTCTTTTTTGAAACTAATGGAATTCTCTTTTTTATTTAAAATTTTTCTTTTTCTTTTTTGTTTTTGTTTTTTCTTTGTCATATTATGTTACACTTAAGTATTTATGTACGTTTTAATTTTTTGTAACTCTTCTATTAACTTTTTAAGTAATTTTAATTTTGTGGCTACCAGCCACGTCTAAACATTATTTTATTAAGACTCCCTAATGCCCTTGCAACACCATCACTTCTCCACTGGATGTAAAGTTGCCACGCAACTAAGTACTCCATAAAGCTGATTACATTGTTCCATTGAATAATTATCCCTCTCATATTTATATTATACTTCCTAATCACAATAACGATTATAGTTACTATCTTCATTATTATATCCTCTATAAATCTATATGATTATTCGCACTTCATTTGAAATGATACATAACACGTTACTTGGGGAAAACATTCATTAGAATGTATTGTTCAACCCACATTACTTACACTGACAGAGTAATTATAGTCTTATTAATAAACATGCCACACCATTTCTCTGATTATAGTTATCTCACACATGCACAGATTCAACAAAGATAGAAGAATGACAGCTTGTAATGCTGTAATTATCGGAAAGACGAATGTCATTATCGCATTAAAATGAAGATTACAAATGCAGATTTCCGGAAAAGATTAAATGAAAAGCTTTGTAAAAGTCTCGGCTTCAATATTCTTATCTAAGTAATAAATAAACTTTTAACTCTTCTGCCTTTACTGCATATTTAAATTTTGTAACGTGAATTAATAATCTTTCTTGACGGTTTTTAGTGTCATATGGGTGTTATGTCACCAATTTTGTATGCGATACCTAGTCAAAATTCAGCAATATTAATTTTAATAAAAATAAGTTCGGTAATTTGGCATTGGCAATTTACGCCAAGAATCTGGGTTTGAGTCCCGTTGTGGGCGTTTTTTCGCTCAGTTGAAACAATTCAATTCGTACAAAACATTACGTCTGGTTCTCAAAATGAACAACGTATCAATATAGGGTTGACGGATTATAAGTTTTTTTTGTAAGTTGTACGTTTTTAGTGCTTTTTAGGCCTATCATACGGTGTACGTTTAAATGTGTCCCGTACGATGATTTCTTCCCTTTTTTCTATCGCATCTTACTTTTGTTAATTAAAAAACACATTTTTTCAGTTTACTACAAAATTTCAAATTTTCTCGAAAAACTTTTCTGGAAAATAAGTTAAACACATGCGCATCAAATGTAAAAATGACTTATTTCCGATTAGATATACAAAAAATCTTGGGAGAGTAGTGTAATATTAACTACACATTCTCTGTAGCACTACATCACCTGAACTTGACCTTCTAGTAGACTAAAAATATCTACATTATAAAATTTTTAATTTAATATATCTGTATCTTACTTTTAATATTTTGTTTGATTTATTATCATCCTTTAGGCTTTGAACCGTGAATGTATCGGGAGGCGAAGATTAAGGGGTTAAATACAAACACTTTTCTAGAGCGTCCATAGCTAAAATTTTCATCATTGAAATTGTCATTAAATTGTAGAATGTTTTGATTTATTTTTGTTGCTACAATTCAATTAATTTTACATTTATAATGGTATATATGACTGTAAAAATAGTTTAAAAATCATTTAATAGAATAATGTAATACAAATACAGTTGGAGAATAATGATAAAATCGATAATTTGATAACTTTTAGTTAAACAAATACAATCCAGGTCCAATCAAGGTCCAGTCCAGGTCCTTTCAGGTCAATCCAGGTCAAATCCAGGTCCATCCAGGTCCGTATAACGGAACGTGGAAATGGAACATAGAAATTGGAACGTGGAAATGTAACGTGGAAATTGGAACGTGGAAATTCCAATGTGGATACCGAACGTCCAACCAGGTTACAACTAGGTTCATCCAGGTCATATCCAGGTCCAAACCAGAACCAATCCAGGTCCAAACCATGTCCAATCCAGGTCCAATCCAAGTCCATCCAGGTCCGTATAACGGAGCGTGGAAATGGAACGTGGAAATCGGAACGTGGAAATTGGAACGTAGATTTGGAACGTGGAAATTGGAACGTGGAAATGGAACGTGAAATTGGAACGTCCAACCAGGTCCGTATAACGGAACGTCGAAGTAGAACGTGGAATATGGAACGTAGAAATGGAACGTGGAAATTGGAACGTGGAAGAAATTGGAACGGGGAAATTGGAACGTGTAAATTGGAACGTGGAAATAGAACGTGGAAATTGTAACGTGGGTATGGAATGTCCAACCATGTCCAAACCAGGTCCATCCAGGTACAATCCAGGTCTAATCCAAGTCCAGTCCAGGTCCAATCCAGATCCATCCAGGTCCAATCCAGGCATAATTCAGGTCCATCGAGGTCCGTATAACGGAACGTGGAAATGGAACGTGGAAATGGAACGTGGAAATTGGAACGTGGAAATTAGAACGTGGAAATGGAACGTAGAAATTGGAACGTGGAAATTCAAATGTGGATGAAGAACGTCCAACCAAGTTACAACCAGGTCCATCCAGGTCCAAACCAGGTCATATCCAGGTCCAATCTAAGTCCATCCACGTCCGTATGAAGGAACGCGGAAATGGAACGTGGAAATCGGAACGTGGAAATTGGATATGGAAATTGGAACGTGGATTTGGAACGTGGAAATGGGACGTCCAACCAGGTCCAATCCAGGTACATCTAGGTACAATCCAGGTCCATCCAGGTCCGTATAACGGAACGTGGAAATGGAACGTGGAAATTGGAACGTGGAAATTAGAACGTGGAAATGAAACGTGGAAATTGGAACGTGGAAATTGGAACGAGGAAATTAGAACGTGGAAATGGAACGTGGAAATTCGAACGTGAAAATTCGAATGCGGATAAGGAACGTCCAACTATGTTACAAGCAGGTCCATCCAGGTCCAATCCATGTCCAAACCAGGTCATACCCAGGTCCAATCCAAGTCCATACAGGTCCGTACTACGGAAACTGGAAATGGAACGTGGAAATCGAAACGTGGAAATTTGAACGTGGAAATTAAAGCGTGGAAATGGAACGTGGAATAGGAACTTGGATATGGAACGTCCAACCAGGTCCAATCCAGTTGCAATCCAGGTCCAATTCCATTCAGGCCCAATCCATGTCCAATCCAGATCCAATCCAGGTCCAATCCAGGTCCATCCAGGTACGTATAACGGAACGTGGAAATGGAACGTGGAATTCGCAGCGTGGAAATTGGAAAGGGGAAATTGGAACACGGAAATTGGAACGTCGATATGGAATGTCCAACCAGGTCCAAACCAGGCCCATCCAGGTCATATCCAGATACAATCCAGGTCCAATTGAGGTCCAAACAACCAGGTACATCTGCATTGGTTGAAAATATTTCAATTTGTTGATTTTCTGTAAGCAAGTAAACCCTATTGGTTTACAATAGATGTACGGAACGTGGAAATTGAAACGTGGGTATGGAATTTCAAAACAGGTCCAAACCAGGTCCATCCGGGTACAATCCATGTCCAATCCAGGTCCAATCTAGGTCCAATCCAGATCCAACCACGTCCAATCCAGGTCCATTTCAGGTAAAAATCCAGGTCCATCCAGGTCCGTATAACGGAACGTGGAAATGGAACGTGGATATTGGAAAGTGAAAATCTGAATGTGGATAAGAAAATTCCAACCAGGTTCGAACCAGGTCCACGCATGTCCAATCCAGGTCCACACCAGGTCATATCCAGCTCCAATCAAAAACCATCCAGGTCCGTATATCGGAACGTGGAAATTGGACCGTGGAAATTTAACGTGGAGATGGAACGTGGAAATCGGAACGTGGAAATTGGAACGCGGAATTGGAACGTGTTATTTTGAATGTGGAAATTGGAACGGTGATATAGAGTGTCAAACCAGGTCCAAACCTGGTCCATTCAGGCCAAATCCAGGTCCAATCCCGGTCCGTATAACGGAACGTGGAAATGGAACGTGGAAATGGAACGTGGAAATCGGAACGTGGAAATTGGAACGTGGAATTGTAACGTGGAAATTGGAACGTGGAAATTGAAACGGTGATATAGAGCGTCTAACCAGGTCCCAACCAGGTCCATTCAGGTCCAATCCAGGTCCGTATAACGGAACGTGGAAATGGAACGTGGAAATCTGAACGTGGAAATTGAAACGTGGTAATTGGAACGTGGATATGGAATGTCCAACCAGGTCCAAACAAGGTCCATCAAGGTCCAAACCAGGTCCATCCAGGTCCAATCCAGGTCCAATCGAGCTCCAAACCAGGGCCATCCAGGTCCAATCCAAGTCCATTCCAGGTCCATCCATTTCCGTATAACGGAACGTGGAAATGGAACGTGGAAATTGAAACGTGGAATTGAAACGTGGAAATTGGAACGTGGAATTGGAACGTTGAAATTGGAACGTGGAAACGGAACGTGGAATTGGAACGTGGATATGGAGCGTCGAAACAGGTCAAAACCAGGTCGATTCAGGCCCAATCCAGGTCCATCCAGGTCCGTATAAAGGAGCGTGGAAAAGGAACGTGGAAATGGAACGTGGAAATTGGAACGTGGAATTAGAACGTGGAAATTGGAACGTTGAAATTGGAACGTGGATATGGAGCGTCAAACAGGTCCAAACCAGGTCCATTCAGGTCCATTCCATGTCCATCCAGGTCCATATAACGGAACGTAGAAATGGAACGTGGAAATTGGAACGTGGATGTGGAACTTGGAAATCGGAATGTGGAAGTTGGAACGTGGAAATAGAACGTGGAAATTGGAACGTGGATATAGAACGTCCACCAGGTCCAAACCAGGTCCATCCACGTCAAATCCAGATCCATCCAGGTCCAATCCAGGTACATCCATGTACAATCCAGGTCCAATCGAGCTCCAAACCAGGACCATCCTGGTACAATCCAGGTCCAATCCAGGTCCATTCCAGTTCCATCCAGGTCCGTATAACGGAACATGGAAATGGAACGTGGAAATGGGAACGTGCAATTGGAACGTGCAATTGGAACGTGGAAATTGGAACGTGGGTATGGAGCGTCAAACCAGGTCCAAACCAGGTCCATCCACGTCCGTATAACGGAACGTGGAAATGAAACGTGGAAATTGGAACGTGGAAATGGAACGTGGAAATGGGAACGTGCAATTGGAACGTGCAATTGGAACGTGGAAATTGGAACGTGGGTATGGAGCGTCAAACCAGGTCCAAACCAGGTCCATTCCAGGTCCATCCACGTCCGTATAACGGAACGTGGAAATGAAACGTGGAAATTGGAACGTGGAAATGGAACGTGGAAACCTTAACGTGGATATGGAGCGTCAAACCAGGTCCAAACCAGGTCGATTCAGGTCTAATCCAGATCCAATCCAGGTCCATTGAAGGTCCATCCAGGTCCGTATAACGGAAAGTGGAATTGGAACGTGGAAATGGAACGTGGAAATTGGAACGTGGAATTGGAACGTGGAAATTGGAACGTGAATATGGAGCATCAAACCAGGTCCAAACCAGGTCCATTCAGGTACAATCCATGTCCAATTGAGCTCCAAACCAGGACCATCCTGGTACAATCCAGGTCCAATCCAGGTCCATTCCAGGTCCATCCAGGTCCATCCAGGTCCGTATAACGGAACATAGAAATGGAACGTGGAAATTGGAACGTGGAATAGGAACGTGGAATTGGAACGTGGAATTTGGAACGTGGAAATGGAACTCGGAAATTGGAACGTGGAATTGGAACGTGGAAATTGGAACGTGGAATTGGAACGTGGAAATTGGAACGTGGGTATGGAGCGTCAAACCAGGTTCAAACCAGGTCCATTCCAGGTCCATTCAAGTCCGTATAACGGAACGTCAAAATGGAACGTGGATATGGAGCGTCAAACCAGGTCCAATCCAGGTTCATTCCAGGTCCATCCAGGTCCGTATAATGGAACATGGAAATGGAACGTGGAAATTGGAACGTGGAATTGGAACGTGGAATTGGAACGTGGAATTGGAACGTGGAATTTGGAACGTGGAAATGGAACTCGGAATTTGGAACGTGGAATTGGAACGTGCAAATTGGAACGTGGAATTGGAACGTGGAAATTGGAACGTGGGTATGGAGCGTCAAACCAGGTCCAAACCAGGTCCATTCCAGGTCCATTCAAGTCCGTATAACGGAACGTGGAAATGGAACGCGGAAATTGGAACGTGGAAATGGAACGTGGAAATCTTAACTTGGAAATTGGAACGTTGAAATTGGAACGTGGATATGGAACGTCCAACCAGTTCCAAACCAGCTCCATCCAGGTCCAATCCAAGTCCAATCGAGCTCCAAACCAGGACTATTCTTGTCCAAACCAGGCCCATCCAGGTCCAATCGAACTCCAATGCAGGACCATCCTAGTACAATCCAGGTCCAATCCTGGTCCATTCCAGGTCCATCCAAGTACGTATAACGGAACGTGGAAATGGAACTTGGAAATTGGAACGTGAAAATGGAACGTGGAAATAGGAACATGGAAACTGGAACGTGGATATGGAACGTGGAAATTGGAACGTGGAAATTGGAACGTGGAAATTTGTACGTGGATATGGAATGTCCAACCATGTCCAAAACAGGACCATCCAGGTCCAATCCAGGTCCAATCGAGCTCCAAACCAGGACCATCCAGGTCCATTCCAGGGCCATCAAGGTCCGTCCAACGGAACGTGGATATGGAGCGTCGAAACAGGTCAAAACCAGGTCGATTCAGGTCCAATCCAGGCCCAACCCAAGTCCAATCCAGGTCCATCCAGGTCCGTATAAAGGAACGTGGAAATGGAACTTGGAAATGGAACGTGGAAATTGGAACGTGGAAATTGGAACGTGGAAATTGGAACGTTTAAATTGGAACGTGGATATGGAGCGCCAAACATGTCCAAACCACGTCCATTCAGGTCCAATCTAGGTCGGTATAACGGAACGTGCAAATTGGAAAGTGGAAATGAAACGTGGAAATCGGAACGTGGAAATTGGAACGAGGAAATTGGAAGGTGGATATGGAATGACCAACAAGGTCCAAATGATGTCCATCCAGGTCCAATCCAGGTCCATCCAGGTCCAATCAAGGTCCATTCCAGGTCCATCTAGGTCCGTATAACGGAACGTAGAAATGGAACGTGAAAATTGGAACTTGGATATGGAACGTGGAAATCGGAATGTGGGAAGTTGGAACGTGGAAATAGAACGTGGAAATTGGAACGTGGATATAGAATGTCCAACCAGGTCCAAACCAGGCCCGTCGTCTTTAGCAAATGTATTATGTTTTTTTCAAACGGATTATTATATCTAATTTGCTTCGGTAAAAAAAAAAAAAAAAAAAAAAAAACCGTTTAAAACAGGATTTTGTCATATGCAGTTTCTACTAACAGGTTTTAGAGTACTGTATCCCCATCCGTACAAATGTATATGTAATATTCTGTAAAGAGAATTTTATTTGCTGAATATTTTTTTCCAGTTTGGTAATAATCCTTAATTTTACTAATTGTTAAAGTTTGAAGAAATTTGATAACTTATTTCTAACACACACACACTCAGTCACACTCACAAAACAAAAGAAAAAGAAAAAAAAGAAGTAAAAATTTTCTTATAATAAATATTATTCTATTAATTGAGTGATTTTATTAGAACACAAATGAGCTTCGACAAATATTATTACTACTACTAATGATTTAAGATTTTTTTATAAGCAGCATAACTGTGCAGTTATGAACATCAGTCAATTATATTTTTATTCAAATACTAGCTGTTACCCGTGACTTCGTTCACTTAAGATTTAAAGAAGAATAAATTCATCAATTAAGCAAAAAATTTCGATAATTAAAACCATATGCAATTAACCTTTTATCATATTTTATAGTACAAAAACTGCTAATGATCCCAATTTGCTTACTTTTGTTTATATATACAGGATCATTTAAATTTCTTTCGTGGGCTTCAAATTTCATACTCGTTTTCTAAGATTAAATGAAGAATAAACTTACATCTTTGTTATTCTATTTTATTATTTATATTTATTCTATTTTATACTTATTCCGTTCATGGATATTGATTTTTGTTTTTGTGACAAAGAATATTATTTAAAGAGATATATTAGTAAATAGTGATTATTAACAGATCACTTCAGACGCGTCTTTGAATTGATTAGAATAATCGAAAAATCGTCATACAACATTATGTTTCTATTCCAAAAAATTAAATCTTGGAAAAGAAAAAAAGATAAATGGTATTAAAAAAATCAGACGTGGTGAAGCATCAAAAGTCAAAAATAAATAATAAAAGTATGAGAAATTTCTTTAACTTTCAAATATTTATTACATTTTTATTTCATGGTATCACATTTTTAACAGCTGTAGATCTACCAATAATATCAAAATTTTTATCACGCTCCGAAGACTCTCGAAGCCTAAATGCTTATTATTTAAGCAATAGAGTTGCTTATTGCTTTCAATCGCGGAAAAAATCTATTTATGTGAAAAGCAGTCCAGTTACGGCTAAATGTTTTCATATCGATTGTTGTGTTGTAATTTTGGATTATGGAGATCTTGGCTATCTGTAGGAATATGCTCCAATGTGGGACAGAGATTGTGTTTCAGAGATTTTTTAACTATAGATTTAGTTTTTTTTTAATCGAAAGAAAATTTCCCTTCTTCTCTTTCGCTTTTCGTTAATCATGGCGCCTTTAAAAATTAGAGGGATGTGAGGTGAAGGGTGAATTTATTTCTTAATTAGTGATTTCACCTCTTCTTTACATGTAAACGTTGTGACATGTGAAGCCTAATCTCCAATTAAAATTACTTGCTAAGCTTTCTTACATCGAATTTCTGGGAGATTTTAAGGTAAAAGGATGATAATCATGTATTTTCTGGAAAGTCTGCGGAAATCAAACCATTTGGTATAAGTGATATAAAAATGCTAATGTTTTCTGAAAGAAAACTCGTCAATGATTTAAAATATGATGACGTCATTTGGTTAGTTTTTCGTACGGAATAATACTTGTCGAGATAATATATATATTCTTTCGCTTCATGAATCATGTAAAACTATGCCATTTCACTTAATTAAAACATGAAATCGCTTAATGAAGTCCTATATTATTGTACATGTACATTTAGAAAAATATAGAAATTCATTTTTAATAAATTTTAAATTTCAAGTAAGAAAATGTAGGATAAATTGGGTGAAGATGCAGTAGTTAGTGACTTTATTGTTTTAAAAATCACCTGTTGTTTTTATTTGTTATTCATTGATTGCTTTTAGAAATTTACACCCTTATGCATCATTTAAAACCTTATTTCATTTTATAGATATTATATAAAGCATAAAAAATTTTGTTTTTGTAAGCACTTGTATTTCGGCATCTTACCCATACCTATGAGTAAGATGACCAACTATCTAGGGGTAAGATGCCTTGTGGAGTTTCAATGTAAACAATATTTTTTGTGAAGCAGTATAAAACATAATGGGACGAATAAAAGTAACTTTAATATTTTAGACATACTAAAGTTGTTAACTTACTTACTATTAAAAAATTACAGAAATATGAATGTAACAAACGTTGGCAATTTAATAAAAGGACAAACTAATATTTAAAAAAAAAGGTATGTTCTATTTAACATTTAAAATAATTATGGCTCTTAAGTATGCTTATTTTTAAATACTATAATAATTTTAAACACGATAAAGCCACTGTGAGTAAGTGCTTTAGAGTGCAGATTTTTTGTTGGTGTTTTTCATATGGCCCTTTGTTCTTTTAAGCTATAACTCAGATCTGAGAGAGACTGCACATTTGTTTAGGCATTTTGAGGAATTTGTATATAACCATCAGTTTCACTGAATGCATTTGATCCAATCACATATTTCAGAGGTTTTGTTGCACTGTGCTATACACTCTTAACACTGATTCTCCCTTACTTAAAAAAAAAAATCCTCATCTTCTGAATGTTGGCGGAAAATTTAATTCGTTATCTTTTCAAAGCAGATCAAATTAACGTGTTTTTAGAGTCTGCGGTGTCTGGATGGAGGTTGGCGAGCGTAGCTCGTAGAGGGCAGCAGACCCTAGTTATCTAAAACTATATTATATACTACCGATATTTACATTTATTAAAATTATTTATAACTGCATTTAATATCAAAGTTTTAACAATGATTAAAATTAAAAATTATGAAATAATTATATATAAGGCCAATAAAGTTTATTTATAACTCAGAATACATATAGAAACCTTTCAACTTATATTCACCTTAGATTTTAATATTTATTTATGTCATTTTAAACATTTACAAAATTTATAATTTTAACTAATGCTTTTTTAAATCAGTTGATTAAAATCACGATTTAATCATTGATTTAAAGTATCTGATTAAAATTGTTGACAAATTAGTTAATATACAAGAGTAATTCATACAATGAAGACACAACCAGGCATTTGACCGCAACGGAAAATAACCGGCATCTTACCCCCAAAAATTTTCGTAGACTTACCCCCAAAGTATTGGGTAAGACTCCGGCGTACCCCACTGACGTGAAGAAGCGGGAACTGGCCACCATTTATGCCTTGTAGAAAGGCCAGGTATCAATACTTTCTAGAACTTCAGATTTATTTTTCTGGTGTTTAAACTAAGACTTATATAGGCAAATATAGAAGACACGTAAATGATTTTTGACACTTACCAGAAGTGTTTTGATGAAATAGCAATAAAAAAGTACCACTTAATTTTTTAAAAGAGCGCAAACAGAAATTAAAATATCAGTAGGGAACCATTTTCCTAACAATTGAGCGGCATTTCCCTACAGCGCCTGCGCATATGAAAACTACATTATTCCGCATCTTGTACAACACGGCGTCTCACGTCAAGTTATCCTATTTAAAATGTAAGCTAAGGTTACATTTTGAAATAATGCGACTTTTGATGCAAGACATTATTTTTGAAATGTATATTGGTATTTAATGGTTTCATTTTTAATTTCGAAGCTTGTGAAATGAAAATGACATCAATTTGACGAAATTAAAATAAATATATACAAAAGTTTTCTAATTAAAATTAATACTTTAATTGAAAAAATATTACATCATTTTTATCCAAAAAAAACCTTTTACTAAATTCGCCTTTGTGATATATTTTAATTGCCATCTGTTAAAAATCATTAATTAAAATAGCATACGATTTTTTAAAATTCAATTCGTAGGGGCAATAACAATCCACTTAAATGTACTGAAGTTTAATTTACATCCTTGGTTTAAATGCCAATATGCTCAGACGATTTTTGCTTCTGTGGAATAAGTTCATTCATAAAGCTTCAATGTGTGAAAATATGTTTTTGGTTTTAGGAAAATTTACTTTAATCATGTTTTTGTACCATCTATACAAATTGAAATTAAATTCTTTTTAATTTGAAAGAGAAAATAGCGTAAAAAAATATATTAATCAATTTTATTTCCCTTTTTTTCCACAAATAATGTCTTCTACTGATAATCATAACGTGAATTTTGAATGCAAACTCTCATTTGTATGTAACTTATATTCAAACTTATTAACCCCTTGGGGACGAGCGACACGTATACGTGCCGCATGAAGCTCTCAGAATCTTTGTTTTTTCTCACCAGTAAAATTTTACTGTAAAGTTTGCTTTATTTAATCAGCGCATTTTCTCGATTCAAGAAGACACAAAATTCTGTTTTTTAAAAACGGTGACAAAAGATTAAAAATTTCGTAAAAGGCTTCCGTCCCGAAGGGGTTAATCAGTATTAGTAAAAAATATTTCTCATTCATTTTAAATATGACGTCATTTTTTATCTATTTTCATTAGTTTATCATATTCATGTTCCTTGTATTTTTAACGAATACTTGAAAATACCTGTTTTATTTCAAGTATGACGTCATATTTTTGCTAGATAAATATTTTATCAATAATATAATTCTTTTTCATTCTTTTTCCTTCTAATTATATCGCCAGTTTTGACAGAAAAACCCTTATTAAAGTAACCGATATCCATATTTTATATATAATAAAAAATACTTCATTTTTTTTCGTTTCAAATATGACGTCATATTTATTTTCTTTCTATTCTCATTTTTTACGCAGAAATTGTTCAGTTAAAAATTAATTGCAGAGAAGAAATTTTTATACCAGACTTTGATTTTCTTGGCAATGGGAAAGAAAGATGGTTAAATTTATCGGGAAAATGTAAATTGCTTCTGTATGAAAATGAACGAAATTTTGAATTATTAAGCAAAATATTTGAATAAAATAAATTAAACATAGCCTATGTTCATTTCCGGGTTGTAATCCATATATATTCAAAAATACAAAAGCATTAATTCATCCGTTTAGACGCTCACTTCATTCAAACATTCGGACACACATTGACATTTATAATATTATAAGGATTAAATTTGTTTTTCAAAAATACATGTGTATTTGATTTAATAGCGATTAAAGATTAAAAGCAAGCTGCAACTAATTAAAATTCAATTGAATTCAGTTGCAATTAGGCTCAATTGCAAATAATGTATTTTAGTTGTATACTACAATTAAATGAATCACAGTTAAAATACTTTCAATTAAATTAAGTGTGATTTGAAGCGCGCATTAAAATTTTTATTAAATAAAAATCTGCCACCCGCCCTCTCACAGCACATAAAATTAAAAATCTTTAAAATTTTGTAGTTTCATTTTTTTAATTCTGCCGATTTTATTTTATCCTTTTTTTACTTTTAAATACTAATACATTGTGACCTCGAAAATCTTGCATTCAGAAATAAGGCAACTTCAAAAATCTGGGAAGGAAGGCCAGCTCTCCCAATTTTTTTTTCTTCCAACATATGGGACAAAGAAAAATAGCAATTGTTTACGAATTAAAAATTTCGAAATCGAAAGAGATGGATTAGCGGATACTGAGATCGCTCAAGCTGTGCTAAATAGAACCGCCGATAACGCTATATTAGCAGCTCATAGGAAGGAGAACGAAAAACATGCAGAAGAAAAGATGTCACTTGAAAAATGTATATGTTTCACTGGAATATCACTAAATGGTTTATAGGAACAATACTACATTTCCGAAATCGATATTGTTCACTTATAAAATCCAAGAAAAACTTGTTAAAGAACGGCAGAAACTATAGCAAATAAAATTTTATCGATCGACACAAGAATTGATTTCACTGTTTATTAGAATTTATGTAGCATAGAAAAAAATCAATGTATTTTTTATATTTATTTTTCTCACATAAATGTCACTTGGTTTTGAATTAATTATGAATAAATGCACCATTCCATTAAGATATCAGAAGTACATTTGATATTCTTTCAGAAATCTGTAATTTTCAAAAATCCGGCGAAGTCCTGGTCCTGACGATGCCGGATTTTCGAGGTATAACTGCACATAATTAATCAATTCTCCAAATTATTCCTCTCCTAAATTTTATGATAGCATCGCACCCCATTCTTGGTCCTCCAGCACATAATTTGTCATATGGAGCATATTTTGTAACTAGCGATGGCAGTGAAATGGGAAAGGTAGGGGAACTCTATTCCACTCTTCATCGAATAAAATATATTATACAGCGGTGACAGCAATACTACTTTGCACAAGGTTGATGCCGGAGCGGTAGTTGGGATCAATAAAAAGAAGTCAAATTGCATTGGCTTAAAATAAACTAGAATGGCCTAGGACAAACTAGAAGGTTGGCGCCGAGGAAGTCATTGGGATCAATAAAAGCTCGCCAAATTGAATTGGCCTAGGACAAACTAGATCGGCCCAGGATAAACTAGTTCAGACCACTGAATAGCAGGCTAAACTAGTTTATCCTATGACCATTAGGCCAAACTAGTTTGGCCTAGGAAAAACTAGTTTGTCCTACGTGCGTCAGGATAAACTAGTTTGGCCTAGGAAAAACTAGTTTATCCTATGGGCGTTAGGATAAACTAGTTTGGCCTAGGAAAAACTAGTTTATCCTATGGGCGTTAGGATAAACTAGTTTGGCCTAGGAAAAACTAGTTTATCCTATGGGCGTTAGGATAAACTAATTTGGCCTAGGAAAAACTACTTTATCCTATGGGCGTTAGGATAAACTAGTTTGGCCTAGGCCAATCTAGTTTGGCCTAAAATCGGGTTTGGCCGGTAACATATATATATATATATATATATATCTTATACTATAATGCGAGCAAAAATTGTGTGTGTATGTAGTATGTATGTGTGTGTGTGTATGTAAATTTTATCTTAAAAACGGCTCTAACGATTTTGACGAAATTTTGTATTTTACCATTTTCGGGCATGATAAGACCATTGGGCTAGGTCACGTGTTCGAGAAAATTCGATTAGTGGGTCATTTTGGGTCGTAATGGGTCAAGGTCAAGCTAATTATATCTAAAAAACGGATCAATCGATTTTGACCAAATTTCACATCCAACCGTTTTTCGACACGAGGAAACTTTTGGGCTAGGTCACATGTTCGAGAAACTTCGATTAGTGGGTCATTTTGGGGTCACTATGGCCCAAGCCAATTTTATCTAAAAAACGGCTCTAACGATTTTCACTAAACTCTGTATTCTACAGTTTTGGATTACGAGTAAACTTTTGGGCTAAGTCACATGTTCGAGAAAATTCGATTAGTGGATCATTTTTGGGGCACCGTGGGTCAAGCTAATGGTCTTATTACACGAGGACTCAAAGACGCTTGGAATCCCAGGCGTCTAGCGACAACAGCCGCCGTCTTTTCCAAGCATTTCATTGGCTGTTTCGGAAAAGGCTTTTCTATTATCAGATTTCCAAGCATTTGATTGGCTGTTACTGGCGACTCGCCTCGTTTCGGGCGTCAAAGATGCTCTGACAGAAAAAAGACGCTCGCTCTCCAAGCGACTCCCCTGGAGCCATAGGAATACATGGAGACGCCTAGAATCTGAAGCGTCTTTGACCACTCGTGTAATAACACCATAAGTTTATCTAGATAACTTCTTTAACGATTTTGACGAAATTTTGCACCCTACTGTTTTCGGGCATGAAAAGACCATTGGGATGGGTCTCGTGTTCGAGAAAATTCCATTAGTGGGTCATTTTGGGACATAATGGGTCAGGGTCAAGTTAATTATATCTAGAGAACGGCTCAATCGATTTTGACTAAAATTTGTATCTAATCATTTTCAGGCACGAAAAGATCATTGGGATGGGTCTCGTGTTCGAGAAAATTTGATCAGTCGGTCATTCTGGGTCATAATGGGTCAGGGTCAAACTAATTATATCTAGAGAACGGCACAATCGACTTTGACGAAATTTTGTATTTTACCATTTTCGGGCATGATAAGACCATTGGGCTAGGTCACGTGTTCGAGAAAATTTGATTAGTGGGTCATTTTGGGTCGTAATGGGTCAAGGTCAAGCTAATTATATCTAAAAAACGGCTCAATCGATTTTGACCAAATTTCACATCCAACCGTTTTTCGACACGAAGAAACTATTGGGCTAGGTCACATGTTCGAGAAACTTCGATTAGTGGGTTATTTTTGAGTCACTATGGGTCAAGCCAAATTTATCTAAAAAACGGCTCTAACGATTTTCACTAAAGTCTATATTCTACAGTTTTGGATTACGAGAAAACTATTGGGCTAAGTCACATGTTCGAGAAAATTCGATTAGTGGGTCATTTTTGGGTCACCGTGGGTCAAGCTAAGTTTATCTAGATAACTTCTTTAACGATTTTGACGAAATTTTGCACCCTACTGTTTTCGGGCACGAAAAGACAATTGGGATGTGTCTCGTGTTCGAGAAAATTCTATTAGTGGATCATTTTGGGTCATAATGGGTCAGGGTCAAGTTAATTATATCTAGAGAACGGCTCAATCGATTTTGACTAAATTTTGTATCTAACCATTTTCGGGCACGAAAAGATCATTGGGATGGGTCTCGTGTTCGAGAAAATTCGATTAGTGGGTCATTTTGGGTCATAATGTGTCAGGGTCAAACTAATTATATCTAGAGAACGGCTCAATCGATTTTGATTAAATTTTGTATATAACCATTTTCGGACACTAAAAAACCATTGGGATGGGTCTCATGTTTGAGTAAATTTGTTTAGTGGATCATTTTGGGTCATAATGGGTCAGGGTCAAGTTAATTATATCTAAAGAACGGCTCAATCGATTTTAACTAAATTTTGTATCTAACCATTTTCGGGCACGAAAAGACCATTGGGATGGGTCACATATTCGAGAAAATTCGATGAGTGTGTCATTTTTGGGTCACTATGGGTCAAGCTATTTTTATCTAAAAAACGGCTCTAACGATTTTCACTAAACTCTATATTCTACAGTTTTGGATTACGAGAAGACCATTCAGCTAAGTCACATGGTCGAGGAAATTCGATTAGTGGGTCATTTTTGGGTCACAGTGGGTCAAGCTAAGTTTATCTAGATAACGGCTCTAACGATTTTGACGAAATTTTGCACCCAGCTGTTTTCGGGCACGAAAAGACCATTGGGATGTGTCTCGTGTTCGAGAAAATTCTATTAGTGGATCATTTTGGGTCATAATGGGTCAGGGTCAAGTTAATTATATCTAGAGAACGGCTCAATCTATTTTGACTAAATTTTGTATCTAACCATTTTCGGGCACGAAAAGATCATTGGGATGGGTCTCGTGTTCGAGAAAATTCGATTAGTGGGTCATTTTGGGTCATAATGGGTCAGGGTCAAACTAATTATATCTAGAGAACGGCTCAATCGATTTTGATTAAATTTTGTATATAACCATTTTCGGACACTAAAAAACCATTGGGATGGGTCTCATGTTTGAGTAAATTTGTTTAGTGGATCATTTTGGGTCATAATGGGTCAGGGTCAAGTTAATTATATCTAAAGAACGGCTCAATTGATTTTAACTAAATTTTGTATCTAACCATTTTCGGGCACGAAAAGACCATTGGGATGGGTCACATATTCGAAAAAATTCGATGAGTGTGTCATTTTTGGGTCACTATGGGTCAAGCTATTTTTATCTAAAAAACGGCTGTAACGATTTTCACTAAACTCTATATTCTACAGTTTTGGATTACGAGAAGACCATTCAGCTAAGTCACATGGTCGAGGAAATTCGATTAGTGGGTCATTTTTGGGTCACAGTGGGTCAAGCTAAGTTTATCTAGATAACGGCTCTAACGATTTTGACGAAATTTTGCACCCAACTGTTTTCGGGCACGAAAAGACCATTGGGATGGGTCTCGTGTTCGAGAAAATTTGATTAGTGTGTCATTTTGGGTCATAATGGCTCAGGGTCAAGTTAATTATATCTAGAGAACGGCTCAATCTATTTTGACTAAATTTTGTATCTAACCATTTTCAGGCACGAAATAACCATTGGGATGGGTAACGTGTTCAAGAAAATTCGATTAGTGGGTCATTTTTGGGTCACCGTGGGTCCAGCTAAGTTTATCTAGATAACGGCACTACGATTTGACGAAATTCTGTAATCTATCGTTTTTGGGGCACGAAAAGACCATTGGGATGGGTCACGTGTTCGAGAAAATTCGATTAGTGGGTCATTATGGGTCGGGGTCAAGCTAATTTTATCTAAAAAAAACGGCTCAAGACATTTTCACAAAAATTTTTAATATACGGCCGTTTCTGGTCATGAGAGGACCATTGGACTAAGTCACATGTTCGAGAAAATTCAATTAGTGTGTCATTTTGGGTCACAATGGGCCAGGGTCAAGCTAATTGAATCTAAAAACATGCTCAAAATATTTTGACCAAATTTTACATTGCGTATACCGTTTCTGGGCATGAGAAGAGAATTGGGCTAAGTCATATGTTCGAGAAAATTCGATTAGTGCGTTATTTTGGGTCACAATGGGTCAGGGTCCTGCTAATTGTATCTAAAAAACGGCTTAAACGATTTCGACTAAATTTTGTATTCTATCGTTTTCGGACTCGAGAAGACCATTGGGCTAGGTCGCATGTTCAAGAAAATTCGATTAATGGGTCATTTTGGATCACAATGGATCAGGGTCAAGCTAATTGAATTTAAAAAGCGCTTCAAAACATTTTGACATAAATTTGTATAATACCGTTTCCGGGCATGATAAGAGCATTGTGCAGGGTCGCATGTTCAAGAAAATTCAATCAATGGGTCATTTTGGGTCGTAATGGATCAGGATCAAGCTAACTGTATCTAAAAAACCGCTCAAAAGATTTTGACAAAACTTTGTACTACACCGTTTCTGGACAAGATAAAACCATTGGGCTGGGTCATATGCTCAAGAAAATTCTATTAGTGGGTCATTTTGGTGATAATGGGTCGGGGTCAAGCTAACGGCATCTCAAAAAGGTTCAAACAATTTTGGCAATTTTTTTTGTTATACCGTTTTACTGCACAAAAAGACCATTAAAATAGCTCACATCTGTCGATGAATTTCGGTTAGTGGTGTTTTGAATCAACGTGGATCAAGCTTATTTTACTAGAAAACGACTGACGATTTTCACTAAATTTTGTATTCTATCGTTTTCAGGCTCGAGAAGAGCATTGTGATAGGTCGGATGTTCGAAAAAACTCGATTAGTGGGTCATTTTGGGTCACTATGTTTCATGATCAAGCAAATTGCATCTAAAACAGCAAGAATGATTCAGTGGGAAAAATATATCGAGATAAACAGAAAGCTAATTTTGACCGAGCTTAGCTCGGTCATTCCTGCTAGTATATATATATATATATATGTCAGTTTTGAACGGAGGGTGATTTAGGGGTCTGGGGGTCATGAACGATGAAAATATACCAAAATTTTTTGAAATCGCTTTCGTCCGAACGGCTGCAATAGGTAGCTTTTTGTAATGAAAGCTACTTAAAAGAATAACACGAGGAGCGTGGAGAAATCGCGAGTTGGTTGTGGAAAGCGAGAGAAAGGCTCTGTTCCATAACTTTTATCTCACAGGTTATCAATGCCTGAGGGCTGACGTGCCCGCCCGTTTTGTATTTATGTATGTACGTATAGTCGTGGAAAAAAAGTAAACACCCCCTAATAACTCCTCAACAAATTATCGTAGAAGAAAGTTACTGGTACCGAATGATTGGAAATAAAGTATACTTTTAAATGATGTATATAAAATTTACTTAGGGGGCCATCTACATATTAAAACGAATCCAAACTTCATTTTCTTTCAATGACAATACCCAATTTCAACGAGATATTTCAAATCTTCGGTTCAAACTATGCCTTGACACCGAATTTCAAGTCATTTAAATGATAAGTTTTTGAATTATAAACATTCAAAATTTAGTGGTTCTAATGTTAAATTACATTTTCATATTTTTATTTATATCTCCAGAAATTATGCTCCTAATGTGCTAATTTTTTGTATAGCAAAAATACTAATATACCCAAACATAAATACACTGAATTTGAAATTTTTATAATTTTATGATATGAATTATGAATTATGAAATTAATATTCGAAAATATTATGAATTGCAACCTACAATTTTTTTGATGGATTTAGATTTATTAAGTCCTGCTTTATGAAAATCCAAAATTTTACATTTTTCTTCCAAATAGTTTTCAAATTATGCTTAAAAAATGGCAAATGATGGTTTAAGGGGCCGTCTATAATAGAAGTGACTAGATATTTTGAAATTTCTTCTGCTGTCCTGTAATCTAGGAGGCTTCCTTGACTTCTTAAGGTGTCTTGATCAAGATGGGGGCTCTCTCGGTTAACAATCGATTTCCAAACTTCAATTTGGATACAGACCTTAAAATACGCTCGTTTTAAAATAATTAATTTCCCAGAAACTTATGGTACGAATTACATAAAAATTTGTTTTTAGGCTGCTTGAAGGGTGTAGAGTTCATTTATGATGTCAGAATTGTGTACTCCTATTGAAAGAAACAAGGTTGTGGTTCTTTTTAATATGTAAATGACCCCCTAAGCAAATTTTATCTATATCATTTAAAATTAGACTTTATTTCCAATCGATTGGTACCATTAACTTTCTTCTACGATAATTTATTGAGGAATTAGTAGGGGTGTTTACTCTTTTTTTTTTCACGACTGTACCTATGCATGTACGTAATGCGATAACTCTTGATAAAAACATCCTTCAAATTTTTTTTTCTAGGTTCATTCTGATAACGTACTTCCCTGACTAGTTTTGGGTGTTCATTGGTTAAGTATAAAGGGAGAAAAGGGGGCTAGTCCAACCCCTTAATTTAGATAAATGTGTTTTTCATGCTGAATCATTCGATTTGCTTCAAATTTGGTATACCGGTTTATTATGTTAAGAAACTTCCCTGATTAGATTTGGAGGTTCGTTGGTTAAGTATAAAGGGGGGAAACGGTGGCTAATTCTCCGTCGTTTATTATTTGAGGGGCATTATTCTTTGAAATAAGAGTATAATATACAATTAGTGTGAATAGCATGTGAGCTCAATGCCATCAATTTAACTGGGCACTTTTCCTTTTATTATCTCACCATGAAGGTTGATGATCCATTAAATGCTAAATAAAAGATTTGAGCAAGAATTCTACTTGAATTCTAGTATTTATGTTTACGAATGTACTGAATTTTTGAACACATTTAAATATTTTGTTTCGAATTTGTAATTTTAAAACTGCGTTCGTTTTTAGCTTACAAACTATCAAAGCCTGAGAAATAATGTGCCCACAAGTTCTGTATGTACATATGTACTTAACGCGATAATTCTTGATAGAAATATGTAATTTGCTTCAAATTTTGTAAATAATTTCATTCTGCTAAGGCGCTTCCCTGATTAGTTTTGTGATTAATTGGTTAAGTATAAAGGGGGAACTGGGTACTAATGACCCCTTAATTTAGACAAATGGTTTTTTCATGCAGAATTATCCTATTTGCTTCAAATTTGGTATACCGGTTTATTCTGATAAGGCTCTTCCCTGATTAGATTGGGATGTTCATTGGTTAAGTATAAAGGGGGGAAATGGGAGAGCTAATACCTCCCCTTTAATTCAGCTAAAAAAAACTTTTGGCGGTTTATGTATTTTTCGAGGAGCATTATTCTTTGAAATAAGAGTATGATATACAATTAGTGTGAATAGCCTGTGAGCTCAATGCCATCCGTTTAACTGGGTACTTTTCTTTTTATTATAATATTTCCTCTTTTCAATAATAAAAAAAAAAAAATTGTGCTATGATTGTAAACATTAAATTCTTTTTTTGACTTCTCACATGTAATAATCGTGCTTAATTAAAACCCTAAGGTACAAACATACAGAATGAGTATATCTTACATACGTCTGTGAGAAATTTCTACCCGTTCAATATTTATAAATGTAGCTTATGTAAATAGCATTTCGACTTCCAATAGTTTCCACGGTTACTATGACAAATCTGAAATTCCACTTAGTCCATGTTCTTTTGCAGATTTTGGAAGCGTATAAAGCTTAATTTTGAAATGATACTAATTTAAAATTGCAAATTACATATTTAGTACATTTGTTAATTAAATGTTCGACATGAAAGATATACATTAATTAAATAAATTCGATGACATAAATAAATAAAAGTTCTAAAATGTGTTATTATAAATAAAACTTCTTTATATTTAATTTTAACGTTAATTTATTTAAATTGGAAGGTTTCAAAAAAATCCATTTCAAACAAGATTAATTTTGAAATGGGTAATAGTTTCAAATATTTACGGAAAAATCGATTAGATAGCATCTTGTGATGTAAAAATAAGAAAAAAATTATTTCGAAAGTTGTTCAAAACTAGCGAGATTATTTACATAAATTAGAACGGGTAAGTTTCGACTTGCTAATACAGTGAACTAACAGTTAGAAACTACCGGGTGTCCTAAAAAGGACTGACTGATTTTAAAATTCAATAACTTGCAAACTGTGACAAATATTTAAAAAATTCTTACAGGAGCGTTATACACGATGTCAGTAGTTTTTTTTTTTTTTTTTTACCGGGATTCTCGAATCTAGTTCGAATTACAAACAATAGATGGCGCTGCAAGTATTAGGCTCTAAATTCAAGCTGGATTTTTTGGCCTTTCTCTTCTTCCATGCCGAAAAAAATGTATGGATTAAAATGTATTGAGTGGGTCCCGAAGTACCGAAAATCGGGCCTGGATTTAGCGCATATTGCTCACAGCGCTATCTATTGTCTGTAATTCAAACTAAATTCAAGAATCACAGTAAAAAAAACTCCTAACGTCATACATAACGCTCCTGCAAGAATTTTTTAAATATCTGTCACCGTTTGCATGTTATTGAATTTTAAAATCGGTCAGTCTTTTTTAGTACACGCGGTATCAATTGGTTGTCAAATGGTTAAAAATTATAAAATTATCAAAATTAAAATTTAATAAGAATAATGTCTACTTGACGACATCTAATGAAGGTTTGAAAATAACTCGCTCGTCTAAGTTTTGTGCAGGTTCCGCGCGAGTTTCCCTAATACATATCGCTGACTCTCAAGAAATGTGACACATCTCGGCAAAAGTAAATCTGCATGCTTTTACTGTAACATGAAATTATAGCACGTCGCTCTGCATGCAGGAATAAAAAAGTTGGAAATTGCTCGTCAAACAACGTGGCAAATGAGGTGCGTTCGTACTATAACTAGTTTTATAATTATTTTTTACACCCCATATTATACTGAATGTATAATTTTTTGCACTTCATAAAGTGCATAGTTTGTAGCATCATTAAAATGCACTTGCAATAACTTTTTTCCCATTCCCCGTAATGTAACGGAACACTTTTGACTGTCCCTGTAATTAAACTATACATCCGATTTTCCTAAAATTGGAAATGGATCGACAAAATTTTGCAACAATTATATATTTAAAATTTCAGACCATTCGGAAGGCTGTAACATCATTAAAATGCACTTGCAATAATTTTTCCCATTGGCCGTAATGTAACGGAAAACTTTTGACTGTCCCTGTCATTAAACCATACATCCAATTTTCCTAAAATTTCAAATGGCTCGACAAAATTTTGCAATAATTATATATTTAAAATTTCAGACCATTCGGAAGGCTGTAACGTCATTAAAACTCACTTGCAATATTTTTTTCCCATTGGCCGTCATGTAACGGAAAACTTTTGACTGTCCCTGTGATTAAACTATACATCCAATTTTCCTAAAATTTCAAATGGCTCGACAAAATTTTGCAAAAATTATATATTTAAAATTTCAGACCATTCGGAAGGCTGTAACATCATTAAAATGCATTTGCAATAATTTTTCCTATTGGCCGTAATGTAAAGAAAAACTTTTGACTGTCCCTGTAATTAAACTACGCATCCGATTTTCATAAAATTTGAAATGGCTGGACAAAATTTTGCAACAATCATATACTTAAAATTTCAGACGATTCGGTTGGGTAGTTTCTGCTCTGTTACATGCGGACAGACGGACGGACGGACTGAACGACGACTATAGGTGCTACGTATTTATATAATTACGAACGCACCTAAAAACGTGCATAAAAGAACAAAACCCTAAAGAATGAAGACGTAGGATGAGGCTTGAGTAATTTTACCTCCCCACACAATCCACCCCTCTTCTGTGATCGCAAATGGACACCGTAATAAATTGATTTTCCCTATAACTACACATATAAAACTGATTGTGTAGCAAGACGCACCCATGATACACCTGTTAGTGGAATAAAATGCAAAATGATTTTTGTGCGAGATGCGTCGCATTTCTTGCGGGTGTTCCATATAAGATGGAATAAGACTCACATTCTGAATATACATGACACATGAAATAATATGGGGCATTGTTGGTCCATATCCTATATTATACAAAATGCAAGGAAATTTGAAGATGAATAAAAAATGAAGTACTTGAAATACAAATAGGCTACGCGATAAAAAGCACAAATTAATTTTAAATGTGACAGCCCCACCAGTGGCCGAGAGGTTCTGCTCTCGAAGCTGGTAGACGGGAGGTGCTGGGTTCGAACCCAATCGCGCCTGTCGGTCTAATCGTTTGGAGTTTTCGTGGTTTTCTTCGAACCTTGGTTTTCCAAGCGTAAATATGGGTTAGGTTCTCTTACAAAGACCCCCACGGAGGGCACTCCCCCCACCTTTAGGGCCTATATCCCTCGTGTTGATAACTGGCCGTCATAAACACAACCAACCTTTAAATGTGATGACATATATAGTTTAGGAATTTCTAATACCCTATCGTCAATACAAAGTTAAAAAACATTATAACATTTAAACAAATGCAATAATAATAACAATCAAAATTCCTTTCTAGGCATTCAGTGAAAATAGCCCTTTCCACCACTACAGTTTATATCGAAACATTCACAGTTTGTTTCATGCCTTTTTCCTTATTGGCATAATCGAAAGGTAACTTTTTCTAATACATATATTTTTCGTGGTCGTGGTTTAAATCCTTCCTCTTTTGGGAATTGACATAAAGTAGAATTAAACTGCATAAAATCCGTTGCTATAGATGTGTATTTCTTAGATTGAATCATGGATTCAACTTATAATAAATTTATTAAATATGTCCATTCCAGTGACAACTCCAAACTCAATAGGATTTTAACCCTTGGAATCACATCGTTTATTACCACGTATCACAAATCGACATATACTCCTAAAAAGTTGCTATTTTTACGGGAATATTCAAAGGAGTTTAATGAAAAATATAATATTATTATAAAAAAAAAATTCAAAATTTTATTAAGTTAGCAAATGAACTTCAAAAGTTTTACAGGACGTCAAATTGACGTAGGTATGATAATCTAGGGCTAATTATACAACCACATGCTTGGCTTCCCAAGAATTAGCCATCAAATTTTAAAAATCCTGATGACATTTGATTGTAATAGAATTTTTCCTTCGTGTAATTTAAATTTATAAATCTCAAAGAAGATAAGTTTCACGAATGTGAAATTTATGAAATATTCCGTGAATGTGATCTATCATGATCGGCATTTATCTAGGCCGAACAAAACGCTTTCTAAAGATCCTTTTGGGGGAACATAAACATGGAGTATTAAAAATGGAGTTATTAAACGTACTGCTGTTGCTAACCATTGTAAATCTAGCAACCACATTTTCAACTTTTCCGTGTTTTCAATAATACAAAAATGTTCATCCAACAGACTTTTGGAAAGCTTTTCGCACTTGGAAAAATTCAAACAGTTTAGTAACTGACTTATCAATTACTCACAGATTTTACCATGTTTTGTAGTCGTTTCATTACCTTACGCCCTTTCCACAGATGCTTTTGTATTCATTCCTTTACATCTCATTCTGAATGAGCTAGGCGCTGCTTTTCATTGATCTATCTAGTGCTACGTCATACATACCTAGGTTACTTATTTTGCTATTTCCTCGCTCTCCACCATTTTGCCTCTGATCGTAAGTTACATTGCTTGCTCCTTCCTTCATTTTCTTATATTTGCTTTTAAAGTTTTAATGCTCTTTAACATTGCACTTATGATAGAGTTTTAGAAACTCAGAAACTATTGCCTAAATTTAAAATTAATTTGAGTTTCTATCCCGATGTCTATTTGTATTTCCATGTATTGGTACAAAGTTTCATCCATTTATTTTAATAAAATACTTGATTTAGACTGAAATATCATTTTTAAATATTTCACACGCATTTTGATAGAAAAGATTATGATTTTTTTTTTTTTTTTTTTAATAAAGAAACCACATCATCTGGATTTTGGTTTTAATTCACGGAATTGTCTGTTATTCTACAGCTTTTGTTCAATACAAATGCATGCATATGCAACAAATTCACTCTTATATGTTCTCAGAAAAAGGAGTTTATTTTAATGTACTACATAATAAGATAAGATGAAGATGCTCATTTCAGTTAATATGGTTTGCACAAAAGTCTTTTGACTTCGTGACCTTCAAATTCTTTTGGGAGAAATACGATGAATAATATTTATATTAAGATACCATGTGTGTAAAAAATAAGCTGTTAAATATCAATACGAAAGCAGCAAAAATGAAAACAGAACAGAATTTCCATCTTCATATAAACCCTATCGGTGGAGAGATAGAACAATAACACCAACACTGCCGAACACGGTTTCAATAAGAATTTTAGAGCATTAATTGATTTATTCATCTGAATTGAGCATTCAGATTAAGCGAGCATAAGAGGTATATATCAAATCAGGAAATTAAAAAAATTGCGATTGCCTCTCACTGTTGACTTCAAGTCACTGTTTCAATTTCCCCATGGCCAGAATTATTTCTTCTATCTCTCCCCCTCACTTGGATTTTCACGAAGCATTTTTTAATTTTTAAACACTCCGATAACCTTGCCAATGATCTCTCATCATCTCCTTTTCTCTCTCCAGCTTGGAAATTACTTTTGTAATTCTCTCCCTTTTTTCTTGTCTCTTTTCATTTTATCATAGAAAACAAAATTATTTATTATGTTTTTCTTGCGTTTCCTCTTTTTACTTTTTTTTTTTAAAAAAAATTACTTCTTTTTTTCTTTAATTTATTCATTATTTTTATTCTAATTTATTTATTTTTATTTCTTTTACTCTTTTATTTTCTGTTAATTATTTATATAATGGTGGCAATACTCTTCTGCTTGGCTCCTCTGTGATTGGTGTTTTCCTTTCAGCTAGAGCTACCTGTCGCATTCTTTGAATGCTCTCCTCTCTGCCCTTTCTGTTCATTTGTGACCTTGTCCTCTTACGGACATGTATTTATATTTGCTGATGAAGAGCTGTTAAAATTTCCAACTCGAAACGCAGCCTGTATGTACATTTGTTTTATGTTAATTCATAATAAGTTTTACTATTTATCCATTAATTGTCATTTCTGGTGGACATGTTACTAGGTTTGAAGAATTAGTGGGTAAACTTAACTCTTAAATTATTTCTCTACAAATAGTTGTATATTTTGCGGCTATTTAATTTGAGTTAGATAAGATACCAATCGCGCTCTTGCGCTCTCAGTTTACTTTCTGTTTAAAAATTGAGGGTTCGTATGAGTTGCAAGATTCAAATAATTGTTCTTTTAACAGTTTTTGCCCTTAAAAACATTTTAAAGTATTTAAGCTTGTGTTTCATAATAGTCTTCACTGTAAAGTGAAAAATGGCATGTTGTAATGCATTCATTGCAGTTTGGATGATTTATCAAGATTTAAATCAATGTTGTTAAATGCATTGCGTTTTCCAAAGCCAACGAAGAAGAAAGCTGCTTAAAAAACATACATGTTTCAAGAGATTATCAATGCAATTAAAATTGCCTTGGCAATTGAATTAGCAATTAAAAATAAAATAGAGGAAATGGTGAATTTAGTTTCATTAAATGGAGAAATTGGTAGAATGTGACGATGAAAGTGATTATCTGTGATAAGAGGAGAGCTATTTCTAATGAGAAATTCTACAGTCGAAAAACGTTATATATAAACAAGCCAAGGAGCACAACCTTAGTACAGCATCTGCTCCCCACACGCAGCGAACCCCCCCCCCCCCCCCCCCGCAAAATAGTAATAGCATTTCAATTAGTATCATTTCATATATTTTTAAGCAAAAAAAATCTCCTGATTTTCATTTGGATTTTAAATATTTTTATGCGAAGAAATTTTTATTTATGGGGAAAGGGGAGATTATGACACACCATACTTTTTATTCAATGCACGTTCAATGCACTTTATTGTAGGTTCACTCACTTTATTGATGTTTTCTTCTTAAAGAAAAAAATACACAGTCGTCATAATGAAAACCATTATTTCCATAATGTGAAACTAATATAATAACTTTATAGACGTTTTCTGTGTGTCTAAATGAAGCCATTTAGAACAGTTATGGAGTACGCAACCAAAATTTAAGCTCACTTCCAACCATTGTTCACAACGGTGCTATTGTTATTTGTAATCCATTCATTGTTTTTTTAAACACCCTGCTATTCTTATATGATTATGTGCATCAAGTTTATTAATTAATTTTATTTAGAATAATATGCACACTTGCTAACAAGATCTGAAGGATACATTTTATACGAGTAAATTTATTTCACTTACATTTATTGTTACTTAGGGATAGCAAAGCATGATTAATAATACTCGTGAACAATGATAATAAGAAGTATGAATTACTTCCATTAAATGCAATAAGTAAGAGGTCCCAAAGATGGATAGCACAACAATCATTGCGCATGTGATAGAAGTCTGTTATTTAATTTCTCTCGAGACCTATTACCTTAACGAGAAGTGCTAGAAATGCTAAAAGAGAGAATTGTAAATGTCTTTATAGATGTGTACTTTATGATAGAATACAAAGGAATATATGCATGAAAAAGGAAAATATTTCTCTTGGTTAATATCTATGTTTGCATTTTCTGAGATTATTTAAAAGTAAACGGGTTTCAAAATGAAATAAAAGCATAACAAATTATATGCGGTTTACAATGCATTTAATTGATTTTAATGCTATAAAGTATAATGCTTATTTTGTAACTAATTACGTCATTCATGGTAACAGGCTTGTAACAATTACAGAAAAGTAAGGCATTTCTCTGTCCACAATCTATAACACGTAAACTTTACTGTAGTCTCAATTTCAGGCTCAGACGCCCAAAATTACATTTTTCTCTGCCCTCATTTTATGTCCTGCCTAAATCCTTATAGCTCACTGTTTTCATTTAATTTTGGTATTTCCACATGGAGTTTATCAAGTACTTTTAAGAAATAGAATTACTAAAATATAACTAATGTCTTAAACGCGATTTCAAGTAACACATGCTTCAGGACTGTTTTTTTGGACTATTTTGAGGGGGAAATAAATTTGCCAAGCAGCCAATGCAATTAGCTTAATTTTCTAATTATTTCCAGACGATTATATCAGGTATAAAGGGAAAATACATAAAAAATCTGAAAGAGCTAGAAATAAATGCTGAAAAGCCTATTATAATTTAATTTTTTTTTAGAAAAATAACACCTTAACGTGAAAAGCCGACGTTTTAACAACCAAACTAATATGTATATATATATGCAGGATTTGAAGTTAAACATCGTTCATTTCATTATGACGTGCATGATCAGCAAATTAACTGACAATCTGGCACTTTTATTATCCATGATTTGAAAGCATAAGTTATGAAAATTCACGATCACATGATCAAGGTTTAGAGATATTCAAAATTAGAAAAGAGTCAGTCTAATAAACTACACTTTTCATGAAGCATCGGCTTATGAAATGTCAAGGAAGGCACTGTTAGGCCTAAGCTGATTGTTCGAAAGAAAGTGTATTATAGATTTTAAGTGAGAAATATGTACTGTATTTAAAGAAGCTATCAAAGAAGTGGTGTAAAATTATCTTTACAGAGTTGTATTAATATTTATTTCAGTATATATATATATTGATGTCTCAAAGTATTGCATATTTCATTAAATCATTGTTTTCTCAAAATGGTTTTATAAAACGTTAAAAATTTATCTGGGAGCACGGCAGTGCGTCCGCCAAGTTCGCACAAGTCGTAAGCTACCTTTTCCTGAACCATTTCGGCATACTTTTCACCCCCTCATAACGCCGTTTTATGGAGAGATATAGAAAAATTTCTTTTATACACATGTTCGTATGGTCAAACTGAACTAAGGTTCCACGATTTCATGTTTCTATATTTAGTAGTTTTCGAAATATTAAATTCCGAAAAGGCGCTTTTTTGTCACTGACTCACTTCACATCATCAAATAACTAAGGTACTTCTAAAAGTCGTAGAATCATGAAATTTCACAAGTAAGTCGGGTTTGTAGCACAATTAACAAGAAAAATCTGAAAACACAGAATTTCGCCTCTAAACCCTTCAAACAGGGGGTGTTCATTTGGCCGTAAACAGTTCCTTAACACATTCAATTGTGCCAATGTTGGTCGCCAAAACTCGATTACAGAGTTTTGAAGTGGGTCACGTGATTTCAAGCAGAATAACATTTTATATATATGCTTTTCCAAAGATGTTTGTTAAATAGAAAAAATGAATATACCTAAAAATTTTAATCAGTATAGGTTAAGATATATTTACGATATAAAAGCAACAAAACATTTAACAAAATTTAACCGCAATTCGGTACGTTTCCGATATAGCAGCCTTGGCGAAATACAGAAAATAGCCTTGACGAGAAAAGAAATTTGATAATAACGTATTTTATGGCAACCTATTTACTGTGTAATATACACAAGCAATTTTTTCAATATGTATACAATTTATTTAATGTAAGGAACCCGTTTATTTATTTTTATATACCAACATAAATAATTTGTATATAAAAATAATATTTTATACATGTATAAAACAAATGTTTATATATATATAAATACATGGTACTTCTTAGTTATCCCGTCGACCAAATTACTATTGCCAAATTGTAAGATTAAATGCCAATAATGGTTTGCCATTAATTAATTAATTGTAAGATTAAATGCTAATAATGGCCAATAAAACCATTAATTCGACGTTTTATTCGTATTTTTATTAATTTTTTACTGATTTATAAGTTTATCAGGTTTGTTTTCATAGTTGTTTATATCATTTCGCAACATATCTCAGTTTCTGAAGTCCGAATTGCGCCAAGATTTTGAAAAAATGCCAAGGTCCCTATAGTGGGAAAATATCCTAATTCCATATGAAAGTTTAAAAATCTCCTTTTAATTAAATGAAATGTGTAACTAATAAACTGTCTTTAACGATGTGCGAAAGATGCGGCGTCCGAAGTCCGCTACTAATGTTATTATATTGTATTATTAACCTACTTACTGTTAATTTATTGTTAATTTTAAATCTGTAAAAGAAAGATTATAGTTATAGATAAGATATGTTAGTCGCCAAAACCCGATTACAGAAAATTAGGCTGAGTTATAAAGGTGATACATGATTTCAAGCTGAATGAATTTTTATATGCTTTTACAAAAACCTTAAGGCAAATCTTTCAGTTTATCTGTCCATCTTTCTATCTTTTATTTCCTTAAAACAAATTTTATTAAAGACCGGAAGGCGTCTGCACAGATCATCACCTCATCGAGTTGACGGCTGAAATTTTAGGATTAGTTAAATATCGATTAGAGTATTGAAATGTAACTGGTTGGGCAAGTCGTATCTTTGTAGAAACCATCTACAGACCCGATTTTACGGGTTAATTGGTGGATTTTCCATTGTGTTTTCCTGCACCCATTCCTCCATGTTTCCAAACTTTTGAATGCAGGAAAATACAATAGTAAACCTATCAGTTAACCACTAAAATCAGGTCTTCAGGTGGTTTCTACTAAGATACGACTTAACAGACCAGTTGCATTTAAATATGCTAATCTAGTTTTAACTAATCCTAAAATTTCAGCTGTAAATTCGATGAGGTGATGGTGTGTGCAGACGCCTTCCGGTCTATTATAAATGTCGGAATTCTAATCTCAATAGCACTCTGGTCAATCTGGCAATTAACCCTACTATTTATTGAACACTATTCCTTTAAGTGCGTTTTAGTGATGTTAATGAACTTATGCATATGCATCATACATATTATACATATGCATATAACGTAATACATTTACATCATACATATTATAGGTATGTGTATAATACATATGCATCATTATGACGTCATAATAAACAAAACATTTTTTGTCGCCAAATTTGAGAATTGACATGATATATTACCAAATTTGGCGAAACTCTGCTAAATGTCGCCAAGCTTGGCGAATATTTGACGCTAGTGGCTATTTTTCAATGAGTTAATTATTAATGCAATCCATCTATTTTTATTTTTCCGCATATCATCTGAATAGTTAAATGATATAACGTACTAATATTTCCAAAGTTGCTAATATAATTTCGTCACTGCCCAAAACCTCTACTATTGTTATTATATTGTACTGATATTATATTTACTGTGACTATGTTGTTAATCTTTACACCGCTAACACTTCTGTATTATATAAAGAGAATTTACAGAAACTATTAAAGCATTGAAACTGCCAATTCTCCTTATGATTATTATAATTCTATAATATGTAACCTGTTAATCGATATGTACGTTAGAATGAATCTTCTATAATCCGGTTCCTCGCATTTTAGTTTTCAGGTTTCGAATAAAATTAGCTAAAATCTTAAAACCATGGCACATTGACTAATTCTTCAACACGATCAGATGAGAAGAATGATAGATTTTCAAATGGATCATGGCAGTGAGCCGGTAGACCTTCTATTCTTCCGTAATCGAGTCTATTGAGAAGGTTAACGTGAAACAAAAAGATATTAGCATCAATATGGTTTAATGCAAATGCAGATATTGTCATTCACTTGTACCTAGTCGTATCTCTCTATTCTAAAAAAAAGTAACTCCCGCTGTCACCGCCGCCGCCGCCGCCGGTTTTGAATTTTTTGTGACCGGAGGTCTTTCTTCGTTAATATTAAGAAAAATAATGCATACAAAAATATGAAAATTGGTAGTATTATACAGAAATGTTTGATAAACACGCTGATGTAGACAGTTTTCAAATCGAAGAATTATTTTAAGAGATATTTAATGCTAAAGTTGGACAAAATCGTTCCATTAAAAAGTTTTATAGGAGCAAAAACTATACATCGGAATTTAATACTTTTTAGATCATTTTATACGTTATAATTTCCCGGTGTGCAGAAATAATTTATTTTTTTAATTTGACTCATTTTTCGAGGTTTCATTTCTATTTTAAATTCAAATTTTCAGCATTTCGAGAGATATTTTTTTACTTATTTCAGAAAATTGTACTAATTTAACCTGTTGCCAAACTGTATAAACAACGGAAACAATAATGTTTGCTTCAAATTAAAAATTTATTTACGCGTGACTATTATAAACAGAAAAGAAAAACTTTCAAATTAGAATTAAATAATTACGTATAAAAAGCAGGAACTTATTGAAAATTACTTCATCTATAATTACACGTGAATTTTAACAGAGAAAGGATATTGTAAAGTAATAAATTCATTAACATGCGTTAGAAGTCTTAAATAGGAGAAATTACATCACATTTACGTCACATTACACTTATTACGTAAAATGAACAAAAAATAATATTGCAAAATAGTAGTTTAAATTTAAAAATAGCGCGAGACATTTACTTGATATTTTGAGATGAACTTTTCAACTATTTTTTTTTTTTTGACAGCGCAAATAATATTTCATTTCTAATAAAAGCATTTTCACGTGAATATTAAAAAGGGAAAGAAAAGTTTAGTGAAAATTACGTCAGATTAAAAACGATATATTTAAAATGTTTTATTTAAAAGGACTTTCTTTTCGCTTTGTTAAAAAATACCGGGAGACAAAGACTCTGTTTACTTAATTCATTTTATATTAGATGATTTTTAAATGCCATTGTATCTTTTAACAGCAGCTGATTTTTCCGTAAAATTCCCCAATCAAAGAGAAATGAATAGAAACCCGTTTATAGGGCGATCGCCTTTGTTTTTTTAATTATAATTCAATCTTCCAAAAAAATTCAATTAAAGCCGATCAAATTAGCGTGCTTTTAGAGACTGCAGTGTCTGAACGGGGGGTTGGCGAGCGTAGCTCGTAGGGGGCCGAGCCCCCTAGTCAGTTAAAATACAACAATTGGCAGTGAGCCCAATTAAAAAGATTACTTAATAGGATTAAAAATTTCCGCATTAGAGAACGAATCGTAACTGCTAAGGAAACATGCATAAGTGAGTTAAGAGATATTTGTCACGAAAGATGAAATACATAACAACACAAAATATATGATGTGCTTCTATGATCATAAAGAGTTCTTGATTTCTCTATCAAAAGCTTCCGACTTGGCAAAAGAATGGGCAAGTAAATTAAATTATGAATAAAAGTAACATGATGCAACGTTTAACATGGAATTAATACGGTAAATACTGCTTGCTAGAGGTGGCTAGTACTTTAATATAAAAAGAAATAAAGTATAAATTTGTAAAGCTCAATAAAATAGATTTAGGTATTTTTATGTTAGCCGGGCGCAAGTGGCAAATCGCCAAATACTGTTCCCAACTCTCATTGTTCATATTGCATTCATTTCATTTAAAGATATATACTTTTCAGTCATCTCATTTAAAATAGATGCATTTACCTCATTTTATTTAATAGAATATTTAACATTGAAATAATTAAATAAATAAATAAGAAATAATAACATAAATCAAAATATTTTATTTGAAAATCAAAGCATTGTTTCTAATTTACACATGTGAAAAATGAAAACTGCTATTGGCGAAAAAACAATAGGCTAATGAGGAGATTTGCTCCCGGTTAACATAAAAGTACCGAAATTTAAGTTTTTTCATATTAATATAGTTTAGAATAACAAACTTGAAAAAACATACAAAAAGTAGTGATATCCCAACAAAAAGTTTTCGGTAAAAAAAAAAAAAAAAAATAGCGCCAAGTTCTCCTTAATGTTTCGGCCAGAAAAAGTAGTGATATCTGAAGTTCGCACAAGTTAAAAGCCAAACATCCCAAATCTTTCATTGAAAATGGCTTCCTGCGACTTGGCCGTTAATGCCTTCGAGAGAGTTTTTCAAATTTTCAAATATGTACAAATGAGCTACATGTCAACTACATTTTTTGATTATTTTAGACATTTTGTGGCACAGAGTACCGAAATAAAATACACATTTGAAAAAAGCATTTAAACCACTTCAGTCTATTTAAATGCTTAGAAGTTAAAAATAACAAAATACTTGTATTCAGGAGATAATATCCCTAATTGCTAAAACATAATTAGTATCAGCTTTTAACAGTTTATAAATGAATACCTCTTAATGTATGCAAACAAACTATAATAAATGTTCAAACGAAAAAAATCTCTTTCGTCAATACACAAGGTTTCAATGTTATACAATAAAATATAATGTAACATATTGTGAGATTTGAAGTAAGTAAATTTTGTTTTATTTCTTGAGTTTTACGTTAATGACTTTAGCTTTAGACCGTACAAAATGGCAATTAAACCACAAGTGGACTAAATGATCTGTAATCAAAACTAATGTTTGTTGAAACTGAATGGTAGTTATCAGAAATCTTTTACTTATAATGTCTTTATGTGAATTTGCCTCTTTGCATTCTAATATTACTTTTAATACTTAAATAATTCATAAATGCGTAATTTCCAATCATTAATTTTGAAATGCTGTAGAAAGCATTAACGGCCAAGTCGCATCAAGCCATTTTCAATGAAAGATTTGGGATGTTTGGCTTTTAACTTGTGCAAACTTCAGATATCACTACTTTTTCTGGCCGAAACATTAAGGAGAACTTGGCGCTATTTTTTTTTTACCGAAAACTTTTTGTTGGGATACATATAATAAGAAAATGGCATGAAAACTAGGGGTAACTATGACTTTTGTAATAACCAATCAAATCAGCCATTTCAGATGATTAGACGTCAAAAACGTGAATTGAATAGTGGTTGGATTTTTAGAATAAATGACTCTTTTAATTTATTGTTGTTCTAGAAGTGATTTCGATCACTTTAGTTGAGGCTAGGTTAATTACCTCCGAGACTCTAAAATGCCCTGCCCCCCATCCCGGAGCCACATAAATCCTTCCCGGAGAAAAGTGCCTGAATTCAACACTGGGTATGATGGAGTTTTGTCGGTGTCAGGCCAATGTTGCCGAGGCTGTTGGTGTGGACCAATGTACTGTTTAGACTATTGCAGTGCTACATTTCAACGGGAAATGCTAGTAGAAATTCTGTAGAAAGTCATCCGCGTATAACAACACCATCAGATGATCAATTTTTGGTATTAACGGCCCAGTGCAACCGAACAATGCTATGCTAGCAAGAGCGATAGCAGCAGTGTTAAATGTCGCATGTGAGCATCTAGTTTCGCGACAAACTGTATACAGGCGACTTAGTCAACATGGTATTTATGCTAGACGACCGACAATATGTGTTCCACTAACCTTTTATCACAGGCATGAACGGTATAAGTGGTGTAGGGAGCAAGTCATCTGGACAGCAAAGCAGTGTAGCATTGTAATGTTCTCTGATGAATCTAGATTTAGTTTACAGAGTGACAGTCGACGCGTTGTTATATGGAGAGAGCCTGGCTTGCGATATAACGCAAAATTTTTACGTGAATTGCACCAACACAAGTGTAGGGCATAGAGATATTAGTCGGCATTATAATTAATGGGCGATACCGATCATGCCTGTGACAAGAGGTAAGTGGAATAAAAATTTTTGGACATTTGGCATAAAGGCCATGTTGGCTGTCGCCTGTATACAATTTATCTTGAAACCAGCGGCCCGCAAGCGGCAGTAAACTATGCTACTTTCACTTTTCTGGCATTGTCTGTTGCGCCGAGCGTTAATGATACAAATCGGTCATCTGAAGGTGTTATACGCGAGCTACTTTCTACAGGACATTTTCTGGCTTTTCCCTTTGAAATGTATCGTTGTAACAGTTTCGAATCCATGGATTGATCGATACCAACAGCTTCGGCAACATCAGCCTGACACCGGCCAGACTATATTATACGGATATAATGACAACACGGATATAATGACAACTCGTACATTCATCCATTTGGTATGTAAGTAACTTATCATAAACAAACATGATAGGAATCACTACTACAAACAAGAGCTAATTAAAAGAGTCATCCATTCTCATAATCCGACTAATTTATAATTCACACTTTTGTCGTCCGATCTTCTGAAATGGGTGATTTAATTGGCTTTAACACCCGAACGCCCGGAAGGAGTCGATTCGACTCCGACCATATGATTAAGTGTCAGTTGGAACCAGAAATTCTTTCACAAAATAAGTAAAATTTTAAAAACGCAGATTTACGTTAAATAAATCAGTCAAATAAATTTAAAAAAGAATTCTTGTGTAAAATATTTTTATGAAACTTGAGTAAAATTTCCGGGCATTCTAGTGTTAAAAAATTATAATTGCCCCTAGTTTTCATACCGTTTTCTTATTATGTGTATGAATTGTCAACGTTTTCCTATAAAAACTTTCAAGAAAACCATGATTTACTGAAATATGTAATACTTTTGTACATCAGTGTATGTATAAAGAAAACCCTCTTCTCGAACTAAACTATAAAGTTCAGTATTACATTAGACACTTTTCTTATATATTTATTTCATAAGCAGATTTTCTAACTCATATTCAGTCATCTTAAAGTGGTTTAACCCTTTCTGTACTGAATTATGAATTCATGAAAATTTTATCTTCTAAAGCATTTTTCGTGAATTTTTGAACGTAGATTAGAAGATTTACATAATCATTTAATAAATTTTAGAAGGATTGAAGGATTTAGAAGGATTAATTAAATTTGAATTTATAGGGATTTTGTGCAATATTTATAACCCCACTCAAATCTTTTAGTTTAAATATTTTTCGTAGTATTTTGTAGAAATAGAAAATGAAAGTACAAATATAATGCTCTTACACTATAAATATAGAAATATTTCCGAATTGAAAAATCCCCATTCCCCCTTCCCCCAACGCCAAGAAAGCTTAAAAGATGCAAAGGCAAAAGAAATCACCCTTTTAATAATATTGTTGTTTTGTGTAACCCATAATGCTTTTGGAACAAGATAAAATAATGCGTAACTCATTAACAGTACAACTCATTCTAAATTGCATTATTACAAATCAATGCATTAAATGAATTTTATAACAAGTTATTTTAATGGTATTTATGAGTACCGCCAGTCGATAAATTGTTAAGTCAGCAAGTATATATTTTCATCTCTACGACTTTTTATAATAAAATGCTGAAACTTTGTACATGCCCTTATTAGTGTATGGGGCATATTGTGCTCATTGGGACATTTTTGGTACGGGGGCGGTATAAAACTTCACAGTTTGGTTTACTTCAACTTTAATCCCCTGAAAATGTTAATAGATTTCATAAAATGCTGTATCTTTTTTTATGCAACTTTTTAATTTATAATATATCTTTGTGATAAATATTTAAGGAATAAAAGCCGCGGTCAATGTTTTTAGGACACCCTGTATAGTGTCAGTTGTACGTAAGCTTTTTTGTAATTTACTTTTTTCAAGCAGTTACTATCTGAGATTTCAAGTAACATTATGATTATAATCCACTTCTACTCAAAAAAAAATTCAGAATTTCAGAATGGAAAATTTACAATTAAAACAATTCCAACCAAGCAGCATTATTGTAGAAACGTTCTAACCCATTTATGCCTAGCGTCCCATTTTTGGGACGTTTTGAAAACATAAGATTGATATTTATTTGTTTAAATGAAGGCCTTTTTTCGGTGTTTATAGATTTTTCATTTTTCAAGATAGCGAAATGTAAAAAGTAAGTTTATTTGTATTTTTTGTATTAAGGATCCAAATAAATAAGTTATAATCTTAGCTTGTTGACTTGAAATAGGTATTTTTTCAAATTGCGAAATTATATGTTCAAGCCTATTTTTTATGCATGTTTGCAACGTACAAAATACAGTGCGCTAAGCGAAAATGGGTGTATATTTCTATTAACCATTTAGGGGACAGTTATTTATGTGAAGTCCTTTTCAAGATGATTTTGAAATAATTTGTTTTTTAGCCTCAAATACGATTATTATTAATTATTATTAATATCACGTATAATGTAATTAGTCTATGTAAAGTAAAATATATTTTCTTACTAGTTAATAAAAACACTAATTATAGTATATAATATACAATTTAAAATCTTAATTTATGTAAATTTAGACAAAAAATATAATTATGTTTCTTTCCACATATCGATATCCTCATATTTAGTGCGTTTACATTTTATCAAATAAATAAAAAAATATTTTAGCGTAATTTTTTGTAGTATTTTTCCAGTTCATCTTGCAACGTTTTAAAGTGATTTTACCAACAAATTTGAGAAAACAAAAATTCAGGCATAAATGGGTTAAGTTACCTCTTTTTTCTTTTAACAGATTTTTTGCTTTACATTGTTTGTTTAGTTATAATATTTAATAAAATTTATTTTTAGTTCTCAAAATTTTTGATATTTATAAAACAAATAATTTTTCCAATCTCTGTGTTTGAATAACATGTGCATGTATGATTAAATCTACTTAATTTTCATAATAAGGTAAAACGAAACGGGCTAATGAACTAAATATTGATGAATTAGGTTAAGGTAATGAAGTAAATATTTAACTTAATGAAGCATTTATAATGAGCCAAAGATCTTTGAAAATTTTAATACGTTAAAATATTTATGACAGTTTTAAAAGTCCAATTTAATCTCATTGTAAGCTTAGGCATATTTCCGGTCGAGTAAATAAACTCACGTAATATTTTATTGTATCTGGTACACAAATTTTTTATTGAATATACTGCAATAATTTAACAATTTTTTTATTTAATTTTGTTAGATCCTTTTTAACGTCTACCAGCTTTGTACTGTAGTCAGATGATTTACAAATAAAAACAAGTGTGTATATAGGATGTTCCATCTTCCCGTTAACCTGTAGCAAATTTATAAACATTTAGTTTTTATATACTAGTTAGTGTCTGTCAAGATTTGTCGGTAAATAACTTGAATATTTCATTAGAAAAATTCTTGAATTTTTAATTAATTGCTTGTAAATTAATTATTGAACGACGAATTACATGATGAAAGTCTATATTGCATAAGTGATTCTTATTTCTTTAAGGCGATAGATGGATAGATGGTGCTAGCAGTCTAATCTATTCGATGAAGTGAAAGAATTTTAAGTTTATAATTTACAACTAATTATGCTTACTTTTTTATCAGAAATTTACTTAAAAACGGCGGGTAGAGAATTTATTTTTAGTTACAACGATCTCAACATTTTTAATAACAATATCTATTTTCATTTATTTATTAAAACTACACAGCCATTAAAAGCTGCCATGAATTTTATTTTTATCTGTCTCATTCTCTAAAAACCTAAATGTGAAACGTGATGCAGCTAACGATTTATAATATATATTTTTTATTACTTGGATTTTATTTTACATTTTTATACATTTTTTAAATATTAAACCTGGATATCAAGGTGATTTCATTTACATCTCTTATTCGAATATTTTTCTTTCTTTCCATTTTATTTTTTACGCAAATGAATGACAAACTTTTCTTTCTGACACACACATACATATATTCTCTTGATAATGGTCAGGAAATATAACGAAAATTTTAGATCAGCTCAATTTATTTAATTGATAATTACATGCAAAATATTTTAGTTTAAATATTTTAAATATCAAATCATTAGTTTTTCAAAATATTATTGACTATTAAATTGTATTTAATTATAAAGCATTCAAATAATAATAATAATAAAATAAAAATCCTATAACTTCACTTCCTAATAAAATATGTCATTATTGAAATGAATTATCAACAAAAATATTACACATTTTGCCATGCTTGGGTTCGAACCTGCGTTATCAACAAAAATTCAGAGCTTTAAAGTGCTGCGTTAACACACTCAGCAAGCGGGAACTCGTTTTACTTCCTTGTAAATTGAAGAGGCTCGGAAAACAGTTGACTCATACGAATGTCTCGAATTTGAGTTCTGATCTTACAGAAATAGTTTTTCGTTTTAATATTTATGATACCTTATTTTTCAAAGAATTAGCTACAACTTAATATGCTAGTTTCCCAATCTTCGTGTTTATCTATTGGCAATTCATAAGACTGATCACCAGCCATAACTTTTAGCCTCAAATCACTGTGTTTATCTTCTGCGTGTAATATGACCAAAACAATGTGACACACCCGAAATAAACTGTACCTAGCTCTTAATATAGATACAATAAATTTTTAATTGTTAATAATGCTGAAAGAGTCAAATATTATCCAAATATTATTAACTTTGTGAAAGAAAGAAAAGCTAGTTTACAGTAAGATCAAATAGCAGACGAACTTAAACCAACTTCACCTGTGATGTAATAGTTCAACTGAGCGAGCATCTTTGCGCATGTGCAGCGTATCACTCCAAAGGCAGACTTGTACTTATATACTGCGCATAAGCAACTGTAGAATTTTAATTTAAAATTACGGCTAATTAATAAAATATTCGAACAAACGAATGAACGATAACAAATCTGTGGCCAAATATCTTTCATTTAAAAAAAGATTGGTGTAATTTGATGTAGTAGTTTCTTCTCACGGACTGTCCAAAGAAAACGCTTAGCGTTTTAAATATATAGATATTGTTCCTATTGCAAAAAAATTCTGAATGTTTTTCTGCCTCATATTCATTCATTTATGTGAAAACAGTCATTTAAAAAAATACGAATTTAAATTTTTATATTGTCTCTGGTTTTTATGAGTTATAGTCAGAAATAGTTTCCCCGCGATTTAAAATTTTTCTATTATTTTATGACCAGAACTTATTGAGTTATGATGCAATTAATTTTTTTTTAAGGTTTTGCTATTTCTGGTAATAAAAAAGACAAAAACACCGATAATTCATAAAATACAAAACATCATAATATATTTGGTTCTATAAGAAGAGACTGTTTACTTTTTTACTTGTTAAAACACAAATAAAGTTTTTCTAAAATTATGTTTTAGAACCCCAAAACAGAATAAAAATTTAAATTTTATAACTTAAAAAGATAACTATTTTGATGTAAATGAATTTCCATATGATGAAGAAAAACATTTCAAACATTTTTGCAATTGAACTTTAAAATTATCGCTTTATGTACATATTATTATTTTTAATACAAACTTAATGATTAGCAAAGAAATCATACCAGTAGTAATTTTCCATCTAAATGAAAAATGTACAGTCCGAAAGTTGAACACAGGACCTCTGAAATAACTTGCCAAATAGCAACTATTTGACTCAGCGATTACCAACAGACAAAATTTCACTCATACAACATTTTTTCCATTTGAGTGAATTTGTGTTGTCTGGTTGTCGCACAGGTAGCTCAAATGGTAGAGCATTTGCAATTTTAGCCTCAGGTTCAATGAGTGAATCCCACCAGGGTGTGCTTTTACTCAGTTGCAAAATTTACTACTTGTATAACGCTTTAGGAATTAGCTATTGCTCTAAAATAAGAAGAGATACCTCGTATATGTTTGTCTTTTATTATGTTTTAACAGTCTTTGAATGGAACTACCTGAGGTCATAGTCACCGATTTTGATAAAAGTGGTATCGTTTGGAAAGGCCGTGTAGTGAGAAAAAAAAATTAATGGAAGTACCCGATCGAACCGTTTGTCTTTTATTATGTTTTAACAGTCTTTGAAGGGAACTACCTGAGGTCCTAGTCGCCGATTTTGATAAAAGTAGTATCGTTGGAAAGGCCGTGTCGTGAGAAACATAAAATTCACTGGAACTATGCGATCGAACCGTTTATCTTTTATTATGTTTCAACAGTCTTTGAAGGGAACTACCTCAGGTCATAGTCGCCGATTTTGATAAAAGTGGTATCGTTGGAAAGGACGTGTCGTGAGAAACAAAAATTCAATGGAACTACCCGACCAAAAAAAAAAAAAAAACAATAAGATCTACAAGGCAATTTGCACACAAGCATCCCAAAAACGGATAAATAAATAAATATTCATTTATTGAAATGTAGTTGTGAGCAATCGCCATGTGTTTGTAATGTTCTTAATATAGACAATGTGTTGCTGTATAATGCAGTGAAAGAAATGTACTGTTTGAGATGGAATATTATGAATGTGGACTTATTAACTCAGGAAAAAGGTCGCTATGCCACAAATGTTGCGTTTAGTAAAGACGTTGTAGTCCATCTGAGAGTACACTGCAAATAAATGAGTCTTAAACTAAGACAGAAAAACGACTGAAAAAGCATTTAAGACATGTAAATGTCTTAATATAGAGCTTAGACATAATAGATACCTTAATTTAAGAATGTGTCTTAATGGACTGGTAGTAGAAATGAACTAATATAAAGTGTCTTAATATGGTGAAATATCTTAAATTAAGATATCCAATTACAGACATTCACTGCACTGTATTATCAACGCAGCCGCCCGCCATATTTGTTTGTTGTTGTGTGCCGTGCCTGAATCGAAAACGAATTCCTTCTATGAATGTCAAAAAATCACTGTGAAATGCGAATAAATGGACAGTGGACAAACATTTCTATCTCTATTGTCGAGGACTTTCAGGTGAAAATGCAGTACCCTTCTGACAGCTCCGATTAACCTCTCTGGAATGCAGTGGCACATGTTAAAGAAACGCAAAGCATGTGGACCTCGTGGTAATTCTAAGACTTTAGTCTAATTGGGTTTTCTATGATAGCTGGTAAATTTAAATGAAATACATATAAATCAGTTATCTAGAAATCTTTGTTGGACATAAAAAAATATTTCCTCCATATAAACAAAGGAATATAAATTACTAGAAAATGTATACTTGCAAAAGGGTAAGTGACTTATAAAATATAATACTCCCTTTTGTTCCGCTATAATTTTCTATAATTAAGATATCCAATTACAGACATTCACTGCACTGTATTATCTACGCAGCTGCCCGCCATATTTGTTTGTTGTTGTGTGCCGTGCCCGAATCGAAAACGAATTCCTTCTATGAATGTCAAAAAATCACTGTGAAATGCGAATAAATGGACAGTGGACAAACATTTCTATCTCTATTGTCGAGGACTTTCAGGTGAAAATGCAGTACCCTTCTGACAGCTCCGATTAACCTCTCTGGAATGCAGTGGCACATGTTAAAGAAACGCAAAGCATGTGGACCTCGTGGTAATTCTAAGACTTTAGTCTAATTGGGTTTTCTATGATAGCTGGTAAATTTAAATGAAATACATATAAATCAGTTATCTAGAAATCTTTGTTGAACATAAAAAATATTTCCTCCATCTAAACAAAGGAATATAAATTACTAGAAAATGTATACTTGCAAAAGGGTAAGTGACTTATAAAATATAATACTCCATTTTGTTCCGCTAATGATTTCTATATGTTATATTATTTTTAGAACAAATTTGATTTTAAGAAATATTAATGTTATCTATGTTTTTATGAGGTTCCATTTCTAAAGTGTAGATTTATGTCTAAGACTTTAAATTAATATTAACCATATTTACGCTATTGTTTTCTGTGGGTTTTTTTTTTTTTCGTACTATAAAATGCAGTACAGTATTGTTTAACTGGGTGTTTTTACGCAGTTTATTTTCTTATATATATATATATATATATAAACTTTAATCATATTTATTTATTTATTTATTTTTGTGTAAAAAAGTAATGGTCTCATTTTTAATTATATGTATTATATGAATTAATTGTATGAATTAATTAAGCTTTTTCTTCCCTCCAATGGAACATGAATGAATTAACATAAATTTTTGACAACTTTAATTGTTAAATGTGCTTACATGTTAAATTGGAGCAAAAAGACATGCAACGTTTTCAGATTTTTCTAATTATCTGATGGAAAATATTTATATATGAACGGTGAATTTAATAATAGTTTGAAATGATGTGTAAAATTATTTAAAATATTGACTCCTGTTTAACAAGCACATGATTAACTGTTGTAGCATAAAATGATTTCCTAAGTGATTTTAATATTTTACAGTAAGATCATTTTGAATAATAAAATCATACGTAAATGATTATTTTAATTTCCCCTTAAAAAAAAAAAAGTGTTATCAGAAATTTTAAATATGTCTCAGATGTTTATGAAAATGGTCCCGGATTTGTGTTTGTGCACATTTTCCTTGAATTATAAATGAAATATAGAAATTTGTTATGATTTACCTTATGAAGCATGGAAAATTTTCATAAAGAGAAGGGGGGGGGGGGGTGTCGATTTGAAAATAACATTTTATTTAGCTTGTCTAAAATGTTGAAGGGGTGAGGAATTTCGTTTTTAATTACATTGAATCTATGGAAAAATAACATAAATAATAATCACAGATACGGTTTGTATGTATGTCTAATAATTTAAATTGATTAAATGATTAATAAACTTCTTCAACTATTTTCCAAAATAAACAAAGAAAAAATAATATTCTTAAATACTTGAAAATGGACTAATATATCTTGGCATCGAATCTGATGAATATAAAACTTCTGATGAATGTCTACTTCAATTATTTATATATCTTTAAAAAATCTGTCATAAAATTTTATATTTTAAAATTCGCATCAAGTTGACAATTTATAAGGACTAAATATATCTTCATTTGATGTCAACTTTCCGTTAATAAAAATCTTTTTTTTAAAATCGATATCAGGTGAGTATTCACATAATTTTCTTCATAGATTAACGTGGTATTTCATGATCATGTTAGGGTCACTTATATAGACTTTTAATAAATGAAAAAAAAAATTGGAAAATGAATGCATTATCAGAAAAATGGACGAGAAAAGTTTTATTTATTAATTTATGGACAATAAGCTGAGAAAAAATATTTCCCTGTTCTCAAATACACACCATGGTTACATTTTGACATATTCCTAAAATTCAGTTTTACACTTTACTTATATTTCAACATTTTTTTTTTTGGGGGGGGGGGAGCTGTTTGAATACAAAGCACACCATCTGCACCTAAATATGGTCCCATAAATATGTTTGGGATATTGACCAGGAAATTTTTTGGAAGTATTTAAAGAAGGTCGTAACTTTTATAAAATAATTTTAATTCCTAGAAGGACAGGATAGGGAATATCCTGGCAGATTGGGTCCTTTCAAAAGAATAATGTCCTGCTACAGATATGTAAGAATCAAAATCGATTCATTTAAAATTGTAGTTTTGAAAAAAATTCTATGCTTAATTGGCAATGTTCTCATCATTAAAAATGAATATAAAAGGTTAAGTGCCAGTATTTTATAAATATACTTGGCAACATTGCACATGGCCAGCTGCAATACAAAATAAATTATGACAGTATAGTATGCAGTCTGTTGTAGTCTTCCATAATTGGCAAACATTTATTTTGCTTTGTAGCTTGACAGTAAGTCTAAGTTTTAGCCTGCTGTCAATGAGACAGAGTAAATAAGAGAAAAAAATCTTCTAAGATGTTTCGAGTGTTTTAAAAATGGCAGCATTTTAGGTGCTTCGAATGTCTAAAAAATGGCGGCTTTTTAAGACATTTCAAGTGTTTTAAAAAATCGTGGCTTTTTAAGACATTCGAAGTGTTTTAAAAATGGCGGCAATTTAAGACGTTTCCAATGTCTTAACTTTAGATGCAAAACAGTTTCTTAAAAAGTAAGACACCCTTTTTTCACTTAAAATGTGACCATCCATGTAAGATACTTTTTAAACTGAGTTTCAGACGTTTGCGTTTACAGTGTAGGTCCTTTTATGACATCTGGCTTATCACTTGGGTATTGGTGAAAGTGTGTGACATTGTGAAAGTGTGAAAGTGCTTAAACCGTAAGGACTCTTCACACCAGGTACGTTTGATAAAGGGTTGGGTATTACATCTGTTAAAATTTTTGGTTGTTATTGTGAAATATGCTTGTCTCTTAGATCTGAAGCTTGGTATTTCAATTCGTAGTAACACCTTTTGGAAAGCATATCGGCTCATGTCTTCTAATGCAAGGTCGGAGCATTGGTTTGCGAACCAAATTATGCAATTTTATGGTAGCTTTCTTTGTAGTAAAATATTCACCACCACATATAAGCCAGTTTGGAATACTCGGTTATACGTTTGACTATAAGTTTGTAGTCATGAAATGTTTCGAAATCGAGGGGCTAGAGATACTTTGTTGTACCTCCATGTATATTAATGACTTCAACGTTTCCCCCCAATTTTCTGAGAAGTTCAGAATAGTTCAGGGAGTCATGGCCTGCCCACTGATCCAAGATGAGTAAGCTCTTCTCTTGACGTATAGATTTTTTTAACATTTCGAAATACAATTCAATCAACTGCTTTGTTGTTTTCCCTGAACTGGAGCTGGTTAATAGTAGCTCGTTGGGATAATGCGACTGTTGTAGACGTTTTGCCCCTCATGGCCCAATTTTATCTTGCAGCTCCTGCTGTGTTCATTTCCGACAGGTTGTTCCATTGGATTTTATGTTTCTCACGACAAGACCTTTCCAACGATATCACTATTATCAAAATCGACATCTAGCACAAAAGATATTGTGAAGCACACGTTTGGGCATCTCAATATAATGTCTGAAGATGGCAGCACTAGATCAAGGTCACATGACCAGACATCAGACACATGCGTCAAACGGAACATTCTCTTGCGAGTACTATACTGCGGCGAGAGATGTATCAGAACGATGCTTGTACTATGCTGCGGAGAGAGATGTATCAGAACGATGCTTGTACTATATTGCGGAGAGAGATGTATCAGAAAGATGCTTGTACTATACTGCGGAGAGCAATGTATCGCAGACCTGGAGTGGAAAGCCAGAGAGACAGACAGTGTCGTAATAATGTTCTTCTTTTTTAAGACGTGCTGCTGATTGTCAGCGGGTAAAGATTAATTCTCTCTTTTATTTTTTAGGATATGAAACAACTGACTTGTATATAGCCTCTTGAACATATTTTCACTTTTTTAATATAATACCTTAATAAGTAGAACGGTGTATTAATCTTCGCCGTGTCAGTATCAAGTACTATAATTTGGTGTAAAAAAGCGGGATTCGATTCATAACAATCACATAAAATATTCGACATGCTGGCAGATGATTTGTGAAAATTATGCTTAAGCGGAGAGGAATTTGAGAACATATGTTATTAAAAGATCTTCTTGATGTCAATTAGCCGTAAATAGTGAAGATGTAATACATTTTTATTTACGTCTCTACCAACCTGGTTACATCTTTGTGATTGGAGTTTTCTTTTCTTTTTATTTAATTACGTCGACCTTAATATATAATAGTATTTTCGCAGTTAACAGTTTTCTCTGCGAACTGAAAAGTCATATAATATTAAGACTTTAACCGTTTTATTTTCGGATGTGAAGGTGACTAAAAATCGTCACAGAATTAGAAATTTTACAGGTTTTGATTTCGAAATTGATAGTGATGAGTATAAAGACAAATTTCAGAAAACTAAACATAATTTTTCAGCTAACGATCTCATAACGTTTTGAATTTTTTTGTGTATCAGTAACTCTGGAACTTTTGACAAAATAGAAACCAGAATAATTTTTTGTTTATGAGATTTAAATAAATTGTAATCTAATATAACTCCCGAGGTTATTGTTAATATTAATAATGAAGGTGAAAATAATTCTAGTAATGCTAATAACAATTCTAGCAGTAAAATTAATGATGCTTAATGCAGTTCTGAAAATAATTTATGAAATGATTTTGGATGTGGTGAAAAATGCAATTCCGAAAATTCTAGTTCCAGATTCTTATTCTATTTTGAATATGAATTTGTTGAAAATATGATTGTTCCATTTCAAGGTAGTTGATATCAAAATGTAGAAAAATGACTAAATGATTTGAGTGACATTATTTCTTTTTTACTTTCTTCTATCTTTACAAGAAGAAAGTATTGGATTCTTAAAAAATTTCGACTTCGGTTTTCGGCGGATTTACACGTTTTAGGAGTCAGAGATTCGGAAAAACATGTCTTTACAAAATGTCTGTCTGTGAGTCTGTCTGTCTGTTTGTATGTAACACAAATTTTGTGGGCGTTCTATCTCAAGAACTAATGCACAAAATTTAATAAAAATTATATAAAAGTAGTTTCTAACATAGATTGGTGCTGATTTGTTTTTGGTGTAAATCGCCCAACAGGTGGCGCTGCCATGCTGCATTTTTCGCGATTTCTGCAATAGCTCTATCTCAAGAACTAATGCACGGATTTTCATCAAACTTCAGATTTTGTTATTCCTTGATATGAATTAGTGATGGTAACGATTTGGTGAAAATTTCCCAACAGATGGCACTGCTATGCTGCATTTTGCAGCATTTACTTGATTTTCTTAATAGCTCTATCTCAAGAAATAATGCACGGATTTTCATCAAACTTCAGATTCAGTTAGTCCTTGACATGAATTGACGTTTTGTACCTTTTGGTGTAAATCGCTCAAAAGGTGGCGCTGTATGCTATATTTCTTGTGATTTCCGCAATAGCTCTATCTGAAGAACTAATGCTTGGGTTTTCAACAAACTTCACATTCAGTTATACCTGGATATGAATTAGTGTTATTTATGTTTTGGTGCAAATCGCTCAACAGGTGGTGCTGCTATGCTGCATTTTTCAGAATTTCCCCAATAGCTCTATCTCAATGACTAATGCACGAATTTTCATCAAACTTCAAACTCTATTGAATTTATACTAGAATAATATTAGCACAATTTTTCTAATTTGTAAACAAATCATATTAGAAGTAAATTTCCAACAGGGCGAAAAATATCCGGACCAGGATTCGAACCCGGGACCTCCTGGCTGAAGCCGCCAGTGCTCTGCCACCTGAGCTATCCCGGACGATTCTGGTCGAACTTTTTCACCCAGCTAACCTTGATGATTACAGCATCTGGTCTGAAACCTGGTTCAGCACAACAGAATAAATCTCAGGTAATGGAACTCCAGAAATCGCTGAATACGAAATTATACTAGATATCTAGTATAATCTAACTATACTATCTAGTATAATTCCGTATCCAGCAATTTCTGGAGTCCCATTACCTGAGATTTATTCTGTTGTGCTGAACCAGGTTTCAGACCAGATGCTGTAATCATCAAGGTTAGCTGGGTGAAAAAGTTCGACCAGAATCGTCCGGGATAGCTCAGGTGGCAGAGCACTGGCGGCTTCAGCCAGGAGGTCCCGGGTTCGAATCCTGGTCCGGACATTTTTCGCCCAGTTGGAAATTTACTTCTAATATCTATTGAATGTGTTATGATTATTGATACTGACATAATACACTAAGGTACAAGTATTTCTGGTACAGATTTTAAAATAAATAAATGTCAAAATTCTTTAGACAATATTATAATTGTTCTTGAATTAACCCTCATTCTTCCATATTTCAGAATAATAACTCATGAGTTCTACCCCACCCCCCCCCCCACCCCCCCAAAAAAAAAATGTTGTTTAACCAATTTAATTATTCCAGCACTGAAATTAAATAATTACGTTTAGAAAATGAAAATTTAATTACTCAAGTTAAAGAGGCTGAACGAATATATAAATTGTTACAAGCAATTTGGAAGTTAAGAAAGAATAAAAAGTAACAGAAAGTCAAAAAATCGCCAAATGAACCAGAAAATTAGAGAGGAACTTGTAAGATATAAAATCCCAATTAAATGAAGAATGTAAACGCTCAGAACAATATACAGTACCTTTAGTGAATGCTAATAACCATTCTAAACTTTTCGCAAAACAGTTAGAATTGTAAGATGACTGTTCTAGAAAAACGAATTCAAAACAAAAATTCAAATATAATTAGATAATTTCCAGGTCGGTTTCGAATATTTACCTCGAAAATTGACTTAAGAAGCAAATTTAGGCGAAGTAATAATTCTAAAACCATCCAAAATGATTCAGATTTCACATACGTTGAAAATAAAGAAAAAAAAATGAGGCGTTTTCCCAAAAATGAAAACAAGCAGAAAGTTTAAGCCAGAAGCCAAAAATGAAGAAGATTTTAGAACAGTTGATCTTAAGAAAATGTCAAGTAATAATAAATTGATGAATAATATTCCTAAGAAAATTAACGATATATATATAAACCATCTAATGCCTTTGAAGATGAATCTGAAATAAATTATTTTGCAGTAAAGAAACGAAAACAGAATTTAAGAGAAAATAATTCTTCTCTATCACAAGAATTTCTAGAATAAAATGAAAAATACCAGTCAAATTTATTGTATTTGACATAATTGTAAATGACATCGAGCATTTAGAAGACGACAATTTAACAGATTGTGAAGAGTATTATATCGATCCTGAAAAATCCTTTAATTTTGAAGATGATATTAAATTCCGAAGAATTAAGAAGACTTAAGAGAACTTTCATATCTAGCAGCGGATATGAAAGTTGATGAAAGAAGGAAAAAAAGATGAATAAGAAGAAAAGATATAGAAATAAAAAAAAAAAAAAATAAGAGGCAGACACATTTTGTAATGATGTTTAATGATGTTAAAAGCAAATATAATGGATGCGCTTTTTTAAAGACGAACTGTTAATTATTAACCCTTGACTATTAAATGAACTTTGTGTGTTTTAAAAGCCAAACCTTAAAAACCTTTAAAAGCCTTTTTTTTTTTTTTTTTTTTTTTTTTTTTTTTTGTAAGCAATGAACTTTGGATACTGCTCTTTTTTTTCTTGTCTTTTCAAGTGCTCCAGCTACTCCTAATGGCAGTTTGTGGTTGTCAGCAGACTGATATCAACTGACTTGTCAGAATGGCCGAGTTTTGGAGCGCAAATTTCAGCGTTTCCACTTAATGTCTGAAGATGACAACACTAGACCGAGGTCCCATGGCCAGATGTCAGACATGTACATCATATGGATTATTATCGTTCGATATTTATACTATATCGCGGAGAGATATGAATCAGAACTGGAGTAGAAAGTGAGCGAGACTTACGATAGCGCAATAATGAACTGAAATATTCTTCTTTTTTAAGACGTGCTGATTGTCAGTGGGAGAAGGTTAATTTTGTATATATTATAATACTTTAATAAGTTGAACGGTGCTTTCTTTGCTCTTCATGGCATAAGTTCCAGTTACTATAATATTATGAAGAAGTTAACATGTTTAACAATTACAGATTTAAATATTTTTTATATTAGGTTAATACACAAAATAATTTCTGTTTAAATCTTCGTTAAATTTATGTAAAGATCTCTTCATTTTATTTTAATAATGTATATATTACCTTACTATGTGAATAACTTCTATAATTCGCAAATTACTCTTTTATGTAATTTGGGATGTTTTAAAATTTTTTTGCAGTTTTCAAAAGCAGCGTTTTTTCTAGCTTCACCTTAATTGATTTTGAAATTTCTATTACGCAAACTTAGATAAAATTTAATTATCAAAATTTTCAAAAGTATCATAATTTTCTGTATAATACATGACCTTTTTTGCGTGCTATCAATGTTTTCTAATAAATATGAAATCTCATAGAATAAAACATTGATTAATTCAACACCTGCAGTTTTAAAGCTGTTCTTAAAGTCTATTTAGAAAGTAAAACATTCTATTGAAAAATTTGTATTAACTTGAAACATCGATGACATTTGAAAACTATTTCCATGTAATCTATGAGCAAAGTTTGCTTAAACTTTCATAAAATATTAGTTGATGTATTATTTTACAAGTTAGCTCAAATTCCAGAAAATAGTAACGCTTTGGGCGATAAATCTTTTATCATCTCTAACGACTTCAAGCTAAGAAAGAAATATTACTTTTGATGTTAAATAATATTTTTACGGGAAATATTTCAAAATTATTTTGACTCATATCACAATTTTACACAAAACATATTTTATATCTCCTCGCTAAAAAGGGAATTGAAAGTAAAAAGAAAATGAAATTTTTATCCAATATTCCACAATAAAAAGATTATTGTTCATGTTTTGTAAAATTTATAATAACAACACACGATGTGGCGTGAAGTACAGATATTATATAAAGCATCAAAAATTTTGTTTTCGTAAACACTTGCATTTCGGTATGTAAGATTGCCAACTATCCAGGGGTTTTTAGAGAACATCTGTTTTTAGAGAACATCTAAAAATGATTAACACATAGTGGACAATTGCACCACAAAATATAATACATAAAAAATATTGTTATAATTATTGTGAATTTGTTGATAATACCCCGGTTGATGTTTTCTATACCATAAAATGCATATGGTATCAAGTTTACTCTATATCCAGCAAAAAGAGAAAACTGATACCCACCCAAGGAAATTCCAACTTCTAATAAATCGGAGACATCGTTTTTCAACCCTTCCCTCCACTAAACCAGTTCCTTACGTAAATTATTCGAGTAAAGCATTTTGTAGTATTGAAGACAGAGCCATTTCGCTTGGACTAAAATTTGTATTTAATAGTAAAGTAAACCATAACAGCGTTATTGCAGATTGTGAAAGCGTCATTCAAGCCATTCTAGAGAATAATAGAGACAAAGAGTGCACAGCAATGTACAAGTTAGTAAAACAAATCCCTTACAAACAAAATAAAGAGCAAAACTTAGTTTTGAATACGTTAAAGAAACTGAAGAAAGATCCTGCTATTATTTTTATCAAGACGTACAAATAAAACGGAATTGCAATATTGGACAGATTAGCTTACATTGATAAAATGAATGCGTGTATAGCGGATATGGATTGTGAAATTCTACAAAAAGATTTAAAGCACAAGATTTTCCGTAAAGTTGAAGAGTTAGTCCGCACTGGATAATGACCGAAAGTATGAAATCGCTTATTAAAATTTACCACATTAGAGTTACTCCGATGTTAACTGGGAGATTGAAAGATAATAAATTTACCGTTGAGACCTATCACTTCCCGCTGTGTCACACCCACATACTTTTTAGAAAAGGCTTTCGTGATCCTCTTGAAGTTGATATTTCCTGATTCAGTTTTTGCTATTGAGTATACAAGAGATTTTACTGATTAAGTTAAGCAATTTCCAATTAATACAAACACCATTATGGCAAGTTTAGACGTAGTGTCTCTATATCCTTCAATCAATGCGCTTGAGGTCATACAATACATTAATATGATCATAGATAACAATTCAAATGTATCTCAATATATCAAAACCTATCACTAAAATCTGGCCTTAATCTCATAGTTTACAGTAACATTTTCATTTTTAATAAGAATATTTACAGACCGCTACATGGTGCACCGATGGGATCACGAATTTCCGGTTTATTTGCAGAGTTTGCTTTAAGGCCTCTAGAACATAAGATCTTTGGTACTTTTACTTTGAGACCCAAATGCTGGTTGAGATATGGTAATAATATTTTCCTCTTATGGAACTACAGTTTATCTTATTTAACTGATTTTCTTCAAGATATAAATAAATTAAGTAACTGTATAAAATTCACCATTGAAATCGAAGAAAACGCTTCACTTTCATTTTTAGATGTTCAGATTAATAGATACAGTTCTGGATTAAACATTTCAGTTCTTAAAAAACCTATTAAAGAAAACGCCATTATCTCTTTTTCAGCAAACGTACTTTTTCAATATAAAATCTCTGCATTTCAGTCATCTCCTAAAAGAGCATTTATGATTTGCTCAGATGAACAATTAAATGAAGTAATCGAGTTTATACAGAAAATAGCATTTGAACATGGTTTTCCAGCAAAATATATAGATAAGATAATTCAGAAGTAGAACGCTCCCTCTCCTTCGGGCCAACGACGGGATAATAATACACTTGTGGTCTACAAAAAATTTCACTACATTCCTACTATATTCGAAAAGCTAAAAAAGATTATAGAGAAATATAATATAAAGTTGGTCGCTATTCCACCTCCTTACCTCATAAATATCGTAAGTGATAAGATCGACAGGACCCCAATGGATCAAAAATCTGGTATATATGAAATCCCTATCACTTTATCTAATAATGTTAAAAAACTCTACATCGGCATGACAAAACGTAAGTTTTCAGTAAGGGTTATGGAGCACCGCAGGGACATTAAGCAACGTAAACAGAATACAGCTCTTTCTAGGTTCTACTTGGCTAATGAGGTCTTCTATATTAAATTTGATGACGTAAAAATTATAGTTCTGTGCAATAACCCTTTTGAGAGTAAAATTAGAGAATCAGTTGAAATCATTGCACGTGAAAATAAACCTTGTAACGATAATTTATCCTACAATTCAATGGAAATTTTGATTTATTTGGACTCATTTCATTAATAAGTATTTATTTGCGCTGAATGACACCACTACATTTTTGTTTTCAAATCTTTAGTCAATGTTCGACAAATTGTCTCTCGCGCAGAAAGCCTTTATCTCTGAGCTTTTAGCCATTTAACCATCATATTTTTCCTGAAGACGGCTGTAGAAACATCTCTAAACGTGTAATTTAACTTTTAGCTTATTAACGTTCGTGTTTCGTGTACCATTAAGAAAGGTTGTGTGCATTTATTAACTAATTATCAGCCCAGTCTATTACCGATATCTTTCTGAATTTTCACGATATTTGACTGGCTTTTTTTATGAGTTGCTCCATAGAATTGACTATCAAATCGTAAAAAAATATTTTTATGGTGCGTGCAAACGCAAAAAAATTTCATTCAACTGCTCATATTTCATCAAATATTTTATATATTTATTTTCCTACTACACCATATTATTTCTACTACATTTTGTCAAATTTTCTGAAACTGGCATTAAATTTGGAAAAAAAAACCCTGCATGATATAAACAAAAAACAGGCAAAAATTTTTTGAACTTTTAAATATATATATGTATCTCCATGAATATACGTTCCAGTCTTCCACAAATGAATGTATATGTTGTACAATATACATATATTCGTATGATATAAACAAGAAACTTTCAATTTTTTTTTTTTTTTACTTAAAAAAAAATCGATATATCTCCATGAATATAAGTTCTATTTTTCCACAGATGAATACATATATTAATACAATATCCATATATTCGTAAGCTATAGCGATAAATCATTTCGCGCATCTTATTTTACACGGAGATCCCAAACGATATCATTTTTCTTTGATTTTTCGTTGACCCCCTAATTGTCATTCTGATTAAACCCCCATTGATAAATATGAAGTAGAACACACTCTTCATAATCCTGAAGCGCCAGAAAAACCGACAAACATATTTTTAAATATTCGACAAAATGTTTAAAATTGAAAGTGTCGGATCATTAATGGCCATATAGTGTATATATATTAGAGTAAATTATATATCTATATCTATATATATATGCCCTATATATATAAAATTCTAATGAAACGGTTTCATGAAACGACTGATTAAACGACTTATGACGTTTCACGTCTATTTTTCCTAAAATATGGAAAGTTTGGAGGTGAAATTATGACCAATTTTCCGCATTGATCCATAGGTGTAAAAAAACTAGTATTAGAATTTTTAAATTTGAATTTGTTTTCGAGATATATATCTTTTTTCTAATTTTAATGACATTTCTGTAATAATGCCAACTAAATAACTCCATTTTTGTGGAAAAAAGGGAGAGAACAGGTAAAAACTATAGAGATTATTCGATTTCTTCTTTTTCATCATTTTGAAATTGACATTATATTTTCATTTCAATCGGTAGTGAAATAATATTGTGATTTACTTATGTTTTGCAGGAAAATTTGAAAAAATAAAAATTTGTTTGTTTTTTGTCGTTATTTTCAAATTGAAATTGAAAAGGGGAATTATTAAAAACAGAAAGAAAATTTTAAAATAAGAATTAAATGATTTCATGTTAAAAGCAGAAAATGGGGAAAATTGCGTGAAAATATTTAAACGTAAATATTAAAAAATACAAAATTATTGCACGCGAAATGCATTTAAAGGTGATAATTACATCATACGTAAAATCCCCAAATATTAAATATCATCATATTTAAAGTGCCTAAAATAATAAAATTATTATTCGTGAAAAACTTTTAATGGTGAATATTAGGTCATAGTTAAAAAGCTCAAATAATTTTTCCAAAAACTTTTAAATTAAATAATATATGTACCAGTGAATCTTAAAGAGAAAAAAGTTTAAAATAAATAAATTATTATATGAGAAATGAATTTAATAGTGAAAATTACGGCATATATTAAAACGATGCATTTAAAATTATTTTCATTCCGGAGAATTTTAATGTGACGTCACATGGTATAAAAGTAGTGAGACTAGCAAATTTGTTTATACATTATATCAATTGATGCAGCGTAAATACAGGTAAATGTATGCGCAAAATACTTTCGCTTTATTTTGTACGAATTACTGTTCGATAAATACATTTTAGAATATTCGGATATTCTTATCAATTAATGTAAACAATATACATTGTGAAATATGCATGATGGTGTATTAAAATAAAGAAAAAAATTCATGAATAACCTATACATATGTTCCTGAAAATATCTAACACTCAGTCAAAACATAAAATATAAGCTTAAAATTTTCAAAAGACAATGCTTATTAGTACCGGGGTTCTGTAAGCTATTCCCAAGCTGACGGAGTTTTTAACCTCGAAACTAAAAGAAGAATATTGTTCATAGCATCGTTATAAATATCATATGGATAACGACAATTTTAACCTAATCCTTTTATAGAAGCTCATTTTTAATTCTGTAATTGATCTTATTTATCCATCCCGAAAACAGCTACAGTTGTTACGACAGATCAAGCCATGGTAACCGAACGGTCCCCATTAAAACGGAAAAGCATGGCAACCCGATTACAGAAGATAGCCACCGTTACAGTGATAATGTCCTTCAATCTTCCGTAACCTTGTAATATTTTTTTTAACAGGGCACATTACCATGTTTTTAGAAGCTGTGAAGCCTGAGCGGGTGTTGGTGGGCACAGCTCGCAGGGGTAGAGGCCAACATTATATATATAAATTACTGTAACAGAGGAGTGCAACAGAATAAAAATAAACGGTCAAGTGCGAGTATTAGCCGCGTTCAGAGGGTTCCCTACAATAAATATATGAATAAACTGTATTATTTAAAAAATCGTTGCTAAAAGAAGAATAAGACTTTGTAAAAAAAAACTATACAACGTAGGGTTGGATATAGCTGTACATACTAGAAAAGAATGAATGGGTAACCTAAAGAGAGGAGAGTTCGCGCGGTAGGAGAGATTGCGCAGAAAGATTCGACGGGAAGGAGTAGAATGCACGCGCAGCGACTCCAGGTAGTTGTACAGCAGCATTAGTGCGGTGTATGCATGAATGTGCATATTGATTGTTCCAAGCGTCTTGGATAAAGCAGTGCTATTTTTTTTTTTTGTTTTTCCAAAGTAAGTGCTTGAATTTTCATAACTGTTCGTCAGAATTTTTATAGAACGTCAGTAATACAAAATATTTTGAACTTAAACGATTTCTTATAAACTACTAACCTGGACTAAGTATGCGAACACAAACAATTCATTTCAGAAGTGGCCATATTTAAATAAAAGGCCGCGCAATCTCTCCTACCAAAACAGGAGAGTTTGCGCATCTGCTACTTAGGAGAGATGGCGCATTTCCCCATAAGTTTAAGCGCTAGGAGAGATTACACAGCTTATTGATAAATTTGTATGAATTGCAAATTACGTGTAAAACGTATAAATCAATCAATTTTTAAATAATTTCGGAAAAACACATAATTATCAAAACTAAATTTGGCAACAAATTAATTATCAAAAAAGTACTTTTGCAGATAAAAATTTTATTAATAAATTAATAATATAGTTGTTATTAAATTAATTTTATGTAATTATTTTTGTTAATAAATTAATAATATATTTGTTAATAATTTAATTAAATATTTATATATATTTTATAATTTATGAACAATTAATTCGCTAATAAATTAATTTTGTTAACTAAAGAAAATTTTTTAATAACACCTACAATAAATTATTTGAAAACAACGTTTAAGCACACAATAAAACAAGTAGATTTGACCATACGTATACGTTTCGTGAGTACTAGGACTCACATCCTCAGTGTAAAAACTTTAAAAACTTTAAAAACAATATCCCCCCAACTGCATGTACGGTGAAAAAACCCAAATGTCAAAACATAATACCAAAAGACCATCAAGTTCTAACAGCCAATGAAATTAATGCGGAAATGAAGTGTCGTGACACAACAAATCCATCCAGAAAGTTGAGATGTATGGTGTACTAGATAAATCATTAACCAAGGAGTCTTTAAATTTATGGATATGAATAGCCTCAAAAAAGTCTAAATCCAGAGGAGTAATGCATTTCTTGATAATGGTGGCTGAGTCAAAATTAAAATTATGTCCCTCCCCCCAGCAATGAGAGGCGATAGAGGATTTCTGTAATTCTTTTTTCTTTACATAGTTTCTGTGTTCATTGATTCTGTAACGGAGTTTTCGTTTAGTTTGTCCAATGTAGGACAAACCACATTGGCATTGAATGTTGTAAATGCCCCAATAATTATGTGGAGGAATTTGGTCCTTAAGTTGCGAAAAAGATTATTTATTAACCGGTTTAAAAACCACATTAAAATCATAATGTCTTAAGATATTAGCCATCTTAAAGCTAATGCTATTATAAAATGGTAAAATGATAAGGTTGGAAATGGAAACCGCAGTAACAGGAGAATCAAGATTATTACCATATTTATTAAGACTATGAGAAAATAAATTATTGATATAAGATAAACTAAAACCTCGATCAATAGCCACAGATCTAATGTAATTTAATTCTGTAATAAGTGAATTATTATCTGAATAAATTAAGCGAGCTCTATTAATCAAATAATGAAAAGCCGAAGCTTTTTGGGAAGGGGGGTGACATGAATTGAAATGGGGGGGGGGGGTGACAGCAAAAGGTTTACGGTAAACGCAAGTGTCAAAGGTGTTAGGCTGACTTGTAACCAAAACATCCAGAAATGGCAATGTATTATCTATTTCAACTTCATAAGTGAATTGAATGACTGAATCTATTGAGTTTAAAATCGTTAATATATTGTCAACAGAAAATAAAGAAAGGTCCAAGAGTGCAAAAGAATCGTCTACATATCTACAATAAAATGGGAAGTTGATAAGGTTAAACATTTTAACCTCAAAGTAATGCATATATAAATCTGCTAAAAAAGGGCTAAGGGGATTACCCATTGCTAAACCATCCGTCATAGAATAATATTGATTAGAAATTTGAAATGAATTTTGTTTTAAACAAGTACTGAATAATTCAATAATGTGGTTGATTTCATAATCTGTGTAATGAAATTCTATTAATCTAGTTGTGAGACTTTGTAGTGCACCTTGAACTGGAACAACGGTGAACAGAGAAGTAACATCAAATGAAACCATGCGTAAAGAGGGGGAAGGGGAGAAGTTTTTAATCCGATTAACAAAAGAACTAGAATTCTTAATGGTGTAAATATTAGAACTTGAAAGGAATGAAAAGCGTTTCACTAAATATTTAGCAAGAGGGTATGAAGCAGAACCGATATTGGATACGATAGGCCGGAGGGGAACACCAAATTATGAACTTTAGGCAGAGCGTAAAAGCGACTGCAGTTAGCAATAGACGGAATTAATGACATTTTAATACTGTCATCAATACAGGGAGAGGTTTTTATAAGTTTTCTGGTACTTGTTAAATCACTGTCAGAAGGATCCCGATTTCATTTAATGTATGCGCCGGATTGTAAAAGATTTTGCACTTTATCCAAATAAGCTGTTTTATCCTGTACCACTATTTGACCTTCCTTATCAGCTTTAGAGATAACAATGTCATCATTAGATTTTACAGAGGATAAAGCTTCTTTAAGATCCTTTGTTATGTTTGGTTTAAAATTCTTAGAATTGTGATCAACTGTGTTTTTAATGAGAACCCTAATGGAATCCTTTTGAGAACTAGATAGTTTGCTAAATTTGAAACTTCCTTCAACTGGAGCAATAAGATTAGGTAAATCTGGACGTTTGCTGAATGAAAAATTATAATTAAGTTTGAGAGCTTTCTCCTGTGTAGGTGACAGTTGTGAAGTTGAAAGGTTTACAATAGCATTATTATTCACCTCTGGAAGCCAAGGAGGGGGTGTAGCAGTAAGAGGGAGTAAATTTGAAAGTTTTTTTACTAACGAAAGTTTATGAAAAGCAGAGAACTTGACAGACCGGTACCATGATAACCGATCAAGTGTGTCAAAATTTGACACTGAGTTTCCAAGAGAAAGATGTAAATGAAAGAGTTCTTTTTCAATAAAAGCGAGCTTGCTACGAGTATCCTGAATAATGGCGCGAAGTAACACTAACTTGCAAGTGTGTAAAGATTTCGAAAGACGTTTAGTTAATTGAAGTTTAAAACTCAAGCGAATAAAACCAGAACAACACCACGACGTTTACAACTACATACAAAGTTCAAATGATTTAAAACTTTTTCACGTCTTAATCTAAGTTTGTAAAAACGATTAAGATCAGACATGATAAAAACCCCCAAATAGGTCCGTTGCAACCAAATATAATAAGTACAGAACTTGTGTGAAAATATAAATTATTTGAAAACAACGTTTAAGCACACAATAAAACAAGTAGATTTGACTATACGTTTCGTGAGTACTAGGACTCACATCCTCAGTGTAAAAACTTTAAAAACTTTAAAAACAATATCCCCCCAACTGCATGTACGGTGAAAAAACCCAAATGTCAAAACATAATACCAAAAGACCATCAAGTTCTAACAGCCAATGAAATTAATGTGGAAGTGAAGGGTCGTGACACAACAAATCGATCCAGAAAGTTGAGATGTATGGTGTACTAGATAAATCATTAACCAAGGAGTCTTTAAATTTATGGATATGAATAGTCTCAAAAAAGTCTAAATCCAGAGGAGTAATACATTTCTTGATAATGGTAGGTGAGTCAAAATTAAAATTATGTCCCTCCCCCCAGCAATGAGAGGCGATAGAGGATTTCTGTAATTCTTTTTTCTTTCCCTCCCCCCAGCAATGAGAGGCGATAGAGGATTCCTGTAATTCTTTTTTCTTTACATAGTTTCCGTGGTCATTGATTCTGTAACGGAGTTTTCGTTTAGCGATAGAGGATTTCTGTAATTCTTTTTTCTTTGCATAGTTTCCGTGTTCATTGATTCTGTAACGGAGTTTTCGTTTAGTTTAAACGAAAAGTCCGTTACAGAATCAATGAACACGGAAATTATGTAAAGAAAAAAGAATTACAGAAATCCTCTATCGCCTCTCATTGCTGGGGGGAGGGACATAATTTTAATTTTGACTCAGCTACCATTATCAAGAAATGCATTACTCCTCTGGATTTAGACTTTTTTGAGGCTATTCATATCCATAAATTTAAAGACTCCTTGGTTAATGATTTATCTAGTACACCATACATCTCAACTTTCTGGATGGATTTGTTGTGTCACGACACTTCACTTCCGCATTAATTTCATTGGCTGTTAGAACTTGATGGTCTTTTGGTATTATGTTTTGACATTTGGGTTTTTTCACCGTACATGCAGTTGGAGGGATATTGTTTTTAAAGTTTTTACACTGAGGATGTGAGTCCTAGTACTCACGAAACGTATACGTATGGTCAAATCTACTTGTTTTATTGTGTACTTAAACGTTGTTTTCAAATAATTTATATTTTCACACAAGTTCTGTACTTATTATATTTGGTTGCAACGGACCTATTTGGGGGGTTTTTATCATGTCTGATCTTAATCGTTTTTACAAACTTAGATTAAGACGTGAAAAAGTTTTAAATCAATTGAACTTTTTATGTAGTTGTAGACGTCGTGGTGTTTTTCCAGGTTTTATTCGCTTGGGTTTTAAACTTCAATTAACTAAACGTCTTTCGAAATCTTTACACACTTGCAAGTTAGTGTTACTTCGCGCCATTATTCAGGATACTCGTAGCAAGCTCGCTTTTATTGAAAAAAGAACTTTTTCATTTACATCTTTCTCTTGGAAACTCAGTGTCAAATTTTGACACACTTGATCGGTTATCATGGTACCGGTCTGTCAAGTTCTCTGCTTTTCATAAACTTTCGTTAGTAAAAAAACTTTCAAATTTACTCCCTCTTACTGCTACACCCCCTCCTTGGCTTCCAGAGGTGAATAATAATGCTATTGTAAACCTTTCAACTTCACAACTGTCACCTACACAGGAGAAATCTCTCAAACTTAATTATAATTTTTCATTCAGCAAAAGTCCAGATTTACCTAATCTTATTGCTCCAGTTGAAAGAAGTTTCAAATTTAGCAAACTATCTAGTTCTCAAAAGGATTCCATTAGGGTTCTCATTAAAAACACAGTTGATCACAATTCTAAGAATTTTAAACCAAACATAACAAAGGATCTTAAAGAAGCTTTATCCTCTGTAAAATCTAATGATGACATTGTTATCTCTAAAGCTGATAAGGGAGGTCAAATAGTGGTACAGGATAAAACAGCTTATTTGGATAAAGTGCAAAATCTTTTACAATCCGGCGCATACATTAAATGAAATCGGGATCCTTCTGACAGTGATTTAACAAGTACCAGAAAACTTATAAAAACCTCTCCCTGTATTGATGACAGTATTAAAATGTCATTAATTCCGTCTATTGCTAACTGCAGTCGCTTTTACGCTCTGCCTAAAGTTCATAAAATTGGGGTTCCCCTCCGGCCTATCGTATCCAATATCGGTTCTGCTTCATACCCTCTTGCTAAATATTTAGTGAAACGCTTTTCATTCCTTTCAAGTTCTAATATTTACACCATTAAGAATTCTAGTTCTTTTGTTAATCGGATTAAAAACTTCACCCCCTCCCCCTCTTTACGCATGGTTTCATTTGATGTTACTTCTCTTCCAGTTCAAGGTGCACTACAAAGTCTCACAACTAGATTAAAAGAATTTCATTACACAGATTATGAAATCAACCACATTATTGAGTTATTCAGTACTTGTTTAAAACAAAATTCATTTCAAATTTCTAATCAATATTATTCTATGACGGATGGTTTAGCAATGGGTAATCCCCTTAGCCCTTTTTTAGCAGATTTATATATGCATTACTTTGAGGTTAAAATGTTTAACCTTATCAACTTCCCATTTTATTGTAGATATGTAGACGATTCTTTTGCACTCTTGGACCTTTCTTTATTTTCTGTTCACAATATATTAACGATTTTAAACTCAATAGATTCAGTCATTCAATTCACTTATGAAGTTGAAATAGATAATACATTGCCATTTCTGGATGTGTTGGTTACACGTCAGCCTAACACCTTTGACACTTGCGTTTACCGTAAACCTTTTGCTGTCACACTCCCCCCCCCCCCCATTGCAATTCATGTCACGCCCCCTTCCCAAAAAGCTTCGGCTTTTCATTATTTGATTAATAGAGCTCGCTTAATTTATTCAGATAATAATTCACTTATTACAGAATTAAATTACATTAGATCTGTGGCTATTAATCGAGGTTTTAGTTTATCTTATATCAATAATTTAATTTCTCATAGTCTTAATAAATATGTTAATAATCTTGATTCTCCTGTTACTGCGGTTTCCATTTCCAACCTTATCATTTTACCATTTTATAATAGCATTAGCTTTAAGATGGCTAATATCTTAAGACATTATGATTTTAATGTGGTTTTTAAACCGGTTAATAAATTATCTTTTTCGCAACTTAAGGACCAAATTCCTCCACATAATTATTGGGGCATTTACAACATTCAATGCCAATGTGGTTTGTCCTACATTGGACAAACTAAACGAAAACTCCGTTACAGAATCAATGAACACAGAAACTATGTAAAGAAAAAAGAATTACAGAAATCCTCTATCGCCTCTCATTGCTGGGGGGAGGGACATAATTTTAATTTTGACTCAGCTACCATTATCAAGAAATGCATTACTCCTCTGGATTTAGACTTTTTTGAGGCTATTCATATCCATAAATTTAAAGACTCCTTGGTTAATGATTTATCTAGTACACCATACATCTCAACTTTCTGGATGGATTTGTTGTGTCACGACACTTCACTTCCGCATTAATTTCATTGGCTGTTAGAACTTGGTCTTTTGGTATTACGTTTTGACATTTGAGTTTTTTCACCGTACATGCAGTTGGGGGGATATTGTTTTTAAAGTTTTTAAAGTTTTTACACTGAGGATGTGAGTCCTAGTACTCACGAAACGTATACGTATGGTCAAATCTACTTGTTTTATTGTGTGCTTAAACGTTGTTTTCAAATGATTTATATTTTCACACAAGTTCTGTACTTATTAACACCTACAATGTTTTGGAAAAGCTTTCGCCCATTCCAAGCAGTTTAATGCCATCGAAATCAAAAGGAAACAGAGCTCAACTAATGATAATGATCCACAAAATATACATGAAAAAAAGACTTAAGAAGGATGCTGCTACAAAAAGAAAAAAAAACTGCTGAAAATAAGGTGCTTCCACAAAAAGTGGGATACAAAAGCTAAAGGAAAAAACCAAACGTCAATGAGGGTGAGTGCACTGAATGTCTGGAACTGTACCAGGAGACAACTTCGAGAAATGACTGGATTCAATGTATTGCTTGTTGAAGGTGATTGCACGAAAGACGCACGATTTAGAACAATAAGTGCATCGATTGTAGACAACGAAAACTTCGTTTAGCAAACAAAATACAATGAAACTGTGGAAATGGAAATGAAGTAATTTTCAAGTTAAACATAATATCAACTAGATTAATGTTATTTGGTAATCTTAGTAGGGCTTGCTTTTTTCTGATATTTTAATCTTCTTAAATTAAAATGTTTAACTGTTGTTAAAATTCTTTCTTTTATTTAATATTTAAACATTTGGTTGAAATATTCACTCCTAAAACAATAATATTTTCTCCCAAAAACCTTTCAACAATGTAGATTAAGTGTAATTATTATTGTTAACAATTCAATTCTAGTTATTATTTATAACATTATCTTTTACCTATGTGCGCTATCTCTCCTACCCATGTGCGCTATCTCTCCTACTCTGTAAGGAGAGATTGCGCAAAATAGTATTCTTGGTTTTATTACTGCAGTTCTATTGAATTACAGTATAACAACAAAATAACAATGGAAATGCTTAAAAAACAAATGAAGTCAAAATTATTCATGCATAGTTTAGCAAAATATTAATATTTAGATTTTTTATTATTATTCTTTTGAAATGTACACATAGTCTCCTCGCTTTACGTTATACATAAAAGTGCAAAGAGATATGAAGGCTAAATAATATAAAATATTGCTATTCTGTATATCTCTTATTTAAATATTATTCTAATCTGTTTATAAGGAACTCAGTTCGGTACTGACAATAAAAGTAATGCATATATAAACTTCATTTGGCATTTCATAACACTAAATTCAGCATAGTAATAAGCTTTTCTTTTTACAGCGTAGCTAAAACAAAACTTTTTTTCAAAGTTTAAACTTGGCATTGTGCTAACCACGCTTCGAAAAGAGGTCGCAATATTGCAACGCCGCATTGGTCCATGCCGCGTTTTTCCAGATAGGTTTTTAATTAACTTTTAAAGACACGGGAGATATATTGAGGGATCCATTCCATGCAAACTAGTCGCGAATTCCATAATATTTATGTGATTAATTCTAGTTAAATTAGTCTGTTTTAAACAATTTTACGTTTATTGCTCTTATACTGCTATTGGGCATTGCATTACACAAATATATCATTAAAAGTTATTATCTAGGCTTTAAAACCCGATGGTACATAGAGTACGCCGCCCCTGTCATTATGCATGTCCAAACCGTCCGTGTCTTCAAGGTTTAATATCTTGGCTAATTACCAACGCTGTTTTTCGAAAATCATTATGAATACTGCTTTTATACTTCTGGTACGATAGGTACCAACCGCGCTCCTCTACGCCTTTGCTGAATGCCCGCAAATGAAAATTTGTGTGTAACCGGAGAATGTGCTTTTCTCAAAAGCTATGTGAACTAGGGTAATCGCTATAATTTTCCTGGAAGGTTTAAATTAACGTCTACTACAGCTCATATTCAAAATATTCGAATAATTGAGAAAAACTAATAATAAGAAATTATTTTTCATTTAGTATTTACTTTTGATACTAAGTAACTGCAATTAAATTTTTATAAATTAAATCTGGAATGTTTAGATAAAATGTTAACATCTAACATGACGTTCTTTCCAATGCTGTCATATTTCGAATTCTTCTTAAATACGTTAGTTGAATAGGATCAGAGTTCTTCTGCCATTCGAGCCATTTCATAGCTTTTTTCAAACATTCAAAAATTTCGTTATGTGATGGACCTGTGTCATTTTCAGAGCATTCGTTTTAATTTCTTCAATTTCTTTTTCATCTTAAATCTCATCCACAATCGCATCCTCATTAAAAAATATTTTTTGAGAGAAATAGGCTGGTCGGATAAACAAAAGTTCGGCTAAAAATTTTTTTTGAGAGAAATAGGCTCTTCGGATAATCGAAAGTTCGGTTATTTGGAGTTCCGATAATCGGCACTCTACTGCAATCTGTATTTATGTGGGACAATAGAGTTTATTAATTCCCCCAATTTGAACTTTGCACGTCCCATGGTTTAAGAGTAAAATAGCTGTGACAGACGGACAAACAGACACAAGAGTAATCTTATAATGGTTCCGATTTTACTTTTTAAGTACGGAATACTAAAAAAGAAAATCACAAAGTTTAATTAAAAAACAGAAAAAACAATGTTTAAAAATGAACAAATAATACATGAAAAGCAGCAAACAGCTGTTTCTAATCTACAAGCAAGATTCTTCTTCAGTGCATGATAGGGAAAAAGGAGCAGCGTGCTAGAAAAAGCAAGGCTGTGCAAAATGATACTCAGAGACGCGCTGACTTATATACCCGATGCGGGTAGCGAAGGCGCCAAAAACAACAATGAGAGAGAAGCAGTGGAAACGGCTGGGTGGACAAGTAGCGACATCTACCGGAGAAGGAGAGAAAAAAAAACCAAAAAAAGTGGGATATTAAATTAATGCTTTCCAAATACTTGGAAAATCAGGAGTACTAGATAAGTCATTGACTAAAGAGTGAGAATTCTTAATGATGTGGTAAGCTTCCCAAAAATCAAGATCAAGAACATTTCTGGATAATGATGGCTGAGGAAGAATCGAACCTATGTTGAGAAGACCAAGAATGTTGAGCAATAGAAGATCGTTTGAGCTCTTGATTTTAAACATAACCTTCATGCTCTTTTAAAAGAAATCTAAAGACACGTTTAGTCTGGCCAATATAAGAAAGGCCACACGTCTGGCCAATATAAGAAAGGCCACACTGGCAAGAGATTTGGTAAATACCCCAGTTATCTAGGCGATCAACGCGGTGTTTGAGATTTGAAAAATTGATTTTATTAACGAGAGAAAAAATAACATTAAAATCAAACCCTCTTAAGATTTTAGCAACTTGCTGACTGATTTTAGGAAAAAATGGTAACACAACTGAAGTATTAGAGTTGGAATTCGAATGCTTTTCAGAATGGACGGATTTCGTCAATTTCTTATAAATAAAATCAATTATATTAGAGGAGTAACCACGATCAACAGCAATAGCTTTGAGGTAATTAAGTTCGGTACTGTGTAACTGAGGAGTGGAACAAATATTGCTAGCCCGAAAAATAAAAGTATTGAAAGCAGCGAATTTCTGGTTAGGGGATGAGAAGAACACCTGTGAGGTGGGAGACTGACAGCAAAATGTTTACGAAAGACGGTAGTCTGAAAGCCATTTTCACAACGAATAACAAGGACATCCAGGAAAGAAAGACAGTTATTGGTCTCAATTTCAGAGGTAAATTGAATGCAGGGATCAATGGAATTCATAATAGAGAGAATATGATTAATATCCGAATTCATTTCAACCAGGACATAAACATCATCAACATAACGGACATAGAACGGAAATTTTAAAATTTCAAAAGTTTGACCTCAAAATAGTGCATATAAATATCACATGAAATTAGACTAAGATGATTACCCATAGCCAAATAATCAATCATACGGAAGAAATTACCATTGAAAACAAAAGTATTTTGCGACAAGCAAGCGCGAGTGAGAAGGATAAGCTCCTCGATTTCAAAATAAGAGAAATGGAATTCACAAAGCCTATTCTTGAGGCAATCTAAAGCACCCTAAACCGGAACGTGATGATAATGATTTAGCATCAAAAGAAACCATCATGTGACCCTGCAGCTTAAAATTATGAAGTTTTTCAACAAAATCAAAAGAATTCTTAACAGTGAAACAGTTACTGCTGGAAAGAGGGGAAAAACAGAAACTAAATATTTGGCAAGATTATAAGAAGCTGTACCGATACTAGAGACAATAGGTCTTTTTAGACCTATGTCAGGAATGGAATGTCAGGATTGTGGACCTTAGGTAAAGCATAAAACCTGGCACAATGCGCAATACACGGAATAAGAGACTTCTTAAAGTTAGCAGGAATAATGGAAGAAATCTTCTTCGTTAAACGTTCTTCTATTGCTCAACATTCTTGGTATTCTCAACATAGGTTCGATTTTTTCCTCAGCCATCATTATCCAAAAATGTTCTTCTAACCTTGATCTTGATTTTTGGGAAGCTAGCCACATAATTAAAAATTCTCACTCTTTAGTCAATGACTTATCTAGTAGTCCTGATTTTCCAAGAATTTGGAAAGCATTAATTTAATTTCCCCCTTTTTGGCTTCTTTTTCTCTCCTTCTCCGGTAGATGTGACTACTTCTCCACCCAGTCGTTTCCACTGCTTCTCTCTCATTGGTTGTTTTTGGCACCTTCGCTACCCGTATCGGGTATATAAGCATCTCTGTCTATCATTTTGCTTAGTCTTGGTTTTTCTAGCACGCTGTTCCCTTTTCCCTATCTTGCACTGAACAAGACTCTCGCTAGTAGAGTCGAAACAGCTGTTTGCTGCTTCTCATGTATTATTTGTGCATTTTTAAAAGTTGGTTTTTTTGCTTTTTAAGATTGTTGCACAAGCTATTTTTATACACAAAGTTTAGTATTATTAATAATTTTAGGTAAAACTAAATATTGTCATATTGGGATAATTTATTCTAGAAAACAAATAGTTTTCTACTTTTAAATATGTTTAGAATGATAAAGTATTGTAACAAGTTAAGATTATAAAACTATATCGCGCATATACTAATCCGATGTAATTATTTAAAATTTTACTTACCTGTTACACATGAGATATTTTACACTTTTAATTAAGAAAATCTCTAAAACTGTACACAGATTTTGTTAAAATACAAAATTTATAATGATGCTTTTTTATGCATAACTTTTAGAGAAAGCTATTCCGTTAAATTACATTACATTAACAAGTAAACAGAGAAATTTAAATTTTGAACATAAAGCTTATAAAGTATATCACAGCACATTTTTGTTATTTAAAATGCTGTTTGATTAAGCCAATTTATCTGAAACATTCTTCTAAGTAATGAATATTATAATCCAAATTAAAAATTCATTAGTATGCTGCACTCCTAAATAATCTTTTGAGCTAAATGTTTTCCTAATATAAATTTTGCTAACTAAAGCTGGAAATTCAAAATTTAACAGGCTGCCTTTAAGTACACTGCTCAAAACAATTAAAGGATATTGCAGTTTTAGGTGGATTTTGTATCTGGTAAAGTGTTTAGCTGATTGATACATGGTCGACAGACATAGTAGGTTATATGAGAATAAATTACACATGTTTGGCAGAAAAAAATGCATTTTATTGCGCATTTGTGTACTAAAGGAAAAAAACACAATTTGTGCATATGAGAAAAAAAGAATAAGAAAAGGTGTTTTCTTCAAAGAAAATCATTTTCAGTAGGGGGTATGGTTTCCACGGGCGGCCAGCAACGTTGAACACCTTTGAGGCATGGACTCAATGAGGCTATTAATGACGAGTTGGGGTATTCTGCCCCACTCTTCCAGAAGAGCTCTTTCCAGTTCTTGGAGAGTTTGTGGGGGTTGTTGGCGGCCAGAAACTCGTCTTCCTAGAGCGTCCCAAACGTGCTCGATTAGATTCATCTCTGGAAAACACGCTGGCCATTCCATTCGAACGATTCCTTCCTCGAAAAGGAAATCCTCCACCAGGTTTGCACGATGTGGCCTGCAGTTATCGTCCATTAAAATGAAGTTATCTCCGATTGCTGCAGCGTAAGGGACTACAATAGGTCTGAGGATCTCATCCCTATATCGGCGACCAGTCAGAGCTCCATCTCGAACGATGTAGAGGTCAGTGCGCCCGTCAATGGAGATGCCATCATACACCAACACTCCTCCACCGCCAAATCTGACACTTTCGTGCACGAACGCAGGATTATTCCTACTGCCACGCTCCCTCCAGATGAAAATACGCCTATTATCCGGATGCACAGAAAAACGGGACTCGTCAGAAAACAGAATATTGCTCCATTCATTTCTCCTCCAGTTGACATGCTCGGTTGCCCACTCCCTGCGGTCGCGACGATGCTTTGATGTTAATCTAACACATACCATCGGTCGGCGAGCATACAGACCTACAGCATGGAGCCGGTTTCGGACAGTCTGAGTTGAAATCGTGGTGCCTGTAGCCGAGCGAAGGTGTTGTTGGAGAAGAGTAGCGTTCATGGTTCGGTGTCTCCGAGCTGTTAACGCTAAATACCGATCTTCATTGGGCGTTGTTGCCCGTCTATGACCTTGCCCTGGTCTTCGGCCTGCACATCCACTCTCCAAAAAACGGTTCCAGATCCTGGAAATGACACTTTGTGACACTCCAATGTCTTGCGCTACTTCGGCTTGAGTTTGGCCCCCTTCTAACCTACCAACAATTCTCAAAGCTTCTGAATCTGTCAAATGACTTCGCTGAGACATCGTACTCATCGAAACAAAGCAATCACTGAATGCCGATCATCCTTGTCTTCATTCTCTTTTATCCAGTTGAAAGTCAAATTTCATTCGCTGCCGCTGAAGCGACGTTTTTGACGTCGAACTCAAAATTTGCATACTCCACAGTTTGAAAACCAGAAAAATTTGCATTTGTGATTCTCTTCTTCTATTTTCGGCAAAAAAATTTTCGTTTATATCTTTATTTTATATAAAACTTCAAATATCCTTTAATTGTTTTGAGCAGTGTATATTACTTTGCTTGTTAATCAGACATAATAAATAAATTATTTTTAACATAAATGAATTTATAATATTCGTGACTGATCAAAACTGTATTTTCAAGCATGATTAATGATAAGAAATTTAATACAAGCAATAGCTTTTGTAACTTTTAAACTTATACTCTGCATCTTTGAGAAGCTGTAAGTATAAGGTTTAAGATATGTCTATATTCTTTAAAGAAGAATGAAAATTCATGCTTCAAGCATATATTATAAAACACTTTATGTTTAATAATGAGAAATATGATACATATTTAAACTAATGAAATTAAATGAACTGAGCCAGCAGTTAAGCATAGGAACCTTGCTCCACCAGGTGAAATGTTAAATGAAAATTCATACTTAAAATTACAGATGTTGAATATTACATAAACGATCAAAGTTAAATTAACAAAACGTCAGTTTTTACAATTCAAATTCTGTATCACAACAATTTTTACATAAAAAATGGAAGCGATATTCTAGTACCCCTGAAAGCTACTGAATCAAATACATAAAATAAAACTGCACATCATATTAAATTGCAATAAAAAAACATTTAAAAGCATTTTGTGATAACAAAAAGCATAAAGATAGAAATAAGAAATTTTGAAAAGAAGTAAACTAAGGCGTAACACATAAGGTAATTTTCCATGGCACTACCAGTAAACATTTATAGACGCAATACGAGTATGAAAATGCAAAAAAAAATAAAATAAAATAAAATAAATGCAATTTAACAAATTACAATGACCATTTGGAAAATGATTTTTTCAAAGACTAAAATTTAAGACATAAAAAATAGCACGGAGTTGATCATTACGTACGCCATGAATTAACCCTTAAATGCTTGATTTTTCAAAAATCATTGTAATAATGTTTTTCGGCTTTCATTCTTTAAATAAATCATGGGAAAAATATTTTAAAAAATCATATTTTGTTTTAAGTATGGTTTACGGCTAAAAAACAGTTTGTTACTAATCGGCAATAATGGTCTTTAATTGAAAAAATAATTTTCCTTGATAAAATTCTATAATATTAAACACACAAGAATTTTAGGAACTATAATAAGAAATATATTTCACTTGCTCACTGCAGAACAAAATGCGGTATTTCGCAAGCTTCCAAACAAAACAAAAAAAACAAGTAGCAACAATTGAAAAAATAAATCTATCTTTATTTTTAAACAGCACAAGTGTTGCCATCTACATGTTGAAAATCGATTTAAAAATATTTTCAGAATGTACTTTATTGGCAACATTAGGCATTATAGCTTCAATATTATTCTAATAGTATTTTAGAGCCTAAATTGGGTATGTTGCCGAAAAGCAACACCCGGCATTTAAGGGTTAAACATTAATAGTGTTATTGCACGTAAAAATTACAAGCGACAGAAATCGCATGCGACTCGTACGTATTATCCACCTGAAACTTACGTATTATCCAAGCATTTCATTGGCTGTTCGGGAAAAGGCTTTTCCATCGTCAGATTTCTTGGAAATCTGACGGCCAATTTTAAATGAAATTTATTTCTTAAACTTCTAAACATCCCACAATATTACTTTTTACATCGTCGTGTAGAGAAAAAAATGTACTTTTAAATGCAATTTGTTTGAAAGCTGTATCTCAATTTGTTTCTGAGTTATTAATTTTTTTTGTAGTTTTTATTACTTTTTTGTCATAGTGGCAACACTCTGTTGTCCATCTCTGTTGAAAGTAAAGGGAAATACAGATTACTGTATAAACCAATCAGAAAACGAATAAAATGATGATTAAACCAACAAAAATCTTCAGATATGCTTTTGATTTCCTACCCTGACGAGGACAATAACCATTTTTCCAAATGGTTAAAAAAATACAATATCAATATAGATACTAATAAGAAATATTTCATAAAACAAGAAAAAAGGTTCATATTTGGAAACGCATTTGAAAACCCAATTTTAGCAATTACAATCTATAGTCGGAAAAGCAATCGAATTCTTTTTTGAACCTCTGCATATGATCTACTAGTATATAATTTTAACAAGCCATGTAATATGCAACAAAATAGTTAAATATTAAAACGCATTCCGAAATTGAAAAATACATTTCCAATAGTTATTGCTCACAGACAGACTTTTATGTGTCCCTGTAAATGAATGATAAATGCTATGCACACCATAGTCTATAGTAAGCATCTTGTAGGGCACTTCTATCAGAATCATTACGTACAAAGTAAATTAAATTATGAATGAAAGTAACATGATACAATGCTTAGAATACATTTAAGAGAGGCGAAACTGCTAGCCAGGGGTGGGTAGTATATTTGTATTTATGTATCTGTTCTAATTTGATTCATTTAAAAACATTTTTTATGTTGAAAACATATACATTTTCTGATTGATAACATCTTTTGATGTTACTCTCGAGACAGTTCTAAATTATTGCTCCTTCTTTTACTTTAGGGACACCTGTGATAAATAAGCTTGTACAAATATTGACATTTCTCTTCAAATTTTTCGAAGAAATTAAATGTATTGTATCAAATTTTAGAAAAACAAATAAGTTCAATGAAAATTCTTCTACCAACAACATTTCAAAAGTCCTAGTGATCTCGTTATTTAAAGCACTGTGTACTTAATTTTCTCAGAAAGTTTCGAAAGGCATATATTAAAGTGTATCCATGTTAAATATAAATATGCTGTTGATATGATAAGTGAAAGTAAAATTCAAACTTTAGAAATGAAATTGAATACTTCGTGTTTTCTTTTTCGCAATGCACAAAGTTACTTTTCTTTTAGTTTACATTCTATACATAGATACATACACACACACACACACATATATATAGTATATATTAAATCAAAAACAAAATTATTTTTAATTTTTCTGATTTCGAATTTTTTTATGAAAGTCGGTTTTTTGTATTTTCATACATTTAATTAATAATTTTAACAGTTGCCATGTGTCTGCAAGTTTTGATATGCAAGTAACGTCTTTCATTATTATGTAGATTTTCTTTTAGATTTTTGTCTTCTAATGTTGTATTGTTTATTTTCGTGAGTTCATGTTACAAGTATTGAGATTAAGGCCTAGAGAAAACGAAGGGAGATAATTTTTGAGAGTTTTGACAGTAGAATTGTATTTATCGATTCAAATGGTATGTCACTTAAAACAAAACCTGCATTTTGATTCATAAAAGGGAAACATTTTGCAACAATTGTGTCAAGATGTCGCATTTTACACTGTGTTTTAATCTCGCGAGTTTCGAGATAAAAACCTATGAAAAAAAGGATTTTGCTTTTTATAAAAAAATGTTTTAAAAGACAACTATATATTTTTTCTACCTTCTCCAATTCTACGCCAAATCGTACAAAATTTTTTTTATTTAATAAGTTGCAAGTAATGTTTCATTCTATTTACTCTTTTATCTACTGACGGTACTTATAAGTGCCATTAAAATAACTTGTTATAAAATTCATTTAATACATCGATTAGTAGTAATACAATTTTGAATGAGTTATAGAAGCATTACTTTATCTTGTTCCAAAAGCATTATTGGTTACACAAACAGAAACATAACATTTTGATGATTTCTTTTGCTTTTGCATCTTTTCAGCTTTCTTTAGCGTTGAAAGGGGGGGGGGGGTTCCAAATCGGAAATATTTCTATCCTTCTATTGTAAGAATATTATATCTGTACATTTCCGAATTCTACAAAATACTAAGAAAAATATTTAAAATAAAAGATTTGAGTGGAGTTATAAATATTGCACAAAATCCCTATAAATTCAAATTTAATGAATCCTTCTAAACCCTCCAATCCTTCTAACATCCTTCTAAAATTTATTAAATGATTATGTAAATCTTCTAACGTAGTTTCAAAAATTCACGAAAAATGCTTTAGACGTTAAAATTTTCATGAATTCTTAATTCAGTACATGGGTTAAAATCCTTTTAAAATCTATGCAGTAGATCTTGCGTGATGTTGTAACAACGCATAAACAGACTTGTAGTTTTATATAGCAGTATGGCTCCGATGACGAAAGTAAGTTAATGCATTAAATTAGTCTCGAAATATCATTTTTTCTTTTAAAAATGTGATAAGGAATTCGCGTTATTTGCATTTAATATGGAATACCCAAAATGTCGGTATTCTCATAGTTTTCACTAGATCTATGCATCATTTATCTTCATAATCAGCCGCTGTTAATTTAATTAACTTAACCATATATAGTAAAAAGTATATTTTCTTCTATGGTAAATGAGAAATTATAAAGGATATCGCATGGAAGAAAGTTTTAGCTCATTAATATTATGGTATATTATGTGCAACATTTATGCGAATCAAAGCCCGTGGAATTCAACGAACGGAAATGTTTAAAAGAACTAAATGACTGAATTCATAAAAAAAAATAACAAAAGTAATTGCAATAATTAATAAATATTATATTGGCTATCCTTACTCTCAAAACAAATATTATTATTAACTAAAGTTTAATTTCAACTTTTCAAATTATTGAAAAATTAAACTTTATTCCTACACGTAATCAGTAAGATAGAATAAAGATAACGGAATTATGAAGTTATTAATTGAGGCTTTGATCTGTGGTATACGTAATGAAAAAACAACGAAAATAGCGCCACTATGACACAATTACAATTTTTGTTCATCTCAAAATTTACATGCATACATTTTCAATTCATATTCATTATTTTAAAAGTATTTTAACGTGCAATAGATTATTAATAAATATATTCCCAAACTTGATGTGAGGTTTGCCAGTTGCAATTTTGCATCTAAATACTGGCACTCTTTACTTGAGGCTCTAATCTGAGTGCCGACGAATTCCAGCAATTTAGTTTTAAACGCATTCATAGTAAAATATTTAGTTTTATCAATGATAATTCTCATTTCATTTTTACTATGACATCATTTTCATCCACCGTAGGCCTCTAGGATTAGCGTCTCAATATCAGTATCTGTTGAATGAAAAAAGTATTGAAATGGGACAGCTTTATAAGTAAAAATGCGTTAATTTAAAGCGTGACGCCATTTTCTGTTTAAAAGTTTTAAAAAAGTTATTTTTAATTGTAATAAGAAAATGGTATCCGTAATGATGTTATCCCATTGTTACCCTTCTCTCTTCAGCAATGGGAGTAATCCGATTGCCACCAATGCGAAGAAATTTCATAAAAGACTTTTAAAATTAAAATTAAAATTTACATGGGATTATTAAAAAAAAAAACAGCGAGTGCGGGCGCATCTACAAATAAAGTGCTTTCATTAAAAAATATATATATTTATCAAAATCGGTTCAGCAGAAAGCTCACGTCAGTAGACTAAAAAATAGACTTGTCTTTTATATATATAGATTATTGTCGAATAATATATTTTATGTAATAATACCATTTTTTTTATTTTTCTCAAAACCATACTAAGCCAGTACTCGATTAATTTCTTTTGTGGCAGCTGTAATAGATAATATTGTACAAATATTTGAGATTTTTCTTCAAAGTGTTCGGAGAAATTAAATCTGTTGCATGAAATTTAAGATAACATATGATTTCTCTAAAATTCTTCTGCAACGAAACTTCAACCTCTTCATTCCCTGGGTCCCCAAACGGGGACCTCTGCTCTTTTGCTTATAAAAACTAAAATGTCCGATTTTTTTTTACATTATCACATTACTTCTTAATAGCTGAATGTTTTTTGCATTCAAAGCAAACGAATAAATGGCAGCATTTAATCTGATTCCCACATAAAGTAAATGTTATTTTCATCTGAGTTTGCAAAATGCCTAAAAATGCCCAAAAGACAGTATGACCAAGAAAGTGAAAAATTTTCATAAGTACTTAACTTAAATCTTTTTCAATAAAAAATTTTGAGTATTTGTAGATTATTGACTTGCATAAAACTCTTAAATTTGTGATTGCGTTAATTTAGGTTAATGGTTATTAAATTGATGTTTTTAAGGGGTTTGTAGTTTTAGATCCATGCTATTGAACCTGAATTACTAAGCGCCTAAATGATCAATTTCAGAAAAGTAATTTTTTCTGTCATTCACGATGTCATTTTGTTTGGAAAAAATCAAAGAATAAGCAATTGTATTATTATTTTAGCTTCGGAACTGAAGAGGTTAAAAGTGCTAGAAAACTCGATATTTGTTGCACTGTGGCCGTATTTTACTAAGAAAGTTAAGAAAAGGATAAATTAAAAAGTATCTACATTAAATACAAATATGCTTCTTATATGACAAGTAAGAATAAAACTCAAATTTTAAAATTGGAATTTGTTTTACCTGTGTTTTTGCTCTTTTACTATAAAAATTGTACTTTTATCATTCTAATTTATTTATTAAAGCAACCAATTTTTGTAATTACCTTTAACTGGATTTTTCTTTGTAATGTCAGATTTATTTTTTGTGTTTTTAGAAATTTAATTATTAAGTTTTAAAATTATTGATGTGTGTTTTACTTAGTTTTTATTTTAATATTACCGCACTCTTTTTAGCTCCCGGTATGCTATTTCTCTCTCCCATCAAGTAAAGTTTCGTCTCCAAAAATTAACGTTCCGTTGTATAAGCCAGCCATAAAATAAAGCATATGTATCATTGTACGAAATAATCTCTACTGCAATTTTTTTAACTTCTAAGCTTCGCACATTTTCAATTTTTATACCGTTTTATTGGGGGAAAAAGTAATTTTAAATGCAATTTGTTTGAAAACTGCATCTCCATTTATTTTTGAAATATTAACTTTTTTGTAGTTATAAGCGACATTTGTTTCATTTTGGCAACTAAAGTACTCCATTTCTGTAGAGTAAAGAAAAAATAGTTGAAAAATAGCAATTATATCTTTTTGTTGCCATGTTCCCATAAAGACTGGAAAAGGTGTACTTAAAATACGTGCTATTTTGAAAAAAATATTTAAATGAATGATTTCTGATAAAACATGGAGCTTTTATAAACTAAATTTAAGTATCAATATTAATATTACAAACAAATGAAGGCATATGAATCATGAGATAGTCGATATTTTTTGTCGAGTTTCTTGAATGAGGATATCTGTTTTTTAGGATTTGTGCATTATTTAGCGATATGCATAATTTATTGTAGATGTTGTTTAAGACTAGATCGTAAATGAGGAATTATTCCTCCGAATGCGAATGACGTCATTTTATGTAAAATAAAAGAGTGTGTTTTAAGTCATAAAGCTGAAATATGTTTTGTACTACAGTGGAGTCTCGATTATACGAGTCCCGCTAAACGGAGTTATTTTCCTCTGATAGATCCATTATTATGAAACAGCTGTTATAAATAAAGTGTTATGTGAAGAGGAAATAGCAGCCGTAAAAAGTTAGAAATCTGACTTTCTGGTCAGAATGGGAAAAAAAATGGCTATAATTTTAGAAGAAAATTATCCATTCCAAAGGTATAAGTTCGATTGAAAAAAACTATGAACTAATTAATGAATTAAGTGGAAATTTTTATTTCATCTCCTTAGTTGGTGATGAGTTTGGTAGTATTCCTTAGTTTGGCATTAAATACTTATTAATTTATGTTATGTTCAACTTATATCAAGTCAAATTAGTTGGATGTGCCAGTTCCAAAACTTTCTTCTATCTCACACATCTTAACATTTCAAAAAGTAGTTACAAATGTAATATTTCGTTATTATTAGTTCAATACTCTAGAAACTTTCACTTTCATCCTCAATTTCGGCTGTAGTCATTTAATTAGAGTAAAAACGAGTTAATATTGATAGTAGAAGGACAGTTCTGCTCCAGCACGTGGAGCAGGGTGGAGGGTAGTAGGCGTGACCAAAGGTGATTGAGAGGGGGCGGGGTACTTTTTCAGGAAGTCTCACGTTTTCAGCTCCAGCCTTGGCGAGTTGGCGAAAGCGAGAACGTTCAGCCAAATCTAATGCCAATCGTAGTCTTGTTTTTTAACACTTTCCAACTAAGTTGAAAAGTGTTTATGACTTCGGTTTGTCTGGCCGTCTGTCCGTCTGTCTGTCTGTCCGTTTGTCCGTGCTCTAACTCTCGTATATATAGTCGGATCGTTCTGAAATTTTTCGATGTTAGTGACCTCTACCAAAGCACGATCCCTATTTCAAATAAAGTTTCTAGCATGTTTAGTTCATTTACAGGGACAGTCAAAAGTTTTCCGTTACATTACGGCCTATGGGGAAAAAATCGTTTAAAATGGTTTTAAGGGGTCTTGTACCTTTTAAACGCGTCGAAAATTAACGAAAATCTTCAAAGTTTGAATTAGTCTATCTTCAAAACCTTTTTATGTATAAACATGAAATTTTGGATATTGATTAAACAGATTGTGCTTTGTAATACACTACCAACAGAAATTTATTAACCCTTTACAGAATTTGTGTATTGTTGAAATCAAAATGGCTCTTTTTTTTACCCCATAATTCATTGCGCGCATGATATCTTGAGAAAGTATGTATGGATTGTCATGAAATTTGGTAAATATACTAAACAAATATGTGTGTTTAAAATGATCTACTTTTAAGTATTTACAATGGTAATATTTTTAGTTATGACTATTTTTATTCATTAAAAATAGAAAATTTTAATTTTTGTTTACGAAAATATTTTTTTTATATAGTTAATGAAATAATTTTAGCCTAAGAGTAGATCATTTTAAACACACATATATGTTTAGTATCTTTACCAAATTTCATGCCAATCCATACATACTTTCTCAAGATATCATGCGCGCAATGACTTATGGGGTAAAAAAAGAGCTATTTTGATTTAAAAAATACACAAATTCTGTAAAGGGTCAATAAATTTTTAATGGTAGCATATTACAAAGCACAATCTGTAGCATATTACAAAGCACAATCCAAAATTTCATGTTTATACCTAAAAAGGCTTTTCAGATAGACTAATTCAAACTTTGAAGTTTTTCGTTAATGTTCGACGTGTTTAAAAGGTACAAGACCCCTTAAATGATGTTACATGCTTTCAAACATAATAAAATTCATATGCATTTATCAAATGCACTAAAATATGCATTCTGTTGAATATGCGGTGCAAAGAATAGTTATTGTTCATTTACAGGGCCACACAAAAGTATTCCGTTCATAATGGTATAGGGGAAATTGTTTGCGGTGTATGTGAAAAGATTTCAGATACTATATTGTATCCGAATTACTGTATATTAGTAATGAATGCTCGAAATGAATTTTAAATTATGATATGCGCTTTTTTAGGGTTTCGTTCATCTGACGAAACCCTATTCATCTCGCTCTTCTGTCTGTCTGTCCGTCTGTCCGTCTGTCACAGTACCCGTTCTCAGAAACTATACATGTTTCGCCTTGATGTTCGACATGTTCGACTTGAAATTTTGCATACTTATAGCTGAACACCACACATCATACGAAAAATCATAAAATTTTGAAAAAGTCGCACATTTAACCCTTTGGGCTCCCACATGTGTAATTTAATCAATTCTTTCTAAGTGAGCCCTAATTAAGTTGGAGGCGTGAAATTTTGCATACTTATAGCTGAACACCTCGCATCAAATGACAAACCATAAAGTTTTGAAAAACCGTACATTTAACTCTTTGAGCTCTCACATGAGTATTTAAAACAATTCTTCCTAAGTGAAACTCTATTTAGGTTGGAGGCGTGAAATTTTGCATACTTATAGCTGAACACCACATATCATACAACAAATAATAAAAAATTTAAAAAATCGTACCTTTAACCCTTTGGGCTCCCACATGCGTATTTTAAGCAATTCTTTCTAACTGAACCCCTTATTAAATTGGAGATTTGAAATTTTACATACTTATAGCAGAACACTTGAGGCCAGGCGAAAAATAATAAAATCTTGAAAAAGTCTTACGTTTAACCCTTTGAGCTACCACATATGTATTTTAAGCAATTCTTTCTAAGAAAAGCCCTAATTAAGTTGGAGACATGAATTTTTGCATACGTATAGCTGAATACCTCAGACCACACGGCAAATCATAAAATTTTCAAAAAATCTTATATTATTTACTCCTCCGGGCTCTAACTTGTGTATTTTAAGCAATTTTTCTAACCTCCGCCCTTTTCACCCGGGGAGCACTTTTCCAACTTTTGCCGATACCCATTTGACCATTCTTTCATATTATGCACCATAGCCTTACATATTTTAGTTCCACTTTTTACCACCAGGGGGCGACTACTTATCTCGGATGCTATCGGCCCAATCCCCTCGACTAATATACCTACGGATAGTATATAAAACGGAGTTTCGTTCGGACAGAGGTTTGTTTAGAACAGAGTCCGCCCCTGGTTGCGAAATGTGAACTAACAGATTTTTCAAAAGGATAAAGTGTTTTGAAAGGAATATTAAACGAAAGCCTCTGTGCGATTTGTGATCACAATTTCCTACTTGTTCACTATATTTATGCATACTATAAAGTGCGTATAAATGCTATAGTTCATATACAAAGCTACAGAAATTAATTCGTAAAGGTTACTGAGTGTAAGCATAAATTGCTTAAAGGTGGGTTTCAAAGGAGTTATGCATTTTTACGCTGAACTGAATTTAGTGTACTAAGGAATATTTGTAGAATATAGATATAATGATATACAGGGCCACGCAAAGAGTTGGATACATGGTCGTCTATGGGTGATAATGTCTGGAAATGTAATTTCAGTGGTTTTAAGCGTGTTTTAGTTTGAATTAAATTTTAGCTAAATAGTGGCTTGTAATAAAGGTACTAGGTAAACTGCAGGGCTGTACAAAAGTATTCAAGTATGTTTCCATCTGTTAGTATAAATTGCTGAAAGATTAATTTCAACCTGTTATGCATTTTCTTGCTAAATTAAATTTTCCCATTATATAGTATATATATCAACATACAGATCTAATACAGGGCTGTTCAAAAGAATTGGAATACATATTTGGCTATGAGCAGTAACTACTGAAATCAGATTTTTAAATGTTTACTTAGTTATCTTAGTCACCTTATTTCCCTAAGTAACGAAGTTTCGTTAAATCTTTCAGGGAGTGTTGGAAAGTGTTTCATAATCTATGCTGTACGCATGATTTTTCTTACTTGTTTTGTTTTGATCCGAAATGGCGGCAGATGAGTTAGCATATTTTAGAATTACAATCTTTATTAAAGGCTTTTATTACTTTTGATTATATAGAGTAAAATTTTGATTATTTGGTCCTCTCAAAAATCTACATTTTTATTCAATTGAGTATTATTAATTCCATACTTGTTAAATAAAAACTCATTACCTTCATAAATCTAGACATTTGATTACATATAAAGATTGATTTATGGGGATGATGAATTAATGCCAGTTTCAGCGGCATTTTGATGTATATAAACACAGATTTAAAAAATACCTGTGGCAGAAAATTACTATATTTTCTACGATGAAATTAACTAATTAATTTAATACCAAATCATTCTGCAGAAACAATCCCCAAAGTCGAGGGAAAATAGGCCAAACCAGGAAAGAAGAAAAAAAAACATCCCCAACCAGGATCTTTAGAAATTGCCTTTTTAATGTGAAATGAAATTCTTAAGGGGAGGTGGGGGGGGGGGGAAATATTGAATGACTATCTTTTGTTACTTCAAAGCAATAAATAAAATCACTAGAGAATTTTTTTAACTGTGTATGGTAGTGAGGGGCTGTAGATTTAAATAGGTAAATATATCAATTAACCAATAGAAAAAACAAACTAAAAATTAAAAACTTTTTTTGGGAGGGGGAGGGGGGGTGAAACAAAAAAAAAAGCTTTTCTTTTTTTTCGGGAGGGGGGGGGGGGAGAATTTGAATAAGTGGCCCTGTACTAATAGTTACTTCAAAGTAATAAACAGGACAGAAAATTTTTAAAAATGCAAAGAATAATAAAAAGAAAAATGAAAGCGTGTGCACAAAAGGTTAATCGTGATTTTTTTTTTTTTTTGTCTTATTTTTCAATCTATTTCTTTCCTTTTATTTTTTTATAGTAAATTATTTATTTGTTATTTAGAAATCAACAGATAGTGCAAAACAGTAAACTTTATGCACTGTTATGGTTAAGCGAAGGGATAGTTAACATTTCAGACACAATTTTAACTAATCTTTTCTGGAATGCAACAATGAATTTTAAATGGTCAAAAAATGCGTTACTGGAGGAGAGAGTGGGGAGAAGAGAAAATTCGAAATGGGAGGTTGCCTCAGACGATTGATCATTATTTTATTGCTACTTTAACTTAATAAATATGTGTGCAGAATGACGAAAAATGGAGTGCGTGGGGGGGGGGGGGAGGAATTTCATTTGGGAGAAAAATTTAGATGATTCATTCAAATATGACTAATTACTATTTTAAACTAACAAGTAAAACAACTTGGAGGAAATAATATTTAAAAATATGGCAAAAATTTTAAAATAAAAAAACTGAAGAATTTTAAAGATTCTTAATTTTGTGCACTAGAGGCAGACCAATGTTTTTTTTTTTCATAAAAACTCAAATAATGATAAAGATTTAACAGTATTAAAATGTAATAGTAAAGGATTTAATTGCATGCATCAACTTGCAATTATTTTAACTGATTGATTTAATTGCAGGATACAGCTAAACAATTTATGATTTATCGTTCAATCAACAGTAGAACCTCTTTTATCCGAAATCCATTTTTCAAGTTTTTTTTTTAAATCACATTCCTTGTTTGTAAAATCCATTTTGAAAGCTTTTTTTTTTTTTTTCAACTACCACATCCCTTGTGTGCAAGTGGTCCTTTCCGAACTATGATTACATCAGTGGCGTGGCGTGAAAACTTTCGGTGGTCATCGCAATTATTTAAGTTTGTGGTGAAAAATTATTAACTCTAAAACTCAATGGTTGAATGTTCAAAAAAGAAACTTTAAATCTTACCTTCACTTATACATGAACTCCAAATGTTCTGCTAAAACTGGATCGTAGAGTTTTAAAAGCTTATTAAGAGTTTTAAAATATTGCTTGGTCATCTCCGCATCCAGCGATGACCGGACGCCACGCCACTGGATTACATATAAATATTTTTGATCCCATTTCTTAGAATCCCTTTGAATTTAACTTAAGATCCCATAAGCTGCGGAGTGGAATGAAGAAAACAAACAAATTAGCAATTCTGAAGCTTTTGAATATTTTGCAAAAGGTTTGGCATAGCTGGAGCAGCAGAAAGACTGTGATACTGGTGAATTAATAATAATAATAAAAAACTCCGTGATAGAGCTTCAAAGCAAAACCAATCGAAATTGCGACAAACGAAACATTTTTTTTCAAGAACTTGTGATATAAGTAAAAGGAACTTAATTTCAAAATTTAAATTCAGGTAATCTATACTTGTTTCTATTTTCTATTGCTTTGTTTTTATAAAGCACGTGTTACCATAATAATAAATATTGCATATATGTCTTCTTAATCTTAAAATTGAAGCATTCTCGATTATCCGAAAATTTCGATTTTCCGAAAGAGGGTCGGTCCCAATTACTTCGGATAATCGAGGTTCTACTGTAATTATAATCGAATTGATTTTAGTTTCATCTTCCTATTAACTTCTAATCGCAATTAAATTAAGAACAATTAATTTTTAATGAATTATTTCAGTGAAAATATATGTTTTATTAAATTAATATAAACAGTACAAATACTTGTACAAGAATTACTTTCAGGTGCATATATATAATTTATAAGTATTTAAAAAACATCAAAATATCTTAAAATACATTAGAAAAAAACCCAGAACGTTTTCAGCCTTCACAAGGCCGTTGTCAGTGGGATTTAAATGTTATTATTTTCTTCGCGCTTATTCGAGAATTGTCTAGAACAAATTTATTTCAGTTTTATTAATGCAATCAAAAGGTCACACAATTAGGCCGCTTAAAAACAAAAGAAAAAAAGCTAAATTAATTCAGTAGTAATAAAACTAAGTTTAATTGTGTCATAGAAACATGATCAATAGAATTATATTTATTACAAGAAAATCTTTACATCTGTTTTTATTTTTCCTAAAAAATAAAATACGTTCTCAATTTCTTCGAACATAGCGAATTAATAAAATAAATGAGTATTATTGAACTGAAAAAATAACTTATGTTTGAATTATGTATATATTGTGAAATTACAAGCATTTTAATCCGAAAAAGCTCTTTGTTTTAAGCAAGGTTTTAATTGTAAACCACGGTGAAATAACATTTCGTTATACATTATTCTCTGCTTTATAGCTTTTTACATTTGCGGAAAAACAAATGAAGAAAAAACACTATCTCTTTGCTCTCAGCAAAGGAATGGGGCTCTCTCTGTTCGCTACGCGTATGACGTCACAAACAAGAAAGGGTGTGTAGTGTTGAATTCATCCCCGTGCCAACCGCTACTCTGGTGATAAGGTGCTCAAAACTTGAGCCTCTTGAAAAAGCGGGCGGGGTTGAGTGATGGATAGGTTGGGGGAGATAAGAAAGTGATTGACAGGTGGGTGGAGTCGAGACAGACTGGCGCCCACCCGCTCCTCTTGACATGCACTAATGGAAAGGTTCTACTGTAAGACGAAGTTAGAACAAAGAAAAGCGTTAATGAGGGAGGTAATGAATGAAAAGTCTACTCTAAGAGAAGTATTAATGAAGGTTATGAATGAAAAGTCTGTTGTAAGAGGAAGGTAGAACAAAGGAAAGACAATGAATGATTAGGGGATAATGAATGGGAGGTGAATAACATATTAAAAGAGAAGGGTTTTAATGACGAAAAGGTCGCATGCAAGCTAATGTTTTTTTAAAACAGAAAAATATGATCTAAGGATGGACAATCATATTTGAACATGGTTTATCATGTCTCAAAGCATGATTAAACATGTCAGATCATGCTAAAACATGACATAATTCATCGGAATAATAAACTTGTTCAACAACTTGATAAGAAAGTATTTCTAATTGTGATAATTTAAGTATGTTTAGACGATAAACGAAAGTTCTTAAAAGTTTTTAAGTAGTATGTTATTCGCGAAAGTTAAACTTGTTATTTGAAAAAAGTGATTAAAGACACTTGTTATTTGAAAATTTAATTGGAATTTGAAACAAAGTGACTTTTTTGTTATTTTTTTATGTATAAAAATATTACTAACAAAAAATTAAATAATGCTACTTACTGTGAAGCACTGCTTTCACACATCTGCTTAGGACAACAACTGAAGGGGAAATGGTTGACGATAAAGCACAAAACCAATGATGATGTCATACTTGAAGACCGCATATGCGCCCTCTACCATCTAATAATTGTCTGTGATTGGGTGTGAAGATCACCTGACTTGTGAAAAGAGCAGACGGTGGAGGAGGGCGCCATTGTATCTGCATTCCTTGCATTACCCCGCCCACCTGTCAATAACTGGTGCCAGCGAGACGGTACATCCTTCTACATGATCATTTCTCGCAGGAGGAGGGCACCAGGTTGTCCACAGGTAATGCCACACGATGTTGTCACACTCGTCTCTGGCTGGTTGTTAGCGGACATGTGATCTGTTATCAGTGACCTTGATCTCTAATCAGTGACATTCATCTGCAGGTGCTAGACCCCGCGCACGTCATCGAGTCTTGGATGTCGTGGCAGTAGATCGCATGTTTCTCAGCTCCCGTTTACCGTGCATTTGGCTTTGTGCTACGCGGTACCTGTTCGAAACTTTTACGACATAACATTGAGTGAAATTTCCATCGACATTTCAGCTTCTTGCTACTTTTCAATGACTCTGCTTGTTTGAATCATGAAAATTTTAGGGAAAATTCTTTCCAAAAGGTATGTAAATTTTTTAGTCTAATATAGTGTTTATTAAAACAAAAAAGTTTTTAACGAACTTATAACAATCATTTCGAAATGTGTCTGTCAATTTAGTTATTTGCTTTTTTCTTCATTTAACCTAATTATAAATTTAAATGTTCGCGCTTTCTGCACAATATGAATTCACGATTTCATTCAAAACATGTTCTGACATTACATGTATTCGCTCTATTATTATTTTCAAAAATTTGTTAAACTCATTCGTTTGTTTCTAACAAAGTGTTTAGAAAAAATTATAACAATTCTTCCAAATTAAGTTAATTAGTTACTTTTTAAAAGTTGGAACTAACTTGTGATTAGAAAATTCATGAGTTTATCCATTCTTAATGAATTTGCTCGCACTTTCTTCAAAATTTTACAAAAAACATTTACTGTTAATTTCATCTTTAAAGCTAGCAACTCAACTTTTTGTTCACAAAGCGGAAAATATCTTTTATAAACGATATGTATTTATTTTTGTATAACACATTGTTTATTAAAAACTAAATTACAGAAATGTTTCTTCGAATCTAATCTTTTTTTCTTAATTTAAAATTCAAAAGCTTGGACATTCAGCATTATTTTAATCAACATTTCGCATTGAATGTATTCGTCAGTTCGTAAATTCACAATTTCATGTATTCAACATTTAACTTGTGTCCATAAGTTGCGTTATTGTAAAAATAAAAATATATGTTTTTTCATTCGCTCGCGTATGTTTCAAAGAAAATGCGTACAACTCATTTCTGAGATTATAAGAAACAAGTGATTGGAAATATATATTTTCTTTTTGTTAAAACTTTTTTTTAAGAAACTAGGGGGCTCGGCCCCCTACGAGCTACTCTCGCCAACCCCCGTCCAGACACCGTAGACTCTAAATGCACGCTAATTTGATCGGCTTTAAAAAGATTTCGAAAGATTGAATTATAATTTAAAAAACAGTGGCGATCTCTCTATAAACGGATTTCAATTCATTTCTCTTTGATTGGGGAAATTTAACGGCAAATCCGTTGCGGTACTACTTGATTATCCCGTCGACCAATTTCGCCAAATTATATAAATCGCCAAACCACTCGCCATATTATACAAATTGACATAATTTTTATTTTAAATAACGAAAAAACAAATAAATTAGTACAACATTAATAAAAATACAAATAAAACGACGAAATAAAAGTAACTTGATGACGTAGACGCGTGTAATGACATTTCAAAATAAGCTAATATAAAAGGAATTAAGTAAACGGATTCTTTGTCTCCTGGTATTTTTTAACAAAGTGAAAAGAAAGTTCTTTTAAATGAGATATTTTAAATTAATCGTTTTTAATCTGACGTAATTTTGACCAAACTATTCTTTCTCTTTTTAATATTCACGTGAAAATACTTGTGTTAGAAATTAAATATTATTTGCGCTTTCCTAATAAAAATAGTTGAAAAGTATCCTCTTAAAAAATCAAATAAATGTCTAGCGCAATTTCTAAATTTAAACCGTTTTGCAATATTGTTTTGTGTTCATTTTATGTAATAACTGTAATGTGACGTAAATATGACGTAATTTCTCCTATTTAAGACTTCTAACGCATGTTAATAAATTTATTGCTTTACAAATTCCTTTCTCTCTTAAAATTCACGTGTAATTATATTTTTTATGACATAATTTTTAATAAGTTCCTGCTTTTTGTACATAATTATTTAATTCTAATTCCAAATGTTTTTTTCTGTTTATAATAGTCACATGTAAATAAATTTTTAATTTTTTTACACGTATAAATATTTTTTTTTGAAGCAAACATTATTGCTTCCGCTGTTTATACAGTTGGCAACAGTTTAAATTAATATCACTTTCTAAAATCTGTAAAACATTTCTCTAGAAATGCTGAAAATCTGAACTTAAAATAGAAATAAAACCTCAAAAAATTAGTCAAAATAAAAAAAATTAATGCAATCTGCACTCCGGCAAATTCTAACGCATAAAATGATCTAAAAATGATTAAATTCCTATGAACAGTTTTTGCTCCTATAAAACTTTTTTAGTGGAACGATTTTGTCCAACTTTAGCATTAAATATCTCTGAAAATAATTCTTCGATCTGAAAACTGTCTACATCAGCGTGTTTATCAAACATTTCTGTATAATACTACCGATTTTCATATTTTTGTATGCATTATGTTTCTTAATATTAACGAAGAAAGACTCCGGTCACAAAAAATTCAAAACCGGCGGCGGTGACAGCGGTAGTTTTTTTTCTTTTAGAATAGAGAGATTCATAAGTCTTCTTTCGAAAAGTAACTATATGAGAATGAAAAACTTAACTGTATGTTTTGATAGGTTAGTGTAACTCTTAAAACATAAAGGTTAAGAAAGTAATAATATCATGGATTGTAAAAATTCCAATTCAACACCCCGAATCCCATCTTAAAATATATACATATATATATATATTAAATTAACAAAATTTTTAACATTTTTTAAAACTTTTTTGTAAAAATTTGTTTTTTTAGTTTTTAAATTTTCAAAGACTTTTTTTAATTTTTTTTTTTAATTTTGTTAAAACTTTATTTTTTTTTAAATTTTTATAAAACTTTATTTTTACTTTTTAAATTTTGTTAAAACATTTTTGCTTTTTAAATTTTGTTAAAACTCTTTTTATTTTTTAAATTTTCTAAAAACTTCTTTTATTTTAAAATTTTGTTAAACTTTTTTTTTATTTATTTTTTATTTTTTTTCTTTTTTAAATTTTGTTAAAACTTTTTTCTTTACATAATTTTTTTCTTAAGAAAATGTAATATTTCTTTCCTAAAAAACGTTTTTTTAACGTAAAAACTAAAATAAAATGAATTGTTACTCGTTAAAACATATTACTTTCAAAAGTATTTCACTGTGTTGTTATTTTATGTTGATAGAAATGTATGAAACAAATGTTTTTTAAAATATTTGTTTGTTATTTTACTTTCATCGTGATATATTTTTAAACTAAAATTTTTGATATAGATAATATTAAGTTGATAGAAAATATTTACAAAGATTATTTTAAAAAAATGTTATTAAACGCTATTTTGTTAAAACTGAAAAAGATAATTTTTACTTTGTTCTTTACTAACATGTTTAAGATGATAGAAATGTTAGACAAATATGTTTTTAAATTATTTATTAGCAACTCATTTATGAGATTATAATAAACAAGTGATTGAAAGTATATATTTTCTTTTTGTTAAAACATTTTTAAAGACATTTTCGATAACGATTCTTTTAAAAATCATTAGGGTATGCTCAGAGATAGTTCGGATATGTTTAACCATGTCCAAAGTTATGTACAAACATGTTTAACCATATTCGGATATGCTCAAAGATAGTTCTGATATGTTTAACCTTATCAAAAGTTATGTTCGAACATGTTTAACCATGTTCAGATATGCTCAAAGATAGTTCGGATATGTTTAACCATGTCCAAAGTTATGTTCGAACAAGTATCATGTTCGGATATTTTCAAAGATAGTTCGGATATGTTTAACCATGTCCAAAGTTATGTTCGAACATGTTTAACCATACTCTGAGATGGTTAACAATGCTTAAAGTTGTGTTTAACCATGGTCAGAGGCATGTTCTGAAACATTCTGTTTCGCTTACATGAGAAAAGTAAGTTATTTCAAAAATATTAACAGTTAGTTTAAAAAAAAGTTTTTTACATCAACGTAATATAGCTTTTCTTCCTGAAATACAATAATGCAGACAGTGGGTGTCAGTCTGTCTGTAGGTATTGCCACATGATGTCGTCATCCTTACAAGCTCGCCTTTAATTGGGTAACAGCAAATCACGTTATCCAAGAGGGTGGCACTGTGGATGACGTCACACCAACAAGCTCGCTTCTGATTGGTTGTCAGCGGTCACATGATCTCTTATCAGTGATCTTCATCAGCAGGTGTTAGACCCCGCGCACATCATTCGAGTCTTGGATGTCGTGGATGCAGGTCGCGTGTTTCACAGCTCCAGTTCACCGGACATTTGGTTAATTGTTTCACGGTACTTTATCGAACCTTTTACGGCATGAAGTGTTTGGCTGATCACAGGTAAGTTTTGAGATTCTTGCTATTTTTCAAGAAGTCTGTTTTTTTCAATCAACAAAAGCTTGAGAAAAAATCTTTCCAAAAGGTATGTATATTAAAGGTATATTTAAGTGTAATTTTTGTCTAGTGTTTCTTAAATAAAAAAAGTTTTAACAAACTTCTAACAATCCTTTTTAAATGTGTCTTTCAATTTAATTATTTTCTTTATTAAACTTAAAAGTTAGCGCTTTCTGATTACCGTGAATGAATGAATTCAAAAGTTTGCACATCCTACGCTACTTAATTGAAAAACATGGTCTGTCATTCTCGATGTTCAACTTGTGTTTCACAAGTTTTCGCTTTCATTAGTTTTATCTGTGATTTTATTAAAGAACAATTGTTGAAAAGAAAACTCAAAAATATATTTTCAAATTGTATGATTTGTTTGTCTAACATATTATTTCTAACAACAAAACTATAAAATGTTTCTTTGAAGTTACCATCTACTTTTTCCTAAATTAAAGTTGACTCAAAATTCGCTGTTAAAAGCGATTTTTGTCACATAGTAATTGGTTTTTCTCTCACTCATATGTTTGATAATTTTGTTTAAATACATCTAATTTCATAGTATTGTCTAAAAGGTTTATTCTGTTTTCAAAGAAACGTCTTTCTATTTCAAAGTATTTTAATAACAACATCTGTTAGTTTGCAAACTAAAAATGAATGAAATCGTTCGTTAAAAAGTTGTGTTTTGGAATAAAGAACACTTATAAAAAAAATATTTATTTGTGTTTCAACATTTTAAAGAAAATCAAACATTATTCTGTTGAAAAATTTTTAAAATATTCAATTTAATTTTATAAGAAACTGACAACTAAAACGGTTAATAAGCGTTTAAAAAAAATTAGTTATGTTTTGAGGTGCCTTTCTCTAAAAGATGAGAAAAAGCAATAATAGAACTCTTTTCTTTTAACAGAAAATATCTGTTTGTTTCATCAATTTTTAAGCAAAAACTCATTATTAAAAACTTAATATAGTCTCCAAAAAATTAAAAAATAATTTCTGTCAATTGGAATCTTGATTTTTAGTGTAAAAAAAAGAAAGAGTTATATTTGAATCGAAACATATTCTTTTTATTTTAAACTAAAAATAAAAAAGATTTATCTTCTATTCTTGAAAAACTAGTTAATTGAAAATCTTTGTTGAGATAGAAACATGGTGATAGGAAATGCCTGAAAGGTATTTTTTCTTTTTGGCTAAAGCAAAACATAGTTTTCATAGTTGAACGCTATGAGAGATTGCATCCCACAGAAAATGCTAAAGATAAAACACCCCTCCTAAAACTCGTCTTGAGGGGTTAGCGTTTAAAAAGTTGCTTGATAATAAACATTGCCTTTGTGAAACTATGATCTGGTTTCCCATTCGTTTATGGCTTCTCTAGTTTCAGCAAAACAAAGTGTCTAAAACTGATATCATCGAAAACAAAATAATATCACAACAATATAAAAATTCATTTGGAAATCATTTGCGGACTGTTATTTTTCAAGTTTTAGATAGTGTGTTTTCAAGACCAGGATTACAAATGAAGATTTTCAATTTTGAAGAAGTAAGTTTTTTATTTTGAGATGTCGGAAAATTTTGTTTTAAAAAAATCTGCTGCTAAAAGTTAACGATTAAAATCGTCTTTAAATCAATGTTTTACTAGTTAAAAAACATTTATCTAATTGTCTTCACTGGTATTTGTTAAAATATATTACCATTAACCTGTTTTGGTATAAGATTCAAATTATCAAAAGAACTTGTTCATTCTATTTGAAAAGAATTCAGTTGCTCGCGCATTTCAAATTATTTCTCCAAACTAGTGGTTAAGTTTAAACTCAAGAAAATTCACAGCTTTCACATAAACTTTCTGTTAACTTGAAAAATATATTCCTTCATTAGTAACTAATAATAATAATAAAAAATAAATAAATAAAATTCAAACCATTTTTTCTAAAAAAAAATAATAATAATAATAATAAATAAAATAAGACTTTGCGTTGTCAATCATTGAAATATCTTAGTTAAAAGTCGCTTTCGTATTCAGCAAAATACTAATTGATGCAATACCGGGAAGAAATTCCGTTGATGCGCAACTGTATGGTTACAAACAGAATAAGCGTGCACTATATACATAGAAACCACTTGTCTCATAGGAGACGTGACAGATTACTTGCGATTACAACTGATTCGCATTCTTTTAGATAAAACACTTCAGAAAATTCAAAAGCTTTCACATAAATTTTCAGTTATCTTGAACTATATATAATATATTCTTTCATTAGTAACTAATAAAAAAAATATTAAGTTCGTACCACATTTTCTAAAAATAAAATTTTACTTCGTTAGTCACTGAAATGTTTTAGTTAAAAGACTGAAACTAACTTGCATTCTTTGAGATAAAATATACATATCAAAATAAATAGTTAAAAAAGTAAGATAAAAAGCGTATTCTATGATAAAACAACGGGGTCCCCGCGGCCCAGTGGTGAACGTGATGAACTAAAAATGTAAAGTCTGGTTACATGTTTATGGGTTCAAAACCTGTGAGTAATTCTAAAGTATGTTTTCTTTACAAAACCGTAATGGAATTTGTGTATATGAAGCTTTGACAATTCTAAGATTACAAATCGAACATAAATCGGTCGATTCATCAAAATAATAGTTTTAAGCCTTTCCACAGCAGACAGGTGTTCATCATATGTTTTAAATGCTTTAAAACTAGGGGAAGCAACTAATTTCGTCACTCTTTTTTCAGTGTTACATACCACAATATGTGTTCTTTTCGAAGATTCTCCATTGTTTTGCAAAAACAGAGTTGTTCATTAATTTAAAAAAGACATTTTCTAAGTTGAAAACCAAAAAACGTTTTCGTATTCAGCTTGTGTTTCGGCTAACTTTCACACTTGACAGTAATTAAACAAAAACATTATTGTCAAAAAACTAATTCGCATTCTTTTTGTTTAGTAAAAATAATTTATATTCTTTTAAATAACAATTAAATGAAAATAAATGTAAAGTTGTTGATTAAAAAAGCTTTATTTGGAAAAAAAACTTGTTATGGAAATTAATGTATTAACAAATGAAAAAATAACTAATTTATTAAAAAAGTTTTTATTAGCAACAGACTTACTGAAAAAAACCTTGTTTCCAAAATTAACAAATGATTAAATGAATAAAAAATAACTAACTTATTAAAAAGCTTTATTTGCAATGATTAAAAAAAATAACAATTTTTAACTTGTTTTGGAAATTAACAAATGACTAAAACTAAAAAATTAACTACAACTTATTTCGTTAAAAAAAACTAATAAATAAAAAAATGCATTAACCTCTTTATTTCAAGTGCTCCTTCAAAATAGGATGACATCATCTGAGGTGAGTTAAAAAATCCTGTCAACAGAGGGCGCTTGTGTCGAAGAAAACGATTGTGCTTCCACCTAGGCTCGACTCTCGGCCGATCAGAATCCAGCTCCTTATCTGGATGAAACCGGTTGTCGCAGGTCCCTTCGTTCATTAGCCCAGTGGATTTCATAGAGGTCGGACTTGTCTCTGCGCTGCTCCGTGGTAAATTATTTAAACTCATTGCATGCGATCTTTTCGTCATTAAAACCCTTCTCTTTTAATATGTTAATCACCTCTCATTCATTATCTTCCTAATCATTCATTATCGTTCCTTTGTTTACCTTCCTCTTACAACAGACATTTCATTCATAACCTTCATTAATACTCCTCTCATAGTAGACTTTTCATTCATTACCTTCGTGATTAACGCTTTCCTTTGTTCTTTCCTCTTCTTACAGTAGGTACATGTCAACAGGAGCGGGTGGGCGCCAGTCTGTTTCGACTCCACCCACCTGTCAATCACTTACTTATCTCCCTCAACCTATACATCACTCAACCCCGCTCCCTGTCAATCATCTTTGGCCACGCCCACCACCGCGCTCCGCGTGCTGGAGCAGGACTGTCCTTCTACTATCGATATTAACTCGTTTTACTCCAATTAATTGACTAAAGCCGAAATTGAGGATGAAAGTGAAAGTTTCTAGAGTATTGAACTAATAATAATGAAGTATTACATTTGTAACTACTTTTTGAAATATTAAGATGTGTGAGATAGACGAAAGTTTTGAAACAGGCACATCCAACTAATTTGACTTGATATAAGTTTAACATAACATAAATTAATAAATATTTAATATTTGAAATATATCATATTAATATTTTCAATTATTAACATAATAGTTTAATGGTTAATATTTTCGGTTTCTATTTTTTTTATCATTTATTGATTGAGTCTTCTTTACTCTAGAAAGTCCAAGTATGAAGGCAAAGAAAAATTTCAATCCACTATTATGGGAGTATAGAAATATATCTTGTATTTATATGTTCCAATAAAGTAAATAAGCATTATTAGGTGCATTGTTAATTATATAAATACGTAGCACCTATAATCGTTGCACAGTGGGACGTTTTGACGATCTAGGTGGACAAAATTATTTCGTTGAAGTTTAAGTAGTTTTTGCTGTTTTTTTAAATAAATGTATAGTTGAATGTAAACAATTTTAATTAATTTTTCAACTACTTTTCAGCAGTGAAACTACGCTTGAAATTATTGAATATTAAAGATGTGAAGATGTGAATTATCACATTGCTAACAAGGCGTAAACCAACTTAGTGAAAAATGTCCAAGCCGGGAATCGAACCCGGGCCCCTGGAATAGATCTCCAGTGCTCTACCACTAAGCCACAAGGACGATGCCCAGCTTGGCATCTCTCACTTATATAAGTGGGTAAGGCTGCTACCACAGCACTAGATCTATTCCAGGGGTCCGGGTTCGATTCCCAGCTTGGACATTTTTCACTAAGTTGGTTTACGCCTAGTTAGCAATGTGATAAATCACATCTTTAATATTGAATGTAAACATTTCTACATTACTAATAAAATACTCAAACAGTGATAAATATTGGTTGTTTAACAACAATGTCTTAAAATAAAAATACAAAGTGCCCACTAAAGTGCGTTCCCACCCTCTTAACTGCGGAACGACTGCATCTATATTTATAAACATAGTGTCTAGGTATAGTAAAGAGGCTATGCGCTACTAGATGAGACCGCTTACAGCGCCACCTCGTAAAAAGTGGCAGCATAGCATGCCAATCGCGAAAACGGTTAGAAATATGGGATAAAAGTGAATGACAAAATTGTAGAGCATCAACGATTTAGTTCGAAAGGACATCGTGTGAACATGAATGCTAAATGAGTCTCATTCTGAGCATGAATCTTGTTTTCGAGATAGGAATACTAACTCAGCTATTTTGCACCAGGTGACGCTGGAAGCGGTGTCATCTGGTAGAGTATAGCCACTTTACTAATCCTAGACACCACTTTTATATGTATAGCTGCAATGTTAGGCAATTAAGAGCGTTGGAAGGACTTTAATGGGAAATCTGTATAATGCATTACAAATAATGCGTTAAACATACTTATTTTACAATAACACATGTAAGTTAACATTCATTTCTTTTTTGTATTTTTGTCTACTCAGAATTTCTCGAGAAAGTTGTGTAGTCATCTGAAAAATAATTTTTTTTTAAATAAAATCATACAAAAAAACTTTAATGTTTTGTGGTACTCTGTAAAAGATATAAATGCTACCAAAATTATTATCAGGTGAAAAAATGCTGTTGTGTGAATAAATAACCTATATACATTTTATTCAATTTGAAACAAAATTTCTGCATATATACGGTAATGTATTCGAAATTTTTATGTCTCCCTGTAAAAATGTAAATTTTTATGTGTCCCTGCTACGCACTTTGTTTTCAATTTAAAAATTGCTATTGTGTATCTCAATAACCCATAGTAATTTTGTAGAAATTTAATTGAAATTTCTGCTTTTTAGCAACAATCTTTCCGCGATTTTTTCGTGTGAACTTGTAAGAAAAATGCATAATTTCTACGCTCGCCAAATTATAATGTATTAGAAATGTCATCGGAAAAACACATATAGGCAAAGTTTCAGCTCAAACAGATAATTGAAAGTGGTTTAAAATTGTCTTGCAAGATATAAACTAATCTTTTATGTGGCCCTGTTAAAAAAAAAAAAAAAAAGTAACTGCTACGTTCCATAAATTATAATAATATTGCATTGCCATCAGAATTACGTATCTTGAGCAAAGTTTCAGCTCAATCAGATTATTGAAATTGGATTCAAATTAACTTGCAAGTTTTAATCTAAATTTTTGTGAAGTCCTGTAGAAACAATATTCTAAACACACTTCTACGTTCTTTATATCATAATAATATTGTATTGTCATTCAAATTACACATGTATTTATTGTTTCGGCTCAATAGAATAATTAAAAGGGATTTAAATTTGACTCGCAAGATTTGAACTAAACATACATACATGCACTGGAAGTTAATATGATGCTTGTTTATTAATAAAAACTTACTGATCTGCAGCTATCTGCAGGAGTTTGTTTAATTTTTCAATACTTTAGGAATGGCACTTTGATTTTTTAAAAATGCTTATTGCTGAATAATGCTGAATGATTTGTTAAAAGTCAAGATGAAATTTGTAAACAACATCAAGGATCATCCAGAATTTTAGCCTTTGAAAAAAGCGGTAAAGCGGGTTTAATATCGCTTATTTTCAAACAAAAAAGTATTAAATCTGACCTTGACAAAGCTGTGACATTAGATCAGCAAACTCGTGCTTTCAAATAAAACAGAATAGTCACGACGTGCTTTCAAACTTAGAGGAAGCTAGTGCAACTTTTAAAACTCCCACAAACCAACTGCCCAAATGGCTACTTTACTGTCCCAATTAATCGACACTTCTGGTTTTTTGTGCCAAAACTAGTACGGATCTCGAAAATACAGACATTCAGCTATCACTACACGCTATTTTGTCAAATTCCGAGGTAATTGGAAAAATGGATTTTGTCCACCTAGATCATCAAAAGGTCCCACTGTGCATCGTCTGCTCAACACGATGGTCTGCCTGTCCGTCTCCGCGCATGTATCAGCGCAAATTCTACCCAAACGAATGGTTTGAAATTTAAAATATACAATCCTTGCAGAATTTTGTCGAGTCATTTCCACTTTTATGAAAATCTAATCAACACTTAAAAATATATTTATAAAAGTTTTCTTCATTCTATTAAATCCTATCATGCGCTATTAATTCAATGGTATCCCATGAAAGCTAATGATTATAGGTTGCCATAGTGATTTTTCTGTTAAATCCCATCGTACATAATTATTCAATGATATCCCATGTTATGTAATGATTCTAGGTTGTCATGGTGATTACGTCCTATTTAAGGTGTTGTCCTATTACTTTCGCATTACTGAATGAAATATAGATAATCGTAATAAATTTTATATTTATGCATAAGAGTGCAACAGCTATTGCCCCAAGGTCTGAATATTTATAAAACTAGTTATAGTACGAACGCACCTCAATTGCCCCATTTCATGTACAATTTCCGACTTGATATACATAACTATTAAATATCTTAATCTGCATTTGGAACTTGACTAAAGTTCGCATTATAACATTATTCTGATCCCAAAACCAGATTAAAGCATGAAATTCATGATCCGATAATGAAATGCATAAAGACGCACATATCGGGGTTTAAAATATGTAATCGACAGAATGCCTATACACTCAACACCTTCGCACAAGGAAACTATTCTTGGGGAAGTTCTCACATAGCATTGAGACCTGATTCATTTTATATTCCTATAGGCCAAAGTTGTGGAACCGATAAAATATATCTGCAAAAATCATATTTAATGATTTTACAGCAAGCATAACTTTCGGAAAATGGAATTTTTGAGACCACTTATCGGAGTATTAACATAGAAGATATTTTTTTTAACTACTGTAAAATACAAATTAGTTAATAATAAGAATAAAATATTGAAAAAAGGATTAATGTTTTTTAAAGAACCAACCTAATCATTAAGTTATAATTGAATCTTTGCGGTTCGAAATTGACTTAATTAGTTACCGTAGAATTGTTCCTGGCAAACCTGGCCGAATATCAGTCATCTGCAGCGTCGGATAGGGGTTTGGATTTGTAGCACACTATTCGAGGACTTATCTCGATTTTGCCGTCAGATGAACAATTAAAAATGCATTACTAAATAAAACATACACAAATATAGAATACGATTTTTGTAGACAAATTTTATTACTTCTGTAACTTTAGTCTATAGTTTTTTTTAAATGAACCAGCAGTGAATGCTAGGTGCAAGCTTAACCAAAAGTGGCTCCCTTGTTAGTGCATTTTTAGATCTTCATTGAAAAATTATTTATTATTCTGAAAACAATAGGCAGATTATTAGACATCGTTTGCCTATGAGATAAGACGAAATTTGAAAAATGGTCACTTACCGCGATATTCATACGACTACTTTCTTTATCTATTTTATTCTGTACAATAAATGAGAGATAATTTAAAATTCTAATATGGAAGCAATTTAAAAACTAGTATGTTGTGGCCATCACAAAACTTTCTTCTATCTCATACTTGTCAATACTTCAAAATTCATTATCACAGTGCATCTATGCTCATCATGAGGATTCTAAAAAGATGAAATTCCGTGCATTAGTTCTTGAGATATTACTGTCCATGAAATCGTGTAAATCCATCAAAATGCAGCATAGCAGCGCCACCTATTGGGTGATTTACACCAGACCCTAATTATCATCCACATGTGTCAATGTCTAACTGAATATGAAGTTTGGGGAAAATCCGTGCATTAGTTCCTAAGATAGAGCTATTGCGCAAATCATGACAAATGCAGCATAACAGCGCCACCTGCTGAGCGATTTACACAACCACATAATCAGTATCAACATTTATCAAGGTGTACTTGAATCTGAAGTTTGATGAAAATTCGTGCATTAGTTCTTGAGATAGAGCTATTGAGGAAATAGTGCAAAATGCAGCATAGCAGCGCCACCTATTGGGCGATATTCACCAACACGTAGTCAGCATCATTTCATATCAAAGAGTAACTGAATCTGAAGTTTGATGAAAATATGTCCATTAGTTCTTGAGATACAGCGATTGAAGAAATCGTGAAAAATGCTGTATAGCAGCGCCACCTGTTGAGCGATTTACACCAAAATGTACAAAATGTCAATTCATATCAAGGATTAACTGATTCTGAAGTTTAGTGAAAATTGTTGCATTAGTTCTTCAGATACCGCTATAATGGAAATTCTGAAAAGTGCAGCATAGCAGCGCCACCTGTTGAGCGATTTGCACCAAAACACAAACAGCACTAATTCATATCAAAGTATACATGAATCTGAAGTTTGTTGAAAATCCAAGCATTAGTTGTTGAGATACAGCTATTGCGGAAATTGTAAAAAATGTAGTATAGCAGCGCCACCTGTTGAGCGATTTACACCAAACTGTACAATACTTCAATTCATGTCAAGGATTAACTAAATCTGAAGTTTGATGAAAATCCGTGCATTAATTCTTGAGATAGAGCCACTGCGGGAATTGTAAAAAATGCAGCATAGCAGCGCCACCTGTTGAGCGATTTGCACCAACATGTAATCAGCATCAAGTCTTATCAAGGACTAACTGAATCTGAAGTTTCATGAAAATCCGTGTTTTAGTTCTTGAGATAGAGCCATTGCGGAAATCATAAAAATACAGCATAGCAGCGCCACCTGTTGAGCGATTTGCACCAACACGTAATCAGCATCAAGTCATATCAAGGACTAACAGAATCTGAAGTTTCATGAAAATCCGTGCATTAGTTCTTGAGATAGAGCCATTTCGGAAATCATACAAAATGCAGCATAGCAGCGCCACCTGTTGAGCGATTTACACCAAAAACTAATCAGCATCAATTTGTATTAGGGACTAACTGAATATCAATTTTTATTAAATTCCGTGCATTAGTTCTTGAGATAGAGCGCCCACAAAATTTGTGTCACATACACACAGACAGACAGACTCACAGAGTCACAGACAGACATTTTGTAAAAACATGTTTTTCGGGTTCTCTGACCTCTAAAACGTGTAAATCCGTCGAAAACCGGAATTCGAAAATTTTCATGAATCCAATACTTTCTTCTTGTAAAGATAGAAGAAAGTAAAATACTAATTTTCGTCAAAATGCATTATTAGCATACGCAAATCCATATATAGGGTATGTCACAATTCCATCCGGGGTTTGAAAGGCTTATAAAAAAATATTACCAATACAGCAACAAAGTTGACTTTACCGGAGAAAGAAACATTACAAATTTTGTTTCACAAATGAGTTAGTAGATGGCGCCATTACTTCTGATAGCAGGTGAAAGAAACCGAAAAGCACACTTTTGAAAATTTTGCACATAAGATAATGGCGTTTACAGGCTCACAGAAACTTACTGCGTCTTAGAATTTGTGAAAAGTAAATATGTTGTGACAGTTGAAAGATAATTTGGAACAAAATACTGATTGCAACTACCAACCGACAAAACAATTCATGCGTGAAATGAGAAGTTTGAGAAAAGTGTTTGCTTTTGTGATGGACAAAAAACTAGTCGTCCAGGCCCTTCTTCGGAAATGGTTACCCGTGTTGGAGATGCGTTTGTGCGCTAGCCGTGATTTCCCCTCCAACTTTCGACATTTCAGCCAATCAGAGATAAGCGATTGATCGGAATAGTCGGTAAATATTAACGGCTGGTACTAGTAGTACTGGTTTTCCTCTAACTTTAGCAACGATAATTGTAACCTTTTTCTCCCTTTGAACGGAAAAAAAGTTGGGATTAAAATCGGCTGAAAAGTTGGTTGCTCGAAAAGTTGGTGAATCTGGTAGCAGCTTTACAGATCCGAAGTTGAAGCGAGTGTGGGAAGAACTTGACTTTAGTCTTGATATCTGTTGCATCATCAAAGGTTCATATATTAAACATCTGTGAAACAAAACTTGTAATATTTCTTTCTCCAGTAAAAGCAATTTTGTTGCTGTATTGGTAAAAAAAAAAAAAAAAATTATAAGCCTTCCAATCCCCGGAGGGTATTGTGACACACCCTTTACTATATTTTATATATTTTTTAGAAAGATAATTATGCAGATTTTGCAATTATTGATCTAAATACTTACTTATACGACACCGTAAGATCTCGCTCCTCAAATTGAGGCAATGTTCCAAATGTTGGAATGAGATTTTACTATTTTACGATTGTAGCTCCTGCAACACCAAACGTTGGTTAACCCAGCCCAAAATATTAACAGTCTAATGTCTTAATTTAAAAATTTCGTCAATAGGAAATGAAAGAGCTAAAAATTCAAATTTCCTTCTTACAGAAGGTGATTTTATATAAAAGGTTAAAGCGAACTAAAAATATTATGTATTTATTATTTCCCCTTGAATATTTGAAAAGTAGATTAAGTACATTTTAAGTAAGAAAAAGTGATTAAATTTTTAACAAAATTACTTGATACATCAATCACAAAATAAAACTCGCATTCTGGTTCGTATACAAAAATGAAAACAATGAATGTGTAATCAACAATGTAAAATTTGTTTCCGTTTATTGTCATATATAAATAAAAAGAAAATATAATTTCAGAATGTTTTTAAAATGTTTTTATATATGCAATCAATTAAAAATGTCTACTTTAGTCATTATCTTTCTGCCATTACATTAAACGTCTGAACCATAGCATTGTTTAATTTTGAAACATTGTATCATATTATTACCAAACAGAAATGATTATTACTGCAATAACCGTTTGTAGTAGGTTATTACAACCGTTAATGCTTTGGCACTCACCGGAATACGACATTTATTGCTTCCATCTCAATAATAGTTTTGTATTACACGTAAATCATTTCTGTTAAATTAACTATAAACCTGAAGTATAATGTATTGCATTAGCAATGGAAATTTTAGAATGAATTAAGTGTATAGTTATTTATATATTAAATATATAAATACTGTTCTTTTATTGTAAAATACATATTTTTGAATAAAACTTTTTACGTTTTAAGCTTTTTTTATGAAAGAATGTTTTGTTTTTATCATATCATTTTGTTTACACACAATGTTTAAAACAGAAACAGTAAAATTCTTGTGATTTAAAAGAAATTAGATAAGTTAATTTCTTCAATAATCACTATGAAGTTCTTTTTTTTTTAAATTATCTTTAAATGATATAATATTAATCTGTAAAGAAAGAAGTTTCTGTGAGCCTGACTGACGCTTTTTGAGACCGCTGAACGTAAAGCTACAAAATTTCATAGTAACAAACCTCTATGTATGTAGTTTTGCACCTTGAAACCCGATTTTGTATTAGATTTTTTTTATTTAATATTTTATGCGATTTTTAGCGTTTTTGTGCGTTTCGAGGCGATTTTTTTTTACATTAATAAAAATAATCCGGTTTCACTCTTTTAGCCAAACTTAGTAAATTTTATCCTTTTTCTAAAAAAGTTCATTCGGAATTCGTACAGCGATTTTTAGAATTTTTAGCGAAATTTTTATGCAATTGTTAGTATTTTTTTTCAGTTTGCTTTGAAAATGCAATCTTTTTTATCTGACGCATATCCAACGTATTTTAATAATGTTACACCAGCAGACCTGTGCGAAGCTTTTGCACTTCTGCAATATATGAGTTTATTTTCTGACACATTTTTTAATCATTTATAATAAACTGCAATTTTTTTTTATCAAACTTGTTTTGATGAAATATCAGTGCAATGTGTCAAAAATACGTTCAAAACCCTTTCGTATAACATCTTATTCATCGTTCTGTGTTTTGTATGTGTATAGAAAAGAGTATATTGACATCGGAAATAATATGTCTGTCAGAGGTGGATTAGATCATCGACCGAGAACTGTTACGCATAGAAACATCTAGAAAACAGCAAACGCATGACAACAAGCAAGCTCAGCAGATAATGGCGCTGAGTAGACGATAGTTCTGTAAGAAGGAAAAACGGTTTTGTCAGCGTTTGGCGTCATACCATAAAATTAGCCACGTTGCACAATTCCCTTGTTAAAATGTAGCTTGCTCAGCATGTATTTCACTTAAATACTGTCCCAAATGCTTTGTGGGCACAGAAGACTTCAGATCACTAGGATGAGTACGGTCGAGCGTTGGCCCGACCGCGTCTGTAAAATCCCAACCACTTTTGTATATACTTTACATTTAATCAAATTATATTAAACAAGTATAAAGAATACAAGTATGGTCCTTTGATATGAATGATTATACGAAAGCAAATCAAAAAATAAGTTACACTTACAAGTTATGGCCATTTATTAAACAACATATACATAGGCAACACGGCAGTTATTACATACAACGTAACTTTATTTTTCCATATAATCCCCAAGAGACTAAACATTTCTCGGAACGGTCAATCAACTTTTCGATTCCGGATGAGTAAAAATCTCCTCTATCGCTATGTAACCACCCCGAGACAGCGAAATCCAAGGTGCTCGTGAACAATAGAGAACACACTGCCGTACGAAATTCTTCAGCATGCACGGATATCACGGACGAATATCGCGAAGGCAGGTCCGCAACGTCCAGTACCGTTGCAAATGTTGACCGTGTGGATGCGATCATTAGAGAGAATCGGTGCATAACACTCCAGGAAATTGCTAGCATGCTGAACATATAATGAAAATTCAGTATGCAATGCCTGCTGTCCTATGCCATGTTACCTCATTCATTGTTGTACGTCACATAGTAGTTGAGAAATGTGGATGTTTACAACAAGAATAATATATATGATTATATGAGTTGAAATTATCCAACTGAGTGAAACAATATACATGCCAGGATTTGAATTAGTTACATTTGTCTTAAATTGCCAATGCGCTGCCGTCTTAAGTTGCCAATGCGCTGCCAACTGAGCTACCCTGCACAAATCTGTCGGCACAATTTACTCAGGCAACCTTTTGATCAGGGTATCTGGTTTGTTATCTGAAACAGTTCAACGTAATAAATCGTAGTTAATGGAGCTACATGTAAACACAGGATGCGTGAATGGTAAATATAACATTTCCTATTCAAACTGAGTGAAAAAATGCCTAGGTCAAGATCACACTTTTCACTCTGTTGGAAGATTACAACTAATATGATTTATTTACCAGCTGGAATAATTGTGTTAAAATTAATCAAGCGTAATATTACACTACTTGAAACATAGTGAGATTTACATACATTATTGAGGTGCAGTACAAGATGCTTAATGTGAAATATGAGGTGCATCACAGTTGTCGTGCATGTACACTATACAGAGACACGCAGAAAATTTCGTTACAGCTGTCTCTATGAGCGATAAAAGCTAGTTGTGGTATGGGTTTTTATAGTTAACTAAATTTGTGGATAGTACGTAGTGTGTATACATTCTATAGACCCTTTATAAACTAAATAAAATAATTTGTAAGCATTGCTATGTATGACCCTGAATTGCTAAAAGATGATATTTAGCTCACAGGCTATCAAAGCCTGAGAACCAATTCTCACAGAGTCTGTATGTATGTAACGTATGTATCTATGAACGTAACACGATAACTCTTGATCGAAATGTTCGATTTGCTTCAAATTTTGTAAATAGGTTCATTCTTATAAGGTGCTTCCCTGATTTGTTTTGGGGTTTCATTGGTAAAGCATAAAGGGGCGGAACGGCGATCTAATCCCCCCTTAGATAAATTGGTTTTCCATGCAGAATTATCCGATTTGCTTCAAATTTTATAAATAGGTTCATTGTGATAAGGCGCTTCCCTGATTCGTTTTGGGGTTCTTTCGTTAAGTATGAAAGGGGTGAACGAAGGCTAATACCCCCTCCCCCCTTAATTTAGATAAATGGATTTTCCATGCAGAATTATCCGATTTGCTTCAAATTTTGTAAATAGGTCCATTTTGATAAGGAGCTTACCTGAGTAGTTTTGGGGGTTCAATGGATAACTATAAAGGAGGGAACGGCGGCTAATCCCCTTTCATTTAGATAAATGGGTTTTTTATGCAGAGTTATCCTGTTTGCTTCAAATCTTGTAAATAGGTTTATTCTGAAAAATCCCTGCCGGCCCGGCCTACAGGCAGAGGTAGATTTCGAAGTCAAATATACTAATTTCACAAACAAAAACTAAATCATGATTATAGATAAATCCACTTTAACAATTTTATCTGGCCGCTCTTGACGAGTTTTTATTTCATTTTCATATAATAGCTGGTTTTATCAGAATCATGTTAGGGCGGTATTCAAAAAAATACTTTTCCATGCTCAACAACTCGAAATTTTCTGGCATAATTCCAGATTCATTTTTAATAAAAAAAAAATATGAAACTTGCTGACGTGATTTTTGAAGAGATTTATAAGCGACCTGTGTTTTTATTTTTTGTTCAATTAATTAAAACTTGATATATAAACAATTATTTTATCAGAAGGACAATATTTTTCGTTTCTAACACAATCGCTTCGGGAAATTCCGTTCAAAATGCCCACTTTGACATCATTTTTTGAAATATATTCTGCCTCTATCTAAAAATCGATTATTACGGTACATTATATAGTTTCTGAATAAGCGAATCTACCAATTAAATGCGTTTGAGAGCAAAAATGAATTTAAAAACCCGTCAGAAAATAAGCAGTTTGGATTTAAGCGCATCCTTAATACAATGATTTTTCCAACACAATCCGCTTCGGTAAATTCGGTTCAAAATGCCCTTTTTAACAGCATTTAAAAAAATATATTCTGCCCCTATCAGAAAATCGACCATTACGGTACATTATATAGTTTCTGAGTAAGAAAACGTACCAATTGGAAGCCTTTGAGAGCAAAAATGAATTGTAAAATGAGTCAGAAAATAAGCAGTTTGGATTTGAATACACCCTTACTAAGATCATTTTTTACTTCAACCGGTATGTATTTTTAATTTGTTTTTGCTCTAAGAATTGGTCCTATCCAAAACTTGTCTATATAGATGTTGTGGACAATATTAAGAAGATATATGATAAATTCATGGGGATTTTATATCTTTTGAATTGACAGAGTTATGGATTTTTTTCTTCTTCAAACCCCCTTTTTGTTTTCGTTTTTAATTTTTTTTGCGGTACGAATTGGTCCTATCAAAAACTTGTGAATATAAAAGTTGTAGATAATATTAAGGATATTCATGATAAAATTAATTGGATTTGATATCTTGAGAATTGACGAAGTTATGGAGATTTTTTTCTTCTTCAAACGCCCTTTTTTTTTTTTTTTTTTTTTTTTTTTTTTTTTTTTTTTTTTTGCGGTACGAATTGCTCCTATCAAAAACTTGTGAATATAAAAGTTTTAGATAATGTTAAGGAGATTTATAATAAAATTAATTGAATTTGATATCTTGAGAATTGACGAAGTTATGAATTTTTTTCTCCCAAAAACCCTATTTTTTGCGCCCCTTGAGTCCACTTTTAACTTTATCAAAAATCTGTGATACATAAATTTTTAGCCCTATTTTTAGAAGTAATAAAAACTTTAAACTGATTTGATATGTACAAAAATTAAGAAGTTATGGGAGGTTTTCTGTTTTCACAAAACCCCTCCCTATTTCCCTCCCCTTGGTCCGATTTTGCCCATTAACGAACTTGACCGAGATTTTATGCCCATTGATTTTATGTATCAGTTTGGAAGAGATTGGTGCAGAATTACGAAAGTTATCGTGTCCAGAAGAAAGTGATATATATATATATATATATATAGATAGATAGATAGATAGATAGATAAAGTTTTTTACTGAGGGTGGTTTTGGGTTCTAGGGGTCATGATCGGTGTAGATCTGCAAAAATTTTTCAGAAATTCCAACATAGGAACGATCCCAATAGGTAGTATTTCATACGAAATCTACCTAAAAGGCGCATCCCAGATTAGATTTGGGGGGTTTATTGGTTAAGTATAAAGGGGGGAACGGGGGCTAATGTCCTATAATTTAGATAAATGGGTTTTTCATGCAGAATTATCCAATTTGCTCTAATTTGGTGTACCGGTTTATTCTGATTAGCCATTTCTCTGAATAGTTTGGAACGTTCATTGGTTAAGTATGAAGGGGGGGGGGGCACGATGCTAATCCTTCCCTTAATTTAGATGAATGGCTTTTTCATGCAGAATTATCCGATTTGCTTCAAATTTGGTAAATAGGTTTATTGTGATAAGGCATTCCCTCTGATTAGATTTGGAGGTTCATTGGTTAAGTATGAAGGGAGGGGGGTGGTGGATTATACCCCGTTAATTTAGATGAATGGAATTTTCATGTAGAATTATGCAGTTTGCTTCAAATTTGCTATATCGGATATATTGATTGGTATACTGATAAGGCGCTTCTATGATTCTTTGCCGTTTTGCTCAAAAAGAGTGAGTTCTATTTTATGAATAATAGACATAAATAATATGCAATTAGTGTAAATAACCTCTGAGCTCAATGTCATCGGTTTAACTGGGCACTTTTCTTTTTTATTAAACGAGTTTTTCAGCTGAATTACATTTGATATTTTATTTAAATAGATATTTTATAGAATATAAATGAGTACACATAATGAGTACACAATGACATAACATCAGGGCTTGACAGAGAGCAGGATACATTATAGTCTATGGACGATAATTTCTAAAATGTACGTTTTCAGTTGTATCAAATTTTCATACATGTTGAGATTTTCTATTTGAATGAAAAAGTGGCCAGACCGATAATCTATTGTATTCTATTATAGTCAACTTTTAATGATATCTATAAAAATTAATATGATCGTGTGTTCGGGGCCAAGAGTAAGCCGGATTTTTGAAAATTTCGGATTCCTGAAACAACATCAAAAGTACTTCCGATATTCTTAATGGTGTCTTTATTCTTAATTTAACTCATAGCCAATTGATACTTACGTGAGAAAAAAGAGAAAACTAAATATATTTTAAAAGCTTGCTGTGATTTATAAATTTTATGTTAAAAAAAAAATCGAATAAACATTTAAGTCATTTCTTCTCTTATAATTTCCGAAACACCGATGTTAGTTTTATCTACTTCAACTCTTTCGGCCGTTCTTTAAAAAGTTTTTTTAGATTTTACACAGGTCAGAAATATCGATTTTCTGAAATACAGTCGATTCTCTAAAGGAGATATTAATTTTCCAGTTAAATTTATCCATTTTTCCAGTGACACCTTTTCTTCAACAGGCTCCTCGTGCTCATTCCTCGGAATTGCAAACAGCGTTATCGGCAGTTCTATTTAGCATAGGGTCAGCGTTCTTGCTCTCCGCTAATCCATCGCTTTCGATCTGAACAATTGCTATTTTTCTTTCTCCACTAAATTGAAAGTGTAAAAAAGGGGCGGGGGAGATGACTTTGATGCCGGATTTTTTAAGTATTCAAATTTCCGAATGCCGGATTTTTGTAATCACGCTGTATAAAGTGTATCTAAAATTCCATCATTAAAGGGATTTCATCTACGTGCGGCCTATTCTGTTGAGCTGTCTACAGAGCAGATAAGATGCTATTGCCAAAAGTTTATCTGAGGGAATTGTTTTTAGAGATAAATGATTTCCTGAATTATAAATATTGATAAATCATCATTTAAATAGTGTAATCAAGAAAATTATCCATTAACATGTTATTGGATTTTCCAAAAGAAGAAGAACTGTTTTCCCAACTGAAGTCATGAATGCTTCAATATGTGGTGCAATAACAAAAAGGATTTATGAACAGTAAATTCCTCTTTAGTTAGTCTCTAAATAACCTCTTAAAGCATAATAAATATGGAAGAATATTTTTCTGCATTTAATGTATCAGTAATTATCATTAATGCAACTACACTTTATTTAAATTTTACTTAATATTTTCTTTCTATTAAAAATAATAGTTTTCCAGATATGCATCGTTTACCCAATTTCAAGTTGAATTAGTATTTTCATATTTAAAAAATAATAATAAAAGGGTTACCATATTCATCCGTGATACCGATTAAGTGATGGACCAATCAAGGTAAAAGAATTTACCTTACCTAATTTAAAAGTACTTTTTATATGATTTAAGAAGAGAAGATCAAAATGTTGTAAGTTCACAATTTCAAATAATTGTGTCAGCCGGATGTTATTCCACGTGATCCAATTAGAAGAGAATTGGTTGTTTAACCCTTTATGGCCCGACGGTACTTTAAAGTACCATTACAATAACTTGTTATAAAATTCATTTAATATATCGATTAGTAGTAATGCAGTTTAGAAGGAGTCATAGATACTTTACTTTATCTTGTTCCAAAAGCATTTTTGGTTTCACAAAACAAAAATATTTTTAAAAGGATGATGTCTTTTGCCTTTGAATCTATTCAGCTTTCTTGACGTTGAAAGATTGGGGGATGAAAGTCTCCGTTCGGAAATATTTGTAAATTTCTATTGTAAGAAAATTAAATTTTTACATTTCCTTTTTCTACAAAATACAAAACAATATACTTTTGAATAAAAGATTCGAGTGGAGTTATAAATATTGCACAAAATCCCTATAAATCCAAATTCATTTAATTTTAATAGGCAAAATCCTTCTAAAATTTGTTAAATGATTGTGTAAATCTTCTAAAGTAGTTTCAAAAACTCACGAAAAGTGCTTTAGAACAGGGATTCTCAAATTATGGTACGGGTGCCAGTACTGGACATGAAGATTTGTTTACTGATACGCGAAAGGCTGATACTGGTACGTGAAATGAAATAAAAATTACAGCATATGAAATCAATAAGCAGCTCAATCCCACCACCCTCCGTCCTCCTTCTTGATGTATGCGTTCACCGGCTCCGTTGTGTTTGCTCTCTGTTACTGCTTTGACAATTTTTAGATAATTGGAGCAAATATTCGGTAGATGTTGGATTGACCTTTCATACACCCAGAAAAAAAGTTTTCTTCTATTACTATATTGTATGTGCGTATATTACTTATTTCACACTTTCATCTTTTAACTTCGATCTCGCATTAATAAGCAATTTATTGTCAGAAGGTATTTTAAATTTCTTATGTAGGTTATTCACTTATTAAATTTTCTTTTCTGTATCTTACTACTGATATAAACATAGTATTCATATAGTAAAAATTGGCTATCAAGGCGACTACAAGTGTGTGTTTATTTCCATATTTAACAAAGATATGCAGTATTTTTATATTTAAATACATTTTTATTTGTCACCCAAAAATGATACACTTTATATACACTAAAAAATATTAAAGTCAATATAAGCACAAATTTAATAATGTAATCATGTAAATCAGTAAAATCTGCTTAGGTGGAAGCACAAAAGACTGGAAAAATATTTCGTTTCAGACATATTCCATTTACACAGGAAATTCTGTATTAGCTTTGAGTTTGTCACTTCTGGTACCGGGAAGTATGAACTTCTATTTAGTAGTACTTCGGTCTAAAAGTTTGGAAACCCTTGCTTTAGAAGATGAAATTTTCATGAATTCATATTTGGGACATAAAGGTTTAAACCAAATATTCTGTGTTTGGTTTCCGACACTATTAATCGGCGCCACTTAGTAAGTTTATATCTTGAAAATCAACATGCATCTAATGTTAAAGTTGAAATCTTTCCGAGTAAAATCAATACACATTGATAAATGTTCAGTTCTCTAAAAGTGCTTAAATAACAAGATGAAATATTAAAAGCATGAGAACAATTGCATAAACGTAATAATAAAAATAACTTAAATTCTTATTTCCATCAATCTTTTTTCTATTGGATCTAAATGATGAATAAATGACTTTAAAATATTTTTTTTTCTTGTAACTCTCTTTTGCAATTCGAATATAAAAATGAATCGGTGAAAATGTTTCTAAAACATCAATCAATGAAGTATATTGAAAAGTTCTAAACATAAGAAGTATTTTACATTTTTCTCTAGAAGAAATTCATCATTTCAAAAACGTTCCAAAAAAAAATGGCATTTTTTAGTATAGTTCCTGTTATTCAACACTTTTTTATAGTTTTTACTGCTATGAAAAAGCGGAAGATATATACATTAATCTTAATCCTAGCGAATATGACAGCCAATAAAGCATGCTGTTTTTCGAGGGCTTGATTTTTCTCTTGAAAGCAAGTACACTCTCAGAAAAGAACTGTAAATTTATGAGCGTTTGTCCTTCAATTTTCACGGGCATTTGATGAAAAACGGTCTGATCCCTTAAATAAGGGCCTTATCCCTTAGATACATAGAAAATTAAGGACAATCCACATGTTCTTACAATTCTAGCCCATCTGTTACCAAAAGTACGGTACGACCCCATACGTTTTCCTCCGGTAGGGTGTAATCCTTCATTTTAGTCGTGTTTCGAAAAATAATGTCACTTAACCGCGACGGTAACATATTTTTTAACCCGCCAAAAAAGAGATTCTGTGATGATTATCCAACATACTACGTGCTGTGGAACAGTATGTAAAATGTTATTGTGTTTTAAAGCACTTTTCTGCTTTTTCAGAATTTCGTGTCGCCCCCGATGAAAAAAAAATATATGTATATAAATATAGATACAGTAGAGTCCCATTATCCGAGTTAATCGAGCTTATAACAAAAATTAAAAAATAAATGATCATAATTTTTTTTTTTTCAAAAAATTTATGGCCATTTTTTCCCCCATTCTGACCAGAAAATGAGAGTTCTAACTTTTTATGACTCTTCTTTCATCTTCACCTAACACTTCATTTATAATGACAGTTTAATAATAATGGAAGCCATCAGTGCATCAGAAGAAAAAAACTCGGTGAAAGCGGAAACTCCGATAATAGGGACTCTACTGTAGTTCAATTTTAAGACTTATAACACGCAATTTTATTTTACATAAAGTGACGTCATACAGATCCGCTGAAGAATTCCACATTTACGATCCACTCTTAAACATCTACGGTAAAGTACGCTTAGGACGTCACTATGGCTGAATAATACAAAAAAAAAAAAAAAAAAGAGATTTTGTCCTTCAAAAAAAATCGGCTATCTAAAGATTCACAGGCCTTCATTTGTTTGTATTATTAACACAGATATTTAAAATTAAATTAAGTTTCTAATAGCTCCATGTTTTATCAGAAATCCTTTATTTATATTTTTTCAAAATAGCACGTATTTTAATTTTTTTTCAGTTTTTATGGGAAAATAGCAACAAAAAGATATAATTGCTATTTTTCTTTCACTTTCTACAGAAATGGAATTCTTCCGTTGCCAATATTAAGCAAATGGCTCTAAAAACTACAAAAAAATTAATATTTCAAAAATAAATGGAGATACAGTTTTCAAACAAATTGCATTAAAAAGTACTTTTTCTCCGAATACGACGGTATAAAAATTGAAAATGTGCGATGTTCGGAAGTTAAAAAAATTTCTATTGAGTATTTTAATCGTACTGCTTTGTTTTACGGCTGGCTTCTGTAAGGTAACGTTATTTTTTGGAGATTACACAAAATAAGCTGGGAGAAAGAAATAGCATAAATTAAATAAATAGCATATATAAATAAAATATATAATAAATATATAATAAAGAAATAGCATCTATTATATATATATAATCCAAACGGAAATTTCGTTCCGAACGCCGAGATTTCGAGTTCTACCGCATGGATTTTGACGGAACTTATACCGTTAGATAGGTATCGTTTCAGGGAAGGTTTTAAGCTATAACACATCATTATACCTAGATTAGTTATAGAATTATTACGGAAAATTCTTTTATATTGGACTTTGTAACTTCATATTTCCTTAAATATCTGGGCTCCTATTGGTCGTAGAGCTTAGATCTCGCGCCAAAAGTAGCTCCGAAGCACCCAAGCAAACTTTTCCCCGCGATTATTTTGCCGTCTTCCGATTTCCTCTAACTCTATTAGGGGCCCGCGTAGGGCCCCTTTAACATATTTTTCGTAGTAATTTCAGCAATTATCTTACATTATTCGTTAAGACCGCCACCCTCCCGATTCATGTATCTACGGAAAGGTTGCACGAAGGAGTTTCGTTCGGATACGCTTTCGTTAAGAATAGGGTGCGCTCCCTGGTGGTGGAATGTGGAACTAACATAACGCGATATTGTTAAAATTGGGAAATCTAACAATGCGATCTGTTTTAAACTTTGAGATAGTTCATAACACATAATCTATTATCTATTCTATTATATATATATATAAAATCTATTATCTATTCTATTATCTATTATATATATAAAATCCAAACGGAAATTTCGTTCCGAACGCCTAGATTTCGAGTTCTACTGCATGGATTTTTACGGAACTTATACCGTTAGATAGGTATTGTTTCAGGGAAGGTTTTAAGCTATAACACATTATTCTACCTGTATTAGTTTTAGAATTATGACGGAAAATTCTGTTATTTTGGGCGATAAGGTTACCATTTTATTTCTTGGCGAAATTCATCGTTGATAAAAAAAAATTGAAACGGCTATTAAACCTCGAAAAATAAAAGAAAAACTGTTACCAATTTTATTTAAATGAAAAAAAAAGAAAAAGAAAATCCGTTTCAATGAGTGATAATATTAAAAAACGGAAACATTTAATCAAAACCTGAAAGAAATATTTGTAATGCTTAAAAATTAATTTAATAAGAAATATTACACTTGGTACGCAATATTTGGCTCTTTATCGCTTGCGTTAGATATGGAAACGAATCTGAAAATTTGATTAGATGAAATTTTAACGACATTTTCTTTCTGTTCTGTTCTTTTCTTTTTTTTATATATCTAATTGTCCCATCACGTGACTTATAGAAGAAACAAGCAGATGTAATTGTGAGTCACATGTGTAATTACTATTTGTTTCTTTACAATTTTTTATTTTTCTTTTGTCGCCAAACAATGTGATTTTAAGCCAAAAATGCATAAGCGTGACATTAGCTTGAGGATGTTCTCACAAATGGTGTTTTTTAGGTGAAAGAGATCATTTTTTGAGTACATTTTCATATTCAATTGTAACTTATATAGATATCAGTTAATATTTTAAAAATGGAATCGAATACTTAAATTTCAGTGTGAATTTCTGCCACACATACATATTGTAAAATTATTTCATACTTTTTAAAATGTTTTTCGCCGTAATTCCGAAAGCATGTGATATTTATAAACTCGAACTCAGATCAACGAATATTACCCATTTTATTTAAGCAAATATTATCTATTGTTTATTTCATTTTTTCACAAGTCATATCGCCAATTTCATTTATAGGAAAATTCACAGATTCGAAATCTAGGAAATAAAGATAATTTTTAAGAAAATTTATGTTTTAATACGTTATTACTATCGAAAAATTCAACATTTTGAAAAAAAATTACAAGTCTTTTGTAATTTGTCATTTCTTCTTCGTCTTTCTTCGTACTTTCTCCTCTGTTATGTAATATTTCAAATGATATTGGACTAATTTTCGATCATCGATTCACCGCAAAATGGCATATCTAATATAGTATATAAAATAAAGTCTGGATTAGGGGACTAATTAACGCACAGCGCAAACTACTGAACCTAAAATCTTGAAAATCGTGGTAAAAATACTTCTTATGACATAGACTTCTGCTATGAAAGGATTTTCTAAAGTGTCACCCCTAATGGTTTTTGCACCGGGAGGGGAAAAAATCGAATATCAAAATTATGCGTCAAATGATAGCATATTTTAATGTAGTTTTGTATGCTGAATCGAATGCTACCAAATAAATTTTTATAAGTCCAACAGTTCATGACACATTTCATATTTTTCTAATTTGGCGGTGTCTTTGACATCTAAACCTCAAAATATCTATCATTACATCCGTTACTCTAGCAACGCAAAAAATTTAAATCAACCCTTTTGGCTAAAAAATAAAAACGGCTCTATGAGTTTGAAATAAAAAAGCAAGCATCTTAATTAAAAAAAAAATAGTGATTTTATGTAAAATAAAAGGAAAAAAATACTGAGAATTTAGCGTTATAAAACAAAAATGGAAAAGGTACTACTTAGATATTCCGTCGACCAAAAATCTATCGTCAAACTATAAGATTAAATGCCAATAATGGTTGATCGTAAATATCAAATTCACTTGAATTTAAACAAGCTAAACGTGTTTACGTCATCAAGTGATTTTAATTTCGACGTTTTATTTGTATTTTTATTAATGTGATACTAATTTATTTGTTATTTCGTTATTTAAAATAAAGATTATGTCAATTTATATAATTTGGCGAATGGTTTGGCGATTTATATAATTTGGCGAAATTGGTCGACGGGATAACAAGTAGTACCAATGAAAATATTTAAGTATGAAAGCAATGTTTGTAACGACTTAAAAATTATTTTCATATATATAAACTCGGTTTATGGCGTCAGATGCCGTCATCCGAAGAATCTACAAGTCTTTTTCCATTTTTTCCGGTCATAGGTTCCTCAATAAAAGAAATTGGAATTGGAATAATATTGTGCGATTTATAAATTGCTCCTCGATAAGAAGAAAAAATGGGTATATTTATAACAACTGTTCGCATATCTCGCTGATAGCATTTTTTTTTTTAAATTTCCAGTAGCAGTAGTTACATTTTGCGTATGTAAATTAAAAATATTTTTTTGTTTTTAATTATGGCATTATTTCCTGTTATTGTTTATCTTTTCAGTTTTTTAAATGAAATTAGTATAAGGCATGCATTTTAAATGAAATGAGTGAAAGGTTTGTGTTTTAAATGAAAATAATAAAATAAGAATATGCTATGAAAACAATCTTTATTGATTTATTACCTGCGCCCGGCTGACATAAAATTATCACAAAAGCCACATATTCACTTTTCTTTGAGTAGTTGCTCATGAGAATTCAAGTTAACATTCCGTAATCGGATACTTCACATATTGGTGTATTAGCTTTAATGTTGAAAGCATCGTTTATGTTTGAAGCGAAAACTTTACTATGAATTCTATTACACAAAATCGCATCATCATCATCTACTATATATTTACAACGGAAATTTGTATTTCATTCCGATTGTTTATAATACTTTCGTAGGATATACCACAATTAGTTAGGTAATAATTTTGGAAAGGTTTTAGTGTATACACATTGTTCAAGGGTACTTAATTATAGAGCAACAGTAAAAGTTCAAAAATTAAGTGAACCTGATTATGAAAGTTTAGCCTTTTTAAAAAAATCTACAGAACATATTTTGTTACAAGTGGCCCTGTTGCATGACTTTTAGGAATGGTGTTAGTATATATGATTTCATTATATGTTGATTAGTTACAGAGGTATTAATTCCTCTTGTCATAACGGCCTCATTATCCGACCATAAGTGCGCTGCTTATAATCAACTAAAACAATTACTTCTTAATTGCTAAATTTTGTCCAACGCTTAAGATAGCATTATATCGCAATGGCGTTCGCATCGTTTTCAGTAACGAGCAAGGTCAAGCTGAAGATCCATATTGTTTAAAATACAAGTTCAAATTCACTATTTGGTTTAATCCAGGGTTCATTTGGTAATATTGACCAGCGTAGCGGGCATAGCCTGCTAGTATATAAATAAAAGAAATAGCATAAGAAAGAAATAGCATAGCCCCGTACCGGGGGCTAAAATATAACATAAAGTTTATAAGTACATTCTAAATAATCAAATGTTATCAAACATATTATCACAATTTCAAAATGTTTTTTACGCGCTTAATCTAATATAACAATATTTTCAGAAAAACGTGTTCATAAAATCAAGTTTACTTAGAACAAACGTCCGGAGTACAATTCTGAGTGTGAGAATTTCTTAGGATTTTTATGGGTGATTTTTAAATGCATTATTAATTAAATATGTTTTTTTATTTAGTTCCTGAAAGAAAAAAAAACTTAGCATTATTTCGACAGTTTTATGTCAAGCCTATATCCTAAACATTCGGGTTTTTTTTCTCCTTTTTTGCATTTCATTTATTTGAAATTTATACTAATAATATACAGGGTGATCATAATTAAACGACCCTACTTTAAAACTGTCTATAGAAGAAAGTATTGTTCATAAAGTTGTGAAATTTTGAAAAAAGGCATAATAAAAGGGTGCGAATTTGTTTAAGCAAAAAAAAAAAAAAAAAAAAAAAAAAAAATTAATTTCGCCAACAGAAAACTTTTTTAATGAATTACTCATTTAGCATACATTTACGATAGTTTAGAAATTTTATTTATTAACTTTACCTGATCTTAACGACAGCATTGCACAACATGTTCTTAAAATTCACCAGAACATACTACAGTCAAACGTGAAACATGCTATCTTTTTATTCCAGATGGTTTCTAAAAATGATAACCTTCGTGTGGAACATATTTGGTTGTTATAAAATTTGTAAACTATCGCAAATGTATGTTAAACGTGTAATTCGTTAAAAAACACCCTCTGGGGGCAAAATTTTGAGCTACTTTTATTTTTCGCTCAAGCAAACTCCCATACCTTTATTATGTCCTGAGGCGTCGCGATGGGGGTTTATGGGAGGGGAGCCCCCCCCCCCCCCCAACGTATGTGAACTTAGGAAATTTGAGCTTAGAGTTGAGAAATTATAGATTTTTGAAATACTTTTTCTTTTCTTTAAATAAAAAGTTAAAAAAAGGGAATTTTTTATTGTTTTGCTGACTACCTTTCTGAGTTCTGTAATAGTAAAATAGTTAAACTTTCAAAAGAAATAGAAAAAGCAGCCTTACTCAATTTCTCATTATGTTTCTCCGTGCTACGAAAATATCACACATCTACCAGACCTGAATTTCTCTACAATTGTCCATCAATAGTGTCTCTAATACATTTCCTCCAAAACTTTGTTCTTTTCTCAAAAATCTAAAAATATGAGGGTACTTTCATATGAAGTGCGATTATGATTCGTACACAATTGAAGACAAAAACTTTCATTAAATGAACCAATAATTATAAGTTTTATGTTTTTAATTTCAGCATTTTTCTTTGGAAAGATTTTTTTTTTTTTTTTTTTTTTTTGCGTATAAGTATCATTATCATTAAACACACATTGAACATATCATTTTAGTTTGAAAATAGAGCAATTTGTTTCACGATGGGAAATTTTTTGAATTATAAGTTGGGAAATTTTGAACACTCCCCCGCGAAGAAATTTTTCTAGCTACGCTCCTGATTATGTCCTCCATAAAATTTCACAACATTCTTAACAATAGTTTCGTCTGTAGATACCTCTAATATAGAGTCGTTTAATTTAGGACACCCTGTAGATAGTTTCAATACGTTTTACTTGATTTTATATGTTGATCTTTATAAAATAAGAAAACATTTTCGTATACAATATGAATATTTTCCATAAAATAGACGAAGAAAAAAAATTTTTAAGGGGAAACAGGACCTTTGAGATTGTCCAAACGATCAAAACCACCGTTCTTTTCAAAGTACCAAAACACAAATAATATGCAATTTAAGGGGGTCCGGGACACAATTTGAAATAATTTTTATTTATGAAATTAAAATTCTGAATTTTTTTGGGACGGTTAACCTTGTCATTTGTAAACAAAATCACATAATAAAACTTCTCATAATGTTTTAGAAAAAATTTAAATTTAAAATTTATTAAAAAAAGTGGGGCAAATTAAAATCTTTATAACTCGGAATATTATTTATAGAATTTCATTTTTTTTTCATTTAAATAAACAGAAATATATAAGTTTTAATTTTGATTCAGTATTTTTAAAAATATTAATTTATAAAAATATTTAAAATATTTAACGAAAAAAAAAAGGTGGTACAACTTTTATTAAAAAAATCATATTTTCAAAAGTAAATATTTTTTTCAAATATGCTGAATCAAAATTAAAGTAAAACAATTGAAAAAGATATGTTCCAAGTTTGAAGACGTTAGCTTTAACGGGTCTCGAGTTATAAGAATTTAAATACGAGAAATGATGAAAAAAGCCTATCATGAAGAAAAACGCATTTTTACAAGAAGCCATTTCCATGATAGCCATTACTTGAAAGCTAAATTTTGAAAACAAACCAACACTAAAAAAAAATAATATTTTTTTGTACTAATTCATATAGAAACATGATTTAAATGTCATTTTAAGCACTAAAAAACAGAGAAATTTTTAACGAAATGAAATATTTTTGCGAAATTTGAAGATTTTATGTCCCGGACCACCTTAAAAAAAAAAAAAAAAAAAAAAAAAAAAAAAAAAATCTTTTTTTTCCGCTTCTGCCTAAAATATATATTCCAAACTATAGTATCCAAAAATATAACGTTGTATATACAAAATTAGTATTTAAATTTCAAATTTAAAAATTCATCTCACTAACGCGTGAATTAAAATCATCAAGTGCTGCGCGCATGATAAAACTCAAATATGCCTATGGAAAACAATTTTTGGACAAAATAGTATAACAACATACCTACTCCTAAACCAAAATATTCACAAAAAATATTCTTTAAAATTTATTTTTAGCACAAAATTCAAAAAAGTTCAAAAATTCTCAAGTTTTTCAAGTGCAAGGAAATAAATAACCAAAATATGTGATTTTTTCGATTTTTGCATGTAGACTATAAAGAAACGCATATTTGGTTAAATCTTCAAAGCTGTAGCTTACGTAGTTTGAAAGTTACTGTATGCGCAAACTCCAAATTTACTAATCTAAGAAAACGCGTTTTAAAGTTTCAATATCTACAGACATTCAATTACACTCACTTTCTATACATAATTATAATAAGTAAAACTCAAGAAATAAAGCAGATTTTTGAATGGGATTTTTTACTTATTGTTCCGAAATATTAAAAAAAAAAATAAGAATAAAACAAAAACCGAATACTTTTTTAAAACGTTTAAAGGCCCTGTGTCCCCTTAAGGCATTACATTAAACCTTTATCTACTGACGGCACTTATAAGTACCATTAAAATAAATTGTTATAAAATACACTTAATACAGCGATTAGTTGTAATACAGTTTAGAATGAGTTATAGATTCATTACTTTATCTTGTTCCAAAAGCATTACGAGTTACACGAAACAAAAATATTTTTAAAAGGATGATTTCTTTATCCTTTGCATCTTTTCAGCTTTCTTGGAGTTGTGCGGGAGGGTGGGGTTCAATTCGGAAATATTTCTATATTTCTATTCTAAGAACGTTATATTTTGTACATTTCCTAATTCTACAAAATACTAAGAAAAATATTTAAAATAAAAGATTTGAGTGGGGTTATAATTATTGCACAAAATCCCTGTAAATTCAAATTAAATATAATCCTTCTAAATGCTTCAATCCTTCTTTAATTTATGAAATGATTAATTAAATAATTAAAGTAAATCTTCTAATCTACGTTCAAAAATTCACGGAAAATACTTTAGAAGATAAAATTTTCATGAATTCAGAATTCAGTACATAAGGGGTTTAAATACTGTTTTCAAAAAGCAAAAAATATTAAATAATTCTATACCCATAGCAATGATACGAATATTTTGCATTAAATATTGTAGATTTACGATGATATACAGGATTGAAAAAAATTAGTGGAAAAGTATATCAACATATAAAGTGAATTTTATTACCGCGATGTACTAAATCAAATAACGAATACATAAGATGTATATTTTTTCAAGTAACATTTATCTTTGAATGATAAATGAACGTGTTCTCTTAAATATAATTTATACCATTATAAATTTTCTTAATGTTTTCTATATCTTACTTTTCCATGATAAATGTATTTTGCCTTTCGTAAGCTTGTGAATTTCAAAACATTTTCTTCACCTAAACATATCTTAGCCTCATTCGTTATGAGAGATTGTACTTTAAATGATATTTTTTGTAGAAGATTTATCGATTTGATAAATCAGATTGTGACATCACTTTTAACGGTTGTCTTTTGATAAAATATTTTATAGCATAGATATAGATACCACAATGCAGGAACATAACACAGAAGAGTTTCAAAAGAGGTTCATAAGTTAAGGTATCTGAGGTTCAAAAAGGAGAAAAACTTGAAATAAAAGTGCATTTCTTAAAACTCTTTTTTTACTTTTTTCCATCTAAAGTATAATCATCGAAAATTTTAGCAACATACCGGCTTTTGACGGATTTTGACGTTTTAGACGTCATAGCTCACGAAATACAACTTTTTACGAAATGTCTGTCTGTCCGTGTGCCCGTATCATCAAAAAGTGTATAAATTTATGCATGTAAGTACATATGTAATTGAAACAAACTTCATGAATATGGGATTTTGGCTTTCGCTAGCAGGCCCCAGCTGAGTTTGGGGATATTCCGCCATTAGGAGGCGTTGTGATTGAGAGTTTGTGTTTTTTAGATGCGTTCGTATTCATACAAATACGTAGCACCTATAGTGGCCGTTCAGTCCGTCTGTCCGTCCAGCTGCCTGTCCGTCTGATGTAACAGAGCAGAAACTATCCAACCGAATGATCTGAAATTTTAAATATATAATTGTTGCATAATTTTGTCGAGTCATTTTAGATTTTATGAAAATCGGAGGTATAGTTTAATTACAGGGACAGTCAAAAGTTTATCGTCACATTACTACCAATGGAAAAAATGTCAAGTCCATTTTAATGATGTTACAGCCTTTCGAACAGAATGAAAATGATATGCATTTATGATATGCACTAAAGTATACAAGGCGAATGTTTCTCTCTGGAAAAATTTCCAAGTATTAATATACTTTTCTTTTTATTTATTTTTTCGGTACATAAATTTCATCTTGAGTTATAAGAGATTATTCTCTGAGGACGGCAGTTTTATTCAGGAAGTTTGATTCAAAACGCCAAATTTGAATGCATTCCTGAACAATCTTCTTCCTTTATCAAAAACTGAAAAAAATAGATCCTATCAATTTAATACTTTTGCGAACAAAAGGTAATTAAAAAATGTGTCAGAATGCAGCCAGTTTGGTTTTGAGAACAGTCTTAATTTCCTCGTCTAAAAAATTCCTTGCTCAACAAACGCGAAACTTTCTGACACCTTTTCTGATTCATTTTTTAAACGTAAAAGCACAAAATTCGTAGGCCTGACTATTGAAGCGATTTGGAATCGAATTTTTTGATAAATAAATTACTCATTGAGTTATAAGCCATTTTTGTCACGTGACGACAGGTTTTTCTTGTCCCGCTCGATGTCACGTCCGGAAGTTCGGTTAAAAACGCCAACTTTGACACAATTTTCTGAAAGATATTTTACGTATACCAAAACTGAAGGCGTCTTTTTATTACCTCTCTGAAAAACAACACCTGCAATTTCATGCCTTTCCAAATAAAAATTAATTAAAAAATGTCAAAAAGTAGCCCTTTGGATTTGAGATAAATGTTTTGCTAATTTGGTTTGCACTAAAATTTTAGGTGAGATTAAAAAAAAAAATACAGAAAAGTGGCTTATTTTCTACCTCTATAATATATAATCCAGAAAAATGGCATACACTGGCCTCCAAAAGCTTAGGTACTTCGATCGTAATACTCCTTTCGATTGTACACGGTTTACCGAATATCTACCAAAATCTTGAACAGGACCCAAATAGTCATTTAACATAGTGCCAAACCATTTTCAGCATTTTCTTTTACATAGGTAATCGCAAATATTATTTTCTTATTAAATTTATTATTAGTCCCCTAATTGTCCTCCTGACTAAATCTTCGCCGAGAAATATGAAATCAAGCATGTTCTTTACATCCTAGAAGTTCGAGAGCAATTCACCAATAATTTTGGTATATATTCAACAAGCCGTGTACAATCGAAAATATCCAGTCCTTGTACCTTAACTTTTGGAGGCCAGTGTGCAACGTTGTTTATTAAATACGAATAGGATTTATAAAATCCCCTTTTTAATTAAAAAATATATATATATTTTTATTTTTCTCTGTGTTCGATGGGCAGTTAAAGCACTGATGTGCAAATTAACCTGTAAAAGAATTTAATAAGAATCTTTGATTTTTATGGTGTAAGTTAATAATATATTTTTTTAAATCTTCACCTTTCGATAACAGAGTGAGTTTCCATCAGAAAATATTAGAGCAGTTTTTTATTTCGAAAAACTTTTATCCCTGAAAAATTCTTATTTTGTTATACATATAAATACATTTTTTATCAAATAAAAAAATGTATTAAAAATTTTCTAAGCATTAATCAAAATAAAACACAACCTCTTTAATTTTCTCTGGTGTTTAGTTAATGTCTGCGGGGAAATTTTCGTGTTTATGAAATTTATTTTACACCTCTGCGGAAACATAATTTAATTACTTTAATGAATTAAGAGAAAAGACGTTCACAATTTCCATTTTAAGAAAGGAGATAAGTGTTTCCGTGAAATAAATGTATTCTCCAAAGAAGTCCGAGTAGTCGCTGAGACAATCAGAAAATAGTTTTAAACACCCCGCCATTTTCCCGAAATATACATGGTTACTGTTACTAACTTTAAGCAGAGTAGTTTTTAAAATACTAAATATGTTAAATAAATTTCTGATGAAGATACTTTTTTCTTAACTTAATTATAATTTCTTTGTTTAGGAAAATAACTATTTTAATTAAAATTAAAGCGCAGATTTAAAATATGATAAAACTAATCAAACTCAAAACAGAATTTATAAAAAAGATATGAATGGCCAACAAAAAACGTGTTTTCTTAATTGCATTTTTTAATTAAAGAGTTTTAAAGAGTTAACATTTACTCCATGAAAAGTTCAATATTAACATGAAACTAAAAATCACAAATTTACTGAATAATGTATATAAAATAAAACAAACAAACTAAACAAACATTAAAATTAAATGAATAATTTAATTTTAATGTTTGTTTAGTTTTTAATTTATTTTACATACACCATTCAGTAATTTTTTTTTAGTTTCACATTAACGTTGCAATTTTAAAATTTAAAATTTAATTTTGTTTATAAGTTGGGGGGGGGGGGGATAGTTTTTTTATGGAAAGAATTTAAAATTTTGCATCGGCTTGACCTCATCAAGTCTAGTTTCTGGGATAAGATAGATGGAAATCTTACAAAAGGTGATTCTTGTGAGTCATGTAATTGGAAAATTTCTATATTAAACGTATGCTTTTCTAATAATTATACATATATTTCCATGGAATAAACCTTTCTTATTAGCCCCCGGCATGCTATTTCTTTCTCCCAGCTTATTCTGTCTCCAATAAATAACGTTACCTTGTATAAGCCAGTCGTAAAACAAAAGCCGATGTTTCATTGTGCGATTAAATACTCTACAGCATTTTTTAAAACTTCTAAGCATCGCACATTTTCAATGTTTATACCGTCGTATTGGGAAAAATTACTTTTAAATGTAATTTGTTTGAAAACTGCATCTCCATTTCTTTTTGAAATATTAATTTTTTTTCTTTTTTTTTCATTTTGGCAACTCAAGTACTCCATTACTGTAGAAAGTAAAGAAAAAATAGTTGGAAAATAGCTATTATATCTTCTTGTTGCCATTTTCCCATAAAAACTGAAAAAAATGTAAGTAAAATACATGCTATTTTGAGAAAAATTAAATGAATGATTTATGATAAAAAATGGAGCTATTATAAACTGAAGAGAAACTTTTCCCTGCTCTCCATAAAAACGAAGGTCGGGCGATGCGCGCGCATCCTACCTTGGAATGCGACTTCGTTTTGTTGTGGCTGGAACGATACGAAGCAATGTTGTGATTTTAAAAAGCATGATCGCTGTAATTTTTTACAGTTTGTTGATGAGGCTAAGCCTCCCTTATTTCGAAAAACCAGATCAAGTGTTTGATAATTCTTACCGTATATATGTATATAATCATGATCTGTAAATAGTCATTAAATATTTAAAGAAAAGAATCCAGAAAGCACCTCCTTAATTGAGTTTGTGTTCGACTGTCTTTGAAATTTTCTTCATGGTGCATCACGCCGGAAAAAAAGAAAAAAAAAGTATTTGTTACTTTTTTAATGTCTTCAAAACACAAATAGAGCATAGTAAGTGATAAGAAGACAGCAAAGGTAAGATAAGTTTTTCATATTTTATTTCGAAATGTCTGATTTAGAAAAGTTGAAAAAGAACCGTACAGTTTTGAGAACAGCAGTAACAAAGCTGATTAATAATATAGAAAATGTTATGAAGGATAGTCCAATAAATTTTGATAATTTAGAAGAATTATTTATTCAGTTAGATACTAAAGCAGAATTATTGATGTCAGTTGACGAGAAAATTGAGCCCCTTTTAGGGTTAGACGACTATGAAACTGAAATCAATTCTGTTTATGATTACGTGGATAAAATATCAGTTGCAAAATTCCGGGTGAAGAAAAAATTACCCGAAAACAAAAAAATTGTTAATGTTGATTTAAATAACAGTCAAGATTTAAAATCGAATGTGATTAATGATGAAAACTCAGTTGTTAAATTGCCAAAACTCAATATACAAAAATTCTATGGCGACTGTACGCAATTTATTTCATTTTTTAATACCTTTAAAAATACAATTCACGAAAATAAATCGCTTTCGAAAATTGAAAAATTTCATTATTTGAAGAGTTATTTATCTGGAGCTGCGGCTAATGCTGTAGAAGGTTTTGAAATATCAGAAGTTAATTATGACGCAGCATTGAAAGTTTTAGAATCGCGTTATGGTCAAAAAGACGTGGTAATTAATCATCACCTGAACAAGCTTCTTAATTTATCCCCTGTTTATAAGGCTAACGAAATTCAAAAATTGAAAAAATTGCACAGTGATATAGAAATAAATGTTCGATGTTTGTCCACATTAGGACTCGAACCAGCAAATTATGGCTCCATGCTTATCGCCGTAATTTTAAAATTAATACCGGCAGAATTAGCTTTGGAATATAATAGACAAAATGTAGATAATTTAACACATTCAGATATACATAAATTATTAGATTTTCTGCACGCTGAAATAAAAAGCAGAGAACACACATTTTTTTCGAGAATGAAAGCATTTGAAAATAATAAAACAAAAATCAAGAGTCAAACAACAAAATCTGAATTTAAATCTACTTGTGAATTTATGAACATTTCGAATGATAAATCGACTTCAGATAGGCAGCTGGCTCATTGCATTTTTTGCAACGATAGTAAACATTCATCTGATTTGTGTGAGGCTGTTGATGTAAACACTAAAAGAAATTTGTTGAAATCTCAAGGAAGATGTTACCTTTGCTTAGGCAGGAAACACGTTATCAAAAATTGTAAATCTAAAACTAGTTGCAAGAAGTGTTCAGGCAGACATAATCAAACGATATGCCTAAAATCTAAATTAATAAAAGAAGTAACTACACCCGAATTAAAAGGTAATGAAAATGAAGCTAGTGAAAAAGTAATTTCGGCTATTTCCTCTACAGAAAATAATAAAATTCTTCTACAAACTTGTTGTGTAAAAATAAAATCAAACGGAAAACAATCTCTAATTAGGTTACTTTTAGATTGTGGGAGCATGCGAACCTTTATATCTGAAGAAATAGCAAATAAATTGAATTTACAGGCAATAAGAAAAGAAAAATTGTCGGTTTTTACATTTGGAAATAAGAACCCCATTGAAAAAACCTTTGAAGTAGTTAAACTAACTATTGAAAATAAAAATGTACCTAATTCAAAATTAGATATAGAAGCGCTAGTCACCAATCAAATATCAGCTACTGAAATCCCCCCACCTGAAATCAATGATTTGATGAAAAGTAAACAATTTGAAAATTTAACCCTTGCGGACACACCCACATCCAAAGAACCCATTACATTACTTATAGGTGCTGACTATTATTATGAGATTGTTACTGGAAATATAAAACATTTGAATAAAAAATTAGTAGCTGTCGACATCATTTTTGGTTGGTGTCTACAGGGAAAAATAACTGACAGTTATACGCCCTTAGCATTTAATGTAATAGTAGAAAATAATTTTATTTCTGAACAGATTGAAAAATTCTGGAATATCGAATCATCTGGCCTTTTTAATACTAAACAGGATTCAGATTTTTCGGAAAACAACGTTATGAAGCAGTTTGAGTCAGAAATTAAATACAATGATAAGCGATATACAGTTCGATTTCCGTGGAAGCTTGAAAGGGAATGTTTAAATGACAATCGAAAATTGCAGAATATAGATTTTTTAAACTCAAACAAAGATTGATTAAAAACCCTGAATTATTTTTTGAGTATAAGGAGGTGTTGGCAGATTATTTGAAACAAGGTATTATTGAGTTAGTTACAGATCCTGAAGAAAAACAAAATGTAACTTTTTATTTACCTCATCGAGAGATAATTAGAACTGATAGGACAACGAGCAGATTACGCATAGTTTTCGATGCCTCTGCTCATGACACAGGCTCACTGTCTTTGAATAATTGCCTGCATGTAGGTCCAAATTTGTATCCTGAAATATTTGATGTTTTGTTACGGTTTAGATTTAATCCCGTAGCTTTTACAACTGATATAAAACAAGCATTTCTACAAATAATTATAGATGAAAACGATCGTGATGTAACAAGATTTTTATTTTCACAAGATTTGTTTGATAATTCTAAACCCTTTGAAATTTATAGATTCACCAGAGTGTTATTTGGAATTAGTAGCAGTCCCTTTTTATTGGCTGCAACAATTAAACCCCACTTGAAAAAATACACCGAACAATATCCAAACACAGTAAAATTTTTAAATGAAAATACCTACGTTGATGACGTTATAGGAAGTCATGAAAATATTGATCAAGCCCTATCCACGAGTTTACAATGTATTGATATATTTGAAAATGCAAGGCATTTACACAAATGGCATACGAACTCTTTACCACTTAGTGAACTATGGAAAGAAAATGGCATAACTTCAGAAGTTAATTCTGAAGCTTTTGGAGAACAAAATCTCCCTTATAAAGTTTTAGGAATCGCTTGGAATAATTCCAAACATTCACTTTATTTTGATGTTCGAGGTTTAGTTGATTTCGTTTTAAAAAGAATAGACACCAAACGATTTATTCTACAAGTTTTAGGTAGGATTTTTGATCCACTTGGATTCCTAGGACCATTTACATTAAGACTAAAATGTATAATTCAACAAATTTGGAATTTGGGTCTAGATTGGGATGACACCTTACCCGAAGATTTACGTATAGTTTGGAGTAGCTGGTGTAACGAACTCCCTCATTTGAAAAACTTTTCAGTACCCAGATACTATTTTCCTGACATCACCAATTGGCATGATTATGACCTACAATTACATATTTTTGCCGATTCGAGCATGAAGGCTTATGGTACGGTTGCTTATTTACGTGTAGCAACAACCACCGAAAATGTTCGAACAGTTTTTGTTGCTTCGAAAAACAGGGTTGCTCCACTGAAAGCGCTTACCTTGCCAAGGCTTGAATTGATGGCCGCATTGTTGTCGGCCAAGCTAAGTAGTAACATTTTGAAAGCTTTAAAATTGAATGTACCGACTTATTACTGGACAGATTCAAAAATATCCTATTTTTGGATAAAAGGATCCCCTAAAAAGTTTAAACCCTTTCTCAGAAACAGAATTGAAGAGATCCATAAATTGACCTCACCTGATAACTGGTATCATTGTCCTGGTACTGCCAATCCAGCTGATATAGTTTCTCGAGGATCAAAAATCTCTAGGATAATCAATGATACAACTTGGTTACAGGGACCAGAATGGCTAAGTGTACCTCCTGAGTGTTGGCCAATATCAGAAAACAAAGAAATCACTTACTCAGATGAATTAGAATACAAAAAAAAATCCTAACGATGTTTTTCAGAGCGAGTGCTTAGTCAAAAAACTCGAAAATCCCATAAACATTTCAAAATATAGTAATTTAGAGAAACTTTTGAGAATTACCGTTTGGGTAAAGAAATTCATTATGAAGCTGAAAAAATCAACTGAAGTGCAAGACGTAGTAACAACCGAAGAATTACTCGAAGCTGAAAATTTTTTGATACAATCTGAACAAAAACAATTTTATAAGGAAGAAATAGAATCTCTAAAAAATAGTAAATCAGTGGATAAGACGTCATCCTTATCAAATTTCATGCCCTTTATTGACAAAAACGGGTTGATGAGGTTGGGCGGAAGGTTCGAATTTTCTAACCTGTCCGCAGAAGAGAAAAACCCAATAATTCTCCCCAAACATTCTTGGTTAACTACTCTAATAGTTCGTCAAGAACACGACAAAATTATGCATGGAGGGACAGCCAGTACTTTGGCAAAAATTAGATCTCGTTTTTGGATACCTAAAGGTCGTCAGTTGGTCAAGAGTGTTATCAAGAATTGTATAATATGTAAAAAATATTTCTCCAAACCAGCAGACCAAATCACCGCACCCTTACCAAAAGACAGAGCTAGTGAAGCACCGCCATTCGCAATCTGCGGTTTAGACTTCGCCGGTCCGATCTATACCAGAAATTTTAAAGATAACCAAAAATCTTACATTGTCCTGTTTACTTGCGGTGTGACTAGAGCCATTCACCTGGAACTCGCGTCTGATATGACAACAAATTCCTCTTTGATGGCATTCAGAAGATTCACAGATAGACGAGGAAATCCCAAAATTATTTATTCTGACAACGCAAAAACCTTCAAAAAGGACAAAGGTGAACTCGAAAATTTATACAACATACTGACAGACAAAGTATTTTTAAATTTTATTACAAAAGAGAGAATTATATGGAAGAATATTATAGAAAGAGCTGCATGGTGGGGAGGTTTCTATGAGCGACTAGTAAAGTCAGTCAAAGACTGTTTGAAAAAAGTAATTGGTAGAGCACTCTTAAGTTATGATGAATTAGCGACTCTGTTGACAGAAGTGGAAGCAGTATTGAATACGCGACTATTGACGTATGTATATAGCGACAGCAATGAACCAGAACCTCTTACTCCAATGCACTTTTTGAATTTTGGAAAAGAACTTTCATTTCCTATTAATTTTTTTGAAATAATTGAAGATTGTTCGAAGAGATCAACACTCCTGAAAAGAAAAAAATATCAATCTTTACTATTGAAACAATTGTGGACCAAATGGAAAAAACAATATTTGATGGATTTGAAAACAGCCCATTCCTTGAAAAATCCTAATGCCCATACGCCACTGAAAGTGGGCGATATTGTTTTAATTCAAGATGACGCAAAAAATAAGTTTCTTTGGAAACTTGGTAAGATTCAGACTGTCATTCCTGGAAGAGATGACAATATTCGTTCATACGAAATAAAAACAGCGAGTGGAATCTTAAAAAGATCCATTCAGCACTTGTATCCCTTTGAAATACAAAACGACTAACAAGTGACTTTTTGCAGACTTTTTATAAACTTTCATAAACTTTTATAGACACTTATTTAGTTTGTTTTTTCTGCATTTAGGACTCTAAATATTTTTTTTCTCTTTTTTGATTTTTAGTCTTATTTATATATAGAATCTTTGAATTTTGGTAGTATAAGTAAGTATATGATTTAACTGCAAAAAAAAAAAAAAATTGTGTGTGTTATTTAACTGTCATTATTTTTACTTTGTTTGAATTTAAAGTGTTTTATTTAGAATTTATTGATATTTTGAATTTGACTAATTAAGTGATTAATTAGATATTGTTTGAATTCTTACATTTAGTATTTTGTATTCGAATTTTACAAATTGTATTAGATTACTGAACCACTGATACGAAAAATTGAATTTTTATGATTTTATGATGGAATTTTGATTTGTGAACTCTTTAAGAGTTCAGGTGGGGAGTGTGAAGAGAAACTTTTCTCTGCTCTCCATGGAAACGAAGGTCGGGCGATGCGCGCGCATCCTACCTTAGAATGCGACTTCGTATTGTTGTGGCTGGAACGATACGAAGCAATGTTGTGATTTTAAAAAGCATGATCGCTGTAATTTTTTACAGTTTGTTGATGAGGCTAAGCCTCCCTTATTTCGAAAAACCAGATCAAGTGTTTGATAATTCTTACTGTATATATGTATATAATCATGATCTGTAAATAGTCATTAAATATTTAAAGGAAAGAATCCAGAAAGCACCTCCTTAATTGAGTTTGTGTTCGACTGTCTTTGAAATTTTCTTCAAAACTATATTTAATTTTAAGTATCTAAATGCAAATGACGTCATTTTACATAAAATGAAAGCGTGTGCTTTAAGTCTTAAAATTGAAATATGTTTCGCACTAAAGTAGAGTCCCGATTATCCGAGTCCCGCTTAACCAAGTTATTTTCTTCTGATGGGCTGGTGGTTTCTATTATTATGAAACAGCCATTATAAATGAAGCGTTAGGTGAAGATAAAAGAGCAGTCGTAAAAAGTTAGAACTCTGATTTTCTGGTCAGAATGGAAGAAAAAAAATGGCCATAATTTTTTTTGTTCATCTTTATCTAACACTTCATTTATAATGGCTGCTTCATAATAATAGAAACCATCAGACCACCAGAATAAAATGAAGTAATGCAAATGTCGGGGGCGACACTAAATTCTGAAAAAGCAGAATTCCTGTTCTCTAGTAATTTGTAATACATTTTGTACTAAAAATTGCATGTATACTTCAAAGATATTAATTTAAATATTATGCTAAAAGAACTAGCTTTTTCATGAAAAGCAAAAATAACATTGGTGCATGTAATAAATTCTGTTTCTAAAGAACTAGAGCAGAAAAACTATAATAATTTTGAAATCAGCTGATGAAATATAATATGAAAAAGGATCTAACATTTAACGCACTAAAATACAGTGCGTTAAGAAATTATAAGACCACTTTGATTTTGAAAATTGTGAAGTAAATAAAGGTTCTAATTATAGTTTAAACAAACGAGATATCAAAATACAACATTTTTATTAAAATTAGTTTGCATTAATTATAATTAGTGCAATAAATAAGCATGTTAACAAAAATATAAGCAATGATTAAAAAATACACTGTTAACAAATTATAAGATCACTTGTCTAAAAACAAAAATAACACGTAAATTAATACATTGCCCCTCCATTTTTCCATATAACCTCAAACACTGTGTTTTTCATAGAAGTGAGCAGGTGATTAAGTTCAGATTCAGAAATATTGTGCCATTCTTTTACTATGGCTACTTCCAGTTCATTGGCAGATAAAAACTGTTTAGTATTGGCATAAACTGTGCGACTTAATAAGCCTCAAAGATTTTCCATAAGGTTCAAGTCTGGACTTCGATTTGGTCATGACAAAATGATTTTTTTCTTTTTTAAAACTATTTCTGGGTGGATTTAGACACATAGCAAGAGCCATTGTCCTGCTGAAACATTCAGTTAGCATCACCTAAAAAAGGTCCAAATGGTATCAGATAATCATATAACATAGCCTGACCTCCTCCCATTACTGATCCTCCTCCCATTTGTCAACTGAAGCATTGTTTCCGTTCCTTCCACAGATTCTGCTAATAGTGTTTATAACCATCCGGACCGTCAAGATAATTTTTTTTCATCTGAAAATATCACTTGTTTCCATATCTTGTCCCATAACATGACATTTTTAGTCCATTTCAGCCTTTCTTCTTTAGGGTGTTTCAGTAACCTCGCTTTTCCTATCAGTTCCATACATTTTGCATTACTATTCAATTTAAGACTTTTCCAAACTGTTACGTGTGAGAATATTTTGCTGAAACGGTTCGAAATTTCCCGAGTTCAAAGACCTTTTTGAGTTGATAATCGAAACATTTGTCGATCATCCGGTGCTGTCAAAATCCGTTTTCTTCCTGATCGTTTAATTTCATTTGAATCCTTTTTTCTAATTATTTGATTGTGAATGACAGTTTTAGAACGCTTCATTCACCGAGCTATTTCTCGTTCAGATTTGACTCCACCTTTATAAAACCAAATTTTTCTTACTTCGGTCGCAAACAACTCTTTAAACCGCGGCATCTTCAAATATATCGTAAATAACACCATCTAAACCTGCACCTTTTCTTCTCGGGAATACTCTCACGCTATACAAACGCGTAGTCTTATAATGATTCTGATGTGACGTTTAATATGCTGATTTCCTTACGTGATCTTATAATTTATTTAAAGTCACCTTATTTACGTTTAAAAAGAATAGAACATTTTAATAAAATGCAGAGTTGGGCAAAATACATCGAAAAATCATTTTCGATACAAAATACAAAATATATTAGTTTTAGAACCTAAAAATACAAAATACAAAATACTTTTCGAATTAAAAAAATCCAAATCCAAAATACATGTATTTTCAAAATACATTTAAAATACAAAATGCATTCAAAATTTAAAATGTTTGTGCATAAGATTAGAGGTCTGCACGTGCCATGCCTGGCGGATCAATTTTCACTCACGACACTCTGACCGGTCTGGGCCTAGAGTTCACTCGTAGCGGGGCGGGCACCGGTTTTATTTTTTCTTAAAGCTCGGACCGGGCAAGAACTCGATATCACGCTTTCCGGTCAGGGCCTGATTTCTTTTTATCGAGCTGAATCGGGATTTAACTTAATTCTTCATAGAAGTCTGCACTGTCCAAAATCTTCAAGCCCGGTCTCGACCCAGCCCATATGAAAATCTTTGGTCGGTTCCGGCCCGGTCTAGCCTATGCAAAAATCAGCGACAACCAATTTTTACAAAAAATGTATATTTTTAAAAATCGCCATTATCTTACAATTAAAATGTTAAATTTATCAGTTTTACGGTTCCGTACTTAAAAAGTAAGAACGGAACCTAAGATCCCTTCTGTGTCTGTCTGCAACAGCCATTTTACTTGTAAACTACAGAACGTGGGAAGTTCAAATTGGGGGAAGTAATAAAGGGAAGTAATATTGACCCACATATTTACACAGTATTAAACATTCACAAATATATTTAGGAAAAATGTAGAGTGTCTAATTAAGTTACTTGAAAAAAAAAATTTTCTTTGTATATGGTGCGGGGTATCGTGCGAAAGCTTTCTTAACGCTGAACTCAAAAATACATTTCTTTTAATTTTAGGTATTATATTTTCAGAGATATCGTCGAAAATGTAGTGAAAAAAAAATGCCCCTCCCCCTCTATTTCCGAATCTACTGAAACTAAAATTACGAAAAAATGAGAGGTAATAGGCGTTAATTTAAACCTTACAGGAAAACTATAGCGCTTACTCTAGGTCACATAGTTTTTGAGAAAAGCGCATTTTTCCGTTACACACAAATTTCGATTTGCAGGCATTCAGCAAAGGTGTTGAGGAGCGCTGAAGGTCCCTCTCGTAACAGAAGTATAAACGGATTGTGGATATGACTTTCGAAAAAAATCGTCGGTAATTAGCCGAGACAGTTTGGACATACATAATGACAGGGACGATGTACTCTATGTCCCATCGGCTTTTAAAGCCTCGATTACAACTTTATATGATAAATCTGTGTAATTCAATGCCCCATAGAAAAATAAGCAATAAACGGCAAATTGTTAAAAACTGACTAATTTAATTAGAAATAGTATGGGGTTCGCGACTTGTTTTCATAGAATGGATCTCTCTATACGCCTGTCCTTAAAAGGTAATTAAAAACCTATCTGGAAAAATGCGGCACGGACGAAAGCAGCGTTACAATATTGCGACCTCCTTTCGAAGCGCACTTAGCACAATTCTTTAAAACTTGAAAAGGGTTTTGTTTCAGCTACACTGTAAAGAAAAAGATTATTACTACACTGAATTTAGTTTTATGAAATGCGAAATGAATATGCACTACTTTTATTGTCAGTACCGAATTAAGTTCATCCTAAACAGATTAGGATAAGATTAAAAAAAAAGAGTTATAAAGAATAGCAATATTTGATATTATTTAGGCTTCATATATCTTTGAACTTTTATGGTATTCACAATCATACTTTTCTAGTATATACAGCTCTATACCCAAACCTACGTTGTATAGTTTTTACAAAGTCTCATTATTTTAATAAATTATTTAATATATTTTTTAATAATACATTTAATCATTCAAATATTTATTGTACGGAAAGTAATACTCGCACTTGACCGTTTATTAAAAAATAGTACATGTACCTCTAGGCAATAAAATTAAAGCACAGAAAAAGAAACTGTAAAAATGAACCTGCCTATGACGAATCCGGTTTTAACCCTTTCAGGGACAAAGCACTTGTATTCGTAAAAGATTGAAATAATTGATTGACACCAGTATTTATAAGAAAATGTATTTGTAAAGAATTAAATGTATACTTTTGCGTGCTTAATAATAGTGAAACTTTCATTAAAAAATTCGGGTGCGAATGTGGCAATTAGGGATTAGGCATCACCTCCCTTCAAGGGCTTAAACAGAAAAATTGTGTTTATCCATGCAAAATAAATATAATAACACGTGCGAAAATAATATAATTCATTTACAGCAAATTATGTACCTGCTAAGAAGAAAACCTGTCTATAACAAATTTTTCTTTTCTCCTGTCGATTCCGTCTTAGCAAATTTTACTGCATAGCATTTTTCAGATTTTTAAGTCTCCAAAACATGGAATGTGGATTAGCGATATAAATGATAACTAAGACATTTACATACAAATACAGATTCATTTAAAAAGTAAATATCTCATTCCAGCATGCTTTTTTAAAAGTGAAGAGTATAAACATGAAAAAAAATCTAAGATAAGTATTTTTTGTCAGAATTTCTCCGTACAAGACGATTTTTAATCATGTCGTCGTAAAAAATCCATATTCTGTAGAAATTCAGTTGTGCCTGGTTAAGCAAGATTTTGTACTGGCTGGGATCGGGCTGAAGTTTTAGCTTTTATATTGGGCCGTCGAGTTTGTTCAAAGGTTTTAGCTTTTATATAGGGTCGGGCTCGGGCCGAAACTTTAGCTTTTATACCGGGCTGCACCAAGAAAATTTTTGTACGGGCCGGGCAGGAATAAAAAGATTTTTCTACGTGTCGGGCCGGGCTCGGTAGTTTTGACCCGTGTACATCTGCATAGTAATAGTTAGAAAAATACTAGATTTTCCATTTGAAACAACATAGTGAGCTTTCTTTTTAAAATAGGTTACCAAACCAGGGTTATAGTGGAGGATATACGGAGGTATACGCAGTATATTATCTGGATTATTTTTAAGAAAATCTGTATACTCTCTGTTTCATCATGATGAAACAGAGAGTATACAGATCGCTTTATTGCAATAAAGCGTATATCTCTGGTTTCCCGGCCTAACAGGGACTGCTCAGACGAGGAGACTAAGAACATAGATCCCCCCCCCCCCCCCCGATACCTTTTACAGTAAGCTTGCGCAGTAAGCTGTAATTTTGAATTCAAGCGGTTAGAAATCAATTTCTGCTTTAAGAATTATAAGTTGCAGTTTATATTGTTTTCGAAAATTAATTTAGAAAAATATGTTTTTTTGCAACTAAAGAAGGTATGAATTATAGACTCTTATTTAAAAAAAAATATATGATTTCTAGAAGTTTCAAACATACTGATCCTAAATTACAGACCATTCGGCCAAGTAGTTCTTGATTTAGGATTTAAAAACTACACACATTTTAATCTGTTTTGCAAAGAATACAAATTATGAGTTTGAAACTTTAAACCTTGATAACTTCTAATCTACTTAACGGAATAACTTCCCGGTTGGTAACCTAAGGTGACATTTACCAAAAATCTAAATATGATGTATAAATTTGATGTTCATATTGAAATTTTCAGATTTGCAAGTAGCTTAGCCGATGAATCAACTCAGTCGGTAGAGCACAAGACTTTCGGGATCGTGGTTTCGGGCCCCAAATTGCGCGGCATGTGTGGCAGGTCGCCACATTGAAATTGAGGCAAAGCTAGATTTTAGATTTATAGGAATGTTTATTTAAATCAAATAGGTAACTACTGCGCAAGAGCTTTTCAATTTAACTTATATTACTCTGCACTTAACGGAAATCTAGTCTATTAAGTGAATTCTAACAATTACAAAAAAAGAAAGGTTTCTAAACTAACTTACTCTAAAAGTAACTTACGCATTCAAGACTGGTTGCTCAAACCTCAATCAAAAATACCTTCGCGATCAAACGCAACAATCATTGTAAATAATCTATTAGCTCAGAATTTGAATAAATTTATGAATACGAATTGAATATTTCCAATTGAGCGAAAAAATGCCCATCCCGGGAATCGAACCCAGATCCTTCGCTTACAGGGCCATGTTCTACAGTTTAAGCTAACTGGGCTGCCAACCCGCGATCATATTTCGCTCAGATAACCTTATTGGTAATAACCTGGGCATTTTTTCGCTCTGTTGGAAATATTCAATTCGTGAGATAACTTTACCAATCAGTTTGATTGTGTTAAAATAATAGTTTAAACTGCATGAATATTATTAAAATTAGCAACCAGTGAATGACGAACAGTTTTATCGAAGGATAACTAAAGTTTACTCTTAACCAAAATGGCAGCTTCTATTTAGTTATTTTCTACACTTCCGACCCCTCAGAGCACATGTCACACTTTAACTTCCAAAAGTAGTAGGCTCGTCTAGAAATCTACTTTAAGGCAGGTCCCCACCCAAGATCCGAAGATACCAACTCTTAATCTCGCTTTTATACTCTACAGATTGAACAGCGTAACCTAATTTGCATAGAACTACAGCGAAAACCGCAGATTCTGAGAGCGACAAACACAATTCAAAAAATTAAAGTGAAACGAAGACTAGAGGTCGCTTTTACGTACGCATATTAATATAGACAGACTCACTCAAAAAACTAGACTCTCTTTAAAGAGAGTACACTCTAAGAAATATTTCCTTCATTTCATTGGAATTCTCCTGGCAGCAGTGCTGCCGGGAGTTTACCGTTAATTGAATTTTTTCTCCGTTACAAGAGGTAAAATATACGTGAATCGACGAAAGTGGGAGAAAAATAAAAGTTGCTGGCCTGGAATCGAACCAGTTATCTTAGTGTTACGAGACGAGTAAGCTAATCATTGTGTACAGTTGCACAGTAGCGAAACACGTTGAAGTAAATATGTTTGCTTCAGATGGGCACGGCTTGATTAATTTCTGTAAAAAGCTTTTAATTTTGAAGTTAATTTCGGAACAATTTCGTCTTGTATGAGATTGTGTCTGCAGTATATGATATAAATGTGAATTATAAATATTTTAATGTAGACTGCTAGATGTCAAATGTGAATATTATATGTTTATTCGATAAGAATTTTCTTTTCTCTATTAAGTAGAATAATTTATTTTTCATTTAATATTTAAATTAAAATATCTTTTAAATCTGGTCATTTAAAATATACTTTAAAGGCGAATATTTTTTTACAAACAACTTTATAAGTTCTATGACATTATTATTTAACTTTATTCAACATATTCAACTTTAAAAAAATAAATTGTGAGTATTTTTGAATGAATGAGAAAAGTAATTATTATTCATTTTTAAATTCGAAAACTTTTTTTCTTTTCTAATTAAATTAGAAATCTTAATGTGTAGAATATTGATTTTTCATTTCTTAAATAAATTCCGATTTCAGTATTAATAGTGCGCATGCGTGCTAGGAATGAACGGAACTTCTTCCTCTTTTTCAGACTTTTGGAAAGAATTCACCTATACTATATGTTTTCTAGGAGTACGGAATTTATTTGTTAAAATTTGAGGAATAATGTACTGTAATTGATGGGTTTTTCTGACAGTGTAGGTGAATTCCTGTATTTATGTTGACAAATGCATCATATTATTCATTATGATTGGATCATGTTTTCTAGTAGTACGGAAATTATTTGAAAAAAAAAAATGAGGAATAGTTCAGTGTAAATTAACGAGTTTTTCTAACAGTTTAGCTACACTGTAAAAAAAAAAAAAATCTGTATGCTTACTAAAATTTTATCTGTACATTGTACAAAAAGAGATGTAAATCTACTGATATTACAATCTTATTAAAATTTTATTTGTAACCCGGGTTACAGTTATATAAAAAGTTCTAGGCATCTCAGTTTCCTAAAAATGTCTTAGTAACCATACAGATTTTTTATTTACGGTGCAAAAGTGTATCTGTTACATGAATTTTTGTTGTAGCCGTTACATAAAAAGTTCTAGGAATTCCTGTTTCCTAGAAAAATTTTAGTAACTTTACCAATTTCTTTTACCGTGTACTCCTCTAGAACACGCCTGAAAAATTATACATTAAAAGCTAACAAATATACAATGTTTAAGTTCTGAAAATACACCCATTATTCATTAAATGCAATATACAAATAAATATAATTACTTGGTATTAAAAATGTATTTGCGTCATATTGTTACTTTATTATCTTTTGCATATTTTATTTTCTCAAATTAGAATAAACTAGTCTGATGTAGCAATCCCAAAATTTTCTTCTATCTCATACATGTTAATACTTGAAAATTCGCTATCACACTACCAAAATTAAACGGCAATCTAAGCCCATCATGAGTATTCTAAAGATATGAAATTCCGTGCATTGGTTCTTGGGATATGGCTATCTCTGAAATCGTGTAAATCCAGCATAATTCAGCCTAGCAGCGCCACCTATTGGGTGCTTTACATTAAAACCTATGTTACACCGAAACCACCAAACAACCACTTATGTCAAAGTCTAACTGAATCTGAAGTTTGCGGAAAATCCGTGCGTTTGATGAGTTTATGAGATAGAACAATTGCGAAAATCATGAAAATTCCAGCATAGCAGTGCCACCTATTGGACGATTAACACCAAAACCTAATCAGCAACAACCTGTGTTAACATCTAACTAAATCTGAAGGTAGATGAAAATTCGTGCATTAGTTTTTGAGGTAGAGCTATTGCGGGAATCGCGCAAAATGCAGCACAGCAGCGCCACCTGTTGAGCGATTTACACCAACACGTAATCAGCATCAAGTCATATCAAGGACTAACTGAATCTGAAGTTTCATGAAAATCCGTGCATTAGTTCTTGAGATAAAGCCATTGCGGAAATCGTAAAAAATGTAGAACAGCAGCGCCACCTGTTGAGCGATTTACACCAACACGTAATCAGCATCAAGTCATATCAAGGACTAACTGAATCTGAAGATTCATTGAAATCCGTGCTTTAGTTCTTGAGATAGAACCATTGCGGAAATCGTAAATAATGCAGCATAGCAGCGCCACCTGTTGAGCGATTTGCACCAAAAACTAATCAGCATCGATTTGAATCAGGGACTAACTGAATATGAATTTTTATTAAATTCCGTGCATTAGTCCTTGAGATAGAGCGACCACAAAATGTGTCACACACAGACAGACTCAGAGACTCACAGACAGACATTTTGTAAAAACATGTTTTTCGGGTTCTCTGACCCCTAAAACGTGTAAATCCGGCGAAAACCGGAATTGAAAAATTTTCATGAATCCAATACTTTCTTCTTATAAAGATAGAAGAAAGTAAAAATAGAAACACGTTGTGATTTTAAACGAAAATAAATCAAAAGATTTAGATTATCATATGAAAAAATCTTTACGAATGATACATACAATATAACAATACTTTAAAACAATATTTTTCAAACTAATGAAATTTTATTTTATTAAAAATGTTAATAAAGAATAAACTAATAATTCTGAATCCCCTCAAGTTTTATAAACCATTATTTTATCGAATTTTTTATATAACTCTAAAAGTGCCCTCCAAAAGTATTTTACCTTAAATACTCTTAAATGCCTTTAATTTGAAAAAGTAGAGGCATTTTTAAGATTCAAAAGAGAATATATTTTTTAAATCATATTACTTCTACTTGCCCAGAAACTATAATATTCTTATTTAATAAATCATTTAATAACAGAATTCTGCAATTTCCCCATTACTGCAGGGCTATAATCAAAATGATTAACTTCGAGAGACAGTTACATAATGCAGTTCAGTAAAAGCATATAAAATCGTAAATATCTCCTTTGTGTATTTTGAAACAATAGAGATATATCCATTGCATAATAGCTTAAAAAACACAATTAAAAAGTAATTTTCTTAAAAGCAAGTACAGTTTTAATAGATAAAATTACAGGAAACTCCGGCCATATGTAGAATATGGGCATAGTATAATTAAAGTATTGATAAAGAAAAGAAAATTAAGCAAATTTTTAAATTGTACGAGGGTCATACAGAAAATAAGTTAACCACGGCCGGTAAAAAGAAACAAAACATAATTGCCTGGAAAGATTTATTCCAAAACATAAAGCAGTTTTTCACCTACACTGTAAAAAAAAAAAAAAAAAAAAAAAAAAAAAAAAAAAAAAAAAAAAAAACTGTAATTCTACAGATGCAAAGTTACATAAATCTGCATGCTTACTAAAATTTTATCTGCACACTATACAGAAAAAGATGTAAAAAACTTGTTTTTGTAAAGCTACAGAAATCTATAGCTTTACAAAAGAATCTACTAAAATTACAATAATCTTATTGGGATTTTATCTGTAACCCGGGTTGCAGTTGCATTAAAAGTTAGGCATCCCAGTTTCCTTAAAAATACTTAGTAACCTTACCGATTTTTTGCTTTATGGTGCAAAAATGCATCTGTTACATGAATTTTTGTTGTTGCCGTTACATAAAATGTTCTAGGAATCCCAATTTCCTAGAACAATTTTAGTAAACTTTATAATATACTTATAACTACTTAAAAGATGACAAAAACATTATTAATAAACTTTATAATATACTTATAACTACTTAAAAGGTGACAAAAACAAAGATGACAAATGTTTTTGTCACCTTTTAAGTAGTTATAAGTATATTATAAATTATTATTTATTATTATTATATTATTTATTAATAACAAGGTGAAAATTTTCTTCACGACACTAGTGTTTAAAACAGTGTTTTGACTCTATTAACAATTTTAGTAACTTTACAGATTTTTTTTTTCTTTTTTTTTTTTTTTTTACAGTGTACTTCTCAACATACGAACCACTGTAATTCTGACACACCTCATAGCGTAGGATAAGTTTTCAGAGTCTACGTTCGCAGTCAGTGGCGTAGCCAGGATTTCGTTTCGGGGGGGGGGGTCCAAAATTTTTCCTTCAGGTTATATATATAGTAAAACCTGCCAAGATGAAATCGTAAATATTGCTAGAAAATTCCGTTTACACAGGTTTTCGTGTTATCAGGTGTATTTGTATAGTATTCTTTTACGTAGCACTATGGAACATTTCTGTTTAAGACAGAATTCCGTTATAGGCAGGTTCCATTTTTACAAGTTTTGTGTACTTATATAATATACTTATTTATGTCATATGAATAGAATAAAATTTGTCAAAATAGTAATTGCCTATAACAGAATCCTGTCTTTAACGGAAGTGTTACATGGTCTTAATATGAATTGCTATACAATTAAATTTGCTGAAAACCTGTGTGAAAGGGGATTTTCATCGTTCTTTAGTGAAACATAGTGAAGCCTGTGAAAGCGGAATCTTTCTATAACGGAGTCCTGTCTCAAACGGAAGAGTTTCAGAATCCCCTACGAAATGAACAATAGATCTTATTGAGGTAGTGTACCTTAGAAGTATAATTAATCACACTTCTTTCTATGGAAGCCTGTCTAAAATGGAGCTTTTTACCAGTCCCTTGCAATCTTGTCTTGACTGTGATGTATAATAGAACTATTTCGAGTAACTTTAAGAATTTAGGTATATCCTTATTTAATTTCTTAATTTAAAAAAAGAATGGATATAAAATGTAAGGCCAATCTCTATAACTGCAACTAATAATGCATTGAAGTTACATTAATATTTATTACCAATGTAAAAGATTCCTATGATGTAAAAAGCTGAGCGCATACTGAAGAGTTAAATTTAATTAACCCATTCACTGTCATCCATGAGTATACTCGTGGCTTTAATCTATTAATTACTTTGTCACCACTATTTTAGAATTAAAATAATTGCCTCATTTATTGGCAGAAATTTCGCTGCATTAGTAAAGCGAAATTTACATTTCTGAATTTGTGGTAGCAAACGACTTTTAACAAAAAAATTGAAAATTCTTACTTTATAGTTTTGGCAGCGAATGGGTTAAATCAAGATTTATATTACATAACATTTACCTACAATAAAGTTAGGATCAAGTGATTAAGTTTAAAACAGCAATTTCCATGCTTAATTTCTTGCCATTGAATTAGGAACTTGCGCTGTAATAGATATTGGATAATGATTTCACATAAGTGTCAATTGCATGAGCCGTTCATGGAATCCGCCGTGCTCCCCATAGGAGTTTTTGAGCTAACCCAGATAGCATGAACATTAGCAGCAAGTTTGGTTTCTTCTGATATTATCTTGTCGTGACAAATTTGAATTGAGAAATTTGCAGCAAATCTCCCGCAAAGTATACCATCACCCACTTGCATGAGTAGTTTGTTGTAAAACTGATGCAAGACTGTCTTTAATTCACGAAAGTGACGAAAGCAAAAAATCCATCTGTTGAGATAATAGACAATCAGTACATTTGCAGAAATTTCAAGCACCGCTTTTTCTAAACGCTATACTTATTAAATACCAAAAAATGCTTGAAATGAAAAGTACAAATATTGCCTAAATTTGTTTATGGTGATAAAATCGATGCATGCACCTTCTGACGGCACTTTCGCATCAATAGACTTGATCAGGTCTATGGACCCCTTCGAAGGGGTTAAACTTATAGTGTGACATGGAAAGATTACTATTTTGCAGTAAGTTTACAGTATCTTTGGTTACTTGTTTGTCGTCAGTTTGCTACAAATTTGATACAGTAAGAATTTAACTTGCACGACAAGTTAGCTGCAAGTTCAAAGTGTGGTGACTTCCGCGTTTGTGTTATCTTGTTGCAGTCTTGTTATGAACTTTCAGTCTTGTCATGCTGAGCTTATTGCAACTTCGCAGATTTTCAAAGAAAGACTGTTGCAAATTTTCTGCAAACTAAAAATGCTATGTGGAAAGGTTTTAACTTTAAAAAAAAGATCTTGCATTTTCAGCAACAGAAACCAGTAATGTAAGAAGCAAACACATCAAATAGAGTTCATGCTGGAATAAGCAGTTTTATTACAATTGTGTTATTCAGCCATAATTCTTTTGGGTTTCCATGTTTCATGTATCCCACTTTTGATACCATATTCGATCTAATAGTTGCTTCCGATATTTGGTCGTCTTTAAGGAAGTTAAATTTTTGTAATAAGTTTATTTGTGATGGATTAGCACTTTTTTGGAAGTATTAGATTGTGTAAAAAAAAGGTCCATGGTGGTTTCTGTTTTTGTACTTCCCAGACAATTTATTTTAGATAGTTCGAAACAGTTTTAGAACATTCTCCAAGTTCAGCAGTAAGCTTCGGACGGGTTAGATTTCTGCAGCTCTGGATGTCACGTAATCAACCGAACTCAATGGCTTTCAGCAACTGTATCATATTTATTTTATTTTATTTCTTTATACTAATTTGATGTTGTTGGCAAAAAGAGTTTTATGTTTTGGTAGAATTGTTTTGTATTTCAAATTTGTTGCTGGTGGAATAAATATATTTAAAAGATAAAGCCAAGCGATTTTTAATATTATAAATATAGGTCTCTATAGAATAAGGTAAATAGTAGTATTTTTTAACGAAACGTGTAAACGTTATAGTTTTTCAATTTGAATAGAGACATCTATTTTATATTTATTAATTTCGTAGTTTTATTGAATTCTCAATCAAGTAAAGAACCTCGAATGCCGGTGCGCATATTAGTTATCTGACATTTATTAGCGTCCGCGACAGCATTTGTTGAGAAAGTGATGGCTTTAAGTTTAAGTGATAATGTGAAATTAAGAGGTACTGTTAGAAGTGGTTTTACAAAACAACTAAATTCCATAAAAGAAGAATTAAAAGAAGATACGCCGGATAAGAAGAAATTACAGATTTCATTATCGATGTTAGAAAATAAACACAAACAGTTGATCGAGCTTAACTATAAAATTCTTCTTCAGAAAATAGAAAACAACGCAGACGATTTGGATGAAGAATCTGAAGTAGCTGATGGTTATGTGCGACAATTTCTTGAAACACAGGTTAGTGTTTATGAATTTATTAATGTATCTTCTAATGATATTGATAATAGTTCTAGTATTAGTGAAGCTAATATTAAAAGGAAGTTTAAACTTCCGAAGCTTGAACTGTATAAATTTGATGGTGAAATAAAAAACTGGTTGCAATTCTGGTGCCAGTTCGAAAAAATACATGAAGATTCGGATATAGTTCCGTCTGATAAATTTCAATATCTTATTCAGGCTACAGTAAAAGGCTCTAGGGCCAGAGAAATCGTAGAATCGTTCCCGCCAACCGGCGATAATTACGCCAAGGTAATTGATAGTTTGAAATCTAGATTTGGTAGGGAAGCCCTGTTAGTAGAAGTATATATCCAAGAGTTATTAAAATTAGTTTTGAAGAATTCGTCTTCACGAAATAACTCTAGTTCCATGTGTTCACTCTATGATAGTTTAGAATCCCATATTAGAGCTCTTGAAACTCTTAATGTCACCACAGAAAAGTGTGCCGCTATGTTATACCCTTTAGTAGAATCATGCATGCCAGAAGAATTTTTAAGGGCATGGCAAAGAAGTTCTAAGTTTATAGATGGCGCGAAACCTAAAAATAGGTTAAATAATTTGATGGAATTCTTAAAATCTGAAGTAGAGTCGGAAGAAAGAATTAATTTAGCCTTATCTGGATTTGAACTAAAACCTAAGATTAAAAAACAGGGTATTTCAGTAGAAGACGGAATATCTACCGCTGCTGGTTTGTTATCCACCAGTCCAGCGTTCGTTAAAAGTTATGTTTTTTGTAACGGACAGCACGAAAGTTTTAACTGCTTTAACGCGCAGAAAATAAATTTGGTTAATAAACAGAAGATTTTAAAACAAAACGGATGTTGCTTTAAATCTTTTAAACGAGGGCACTGCTCAAATAAGTGTAACGCATTCATAAGATGTTTAGTTTGTAATAAAGAACATTCTACACTGATGTGTCCAGAAATATTCTCAAATAAAAACGTTTCGAGAGGTCATATTGATAAAAGGGATAAAAAAGAAGAGAAAACAGAACCATCTGAACAGAACGCTGTTAATTTATCGAGTTTATCCCACAATCCAAAGTTAATTTTGCAAACTTTGGTAGTGAAATTAAAAGGGCCTCATTCATGTTCATATGTTCGAGCATTGATCGATACAGGTTCAGAGAAGTCTTATATTTTAAAACGCACTGCTGAAAATATGGATTACGAACCAGTGAGAGCAGAACTAGTTACACACTATTTGTTTGGGGGAAAGAAAACTAGTAGAACTAAGCATATGTGTTACAAAATACATTTAGAAAGTTTAGAAGAAAATATCTTTGTAATTTTGATGTTCTGGATGAACCTGTTATTTGCGAAAATATTCGTTCGGTACAGAAAGGTCCTTGGATAGATGAATTAAAAGATATTTAAATTTCCATAAGTGGTATAGACGAAAAACTAGGACCAATCGAAGTTTTAATCGGTGCCGACGTTGCCGGAAGATTATTAACTGGGTGCAAAAGAAAATTATCCTGCAATTTAGTTGCAATTGAAACATATCTAGGTTGGACACTGATGGGTAAAGTTCCGATTAATGACGTCCATGAAAAGTCTGATGCAATGGTTTTAACATCTTTATTTTCGAAAGAATTTTCTATAACAGACCTGTGGTGTCTTGATGCAATCGGTAAAACTGATCCTGTAATCCAGAAGTCCCAAGAAGAGAAGGAACTCGAATCAAAAATCAGTTTCTTGGACTCAGTTACTGTTAATAACGAAGGACGTTACGAAGTCTCTCTCCCATGGGCTGAAGAACGTCTTCCTATTTCTAGTAATGAAAAGATAGCGTTAAAAAGATTAGAAACCATGACTAAAAGACTTGATTCCGATAATTTGTTTACTTCCTATAACGAAGTTTTTAATGACTGGTCGACTTTGGGCATAATTGAAGAAGTTTCTGTGAATTCAAATGTAGACACTGTGCATTACTTACCTCATCGACCAGTGCTCAAAGAGAACAGCACGACGAAAGTTCGTCCAGTTTTTGACGCATCTGCGAGAGAAAAGTCATCCCCGTCCTTAAATCAATGTTTGGAATGTGGACCGAACTTAATGAAGCTTATTCCCGATATTCTCCTTAGATTCCGCGAACAAAAATACGGTGTCATAGCGGATATAGAAAAAGCTTTTTTACAAATAAGCATCAGACCAGAATGCAGAGATTTATTAAGATTTTTTTGGTGGAGTGATGAAGATAAAAGAAAATTGAAAATACTTCGTCATGCACGATTAGTTTTTGGCTTAAAATGTAGTCCTTTCATTTTGGAAGTCATTATTGAATTTCATTTACTGAAATATACTGATAACCCTTGTTATGACAAAGAGATGATAACAAAACTTCTTCATAGTTTTTATGTTGACAATGTTGTTACGAGTTTTTCTAATAAAAACAGATTGGTACAATTTATACAGGAAGCTACAAATGTAATGGGGGAAGGTAATTTCAATTTGAGGGGTTGGCAATATTCTGAAGATAATGTCGAGCCTACAATTTCACCTGTACTTGGTCTATTTTGGGATCGACAAAATGATACTTTAGCTCTTAATTTGGGCTGACTAGAGAATTTTGAGCTAGGGAAAATTATAAAACGGACCATTCTCTCCATTGCACACAAGGTGTTTGATACAATTGGATTGGCATTTCCAGTTTTCTTGTTGCCGAAGCTTTTATTACAGAGAATGTGGAAAGATGGAATTTCGTGGGACGAAGAGGTTGATGATAATATAAGAAAGGAATTCTCCAGCTGGTTTAGCGACCTTAGCTGCCTGAAACAAATATTTGTAAGAAGATGGTTTTGTGTTGATGCAAACTGTGAAACTCTTAGTATACATACCTTCTGTGATGCAAGTCAACACGCTTATGCCGTCGCAACATTCGTCAGAATAAGTACTGCTGACGGAGTCGAAATACATCTATTAGCTGCTAAATCCAGAGTTGCACCGGTCAAAATAATTACCATCCCCGTCTTGAATTAATCGCTGCCACGGTGGGAGCTAGACTATGTGCTTCAGTCATGAAAGGACTTCTGTGGCAAAATGTAAAATTGTATTTTTGGACAGACTCCTCTACGGTATTGAGTTGGATACAAAGAGAAGAATCTTGGACTGTTTTCGTAAGCAATCGAGTGAAAGAGATTAGGAAAATAACAGATCCAAACTCATGGAAACACGTACCAGGAACAAAAAACTCAACTGATCTTCCATCCAGAGGAAGTTCTGCGAAACATCTAATGAAAATAAAATGGTGGGAGGGCCCAAGTTGGTTTAAGGAAACTGGAGATAAATGGCCCTCGTCTAATATAGTCGCTGATGAAAACGCCATTGCCCAAGAAAAGAGGAAGTCAAAAATGCCTGTTGATGAAAAATCAGTAAAATGTTTAACGAACCAAACAGCATTTTGTGAGTGGTCCAATTCACCTAAAGATGAGAAGAATAGTCTTTGTAAGTACCATGGATTTGAGTGGTATTTCAGGTTTTTCTCAAAGTATGATAAAATTGTTTGTCTGGTGGCTTGGATTCACAGGTTCATTCATATTTGTAAGATAACCAAAATCTCGAGGTTGAATGGCGAATTAACCCTTCAAGAAATAAATGCAGCTGGAAAAGTAGTTATGAAATCTATTCTTAGAAGAATCTTAGGAAAGGCTAGTGTTTCTTATGACGAAATAACAACCATTCCATGCGATACAGATTTAATAATTAATTCTCGACCTCTTACTTATATTTTTGAAAGCAATGGTGAACTTGTACCGCTGTATACTGCTTTGTTCATACAAGATGTAAAGCAAATGGACGCACCAGATTTTGATGTGGATAAAAACAAGTTGAATAGAAAATTCAAATACCGACAAAAGCTAATATCTGATCTGCGAAACAGATTTCGTTCTGAATATTTGGGATTATTGATCAAACGTCCTCAATATAAGAAATGTAAAGAACAAATTCAACTTGGTGACGTCGTGTTAATTGGCAGAGATAATACCAAGCGTATGGATTGGCCTTTAGGACGCGTCATAGAACTTATTCCCGGAAAAGATGGTGTCACCAGATTAGTCCGTCTACAAACATCAACATCAGAAGTTTTACGACCTATTCAGTGAATGTATCCCCTAGAAGTATCTTCAATCTGGTCTGAGGAACGAAAAGAACTCTATTCATTTCCGACTAGTCAGAATGTGTCTAAAGTTGAACCTGTAAAGCGTACACAATGTGGGCGGATAGTCAAGGTGCCTCCAAAGCTAGATTTGTAATGTAAAAACTTTTTGTGACCAGTTGAGTTGCCTCTCACCAACTCAAGGTGGGAGGATGTCACGTAATCAACCGAACTCAATGGCTTTCAGCAACTGTATCATATTTATTTTATTTTATTTCTTTATACTATTTTGATGTTGTTGGCAACAAGAGTTTTATGTTTTGGTAGAATTGTTTTGTATTCCAAAGATGTTGCTGGTAGAATAAATATATTTAAAAGATAAAGCCAAGCGATTTTAATATTATAAATATAGGTCTCTATAGAATAAGGTAAATAGTAGTATTTTTTAACGAAACGTGTAAACGTTATAGTTTTTCAATTTGAATAAATACATCTATTTTATGTTTATTAATTTCGTAGTTTTATTGAATTCTCAATCAAGTAAAGAACCTCGAATGCCGGTGCGCATATTAGTTATCTGACTCTGGAAGGGACACTTAGTAGTTCCGTGGAAGAGGGTAGCGCCCTTCTAAACCATTAATAATCATAAAATTCCGAAACTTCCGATTGCACCCTTAAACAACTTGACAGGAGGATCAAGAACCTCATCTCTGTATATTTCAGCATTCACAGTTGCACTGGTAAAAATGTGTCGGTCACTGCGGCCATTCAAAATGATGTCCCTCCATACCATGATTCCACGACCTTTGTATCGATGCCTTTCATTGATGTTTGCAGCCTGATTGCGTGTGATTTTCTCCCTCCATGTGGTAACACGTCTGCAGTAACTCTCTCAACAAAATCGAGATTCATCGGTAAAGAGAACTCGGCTCCAGTCCGTGGTATTCCAATGACGATGATCTCTGCACCACTTTAAGCGGGCGCATTTCGCTACCGGAGTTAGTGGAACACAAATCATGGGTTTCCTTGCATGCAGCCTGTCACTCACAGTAAACCAGGATAGTAGAGTTCTTGTTGCTGCAGCAAATTCCCTGCAATCTGAACTGACGTCAATTGCCTATTTCTTTTAGCAATCGTTGGCAAATTATAGTCCTGAAAGCCTATTGTGGTGCATTTTCTACCTTGACGTGGTTGTTTGTGGACATTATACCAGTGTCTTTAAACCGTTTCCAGATTCTTGACATGACGCTTTTGGCTATTTTTAAGTCTTTACAGACCCCTAAGAGTGTCTGTCCTGCTTCCATTCTCCCTATCGCACGCAATTTCTCATAATCGGTCAAATGTCTTCTGGACAACATATTCCACCTACTAGAAGTGAAAGGTTTACCTAATTACATGTACAATCCTTAAAATTAGACTTCAAATTACCCACGTGCGCTCCTTTTCACACGTGAACCGAAAGAATGGGCTGAGGCTGAAAATTTTTCATATATTTCTGTAGCGAATGTTAATCCCTTTGGATTACGTGATAACGTTGACACTGAGTTACCTTTCTGGAAGTTCCCTTAATAGAATTAACATAAAGCACCTTTTTATGGTTGTTCCATTAATTTTTCTCGCCAGTGTATTTTGAAAGTGGTAACAAATAACCAGTCCAAAAATAAAGTTACTTTTATTAATTGCAGGCAGCAGATTTAAAGTAATTGTTAATATTGTTCGTTATAAAGTGGACAAATGTAAGGGTCACGAAACTCAACCAATGTAACGTTATTGCGTTCGTATAAACTCGTTCTTTCGCATAAGTACCGATAACAGAATCTCATCGAAGTCCAAGATAAAGAAGTTTTACGTTTAATCTAGTTACAGTAAATTTGTGTAAATGGAATAGCAGGTATACTTGCATAGTTATCCTTTCGTCTCGGGACATTAAAATGTTTTTGTTTATGGGAGGATTCCGTGTTTTCAGAAAACCTGCCAAGAAGAATTCATAATTGGAACAAGTTTCATTTCAGATAGGTTTCAAACGTTAGCAAGCACAAATATATAGTGTTGTTTTCGTCGAACCTTGAATTGTTTTCCTTTGAGATAGGACATCTTCACAGTTCTTTCCTGTAATATATTTATGCTCTTCAGAGGTGGTGTTATAGCAACGGTTTCCAACCTGGGTTAGCGTACCCCTGGGGGTACGTGGCGGGTCTGCTGGGGGTATGTGAAAATAATATCGGTCATGGCGGAAGTCACAAAAATGTTAGGAATATCAATGTAATTTGCATTGATTTATTATATTGTTGTGATAAGAAGATTACTAATGAAAATAAGCATGTTTAAGTATCTCCTTGAAGGGGCGTGTTTATGAGAAATGGGGGTACTCCGAAATGAAAAACTTAAGAAAGGGGTACGTGAAAGAAAAAAGTTTGGGAAGTGAATACATTTTAGCAGTTTTAAAGGATACTGAGAAAACGGAAATTATTCATAACGGAAACCTGCCTAAAACGGAAATGTTCATAGTCCCGAAGAAAGACACACCTTTGAATTATACCTTCTAAGACGAACACCTCTCTAAAGCGGAATTTTTTATAGATCCTTTGTGATTCTGTCTTAGGAGATTTTACTGTTGTATTTGTATCCATGATTCAGTAAACCAGGTCTACTTTCGGGGGGGGGGGGGGGTCCGGACCCCCTGGACCCCCCTCTTGGCTACGCCACTGTTCGCAGTCTGACGCCTGAGACTGGAGCCAGCTAGTCACACTTGCCAACCCACATGTCATTACTTATAACGATCCTGTTGAAGTATTCGTTGCCCTCATGGTGGTATCGCTGCAGAAAAGCACAGAAATGATTGGCGATGCATGCAATCATCACGAAATACCTATTGTTCTGGAAATAGGCCACCAAGTGGGTGCCGAAGAAACTTACACCCGAACACAAAACCAAACGCATGGGAGAAGCATTGACTTTTCTTCAGGGATACCACTATAAGTGCAACGAGTACCTCACTGTAAAAAAAAAAGGTCTAAAAAACGGAAATACTACTGGCAATCTAGACGCCAGTACTATTTCTGTTTTTTACGGGAATTTTTACCCATAAATTACAGAAAAGTTTCCGTTTTTCTGATTAAAAACGGAAATTTTTCTGTAATTTATGGGTAAAAATTCCCGTAAAAAAAAAAAAACAGAAATAGTACTGGCGTCTAGATTGCCAGTAGTATTTCCGTTTTTTAGTCCGTAATTTTTTTTTTTTTTTTTTTTTACAGTGTACACAGGATCGTTACGGGTGATGAAACGTGGGTTGAGAGCTGTGACATGTTGTCTCTGTCTACAGGCAGCAGATTTCTATGACACTTGGACTACAAAAATTATCCCACTCTATGACCAGTGTTTCAATTCCGCTGGTTCTTATGTTGAGTAGTTGCTGAAACATTGCTGTACCTTTTGCAATAAATCTTTCGAGTTAATTATGTTTTTTTTTTTTTTTTTTTTTTTTTTTTTTTACTGGCCGTCCGAAAGTTATTTTCTGCATGACACTCATATACACTATATTGCCATTAATGACCGGCAAATTTCAATTTTAGACATTTTGTCAAATATTTAGAAATATACTTGACAGATTCTTCTGGAATTTCAGGATTGAAAAGGACAGGTACGACCTCATATTTAGCAATGTCGATTTGATAAGAGGGGCAATTAGGGGGCCAACAAAAAATCAAAGAAAAACAATACTTGGGATCACCCTGTAAAATAAAATGCACGAAATGATCTATCGCGACCGAATATAAATAAACAGACATTGTACAATATGTGTATTCTTTTGTGTCAGAATAGCATGTATATTAATAGAAATATAGGGATTTATTTAAAAAAATTAAAAAAATTCTTGCATGTTTTTTGTTTATAACATGCAGGGTTTTCACTTATAACATGCTTATAACATGGTTGCTTATAACATGCTCCGGTTAAAGAAAAATTGTCAAAATATAGTAGAAACAATATAGTGCAATTGGAATATAAATATATTAAATATTTTAGGAAATACGAGCAGTTGTATGAAATAATTTTTATCTGTGCATGCGCGAACGATAACAAGGATCATTTTACAGAATTTAATAGTCAACTCTATGGAACAACTTATTAAAAAAAAAAATCTAGTCAAATATCGTAAAAATTCAGAAAGATATCGGCGTTAGAGTGAGCAAATTTTTAGTAGTTCTCTAAAAGCAGCTGAATGATAAGAGATTTTCCACAAAGTGTCATTTTTAATTTTAATTTTTTTTAATTTTAATTTTTTATTGATGCTTTAGTTCTTCTTGGATAACCATCAGAAAGAATCTATACCATGATCAAAAGAAGTATAAAAATCGAAGCATTTTTTCCAAATCTACTCGTTAATACTCACTAAATACTAACTTTTTTCTGAAAGTCAGTTAATAAAAAGTTGTTTGTTTTAAAAAAATTGATTTTCGATCGTATATGTCAGAATCAGTAAAGTTTGTACCATAGATTGCTGTGATGATATTGATGCATAGCTAGAGATATTGCCGTTATTAAATTTAAATAAAAAATCTCTAACAAGGGATTTTAAAATATTCCTTTAAGATGGATTGAGCTATTCTACAACTACTTTTAAAGTTTCAAGAGAAATCAAATTACTTCTAATTTTACTGATCAAATAAAAAACAATAGTTTTATTTCAAAGATATTATAAATTTTTCCACTACATTTGCATTTTCCATGGCGATTGTAAAAATTAGGGCTTTTTTGAATTTTTGAATTGTATAAAATCGCGCAAGTAACATCACATTATGCATAAACGTTTAATTTCTGGAACCTTTCTAGTAACAAGGGTTATTTATATAATGAAGGCATGTGACATGCATATTACAACTCACAAATGTGAAATATCTTTTCGTTTACTAAAAAACGAATTTCGTTTTAGCATGCATACGCTATTCATTAATAGCCGCATAGTAACATAACAAGTAATATCATTTAACCCTTAAATGCCTGATTTTTCAAAAATCATTGCAATAATGTTTTTCGGATTTCATTTTTTAAATAAATCATGGAAAAATACTTAAAAAAATCATATTTTGTTTTAAGTATGGTTTACGGCTAAAAAAACAGTTAGTTACTAATCAGCAATACTGGTCTTTAATCGAAAAAATAATTTTCCTTGATAAAATTCTATAATACTAAACACACGAGAATTTAGGAACTATAATAAGAAATAAATTTTACTTGCTCACTGCAGAACAAAATAGGGTATTTCGCAAGCTTCCAAATAAAAAGAAAAAGAACAAGTAGCAACAATTGAAAAGATAAATGTATCTTTATTCTTAAGCAACGCAAATGTTGCCATCTACATGTTGAAAATCGATTTAATAATATTTTCAGACTTCATTTTATTGGTAACATTAGGTATTATGGCTTCAATATTATTCTAATAGTATTTTAGAACCTAAATTGGGAATGTTGCCGAAAAGCAACACCCGGCATTTAAGGATTAAGAAACTCACAATATTAAACTTTACATTTATAAATTTATCAAGATTTTGTAAATTTTCATTAGCAGGTCATACTTCGCTTCTTTATCATTATTATTATTTAATAACTGTTTTAGATCTCTAATTATAGTGAATTTCAGAAATTTGTTTTAGGAATATAACGAACTAAATTTCATTATTACATATTTTCTTTTAACTGTGTGTATGTTTGTGTGTGGCAGTCAAATCTTATTACTCATTTTGTAACCCATTTCCTCATGACACAGAGATTTCAAATTTGGAATTTATATGTATTTCTGAGAGCAATATAGGAATTAAACATTGTTTTTTTTGTAATCGACCCCCAAGGGGTTAACGGGGACAAATTTAAATAAAAAAAGAAATCACCATATCCCATAAACCAATTAAATAAAATCTTGAAACTTGGCATGCCTATAGTATAACTAATATTAGTAAACACGTGTTTCTGCATTTTCAAAATTCAACCATAATTGGGGGGGGGGGGGGGGGTCCTGCAACCAAGCACCCTCCATTTTCGAAAGACATCGCAAAAACACTACTCAGACTTAATGGTTACTCAATGATCGTTTGATTTCCTATGTAGAAATCAGTATCAGCTTCAACAATGAGTATTTGTTGAAAAGTACCAACGGCAAGATTACCGCAATAGCGCCAAATTTTGGCCAATTAGGCGTAATAACGCCAAATGTGGAAGTGAATTTTAAAAATATTTTTTTATTTCATTTTAGTTAATTTTAATGAAAGCAGTTTAAAAAAAAATTACATTTACATACATTTTTTTTTAAATCTTGTGACTGTTCTGATGAAAATATAAATACAACTAAATATTTTCTGATATAAGTTGTATTTTCTCATGTTAAAAATAAAATACAATAAACAACTGCTACGCTGAAACAAAATTAATTAGTGGTAAAGTAAATAAATGCACTTTCCATTTTCTCATAAATTAAACGTCAATGCATATTATCTCTTCCGAAAAATCATCGTTGTTGGTACTAAGCCATCATCGAAATATTATATTATGCAATGCCATTAGACTTGCTTTTACGTAAAGCTATTATATATGTCATCTCTCTAATTCAGACAAATAACATTTATTTATCAAATGATGTTATCTCATTGGAAATATAAATTAAGTTACGTAATATAAACGCAAAACTATAAGGACTTGAAGTGGTATTAGATGCTTATTTTTAATATATCATTGTATTTTTAAGACTGTCATTGACGTTTTTAATAAAATAATTATACACATATCTTATTCTATAAAAACATTTACAGTATAACTTCGAAAATTCGGCATCGTCGGGAACCAGACTAAGCCGGAATTTTGACAATTCTGGATTTCATAGAGAATAATCGAAAGTACTTCCGATATTCTTAATTGTGCCTTTATTCGTAATTTAACTCATAGCAAAGTGATAGTTATGTTAGAAAAAGAGAAATTGAATATTTAAGAAAAATTACTTTAATTGATATCTTCTAAACAGTGAAGTCACGTTTCCCTCGTGTAATTTTTGAAACATCGTTGTCTACAGTTCTTTCGCCGTTCTTTAACAAGTTTTTCTTGGATTTTATACAAGTGAAGAATATCGATTTCAGAAACAGTCTTGTTCCTGTAAAGAAGTTTTAAACTTCCAGTCAAGTTTATGCATTTTTACAGCTACACATTATTTTCTGCCGCCTAAACATACCTTGTTCAATTGAGCTGCTAGCAGCGTTATCGGCGCTACTATTTAGCTCAGCATCAGTGATCTCGCTGTCCACTGATTCATCGCTTTCGATCTTGAAGTTTTTAATTCATAAACGATTGATAATTTCATTTCTTTCGTGAGATGGAAGAGTAAAAAAAAAGGGTGGGGGGTGTAGGAAGATGCCGGATTTTTAAGGTTGCCGGATTTCTGAGGTCTCACTGTATATATTGCCTAGAAGTAACTCTGAGTTTGACTGAAGAAAATCACCATTTTTACTCAGTATTGTAGGAACGGTGGATAGCGATGCGTATTTTGTAGTAACACTGTCTGAGAATAGTAATCTTCGTCTTGTTTAATCGCTGAACTCTGCGGTTAAACAAGGCAAGTATTATCCTAAGAAAACAGCGGTGCTACCAAATAAGCATTTTTATTTGTACCTTGTACGTGTCGTTTCCATCCAGTGTAACTATACATTTATTTGTGTTTGTCAGGCACACAAACGAACACGGATTATGCATGCTCTCTTTGTGGAAAATTACTTAAAAAACAAAACAATCAACGCTCATTATGAGTTTAAATATATCGTTGTTGTCCACAAACTAAGTATAAATATTCAAAAGTATTGGGAATCCGAACTTCCGGTTCAGGAACTCCGAAATTTACGTTCTTGAAATTAAATATAGTCTCTACGTTTAATATTTCTTCTAGATTGGTTTATTTATTTTTATTTTTCATTCTGTAATACCGAGAGTCAGGTGAACAATGATGTAATACTGTGTGTAGAAGCATTATTGTTACGTACTGTTTACTAAATTGATAAACACTCCAAGTAGCTGAAAAGAACAGAAGAAAAAGAGAATTATTAAAAATATTTCCAATTACAACGTGTATAATAATCTTTTATTATGTTTTAGAACAAATGCTCAATCAATATTCCTTTTTAAAATTTTTACTTTTAAAGATTTTCTTTTAGTTTACGTTAATTATTATTCTCACATTTTAATCATATTAACGAGATCACAATGTAAAAACTAATATAGAACGTGTAACATAACCACGCACAAACATATACAATAACCTCTTCCGAGTTGCCCATTAATCCGAAAAAAAAATTTTTAGATGCGTTCGTAATTATATAAATATGTAGCCCCTATAGTCGTCGTAAAGTCCGTCCGTCTGCATATAACACAGCAAAAATTACCAGCTGAATGGTCTGAAATTTTTACATAATTGTTGCAAAATTTTGTCGAGTCATTTCAAACTTTATGGAAATCGGATGTACTGTTTAATTACAGAGACAGTCAAACGTTTTCCGTTACATTATGGCCAATGGAAAAAAAAATATTTCAAGTGTATTTTAATGATGTTACAGACTCCGGTTTTGAAAATTGGTTAACGCATTGCAAATCTACTCGGAAACGTAACGTTTCCGAAAATCAGCATAAATATATCTTCTATAGACAGACACGCTACATAAACAGTATTAGCATTAACATGAAAGTTAATATGCTTTTGTTACTCTTATATGTATAAATTCAATTACGCAGCTGAAAACTTTTAACTGAGAATCGATAGCGTCCACAAAAGGGAATTTTCAGCAATCCGGTTTTGAAAACTGGTTAACGCACTGCAAATCTACTCGAAAACGTAATGTTTCCGAAAATCAGCATAAATATATCTTCTATAGACAGACACGCTACATAAACAGTATTAACATTAACATGAAAGTTAATATCATTTTGTTACTCTTATGTGTATAAATTCAATTATGCAGCTGAAAATTTTTAATTGGAATCAATAGCGTTCAAAAAAGAGAATTTATAGCGTTCTGGTTTGTGAAAACTGATTAATGTACTGCAAATCTACTTGGAAGCGATTCCAAATCTCAGCGGTAAATCATTTTCAAATATATCTTCTACAGACCAACACGCTACACATTAACAGCATTAATATGAACATTAAAATTAATATTATTTTTTACTCTTATATGTATAAAAGCAATCACACAGCTGAAAACTTAATTGAGAATTGATAGTGTCCAAAAAAAAAAAAAAAAAAGAATTTGCAGCGTACTGGTTTTTGAAAACTGGTTAATGACTGGAAATCGACTCGTAAACGTTTCCGAAAACTGCGGTGAATGTTCATACATATTTTCTATAGACAAACGCGCTACATTAATAGCATTAACATTAACATGAAAATTAATGTTATTTTGCCACTCTTGCATGAATATATTCAATAACCCAGCTAAAGACGTTTAACAATGAGAAATCATAACACCCGAAAAAAGCTATATTCAAGTTTTAGAAAATTCACGACTAGACTATAAAAACTACTTGGAAACGTTTCCGAGAATCATAGTCAGCAAAAGAAAGTTTGTTTTTATAAATTCGTCTTTAAATCTCAAAAATGTATTGGTTTCTGATCTTTCTAAAGATATAGAACGCTTCTAGAAATCATGGATATTTCGGAAGTATTTTTTTGTTCGTGTTTTAAAGTGTATTTTTGGAATATGAAGATTTTTTTCTTTTTTATAGTGCAATACATGGGCGTCGTTCTGCACTCCTCATTTTAGTGTACAGAAATTTAATTTAGATGTTTATTACCGATATAATTTTTATTACATTTATGGTAAATTTTTTTTCATTAAAATTGAAAATTATTTCATTGTTTACTTCGATATATTCTCCAATTCAATTAAAATTCCTGAATAATTTTTAATTATAACAAGCTGATCTTTTAAATAGTAATTATGCATTCTTATTAAATGTTTCATACGTTTAAACAGGTAAAAAGCAGTTGTTTAATTAATTATTTGTAAGTCTCATTGCTATTCTGCTGTTAATATGAAATAACATCAGAATGTAACAGAAATAGCTTTATTGGCGTATCCTATATTACGATTATTACTCAAGAGAACGTGAAAAGAAACAGATAAGCCTGAGTTTCATTAATAAAGATTACATCTTTTACTCTGTTACATAGCATTGCCAGCAATAATTTCTGAATTGCAAGTATCACTTCTTGAATTAACAGATGGAGGTTTATTCCAGTCCAATCTTAGAAGGAGAGTATTAAAGTGTTTCTGGTTAAAAGCGATTAATCAGATAGGATAACATGTAAATATGCATGTTTATGTGATATTTGAATAAACCCCATAAAGGTTTTCAACGAGAAAATTAAAACACTAATTAAATATTATTTCAACAAAGAATTCTTTTTGAGATCTGGTATTTATGCTACTTATGAACTATCTATTCTACATATTATTTACTTATTTTTGAAAAAAAAAATTAATTATGAATGATAATGTTTGAATCATAGAAACTCTGTTTTGAAGTGCGTAAAAAATAAAAACGTCTTATTATATTTAAAAAAAATTTTAATATATTTAATGGGAATTATTTATTATCATTCATTTTATAATAGGAGGCAATGGAGGTAATCTTAGTGATCTCAGGACTCTCAAAGCTTCAAACTTTTCGAAATTTTAATTTTTTTAGATGTTAAACCTTTTCTGAATATTTTAATATGGGGTGCATTCAACTGAAACCCGGTCAGTGCGTGTAACTTTGCATTAGACGTAAGGGGGCCCCACGTAACTGCGTCTATGTCGGCACCATCCATTGGTAGAGAGACTGACGCATGCGCAACGTTTCACATTGCATAGCGACAGCGTGGTTGCACGCCGAAGAGAAGATAGTCACACAAGTTATCGTCCACTACTGAACATGCAGGTGAGTAAGCAGGAACAACGAGGAGTGATTCGATTTTTAGCGGCGGGGGGAGTTGGAGGCCGTGAACTGTATCGACGGATGAAAGCTGTGTTACAGTGAGCACAGTGTGAGTCGTTCAACTGTTGCGTAATGACGCAAAAGATTCCTTTACCGGCGCGAGTTACTGGAAGACGATGCTCGTTCTGGACATGCTCATCGTGTCATCACATCGGAAAAGATTGCGAAAGTGAAGGATTTAGTCTTGGCCAACCGAAGAATAACTGTGGACGAGATCCATCGGTTACTGTATATTAGAGTGGGCACCACTCACACCATATTGCATCAACACTTGAACTTTTGAAAAATTGGAATCGACCGGCTAGTGTCGTAATGGGATAAATGTGCCAACAGTTTTGGCGACTATTTTTGAGTTTGTGTACTGTGTATAACTACATATGTGTGCGTTAATAAAATCGTTACTTTACAGTAATGACCGGGTTTTATTTGAATGTCCCTTATATAATTGTTTCCTTCTCCCTCAGAAATTCTCATTAGATCAGAAGTTATGGATTTTAGAATTATACCTGCTCAATAGCTGAAGCGGCGTTTCCTAAACTTTGAAATCATTTTTCTCTAAATGACGTTTTCGGGCATAACGCACACGATATCTGAAAAACTTCTGAATATTTTTCCGTAAAATTTTCAAAACATACGTTTCATGTTAATCTGTATAAACTGAACCTAAAGTTTATTTTTTAATGTTAAAAAGAAATATATTTTTTTAAACGATTATGTTGTTGAAATTTTCAAAATTTTGTATTAGCTAAATACGACTTTGTATTAAAAATATAAAAATGCTTTAAATACAAATTTATTTAGGTTCAGGGTAATTATTAGAATCTGAAATATAAGTAGGCATCAAAATTTTCATTACAGTTGCAATATTTATTTTGTAATCGTGCGCGTAAGCTGTTATACTGATTTTCTACTCGTCAAATATCTAACAATTTGGAGCCCCTGTAAATGCTAATTCTGCATCTTGCAAGTTTTTAAATACATAAAATGAAAGAACGTTCATATGTCTTTCATTTCGATAAAAATTGTGCTTTAAAATATCACACGTGTTCAGATATTAAATGTTGAAAATGGTCAATTTTTTTTTCATTTTTTCTAATTTTAAGAGTCCTGAGACCCCTTAACGCACAATTCCAACAACGCTAATTCAGTATGAAATTTATATACTTTCGTAGAGAGCTTGGGAACTAAACACCGAGAGTCTCGCGTTGGGTTGACCACCGGACCGGTGCACATGCTGCATAGCACCTCGAGGCCCAGGGTCAAGTAAACAGAGTTGGGCACTGTAGGCCCTGATCCTTCATGGATCGTACAACAACAGGTTTAGTTTTTAGAGGGTGAATTCAATTTCACTAGATCCATCAATTCAACCTTTTGCAAGTTTGAGGAATATGACACTTTGTTCATTGCCAACCAATGTATAACTTCTCTTTTGTTCTGTGAAGAATTCGACGGCTTAATTAAATCGAATAGAATGATGGAACGCATTGTCTATCACGACAGAATTTTTTGTTAAGTTTGGAATGAGTTTTCACCCACCCATTTAAAAAAAAGATGCTAAGTTCGTCTGTCCGTGATAACCGCCGATGGACGTGTTGAATTTATAAATGCGGGATGCATTTTGAATGAATCCCATTTCCTCTTCTGCACATAAATCAGTAATGACTCTCGATGCCGCCCATGTTTTTACAACACCGAATGCCAGCATTTCCCAACACTTAAATCGCTGTCAATGTGTCGACAGCAAAAATTAGAAGTCACCTTTTTTTTTTCTTTCCCTCTCTAGCTGGTGTTTGTATCTCTTTCGTAAATATTTCGCGCGAGATAGAACAATATCACTTCATTACAAGAATCATTTCCTCTTATTTTGACAGTTTCTCCAACGGAATTTTATTTCACAGACAACTTTACGCAATGTTTTTTTTTTTTTTTTTTTTTTTGAAAATTCTATTTTAATCTTTGAATTTTGCTAGTAATTCCGGAACAGTAGGTAATTTTTTATCTCTAGTGTAGAAATCCTCGATAGTTCTTCGAATTAAACCTAAGTTAAAACTGTCGAAGTTATGTTTTGGCCTTTTTCTTTTTAGGAAAAGTGAAATTACTCGAATTGTTATCACCTTCTTTGTTCACCAAAACACCAATAATTGCGCTAGCTCTTTTAGTTGCATACAATAACGTAATAGTTATGCAGATTTTGTCTGCGAAGCAGTTTATATAAGTAGGCAGAAATAGAAAATCAATTGATAAAGCGCGCTTCTTTTGACAAAATAGCAAACAAAATAAGGAGGCTAAGAAAGAACGTTAATAATAGAAAAACAGCCTGTAAATAAATGGCATGCGGTTAGATGGGTTAAGCGAAACAGTTTATGTAAGTAGGCAGAAATAGAAAATCAATTGATAAAGCGCTTCTTTTGACAAAATAGAAAACAAAATAAGGAGGCTAAGAAAGAACGTTAATAATAGAAAAACAGACTGTAAATAAATGGCATGCGGTTAGATGGGTTAAGCGAAACAGTTTATGTAAGTAGGCAGAAATAGAAAATCAATTGATAAAGCGATTCTTTTGACAAAATAGCAAACAAAATAAGGAGGCTAAGAAAGAACGTTAATAATAGAAAAACAGCCTGTAAATATATGGCATGCGGTTAGATGGGTTAAGGGAAACAGTTTATGTAAGTAGGCAGAAATAGAAAATCAATTGATAAAGCGCTTCTTTTGACAAAATAGCAAACAAAATAAGGAGGCTAAGAAAGAACGTTAATAATAGAAAAACAGCCTGTAAATAAATGGCATGCGGTTAGATGGGTTAAGCGAAACAGTTTATGTAAGTAGGCAGAAATAGAAAATCAATTGATAAAGCGCTTCTTTTGACAAAATAGCAAACAAAATAAGGAGACTAAGAAAGAACGTTAATAATAGAAAAACAGCCTGTAAATAAATGGCATGCGGTTAGATGGGTTAAGCGAAACAGTTTATGTAAGTAGGCAGAAATAGAAAATCAATTGATAAAGCGCTTCTTTTGACAAAATAGAAAACAAAATAAGGAGACTAAGAAAGAATGTTAATAATAGAAAAACAGACTGTAAATAAATGGCATGCGGTTAGATGGGTTAAGCGAAACAGTTTATGTAAGTAGGCAGAAATAGAAAATCAATTGATAAAGCTCTTCTTTTGACAAAATAGCAAACAAAATAAGGAGACTAAGAAAGAACGTTAATAATAGAAAAACAGCCTGTAAATAAATGGCATGCGGTTAGATGGGTTAAGCGAAACAGTTTATGTAAGTAGGCAGAAATAGAAAATCAATTGATAAAGCGCTTCTTTTGCCAAAATAGAAAACAAAATAAGGAGGCTAAGAAAGAACGTTAATAATAGAAAAACAGACTGTAAATAAATGGCATGCGGTTAGATGGGTTAAGCGAAACAGTTTATGTAAGTAGGCAGAAATAGAAAATCAATTGATAAAGCGCTTCTTTTGACAAAATAGAAAACAAAATAAGGAGGCTAAGAAAGAACGTTAATAATAGAAAAACAGACTGTAAATAAATGGAATGCGGTTAGATGGGTTAAGCGAAACAGTTTATGTAAGTAGGCAGAAATAGAAAATCAATTGATAAAGCGCTTCTTTTGACAAAATAGCAAACAAAATAAGGAGACTAAGAAAGAACGTTAATAATAGAAAAACAGCCTGTAAATAAATGGCATGCGGTTAGATGGGTTAAGCGAAACAGTTTATGTCAGTAGGCAGAAATAGAAAATCAATTGATAAAGCGCTTCTTTTGACAAAATAGAAAACAAAATAAGGAGGCTAAGAAAGAACGTTAATAATAGAAAAACAGACTGTAAATAAATGGAATGCGGTTAGATGGGTTAAGCGAAACAGTTTATGTAAGTAGGCAGAAATAGAAAATCAATTGATAAAGCGATTCTTTTGACAAAATAGCAAACAAAATAAGGAGGCTAAGAAAGAACGTTAATAATAGAAAAACAGCCTGTAAATATATGGCATGCGGTTAGATGGGTTAAGGGAAACAGTTTATGTAAGTAGGCAGAAATAGAAAATCAATTGATAAAGCGCTTCTTTTGACAAAATAGCAAACAAAATAAGGAGACTAAGAAAGAACGTTAATAATAGAAAAACAGCCTGTGAAGAAATTGCATTAGGTCAGATGGGTTAAGCGAAACAGTTTATATAAGTAGGCAGAAATAGAAAATCAATTGATAAAGCGCTTCTTTTGACAAAATAGCAAACAAAATAAGGAGACTAAGAAAGAACGTTAATAATAGAAAAACAGCCTGTGAAGAAATTGCATTAGGTCAGATGGGTTAAGCGAAACAGTTTATATAAGTAGGCAGAAATAGAAAATCAATAGAAAAGGCGCTTCTTTTGAGAAAGTAGCAAACAAAATAAGGATATCAGATCAGGCGATCTTGCTCCACTCAGGCCGTCAAACAAAATAAGGAGATTAAGAAAGGCCGCTAACAGTAGAAGAACAGAATGTTAAGAAATGACATGTTTGACCCTGTTTCTCTTCCTTCGGAATGAAATTTTTTTTCTGGCAGCATGTCAAGGTCTGTTCTTTAAAACAGCCTAAGTAGTAAGTCTGAGTTTCATTAGATTTCATCTTTTACTCTGATACATAGCATATTGCCTTGTCAACAATTATTTCTGAATTGATAGTATCACTTCTTGAGTTAACAGATGAGCGTTTATTCCAGACCTTTATAAGAAAAATGATATTAAAGTGTTTCTGGGTAAAAGCGATGAATTAGATAATATGAAATGTAAATAAACATGTTTATGTGATACTTTTGTATATTTCGTAAAGTTTTTCCATGGGGATATTAAAATAATAATTAAATCTTATTTTGACAAAGTATTCTTCCTGAGATATGCCATTTTATGCTACTTATAAACTTCTTTACTGCATATTATTTAGTTATTTTTGAAAAAAAAAATGAAATATAAGGAGGCTAAGAAAGAACGTTAATAATAGAAAAACAGCCTGTAAATAAATGGCATGCGGTTAGATGGGTTATCGTCTACGGATGGGTTATCTTACGATAACGTCGAATCGTAAAAACTAAGTTTTTGAAGTGTGTAAAAAAAATAAAATGTTTTATTTTGTTTTGAAATGTTTCCAATGTCTTTTATGAGAATTTATTATCATTCATTTTATAATAGTCCAAGATAAAAATTTAAAACACTTAGAAGACTTTTTATTTCGATTATTGAAAACCGATGTAAGAAAAAATATTAACGTACGTTAAAGTAAATTTTTCCGGAAAAACATTTTTTCAACTCTTTCATTAACTGCTTCTTTAATTTAAACGTATTCTGAATTTTTTTTCATAGCATTTCACTCCGAAATCCCAAAACTCACATATTAACTAGAATTCACACATTAGAAAGTATAAATTACCTCCAGCATTTGTATGTAAAGCTGCAGTATTTTCAACCATGTCCAACAAAGTTGAAAAGTTTTTATGAATTCGGTTTGTCTAGCCGTTTGTCCACGCTCTCACTCGCATAAATATATTCGGATTTTCACGCAATTAATATATGTCAATGATGCTTACCATGGCATTTTCGGAATTGAATATGAAGTGTGTAGCATTAATAGTTCATTTACAGGGGCACTCAAAAGATTTCTGTTAGATTATGGTCAATGGGGTATAATTGTGGAAAAATTGTTTGCAGTATATTTTAATGATATTACGCTATATCACATGTATTGAAATTGATATAAATCACTGAATTTAACTACAAGATGATTACTATAAAATAGGGCATTTCATAGCATTTATTTTTCATTTACAGGGACAAACCAAAGAAATCCGTTACAGAACTCTCCTTGAGCAATAATTGCAGGAACTGCTTTTTCAATTTCGGTACTTCCCTTTAAATTTAACCTCGTATACAGGGATGCACAAAAGAATTCACGTACCATTCTTTTTATTAGCGGAAATTGTTGAAAGGAAATTTTCAACTGTGGTATGCATTTCCAAACTGAACTAAATATTTGCATGTATGCAGTTTATAAATACAATTCTATATATCATATACAGGGATGCTCAAAGAATTCGAATAATTTTCCGACTGTTGATGGGAATTGCTGAAATTAGGTTTTCAAATGTGTTAGGCGTTTCCAAATGGTTCAATTAGGCATCATATTTCAATTTATTAAACGGTGATGTTTTGTTACATTATTCTGAATGTGTTGGATAGTATTTCATAAACTACGCTTGACGCATGATTTTTTTCCGTGTTTTCTTGATGAGAAACATATATGAGGGATGTTCTTGAAAAATTAATAATATTGAGAAGATAAACTTTAAAATGACGAATATATTATGGCATTAGTATTTGAATGGTGTAAACTCAAACAGTTTTTAAAAGATTAAACTAATGCAAAATAAAATATTAGGAAAGCGCACAACTGATGAAAGAGTTTTAAGGCAAATAAATAAAAATGAAAGGAAATTCTTAAAGAAATCTAATGTAGGTTTTTAAGTAAAAGTACTAAGCATATACAGTGCTTCCCAAAAGTTTAAAGGCAACAATTTTTTTGGATTTATGAGCTAACTAAACGAGTAAAAAAGGCGTAATAAATTAGGAACATATATAATGATGAAATAAAAATAAAATATTCAAGTAACTTTTAGCAGTCATAGATTTAATATAAAAAATTAAAAACAAAAAAATGCTGTTCCAAAAATATATAGACAAACGGTGTTAAAAGCTGATTTAAGTACCGATGTTCAAAATTTACATATTCCAAGGTCATGTACTTTTGACGCAATAGTTTCCTGAGATAAAATCTTATCTGTCTTTCCGCTTTCGACTGATTGCAAAGATGTCTGGCAATGTGCAGTTTTCCAAAAAGGAAATTTTGTAAATCTATCGTTTAAAGGCTCATGGGTGGAAAGTTGTGGACATTTCAAGAAAAACTGGATGCAGCAGTGTTGGTATTTACCGAATTCTGTCAAAAGGTGAAAATCTGAAGCAAAATCCCGTTCTAGACGGCCAAAGAAAGCAACTAAATTATAAGACAGAGAAATTTTGACATTAATTTCAACCCAGAATCTGTGTATACGGTTAGTTTCTATAGAAGTAAACGTTTCAGTACCAATATCAACGGTCCATCGACGGCTGCTAGCAAGTACATTTCTTGATTTTCGCAAAATGCGTCATTCGCCAAAGTTTACAAAACGAAATAAAAACACTCGCGTTCAGTGGACCAGAAATCACAGGAATTGGTCAGATGAATGGTTGAGTGGTCTTGTCAGTAATGAAAAGAAGTTCAATTTAGATGGCCCCGATAATTGCTCATATTAATGGCATGATTTTCGCAAGGATTCAAGAACTTTTTTTAGTAGACAACAAGGAGGGTGTTCACTCATGGTGTGGGCAGCATTTTCTTATAATGGAACAACCCATATTGCTTTATTGAAAGATCGTCAAAGTTCAGAAGATTACCAGAAAAGGATTAAATTGCTGTTACTTCCATTTGGAAAATTGCTAGGGGGAGACAAATTGATGTACCAGCAAAACCATTGCTCCATTCTCATGTCCAACTTTACAATGGAGAGGTTTAGACAAAACCAAGTAACTGTTATGGTCTGACCAGCCCTTAGTCTTGACATGAACCCAATAGAGAACCTCTGGGAAGATTATCTAGAGACGTATATGCTAAAAGGCGTCAATTTGCAACGGTTCAAGATATAAAGCTCCAATTTGAACGAATTTGTTTTTCTTTAAAGTCAAAACTGCTTCAGACTCTTGTTTTGAGTATGCCTGATCGAGTTTTTGAAGTGATTAGAACAAACTGTTTAAACATTTGAATGTTAAAGGGGAAAAAATGAGTTGTCTATGAACTTTTGGGGCAGTCAAATTTAAATTTAAATTTTTCTCACAAAGTCTATGGTTGTGTATTATTATCTGTGTATAGTATTATTATTGTCTTGCTATTTTTTATAATTATAAATTGTTTTGAAATTGTTACTCATCTTTGTGAATTGGAAAATAAAAAAAAAGTTGCCTATAAACTTTTGGGATGCACTGTATAGCGTTGAAAATTAAATATAACTTAGATAGCGCCATACTTTTTATTTAAAATAATGAGGACTTTTTACTTATACACACATGCATATTATAAAGCAATAACATGTTCATGATTAACGCTGGCGTCAAATTGGAGACGTTGACACCTTACCAATAAAGTTTTCTTTTCTCCAGTTTTTTTAATTCTAAAAATCGCACATTTTCAATTTTTAAACCGTCGAATAATGTAAAGAAGTGTAATTTTAAAAGCGATTTTTTGAAACGTTTATCACAATTTACTGTTTTTTAATAGTTTTTTAAATATTTTTAAGCATGTTTTTTTTTTTTTAAGTTATATCTCTTTTACGTGCAGTCCGATTACGAAAGAGTATCGCATTTGCACTTAAAACAATATAAATAGTTCAGCATTCTTTTGCTGGTCGTTATTTATCCATAACGAAATTATAATCTCATCAATAAATAAATAAAATAATAAAATAATAGAAGTAAAACACAAATTTAACAGACATAGAATACAACTACCCACTTAAACCACTGAAATTATCGGAATAAAAAATGTTGTTAAAACTTACGAAATCTTCGGCTTTTAACTGCCGCCATTCGGCGAACTCGAAAGTATTGTTTTTAGTAAATTTCAAACTTTATTTGAATACGTCATTGCAATTTTTCAAATAAAATTTATTTTTGGTGTCGTATTTGGGCAACTTAATATACCGTGTGGGCAAAAGTCCTTAGAAGCTTCAAAAATTCATAAAATCCTGAAAAATAATCGAAATAAAAAACAGTTTGCAGCGTTGGTATCTATAGGTCACGGGAAATTTTTTAGGACAGGAAAAAAACCCTAAAAAAACAGCTAACAGGTGGCGCTTTTAGCCAAGTCAAAGAATAGATGCGCAAATAATGATCAGAATGTCTCCAAATCGTTTATTACAGCTCTATGTGTTCCACATGACGACCACCAGGAGATGACACATTGCAGGAGAGTCACAAATTCAGCAACAGCAGAGTGCAGCAGGTCTGGATGTACACATGACACCTTTCGGTGGATCGCAAGTTTCGACAGATTGTATGAGCCAGATCGATACACCCGGGATTTATAATGGCCCCATAAACAGAAGTCTGTTGGAGTCAAATCTGGGGACCGAGGAGGCTATGGGAACCTGCAACCCCTGCTAATGTTTTTGTCTTCCCCGAACGTCTGCATCAGGAATTCCTTGACTGGAGTAGCAATGTGACTAGGTGTGCCATCCTGCATAAATGTGACGGTAGAAAGCGCATCTTTTTCATGCAAACATTGTACGTCCTTCTCGCGCAGAAGCATTAAATAACGCTGGGCATTCACTGTAGCCATTTTTCACCCATTTACTGGCCACTGTGTTTCAAAGAAGAAGGTTCCTGTGATAAACGAACTTGTGAACCCACACCACACTGCAACTTTTGGGAAAGGCAATGGTTTCTGGGTGTACTCACGTGGATTGGATGTCGATCAGATGCGACATTTATGAATATTAACGTCGCCATGAAGCGAAAAATGAGCTTCAACGGATGTTAAAGACCCAGGCGGGATTTTGTTCAATTTTAGAGAAAGCCCATCTCCTAGGTGCTTCCCTCTGTACGGTATCCGCTGGTAAAAGTTCATGGCTCGACTGTAATCTGTATGGATACAGGTCAAGTATCCCATGAAGAATATCGTGTACCGAGGATAGTGGAAAGCCTAAGCGTCTGGCAGCTTCACGATCACTGCTGGTCACTGTAGCTGAATCGGATGCTAACGATTCCATTTCGGCTGGAACAGACGGCGAATGTGCCTTCATTAAAGATGGCCGTTCAAATCTCACACGATCCTCCAACGTTCCAGTTTCCTCAAACCACCGAGCAAGCTTTATGAGGCCTGTCGCTATTAAAGGCCTTTTTCTTGTCCTCATATTCTTCTGAACTCGGAACTTACGCAAAGCTTTGGTCACTGATTCCTGGTTCACTTAAAATAACTTCACAAACAAAGCTTTATCCTTCACATTCAGAAACCTTGTTCACATACACGATTTACAATGGTAAACTAGTTGCGGATTAGGCGCGCAAGTCCTTATAACCGTCTCATTTTCATATTTCCACTGAACCCACTAGTACCGGCGCCATCTGTAGGCTGATTTATGAATTATTTTTCATTCCTGTCTTAAAAAATTCCAGTGACCTATATATTGCTGTGATGTAGATCACATATAATTGGATTTTGTAGAACTTAAAAAGTACATTAGTTACTAAATTATTTCATTTTTTAATTAAACTCTTAATTTTCTCTAAGATGCATTTTATCCTTATCGTAAATCACTTTTTCAGTTTAAGGTTGTTTTCATTTTATTCGTAAAGTTACTACTATTCGCGCTATAATTCATTTCATCTTTGTGCAGATAATATTTCGTTTTTAATGAAAATATTTACGAACATATGTCTGTAATAAATTTTAGCCGTTACAGATTAAATATTAAAAGAAATAGATTACACCATCTTTACGTTTTATATCTCTTATTTTTTGACAGTCAGTTAATCAATATTGCATTGATTATAGCTATCATAAATTTTATTTATCTGTTACTCTGCTAAATCAGTTGGCCATAAATTTAAAGGTATAACTCTAGGTAGCTAACTTGTTAATTCTTTTCACTCTAGGAGTAAATTTATAGCTGTAATTACCAAGTAATATTATTTTGTTTACTTGTATCATTTAAAGGCGAAGTTCATATCTTTAAGCAAATGTGTTTATCCTTGAAATGATGCCAAAATCATTAATCGAACAGATAATGTATGTTCAGTGTCAGTATCAATATTAGAATGGTTGTTTAAAGCATGTTGTTATGCATGAGGTCAAAAGTTTTTTTACAGTGATTTTTGATTTTAGTTTGAATTACAAACAATAGATGGCGCTGTAAGCAATATGCGCTAAATACAGGCTCTATTTTTTGGTCGATCTCTTCTTCCATGCTGAAAAAGGAGATTAAAACGTATTGAGTGGGTCCCGAAGGACCAAAAATCGAGCCTGAATTTAGCGTCTATTGATCGCAGTGGCATCTATTGTTTGTAATTCGAACTAAAATCGAAAATCACTGTAAAAAAACTTTTGACCTCATGCATAACCCTCCTGCAAAATTTTTTAAACATATCTAACCGTTTGTAATTTATTGAATTTTAAAATCAGTCAGTCCTTTTTAGGACACCCGGTATGTGTATTGTATTGTAAAATTGCACATGTATACATACATATGTATGTATGTATACATGCGTAATTTATCATAAGAAAGCTCATGCCTTTATTCTACATTCTAAGATTTGTATTATTTGCATCTTGGAAAAATATTGCTGGAATTATAAAACTAAAAATTTACAGCATATTCACTGTACATACGTAAACTATGCGAAAAATAATTTAAAATGTTACGAATTCATAGCTGAGGAATTTCGTTAAGCAAAAACGGAAAATTATTTATATTAATTTATTGATCTTCCCGATCGACACACACAACTGCAATTTATTTTCGATAATTATACTACTTAAATTAATGGGTTTGCCAAAAGCGATATTATTAATTTAAATTCTCTAATTGTTAATGAATAAATGTATGTGAGGCTAAATTTTTGTGAAAACGAAACACAATATCAAAACTAAGCTTCCTATAAATTCAGAAAATTTTCAAATGTAACTGCTGAAATAATTATTGTTATAAAATTTTATTTCACTCTTGTAATGTTATTTAATTAACCAGGAAAAAAGGAATTCTTTATTCTACAATATTTTAAAATTAATATTGGTAATTAGCATTAGTTGCGGTTTCATTTATAAATTAAAATTCAGATTTAAACAGGCAACAGCAAAATTGGTTAAACTGCAGGTTAACTTGCAAAGATGGAGTTTTCCACACATTTTACCAAATTGAACTACAAGTTATATTTCAGACAAAACTGAAGCAAAGTAATTAAAATACATATAAAGCACAAATAATTGCACAAAAATTATTTTTAGGTGCATGAATATATTTAAAATACAAATTAAAAATATCTTAAAATACATCAGAAAAACCTAAAACGTTTTCAACCATTGCAAGGCCGTCATCAGTAGGACTTAAATATTGTTATTATTTTCTTTGCACATATTCGAGAATTTTCCAGAAGAAAAACATTGTAATTTAAATTTTAATGTTGCACGTTATAAGTACGCCATATAAAATTATTCAAATTTTCAACAGAACGAGCTTTCATCTATTATGCAGAAAATATCTATGGGATCCCCATATTGCATCATGAAGATTCTCAACCTCAACCTATAAAAGTAGATTTTAATAAATCAAAAATTATCTTTCGTACAAATAATTACCAGGAAGCCATCATATCAATTGGAATAATTGCTAATAAAGATACAGTTTGTAACGATGCGCTATCATACGATATCCATGGAGAATGGCGGTATTTGTTGCATAATAGATGAATGCTCGTTTTGTTGAAAATTTGATTAAGTTTATCTGGCATCTCATCTGATGTACAGCATTTACATTTAAATTACAATTGTTTTCTTCTGGACAGTTCTCGAATAAGCGCAAAGAAAATAATAACAAAATTTAAATCCTACTGATGACAGCCTTGCAATGGTTGAAACGTTCTAAGTTTTTCTGGTGTATTTTAAGATATTTTTAATTTGTATTTTAAATATCTTTATATTACATTTATGCACCTGAAAGTAAAATTTTTTTACACTTATTTGTGCTTTATATGTATTTTAACTATTTAACTCAGGGTGAATATAGCAGTAGAATTTTAATTTTCATTTATTGAAGAATAGTAATATAACGCAGTACATTTGTCCGTTTTCTATTAGTTATTAACAATTAATTAGTTCATAAGGTATTGCCTTTGTCGGCATAAAGTGATTCTTCATGTTATATAAAAAACCATTAATGTCACAGTTAATTTCGTGATAAAAAATCTACCAAATTGAAAAGGAATACGAAAAGATTAACAATATGGAAATGTAATATTTTGTCTTTTCGAGTTTCTGGCCCATGACTGATACAAACATTGGACTAAACATTCGTGACTTTCAAAATTGCAAAGCTTTGCTTGCGTCGAATTTCTGGACTGTGTCATTCAGATAGGCTGATTATTCCGATTCCTCCGCTTTCATTTGGTAATACAATAAAACCTCGAAAATCCGGCATCGTCGGGGTTCAGACTCAGCCGGATTTTTGAAAATACAGAATTTCTGAAAGAATTACCAATAGTACTTCCGATATTCCTAATTGTGCCTTTATTCATAATTTAACTCATAGCCAAGTGATATTTATGTTAGAAAAAGAGAAAATAAAATATTAAAAATAAAACTTACTTTAATTGATATTTTCTAAGCTAAAAAAAAAAAAAAAAAAAAAAACGAGAGAGAGAGAAAGAAAGCTAATAAACAGTAAAGTCGTTTTTTCTTCTGTAATCTCTGAAACATCGTTGTCAATTTTATTTGCTTCAATTTTCAGCCATTCTTGGAAGCATTTTTCTAGTATTTTATGCACGTGAAGACCATCGGTTTCCGAATCACAGCCGTGTTTCTTAAAGCAGACATTAAATTCCCAGTCAAATGTACGAATTTTTCCAGCGACACCTTTTTCTCTACCCGCTCCACGTCCTCGTTCAATTGAGCTGCTACCAACGTTATCGGTGGTTCTATTTAGCACAGCGTCAGCGATCTCGCTGTCAGCTAATCCATAGATTTCGATCTCGACGTTTGTAATTCATAAAGAATTGCTATTTTTCTTTCCCCCGTAAGTTGGAAGTGTAAAAAAAAAGAAAGGAGGGAGATGACTTTAATGTCGGATTTTTGAAGTTACCGGATTTCTGAATGCCGTATTTTTGAGGTCATACTGTATATGAAATGGATAAATATTTTCAACGTTCAACTAATTTTTCATTTTACAAGTGGACCAGCGAACACATGCGAAGATCTCGCGCTGCAGCCTAACACTTTTAAGAATTATCTAATACTTTTTAGATGGAGGTTTAAACTTTTAAAGAAAAATTAAGAATAAAAATATCCGCAAACAACATTAGTAATGGCAGAATATTAACTTACTTATTCCGTGAAAAAGTTGTAATAAAAACGGATCGAATATACCAAAAGACATGAAAGAGAAAAAAAATTATTAACTGTATTAGAAGATGATGCCATCCACATAGGGTAAAACATGGGACTAGGAAAAATAAATTGAATACATATAAAATGCAACTTAATATAATATAATAAAGCATACCTAATACGCTATACATGAAACACTACTGTCTCGATTGATCGATTTTTTTTTTTTTTAAACATCTCAATTTCGATTTTGCTTTTAAATCATACACATAAAATAAACCCCTGTGGAGACATCCACACATTATCATTTTTGTTACTATTTTTTATAATCAATACTAATCATGATATAATGCAGTATTTTATTATTTGGCAACATTAATATGAAAAAACCTTTAATATCATTTATGGAGCAATGCTGATTAAATTTTTAGTTTACTGCAAATTTTAATCAAAAAACATATTTTAACGAAATATGAACTATGTTAGAAGCCGTTTCAAAAACCTTTTGAATGGTACCTCATTCAGTTTTGTGGATTCCGTAAATGGATAGAAAAAAGGATGTTGATAACATGAATAATATACAAGTCAATAGTCAATTATACCATAATATTCAGTCAATCATCTATAAATCATGTCAATCTACTATAATTCGTGTCCTATCTACCACACACATCGTGCTGACAATTCAAGTAATCAACCAAAATTATGCAACTGATTAAATGTTTTACGTTTCCTTTATTTTTGTCGGCGCATTAAATGTAGCATACCATTACATAGTATGAGAACACTAATAAGCTTATGGTGCTTGCCTGACTATCAACATATCAAAATAAAACACTTTCGTATCTAAAATGTGGAGGGATTTGTTTTGAAAATTTAATAGTATAAAGCTAGTTAGAATTATTACATCACGTTGAAATGCGCTGAAGAAAAGTGTTTAAAATAATGCTTTAGACTAACCAAACTAAGGTTCTGTTCTGCAGTTTGAAGGATTTATGAAACTTAAACATTTTATAATGATGTGAAACTTAAATACTTCTAATATGCTCTGAAGGTTTTGTTATTAGTGAATTCCATATGCAATATAACGACTACCATCACTAAAGTTGCTTTTAATTTTATAAGGAATTAATTACAGTACGAAAATTATTATAATTCGTTATTATTTTACTAGCGACTTATACATATACATGTTAATACCTTTAGTAATAATTATCTTGTTACAATTATCTCTCAAACTCTTAGATAACAGCAGTAATTATTTTTTAGCTGCACATTTGATTTTTCAATACTCATAAATTAAGTTATAATAGTAAACATATGTTACTCAAGATAGAAGAATATTTTAAATTTCATTCTTTAAAAGTATATATTTTGAACTTCATTTTTTTTTTTTAAATATCAGCAATAGTTTTTATACCACAAGTAAAACTAAGTGTACTTTGATGAGTTAGGTATTACGAAATTGTAGTCTGGATATTTTTTGAGTTTATAATTATAGATTTATAAAAAGTTGTTTCACAATATAAAAGATTAAAATTAAAAATATGCACAAAAATAGAGAAATCAATGGTAGCAAGAAAAGAACAAATTTAAAATAAATTTTAATATTTTTTATTATGCAAAAATAATTTTTACCAAAAATATTAGTGTCACATTGCAAATAGATTTTTAGCAGCAACAAACTCCTATTTTGACGCAACTGATGCTAAAAACATTTGGAGAATTTTTGTATTATTATTATTTGTGAATACTTTTATTTAAAATTAATTCGTAATTTATTGTTTCAAGTTCATTTTGCACTGATTTTTATTCGAAGTATTAAAAAAAAACATCCAGGATTGGCCGGTCGACACTGGACCAATCTTTTAGACTTTTGTCTTTAGGTTATGCTTTCCGAGTTGAGATACTCTTGAGAATTTTTTGGCATAAAGAAACAAAACTTGATCATGCCGAAAATTTAATTTTTTCCTAAGATATTTTTTGTTTTAGTTAAAACTTTTAAAAGTATTTTCGAGGAATTGCTACTAGTAGACTTTTGTTTGATTAATTACCAAACAACTGGCTTGAAATGTGATTCGGAAATTTCTTTTCCGAGACTTCTAGAATTTAGAATATCTAAAGTAATAGTCACCAAAACTTTTGCTCAAAATTTCTTACAATCTAACGACAAGTCAATATAAAGCTAATATTATTTAAAAATAAAATACAAAACACTGCTATATCAAATGTTAGATCTTTTCCCAGTGGCTTAGAAGTTTGTGTGCATATCCTTAGCTGTAACCCATTAAACACAATGACATGCGTGTAGAAAAACAGGCTTTTTACTACATATTTATTACATACGCATAAAATAGCCCCCATTGATATAAAAAGGGGAAAACTGAATATTCCGCAGTTAAAGTTGGAAAAAACTACTAGGAAAAATATAGTATTTCGTGCCACTTAACATAATCACGCGTTTTAATTATTTTAACATGTTTAAAGTTACAAGCTGTGTTCCTTTAATGTATGAAAATTCTATTATCGTCTTTATATTAGTTTTCTGATTCTAAGTAAAAATTTTCTATTTCTCATTAAAGATATCTTTCGTTATATGTATTTTGAAAGTTATTTTGAAAATGCTTTATATTAACGCTTCTTTGGTGTATATTTTAATAAACAAGCATAGAAAATAAAAGGCATGGAAAAGGTTAATTCCTGACACAAATATTTTTATAACTTTAAAATCTTTTGATCCATTTTTAGGTACATAAATGTGTATTAATCATTTTTATTTTATCATATATTCATCATAAATCATTTATTTTGAATTTTCATAGGTTAATTTCAAATTTAAATCAATACCTATAGTATATAGTGCATTCGTGATAAGAAAAATACGACTAAATGAACTTATTTTCTTTCAAAAAAGAAAGAGAAAAGAAGAAGAAAATGAAATGCATAGACAAGTTAAGAAACGCAGTTTGCATTCCTTCGAAAGTGTTTTAGATATTTGCTTTCAAACCTTCCTTTTTCTAAAAATTCTGAAAGTAGAATTTTAGATTTCCTCAGAGAGGTTTACTTATTTTCCCGTGGTATACAGAAAAATAGATAATATTTGCATTTCTTACCATATTTCCGAATTAGAATTTTATTTTGAATCGATTCATAAATAAAAATGCAACCCTCAATCCGTTTAAAATTAGTGACTTGGTTAATAAAAGTTTCAAGATAGAAAAAAACATCGATTATTTTGGCAGAGAATAATAAATGCGGAGAAAATTCTATTTTCTGAATTAACAATCGTTAAGAAAACGTTACTAAACTATGATGAAACCCCCAGTTATTGACACTTAACCTGTAACTGACACTTAGGTATGAGGCATTCTCAAATAATTTTGATTTTTAAGCCCCTGAATAATATTTTTTAATTTAGTACTTTTTTTTTCGGGGGGGGGGGGGGGTATTTCTTATATTGGAAAACATTCCATTGCATGACTGTATAAGAATATTAACGAGATAAATAAGTTTTAGACGATGTTGGAGGTCCAGATATACCACGAAATTCCTTACCGACCCGTGTCCCTGATGCTAATTTTTAAGTTTGGAGCTGTCTCTATATAAAATTGTTTCAATAAAAGTAGCTCAACGTAATTTTTTTCCGCAACTGGGACTATTGTTTTATATAAATATGTAGCAAAAAATTAACTGGCACACACTTTTATGGTCGTTATTATTTTTTAACTCTGTCCCTGGATTTTAGATTCCTTGGCGTCCCCCTTGCTAAAATTATATAGAAATCCCTTAATTTTTTTCAACTTTTATCTCATGCAGAAGTATGATAGATAAAGAACGGCAAAAATTCTTTGACAGGTAGTTTACTGCATAATTTAAATCATCATTTAAATATCAATTTCAAGCATTGTGGCTTTATTGGTTGTCTTACCGTCCCCAAGGTTTATTCTTGCACTTTTCGAGGTAAATTAAATTAGTTTTTAAATTTAATCTAATGCAAGTAACAGTTGCTAAAAATGAATGAATAGTGTGACTATCACTTAGTCTTAACATGATTTGCCTAAAGATAGGTGGTAATTTTCCTTACAGCCACTTCCTTAACATCCCTTAAAGACAATGTTGTGAGATGAAATCTCACAACAATCTTTCTCTCGCGACGTAAACATTGAGTGGAGGGATTTCTATTCCCTTTAGGAGGCGTGTCTAATTGCCGATCGCAGAGTAAATAAAAATAAAAGTATTTAAATCTTTTCTTTCCGATACCTTTGTCCTCCCCGTTTCTTACTATAAATTAAAATTTTCGTTAATTTTATATCAGAATATGTTTTCTGTTTGTGATCTCTCATGACATAATTTTTGTTTTTAAAAAAAGATCGCGGGGCCGCGGACTCCGGTCTACCCGCCGATGGATGTGGGATCCGGTGAAAAACTTTTTAAAAAAGATGTCTGCGATTTTAATAACTCCTGTTAAATTTATTTTTCTGATGGCTTTGAAAAGTTTTTAAATTGTTTTTTTCTTCATCAATATTCAACCCGTTTTATGCTGCACTTTAATTTTTACAGAAATATCTTCAAGTGGAGTAGATTATTTTATTGGACAAAGAATTGATTTATGAAAGGTGACCAACGGGAGGTCTTCTCTTCTCTTCCAAAAAAAAAACGGAATAAAGCTTTAATTTATACTGTTAGTAAGTCTCCTGTTCATTTTATTACAGATATACAAGTAAGACGTTTCCTATTATTTTTATTTTTACAACTGCTTGACCGCAAAGAACAAAATGGTTTTATTGCAATACACAATGCAATTTTGATTAAAAGGAACATGACTAATTTTCCTTTAATTAACTGCTCAATATAAATATTAATACCACATTTAATATTAGTAATACCACAAATGTTATACAAAAATTTTGCCCTAAAAATACTACATTCTTATTACTTCTTTTTGGAATGTTTTATGGGTATTATGCAGTTTCATTATAAGTAAAAATTTAGAAGAAAATGAAAAGTTAGTGAGGTAAAAGGTCAAGGGGACGGTAAGGAAATTAAACATGCAAGTTTAATTTAAACCTCAGTTAAATTAAAAAAAATCGTCGCTGCGGACCTTTTTTTATTTATTTTGAATCATTAAGGCATTCGTCTATAGCTTTAAAATGTTATTTTATTAAGTTTGATTTAACCACATTTTAATTCCTGAAAATTAAAATTTTGTGAGAAGCTTCGTATGTGTCTATGTTGGAATTGAGCACTTTCGTGAAAAATACCGATTTTGTTTTCATTATTTCATTTGAAAGCACATTTTTTTTACGATTCTAAAACTCCTTTGTTTTTGTTTCTATACTCTAAATAAAAGAGAGTGACTATTTACTGCGATGGAGTGAATATTCACCCTATTTGAGAGTCAAAATGTGCCCAACCTCTTAAGAGTAACTATTCACTCTAGGCAAAAGTGAAATTGTTAACTCTGATTACTCCCTCCTGGGAAGTGATTTTCAGTTTAAACAGGGGTGTATTGTATAATCAGTCTTTCAGAAGAGTGACTATTCATTCTTGCAGAAGGAGTGCATTTTTTCATCCCTGATAGTAGTGAATAGTCACTCTTTCATAGGAGTCACTTTTGCTAAAGGAGTACGTTTTTTTCACTCCGGACAGGAGTCAATAGCCACTCTTTCATAGGAGTGAATGTTCTCTCTTTATGAAGTGAATTCTTTTTTAAGTTAATTTTATGTAAATTTTAAAAGAATCACACCTTTTAGAGTATGCAATGTAAATTGACACATGTGTGAAAAAGGTATTTTATTCCAATCTTATCCCTATTGTGTTTGCTTTCATTGAATGCTCTATAAAGATATGACAGTCTTTAAATCCCATATTGGCAAGTAATTAACCAAAATCTAATCGGTTTATGTTAAATCGGTTAGATTAAACATATTTGGATTGTTATCAACAATTTCGTTTCTGATTAATTTTTAATAATACTTTGTATATAAAGTTACTTCGAAATAAACAAAATGTAGTAAAAGATAAAACAATTTTGATCAGATGGAATTTCATTCCAAGAAAACTTACGAAGTGAGACTGATACAACCTTATCTTCATTTCTTTTATCGATATTTCAACGGAAAAATATTTTATCGAAATTGCTTATTGTATCAAAATCAAATTTCTCAAGAATTTGAGATAATCTGTCATACTTTTAGTATTTTTCTGAGGTTTTTGGGTTTCAAAATTTATATATTGAAACATGGCATATTATTCAAGAAAAGGATTAATCAATGTCAGCTTTTTTTTCTGTGTGATACTAGTATTATATAAAAAAGGCCCCAAAGAAATAAAGATATAAAAAGCAGCTTCAAGGAAATAATAATAATTTAACTCTTTAGATTTTACGAAATTTTAACTGTTAAATATGGGTGCATGTTTTGTATTTTATAATAAATAAATAAATAATAAAAAATATAGTAAATTAATAACAAATTTCATTTCTCAGAAGTCATTTTTAATATTAGATTAATTTTTTACAGCATTTAAAGCTATAAAAGCAAAGCATATCACTACATTATATAATACCAGTAAGCTAATAAGAGGATATTTTGAGTTTTTGCAAAAATGATTTTAAATTCCAATCAAAAGACAAATCCAGTAGAACGCCGATTATCCCGATTGGTCGGGACCGAGGCCGATACGGTTAATGAAAATTCCGGATAATTGGTCATTTTTAAAAAACGGCAAAGTTTTTTAGGTAAATTTCCTTCGCGCTTTTTCCAGGCTTAGGACTTGTAATTGTAGTAGTAAGTAGTGCATATTTTAGCATATTACAAATGGCGTGTTAAAAGTTATTTTTTTAAACTTTCTTAGTATTTTATTTTCTATAAAATTGCTACAAAGTTATACATAGGAGTATTCATACAAATTATTGCATGTGTATAACGAACAAACGAACAAACGCGAGAGAAGAGAGAGAGAGAGGGGGGGGGGGTGTCCTCTGTCCGAACGTATGGTCCTTGATCTATCCGGTTAATTAGACAATCCGTTTAATCGACTTCCGAATAATCGACGCTCTACTGTAAATTAGATGAGTAAAAAATCATTTAAAGCATATCACAAGATTTCGCTTTTTCAAATTGAATAAATTTACACACTTTTTGATAAGTTACATATCTATACTAATATTATAAAGAAGTAAAAATTGTTTGTTTGTTAGAGGTAATCTCTGGAGCTACCGAACCGATTTCAAAAGTAATGATATCAAAATGATGGTGTTGGTCCAACTTAGAACATATGCTATATTTTATGTTGGTGCCACTACCCCAAAGGGGGTGCAGGAGCAAAAAACGTTCTAAAATTGCAATTTCTGTGGTAGTGAAGTGCCTAGAAATATGAAATTTGAAATATTAGTTACTCATTACATATAAAGAATTTTTAAGAACAGTTCTTAAACAATTTGAAATTTAAAAGGGGTGAAAATGCGCGAAAAGCGTTCCAAAAAACGTTCTAAATGGTGGTTTCTACACAATCTCAGGAAATACCCAACCGATTTAAAAAATAAAGGTGTCAAAATGATGGTGAAAACCCTTGCTACAACATAGGCTATATTTTATGTCGGTGCCACTTTCCCAAAGGGGGTGCAGGAGCAAAAAACGTTCTAAAAATGCAATTTTTGCGTTACTGAAGGGCCGAGAAATATGAAATTTGGAATATTAGTTACTTTTAACATATAAATGATGTCTAAGAACATTTTCTAAACAATTCGAAATTTAAAAGGGGTGAAAATGCGCGAAAAGCGTTCTAAAAAACGTTCTAAATGGTGGTTTCTACACAATCTCAGGAAATACCAAACGATTTTAAAAATAATGGTGTTAAAATGATGGTGACAACCCTTGCTCTAACAGGCTATGTTTTATGTCACTGCCACTAAAACAAAGGGGGTGCAGGAGCAAGAAACGTTCTAAAAATGCGCTTTTTGCGTAACTGAAGGGCCTAGAAATATGAAATTTGAAATATTAGTTACTTATTAGAGATAAAGGATTTCTAACAACAGTTCTTAAACAATTCGAAATTTAAAAAGGGGTGAAAATGCACAAAAAGCGTTCTAAAAAACGTTCTAAATGGTGGTTTCTACTCAATCTCAGGAAATACCGAACCGATTTAAAAAATAATGGTGTCAAAATGATGGTAATAACTCTTGCTCTAACATAGGCTATATTTTATGTCGGTGCCACTACCTCAAAGGGGGTGCAGGAGCAAAAAACTGTCTAAAAATGATTTTTGCGTTACTGAAGGGATTAGAAATATGAAATTTGAAATATTAGTTACTTATTAGGTATAATATTAGTATAAATAAAGGAGAAGAGTTCTTAAATAAAAACAGTTCTTAAACAATTTGAAATTTAAAAGGGGTGATAATGCGCGAAGAGGGTTCTAAAAAACATTCTAAATGGCGATTTCTACTCAATTTTGGGAGGTATCAAATCAATTTCAAAAGTAATGGTTGCAAATTACTGGTAACAGATCTTGATCTAACATAGGCTCTGTTTTATGTTTGTATCACTACCACTTGGGGATTGCAAGAGAAAAAAAGTTCTAAATTGTGGTTTTTGTGTTATGGAAGGGCCTAGAATCATGAAATTTGGAATGGCAGTTACTTATAAGATATCAATGATCTTTAAGAACATGTCTTAAAAAAATCGAAATTTAAAAGGGATTAAAATGCGCGAAAAGCGTTGTAAAAAACGTTCTAAATTGCGATTTCTATGCAATCTCAGGAAGCACTGAACCGATTTCAAATATAATGATGTAAAAATGCTAGTGACAGCTCTTGCTCCAAAAAAGGCTGCATTTTATGTCTGTTTCCACTACCCCAGAGGTGATGCATGAGCAGAAAACTTTCTAAAAATGTGATTTTTGAATTATGGAAGGACCTAGATTCATGAAATTTTGCATGGTATATATTTATTAGATATAAATGAGCTCTAAAAACATTTCTTTAAAAATTTGAAATTTAAAAAGGGGTGAAAATGCGTGAATAGCGGTCTAAAAACGTTCTAAATTGCGATTTCTACTCAATCTCAGGCAATACCAAACTTCTTTCAAAAGTAATGGTTGCAAATTGATAGTGACAGTCCCTGCTCCAACATAGGCTATATTTTATGTTGCTGTCACTACCATCTGGGGTTGCAAGAGCAAAACATGTTTTAATTTGCTCTTTTTACACAAATGAGTGGTCTAACATTTTGAAATATTACGTGGTATTTACTTACAAGATGCAACTGCTCTCTAGTAACAGTCGAAAGAAAATTCCAAATTTAAAAGTATGAAGTGAGCGAAAAGCGTTCTAAAAACGTTCCAGATTACGATTTTTATGCAATCTTATAAAATACCAAACCGATTTAAACAATAATGATGACAAATTGTTGGTGATAGAACCTGTTCATATTTTATGTCTGTGCCACTACTACCAGAGGGTTGCAGGAGCAAAAAACTTTCCAAATTGCGATTTTTGCGATACTGAAGAGGCTAAAAACTATGGGCTAGAGGCTATAAATGTCCTCGAAGGACTCTCGAAAATACATTCGAATTAAAAAGGGGTGAAGCGAAGGGGGGATACGAAAAGCGTTCTAAAAAGTCCTAAATTACGATTTCTATGCAATTTCAGGGAATATAAACCGATTATAAAAGTAATAGTTGCGAATCAATGGTAACAGTCTATGATCCTGCACAGGCTATATTTTATGCCGATGATTCTACCACCTGGGGTTCACAGGAACAACAAACATTCTAAAAAAGGCCTTTAAAAGCTTTCTAAATTACGTTTCCGTGGAATATTGGAAAATAACGAACCGATTTCAGAATTAATGTTGGCAATTTAATATTGACAGTTCCTATTTCAACATAGCCCTTTATGTTGAGAGAGGTGGTAGGACTTGGAATTTGACATGATTAATTTTAAGATGTAAGAAGATGGTTTTTAAAAAATTCAAAACTTCAAATGAATACTGAAATGAGCGTATTAATTGAGCATAGAAGTTTCAAAATATATTCTAAATTATCATTTATTTAGTTTTATTTCTTTTTATTAATTTAAGTCTCATTTCTGCCTAATGCAGTGTAATAATGAAGTTTAGTGAAACTGTGTTTTAAATAGTAATTTTGAATTATTCCTAAAAGTATAATTTCATTTAATAAAAATTAAACATATGAATATCACTTGGGATATTACGCGAAGTGGTAATTTGGTTCAAATATTACGAGAGCAAAGCCGCGGGGTTTGCTAGTCTATATATAAAAGCCGTTCTCTGTATGTATGTCCTTTATACAAATCTTCAGTTTTGACCGATTTGCACGAAACCTCATGTACATACGTTTTAGAAACTGGAAAAGATTGCTGTCTACTTTAAAAAACCATCAGATCATTATTATCTTTTTTTTCTACCACCTTCCATAATTTAACATTATAAAAATATCTCTTTTATTTAATTTTATAATTCAATCATTTCTTTCCTGTTGCCACAACTCAAAAAACAGTGCAATAATTAAAAAAAATTTCATATCACGTGTACTTTCTTTTTACAAGTTAATAAAAATTCAGACTCAATCGCTATATTTTTGCATTTTCGAAATTGTTGCCATTCAAATCAGGAAATGCACATTTTTCCCACATAAAATGAAAACTTTAACTAAATGTGTGTTCAAATGACGTAGTATATCTTCATTTGAATGATTTTGAAGCTAAAAAATCTATTTAATACAGTCGTTTCAATATTAAGAAAATAATTTAGGCAAAAGATAATAATAATAATAATCGTTTTCTAGATATGACGTCAATTTCTGATTAGCTGACACTGCTTTCTAATGATGTTTTATTCTGAAGTTTTTACATATATATATATATATATATATATATATATATATATATATGAAAAATGTGCATTTTCTGTTTAGAATGACGTCGATTTCAAAAATGCAGAAATACAGCGAGAGAATCTGAATTATTTTATTGTGTTGTCACACCCTAAAAAAGGGCACAAATAATTAAAGAAAAGGCAAACAAGTGTAGTTTCTTTTTATAAACCAATACAAATTCAGTCCCTCTCGATATATTGTTAAATTTTTTAAATTGATGTCTCTCTAAACAGAAAATGCGCATTTCTCATATTTTAAATAAAAACTTCAAGGCTTTGAGAAAACTTAAAACCTCCATTTAATATATTTGAAATTACAATTTCACTAAAATATAAGCTTTTCTATTCCAAGAAAAAGGATCAGAGACACACATCACTAAATGCGGCGCCACTTTCAATAAATTATGACGTCAATTTCTATAAATATGGCCTCAAACTGGCTCTAAAAATCGGTTGCTATGATTTATATCCTATTTTGTTATAATGTTGTTTCTGTAATTATACCTTTTAGGTAAATGTTTTAATATTTTAAATGCAGTGATAACATTCTACGATTTACATCAAATACCATAATGTAAAATCTATCTTTACACGATTTATATTAAATTGAAATTAAAACCTAACAACTATTTTTTTTAGAGTTAGATTTCTCATTTTAAACAAAGCTTCATAGATTGACATCATTTTCATGTTAATCGCTACGGATTTGGATTTTATGATTAGTGTGAGTTTCCGTTTAAAAATTATAGGCAATGAATCTTAGGATACCCGTGTTTAAAGGTACCTGATATACTGCGCAATAAAAGAACATAAATAAAAATCGTTTTTAATTTGAAACACTAATATATTCAGTGTATTTTTTAGATTTCTCAAAAACTACATGAAAAAGCATTTTTGGTACTTTCGTATTATAGCGAGCAGTTAATCGTGAATATTTTCACTGTAATTCTCTTATAATCTCAGTAGCCCATTTCGCTCGCTGTACTGGTCGGTTTCTCCAAACGAATTTTGAATTAAATGAAATATATCGGTGAATTTGATCCGTCATTTTAATGTAATATTGGTCATTATCTGAAACGTCCTTCCGCGTAGATGAAAACGTTACTAATGCCACTGGGCTATTATACTTTCTGATGTTTACGACAAAACTTTGGTTGTTAAGGGCCAAATTTTTTAGTTGATGATTTACCGTAGAACTTGGTTTAAGAATGATAGACCGATATGCAATATACTAAAACTATCCCTCAAAAATTATCTAACATATTAAAAGGCTAATAATTCAGAATGAGGTTCAACGGATTAGTAACTTTTCAGCTAATTCTACAACAAAACATGTAGAGCAAAATGGGATATACTAAAACCCTTATAGAAAAATGCGTGCATAGTAACAGCGCAAATTCCATCAAAATCTGTCCAGTAGAACTTTTTAAAAAGGCTAATATTTTATAATCGGCCTCATCTGACTCCTGAACTTTCTTCCATAATTTTATATATAACTGCCTGACGTAAATGCAATATTCTAAAACCATCCGTGTAAAATTATCCAAGAAACGATGCAAGTTCCAAGGAAGTCAATTAATAAAAATCTTTTTTAAAATACTAATCTTTCATAATCGAGTTCACATGATTATAAACCTTTTCCATATAATTCTATGACTAAGCAACATAAAACAATATGTTATACACTAAAACCTTTCCTTAGAAACTGATAGTGGCATTGAAATCTATTCAGAAGAACTCGAGTAATAACCAGCCGCAACGAAATTCCCATTTGCATTTTTTATACATATAATAGATTATTTTGCGTAGTTCGATTTCATATCAGTTAAATTCGTGTTTTATTTTATTTTATTTTATTTTGGCGTTTTAATTTCGTTTACCAATTTTGTTAGGTAATATTACACGAAAACAAACAAGTGCTGAATTATTTGCAGCGTTTTTGAGTAATTGAGTTAATCTTTTGTAATTGCACGCACATTTAAAAATATTCATGCTTGAGAATCGCTTTAAAATCTATAAAAAATCTATAAATTGACAAACTTTTCAGACAAATATTATTGAAAGTTTTTTGTTTTGTCTTGTTTTGTTTTCTATAAGACGTTGGAACAATCGAATGTGCAATGTTTAGAAGTTACATTGTAGTAAAATCGAAATTTGTGGATAGATTAGGTTGTTGTCACAAATAATATGATGACAAAGTTACACATAGACATGCCTTTTCTTCATAATATTGCATTAAGAGCAAATGGGTTCATCTTTCGTAATGGTTTCGTTGGGCTGCACGCACATTTAAAAATATCCATGTTTGAAAATTACTTTCAAACCCATTAAAATAAAAAAACTGAGACAGAATTTTCAAATAAATTTCATTTGAAAGGAATTTTTGTTCTATTCGACAGCTTAAAAAATTAAATTGTGTGTGTTTAGAAGTTAAGAAAAAGTGCTGTAAAGGAATAATTTATCTGTTAGATAGTTGTCATCAACAGTATGATGTCAGCGTTACTCACTGACATATTTTTACCTTATAATGTAGATATACTCCATGCAAACGAGAATTTCACTATATGATATGCCATTTGGTGGATTTGTTTTTCTTACTGTCAGAAAATTATAAATTTTTCTGTTACACCAACCGAAGAAAACGGGCATTATGATATTAAAGCTCAGACATTTTATTATGGTGGCGAGACAATAATGTATGTTTTCTAATTGTCATTTTAATGATTTGTGGACGGGAATGCACAAATCTCAGTTATTGTGATTACTATAGTAGTTCATTTTAATTTATTATTTTACATGGAAGGTCTCTTATAATTGTCACGGGCGAAGCCGGGTAGTTCTCCTAGTACATTTATAAAAAAATTAATAAAAGCTAAAAAGGAAATTTTGTTAACTACAATTTATTCAGAGATCTTAAAGATCTCTATTGGGATAAATTGTCAACCTATACGTAGAAATGTGAGATTTCAAAATCATTACGCAAAAGAAAATTTGCATGATTTTACTGTAACATGAAGTTATATTACTTTTCTCTGCATGCAGTTGTAAAAACGTGCATAAAACCATAAAACCATTAAGATAGACGAGGGTTGGAGGATTGAGTAATTTTACCGATCCACTCAATCCACCCGCCGCCTATTCTGTGGTCACGAATAGACATATAGCCTAATAAAACGATTTCCCACATAACTGCACTTATGAAATTTTTTCTGTAGCAAGGCGCAACTGTGACACACCTACTAGTGAAATAAAACATAAAACGCAAATCAATTTTTGCGAAAGTGCAACTTTTCTTGTGGGTGAGCGACATTATATAAGGACTGTGTAGCATATAGATAAAAGTTCAATGTTACAATAATAATGATTCATAAATGTGGCAAACCATTGTGCCAAAAATATTAATGCAAGGGTTATATATAAATGAAATATAATTAAACAAACGCATTTCAGGAACAAAATACGAAACATATTATTGCATTTGAATAACTTCTCCTAGGAGAATTCCCAATTGCATCATAAATTATTAATTATCAACCACGATAATACATCCCTAATTCCGGGAATAGCCCCGAAATTGAGATCAACATATTTTATCTTTGAAAGTCAAGTAACCACATCGACGACACAGCTTTGAACGCATGTTTCATCTAGTGGAAGTGAAAGTGGAAATAATTACAATTTTGGAAACAGAGTGGTTCTAAAATATTTTTCTCATTTTAGTGTTTTGAATACTGTTTTTTCTGTCCCGAATACTTATATCTTATGAACTCTGTAATGTACAGAATACGTTTATCTACTTTTTTTAATGATATTTTTTTTTAAATGGAAACTTGGCTTATTTTGGCTATTTCGTCCAACGGTGCGGCAGGGAAAAGAAAGCAGGCATGGATAAAGGAAACGATGCACATGAGTTTGATCGCGGTCAAATAGTTCGTGTTCGCAAAATTGGGTTGGAAGCTATGGTATCACACCATAGTTTGAAGCGTGATGTTAATATTTTGTTACATAAGTTTATTTGTACTCCTTTTTATCTCTGAAAGTTTTATCACTGGGATTTCTAAAAATCTATTTATGTCATGCTTAATGTTGCGAGGTCCAGTATCACAAAAAGAGGGACAGGGAGATAAAATAAGCGGGACAGCGATTTCTAATACGGGACATAAAATGCAGTAAACCCTATGAACAAGGAAACTTCCTATAACGTAAAAATTTCACTGTCTTTACTGTAGAATTACTATATAGTCAAGCCTTTTAAGACGAAATCCTATTTAAAACGGAATTTTTCTCCTGCCCCTTGCGATTCCATCTTAGCAAGTTTTAATACATTAAACAAACACAACAATCTTATGCAGTAAAACCGGTGAAAGCCGGGAGGGAGAAAAAATTCCAATTCCAGAATATTTCTCCTGCTCCATCCGATTCTATCTGAGCCAGTTTTAATACATTAATAAACCCAACAATCTTATGCAGTAAAAGAGATGAAAGCCCGGAGTGAGACAAAATTCCAATTTACAAGGTATTCGAACCAGGGATATCTTGGCTGAAACCGCCAATGCTCAGCCGGCTGAGACCTACTGGACGAATCTGGAGGATTAATTCACCCAACTAACTTTTACCGATCACAGTATCTAGTCTGATATCTGAATCAGCTCAACAGAATATATCGAAGGCTACTTTTATACTTTGAGCAGAAAAAAGAGGCTACACCTGCAATTTTCTAGATACTAATAGAATCACATAATTACCAATTTGTACGGTTTTGATACCTTTAAAATTTAATACAAATTTTTGCCATGTTTAATCATTGACAATTGTTTGATTTTGGCGATTGAATTAGGCAAAATTTACTGGTAAGTTTTAGTGGTAAGGAAAACTCTTAGAAATTGGTAGCTATGCAGTAACGTAATACTGCAGGGAAAAAAACTGCAGCAAAATTGACTTTCAACAGACAAAAATCTATCAAGGGCCTTTTTCAAATAAACAATTTCATTCCCAGTTTTCCTTAAAAGTAACGGAAATATACTTCAAAGAAATGTTACTAGTACCATAAAAATGAATGAAGTGAAAATTTATATTTCATCTCCTTAGTGGGTGACAATTTGTGTAAATCCGGTTTATCCGAGTTTTTTGCATATTCGAGGTGAGCTGTGTCCATATTAACTCAATTAATCGAGACACTACTATACTAAAAAAATGTTTCTTTAAATTCTCTCAAAGTGGAAAATCGGGACTTCTGTCGTCCCGCGCAGTGGTTACGTGGGACAGGTCTTGGAGCCCTTGGAAATCGGGACCCAGGCAACACTAGATTTGCTATAGTTATCAATTTCACATCCCTTTGTTTTACATGAAACCATAAAAGATTTTCGTTTTTTTTTTTTTAGATTGGAGTGAAATAAATCATAATGATTTAAAAGCCTCATTTTGGTTTTCTATTTTGATAATTTAATTTTACGCATCGATTGCCATGTGTATCAACGTTGGTTCATACAAAAGTTTTAGCAACATTCTTAATTAAACAGTATTTTTTTAAATAGAGTGTATAAGTTTTTTTTTTTTACTTTTGTTTCGTTTTACTTTATTTTGCAACTTTTTTACTTAATTTGAATTCTAAAATGTAAAGAAAGAGAAAGAAATATTTTTAAACAAAATAAAAAACGCATTAAAAATATATATATCTTTAAATTATATTTTTATTCAGCTCAATTAGTTTAACATTTGTCATTGTTCTTCGTATATTTATTCTGATCTTTCTGCGATAGAAGAAGAATAATGCATTTGGAATTAAATACTTAAAGGTGGTACTCAGAAAATTATGCGTAACTGTCTTTGTATTTCGGCGTTTATGTCTCGTAATATTATTATCAATCACGACTAAAGTACTCCCTAAGGATTCCGATATGCTTGAAAAGAAACACAGGTGAAATGACTTTACTAAAAAAGAGACAAAATTAAACTTGAAATTTTCTAAACTTCAAATAATTTTTTTTATTTCCCCCATAGAAATACGATATTTTTTATTTTATAATTCTACAGGTGTAAGTTTAATTAGTGTTGTTTAGAGAAAGGAATAATGTGCATTTAAAATGGGATTAAATTCAACTAATTTTTGTTAATTTTCTGGGGAAAACGAGATCTTTGTTTCATGAAACTTTAAGGGGAAACTGGGCTGGATCAGAACGCAAAAACCATTAAACCGATCTTGCTATTTTTTTTTTTTTTTTTAATTAAAGTTAATGTAATTTACTGGAGCTTGGACCACTTTCAGCCATTTTTATAAAAACATAAATATTTTTAGAAGCACGCCAAATTGCGAAAAAGGGGGTCAGAAATAGCCCTTTTTTTCAAATGGCTGCAACTTTGTTGGTTTTCAACTTATAGATCTCAAAGTGCTTGAACCTCCAGACAATATTATATACTTCAGCAAATACATAAATAGAATGTTAAAGTCATCTTTAAAAAGTTAAACTTAAAATTACACTATGTGCAAAAATACTTAAATGATAATAGAAATATTTATAAAAAGATGTTAAATTACTTTAATACTTCTTAGTACTTTCAACTATAAACAAAGCCTTCGTCAGAGAATACAAAAAATAATAACGGTATAAGTAATACAGTTAATAAGTATAATGAAGGGAACGAATATTTTTTCCAACTGGATTAAATCATATTAAAGGCTGGAGTAGCACAGTTGAAGTTTATTCCAACAGAGCGAAAAAATGTCCAGACCAGGTACTTGGCGTGACAATGCCTTTCCGGTTAGGCTATCCGGACCGATACCTGGCTGACATAATTCACTCTTATTAGTTGGACTTGGCTGCGAACTGCAGCGCTAGTTTCATTCATCCGAGATATAACTATAGCATTTACATGATGAAACTACTTTAACACGGAAACTCCTGTATACCATGTAATTAGGTCATAATCATTACATGGTATACAGGAGTTTCCGTGTTAGTTTCATCATGTAAATGCTATAGTTATAGCTCGGATGAATGAAACTAGCGCTGCAGTTCGCAGCCAGGTCCAACTAATAAGAGTGAATTATGTCAGCCAGGTATCGGACCGGATAGCCTAACAGGTAAGGCATTGGCACGGCACGCCAAATATCCAGGTTCGATCCCTGGTCTGGACATTTTTTCGCTCTGTTGTAATAAACTTCAACTGTGCTACTCTAGCTTTTAATACAGTAATACGTAGTACCACTATTAACAGTATTTTTGAATTCTCTGATGAAAGCTATGTTTATAGTTGAAAATAGTTAGAAGTATTAAAGTAATTTAACATTTAAAAAAAAAATATTTTTGTCATCTTTTAAGTATTTTTGCACATAGTGCAATTTTAAGTTTAATATTATCTTCTTTCACAATCCTTAAGGGGGGGAGGGGGGAAGGGGAAATCCGAACCGTAGCTCCATGCTGTAAGCCTGATGGAGAGTTTTCATACGGACCGCCGAAACTTATTTGTTAGTTCATCCTTTTGACAGCAGTTTTTATTAGCTCACAGGCTATCAAAGCCTGAGAGCTAATGTGCCCGCCCGTTCTGTATGTATGTATGTACGTATGTATGTATGTATGTATGTACGTAACGCGATAACTCTTGATAGAAACATCCGATTTGCTTCAAAATTTTTTTCTAGGTTCATTGTGATAAGGCGCTTCCCTGATTAGTTTTGAGAGTTCATTAAATTAAGGATAAAGGGGGAAAAACGGGGTTAGTCCAACCCCTTAATTCAGATAAATGGGTTTTTCATGCAGAATCATTCGATTTGCTCCGAATTTGGTATACCGGTTTATTATGTTAAGGAACTTCCCTGATTAGTTTTTGGTGTTCATTGGTTAAGGATAAAGGGGGGAAAAAGGGGGTTAGTCCACCCCCTTAATTCAGATAAATGGGTTTTTCTTGCAGAATCATTCGATTTGCTCCGAATTTGGTATACCGGTTTATTATGTTAAGGAACTTCCTTGATTAGTTTTGGGGGTTCATTGGTTAAGGATAAAGGGGGAAAAGGGGGGTTAGTCCACCCCCTTAATTCAGATAAATGGGTTTTTCATGCAGAATCATTCGATTATCTCCGAATTTGGTATACCGGTTTATTATGTTAAAGAACTTCCATGATTAGTTTTGGGGGTTCATTGGTTAAGGATAAAGGGGTAAAAGGGGGGTTAGTCCACCCCATTAATTCAGATAAATGGGTTTTTCATGAAGAATCATTCGATTTGCTCCGAATTTGGTATACCGGTTTATTATGTTAAGGAACTTCCCTGATTAGTTTTGGGAGTTAATTGGTTAAGGATAAAGGGGGAAAAACGGGGTTAGTCCACCCCCCTTAATTCAGATAAATGGGTTTTTCATGCAGAATCATTCGATTTGCTCCGAATTTGGTATACCGGATTATTATGTTAAGGAACTTCCCTGATTAGTTTTGGGGGTTCATTGGTTAAGGATAAAGGGGGAAAAGATGGTTAGTCCACCCCTTTTAATTCAGATAAATGGGTTTTTCATGCAGAATCATTCGATTTGCTCCGAATTTGGTATACCGGTTTATTGTGTTAAGGAACTTCCCTGATTAGTTTTGGGGGTTCATTGGTTAAGGATAAAGGGGGAAGGGGGGCTAGTCCACCCCCCTTAATTTATATAAACGGGTTTTTCATGCAGAATTATTCGCTTTGCTCCAAATTTGGTATACCGGTTTATTATGTTAAGGAGCTTCCCTTATTCGTTTTGGGGATTCATTGGTTAAGGATAAAGGGGGGCTAGTCGATCCCCCCCCCTTAATTTAGATAAATGGTTTTTTTGCAGGATTATTCGATTTGCTCCAAATTTGGTATACCGGTTTATTATGATAAGGAGCTTCCCTGATTAGATTTGGAGGTTCACTGGTTAAGGTTAAAGGGGGAAACGGGGGCTAATTCCCCTTCACTTATTTTTTTGAGGGGCATTATTCTTTAAAATAAGAGTATAATATACAATTAGTGTGAATAGCCTGTGAGCTCAATGCCATCAGGTTAGCTGGGCACTTTTCTTTTTTATTAAGAAGATTGATTAGTGTTTATAATTATGCTTCATTAACTCAAAAAAATAAACTGTAATATTCTCAGTATAGCTGCCTGGTTCAAAACATGACGGTTTATAATAAGTACAAAATATTAGTAACAAAATCACTTCTTGTACTAACTAAAATTCAAATAATAATAGTAATTAATGAATGTATATGAAAACTATTTACAATGGAAACAAAGAAGATTTTTTAAAAAAATCATAAATCATCGTCTGAAGGTTGGTTTTAAATCATCATCTGATTTATTCTTCTATAAAAAATATTATAGAAGATTGAATTACACTGAAAAAAGCTGTACAGATCTCCCTGTAAACGGGTTTCCATTCAATTTCCTTTGATTTCAAAAATTTAAGGCCGAATCAGTTGCTGTTAAGACATCCAATGGTTGTTTTCGTGTTTGATTAAAGAGGATCGGTTAAACGTTTGAAAAGAAGCTAAAAATAAAAGGAATTAAGAGTACAGAGTCTTTGTCACCCGGTATTTTAAAACAATTTCTATAACAATAGCCTAAGTCATGTGACTATCATCAAGAGTTCCGGGCGAACCACTTCGCTTTTTATATTCTCATTTCCTTCTTTTTATATTCCTGGTGCCATTTTGGTACTTTAATATTAGCCAGGTACAGGTGATAAGTCGCCAAATATTATTCTATCGCCATCATTTCATCTATATCATAATAGTCCAAGTCATGTAACTGCCATAAATAAATACGCTCTGATCCCTCCGCTTTTCATATGAAAGTTTGGCCCAGACATCATATACGGCCCCATATTGGCGCGATTTTTTTCCGACGCTAATTTGGGGAAAAGATCAACAGCATAAACAACAACATCCGGCTTATCAAATCAAGCAAAATAACGATACCAGTTAAGTACCCGCCAGTTAAGTACCCGTTGCGTATATGATATTGGCGTCAGAAAAAAATAGCGCCAATATGGGACCGTATGTGGCTTCTGTGCCGAAAGTTTTCCATTTGGATTAAAAAAATCATTTTTTTTTTCGAATAATACTACATAAAAGCATTGTCGCAAAGAATTCTTGGTACTGTTACGCTAGCCGGGTGCAAATCTCGCCAATAACTATTTTTCAACTCGCCAGTTAGCATTTTTTTTTTTTTTCGAGTGGTAAATTAAAACATTGCTTTGAAGTTGAAATTAAATGTCATCGTTTGTTACATCATTTAATATTTGGCCAGATGCCATATACGCACCCGATTTGGCGTGATTTTTTTAACGAAAATTTGGCGAAATCCTCGTTTTCGAATACCAGTTACAAATGTATTTTTGGTACTACTTAGTTATTCCGTCGAACAAAAATCTATCACCAAACTATAAGATTAAATGCTAATAATAGTTGATAAATGTCACATTCACTTGACTTTAAGCAAGTTACACGTCTTTACGTCATCAAGTGATTTTTATTTAGACGTTTTATTTGTATATTTATTAATGTTATACTATTTTCTTTGTTCTTTCGTTATTTAAAATAAAAATTATGTCAATTTGTATAATTTGGCGAGTGGTTTGGCGATTTAGATAGTTTGGCGAAATGGGTCGATGGAATAACCAAGTAGTACCGTATTTTTTAATTATGTTCTATTATTTTTTATTTTTAAAGGAAAATAACCAAAAAAATAATTAACTATAGAACAAAACAATTTATGTAATTTAAAAAAAGAAAATAAAGTACAGACTAGACTTATTATTAAATAAACAACAATAGCCGGGTTACCATGTCAACCAAAATAATGCCATTTTGGCGCCAATTAGGTACCCCGTTGCGTATATGACATCTGTGCCTAATATTTTTCTTTTCATTTCGTTTAAAAAAAATAAAGAAGTGAAAACCATTTATTTTAAATGTTTCTGCTTGTATTAAATAAAATAATAATGAAATACAAATTGAATTATGAATAAAAGTAACATGATACATTTCTTAGCATACATTTAAGGGAGGCCAAACTTCTCGCCAAATTAATTTAAAATAGTAACCTTTTCTAAAATCTGAAAAAAAAAATATGTGTTTGATTAAAATTTTAGTTGCCATCATTAGAAAAATGTATATAAAATTAGAAAAAAATTAATATTTCGAAAACTAATTCGAATTTGAAAATTCTAATACCAGCTTTGAAATCTGCGGATCAGTATTAATTTTTGGTGTTAATTTCATCGCAAAGTATTCCATATTTTAGGAGAAATCGCCGTGAAACACAATCAGTTGTTTAATCAGTCGATTCAAAGAATCGTTACATTTCAGCCGTTTCATAAATTCGTTTCATTAGGATTTTATATATATAGGGTAGATAACAGCAAAATAAACAATCACTAGTGCACTTACTTCGAGTATTTCATGGATTGAGATGGCGAAAAACTAAACCTGGATACCAGTATCACGTTTCTGCTTGAGATATCCAAGTTTTGATTCGGCATTGGCAGAGCGGAAGACGCCTTTAAAGTTTATCGAGTGTTGCCACTCAACGATAACAAACGTTGAACCACAATTTCAGATATAGTGCATCCGGCATGTAGTTCTCTTTTCCAGTCATTTTTACTTGAACGAAAAACATGGTGAAACCTCATTCTTCCTCCAGTTTTTTGGAGAAAAGTTAAACCTTTATTTTTAACAGTGTATATCGAAAACGGTAAACCAAATGAATTTAAATAATTAAAAAAACTAAACGTTAGTGAAATAGAATTATAAAAAAGTCCTTACGACGAATGCCTACTATTTTTTCGCATACTTTATTTTTAAAAGTAAGCACATATTTTTAACTGCACACAAATAATTCAAACTAAAGTAAACTTGTGCCGTAAGATTTTAGATATTTATTGCATTGAGTGCATTTTATATTTACAAAGTAGATTTATTTATGTATGTTTTAGAATGTGGATTCTAACTTTCTAAATTTATTTCTTAGAATTTATTTTGTTTTCATTATTTTGGCTTTGGAACTTCTAATACATTTAAAAATGCCACCACTGTAAAATGATACGTAAGAAATACAAATAGTGCAACAAAATGTAAAATTTTAAAGATATGTAAAATTTATTCTTAGAACTAGCTGACCCGCTTCGTGTTGCCCAAGTCAAACAATAAACCAGAAAACGTGAATTCTGCTTTTTCGGAATTTAGTGTTGCCCCAAGACGAAAAAAAAATAAATAAATAAATAAATAAATAAATAAATATATATATATATATATACATATAAATATAGATAGTAAAAAGCACATTTCAGTTTTAAGACACTTTTATTTTATATAAAATGACGGCATTTGCATCTGCTGAAGAATTACATATTTACGATCCAGTCTTAAACAACATTTATAGAAAAGTAATCTTATGACGTTACTATAGCGGAATAATACACAAACCCAGCAAAAAGCGATGATGCCGTTCAAGAAATTCGAGAAAAATTCTGGTATCTAGTGATTCATATGCCTTCATTTGTTAATAACATTAATATGGATACTCAAAATTAAATGTAGTTTTTAATAGCTCCATGTTTTATCAGAAATCATTCATTTATATTTTTTCAAAATAGTACCTATTTTAATTACATTTTTTTATTCAGTTATTATCAGAAAATAGCAACAAAAAGATATAGTAATCTACTATTTTCGCTTTACTTTCTACGGAAATGAAAAATTCCAATTGCCATCATTACAGAAACGGCATTAAAAACTGCAAAAAAAAATAAAAAAAAAAAAAAATAAATAAAAATAAAAATAAATAAATAAAAATAAATAAATAAATAAAAAATAAATAAATAAATAATATATATATATATATATATCAAAAATAAATTGAGATACTGTTTTCAAACAAATTGCATTTAAAAGTAGTTTTTTCCGCTATACGAAGGTGTAAAACTGGACAATATACGTTGCTTGTAAAAAAAATTGCAGTAGAGATTATCAGTATTTAACCGTACATGATACATCTGCTTCATTTTACAGCTGGCTTATGAAACGTAATGTTATTTTTTAGGGACGACTCACATTAATTGTTGCCAGAAAGAAATAGCATATTGGGGACTAACAAATCTCAAATTTGTATACGCCAGTGTTTTCCAAGCAATACCCGTCGTAGTTGTTTTTTAAAGTTTTTTTAACATAGCTGAAAAGTGTTTATGACTTCGGTTTGTCAATCCGTCTGTTTGTCTGTTCATCTGTCTGTGAGCTCTAACTTGCGTATATATACTCGGAGTGCAGGTATTTGATATATGTTATTGTGGTTCACTATGGTATGTTTGGTATTGAAAATGAAGCATGTAACATTTATATTTCGCTTACAAGGACATCCAAAATAATTCAGTTGATGGAGAAAACTCGTTTGCAATGTGTTTTATAATAGCTGATACGCTCAGCGTTGCTCGTGATAATAGTCTTAAGTACAGGTACCCCCGACTTGCGTAAGTAATGTGTTCCGTAAAATTTTACGTAACTTGAATTTTACGTAAGTCGAATTTGTAAGTTGCTTAGGTAAAATTTTGTAATAAATTGCAGTATTTATTATGTATATATATATATATGTATGTATATATACATATATGTTATTTACACCGTATAATTTTTTAAAATAAAACTTCATGCAACAGTATTACCACATTTACTCGTATATAAACTATAAAAGCATGAAAAAATATAAAAACAACAAACAATTCTGAATCTTCATCAAACTTCCATGAAACAAGAAATAATTAAAGAGGACTAATTTAACCTATTCTCCACGAATTTCTGTTGGCAAGACAAATGAATAGCACTCACAAAATAAAATAATTTTTGATAAGCGCAAACTGTATTTATTATGAACTAGCCGCCTCTGGCGACCAGTTTAGTCTCCCTTAAATGTATTGCTAAGCATTGCATCATGTTACTTTCAATCTGAAATTAATTGACTTGCTCAATCCTTCCCCGAGTCCAAAGATTCTGATAGAGAAATCGAGAATTCTTTGCGAACTTGATAACATTTCATACATTTTTGTTGTTATGCGTATTTCGTCTTTTTTGACAAATACCTCATAATTTCCGTAGCTGTAAAAATGATTGAAACTTCCAGTGTTTAAACTGAGATTTGTTCATAAATTATCTAAATTAAACTTATTCTACTTAAACATGCTGTTACTTCAATGTTATTTTTTAATATTAATAAATTTATTTAAATTTTGCAAATCATGTATTTATAATTTTTTTGCATTACTTAATAACTAAATAATGAATATATATATACATTTGTTTTTATAGATTTGATTTCTGAGTTCATAAATGCGTAAATAATATATACTAATGTAACTAAGAGAAATAGAAAAATAAAACCTTCGTGAATGCAAGTTTTTAACAAACGTTAGCGCCGCCAATTTACCTACTATTACGTCATAAGAATATTGTCCATTCATTGTTGGAGAACCTGCTTTGCGAATGATTACCTCCATGGTCTAATATTTTCTACCGCTTATATGATGAATGAATCTCTTGTGTTTGTTTACTTTGTTTGTTTTGTTAAAAAGCTGTCAACTTAATTTCAATTGAAATCAAATCTTGGAATATATATTTATTTGAATGTAAATTGGAAACAATACTTTGATGTTGAAATGAAATATTTTAGTTTATGTTATTATTATTACGATTAATTGTTTATTTAGGTATTTTACCATTACCGGGGCCTTGGCATTTTTCTTTAAGCTTGACGCTTGGGCTTCAGAACGTGAAATACGTTGATAAAATATATAAATAGCTATGAAAACAAACCTGGTGAACTTCTTTTTTTATTTATATGTATTTATTTGCATATAGTAAACATTTTATTTACACATATATATACAATATTTGTTTACATATAAATTACTTCTGTTTCTCTATAAAAATAGATTATTGGCTTCTTTAGATTAAGTCAATTGTATACATATGGAAAAAATTGCTTATGTATATGAAATAGGATATAAATTGCCGGAAAATTGGAGGCCAATTTTTTTTCTCGCCAAGAACCTATACTGGAAAAATATCTATTTATTTATTTATTTAATTATTGTATTTTAAATGAGGTAAATGAAAGATTAAGCTATGCATTTTAAATGAAATGAGAGATAGGTTTATATTTTTAATGAAATGATGGCGATGGAAGAATATTTGGCGATTTATCACCTGCGCCCGACTAACATAAAAGTACCGAAATGGCCGTTTGGCATATAAAAAGCGAAGCGGTCAGCCCGGAACTGTTGATGACAATCACATGACTTCGGCTTTTATTATAGAGATTTGATGACTACAATGAATAACTAACAATAAAGATTAAGTTGTTTAGTTTTAGATTTGATTGTACATACCAATAAAAATATGACGCTGTCTAATATATAAACTATATTACGGTTGTGGTTTATATTTATATATTTTATTTAAAAAATAAATATGAAAAATATGCTACTGTATATCAAACGCGCTAGTATGTTCACAAATGTAATTTTCTAAATTTATTACGTAACTGCGAATTTACTTAAGTCGCGTAATACGTAAGTCCGGAGATGCCTGTATACCTAAAATTGTTTTGAATGTTTTTATGCTTTTAGCCGAAAATCTTAACATATTTGTATAATTTCGATCAAAATTTCAATTTTCTGTTTTTTTAATTTTTATAAAATTTTAATATTCTTTCGATTTTTGTTGAATTTTTGTCTTTTTGTTTCTTAAAAACGATAAAAAAAATAAGTTTAAATTTGTTTTCTGATTTTTCTCAAAAGTGATTTTTTTGTATCTAAATCTCGATCAAAATTTCTATTTTCTATTTTTTTAATTAATATAAAATTTTAATATTCTTTCGATTTTCGTTGAATTTATATTTATTAAAAACTTTAAAAAACTAAGTTTAAATTTGTTTTCTGATTTTTCTCAAAAGTGATTGTTTTTTAAAATTGTGTTGGAAAAATTGGCATTATCTCAATAAATAATATTTCAACTATCACAAAAAATTCAATTATGTTTTAAATATATATTCAAAGGAAATAGACTATTCTCATGCTGATTTATTGAAAATTTACGAGTTAAACTGTTTATTGACATTTTTCAGGTATTTTTAATGTTGTTTGCCTTTACCTATTAATTTTAAAATATAATAAAAAAATATATATAATACCACGATTTACGTCAGCAATTCATTTCAAGTCTAACGACGTAAATCGAGGTGCATTTAGATAAGCAAAGAATAAGTAATAAAAATTTTCCAAAATCTAATGAAGATATTCTATTATATTTAGGGACTATGTTAGATACATTTAACATTAGCAAAAAAAAAAAAAAAAAAAAAAAAAAAATGCGTTTGCAATAGAAGAATTTCGAATAAATCAATAAGTTTTTAATTTATAATTTATTGTGTTTCTAGATGTTCCGTTCCGTTCCAGTCTTTGAAGATGCTAAAAAATGCATAAGTTTAAATAACAATTTTTTCTTTTTTTTACTGCCAGAAGATCTTTGTATTAGCAGAGTGACTTTTCTAAGCTTTTTCTCGCGGCTTTTTTTATTTGTTTGACAAAAGTCTTAAAAAAAGTTCAAACTGCGTCTTAATTAAGGAATACTTTTTTCCAGGCCAGCCAGACTACGTAAATGCAGGGTGACGTGAGTCGAGGGTGCGTAAGTCGCGGTACTACTGTATTCTATTTATACCACTATTTAAAAGAAAATACCTTTTATAGTATATTTCTTTTGTAGATGTTGCCTAAGGCTATGTGAAAGATTTTTGCTTTGAGAAAGTGGTGCGTTTATTGAATCAAAAAATATCACGTGAATTGCGGTTAAACTTTTTTGACAACCTAATATTGTGGAAGTATTAAATTTTTATATTATTTTTAACCCGTATAAAAAATACTATAATGAAAACACACTATTGTACTATGTTTTTCTTCTCATTTTTAGAAATATTAAGGTTATTCTTTAACCGTTATAGCCGGAGAGTTGGCCATTATTTTTTGAAATATCATCTCATGTATATTTATTTTGGGAGAAGAGAAAAACAAATACAGAGACAGTTTTTAATAAATGTCTGAAAAAGGAAATAAATATGTCAAGTTGATAAAGTGGAAAATAACTACAACATTTGGCTTATACAATGACTAAATGATTAACGAGTTGCTCTTTTTTAAATGGTTTTCATCATAAATTTTCAACACTAACTACTTCTAATTAAACGTTAAAATATTCCTAAAGTGGAAAAACTATATGTCAAAAACAAAAGCTTGCAATATTATAATTTTCTTTATTTACTTATTTCGTTAAATTGTATTAATATTTTTATATTGTAAATTGTATAATATTGTATACTATATTAATTTATATCGTATAATCTATATTAATAAAAGTAAGTTCTGCTCTGTCTGTCTGAGTGCGTGTCTGTCTGTCTGCGATTGTTAGTGGAATACTAGCGCACCTAGAAGTCTAAACATTTTACTCAAGATAAGCCAAGGCAGGTCTTGATAAACCTGAGGATCAGATTTTTAATTTTTGCTAATTAGCCGGGATATTAATTAAAAATCACATCGAGCCCTCATCAAAAACTCACATCTTTCATTCCGATTCGGCATAAATGATCACGCATGCCCAGAACCCGATTTGGTAAGCGGAAAGAAAGGAAGAACGAACGCAAAGATTTTTGGTGGTATACTCATCGCTGTTTTTAAACCTTCATCGGCCAAACCGTTTGGAAGAGTTAAAAATTAAAAACATATTCTAAAAGATCGTACTTCTAAGTCTTAAATGCCGAAATCAGTTTGAAAAAAAAATTGTCGATAAAAAAATTGTTGTTAACCCTTTGAAATTTTTTTTCAAAAAAGATCATTCTCACAGTTTTCTTTTTGCCTATACGACAGCGCTTCCCAAGGCGCAATTTCAGAGGTACCGATTGCAAAAAAATATGTAAGTAAAGTTTAAAGCTTCTTCTCTTCGATGGTCAATCAGTTTTCAAAAATACAAATTTTAACTCTTCAAAAAAAGCCCGCAGCTCACTTTGCTCTTGCGGAGGCGATCGTTTTCCTACGGCTAAAGTCTCTAAACGTTCTTACTTCGACCCAATATCTTCCGAGTACCTCTGTATACCGAATTTATATCACCCTTAAAAATTTCAAAATGTTTGGATAAATAAAAGCATTTTTTAGAAAATATAAATTTGTGAACATTTTGACGAAAACACTAAAAATATGGTATTAAAGGCCAGGCAACACGGAGTGGTTCAGCTAGTATTACATAATTTATAGAAAGTCATATTAACTAGATCACTAATCAAGTAGATATCGATTTTTTTTCACGATTTTTCTCACGAAGTGCATAACTATCATATTTATAACAGCTGAAAATCTCAGAGTTAGGAGAACAAGAACTAGTTTTTTTAACTACTGAAATAGACAAAAAAAAAATGTCTTATTACGAGCAATTTTTCGATTAAAATTAATATTTCTTTTGTATTGTTTTACAAAGGTTATGAAAACATTGAGTTTTTAACTCCGAAAAAAAATTAAGAGTTTGGACGATAACGATAAATTTTTTAAACTTTTGAAATATCGGACGACCCCCAAATCACCCTCCCTTTTTTCGGCAAATTACACAATTTGAGGTGCATTTAAGATTATTATCACAGGCCAGGCAACACGGAGTGGTTCAGCTAGTATTACATAATTTATAGAAAGACATATTACAATGTATAACGTGTTTTCAATTTTTATAAATTTTTTTAATTAAACTAGGGGACTCTGCCCCCTACGAGCTACACTTGCCAACCCCCGTTCAGGCACCGGAAACTCGAATAGCTGCCTAATTTGATCGGCTTTAAAAAAATTTCGGAAGATTGAATTATAATTTAAAAAAAAACAGTGGCGATCTGCCTGTCAATGGACTGTTTTAGTCTTAGATTAAATCAGATCAGTGAAACATTTGAAAATAAGCTAATGTAAAATGAATTAAATAAAGAGAGTCTTTTTCTGCCGGTATTTTTTAACAACGCTATAAGAAAGTTCTTTTAAATAAGACATTTTAAATATATATTTTTAGATCTGATGTAATTTTCAGGAAAGTTTTCTTTCTATTTTTAATATTCACGTGAAAATAATTTTGTTGTTAGAAAGGAAATATTATTTGCACTGTCGTAGAATTCACAATAATAGTTTAAAAGATTATCTCAAAATATGAAATAGAAGTCTCGCGCAAATATATTTTTTAATTTAAACTGTTTGGCAATATTATTGTTTGACCATTTTAAAAATGACGTAATTTCCTCAATTTACGACTTTTAACGCCTATGAATAAATTTATTATCTTACAGTTTTCTTTCTTTTGCTTGGCGAAACATCTGCTAATTGTATTTTTAATATTTTTAGTATTTCTATCTTTTTATAAATTTTATTTTAAAGAATAATCAAATCTATCTTACTTTATTTATTTTATTTAGGTTTTTAAATTTTCTTTCTCTTTTAAAATTACGTGTAAATATAGTTTCTATGATGTAATTTTTAAAATTTTTTCCTTCTTTTAAAACGCAATCATTTAATTCTAATTATTTGGAAGTTTTTTTTCTGTTTATAATAGTCACGTGTAATTAAATTTTTAATTTGAAGGAAATATTATTATTTGCGCTGTTTTTTAAATTGGCAAATTTTTTAAATAAAACCCTTTTCTAAAAGATATAAAAAAATGTCTCTCGAATGCTGAAAATTTGAATTTAAAATGAAAATAAATCCTCAAAAAATGAGTCAAGTAAAAGACAAATAAATGCAGCGTGTACACCGGAAGCCTCCAATGCATATCCTTTTAAAAAATTATTAAATTCCTGTGTATAGTTTGTGCTCCTATAAAACTTTTTTTATTGGAACTATTTTTACCCAATTAAACATTGAATATCTCTTAAAATAATCCTTCGATTTACAAACTGTCTGCTTCGGCGTATTTATCAAACATGTCTCTATGATACCACCAATTTTCACATTTTAGTGCGCAGTATTTTTCTTAATACTAACGAAGAAAGATCTTAGGTCACTAAAAATTCATTTACAGCGGTGGTGACATCGTTAGTTCCTTTTTTTTAGAATAGAGATATACCTATTTTATTTTATTTATCTTATTACCTATTTATTACCTACTTATTTATTACCCATTTTATTTTATTTAACACTCGGTTACTTTCTCCTATCTGTAAGATTCAGTGACTTTTTTTCCGGCTGTAAAAACTTTTTTGGAGACTCTGATGTGGTATCGGTATACATTTTTCTATTTTTTTTCTTTACTAAAGGCAAAATAACATACACTTCTATTCAATTACTATCTTTCCCCGAAATATCGCCGTATAAAGTTCGTAAACATGGAAATAACGTCATGTGATCTCACATATACAACGACAGCAATCATTTCAGTTTTTTGAGGTTAGCATTCAAATGTTCAAACTAGAAAAGTAAAGATGAAATTCTAAAATCAGAAGTAAGATAAAATACTTCTGTAATTCTGAGTAATAACGCTCGTCCGGCTCTTGTTTGTGAAACGGTAGCGTGTATACGAGGGTAAGTCAAAAATTAACCGCTATGTAGTTATACATTTTATAGCAATACAAAGTTAACATCATTTTTCAGTACTAGGGGGCTCAGCCCCCTACGTGCTACGCTCGCCAACCCCCGTTCAGACACCGCAGACTCTAAAAGCACGCTAATTTGATTGGATTTAAAAAGATTTCGAAAGATTGAATTATAACTTAAAAAACAGTGGCGATCTCCCTATAAATGGGTTTCTATTCATTTCTCTTTGATTGGGGAATTTGGCCAAATCAGCTACTGTTAAAAGATACAATGGCTGTTTCCGTCTTTGATTAAATAATTTTAGTTAAACATTTCAAAATATAAAATGGATTAAGTAAACAGAGTGTTTGTCTGCCGGTATTTTTTAACAAAGCGAAAAGAAAGTATTTTAAATAAGACATTTTAAATATATCGTTTAAAATTTGACATAATTTTCACCAAACTTTTCTTTCTCTTTTCAATATTCACATGAAAGTACTTTTGTTATGACATGAAATATTTAAGCTGTCCTAACAAAAATAGTTGAAAAATATCGAATAAATGTCTCGCGCAATTTTTTAAATTTAAACTGTTTTGCGATATTATTTTTTGTTCATTTTACGTAATAAGTGTAATGTGACGTAATTTCTCATATTTAAGACTTCTAACGCATGTTAATGAATTTATTATTCAACAATATTCTTTCTCTTTTAAAATTCACGTGTTAATATAGTTTTTATGACGTAATTTTCAATGAGTTCCTGTTTTTTATATTTTATGTTTACAATAGTCACGTGCAAATAAATTTTTAATTTGAAGCAAACCTTGTTTGCGCTGTTTATACAGTTGCAAACAGTTTAAATTAATACATCTCTCTATTCTAAAAAAAAGTAACTACCGCCGCCGGTGGCGGTTTTGAATTTTTTGTGACAGGAGGTCTTTCTTCGTTAATATTAAGAAAAATATTGCGTACAAAAATATGAAAATCTGTGGTATTATAGAAAAATGTTTGATAAACACGCTGATGCAGACAGTTTTCAAATCGAAGAATTATTTTAAGAGATATCTAATGCTAAAGTTGGACAAAATCGTTCCCTTAAAAAAGTTTTACAGCAGCAAAAACTACACATGCGAATGTAATCATTTTTAGATCATTTTATGCGTTAGAATTTGCCGGTGTGCAGATTGCTTTAATTTTTTTTTTAATTTGACTCATTTTTGGAGGTTTTATTTCTATTTTAAATTCAAATTTTCAGCATTTTGAGAGATATTTTTTACATTAGTTTAGAAAATGGTATTATTTTATACTGTTGCCAAATGTATAAACAGCCCAAACAATAATGTTTGCTTCAAATTAAAAATTTAATAACACATGACTATTATAAACAGAAAAAATCATTTGGAATTAGAATTAAATAATTATGTACAAAATGCAGGAACTTATTAAAAATTACGTCATAAAAAGTATACACGTGGATTTTAAAAGAGAAAGGAAATTGTAAAATAATAAATTCCTTAACATGCGTTAGAAGTCTTAAATAGGAGAAATTACATCATATGTGTACGTAATGTTTTGTGACAGGAGGTCTTTCTTCGTTAATATTAAGAAAAATATTGCGTACAAAAATATGAAAATCTGTGATATTATACAGAAATGTTTGATAAACACACTGATGCAGACAGTTTTCAAATCGAAGAATTATTTTAAGAGATATCTAATGCTAAATAACTGTAATAAAATAAACATTACAGTTATTACATAAAATGAACACAAAATATTGCAAAACGGTTTAAATTTAGAAATTGTGCAAGATATTTATTTGATATTTTGAGAGGATCTTTTCAACTACTTTTGTTAGGAAAGCGCAAATAATATTTCATTTCTAACAAAAGTATTTTCATGTGAATATTTTAAAGAGAAAGAATAGCTTTGTCAAAATTACGTCAGATTAAAAACGATTAATTTAAAATGTCTCATTTAAAAGAACTTTCTTTTCGGTTTGTTAAAAAATACCAGGAGACAAAGACTGTTTACTTAATTCCTTTTATATTAGCTTATTTTGAAATGTTGTTACACGTGTCTACGTCATCAAGTTATTTTTATTTCGACGTTTTATTTGTATTTTTATTAATGTTGTACTAATTTATTTGTTCTTTCTTTATTTAAAATAAAAATTATGTCAATTTGTATAATTTGGCGAGTGGTTAGCCGATTTATATAATTTGGCGAAATTGGTCTACGGGATAATCAAGTAGTACCGCAGCGGATTTGGTGTTAAAATTCCCCAATCAAAGAGAAAGGAATAGAAATCCGTTTATAGGGAGATCGCCACTGTTTTTTAAATTATAATTCAATCTTTTAAAATCTTTTTAAAGCCGATCAAATTGGCGTGCATTTAGAGTCTGCGGAATCTGGACGGGGGTTGGCGAACGTAGCTCGTAGGGGGCCGAGCCCCCTAGTACTGCAAATTATGTAAAAAATATGTCTCAAAATGCTGAAAATTTGAATTTAAAATAGAAATAAGACCTAAAAAAATGATTCAAATTCAAAAAAAAATAATAATGCAATCTGCACACCGGCAAATTCTAACGCATAAAATGATCTAAAAATGATTACATTGCCATGTATAGTTTTTGCTCCTATAAAACTTTTTTAATGGAACGATTTTGTCCAACTTTAGCAGTAAATATCGCATAAAATAGTTCTTCGATTTGAAAACTGTGTTCATCAGCGGGTTTATCAAACATTTCTCTATAATTCCACCGATTTTCATATTTTTGTATGCAATATTTTTCTCAATATTAACGAAGAAAGACCTCCGGTCACAAAAAATTTAAAACTGGCGGCGGCGGCGGCGGCGGCTGTGACAGCGGTAGTTACATTTTTTTAGAATAGAGAGATTATTTAATTCTAATTTGAAAGATCTTTTTCGGTTTATAATAGTCACGTGTAAATAAATTTTTAAATTGAAGCAAACATTATTGTTTGCGCTGTTTATACAGTTGGCAACAGTTTAAATTAATATAATTTTCTAAAATACGTAAAAAATAGCTCTCGAAATGCTGGAAATTTGAATTTAAAATAGAAATAAAACCTCAAAAAATAAGTCAATTTAAAAAAGTGAATGCAGTCTGCACACCGGGAAATTCCAACGTATGAAATGATCTAAAAATGAATTAATTCCCATGTATAGATTTTGATCCTATAAAACTTTTTAAATGGAACGATTTTGTCCAATTAAATATCTCTTAAAATAATTCTTCGATTTGAAAACTGTCTGCATCAGCGTGTTTATCAAACATTTCTCTGTAATACCACCGATTTTCATACTTTTGTATGCAATATTTTTCTTAATATTAACGAAAAAAGATCTCCGGTCACAAAAAATTCAAAACCGGCGGCGGCGGCGGTGACAGCTGTAGTTACTTTTTTTTTAGAATAGAGAGATAGTTCCCTTGCTTTTCAACGCACTTGGCTCGTCGTTGCACAAGATTCCCGATGCCCTCAGAAAAGAAGGTTTTCGGCTGAGCAGCGAGCCACGCATGCACCGACTTTTTGAAACACAAGTCTGGGGTGGATGATTTCGTAGGCAGAACCACGACTAATTTGCAGACGATGTGCCACTTCATCAATAGTCACTCGCCTATCTAACTGTGACGTGTACGCTCAATGTTGTCATAATTTGTGACAGTACACTGTGGTCTATCTCCTTTCTCATGCGTAACACTTGTGCGACATTTTTAAATTTTTCAATCCATTAGTAGACACTCCGTTGCGGCAAGACACTGTTTCAATATTATGCCGAAAGTCTTTGATGGATTGCAACCCCTGATACACCTTCCGACCACAAAAACCGAATTACTGTTCGTTGCTCCTCTTTGGTGCAAACCTCTAATGGAGCGGCGATGATCTATCTGCAACAAAAGGAAGAAAAATAGGGGAATTACGATCAAACTTTCGTAGTATGATCACAACTGCATGACAATAAAATATATGAGGACAGAGGTCACTATGAACAATGTGAGAAGAGTTATGACAAAATTGCGAATAATTTTTTGTTTACTCTCGTACAATAGAATAGTTTGTTGTTACATCTCCATTGTTTTATTAATGTCTTCATGCGTCATTAGTTTGATTAACCTCAGAAGAATATTCCACAAAATATATACCAACCTCGCCGCTGTGGACCTTGGTAAGATGCTACATGGTAGTCAAGATAATATATGTTTGTTGTTTAACACAACATATCTATATTAATTAATTTTGCATTTTTTAAGAAAGTGAATTAAAATACTTAGAAATAAAAACTATTTAAGAATTAGAATATTTAATATTTTATTAGAAACAGAATAACATTATAAGCAGAAATTTCTTCTTCTTGGTTTGCAATTTGGATGATTCTTCTGTCTGACAATGGAAAATGTGTCAAGTATCACATTGAAAGAAAATCATTCAAAATTAGATTAAAAATTCAGAATTATTTTGAATGCTTAATAAATAATTAAATTTAAATTACAATTATATTTTGTGACACCTGAATGAAACTAAAGTATCGAAAGATTTATATATATTTTCAAATTTAAAGAAGATAATTTTTTATGATTTTTTAACTTTTTTTGTGTTGAGTTTGTATTGAGTACTGTATGAATGATACATTTGGATTAAGACGGCAAAAGTGATTACATAAGAAAAGCTTCTAAAAAATTTTAGAAATATATTTTGCATGCAGTTTAAAAACTGATATAAAAAGTATTTTGCTATAAAATGGTCATCATTAAAAATTAAGTGTAGTCCTGTAGTTACTGACGTTTCTAGATATTTTTTTTCTTTTAAAACGTGAAAATCCAGAAGTTTCCGAAATAAATTTTTACATGCTTTTATTTAACTAAACTTGTTTTTTGTAGATAGAATTTGGTAATCGAGTTTTCAATTACTCCTTGATATGCTAGAATTATAATTATTATACAAATTGAAAATGTAAACAGTATATAATTGTAATTGTACTTTGATAAAAGCAGATGGAAACTTTCCAAACTTTGTAAAAAGTAAAATTCTTCTGGTGGACATAAATCATCAAGATGAATAAATGTGCAAAAAATAAAGTAATTTCTTCAGTTACACAAACAATATAACTTTTCAACTTAGCCATAAGTCTGTTTAAATAATAATGTATTTAAACTTGAAAATCATGTGATTAAGATAATGACTTTTGAGTGGCTAAATTAGACTCATAAACTACATCAAACTGTTTTATTGTTATTTTTATGTATCTTATAATGTAAACATTTTATTCATTCTGAAAAATGTAGCTAACCATGAAAGCTCATAAAAAAGCACTCTTATTACAACTTAAATATGTGTTAATTAAATAACTTAAAATTCATTCGAAAGCTATGCAAACGTAGCACAAATCTGTAACAACAAAAGTTACCTAGAATTATGGCACCGTAGGTTAGGGCGCAGAAATCTAACATCAATTATAGAAGTTACGCAAGAGTAATTAGTTAGATGAATCCAAATACAGATCTGTAAGCTTAACATAGATTACGAATTGTGCATTAATGCAAAAATAACTGATAAACCCTATCCAAAAATTGCTGAGTATAGAGCAACTAAAGGTCTCCAACTCATTCACTCCGACATGTGCGGATCTTTTCAAACACCGGCAAAAAGAGGGGGGAAATCATATTTTTTGACATTCATTGATGACTACTCACGATTTACGATCATATACTTATTGTCTAGAAAAGTGAAGTTTACGAAAAAATTAAAGAATTCATCGCGTTAGCAACAAATTTGAAGACCGAAAGAAATTTGAACGGATAATGGAGGAGAGTTCACATCAGATGAGATAGAATTTTACCTCAGGGCTAATGGGATAAAACATCAACACACAGTCCCATATTGCGCAAGCCAGAACGGTGTGGCAGACAGAGAAAGTAGGTCGTTAGTTGAGATGGCAAGGATAATGTTAAGTTAATAAAATTTACCATTAAATCTCTGGGGGGAAGCAATTTGCACAGCAAATCATTTGCAAAACAGACTACCAACAAAAGCAAATGAAAAAACTCCATGCGAGTTATGGACAAACAGACAGCCAAACTTAAGTTACTTTAGGGTATTTGGCTGCAAAGCCTTCTCATATGTCAGTGAAACTAGAAGACAGAAATTAGATGATAAAGCTATAAAGGAAAATTTTCGTCGGATATGATAATGAATCCAAATGATACATAATATACGTAGGAGGAAGTGAAATAAAGATCGTGAGAACCCTTAAATTTCTCGAAAACAAATTTAAATATAGAAGCGAGAAAGTAGAAAGGAAATCAAAGCAAGATGAAAATGAAAATCGCGACAATGAAAACCTTGTAGAAATAAAAATTTCAAATAGCAAAGAGACACCATCCACGTTCAATCAACCAGTAGCGGAACCTAGACGATCAGATAGAATTAATAAAAGCGTACCTCCTGATAGGTTAATATATATGGTTAAGAGCGAAAACGCTACTGAACCGAAAAATTACAAGAAAATCGAAAATCTGGAAAATTTTCGGGATAAATAAAATTGGATAGATGCAATGAAAAGCGAAATGAACTCTCTTATCAAAAATAAAACATGGTCAATTGTAAAACCTCCACCAAATAGGAGAATAATAGGTTGCAAATGGACCTATAAACTAAAACGCGACAACACAGGAAAAATCCTAAAATATAAAACACGTTTAGTGGCAAAAGGATATTCACAAAAATTCGGGGAGGATTATGATGCACGCACCATTCGTGTCATTTACAACAATAACAGCATTATTAATAGCAGCATTGCACCAATATTTAAATGTAAAATACATTGATATTAACACCGCGATCTTAGATCGAGATCTTGAGGAGGAGATATACATGTCACAACCAGAAGGTTTCGTTGAACCAAATCAGGAAAATAAAGTATTCAGGCTAAGCAAAACCATTTATTGTCTTAAACAAGCTGCGAGAGCGTGGCATAATAAAATTTCAGAAACACTAAAAAAGATGAATTTCAGTCAGACCAAATTTGTTTCATGCCATTTTACGCGAAAAAGAGGCGATGACACAACCTACATAATAACTTACGTAGATGACATTTTAATAGACGGAAATAACGAAATAATAGAGGAAGTAATTGTGAGCTTAAATAAAGAATACGAACTAAAGAATTTAAGTGATATGAATAACTGCCTATCCATGAACATTAAAAAAAAGGAAATAAAAGCTACTTGATAAATCAAACTCAGAAAATAGAGGAATTAATAAATAAATTTAATTTGCAGGACGCAAAACCATGTAGCACACCCATGGAAACAAATTACACACACTTAAATGATGAGGATAACACTTTACCAAATAACAGATATTACAGACAAGCAGCAGGAGCTCTTCTGTATCTAGCAACAATAAGCAGACCTGACATCTGTGCAGCAGTGAACATTCTTAGTAGAAGAAATGAATCACCAAGAATGAGAGACTGGAATGCAGTAAAAAGAGTGATAAGATATTTAAATATTTCAAGTCAAAATCAAATTTATTGCTTAAAAGGCGCAAAGGCCACCATAGTGAAATCTTTCCCTGCCGGGACTCGAACCCGGGCCACCAGTATAGCGCACTGACATTCTACCGACTAAAGTACATGGAACGATACCTTGTCTGGAAAATTTCTCACTATTACATGGTGGCAAGGCTACAAACGCAGCACAAGATGGAATATTTTTCGTGAGCCACCGACATCGGGCAAACACGAAACATAATTAAATCCAGCGGCTGGATTGTCATCAGACAAGATTTGGATATACATAAAACGAGGATGCACTATGAATGGATAAGTATCCTGAAAAACGGTAAGTCCCAATTTACATTTTTTACTCAAGCCTATTTAATAGGATTCAAAATCCTACCACTTACAACAGTTATACTCCCTGTAGGAAAAATTGGCTTTTCAAGGACAAACGTCCTCTTTTCTTTTTCCCTTCGTTACCATAGTTACTAACCTAAGATAAGGGCCGAGGAGTGACCAACGAAGGAATAATGAAAAGAGGACGTTTGTCCTTGAAAAGCCAATTTTTCATACAGGGAGTATAGCGGTGTTAGCGTGCTGAAAATCTACAGCTATCTTCAGAGGTATTCAAAGTTTGAATATCCCTGAGGATGGCTGTAATTTAATTAATTCGATTCATTTCAAAAATATATATATTTAAGTTTTCAGTTGAAGCTGCATAGTGATTATTTTAGTATAATTTTTAAATAAACTAGATAGAGTTTATGGACGGTTTCTACATCTGTAGTAAATAGCATAATCAATAGTGAAAAGTTTCAATAGTGAAATAGTTTTCCAAACACGCAGTAGATTTTTTTTTTTTCTTTTGGAGTGTCAATGTATTCTTTCTATTATCAACATAAATTACCATACTTTTTTTACGGTATGTCTTATGAATATCAAAAAAATGCTTTATATATAAAATATTAAATCAGGCAAAAAGCAAAATAATTAGATTCCAGTGAATTCTATCCTAGTAATTTATATAACAGGAGAAGATTTTCAAAATTATAAAATTTTCCATAATATTTTGTCTTATTATTCTACTGTTTTGTTAAATTAAAATGCATTACAATGCTATGCATTACAGGTTACAGCACGTTTAAAGCAAAAGTATCTTTTAAGTTCGATGCTGGAGTAAAATCTTTATATAAAAAAAAGCATAAGTTTTACATTTCTTTCCTTTTCAACGCCACCTTGCTTCGTGTTAAATAATAATAAAAATGCCCGCACTGAAACAGGCTTTTGTTTGTATCGTTTACCATCTCGCTAATACCTCTTCTAAAAACTTTAAATGCGTTTTATTAACACATACATCAGACTTGTGTGCTTGACACCAGGGCCCGCTTACAGGTCATCGTCGATATACAGGGGCAAGACAGCACAAGGAAATTTACAGCACCAGAGAATTGCATCCTGGGGGCTCTACAAAGAGTGTGCAACGGAGTCGGCGGGATTTGAACCCGCCCCCACCTACGCTCTCAAGCGACTAGCGGCGTAGTGCCTTATCCACTCAGCCACGGTGGGCGGCGTTAAATGAGTCTTAAAAAGGAAAACAAAATAAAGTTGTGGCATTGTGGGAAATTTCATAATTAAGTTTGCCCATTCAAATGTAGTGTGAAGCTACATGAGAGGTGTACTTTATCTGGTAAACCATTAAATTGGTCTTCATAATTTATGTTCAACATTTTTCAACATAGTTGAAAAGTGTATGAATATTCGGTTTCTCTGTCTATCTGTCTGCCAGTGTTCTAACTAACGTAAATATACGGGAATTGAAATGCAATTGATATATTTTATTGAAGTTTACATTCTAAATTGAGTGGTACAATTTCAAAATTATGTAGTATTTAAAGTGAAATGTGTATAGCATTTGTAGTTCGTTTACAGATATTCTGAAAATAATTCCTTTACATTACGCCCTGCCTGGGGAATTGTTTGCGGTGTATCTTAATGATGTGACATTATTTCATGCACATTGAAATTGGTACATATACGTCAGGTGCGCTACATGATACTTACTATTAAATACGATGTGCACTTATCGTACATTTACAGAGACACATAATAAAAATATTAGGTTAAATATATTAGGCAAAAATATTAGGTTATAGTACTGTCTCTAAGCAATAATTAGTGGAATTGCGTTTTCAGTTGTGGTACGCGTTTTCAAATGTAACTAATTTTTTTTACGTATTACTTATTGTATATAAATTTTATAGATCTTATATATTGCTGTACAAAATTTCTCGAGTTCATATCCGTTTTTTTTTTTTTTTTTTTTTTTTTGACGGAAACTATTAAAGGGTAATTTTCACCTGTACATTCCCTAGCAGAACTAAACTTTAGCATTGTATGTACTATATATACAAATCTATAGATCATATACAGGGCTCCACAAAAGAATTCAGATATTTTTTACGACTAGTGATGTTAATTCCTGAAATCGGTTTTCAAATGTGTAATGCCGAATTGTTTACTTCGACATCATATTTCCCCTTATCAAACGGTGAACTTTAAAGTATTCTTCGGTTTTCCTAATTTTCGTGTACAACATCAAAATTTGAATTGCTCATTTGTTTGTTAAAGAGCCACTAAAACAGTGTCCATCAGTCGGAAGAGAAACTACGAATTATTTTCGTGTTCTTGAGCTTCCTTAAGGGATCTCAGGACACTTAAAGCTTCAAAGTTTTCGAAATTTTAATTTTTTTTAGATGTTCTATCTTTTTTTAACATTTTGATAAAACTGCTACCTTGAACGTCCCTTTAGAATAGAAGTCATGGCTTTTGAATTATACCCGCTCAATAGCTGAAGCGGCGTTTCCGAAATTTTGGGCTTAACGCGCAGGATATCTCAAAAACGTCTGAATATTTGTTCATGAAATTTTCAAAACACATGTTTTATGTTAGTCTCATATAAACTGAACTTCAAATTTTCTTTTTATTGTTCAAATAAACATTTTTTTAGGAGATTATACTGTTGAAAATTTCAAAATTTTGTATTAGCTAAATGCAACATTGTATTAAAAATATGAAAGTACTTTAAACACAGACATATTTAGTTTCAGGGTAATTATCACAATATGAAGCATAAGTAGGCACTAAAATGGTCATTCTAGTTGCAATATTTATTTTTTAATCGTGCGCGTAAACTCTTATGTCAATTTTCTGCTCGTCAATCGTCGGGCAGTTCGGAGCCCCCTATAAATGCTAATTCTGTAAGTTGCAATTTTTTTAAATACATGAAATGAAAGAACATACTTATATCTTTTATCCCAGTTGAAATTGCGTTTTAAAATCATGTATATTTCAAGATATTAAATGTTGAAAATGTTTTTTTTTTTTTTTTTCCTGAGATCCCTTGAGTCTTGAGATCCCTTGAGATAAGATTAATTTTATGTTCATAGAGTATGTTCTTTAAGGTGAGATTTTCCTCTAGAAGGCCGAAATAAAGGTGTGCGCTGGGTTTTTTGTATCTTAATTATTATCATTTAAAAAAACATTTAAAAAATGTTTAATAAAAAAATTGATGATTTGGTTTGAGGTGTGTGAATGGATGTACTTGCGTGCACGCCGTGCACTTCCAATAAGACGGGATCCGATAGATCACTAGAGTCGTTTGCAAGTAATTTTCACATGAATTAGCTGATACCATGCCAAAAAAGGCAGTACTAATGTCACATCATACTACCTTCCACACCTGGCCCCTCATTTAAAATATAAATTAAAACAGAAAATAAAAAAATAAATGGCAGCAAAGATTGGACAATGAAGACACAGGCAGCTACACACATAGCTTATTATTACAAATTGTTTCCATTCATTTTACCATAAATAATAATTTACCTTTTGTTTTCTTTACAAAAATCACAGCCCGTTCCAAAAATATCTTTTAAAAATAGGTAAACGTGATTCCCCTCCCCCCTCTTTGTGTATGTGGTCTCCCCTCCACCTCACTGCACTGTGTACTGGATTGTCCTCTAACAACATATTACCACGTTAAAAAACACAGAAGTATGGCGATTCCGGACGTGAATAATTATATTATTGAAAGTCCTGTTCCCATGAACAGATTAATTATCAGCACTAATGAGATTCATAGAGAAAAGTGAAGTCATTTTTAGAAATAATTATCCATACCTCTAGGACACATTGTTTTTAAAAGTTACACGTATACAGAATTTTTTTTTCTTTTGTTATTGTCTTTATATTTGATATAACATCATTTACATTCATGATAATTTTGTTTTGTGAGGGAATTACTGCATTCTTTGAATGAACAGAGTGTCTTAATTCAGTGTTATAAACATTTGACCATGATTAATAACATTCGCTCATAAAAATTCAAAATCATAAAACGAAGAGTATCGCCTTTTCTAAAAATGTCACTTATTAATTTTAAAAACTTATAATGTATTTCTCTGTTAGTATCTTATACATTACTTATCATGTTTAAAGCAATTTATACAAACAAAATAATAAAAAAAAGAGATTTAAATGATTTTTAAGCATTGTTTTTAAAAGTTACATGTATCCAGAATTTTTTTTTAAATTATTTTCTTTATATCTGATATAACATCATTTACATTCATGATAATTTTGTTTTGTGAGGGAATTACGCCATTCGTTAAATGAATAGAGTGCCTTAATTCAATTTTATTAACATTTGACCATGACTAATATCATTCGCTCTCAAAAATTCAAAATCATAAAACAAAGGGTATCGCCTTTTCTAAAAATGCCACTTATTACTTTTAAAAAATTATAATATGTATCTCTATCAGTATCTTATACTGTACTTATCATGTTTAAAGCAATTTATACAAACAAAATAACAAAAAAAAAGAAATTTATATGATTTTTAAGAATTGTTTTTAAAAGTTACATGTATCCAGATTTTTTTTTCTTTTATTATTGTCTTTATATTTGATATAACATGATTTACATTCATGATAATTTTGTTTTGTGAGGGAATTACTGCATTCCTTGAATGAATAGAGTGTCTTCATTCAATTTTATAAACATTTGACCATGATTAATAACATTCGCTCATAAAAATTCAAAATCATAAAACGAAGAGTACCGCCTTTTCTAAAAATGCCACTTATTAATTTAAAAAACTTATAATGTATTTCTCTGTTAGTATCTTATACATTACTTATCATGTTTAAAGCAATTTATACAAACAAAATAATAAAAAAAGAGATTTAAATGATTTTTAAGCATTGTTTTTATAAGTTACATGTATCCAGAATTTTTTTTTAAAATTATTTTCTTTATATTTGATATAACATCATTTACATTCACGATAATTTTGTTTTGTGAGGGAATTGCGCCCTTCATTAAATGAATAGAGTGCCTTAATTCAATTTTATTAACATTTGACCATGATTAATATCATTCGCTCTCAAAAATTCAAAATCATAAAACGAAGGGTATCGCCTTTTCTAAAAATGCCACTTATTACTTTTAAAAAATTATCATATGTATCTCTATCAGTATCTTATACTGTACTTATCATGTTTAAAGCAATTTATACAAACAAAATAATAAAAAAAAAGAGATTTATATGATTTTTAAGAATTGTTTTTAAAAGTTACATGTATCCAGAATTTTTTTTCTTTTATTATTGTCTTTATATTTGATATAACATGATTTACATTCATGATAATTTTGTTTTGTGAGAGAATTACTGCATTCCTTGAATGAATAGAGTGTCTTCATTCAATTTTATAAACATTTGACCATGAGTAATAACATTCGCTCATAAAAATTTAAAATCATAAAACAAAGAGTATCGCCTTTTCTAAAAATGCCACTTATTACTTTTAAAAACTTATAATATATATCTCTATCATTATCTTATACATTACTTATCATGCTTAAAGCAATTTATACAAACAAATTAAAAAAAAGAGAGAGATTTATATGATTTTTAAGCATTGTTTTTAAAAGTTACACGTATAGAGAATTTTTTTTTCTTTTGTTATTGTCTTTATATTTCATATAACATGATTTACATTCATGATAATTTTGTTTTGTGAGGGTATTACTGCATTCCTTGAATGAATAGAGTGTCTTAATTCGATTTTATAAACATTTGACCATGATTAATAACATTCGCTCATAAAAATTCAAAAACATAAAACGAAGAGTAGCGCCTTTTCTAAAAATGCCACTTATTACTTTTAAAAACTTATAATATGTATCTCTATCAGTATCTTATACATTACTTATCATGTTTAAAGCAATTTATACAAACAAAATAATAAAAAGAGATTTAAATGAATTTTAAGCATTGTTTTTAAAGTTACATGTATCCAGAATTTTTTTCTTTTATTATTGTCTTATACTTGATATAACATGATTTACATTCATGATAATTTTGTTTTGTGAGGGAATTACTGCATTCCTTGAATGAATAGAGTGTCTTAATTCAATTTTATAAACATTTGACCATGATTAATAACATTCGCTCATAAAAATTCAGAATCATAAAACGAAGAGTACCGCCTTTTCTAAAAATGCCACTTATTACTTTTAAAAACTTATAATATGTATCTCTATCAGTATCTTATACATTACTTATCATGTTTAAAGCAATTTATACAAACAAAATAATAAAAAAAATGAGATTTATATGATTTTTAAGCATTGTTTTTAAAAGTTACATGTATCCAGAATTTTTCTTCTTTTATTTTCGTCTTTATATTTGTTATAATAACATCATTTACATTCATGATAATTTTCTGTTGTGAGGGAATTACTGCATTCCTTGAATGAATAGCGCGTCTTAATTCATTTTTATAAACATTTGACCATGATTAATAAGATTCGTTCATAAAAATTCAAAATCATAAAACGAAGAGTAATGCCTTTTCTAAAAATGCCACTTATTATTTTGGCTTTCTTCTTCTTCTGTTCATCTTAGATTTTAATAATTTTGTATGTCATTTTAAAATTTAGAAAATTTGTGTTTTTAATCAATGATTAAAAAAAATCAGTTAATTAAAATCATGATTTAATCGTTATTTAAATCAACTGATTAAAATCCTTGCACCCTATTGCATTCAAATGGCAAACATCAGTTTTTGTTAATCACAATTGACGAATTTTTTCCTTCAACCAGCTGACACTTTTTGCAATATTTTTCCACATTTGATTTAAGAATTTCACAATATTCTCCTTCTACCTAACAATTGGAGAATTTTGCAGTTTTTTCTTACAAACTTACTTTGCAGTTATCCAAAATTTTCAACATAATAAAATGTAAAATTATAACTAAAAATTAAATAAACTGTACATAAAGAAAAACTATACAATTATTTAGATATCTCCAATATTTCAATTGACTAAGGTTTACGTTTAATGCAGTTTTATTTATTTATTTTTTAAAATAAATAAAATTGTGTGATTTTTGCTTGGTTGTGTTTTTTCTAGGGGACGGGAAAATTTCAATTTACCTATGACCCTGTGAGAGAAGGGGGAAAAAGTTACTGGTCCTGCTGACCACTAAAATTTTCAAATTAGTGGTCCAATGTCCAATTGAATTTTTGGTATTCTCAGACCAGCGGACCATCAATGATTTCGAACACTGATATTTTTCAAATGCTGAAGATTTCCTGATAAAAGAGATTTGAATTATATGCTGTTTAATTTTTTTATTATTTCCCCAGTGTGAAATTTGATTTTTATTGTTATGTCTGCACAAGAAACAATTTTATGTCTTAAAATATTTACTCTTTCATTTAAACAGGTGGAGAAATTAACCTGATGCTTGGATCTATTCCATTTTACCTGACTGAAATCCTGATTCATAATATACTAAGCTTCAAGAATTTAAATATTTGATGACATGAATGGTCAGACAGGGTGCAGCACCCTCCTAAAACTGTCTGTGAGAAACTCTGTAAAATGATATTATATTACAATAAATATTAGTCTGACATACTATACATATAATCTAATGATTATATAATTTGTAGTTTCAATATATGGAGCGGCATACCGCAAATCTACTTAAATGTGTTGCTACTTAATTGTGTCTGTAACCATTTCTTTTTTCAGCTATTGCAATACTGCTGTTGGTGAATATTTTTCTTCTCTACGAGTCTCTCTATTCTAAAAAAAAGTAACTACCGCTGTCACCGCCGCCGCCGCCGCCGCCGCCGCCGGTTTTGATTTTTTTGTGACCGGAGGCCTTTCTTCGTTAATATTAACAAAAATAATGCATACAAAAATATGAAAATCGGTGGTTTTATACAGAAATGTTTGATAAGCACGCTGATGCAGACAGTTTTCAAATCGAAGAATTATTTTAAGAGTTATTTAATGCTAAAGTTGGACAAAATCGTTCCACCAAAAAAGTTTTATAGCAGCAAAAACTATACATAGCAGTGTAATCATTTTTAGATCATTTTATGCGTTAGAATTTGCCGGAGTGCAGATTGCATTAATTTTTTTATTTTGACTCATTTTTTCAGGTTTTATTTCTATTTTAAATTCAAATTTTCAGCATTTCTAGAGATATTTTTTACAGATTTCAGAAAATTGTACTAATTTAAACTGTTGCCAACGGTATAAAAAGCGCAAGCAATAATGTTTGCTTCAAATAAAAAATTTATTTACACGTGACTATTATAAACAGGAAAAAAACTTTCAAATTAGAATTAAATAATTACGTATAAAAAGCAAGAACTTATTAAAAATTACGTCATAAAAAATATACACATGAATTTTAAAAGAGAAAGGATATTGTAAAATAATAAATTTATTAACATGCGTTAGAAGTTTTAAATAGGAGAAATTGCGTCATATTTACGTCACATTACAGTTATTGCATAAAATGAACACAAAATCACATGCTTCCGTAATTACGACGAAAATTTTTTTTAAAGTATGAAATTACGAACAGATGTCATATATTCTTTCGGTAGCCATCTGGGATTTTTTTCTTGGCGTGAAAACCCCTTTTCCGCCAAGTAGTAAATGTCACCTAGCAACAATTTATGCGCATGAAAGGCTTAACGAAAATAAAATGTAAAACATCGTCAAGGCATAAGTCTTAGGAGAAATTGCGTCATATTTACGTCACATTATAGTTATTACATAAAATGAACACAAAATAATATTGCAAAAAAGTTTAAATTTAGAAATTGCGCTAGACATTTATTTGATATTTTGAGAATTAATTTAAAATGTCTCATTTAAAAGGACTTTCTTTTCGCTTTGTTAAAAAATACCAGGAGACAAAGACTCTCTTTACTTAATTCCTTTTATATTAGCTTATTTTGAAATGTTGTTACACGTGTATACGTCATTAAGTTATTTTTATTTCGACGTTTTATTTGTGTTTTTATTAATGTTGTACGAATTTATTTGTTCTTTCGTTATTTAAAATAAAAATTATATCAATTTGTATAATTTGGCGAGTGGTTTGGCGATTTATATAATTTGGCGAAATTGGTCGACAGGATAATCAAGTAGTACCGCAGCGGATTTGGTGTTAAAATTCCCCAATCAATGAGAAATGAATATAAATTCGTTTATAGGGAGATCGCCACTGTTTTTTAAATTATAATTCAATCTTTCGAAATCTTTTTAAAGCCGATCAAATTAGCGTGCATTTAGAGTCTGCGGTGTCTGGACGGGGGGTTGGCGAGCATAGCTCGTAGGGGGCCGAGCCCCCTAGTATTGTTAAAAAATAAATAAATTGTCATCATAGATTATCATTTAGGAATACTGAAAAAATACATATATATGTAGCAATAATTAGTCGCTTGGTGGCGACACTGCTGTTATTAAATTAACCCTTCAAAGTAAGTATTTAATATACTATGGAAGTACATTGTGTATTTAAAAAAAGCTTTAAAATTTAAAGTAATACTTTTGTATTAGCTGATATAAGAGGTTAAATGGATTCTGCTACTTATAGCTGCCTTTTTCATGCTGATTATTTCTGTGTTTACGCATATATTTTGATTATGCACCCGTTATGTTTTGTCTTTATTTATTGAAAAGTGTTATACTCATTATTGAATGTTAAACAGAAACAAATGCTGAGCTTTTTTGTTGTTGTTTTATGTTCAAATGAGTTAATTTTGCATAATCGAGCTGTGTGCAGTATAAATTTTTAAAAGAATCGTGCTTGAAAATTATTTTTAAAACTATGAAAAATCAGTAAATTGAAATGCAGATTTAATTTAATTGCATTTCAAATTGCAATCCCCCCCCCCTTTTAACGACGTAAAAATGAAAATTATGTGACAATAATTCAATTTGAGGAAAAGAAGAAGTGGATTGCTTAGATTGTTACTGTCGATATATGTCAGCAATAGTAGAAAAATTAATTTTTTTAATACTAATTTAATAATAAATGCAATAGTGATAATTTTTCAGAATTGTGATTTTGGACAGGACATGTCAATTTTACTGTTCAAAAATAGTACTATTAAAAACTATATAACTTAAAATAGTGAAAATATATGAAATTTTCATATGTTTAACAATTGTACCTTTATATTAAGTATATGCAGAAATGTCTAAAAATATTTTTTGCTAATTAAAATATGTTTATTTTTTGTTTTGTCAAAAGAAGGTAAAAATTTGAAAACTGTATAATATAAAAATTTCAGCATCTATAGATTCACAACAATTAAAAAATAAACAATTACAGATCATGAAACCAGAAGCTAAGTGCGTTGTGGAAAAAAACTTTTTCAAACCTGTGCAAAAATTAATATTGGTTGAAGAAATTCATTCAGCAATTGTTTAAATTAAAATATAATGAAAACTGGGTATGCATTTAAATCTAAGAAAATTATTATTATTATTTTAATATTTTTTTGTGAATAAGCAAACACTAAATGGACTAAGTGTAACTGAGTGCAGAGAAATATTCCAAAAAGTACAAGGACAGAATGGTAATATTTGTGGAAAAAAAATGCAATTATTTTGTGAAATCAGATTAGATCAAACTGGTTTACATTTGTTTTTTAAATATGTTTCAAAGACAATAGAATCAATAATTAAAAATTTAATAATTTTCGGGTTAATGAAAAAAATATATATATATGCTTTCCCTACTGCAACATAATCTCGCATAATCTGAAAATTTGTTTATTATTACACCGTACATGATAAATTGAAAACCAAAGTCAGGAAAAAAAAAAAGAAAACTACAATCCGGTGTAACCTTTCCTCATAAAGATGAGAGAAAATCCTGAATCGTGGTTCAACCTTTTACCAAAAAATTGGAATAGAGAAAACCTTGAATTATGATTTAACCTTTCACCAGAAAATTTTATTTAAAAAAACTCTGAATCATGGTTAAACCTTTCACCAGAAAATTGGATTTAAAAACAATCCTGATTTGTGGTTCAACCTTTTACCAGAAAATTGGATTTAAAAAAAACTGAATTATGGTTCAAACTTTCACCAGAAAATTGGATTAAAAAACCCCTGATTTATGGTTCAACCTTTCACTAGAAAATTGGATTAAAAAAATCCTGATTTATGGTTCAACCTTTCACCAGAAAATTGGATTTATAAAAAACCTGAATCATGGTTTAACCTTTCACTAATGTAATGGTATTTGTGAAAGCACCAATAAACTGGTGAAACTTATCACCAATATCTTGGTTGCAGCTAAATTGCAGCGACTTTTCACCATTTTCTTGGTGAAACATCGCACTTTATTTTTAACAGTGTATATGGTTTAAACATATATATGTAAAACCTGTGAATTTGATAATATTGTTTTTAAACATAACTTTTCATTAAAAAAATATTAAAAATATTTTCCAACTAATTATTGATACATCAGTAAAAATCTTAAATTACTACTCCGTTATATATTTGCTCAAATTGCTGTAAAAAAAAAAAGACAAAAATTTCTTCATCTAAGAAAATATAATATAACTATTAATGGATACATACAATACTTTCCCGAATTACCCATGATTCCAGAAAACGTTATTTATCTTTAGAAACCCCAGAAACCCGTAAATTTTCTACATTTAAAAAAGCATTTCAAAACATAAAGTTTTTCTTTCGCTGCCGCTGATTTTCGAAAATGATTCCGAGTAGTTTTTACAGTGTATTAATCTGTTTCCTCAACAAGAAATATTTTTTTTCGGACGCTATGCATTCTGAAATAAACATTTTCAGGTTCAACAAACATGCTTTAAGACAAACAATATAAAGCCATTAATATTAAAATTTATATTGCTTTTTAAACTTTCCAACATGTTTGAGAGGTCTTTATGAATTCGGTTTGTCTATCCATCTGCCCGTCTAACTCGAGTAAATATAGTCTGATTTCCATGCAATTGATATATTTTATTAATATTTACTATGGCATGTTCGGTATTCAAAATAGAACGTATAGCATTTACAGTTTATTTACAGGTCTACTCAAAAGAATGCTGTTACATTATGGTCTAAGTTGAAAATCGCTAGCAATATATTTTAATGATGTTACATTTTTTCAAACATAAGTAAAATGATATACATCAGGGGATGTGAAAATATAACATTATCATTTTAGGGGGAAGGGCGTCTGGTACATGATATCGAAAGATATCTCTAGGGGAAGGGGGTTGTCTTTTGATATCATTATCATTTTTGATCCAAGCGAAATTTTCTCTTTTTAATTGCAACTTTGTCTTTACATCAAACTAGTATGTTATTTTTTATATAGTCTGTTATCTATTTTTATGAAAATACAAAGATATTACTAAAATCATTAAATGGTTATAAAACTATTTAATTCCAAAATATAGAATATCCAATGCTTGGCATTCCTATTCTTCTGTCATGTGTTTATGCATATATAATACGCTGCTCGAGAAACCAAATTCGAAGTATATTTGAAATGATACTTGTGATTACTAGTGAATAAAAGAAGAAGTGTGTTGTCCATCTGTTTTGTTCATAAGAAGTTCTGTCTTTCCCCCAGCGGTGGTAAGTGCATGAAGACATTATTAGTATTGAATGCGTCATGTAATAAAATGATATTATTAGACTAGCAGACAAGCCTGGCGTTGGCCGAAGTTTGTAAATATTAACATTGAACAAAACTCAAGTTTGTATGATTTTATAACTTTTGAAATTCTTTTAAATGAACCTAATTTTAGAGGCCCCATTGCCTTCCGCAGCGTCTAGTGTTTTCCCAACAAACTTCTTTCAAAACGAATCTGTAATCTGGATCTCCACTACCTATGTCGGCATTTACCGGAATGCCGGAGACAATCGAAAACCAAGTTGAGTGAGGCAAACCTCAACAGTAATCAAGCCGATAGAATAAAAAAAAGAATGCACCATTAATATTAGAAAATGATGGTAATTAAAGTCTAAGGTAAAATTTCATAATACAGAAAGTAGCGGAATTGTAATCTAAGTTGAAGAAAGCAAATCCCGTGGAAATTGGGCCCTTAAACCCGAGAAAAAAATGAGCCCCCAAGCGGTGGAAGACGCCTCCCCCCCTTGTAAACTTCACGAATTACTGTTAGCATTAACAGGATATTTAATAAACGTATGGAATCCCTTATCTAAAGGTACCTTTAAAATAACGCGATTTTTAATTTACAGCTGTAGTGAGTAGACGTAAATTGATGCTGAAAAAGGAGATTAATGTTCGAAAAAGGTTTCAGCTGAGGTATAAAGAAGGACCGGGCGCTAGGGACCATGGTCTTAACTGGAATGTACTAGGGTGTAAAAATTTTTTTTCGTGATTTTAAAGTAGATGGAAGACGCTAAAACTATGTTAAAGAAAATTGCAATAGAAAAGGATAGTTTTTAAAGAAGCAGCAAGAGTCCAAAACTCAATTTTTAAATTATGCAATGAGAAGATGAGAAAATTAGGGGGATGAAAAATGCATGGCGTACAAAAAGTAAGAGGGACCCCGGATCGGGCCCTACAGGATCCTACGGTGCCCCAGGGTTTTAACTGGAATATACACTGCTCAAAACAATTAAAGGATATTTGAAGTTTTATATAAAATAAAGATATAAACGAAATTTTTTTTGCCGAAAATAGAAGAAGAGAATCACAAATGCAAATTTTTCTGGTTTTCAAACTGTGGAGTATGCAAATTTTGAGTTCGACGTCAAAAACGTCGCTTCAGCGGCAGCAAATGAAATTTGACTTTCAACTGGATAAAAGAGAATGAATCAAGGATGATCGGCATTCAGTGATTGCTTTGTTTCGATGAGTACGATGTCTCAGCGAAGTCATTTGACAGATTCAGAAGCTTTGAGAATTGTTGGTAGGTTAGAAGGGGGCCAAACTCAAGCCGAAGTAACGCAAGCCATTGGAGTGTCACAAAGTGTCATTTCCAGGATCTGGAACCGTTTTTTGGAGAGTGGATGTGCAGGCCGAAGACCAGGGCAAGGTCGTAGACGGGCAACAACGCCCAATGAAGATCGGTATTTAGCGTTAACAGCTCGGAGACACCGAACCATGAACGCTACTCTTCTCCAACAACACCTTCGCTCGGCTACAGGCACCACGATTTCAACTCAGACTGTCCGAAACCGGCTCCATGCTGTAGGTCTGTATGCTCGCCGACCGATGGTATGTGTTAGATTACCATCAAAGCATCGTCGCGACCGCAGGGAGTGGGCAACCGAGCATGTCAACTGGAGGAGAAATGAATGGAGCAATATTCTGTTTTCTGACGAGTCCCGTTTTTCTGTGCATCCGGATAATAGGCGTATTTTCATCTGGAGGGACCGTGGCAGTAGGAATAATCCTGCGTTCGTGCACGAAAGTGTCAGATTTGGCGGTGGAGGAGTGTTGGTGTATGGTGGCATCTCCATTGACGGGCGCACTGACCTCTACATCATTCGAGATGGAGCTCTGACTGGTCGCCGATATAGGGATGAGATCCTCAGACCTATTGTAGTCCTTACGCTACAGCAATCGGAGATAACTTCATTTTAATGGACGATAACTGCAGGCCACATCGTGCAAACCTGGTGGAGGATTTCCTTTTCGAGAAAGGAATCGTTCGAATGGAATGGCCAGCGTGTTCTCCAGACATGAATCCAATCGAGCACGTTTAGGACGCTCTAGGAAGACGAGTTTCTGGCCGCCAACAACCCCTACAAACTCTCCAAGAACTGGAAAGAGCTCTTCTGGAAGAGTGGGGCACAATACCCCAACTCGTCATTAATAGCCTCATTGAGTCCATGCCTCAAAGGTGTTCAACGTTGCTGGCCGCCCGTGGAAACCATACCCCCTACTGAAAATGATTTTCTTTGAAGAAAACACCTTTTCTTATTCTTTTTTTTCTCATATGCACAAATTGTGTTTTTTTCCTTTAGTACACAAATGTGCAATAAAATGCATTTTTTTCTGCCAAACATGTGTAATTTATTCTCATATAACCTACTATGTCTGTCGACAATGTATCAATCAGCTAAACAGTTTACCAGATACAAAATCCACCTAAAACTGCAATATCCTTTAATTGTTTTGAGCAGTGTAGAAACAGGAGATACCTAAATGGGAAAATGGTTCCAAAAATGAAGATCGGATTAAGAGGAGAAATTTGTTAATAATTTGTGGTGCAAAAGTTTCAAGGAGCCCTATCCCGGGTCACAAGGGGGAAGGGACTTAAGGGGCATGTAGTTTGGTATATAAATATACTTCTTAGTAGTTTTTAAAGTAATCAGGGGACGCTAGAATTATATTAATGAAAATTGCAAGCAATTCGAATCCTTTTTAAAGAAGCTGCATCAAGGGCCCAAAAAGGCGATTAATATTAAAAATTGATGGAAGCTGAAGACTGAAAGTTTTCTATCGTTCATGCAGCAGATGTAGAACTTAAGAAGTTGTTAGAAAAAAAAGCTAGTAAATCGGACTATTTTTAAGAGAGGTTTAATAGGAGGCCCCTAAGGGGCCAACTAATAGTTGAGAGCAGGGCCCTAAGTCGAAAACATGTTTAAATGTGTTAGTACTGAACGTTTTAGATCTTCAGTTAGTCAAAATTAAGCACAGGGTATGAATTAATCATTAGAATAATATTTGAAAGAAATGCACAGAAAATAAGCAAATGCTAAGTAAATGCAAAAAAGGGCCATAGGGCCCAAATACAAATATGAAGTTGTAGTCTAGGGAGAAGAGTTCAAGACTCAATTTTAAAATTATGCAATGAGAAGGTAAGACAATTAGGGGGTGAAAAATGCATGGCAAACAAAAAGTTCAAGGAATGCCGGATCGGGCCCTACGGGACCCTAGGGTGCCCGAAGATTTTAAGTGGAATATTGGTACTTCGTTGCCCGGATAATACATTTCCATCTCCTTTTTCCGCATAGAACAAGATAAAGGACCAAAAATCGAGCCTGTATTTAGCGACTATTGCTTACAGCGACATCTATTGTTTGTAATTCGAACTAAAATTGAAAATCACTGTAAAAAAACTTTTGACCTTATGCATAACCCTCCTGCAAGAATTTTTTAAATATCTGTCACCGTTTACAAGTTATTGAATTTTAAAATCAGTCAGTCCTTTTTGGGACACCCGGTAGAAACAGGAGAATAACTAAATGGAAAACATGGTTCCAAAAATGAAGATCGGATTAAGGGGGGCAATCTATTAACAATTTATGGTGCAAAAGCTTCAAGAGGCCCTGTGCCGGACCAAAGTGGTCGGGGACCTAAGGAGCATTTAGTTTGGTATAAAGATACGTTTTAGTAGTTTTTAAACTAATCAGAGTACGCTAGAACCATGTTAAAGAAAATTGCAAGAAATTCGGATCATTTTTAAAGAAGCTTCACCAAAGGCCCAAGAAGGCGATTAATATTCAAAATTGGTGGTAGCTGAAGTTTGAAAATTTTTTTCGTCGTACATGTAGTAGCTGGAGAACCTAAGAAGCTATTAGAAAAAAAAAAAAAACTAGTTAATCGGACTATTTTTAAGGTAGCTATAATAGGGGGCCCAAAAGGGGCCAACTGATAATTAAGAATAGGGCCCTAACATGAAAACATGATAAAACGTTTTAGTACATAGCGTTTTAGATCTTCAATTAGTCAAGATTAAGCATAGGGTACGAATTAATCATTAGAATATAATTTGAAAGAAATGAGCAAAAAATTTGGGAAGTGCTTAACAAAGGGTCCTAGGGCCCCAATAAAAATATGCGGTTGTTGGTCTCGGGAGAAGAGTCCAAGACAACTTTAAAATTTCGCACTGAGAAGGTGTGGAAATTAGGTGGCGAAAAATGCATGGCACACAAAAAGTTCAAGGGGCCTTGATCCGGGTCTTAGGGGACCCTAGACGGGCCCATCGTCTTAATTGGAATGTAGAAACGGGAAAATAGCTAAATGGAGAAAGTATCCCAAAAATGAAGATCGGATAAAAAGAAAGGAATTTATTATCAATTTAGTTCACTAAAACTTCAAGGGCCCTGTACCCGGCCCCAAGGGTGCCAAGGGCTTAACTGTGAATGTAGTGATGGGGTAGTAACTGAATGCATTATTCAACCCAAAAATGAAGAAGATCAGATAGAAAAGAGTCATGTTATTAACAATTTAGTGCATACAAACTTAAAGGGTTAAAAATCTGAGCCTCAGGTGCATTAGGACTTGTCTTGGACTAATCACTCTTAAATTTTCAGACTTCTATGTGCGTCAGATTTCGCTAGCCATCGCAGACAGACACACACACAGAGCGACTTGTTCTTTTATTAGTATAGATATCTTTAAATAGTAACTAATTCTTTTGAGTGTTATTTGATATAAAATTATTTCATATGTAGTGATATTTTATGGGCTTTTTTTGAATCAATTAAGTATCGTCAATTAAGTTAACGATATCATTGCAGGGGGGGGGGGGGGGGTTCGAGAGATGATAACGTATAATATCGTACGGGGTGGAAGGGGTCCAAAATTACCAAAAAAGTTGATAACGTTATATATGTACAGACTCTCTAAGGTGCACGACAAGATGCTTACTATTTGATATGATTTGCATAGCGTTAATCTTTCGTATACAGGGGCACAGAAATGAATTCTGTACAGTACTGTCTATGAGCAATAATTACTGGAAATAAGTTTGCAATTGTAGTATGCCTTCGTAAATTTAATTAGTGTTTAGCATATTAGTTGGTGTTATAAATTATATGCATCATACACAGGGGTGTACAAACAATTTTAAGTACTTCCACACTTATTGAGAAACGGCTGAAATGGAATATTCAGTTGTGCTATGCGCTTTCGATTTGAACTAAATTCCGGCATACTATGTGGTATATATACAAATCTTTAGATCATATACAGGGCTTCACAAAAGAAGTCGGATATTTTTCCGATTATAGATGATAACTGATAATATTTGGTTTCTAAATGTGTTTAACGTTTTCCAAATTGTTTTAGATATCATCTTTCACCCTATTAAACGCTGAAATTTTCTTACAGTGTTTTGAATGTGTTGAAAAGTGTTTCATAATCTATTCTTTACGCATGATTTCTATTCCTTGTTTTACTCTTACATTTAGAATCCTATAATGCAGCTCAAAATGTTTAATTGAGAATTGAAATCCTCCTAAAAATCGATGTTCCGATTTGAGAAGTTTGTCGAATACATTATAAAACCAACTTGGAAACGTTTCCGAATGTTACTGTCAGCAAAGAAAACTTTGTTTTTATAAATGCTTTTTAATACTTTCCGACATAGTTGAAAAGTGTTTATGACTTCGGCTTGTCTGTCGCTTTGTGCTCTAACTGGCGTAAATATAGTCGGATCGCCATGAAATTGATATATATTATTGATATTCACTATTCTATGTTCGATATTGAAAATGAAACTTGTAGCAGTTACAGTTCCTTTACAAGGACATTCAAAACAATTCTGTTACATTACGGCCTATGAGGAAAAATCGTTTGCGGTAATTTTAAATAATGTTTCATAGTTTGAAACTCGTTGACATTTATATATCTCTTAGAAATATTCTACAAGATGCTTACTATACGATATGGTATGGATAGCATTCATCTTTCCTTTACAGGGACACAGAGAAGAATTCCATTACGTTACGGTCTACGGGGAAAATCGTTTGCGATGTATTTTATTCATGTTACATATTGGAATTAATATATACCTCTGAGGTACACTGCAAGATATTTATTATAAAATATGGTGCGCAAGCATTTATCATAGATATACAGAGACACACAAAATAATTCGGGTAAAGTACTCTCTTTGAACGATAATTGCTAGAAATGCGTTTTCTTTTGGGGTACACGTTTTTAAATTAAACTTTTTTATAAATATGTCTCAGTGTGTATAAATTCTACGCATCACATATAGCGCTGCACAAAACATCTGAAGTACATTTCCTTTTATGGATGGAAATTGCTGAAGGGAATTTTTAACTGTGCTATGCTTTTTCGAATTGAATTAAATGTTAGCATAGTTTAGCATAGTTAGCATAGTTAGCATACTTTATAGATTTATAATCTATAGTTCATATACAAGGTTGTTATATGTTTCCTATTCATTCCTTTGAGATTGATTAAAATTCAAACGATTGAGCTCATTGGCAATATAGTTATCTGAGCGAACTCCATGCACTAAAACTTTCTTTAAAAATGCCAATTTAAGGCAAACGAAGGTGTTTATTAAGTGAAATATTGTTAGAATTTTTATATTTTGGCTGTTATAATTTTTTTGTTCACAGCCGTGAATGACTCTAGAGAATGTCTCATTGTTATTCGTAAAAAAAATATATTCTTTCAATTAGCATCACGAGTGAATGTTTGCTGTTTAGATTTGATTTTTCAATCTTACACTGTAAAAGAAAAAAAAAAAAAAAAAAACGGACTAAAAAAAAGTAGATTTTGCTAGCAATCGAAACGCCAGTGCTATTTCCGTATTTTAACGGAACATTTCCCCATAAATTCCAGAAAAACGGAAAATTTTCTGTAATTTATGGGGAAAAGTTTCCGTTAAAATACGGATTTCTGGAATTTATGGGGGGGGGGGGGATATTTCCGTTAAAATACGTAAATAGTACTGGCGTCTCGATTGCCAGTAGAATCTCCGTTTTGATTTTACAGTGTATAACATTTGTTCTTTTTTAACATTAGCTAACAAATTTATTAGGAAACTAGCAGACCCGCTTCGCTGGTCCATTTTCCAAATGAACCTTGATCAAACAAAAATTATGAATTCCACCCTGTATTTTAAATTAATATGGGTCTTCACCTGGAAAGTCTTTCCGAATTTGCTGAATACTATGCAAACGCCATTTAGCTATTATATTATCTTATGCTTTAGGCAAAATTCAGACTATTCAGAAGAATCTGTTTTAAAATAGATCTTTAAAGTAGAGGTTGGGAAGGAACTACGTCCGTTATGATTATCAGAAATTAAAATGTTCTCTAGTCACCACGCTACTAAAATGAGAGATAATTAAAATGACTGCATTGAGTGACCACTGAACATTAATCATGTTCGGATTATTCACTTTCGTTTGTTAGTTTCTGAACTCCGGTCTTCTCAGCTTGGTGCTATGTATGCTTCTGGTAGCTTAAATACAATCTCTCTCTACGCTACATTATATTTCGTAATATACGTCTTCTTCTGGCAGGTCTACTGCAGTTTTCTATCTTCGGATTACAGCAGAGTAAATACAGTCAAAAATGTAATAAATTATTTGCACACAAAGAACTGTTTAACTTTCATATTTAAAAGAAATGTGAATCATACAACAGCGGATTTTCAAAACTGAAGTGTTTGAATAAAATTAAAATAATATCATTTCCACTTCTATTTCTTTTATATATATATATATACCAATTGCAATCATGTAACTGTTAACCTGTAAAAAAAAACCTCGATAACTGATTAGGATAGAAAGATAAACCTCTTGTTTTATACAATCAAAATCTTCCCAATCTTCCATAATCGGTTGCACAGGTAAGTTTGACGTCAAACATTAGAAGTGTTTGCAACTACATGGTTACAAATGTACCTGGGTTAGATATAAAACAAAGGTATTTTTGAAACAAACTACATTCCATTAAATAAAACCAATTTGCCGTTGACTGAATTATATTAGATCTTACACCAAAAATACTCTTTGAGGATGATAAATAAAGTCAATTATACAAAACTTAATAACCTAGTACGTATTAATTTTTTTGATGCACCGAAGGTTTTCTTTTTAGGGTTCCGTACTTAAACAGTAAAAACGAAACCATTATAAGATCACTGCTGTGTCTGTCTGTCACAGCCCTTTTACTCGTAAACTATGCAACGTGGAAAGTTCAAATTGAGGGAAGTAATAAAGATTATTGACCCACATATTTAGAGATTAATAAATATTCATAAATATATTTAGGGGAAAATGTTGAGGGGCTAATTAAGTTACTTGAAAAAAAAAAAAATCTTTTCTTTGTATATCGTGTGAAAGCTTTCGTAACGCTGAAATCAAAAACACATTTCATTCAATTTTAGGTATTATATTTTCAAAGTTATTTTGGAAAATGTAGTGCAAAAATATGCCCCCCCCCCCCATCTAATTCCGAATCTATTAAAACTAAAATTATGAAAACATTAGAGGTAGTAGACATTAATTTAAACCTTGCAGGAAAATTATAGCGATTATTCTAGGTCACATAGTTTTTGAGAAAATCGCATTTTTCCGTTACACTCAAATTTCGATTTACGGGATTCAGCAAAAGTGCTGAGCAGAGTTGGAGGTACCTATCGTAGCAGAAGTATAAAAGCATTATTTATCAGGAATTTCGGAAAAAATCGTCGGTAATTAGCTGAGATATTAACCCTTAAAGACACGGACGGTTTGCACATACATAATGACAGGGACGGAGTACTCTATGCTCCATCGGCTTTTAAAGCCTAGATAACAAATTTTAAGGATAAATTTATGTAATGCAATGCTCAGTAGCAGTATAAAAGCAATAAACGTCAAATTGTTAAAAACTGACTAATTTAATGAGAAATAATCGCATAAATACTATGGGATTCGCCACTAGTTTCCACTGAGTGGCTCTCTCAATACACCTACTATGTCTTTAAAGGTTAACTAAAAACCTATATGGAATAACAAATATACAGAACTAGCAGAACTACCCGGCTTCGCCCGTGTCAATTAGAAGGAGCCTTTCAGGTAAAATAAATTAAAACGAAATAATACGGCAATCACAATAACTGAAATTTGTGCATTCCTATCCACAAATCGTTATAAAGACAATCAAAAAACATGGCGTTATTGTCTTTCAACCATAGTAAAATCCCTGAGCTTTAATAACAGAATGCACGTTTTCTTTGGCGGGCGTAAGAGAAAAATATGTGATTTTCCTGACAATACGAAAAAAAAAATCCTCCAAATCGCGCAGCACTTAGTGAAATTCTCGTTTGTATGGTATTATCTACATTATAAAGTAAAAACACTATTTCAGTGCCCATAAATTGTAACCCATAAAATGTGCCTTTACTGCAATTTTTCTAACTTTTAAACATCACACAATTTCATTTTTTACAATGTCGAATAGAAAAAACTTCTTTCAAATGAAATTGTTTCGAAATTTTGCCTCAGTTTTCTGATTTTAATGGATTTTAAAGTAATTTTTATAAGCATGGATATTTTTAAAGTTGAGTGCAACCCGATTACGAAAGATGAATTTGTTTACACTTCATCTTTCTGCAAAAGTATAAAGAAAAGACATGTTTATGAGTAACGCTGGTATCATATTTTCGGTGGCAACAACCTAACACGACAGTAAATTTCTCTTTTACTGCAGTTTAACGTCTAAACATCGTACATTCAAATGTTCCAATGTATTATAGAAAACAAAAGTACTTTCAGTAATATTTGTTTGTAATGTTTATCTCAATTTACAAATTATTTATGGGTTTTAAAATAATTTTTAAGTATGCATATTTTTTAAATATGCTTGCAACCCAAATACAAAAGATTAACTCAATTGTTCAAAAACATTGTAAATAATTCAGAATTCGTTTGCTTTCGCGTAATATTCAATAACTAAATTGACAAACTAAATTAAAACGCCAAAAATAAAATAAAATAAAACACGAATTTAACAGATATCAAATCAAACTACTCAAAATAACCTGATAAGTATATAAAATTCAAATGGGAATTTCGTTCCGGGAGCATATAATTTGAATTCTTCAGAACGGATTTCCATACGACTTTCACTATTAGTTTTTTAGGGAAGATTTTAGTGCGTAACATATTTTTTCCGTTGCATAGTCATAGAATTATAGGGAAAAGTTATATAATCATGTTAACCCAATTATGAAGGATTAGTCTTATTAGCTGAATGAAAAATGCAGAAGTATTTTTATCTCTAAGTATATTGACGGGTTCATCTTCTGTAATGGGGCTGTGCGCTAGGGTATTCTTATTTTAATGAGTGTGCCTGAAACCTATTATGGCATGCACCTTTGTTTAAAACAATATAGAATGACTTATGTTTTAAGCGACTATCTGGCATGCAACTTGATTACAAAATACTTACCTGCAATAATGCTTAAGGTACTTCTCCAGTTCCCTGCTCAACAACGCGAAACTTTCTGACACATTTTCTGACTCATTAAACGAAAAGGCTTAAAATTTGTAGGCCTGACTATTAAAGCGATTTGGAATTGAAATGAGTTTTTCTTTTTTTCATGAATAAATTACTTATCGAGTTATGAGCAATTGTGGTTGCGTGACGACCGGTTTTTATCCTTTATTGCACTGTTGCGTCCGAAATTCAGTTCAAAATACCACCGAAAGATCTTATACCTTTACCAACATATGGAAACTATCTTTCGATTACATAGTTTCTAAATAAGAACTCCTGTCAATTTCATGCGTTTACGAACAAAAATTAATTAGAAAATATGTCAGAAAATAGCTCCTTTGGATTTTAGAATAGCTTTAGCTTGACGTTTATGAAAAAACTAACTCACAGTTTTAGTTTTTGGAGCTCGCGAAATTTAAATTCAGAAAAAGACTTTTGACACATTGTGGAATTTTTTTAACTTTTAAAATTAAAATACGTGTTTTCTTTGGCGCGCGTAACAGAAGTATACAATATCTCCCACAATACGGGGGAAAATGCAAAAAAATACATAAAAATGAGGTAGTAATTACTAAAATTTTATTTGGAAAATTTGAATTTTTATTGAAATTAAATCTAGTATGATTAGATGAAATGATGTCATTTTCCGTAAATTTTAAATGGTGACATCTGTCAAGAATTTTTTTGAAAATGTAAATAACCGCTCTCTTTTTGCTATAAATCACAGAAAATGTTAGCACTGAATCTAAATCAATACAACACTTAGCGATAACGTATAGCTATAAGATATGGCTGTAGTATACAATCGATGTAGTAAGCAAAATATAGGAGCCATATGTTTACAATGAATTTGATTACGCTTTGAAAAGATTTGATAGAATGTGACGTCATATCTAGCCTTTTTATTTTCTTTTTCTTAAATTGTTTTCATGAAATTTGACTGTTTGTATTAAAATAGATGTTTTAATTCAAAAAAAAAAAACATTCAAATTGAGGTTCTACGTTATTTTCCCGCTCTTATTGTTAAAGTTTTTATTTTATACACAAAAAAAAGAAATGAATTTTCTACTTAGAATGACGTCAATATCAAACACGCAAAAATATAGCAAGAAAATCTGAATTTTTATTGGCAAATAAAACAAAATACATGCGTTATCCTTATTTTTTTCACATTATTGTGTCATTTCTTAGGGTGTGGCAACAGGAAAGAAACGTTTGAATTAAAAAAGATTTAAAAAGAGATATTTCTATAATGTTAAATTATGGAAGTGGTAGAAAAAATGGAAAAATAGTTGTCTGAGATTTTTTTTAAGTAGACAGTGATCTTTTCCACGTTCTAAAACGTATGTACGTTAAGTTTCGTGCAAATCGGTCAAAAATTGAAGATTTGTATAAAGGACATACATACAGAGAACGGCTTATATATATAGATTCCTATATTTGCTATTATTTAGGTTCCATATATCTTTGAACTTTCGTGGTATATCCATTTATACTTTTCTAGTATACAGGGTGCAAAGGAAAGTCCATTTAACCTGAAAATAATTGTGAACGGAGAGAGCTGCAGCTATGTAAGTGAGGTAACGGTATAGTAAAGCGACTACGCCCTATTTAATGAAAACGACAGCAGCGCCCCCTAGGGGCGAAATTTGGAAGATAGCCACTGCAAATCGAAAACGAAAAGAGATAGAGCAAAATTTCCAGTTAGAAAGTTTTAGAGCATCAATTAATTAGTAGAATACGACATTTGGTTTACATGGATAAGATAATCTTCGCCTGTTTACCCAAAAGTGCCCGAAATCGATGCACTCCATTTTGTGTAAACGTTTGAATGGAATAAACAGAAGTATGAAGAAATACGCACAATTTATGCTATAAATATGTACTTATCTCAATACATTTTGGCAACATCATACAAAAAAAAAGACAAACTGCCTCACAGTGATAAAAAGTTAATATTCAGTATGTTCGAAAAGTTTGCTATTGCTCACGATACACGTTTGTATTCGTGAGAGTAATTCTGCATGCACATTTCTCAGCATGAAACGTCTATTGCAAAACTTTTTAATACGACGGCATAGATTTAACCCTTTCAGGGGCGGTGGCTAGACGGTTTAGCCACATAATTGTAATTCCAAAGCTGACAAATGGCACCAAGAATATTGTAATAAATTTTGCTTTTGTAATAAAAGAGCAATTTAGTTTTTTTTTTTTTTTTTTTTTTTTTTTTTCTGAGAAATTCGTTTGAATATTCTGGTGTCAGTCAATTATTACATCAGTTTACGAACAGAATTTTTCTGGCCCTGAAAGGGTTATTCTAAAATTTTAAATGCATTAGAAATTAAATCTTTACAGACATTAAAGCACAGTACAACGTCACAATCTGCAATTGTGCACTGCTACATTTCCGGAATGTGAATAGGCAAAGAAGGATCGTCGCTCATCGATTTCGGACATTTTTGTGTATGCAGGCGACGATTTACCTTATCCGTGTGAACCAAATGTCGTTTAGTACGAATTAATTGATGCTCTAAAACTTTCTAATTGGAAAATTTGCTCTACCTCTTTTCGTTTTCGATTTGCAATGGCTATCTTCCAAATTTCGCAACTAGGGGTGCTGCTGTCGTTTGCATTAGGTCGGCCGTAGTCGCTTTACTGCACCATTACTACACTTGTATAGCTGTATCTCTCTCCGTTCGCAAGTATTTTCAGGTGAAAGGGACTTTCCTTTGCATCCTGTATACTATACAGCTATACCCAACCCTACCTTGTATAGTTTTTACAAAGTCTTAGTATTCTTTTAGCAACGGTATTTTTTAATAATACACTTACTAATACATATATTATTGTACGGAGCCCTCTGTGCACGAGTAATACTCGCACTTGACCGTTTATTTTTTTTTTCACTAGGGGGCTCCGCCCCCCTGCTCGCTACGCTCACCAAACCTCGCGTAATCGCTTCGCCACTCCATTCGCTATCGCGAAGCAATCCCTGTTTTCTGGCCAACCCCAGACGTAATTGTTTCGCGTTTCCATTCTGGATCGCTTCGCGATCCCTTATTTTCTGTGCATTCAATTTTTAGATTCCACTTGGTAAAAACGCGATCCTCGCCAACTCCTGACAATTTTATTTCCTTATCTCCAAGCTCATAATCATAGAGCTTACAGAGTTTCATAATTATAAGAATTATTAAATATAAAATTATATGTATAGTGTTACGAATATTGCAAATAGTTTGTGCTTAAAAATAATATAAATAGTTCAATTAAGCTCTATTTATAAGCTAATATTAGTTTTTGTTGCATTGAAATATCTCAATTTGTTGATTTTCTACAAGGAAGTAAATCCTATTGGATTTCAATGGGAGTCTATGAAAATTTGGCAAAATACTGGAAATAGCGCCAATTTGGTGTCACTTTTGGCGCCTAATGTTGGTCGCCAAATTTGGCGATATCTCGCCAAGTTGGTGGCATACTTGGCGACATTTGGCGACAAAGCCGGGTCCCTCCTTTTTTGGTAACCCCTCTTATAACGTCAGAAAGCTTTGACCAATCAGATGCGTTTCGCGGTATCTACGCAGATAGCCATTGGTCCATTTCCAAAGCGTTACTTTTTTTTTATATATAGAAGGATTTCACTAATGAACATAATAGCACGGAGAAATAAACAGACATTTTATTTTCAAAATTACATTATTCTTCAGTCTGTTGCCTAAATAAACCTAAAATCGTTAATTTTTCACTAAGTTTAGTGGCTATGGCTGTGCGTCAGATTTTCCCCCGAGTATTGTCATTCCAAGTATTGCTTATATAGAGATAATAAAATAACTGCAGATGAAAAGTATATAATACTAAATCTTCTTTTGTCCGTGTGCTTTATAATCAAAAATCATAAAGTTAGTAATCGCTAAGTACGAATTTCATGTAATCTTCTGCAATCGGGTCGCTGCCCCCAGAGTCTCTTTCAAATGTAAAAGAAACATCCAACAATTTTAATTAATTTTTCAACTACTTTTCAGCAGTGAAACATCCAACAGTTCAGTAAATACGCTAATTAGTGTGTAACTTGATTGCGGAAGATAAATCCAATATCATTCAAAAACCTTCCAAAACAAAGAAAAAGTACGTCAAAAAAAAAAAAAAAAAAAAAAAAAAAGAAAGAAAAAAAAACTGAAAAAGCGATTTCAAATTAAAAAGATCATCGAGAATTTATTTCAGAAAGTAATTTTTATTGTAAAATGTTTTCTTGTGTGGTATTAATAATGCATGCTTGCATGAATTTTCTTAAGAATAATCTTTAGTACTTAAAATTTGAAGCAGTAGATATTTCTAAGAGGGAAATTGGCGATATGTGTTTAAAAAAAAGAAAGAGTGGACGATATTCGTTGATCTGAGTTTCGGGGTGACGTCACAAGTTTGGGGAAAACAAACCAGCATATTTCCGTAGTAAAGTATGAAAAAAATATTTTAAATGTCTGAAATTAAATTATTTACAATATGTGTGTATGGGGAGGGGGGGGGGCAGTCATTTTCACTAAAATTTAAATCCACTTTTATAATATTAACTGCTATTTATATAATTTAAACTTCAATATAAACTAGTCGGATGTATCAATCCCAAAACTTTCTTCTATCTCATACATGTTAATACTTCAAAATTCGCTATCACACTGCCAAAATTAAATGGCAATCTATGCATCTCATGAGGATTCTAAACATATGAAATTCCGTGCATTAGTTCTTGAGATATGACTATCGCTGAAATCGTCTAAATCCAGCAAAATGCTGCCTAGCAGCGCCACCTATTTGGCGATTTATACCAAATCCTAATCAGCAACAATTTATGTCAACGTCTGACTGAATCTGAAGTTTGGAGAAAATCCGTGCATTAGTTTTTGAGATAGAGCTATAGCGAAAATTGTGAAAATTCCTGCATAGCAGCGCCACCTATTGGGTGATTAATACCAAAACCTAATTAACAGCAACTTGTGTAAACATACAACTAAATCTGAAGTTAGATGAAAATTTTTCCATTAGTTCTATAGATAGAGCTATTGAGGCAATCGTGAAAAAGGCAGCACAGAAGCGCCACCTGTTGGGCGATTTACACCAACACATAATCAGTAGCAAGTCATATCAAGGACTAACTGAATCTGAAGTTTGATGAAAATCTGTGCGTTAGTTCTTAAGATAGAGCTATTGGGGAAATCGTGTAAATACTGCAAAATTCATCATAACAGCGCCACCTATTGGGCGATTTACACCAAAACATAATCAGCATCAATACATATCAAGGACTAACTAAATCTGAAGTTTGATCAAAATCCGTGCATTAGTTCATTATATAGAGCTATTGCGAAAATCGTGAAAAATGCAGCTTGGCAGCGCCACCTGTTGAGCGATTTACACCAAAAACTAATCAGCATCAATTTGTATTAGGGATTCACTGAATATAAATTTTTATTAAATTCCGTGCATTAGTTCTTGAGATAGAGCGCCCACAAAATTTGTGTCACATACACACAGACAGACAGACAGACAGACTCACAGAGTCACTGACAGACATTTTGTAAAAACATGTTTTTTGGAATCTCTGACCCCTAAAACGTGTAAATCCGTCGAAAACCGGAATTCGAAAATTTTCATGACTCCAATACTTTCTTCTTGTAAAGATAGAAGAAAGTAAAAATTGCTCCAAAAATGCTGTCTTACATTTGAAAAATTGCCTATATAATATGAACATCGATGGGGCTGATGTCACGTTTACGCATTTTTGGATTAAAATCAAATTATTTGGCGACAAAATTAAAATCAAAATAAAGAAACATGTAACTCATAAGTATCGTCATTTTTAAAATTACATCTGCTAGTTTTTTCTGAAAGGGTTAGATAATAAAAAAATTTTAATAAAAAAGTAATAAAAAACATAATTTTTACTCACAAGGAAGGTCTCCTTAATCGCATACTCAAAATGTTTTGAAAAAGGAAATGCTAATAAAATTACTCATGTATATTAAAAAGATCTCTCAAATGCAGCGGTAGAAAATCTGCAAAAGAAAAAAAAAAAAAAAAAAAAAAAAAAAAAAAAAACATTATTTTTCGAGTATTTGGCGCGAAAAGACGAATCCTCCACGCTATTTGGCGAAGCAATACATTTCCTGGCCAAATGCAAGAGATTGAAATGCATTTATAAATTTCTTGTTAAATAAGTATTTAAATGCTTAATACTCTACCAATTTCGACTTAAACGGTGGATCAGTTTATTACTTTTCCTGTAAGCTTATATAATTATATACAAATTGCGTGTTGCTGTAATTATTTAATTTTATACGGTGTCACCGGTGGGGTAAATTTTAAGTGTATTTTGATTAAGAGTGCTACCATTAAACATTTCGATAGAAAATCGTTGTTTCAATGCAACAATACTTTTCCGTTGTTGTCTCTGACACTAATAATATCAAAGTCAAATTGCCAATGCTCAGAATAGGACCTTAATTTTGAGTTTCAAACAATTTTAATCCATTTAAATTTTGTTCTAAACAGCATAATTACGATAGTTAAATTTCATTATACACACATGTAAATGTATATGACAAAACTGCAATTATAAAAACGTATTTATTTAAGTTAAACTTACTTAAACTAACTCTGTATGGAGAGTTGAAAAATTTTTTCTTAACGAAAATTTATCATAGTATCTCTCTATTCTAAAAAAAAATAACTACCGCTGGCGCCGTCGCTGCCGCCGGTTTTGAATTTTTTGTGACCGGAGGTCTTTCTTCGTTAATATTAAGCAAAATATTGCATACGAAAATATGAAAATCGGTGGAATTATAGAGAAATGTTTGATAAACACGCTGATGCAGACAGTTTTCAAATCGAAGAATTATTTTAATAGATATTTAATGCTAAAGTTGGACAAAATCGTTCCATTAAAAAAGTTTTATAGGAGCAACAACTGTACATCGGAATTTACTCATTTTTTGATCATTTTATGCGTCAGAATTTCCCGGTGTGCGGACTGCACCCAGTTTATTAATTTGACTCATTTTTTGAGGTTTTATTTCTATTTTAAATTCAAATTTTCAGCATTTCGAGAGATATTTTTTTACACATCTTAGAAATTGGTATTAATTTAAACTGTTGCCAACTGTATAAACAGCGCAAATAATAATATTTGCTTCAAATTAAAAAATTATTTTACACGTGACTATTATAAACAAGAAAATATAAAAAGCAGGAACTCATTGAAAATTATGATAAAAGCCATATTACACGTGAATTTTAATAGTGAAAGAATGTTGTAAACTAATAAATTCAATAACATGCGTTAGAAGTCTTAAATAGGAGAAATTACGTCACATTTACGTCACATTACACATTACGTAAAATGATCAAAAAATAATATTGCAAAACAGTTTAAATTTAAAAATTGCGCGAGACATTTATGTAATATTTTAAGATGATATTTTCAACGATTTTTATTAGGATAGCGCAAATAATATTTCATTTCTAACAAAATTATTTTCACGTGAATAGTAACATGAGAAAGATAGGTTTAGTGAAAATTACGTCAGATTAAAAACAATACATTTAAAGTGTCATTAAAAAAAACTTTCTTTTTCGCTTTGCTAAAAAATACCGGGAGGCAAAGACTCTGTTTATTTAATTCATTTTACATTAGCTTATTTTGAAATGTCAACTGATTTTATTTAATGAAAGACGGAAACAGCCATTGTATCATTTAACAGCCGCTGATTTGGCTTTAAAATTCCCCAATCAAAGAGAAATGAATATAAACCCGTTTATAGGGAGATCGCCACTGTTTTTAAACTTATAATTCAATCTTCCGAAATATTTTTTAAGCCGATCAAATTAGCGGGCTTTTAGAGTCTGCGGTGTCTGAACGGGGGTTGACTTGAACGGGGGGATTTTGAATTTGAAGCAAACATTATTGTTTGCGCTGTTTATACATTTGGCAACAGTTTAAATTAAAACCATTTTCTAAAATCTCTCTATTCTAAAAAAAGTAACTACCGCCGCCGCCGCCGGTTTTGAATTTTTTGCGACCGGAGGTCTTTCATCGTTAATATTAAGAAAAATAATGCATACAAAAATATGAAAATCGGTAGTATTATACAGAAATGTTTGATAAACACGCTGATGCAGACAGTTTTCAAATCGAAGAATTATTTTAAGAAATATTTAATGCTAAAGTTGGACAAAATCGTTCCACTAAAAAAGTTTTACAGCAGCAAAAACTATACATGGCAGTGTAATCATTTTTAGATCATTTTATGCGTTAGAATTTGCCGGAGTGCAGATTGCATTAATTTTTTTATTTTGACTCATATTTTGAGGTTTTATTTCTATTTTAAATTCAAACTTTCAGCATTTCTTGAGATATTTTTTACAGATTTTAGAAAGTGATATTAATTTAAACTGTTGCCAACTGTATAAACAGCGGAAACAATAATGTTCGCTTCAAAAAAAAAAAATATATATATATATATTTATACGTGTAATAAATTAAAAATTTATTTACACGTGACTATTATAAACAGAAAAAAACATTGGAATTAGAATTAAATAATTATATACAAAAAGCAGGAACTTATTAAAAATTGCGTCATAAAACTATAATTACACGTGAATTTTAAGAGAGAAAGGAATTTGTAAAATAATTTATTAACATGCATTAGAAGTCTTAAATAGGAGAAATTACGTCATATTTACGTCACATTACAGTTATTACATAAAATGAATACAAAATAATATTGCAAAAAGGTTTAAATTCAGAAATTGCGCTAGACATTTATTTGATATTTTAAGAGGATACTTTTCAACTATTTTTGTTAGGAAAGCGCAAATAATATTTCATTTTTAACACAAGTATTTTCACGTGCATATTAAAAAGAGAAAGAATAACTTGGTCAAAATTACGTCAGATTAAAAACGATTAATTTAAAATGTCTCATTTAAAAGAACTTTCTTTTCGCTTTGTTAAAAAATACCGGGAGACAAAGATTCTGTTTACTTAATTCCTTTTATAGTAGCTTATTTTGAAATGTTGTTACACGTGTCTACGTCATCAAGTTATTTTTATTTCGACTTTTTATTTGTATTTTTATTAATGTTGTACTAATTTATTTGTTCTTTCGTTATTTAAAATAAAAATTATGTCAATTTGTATAATTTTGCGAGTGGTTAGCTGATTTATATAATTTGGCGAAATTGGCCGACGGGATTATCAAGTAGTACCGCACTGGATTTGGTGTTAAAATTCCCCAATCAAAGAGTCTGCGGTGTCTGGACGGGGGTTGGCGAGCGTAGCTCGTAGGGGACCGAGCCCCCTAGTAATGTAAAAAATATCTCTCGAAATGCTGAAAATTTGAATTTAAAATAGAAATAAAACCTCAAAAAATGAGTCAAATTAAAAAAAGAAATGCAGTCTGCACACCGGGAACTTCAAACGCATAAAATGATCGAAAAATGATTAAATTCCCATGAATAGTTTTTACTCCTATAAAACTTTTTTAGTAGAACGATTTTGTCCATTTTTAGCATTAAATATCTCTTTAAATAATTTTTCGATTTGAAAACTGTCTGCATCAGCGTGTTTAGCAAACATTTCTGTATAATACCACCGATTTTCATATTTTTGTATGCATTATTTTTCTTAATATTAACGAAAAAAGACCTCCGGTACAAAAAATTCAAAACCGGCGGCGGTGACAGCGGTGGTTACTTTTTTTTAGAATAGAGAGATTACGAACATTTCCTTCCATGTTTAAATTAAATATTTTCGTTTTATAATATCATCACTCATTAAAACTGATTTCTTTTTTATTTTACTTTTTCTCCTTTTTTTAAAAAATTTTTAAATAAAATTAGTAACAATATTTGCTTTTATTTTTCGAGCCGTTTCAATTTTTTCATCAACTAGGGGGCTCGGCCCCCTACGAGCTACGCTCGCCAACCCCCGTCCAGACACCGTAGACTCTAAATGCACGCTAATTTGATCGGCTTTAAAAAGATTTCGAAAGATTGAATTATAATTTAAAAAACAGTGGCGATCTCTCTATAAACGGATTTCTATTCATTTCTCTTTGATTGGGGAATTTTAACGCCAAATCCGTTGCAGTACTACTTGATTATCTCGTCGACCCATTTCGCCAAATTATATAAATCGCCAAACCACTCGCCAAATTATACAAATTGACATAATTTTTATTTTAAATAACGAAAAAACAAATAAATTAGTACAACATTAATAAAAATACAAATCAAACGTCGAAATAAAAATAACTTGATGACGTAGACACGTGTAACAGCATTTCAAATTAAGCTAATATAAGAGGAATTAAGTAAACAGAGTCTTTGTCTCCTGGTATTTTTTAACAAAGTGAAAAGAAAGTTCTTTTAAATGAGACATTTTAAATTAATCGTTTTTAATCTGACGTAATTTGGACCAAACTATTCTTTCTCTTTTTAATATTCACGTGAAAATACTTCTGTTAGAAATTAAATATTATTTGCGCTTTCCTAACAAAAATAGTTGAAAAGTATCCTCTTAAAATATCAAATAAATGTCTAGCACAATTTCTAAATTTAAACCGTTTTGCAATGTTATTTTGTGTTCATTTTATGTAATAACTGTAATGTGACGTAAATATGACGTAATTTCTCCTATTTAAGACTTCTAATGCATGTTAATAAATTTATTGCTTTACAAATTCCTTTCTCTCTTAAAATTCACGTGTAATTATAGTTTTTATGACATAATTTTTAATAAGTTCCTGCTTTTTGTACATAATTATTTAATTCTAATTCCAAATGTTTTTTCTGTTTATAATAGTCACGTGTAAATAAATTTTTAATTTATTTACACGTATAAATATTTTTTTTTTTTTTGAAGCAAACATTATGGCTTCCTCTGTTTATACAGTTGGCAACAGTTTAAATTAATATCATTTTCTAAAATCTGTTAAAAATATCTCTAGAAATGCTGAAAATCTGAAAAAAATTTCAAAAAATTCAAAACCGGCGGCGGCGGCGGCGGCGGCGGCGTTGACAGCGGTAGTTACTTTTTTTTAGAATAGAGAGATGATAAAGTTCGCAAAGAAATAAAATGGTAACCTTATCGTCCAACATAACAGAACTTTCCGTCCTAATTCTATAACTAATCTACGTAGAACGATGTGTTATAGCTTAAAACCTTCCCTGACAGGTTGGTTTGGTTTGGTTTGTTTTTCACGGCCGATTATCTACACGAGGGATATAGGCCCAAGGGGGAGTGCCCTCCGTGGGGGTCTTTCTAAGGGAACCTAACCCGTATTTACGCATGGAAATCCACGGCTTCGAAGAAAACCACGAAAACTCCGAAACGGTTAGGCCGACGGGCGCGATTGGGTTCGAACCCAGCACTTCCCGTCTACCAGCTTCGAGAGCAGAACCTCTCCGCCACTGGTGGGGCCTTCCCTGACAGGATATCTATCTAACAGTATAAGTTTTGTCAAAATCCATACAGTAGAACTTGAAATATAGGTGTTCGGAACGAAATTTTCATTTCGATTTTATATATACTAGGGGGTTCTGCCCCCTGCAAGCTACGCTTGCCAACCCCCGTTCAGACACTGCAGAATCTAAAAGCACGCTAATCTGATCGCTTTTAAAAAGATTAGAGGAGATTGAATTATACTGAAAAAACCTGTAGCGATCTCCCCGTAAATGATTTTCCATTTAATTCCCTTTGATTGCAAAAATTTACGTCAGAATCAGTTGCTGTTAAGACATCCAATGGTTGTTTTCAAGTTTGATTCACAATCTTTTGCCGGTTATATCTAAAATCTATCGCCAAACTATAAGATTAAATGCCAATAATGGTTGATCGTAAATGTCATATTCACTTGAGTTTAGGGAAGTTACACGTGTTTACGCCATCAAGTGATTTTTATTTCGACGTTTTATTTGTATTTTTATTAATGTTATACAAATTTATAGTACTTCTTAGCTATCCCCTCGACCAATTTCGCTAAATTATATAAATCACCAAACAACTCGCCAAATTATACACATTGACATAATTTTTATTTTAAAAAACGAAAAAACAAATAAATTAGTAAAGGCATAGAATTGCTAATATTAATGTTTTACTAAGGCACAGATGTCATATTGGCCCGATTTTTTTTTTTTTTTTTTTTTTTTAGGCCAATTTGGCGAAAATATCAACAGCATAAATAACAACATCCGGGTTACCATATCAAGCAAAATACGACAATTTGGCGCCAGTTAATTACCCATTGCGTATATTACATTGGCGTCAGAAAAAAAATCGCGCCAATATGACATATGTGCCTTAGTAAAAGATTAATAAAAATACAAAATAAAACGTGGAATTAATTGTTTTATTGGCCATTATTAGCATTTAATCTTAAAATAAATTAATTAATGGCAACCATTATTGGCATTTGATCTTACAATTTGACGACATTAATTTGGTCGACGGGATAACTAAGAAGTATCAAATTTATTTGTTCTTTCGTTATTTAAAATAAAAAATTATGTCTATTTGTATAATTTGGCGAGTGATTTGGCTATTTCTATAATTCGGCGAAATTGGTCGACGGGAGAATTTGTACCATTAAAACATTGCTTTGAAGTTGAAATTAAATGTCATGATTTGTTGTATTGTCATATACGCACCGGGTTTGGCGCGCATTTTTTTACGACAATTTGGCGAAAACCTCGTTTTCGAATACCAATTACATATATATTTTTTTAATTATTTCCTGTTATTTTTTTTAATGAAATAACAATAAACAAATAAAAGTTTAATTAATAACCGTAGAACAAAACAATTTACAGCATTTTTTATAAATAAAAAGAAAATAAATTCAAATAACCATTTATTAATAAATAAGCAACAATAGCCGGGTTACCATGTCAGGCAAAATAACGCCGTTTTGGCGCCAATTAGGTTCAGCGTTGCGTATGTAACATCTGTGCCTAATATTGTTCTTTTCGTTTCGTTTAAAAAAAAGAAAGGGGTGAAAGCCATTTATTTCAAATGTTTTAGTTTTAAATGAAAGTTTTGTATTAAATAAAATTATAATGAAATACAAATTGAATTTATGAATAAAAGTAACATGATACATTTCTTGGCATATATTTAAGGGATGCCAAACTGGTCGCCAGATTAGTTTAAAATAATACAACCTTTTCTAAAATATGAAAGAAAAAATATCTGTTATGATTAAAATTTGAGTTGCCATCATTGGAGAAAAGTATATAAAATTTTAAAAAAAAATAATATTTCGAAAACTAATTAGAATTAAAAAATTCTAATACCAGTTTTGAGATCGGTAAATCAATACGGATTTTTGGTGTCAATTTCATCGCAAAGTATTCCGTATTTTAGGAGATATCGCCGTGAAACATAATCAGTTGTTTAATCAGTCGTTTCATATATTCGTTTCATAAATTCGTTTCATTAGGATTTTATATATATAGGGTAGATAAAGTAGATGAAGTCTAACAGTTTTTTTTTTAGCTCACAGGCTATCAAAGCCTGAGAGCTTATGTGCCCGCCGGTTCTGTATGTACGTACGTAACACGATAACTTTGATAGAAATATCCGATTTGCTTAATTTTTTTTCCGTGTTCTTTCTGATAAGGCGCTTCCCTGATTAGTTTTTGGGGTTCATTGGTTAAGGATAAAGGGGGAAAAGGGGCGCTACCCCCCCCTTTAATTTAGATAAATGGGTTTTTCATGCAGAAATATTCAATTTGTTTCAAATTTGGTATACCGGTTTATTATGCTAAGGCGCTTCCCCGATTAGTTTTTGGGGTTCATTGGTTAAGGATAAAGGGGTAAAAGGGGGGCGAGCCTCCCCTCCTTAATTCAGATAAATGGGTTTTTAGTGTAGAATTATCCGATTTGCTCCAAATTTGATATACCGGTTAATTATATTAAGAAGCTGCCTTGATTAGATTTGGAGGTTCGTTAGTTAAGTATAAAGGGAGGAAAGGGGGTCTACACCCTCTTTATTTAGATAAATGGGTTTCTCATGCAGAATTATTCGATCTGCTGCAAATTTGGTGTAGCGGTTTATTATGTTAAGGAGCTTATGTGATTACATTTGGAGGTTAATTGGTTAAGTATAAAGAGGAGACGGGGTCTAGTCCACCCTCTAATTTAGATAAATGGGTTTTTCATGCAGAATTATTCGATTTGCTTCAAATTTGATATACCAGTTTATTCCGATATGGCTTTCTTCATTTGATTTGAAGGTTCATTGGTTAAGTATAAAAGGGGGAAAGGGGGGCAAGTGTCCCCTCCCCTTAATTGAGATAAATGGGTTTTCATGCAGAATTATCTAATTTAGTTTAATTTTTTTTTCTAGGTTCATTCTGATAAGGAGCTCTTCTGATTAGATTTGAAGGTTAATGGGTTCAGCATAAAGGGAGAAATGAGGGAGTTAATACCCCCTTTAATTTAGCGAAATGTTTTTTTCATGCAGAGTTATCTGATTTGCTTCAAATTTGGTGTGTCAGTTTATTAAGTTAAAGAGCTTCCTGTTTAGATTTGGAGGTTCTTTGGTAAAGTATAAAGGGGGGAAACGGGGGCTAATCCCTTCCTTTATTTTTTGAGGGGCAATATTCTTTGAAATAAGAGTATAATATACAATTGGTGTCAATAGCCTGTGAGCTCAATGCCATCAGTTTAATTGGGCAATTTTCTTTTTCTTTTTTATATTTAATATAAATTGAAGGTTATAGATTTTTTTTAATGCAATGATCGAAGATGAAAGTCCCATTGGAAGAAGAAGGCGAAAGAATATTGAAAGGCAAGAAAGAGGGAGCCAGGAGTCGCGGGATAGAATTCGGGCGGCAAATGCTACAAAAAAATGTTTTGATGGATTTACACGTTTCAGACACTGGAGATTACGAGGAACATATATATATATATTTAATTTGCCGTCCGTCTGTGTGTTTGTGTGCGTGTGTTTATGTCTGTAAACGCTCTATCTCCCGAACAAATTGGGATAGAGAATTGAAATTTGGTGCGTACTTAGTTTGTAATAATGGAAAAAATCCTATTGAATATCAGTAACCTCGATTATCCGGAATTTTTTTTTCGAACTCTTGAAATTTTCGTTCTGATAAAAGGTAATAAAAATTTTCAAAATTGTTTATTTGAAGGAGTGGATATAAAAGACAATATAAAAACATAAATTTTGCATGGAAAAAGAAGGCGATTGGATAATTCGTTGCCGAGATATTTGTAAACATAAATTTTAAACTCTTCGATTTTTCATGACCCTTTATTTCATTCAAATTTCAATTCAAAGATGTATTTCAATTGGAAATAAGACGCTTAATCCGACGCAGTAAACTGTTAGTTAATATGATTAAAATTTTTGGAGTTATAAGGATGTTTCTTTTACGCAATTCGGCACTACTTGATTATCCCGCCGTCCAAAAAATTATCGCCAATCTATGAGATTAAATGCCAATAATGGCTTATCGTAAATGTCACATTCACAAACACATTACACGTGTTTGTTACGTCATCAAATGATATTAATTCGACATTTTATTTGTATTTCTATTAATCTTTTACTAATTTATTATTTTTCCGTTATTTAAAATAAAAATTATGTCAATTTGTATCATTTTACGAGTAGTTTAGCGATTTATACACTGTAAAAAAAAACGGACTAAAAAACGGAAATACTACTGGCAATCTAGACGCCAGTACTATTTCCGTTTTTTTACGGAATTTTTACCCATAAATTACAGAAAATTTTCCGTTTTTCTGATTAAAAACGGAAAATTTTCTGTAATTTATCGGTAAAAATTCCGTAAAAAAACGGAAATAGTACTGGCGTCTAGATTGCCAGTAGTATTTCCGTTTTTTAGTCCGTTTTTTTTTTACAGTGCATAATTTGTCGAAATGGGTCAACGGGTTAATCAAGTAGTATCCGCAATTCAGAAATAGAGCATTACTATGTATTAAAAATATTTAAATAAACGTTTAAATTTTACTTTTGAATTGCAATGCATTTTATAAGTAGTTTACGCATGCTTTATTTTCATATCTTATACTATGCATTTCCATGATGGGTAAGTATTATGGTGGCCCCCAACGACTATTTTCTTTGCTGTGGATTGTTGTGATGGACACAGAAACAAAAGATTAACTATTATTGTTGTTTTAAGTTTTAAAAAGTAGATATTTTTTCATAACTAAGCTCATAATGCTTGAAAATGATTTTAAAAAACATAAACAAATCAGTAAATTAAAATACAGTTTTTAAACAAATTGAGTTTGAAAGTACATTTTTTTTTTTACATTCCATGGTATAAGAATTTAACTTTTGCGACATTTAGAATTAATTAAATTTTCGAAAAAAGGGTTGGGAAATGAAGTGCTTACATCATTACCACCATCGATTTGACATCACTGTTACTCACCAGCATGCTTTCCTTTAAATATCTATTCCATTTATGATATTTATGTAGTACTGATAATCTTTAACGTGAAAAATGATATTAATTACGTCTGTTCATAATTCATTAAAATCAAATAAAAAAATACACACAATTTAATTAAACAGTTTAAATGAAAGAAAAATCTTTAAAAAATAACATTAAATATTTCGAAATTACTTAATGTTCCTCATCAGCAAATAATCGCGATCATAAACGCAAATTGACGAGAGATGATATAAATTCAACTTACACACACAGAGCACAACAGAACAAATTAAACACACAGACGGCTATTTGTGTCAGATTAAAATGTCATATTCAGCTGGAATTGAACTAGCCTAATTGAGTGAAAATATCGCTGATAGAGTAAGACAGGCTTCCAGACAAATACTGCTCTTGCATACGGTGTAATTTCATTTAATGACCTTGGTCATATCAAAATCTGGAAAATGGCCGATTTGTAGGACATGGGCTACAATTTTAGACTCAAAAATCAACCTTCTATTTAATTGTTTGTGATACTTACTCTCAATGCAAGTTGTTTTCGTACTTTTCGGTTAGCCGGGCGCCAGTGTTATATATGCATATTTATATACATAAATATATGTAAATATGCATATATATACACCTACATATCTATGTGTATGAGGACGTGAGTTTCAAAACTCGCCTTATCCAAAATTTAAAAAATCGAGTTCTCTACCAATCTATTCTATTGGTAAGCCTGCACAGAAAAGACACTATAATCTGTAAAAAAAAAAATATTTTTATCCTTTATTTTTGGGTTTTTAAAATATTGGTTTGGTTTCAAAACTCGCGTTATCCGGGATAAACATAAAATCAGATTACAAAAAAATAGACTTTTTTAAAATACTAAAGAAACAAACACATTTTAAAAGATTAAGCAATTAGAATAAATATATTTTTCTGAATTCGCTTGTTTCATTCGGCGACGCTTTTAAATAGAATCAGAGAAAGCAACTGCAAAAGAAAACATTTAAAGGAGTCATAATTTGAGTTGTGGATAATATCCTTTACGATATTTATATAAAAACAGTTAAACATCAATCAAAATCGATATGACAATCCCATAATCATTTAACGACGAAATTAATTTCCGTATATTTTTTAGACATTTAATTTCATCGATTAATTTTAATTATTATTTATTTCATAAAATTTATGAAACCTTACGATAGACATTAATTATCAAAGAATGTACACATATTAAGAAATCCCCCCCCCCCTGTTAGTAAATTTTCTGATAAGAGTTCACCGAACTATTTGATAATTTACTACTTAAAATCATCATCTTACATAAAGTTCATTCCACATAATCCATGAGGCTCTCAGTATGTTGGAAACCAAAGCTTAACGAATTCAAAGAGAAATACATTCGAGAATATTATCTTCATTTAAAATTCTAGTAATTCTTGGAGTAGAAATTTTTGGTCTCATCAGGGTAACGCGACTGATGGAAAGAGTAATATCATCTTTCACCGAGATTGAAATCCTAATATGCAGACATTTTCGGTATGACTGAAGTATATTTTGAAAATTAAAATAAAATTTAAGCTAGTCTAAAATAAAATTTAAGCTATTCTAAATTAAAACAATAATACATCATATAACATACATGAAAGTTTATTACAAAAATCCAATCGAAACTAATATCATTCAGTTTTTACGTGCAAAATTTATAAGTTTGCTTTCACATGAACATACTATAAGACTACAAAAAACTGATTAATCACATTATGCCATTTTTCGATAATATTTGTGATTTCTTTTTGGCATGCATAGTGTGTTTGAAAATTATCTAATTGTAAAATTCAATAATTCGACATATAAATAAATAACACATAAATTTTCTATAAAATAAATTAAAATAATGAAGAGAACCAATATTTTTTCCATCTGGATTAAATCATATTCAAGGCTGGAGTAGCACAGTTTATGTTTATTACAACAGAGCGAAAAATGTCCAGAGCAGGAATCGAACCTGGATATTTGGCGTGCCGTGCCAATGCTTTCTTTACCTGTTAAGCTATCCGGGCGATACCTGGCTGACATAATTCACACTTATTTGTTAGACATGGCTGCGAACTGCAGCGCAAGTTACATTGATCCGAGCTATAACTATAGCTTTTACATGATGAAAGTGGGTTTTTAACACGGAAACTCCAGGTATTGTCCAGATAGCTTAACAGGTAAAGCATTGGCACGGCACGCCAAGTATCCAGGTTCGATTATTGGTCTGAACATTTTTCTCTCTGTTGGAATAAACTTAAACTGCGCTACTCCAACCTTGAATAAAAATTAAAATAGTTTAAAGTTTTGTCAACAGATGGTGCAACATTCTTCAAACTATATATAATTATAAAAAGAAGATGTTTGTTTCTTTGTGTGTGGTGTGTGTGTTTTTACTTACCCATCATACATTTTTACAAAAAAAAAATTAGATTTTTAAAACGATCACAAGACTTACCCTATGTAGTGTAGGGTAAGTCTTGTAATCGTTTTAAAACTCTAAAAAATGTTTTGTTGGATTTACACGTTTCAGACACTGGAGATTACGAAGAACATATATATGTATTTAATTTGCCGTCCGTCTGTATGTTTGTGTGCGTGTGTTTATGTCTGTAAACGCTCTATCTCCCGAACAAATTGAGATAGAGACTTGAAATTTGGTGCTTATTGCAAACTTTAGTTTGTAATAATGGAAAGAAGCCTATTGAATATTAGTAACCTCGATTATTCGAAATTTTTTTTTCGTACTCTCGAAATTTTCGTTCTGATAAAAGGTAATAAAAATTTTCAAAATTGTTTATTTGAAGGAGTGGATATAAAAGACAATATAAAAACATAAATTTTGCATGGAAAAAGAAGGCGATTGGATAATTCGTTGCCGAGATATTTGTAAACATAAATTTTAAACTCTTCGATTTTTCATGACCCTTTATTTCATTCAAATTTCAATTCAAAGATGTATTTCAATTGGAAATAAGACGCTTAATCCGACGCAGTAAACTCTCAGTTAATATGATTAAAATTTTTGGAGTTATAAGGATGTTTCTTTTACGCAATTCGGTACTACTTGATTATACCGCCGTTCCAAAAATTATCACCAAACTATAAGATTCAATGCCAATAATGGCTTATCGTAAATGTCACATTCACAAACACATTACACGTGTTTGTTACGTCATCAAATGATATTAATTCGACATTTTATTTGTATTTCTATTAATCTTTTACTAATTTATTATTTTTCCGTTATTTAAAATAAAAATTATGTCAATTTGTATCATTTTACGAGTAGTTTAGCGATTTATATAATTTGTCGAAATGGGTCAACGGGTTAATCAAGTAGTATCCGCAATTCAGTAATGGAGCATTACTATGTATTAAAAATATTTAAATATACGTTTAAATTTTACTTTTGAATTGCAATGCATTTTATGAGTAGTTTACGCATGCTTTATTTTCATATCTTATACTATGCATTTCCATGATGGGTAAGTATTATGGTGGCCCCCAACGACTATTTTCTTTGCTGTGGATTGTTGGGATGGACACAGAAACAAAAGATTAACTATTATTGTTGTTTTAAGTTTTAAAAAGTAGATATTTTTTCATAACTAAGCTCATAATGCTTGAAAATGATTTAAAAACCACAAACAAATCAGTAAATTAAAATACAGTTTTTAAACAAATTGAGTTTGAAAGTACATTTTTTTTTTTACATTCCATGGTATAAGAATTTAACTTTTGGGACATTTAGAATTAATTAAATTTTCGAAAAAAGGGTTGGGAAATGAAGTGCTTACATCGTTACCACCATCGATTTGACATTACTGTTACTCACCAGCATGCTTTCCTTTAAATATATATTCCATTTATGATATTTATGTAGTACTGATAATCTTTAACGTGAAAAATGATATTAATTACGTCTGTTCACAATTCATTAAAATCAAATAAAAAAATACACACAATTTAATTAAACAGTTTAAATGAAAGAAAAATCTTTAAAAAATAACATTAAATATTTCGAAATTACTTAATGTTCCTCATCAGCAAATAATCGCGATCATAAACGCAAATTGACGAGAGATGAGATAAATTGAACTTACAGACACAGAGCACAACAGAACAAATTAAACACACTGACGGCTATTTGTGTCAGATTAAAATGTCCTATTCAGCTGGAATTGAACTAGCCTCATTGAGTGGAAATATCGCTGATAGAGTAAGACAGGCCTCCAGACAAATACTGCTCTTGCATACGGTGTAATTTCATTTAATGACCTTGGTCATATCAAAATCTGGAAAATGGCCGATTTGTACGACATGGGCTACAATTTTAGACTAAAAAATCAACCTTCTACTTAATTGTTTGTGATACTTACTCTCAATGCAAGTTGTTTTGGTACTTTTCGGTTAGCCGGGCGCCAGTGTTATATATGCATATTTATATACATAAATATATGCAAATATGCATATATATACACATACATATCTATGTGCATGAGGACGTGAGTTTCAAAACTCGCCTTATCCAAAATTTAAAAAATCGAGTTCTCTACCAATCTATTCTATTGGTAAGCCTGCACAGAAAAAACACTATAATCTGTAAAAAAAAAAAAAAGAAAAAAAAATTTATCCTTTATTTTGGGTTTTTAAAATATTGGTTTGGTTTCAAAACTCGCGTTATCCATTAGGGAGTTGGCAACAAAACTAGGTTTATTCCTGCGCATGCGTAGACCAACGGACGACTAGCTTATCAGCTATTATCACAGTAATTTTCCTTCATTTCTCTACGACCAGTTGCTATTTCTGTTTAAAGTTTTTACCTGTTCTATTTATACATACTAATTAAATAAGTTTTACAGCATGTCTTATGCATAATTGACAGTGAATAAACTCTTGCATTTTGTGGGGGGAGGGGGAAGAAGAGAAGAAGAAATACACGTGGACTAGTAAAGAATGCACGCAAAAGAAAATTAAAATGTAAGTTCAAAATGGAGAATCACTTTCTATATTTCTTACTGTCAGAAGGTGTTAAAAGATTTAATTTTTATTTTCAGGTATAATTTTAAGGCATTTCCGGTCCTCTCAAAGTGCACTCACCAGAAAGAGAACCTCGAGTATTCAACTCTCTCAATGCAAGATGTGTGACGCTTCCACCTTCAAGAAACCGCCCAGGCTTCTTTCCTTCCATGAAACCTGCAGAAAAGTAAAATTTTCAACATGAAAGATTTTTTAAGTGCCTCTCAGTGCGCATTCAAAGGCATTACCATAAGGTACTATATAAAGACTAAGAACCTTGGCCATCTCCAAATTTGTGGAAGTGTAATTCGGAACATTTTTGGAATATCAAAATTCAGAGTGTAAAAGTTGTGCTAGAGTCATCTAAAAACTGGACTTTCTTTTTATAAAGAAGGCGGAGGGAGTCCCCGTGAAACAGGAGAAACTTAAGGATGTCCACGCATCGTTAAAAAAAAAACATTTTGATGAAAACTGGTCAGAAATGGAGGTGCTTACTTTCTATAAAAATATTATTTCTAAAGAACCAGAACAGAAGGAGATCTACGATGATATTCCAGAAGAAAAACCTAAGCTAGTTATGATAAATTTTATTTGATTGTTGATAAGTTTGTTTTGTTATAATAAAACGTACTACTAAATTTTAATCATACTTATTGCTGTCATAAGGATTATTTTTGAATACAAAATATTATCATCCGATGACTAAAAATAGAAACTATTAATTTCTTTACGTGAGTATGATAAAAGTTTTTGTTTTTAAGAAATTGATATCGAAACTTTCTTATTCATAGCTTGGCAACAAAACTCTTCGTATCCATAGGTTAGCAACAAAACTCTTCTTATCTGAAACTTTTTCCAGTTAATTAATTAAATTAATTAACATAGATTTTGCAACTTAACACAATGATATCACAGAGCAACTAGCTATAAGTATACAAAAAATTGGAGGTATTTCATACACGGGATCGCAGTTACAGGTTTTTTGCGATTTCACAAAATTTGATTTTTTGGATAAGGCAAGTTATGAAACTTACGTCCTCATATGTATATATACATATAGGGTAACTCCGGGAGAGTCGCCGCATACGGGATAGATGCCGCACCCCTTGTATTTCTTGCAATTATCGATAGATGGTCGTCAAACGCAGAGTATAGGTGCACAATGAGATTATTTTAACCAGTGTATAGCGTGAATTCCATTTCGGTGTTTACTTGTAGAAGTAGAATCCATAATTTGGCGTAAGTGCATGGTTTCACTGTCCAAACTTTTAAACACGTTATGTTTAAATACTTTTCATACACTAATTACTAAATGAATGCATGATTTCGAAGTCAAAACTAAGTATAGCGTTTGTAAAGAGTACTGTGTGTATGATTACGCCTTCTCCTTAGCGATTGCAGGTAACTGTGATGGCCGACGTCTGCACCATGCAAAATGGGATACATGCTGCACTGCTATTCCGGTATACATGCCGCAGTTTCTTTTGTACAGGATGATTAAGTGTTATTAACTTTTCCTTTTATTTTTGCACAGACTTACCATGTTAGGCATGTTATCAAGTTTACTAAAACCAAAGGAGAAAAAGGGGAAAAGAAAAAGTAAGAAGTGCAAGAAAGATGCAAGTCAAGATGATAATAATGAAAAATTGAATTACGCGTAACGCAGACTTTCTTTACAAACTACTCCAAAAAAGTGGAAGTGTAATTAGCTTCGTTGCATCATGTGTTTAAATGTAGTTACATAAAGATTGTACTTTTTCGACACTTTTTCTGTAGATTGCAGTCGAAAAAATGGGTCCCTTAACCCATTCAGGACCATAGGTGCATATGAACACCTTCATAAAGAGCTTACAAAATTTGTTTCTGGCACCAGTAAAAAAGAAAAGTAACATTTGATTTGTTTAATTAGAACCTTTTCATGATTATTTAAGTAAAGGTAACTCCTTTTAAGAAAGTGGTACCAACCGAATAAAATTTCTGTAAAAGTCACCGGTCCCGAAAGGATTAACAAATAAATTATATAAACACAATTTTACTTTTTTTCTTTTCCCTTTCTAATTGTTACGTTGTTGCTGAAATAACTATTAAAATTTAATGCAAAACAAATAGGTCGATAATTTTAATAGTGAAAGTAGGCAACAATTATTAATTTGAATCTACTAATACGTTTCATTGTACTCATTTAGTTTCATTTTGCTATTACATCGTTAAATATAGTCCAGATATGAATATTTTTTAAATATTTTTAATTATAATTTCATTCTGTTCTTATTGCAAGCACAGCATAACTACCGCACAAGTGCGGCATCTCAGCCTGAGTGTACGGGTGACGCGCCGCAGTGTAATGTTTTAGAAAAAAAATGTTAATTTGTTTTGAATTTTTTTGCCGCTGTACTCGTGTTGTATATTTAACATCAAAGAGTACAACATGGTTTTTTTAATTTTATATCCCCCATGGGACTTTATACACAAATTCAAAAAAATGTGCGGCATAAATCCCGGAATTACCCTATATGTATATATAACACTGGAGCCCGGCTAATCGAAAAGTACCGTTGTTTTTACATCATCTGTCTGGAATTCACGCTTATTTACATTACTGATGGGGAACTTTAATGTTCAGAACGCTTAACGTTATTTTTTAAAGATTTTTATGTGCTTTCAAATATTCTGTATTTTTACTTTCTTCTATCTTTACAAGAAGAAAGTATTGGATTCGTAAAAAAATCGAATTCCGGTTTTCAACGGATTTACACGTTTAGGGGTCAGAGATCTCAAGAAACATATTTTACAAAATGTATGTCTATGAGTCTCTGAGTCTATCCGTCTGTCTGTATGTGACACAAATTTTGTGGCTGCTCTATCACAAAAACTAAGGAATGGAAATTAACACGTTGAATGCCAAGTCTATTTTGTCTGTCTTTCCGTTTGGGCCACGAAATAAGATTCCCATTACACAATCAATAAGTGTCAATCACCGATGACTGACGCTGCCTAAACTGAAAGTTCAGTGTCAGTCACCGATGACTGACGCGGCACTCAACGTGTTAATAAAACTTTAGGTTCAATTAGTTCCTAAGAACTAATGCACGGACTTTTCAAAAAAACTTCAGATTCAGTTAGTCCTTGATGTAAGGTGATCATGGATTAAAAGATTGTACAAAAACTGAAGAAAGTTGCATTAATTGTATTAGACGGGATGATGATACGGATAATTCTCATAGAGCTGATAGCATGGAATGCCCTTTCTACCAAGATTATCGTGCTGAACTTCTTTCCAAACGGTTATAACAGTGGATGGGGTTGTTGTGGGTGGTAGCGCAGATAGTCTGGTGATTGTTCAGATCAACTTGCATCACTGCTCGGATGCAAATGATGCTTTGGCATCATATGCGGAGAGTAGTGGTGCTAATTTCTTTTTATGTCAGGATCCTTATACATATAATGGTCTTTTTGCTGGTCTTCCTCCGGGCTGGCTGTGCTTTCCTTCGGCTTCCTTCTGTGCTTGTATTTTATGCACTGATAAGGTTTATGCAATAGTGAAAGGTTTTGACACAAGTAACTCTGTTTTTATAACTGTAACTTTGGAGAGTGGTCCAGTTATTTTGGGGTCTGTGTATGCTCCGCCCTCTGGAAATTTGGATAATGACATGTCACCCTGGATGGTGTACTATCAACAAGCGATACACATTGTCATTGGAGGTGACTTTAATGTTCCATTAAAGATGCTTGGTTATGCCAGAGAAAATGAAAGAACTGAAATATTTGCGGACTATATTATGTCTTCTGATTTAAGAATTGCTAATGACGTCACAGCTCCGCATACATATGTCCAGGGCGATCATTTAGGAAGACCTGATCTCACCCTGTTGGGCGTAGATATTTTACCACATTTGAAGAACTGGAAAGTTGATGATTAAATTTTCTCGTATTCGGATCACCGTTACATAGTGTTTGAATTATGTCTTGTTCCGATACGTCGACACATGAGCGTTATAAGACAAAGAACAAGTCGATGGCAAGATTTAATAAGGAGTTTGTTAAGAAATATGAAGAAATGTCTTCTACACTTGATCGAGTACGTAATCAGACGTCACTAGAAGAGTGGATTGATGGATTTAGCGATTACTTGCATTATTGCATGGACAGAGTTTTTAAAAAAGGCGAACTTTCTCATAAGCCATCAGTCTCTTGGTATACTCCGGATTTCAGAGTGTTGAGAAATAAAGTGTCAGCATGTTATAAGAGATATAGAGGCAACTTGGAGAACGTACATTATAGAGAATCATATGTCAATATTAGAAAACAGTATAAAAGAGAGATAAGAAAAGCGAAGAGAAATGGTTGGTTAGAATATTGTTCGAAAACAGATGAAGTTTGCGGTAACCTTTTCAAATTTGTATCAGGGAAGAAGTTTAGATACGGAGATATGGCTTTCTCAACGCTTGAAAATTCAAACGTTTTTGATTCTTATGATGAGGTAGCACATAATCTGATGACAGAGCACTTTGGTATAGAGGATGTACCTGATCATGTTCACTCTTTTACGAGCACTAAAGATTATCAAACCGACTCTGATTATAATAAGTTTACAAGGAAAGAATTAGCCTTTGCACTGAAGCAGCAACATAATAATAAGGCCCCGGGATATGATGAAGTGGATGCCTTGATCATCAAGAATTTATGTAAAAGATTTACAGTTTTTATGTTACAGCTGTTTAATACCTGTCTACGTTTTGCGCATTTCCCAAGTCGTTGGAAAAAGGGGGTAGTAATCTTCTTTAGAAAAAGAAATAGACCTGAAGGACATTATAAGTCATATAGACCCATTACCTTATTGCCTATAATTGCAAAGATATATGAGCGTATGATCAAGATAAGAATCTTAACTATGCTGGAGGCTACTTATTACTTAGATCATAGACAACACGGCTTCAGGGAAGGGAGAGGCACGGTGACAGCAATGGATACGCTTAAAAAGAAAATTGTTATTGCTCTGAAAGATTTTAAATACTGTGCAGCAGTTTCCTTCGACATAGCAGGTGCATTCGATGTTTTAGATTGGAATATAGCAGCGGAAATAATAAATAATCTTCCATTATATGAATACCTAAAGAACGTCTTAAAAAATTATATCTCGATAAGATTAAATGGTTTTAGATTTATACGTGGTATAAGATGGTTTAGACTGTTTAAGGGTTGCCCGCAAGGATCATGTCTGGGCCCCTTGATTTGGACTGTGGTAGCAGATCGTTTAATTAAAAGAAGCAGCGAACATCAACTTGATTTGATATCCTATGCGGATGATTCCGTGGTAGTGGAAGGTGCCAACACCAGAGCGGCTTTAGAAAACAAAATTAATATTTCAATCAATTTTTTTTCGAATATGTGCCAAGAGCTTAATTTACATTTAAATTTGACTAAAACAGAGTCTATGCTTTTTGGAAAAAACACTATGAAGAAGAGAAAACCGATTTTTAAATGTCAAGGCACATCAATTCCAGTGAAGGATAACAGTAGTATATTTTCAAAATGTGGAAATTTTTACTAAGAGAATACGATTATGTGAGTATAATACCGTTTTTCAAGCGGAGCTCTACGCCATCCTCGAGGCAATTAGATGGTTCAATGTAGTTTCTTATCGTCAGCTTTATATTTACACAGATAGTTTGTCTTCAGTGTCTGCTCTTCGCAGACTTTTTCCCAGCAACGATATATTATTTGAACTTTTTACTAGTCTTCGTCTTCTGAGGAATAAGATGGTGCATATTGGATGGATAAAATCGCATGTAGGAATTGCGGGAAACGAACGTGCCGACGAACTGGCAAAGTCTGTTATTTTAAATAACATTTTTGATTCAGAAGAAAAGCTTTCGATACCTATCTGCGTATTAAAATCCCATTTTCGTACGAAAAATATGAAAGAATGGCAGACTCGTTGGTCTTATTCAGTCAAAGGTCGAGACACATACAAAGTTTTGCCGGACGTTAGCCTAGATTTTTTGTGTGATTCTCAAATCGTAGTATACTTTATCAGTGGCCACGGAGAGTTTCCGGCGTATTTGCATAAAATTGGTAAACGACAGAACGACAGATGTACATGTGGAAAACATGGTGATACGCCTCATTACTTATTTCAGAGTTGTCGTGTTTCAAGGGACTGTTTTCCTATGATACGCAATAGAACACTTGAGTGGAACTTAAGATGTGTTCTTCTGATGAGATTTAACTATAGAACATTGTGTAGAATCTACAATGATTTAAATAAAAATTTTTCATTCATAAGGTATAAATTCTGAAAATTATATGACTTTATGAACTTTGTGGACTGGCTTTTATGGTTTTTTGAACATTTTAAAAACTACAAAGTTGTATCAGAATTGCTGATATTTGATCTGTTAAATTCAAGCTTGGATATATTTTTAGTTTTTATATATGACTAGCAAACCCCGCGGCTTTGCTCGCGTAATAGTTGAAATATGCCAAGTGATATTTGCATGACTATTTTTTATTAGAAGAACACTTTTGTGAATAATTCAAAAATTACAATTTAAGCCGCAATTTGACTACACTTCATTATAAAACTGCAATAAACAGAAATGACATTTTAATTAATAAGAAGAACTAAAACTAATTCTAAATAGATGATAATTTAGAAAGTATTTTGAGACTTTTATGCTCATTTTATACGCTCAATTCAGTATTCATTTGAAGTTTTGAATTTTTTAGAAATCATATTAACACATTTACATCTTAAAATTAACCATCATGTCAAATTCCAAGCTTCTTGTCTAACAGTCTACCATCTCTCTTGTTTTAATGACGCCAACATAAAATGCCGAAACAGAGTTGAAATAGAATATCTCGAAAAATGTTGAAACAGAGACTGTCACCATTAATTTGCCAACAATAACCTTCAAATCGGTTGGTATTTCCTATTATTCTATAGAAAACGGAATTTAGATGTTTTAAAAGGCTTTCTTGTTGTTCCTCCCAACCAGGTGATAGTGACACCGGCATAAAATATAGCCCTATAGGATTAGGGCCTTGATTCGCAAACAATAACTTCTTCTGTAATCGGTTTATTATTTCCAGAGATTCCATAGAAATCGTAGTTTAGGACTCATTTAGAATGATTTTCACTCCTTCCCTTCGCTTCACCCCTTTTTAATTTCGAATTCATTTTCGTCTGTTCTTAGAGAATATTTATATCTTATAAGTAACTACCGTGCTATATTTTAAGTTTCTAGCCTTTTCAGTACCGCAAAAATCGCAATTTAGAAAGTTTTTTGTCCTACAACCCTCTAGGGGTTGTGGCACCGACATAAAATATAGCTTATGTTTGAGCAGAATCTATCACCATCAATTTGCAACCATTATGTTTTAAATCGGTTACGTATTTAATACGATTGCATAAAAATCGTAATTTAAAAGGCTTTTAGAACGGTTTTCGCTCACATCATCCTTTTAAATTTGGAATTTTCTTTCGACAATTCTTAGAAAGCATTTGCATCTTTGAAGTAATTACCATTCCAAATTTAAAATGTTAGACCCTCTCAGTAATACAAAAAACGCAATTTAGAACATTTTTTGCTCCTGTGACCCGCAGGTTGTAGTGACAACAACGTAAAATATAGACTATGTTGGAGCGGGGACTGTCACCATCAATTTGAAAACATTACTTCTGAAATCGGTTTATATTTCCTGAGATTGCGTAGAAATCGCTATTTAGAACGATTTTAGAACGCTTTTCGTTCATTTTCACCCCTTTTAAATTTCTGATTTTTAAGGAACTCTTCTCAGAGAGTATTTACATCTCATAAGTAATTATCATGCCAAATTTCAAGTTGCTAGTCCCTTCGATATAACAAAAATCACAATTTAGAACGTTTTTTAAAATGCAACCGCAAGGTGGTAGTGACGTCGACATGAAATAAGATCCTATATTGGAGCAAGTGTTGTCATCATCAATTTCCAATCTTTACTTTTGAAATCGGTTGGGTACTTTCTGAGATTGCGTAGAAATCGCAATTTAGAACGTTTTATGTATATTTTCACCCCTTTTAAATTTCAAATTATTTAGGAAATGTTCTTAGAGATCATTTATATTTTATAAGTAACTACCAAGCCTAGTTTCAAGTTGCTAGCCCCTGCAGTATTACAAAAAACGCAATTTAGATCGTTTTTTGTTCTTTCACCCCCTTTGGGGTAGTGGCACCGACATGAAATACAGCCTATGTTGGAGCGAGGGATGTCACCATCGTTTTCACACTATTATTTTTTAAATCGGTTCGGTACTTCCTGAGGTTACGTAGAAATTGCAATTTAGAAAGTTTTTTAGAACTCTTTTCTCTCATTTTCACCCCTTTTAAATTTCGATTTTTTCGGAAATGTTCTTAGAGATCATTTGTATTTTATAAATAACTGTCCTGCCTGATTTCAGGATTCTAGGTCCTTCAGTAACACAAAAATCGCAATTTAGAACGTTTTTTGCTTCAGCAGTCCCTAGGTGGTTGTAACACCGACATGAAATAGAGCCTATGTTGGAGCAAGGGCTGTCATCATCAATTTCCAACCATTACTTCTGAAATAGGTTGGGTACTTTCTGAGATTGCGTAGAAATCGCCATTTAGAACGTTTTTTAGAATTGTTTTCGAGCATTTTCACCCCTTTTAGATTTCGAATTCTTTATGAAATGTTCTTAGAGTTCATTTATATCTTATAAGTAACTACCATTCCAAATTCCAAATATCTGGGTCTTTCAGTAACACAAAAATCGCAATTTCGAACGTTTGTTTGCTCGTGCACCTCCTTTATGGGTAGCGGCACCGACATAAAATGTAGCCTATATTTGAGTAAGGGATGTCACCATCATTCTGACACCATTATTTTTGAAATCGATTTGGTACTTCTTGAGATTGCGTAGAAATCGCCATTTAGAACGTTTTTTAGAACTCTTTTCGCGCATTTTCACCCCTTTTAAATTTTGAATTTTTTAAGAAATGTTCTTAGAGATTATTTATATCTAATAAGTAACTACCATTCCAAATTTCATGTTTCTAGGCCTTTCAGTATCACAAAAATAGCATTTTTAGAACGTTTTTTGCTCCTGCACCCCCTTTTGGCCAGTGGCATGGACATAAGATATAGCCTATGTTCTAAGTTGGACTAACACCATCATTTTGATACCATTACTTTTGGAATCGGTTCGGTAGTTCCAGAGCTTACCTCCTACAAATGAACAATTTTTACCTCTTTATAATATTAGTATAGATTAGGAATTTATTTTAAAGACAATTGCAATATTGTAAAAAATTGTCTATAAATCCTGTTTGCCTTGTTTTAACAGCTTGAGACATATGTCAAAAATTGTAAATGTCCTAAATTTCTGTATACCATTAAGTTTTTCTTTGTAAGTGTCGGGGCACTTACTTTTTTATTATGTATTATATTTAATTTTTCTTTGGTAAATACCTGCTGGTTTTCTGGGTCTGTTGCTCTGGTTGTGGCTTTGGCTGAGTCATGTGAGGGAATTTCCTGCCTAGGTTTTTAACACCTATGCCAGATTCTGGTTGGTGCCTAGGTTAGGGTGATCTAGTCCTTGATGTAATTTTCTGCTAATTACTTTTTGGTGTAAATCACCCAACAGGTGGCGCTGCTATGCTCCATTATTCATGATTATCGCAAGAACTAATAGCTCTATCTCAAGAACTAATGCACGAATTTTCATCAAATTTCAGATTCAGTTATTCCCTGATATATATGAGTGCAGTTTTTTTTTTTTTTGTAAGTCTCCCAACAGGTTGCGCTGCTATGCTGCATTTTCCCCGCTTTTCGCAATAGCCGTATCCCAAGAACTAACGCATAACTTTTCAGTTTTTCCGTTTGGGCCACGAAATAAGATTCCCATTACACAATCAATAAGTGTCAATCACCGATGACTGACGCGGCTTAAACTGAAAGTTCAGTGTCAGTCACCGATGACTGACGCGGCACTCAACGTGTTAATAAAACTTTAGGTTCAATTAGTTCCTAAGAACTAATGCACGGACTTTTCAAAAAACTTCAGATTCAGTTAGTCCTTGATGTAATTTTCTGCTAATTACTTTTTGGTGTAAATCGCCCAACAGGTGGCGCTGCTATGCTCCATTATTCATAATTATCGCAAGAACTAATAGCTCTATCTCAAGAACTAATGCACGAATTTTCATCAAATTTCAGATTCAGTTATTCTCTGATATATATGAGTGCAGTTTTTTTTTTTTTTTTGTAAGTCTCCCAACAGGTTGCGCTGCTATGCTGCATTTTCCCCGCTTTTCGCAATAGCCGTATCCCAAGAACTAACGCATAACTTTTCAGTCTTTCCGTTTCGGCCACGAAATAAGATTCCCATTACACGATCAATAAGTGTCAATCACCGATGACTGACGCGGCCTAAACTGAAAGTTCAGCGTCAGTCACCGATGACTGACGCGGCACTCAACGTGTTAATAAAACTTTAGGTGCAATTAGTTCCTAAGAACTATTGCACGGACTTTTCAAAAAACTTCAGATTCAGTTAGTCCTTGATGTAATTTTCTGCTAATTACTTTTTGGTGTAAATCGCCCAACAGGTGGCGCTGCTATGCTCCATTATTCATAATTATCGCAAGAACTAATAGCTCTATCTCAAGAACTAATGCACGAATTTTCCTCAAATTTCAGATTCAGTTATTCCCTGGTATATATGAGTGCAGTTTTTTTTTTTTTTTTTTTTTTGTAAGTCTCCCAACAGGTTGCGCTGCTATGCTGCATTTTCCCCGCTTTTCGCAATAGCCGTATCCCAAGAACTAACCCATAACTTTTCAGTCTTTCCGTTTGGGCAACGAAATAAGATTCCCATTACACAATCAATAAGTGTCAATCACCGATGACTGACGCGGCCTAAACTGAAAGTTCAGTGTCAGTCACCGATGACTGACGCGGCACTCAACGTGTTAATAAAACTTTAGGTTCAATTAGTTCCTAAGAATTAATGCACGGACTTTTCAAAAAACTTCAGATTCAGTTAGTCCTTGATGTAATTTTCTGCTAATTACTTTTTGGTGTAAATCGCCCACCAGGTGGCGCTGCTATGCTCCATTATTCATGATTATCGCAAGAACTAATAGCTCTATCTCAAGAACTAATGCACGAATTTTCATCAAATTTCAGATTCAGTTATTCCCTGATATATATGAGTGCAGTTTTTTTTTTTTTTTGTAAGTCTCCCAACAGGTTGCGCTGCTATGCTGCATTTTCCCCGCTTTTCGCAATAGCCGTATCCCAAGAACTAACGCATAACTTTTCAGTCTTTCCGTTTGGGCCACGAAATAAGATTCCCATTACACAATCAATAAGTGTCAATCACCGATGACTGACGCGGCCTAAACTGAAAGTTCAGTGACAGTCACCGATGACTGACGCGGCACTCAACGTGTTAATAAAACTTTAGGTTCAATTAGTTCCTAAGAACTAATGCACGGACTTTTCAAATAACTTCAGATTCAGATAGTCCTTGATGTAATTTTCTGCTAATTACTTTTTGGTGTAAATCGCCCAACAGGTGGCGCTGCTATGCTCCATTATTCATAATTATCGCAAGAACTAATAGCTCTATCTCCAGAACTAATGCACGAATTTTCATCAAATTTCAGATTCAGTTATTCCCTGATATATATGAGTGCAGTTTTTTTTTTTTTTTTTGTAAGTCTCCCAACAGGTTGCGCTGCTATGCTGCATTTTCCCCGCTTTTCGCAATAGCCGTATCCCAAGAACTAACGCATAACTTTTCAGTCTTTCCGTTTGGGCCACGAAATAAGATTCCCATTACACAATCAATAAGTGTCAATCACCGATGACTGACGCGGCCTAAACTGAAAGTTCAGCGTCAGTCACCGATGACTGACGCGGCACTCAACGTGTTAATAAAACTTTAGGTTCAATTAGTTCCTAAGAACTAACGTACGGACTTTTCAAAAAACTTCAGATTCAGTTAGTCCTTGATGTAATTTTCTGGTAATTACTTTTTGGTGTAAATCGCCCAACAGGTGGCGCTGCTATGCTCCATTATTCATGATTATCGCAAGAACTAATAGCTCTATCTCAAGAACTAATGCACGAATTTTCATGAAATTTCAGATTCAGTTATTCCCTGATATATATGAGTGCAGTTTTTTTTTTTTTTTGTAAGTCTCCCAACAGGTTGCGCTGCTATGCTGCATTTTTCCCGCTTTTCGCAATAGCCGTATCCCAAGAACTAACGCATAACTTTTCAGTCTTTCCGTTTGGGCCACGAAATAAGATTCCCATTACACAATCAATAAGTGTCAATCACCGATGACTGACGCGGCCTAAACTGAAAGTTCAGTGTCAGTCACCGATGACTGACGCGGCGCTCAACGTGTTAATAAAACTTTAGGTTCAATTAGTTCCTAAGAACTAATGCACGGACTTTTGAAATAAACTTCAGATTCAGTTAGTCCTTGATGTAATTTTCTGCTAATTACTTTTTGGTGTAAATCGCCCAACAGGTGGCGCTGCTATGCTCCATTATTCATGATTATCGCAAGAACTAATAGCTCTATCTCGAGAACTAATGCACGAATTTTCATCAAATTTCAGATTCAGCTATTCCCTGATATATATGAGTGCAATTTTTTTTTTTTGTAAGTCTCCCAACAGGTTGCGCTGCTGTGCTACATTTTTCCCGCTTTTCGCAATAGCCGTATCCCAAGAACTAACGCATAACTTTTCAGATCGCGCATCAATTTTCGATTAACGCAAAAACTTCAGATTCAGTTAGTCCCTGATATAAATTGGTCTTGATTAGTTTTTGGTGTAAATCGTCCAACAGGTGGTGCTTTTATGCAGAATTATTTATTTTCGCAATAGCTCTCAGAGACTAATGCACAGATTTTCATCAAACTTCCGATTCAGTTAGAACTTGCCATAAGTTTTTGCTGATTAGATTTGATTCTGATAAGTAAATCATCTAACAGGTGGGGCTAATATGCTGCCTATTTCAAGAAATATTAACATGTATGAGATAAAAGAAAGTTTTGGTATTGCCACATCCGACTAGTTAATTTGTTATTAATACCCTAATCATTTAACGTAAAAATTATTTTGCATAGTTTTTAGACATTTAGTTTGGATCGTATAACTTTTATTGTACGATTTTCAGAAATTTTATAAAGCATTACGATACTCATTAACTATCGAAGAACTTACAAATATTAAATTTTGAAATAATTTCACTGTTATAAGAGTTGGAAGAAATATTTGCAATTTTACTAAAACCATTTTCTTAGATAGAGTTCATTTGACATAATCCATGATGCTCTGTATACTGGATACCGCAGCTTAGCGAATTCAAGGAAAAATACTACATTGGCGAAGAATTTGAAATTACCTTCATTTCAAATTCTAGTAATTCTTCGAGCAGAAATTTTTGGTTGCATAAAAGTAACGCAGCTGATAGAAAGAGCATTACTGTGTTTAACCGAGATTAAAATGCTTATATGGCAGACATTTTCTCTATGGCTGAAATATATTTTGAACATTAAAGTAAAATGTAAGTTGAAATGAATTAAAAAAAAAGTTATATTACGTAATATATAAGAAAGTTCCTTCCAAAAAACAATACAAAACAAAAAGTTTCTTAAGATTTTTTGCATTACTAGGAGGCTCTGCCTCCTACGAGCTGCGCTCGTCAACCCCCGTTCAGACACCGCAGACTCTAAAAGCACGCTAATTTTATCGGCTTTAAAAATATTTCGGACGATTCAATTATAATTTAAAAAACAGTGGTGATCTCCCTATAAACGGATTTCTATTCATTTCTCTTTGATTGGGGAATTTTAAGGCCAAATCAGCTGCGGTACTACTTGATTATCCCGTCGACCAATTTCGCCAAATTATATAAATCGCCAAACCACTCGCCAAATTCTACAAATTGGCATATTTTTTATTTTAAATAACGAAAGAACAAATAAATTAGTATAACATTAATAAAAATACAAACAAAACGTCGAAATAAAAATAACTTGATGACGTAGACACGTGTAACTTGCTTAAAGTCAAGCTAATGTGACATTTACGATCAACCATTACTGGCATTTAATCTTATAGTTTGGCGATAGATTTTTAATCGACGCGATAACTAAGTAGTACCAAAGATACAATCGCTGTTTTCGTCTTTCATTAAGTAAAATCAGTTAAACATTTCAAAATAAGCTAATATAAAAGAATTAAGTAAACAGAGTCTTTGTCTCTCGGTATTTTTTAACAAAGCGAAAAGAAAATTCTTTTAAGTAAGACATTTTAAATGTATCGTTTTTAATCAGACGAAATTTTTACCAAACTTTATTTTCTCTTTTTAATATTCATGTAGAAATATCTTTGTTAGAAATGAGACATTATTTGCGCTGTCCTAACACGAAAAGATCATCTCAAAATATCAAATAAATGTTTCGCGCAATTTTTTAATTTAAAATGTTTTGCAAAATAATTTTTTGTTCATTTTACTGAATAAGTGTAATGTGACGTAAATGTGACGTAATTTCTCCTGTTTAAGACTTCTAATGCATGTTAATGAATTTATTATTTTACAATATCCTTTCTCTTTTAAAATTCACGTGTATATATAGTTTTTATGACGTAATTTATAATAAGTTCCTGCTTTATTTTATACATAATTATTTAATTCTGATTCCAAATATTTTTTCTGTTTATAATAGTCACGTGTAAATAAACTTTTAATTTGAAGCAAACATTATTGTTTGCGCTGTTTATACAGTTGGCAACAGTTTAAATTAATACCATTTTATAAAATATGTAAAAAATATTTCTCGAAATGCTGAAAATTTGAATTTAAAATAGAAATAAAACTTCCAAAAATGAGTCAAATTAAAAAAAAAAAAAATACAGTGTGCACACCGGGAACTTCAAACGTATAAAATGATATAAAAATTATTAAATTCCCATGTATAGTTTTTGCTGCTATAAAACTTTTTTAGTGGAACGATTTTGTGCAACTTAGCATTAAATATCTCTTTAAAGAATTCGTCGATTTGAAAACTGTCTGCATCAGCGTGTTTATCAGACATCTCTGTATAATACCACCGATTTTCATATTTTTGAATGCAATATTTTTCTTAATATTAATGAAGAAAGACCTCCGGTCACAAAAAATTCAAAACCGGTGGCGGTGACAGCGGTAGTTACTTTTTTTTAGAATAGAGAGATACGAGGGTGTATCAATTAGTTTTTGCCCTCACATAGAAATAATTGAGTGAAATTTATGAAATTGCTACATAGTATTAGCCCTTTTCTATACAGTCACCGTACACAGTAACAGATTTCTGCAAACAGTATTTCAAAGTGAGGGGGAAGGATGTATTCCAGAAGGCGCGAGAGTAGACCCAAAGGGTGTCATATTTCTAACTTTTACCGATCCCTACATGTGACATATCATTGGAAAGGCCTGTGACCACTTATTCAATCTATGCACCTTTTGAGCCCCTCCCCCAAAATTCCCCCCCGGGGGCATGAATGATGTCCGAAAAATTTAGAAAAGTATCTCCCCGCAGGGCAAATTTGGGGGGAGGGTCTCTGGAGGTGCATATCATGAATAAGTGGTCACAGTCCTTTCCAACAATATGTCACATGTGGTTGTCAGTAAAAGTTAGAAAAATGCCCCCTTTGGGTCTACTATCGCGCCTCATGGAATACACCTTCCTTCCTTTCTTTGAAATATCGTTTGCAGTAATGTGTTACTGTGCACACTGACTATATAGAAAAGGACTCATAAAATTTACCAATTTCATAAATACCACTTAATATTTTCTATGTGAGGGCAAAAAGTTATTGATACACCCTCCTATTCATGTTTGCTTTCGCAGAAACAGATTATAAATATAGAAAAATTAAAAAAAAAATGATATCCTTGTCAAACAAGGAGTGTTTAAAAATGGACTAATTTTAAAATTCAACAACTCATTGCATATAATAAATATAAAAAGGGAAAAAAGTTACATCCTTTTGAAACAGCTCATAAATTTTCTATAAAAACATAGTTTAAACAACATAGTTTTGTGAACAGATGATGTTACGTTAGTCAAACTGTGTGTGTGTGTTGCGATGGCTATGGAAATCTATCGCACATGGAGATGTGCAAATTTAGATAAGGATAGACGAAAATATGTTCGATTGATAAGTAGCCGAGAAACCGTAACGAACGATATTGAATTTTTTGCTACTTCACCAACGTTAATAGGCCTTCCCTGCCTATCCAGGTAGATCTTCGTTTCTCAAGTACACGAAGGTGAGAATGTTCTAATTTTTCTCCATTTTTGAAATCGCAATAAACTGGTACCTTATGAAGTAGCCAATATAAAAAGAGAAATTTTTTTGCGGTACCTTTCCGGTTGTAAAGGTACCTTTTAGTTAAAAATGTATTAATAATTTTTATTTTAAAAAAACAATTTTTCTGAAGATCGAATTCATGTTCAGTATCATCTTTTCTGCTTTTATCTGTGGATTTAAACTGTCATCCTTGTTTTATGTATGTCCTTGTATCCGCATAAAAAACCCCACTTGTGTAGTGTACCTCCCGGTTTTAAAGGTATCTTTTATTAAAATGTCGTTATTTACTATTTTGAAAAAATATTTTTAAAAGGTCGAATTCACATTCGTTTTTATATTTTCCTTTTTTATGCAGTTTTAAAGTGCCATCGCTGTTTCCCGAATAACCCCCCCCCCTCCCCCACAAGAAAAAAAGAAAAAGAAAAAATACATACCCATTTATTCAGGTTGCTTTCCTGGTGATAAGAATAGCTTTTGTTAAAAATATTAATATTTACTATTAAACACAAATCTGTTCTTCGATTTCATATTCGTTTTCATGTCGCCATTATTAGAAGATGAAGTTTTGTTACAGTATTCATAATGGTGATGCAAAGTGTTTCATAGTATATGTTTGAAGTATTATCTGCGTTTCTTGTTTAATAAATCCTGAAAATTGTTGTCAGGTGATTGATGTTACCTTGAGAACCGAAAAATCCTCTTGTCAAAGGAAAATGAAATGCAATCCGATTACAAAAGATCGTCAATGATCCTAATAATATTCTTTCATCTTCCGCAATCGTATAATCTTTTTAAAATAAGGCAAATTATCGTGGTTTTACGACCTGTGGTATCTGCATGGCTGTTAGCGAGCGTAGTTCGTAGTTTTTTAACGCAAAATAATATTGAGAGAGTGAATTATTTTTGAAGTCATCGCAAATTTCAATTACAATGATTGAAATACAGGGTGATTATAAATGAATATCCCAACTTTACAGAACTAGTTAAAAAAAAAAAAAAAAAAAAAAAAAAAAATGTATAACCTTGTTGTTCATCGGAAATTAAAAATAACGGTTAAAAGTTTAAATTCAACTCAGTAAGGTAAAGCCAGGAGAGATCAAACGGTAGTAGAGAGCGCGCACAAAGCGATTCGATGGGAAGGAGTTGTGTGCGCGCGCAGGGGGTCCAGGTAGTTCTACAGCAGCATTAGTGCAGTGTCTACATGTATGTGCACATTGATTGTTCCAAACGTCTTAGATAAAGCATTGCTATTATGTTTTGTTTTCCCAGAGTAAGTGTTTGAATTTTCATAACTGTTCGTCAGAATTTTTATAGAATATCAGTAGTACAAAATATTTTGAACTTAAACGATTTCATATAAACTACTAACCTAGACTAAGGATGCGAACATCAACAATTCATTTTAGAAGTAGCCATGCTTAAATAAATGGCAATCTCTCCTACAAAAATACGAGAGTTTGCGCATCTGCTACTTAGGAGAGATGACGCATTTCCCCATAAGTTTCAGTGAAAGGAGAAATTACGCAGCTTATTGGTAAATTTGCATGAATTGGAAATTACGTGCAAAACATATGAATGTATGAATTTTGAAATAATTTCGGAAAAACACGTAATTATCGAAACTAAATTTAGCAACAAATTAATTTGCAAAAAAAAAAAAAAAAAAAAAGAAAAAAAAACTTTTGTAGATACAAATTTTATTAATAAATTAATAATACAGTTGTTATTAAATTAATTTTATGTAATTATTTTTGGCAATAAATTAATAATATATTTGTTAATAAATTAATTAAATATTTTTATATATTTCTTGAATTTATGAACAATTAATTTGCTGATAAATTAATTATGTTAACTAAAATAAATTTTTTAATAACACCTACAATGTTTTGGAAAAGCTTTCACCCATTCCAAGCAGTTTAATGCCATCGAAATAAAAAGGAAACAGAGTGCAACTAATGTTACTGATCCACAAAATATACATGAAAAAAGACTCACAAAGGATGTCACTACAAAAAAAAGGGAAAAAAAAGAAAAAAAAAGAAGATAAAATGCTAGTTTCTAGAAAAATTGGGATAAAAAACTTACGGAAAAAAACGAAGGTCAATGAGGATGAGTGCATGGATGAGTGCATTGAATGTCTGGAGCTATACAAGGAAACAACTTCGACCACTGACTGGATTCAATGTATTGCTTGGGGCAGGTGATTGTACGAAAGCTGCATGATTTACAACAATAAATGCATCCATTGTGGACAAAGACAACTTCGGTTAGCAAACAAAAAGCATCGAAACTGGGGAAATGAAAATTATGTAATTTTCAAGTTAAACATGCTATCAAGTAGATTCATGTTATTTTGTAATCTTAGTAGAGCTTGCTTTTACTGATATTTCAATCTTCTTCTAAATTAAAATTCTTTCTTTTCTTATTATTTAAAAACATTAGGTTGAAATATTCACTCCTAATACAATAATATTTACTCACAAAAACCTTAGAACAATGTCATTTAAGTGTAATTATTATTTTTATTAATGTAATTGTAGTTATTATTAATAACAATCTCTTCTACCGTGGTGCGTAATCTCTCTTACCCATGTGCGCAATCTTGCCAACCCTGTTAGGAGAGATTGCGCAAAATAGTTTTCTTGGTTTTATTATTGTTGTTCTATTAAATTACAGCATAAAAACAAAATAACAATGGAAACGCATAAAAAATAAATGAAGCCAAAATTATTCATGCATAGTTTAGCAAAAAAATAATATTTAGATTTTTATTATTATTATTATTTTGAAATGTGCGCAGACTCCCCTAGTTATAAGTGTTCAATGGGAGTTCCTGCAGAAACACGAATGATATCGAAGAGGTACGATAACTCATCCCACACTTTTCTCAGCATGATTTGTTTTTGTGGGGACTCATCAAAGGTCTGGTGTTTGTTCAACCGCTACCAACTGATGTTGAAAAACTTATGACACGCATATCTGCAGCCATTCACACCGGACATGCTGAAAAAACGGTGATAAATTAAAAGGTGGTAAAAATCATGCTGAGAGAAGTGTGGAATGAGTTATCGTACCATCTCGATATCGATTTTCGTGTTTCTTGAGGGGCTCACATTGAACGCTTATAATTGTGTTGAATTTAAATTTTCAACTGTTATTTTTCATTTCAGATGAACAACAAGATTGTACCTTTTTTTGTTTTCTTTTAATAGCCCTGTAAAGTTGGGATAGTCATTTATAATCACCCTGTACATTAATTCTTTGAGAATAGGTAAGATTATTAAAAATAAAAATAATATTTTCTTTTAAAAATTGCTTAAATTGATGAATTTCATCTTATTTGAGCTGCAAAAAGCCTTATTTACATTTCAATTTATTGTATGCCTGAAACTTTTCGAAAGTAAATAGAAATTTCTTATCTACGTGCTGATTTTTATAAAGATTGATTATACTTTCGAAGGAAAAATTGCGAACGATTTCGCAAAAAATACTATCAATATTCTGCTTTGGTAAACTTAGCATATCAACTAAAGTGAAAATATTTCCAAAAAATTTTCAAATATTTCAATTTTGTATTTCTCTCAAAAGATTTTTACGCGGTTAGAAAACAATTTTAAGAATTATTTTATAAGTCTTTCTGAAAGAAAAAACCTATAAAATATTTGCAATATTCACTTTTTTACGGTGGCATGGCTTGCATTTGTAAGACATTTTAGATAAATTTTCTTTAAGTATTGTATACTTCAGTAAAAGCACATCAACAATCTTATTTATTTACCAAGTAGCTTCCTTGAATTTCAAGTAAAATATTAAAAGTTCTTTTGAATGCACTTTTATTTGAATTACTTTTTAAAAATCGAAATTTGAATTCAAGTCTTAATACTTTATTCTAAGTAATACAGATTCTTAATTTTGCATCGTGAGTCTTGTCTCATATGTACGACATTTTAGCTGCTTATATACATATTAAATGAGAGAACACTCAATGCATTAATTGTCCTTAATCCTTTTTAAAATGTGCATGATTTGTAATATCGTATTGATTAATAAATTTAAAAAATAAGCTTTTTTAATTTTATAGGCACAATTATAAATTCGTGTAATGACACAGGACGGATAATATTATGAAGAATGGTCTAATATTCATGATTTAGACTTTAGTGCTTTTTTTTAATTTTCAAACAGCAACACCCACTTTTGCACATCGCAGAGTAATCAGTACATTAAAATCCATAAATAACGTTGAAACTATACTTCAATTAAGCTCTGTTTACTTCGAATGAATAATTGAATTAAAAAAGGGCGAGAGGACGTGAACAATAAATGAACACATGTCAAGGAATCCGACATGTTGATCGAAGCAATATGGTGGTTTCCCGTTGTTGGCAGCAGCGATCTGCCGCAGTGGCTCAGGGCGCCCCCGCGCTACAACTGTTTCGCTATTATCTATACGATGCTTTTTGCCAGTTGACATGGATACCAGTGGTATCAAGGCATACCATTTATCGGCGCTGAAACTAGATCCAGATCTCGACGTCCATTAAAGCGGTAGCCACTAAATCTTCAACATAGGCAGTGTCGCCTGAATTGGTTTCAATCTCAAACATTCTAGACAGTATCTGATTTTAGAAATGTGATCGTCAGCGACTAATTCCATTTTTCTCTCAGTGCTAATTACCACCATATGTGTGTGCAGGAAGAGATGTCACCGGTTAGTTCCTGCATTTGTTACCGATTGGCACACTGCCAAAACACATGGTTTAACAGTCTGGGAGCGATCTGCTGGCACAGTCGCTCATCTTTAGTCGAGCTGCAAGGTACCCTGACGGAATCGCCCAGGTGACATTTATCAGCTGCATAACTCTATGCCCATACAGCAACTCTCACACACAATGTCTACAAGGATATAATGTTCTGCCATTACCTGCCATGTCACTACATCTTGTCTGAATAGAGCATATTTGAGACACGCTGGGAAGGCGACTTCACCCGTCTCAGAACACAACCGAGTTAGTTGAACAGTTGCTACATTTATGGCAGAATCTACCGCTGAGGGACGTCGGTAACTTCATAGTTTTCATGCCACTCCGAGTATGGGCTTGTATAGAAGTCAGGGCTGGCTTTACAACCTACTGAAATTGACATTTTTTTTGCTTCTACTGGTCAATAAAATGTTCTTTTGTTCTGAATTTGTAATAATTTGTTCATCTACGCAAAAACTGCGCACATTCTGAGTTTCATGATGATGGCTCTATTTTTTCTGAGTGTATATATTTTTTTGTAACAGAGTGTATACTGCATGTAGAAATGCATAAATTTCAGGAAAAATTAAAATTTTCTTAGACAGAATATATGAGACTACTGCAACAATTAAAAAAAAAATCAGGACAGTAAGCTCCAGATTTGTTGAGATATTAAATGGCGACTTTTTGCTTTTCTTTTGTCCAAAAGCTATTTCGACAAACTGTCGTCTCTCGTGACTATGAAATTACCCTATATTTTTAGGTGCGTTCGTAATTATACAAGTAATATAAAAATTTTGTTTTTAAAGTCAATTCCTACTTAGTTCATCAAAGAAAAATTTAATATAATCCCTTAAGCTAATATTAGTTTTTGCTGCATTAAAATATCTCAATTTTTGGATTTTCTATAAGCAAGTAGGTTTACAATGGAAGTCTATGGGAATTTGGCGAAATATTAGAGATATCGCCATGTTGGCGTCACTTTTGGCGGCTCATTTTGGTCACCACATTTGGCGATATATCGCCAAGTTGATGACAAACTTGGCGGTATTTGGCGACAGAACAGGGTTCCTCCTATAGTAACCCCCCTTATAGATATGAAGATGCATTAAATGCTTCAATAATCAATGGCTGCCATTTTGTCTCCAATCTAAAACTAAAATTAATTAATTAAAATTTAATTAATGAATTAATATTTGAAAAACTGTATTAACATCAATGGTCATCCAGTACAAGTTTAAAAAAATTTATTTCAACTTGATAGGATGAATAATAAGTATTTTATTAACGATTGAAAATTTGAACAAGATATATGTATAAATAAATAAACTAGTAAATCTGCAGATCAGGAGCCTCAACGTCATCTTTGCAAGTCATTGTTTTTTAACAGCCATTGCGTAATATTCAACTTCCTACAAATCGCTTTTTAAAGTTTTCAAATTACATAAATATTTATATAAGCATACAAGATACTTCGTAAAGTTTCAGAAATTAAAAGTGTTAAACAAGTGGTTATACATTGATGTTCTGAAATTCTGATGAGCTACTTATTCTGGTAACTTTTTAAATCAAAAATTGCATTTCTTCAGCGGGTCTCTGCCCCCCTGAACCCCCCGTAGTCTATTTAAATGTACATCCGTAATTTTTTATTGATTGTGCGGATGGTTATAGTATATCTTAGATTTTTTTTACGCTGTGATTTATAAGGATAAGGATACGGTTTTTTTTTTTATAAATTAATAAAATTTAAATTTAAAATAAAATATTCATGTTAACCGTACACAGACAATAAATCTTGAAGTGACACCAAAAATGTAACCCTAAAATCCGCTACATTCGGCACAACACAACGACGTGCTTAAAAAACAAAACAGAATAATATTTTTAGTAATACAGTTTTTAATTCATAATACAATGAAATGCTGCCTTAGACTGCTTATTGCTTAAATATAAGCAAATCATTTTCATTTTACAAGAAAAATGCACGGATGAAGTCAAAGAATTCGGTACCTGTTCCACGTGCTTGTTTTGTTTGGGCCGAATGAGGCATTTAAATCTGAGCGATAAAGCACATCGTATTGCAAACTGTTTTTTCGGCATACTGCATATCTCCATCTATCTCTTTCCTCCGTGAATAATAGTTAATTTTATTTTACCCAAGATCTTTTTATTCCAGCATCTTTGTTTTCGATAAATGATGTCTAATTCACCTTCTATGCATACTACTCAAAACTTTTCATCTTGTTATATTAAGAAATACTCGAGAGTTTTCTTTTTATTTTCAATATGCCGCCATATTAATTTTTCTATTCTTAATTTTATTTTTCATTTTCCTGTTTCATCACAAAACATTTCAATTGAAAATTGTTTAAAAGAAAATATTATTCCGGGTTTTGATTTTCTTTGCAACAATTAAAGAAATATTGGTAAATGTTATGGAAAAATGTTACATTATTCTCAATGAAAATAATGAACTTTTGTATTTTTAAACAAAATATTTGAATAAAATAAATAATATAAATGAAACATTGCCTATTTTTATTTCTGGGCTAAAATCCATCTATATGCAAAGATACAAATGCATTAATTGATCCGTTTTGACACTGGCTTTACTCAAACATTATACACGCAATTATACTAATATTATTAGGACCAAATACGTTGCTAGGCAACAGATGAAAGAAAAGCGAAAAAATGAAATATGCATTATGTCAAATTGCTAAAACAAAATCCTTTATATTATTGGAAAACATGCATAAAATTTCCCCCAATATTATAAACCTAATTAAAAAAATCTCGCAAATATATTGACAAATTTTCAAACTAATTGGAATAATTTAATAATCTTATTTAAAAATTTCAGCATCAAAAATTTACCATTTAAATCCATTTTTCATATGAGCCATTTCTTTCAAGAAATGAAAATCTGAAAATCGTCTGACTTGCCATAGAAAAGCATTATAGAGCAAAATAAAATGTTCCATATTTCTCGAACGAATGATCCAAATTTAACCAAAAACTATACAGCTAAGTTCTGGTACCACATGAACATGCCCAGTGAATTTCAAGCTGATCGGATGCTTTTTGCGGCAGTTATCGCGGAACAGACAGACAGACTAACAGACAGACTAACAGACTGACTAACAGACAGACTAACGGACAGACTAACAGACAGACTAACAGAAATCAAAACTTTTCGTGTCTCCACAGTAAGCCTTCACTGACGTTTCGGCAATAAATAAATATAGGGAGAGTGTGAACTAATAGTAGGAATTGAATAAATAATTAGCACCTATAGCTGTCGTAGTCCGTCTTTCTGCAGCGCAAAAACTACCCAACCGAATGGTTAGAAATTTAACGCGTCAATTAAATCATTTAAATAGTACAAGAAATTACATCCATTTAGCACCAATTCATATCAAAGTGTATCTGAATTTGAAGCTTGATAAAAATGTAGCATAGCAGCGCCAGCTGTTGAGGGATTTACACCAATAAATAAACAGCAATAATTGATATCCAGTTATACATGGATCTGAAGTTCGTTGAAAATCCAAGCATTAGTTCTTGAGATAGAGTTATTGCGGAAATCACAAAAAACAGCATAGCAGCGCCACCTATTGAGTGATTTACACCAAACTATATAAAATGTCAATTCATGTCAAGGACTAACTGATTCTAAAGTTTGATGAAAATTCGTGCATTAGTTCTTGAGATACACCTATAGTGGAAATTCTGAAAAATACAACATAGCAGCGCCACCTGTGGAGCGATTTACTTCAAAATGTACAAAATGTCAATTCATGTCAAGGATTAACTTATTCTGAAGTTTGGTGAAAATTATTGCATTAGTTCTTGAGATACAGCTATAATGGAAATTCTGAAAAGTGCAGCATAGCAGCACCACCTGTTGAGCGATTTGCACCAAAACACAAACAGCACTAATTTTATATCAAAGTATACTTGAATCTGCAGTTTGATGAAAATCTAAGCATTAGTTGTTGAGATAGAGCTATTGCGGAAATCGTAAAAAATGCAGTATAGCAGCGCCACCTGTTGAGCGATTTACACCAAATTGTACAAAACTTCAATTCATATCAAGGACTAACTGAATCTGAAGTTTGATGAAAATCCGTGCATTAGTTCTGGAGATTGAGCTATTGCGGAAATCGTGAAAAAGGCTGCATAGCAGCGCCATCTGTTGAGTGATTTACACCAAAAACTAATCAACATCAATTTATATCAGAGACTAACTGAATATAAATTTTTATTAAATTCCGTGCATTAGTTCTTGAGATAGACCGCCCACAAAATTTGTGTCACATACAGACAGACAGACAGACTCACAGATGCACAGACTCACAGACAGACATTTTGTAAAAACATGTTTTTCGGAATCTTTGACCCCTAAAACGTGTAAATCCGTCAAAAACCGAAAGTCGAAAATTTTCACGAATCCAATACTATCCAATGTATTTCACGTTCTGAAGCCCGAATTGCGCCAATCTTAAAGAAAAATGCCAAGGCCCCAGTAATGGAAAAGTACCTAAATAAACAATTAATCGTAGTAATAATAACGTAAACTAAAACAGTTCATTTCAACATAAAAGTATTGTTTTTAATTTACATTCAAATAAATATATATTGCAAGATTTGATTTCAATTGAAATTAAGTTGACAGCATTCTATTTCACTTCATAGAGTAAACAAGCACAAGAGATTCATTCATCATATAAATGGTAGAAAATATTAGACCATGGAGGTAATCATTCGCAAAGCAGTTTCTCCAACAATGAATGGACAATAATCTTATGACGTTATAGTAGGTAAATTGGCGGCGCTAACGTTTGATAGCGGCTTGCATTCACGAGGGTTTTATTTTGCTATTTCTCTTAGTTGCGTTAGTATAGTGTCATATTTATGAACTCAGAAATGAAATCTAATAAAAAAGTATATATATTCATTATTTAGTTATTAAGTAATGCAAAAAAAATTATAAATGCATGATTTGCAAAATTTAAATAAATTTATTAACATTAAAAAATAACATTGAAGCAACAGCATGTTTAAGTAGAATAAGTTTGATTTAGGTAATTTATGAACAAATCTCAGTTTAAACACTTGAAGTTTCACTCATTTTTACAGCTACGGAAATTATGAGGTATTTATTTATTTATTTATTTATTGAATAACAAACATACGACTTGTGTGCTTCACATGAGAGCTAGCATGAGGTATTTGTCAAAAAAAGACGAAATACGCGTAACAACAAAAATGTATGAAATGTTATCAAGTTCGCAAAGAATTCTTGATTTCTCTATCAGAATCTTTGGACTCGGGGAAGGATTGAGCAAGTCAATTAGTTTCAGAATGAAAGTAACATGATGGCCATGATGCAATGCTTAGCATACATTTAAGGGAGACCAAACTGGTCGCCAGAGGCGGCTAGTAATTAAGAATGAGTAAGAGTATCCTTGAGTAATGAATACTTGTGAGAAATTAGTATTTAATAATTAAGAATGAGTAAGAGTATCCTTGAGTAATGAATACTTGTGAGAAATTAGTATTTAATAATTAAGAATGAGTAAGAGTATCCTTGAGTAATGAATACTTGTGAGAAATTAGTATTTAATAATTAAGAATGAGTAAGAGTATCCTTGAGTAATGAATACTTGTGAAAAATTAGTATTTAATAATTAAGAATGAGTAAGAGTATCTTTGAGTAATGAATACTTGTGAGAAATTAGTATTTAATTGTTAATGTTAATCAATGAAATTAGTTTTATAATAGTTTTATAAATTACATCTTACTTTTTCTTTTAAAAATTAATGATTAAAATAAATCGATTGTATAACTACCCTTTTGATAGATATCCAATCTTTTTTTTTTTTTTTTTTTTTACTAATTTTGATTAGTTGATGAAGAATCATTAACTTGAAGTTTAATTTGCACGTTGCCGATTTTTACAAAATTACGATACTTAACAATTAAAACATTAACTTTTGAAACTGAACGCTATTAGAGGTACAGTAACATACATAAATAATAAGTTTATATATGTATGTCTGTTTACATATTTTTTAATTAAGGTATACATTTTTTTCTACAAATATAAGTACAGAAAAAAAGCTAATAAAAGAATAATATAATTTCTTTTTTTGTTATAAAATTTCTTTTTCAAAGGATAAAAAGCCCATTTTAAATCAATATGAAAATCCGTGGTTTAAAGTATGTATCAAACTCGTTTCAACCTAAAACAGAAAATAAAAATAATGCTTCAAACATAGATTATGAAACACTATCCAACCCTACCAGAATACTTTAATAAAACTTCTATTTTTAGTAAGGTAAATAAGATACCCAAGTAAATATTTTAGGAAACACATAACGCGTTTGAAAACAAGATTTCGGTAATTACCGTCTATAGGCGGAAAATTAGTCAAATTCTTTTGTGCAGCACTATATTTGTTTTATAGATTAGTATATATTCTACATAGTATGATAACATTTAACATAATATGTTTAAAATTGCGCTTCAGTAACTGCTACTCATAAGCGAAAACATATTTGAGTACTTTTGTACCGTTCTGTATTTTACCTTACTAGCTTTTTATACAAGCCACATACTAAGCCAAAATTTAATTCAGACTAAAACACACTTAAAACTACTTATATCACATTTCCTAAAGTTATCATCCTTAGGAAACCATGTATTGAGTACTTTACGTGGCCCTGTATATGTTTTATCAATGTTCTACAAAAGTCTCTAAGTATACTTAATATACTTCAGCTTGAAAATGCGTAACTCGATTAAAAAAAATCACCTTTAAGCAATTTGCGCTCATATTCAGTAATGCTTATGAATTCTTCTGTGTAGTCCTGTGTATGATCTACAGCATTTATACACACCACGTAATACGCAAAAATTGAGTTAAGTTAAAAACGCATACCTTAACTGAAAGTGCACTTCCGGCAACTATTGCTAATTTACAGTATACGAAATCTTTTGTGAGTCTCTGTAAATGAGCCGGAATTGCTATAAACTTACAGCATATGTTCTACAGCATGTAACTTCTATCTATTGAATCTCAGTAACTATATCAATTTCATTATATTTGACATAATATAAGATAATTAAAATAGGCTACCAAAAGTTTTTCTTCCCTATAACATTAGGTAACAAATTCTGTGGTGTGGCACTGTAAATGAATAATAAACTCTTTATATCTCATGTTCTACAGAATGCATTTTTTAGTGCCCCTCATAAATGCATATCAATTTCATTATATTTAAAATTATGTAACATCATTAAAATTCACTTAAAACGATTTTTTGTTCTATTGACAGTAATGTAAAGGAATACTTTTGATCGCCCCTGTAAATGAACTATAAAAGCTACACACTTTATTTGTGATAGCGATCGTGCTGTAGTGAACGTCAATAACATACAAAAATTTCAGTGTAAACCGAGTATATTTACCAGAGTTAGAGCTCTGATAGACTGACAGATGGCCATAGATGGGCGAACAAACCGAACTCATAAACCCTTTTTAACTATATTGGAAAGTGTTGAAAAGAAATGTACCATTAAAAGTATTCTAATTAAGCATCGCAATTGTTTGCACGATTACAATAAATAATATCAGGTACTGTGAAACGTGTTTAGCATTGAATGCGTCAAAACACATATAATTATTACATGTGTTCGTACACATAAATAATCAATAAATATAATGTGTACGTAAGTATAAATGTAAATGAAAGGGGGTGGGAGAAAACACTTCCTTTGATGGAAAACAATTTTATGAAAGAAGCCAATGAAAGTTGAGGTGGACTTTCTTCTACAGTGCAACTTCTGGGTAATTGTATAGGTAATTGTATGTGAAGTTATCTGTCTAATGCTAATTTGGTTTTAAAAAAAATTACAACACCTTTAAAATTATCTTTATAAGCAACAGCATGACATCAAATATTAAATCTATATATATTAAACAAAAACATAATTTGAAGAACAAATTAAAAAAACAAAATTTATTTCCTACATTGTTTAAGCCCGAGAAGGGACAAATATTACTTTTGGGTAATTGTATGGGTAATTGTATGTGAAGTTATCTGTCTAATGCTAAGTTGGTTTAAAAAAAAAAAAATACAACACCTTTAAAATTATCTTTATAAGCGACAGCATGACATCAAATATTAAATCTATATACAGTCAAACCCGGTTAAGACGCGTTTCAAGGGAGTGGACGAAAGTCGATCATTAAGCGGGATCGCGTATTAAACGTGATTTATATAATGTTGCAGAAACTGTGCGCCTATTTACACATCTAATCGTCTAAATGAACTTTAGAGCTTCCATTTACATGTTTTCGGTTGAAAATTGTATCTTTTAGGTATATTTAGATTGAAATTTAATTGTATTCAACTTTAACTCATTATTATCTTTTTAGGGGTGACTGTAATAATAAGTGAAAATAAAAGATGAATTTAAACGGTTTTATTGTAGATTATTACGTTACATCCAAAAATAAAAATATTAATTTCCAGCTAAACAAAGTTTTTTTTTAACAGAGATAAAAAATATTAAACTTTTGAGGCACAATCCAGTTGTTAAAATCATATTTAGTACTTATGATAATGAGTACTATTATAGTCTATCTTTTTCATGATAAGACAAAAGTATCCTTATTAAACTCTTTCTAAAAAATATTGTTAACATACAAAAAAGAAAAGGAAACATAAAAGAAGTAAACAACCGTTGTCGTATTTATTTAACATTTACGAGTTTCATTTTTTTTGCCTATAATAGGGTAACTCCGGGAGAGTCGCCGCATACGGGATAGATGCCGCACCCCTTGTATTTCTTGTAATTATCGATAGATGGTCGTCAAACGCACAGTATAGGTGAGCAATGAGATTATTTTAACCAGTGTATAGCGTGAGTCTCATTTCGATGTTTACTTGTAGAAGTACAATCCTTAATTTGACGTAAGTGCATGATTTCACTGTCCAAAATTTTAAACACGTTATGTTTAAATACTTTTCATACACTAGTTACTAAATGCATGCATGATTTCAAAGTCAAAACTAAGTGTAGCGTTTGTATAGAGTACTGTGTATATCGTTACGCCATTCCCCTTAGCGATGACAGGTAACTGTGATGGCCGACGTCTGCACCATGCATAATGGGATACATGCCGCACTGCTATTCCGGTATACATGCCGTAGTTTCTTTTGAACGGGATGATTAAGTGTTATTAACTTTTCCTTTTCTTTTGCACTAATCATGTTAGGCATGTTATCAAGTTTACTAAAAACTAAACTTGAACTTTCCGTAAAAGAAAAAACGGAAAATAAAAAGTAAGAAGGGCAAGAAAGATGCAAGTCAAGATAATAATAATGAAAAATTGGATTACGCGTAACGCAGACGTTCTTTGCAAGGAATATTTAGAAAACTACTCCAAAAAAGAGGAAGTGTAATTGGCTTCATTGCATCATGTGTTTAAATGTAGTTACATAGAGACTGTACTTTTTCAACACTTTTTCTGTAGATAGTAGTCGAAAAAACAAGTCTTTTAGCTCATTCGGGACCATAGGTGCATCTAAGCACCTTCATAAAGAGTTTTCAATATTTGTTTCTGGCACAGTAAAAAAGAAAGGTAATATTGGCTTTCTTAATTAGAGCATTTTCATGATTATTTAAATAAGGTAATTTTTTTTAAAAAAAAGTGGTACAACCGAAAAAAATTTGGGTAAAAGCCACCGGTCCCGAAATTGTTAACAAAGAAATTATGTAATCACAATTTTATTTTTTTTTATTTTTTTCCCTTTCTGATACATTGTTGTTACGTTGTTGCTGAAATGACAATAAAATTTAATGTAAAAAAAATAAGTCGATAATTTTAATAGTGAAAGTAGGCAACAATTATTTATTTGAATCTACTAATACGTTTCTTTGTACTCATTTAGTTTCATTTTGTTATTACATCGTTAATTATGGTCCAGATATGAATATTTTTTTATTTATTTATAATTTAATTCTGTTCGTATTACAAGCACGGCATAACTACCGCACAAGTTCGGGTACTCAGCCAGAATGTACGGGTGACGCGCCTCAGTGTAATGTTTCAGAAAAAAATTTAAAAAAAATTAATAATTTGTTTTGAAATTTTTTGTCGCAGTACACGCGTTGTATATTTAACATTAAATAGCACAGCATGATTTTTTTTTATTTTATGTCCACCATGAGACTTTATACACAAATTCAAAAAAAATGTGCGGCATAAATCCCGGAATTACTCTATGCATTTTAAAACATAGTTAGGTGTATAACTTACATTTAAAACCTCACTAACAATAGGTATAATCACCCTTAATCATAATTTTATGACATATATGAGTATCCTGCATTCGTCTTTCTCTCTCTACAGTAAAAACGTACACGAAGCGAGAAACACAGAATGTTAGGACGGGATCAAAGAATTCCAGTGTTGCTAATTTAGCGGGCATTTTTAAATTCAAATAACTACCACTATTTCCGATCAGTAATGTTCGGCTCAATTAATCTGTTATTAAATAAAGTAAATATTATTATTTGGAGACATTGTTTTTTATTTAAATATAAAGTATCCGATAAATTGGCAATACTGGAAAAGAGACAAGGAATTCGCATCTTGATAAATGAATTTGCGTCTTAAGCGTGATTTTTTGCCTTAAAGGACCGGAAATCTCTCGCGTATTAAGCGGGATCGCGTATTAACCGTTCGCGTATTAAACGTGATATTTTTGCATTAACTTTATAGGCGATGTTCAAGGGAGAGGAAAGAATCCGCGTATTAAGCGGGATCGCGTATTAACCGTGAGCGTCTTAACCGGGTTCCACTGTATATTAAACAAAAACATAATTTGAAGAACAAATTAAAAAAACAAAATTTATTTCCTACATTGTTTAAGCCTGAGAAGGGACAAATATTAAGTTATTTCATTCCATTAGTTCTACATTTAATGTTAAATTTTTTTAACAAATTAGTTAAGCCAATTGAAGATTAAGAAATAAAAATAAAATTCATGCAATATGATACTTAAAACACCCTAAAAAATTAGATTCCGTTCAAATGACATCGAAATAAATCTTAGACTTCTTCCATTTTTAATCGAAAATATTTGTATTGCAGATTTTGTATTATGTTTATGACAATTGTGCATTAAAATGATAAGATGCATGCAAAATACAAAACTTAAAAAAAAGTCTAAGATTTATTTCGATTTCATTTGAACGGAATCTAATTTTTTAGGGTCTTTTAAGTATCATATTGTATGAATTTTATTTTTATTTCTTAATCTTCAATTTGCTTAACTAATTTGTTACAAAAATTTAACATTAAATGTAGAACTAATGGAATGAAATAACTTAATATATGTCCCTTCTCGGGCTTAAACAATGTAGGAAATAAATTTTGTTTTTTTTTTATTTGTTCTTCAAATTATGTTTTTGTTTAATATGTCAAGTTTTTCTAATAACTACTGCACTCAGACGAACGCACTTCAAAATTAATAGAGAGTATCATCATCAGGCTTTGATGTATGTGGTATTGCATCACAATGTGGGATGCAGTTTACCAATGTGTAATTCAAAATGTTTCACCACTGTAGTAATGCGGGTTGCGGTAGTTTGGACAAAAACTTCCAATCTGAACGTAAAAAATCTATAATCAAAACATAAAAAATTAACTTCACTTGAATTTAGATACCCTATTTCCCACTCAGGAATGCTATGAATGTAAATGTAAATTGTGTTGAATTCTTACTGCTAATATTTAACACTATTACATCTGTGATACAATAAAAAATAAAAAATAAAAGTTTTACTTAAATTTTTAAACTTTATTCTCTTCAAAGGGGTGATGTAAACACATCAGAAAATTATTACCTAAGTTTAACTTGGGGTATAAATAGTTCTCATCTCGGAAAAAAAATACAATTTAAAATTTAAGTTATGTAATTCCTCACTAAGTTCGCTACCTGCGTAAAAATAGCTATACATTAGAAACTTTTTACTAAAATATAAACTTGACCAAAGCAAAAACTTATTCTGAAAATATCTTTTTTTTTTCCACTATGACGCCATATTCACCTTTTTAATTTTTGAAAAAAAAAAAAAAAAGAAAAAGCTAACTCAATTTAATATTTCACGTGAAAATCTTTCAACTAAAAAGAAATAAATTATTATTACGGCTTTTGAAATTTTTGCAACAATGAAGTAAAAATGTTACATTTTCTATGAAAAATGTCCGTTGATTTACAGTGAAAGAAGCGAAAATTGTAATTATTAAGAAAAATATTTGAACAATGTAAAAAACAATTGGCCCATGTTTCTCTCTGGATTATGATTCACTCATATGCAAAGCCCTTTTACCATTCGTTTTGACCCTGACGTCAGGAAAACATTTTTACCTTTAAATTTATAATATCATTAGAATTAGTAAAGAATAAAAAATGAGTGGCATCAGGGACAAAAAGGTGGGAAGAAAAAATCAAAAAGTTACGATCTCCATAGGCTTTTCTATGTTAAATTAACATTGAGGAGTGACACTGGAAATAAATAAGTATTGCGCTGCCGCGCAATCTATATATATAAAAGCCGTTCTCTGTGTGTACGCCCTTTATACAAATCTTTAATTTTTGACCGATTTGCACGAAACTTGCTGTACATAGGCTTTAGAGCGTGGAAACGATCACTGTCTACTTTAAAAAATTGCCAGACCACTATTTATCCCTTTTTCTACCACTTCCATAATTTAACATTATAGAAATATCTCTTTTTAAATCTTTTTTAATTCAAACGTTTGTTTCCTGTTGCCACACCCTAAAAAATCTATATATATAAAAGCCATTCTCTGTGTGTATGTCCTTTATACAAATCTTCAATTTTATACCGATTTGCACGAAACTTCAGGTACATGCGTTTTAGAGCGTGGAAAAGATCACTGTCTACTTTAAAAACATTATCAGACCACTATTTATCCCTTTTTTCTACCACTTCCATAATTTAACATTATAGAAATATCTCTTTTTAAATCTTTTTTAATTCAAACGTTTGTTTCCTGTTGCCACACCCTAAAAAATGACACAATAATGTGAAAACAAATAAGGATAATGCGTGTATTTTGTTTCTATTTGCCAATAAAAATTCAGATTTTCTTGCTATATTTTTGCGTGCTCGATATTGACGTCATTCTAAACAGAAAATTCACATTTTTTTTATATCTATTTATATAAAATTCAAGTCTCTGTGTGTCCCTCACGATTCCGGTAGGACCGCCTCATTCAAATGAGTAATTGTTGAAAAAATCTAATGCAGGGTTACCACAGTAGCGCCAAATGTTAGCCAACTTGGTGATAGCTGGCTAATTTGGCGAAATTCCAATTTAAAACCATTAATCTTTCATAAAGGAGGTCACCGAAATTTAATTTAAACTCCGCTCTTTTAAGGTATTTTTCAAAATCTATGAGTGAGAATTTAAAGTACATCTTTACATCTTCCTCCCGATGCTACTAATAAAATAACCGCCAATAGACGACGCTGTACTGTGTGAGCTCCTAACTGCGCGATTTTAATGTGCTTTAGGTACTTTTCCAGTATAGGTGCCTTGGCGAAAAAGGAAATTAGGCAACATATTTTCCGGGAACCTATCCACTGTTTCATTTTATATACACACGCATTTTTTTTTCGATATTTATGCGGTTTATTTAATGTAAAAAAGACGTTTCTCTAATTTTATAAAGAAACAGATGTGATTTGTACATAAAAACATCAATAATATACATATAAAATAAACATATAAAACAAACAAACACGCTCATCATGTTTGTTTTTATAGCTGTTTATATGATTTGACAACAAATCTCGATATTTTTCCGTTATACGAACACTATGCCAAAATGTATGCTAATGCGCCAATTATTTCAAAATGCTAAAAGATATTTTTAATTTTATGCCAGCAGTTTAATATGAGTTTTATTTTATTGCTTTATTTTATAACAGTTATTTGTTCACTTATTTTAAGTATATAATTGTGATTTAATGAAATAGTTCGTAAAAGTCCGGAATTTTCAAATGTTATATTTTTTAAATGCTCACTTTAGTATCGACAATGTTTTTTCTTTTATTTTTCAAATGCTTCAATTCACGTGATTTTCATTTTGCGCCATCTATTACGCTTGGCGACAAGGGTATCTGTATAACGGAAACGAACCCAAATCTTTCTTTTTGATGCCCAAATTACACCAAGCTTTTTAAAAAAAAAACGTCAAAGCTCCTACAGTGGAAAAGTACCAAACTGTCTATTATTTTGCGCTATCTGTGTTATAGTTTGTACTATATGTAAGGGGTGTGGAGCGAAGAATTTAAAAATTAAATATTAAAGTTTCGGCACAGATGTCATATACGCATATTGGCGCGATTTTTTTCTGACGCCAATGTCATATACACAACGGGTACTTAACTGGCGGCGAAGTGTCGTTATTTTGCTTGATATGGTAACCCGGATGTTGTTGTTTATGCTGTTGATGTTTTCGCCAAACTGGCGTGTATGACAACTGTGCCAAAGTTTCTATAAAGCAGTATAAGACTAAAAAATTAAGAATAAAATAAATGCAAAATAAGACTAAAGAAGAAAGAAAAATCGGAACAGATGTCATATTCGCCCCATATTGGCGCGATTTTTTTCGGTTGCCAATTTGGCGAAAACATCAACAGCATAAACAACATAATCCGGGTTACCACATCAAGCCCTTTAGCGCAAGTTAAGTACCCGTTGCCTATATGATATTGGCGACAGAAAAAAATCGCGCCAATATGGGGCGAATATGACATCTGTACCGAAAAATCATGCGTTAAGCATAAAATATGAAACACTTTCCAACACATCCTGAATGCTTTAACAAAACTTCGTTATTTGGGGAAATAAGATAACTAAGTAAACATTTTAGAAGACGCATAAAAAATTTTAAAAAATGATTTCAGCAGTTACCGTCCATAGCCAATAGTATCGTTATTACATGCCACTATTTAGCCAAAATTTAATTAAAACTACTCTTAAAACTACTGAAATCACATTTCCAGATATTATCATCCATAGACGGTTATGTATCCAATTCTTTGAGTGACCCTGTATATTATTTTATCTATATTCTACAAACATTTCTTAGTAAACTAAATGTAGTTCAGCGTAAAAACGCATAACTCCTTTAAAAACCACCTTTAAGCAATTTACTCTCATACTCAGTAACCCTTACGAATTCCTTTTTGTAGCCCTGCATATGAACTGTAGCATTTATACACACAGTACAGTAAACATAAATGTAGTGAAACATAAAAGCGCATATCATAATTAAAAATGCATTTTTAGCTATCATTGCTTATGTACAAAACTTCGGAAAAAAGTTGCTTGGCGAGAAAGAAGTTTGCCAACGTATTTTCTGACAACCTATTTACTGCTTCATACTCACAAGCAATTTTTTCCATATGTATGCAATTTATTTAGGTAGTTGTTAGCTATCCCGTCGACCAGTTTCGCCAAATTATATAAATCGCCAAACCACTAGCCAAATTATATAAAAATTGACATAATTTTTATTTTAAACAACGAAAGATGAATTAAATTAGCAAAACATTAATAAAAATACAAATATAACGTCGAATTAAAAATCACTTCATGACGTAAGAAACACATGATCATGTTTAATATCAACCATTATTGGCATTTAATCTTACAATTTGGCGACAGTAATTTGGTCGACGGGATAACTAACAAGTACCTTTATTTAATGTAAAAAAAGCTATTTACCCATTTTTTAATTATTTTTTTTTACCCATTTTTTAACAGAAGTAATTTTGGCACAGATGTCATATTCGCCCCATATTGGCGCGATTTTTTTCCGACGCCAATTTGGCGAAAACATCAACAGCATAAACAACAACATCCGGGTTACCATATCAAGCAAAATAACGACACTTTGGCGAGAGTTAAGTACCCGGTGTGTATATGACATTGGCGTCAGAAAAAAAAATCGTGCCAATATGGGGCGAATATGACATCTGTGCCGTAATTCTGCACAGATGTCATATACGCATCGGGGTTGGCGTGATTTTTCTCTGACGCCAATTTAGCAGAAATCTCGCTTTCGAATACCAGTTACTTATATATTTTTAAATTATTTGCTATCATTTTGAAAAGGAAATAACTATAATTAAATAAAAGTTTGAATAATAGCTATAGAACAAAACAGTTTATATAATTAAAAACAGAAAATAAAAGTAAATAAACAATTTATTAATAAATAAGAAACAATAGCCGGGTTACCACAGCAGGCAAAATAACACCATTTTGGCGCCAGTTAGGTATCCCGGTTCATATCTGAAATCTGTGCCGTAATTTGTATATAAAAAAATATTATATATATTTAGAAACGATTTTTTTAATGTATATAAGTGCATATATAAACAATAATAAAAGTTCATTAGATTTGTTTTGATAGCTGTTTATATATTTTGGCAACATATCTCACTTTCTGATGCCCGAACTGCGCCAAGCTTTTTTTAAAAATGCGCTATAATGGAAAAGTACCTAAATAAATAATTAACAGAAATAACCAATTATAGAAACTAAAACTTTTTATTTCGAGATCAAAGCATTGTTTTTAATTTCAATTAAAAATACATATATCCTTGGCTAACTTTAGTTAAAATTAGGTTCACAGCTTAATATCTCATTCCATAAACCTAAACAAAAATAAGTGATTCATTCATTGTGAAACTTAAAAAAATTTTAAATCATTGAGGTAATCATTCACAAAGTAAGTTCTCCAACAATCAATAGACAATATTCTAATGACATCATAGTAGGTAAAATGGTGGCGGTATCGTTTGTTTATGGTTTGAAATCACAAAGATTTAATTTTGCAATGCCTCTTAGTTACATTATTTTATTGTCATATTTATGAGCTCAGAACAAAAGCATATTTTTTCATTATTTAGTTATTAAAGACGGAAAAAAATTATAAATGCATGATTTGAAAAATTTAAATAATTTTCTTTGTTAATAGTAAAAAATAACATCGGGAAGTAACAGCGGGTTTAAGTTAAATAAGTTTAACTGTTTAATTCTGTTGTAATATTCAAAATAACTGTATTTATTAGATTTCAGTAAACAACATCAAGGCCCGATTAAACTTTGAAGTTAGAGGAATTACAATGTCATTTCAGGACCTTTCTTTTGGAGAAGCTTTTCTAAATTTCATATATACATGGAAACTCTTCAGTGTTAGAAATATTATTCTTAGGACTGACATAACACGAGAACGGCCTGCAATTTTACACAAGTTTTTGAAAGCTACTTTATATCAGAAATTTTACTAAAAACTGGTTACTTTTTTGTTATAGCGGCCCACACTATTAGGATTATGACAAGTTGCAGCCAATTTCGCCAACGTCGTAACCAAGATCGTGAAGCACACACACATAATACCATATAATACCTTTTCATGAAATCGTATACGATAATTTAATAGTTTTTACCTTACTTCAAGGGTAAAATTTATTTATTTTTAAGGCTTAACAATCTAAATTGCCCAATATATGAATTTAAAAAAATGTAAACAAAGATTGAATAGACATGACCGCAAAAAGCCTCAAATCAGCATAACACTTGGAACCAAACTGTGCAGATTAGTGGTCTTCTACTGTACACAGTTTTTCATAAATGTGTTTCGTTCTTTAAATGTGTTATTTTCATCTATCACTGCGGAACAAGCGAGAAAACTCATATTCTTGCACATGAGTTGTGTATATCTTTATATCTAAATTTCCGTCATTTTTGACGGGCTACCTTTCTAGTATAAAATAAAAACTTTAACTATAAGAGCGGGAAAATAACGTAGCAGCTCAATTTGAATGTTGTTTTTTTTTTTAATTAAAACATCTATTTTAATACAACAGTCAAATTTCCTGAAAACAATTTAAGAAAAAGAAAAAAAAGGCTAGATATGACGTCACATTCTATCAAATCTTTTCGACGCGTAATCAAACTCATTGTAAACATATGGCTCCTATATTTTGCTTTCTACTTCGATTGTATACTACAGCCATATCTTATAGCTATACGTTATCGCTAAGTGTTGTATTGATTTAGATTCAGTGCTAACATTGTCTGTGATTTATAGCAAAAAGAGAGCGGTTATTTACATTTTCAAAAAAATTCTTGACAGATGTCTTGATTTAAAATTTATGGAAAAGGACATCATTTCATCTTATCATTGTAGATTTAATTTCAATAAAATTTCAAATTTTCCAAATATAATTTTAGTAACTACTATATCATTTGGATGTATTTTTTTGCATTTTCCCCCGTATTGTGAAGATATTGTATACTTCTGTTACGCGCGCCAAAGAAAACATGTAATTTAATTTTAAAAGTTAAAAAAATATCCACAATGTGTCAAAAGAACATCCTTTTTTCTGAATTTAAATTCCTTGAGTTCCAAAATTAAAACTAAAAATGTGCGTTTTTTCATAAACGTCAAGTTAAAGCTGTTCATAAAGTTAAGGCTGTTCTCAAATCCAAAGGAGCTATTTTCTGACATACTTTTAATTAATTTTTGTTCGGATACGCATGAAATTGACAGGAGTTCTTATTTAGAAACTATGTAATCGAAAGATAGTTTCCATATGTTGGTAAAGGTATAAGATCTTTCAGATAGTGTTTTAAACTGAATTTTGGACGCAACAGTGCAATAAAGGAGAAAAACCGGCCGTCATGCAACCACAATTGCTCATAACTCGATAAGTAATTTATTTTTGAAAAAAGGGAAAACTCATTTCAATTCCAAATTTCTTTAATAGTCAATTCCTACAAATTTTAAGCCTTTACGTTTAATGGGTCAGAAAATGTGTCAGAAAGTTTCGCGTTGTTGAGCAAGGAACTGGAGAAGCACCTAAAGCATTATTGCAGATTAGTATTTTGTAATCAAGTTGCATGCCAGATAGTCGCTTAAAACATAAGTCATTCTATATTGTTTTAAACAATGGTGCATGTTACAATATGTGTCAGGCACACTCATTAAAATAAGAATGCGCACAGCCCCATTACTGATGATAAACCCGTCAATATACTTAGAGATAAAAATATTTCTGCATTTTTCATTCAGCTAATAAGACTAATCCTTCATAATTGGGTTCACATGATTATATACCTTTCCCCTATATTTCTATGACTAAGCAACGTAAAGCAATATGTTACGCACTAAAATCTTCCCTAAAAAACTAATAGTGCAAATCGCATGGAAATCCGTTCTGAAGAATTCAAATTATATGCTCCCGGAACGAAATTCCAATTTGAATTTTATATACTTGTCAGGTTATTTTGAGTAGTTTGAATTGATATCTGTTAAATTCGTGTTTTATTTTATTTTGTTTTTGGCGTTTTAATTTCGTTTGCCAATTTAGTTATTGAATATTACACGAAAGAAAAACAAATTCTGAATTATTTACAATGTTTTTGAACAATTGAGTTAATCTTTTGTGTTTGAGTTGCAAGCATATTTAAAAAATATGCAAGCTTAAAAATTATTTTAAAACTCATAAAAAATTTGTAAATTGAGATAAACATTACAAACAAATATTACTGAAAGTACTTTTGTTTTCTATAATACGTTGGAACAATCGAATATACAATGTTTAGACGTTAAACTGCAGTAAAAGGGAAATTTATTGTTGTGTTAGGTTGTTGCCCCCGAAAATATGATACCAGCGTTACTCATAGACACGTCTTTTCCTTATACTATTGCATAAAGTGTAAACAGGTTCATCTTTCGTAATCGAGTTGCACTCAACTTTAAAAATATCCATGCTTAAAAATTACTTTAAAATCCATTAAAATCAGAAAACTGAGGTAAAATTTTCAAACAAATTTCATTTGAAAGAACTTTTTTCTTTTCGACATTGTAAAAAATGAAATTGTGTGATGTTTAAAAGTTAGAAAAATTGCAGTAAAGGCACATTTTATGGGTTACAATTTATGGGCACTGACATATTGTTTTTACTCTATAATGTAGATAATACCATACAAACGAGAATTTCACTAAGTGCTGCGCGATTTGGAGGAATTTTTTCTTTTCGTATTGTCAGGAAAATCACATATTTTTCTCTTACACCCGCCAAAGAAAACGTGCATTCTGTTATTAAAGCTCAGGGATTTTACTATGGTTGCAAGGCAATAACGCCATGTTTTTTGATTGTCTTTATAACGATTTGTGAATGGGAATGCACAAATTTCAGTTATTGTGATTCCCGTATTATTTCGTTTTAATTTATTTTACCTGGAAGGCTTTTTATAATTGACTCGGGCGAAGCTGGGTAGATCTGCTAGTTTTTAATAAAAGCTAACTAAAATGGTTTCTCCCTTAGACTACTCAGTTTCAAAATAATAACACCTTACCAAACTAGTATGTTGTGGCCATAACAAAACTTTCTCCTATAAAAATCACGTCAATTAAATCATTTAAATAGTAAAAGAAATTACATCAATGTAGAACCAATTCATATCAAAATATACCTGAATTTGAAGTTTGATGAAAATTCGTGCATTAGTTATTGAGATAGAGCTGTAGGGAAAATTCTGGAAAATGCAGCACAGCAGCTCCATCTGTTGAGCGATTTGCACCAAAACACAAACAGCACTAATTCACATTAAGCTATACCTGAATTTGAAGTTTGATGAAAATTCGTGCATTAGTTATTGAGATAGAGCTGTAGGGGAAATTCTGAAAAATGCAGCATAGCAGCGCCATCTGTTGAGCGATTTGCACCAAAACACAAACAGCACTAATTCATATTAAGCTATACCGGAATCTGAAGTTTGATGAAAATCCGTGCATTAGTTCTGGAGCTAGAGCTATTGTGGAAATCACAAAAAATGCAGCACAGCAGTGCCACTTGGTGAGTGATTCACAACAAAAGGTACAAAATGTCAATTCATGTGAAGGAACGACAGAATCTGAAGATTGATGAAAATGCATACATTAGTTCTGGGCATTGAGCTATTGTGGAAATCGTGAAAAATGCTGCATAACAGCGCCACCTGTTGAGCGATTTACACCAAAACATAAACAGCACTAATTCATATCCAGGTATACCTGAATCTGAAGTTTGTTGAAAACCCAAGCGTTAGTTCTTGAGATAGAGGTATTGCGGAAATCACAAAAAATGAAGCATAGCAGCGCCACCTGTTGAGCGATTTGCACCAAAAGGTGCAAAACGTCTACACATATCAAGCACTAACTGAATCTGAAGTTTGATGAAAATCCGTGCATTATTTCTTGAGATACAGCTATTGAGAAAATCGTGTAAATGCTGCAAAATGCAGCATAGCAGCGCCATCTGTTGGGCGATTTGCACCAAAACGTTTCCAGCAAGAATTCATATCAAGGATTAACTGAATCTGTAGTTTGATGAAAATCCGTGCATTAGTTCTTGATGTAGAGCTATTGCAGAAATCTTGAAAAATGCAGCATAGCAGCGCCACCTGTCGGGCGATTTACACCAAAAACTAATCAGCACCAATTTTTATTAGGGACTACTTGAATATAAATTTTTATTAAATTCCGTGCATTAGTTCTTGAGATAGAGCGCCCACAAAATTTGTGTCACATATAGACAGGCAGACAGACTGACAGACAGACATTTTGTAAAAACATGTTTTTTGGAATCTCTCACCTATAAAACGTGTAAATCGGTCGAAAACCGGAAGTCGAAAATTTTTACGAATCCAATACTTCTTGTAAAGATAGAAGAAAGTAAAAATCGCGCCCTAACTGAAATGAAGTTATTTTCTATGCTTTTATTTTATTTATGGTAATTGTCTAGACCAGGGGTTCCCAAACTTTTAGACCGAAGTACCACTAAATGGAATTTAATTCTTCCGCATACCGCCAGGTGACAAACTCAAAGCTAATGCTGAAAAACCTGTGTAAACGGAATATGTCTAAAACGAAATGTTTTTCCAGTCTTTTGTGCTTCCGTCTGACGAGATTTTATTGGTTTACATGATTACATTATTAAATTTGTGCTTATATTGGCTTTAATATTTTTTAGTGTATATAGGGGATACCGGGGCTAGTTGGCTACAAGGGTAAGTAGGCGCAGTCCTCATAAATCGTCTGTTTGTGGATAGATTGCGCAACCAATCACAGAGTACCTTTCTTCTTGCGTTTTACAATCCTCATTGTAGTTTTGCAGCGTTACCTACGTGCAGTGGACATTTATTACGATTCTTCTGTTTTTTGCACTCATAAGTAATTTTTTGTTGCTTCATTATTTTTCTAATTTCTAATACTTATCTTAATAATTGCGATTTAACTTGTGCAGTTTTTGTTTCACGTTGCAGTTAGTGTTTGATTAACTGTACCCACCCATATGTGATTTACTTGGATTATTTATGCTTAGATGGTTACGTGACCCTTTTGTGAAGAAATTTATTATGGGGCTAGTAGGCGCATTGAACGCGGGGCGAGTTGGCTCGGTGTCTGGTGTGTGCTGGTAGCTTGAAAAACAGTAAACAACATTTAAAGTGGTTGAAATGCATTGAGTGTTTAAAATGCATGATTTTGGGCACACGAGTCTTTCCCAAACGGAGACACTCGATTTTTTATTTGTGACAACTGTAACACTGATGATGACATCGAGTAGGATAGAAGTAACTCAATGTTAATGTTTTATTCATTATTTTATGTCTGTATAATTTAGAATTTACATTGTACTGCGATAACGGATTTGTTTAAACTTACTGATAATAATGAAATTGATTTCTCTTAACTACGTGTCTTATTTGAGTTTCATTTAAATTTTTATAAAGCGTGTGCCAACTTACCCCATAGGTATAGGCAACTTGCCCCTTGACGGGGTAGGTTGGTGCACAATTTTCCTTTTACTTTAGGCTTCCGCTAAACATAAACTACAAAAGCTACAAACTCAAAACTCCGAGTTTATAGCCCAATGCTTGTTCTTTAAAAGTGTAGTTAAAGTTTCATAAAAAATTGAAACAAAAAAATAATAAAAATCAATAACTAAAAACTGCGCCTACTAGCGCCGGTCTCTCCTAAAGTGTATCATTTTTGGGGGACAAATAAGGTTGTACTTAAATATAAAACTACTCCATAGCTTGTTAAACATGGAAAAAAATGCACATTTGAAGTCGCCTTGATCGCCAATCTTTGTTATATGAATACTATCTTTATATCAGTAATAAAATACACATAAGAAAATTTAATAAGTGCACATAAGCCTACATAAGAAATTTACATACCTTCTGAAAGTAAACTGCTTATTAATGCGAGATCAAAGTTCGTTGAAATAAGTAATATACACACATACAATATACAGTCGAACCCCGTTATAGCGAACTTCAAGGGACCGAAGGTTTTGTTCGCTATATCCGAACCGTTAAGAAAAATGTTAGAGTTCACAATTTGTATAACTCATTAGTTCCTATATGTATATTCAATAATGATGCATTAAAAAAGGGTAAAATCTATTAAATTTAACCATTAAAGAATTAAATTGACTAAAATCGATTACATTAAACTGACACAGTACTAATTAAATTAACTAACAAGGAAGACAAACGTGAATAAATTAACTTTACCTTCAATTGTTGCTCACTGTTTTGATACAGTGAGTTGATATATAACTCAATAGGTAATTAATTGATCAAAAAATGGAAAAAATAGTTCGATTCAAAATCGCTTTCATGGTCAGGCTTTCCGATTTTATATCCTTCCGTTAAAAAATGAATTTGTAAATGTGTCAAAACGTTTTCCGCTTGTTGAGCAGAGCAGTTGAGAACAGCCTTAAAAAAAAGACATCGCTGATTTGCACCATGTTTCACTAGCCGGCATACATTTTCTTATGAAATTGGAGTCGGAGTCCTGTTTTCACAACTGCGGGGAAAAAAAAAAACAAAAAAAAAACATGGTCGACTGGGAAAAAATGTTCATTATAGCCGATTCTTAAGATTTCGGAGGTTCGCTGTAAAATGATAAATTAGCATTAAATACAATAAAAAAACGACAGGACCAAAATTTTCGTTCGTTATATCGGGGGGTTCGTTATATACCGGGTTCGCTACAAAGGGGTTCGACTGTAGTAATAAAAGAAAAAAAAAATTCAGGGTGTACTCAGGGTGTAAATTTTCAGAGTGTTGAAGGTCAACTCAACATCTACCGAATATTAGTTCCATTTATCTAAAAATTCTAATCGCAATTATACATGCAAAACGTTGTCAAAGCAGTAAGAGACAGCAAACAACACGGAGCCGGTGAACTGAGACATCAAGAAAGAGGAGGTAGGTGGGATTGAGATGCTTTTTCATTTCACGTGCTGTAATTTGTATTTCATTTTACGTACCAGTATCAGACTTTTGCGTACCAGTAAACAGAGATTCACGTACCATAGTTTGAGAACACCTAGTCTAGACAAACACTGTTTATTAAAGGAAAGGGTGATTGTGTGGCCAGCTTATTACATATCCATGGTGAAGAATAAAAGACCATGATGCTCTTTAAAAGTTCGTATAAAATATTTTATATCTTTAGCTTTACCGTTCGTCTAGTATTATATAGACTTATTATTTATCTTTCTGAGTTTAGTTCTGTTTTAAAAACATTATCACGAACAAATCGTTGATAGCATATTGTTGTCACAAAATGAATTGCTCTTGTCTAAAAGTAATTTACAAAAACATATTTCTTTATATTTGAAAGGTATTAACCTCTTACTCGTTTTCCTAAAAATAACTGTAATATATATATATACCGGGTGTCCCAAAAAGGACTGACTGATTTTAAAATTCAATAACTTGCAAACGGTGGCAGATGTTTAAAAAATTCTTGCAGGAGGGTTATGTATAAGGTCAAAAGTTTTTTTACAGTGATTTTCAATTTTAGTTCGAATTACAAACAGTAGATGGCGTTGCGATCAATAGACGCTGAATTCAGGCTCGATTTTTGGTTCTTCGTGGCCCGGATAATACATATCCATCTCCTTTTTCAGCATGGAACAAGAGAAAGGACTAGAAATCGAGCCTGTATTTAGCGACTATTGCTTACAGCGCCATCTATTGTTTGTAAATCGAACTAAAATTGAAAATCACTGTAATAAAACTTTTGACCTTATGCATAACCCTCCTGCAAGAATTTTTTTAATATCTGTCACCGTTTGCAAGTTATTGAATTTTAAAATCAGTCAGTCCTTTTTGGGACACCCGGTATATACTATTGGTTGCAATACATATAATAATAAAGCCAATAAACTTCTCTTAAAAATTCTTAATCAATTATATGTACTTACTACAAACAATGATAATACACATTGTATAAAAAATAGCTATCAACTTGTCAATATTTTAAAAAATCTTCATTGTGTATATAATATAACGACATATGACTTCAAAGATATTTTTAATAATATAGACCTATTAGATTTACATAAAATTATAAATGCATTATTTAAAAAGTATTATAAAAAATTGGAATTACCATCTAATATAGATATTGCATATTTTAAATCTTTAACAAACTTCATTATCTATAATAATTATATATTGCAAGATAACACTTTATATTTACAGCATGCCGGTATACCACAAGGCGGTTGTACATCCAGTTTACTATCAGACTTATACTTATATCATTATGAACGTAATTTTACTAATAATAATCTACATTTATATCGTTATATTGATGACATAATTTTAATTGATACTGATCAATCTGTAATTACTCAATTTCCAGTAGATTATCCCACTAATTTGGAATTAACGGAAAACCTTTTATCTAACAATACAATTAACTTCTTAGATCTTAAAATTACAATAAAAGACAAGAAAACAATCACAGATTTATATGACAAACGTAAAGGATTTAAATTCAAAGTTAATACATTTACAAATTTTAAATCTTGTCTACATCATTCTGTATTTCGAAATATAATACTTAATCATTTATATAGAATAAAATGTTTATGTTCTTCTCCTCTAATTAACAATAATATTAAAAAACTAATTTATGATGCATTAAATCATGGTTTTCCAAAAAAATTCATATATTCATTAATATACAATTAGTACTTTACTTACATGATCTTTTAAACCAAATTAACACATGCGTAAACAAAATTACAAAAAAAAAAAATTATAAAATAAAAAAAATATCTATAACAAATTAAAAATTGTAAAATAATGTAAAAAAATTACTATAGGTTGGATGGGTGGGTAGATGTTAGAGTACGGAGGAGGGTGGTGTTGTCTGGATAATACGCAATGGTTAATTAAAAAAAGAAAAAAAATGGCTTTTGTATTATTACTATATTTTTGATACGTATTTTATAAGGATGTTGATTTGATATTTTATATGTAATTGGTGACTTTCATTAATATTATATTTAGCTTAATTATTGTTTAATCTTATTTACAATCATTTGTTATTAAATTTTAATTTACTAAGGACAATATCATATCAATTACTAATAGTATGCCATTTTTATAGTGATTAATATACATATAAGTATATTTAATATAAATAAAGTTATACTGTATGTATTAAAATTGGGTAATTATTTTTATTATTATTCCTCTATTCTTTTTAATATTGATCTATTTTAACTTTGTGTTATAAAATTTATTATCGGTTTAATGTTTTTGAATGTCCCACATTCATACTTTTAGAATTTTTATGGATGTATGAAAATAATCCACACATTATATTTGAGATTTTTACGTAATGGGAATTTAAGTATCCGATAATCTTCTATATACTTTCATATGTTTTTTATTTCCTGTTCATTTTATAATCATCTTATATATAATAGTTTTTATTAAAGATTTTTATATTATTTTTAATAATTATTTATATTAATTATTATTGAATTTATTTTGTTTTATAGCATATAGCTATATGCTATATATTATCAATGTTATAGAATTATTTAAATTCTTAGTGTAGTTTAAATGAGTTAGATAATAGAATATTTTGTATGCTTTGTTTTTTAATTTTACTAACAATAGTTTTTAAAAAAATACATAGTGTGGTTTATATTAGGTTTATAATTATCTATATATAAGGATATGTTTGGTTTTGCTGTTAATAATTTTTTTTTTACATTCAAAAGCTTACAATTGTTTATCTTGTGGCATTTGAATAATAAAAGTACTACTAGATGGCAGCATCAAAATTTGTCTTTTGACGATAAGTTATAAATTTTGCTTTTTCCAGCTCCTTTTCAGTTATAATTTTCTACACCAGGTGGATTTTTTAGCTAAATTTTGACGATATTGTTAAATAGTAATTAATTAATTTAATAGTGCATTTTAGTTATTTTAAATAATGTAATTACTTTCTATTTATTTTATTTTATATTATATTAAATGTATTTATCATGGTATTTCAAAATGTATTAACTGCATCCTTTGGTATCAATTACAGTGATTTCTTAACTGTTTTATTCACCTTAATCTTTACGATATTTTGGTAGCCATGTGCGCGTGGATATATTGAAAAATACTGAAATATTAATCGGTATGTTGTTTATTATTTCTATTTTATATCCTATAAATATTTAAACAGGTTTTATTGATTTTTCCATTTCATATTATTTGTTTCTATTCTGTTTTCAATATTAATCAATTCACTTGATTTTAATGGTTGTCTGGACACAGGGAAAAATATTTTTTAGCTTTAGCTTATTTTTCTCACAGAAAACAACCATATCGCTTATATCATTGAATTCTGTGCCCTTGATAACGTAATTCAATATATAAGCTTTTCCATTATTTATCGGTGTCCATTTTCTTCTTTTTTCTTCCATAATAATTTTTATAATAAATTATTTGACACTTTTTTTATACTTACAGCTTTAATTCATAATTAATGGAAAGAATATGTCTTTCCAACAAACTTTAACTTTTATCTATAAACTATGATGTTATTATATACGAGGCAGCATATAAAAAGAAGCATTCGTATGTCTATAATGGAACCTGAACTAGGTTAAGTGCATGTCTTGGTAAAGTATCGTACAGATAAAATTTACGATACTAATAAATCTACAAAAGTCATCGAAATTACGATTTATAGTTGTGTAGGACATCATGAGGGCATAACAACGAAATTTACAGCTGACCTTTGACCAGAAGGACCACACACACGGAATAAAGTAAAAATAAATATAACTGGGTACAGCAGAAACTCAACCTATAAGGTTGCGCCACATAAATTCAGAGTCGACCAATGATATTCGCCTGTAATGATGGGTGGCAACTCTGTATGCAAATTTGCTAGCTATATGGTATAATTTTATGTTTGCATAAATAATGTAAACAGGACAATGTCCGTTTTTTTGTTTTTTTTTCAGTGTAAGTAAGAGACAGACTTCACTTGCAAATTTTATCCCAATGCTGATGGCAGCAAAAAAAATAAGATGCTGCGGTTGGATTTTAGCAGATGCTGTACCATGAATAACATATAAAAAATATATATATATAAAAATAAGTTACCCCAACATTGGCTTAAAAATACATGTGATGCCCGATTAAGGATTAATATTTTGTGTCAACATTTTTTTTGGAGACCTTTTGTGCCTACCTGTGGGACATTCTCGGAGCAACGAGAATTCTACATGCTGCCGGGGGCAGTGGATCAGGTAGTCCATTATGATTTTATTCCATTGTTTTTACCAGTAATAAGCATTACCTATGAAAGTAACGGACTATGGTGATATTTCACGTGTTATAAGATTAATTAAATAGATTGATTAATTGAAATAGGTAAATATATATATAATGATGTGCATCAGCATTACTATTAAAATATATAACCCACAATATGTAAATAACCTTTTTTTATTGTAAATTTTCTCCTATAATAAAATGTAATCAAGTTTGAATATGAGTAATCTTTTCTTTATTTTAATTCTTAATTAATATTTTTCTCTTACAGATGTGGGAATGTAAAATAAATAATCTATTTATCTATATGATTTACTAAAAAAATTATTATATAAAAGAAATTACAGACTTAGAAGGTAAACGATCTCCGAAAAAAATAACACAGCGCATTGATTAATTATAATTTTAATATTTAATATATTAAATTTTCTTTGGATTTCCCCGAAGGGAATTGTTAATTACATCGTTTACCTAGAGTCATTTGGTGCTAACACTGTACAAATAGTAAGAATCATAAAAATTAATCTCCTCATTTAAAATTTATAATAATCAACCTCATTACCCGTGTTGCAATGTATTAAAGTTATGGATATATTTTAGCATGTATATATCATTCCAGCATAGGGGAGTTAACCAGTTGTAATGGTGCCTTAGCCTTTTCCTAATTATATTAATTTAATTAATTTAATTTTAGGAGACCGAACCATAGGTTATTAATAAAAAAAAATTCTTTTTCCTTTTTTTTTTTTACGTGTATCACCATAGTCGGTTTTAGTAGTACATATGAATAGGCAAACAGAAATTACTATACTACAAGAGAAAATATTATTGTGCTCATTATATAAAATTATTATATATATGTATATATAACTTACAACAGAAATTGAAAAACAAAATTTCTTTGTGTGTTCACTGAGTAATGAAAATATCTTATGTACATTGTAAACTTCAATAATAATAGTAATTATATGTTTGATGGAAACAAATGAGTAAATTAATATGATAAATACAATCACAGTACTTGATAAATAAATGATTTTGGTCATAATTATTAAATCACTGTGTATACAATTTGCAAATTTAATGCAGTTAAGCGAAATTAACAGTTTGCTATTTTATAATACTGTACATTTTTTTTTTAAACCCTTTTCACTATTTCGCAGTGTTGATGTGTATTACTATGTTTTAAAATTTTATTTACATGTATAAAATTGATACTAATAACTAGGCGTTATTTTTGAGGGTATATTGTGTCGCTCTTGATAAAAAAAAAATATATATATATTGCTTAGTTTACATTACATTCTTATTTAATGAGCTATAATTGTAAACGTAAAAGTCATAGAGATAATACAAGGGTAAGTGGAGATACAACTAGGAAACAATTAAAAGAACTGGCAAATACAAAGAAAGAAAGTAGTGTAGATTCAAATAATAATAAAAGTAGTAACAAGAATATAAATAATAAAAATTGTAATAAGAAAACTACTATTACGATTAACAATACACCCCAGAAAAACGCATATATCATGGCCACTGACAAAATAACTGCCGAGAGTGTAATCGGCTTACTACCTAATTATGATGGAAAAAGAGAATCTAACATAAATTCCTTTTTATTACAATTTGATAATTTAATCAATCAAACCGAATTAAGCCCGATTTCTAAATTAACGATTCTAAAGGCAAGAATCGTTGGTCCCGCTAAAGAAAAATTAATGAGGGATGAAAAATCATTTTCGGAGAGTAATTTAGACAATTTCAAAAAGAAATTAAAAGAATTATTCGAGATAAAATGTAGTTTTAGTGAGGCACAAACAAAATTTTTTTCCCTTAAGCAAAAACCGGATCAAAATATGGCGGACTTTATATTAGAATTTAAAGCAGCAGCGGACTTATATATAAAAAAAAGTGGACAGGATATTGGGGATGATAATGACTCCAAATTTACGCAAATGGTAAAGTTGTCTAGATTTCTGGATGCAATTAGAAGCGATTTTAGCTTAGAAATTCGTAAGGATGCTCCGAAGGATTTTAACACTGCATGTGAGATGGCATTAAAATTAGAGAGAGCTTTTGCACATGTCGATGTTAAAGATCTCAATAATATCACTGCTAATAAGGACCCTGAATTAATGAAGGAATTAGTAAAAATGAATATGGAAAGTGCGGAGAAAATTAAAATATTGACTAGTGAATTAAACAACATTAAAGTACATATGAATTCGAATGCAAATAATGTAACTAAATATTGCGATTATTGCAATTCTAAAACGCATTCCAATCAAAATTGCTGGTTCCAAGGTGACAAAGACCAAAATAAAAGTAATGCCGCTGAGAGAAACAAAACAACCCCTCATAACGAGCAGAATTCAGATAGGAAAGGCGGAAGAGATAACAGTTACCAGTATCAGGGAAATTTCCCACAAAATTCTAAATATATGCATCAAAATTTCCATCCGAACCCTATGCATTATGCACCTCCTAACTACATGTATTACTTCCCACCCCTCCCCACCTAAACTTTATGCCCCCACCCTACCCCAGTTTACCTAATTACAACTACGGTTATAATCAGGACCATTACAATTCATATAACCAGGGTAATGGGTATGGAGGATATACAAGTGGAAATTATCAGAGAAACTACCATAGAAATAATAGGGAGGATATACAAGTGGAAATTATCAGAGAAACTACCATAGAAATAATAGAAATTCAGAAGAGGATAAAAACAATTCTCACAAAAACAAATATAAACAAAATAAAGATTATGAACACAAACCTAAGGACAAACAGGGAAATTAATTGAGGGACTTACAGATTCAAATAAAAGGTACCCGCGTAAGTCTCTCGTGGACGGGTCACACAATTCTTACAAATTGATTGCTAGCGTGAAAAGTAATAATATAGAAAGCCTTCCAATTATTAGTTTTGAAATAAAGGGTATTAAAATCACCGCCTTGGCAGATTGTGGAGCTGCGGTCAGCCTGGCCTCACCCTCCTTATTTGAGCAACTAAAGAATGCAGAAGTTAAATATAAAAATTTATGTAATCAGGTAAAAATTCAAACACTCACTAATTCGACAATTGCTTTCAAACAATGTATCAAATTAACCTTCAAATTGGAAAATGTATTCGTGTCAGGTGCATTTTATATCAAAAATTCAGATTTTGGCCGTGATTATAATATGCTACTCGGTTTTGATTTTCTCAAAACAAACAAAATTATTTTGGATTTTGAGGATAAAACCATGAAATTAAAAAATAAAAACATTACACTGAATTTTCTCAGAGACACATCTCAGGGGCAGATAAACAATTTAACTCCATCTCCCATTAGTACAAATGACAATCATGAACCACAGGAAATTAACATAAAAAAACAAAGAAATAAAAACAAAAAAAGAAAAATATCACGTAAAAATATTATTTCAGCTAAGATATCTCAAAACTCAGAGATATGTCCAGGTGAGAGAGTAATTACTGAATTAATATGCCCAAATCAATTTATTATTAATGACACTATAATGTTAGAACCAATTAAACATAACATTAACATACATTATGACACATCAATTCATGAAATTGGCAAAGATAATAAAATTAACATAATTATCAGGAACGACTCGCAGCAGAAATTAAATTTAGTAGAAGGAATGAATATCGGAAGAATTTCCAAGCATTTTGAGATAACGTCAGAAAATGAAAATAGCAGTCAAGAATCAGATCCAATAGTACAAGTTAACAACATTTCTTTAGAGGAAATTCGTGAACGCAGAAAGGCAGAACTCAGTCCAGAGGATTTTAATTTACAACATCTGGATACTGATACACAAGCAAAATTACAAGAATTATTACTAAAGAATGCTTATGCATTCTCCAAAAATTATTACACTCTTGGAAAAACATCTTTAGTTGTACCCAGATTTAATTTAATTCTCAATTATCCTATACAAACAAAACCATATAAAACGACACATAGTGTAAAGGAGTATGCTAAGTCAGAAATTGATAAGCTTTTGAGAGCTAATATAATAAAGAAATGTCACTCTGATTACGCGTTTCCAGTTATTTTTGTAAAAAAAAAAGTTACACAGAAAGGCGAAAACGTAGAAGAAGTTAAATATCGAATCGCTGCTGATTTTCGTTTGCTTAACCAGATTTTGCAAAACTATGCCTATCCGATACCTGACATAAAACGGATTTTGCAGACAATAGGCGGCAAAAAGTACTACACTGTTCTAGATTTACACTCGGCCTTCTATCAAATCGTTTTAAGAGAAGTAGATACAGACAAACTTGCTATTATTACAGAACATGGAAAATTTTCTTATTTAAGACTACCTTTCGGCACACGTCTCAGTACGGCTTACTTCGCAGAATTAATGGATATATTATTAGGACACTTTGATAAAAGTCAAGTGACATATTTCATCGATGATATATTACTGGCAACAAACTCATTACAGGAAATGATAGAACTATTAGACAATGTACTGAACATATTCATTGAAAACAATATTACAATTGAACCAACTAAAATGCAACTCTGCATGGAAGAGATCGAATTTTTAGGATTCTCCCTTAATAAGGAAGGAATTTCACCTTCAAAAAGAAATATTGACAAAATTCAAAATTTAGCTAGACCTAAAAATAAGAAAGGAGTCAAATCACTCCTTGGTCTCTCCAATTATTTTAGATCACTTATTAAAGACTATTCTAAAATAGTAGACCCTTTAATTCATCTCACTAAAGATAAAGTAAAATTTAAATGGTCGGAAGTAGAAGAAAATGCATTCAAAGAAATTCAGGCTGCTATTATACAGAATCCTACTTTAAAACCCCCTGATTTTTCGAAAGATTTTATTCTAATCACGGATGCGGCTAAAACCGCAATTTCGGGCATATTGGGACAAGAGTATGATGGCGTTCTCCAACCAATTGAATTTTTTGGAAGAAAATTAAGAAATCCTGAGAAGAATTACCCTAGTTTTAAATTAGAATTACTCGCCATACACGAGGCAGTAATGTATTTTAAATACATTTTAACAGGTAGGAAATTCATTATACGCACGGATTCCAAAGCCCTAACATATTATTTAAATTTAGAGAAACAGCCTGATATTGTAGCTAGATGGATCGACAATCTCGCACCGTTTAGCTATGAAATAGAATTTATTCCGGGCTTTGCCAATCCAGCAGATTATTCCACTCGTAATTTAAATAATTTAACAGCTAGGAACGAACTACAAAATTCACTATTTGTCGTTAATAAAGATTTGGTTGATGAAAATATCAAAGAGCAGCAATTACAAGATGATAAATTAGAGAAAATTATCGGTAAAATTAAAAACAACAAACAGAATAAAATTACTCGAAAGTTTGTTCTAAACCATAAAGATATATTAATTTTAAAACCTGGATCTGATGGCAAAGAATTACTTATCGCTCCAGAGTCACTTAAAATGGAAATAATAAAAGATGCACATAAACCTCATTTCGGTTTTAAAAAAACTTATGATATTATAAAGAGTAGATTTTATTGGCACGGAATGTACTGTGATATAAAGAATCATTGTAATAAATGTATACCATGCAATACTACCAAACAGCACCAAACAATCAAGGTGCCTACACAAAAAATAGTAAAGGACCAAGAGGTAGGTTCAGCAATTCATATCGATCTAATAGGGTTACTCCCTATGTCTTTGAGAAAGCATAAATACATTTTTGTTATTGTGGACTCGACGTCAAGATTCTTAGAAGCTGTTCCTATTCGCAACTATGAAACCCAGACACTTTTGAACGTACTGAACGGATACTTTAGCCGTTATGGTTTATGTAAATCCGTAACTTTAGACAACGGCAAATATTTTCACTCTCAAGTTTTCAAAGAATACATGGATTCCTTAAATATACAATTAAAATTTAGCAGCGTTACTCACCCAGAAACGAATGGAATTTCTGAAGTTACGAATAAGATATTAAAAAATTCGATAACAGCTATGAGTAAAACTACATTAGAGTGGGATACTAGGCTGGACTATTTTAAATTACTTTATAATACTTCCCCTCACCGCGCAACAGGTTTCCCGCCATCTCTCTTATTCTTTGGGAGAGATATTAGAAACCCATTTTCCATCCACCTTCCCACACAAGATATTATTACAGCAACATATGTGCAAAATAGGGCACAACATTTGGAAGAAATAAAAAAATTTGCGCTACATAATCAAGAACGAATGTTAGCCGAGTATATTAATAACGACGAAATGCAGAAAGTAAAATTTTTAAGAATCGGGCAAGAGTGTTACCTAAAATGTGTGGGTACACCGGGAGTATTTCAGCCTAAATGGAGAGGTCCTTTCGAAGTCGTAAGAAAGTTTCGCAATAATAATTACCTTTTAACAGAGCTCCAAAACCCGCTCAAAGAGCCGATTAAAAGGCATATTTCTCTATTATTCTCAACAACGAAAGTCGAGTCTAGAGCATGCCAAATTCATAACGGGTCGGAGCAGGAAGGTAATCAACGTACATAAAAGTCGTTGGACATATATATATTTTTTTCATATATTACTGTATTTATGAAAATAATATGCGTTATTTCATTTATCGTTATACATACCTTTTTTATTATTCAAGAATATTCGTTAATTTATCAATGAAAAGTTTCATGTACATTTGTGTTGTATATAGATATTTTTTTTATTTTTTCAAGTGAAATTTGTGGGTTATACTACACATGGTTAAATTCTCAGAGAGGACATTATATACACATTATATGGGAAATTTAAGTGTAGGTGTGCTATATACCTGTATATATATATATAATAAAATATAATACATCGTGCAGAACAGCCGGTTCTTTTAAACCAATTTTTTTTCTCCCCCAACGCGCAGCGTAAGTTTGGGAGCTGTGGGATTTGTTTACGAATGATGGTCAATGTTTTGAGGAGGAGCGCCATCTCGTGGTGCTAAAAGCGGAATTTTTCTCCTCTGTCCATCTTTTTAGGCAAAGGAGAGAGATTAGTTTCCCCCACCCCCACCCTCCAACCTGCGCGCCAGAGAGTGAGTTTGCTTTGTTGCTTTAGAATGGCCAGTTTCGAAGGAACAATTTTGTGCACATAAGGTTTTGATCAGTAAAGAAAACAAAAAACATTGGTACAATTCTATGGCATGCAATAAATGAAATTTTGCTTACTTGTCTTCAATCAGAGGCAGGCTGGAATGAGACGTCCTGAAGTTCTGCTTCGCTCGGTTTATTTACTTATTTTTTTTCCTTGTCGTATCATTCCTCAGAGAGTCAACTGCAAAATATAACATATTATGAGTATCCTAATTTTCAAGCATTTTTATTATAAAATATTATAATTTTTTTTCTTACTTTCTTATTAATAGTAAAAATAAATTAGTTTAATTTTAATATTTATTAATACCTTGGGATTTAGCGGCTAGTCCTTATAGCATGTTTCTGCCAATAGGGCTGACATAAATTACAGTTGAGGCAGGGAATATGCATTGTTAGTTCTTATTATGAAATTTGCTATACATAAAAAAAAAATTTTTTTTCTTTAGTACAACAGTGTACATATTATAAAAATTCTTTTTTCTTATTTAACAGGGTGAACTTATCACTATTTTTACTCTCAAATAATTGAAGTCACGCAGTAAATTTAATAATAAAAAAAAATTAAGTTAAATAAATTAAAAACTATTACTGTTAATCAGTCTATTAATTGAATTGTAAGGTCATATAAAATATTAATTATATAAATATTGTCATTTAAATTACATTACACTGGATTTTACACGAAGATAATAAATTATATTTTCTTTCTCATGTTCATTAATTAAAAAAAAAATAATTTTTTAAAGAGGATTACGTTTTGATTGCCAATCTGTAAATTATTCAGGGTTTGGACAACACTCCTTTTATTCTAATTCGAATTAAGTAAACAGTTCCCTTTTTTCAAAATAAAAAAAAAAAAAATTTCACGTAACAATAAATAAATAAAATACTAAATATGGCAATAAATAAATGATGTATTGCTTTTTAAAATAATCAGGTAACTAACGAGGAATATATCAATGTTTAAATAAATTAGGCTATATTACCTAAACCTTTCTTGTTTCTTTTCTGTAAAATAAAAATAAACAAATATCTTTTTAGCCTTTAATTACATAAATTAAATGGGATTTCTCAATTAAAATTTTATACCCTTGGTTTCTGGTAATTTAGTACAAAATAAATCGTACCTGTTTATGAGAATTCCTTCTCTTGTAATGTTGATTTCCTTGTTGCTGGCAACAGGGTGGTGCAACGATCTTCGTTATAGAGTGGACATTCCTTATTAATAGGCACGGCATCCAGTTTTTCCGTAGCATTCTGTCTCCACCGCTAATTAAATTAAGATAAAATTAAGTACAAGGGTAGTCATTTAAGTATATTTTGTTATGGATGTAACAAGAAGAATAAAATGTAATAATTAGGAATTTTGTAGATTAGATCCTCATTTTTTTTTGTTGGATCCGTTTAACCCCCCCCCCCCCCACACACACACCCCTCGTTTTTTTTGTTCGCACCGAGTTATTTTTTGTTCAGACTCTACTTACTTCGTAGGTAGGTTTTCACAGGCTAATGGGAATTAAAACATAAGGGTTAGTAATATACCTCCTATAGGCATAACACAGTTTAGTTTAACACTGTTAAATTATGCATATAAATAAATAAATAAATAATACATTTGTGATTAACATTTAACCCATAATTCGTAAAAATACTAGTACCTGTGTATAATACAATGTGACTCTCAATACATAATGCATATACAAAACATATAAAATAATGAGATGTTTTGGTATTGCTTATGATAAATAATAATATTAATAGGAGCGCATAGATTGGCCAATCTTTCAAAAAAAAAAAAAAAAAAACATACCTAAAGTATTACTTATATTTTATTCTCCACAACAACATTAAAACATAAATTATAAAAACATTCAATCATTGAGTGATATTGGATTATTTAGCGAGAGTTACATATAAATTTTTATAATGTTAGTCGTGCTTACGAGGTACACGTCAAGACTACTTTCTTACCTTCAAATTGTTGTTTCATACCTCGACTAGTACTATATTATACAAACCTTAAGGGGTACCAGTAAAACTTACTCCTTCATTTTCTGTTCTATCCATTGGAGCCAGCAGATCTGCGCCTTTTAGATTATGCGATTTAGGCAGGATACTTGTCTTGCTGTTGATGTTTTCTAAAAAAAAAAAAAAAAAAAAAAGATTATTAATGAATGTTGCAGTTATGAAAATATACATTCTCGCAGATTCCTAGTGTTGAGTCCAATGTGGCACGATTTCAGTTTTTTTTTCTTTGCGCTCCCAAACCGGCGACGCTATTACGGTGGCGACTTGATACTGTGGGAAAATTCATGTAATCAGATCACCCCTCAGTCGGTCCCGCGCTTTTGCAGCACAGTCCATAAATTTTCATGGGGGAGACAAAGTAATTAGGACTGTAACGAGTTTTTTTTCTTTATCGATAAGTGGATCTTGCAACCAGTTTTCTCCTAGCCGAGAGAGGAATGAAATGTCTCTTCCTGCTCTTGAAATGAATCGGATTTGCGCTTAGGAGAAACCTGATTCATCTCTTTTTTTTGAATCAAATATCATTTGTTAAGTCAGATAATCAAATACGAGCATGTTTGTTTTAGTGGCAGTTAGCGATTCAGAAGCGATGTATATGTAAATATACACCACTTATTTAAAATAAATAAATAAATAAATAAAAATAAATAATAATAATAATAATAATAATAATAATAATAATAATAAAAACACATACATTCTATCAGCGAAACACTAAATTAAAGAACCAGTAGATTTGGATGATATAAAAAATTTATATCGTATGTTCACGAGTTCATAATGTAATAATTGTATACAAATTTTGTCTCTCTGAGTATTTTATTATTATATATGAAATATAATGAATTGTCTTTTATGTGTAATGTTAGTTTAATGTGTAACTGTTTACCTATTCATATTTACATATCGTATGGTAGAAATTTTGGCTTTTATTATCTTACTTATTCCAAAATTGGTTGCTTTGATATACAATTGGCTAATTTAACATTAAATTGTTGAGTGCTAAATTGCAAACAATGGAATAATTAATAAATACAGTGCAATCTACTTCGACAGTTATGCCTCGACGACGTGATCCGTACACCAGAACTGTTGGCGTATAAAAGGACTTGCTATGCACATCTTCAAGCCATCGAAACCACTATGATACTCAGTGAGTGTCAATGACTCTATTTATACAACATAGGACAGGATGCACACAAAGTGCTGAACAATGACATGAGACTTTATATTCCAGCTGAAGGAGCAGGGTCAAGCAAAAAAAAAAAAAAAAAAAAGAAACACGTTGCACTGAATTTCTTTTTTTTTTCCATATTGGAGGCGGAGATGATGGAAAGAATATGTCTTTCCAACAAACTTTAACTTTTATCTATAAACTATGATGTTATTATGTACGAGGCAGCATATAAAAAGAAGCATTCGTATGTCTATAATGGAACCTGAACTAGGTTAAGTGCATGTCTTGGTAAAGTATCGTACAGATAAAATTTACGATACTAATAAATCTACAAAAGTCATCGGAATTACGATTTATAGTTGTGTAGGACATCATGAGGGCATAACAACGAAATTTACAGCTGACCTTTGACCAGAAGGACCACACACACGGAATAAAGTAAAAATAAATATAACTGGGTACAGCAGAAACTCAACCTATAAGGTTGCGCCACATAAATTCAGAGTTGACCAATGATATTCGCCTGTAATGATGGGTGGCAACTCTGTATGCAAATTTGCTAGCTATATGGTATAATTTTATGTTTGCATAAATAATGTAAACAGGACAATGTCCGTTTTTTTGTTTTTTTTTCAGTGTAAGTAAGAGACAGACTTCACTTGCAAATTTTATCCCAATGCTGATGGCAGCAAAAAAAATAAGATGCTGCGGTTGGATTTTAGCAGATGCTGTACCATGAATAACATATAATATATATATATATATATAAAAATAAGTTACCCCAACATTGGCTTAAAAATACATGTGATGCCCGATTAAAGATTAATATTTTGTGTCAACATTTTTTTTTGGAGACCTTTTGTGCCTACCTGTGGGACATTCTCGGAGCAACGAGAATTCTACATGCTGCCGGGGGCAGTGGATCAGGTAGTCCATTATGATTTTATTCCATTGTTTTTACCAGTAATAAGCATTACCTATGAAAGTAACGGACTATGGTGATATTTCACGTGTTATAAGATTAATTAAATAGATTGATTAATTGAAATAGGTAAATATATATATAATGATGTGCATCAGCATTACTATTAAAATATATAACCCACAATATGTAAATAACCTTTTTTTATTGTAAATTTTCTCCTATAATAAAATGTAATCAAGTTTGAATATGAGTAATCTTTTCTTTATTTTAATTCTTAATTAATATTTTTCTCTTATAGATGTGGGAATGTAAAATAAATAATCTATTTATCTATATGATTTACTAAAAAAATTATTATATAAAAGAAATTACAGACTTAGAAGGTAAACGATCTCCGAAAAAAAATAACACAGCGCATTGATTAATTATAATTTTAATATTTAATATATTAAATTTTCTTTGGATTTCCCCGAAGGGAATTGTTAATTACATCGTTTACCTAGAGTCATTTGGTGCTAACACTGTACGAATAGTAAGAATCATAAAAATTAATCTCCTCATTTAAAATTTATATTAATCAACCTCATTATCCGTGTTGCAATGTATTAAAGTTATGGATATATTTTAGCATGTATATATCATTCCAGCAATAATATTATGGTTTTTGATGGTGGTAGGTTATGTTTAATTAATGGTTATATATATATATATATATATATATATATATATATATATATATACATATTCATCTGTGGTGATTTAGTTACGGTTATCTGATGAGCTTATTTTTTAATAGCGACATTTCCAACGTATACTGTTAAAAATTTTGCAGTAGATTGAACCAACTTTTGGTGATGCAGTAGCTGCAACCAAGATGGTGAAATCTCACTCCAACATTTGGAGCTCGGGTTGAACCTTAGCTCCAAATGTTATTTCAAGATTTCACCATTTTATGGTTGCAGCTACTGGAACACCAAAAAAAGGCGTATCACAAAATTTTTAATAGTGTATCAGAAATAACATGCATCAAATCAAATAAACATCGTAATATTTTGCATGCATTACAGTAAATAGTATCAAGTACTAAAAAAGTATTCAGTACTGCATGCGACAAAACCCATATAACTGTCTCATTTGTTCGTACATTACAAAGAATCAATAAATATAATGTGTAGTACGTGAGTATAAATACAAATGAAAGGTGGAGGGTAGGATAGGGAGAAACCGCTTCATTCCATAGAAATCAATTTAATGAAAAACGCAAATAAAAGTTTACTCAGTTTAAAAAAATATAGCACCTTATCTTGTAAGACAGTCAGACGCAACCTTTTATTCTCGTGGGCCGCAAACATATCTTTACGACATTAGGCGGGTCGCAACACACTTAAACAAGTTGGAAATTGCTCGCCAAACGTGGCAAATGAGGTGCGTTCGTACTATAACTAGTTTTATAAATATTTTTTACACCGCATATTGTACTGAATGTATATTTTAGCGCGCTTCATAAGTGCATATCAATTTTCTTCTGTTCGAAAGGCTGTAACACCATTAAAATGAACTTGAAATATTTTTTTCCCATTGGCCTTAATGTAACGGAAAACTTTAAACTGCCCCTGTAATTAAACTATACATCCGATTTTCATAAAATATGAAATGACTCGACAAATTTTTGCAACAATTATATATTTAAAATTTCAGACCATTCGGAATGCACTTGTCATTAAAATGCACTTGTAATAATTTTTTTCCCATTGGCCGTAATATAACGGAAAAATTTTGACTGTCCCTGTAATTAAACTATACACCCGATTTTCATAAAATTTTAAATGGCTCGACAAAGTTTTACAGCAATTACATATTTAAAATTTCGGACCATTCAGAAGGCTGTAACATCACTAAAATGCACTTGCAATAATTTTTTCTGATTGGCCGTATTGAAACGGAAAACTTTTGACTGTCCATGTAATTAAACTATACACCCGATTTTCATAAAATTTTAAATGACTCGACAAAATTTTGCAAAAATTATATAGTTAAAATTTCAGACCACAGGAGGCTGTGACATCATTAAAATGCACTTGCAATATAATATTTTTTATTTCCCATTGGCCGTATGTAACGGAAAACTTTTGACTGTCCATGAAATTAAACTATACCCCCGATTTTCATAAAATTTTAAATGACTCGACAAAATTTTGCAAAAATTATATATTTAAAATTTCAGACCATTCAGTTGGGTAGTTTTTGCTCTGTTATACGCGGACGGAAGGACTGAACGACGACTAAAAGTGCTACGTACTTATATAATTAGGAACGCACCTAAAAATTGTGAAAAAAAGTGGCTAATAGGGTAATTAAAATAGTAAGATTACAAAAGTAGTTTAATCAAAGCAATATACAAAATTAATATTATCAATAGCTTTGAACGTTTCTCGCGGAAGAAACGTTACCAAAAAAAATTAACACTGTCATTTTCAAACAATTAGCTTCCTATTAGATTTCTATTGAAAATATTTTAGAAATTAATAAATATCCCGCAAAGTTTCTTGTTTGGATATGGTAGTGTGAAAAATTTAAGGTGCCATTTTTTTCTGCAACAGATGTTCAACACTAAAAAGCAGTATTAATAAGCATAAAACATAACAACATAAAAATGCAGAATATCCAAGTTCTAAAGAAAATAAATTAGAGGATTTTCTCTAATAAATTAGTTTTTTGCTAAATTCAAAACCTTTTTATTTTTTATTACTTGTAGCAATATATAGCACAAATTTTATTAATTTGGAATAATGTTTGATTAGTATTGAACATTAAATGTATACATATAGTACACTGTCGCACAAATAGTACTATATGTAAAAAATAGCTTTTGACCAAGAAATCGGCATTTAAGATGTTGTAACATAATTTTAAATTAAATATAATTAACAAGGCAGATTTGCCTTCGTACGAAAATATATAAAACAACAGTGAAGGTCTTAAATAGTTTTATGCACGTCCCAATTAATTTTATGGACTCGGACCGCACATAGAAGGCTGCCTTGCCACATGCGGCAAGTGGCCGCAGGTTGAATATAGATGTTGTAGTTGTCGGACATTATCTTTTTAAAATAATATTTCATTTATAGTATTAACTTTTTACCTTTATTTAAAATTTCCTTGCGCTTTTTGATTCGAAACCTGTACTAAAACTGGTAAATACATGAAGTAAGTTAGAATGCTGTTAAGTTACAATTCTAAAACGTGTATTAAAAAACAATGAGATATTCTGTATTTTCTTTCTTTGAAATATTTTTTTTTTTTTATTTAAAACATAAAACAGACTGAAAATTTTAGATTTATTTGCTTAGAAAACAAAGTACTTTACATAAATTTCGATCACAATATGTAAAAATAGTGCTCACATCGAAAGTATCTATATTAGAAAGGACAAACATATCTGTGCGTAACGCATACGTCATTCTGCGAATGGCAACACTTTGAAGTTTGAAATGAAATTTTGGTTTTGCAATTTTCTCTACTGCAAATTTTTAAACTTCTAAACATCGCACATTTAAAATTTTTATACCGTCGTATGAGGAAAAAAATGTTCTTTTAAATGCAATTTGTTTGAAAGCTGTATCTCAATTTAATTTTGAGATATTAATTTTTTTTTTGTAGTTTTTAATACAGTTTTTGTAATTGTGGCAACTGAAGAACTCCATTTCTGTTGAAAGTCGTGGAGGATTGAAAGTAAAGGGAAACTAATTACGGAAGAAAGAAAATAATATATTACTGTACCTTTTTTTGACATTTTCTCATAAAAACTGAAAAAATAAATGGAAATTAAAATACGTGCTATGTCGGCGATTTTTTAAATTTCTAAATATCGCATATTTTCAATTTTTAAACCGTCAAATAAAGAAAAAAATCTACTTTCAAATGCAATTTGTTTGAAAATTGTATCTTATTTGACTGAGTTATTATACTTTTTAAGTAACTAGCCGCCCGTGGCGACCAATTTGGTCTCCCTTAAATGTGTGCTAGGCATTGTATCATGTTACTTTTATTTATAATTTAATTTACTTACTCAATCCTTCGCCAAATTTGAAGATTCTGATAGAGAAATCGAGAACTCCCTACAGTTATGCTAGTCGGGCACAGGTGATAAATCGACAAACATTGTACTCATCGCATTTTTTTTTTCATATTTCGTTAATTCAGATTAAAATATAATCCTTTCACTCATTTTATTTAGAATGGATGACTTTAATGTAAAAATAGAACTTTTAAAATTCATGACTTTCACTTAAAAAAAAATTCTTTACAAAAAGAAAAAGAAAAGAAAAAGAATAAATAATACCATAAACCATTTAATTTCAACATCAAAGCATTGTTTTAATTTACCCCTCGAAAAATAAAAAATGCTTATGGAGAGTTAAAAAATGCTATTGGCGAGAATTGCACCCAGCTAACATAAAAGTGCGAACTCTTTGTGGTCATAGACACTTTTATGTAGTTTTATTTGAAAAAAAAAAATATTTGGATTAAATCGGTTGCCAGAAAAAAAATTTCTTTTCTCGCCATGGACCTTTTCTCTATTTCGCCAAGTACGTATACTGGAAAAGCACCTTCATTTATAATTTTATTTATTGTAGTTTAAATTAGATGAATAAAAGGTGTCATATATGCACTACGTTGGCACGACTTTTTTCCGACGCCAATGTCATATACGCACCGGGGTACTTAACTGGCGCCAAAGTGTAGTTATTTTGCTTGATATGGTAACCCGGATGTAGTTGTTTATTTACCTTTATTTTATTTTTTAAAATTATATAAATTGTTTTGTTCTATAGTTATTAATTAAACTTTTTATTTATTTATTGTTTTTCACTTTTTTAAAATATTACACAATAAGCAATTGAGGTGCGTTTCATTCGGGCGTTGCCATTAAACAATTAACCGCCAATTGTTTACAATTAACCCATTGAACAATTAACCAACAATTAATCGCGATTTCTGTGCCACGTATGATAGCGTAATATATATATAGATTTTCAAGCATAAATTATTTTTTAATTTATCTCTATCACGTGTAGCTCGATTACGGAAGGTTAATCCGCTTGCCCTTAAAACAATGTAAAAAGTTCCACATACGTTTTCGTCTAATGTTCCATAACAAAGTTAAAAATTCCTCTATAGAAAAATAAATAATTTAATGTAAATAAGAAACAAATTTAACAGATATGTGATTGAACCACGCGCTTATGCACCGAAATGATTGAAAGACTGACGTAAGTCGCAAAATCTTGGGTTAATAACTCCTGGCATGTGGTGACATGTGAAAGTATCGCTTTTAATAAATTTCAAAACTTTATTTGATTGCATAATTGATATTTTTCATATAAAAATTCTTTTGGATGTTAGTGGGCTATCTAAAATATATATTACATGTAAAAAAATAATTAGATTAAAAAAAAAAAATTGGTTGTCACCTATATTCTGTAACCCGAGGAGCTCGGGTTCGATCCCCTAGTTGTAATAAAATATACAAAGTAATAGGCTCAAACAGATCTGCTGTATAATTCTGATTAGATGATTTAACTTCAATTCGCCATTAAAATAATTAACAGCGATATTAAATAAGGGTAATTACTTTGCCAATTGCTATGTTTCCAAAACATCCCTTTAAGGAGACCGGGAAAGCCCTATCTCCACCATATTAAATTCACCAACTTTATGTACCTTTTTCTCAGAAATGGTGAAAGATTTTTTAGAGTAGTTATAATAACATGTTTTACGTATTTTAACAGACCATTTTCTTTCTAAGTGAAACTCAAAATTAATTATTAATTATTTATTGAAAGTCATTTTTAAATTAGCAATTTTGGTAAGATTTCACTGCCTAAAATAAATAATTCTCAACAAATCATTAAATCCCTGTGTTAAAGTATACAATATGACATAATATAGGCATTAAAAAAAATCTGAGTTCTTAAGTTTAATAGATATTGAAAAAAAAAGGAACAAAAACATGAAAAAAACAAGTTTTGAGAAAAAGTCAATTGCGCTGTGAAGTACTCCTAGAAAGAATGAATAATTTCAACACTTATTTTTTCATATATAAACATGTGTGGTACATCGTTGGAAAGATAAAAGTTTAAACTATTTAATGATATAAAAAAAGTAAAAATCGATTTTTTGGTTGAATTTTGCTTTCCCGATCCCCTTAAAAAAAAAAAAAAAAAAAAAAAAAAAAATCACAAATATATAAAAGATAAACCGTTTGAGAATCATTAATCTATGAAAATCTAATATCTGAATAATATATTCACGTCTTAAATTTAAGCAAAATATATCGGAGTCCAAGACTATGCTTCCTATTTACATTTCTTTTACTGGGTTTCTTCTTTTTCCCATTGCATACTTCAAAGTGCGTAAACAAATATCCCGGAAATGAAAACAACCCTTTAAAATATCAGGGAACAAGACTTGACTGAATTCTTTACCAAATAACACACATAAACATTTCACAATCGTGAACTGTTATTTCTTTACAAATGTTGTTTGTGTAGCACTTTGATTAAAATGTACTTTGTGGAGAAATACCTTTCTACTATTGTAATTTAGAAAGTTTCTAAAACATTTTAGTTAATATATCATGCTTAAAAACATTCTGCGATATTTATTTTTGCCTATGGCATTAAAAAAAATATTTAGTAAAAAGTTAATTTTCTTATATTGTCTCAATTTTTCATAATTATGTATGTTATGACATTTATTTTCAATTCCTCTATCAATATTGTCGTCACTCCCTACTGAAAGTTAAAAAAAATTATTATTACAGTAGAACCTCAATTAACCGAGCTTCGATTAATCGAGGTTTCTGTTAACCGAGCCGATAACGAAGTCTGATTTTTGTGTGTGCGTGAATGAGCCTTGAAAAAGACCACACTTTTTAGTTCACTATCCGTGCTATAAGCTCTTCCACCGCCAAAGGCACTCAACTTCCAAAAAACATTGCACCCTGAGAAGTCAACAGTGAACAGTGCTTTGTTTCCAGTGACAGTGACCGTGTGGTTTGAACACCAGGTGCAATGAGTTATCGGACAATTACACCACCCCCTCTTGACTGGCGACAGTGGGGGGGGGGGGGAGGATTGGAGATTTGGTTTCATGGTATTCTTCTGTTTGGCCTTTCTTTCGTAAATCCTCTGTTTTGTTGTGAAACTTTTCTTTATCATTTTCACGTCTGACCATCGAGCTAATAGGAAGTCGTTCATTTTTTAAATGCAGAACCAAAAAAGAAAAAAATGTTGTTGTTTCGGTGGGCAAAAAGCTTGAGGCTATTAAGAGAATTAATAATGGTGAAAGTTAAAAAAAATATCGATCTGGCATTTGGAGTTGGTGAAACCACAGTAGGTAATTGGAAAAGCAACAAAGCTCAAATAGAGGCTTTTTGTTCAGCGATGTATTCGTCAAAGCCCCCAAACTTAGAAGGATAGTCGACATTAAAAAAAAAGCGAAAAGTGAAACATAACTTTATATATGTTTAATTTATCATTTAAAAAATGTTCTATTGTTTTTTTATTCTAAGAGATGTTAAATTTGCGAGCACTGCAAGTTATTATACACAAATTCTATTAACCGAGATTTCCAATATCCGAGGTACTAGCAGTCCCAGTTAGCTCGGATAATCGAGGTTGCACCGTATTCATTATTTAAATAAATATATAGAGGAAGTTCGCGTATTATGGAATGGTCGGACAACATATAATACTTTAATATCTGGCGCATACGGTGTTGCATTAAAGCGTAAATCTCCGACCTAGTACTTCTATGAGGTACTGTGCTGAGTTCTGTTTGAATACTTGTTGTTGGAAGAACACGGTGAAATAAAGTCTAATTGTAAATTGTTGAAAAATACTGCTCATTTCATCAACGAGCTGGTAGACATTAACTTCATGTACAAATTATCTGATGGCATTGCACGAGCAACTCAAGGACAGATTGGGCTGGTTTTGTCGCGATTTCTTAATCGGGCCTTACCTGTTGCCATCACCTCAGACATCAGCAAATTATCTTATCTTTTTTAAGCATGTACTACCGGGCTTATTTCATCCTGCGCCACAAAATGTGAGACGCAACATATGGTTTCAACATACATCAAGAGGCACCTTTCTATCTTCTGTCACTTTATTTCTTGTACCTCTACCACCATTTTCCCTTGACGTTTCCGGTAATAAGTTTTTATGCAATTCTTAATCCTTTTTATGTGCCCTACTTCTCCTAACAGTTTTTTGCTACATTTTTGAGGCATACACACCACGTTTTATGTACGCTAAAAATTTTTCTTAAACTTAAAACGTATACCATAACTGGAAACGCACTTCCAGGAATTATCGCTAATAAACAGCACTTCGGAAGCAGTACTATATGCGAAATTTGTTGTGAGCTGTAAATGTAATATAAATGCTATGCACATTATATTCTACAGAAACTATCTTGTAGTAAGCATCGGTAATGTATAACAATTTCATTGTATTTGAAATAATGTAACATAAATTAAATACGTTGCAAACAATTTTTCACCGTACACCATTATGAAACAAAATTCTCAAGTGTGGCCCTGCAAATGAATAATAAATTCTATATTCCCCGTATTCTAACAAAATGGATGTTTTAGTACACTTCATAAGGGCATATCAATTTCATTACGTTTTAAAGGGTGTAATATCATTAAAATGCACTTGAAACGATTTTTTCCGATTGACCGTAATGAAATGGAATAATTTTGACTGTCTCTGAAAAGGAATTAGAAACACTACACATTTAATTTTCAATAGCATTCGTAAACGTTAACATCATATAAAAATTACCGGGCAAGCCGAGTATATTTACGAAGGCTAAGAGTACAGACAATCGGACAGACAAATCGAAGTCAAACACTGTTCAGCTATTTTGGAAGTGTTGAAAAAGATAAAGAAGCGATTTCATTTTTAAAGATCGCATATTCATATAAAATATAAAAAATACATAACAAATCCCATATTATCAAAACGCTACTATAAAAAATAATGGTTACAGATGGAAAAGGATTTTTGTTAAGAATTTAGATTAATGGTCACCTATTCCATACTTCAGCTGCAACATCTTTGCTTATACTGTACAATATTTTATCAACATGTTTCTGACCATCTCTCTATTATTGTTTGATTTATTGGACTAATCAGAATCTGATTCGCTAAAATATATCTTTATCTGTCATATTTTATAAATGATGGTGATACATTGACAGTTTCCAAAGCTATTCCAACTGTATTTTATGTTAAAAAATATCCTGCTAGTTAAATACGTTTTAAAAATGTGTACTTTAAGGAATATATTTAACTCTGTAAAAGTCTTATTTATTTAAATGACTGACAGTGCAAGCTTTTTTTTTGTAAATTGTTCTTTACAAATTGAAACAAACGTAAGATTATAATGATGTCCGAAAAAATAACTATAGTTTGATATCAGGGAGCACAGAACAAGACGTAACACAAGAAAAACTAGTCGGATGTTGCAATCCCAAAACTTTTCTCTATCTCATACATGTTAATACTACCTGAAAAATGCAGCATAACAGCGCCACCGGTTAGATGATTTACACCAAAATCTAATCAGCAACAACTTTTGTCAACTTCTAACTGAATCAGAAATTGCGTGAAAATCCGTGCATTAGTTTTTAAGTAGAGCTATGGCGGAAACCGTAAATAAATTTTGCATAGCAGCACCACCTGTAGGGCGATATATACCAAAACCTAATAAGAAACAACTTAAGTCAATTTGGTAACTGAATCTGAAATTTGATTAAAATCCGTGCATTACTTCCGGAAATAAAAATATTGCGGGAATCAAGAAAAATGCAGCATAGCAGCGCCACCTGTTGGGCGATTCACACCAAAACGTAGTCAGTGCCAACTCATATCAAGAACTAACTGAATATGAAGTTTGATGAAAATCCACTCATTAGTTCATGAGATAGTGCCATTGCGAAATTCGTGAAAAATGCAGCATAGCAGCGCCACCTGTAGGTCGATTTACACCAAAGCGTAGTAAACACTAAATCATATCAAGGACTAACTGAAACTGAAGTTTCATAAATATCCGTGCATTAGATCTTTAGTTAGAGCCATTGCGAAAATCGTAAAAAATGCATCATTGCAGTGCCACCTGTTGAGCGATTTGCACCAAAAAACTAATCAGTACCAATTTATATCAGGGATAATTAAATATAATTTTTTATTAAATTCCGTGCATTATTTCTTGAGTTAGAGCGCACACAAAATTTGTGTCACATACAGACCCACAGACAGACAGACTGACAAACAGACATTTTGTAAAAACATGCTTTTCGGTATCTCAGACCTCTAAACGTGTAAATCCGTCGAAAACCGGAATTTTCATGAATCCAATACTTTTTTCTTGTAAAGATAAAAGAAAGTGAAAAACAAGAACGTAAAATCATGCGCGAATAATAGATTATGAAACACTTTCAAACACGTTTAGAATGCTATATATATATATATATATATATATATATATAAAACTTCGCAGTTTAATAAGGTGAAAAACATGTCTAAATGCACAATTCATAGAATGCATAATACATGCGAAAACTAAATTTCAGCAATTACCATAAACAGTCGGAATAATATCTAATTTTTTTGCGCTGCCCTGTATATGATCTATAGATTTATCATATAGTATATAGTTTTCTAAAATTTAGTTCAGTTAGGAAACGTATGAACTGTTGAAAATGGCCCTTCATTAATTTCCATGAAAAAATCGAAATGTACTTTAGATGTTTTGTGCGGCCCTGTATATGATCTGTGTAATTTATACACACCAATTAATATAAAATTATGTTACATTTAACTAGTCGGATGTGGCAATCCCAAAACTTTCTTCTATGTCATACATGTTAATACTTCCTGAAAAATGCATTATAACAGCGGCACCGGTTATGTGATTTACACCAAAATCTAATCAGCACCAACTTATGTCAACTTCTAATTGAATTTCAAGTTTGATGACAATCCGTGCATTGGTGCGAATCACACGACAAATCATAAAATTCTGAAAAGTGTTATATTATTTTATTTAAATGGATCAAGTTTATGCCATCCGAAGATTTTTGCAATTTAGATTTTTAAACAAAACTTTAGTTTCAGTCTTTTACGTGCAGGCTCGATAGCTCAGTGGTAGCGAAGTTGCTGGCTAATCGAAAGTTTTCTGGTTCGAAGCTCGGCTACGGAATTTGAATTTTTTTCCCAGAATAGATTTCATTATCTAATAAATAAAATTTTACAGACTTTTCGTACTTTTTTTGACATTTTAAGGTTAAAATTTGTAAAATAGTTTGTGAATTAAGCTTTTAATTAAAAAATTCTTTTTTGAGAAATCGCAAAATTTTAAATTTACTACATTTCAATGTCCGATGGATTGAACTAAAAGAACATTCATATTTATTTGTCATTTTGAGGTTTTTTTTTTTTTTTTTTTTTTTTTTTTTTTTTTTTTTTTTTTTTGGCTAAAATTATATCTTGTAGCACGCTTTCGTGCTACCACTAAAATTTTCTTGTAAATATTGCCTTATTTAATGGTCGAAATCTCCCGATTAAACAAGGCGAAAATCTCTTCTAAATTTTAGTGGTAGCAAAAAACCGTAAAAGTTGGCAGCTATGCTTGTAGTTAAATATGCTTGTGGGATATACAAACATATGCTGTTACAATTGTCTAAAAAGCAGTTCTTGAACATTTTTAATTTGATCAAAAAATATCTTCCAACTGTAATAATTTTAAAATTAATTATAATGGTGCTGCAATCTATGTTTATATTGAAAATGGTTAAGAATTTAATAATTATAAATTAACGATTTTCATTTATTAATTAAAGAATAAAACCTTTTGAAAGAAATATTAAACGAAGCCCTCTGAACGATCTTCCCTCACAGTTACACACTAGCTTTTTTCCGCTTTGTAGGAAGCACGAGATAGTGAATTTATTAGTATATATATATATATATATAATTTCCGTTCTGTTTCTTTTTTTTAAATATGACAACAGGAAAGAAAAATGGAAATATTATTTAGACATTTTTTATTAGGCTTTCTAATCTGATTTTTCAACGTGCATAGCATTTATAGTTTGTTTACAGGAACACCATTACATTTTAAACTATGGAGAAAAGTTGTTTACAATGTATTTTAAAGATGTTACACCATTTGAAACTCATTGAAAATCATGTACATCATTGAAGGGGCACTTTAAGAGGCGTACACTCAGAAAGAAATATGGTTCTGGCATTTAGAATCTAAATTGTGGCTCTAGAGAAAATAGTTCCATATCATTCCTATAAATTCTAGTTCCGTTAGAGAAATGTCTCCCGCCATGTCTCCCCCCTAGAGAGTTCGAGAGTTTCGTACTAGAATTCAAGAACGTTTTCTAGTATTCTCGTGGTTCCACTTATTTAAAAATCTCTGCAAATAGATGCGAACACAAGAGAAATAAAGCGAAAATTTCTCGAATCTGAAACGATTCATTATCGTTTCGTCACCTAGAAAATAAGAGACTAGAACTTTTAGATCATATCGTCTATTCAGCTTAGTTGTTTATCCTATTCGCATTGCTGGTAAATCTATATTTCTAGCTTATGGATTCAGAAAACGACTACCTATTCATTCTAGATGAAGGCGGTATTTTTTTTTTCTCAGCGTACTGTAGAATATAGTGTGCATAGCATTTATCGTTCTCTTTTACAGAGACACTACATGAAAAATGGTTACAATAACTGCTCTATGAACGATAATTGTTGGAAGTGCGATTTCTGTTGTAGTGATGCTTTTTAAATTTAACTATTGTTTCGAATATTATATAGGGTATACAAATTATTTAGGTAATATACAGGGTTCCTGAAAACAAATTCAAAGACTTTTCCGTTTATGGAGGACAATTTCTGAAGGGGAATTTTCAAGTGTGCTATGCGTTTCTTAACTGAAGTAAATTTTAGCATAGTTCTAGTATTATATATACAAATCTATAGATCATATTATAGGGCTGCACAAATTCGTAGGATATTTTTCCGACAACAGATTGTAATTCCTGAATTTGGATTTTCAAGAGTGTTATGCGTTTTCTAAATTGTTTATTTAGTAATCTTTCACATTATTAAACAGTGTTAAACAATTTTCTAAAAGTTTTGTTACATTACATTACTCTGAATGTGTTGGAAAGTGTTTCATAATTTATACTTGACACATGATTTTTCTGTATTGTTAGGTTTTCAGTAATTAGGAAATAAATATATTCTTCATTATCTTATTAAATACTACTATTGAAATTTGATTCTTCAATGAGAATTAAAATTATCTATACATTTTCACAGTACTAGATCTTTAAAACGACTAATTATTTAGTACGCTACCGGTAAACATATTTATACTATAAGTGAGTGAATTGATAGTGAATATCACAGGTGTAATGATATTAATAATTTATTTTAAGTTAGCATGCATTGTTTACAATGCAAAATTAAATTCTTCATCCCTATTTCTAGAGAATTTTCATTTATTGATGAAATTACCAAATAGTGTAAAAAAGAATCATCCTTTATATATATAAATTCGATAAATCGTTGGTTAGTTAAAATCTAAAAACAAAATCATATTTAATGATTTTTAAAGTTATCAGATATTTAAAGAATTGATCCGAAATTCTTTTTTCTTTTGCATGACATCTGTCATCTGGAATTCCATTGGAATATCAATTAATTCTGTGCAGGATATTAAAATGCCCGAACATGATGATTTTTTTTAATTCCTTTTCCGGTTCATTCGAAAAATAGAAGATAGAAATGAAATAGGATTATTTCACATATTTATATTAAAGATAGAAGTACTTAAAGAACGTATCTAAAACGTATCTAAAACAGATTAAATGCGATATTTTCATTCAGAACACTTTTTTTCTATGTATTTTATTTCGGATCTTACGTTTATTCATCTTTTATTCTTGTTTCAGGTTTTTAAAAATTAGCTAAATGCAAAAAATGAGAAAAAAAAATATAAAACTTATTTTATAAGCTTGAGCCATTCTTAGTCAAATAATAATAATAATAATAATAACAATAATAGAGCTCTATTCTATATCATATTCAAAGCTGGAGTAGCACAGTTGAAGTTTATTCCAACAGAGCGAAAAATGTCCAGACCAGGGACCGAACCTGGATACTTGGCGTGCCGTGCCAATGCCTTACCTGTTAGGCTATCCGGACCGATACCTGGCTGACATAATTCACTCTTATTAGTTGGACTTGGCTGCGAACTGCAGCGCTATTTCGCTCTGTTGGAATAAACTTCAACTGTGCTACTCCAGCTTTGAATATGATATAATCCAGTTGGAAAAAATATTCGTTCCCTTCATTATGACTCTATTCTATATTTTAGCTTCTGAAACTCTCATACATCTTATCTGGGCATCTTATTTGGATTCTTCTGTTAATTTTATATTCAGATACAAAATGGAAAATAACGCGGTGGAATTGGTAAGAAATTATGCAAGAATATTCTAAAATTTCCAATTATTACTGTTAAATTTATGTTTAATAGTTGCAAAACAAAAGGCAATGGAAGTAGTTTTTGAAGCCTAACTTAATAACATAATTTAAATTAAATGGAAAATACAAATATTTTTTTAGCAGTGATGTAGAAAACTGCTTAGTCACAAGCGTCTTTTAAAACAAACGAGAGAAGATTCTAGAATAATCCAACAATACAGTATTGTATTTTATTAAGCTGTTCTATATCGATATGAATTTTTGGAGAGTTTCTTTTAATGCTCACTATTAAAAAATTCTCTTTTATAACAAATATTAAATTACATTCGCACTGCAATATCATGTTGACAATTCTGTACTAAAAAAGAAAAAAAACAGCTCCACCCCGGCTAAAATCATTACTGAAAGAAATATAAAAAATTACAGAAGCTTTAGAATTCCTACGTTTCCGATCCTTCTTTCTCCATTTTTTCCACTTGAAAAACGACGAATTTTACCAGTCAGTGACGTTTATTGCGCTTTTATGTGCGCGAAGCGTAGCGAGATTACGAACACAGCTAAATTAATGTGCCACATTTCCATTAGACTTGACCTTTCATTTTCCATTTATTCAACTTCATGTACGACGAATTTTATCAGTCACTGATGTTTACTGTGATTTTATATGCGCAAAGCGTAGAGAGATTACGAACACAGCTAAATTAATGTGCCACTTTTCCATTAGAGTTGCATGTGTGTAATAACACATTTAGTGTTAAAATATGACACAATATGATGTATCTTATTCATTCCTTTATTTTCAAACATTTTGGAGCATACTATTTATTACAATGTAACATATAAGATGCATTCAAACTCTAGTCTTCTAAAACACAACCTTCAAAATATATCAACTTACATTTTATAAGCATCCAAACACGTTTTCTTCATCAAATGATACATTTGTTACATAATCATCTACTACTGCTGAAAAAAAGACCGTAATATGTCCTTTTATTGCATGTCAATAAATATACCAGAATTAAAACTTTTATACCTACCATCGTGGCCTGTCGCAATAGAAACATCTTTGATCCATACAAACATCAACCAAAGCATTCTACTGTTATCATACGAATTTGAATATTTCCATCTGAGCGAAAAAATGCCCAGGCTAGGAATCGAACCCAGATCCTTGGCTTACAAGGCCAATGCTTTTCCGTTTAAGCTAACTGGGCCGACAACCAGCCAGCATATTTCGCTCAGAAAAACCTTATTGGTAATAACATCTGGTCTGTCATGTAGACAGCTCAATTAGTATGATTCAATTCGTATTCAATTCGTATGATAACTTTACCAATCAGTTTGATTGTGTTAAAATATTAGTTCATCTACGTATCCATCGTTTATATGGAGTTCCTTTACCTGCGGTTTATTCTGTTGAGCTGTCTACATGACAGACCAGATGTTATTATTAATAAGGTTTTTCTGAGCGAAATATGCTGGCTGGTTGTCGGCCCAGTTAGCTTAAACGGAAAAGCATTGGCCTTGTAAGCCAAGGATCTGGGTTCGATTCCCAGCGTGGGCATTTTTTCGCTCAGATGGAAATATTCAATTCGTATGATAACTTTACCAATCAGTTTGATTGTGTTAAAATATTAGTTCATTCTACTGTTATCAAATCAGTCTCAAAATCTTTCGTTGTCTCTTTGACATATGAATAAAAAGAAAGGTCTGAGCCAGCAAAAAATAAATAAATATTTGCATTTGATCTTTGCGCAAGCTCAAACTGCTAAGGAAAAAAACAAGAGATTACGTCTTCGTCCTAGTTCAATCAATGCTAGAAACTCTAAACAATTGCTCTGCTATTCGGAACAAGCTATGAAATAGAATTCCTACAGTCATGACTCTGAGATTGATGATAAAAATACTTTCTTTCAGGTGTTAGAGAATACGTGACTTTTAACCCCTTTTCCAAGCTATTTTATGGTTTAACATATACCTGTTTTGGCTACATAATCAGGATTTTCTTACATTTTATACAAATGTGCAAATTTCTAAGATTATTTTTTCTGCCTGCTTAAAACATGATAATAACTTTTATTTCATTTAATAGTTTTAACTATTCATTTTCATATTACAACATAACTACATCTCAAAGGACTCTCATTCCATATCTCACCTTATGCTTCGCTATTGCCTGATTTTATTCTATTTTTTCAGGATAAATTTTAATATTTTTAAGTTTTTTTAGTGTGTTATATTTACTTCTTGTTTGGCGCAGTATGTCTTTATAGGGGTGTTTGTGCTATTAAACTAACCAGTCACATTTGAATATAAATAGTTATCCTTCTATATATAAAAAAAAGTTTTGGTTTAGAAATGGACCAATAAAAAAATCTGCGTAGATACTGTGAAATGCATCTGATTGGTCAGAGCTTTATGACGCTATAAGGAAGGTTACCAATGGGGGACCAGTCTCTCTGTCGCCAAAAGTGACGCTAACTTGGCACTATTTCCAGTATTTCGCCAAAATTAAGGGTACTTTTCCGTTATACGGACAGCATGCCAAAATGTATGCTAATGCGCCAATTATTTCAGCCCTCATCGTGAAAAGGATTTTTCTTGTAAACCATGCGAAACATTGTGATTTGTTATTTATGAAACGTGAATTACGTGAATGATTATTATTTAACCTTAACCTTGGAAAGCTTTTTAATTTGCTATTATTCGAAATAAAAATGCTTTTTTTTTTATAAAATTGTAATTTACTTTTACTGCTGACGCTGAGATGGATTTTACCATTTGTCAATTACCAGATGATGAGAAAGTTGTGATAAAACTGTTTCAGAAATTTGGAATTCTGCATAAAGTGTCGTTATTTTGCTTGATGTGGTAACCCGGATTATGTTGTTTATGCTATTGATGTTTTCGCCAAATTGGCAACCGAAAAAAAATCGCGCCAATATGGGGCGAATGTGATATCTGTGCCCGACAAAAAACATGGTTTGAAGGATTGCGGTTGTCTTTTCTTAATGCTTTGAGGTTTATATATTTATGGTGCCAAGAGTTGACATCGATTGAGCTTTGTGAGCTGCAACTTGATATGAACCACAACACAACAGTGGACTGGAATAGTTATTTTAGAGAAGTTTGTGCAAATGCTTTATGTTCACGACCAAATAGAAAAATCGGTGGAGCTAATAAAATTATAGAAATAGATGAAAGTCTTTTTACCAGAAGAAAAAGCAACGTAGGGCGTGTTCTTCCTCCTAAATGGGTGTTAGATGGTTTATGCCGTGAAACAAGGGGATGTTTACTTACTCCTATTTTCGATCGCACAGCTGAAACTTTAATGGCGGCAATAGAAAACAATGTAGCTGATGGAAGTATTATTTATGCAGATTACGAGAAAGGATATAAAACACATGAACTGCGAAGTGCTGGTTATGATCATTTCACTGTAAATCACAAATACAATTTTGTCGACCCTAATGCTGGATGTTATACTCAAAATGTTGAGAGATTATGGGCATCGCAAAATGGCGCAACAAAAGACATCGGTGAACAGTTCGTCATCATTTAGAGTCGTATCTCATAGAGTTTATGTGGCGACGTCTTCATTCAAAAAATGAAATGTTTACTGCAATGCTAAAAGATATGGCACAGATGTCATATTCGCTCCATATTGGCGCGATTTTTTCCTGACGCCAATGTCATATACGCAATGGGTACTTAACTGGCGCCAAAGTGTCGTTATTTTGCTTGATTTGGTAACCCGGATTATGTTGTGGCACAGCTGTCATAGCCAGATAGATGCCACGCATATTGGCGCGATTTTTTTCCGATGCCAATTTGGCGAAAATATCAACAGCATAAACAGCAACATCCGGGTTACCATATCAAGCAAAATAACGACACTTTGGCGCCAGTTAAATACCCGTTGCGTATATGACATTGGCGTCAGAAAAAAATCGCGCCAATATGGGGCGTATATGACATCTGTACCTATGTTGTTTATGCTGTTGATGTTTTCGCCAAATTGGCAACCGAAAAAAAATCGCGCCAATATGGGGCGAATATGACATCTGTGCCAAAGAGATTTGTAATTTTATGGCAGCAGTTTAATATGATTTTTTTATTTTATTACTTTATTGTATAACATTTATTTGTTCACTTATTTTAATTATATATTTGTGATTTAATAAAATAGTTCGTAAAATTCCGTAATTTTCAAATGTTATATTTTTAAAATGCTCACTTTACCATCGATAATGTTTTTCTTTTATTTTTCAAATGTTTCAATTCACGTGATTTTCATTTTGCGCCAACTATTGCGCTTGGCGACAATGCTGTCCGTATAACGGAAAAGTACCAAAAAGCACAGCCTACTATGATATATACGGCCCACGCATTTCGCCGAAAACCGTCGAAAAAGTGAAGTCGGATTCAGCTTCAAACCCTGAACCAAAACATCACAACGTGCTCTTTTTTGTTTACATTTATACCCCCCCCCCTCCCCAGGTAGCGGCTTGTTTCTCATCGTCGAAGATTCAGAATCTGATCGTATTTTCAGAATAATAAATTAAATACTTATATTCTTCAATTTCCTTCGATTTAAAAGGCTATTTTAGACAGCTTGTAGTATTTTAGTGTTCACATACTTTTAAGATTAGCTAAGTTACTTATTGTTTACTTGATCGTTTGGTTCATTCTGTTATCCTTTTTGGTACTTGTTAGTTATCCCGTCGAGCAATTTCACCAAATTATATAAATTGCCAAACCACCCGCCAAATTATACAAATTGACATCATTTTTATTTTAAATGACAAATGAACAAATAAATTAGTATAACATTAATAAAAATACAAATAAAACGTCGAAATAAAAATCACTTCATGAAGTAAACACGTGTTGTCAAGTGAATGCGACATTTACGACCAATCATTATTGGCATTTAATCTTACAATTTGGCAATAGTAATTTGGTCGACGGGATAACTAACAAGTACCTTCTTTTTTGAATCTCCTTTATTTACATAAAAATAGCTTGTGTTTCATATACACGTTTTAAAATTAAAATTTGATTTTTATCAAACTACAGTTCTCATAACTGGCTTGAAGCAGTTATTGCTGGCTTGAAGCAGTTACCAAGGGGAGACACGTCTCTCTGTCACCAAAAGTGACGCCAACTTAGCGCTATTTCCAGTATTTCGCCAAATTTCCATAGACTCCCATTGAAATACAATAGGGTTTATTTGCATGCAGGAAATCAACAAATTGAGATATTTCAGTGCAACAAAAACTAATATTAGCTTATGAATAGAGCTTAATTGAACTATTTACATTATTTTTAAGCACAAACAATAATCTGGAGTTGGCTAGAAAATAGGAATTGCTTCGCTATACCGAATGGAATAGCTAAGCGATTACGCGTGGGGTTGGCGAGCGTAGCGAGCAGGGGGGCGGTGCCCCCTAGTTAGGTAAATATTTATCAAAAACAATAAAATTACGGTGTAAGTTAGCTTTGAAAATGAGTAAAATTTTAAAAAAGCAGTTCAACAAAAAGGAAACAAAAATCAATGCTTGATTTAAATTTTCCTTTGCAAATCTGCGCTCATGATCAATCAACATAAATGTGATTTCAATGCAATCAAGTTTTTAACTAATTTTTCAACAATTTTAAAATCTTACATAAAACCAATGGTTAAAATGCCCCATGAGAATTAGTATTCCTGCAAACACTTCCCCAAAAATATTCCTCAAATGTATCAATAGTACTAATTTTTAAATAAATGGAGCATTCCTATAATCATTCCGTATTCCTCAAATGTATCAATGAATAGATTTTTTAAAATAAAGGGAAAGTCGTTTGTTCAACAAAGGTTATTTACGAACGTTATAGTCATGAAATGGAATAAAAGGGGAAGAATGCTCAACAGGAGTAAAAAAAAAAAAGCTATAATTTTAATTTATGAACAATAAAATGAATGCATGGATTTTTATATTTTAAAAATCTGAGCCTATGTTGAGGAGATCATTGGTCTTGCACCACTTCAAAAGCGCATGGAACATTTGGAACATTTTAACATTTTAACATTTGGATTTCTTACGATTTACCTTCTTTTATAAAAAGAATTTTCGAGTAGAAAAAAATTACATTTTACTTTAAACCATATTAGGATATGAAAGTAGGAAATATTTGTTTCATGCCAGTCATAGTTTGCCACTTTTAAATGAAAAGAAAAATGTTTTACTTTGGACGTGCACTATCCCTTTAGATATACTGTAAAATGTACCAAAGAAATCTGAAAAAGATAATAAATAAACTAGCAGACCCACCCGGCATTGCTTGTTATTAGTTTAAATATAATATAAAAATGAACCTAGTGGTAGAAGCATAAATTATTTCTTCATCGTACTGGTTAATCCTTAATATGAACAGGACCCCTTCGTTAATACGCATAATCGAAATAACAACTTAATAAAAATAATTAAAAATGTCTTTGGGAAAGAAACTAACCTGAAAATTTCTATACTGCCGCTTTAATTGTTAAGGGAATGGGGGAATATTTTCTTTAAGTAAATTAATGTAACTTCTAAATTTGTCTCCTTGTTTATCAGCATTCGAAAATTGTCCAAAATAATGTGTGTATTTTCGTTAACAAGAAAGGTAAAGTACCATTCTATATTTTTTTTACATTTTCTTAGACTGTTTTCGGCCGTGCGTTCGAGAGAGGAAGGAATCCCAGATTTTAATTCCTGTAATCTGGTCTGTTTACAACCTGAGGAAATTTTTTAAATAAAATCCAAGGTAAATTACCCTAAGCAATAGCACCATAGCTATCAAGTTCTACTGTGAGACCAGGACCTCAGGGAATTTTTGTATCTTCAGTTTACGGACGCTTCAAAAGTTTCTCGTAAACTGACTCCTATTGATTATAAGAAATTGGTGGAAATAATCTATTTCATATTTTTAATTTTTTTAAATTATTGCTGAATGTTTCCTCTTTACAGAATGTAAAATATAAGATTGTACAGTTAATATAATAGACATCGTTTAATCAATTAAAAAGGCTTCATTTTATCTGAAAAGTAGCTTTTAAAAAATTGTAATTAATTAAAAGTTCCCTTACGAATTCCTTATAAACTTTATTGAAAAAGTATGAAATTTATTATATTGGGCTAAAAGATAGAATTTGGATTGCTTTTACTGCTCACTGAAAATTTCTGTCTAACTAGGAATGCCAGAGAAATACACGAAAATAAGCCTTCAATATACAACAACAAAAATAATTTTTTTTAATCGAAAATCTGTGACTCAGGTGCATTAGCAGGTGTCTTTGTCGGAATCAAATTTGCATACCTCTACGTGCGGCAAATTTCCCACGCAATTTGGGTCTACTTTCCCCCCTCCACACACGCGCACGCATACCAACTGCTTTTTTATTAATAAAGGTAGATTTACAGAGATGTTCACATCGATCCGGTGTCAAAAAACCTATAGATATTATTCGACGCTGGAAAATAGCTAATTTCTATCAGTTCTAACAACTCTTTTAAATACATGAGAAATATTTTTTGTATTATTTTAAAATTTGAAAACATCAAAATGTCACGAATATAATGTTTTCTTTTTCAAAGTATTAAAATTAACTCTGACAAGTTATCAGATGTTTGTTTGAAGAATTTCCACCTTATTTTATTCTGACTTTTTCTTCAATATTTTTCATTCGTTATTTTAGCTTTTTTTTCCATTTTATCATACGTTTCATAAGCGTGTTTTTTAAAAAATATATATTCAAAATGAAGACGTCAAATATGTATAGAAACATATTACTGATCTTAGATAAATATATATATAATATATAAATTCTTTTTTATGCGATCCATTTCTGAACATAATTTCTAATACATTCATATCTGATATTTTATTTAAATCTCATACTTGGAAATCATTTTATGCATATATTTAAATAAGAAGTAGCATGATAAAACTTTTATGAAGTAATCTGACATAAAAATAACAGTAAAAATGACCTGATGTTAATTAGAACAACATTTTGAGAAAGACTTGAAGCCAATCCATAATATACTCTCAAGTTCTCAAAAATAAATCCGTAAAAAAATAAATATATTGGAAAACTTTATCAATAACAATTTATATTTATGTGCATATTAATGTGGTTCTGAGCATTATGTCGAATTTGACTAATGTAGTTACATTGTTGCTTATTGTAAATGCTATTAGTTTTTTTGTGACAAAAATTGCTTATAGCAACACGCAGGTTATTTGAAAATAGAGAAATTGTCTCTGCAATAGTTTCAAACAGATTATTATTGGGCTAAAATGAAAAGCTAATTATTCACGCAAGACGATTAATAATTTAAAAGGACTTCAGAAGCAGCGTTATATTTTTTATCACATCACCCTGAAGTAACAAATGTAAACAGAACAGAAGTATAGTTTATTTGTCGCTTGTCGCTTGTCTAATAAAAATATTGAGTTATAAATAACTAAAACAATTCCTCCATCCGCCACTCACCAAAACACTTCCTCCACAATCCACAAGATTCAGAACATTAACTTAGGCATTAAATAAACTCTATGCTAAATGAAAATTTTCCTAACAAAACACGAAGATCTTTGAATCTGACACTAGTCACAGGTTTTGCAATGATACCTGCTAACTGTTTTCTAGGAACGTGTTTAATGAGTAGTTCAACATCAGTGAATTTCTCACGTACAAATTAATACATCACATCAACAGGATTGAATCTTTTCTGATACTCTGGGTTCTCGGCGAGCTTCACAGGGCTAACATTATTTACCAAAAGGAAGGAGCTTCAATATTTGTGAGAGTAAACTCTTCAGACAAATCAATTCTTTCACACTTTCACTTATAGCAACATACTCTGCCAATACAATATTTCTTTGGTTCTATCTCATCCATGAAATGTCACCTCCATGAAAATGTACAAATTATTCCAGTCCTAGAACATCTTGTTTTTGTATCCTTTGGATAATCAGCATCGGCATGTACTTCAAGGTCATTGGAATAGTATTTTTCTTTACTCAATAATCTAAAGTCTATAGTTCCTTTGAGATATTTGAAAATTCGCATAACAGCACAGCAATCTGATGATCTTGGATTTTCAAGGTTAGTAGAAACGGTTCTAATAATACTAATAATACTAAAAGCATAAGATCAATTAAGTCTTGTTGTAATGGCGAGGTGTGTATGGCTGCCAACAGCTTGAATATAGGGAATTTCTATTCCTATTAGTTTATTTCTTTCTTCATCAGAAACATAACTGAATTTGGAGTTGATATTAGATTAGCACGGTGCATAATGAGTCTGCAGAGTTTTTTATCAATACACACTGGTTCGTAAAATTGAACCATGATAAAATTGTGTTACATTCATACCCAGAAATTAATTTACTTCAACAACACTTGTACACACATTTACTTGAACAATTTATTGTAATCGTAAATGATTGAGGAATTTCACTTATAAATTCTTCCACTTAAACTTTATCAGGCGGAACAACAAGGCCACCATCTACATAGATAATAAAAAGAAATTTCTTTCCATCCCTATGTCTCAGAAACAAACAGGGATGAGTATTCTAGCCTCAAGCTTATGTTCCTCCATAAAATTTACAAAACACTGATTCCAACAACGAGGGGATTCCAACACCGAAGTTCATACAAACTTTTGTGGTGTAGGTAGACTCTCCAACATCAATTAACATCAAAATTTTCTGGTTGCGTCATAAAATCATCCTTCTGAAGTATTATCTACAAAAACTCAGTCTATACATCAAATTGTTGTAAGTGCAGCTCTTCTTTTGAAGTTACGCATAGAACAGATATTACAATATCATATCTTGCTACAGGGATTAATGTCTCATCAAAATAAATAGCAGCTTTTTTGCATACCCCTTTGCTACGAGACGTGCATGGTTCCGCTCCACAATGCAATCAGGATTAAATCCCTTCTTCAGTACCTATCGAGAGTAGATCACTTTTGAACCTTTTGGTCTTTCAATCACTTCTCACGTTTTGTTTCAGGAAAAGCAGCCATTTTCTCATACATGGCTTTAAGCCACATGTCACCGTCATCTGAGGAAAGAGCTCAAGCATGTGTAAAGGGATTTTCAGCCTCTCTTCAGCAGTTACGTTTGCAAGAAGAATTTATCCAGAATTCATCGCTACAGGCATGCTTCGTTACCTGTCAGATTTTCTAACTTCCGATTTTCTTATCACTAAATGGTGTTTCCATTCTGAATTTCTTCACACTTCTCTGCAGAGTTTTCCTCCACTGCCACTGTAAGACGAGTGGTACATAGACGTTCAGGTTTAAACTATACATAACGAAATCTTATGATTTTATTTTGAGAAGGCAGATAGATTTTGTAACCATCTTTTTTGTTGATATAACATACCAGGTGACGAAGAACACTTTTGTTGTTAAACTTATCTCGAAAGTTTTTTAGTAACAAGGCACAACATTTGATTCCGAATACTCTCAAATGATGCAATTTAGATTTTTGTTGGGCAGTCCAAGACTCGTGAGAACTCTTCTTTTCTTCTAGTGATATATGAGTATAGTTCAGTAGATACATCGTCTTTCACATGCATTGACCCACAGTGATCGAAATAATTTCCATGTAGAGAGCAGAGAGCGAGAACGAGCAAGTTCATCAATTGTCCTGTTTTTCTGGTCAACCAGAATCTTTACAATGTCTTTGTTTGGCATTTTCTTAACGCTCCTTTTAATAAACACTTAGCTGGTGGAAATTTGTATTACCACTGATTGCAGCATTACTATATTTAAACGGCTGTAGCAAAATCAGTGCTTTTTGTATCAATTAATGGCCCACATTGAAATGGGTTCTAGAATATAAAGAAGTTTCTGAAGAGGTTCATGATTGTTGCTTCATTTTACTATGAAGATAAATTAAAGATGAAAAGCGTTTTAAATAAGGCTAAAGTAAATTCACGTTATTATAAGCAAATTATTTTAGAACCCAATATCAGCGAAGAATTTCCACTTTTACATGAAAAGGAATAATAAATTCGAACTTCAAATAGACGAAGCCCCAATCATACTTTTAAATCGACAACCACATATATATTGCGAAATGAAATAAGAAATTGAAATAAATATGTCCCATTGATAGATATACATGTATTTTCGTCGCGGGAACTATTGAAAACATCGAGTATTATGAAGAGTTGTATATAAACTTTGAAAAGAATGTAAGGATTTAGACTAAAAATGAAATAGATTTTTTCTTCAGATATATTTCGGCTTTTTTAATCAACTTAAATAAAACAAGTAGTCTAGCAGCTATCTTTGCACAAATTTGGTCATTTATGCAAAATTAAATGTAGTATATTTAAAGTAAAGAACAAGATTAATTATACAGACAAGGTGGCATAAAATTGTAATACGTGAATAATATTTAATCCAATTAATTTTAAGCAAGACACATAATTGGAATTATTACTTTTTTCAATTTTATTTCTTTTTACTCTAAATATATTTATTGATTTTACCCCTGCACTTTCAAAACAAGATTTCCAGCCCTAATAAAATTTGAATAATAGAAGAAATCATTTACAATTTTGCTTGATTTTGTTCCAAAACTAAGAATAACACAAGAAAAAGTTTTAATGCTATTGCTCACAAGGCAATTTTGCATTTCAGAATTTGTGCTTATATTTCTTAATATGGGGTGGTTTTCTGTGATTTATTTTAGGATGAGGGTTAATGCATATTGTCTTTTAGCAGCCAATATTTAAGAAAAAGAATTATCAATGCAATTGTGCATTGCTTGTTTCTTAAACTTTTTACTTCCAATCTGATTAGGAAAGGTAAAAAAAAAAAGCACTTGTTAAAAAACCTATTTACAACAGCTTTGTAGCGAAACATTCAATATGCACTCGTGCTCAAAAAATAATGTTTTATCACATTTATAATATTGTATAGAATGTCAAAACAATATCCGAACTATGGCTGTAACATCATTTCAGATTAATGCAAAATAAAGAATAAGTACCATTTTAATTCGTATAAAAAACTTTGTAATTGTATGTGGCTTATTTTGTCATAAAGACTTGTTTACGTGCTAAACATTGCACCAACGTTCATTTTTCAAATGATAATCCCAACTTTTGACAAATTATTTGAGTTCCTTCAATCAAAGATGAAGTTTATGCCCTTTGTCTTATACCTTCATAGATATAAAAGCGATCAAAATAAATAGAAAATTATACGAAAAAATCTATAAAATTTCGTTTTATTATTAAGTTGCTCTGTTTTATTGTAGTATTTTCATATTCCTTTAGCTGTTACTAAAGGTCTACCACACCTGATATTCCATCATGGGCAATGTCAGATAGCTGCTCACCAACAGCTTTTTCATGAGGTACGATGCTCGAAAAAGCACCGTGTTTTGCACTGTTAAAAATTTGCAGCATTCTGGCAGGTCATTTGACCGTTTTTTTCGAAAACGGTTGCACAACCGTAATTTTAACAATGCTCTGACCATATTATTGGCCATTTTATGATCAGAATGTAGTTAAATTATGGTTATGAAACCGTTTTTTCAAAAAACGGTCGAACGACCTGCCAGAAAGCTGCAAAATTTTTAACAGTGTGGTTTAGCTCTCTTAACTTCGACAATAATGAACTTATTAGTCTCTTGCTGATTTATTTTTAATGGATTTGTGTATTATTCTGAGATAGTGACGCCCTATGCGCACTTTATTGTAGATGTTGTTTATGACTGGATCGTAAATGAGCAATTCTTCAGCGGATGCGGGTGAAGTCGTTTTATATAAAATAGAATCGCGTGTTTTAAGTCTTAAAACTGAACTACAGCAGAGTCCCGATTATCCGAGTCCCGCTTAACCGAGTGCCCGCTTTAACCAAGTTATTTTCTTCTGATGGACTGATGGCTTCTATTATTAGCCATAATAAATGAGTGTGTAAAATAAAGTGTTAGGTGAAGATGAAAGAGCAGTCGTAAAAAGTTAGAACTTTGATTTTCTGGTCAGAATGGGAAAAAAAAATTATGGCCATTTTTGGCCATTTTTAAAATGCCCTTATTTTATACAAATAAACTTTGCCTGAAAAGGTTAATATACAGTTTATTAGATGATGGGTGTGTCAAGAATTTTAGTGACTGCATTTCTTGATATCTTAAAGCCTTATCATCAGCGAAAATGTCTTAGATTGTATTAAAATCGAATTGCATAAAGTTTTACCATAAGCTGTAACCGGCATTAATTTAATTATTTTATACTGAAACTAATAGCATTTAGAGTAAATTCGGATATAATGGAATACAATTTACATTTTTATTTGTAATTCAAAGTAAAAAAAAAAGATGCATTGAAAGTTAATTAAATAACAAACTTTCACTAATTCTTAACATATTTTTAATGTATTAAAGTGGAAAAAAAATACATATGATTATTTAGCTTTTAAAAAAAGTTACACTTTTTTGGTAATATAACCAGTCGGGGAATATGGAATAGAATCATAAGGAGTATTAAAATTGCAAGAAAAACCACGATTTAAAGAATAACAAAATTTATTTAATGAGTAAGCCTTATTTTGCAATATATATACTTTTAACGTCTGGGTCAAAAACCATTAAAACACCAAATAAAATAAAATAAGACAGACTGGAGCATAGTTAAAAAATAAAATTTTTATAAAAAGTACTAAAAAACAATTTAAAATACAATTAGTAAACGTTTCCTTGAGCTACACGCAAGGCAGCATCAGTACAAAATAAAGCCTTAAGTAAGCCTTAGTACATCATCTATAAATCACCAGATTCTTTGAATTTTTTTTTTTATTTCTAGACTCGTCTCGAAAGATTGTCTAGCTGATGCTCCATATCACCCGATACAGCATCTTAAAAAACATAAACTCTTCACTCGTCAGCAATAATTTGCTTGATGTTGCTTCACTCCTCAGCAATAACTTGCATAGATGAAAACTAAATAACAAAGCCATAAATATATGTTTTCAACTTTAAATATTTAATACATGATTTATCACATTGATAACTAAGCATAGAACCAACAGAGTAAAAAAATGTCCAAGCCGGAAATCGAACCTTGGAATAGCGCTCCAAATGCTCTACCATTTAAACTACGAGGACGATAGCCAACTTAGCATGTCTCACTCACATATGTTGGTAAAGCTACAACTGTAACACAAGATGGAATAGTCTTCATGAGCACATAATCCTGCGGCGAAACATGAAGCAACATGCGAAACATGAGGCTGTGTTTATTTCTGCCTCATGTTTCGCGGCAGGATTGTGTGATCATGAAGACTATTCCATCTTGTGCTACAGCTGTAGCTTTACCAACATATGTGAGTGAGACATGCTAAGTTGGCTATCGTCCTCGTAGCTTAAATGGTAGAGCATTTGGAGTGCTATTCTAAAGGTTCGATTTCCGGCTTGGACATTTTTCACTCTGTTGGTTCTACGCTTAGTTATCAATGTGATAAATCATGTATTAAATATTCAATAACTTCGAGCGTAATTTCACTGCTGAAAATTAATTGAAAAATTAATTAAAATTATATATGTTCAACTTTATACTGAACTTGGTTAACATCACTGACACTGATATTTTATAATTAATACGAATTTTATAAAATTTAACAGGAAAATTAAGAATAAGATTTTGTTTTACTGTGTCGCTCCAACAACAGATATGCAAACAGAACTGAGTACAGTGCCTCATGGGAGTACTAGGAAGTCGTACGGCAGATGTACGTTTGGCTGCAACACCGTATGCGCGAGATATTGAAATATTCCATATTATCCGACCATTCCATAATACCCCACCTTTCTCTATATAATATCTCTTGTACGTGAGGGATCTTTAAATTTGTGTATAGCATCTGACTTTGATCAAAAGCTGTACTGCATTAAAAAATAATCAAAGAGAATTTTAATTTTTTTTCTTTTCTTACGTTATTTTTTGCCTAATGCATTTTTTCTGAAATACATGCAAAAATAAGGCAAAATACCAGGAATCCTACAAGAAGATAACCCTAACAAATGTCAGTTTTAGAAATAAATATCAGAGTAAATGAGACAATTCAATTATAGATCTAACTTATACGTTTATGAAAGATGCTGTCTCAGGCGATGCTGAAAATGTCTTCGATAAGCTTCCAAAAAACAACTAAAATAAATATTTCTTTTTTTTTTAACTTAAATATTCTTTCTAGTATAACAACCTAGTACCTGGCACACCGAGCATCACTCGGTGATTTTTTTATTCTGCGATCATATTGCATTGAAAAAATGTTATTTATTATTTAAGCGTATTTATTTCTACATGAAAATGTCATTTCTACTTTCTAAAAATAATAATAACACATACTAAATATTCGTTTTTTGAGCTTTTTATTTATTGAGAAACCTATATCCTTTTCTTAGTACTTTCTAGTAAACCATTTTGTTACGTATTTCTGCAGCCTTTTAAATACTAAATGGATTGGTGGTTGGTGTATTCAATACTTCTTTCCATACAACGTGATGAGTATTTTCTGTAGGTAGAAGTACCTTTAAGTTAGCATTCCATGCATAAAAACAGGTGCCCGTAAGTCGACGCCAACAAATTCGAAGGTGTGACCTTGAGCTCTATGTATAGTTATTGCAAATGCTGGCCTCACAGGAAATTTATGCCTTTGCATCGTGCATCCAAGTTGACCTCTGCTTGAATCGAGAGATTCTCAGAATATGTACTTCGATACCTGAATATTCTCCTGTGATTATTTTTGCTTTGATTATATTATTGCAAAGATCTTTAACAATTAGTCTTGTTCCATTGCAAAGGCCTTCTGAAACATCTAACTTGCGCAATAGTATGATTATTGCGTTATTTTTAAGCTTTAAATCATGAGGTGGCAAATCAGCTATTTCGATGGAATTGAGAAACTCCGTCGTAAACTGGACTGCTCCTTCAGGTTGATCTTTGACGGAATCGTAGCTCTGGTACATTTTATACTCTCCAGGAAGCTTTTCAATAATTTCGGCGTTAATCTTGCTGACATCATTATTTAATGGCGCAAGGATAGCTCGATCCTTCATTTCTTCATAACTTCCTTTCTTTAAGCCGTTTCCAAAGACTTCATCAATGAGATGACCATTTGAAAGTATATCTACGGGTAGTTCGATTTCACCCGCGTTCTCAGGTAGCTCCCCATTTCCAAGTTTCAAAAGATATTTGGCGAATTCTCTTTGTTCCGGATCAACGCGCATGTTATCTGTTAATGAAATTGAAGTGGTGCCACAGCTCACTATTTTGATTAATAAATTCAATATTTCACTTCTGTTTGTTCGTAATTGGGCGGGTAGACAATGAAGGAAGTCCCCTCCTAGGACTATAATCTTTCCACCAAATGGCAAAATTGGATTTCCAATAGAGCGCAGCAATAGATCTATGTTGTGAAGTCCGTATTTTGGCAGCATAAGAGCTTCATCCATCAAAAATACATCAACTTTGATAAGTTCGACTGCTTTGGCGGATCTAGGTTTAATGTTGGAAATTGAATCCGATGTCAATGGAGCTTTAAGTCCAAAAGTCTTGTGTGAAGTACTTCCATCAGGTAGCAGAATAGAAGCAATCCCAGTGAATGCCATGCAGTTTACTTTATGCTTTTGTACTGAAAGGATGTAATAAAGACTTGTGTACAAAAGTCTTTCCAGTGCCTCCAGGTCCATCAATAAAGAAACATTTTGATCGAGGGGTTGAATCGTTTACTGAATGTAAGATGGTATCAACAATTTCAATTTGTCTCCCTTTAAGAAGTTGATATATATATTCTCCAATAGAAATAGACTCATTGGTGTTCATAGTTTCTTCATTTAGCACGTTCTCGTATCCATCAATATCGTCCATACCAAGTTGATGGATCCAGTATAAGAAATTCCTACCTTTAGTAGCTTCTGTATTTAACTTGAATGCGATAATTCGATAAGCACTCTTGAGCACTTCTTCGACAGAATTAACCATCCGTTCTGTTTCTCGGATGAAATCTTCAACCAAATCTTACTTAAACATCTCCCATAGGCGTCTTGGATTTTCAGGAGATCCAAAAATGAGAATCTGTGTAAACAGCGTTCTCATGAGTTTAGGCATCTTCGACATAGCAGCTTCTCGCAGACTTTCAATTTATTATTGGTCATCGTAAGTTAGTCCACGAACTAAACAAACTTGTTTATATGATGCATATGTAATGCCATCAACTATTAGCATATCTTCGAAGCTTGTTGCATTCTTAACAGGGTACAGCAACAGTCGTAAGTGGTAGAATTCTGGCTGGGAGATAAAATTTACGTTATGTATTCGACCAATAACGCTTAAACGGCGACTTCTTTGAATCCATTCGCTGGATTTTCCATCCCATTTGAAGTATTCAGCAATTTTCCAATAGTAGTGATATATAACTTCTTGAGAATTTCCTTTCAGAAGATTGTTTTCTTCTGTTTTTTTTAGGCCTCGATTATGCCGGATATATGCTTCTAATTTTGAACCTTGCTGAGCCGTATCTGCTAAATCTTGTGCTAGTTCAATGTTTGCAATTGGAAATTGACCTGGTAAATGGATATATAAGCGTTGAACAGAATGGCTTTTCTTTTGAAACGTGTTGCCAAATAATTACCAACATGCTTCTGGTGGAGTGATACATCGACCTTCAATATAGGTGTCTACTTCATTGTACATGAGTTTTCTTTGGTTTTCAAAGATCTTTATTGTTGCACATTCATGCCTTTGTAGATATATTTGTAGAGATATTTTACAGCACGAATATTTCCCACATATTCAACGTTTATATGAAAATTGTATCTCTTCAAGAGATTGTAGGGAGCTACGTGACGGTTACCTCTTGTTATTTTGCAACCATTTATATCCTTTCGATAAACATCATGCTCGTGCAAAAATTCTAAACTATGTTGATCCAACTGTGGATTATATCTAAGTCGATAACTTGGTTTTTCATCATCCGCTAAAGACGTGATTTCGTTAAACATTTTAGGATAGTTCAAGCGACATTTCATGCACCCATTTGTATTAATCATACATGGTGCATTTGGGTTTAGTTTCCCACACGGATTGTGAATCATCCATTTTAGCATCAGATTTCGTAATTCAGGATCATTATTAATGGGAATTTCCGCTGAAATCAGGTCATCAAGTTCCTCTGGGTTACGAATTCTATCTTCAGGAGTCATAATCAGCAGCAGATGTATATGTGGAAAGCCACGTTTCTGAAATTCTATTGTATAACCGTAAGCGGCAACCTTTCCGTATACTTGTTTTTTGTCCAATTCTTCAATAATGTCATCGAATTTATTTTTACAAACTCTAGCGACGAGATCAGGTCTATCTTGAGCAGGTTTCTCATGTATTATTCCATTTTCCAAGACAACTCTTGATGCCTCTTTAATTTCTGGGCATTCAGGATTTGATGTCACAGTGATAAAGAAATCTGGCGATCCATATCTGTAGATAATGGCAATCGCATCTTCGAACCGTTCAACATGGTATCGCGTCGATAAAATGAATGCAGATGGTAGAATTATCTTTTCACCAACAACGGCATTTTTCTTTTCAACGAGTGCCTTAATAATGTGGGTAACCATAGAATATTGGTCAGCAAGAATTTTTTTTTATTAGCATTGATCCATTGGACGCGATCGCGCTCTACTCTGATGTATGTATCAACGAGGTATTGTTGGAAAAGCCGACCACCAAAATGCAAAGCATTGAAGTGCATTTGGCGCAAATCTGCACCTATAATAGTTGATTGTGGAGGAAGGTATTTAGTAAGTTCAAGTCGAAAAGCAATTCTATATTGTGCTAATTCGAGTCGAGTAAGAAGCTGACGACTCGTATAAGGTGTTTGCAATTGTAGATCTACAGAATAGCCAAGTGTTCCTTTGGGGTAAAATAGTGGATACGTGAATGGCTCTATCCGTTTATCAATATTACGCAAATTGACAATTTTTTTTTACACGTTGCTGTACCACCATTTCGTTATCTGGAAAGCTTTGATCGGCGTTGAGTGTAAGAACGGCGCATACATCATTGATCATAGGGACATAGAATCTTCTGTAATCAGCATTTTCTTGCATTGTAAACAGAATTTTGACACATGGAGTTTCTATTTCTTCTGCTTTAGCATCTCGATTCAATTCTTCTTCAACTTCTCGCACCATCATAAATGATTGTACAAACGTATTTTGAAACCGAATAATATGCTCTAAAAGTTTCATTAAATTTCGTCTGATTCCATGGTTGAGAGGATATTCGAGTCTTTCGTTAACAGCATCTTCTGAACTTAAAAAGTACATCTGACCATATTGCTTTCGTTCGAATTCACCTTCACTGTTTTGTGTTGGATGAGCTACCATATTCATCTTATGATAAACTTGTCCACCAGCGACAAAGCTGTAAATACCATGGCTGTTAATTGTTTGATCATCGTGTGCATAAATGAAGCCAAAGGAAAGCATGAATTTAAATTGCGAATTTTTTTGTGGAAATTTTCAGAAAATGGATTGCATTTTAAAAAGAGACGCATCAATTCATTTGGAAAAATGGGGAAGTCATGCTTAATCCATCCATGTAAGCAGCAGTCACCAAATGCGTCCTGCTTAATTTGATTAGACACACGTTCTTCTGGAAAATGAATTGCTTTGCCTTGAATACATTCAATGTTAAAATAACCCAATTTTTGATATGTTGCTTCTTTGTTAACTGCGCACTTCCATGTTCGCACTCGTTTCTTTACTAAAATTTGCAGGCGTCTTATGTTACGGCGTCTTTGTTCTTCTAAATCATGATCTTGTCGCTTATTTATTTCATTTGCTATGTGCTGAATGGAACAATGCTGCATTTCACGTATAGGTTGAATGCGGTTTTCTTTTTTTTTGCCAATATACTAACTAAATTTAAAGAAAAATGAATACTTTAGTTCTAACTTCACAATATTAGAAATATTTACTTTTTTCAATAAACATAGAAAAGTGGTAGTTACTAAATATTAGTAGAACATCAATAAGTCATGGAGTTAACGTTTGTATTTACGGCTCCTAATCTTAGCACGGTCAGAAACTAAAAGTCAGAGAAAATGATGTCATAGATGGGCAAAAGTTGAGTTATTTCACTTTTAAATAGAAAAAATACTTGTTTTCTTTTAAATGTAGTGTCATTTATTCAGTGGGGGGAAGAAATATAAAATTTAATTTTTTTATTCCGAAGCATTTATTCGAGTACGTGAATAATATATTTTAAAGTAAAACAAGTTGGAAATTGCTCGTCAAACGTGGCAAATGAGGTGCGTTCCTACTATAACAAGTTTTATAATTATTTTTTGCACCCCATATTGTACTGAATGTATAATTTTTTGCACTTCATAAAGTACATAGTCTTTAACATCATTAAAATGCACTCCCAATAATTTTTTTCCCATTCCCCGAACACCTTTGACTGTCCCTGTAATTAAACTATACATCCGATTTTCCTAAAATTTGAAATGGCTCGACAAAATTTTGCAACAATTATATCTTTAAAATTTCAGACCATTCGGAAGGCTGTAACATCATTAAAATGCACTTGCAATAATTTTTCCCATTGGCCGTAATGTAAAGAAAAACTTTTGACTGTCCCTGTAATTAAACTATACATCCGATTTTCATAAAATTTGAAATGGCTCGACAAAATTTTGCAACAATTATATCTTTAAAATTTCAGACCATTCGGAAGGCTGTAACATCATCAAAATGCACTTGCAATAATTTTTCCCATTGGCCGTAATGTAAAGAAAAACTTTTGACTGTCCCTGTAATTAAACTATACATCCGATTTTCATAAAATTTGAAATGGCTCGACAAAATTTTGCAACAATTATATCTTTAAAATTTCAGACTATTCGGAAGGCTGTAACATCATTAAAATGCACTTGCAATAATTTTTCCCATTGGCCGTAATGTAAAGAAAAACTTTTGACTCTCCCTGTAATTAAACTATACATCCGATTTTCATAAAATTTGAAATGGCTCGACAAACTTTTGCAACAATCTTATATTTCAAATTTCAGACCATTCGGTTGGGTAGTTTTTGCTCTGTTATATGCGGACAGACGGACGGACAGACGGACAGACGGACGGACTGAACGACGACTATAGGTGCTACGTATTTATATAATTACGAACGCACCTAAAAAGGAAAAGAAAAGAAAACTTTGCATATAGCCAGAAATTTGGATTGTCATATATGAAAATAAACTATTTTTATATGCATGTGATTATCAAGCTTATCTTGAGTGCTATAACTTCATGTTTTATAAATTGAATGATTTTTAACAAGATACGTTGTACAAGTCAATGTTTGGCGACAAAAATGAGCTATGTGGAAAGATTGACACAGAAACATTATCTTGCTTTTAAAATTGTCACTAATTTTGTGCCAGGATATATCGCCATGGCAACAAACTATTCAGATGTTTGTAACAATATGGCAGTTGTTTTAAATTTAGCAAAAGTATAAGCGCAGTTATTTATCAAGAAATATTACTAATGTTTATGAAAATATTTAAATTCGCGAAATATAATCATAATCAATAATTACAATCAATCAATTGTTTTTGTTCTAGCCAGTTAAAACAAATTTTACCGTATTTTTTTTATCTACATAAACCGTTACCTAGTGCTCGTTTAAGTGTAGAAGGCAATCTTTTAGTGCCACTTTCGTGATTACCTTTCATTGTGTTGGCGAGGATTCCGATTACGGATGATTAAATATAAAAAAAATTGCTTAAAATTACAGTTTTTTTCTACCTAAATAGAGATTTGGTTGGAAGGTTCTCATATTAGAATAAAGTATATTTCATAAAAATCGTCAGAATGTTTTTCGATTAATAGCACCTTTTGGAGTAATGATCTTATTTTAACCACAGAAAACGATTTTTCTTGAATTAACGCCGTAGCTAAATCAATTTCTTGAGCTAGATCTTTTTCTCGTGCATTGTTTAGTATATGCGTCAAGTTTTGTGAAAATCGTTAGAGCCGTTTTCGATATATAGCAACATTTTCAGTGCTGAGTTTGTTTTAATCGATCAAAGCGAATTTTCTCGAATTTGAAACCTAGATAGATGTGTTTCTCGTGCTCGAATTAGTATAGTAAACACGTTTCGTGTAAATTGTATGAGAATTGTCCGATTTATAGCAAGCAAAAGTTTCAGCTAAGATCTTGTTTTACCCTGTAAAAATGAATTTTCATGAATTCGGGACCTAGCTAGATCTTTTTCTCGCGCTCGATTTAGTATAGGAGGCAAGTTTCACGAAAATCGATCCAGTAGTTTACGATATCACACGTAATCGGGAAAATCGCTTGCTCGTTTAATATATATGATACTAGGGGGCTCTGCCCCCTACGAGCTAAGCTCGTCAGCCCCCGTTCGGACATCGCAGACTCTAAAAGTACGCTAATTTGATCGGCTTTAAAAAGATTTCGGAAGATTGAATTATAATTTAAAAAACAGTGGCGATCTCCCTATAAACGGATTTCTATTCATTTCTCTTTGACTGGGGAATTTTAAGGCCAAATCTCTGCGGTACTACTTGATCAACGCGTCGACCAATTTCGCCAAATTATATAAATCGCCAAAGCACTCGCCAAATTATACAAATTGACATCATTTTTATTTTAAATAACGAAAGAACAAATAAATTAGTGCAACATTAATAAAAATAGAAATAAAACGTTGAAATAAAAATAACTTGATGACGTAGACACGTGTAACTTGCTTAAAGTCAAGTTAATGTGACATTTACGATGAACCATTATTGGCATTTAATCTTATAGTTTGGCGAATGATAGATTTTTGGTCGACGGTATAACTAAGCAGTACCAAAAATACATATGTCAATCGTTGTTTTCGTCTTTGATTAAGTAAGATAAGTTAAACATTTCAAAATAAGCTAATATAAAATGAATTAAGTAAACAGAATCTTTGTCTCCCGGTATTTTTTAACAAAGCGAAAAGAAAGTTCTTTTAAATAAGACATTTTAAATTATTCGATTTTAATCTGACGTAATTTTGACCAAACTATTCTTTCTCTTTTTAATATTCACGTGAAAATACTTATGTTAGAAATGAAATATTATTTGCGCTTTCCTAACAAAAATAGTCGAAAAGTATCCTTTCAAAATATCAAACAAATGTCTAGCGCAATTTCTAAATTTAATCCGTTTTGCAATATTATTTTGTGTTCATTTTATTTAATAACTGTAATGTGACGTAAATATGGCGTAATTTCTCCTATTTAAGACTTCTAACGCATGTTAATAAATTTATTATTTTACAAAATCCTTTCTCTCTTAAAATTCACGTGTAATTATAGTTTTTATGACGTAATTTTTAATAAGTTCTTGCTTTTTGTACATAACTAGGGGGCTCTGCCACCTACGAGCTACGCTCGTCAACCCCCCCCCCCCCCGCTCAGACACCGCAGACTCTAAAAGTACGCTAATTTGATCGGCTTTAAAAAGATTTCAGAAGATTGAATTATATTTAAAAAAAACAGGGGCGATCTCCCTATAAACGGATTTCTATTTTTTTCTCTTTTACTGGGTAATTTTAAGGCCAAATCCGCTGCGGTACTGCTTGATTAACCCGTCGACCAATTTCGCCAAATTATAAAAATCGCCAAAGCACTCGCCAAATTGTACAAATTGACATCATTTTTATTTTAAATAACGAAAGAACAAATAAATTAGTGCAACATTAATAAAACTACAAATAAAACGTCGAAATAAAAATAACTTGATGACGTAGACACGTGTAACTTGCTTAAAGTCAAGTTAATGCGACATTTACGATCAACCATTATTGGCATTTAATCTTATAGTTTGGCGAATGATAGATTTTTGGTCGAAGGGATAACTAAGTAGTACCAAAAATACATATGTCAATCGCTGTTTTCGTCTTGGATTAAGAAAAATAAGTTAAACATCTCAAAATAAGCTAATATAAAAGGAATTAAGTAAGCAGAATCTTTGTCTCCCGGCATTTTTGAACAAAGCGAAAAGAAAGTTCTTTTAAATGACATTTTAAATTTATCGTTTTTAATCTGACGTAATTTTGACCAAACTATTCTTTCTCTTTTTAATATTCACGTGAAAATACTTGTGTTAGAAATGAAATATTATTTGCGCTTTCCTAACAAAAATAGTTGAAAAGGATCCTCTCAAAATATCAATTAAATGTCTAGCGCAATTTCTAAATTTAAATCGTTTTGCAATATTATTTTGTATTCATTTTATGTAATAACTGTAATGTGACGTAAATATGACATAATTTCTCCTATTTAAGACTTCTAACGCATGTTAATAAATTTATTATTTTACAAATTCCTTTTTCTCTTAAAATTCACGTGTAATTATAGTTTTTATGACGTAATTTTTAATAAGTTCCTGCTTTTTGTACATAATTATTTAATTCTAATTCCAAATGTTTTTTTCTGTTTATGATAGTCACGTGTAATAAATTTTTAATTTATTTACACGTATAATTTTTTTTTTTTAAGCAAACATTATTTTTTCCGCTGTTTATACAGTTGGCAACATTTTAAATTAATATCACTTTCTAAAATCTCTCTATTCTAAAAAAAGGTAACTACCGCTGTCACCGCCGCCGCCGCCGCCGGTTTTGAATTTTTTGTGACCGGAGGTCTTACTTCGTTAATATTAAGAAAAATAATGCATACAAAAATATGAAAATCGGTGGTTTTATACAGAAATGTTTAATAAACACGCTGATGCAGACAGTTTTCAAATCGAAGAATTATTTTAAGAGTTATTTAATGCTAAAGTTGGACAAAATCGTTCCCCTAAAAAAGTTTTGGCAGTGTAATCATTTTTAGATCATTTTATGCGTTAGAATTTGCCGGAGTGCAGATTGCATTATTTTTTTTTATTTTGACTCATTTTTTCAGGTTTTATTTCTATTTTAAATTCAAATTTTCAGCATTTCTAGAGATATTTTTTACAGATTTCAGAAAATTGTACTAATTTAAACTGTTGCCAACTGCATAAACAGCGGTAACAATAATGTTTGCTTAAAAAAAAAATATTTATACGTGTAATAAATTAAAAAATTATTTACACGTGACTATTATAAACAGAAAAAAAACATTTGGAATTAGAATTAAATAATTAAGTACAAAAAGCAGGAACTTATTAAAAATTACGTCATAAAACTATAATTACATGTGAATTTTAAGAGAGAAAGTAATTCGTAAAATAATAAATTTATTAACATGCGTTAGAAGTCTTAAATAGGAGAAATTACGTCATATTTACGTCACATTACAGTTATTACATAAAATGAACACAAAATAATATTGCAAAACGGTTTAAATTTAGAAATTGCGCTAGACATTTATTTAATATTTTGAGAGGATACTTTTCAACTATTTTTGCTAGGACAGTGCAAATAATATTACATTTCTAACACAAGTATTTTCACGTGAATATTAAAAGAGAAAGAATAGTTTGGTCAAAATTACGTCAGATTAAAAACGATTAATTTAAAATGTCTTATTTAAAAGAACTTTCTTTTCGCTTTGTTAAAAAATACCGGGAAACAAAGACTCTGTTTACTTAATTCCTTTTATATTAGTTTATTTTGAAATGTTTATCTTATTTTACTTAATCAAAGACGAAAACAGCGATTGACATATGTATTTTTGGTACTACTTAGTTATCCGGTCGACCAAAAATCTATCATTCGCCAAACTATAAGATTAAATGCCAATAATGGTTGATCGTAATTGTCACATTCACTTGACTTTAAGCAAGTTACACGTGTCTACGGCATCAAGTTATTTTTATTTCGACGTTTTATTTGTACTTTTATTAATGTTGCACTAATTTATTTGTTCTTTCGTTATTTAAAATAAAAATGATGTCAATTTGTATAATTTGGCGAGTGCTTTGGCGATTTATATAATTTGGCGAAATTGGTCGACGGGTTAATCAAGTAGTACCGCAGCGGATTTGGCCTTAAAATTCCCCAGTCAAAGAGAAATGAATAGAAATCCGTTTATATGAAGATCGCCATTATTTTTTAAATTATAATTCAATTTTCCGAAATCTTTTTAAAGCCGATCAAATTAGCGTACTTTTAGAGTCTGCGGTGTCTGAACGGGGGTTGACGAGCGTAGCTCGTAGGGGGCAGAGCCCCCTAGTCTGTAAAAAATATCTCTAGAAATGCTGAAAATTTGAATTTAAAATAGAAATAAAACCTCAAAAAATGAGTTAAATTAAAAAAAGAAATTCAGTCTGCACACCGGGAACTTCAAACGTATAAAGTGATTTAAAGATGAATAAATTCCCATGAATAGTTTTTGCTCCTATAAAACTTTTTTAGTGGAACGATTTTGTCCAACTTTAGCATTAAATATCTCTTAAAATAATTCTTCTATCTGAAAACTGTCTGCATCAGCGTGTTTATCAAACATTTCTGTATAATACTACCAATTTTCATATTTATATTTTTGTATGCATTATTTTTCTTAATATTAACGAAGAAAGACCTCCGGTCACAAAAAATTCAAAACCGGCGGCGGTGACAGCGGTAGTTACTTTTTTTTAGAATAGAGAGATTATTTAATTCTAATTCCAAATGTTTTTTCTGTTTAGAATAGTCACGTGTAAATAAATTTTTTATTTATTTACACCTATAATTTTTTTTAAGCAAACGTTATTGTTTCCGCTTTTTATACAGTTGGCAACAGTTTAAATTAATATTACTTTCTAAAATCTGTCAAAAATATCTCTAGAAATGCTGAAAATTTGAATTTAAAATAGAAATAAAACCTCAAAAAATTATTCAAATTTAAAAAAGAAATACAGGGAACTTCAAACGTATAAAATGATCTAAAAATGATTAAATTCCCATAAATATTTTTTGCTCCTATAAAACTTTTTTAGGGGAACGATTTCGTCCAACTTTAGCATTAAATATCTCTTAAAATAATTCTTCGATTAGAAAACTGGCTACATCAGCGTGTTTATCGAACATTTCTGTATAATACTGCTGATTTTCATATTTTTGTATGCATTATTTTTCTTAATATTAACGAAGAAAGACCTCCGGTCACAAAAAATTCAAAACCGGCGGCGGCGGTGACAGCGGTAGTTACTTTTTTTTAGAATAGAGAGATATTATATTTTTAACGGACAGTGAATGTACTGTAATAATATTTATCAAAAGGCAGAAAAACAACGTTTAAAAATGCACAAATAATACACAAAAAGCAGAAAACAGTTGTTTCGAAACCACAAGCGAGATTCTTTTTCAGTGCGACAGAGAGCAAGGCTGTTTTTTTGCGCATTACTTGTGCATTTTTAAACGTTGGCTTTCTGCCTTTTAATATTCTTGCACAAAAGCTTTATTTGCTATTTTAAAATACTTAGTATACTTTACTTTATTAAAAAAATGTAATTTAATCAGATGAAATCCTGTGTGTTACAAATTTATGAATGATAACAACTCTTTTTTTATAATATTAAAGCTTAATTTACATCGACATAGCTTATTTGATTGGGGAATAGAACTAAAACTGAATAAACGGAACAAACAGAAAATTTAATTAAACTAACGATTTTTTCAATATCAATCTTTTTCATGGCTGTTTCAGGAATTGAATGGCTTCTCTCGTAATTGATTTCACTATCTGATAAACAGCATTTATCTCTTTATCTAGATATCTAGATTAATTTTATTTCTTAAGACTTTTGTGTGTGTATTTTAATTTGCATTTTCATTTAAACGTGTTCCTCGAGGGAATATTTTGTTCTACTTAGTTTATATTGTAAGGAAAATATGATATTAAAATATGATGATGATAACAAAATTAAAAAGGAAAAACAAGATTACTGAGAAAATATTATATCTATTTAACTAAATAAAATAGATGAATTGTTCAAACTATATATAGTGTATGTGTGTGATATGAATAAATCATAAGATAAAAAAATCGCCCTTTCACGAAAAGAGAATATATTTCAGGATGTTATTCAAAATAAGGATTATGACTTTGATTTTCTTGATAGTGACAAATTTTAATGGTATTTATAACTCAGTATAATGAATTTTGTTATCAACTTCTGAAATAAATAAAAAATAAACGTTGATAAAAAATCACTGAAATATTGTTAAACAAAAAGCTTTTTTGAAAAAACAATTTTTCTCAACTAAAGTTACAAAGCTTACTAATATAAAAATACATTTTTATTACCCCACATTACAAAAATTATATTTATTAAAATCACGGTTGTCATAATTTTATTAGCTCTTTATTAAAAAATTGCTATGAAATTACACGGTGCCCACTAAAATTCTGCCCACCCCCACTAATTTAAGAAGAGCGATATCCTAAACGTACGGTCTAGATATAGTGAAATGGCCTTACACTACACTACACGTTAACATTGCATACAGAGCCACCTACCAGCAATAAGTAAACTGAGAGTTCCTATCGGAAAAACGATATGAGTTACGGATGAAAGGTCAATTACAATGTTGTAGAGAGTCCTTAATATCGTACTTTTAAAAATAACTCTTTTAGAAAAACTGAATTGCAAATTATTTATATCTTATCGCCAGCTTAAATGCACTATAAATCGCATGCAAAAATGTGACAATATACGGCCGAAGCATATTTACTAAATCTAACACACGTGAGCAAGGCACAACAGTTTATTTTAATTAAAACAATATGCTAAGTATGACAAAATATGTCTATCTCTGCAACTAGGCATCATGCATTTTTCATGCGTTCCGATGTTCGACATTTTTAACATACTTAACTTTATTTTATTATTAAAATAAACGTAAACTTCGCTTACATGTGTTATAATGTGCATCTTCTTCATAATGACACACTTATAATGTCACTTTTTAATGACAATATGAAGCATATTTAAGCTATAGGGTCATTATTTCAGAACTTTCATGAGATAGACACACTATAAGCGGTATGTGTGTGTGTGTGGGGGGGGGGGGATTTTATTTGATCTGGTTGCTTACATTCAGGAAGAAATTAATCTAGCTTTCTCAGTGCCGGGTTTCTATCAGAAAGGATTTTGGCCATCTCCACGTTCAGGGTGCATAGATGTGGTTATTTCTCAGACTACTATTTTCGAATCGTAATTTTCAACTTATTTATTTCAATAAATCTGCAGAGCTACTAAAAAATTGTGGTACTCTAAATTAAGCCGTTCAATGCAGCCTGAGGTCATCAACCACCCTACAGCAATGCCTGTATAATCATAAAATTATTTAAAACATAAAATAATCGCATATGCGGTTAAGCCTACAATAACAAACAAAATTATCATACGGCCTTTGTAAAGTTATATAGCTTTCATACTAATTTATTTTCTAGTAACTGTGAAGTGATTTATTAAAAGTAATGTCGGGTTTCTGAAGTTAATGAGAACGCGACTAATTAAGATTATTTTTAATCTATTTATTTATTTTGTGTTGTATGCATATCACTTGCTACGTACTTCGGTTAGAGAAATATGTTTCCTTATCTTGAGGATTGGAATGAACTATTATATTCACATGTCTATTGTATGAAAAGTTCTATTGTATAAACGAAATATACCAGTATATATTTTTTTTGTATATGAGAATGTAGATAGCAATGGGAATAGATAAAGCGAAAAAAGGGGGGCCTTGGGAACCCCTAATCAATGACCAAGTGAAGAAGTGAAGTGCAGGTAGATTATCTGGATTACTTGATTTTACAGTGGAGGACTCCACGTGTTTTCTCTCATTATAGAAACTGAGAGAGAGAGTGAATTAGCCTTGACGGGAGTCTCGTGTGTAAACGCTGGAGTGTTGAGTCGTTCGTTGGAAATGAAAGTGGTTCTCATAAAGTATTGACTGCTGCGGTGAGAGCGCTAAAGTGGTATTACAGGTAAAATTTCAAGCGACAAAAATTACCTGAGATTCGTCATTTTTACCACAACATCTATACCACTTTTTTCGTTTCTAAACATTTCATTGTCTGTTCCGGAAAAAGCTTTTCCATCGTCAGATTTCCAAGCATCTAATTGGCTGTTATTGGCGACTCGTGTCAGGCGTCAAAATCGCACTGACATAAAATAATTGCTTCCTTTCCAAGCGACTTTCTTGGAACCATGTAGAATAACCTGCAGACCCCTGGAATTAGAAGCAACTTTGACTCCTCGTGTAATAACACTTTTACAAGAAGAGATACCTGTGTGATTTCTCCGTAAGCATAGCTGAGTACGGTAAGATGAGAAGGGAAGTGCGTATTTTAATAATATTACCCAGTACGTAGAAATTAATTTAACGTATATCCAAAGTTGTATGATATAGACGCACGCGCGAACGCCGTGCGCGAAATTTTTTTTTCAATAAATTCAGAACTTTGCGGAAAAAAAATTAAGGTAAAAAACGTATTTTTTGTTTTTGTAACTTTTTTTATTAATAACGAAAATTTTAAATATTCCCCAATTTTATGAACGATTTATATATTGTTTGACCACGATTCAAACTTTAAAGACTCTAAAATATTGTTCTGACTTCACAGACACTTTTATTTCTACTTTCGGGAAAATAAAACTTGACGGCGATCGGTTTTCCATCGGTGGCTGCAGTGAATTTTTATACCGGCGACGGTGGTTAAATCGAATAATTTTGTAATGCTATAAAAGTGATTGGCATTTTGTGCGAAGAGATCGAAATATTAAGGATTGGGCTGTTTCTAAATGCATTGACAAAATAATTGAAAACAATTCACCCCTTCCTATCATGGATTTTTGCTCTATTATTACTTTCTATCTTCAATAGAAGAAAATATTGAAATCGAAATTTATTTCGACATCCTGTTTCCAACGGATTTACATGTTTTAGAGGTCAGAGATCCCAAAAAACATGTTTATAAAAAATGTCTGTCTGTCTGTCCGTCTGTCCGTGTGTCGCCATTGTACCATAGAGTATGAAGTTATATACAGAATTGAACCAAATTTTTTGTGTATGTATTTGGCTGTGGCAAGCAGGTCCTCCTTCAAATTTAAAAACATTTCGCCGGAAGGGGACTCTGTAATAACGATTTTTGTACCATTTTCAATATTGTACCATCGAAAAGTGTATGGAGTTATGCATAGAATTGAACCAAATTTTGTGTGTATGTTTCTGGCTATAGCCAATAGGTTCTCCCTGAATGCGAAAAAATTTCGCCGGAAGGGGGCGCTGTAATAGCGATGTCTGTGCCATTTTCAATGTTGAACCATCGAAAAGTGTATGGAGTTATGCATAGAATTGAACCAAATTTTTGTGTATGTTTCTGGCTATGGCCAACAGGTCCTCTTTCAATTTTGAAATATTCCGCCTGTTCGGACCTTGTGCGCATGCCGAACGAGCTCCGTAGCTTTGCGGTCATGTGACCCAGTTCAGTTGTTGCTTAGCTGCCATTGCGGCACGTTGTGTATTCGAGCGGGTCTTATCCCCAAGTATATAGTTGTTCTTTAGCTGCCATTTCGGCACATTGTGTATTCGAGCGGGTGTTATCCCCAAGTATAGTATGTTGTTCTTGAGCTGCCATTGTGGCACATTATGCTATAGCGGGTCTTATCCCCAATTATTCTGTTGCTTATAGCGGGAGTATTCCCCAAAAGATGTTTTATGAACGTCACTTGTTCTAACAGCGGGTTATTACCCCAAAGTCACCTCATCATTCTACATGTTTTTCAGTGTTTGTGATTGTTTGTAACATTTGTGTGCTGTGTGATATAAAAATGTGAAAAAGAAAACTATTTGTCTTCAATCTTAAGGTTACACACAGTATTCACATACATTTTTGTGGTCCGTCGATTTCGCAGCGAAATAGCTGCTATGGAAAAATTAAATAGAACAAAAGGTGCTCTAAAAGGTGCTATAACGAAATTAGAAAATTTCGTAAAAGATAATACAGACGAAATTAATTACTCGAGTACCGAGCTCGAAATAAAGATTCGAAAATTACCCGAGCTTCAAGCAAAAGTATCGGAAATACGGGATAAATATTATGATATCCCTGAGATTAAGGACTTACCAGAAATCGAAAACGAGTTAGATGAACTCGAAGATCGTCTCGAGAAACTTGAGGTAAGTCTCAACATATTTCTTAAAAATCTTAAAGTTTCTGAAATAAATGTGCATGCTGATAGTATTGAATCTATAAGTTCGAATAATATTAAAGTTAAGTTACCTGAAATCCCACTACCAACATTCAATGGTAAATATGAAGAGTGGTCAATCTTTAAAGTACAATTTACAAATTTAATTATAAATAATGCTCAGTTAAATGACGCTCAGAAGCTGTTTTATTTGCGATCATCGCTAAAAAATGAAGCAAAACAACTAGAGAGCCCAGACGATTCCTTTCAGTCATTGTTTACAGCACTTACTGAAAGATTCGAAAATCAACGTTTGCTCATTGACACTCATTTATCGGCCATAATTAATTATGAAAAAATACATTACGAGTCTTCTAAAGAATTGAGATCCTTTATTGATTGTGTAAATAAAAATTTGAGGGCCTTAAAAGTATTACAATATGAAAAAACAATCTGTCTGATGCTATCCTTATCAATATTATATTGCAAAAGGTAGATAAGGAATCTCGAAAATTATTTGAATATTCGATTAAAAAATCAGAATACCCGCAATTTAATGAATTAATGTCATTTTTGGAAAACCGCAGTTCTACGTTAGAAAGCGTAAATAGATACTCTGCTTCAAAACTCTTAAACAAAAACATTCCTCTTGCGAACAAACAAAAAAATTTCATGCTAAATTCGAATGATAAATCGAATGGAAAAACTTGTATTCTGTGTAAATTGGCTTTTCATAATTTGAACAAATGTTCTCAGTTTCGAAAAATGAATGTTTCTGAACGATACGATTTTGTGAAGAAAAATAAGCTGTGTATTAATTGTTTGAATAATTCTCATTGCGTAAATTCTTGCATTTCAAAATATAATTGTAATACCTGTGGATTGCGACACAGCTCATGGCTTCATCGAGAAAAAGAAAATAAATCCAAAAATGAATTGGCTTCCCCCCAAATTTCCCCCCCTCTTGCAGGTGCGGTAAATAGAGAAATGAAAAACATTTCGGTAAATAATGACGAATCTTTAAAGACCTTGAATAATATAAGTAAAGAAAGAAAATCAATTTTATTGAGTACATGCTTTGTTTTTATAGAAGATAATTTCGGAAATAAACGAAGGTTTAGAGTCATTTTGGATAATGCTAGCAATGTCAATATTTTAACTAAGGATTGCGCTGACATGCTGAAATTTAAAACAAGTTGGAAATTGCTCGTCAAACGTGGCAAATGAGGTGCGTTCGTACTATAACTAGTTTTATAATTATTTTTTGCACCCCATATTGTACTGAATGTATACTTTTTTGCACTTCATAAAGCGCATAGTCTGATACATCATTAAAATGCACTTCCAATAATTTTTTCCCATTCCCCGTAATGTAACGGAACACTTTTGACTGTCCCTGTAATTAAACTATACATCCGATTTTCCTAAAATTTGAAATAGCTCAACAAAACTTTGCAACAATTATATCTTTAAAATTTCAGACCATTCGGAAGGCTGTAATATAATTAAAATGCACTTGCAATAATTTTTCCCATTCCCCGTAATGTAACGGAACACTTTCGACTGTCCCTGTAATTAAACTATACATCCGATTTTCCTAAAATTTGAAATAGCTCAACAAAACTTTGCAACAATTATATCTTTAAAATTTCAGACCATTCGGAAGGCTGTAATATCATTAAAATGCACTTGCAATAATTTTTCCCATTGGCCGTAATGTAAAGAAAAATTTTGACTGTCCCTGTAATTAAACTATGCATCCGATTTTCCTAAAATTTGAAATGGCTCGACAAAATTTTGCAACAGTTATATCTTTAAAATTTCAGATCATTCGGAAGGCTCTAATATCATTAAAATGCACTTGCAATAATTTTTCCCATTGGCCGTAATGTAAAGAAAAACTTTTGACTGTCTCTGTAATTAAATTATACATCCGATTTTCCTAAAATTTGAAATGGCTCGACAAAATTTTGCAACAGTTATATCTTTAAAATTTCAGATCATTCGGAAGGCTGTAATATCATTAAAATGCACTTGCAATAATTTTTCCCATTGGCCGTAATGTAAAGAAAAACTTTTGACTGTCCCTGTAATTAAACTATACATCCGATTTTCCTAAAATTTGAAATGGCTCGACAAAATTTTTCAACAGTTACATCTTTAAAATTTCAGATCATTCGGAAGGCTCTAGTATCATTAAAATGCACTTTCAATAATTTTTCCCATTGGCCGTAATGTAAAGAAAAACTTTTGACTGTCCCTGTAATTAAACTATACATCCGATTTTCATAAAATTTGAAATGGCTCGACAAAATTTTGCAACAATCATATATTTGAAATTTCAGACCATTCGGTTGGGTAGTTTTTGCTCTGTTACATGCGGACAGACGGACGGACGGACAGACGGACGGACGGACGGACGGACTGAACGACGACTATAGGTGCTACGTATTTATATAATTACGAACGCACCTAAAAAGGATAATTAATGTACCCGTTACAGGATTAAACGGTTATACTTATAATGTAAAAAATAAAATTTCGAGTGTAATTACAAACGAAGATGGCTCTTTCAGGGAGAATATAGATTTCTTAATTGTTCCCAAAATCACGGATGTAATTCCATCAAAGCAATTAAATGTATCGGACATTAATTTACCGAATATTGTGGAATTGGCAGACCCCACATTTTTCAAACCGGGAAAAGTTCATGCATTGGTTGGCGCTGAATTATTTTATAGAATTTTAAAGCATAATTCAGTTAAGATAAATGATAAACTTTTTCTGCAAGACACTGTTTTTGGATGGATCCCAACTGGGGCGCTAGAGGAGAACACGCAAACAAACAATATTACTATGTGCAATTTCGTTAGAGATTTCGATGAAATAAATGATAATTTAAAACAATTTTGGGAGCTTGAGTCTATAGGCATAAAACATGATGATCCGAAAATATCGGAAACTGATCAAGCACAACAAATATTCGATAAAACTGTCAAATTTGTAGGCGATCGTTATGAAGTTCAGTTACCCTGGAAAAGAGACTGGAAGGATTTAAATGATAATTTTAATGTTGCGAAACAGCGTTTGGAAGGTCTAAAAAGAAAATTTTATCGAAACCCAGAGCTTTTTCGACAATATTCTGAAATAATCACGGAATATTTAAAGCAAGGAATTATAGAGCAGGTGCAAGAAAATGAACCTGTTTTAGACAGGGCAGTTTATTATTTGCCCCATCATGCGGTCTGTAAAGAAGATAAACTTACTACAAAGGTCCGAATCGTCTTCGATGCCAGCTCTCATGATAACAATGATTTGCCCCTTAATGATTGTTTATGGCCCGGCACCAACTTAAATCCACTTCTATTTGATATTTTAATCCACTTCAGATTATACGAAATTGCCTTTTCTTCTGATATCGAGAAGGCGTTCCTTCAAATCTCACTAGCTGAAAAAGATCGGGATTCTGTTCGTTTTCTGTGGTATGATGATGGTTTAAAATCTGTCAAGGTCTTCAGATTCAAACGTGTTATTTTTGGAGTCAATGCCTCTCCATTCCTGCTATCTGCTACAATAAAGGAGCACATCAAGCGGTTTATGAACCTACACCCAAGAACTGTTCACCTACTCGATAAATATATTTATGTGGACGATTTTATATCTGGCGAAGATACGCTGCAAGAAGCTCTTGATGTTTCCCTGAATGCTAACAAAATAATGTCTGAAGCAGGAATGATTCTTCGAAAATGGATAACCAATGATGAAGCGTTACTGAAGTGCTGGCAAGAGGAAGGTTTAAATATTCAAACAGAACATGCTGCAATAAGCCTAGGAAGCAATCTAAGCAAGGTATTAGGAATGTCCTGGAAAACAGAAGAAGATTGTCTGACATTCGAAGTCAAAAGTTTAATACAATTCTTGTCATCGCAAAAAAGCTCAAAACGTCTACTATTGCAAGCAGTTGGTAAAATCTTCGATCCGTTAGGCATGCTGACGCCATTCACCATTAGAATAAAATGCCTGTTCCAAGAACTATGGCTAAAGAAGACAGCATGGGATGAACAGTTACCAACTAATGTGCACGAAAAATGGTTAAAGTGGCTCGAAGAACTTCCAAATTTAGCAGAATTAAAAATTCCGAGGAAAATTCTTGGTTGCTTGAATCAAGTAATAGCTGTAGAAATACACGCCTTTTCTGATGCTAGTAAAATAGCGTATGGATCTGCAATTTATCTGAGAATAAAAAGAGAGAGTGGTGTGGAAGTCAATCTCGTGACTTCAAAGAGTCGTGTTGCACCGATAAAGGAGATAACTCTGCCTCGGCTAGAACTTCTCGGAGCCTTACTAAGTGCAAGACTGACCAATAAAGTAAAACCCATCCTAGATCAAAAAATCACATCGAAGGTGTACTATTGGACAGATTCCAAAATAACCTTATTCTGAATCAAAGGATCATCAAAGCGATGGAAGCAGTTTGTGGCAAACCGTGTCATAGAGATTAATGCACTTTCAGATTCGAACTCTTGGTATCACTGCTCTAGCAAGGACAATCCTGCCGATCTCTTGACCAGAGGTGCGAGTGTTAATTCTCTTGTAGAGAATCCAATGTGGTTTAGGGGACCAAAATTCCTAGCAGCTGATGACTTAGTGACTGAGCAAGAAACTATTTCTGTGCCAGAAACAGATTATTTTCCCGAGACTAAATCAAAATATAAAAATAACTGTAATGATTTCAATTCTAATATTTCTCTTTCTCTTTTCAGGAATCCTGAAGAAGTAAATTTTTTTCTCAACATAAGTGGTAAATACTATAGTATTCTTCGCATACTGGCATATGTTTATAGGTTTTTTCACAATTGCAACTGTAAGTTAGCAGACCGGCACAGAGGCAGCCTCACAACCCCAGAAATAAAAAATTCAGAAGTTTCTCTAATTAGATTAGTACAAAATGCAGAATATCAGGAAGAGATTAAGGGTTTAAAATGGGAATCAAGGGTTCCCCCTTCCAGTAAAATTAAATGTTTACCCCCCTTTTTGGATCAAGATAATATCTTAAGAGTTGGCGGTAGGTTGGAAAATTCAGATTTAAACTTTGATAAGAAGCATCAAATCATTTTGCCGAAAGGCCATAAGCTCACAAAACTCATATTTGAGCATTTTCACAGGAAGTATTTTCATATTGGTCCCCAAACTTTAATCCATTACGTACGAATGCGGTTTTGGCCCGTAAGTGGAAAAAATTTAGCGCGAAAAGTAGTGCATGATTGCATTGTCTGTTTTAGGAACAACCCAGTTACTGCTAAACAAATCATGGGTGACCTCCCATCGGAAAGAGTAACTCCAAATTTTACGTTTAACCATACAGGAGCCGATTTTTGCGGCCCTTTTGAGATTAAATATAAAAATCAAAGAAAAGGGATTTTTCATAAGGTTTATGTCGCGATTTTCGTTTGCTTAGTAACAAAGGCTATTCATTTAGAAATAGTAACGGATCTAACTTCTGATGCGTTTATCGCCGCACTTAAACGCTTTGTTTCAAGGCGAGGAAAATGCGCTTCTATTATGACAGACAATGCTACGAATTTTAGGGGTGCTAAATCAGAATTGCACAAACTTCATGAGTTAGTCCGTAGACCGGATGAAAAATTAGCTAATTACCTTACTTCAGAAGCTATTGAATGGAAGTTCATTCCTCCTAGATCGCCCAACTTTGGTGGTTTATGGGAGGCTGGTGTAAAATCTTTCAGGTATTATCTTAAACGAACATTAAAAGGTGCTAGATTGACTATGGAAGAATTCCAAACAGTCACCACCCAAATCGAAGGGGTACTAAATTCGCGTCCCTTAACTCCGTTATCGACCGATATAAATGATTTTAATGCATTGACACCAGGCCATTTCCTAATTGGTCGGCCTATCGATGCCATTCCAGAACCTCAGTTGATTGATATCACAGAATCGAGATTATCTAGGTGGCAGAGAATCACTAAATTCGTCCAATTAATTTGGAGAAATTGGCAATTAAATTACTTGAGTCATCTCCAAAATCGTTCAAAATGGCAGGTAAAAGGGGAAAACATCAAACCAGGGGCGATGGTAGTCATAAAGGAGGACAATTTACCTCCCTGTAAGTGGATGCTAGGACGAATCTTAGAGGTTATACCAGGAAAGGATGGTAATGTTAGGGTTGCAAAGGTTAAAACAGCCTCAAATATCTTTCTTAGATCCATATCTAGATTGTGTGTCTTGCCCATTAATGAAACCTAATGTACATATCTTTTCTTATTGTTTACTTATTTTAAAGTGCACCTAAGATTTACATGTTATTTTACATTCAACTTTTCTTAAGAATATATCGAACTATTTTTAGAAAATAGCTTAATTTTGTAACAAAGAATTTAATTTTATTGTATTGTATAGTCCTTGTTATTGCAATTTATTATTATTGTATTTGTATTGTAATATTATTTTATGGTATTGGTATTTTACTTAGTTCTTGTATTTATAGTGTATTTTAATATTTTGAATGTGCTACGCACATTGCAACGCGGGGCGGCATGTTCGGACCTTGTGCGCATGCCGAACGAGCTCCGTAGCTTTGCGGTCATGTGACCCAGTTCAGTTGTTCTTTAGCTGCCATTTCGGCACATTGTGTATTCGAGCGGGTGTTATCCCCAAGTATAGTATGTTGTTCTTGAGCTGCCATTGTGGCACATTATGCTATAGCGGGTCTTATCCCCAATTATTCTGTTGCTTATAGCGGGAGTATTCCCCAAAAGATGTTTTATGAACGTCACTTGTTCTAACAGCGGGTTATTACCCCAAAGTCACCTCATCATTCTACATGTTTTTCAGTGTTTGTGATTTGTTTGTAACATTTGTGTGCTGTGTGATATAAAAATGTGAAAAAGAAAACTATTTGTCTTCAATCTTAAGGTTACACACAGTATTCACATACACCGCCTGAAGGGGCGCTGTGATAGCAACTTTTGTATCCTTTTCAATATTGTACCATCGAAAAGTGCATGAAGTTACGTATGGAATTGAACCATTTTTTTGTGTATGTTTCAGGCTATGGCCAGCAGGTCCTTCCTGAATTTGAAAAAAAAACCGCCGAAAGGGGGCGCTATAATTGCGATGTCTGTGCCGTTTTCATTATTGTACCATCGAAAAGTGTATGAAGTTATGCATAGAATAGAACCAAATTTTTTGTGTATGTTTTTGGCTATGGCAAGCAAGTCCTACCTAAATTTGAAAAAAATCTGCCGGCAGAAGTCGCTGTAATATCGATGTTTGTGCTGTTTTCAATATTGTACCATCGATAACTGTACAAAGATATGCATACAATAGAACCAATTTTTTTGTGCATGTTTTTGGCTATGGCCAGCAGGTCCTCCTTGAATTTCGAAATATTCCGCAGAAAAGGGGCACTATGATAGCAATTTTTGTCTTATTTTCTTGATTTTTCGTAGTTCTACAGTCCATCGGCGGCTCGTGCAGCGACAAGATCTCACTTCCTGCTAAACCAACTATTCGCAAACAGCTTATGACAACAGGATAAGGAAAAACTATTGATTTATATTAATATGATGACCCAGATTAACTAGTTTTACTCCGATTAATTGACAGAGGGAGAAATTTAAGATGAAAATCAAAGTTGGTATAACATTGAATTAATAATGTTAAAGTATTAACATGTGTAACTACTTTTTGAAATATTAAGATGTATGAGATAGAAGAAAGTTTTGGAATTAGCACATCCAACTAGTTTTTTAGTTAAAATAATTATTCTTTAATATTAATTAATTTTTAATTTAAATATTAGTTATTTAAAACTATGTTTTTTTTTTTTTTAATTCATATTGTCAAAATAATATAACACGTAATTTTATTAAACATTAAATTAGTTTGCAGAAAAATTTTGACCCAATATTTATGTGCGCGGAAAGTTTTTGGTTTTATACAAGTCTGCGTATAACTTAGTGTTGGTCAGGATCTGCTAAACCCGAGCCTATAAATGTCTGTAAATGAAAATAATTTTAATTTTGTAAAAAAAAAAAAAAAAAAAAAAAAAAAAAAATGTGTAAATAAATCATTCTCTAATATTATTTTAATATTGTTAGTAGTTAATGATAAACCTTCTCGCATGGTGTCCTGCATCATATACATATTTCGGTGGGGACAGCCAATCAACGAAATAGCGGTTGTTTGGAGTCTTTACAAGTGATGGACCGGAATTTATGCGATAATCATCGTCATATAAACGACGAGAAACGTAACAATTGTTAATTCAATTTAGTTTTAGGAGAAAAAAATTAGAATGTGTGTGTTCTATTGAAAATAAATTATCTTTAATAAACTTCCAAATATTTAACATTTTATAAATCCCTATTATTTAGAATGCCCTATTATTATTATTTTTTACTATGAGAAAGTTATTGTTTGTTATTTTTTGTTTCTGAAAATTCTGTTAGAAAAATTAGTTTGAGTTTCAACGGACATAACTTCCAAGTTCTTCAAAATTTGTTTTATTGTTTCTCTCTAAAAATTCTTTTAGAAAAAATAATTGGAGATAAAACGGACATAACTTCTAAGCTCTTCAGATGCTCTTTCTATATTGAAGATCTCAAATAAATTTTGATCTTACAAAAAATACTTTCTTCAAATACCACAGAAGCTTAAAGGGAAAAGAAAATACAAATAGAAATAAATAAATTTCGAAATGCAGTAGATATATTGTTAAAAGCAAAGAAGTCAAGTATTTGCATGGTTTTATGAATCACTGATGATATAATTGACTTAAGAATTTTTATTTCCTTGCAAATTCTTCTATATTAGGTAAATTTGTAACTCTTTTTTGGGAAAACTCTATCATGTCCATACTATTCTAATATCTCCTGTGCTTTTTCTTATAGTGTCCTGGAACACATCCTGGAACTTTTAGTAGAAGAAAAATAAATTTAGATAACACAGCTTTATCTACCACTTGATTAAGCATTGCACTCAAAAGGCTGTTTTGAATATAGGATCAAATCGTGGTCTTTGACGAGTTCATCAGCACCAATAAAGCCTTTATCAAAACTTTCACCCCGTGAAGCCTTTATTAATTACAAAAAAAAAAAAAAAAAAAAAAAAAAAAAAAAAGACATGAACAAACATCTATATGGTATCACTCCGAAGTTCATTACTCGTATAATTTACTTGATAGAGCAACGAGGGCCAGAAATTTTATGAGACCAGAAATTTGTAATTTATAAATTCCCTGACTTAAGATTGAACAGTGCCTTTTCCAACTCTTCTAATGAATAAAAAAGTTCAGCAGCGTGGTACCACACAATTTTCACACCATCCCTATCGTGTTTTAGAGAGATTTTACAGACAGACCCGCAACATGTTTTCTAATATTTTTATCTTTTGGTAGAAGAAAAGATGGTAAATACGCTATAAAGTTCCGAAAAAAGTTATTGCGTCTGATTATTATATATTTTTGTTTGAGCCAGACAGGGGGTGGCTGATATAGGCTAAGATATCAAATTTCTTCATGGAACAACTGCTCCACCCCGTAGCTCCCCCCAAATGACGCCCTGATTAGCTGATCATAATAACATATAGGAAATGTACAGTTCAGGGCTAGTAATAAAAATGTTATTTACATGTAAAACTCTTTTCATACCAATTAAAAGCAGCTGTACAACTTTGTAATTGACTTTTTTACCGTTTCTAGCGCCATTTTCAAGATAGGAACCATAATTAAGCTTTTTGCCGCTAGATGGCATCATGAGTGGTTTCATCGCGTAGCAGATAATCATTTTACTATACCTATACACCACGTTTATAATTATAGCTGTCCTCATTCTGGTGTTACATAGGGTAAACAGAATTTTAACTGACTTCCTGTATAAGAAATCCTCTCAGAGTACTTTCTTAAATAGTTCAATAATGGAACCAAATAACTCAAACTAATAATAATTAAAGAAATAATCATTATGAATAATGAAAAATAGGTACTAATTAAATACTCTTTATGACTTTTCCTGCCTTAGCAAGTGGCATCGGTTAACATTCTCGTTCTTTCTAATGCTATTTTTGTTAATTGTATTATAGAAAAAAAGAAAGAAAGTATTTATTTGTATCCTCAATTATATTTTTGCATTTTTTATTTATATTCCTATTAGAATTTCTGTTTACACTGTATCGTAATTTACGGGGGGTGGGGGGGGATATATATAGCTTTGATTAGACCTCTCACTCCTCCCTTCTGCAGTTCCTGCCTCTCAGTCTGACATCGTCAATGCTCATGAAGTAACTAACTCCACAATTTACTGATCAAACAAACTGGTGCGATACTATAAAATCGAAAAGAATTTCTTAAAAACACCATAAAATTACAGAAATGCGCAAGGACTTTCGAAAGAACTTAGTCTTTGTTCGTCAGGCGCAACGAACACGTGCTTCTACTTTGAAAGCAGGAGTTAGACTGAAAGGGAAAAGGTAAGGGAACAACATATCGCTTTCCCTTTCCTGTAATTTTATGGTATTTTTAAGAAGCTCTTTTTAATCTTAACTCCACAATTTCAACACTCGTGTATTCTACTCCCCCACACCTCCTGTGAGACAAACTTTATATCTTTCTTTTATTGTATTGTAAACTCTACTTAGATCTTTCAGGTTCGATTCAAGGTAAATGCAGGCATTACACCCTGTGTAGACATTTATGGAACAACGAACATTGACATTGGCTATTTAAAAATGATGCGATTTGCTAAGAAATTACGACTTTATTTAGTGAATGTATTAGACAAACTTGTCAAAGTCAATTTTTTTTCATTAATATTTATAAATGAAATTTATAATGATCATCATCCATATTTAATTGAGTGCAATTTACTTGAATCATACAGAAAAATTAAAAATATAAATTAAAAAATAAAAACTATACTCTCTTCTACCAAATGAATTTAAAGAAAACAATTATAGATAAAAGAGCGTATTGATTCTTTTTATGAGTCTATTTAAAATAATGTATTTTCGCAGGAATTATTTTAAAGTCACGAAAAACATTACGCTATTTTCAAACTGTAAAATAATACATGTGGAAATTTAGTAAAATTGTGCAAAAAAATACAAATGCTAGTACTAAGTGAAAGCAATTTAAAATTATTGGATAAAGAAAATGAAAAGTACCTAATTATGTAACATTAGAAGCATCTGTATGTTTTCGGTTTGGAAAGTAAAATATATTTAGATTTTTCATGAAACTATAATTCTTGTACTTTAAATCTGGTTGTATTGAACTTTTTTTCCTTGTTGTCTTGTTAAGTTCTGTAAGTTTGAGATTTTCTACCATTCGTGCTGTTTATTTCTTTTTTAAACTGGAAAAGATCCAGGAAACTGTCAGTCGTTTAAATCCTCATTATTTATCAAACCAAAACTAGATATTTCTATTTTAAAATTTCTAGTACATTAGCTTTGTATTTTTTGCGTTACAACATGGCAAATGTTTAAAACAACCTTAATTTTGATATACCTTTTTTTAAGTGAAAAAGACTTGAAATTACTTTTAAAAAATCAGTGAAATTCAAAATTTCTGAAATTTTTGTGGAACACATAATCTACTTTATAAATCAAAAGTATGTAGGTGAGTAATACTAACGTCATAGTCACGTCGGCATGAACTAACAAATAAATTTCATTACTAGTGCAATTTTTTAAACTTTCAAAAATCACACAATTTAAATTTTCATACTGTCAATTAGGGAAAAAAATGCACTTTCAAATGCAATTTGTTTTAACACTGTTTCTCAATTAACTGATTTTTTTTATTTTTTAATAAAAAAATTTCAGACATGAATATTTTTAAATCTGCATACAACACAGTTAGAAAAAATTAACCAGTTTGCACTTAATTAAAACAATGTAAGTAAGTATAACATTAAAAATTGTTTTTTTTTAAACACTATTTTATAAACATACAATGTTCACCATGTAAATCGCTCTTAATGTTTTCGATGCAAATCTCGTTTTTCCCCAAAATTTCTGTTACCACTTATTAATTTGGCGTGAACGCCGGACATGATTATGGAAAATATCTTTTTTAGGATTTCAAAATTGATTTCTCCACATATAATCGTATATTAATCAGTATTAAATTATTGATTGATAAAAGTGATTTATGTTTTACACTACACACTATATTTTTAATTAATAATTTATTTTCGATTTTTCAGCTTATAAAATGTTGTATTGTTGCAGTTTAACTGTCATTTGGCATATTTTGGCGAGCGTTTATTAGCGCATCATTAAATACATCCATCTTTCAACTCGTTACATAGAATATTTGGCGATTTATCACCTATGGCAGGCTAACGAAAAAATGACATAAAATGAATTTATTAATTTGTAATTAAGTTCTACAAATATTTAACTGTTGTATTGTCCTCGGAAACGTATCAACGTATGAATCCTTGGAAGTATTTTTTATAATTTTGCCCTATCAGTAAGTAAGTTAGAATTTTAATACGAATTCCATTTTTACATACAAAATCTATGTTGAGATAAATAAAAAAGAGTAATAATTCAGCACTTGTTTGTTTCCGTATAATATTTCATAACTAAATAGTCTAACTAAATTATAACTTCACAAGCAAATAAATAAAACACGAATTTAACACATATGTAATCAAACCATGCACTTAAAGACTTAAATAATGAGAATAGCAAAGTGTTCTATATAAAATAGTGAAATGTTTCGCGATCGACCGCTGACATGCAGCTAATACAAAAGTACCGAAAATGCTTTTTGGTGTAGTTGGTGAGATTTTTATGAAAATGTACTTAAGCCTTTATGTACTGCATTTTGATCTAGGGCAATTTTTTCATGTATTTTTTTTTTTTTTTTACAGTTACTACAATGAAAATTAAAGGATATACTCACCGCTGAGAAATTAAATTCATTAGAGGTAATTAATTAAAGTGGTACTTTAAAGTACCGTCAGTACACTACGGCTAAAATATTCTCGTAACAGAAAACCCACATGATACTTCAAATAAAATTTAAACTCTTAAAAATCCTAAATAACAAGAAGGCACTCGCAAGTTAACAATAAACTAGTCGGATGTACCAATCCCAAAACTTTCTTCTATCTGATACATGTTAATACTTCAAAATTCGCTATCACACTGTCAAAATTAAATGGCAATCTATGCATCTCATGAGGATTCTAAAGATATGAAATTCCGTGCATTAGTTCATGAGATATGACTATCGCTGAAATCGTCTAAATTCAGCAAAATACTGCCTAGCAGCGCCACCTATTGGGTGAATTATACCAAATCCTAATCAGCGACAATTTATGTCAACGTCTGACTGAACCTGAAGATTGGAGAAAATCCGTGCATTAGTTTTTGAGATAGAGCTATTGCAAAAATCGTGAAAATTCCTGCATAGCAGCGCCACCTATTGGTTAATTAACACCAAAACCTAATTAACAACAACTTGTGTCAACATATAACTATAACTGAAGTTAGATGAAAATTCGTCCATTAGTTCTATAGATCTATTGTGACAATCGTGAAAAAGGCAGCACAGAAGCGCCACCTGTTGGGCGATTTACACCAACTCCTAATCAGTAGAAAGTTAAAATTTTTAGTGCACAATTCACCTTGATTTATAATTAACATATATAAGATACACAAAATGTAAATATATTGCTTACAGGTGTCAAGTATGATAAAATCCTTTAAAAACATTAAAGTCATTTAAAAATTCATAACGTTTTCGACCGACACTTACTCGGTCATCCTGAGTGAAAAACTAGCAGTTGTTCTATCTCCGCGTCTCCAGCTTTGTCCGGAACAGACCATTTCACTTCAAGGGTGGATTAGAAAATAAGAGGGGGGAAATAAATGTACATGATGTACAACTAATCAGAGATATGGATAAACAGAGTATCGATCGTACAGTTTTTAGAAAAGTTAACAGATCTAATTCCACTATCCCGTTTAACTGCAGCTCACCTATAAATTACCACTTAGCACCTTTCAATTTTTATATAAAAAGAGCTTTTGAAGTTTGTTCGAGCCAATTCCTTAATGAAGAAATAGATATAATTAGAAAAATAGCAGCCGAAAATTCTGTTCCATCTCCTTTCATTGAAAAAATCATAAACAGACTTAAAAGGAAAAATGAAGAAAGGCAAAATACAGTTCCGAGTAAAAGTTTAAAATTCTGTAAAGTTAATTACATCCCAAGGTTTTTCGAGAGTATGAGGCATTCCCTCCTCAAGTTTGGTATTATATTAATCGCAGTCCCTCCCCCGAAATTAAAGGATTTGTTAAATACGAAAATTGACCCGATCCAAGCCATCAATAGATCGGGAGTATATATTATACCCTTCAAGAAAGATAATAGAGATTTTATGTACATAGGTATGACACTGCGGAAATTTCGTGACAGAATTAAGGAACATGAAGCAGATCTGAGATTGAATAGACCCCACACTGCATTATCAAGATTAGCACAAATTCAACCTATAAAAGTAGATTTCAATAGAGCCAAAATTATTTTCCATACAAGTAACCACCAAGAAGCTATCATAAGAGAATCTCTGGAAATAATATCAAATAAAGAAATAGTTTGTAACGATATATTATCATATGATATCCACGCAGTCTGGAAAGAATTAATAAATAGTTAATAAATCTGTACTTTTCGATAAAAGAATAGCATTTATGCCCCCCCCCCTTATTTTCCAATCCACCCTTGAAGTGAAATGGTCTGTTCCGGACAAAGCTGGAAACGCGGAGACAGAACAACTGCTAGTTATTCACTGAGGATGACCGAGTAAGTGTCGGTCGAAAACGTTATGAATTTTTAAATGACTTTAATGTTTTTAAAGGATTTTATCATACTTGACACCTGTAAGCAATATATTTACATTTTGTGTATCTTATATATGTTAACCTAATCAGTAGTAAGTCATATCAAGGACTAACTGAATCTGAAGTTTGATGAAAATCCGTGCGTTAGTTCTTAAGATAGAGCTATTGGGGAAATCGCGTAAATCCTGCAAAATTCATCATAACAGCGCCACCTATTGGGCGATTTACACCAAAACGTAATAAGCATCGATTCATATCAAGGACTAACTAAATTTGAAGTTTGATCAAAATCCGTGCATTAGTTCTTGAGATAGAGCTATTTCGAAAATCGTGAAAAATGCAGCATAGCAGCGCCACCTGTTGAGCGATTTACACCAAAAACTAATCAGCATCAATTTGTATTAGGGACTAACTGAATATAAATTTTTATTCAATTCCGTGCAATAGTTCTTGAGATAGAGCGCCCACAAAATTTGTGTCACATACACACAGACAGACAGATAGACAGACAGACAGACAGACTCACAGAGTCACAGACAGACATTTTGTAAAAACATGTTTTTTGGAATCTCTGACCCCTAAAACGTGTAAATCAGTCGAAAACCGGAATTCAAAAATTTTCATGAATCCAATACTTTTCTTCTTGTAAAGATAGAAGAAAGTAAAAATATTAAATTGACATTGTTTCATTTTACATATGAAAAATGAGCAAAAATTCAATTTTGATGGTATTAAAAAACAATGTTTTTTAGGTTTCGATTTTGTTAGCAGTGCTTTAGCATTAGTTATGCCTAGTTTACTCTAGTTTAGTTTTCCCTATGTCATTTATTAGTTTAGCCTTAGCATTAGTTTTGCGACAACTATATTCCAAGCATAAGATGTTCTCTCGAATCTCCACATATGCAATATATGAATTCACATACGCCATTTCAAGCATAGCAAAAATGAACCGGTGTCACAACTTTTTGGATTTCCCATAAAAAATAATAATAAAACAGAAAAGAAATACCAGAAAAAGCATTAGTGCACTAAAATTTAATTATAACATTATAAAGCATATAAAAACGATGGAAAACTTACGCAGATGAAAAGCAAAGTTAAGCGTGACAATCTGCACAAAATGTCGGCACAAAACACATCGACCTTTTCAAAGATAGCTTCCTTCCTCGCTAAAATAATGAACCTAGAACTACCGCTGCCATTTATCATGAAAAAGTGAAGTTAAAAGAGTGTTTTTGCAAAACGTACCATTAGAATATTAGTAATATTCACTACAGCATGAAAGTTTAAAGTGAGTGGTACTTATAAGTACCGTCAATACATAAAGGGTTAATGTAAAAAATCTATTAGAATTTTCAATTAAAAGGATTATTATTTGCGTTCTGTATATTGACCATCTTTAACCAATGTAGCCAGGAATGCATTGTCTGCGTCTGGTACTAAATAAAGCAAAATCATGCTTTCCATTTAGCTTAAATATCTAAAATTAGGGTGTGTATAAAAGGCCTGATACAATTTGACGTTTAATAATTCATAAGATAATGAAGATAGATTTAAATTAATAAAATTAACCCTTAAATGCCTGGTGTTGCTTTTCGGCAACATACCCAATTTAGGCTCTAAAGTACTGTTAGAATAATATTGAAGCTATAATGCCTAATGTTGCCAATAAAATACATTTTGAAGATATTATTAAATCGATTTTCAACATGCAGATGGCAACACTTGTGCTGTTGAAGAATAAAGATAGATTTATTTTTTCAATTGTTGCTACTTGTTCTTTTTGTTTTGTTTGGAAGCTTACGAAATACTCTATTTTGACCTGCAGTGAGCAAGTAAAATTTGTTTCTTATTATAGTTCCTAAATTTCATGTGTATTTAATATTTCAGAATTTTATCAAGGGAAATTATTTTTTCAATTAAACACCAGTATTGCCGATTAGTAACAAACTGTTTTTTAGCCGAAACTATACTTAAAACAAAATGTGATTTTTTAAGTATTTTTCCCATGATTTATTTAAAAAATGAAAGCCGAAAATCACTATTACAATGATTTTTGAAAAATCAGGCATTTAAGGGTTAATGGTTAGATAGATTCAAAAAGTTTTATACCCTTGCCAATGAATTTCCACATGTGCGCGCTTCGTCTCAAGGAGAATATCAAGACGGTTGTCGATCTCACTTTTTCTTTCTTTCTAACAGATGACCAGGCACCCACCTGCCGGGTTGCCGCAGGCGAACGGGTTTGATACCTGGTATCGGGTCGGGTGACCTCCTGATTGCCGCTACGCGGTAATAAGCCTAACATAATTGCCTTGAACGTCATCCTATCTGCAGTGGCTACTGCTCGTTTGAGTATACTTTGTTTTCTTAACTTGATATAACTTAACGTTAGATCCTGTTGTTTGGCACCTGCACATTGTTACACAAGTTGTTCTCGTAATTTAGAACACTGATCAGATGACGAGGTCTTCACTTGGAAGGGACTTCCAGAAGTATAATTCACAGGTAATTGAGGTACGGGCAAGCATGTTGGCATCGACAGCGGCTATTGCGGCATATTTTATTCCACAGCAGCTTTTCTTATTTAAGGGAACAGTTTGCCTTTTCAAAATTTTTACTTTCTTCTATCTTCAATAGAAAAAATGTATTGTAATCGAATTTTTTTCAACTTCCGGTTTTCGACGTATTTACACGTTTTAGGGGTTAGAGATACCAAAAAACATGTTTATAGAAAATGTCTGTCTGTCCGTGTGTCCGTCTGTCTGTCGCCATTGCACCATCAAAAAGTGTATGAGGTTATGCATAGAATTGAACGAAAATTTTTTTAAGTTTTTGGTTGTGGCAAGCAGGTCCTTCCTTCATTTGGAAAAAATCAGCCGGACGGAGGAGCTTTAATAATGATTTTTGAGCGATTTTGAATATTGTACCATCGAAAAGGATATGAAGTTAGGCATAGAATTGAGCCAATTATTTTTTTTTTAAGTTTTTGGCTATAACAAGCAGGTTCTCCATTAATTTGAAAAAACACCGGCCGGAAGGGGGCGCTGTAATAGCGATTTTTGTGCGATTTTGAATGTTGTACCACCAAAAAGTGTATGAAGTTATGCATAGGATTGCACCAAAAAATTTTTTAAGTTCTTGGCTGTAGCAAGCAGGTCCTTCCTTAATTTAGAAAAAAATCCGCTGGTAGGGGACGCTGTAATAGCGGTTTTTGTGCTATTTTTGTGCCATTTTGAATATTGTACCATCGGAAAGTGCAGGAAGTTATGCATAGAATTGAACCAAATTTTTTGTGTATGTTTTTGGTCATGGCAAAAATCCCTGAATTTGAAAAAATTCCACTGGATGGAGGCGTTGTAATAGCGGTTTTTGTGCCATTTTCAATACTGTACCTTCGCAAAGTGTATGAAGTTATGCATTTAATTGAACCAAATTTTTTGCGTATGTGTTTGGCCATGGCAGGAAGGTCCTCCCTGAATGCGGAAAAATTCCACCGGAAGGAGGCACTGTAATAGGGATTTTTGTGTGATCTTCTTAATTTGTCGTAGTTCTATTGTACAACAGTGGCTCGTGAATCGAGGAAACTTCCCATCCTGATAAGCCGACTATTCACGACTGTTCGTGATTTTAATAAATATCATGATCGAGATTAACTCGTTTTTACTCCGATTAATTGACTGAAGTAGAAATTTAAGATGAAAGTGAAAATTAATATAGTATTGAACTAATAAAAATGAAATACTGACATCTGTAACAACATTTTGAAATATTATAAGATATGAGATAGAAGAAAATTTTGGAATTGGTACATCCAACTAGTTTTTTTTTTTTTTTTTTTTTTTTTTTTAATTTTTAAAAACTATGGTTAAAATTGTGAACTCACTGCATTTCTATTTTCAACTAAAAGTACATTTTGAAAAAAAATTAATTGCATATTTAATTAAAATTTTTAAAAGGTTTAAAAATTTTTAATTTTTTAAAATCAGTACTAATTTTTTTATAAATTGATATTTTTGCCCAATTTTTTTATTTAAAGGTCTTCAAATGCGTATAACACAAGACTGCGCATGGATTTTTAGATACATCTATTATTACGTTTAATATAATTTTCTTACTGATACTAGGAGGCTCTGCCCCCTACGAGCTAAGCTCGCCAATACCCGTTCAGACACCGCAGACTCTAAAAGCACGCTAATTTGATCGGCTTTAAAAATATTTCGGAAGTGAATTTTTTATAATTTAAAAAATAGTGCACGATCTCTATATAAAATGATTTCTATTCATTTCTCTTTGATTGGGGAATTTTAAGGCCAAATCAGCTTCTGTTAAAAGATACTTTTGTATGCAATATTTTTCTTAATATTAGCAAAGAAAGACCTCCGGTCAGAAAAAATTAAAAACCGGCGGCTACGGCGTTATAGTTTACTTTTTGTTTTTTTTAATAGAGAGATATAAAGTGTAAAACGATGAAATCTAACACATCTTCATGTACTTCTATTTTTTAAAAAATAACCAAAAACCTGAAAGTTAATTCCGTGCACATATTTATCACATATATAATAAAGAACATGTACACAAAAGTTTAAATCTCTATAACAAATAGAAAAGTCCTTCCGGCCAGTGCCGGGAGGAAGAGGTAGCTTTCATATTCCTTATTTTAAAAAAGCCAATTTATATTATTCAAACACACGAAGCTCAATTAAGTGGAAACCGAATGTAGGAGATTCAATACTAATTTTTATCAATACTAAATCATTATGAATGAGAATTTCGCGAAATTAGTCAGCTTTATCCAAGCTGCTTTTATTTAAAGTAACTTATATTTGGCTGCCAAATTCGGCGATTTCTTAAAGTGCCTGCCATTTTAAGACAACATGGTGGATGAGGCTAACCAGCGAACTTGGTCGAGACCTTAGTAATTGCTGTGCACATGCTCACTCACATCGGAATCGGTTGATATATACGAGTGCTGTCGCAGGCAAAAAATCAGATTTTTCAAAATGTCACCCACGTTAGAAATTGAAACTGCTATATCTGAGACATTTTTTAAGATAAAGACAAACAAAAAATGCTCCTGAATCCTTATATCAAGGTCAAATACTTAAGAAAGAAACCTTTTTCAATTTCTAATTTTTTTGCACCTCTCTTTAAATATATATATTTTTTAATTTAATGGCCGCCAACAAGAATGGCCAACAAGATGGCTGATGAAGCTGGCCAGCGAACTTGGTCGAGATATTGATGTATACTATCCACATGCCTTCTTCCATCGAAATAGGCGAATACGTGTGGTATCGCGAGACAAATACAAGATCGTTTCAAAGTGTTAGCCATGATAGAAATTCAAAGTGCTATAATTCAACCACTTTTTAAGATATAAACAAAAGAACAAATTTTCAGAAACAAAAACTGCTCCAGAATCTTTGTATCAAGGCCAAACACATAAAAAAAATCTTTTTCATTTTCCAATTTTTTAATACCTCATTTTAAATTTTAAATTACATTTTTTTTAAAATGGCAACCCTTTTGAAACAAGATGGCGAATGAAGCTGGCCAACGAACTCGGTCGAGACATTGGTATGTACTATGTACAGACCAAGTTACATTCAAATCGGTTCATAAATACGCCTGTTATCGCGTGACAAAAATCCGGTCGTTTTAAAATGTCAGCCACAATAGAAATTCAAAATGTTATAACTCAGCCATTTTTTTAGATATAGACGAAACAAAACCTGTTCCGGAATCTTTGTATTAAGGTCAAACACATACGAAAAAACTCTTTTTCATTTTCCAATTTTTTGGTATCTCATTTTAAATTTAATTTTTTTAAAAAATTTTTAAATGGCCGCCATTTTGAAACAAGATGGCGGATGAAGCTGGCCAACGAACTCGGTTGAGTTATTTGTATGTACTATGTACACACCAAGGTACATCCAAATCGGTTCATAAATACGCCTGTTATCACGTGGCAAATATCAGGGCGTTTCAAAATGTCAGCCACCTTAGAAATTCAAAATGCTATAACTCAGCCATTTTTTAAGGTATAGACGAAACAAAAACTGCTCCCGAATCTTTTTATTGAGGTCAAACACATAAGAAAAAATATTTTTTCAATTTTCAATTTTTTGGTACCACATTTCAAATTTAAATTTTTCTTAAAATTTTAAATGGCCGCCATTTTTAAACAAAATGGCGGATGAAGCTGGCCAACGAACTCGGTCGAGACATTGGTCTGTACTATGTATAAACGAAGTTACATCCAAATCGGTTCATAAATACGCCTTTTATCGCGTGACAAAATTCAGGACGTTTCAAAAACGAACTCGGTCGAGACATTGGTATGTACTATATACACACCGAATTACATCCAAATCGGTTCATAAATACGAGAGTTCCAGTGTGACATAGGTCAGATATATATATATATATCAATTTTGAACGGAGGGTGGTTTCGGGGTCTGGGGGTCATGATCGATGAAAATATACCAAAATTTTTTGAAATCGCTTTCCTCCGAACGGCTGCAATAGGTAGCTTTTTGTAAAGAAAGCTACCTAAAAGGAGCCTTAGCATTTTTAAAATATTAAATTGAAGAAAATATGAACATGGAGCAAAGCTATTTAAAAATTTAATTTGTGTGGGTAATTTCGCTGGGTGTATTATAAAAAATTTACAATATCTCGCGATATATTTGCCGTATGGGCAAAAATGAAGTGTCAAAATATTCACAATTAATCATTCTTTTAGTTAATATTAAAAGAAAAATCGATTTTTTGATCAATTTTGAGGTAAACTGTCCCATTAAGACACTCCCAGTTTTTAGAAGCTTTTTTTCCCACAGCAAGATACTGTTTCACGATGGAGAATCTTTCCGGTATACTCTCCTGCAGAGTGGCGTAGCCAGGATTTCGTTTCGGGAGAGGTCCATAATTTTTCCTTCAGGTTATATATATATATAGAAAAACCTGTCAAGATCAAATCTTAAATGTTGATGAAACATTCCGTTTTACACACGGTTTGTGTTAGCAGGTGTAATTGAATAGTATTCTTTTCAATAGCACTATGGAATATTTCTGTTTAAGATAGATTTCCGTTATAGGCAGGTTCCATTTTTACAAGTTTGTGTGTTTATATAGTTATACTTATTTATGTTATATGAATGCCTGTCAAAATAGTAATTATCTATAGCAGAATCCTGCTTTAAACGGAAGTGTTACAGGGTCTTAATAGGAATTGCCATACAGTTAAATTTGTTAAACCCCTCTCTGAAAGTTGATTTTCACCGCTCTTTAGTGAAACACACTAAAACCCTTGAAAGCAGAATCTTTCTATAACGGAATCTCCTCTAAAATGGAAAAGTTTCAAGATCTCGACGAAACGAAAATTTGACCTTATTGAGGTAGCGTATCTTAGAATTAAAATTAATTACACTTCTTTAAACGGAAAGTCTGTCTAAAATGTAACTTTATTCCAGTCTTTTGCGAACACTTCTTAACAGGATTGACTGTGTATGCATAATAGAAGTATTTCGACTAACTATAAGAATTTCGGTTTATCCCTATTTAATTCCTTAATTTAAAGAAAAGCATACATAAAAAAGTAAGAACAATCTATATAACTGCAGCTAATAATACATTGAAGTTACATTAATATTTATCTATGAAAAATTTTTTACAAACGCTATGATATAGAAAACTCAGCGCAATACTAAAGAGTTAAATTTATTTAAATCAGGTTTCATATTACATAACATTTGCCTACAATAAATTTTGGATAAAGTGATTAAATTTAAAATAGCAATTTCCATGTTTGATTTTTTGCCATTTAATTAAAAACTTGTGATGTAACAGATATTGGATAATGATTTCACATAAGTGTCAATCGCGTGAGCCATTAATTCCTGATTAGAGTTTTTTAGGTAAGGTTTTTAAGACATATTTAAGAACATATTTAAGAAAAGATCTTGCAATTCCAGCTACAGAAACTAGTAATGTGTTGTGGCTTAAATTTATTTAGTTTTGTTGAGTTGACAACAGCTCAAAAGTTTCAGTTTTTGTTTTCTTTAAAAAAAAAAAAAAAAAAAAAAAAAAAAAAAAAAAAAAAATGTTGGACGAATAAATAAGTGGGAGTTGTGAATCATTTTAAATATGTTGTTTAATAGTAATATTTATAATATCTGAAAATTAGAATATAGTTTAAACTGCGATATAAAAAGCAGCGCAAAATCAAACTGGTGACCCGTTAAGCTCAAAAATGTCTAAAAGTGAATCGTCGAACAGTAATTTTCCTTCTGTGAAAGAAACGCTGGAACTCAACAAGGGGATCATAAAAATTCCTCTATTTTGGACTGATAAACCAGAAATATGTTTTTTTCAAGTTGAAGCATAATTTAAAATTAATGAAGTTAGTAAGGAAGAAACAAAGTTTAATTATTTAGATGCTTAACTTGAATCTAAATACGTAGAGAAGATATGGGACATTATAAGTAGTGACAGTTTAACCAAATATTCCGATTCCAAAGCTAGGTTGCTAAATTTATTTAGAGAAAGCGAAAACGTACGAATTAAGTGATTGATAACTGGAATTGAACTAGGAAATATGAAACCTAGTCGGCTCCTTCAAAAGCTAAGAACTGTAGCTACTTCTGACGTTTTTGAAAAACTCATTAAAACACTTTGGCTTGAAAAATTGCCCGACGGCATAAAAAATATATTGCTTGTTAGTGAAGAAAACTTAAAATTAGCTGTAATGGCAGAAGAAATCAGTGATATGAATTCAAAACCTGAAATTTTTTCTACAAATAATAAATCTGATCTTGTTAATGATAATGCCGAATCGCACATTAATAATGAACTTGTAAATCGAATTGCTTCTCTGGAACAGCAAATTTCGACCATTTATAGGGACACAGAAAAAGATTCTAATACAGTACTGTAACCAAAGTTCTATCTAGTAGTGCTTATAGCTGAAAGTGCGCTTTCAGTTATAACATGTATTTTTAACATTAACTAAATTTTGCATACTACGTGGTATGTATAAATGTTATACATCATATACAAGGCTACACAAAAGATTTCGCAAGCATTACTGAATCTGAGCATGAATTGCTTGAAGGTGGTTTTTAATTGAGTCCTGCATTTTCAATCGGAACTATATTTAGTACACTAAGAGATATTTGTAGAATATAAATAAAATCATATACAAAGAACTGAGTAAATCACCGCTTATGGATGATAACTTATAAAAGTGTGATTTTAAAAGTAGTTTTAAATTGTATTTTTGCCTGAATAAAATTTTAGCTTAATATGTGTCGTGTGTATATATATATATATATAAAAAAACTGTAGGTAATATACAAGGCTGTACAAAATAATTGAAATATTTTGTAGCTTATTGACAAAAGATGATGACGGTGAGTTTTCACCCTATTATGCGTTTCGTTACTAAATTAAATTTTAGCATACTATCTAAAATTTATATAATTTTACAGATCAAATACAGGACTGCACAAAATAATTGAAGTACACCGCAAAAAAATATTTCCCGTTAGGTTACGGAAATTGTTCTGGCAATCGAGAATCAGTACTATTTCCGTATTTTAATGGAACAATTTTTCTGTAAATTCCAGAAAATGTTCCGTTTTTTCACAAAATATTTCCTTTTTTTTTCATATCTCCGTATTAAAAAAATTTCGTTTGAAAGACAAAAAATAATGTTTCAAGGACAAATTTACATCTTTGTGGCTTTCATTCTTCACTTTTCAAGGCCACGTTAACATCAAGGTGAGAACACCTATATTTAATTCAAACAACAATTCAGAAATAACACTTACCCCCAACGTGAATCGAACTAGGGAACTCTCTTCCAGATTGCTGCGCTTTACCGTTACGCCAAGGTTACAAAAACTACGTTTTCAAATACCTTTACTTATTTCAGATGCATTTTAGAAAGCAAAGGAAAAATGTTAAACAATTGACTTATCTTTGTACAGATAATATTTTTCTAATGAGTATACAATTCTGAATGTTTTACACATTTTCTTTCCACAATTTCGAATATTTAGCTTTTTAATTTCATGCTTTATAAAAGGTAAATTTTAGTATTTAAAACATTACATGCATGAAAGAATGTATTAAAAGTAATGTTTCCTTCTTTTTTGCAGGTTTTAAAATTTTATTGTAATAATATTCATATTTATTAACCATTTGGAAAAATGGTTATTGTTCTCGTCAGGGAAGGAAATCAAAAGCATATCTGAACGTTTTCATTGGTTTAATCCGCAATTTATTCGTTGTCTGATTGGTATATATGTCGTAGGCTAATTGAAAAATCCGGCTCTTTGCAAACAGCCTAGGCTCTTTGCAAAAAGCCGGGCTAATTGGAGAATCCATCTCCCTTTTTCCAATTAGCCTGATATTTTTCATGCTTATTGCAAAGAGCCTAGAAAGCGTTAGGCTAATTGAAAAATGACCACTTATTATCCGATCAGGGTGATATTTTTAGCTCACAAGCTATCAAAGCCTGAGAGCTTATGTGCCCGCCGATTCTGTATGTACGTGTGTACGTACGTACGTACGTATGTACATAACGCGATAACTCTTGATAGAAATATCCGATTTGCTTCAAATTTTTTTTTCTAGGTTCATTCTGATAAGATACTTCCCTGATTAGTTTTTGGGGTTCATTGGTTAAAGATAAAGGGGGGCTAGTCCCCCCCCCCTCTTAATTTATATAATTGGGTTTTTCATGCAGAAATATTCGATTTGCTCCAAATTTGGTATACCGGTTCATTGTGTTAAGGAGCTTCCCTGATTAGATTTGGAAGCTAAATATTTAAGTATAAAGGGGGAAAGGGGGGCTACCCCCCTTAATTTAGATAAATCGGTTTTTCATGATGAATTATTCGATTTGCTCCAAATTTGGTATACCGGTTTATTAAGTTAAGGAGCTGCCTTGATTAGATTTGGAGCTTCATTAGTTACATATAAAGGGAGGAAAGGGGGGCTATCCCCCCCGTAATTTAGATAAATGGGTTTTTCATGCAGAAATATGCGATTTGCAATAAATTTGGTATACCGGTTAATTATGTTAAGCAGCTTCCCTGATTACATTTGGAAGATCATTATTATGTATAAAGGGGGAAAGGGGGGCAATTGCCTCTTCCCTTAATTTAGATAAATGAGTTTTTCATGTAGAATTATTCAATTAACTCAAATTTGGCATACTGGTTTATTATGTTAAGGAGATGGCTTGATTAGATTTGGAGGTTCATTGGTTAAATATAAAGGGAGGAAAGGGGGGCTAGCCCCCCCCTTAATTTAGATAAATGGGTTTTTAATGCAAAATTCTTCGATTTGCTCCAAATTTGGTATACCGGTTTATTATGTTAAGGAGCTTCCCTGATTAGATTTGGGAGTTCATTAGTTAAGTATAAAGGGAGGAAAGGGGGGCTAGACGCCCCCCCCTTAATTTAGATAAATGGGTTTTTCATGCAGAATTATTCGATCTGCTCCAAATTTCGTATACAGGTTTTTTATGTTAAGGAGCTTCCCTGATTAGATTTGGAGGTTCATTAGTTAAGCATAAAGGGAGGAAAGGGGGGCTAGACCCCCCCCCCCTTAATTTAGATAAATGGATTTTCATGCAGAGTTATTCGATTTGCTCCAAATTTCGTATACCGGTTTATTATGTTAAGGAGCTGCCTTGATTAGATTTGGAGATTTATTGGTTAAGTATAAAAGAGGCACAGGGACTAGTGTCCCCTCAATTTAGATAAATGGGTTTTTCATACAGAATTATTCGATTTGCTTCAAATTTGATATACCAGTTTATTACGATATGTCTTCCTGCATTTGATTTGGAGGTTCATTGGCTAAATATAAAAGGGGGGGAAAGGGGGGCAATTGCCCCTCCCCTTAATTTAGATAAATGGGTTTTCATTCAGAATTATCTGATTTAGTTTAATTTTTTTTTCAACCGGATCCGAACTAGAAGGTTCCATTTGTAGTCAACCCGAAAACCGACCGCAACCAGGTTTCGGATTGAGTTCAATTAGAACTTTCAGGTTCGGATCGGGTTGCCGTGGACGGAGATTATTTTGCCTGGCTTGCATCGGTTATAGTTCTTTGGAATATTTTTGTCGGTTAAGATTTGGTTCAGGACGGGTTTCAGGTTAACTTCGAATGGAAATTTTAGATTCTGGTAGCGTTGCGTGTCCATGGAAACTAATTTGTCTTGTTCGGATCCGGTTATGGATCTTTTTAATATTTTTGTCGGTTATCAGATTTGGTTCGGGATTTCGGGTTTTTTTCAAATAGAACTCTCAGAATCGGGTCGTGTTGCATGTAGACTGAAATTATTTTGTCTCTCTCGGATCGGGGTACGGTCTGTTGTAATTTATTTTTCGGGTTTGGGTAGGGTTATGCGTTAATAAACCTAATAAAAAGAAAATTGCCCAGTAAAACTGATGGCGTTGAGCTCACAGGCTATTCACACTTATTGTATATTATAGTCTTATTTAGAAGAATAGTGCCCCTCGAAAAATAAATGAAAGTATTAGTCCCCGTCGCCCCCCTTTCTACTTAACCAAAAAACCTCCAAATCTAATCAGGGAAGTTACTTAACATAATAAACTGGTATAGCAAATTTGAAGCAAATCAGATAATTCTGCATGAAAAAACCATATCACTAAATTAAGGGGGGGGGGGGGTATTGGCTCCCCCATTTCTCCCTTTATGCTGAACCAGCGAACTTTCAAATATAATCAAAAAAGCTCCTTATTAGAATGAACCTAGAAAAAAAGTAAACTAAATTAGATAATTCTGCATGAAAACACATTTATCTAAATTAAGGGGAGGGGCAGTTGCCCCCCTTTCCCTCCTTTTATACTTAACCAACGAACCTCCAAATCAAATGAAGGAAGCCATATCGTAATAAACTGGAATATCAAATTTGAAGCAAATCGAATAATTCTGTATGAAAAACCCATTTATCTAAATTAAGGGGACACTAGCCCCTGACCCTCCTTTATACTTAACCAATAAATCTCCAAAGCTAATCAAAGCAGCTCCTTAACATAATAAACCGGTATACGAAATTTGGAGCAAATCGAATAAATCTGCATGAAAAACCCATTTATCTAAATTTAGGGGTGGTCTAGCCCCCCTTTCCTCCCTTTATACTTAACTAATGAACCTCCAAATCTAATCAGGGAAGCTACTTAACATAATAAACCGGTACACGATATTTGGAGCAAATCGAATAACTCTGCATGAAAAACCCATTTACCTAAATTAAGGGGGGGGTAGCCCCCTTTCCCCCCTTTATACATAATAATGATCTTCCAAATATAATCAGGGAAGCTGCTTAACATAATTAACCGGTATACCAAATTTATAGCAAATCGCATATTTCTGCATGAAAAACCCATTTATCTAAATTACGGGGGGATAGCCCCCCTTTCCTCCCTTTATATGTAACTAATGAACCTCCAAAACAAACAAGGCAGCTCCTTAACTTAATAAACCGGTATACCAAATTTGGAGCAAATCGAATAATTCATCATGAAAAACCGATTTATCTAAATTAAGAGGGGTAGCCCCCCTTTCCCCCCTTTATCCTCAACCAATGAACCCCAAAAAATAATCAGGGAAGCACCTTATCAGAATGAACCTAGAAAAATTTTTTGAAGCAAATCGGATATTTCTATCAAGAGTTATCACGTAACGTACATACGTGCGTACGTACGTACACACGTACATACAGAATCGGCGGGCACATACGATCTCAGGCTTTGGTAGCCTGTGGGCAAAAAATATCACCCTAATCGGATAATAAGTGGTCATTTTTCAATTAGCCTAACGCTTTCTAGGCTCTTTGCAATAAGCCTGAAAAATATCAGGCTAATTGGAAAAAGGGAGATGGATTCTCCAATTAGCCCGGCTCTTTGCAAAGAGCCTAGGCTGTTTGCAAAGAGCCGGATTTCTCAATTAGCCTACGACATATACATTAATCTGTATTTCCCTTTACTTTCAACAGAGATGGATACCTTCTGTTGCCACTATGACAAAAAAGTAATAAAAACTACAAAAAAAAAAAATTAATAACTCAGAAACAAATTGAGATACAGCTTTCAAACAAATTGCATTTAAAAGTACACTTTTTTCTCTATGCGGCGGTGTAAAAAGTAATATTGTGTGATGCTTAGAAATTTAAGAATGAAATTTCATTTAAAATGGGCCGTCAGATTTCTTGGAAATCTGACGATGGAAAGCCTTTTCCCTAACAGCCAATGAAATGCTTGAATAATACATAAGTTTTAGGTGGATAATACGTACGTGTAGCAGGCGAGTTTTGTCGCTTGGAATTTTTACGTGTAATAACACTATTAATGTTTAATTCATGGCGTACGTAATGTATGATCAACTCCTTGCGATTTTTTATGTCTTAAATTTTAGTCTTTGAAAAAATCATTTTCCAAATGGTCGTTGTAATTTGTTAAATTGCTTTTTTTATTGTAATTTTTTACTTATTTATTTATTTTTAAAGGATACTAACATAATTTTTTCAAACATGTACTTAACAAATTATTTGTGCGATGATCTAATGTAAATTCAATAAAGATAATTACTACAGGGTACTAAAATAAATTTCCTTTATTGCTTATTATAACTTAGATAAACGTCACTTTTATAGAAATTTCATTATATTTCAGATATGTTTTAAATTTTATGTGCGAATTTATTCACAAATAGATTTTTTTTTCATTTTAAAATATCCTACGGACTTTTTTAAAAATATACTATAAATAAGTCGAACATTATTTTAAAATCTTAATGAAAAATAAACTCAGGGGTGCAAGCGCTGCGCCACGAATGGCTGATTTTCACCACTAAATTTTAATAGTATTCTTCGCCTTATTCAATCTCAGAAATTATGTCTTTAAATAAGATGAGGAATACTACAAAAATTTAGTGGTAGTAATCAGCCATTTGTGGGGCAGCGCTTGCACCCCTGAATAAACTGTAGCTGTCCTTTTCAAGTGTCTCAAACTTGAATTAATAAGAAAAAGAATTAATAAGATTTTCATTTTGTTTAAATATCGTAAAAATATGTTAGCTTTTTATTATTAAAAAAGAGAAAAAGAAAGAATAATATTATAGCGAGTTAGTTAAAAAATACATACAATAGATGGCTCCATAACTTTCATCAGTTTAAAAACCAATGCAACACCTAAACTATTTAATAAATGTTCAGGAATGATTGAATATATTTTCAACATAGAACCACATTTAGCTAATATAGGAGTTTCATTGAAAATAATATCACTGTAAGAGAAGAATACAGCACAATTAATTACTTAGCTTTCCAAAAACAACGACTAGTCCAGGCATTAGGTGCTCAAAAAGGACAAATAGGGGAAAGTTTTGGTGTAGTTTTGATATTTGGTGCCTTTATGTTTTGTGGGTCGCTGAACACGAATCTGAAGTTTGCCAACAAAATTTATCCCGGGAAATACATTTTTTTGGCAAAAAACGGGAAAAAAAACGGGATTTTCTTTGTTTTTTTCCAAATAACTTCAAAATTATACATTATACGTAAAAGTCCTCAATGCATAAATTGAAGATGATAAAATGTCCTACATTTTATGTATTAAAAGTTTTTTTCTCTGATCAATAGTTTAGCCGTGACAATGTCACAAAAATGGGAGTGAAAATCAAAAAGTTCAGAGAAAACGGGAATTACGCCGCTGTACATAGATTTAACATGAAAACAGACCATTTTACACAAGCATTGACTATAAATTATACTAAACATTATATGAATGACTACATTTTACAATGAAGTTGCTGATAATAAATAAGACGACTCATTATGAATCATTATTTAATTATAAATAAACATGTACATTAGTAAGTACATTTATTTAAAAAACAAAAAAAAATTATTTCCGCTTTCTTTTACTTGAGGGTCCCTGCTTTTCACCGACATCTACAGCATAGAAAATAGACGTATGGAATTAGTGGGTGTTTTTATTACTACCAACAGTATAAAATAAATGTTTTTTTAATAAAAAATATTTGATACCTTCTGGCATGACTTTTTCTTGACATTTTAGTTCAAGTACCATTTTTTTTACATCAAAGACTGCAGAATTTAACTTAGTCACATAAATAAACTTTTGCACCATTATGCAACGGCAACAAGATTTAAAATGTAACGAAAATGTGAATTTGGTTGAAAATATTTTGTTTATAGAGTAAAATTGCAATGAAGAGCACATGAAGTTTTGCAAGAGCGAAATGTTTAAATTTATGACCAAATTTGGACAAGAATTGCCAGTTGTATATAGATATATTGGGATAAAATCATTTAAAATGTATTACTTGGCTGCAAATTCTGAGTGGTTACAAAATTGATCCAGACAAATTTTCCAAATTCAGATTTGATACAATGCAAATGCAAAACATAATGTAGGCATTTTCTCATGATATATTAATCATGATATCTTATGATTCCCTATCTTTACATAAGGTTCCTGTTAGGTTTCCTGTAAGGTTTGTGCAGAAATAAATATGAATATGCCACAGAATATGCATCACAGCAATTTTCATTAATGCTGTCCAATGTTTGTCCCGTACCTTCAATTTTAGAAAAAGAAATTTTAGAATTTGTTATAATAATAAAAAAAAACAAAAACAGTTTTATCACTTTAGCTTCCATACCCTTAACACAGTATCATTAAAATTATCAAGAAGAACGCAAAATCATGCGTCAATCAGGTTATGGAACATTTTTGAACGCATTCGAGCTACTATAATAAAACTTCATAGTTTAATAACTTGAAAAACGATGTCTAAGTAATAATTTGTAAAACATATAACACGTTTGAATACACAATTTCAACCAAAATCGAAAAAATATCTGAAAATTTTGTACGTCCCTGTATATGAACTATAGATTTATCATATAATTCACAATATGCTAAAATTTAGAACTGTTAATGAACGCATAGCACAGCGTTAGCAATTTCCGGCAATAAGCGGGTATATAGATGTCTTGTGCAGCCCTATATATGATTTATAAAATTTATACACGCTAAATAGTATGCAATTTTTAAAATTTAAAAAAGTGTTCCACAACTGAAAACGCACTTCCATCAATTATTGTTCATACAAAGAAAAATATAACTGATTTATTTTGCGTGCCCCTGTATGTGAAAGATCAATGGCACATAATATTCAATAGTAAGCATCTTATAGAGCACCTCGGAGATATATATCAATTTAAATACTTTTGAAAAGGTGTAACATGAACAAAATACTCCACAAACAATATTTCTCCATAGACCGTAATGTAACATAATTCTTTTTTAGTGTCCCTGTAAATGATCGATAAATACTACCCATACTATATTCTATAACAAACCATCTTGTAGTGCACTTCATAGATATGTATATAAATTTCAAAGTGTTTGAAATTATGAAACATTATTAAAAACCACCATAAACGATTTTCCCCCATAGGACGTAATATAATGAAATACTTTTGAATGTCCCTGTAACGAAATTATGACTGCTACACGCAACATTTTACAATACCTAACATTCAATAGTGAATATCAATAACATTTTGTAATTTCATGGCGATGCGACTATATTGACGTCAAAAATAATTTTGGACAGCTAGAATCGGTAAATCACCCAACGTGCACTGCCGTAATTCCCGTTTTTTCAGATTTTTCTTTTTTTCACACCGATTTTTGCGGCATTGTCACGGCTAAACCATTGATCAGAGAAAAAAACTTTTAATACGTAAAATGTAGGAAATTTTATCTTCTTTAATTTATGTATTGAGGACTTTTGCGTAAAATGCATAATTTTGAAGTTATTTTGAAAAAACAAAGAAAATCCCATTTTTTTTTTCAGTTTTTTGCCAAAAAAACGTGTTTCCCGGCATAAATTTTGTTGGCAAACTTCAGATTCGTGTTCAGCGACCCAAAAAACATAAAGGCACCAAATATCAAAACTACACCAAAACTTTCCCCTATTTTCTACCAAATGACTGGACTAGACTGTCTCTACTATTTCTAAACATCATTTACGGAAATGGTACTCTTTCGAAAGCAAAACAAAAATATTTCGTAAAACTGATGGAAAACGTACTGGATTTATACGGATTTGTAATCTCAAAATGTCAATTACGAATATTGTACTGTTTTCTTGAAAAAATGGAACTATTCCGTAAAATTTTACGGAAAAATTTGTGTATATTAACGGATTTCTTTTTACAGAGTAATTTTCCGGCTATGAACAGTAATTGTTCAATCTTAATTTTCAAATATATGTTATGCATTTTTAAAAACGGATATTAGGTATGTTATTAACCTTATTAAACACCGATGTTCTGTTAAATTATTTTGTAAGTGTAGGAAAGTATTTCATAATCTATGTTTGATGCATGATTTTTTAATACATGATTTTTCCTTCTTGTTATTAAATTTTTTTTGCTTTCGCTGCCTCCCTCTATACTAGGGATGCACAACCTGTGGCCCGCGGGCCAAAAGTGGCCCGCGATGGGGTAACGTGTGGCCCGCGAACTTCGTCAATTTATAACTGGAAAAAATTGCAATTTTTGTTCAAATGTCGCAGAGAAAAATCGTAAATTTCGTCAATTTGCCGCGGGAAAATGTGAAAATTTTGTTGGTCAAATAAGAATCGCGAATTTCATTGATCGGGTGTGGAAAAATCGCGAATTTCGCTGATCGGGTGTGGAAAATCGCGAATTTCGTTGATCGTGCGCGGAAAAATCGCGAATTTCATTGGTCGGTCACGGAAAATCACGAATTTTGTTTGTCGGATACGGAAAAATCACGAATTTTGTCGATCAGGCGAGAAAATCGCAAATTTCGTTGATTGGGGACGAAAAAATCATAAATTTTGTTGATGATGCGAGAAAAAATTGCAAATTTTCTTGACCGACTGCGGAAAAATCGTGAGTTCCGTCAGTCGCGAGTAAATATCGCAAATTTCGTCAATTTGCCGCGGTAAAAAATTGCCCATTTCGTCAGTGAGTTAAGATTGGAGGATTTCGTAGATCGGGCGCGGAAAATCGCGAATTTCGTTGATCGGGTGCGGAAGAATAGCGAATTTTGACGATAGGGCTCGGAAAAATCGCGAATTTCATTGATTGGGCACGAAATAATCGTCAATTTTGTCGATAATACGCGAAAAAATTGCGAATTTTCTTGATCGACTGCGGAAAAATCGTCAGTTTCGTAAGTTGCGTGAAAAAAATCACGAATTTCGTTAATTTGCCGCGGGAAAGAATTGCAAATTTCGTCAGTCAGTTAGGAATCGTGAATTTCGTCTATCGAGTGTGGAAAAATCACGAATTTCGTCAATTAGGTGCGGAAAAAATCACGTGTTTCGCCTGTTTATACGGAATTTTGTCAATTTGCCGCGGGAAAAATTGCGAATTTCGTCAGTCAGTTAAGTATCGCGAATTTCGTTGATCGGGCTCGGAAAAATCGCAAGCTTCGTCGAACGGACACGGAAAAATCGCGAGCTTTGTCAATCGGGCTCAGAAAAATTACAAATTTCGTTGGTTTGGCACGAAGAAATTGCGAATTTGTCGATCAGGCTCGGAAAAATCTCAAATTTCGTTGTCAGGCAGAAAAAAATCGCGGAAAAATTGAAAATTTCGTTGATTGGCTACGGGAAAATCGCGAGTTTCGTCAGATTTTCGCGAGAAAAAATCGCAAAATTCTTCAATTTACCGTTTGAAAAAATCGCAAATTTCATCAGAATCAGTTAAAAATCCTGAATTTCGTTGATTGTTTGCGGAAAATTCGCGAATCTCGTCGGTCAGGGATGGAAAAATCGGAAATTTCGTCGTTCTTGCACGAAAAGATCGCGAGTTTTTGTCGATCGGGATCCGAAAAATCGCGAATTTCGTTGGTCGGTCACGAAAAAATCGCGAATATCGTCGATCGGGTGCAGAATAATAGGAATTTCGACGATCAAATGCGGTTAGATAGCGAATTTCGCCAATTCGGTGCGGAAAAATCGCTAATTTTGTCGATCGGGGACTGAAAAGTCACAAATTTCGTTGATCAGCCGCGTAAAAATATCAAATCTTGTTGATCGGCTCTTCCTGCCCCCTTCGTTCATAAAGTTCACATTTTTTTTTTTGAACCAGCCATTTTCATGCCTATGTTTGTTTTTTAGCACTTTTCATAAAACAAAAATTTTTCCCCCCGAATAATATCCAGGAATATCATCACTCTTTCAAATTAATCCTTGTTATATGTACAAATGTAAACTGTTGATATATCCTTGCCAACTGAACTGGATATGTTGACTGGGTAGGAGAATTTATAGGGGTAACCCTCCCCCCCCCCACACACACACACGTCTCCGAAATAGTATTCTCTTCGTGTGACTGATGTGGCCCTCGACAACCCAGACATTTTTGAAAGTGGCCCTTCTGTTAAAAAGGTTGTGCACCCCTACTCTATACGTTCTAAAAGTAGATGGAAAATGTGGTGTTCCATAAGAGTTTTAAATTTCCAACGTTTTTTCTCTTTCGCATAAAATTTTATTCCAAGATATTTTTTTATTCTGGATTTTTGTGGTTACTACTGTTCAAAAAACGTACAACATAATCTGTAAATATGAACTATTACGTGAAAAATTATATTTTTCGAAACGCCGAAATTCAAAACATTTTCTAAACAAAAACAAATAATATATATTTTTTATTTCTTTAACTAGGGGGCTCTGCCCCTTAGGAGCTACGCTCCTCAACCCCCGTTCAGATTGAATTATAATTTGAATCTGACAATTATAATCTGACGTTTTTTTCACCAAACTTTTCTTTCTCTTTTTAATATTCACGTAAAAATACTTTTGTTAGAAATGAAATATTATGATCATCTTAAAATGTCAAATAAATGTCTCACGCAATTTTTAAATTTAAACTGTTTTGCAATATTATTTTTTGTTCATTTTACGTAACAAGTATAATGTGACGTAAATTCTCCTATTTAAGACTTCTGACGCCTGTTAATGAATTTATTATTTTACAATAATCTTTCTCTTTTAAAATTTACGCGTAAATATAGTTTTTATGACGTAATTTTCAATGAGTTCCTGCTTTTTATATTTTCTGTTTATAATAGTCACGTGTAAAAAAAGTTTTTCATTAGAAGCAAACATTATTGTTTGCGCTGTTTATATAGTTGGCAACAGTTTAAATTAAAACAATTTTCTAAAATATCTAAAAAATATGTCTCGAAATGCTGAAAATTTGAATTTAAAATAGAAATAAAACCTCAAAAAATGAATCAAATTATTAAAACTAAATGCAGTCTGCACACCGGGAAATTCTGACGCATAAAATGATCTAAAAATGATTAAATTCCTATGTACAGTTCTTGCTCCTGTAAAACTTTTTTAATGGAACGATTTTGTCCAACTTTGGCATTAAATATCTCTTAAAATAATTCTTCGATTTGAAAAGTGTCTGCATCAGCGTATTTATCAAACATTTCTCTATAATACAACCGATTTTCATGTTTTTGTATGCAACAGTTTTTTTAATATTAACGAAAAAAGCCATGCTTAAACATTCACAGTGGATGCCGATTTGCCGGGAATATCTACGCAGATTTAAATTGGTCCATTTCCAAATCAAAACTTTTTTTTATATATAGAAGGATACCGAGAACAAAGAAATATAAGTTAGTAAATATAAAATAAAGTTAGTAGAAACCATCTTACAAATACTGTATTCTTTGATTTATATAATTTGTGAAAATTGAACTGTGCATTAGGATCGCGAAACTTGTTTCAAATTTCAATATGATAATGCATTAATTATTCCCCAGTATGCTATTTCTTTCTCCCAGCTATTAAAGTGTCGTCTATAAAAACACCGTTCCGTTGTATAAGCCAGCCGTAAAACAAAGCAGATGTATCATTGTACGGTTAAATACTCTACTACAATTTTTTAAACTTCTCAGCATTGCACATTTTCAATTTTCATACCGCCGTATTGGGGGAAAAAAGGACTTTGAAACGCAATTTGTTTGAAAACTGACATTTATTTTTGAAATATAATTTTTTTTCTTTTTTTTTTATAGTTTTTAGCGCCATTTGTTTAATTTTGGAAAATCAAATTCTCCATTTTAGTAGAAGGTAAAGGAAAATTTGTTGGAAAATAGTAGTTACATCTTTTTGTTGCAATTTTCCGATAACAACTTTAAAAAAAATGTAAAGTCTTAATGTTTTAATGTCTAAATGTAATGTCTTAAAACTTAAATATGTTTTGTACGTAAAATACGTGCTATTTTCAAAAAATATAAATGAATAATTTCTGATAAAACATGGAGCTATTATAAACCAAATTTTATTTTAAGTATGTACATTAACATTGGAAACAAATGAAGGCATGTGAGACATTAGATAGACGATTTTTTTTCGAGTTTCTTAAATAAATGAATCTCTTTTTTTGGATTTGTGTATTATTCAGCTATAGTGACATCCTATGCGTACTTTACTGCAGATGTTATTTAGAACTGGATCGTAAATGAAGAATTCTTCAGCGGACACCAGATGACGTCATTTTATAAAAAAATAAATGCGTGTGTTTTAAGTCTTAAAACTTAAATATGTTTTGTACTATCTATATTTATATACATATACATTTTTTTTTTCATCGGAAGTGACACTAAATTCTGAAAAAGAAGAATTCCTGTTTTCAGTTTATTTTCTTTGTTAGTTTTCATCGTTGAAATAGTTATGCACTTATTTGCACTAATTGCATCCGAAATTTAATCGTTAATGCATCTATGAATGTTTAAATTGAAGCTATATGTCAATTATCAGTAGATGCATTCTTCCGCGTACATGGTTTGTAATATAAAATTATTAAACTTTCCATCATGACATAAAATTATTAATACAGTTCTGTGGAATTGTATAATTAACGATCGATATAATGTAACCGAATTCTAAAACGACGCGAAATGTGATAATTTTAATTCTGCAGACATTTACTCATGTAAATAATTCTTTTCTAAATAATACTTTTAATTTTCACGTAGATAATGATTTTGCATAGATTTGTTATTTATACACATATACAGGATCATCGAAAAATAATGCCTAGATTTAAAAAAATCATAACATCAAAACCTTTTATGTTAAATGAGTAATTGTCTCATTACACGGTAACTGGTGAATGCAAGTTTGGTTTTAGTTCACCAGAATTCGTTTGCGTGTCTGTGTTATGCGCGGATTAGTTGCGTAGTCGTCAAGGTCTGCCGACGCGCCAGACTGCAGCTGCTCAGTACGATGTTGACTGTGCAACAAAAGCTCCGAAAAAGCCGCTGTACACTGATTATTGATTTTGATTCCACATAAGAAATCACGCACTGTGCTTTTTGTTCCACGGTCAACATCGTACTTAACAGCTGCAGTCTGGCACGTCGGCTGACCTTGACGACTGCACAACCATCCGCGCATAACACAGACACGCAAACGAATTCCGGTGAACTAAAACCAAACTTGCGTTCACCAGTTATCGTGTAGTGAAAGAATTACTCATTTAACATAAAAGGTTTCGAGTTATGATTTTATTAAATCTAGGCATTATTTTTCGATGACCCTGTATATATATATATATATACAGTGAAACCTCTCTGAAAGACCACCTCTCATAAAGACCGTTTATTTATGGTCTATAATTTTTGGCTATAGGCTCAATGTTAATTTTCCTCCGCTAAAGGACCCCTATTTCCCGTCTCCCTCCCTGAAATACCTTTTTTCAGTCGAAGAGTGAGATTAATTTCCTTTGCATGGGGAAATCTCGAAATTCCACCTCTCTCAGGAAAACATTCTCAGATAAGTCTGCGTCACTTATAATGCACAGCTGAGACGCGTGAAATTTCAATTTCTCCCTCCTAACACGACATCCAAAATTCAGACGTTAGATCAGGAAATTATTCATTGCTTCAATCTGGAATAAAGACATTTTGTGTTACGAAAGCTCACTTCGCTAATACATGAGACGAAAAGTGCGTCTGTCATTGTGAAACCATCAGTGTACTTGTTGCTATTCAGTGAATAAAATTTGCATGGGATAACGTAAAGACACAAATAATTGTCAATTGCTTCAGTTCTTGAGAACTAAGCAATGTATCCATAGAAAAATTCATTGATGATATCAGTGCCTTAGAAGATAAAGTGATTCGGCTATCAAATGCAGCTAAAGTTGATTGTGATCCCAAATCACATGAATATGAGGAAGATCTTGAGTGTTACGATGATTTTCTGAAGACCGGGAGAATCGTATTATAGAAAATTTCGACAGAGATAAGACTTTAAAATTTTAATATTAAAAAATAAATTCTACAATGTATACTAATCTATCTATATCTATACTTAATATTATAAAGAGGTAAAAATTGTTTATTTGTAGGAGGTAAGCTCTGGAACTACCGAACCGGTTCCAAAAGTAATGGTATCAAAATGATGGTGTTCGTCCAACTTAGAACATAGGCAACATGTTATATCCGTGGCACTGGCCAGAAGGGGGTGCAGGAGCAATAACGTTCTAAACATGCGATTTTTGTGTTACTGAAGGGCCTAGAAACATGAAATTTGGAATGGTAGTTACTTATAAGATACTAATGATCTCTAAGGACATTTCTTAAAAAAATCGAAATTAAAAAGGGGTGAAAATGCGCGAAAAGCGTTCTGAAAAACGTTCTAAAAATGCAATTTTTGTGTTATTGAAGGGCCTAGAAACATGAAATTTGGAATGGTAGTTACTTAAAAGATACTAATGATCTCTAAGGACATTTCTTAAAAAAATCGAAATTTAAAAGGGGTGAAAATACGCGAAAAGCGTTCTAAAAATCGTTCTAAATGGCGATTTTTACGCAATTTCAGGAAGTATCAAACCAATTTCAAAAATAATTGTGTCAAATCGATGGTGACAACCCTTGCTCCAACATAGGCTACATTTTATGTCGGTGCCACTACCCCTAAAGGGGTTGCAGAAGCAAAAAAACGTTCGAAATTGCGATTTTTGTGTTACTGAAGGGCCCAGATACATGGAATTTGGAATAGTAGTTACCTATAAGATATAAAGGATCTCTAAGAACATTTATTAAAAAAATCAAAATTTAAAAGGAATAAAAATGCTAGAAAAGAGTTCTAAAAAACGTTCTAAATGGCGATTTCTACGCAGACTCCGAAAGTACCCAACCTATTTCAAAAATGTTGGAAATTGGTGATGATAGCCCTTTCTCCAACATAGGCTCTATTTCATGTCAGTGTCACTACCACCTAGCGGTTACAGAAGCAAAAAACGTTCTAATTTCGATTTTTGTGTTACTGAAGGTTCTAGAATCCTGAAATTAGGCAGGCAGTAATTTATAAGATACAAATGATCTCCAAGAACATTTCCTAAAACAGCGAAATTTAAAATGAGCGAAAATTGTTCTAAAACACATTCTAAATTGCGATATCTTCGCAATCTCAGGAAGTACTGAACCAATTTAAAAAATAATAGTGTGAAAACGATGATGACAGCCCTCGCTCCAACATAGGCTCTATTTCATGTCGGTTCCACTGCCCCAAAGGGGGTGATGGAGCAAAAAACGTTCAAAATTGCGATTTTTGTGTTACTGAAGGGTCCAGATACATGGAATTTGGCATGGTAGTTACTTACTAGATATAAATGATCTCTAAGAACATTTCTTAAAATAATTCGAAATTAAAAGGTGTGAAAATGCGCAAAAAGCGTTCTAAAAACGTTCTAAATGGCGATTTTTACGCGATCGGAAGAAGTAGCAAACCGATTTAAAAAATAATGGTGTCAAAATGATGGTGAAAACCCTTGCTCCAATATAGGCTACATTTAATGTGGGTGCCATTACCCCTAAAGGCGGTGCAGGAGCAAAAATACGTTCGAAACTGCGATTTTTGTGTTACTGAAGGGCCCTGATACATGGAATTTGGAATAGTAGTTACCTATAAGATATAAAGGATCTGCAAGAACATTTATTTAAAAAATCGAAATTTAAAAGGGGTAAAAATGAAAACGAATGAAAACGAATGTAAAATGAAAGATGAGATGAGTAAATAATAAACCGTTTACAGAAGTTATTGGTTGCGAATCAAGAATGATAGTCCCATATCCTATAAGGGCTATATTTTATGCTGATGTCACTACCACCTGGTTGACACTAACAACAAGAAAGCCTTTAAAAACATCTAAATTCCGTTTTCTATAGAATATTACGAAATAGCAACCGATTTCAAGGTTAATGTTGGCAAATTAATGGTGACAGTCTCTGTTTCAACATTTTTCGAGTCATTCTGTTTCAACTCAGTTTCGGCATTTTAAGTTGCTGCCACTAACACCAGAGAGGTGGTAGACTGTTAGACAAGAAGTTTGGAATTTGACATGATGGTTAATTTTAAGATGTAAATGTGTTAATATGGTTTCTAAAATATAGCACAGAAAAAAAAAGAAATTGAATTTTTTTTTTTTTTTGCATCGTTTTTCATAGCGAATTTTTTTGAAATTCTTCGGTTGCGAATATTTACGCCCTAAAAGCAATATTCATGTCAATTTTCATCTTTATATTCCTAATAATTCTATGTACTTCGTTATTGGCATCGTCTTCAGAAATTTGTCCTCTTTATTTAGTCTTCTTAATTTCGATTTTTTTAGAATTCGTTCTAATGCGAGCTTTTACATCATATAAGGTACTACCATGCCAAATTTCAATTTTCTAGCATCAACATCATGACAGAAATTGCCCTTTGAATTTGTTCTATAACGAGCATTTACATCTTATAAGTTACTGCCATGCCAAATTTTAAGTTTCCAGACCCAACAGTATACCTGAAATTCCAGCTTAGATATTTTTTTTATAGTACACCCTTTTTCGATCCTGGTTCGAGTCGTTCTTGTGGCCCTGGCTAACTGTTCACTCCAGTTGGGTTTATTGTATTAATTGTGTTTAATGTCTGTCTTGATATATGTGTACCTTTAATAATAGTTGTGTATTCTTTGTGGAGAAAATGCAAATTTTTGAAAAGACGTTTGGGGAAGTTTAGAATGCCAATTATTTTTGATTTTCAATCCTGGCGGTATCTTGTCGCTATCGAGTTCCATTCCAATTGTGGTGTCAATGCAAGTAAAAAATTTTTGAGCAATCGCGTTGACAAAAGTGTAATTTCTGATAGAAAATCGAAGCTGAGTTCCGTCAATGATGTGATGTGTATAAATATTATTTCCCGTATACAGGATTCCTTAAAAGAACTCGAACTAATTAAGGGAAGGAAGGATGAAGTGGCAACTCTAATGTTTGATGGATTTTTATGATACCTTTTTAATCACTAAAGTTCTAGAAACAAATACCAATAATAACTTTAATAACTTTGGTTTCAATTACTATTTTACTTTTCAAAAAAGTTATTTTAAAATGTATTACATTATTTTAAAAGAAACGTTACAAAATGGCCATTTTGCCCCCCCTAGGTAAATGAGCAAATCATATTGTTTCAAGATGTATAATTTTTAATCAACACAAGCTGAAATAACACGTATTAAGAATAAGTATTGTGTTTCGTAATATTTTAAGTATTAAATCGTTACAAGACAAATTAATCAGTAATGAGTACCAATATGACGAATGGAGGAATATAAGTTCCCCCAGCAGACATGTAAACTGCAAATGTCGAGATTAAGCTTTTCTCTGCAGAAGTTATTGTCCCATCCTGCCTTCTTTCTTTCAAAAAAATACTTTTAGGTAGTATTTTGATATGAACACTGAATAAAATATCATTTCCGGGCAAAGTAGACATCTGGCCATTTTGTCCGATCGCTTTGTGGCCACTTTTCCCGGAATGACACCATTACGAAAATTTGGCCTATCATCTAATCCATGTCACCTAGGCCATGTGGCCTATTATCTAATCTACATGACTTATCGTTTTCAAACACATCATTTAAAAAAAGTACTTCACACTGATCAAACAGCATAAGAACAAATAATTGTAATAGTACAAGATGTGTCTATTAAATTCCAGGACTGTACGAGTAGTTAATGAATGAAAATGTGTAGGAACGCGACATCATGAGGATGTGATATCGTAATGAATGAGGCATGAAGGTGGAACAAATGTGCAGTGATTGCGTCAGCATTTCCAGTTTGGAGAAGGTAAACGCAGGTGGTTCATTAGAGCGCGTGTCACGGTCAATGATTTAGCAAAGAGTGAATATCAAGTTTTGTTTCAAAATTGGGAAAACGCCGAGTGAAACCTACGAGTTACTGAAAATTGCATATGGAGATGCTACTATGTCCCGTTACCGTGCTTTCGAATGGTGTGCATGCTTTCGCGATGGCAGGGAAAGCACGAAAGATGACCAATGAAGTGGACGACCCATCACAACACGAACAAAAAAGGACGTCGCAAAAGTCCGCGCTTTGGTGACTGCAGATCGTCGAAAGACCCTTAGGATGCTTGTGGACGTGTTAAATATGGGCAAGTACACGGTACACAAGATTTTGAGAGAGAATTTGAATAAGAGAAAACTTTGTTCACGATTTGTGCCGCATTTTTTGACAGACGATGAGAAGCAATGCAGAATGGAAGCTTGTGGTGTCTTAATCGAAGGAGCTGACCGAGATCCGTCGTTTCTGCAATCGATCGTGACAGGATCCGTGCTACCTTCGATCACACTTACCTACTTGTTAATACATCCTCTAAACAAAATTTTTTGCAAATTTTCATCTTAGGTAACTTCTAAACTTTATTTATTCGTTCTTTTCCGAAGGAATATTTTATACGACTTTATAATTACTTACGTATTTAAAATTTTTAAATTAATCAACGCCATTCGACATTTTTCTAATAAGCAAAGAAAGCATGACAGTTGATTTACCAAATAGGTATTTTAACATAATTTAGCTTCATGTTCTTTCATATTGTACGAAGGAATGTTATCTTAAATGAATGCTACATCTTTGCCATAGATACCGAATGAACAGAAATCTTATCTGCTTCATAAGCTGATACGATAATTATCGAGAAGGTAGAAACTTCTTCTAGCAGTATGTAAGATTTAGTCATTCATAGTATTTATATCTGAAAGCATAAATTATAATCTATCAGACATCAGGCTGAGGAGAAGCATACTGACTATTTTACGTGTACTAATATAAAATATTTTTATTTTAATAAAAATGTTTAATAAGAAGAATTTGGATGCAAATTTTACAAGTAGAAATAAGCATAAAACACTTTTATACATTTTTGAAGCATTTAACGTTTTCGGATTCGGCATACATATTATAAATGAAAAACATGTTCGCTATTAACGTTGACGTCATATTGATGGTAGCAACGTGAAAAATTTGGCCACAGTTTTTACAGTTTGAAAAAAGCATAAAACACTTTCATACATTTTTGAAACATTTAACATTTTTGAAATGCATGTTATAAAGCAAAAACCTGTTGGAGAATCACCTGACGTCACACGGACGATGGCAACACATGAGCCATAAATTATTACAAATTTTTATACCTCTAAACATCACAAAATTTCAATATTTGCACCTTTGAATAGGAAAATTGTCCTTTTAAATGCAATTTGTTTGAAAACTGTATCAGAATTTACAATTTTTTTTATGATTTTAAAAATCCTTCACAAGAACGATTTTTTTTATTAAATCTACCTCTATTGCGTGCAGCCTGATTACAAAAGAGGTACTACTTGGTTATCCCGTCGACCAAAAATCTATCGCCAAACTATAAGATTTAATGCCAATTAGGGTTGATCGTAAATGTCACATTCAATTCACTTTAAGGAAGTTACACGTGTTCACGCCATCAAGTGATTTTTATTTCGACGTTTTATTTGTATTTTTATTAATGTGATACTAATTTATTTTTTCTTTCGTTATTTAAAAAAAACTTATGTCAATTTGTATAATTTGGCGAGTGGTTTGGCGATATATATAATTTGGCGAAATTGGACGACGGGATAACTAAGTAGTACCACAAAAGATTTAACCGTTTGCATTTAAAACAAAAATTGTTTTCAATTAATATTCCATAATAAAATTAAAACTAAGTGAATTAAAAAATAAAATGATATAAATAAAACACAAATTTAAAAGACATGTAATCGAACTACGTGCTTAATCCACTAGAATTATCAGTCACAAATGCTGCTCTAAGTAACGAAATCTTTGACCTTTACTTCGTCTATTACCTCATAACATGTGGCAAGTACGTAAGCATTGCTTTTAATAATTTTCAAAACTTTTTTTGAAAATATTATTGGTATTGTTTACATAAAAATTACTTTTTGGTGATGATAGTAAGCAATTTGAAAAATATATTAATTCTAAAAAAAACTGTTAGGGTTTTCAATTAAAGCAAGTCGAAAATTGTACGTCAAACATGGCAAATGAAGTGCGTTCGTATTATAACTAGTTTTACAAATATTCAGATCTTGGTGCAATAGCTGTTGCACTCTTATGTAAAAATACATGAATACAAAATTTATTACGATTAGATATATTAAATTCCGGAAATAATATGACTCCATCTTAAATAGGGCGTTATCACCATGTCAACCTAGAATCATTTCATATCATTTCATATTCATATATCATTGAAATTATTGCCTATGACAGGATTTAATAGAATGAAGAAAAGGTTTATTTATATATTTTTAAGTTTTCATTGGAGTTTCATAAAATTTGAAATGACTCAACAAAATTCTGCAACGAATATATATTTTAAATTTCAAATCACTCGATTGGGTAGTTTTTGCGTTGTTATATGCGGACAAACAGATGGCCGGAGCAGACTACGACCATGGGTACCACGTATTTATATAATTACGAACGCACCTAAAAGGGGTTTTCATCTATGTTCGTAGTACGAGAAGACGGTGTTAGATCTCCTAGTCTTTATAAAAACAGTTTACTTTATTTTAATGAAAATTTATTCTGTATTCTTTTTACATATATTTCAAGGGAAAAAAAATCTTTAAATGTTGTTTTTAAGTTATATTTCTCTATTTGCGCAACGTAAGAATTTTTTATAAGACCTTATTATAAGGTAAAAGAACATCTTGTAAGAACCCCCCCCCCCCTTTTTTTTAAACTATCTTAACAAAAACTTGGCGAAAAGAAAGTAATATATTTTTTATCGGATTGTTTATACAACCGTAGTCTTTTCAGTAAGCAATGAAGCGATATTAGCACTTTAGTTAAGCGACCATTTGTAAAATCTCATCGTTTAACTCAGTTAGAAGTAGCCATTACCATTAAACATAATGGTTTATCAGTTTTAAAAGTAATAATGTAATAATGTAATTATGTATTTGACGAGAAATTACCTGTTTCACTGAAAATGTGATGTAATGATCCATTTTCCCATTTTATTTTCTGAAATAAAAATATTAATCTTTTAAAATACAAACTTTTCTCATACATATTAAGCAATAATGATGTTTATTTCAAAGTAAAAAAAAAAAAAAAAAAAAAAAAAAAAAAAAAAAAAAAAAAAGATTTTTTTTTTTTGAAAATTTTATGATTAATTTATATTTTATTGGTAGAAAAATAACATGACAAATGAGGTGCGTTCGTACTTTAACTGGTTTTATACATATTCTGATCTTAGTGCAATAGCTGTTGTACTCTTATGCGAAAATGCGGGAATACAAAATTTATTACGATTCTTTATATGAAATTCAGTAATATACGAAAATTATATGACTCCATCTTAAATAAGACGTAATCACCATATCAAACTAGAATCATCACATATCATAGTATATTATTGAATTAATTGCGTACGATAGGATTTAACAGAATGGAGAAAACTTTTATTAATATCGTTTTAAGTTTTGATTCGATTTTCGTAAAACTTGAAATGATTCGACAAAATTCTGCAACAGTTATATATTTTAAATTTCAAACCATTCGGTTGGGTAGTTTTTGCGCTGTTATATGCCGGCAGACGGAAAGACAAACGGACGGACCACACGACGATTGTTTGCGCTACGTTTCTATATAATTACGAACGCACCTAAAAAATTACGAAATTATTTAATTTTCATCTAAAAATTTAGATATTTTTGTTAAAATTTTCATTCAAAAGTTCTTTTATCTTATCATGTCACTGCTGAATATTTCGAAAAGGAAAGGATATTATAAGAAGAACCCCTTGTTTAGATTAACGTCTAACTATTAGCATTTTCGCATTGTATGGTTATAAATACATTTTATTGCTAATATATTTACATAAACAATAGACATTCTTGTTTTATAAGCATTGGAAAACATAACTAGGTAATCGCATGCTGGGCTTGTAAAACATTGAGCTGAGCTAGATAATTTATATTTGTTTTTTCTGACGCCAATTTGGCGAAAACATCAACAGCAAAAAAAAAACAATATCCGGGTTACCATATCTAGCAAAATCTCGACACTTTGGCGCCAGTTAAGTACCCATTGCGTATATCATATTGGCGTCAGACAAAAATCACGCCAATACGGTGTGTATATGACATCTGTGCCGTATTTTTACACCAGTATTGAATTCATGGGGAGACCCGGGGAGGGGGAATGTCCCCCCAGAGCAAACAGATGTTCCCCCCAAAAGATTTGAGATCTTGTGTTTTCAATGGTAAAAAAATACAATTATCCCCCCCCTCCCCCTGAACTTTAACTGAACTTAGTTTTTATATGTAAAGATGGAATATTTTAATCTTTTTTTTTAAACTCACTAACTGATATGCTAAAAAGGTACAAATCATGAACAAAGGAGCATTTTGATGACAATACAACATTTTAATATTTTTAAAACTCAATTATAAATTAATAACTTAATTTTAAAGCATTTTTCCGTTAATCAGGCACATGTGATGCATCGCCAAATATTCATTATGGTTACAACGTTGTATACGAATTACAAAAAAATGGATTTAACGATGCTCTCGCCGAAAAAGGCCAACTGCCTGTCAAACTTCGAAAATGCAATATATGAAACACTAAAAAGTAGAAAATAAAATAAAATAATAATAAAGCGTATAATAATTAAAAGTAGTTCGAAACTGCACGTCAAACGTGGCAAATGAGGTGCGTTCGTACTATAACTAGTTTTATAAATATTTCTTGTACCTCGTATTGTTCTAATGTATATTTTAATGCACTTCCTAAGTGTATATCAATTTCATTCTGTTCGAAAGGCTGTAATATCATTAAAATGCACTTGAAATCATTTTTTTCCCATTGGCCGTAATGTAAAGGAAAACTGTTGACTGTCCCTGTAGTCAAACTATGCATCCGATTTTCATAAAATTTGAAATGACTCAACAAAATTTTGCAATAATTATATACTTTAAATTTTAGACCATTCGGTTGGGTAGTTTTTGCTCTATTATATGCGGACGGACAGACGGACGGTACGACGACTTATAGGTGCTACGTATTTATATAATTACGAACGCACATAAAAGCACTGTTTTATCAATTAAGAGTTTCTCTCTATTCTAATAAAAAGTAACTACCGCTGTCACCGCCGCCGCCGCCGGTTTTGAATTTTTTGTGACCGGAGGTCTTCTTCGTTAATATTGAGAAAAATAATGCATACAAAAATATGAAAATCAGTGGTTTTATACAGAAATGTTTGATAAACAGACAGAATGTTTGACAGAAATGTTTGATGCAGACAGTTTTCAAGTCGAAGAATTATTTTAAGAGATATTTAATGCTAAAGTTGGACAAAATCGTTCCACTAAAAAAAATTTATAGCAGCAAAAACTATACATGGCAGTGTAATCATTTTTAGATCATTTTATGCGTTAGAATTTGCCGGAGTGCAGATTGCATTAATTTTTTTATTTTGACTCATTTTTTCAGGTTTTATTTCTATTTTAAATTCAAATTTTCAGCATTTCTAGAGATATTTTTTACAGATTTCAGAAAATTGTACTAATTTAAACTGTTGCCAACTGTATAAAAAGCGCAAGCAATAATGTTTGCTTCAAATTAAAAATTTATTTACACGTGACTATTATAAACAGGAAAAAAACTTTCAAATTAGAATTAAATAATTATGTATAAAAAGCAGGAACTTATTAAAAATTACGTTATAAAAAGTATACACGTGAATTTTAAAAGAGAAAGGATATTGTAAAATAATAAATTCATTAACATGCGTTAGAAGTCTTAGGAGAAATTACGTCATATTTACGTCACATTATAGTTATTACATAAAATGAACACAAAATAATATTGCAAAAAAAGTTTAAATTTAGAAATTGCGCTAGACATTTATTTAATATTTTGAGAGGATATTTTCAACTATTTTTGTTAGGAAAGCGCAAATAATATTTCATTGCTAACAGAAGTACTTTCACGCGATTATTTAAAAGAGAAAGAATAGCTTGGTAAAAATTACGTCAGATTAAAAACGATTAATTTAAAATGTCTCATTTAAAAGAACTTTCTTTTCGCTTTGTTAAAAAATACCAGGAGACAAAGACTCTGTTTACTTAATTCCTTTTATATTAGCTTATTTTGAAATGTTGTTACACGTGTCTACGTCATCAAGTTATTTTTATTTCGACGTTTTATTTGTATTTTTATTAATGTTGTACGAATTTATTTGTTCTTTCGTTATTTAAAATAAACATTATGTCAATTTGTATAACTTGGCGAGTAGTTTGGCGATTTATATAATTTGGTGAAATTGGTCGACGGGATAATCAAGTAGTACTGCAGCGGACATGGCGTTAAAATTCCCCAATCAAAGAGAAACGAATAGAAATTCGTTTATAGGGAGATCGCCACTGTTTTTTAAATTATAATTCAATCTTTCGAAATCTTTTTAAAGCCGATCAAATTAGCGTGCATTTAGAGCCTGCGGTGTCTGGACGGGGGTTGGCGAGCGTAGCTCGTAGGGGGCCGAGCCCCCTAGTATTATTAATTATCTGTTATCAATTTCTGCATGCAAGTGTCTTCCTTCGAACTGCAATGATATGTGGTATTTGTTAGGTATAAGGAAAGAAGATGGAGAAAACTTCAACCACAGTAGCTATCTATGAAACAGAATTAACTGATGATGCCCAGGAACAGAAGGAGGTGAAAATAATTTAGAACTTTTATACATTTGACCTACCTTTTAATGTGTTTTAAAGCATTGTAATGTCTGAATAAATCGGTAAAGCAAGTGATTACAGTGACTAATATGTGACATTATGGATGTTTACATATTAACACATTTTTACTTGTTGTAATTTGTTTATTCATAATTTTACACTGTTAGCTATTTAGATACAAAAAATATAATTATTCTTAACTTCAGCACTTTACGCTGTCTGTAACTTGTTTTAATGTTATGTGTCTCAGTTTGCTCCATTTCCTGTCTTCTAGTCTATGGAGTATCTGATTACTCCAGTGGTTCACGAAATGCCGTTAGTGAATTATGCGTAATCTTTTTACCGTCAAAATTGCAAGTCTGATTGAATTGTGATCACGAATATAGTACCTTTATAGCGGCAATGAATAAGCAAATATACGGTACAAGATCCGTTTTCCGTATTCGTACCGCGTAAAAAAACGCATTCGTGCCGCGTAAGTGCTCATAATCAGTGATTATTCCCACCAGTAAATTTTTATTGTAAATTTTGCCTTATTTAATCCTGTTACGTGCCAGAATCTTTGAAACAAAAAAACTCTTGTAATATCCCAGACTTTTAATGACTTTTATTTTAATTCCTTTTCTGTTACTTTCATTTCAGGATTCTTTCAAGTACATGTACGTGCCCAACCCAAATGTTGCGGTTGATGCTCCGCGACATTTCTATTTCCACTAGACTTCTGTTCTAACGTTCTTCAGAACCTGTTCTAGCGTCCTCAGAGCCGTTCTGATTGGCTGGCCCGATTCAGATGAAGTGGCTAAACATCCGAGCACCGTTTGCATCTATTCGGATGTTTGTTTTCAGCTATTTCGTTTCTGATGCTACATAAGTTTGATTTGAATAAATTATTTTCCATTTTTAAATGATGAAACTGCTATTTTCTACTTGAAAGTATTCAAAAATGCCTGCATAAAACAAACCTCCATCATTTCCAAACTAAAACTGTTTTTTTTTTTTTTTTTTTTTTTTTCAAACCTTTTAAGATTAAGACTGTTTCATAATTTTTAATTGTTATTTCTATTAAAAATTATAAAATAAAATATATAATTTATATAAAAAACGCTTGTCACTTATAAAACACTGCAATTGCAGGGGAATTTGCATATCTAAACCATGAAAAGAATATAAAACCAGGGTTATTTTTTATTTTTTTATTTTTGTAACCCTGATACTAAAAATAACCCTGAAAAGTATTCTTTTTTTAGCACTGAATATGGAATTTTTAAATATGTTTCATGGAGGTATAGGAAGATTCTGTTGCAAATTCAGGGGACAGTTAGAAGGTATTCCCCCCCCCCCCCCAAAAAAAAAAAAGAAAAAAATTTCTGATTTTATATTTTTTCATGATTTAGATATGCAAATTCTCCCTGCAACTGCAACGTTTTATAAGTGAAAATGCGTTTTTATTATAAATTATAATTTTTTAAATAATTTTTAATATAAATAACATTCAAAATTTATGAAACTGTCTTTATGACTCTATATTAAAAGGTTTGGAAAAAAAATGGTTTTAGTATGGAAATGACGGAGGTTTGTTTTATACAGGTATTTTTGAATACTTCCAAGTAGAAAATAGCAGTTTCATCATCTAAAAATGAAAAATAATTAATTCAAATCAAACTTATCTAGCATCAGAAACGAAATAGCTGAAAACAAATATCCGAATAATATGTGCAAACGATGCTCGGGCGTATGGACACTTCATCTGGAGCTGGCCAGCCAATCAGAACGGCTCTGAAGGACGCTAGAACAGAAGTCTAGTGGAATTAGAAATGTCGCTGATGCTCCTGCATTGGGCATGTGTGTGGACTTTGGCCAATGTATCTGTATCGGCTTTTCGCGCGTTCTTCTGTAATGTTTCTTTCGGAAGGGAAGAGTTGGTTTTTTCCTCTCCCTCCATTTTCTGTTATTAATTACATTTAACCTAGAAATTTCATTAAATCACTTAAAGGAAAAGAAATCTGCTTTTGTGGCTCAAGCGTGCACACTATCTATTCGAAAAGAAAATATTAAGCAACACATAGCCAACTTTCTATTTATAATACTTTAGGTATTTTCTTGTGACATATGCAGACGTTTTCAATGAAGAACTTCAACCAAGGATCGGGGCGGACCCTGCGACATTCAGAGGTAAGCGAAATTCCTTATCTCTTTTTTTCTAATCTTGTGAAAATGATATATTAGAATATATAATATTCAAGAGGTCTCTCCTTCATAACAGGTTATGTGACGTGATTTGTCGCATTGCTACAGAGGAAAATTGGAAAATTATTGCTACATTATTCTTTAAGAATAGTATCTGAATGGTTGAAATATAGAATTTGATATCACATGAAATTAAAAAAAAAAAAATGTTTTATAATAAGTATTTTTGCTATGCCCAAACAAAAGCATAAGCAACTTAACGATACTATTGAAACAATATTATTTAAAACCTTTTTACTCATATATAGTCAGGAGGGGTAATTATGACCACTTTTTACATTTTCAACTTTGCTATTTTTTTTTTTTTTTTTTTTTTTTTTGCTTATTTCTATTTGGAAAAGTGCTGTTTTTAGTACACAGGAAGTAACTTTGATCCTTTAAGAACACATTTTAAAAGTTTTATCATCATAGCTGTTTTTCTTTTAAAGTTAAAAGGGTGGTTATAATTACCCCACCAAAAACTCACAATCACATAAGTTTGGGGTAATTAAGACCACTAGGGGGGAAATTATGACCACTATATCTTCTCTTTATACTTGCCTATACACATATGTTTGGGATAATTATGACCACTTTGAACTCCGAAGTAACAAATCCGTTTATCAAAAATTTTATAGACTTAGTTTCAAATTGCTATTTTGATCTCAAAAAGGCTTCAGACTAGTAATAAAGAATACCTAAGATGAAATATACATTATGAGATTAATATCTAAGCTTGAAACAAAATTTTACCATCACAGTTATCTCCAGTATGACGGCGGTCTTAATTACCCCCTGGTCATAATTACCCCATCTGACCCTAATTTGAATATTGACATAATATTTATATATATATTTATATATATATACATACACAAGATCGTAGTCTATATATGAAAAATGAGTATCTTAAAGAATACTGTGATAGAAAAACTGAACGCAAGCAATTATAATGTTTGGAAGTTCAGATTAGAAATGTATTTACAGAAGGAGGACCTTTATAGTGCTATCAGTCAGGATCCGCCCGATCCAATGACAGATGATTTTAGAAACAAAAATAGGAAAGCGCGTGCCATTAAAATTTGTTGATCGATGACGATCAGATTATTAATGTGAAGAATTTAGAAAGCGCGCGAGAGTGTTGGCTTGCTTTAAAGAAAGTTCATGAACGTTCTAATCTAAGTAGCAAACTATTTCTTCTAAGAAAACTTTATTCCATAAAATTAAACGAAGGTGGTAATATGGTTGATCACCTTACCCGAATTTATGAAACGCGCGATAAGCTAGCCGATATCGGCGAAAATGTAAGTGATCAACACCTTGCTGCTTTAATTCTCTGCTCTCTCCCTTCCAGTTATGACGGTCTCATTACCGCTTTGGAGGCGAGGGATGAGCGTGACCTTAGTGCTAGTTTTATTCGCACAAAATTTATAGACGAACATTCAAAAAGAGTTGAAAATAACCGCGAAAGTGATAACAGTCACTCCGCATTAAAAGTGGTGAAATTCCATAAAAACAAACAAAATAAATTCTGCCGGTACTGCAAAAAGAACTCTCACAATATTGATGATTGTTGGACCTTGAAAAATAAAAATAATCCTAAGCAGTACCAATACCCTAATCGTTTTGCCAACCAGTCAAAAAAATCGACTATATGCTCTCAAGGCAGCGCATATGCGAATACTAACAAAAATAGGAATTTTGTAAAAGAAACACCTAATGATAGAAATGTTACATTTTTGTTGATAATGTAAAAGATCTCTGGGTGATTGATTCCGTGTCTTCAACTCATATTTGTAATAACTAAAACAAGTTTAATGATTTTCATAAGAGTGCTTCTAGCGTAACTATCGCAAACGGTCAAGAGCTTTGCTCTCAGGGTTACGGGACTATAAAATTAAATACATTAATGTCGGATAAGGCACACAGAACTATAACACTAAAGAATGTATTGTATGTACCCGAAATTGAAACAAATTTAATTTCTATAAAAAGGGATACTGAAAATGGTTTTAAAGCCATATTTGAAAAATAATCTTGCAAGATAACTCACGAAGGTGTTAAGTACCTCGAGGTCTATGTAAACAATAATTTATATGAATGTAAAATAGAACAAAATATGTCTCATAATGTAAATATTATAAATGAATGCGAAAATAAAAATTGTCTACACAAGTGGCATAGGAGATGAGGCCACAGAAACGTTAATCATATTAAGGAATTAGTAAATAATGATATGGCGTTAGGAATTAAAATTGACAAATGTAAACACGGTGATACATGCGAAACATGCATAATTTCTAAACTCACTAGTGATCCATACCCCAAAGCCGGTAGTTTTCGAGCCACAAAACCCACAGAATTAGTGCACTCCGATTTATGTGGGCCTATGCAAACAGCGATGGTTGGCGGAAAATACTATTTTTTGACTTTTGTAGATGATTTTAGCCTGTTTACCATAACGTACTTACTGAGAACCAAAGATGAAGTTTTCCCTAAATTTAAAGAGTATGTTGCAATGACCGCGAATAAATTTGGCAGGAAGGTGCGTGCTATCCGTATCGACAACGGAGGGGAATACACAGGGAAAGAAATTGAAAATTATCTAAAAAATGAGGGAATTAACCATCAACTTACTGTTCCATATTCCGCGCCTTAAAATGGGGTTGCGAAGCGTAAGAACCGTACCTTGACGGAGATGGCTCGCTGCCTACTTAAAGACAGTGGTTTACTTAAATCATTCTGGGGCGAAGCAGTCTGCACCGCAACTTACATGCAAAATCGCCTCCCGACATCATCCAACGACAGCACTCCGTACGAAAAATGGACTGGTCGCACACCAGATCTTTCAAATATTAAAACCTTCGGTTGTCGCGCCTTTGCTTATGTGGAAAAGACTCATAGAAGAAAATTGCATAATACAGCCGTAGAGGGGATATTCGTAGGTTACGACAATAGGAGTAAGGGCTACAGAGTTTGTACGGACGGTAAGAAAATCGTAATAAGTAGAACCGTAAAATTTCTGGAGCCTGAAAGTGAAAACATAACTGAGGATAGCATATCAAATAAAAACAATGAAACACCGAATTCTGAAAATCCGGTTCCGAAATTACAATTAATCGAGGATAATATTGACAGCGATTGATTTTTGGTTGACTTAGTACTTTTATTCACAAAATAGGTAAAATAATTGAAAAACATTTTGAAATTTTAATTAAAATGAAAAATGATTTAAATAAGAGTCTTAAAAAAGTACGACTGTGAGAGAAAATCTCATGCAGCGAGTTCTCCCGGGTTAATAAACTTGTAAACGAATTAAACAAAGAATACTCTGTAACTGACTTAGATGAAGCAAAATATTATCTAGGGATAAATATAAATCGGCCTGACAAAAATACTATGACGCTTGATCAAATTAATAAAATTAATGATTTTATAATCAAATTCGGCTTAGAAAACTCGAAACCATCTAATATACCAATGGAACAGGATACGTTAAATTAGCGGATAATGAAAATCTCCTTCCGAATAATACGAATTACAGACAAGCCGTAGGAGCTCTACTATGCATCGCGACTGTATCTAGGCCAGATATTAGTGCCGCCGTAAATATTTTAAGTCGCAGAAACGAGCGTCCAGGGGCTAAGGATTGGGAAGCTGTTAAGCGAACAATCAGATATCTTAAAACTACAATTGACTTAAAATTAACATACACTAATTTAGAGAAACCTGTCTTGAGGGCATATTCTGATTCAGACTGGGCAAATGATCCTACTGACAGAAAGTCAGTGTCAGGAATCCTACTTATGATTGGAAATAACCCACTTCTGTGGACATCAAAAAAGCAGGCTTGCATAGCCATGTCTTCAGCTGAGTCAGAGTACATGGCCGCCGCTTGTGCAGCACAAGAGACAATTTGGATTCTACAACTCCTGAAGGAACTGGACCTCGAGCAAGAACTACCTATATAACTGTTTGAGGACAACTAGTCCTCCATTAAACTTGCCGAAAGCTACAAGCATCATCAAAGAACCAAGCATATATCTCTTCCTTATCATTTATTGAGAAATCTTGTCGAGGAAGGGACAATAACTATGACTTATCTTGAAACTGCAGCAATGACTGCCGATCTGCTGACAAAACCCCTGCCCAAGTCACGATTCGTGCTTCACAGAAAGACTGTATTGAACCTGTAAAACTTTTTTGTTCCGGCGATTCAGCGGGGGTGTTACGTGCCAGAATCTTTGAAACAAAAAAACTCTTATAATATCCCAGACTTTTAATGACTTTTATTTTAATTCATTTTCTGTTACTTTCATTTCAGGATTCTTTCTCGTGCCCAACCCAAATGATGCGGTTGATGCTCCTGCATTGGGCATATGTGTGGACTTTGGCCAATGTATCTGTATCGACTTTTCGCGCGTTCTTCTGTAATGTTTCTTTCGGAAGGGAAGAGGTGGTTTTTTCCTCTCCCTCTATTTTCTGTTATTAATTACATTTAACCTAGAAATTTTATTAAATCACTTAAAGGAAAAGAAATCTGCTTTTGTGGCTCAATCGTGCACACTATCTATTCGAAAATAAAATATTCAGCAACACATAGTCAACTTTCTATTTATAATACTTTAGGTATTTTCTTGTGACATATGCAGACGTTATCAATGAAGAAGTTCAACCAAGGATCGGGGCGGACCCTGCGACATTCAGAGGTAAGCGAAATTTCTTATCTCTTTTTTTCTAATCTTGTGAAAATGATATATTAGAATATATAATATTCAAGAGATCTTTCCTTCATAACAAATGTGAGCCTTTTCCCGATTCAATTAGGAGTCTAGGCAACAGGGGATTTTACCTGGCAAAATTAATGGTAGTTCTGGAAATCGGCTTACTTTATGTTTTTTTTTGGGTCGCTGAATCTGAATTTGTAGCTTCCCATCAAAATTTCCCCCGGCAGCCCCCCCAAATTTTGGAAAAATGCCCCTCAAAAAAGGTTTTTATTAAAAAAATCAATTTTTTGTTGTTTTAGAGAAAACGTATCTAGAAATTCAGAAAGTAGACAAAATGTGCAACAAATAAGACGCATGACATTATGACGTAGGATGAATGGGGAGGGGGGAGATCTGCCTCGGAACATGCGCCGCGCAGCTGCGTGGACTAAGTTGCACAATTCCACATAACCACTCACATCGTTTACAATGACCTTCCCGTCTCCCCTCCGAACTTTCCCTACAAGGTTTACTTTAAGTTTTTTGGGTCGCTGAATCCGAATTTTTAACTTCCCCCAAAAATTCCTCCCCCCGCACCCCCCCCCCCCCAATATAGTTGTTTTTGAATTAAATTTTTTATTGCTTTAGGGGAAAAGTATGCAGAAATTCAGAAAGTTGACAAAATTTGCAACAAATAGGATATTTGACATTATCACGTAGGATAAATGGGGAGAGGGGGGGGGGGCTCCTCGGAACATTCCCCGCGCGCTTTTCTCAAAAACCAAATTTTTTCAAAAAATCAATTTTTTGGGGGGTTGCCGGGTGAAATTTTGGTGGAAAGTTACAAATTCGGATTCAGCGACCCAAAAAACATAAAGTGAGTCGAAATTCAGAACTAGCATTAATTTTGCCAGGTAAAATCCTCTATTGCCTGGACTTGCATAACTTAGTGCACGTAGCGCCGCAGTGCATGTTGAAAGGGAGCCCTCCACCTACGCGTTCATCCTACGTCATAACGTCATGTATCCTATTTGTTGCAAATTTTGTCTATTTTCTGAATTTCTGCATACTTTTCCCCCAAAACAATAAAAAATTTAATTTATAAACAACTATTTTGGGGGGGAGGGGTTGCGGGGGGAGGGATTTTGAGGGGAAATTAAAATTTCGGATTCAGCGACCCAAAAAACTTAATGTAAACCTTATAGGGAAAGTTCGGAGAAGAGACGGAACGGCGAATGTAAACGATGTGAGTGGTTGAGTGGAATTGCGCAACTTAGTCCACGCAGCACCGCGGAGCATGCTCCAAGACAGATCCCCCTTTCCCCGTTCATCCTGAGTAAAATTCCATGTATCTTATTTGTTGCACATTTTGTCTACTTTCTGAATTTCTAGATACTTTTCCCCTAAAACAATAAAAAAATTGATTTTTTTTTAATAAAAACCTTTTTATGGTAGGGTAGCATTTTACCAAAATTTAGAGGGGGGGGGGGGGGGTGCCGGGGGAAATTTTGGTGGAAAGTTAAAAATTCGGATTCAGCGACCAAAAACACATATAGCCCCCTCACTGACAAGCCCGTGATAATACGTTCACTAAGCTCCAGGTTTCACTGCAATACAAGCAATATTTAAAGTAATATAATTCTATTGATTTAGTGTACTAGGGGGCTCTGCCCTCTACGAGCTACGCTCGCCAACCCCCGTTCAAGCACACCAAAATCCAAAAAGCACGCTAATTTGATCGACTTTAAAAATATTGAATTAAAATTTAAAAAAACAGTAGCGATCTCTCTGTAAACGGGTTTCCATTCGTTTTCCTTGGATTGGGGATTTTTAAGACCAAATCTGCTGCTGTTAAGAGATACAATGGTGGGTTTCGTATTTAATTAAAAAATTAGTTAAACATTTGAAAATAAGCTAATGTAAAATGAATTAAGTAAACAGCGTCATTGTCTCCCGGTATTTTTTAACAGCGCTATAAGATAGTTCTTTTAAATAATTCATTTTAAATGTATCGTTTTAAATCTGACGTAATTTACACCAAAGCTTTATTTCTCTTATTAATATTCACGTGAAAATACTTTTGTTGTTAGAAGGAAATATTATTTGCGCTGTCTTCGAATTCACGATAATAGTTGAAAAGATTATCTTAAAATATCTCGCACAAATATATTTTTCAATTTAAATAGTTTTGCTATATTTTTTGCCATTTTAAATATGACGTAATTTCCTCAAATTACAAGTTTTAACGCATAATAATGATTTTTTTATTTTAAGATTTTGTTTCTCTTTTAAAATTCAAGTGCAAATATGGATCGTCGCAGATGTCATATACGTCATATACCCCATATTGGCGTAAATTTTTTCTGACGCCAATTTCATATACGCAACAGGTACTTAACTGGTGCTAAAGTGTTGTTATTTTGCTTGATATGGTAACCCGGTGGGTACAGATGTCATATTCGGCCCATATTGGCGCGATTTTTTTTTTGGTTGCCAATTTGGCGAAAACATCAACAGTATAAACAACATAGTCCGGGTTACTACATCAAGCAAAATAACGACACTTTGGCACGGAAAAAAATTGCGCCAAAATGCGCGTATATGACATCTGTGCCTATGGTTCTTATGACGTAATTTTCCTGCTTTTAACATGTAATCATTTAATTCTAATTTTAAAGTTTTTTTTCTGTTTGTAATAGTAACGTGAAAATAAATTTTTAATTTGAAGTAAACATTATTGTTTGCGCTGTTTATGCAACTGGCAACAGTTTAAATTAATAACATTTTCTAAAATTTGTAAAAATTATCTCTCGAAATGCTGAAAATTTGAATTTAAAATTGATATAAAACATCAAAAAATGAGTCAAATAAGAAAACTAAATGCAATCTGCACATCGGGAACTTATAACGTATAAAATGATCTAAAAATGATTAAATTCTCATGTATAGTTTTTACTCCAATAAAACTTTTTTAATGGAACGATTTTGTCCAACTTTAGCATTAAATATCTCTTAAAATAAATCTTCGATTTGAAAACTGTCTGCATCAGCGTATTTATCAAACATTTCTCTATAATACCACCGATTTTCATATTTTTGTATGCAACAGTTTTTTTAATATTAACGATGAAAGGCCATGCTTAAACATTCAAATTGGATGTGATCTACCCGAAATATCTACGCAGATGTTCATTGGTCCATTTCCAAATCAAAACTTTTTTTTATATACTAGGGGGCTCGGCCCCCTACGAGCTACGCTCGCCAACCCCCGCCCAGACACCGCAGACTCTAAATGCACGCTAATTTGATCGGCTTTAAAAAGATTTCGAAAGATTGAATTATAATGTAAAAAGCAGTGGCGATCTCCCTATAAACGAATTTCTATTCATTTGTCTTTGATTGGGGAATTTTAACGCCAAATCCGCTGCGGTACTGCTTGATTATCTCGTCGACCAATTTCGCCAAATTATATAAATCGCCAAACCACTCGCCAAATTATACAAATTGACATAATTTTTTATTTTAAATAACAATAGAACAAATAAATTCGTACAACATTAATAAAAATACAAATAAAACGTCGAATAAAAATAACTTGATGACGTAGATACGTGTAACAACATTTCAAAATAAGCTAATATAAAAGGAATTAAGTAAACAGAGTCTTTGTCTCCTGGTATTTTTTAACAAAGCGAAAAGAAAGTTCTTTTAAATGAGACATTTTAAATTAATCGTTTTTAATCTAACGTAATTTTTACCAAGCTATTTTTTTCTCTTTTAAATATTCACGTGAAGATACTTTTGTTAGAAATGAAATATTATTTGCGCTTTCCTAACAAGAATAGTTGAAAAGATCCTCACAAAATATTAAATAAATGTCTAGCGCAATTTCTAAATTTAAACTTTTTTGCAATATTATTTTGTGTACTTTTTATATAACTATAATGTGACGTAAATATGACGTAATTTCTCCTACGACTTCTAACGCATGTTAATGAACTTATTATTTTACAATATCCTTTCTCTTTTAAAATTCACGTGTGTACTTTTTATGACATAATTTTTAATAAATTCTTGCTTTTTATACGTAATTATTTAATTTTAATTTGAAAGTTTTTTTTCCTGTTTATAATAGTCACGTGTAAATAAATTTTTAATTTGAAGCAAATATTATTGCTTGCGCTTTTTATACAGTTGGCAACAGTTTAAATTAGTACAATTTTCTGAAATCGGTAAAAAATATCTCTAGAAATGATGAAAATTTGAATTTAAAATAGAAATAAAACCTGAAAAAATGAGTCAAAATAAAAAAATTAATGCAATCTGCACTCCGGCAAATTCTAACGCATAAAATGATCTAAAAATGATTACACTGCCATGTATAGTTTTTGCTGCTATAAAACTTTTTTAGTGGAACGATTTTGTCCAACTTTAGCATTAAATATATCTTAAAATAATTCTTCGATTTGAAAACTGTCTGCATCAGCATGTTTATCAAACATTTCTGTATAAAACCACCGATTTTCATATTTTTGTATGCATTATTTTTCTTAATATTAACGAAGAAAGACCTCCGGTCACAAAAAATTCAAAACCGGCGGCGGCGGCGGCGGCGGTGACAGCGGTAGTTACTTTTTTTTAGAATAGGGAGATAGAAGGATTTTTAATACATTGAACAATGATTAATACTCCCAAGGATTGCATTCATATTCGTTATTAAGTTTTTTTTTTAAATGTTCAAAGAATAATTTTTTTTAGCATTTAAAACAAAATACAGAGAAAATAACATTACAATTTTGCCCTTTTCCAAGACAGTCAGAGGGTTAATAAGCCTTTTTCCAGAGCTACAATGAATTTTGCTAGGTAGAGCCCCTATACGGTCTCTATTGCCTGTACTATAGGCAAAAAATCCTGTTTTTAAAAACCGGTGATAAAAGATTAAAAATCCTGTAAGAGACGCTCGTCCCGAAGGGGTTAAGGATAGGCTCTAGTGGTAGTCTCCTTTGCAGCACAAAAAATGTAGCTCTTTACAGTACCAAGGGTAAAGGAGGAAAAGTCACCTCAGTCTAAGTTAAAACTGCCAACGAAAAACACGCATCGAGCCAAGATGCCAAGAGCCATATTATCACTTAGGCTGCGAGCCATATTAAAATTTGAACCAGACTAACACCCAGGAGGGGAGCCACACTTTGCTATTTATTAAATAAGACAGAGAAAAAAGCAAACCTTTAATTGTTTACAGAATGCGGAAATTAGCTGCCGAAAAACCCATAAACATCCTTTTCCTCGGTGACGTTCAATTTAATTGCAGAAACCACAAGAGAAGGAACTTAGATCATGGAATTAAAAAGACCGTTAGCATATATAGTCCAGGCATTAGGGAATTTTACCTAGAAAAATTAATGGTAGTTCTGGAAATTGGCTTACTTTATGTTTTTTGGGACGTTGAATCCGAATTTTTAACTTCCCACCAAAATTTCCCCCGGCAACACCCCCCCCCCCCCTCCAAAAGGTTTTTATTAAAAAAATCAATTTTTTTATTGTTTTAGGGAAAAGTATCTGGAAATTCACAAAGTAGACAAAATTTGCAACAAATAAGATATATGACATTATGACTTACGATGAAGGGGAAGGGGGGATCTGCCTCGGAACATGCACGCGGTGCTGCGTGGACTAAGTTGCGCAATTCCACTTAACCACTCACACGTTTACATTCGCCCTCCCATCTCCCTTCCGATATTTTCCTTATAAGGTTTACTTTCAGTTTTTTGGGTCGCTGAATCCGAATTTTTAACTTACCCCCAAAATCCCCCCCCCCGAAAACCCCCCAAAATTGTTGTTATTAACATAAATTTCTTATTGTTTTAGGGGAAAAGCATTACGAAATTTAGAAACTAGATAAAATTTGCAGCAAATAAGATATATGACATTATGACGTAGGATAAACGAGGAAAGAGGGGGCTGCCTCGGAACATTCCCCGCGCGCTTTTCTCAAAAATCAATTTTTTCAAAAAATCAATTTTTTTGGGCTGTTGCCGGGTAAAATTTTGGTGGGAAGTTGCAAATTCGGATTCAGCGACCCAAAAAACATAAAGTGAATTGAAATCCAGAACTAGTATTAATTTTTCCAGGTAAAATCCCCTATTGCCTGAACTTTATAACTTAGTGCACGTAGCGCCGCAGTGCATGTTCAGAGGCAGCCCCCCCCCTCTCCCCATTTATCCTACGTGATAATGTCAAATATCCTATTTGTTGCAAATTTTGTCAACTTTCTGAATTTCTGCATACTTTTCCCCTAAAGCAATAAAAAATTTAATTCAAAAACAACTATATTGGGGGGGGAGGAATTTTTGGGGGAAGTTAAAAATTCGGATTCAGCGACCCAAAAAACTTAAAGTAAACCTTATAGAGAAAGTTCGAAGGGGAGATGGGAGGGCGAATGTAATCATGTGAGTGGTTAAGTGGAATTGCGCAACTTAGTTCACGTAGCACTGCGCGCATGTTCCGAGGCAGATACCCCCCCTTCCCCTTCATCTTAAGTCATAATGTCATATATCCAGTTTGTTGCAAATTTTGTCTACTTTCTGAATTTCTAGATACTTTTCCCCTAAAACAATGAAGAAATTGATTTTTTTAATAAAAACCTTTTTTGGTGGGCATTTTACCAAAATTTAAGGGGGTTGCCGGGGAAATTTTGGTGGGAAATTAAAAATTCGGATTCAGCGACACAAAAAACGAATAGTAAGCCTTTTTCCAGAACTATCATGAATTTTGCTAGGTAGAGCCCCTATACGGACTCTATTGCCTGGACTAACAAATAAAAAGTATTTTTGCAGAGATAAAAATTCGCTTAGAATGGAAATAAAGGAGATATATTTTTAATAAAGACTATTAAATAAAATAAGGAAAATAAATTTAGAAAAAGCATTAATTTTGAATAAAATAATACCCCAATACAGGGATGGCGAACCTATGGCATGCGTGCCAAAAGTGGCACGCGAATGAATAATTTTGGCACGTTGTTACTTGTGACTCTTAATCAATATGCATTGATATTACACAAAATACACAAACTCTAGAGGATCTAATCTCGACTAAATTTGATTTATTGGAAATTGAAATATTTTAATTGCGGCTTTTTAAAATACCGTAATTTTACCATATTATTAATTTACCCATGATAAAATTATTTCAACTTAGAAATTAATTTCAGAGCTATTTAAAGAAACTGGTGTTTGAACTTTTGATATTTTTTTCATCTATGTCCGCAAGGTCATTAGTTTCTAAAATGAAAATACAAAAAATCAATTAAAAAGCAGTTGTCATATAAATCCAGTTCAGTTTGCATTCTGTTGAAACTAACTGGTTATAAACCTAATATTAATTATTTTCTATCCAAGATGCAAACAACACAATCACAGATATTTTTTAATAATTTCTAGAATTTAATTTTTTTTATGATTATTATAGTGCAATACCTCACCTGTATGTTACCCAAATATTATTATTTTTTATTTTAATGTTATTATTTAAAGTTTTTTTCTTTTCATGATTTTTCCATCCCCCAATTTGTTGGCACGCCAAAGTCATGTAAAATATTTTTGGAAACAAATTGGCACACGGTTATAAAAAGGTTCGCCAACCCTGCCCTAATATATGGTCTTTATAGCTCTTCAATCTGTGTTTGTTAAGCTTTAGACTAATTTGAGTTTTAAACGTCTTATAAATCATGATAAAAGTGTTCATTGTAAAAGTTTGACATCTCGTTTTAAAATTTCCCACTTTATTCTATAAAATTACAAATAAATAGTGTAATGTGACTCTAACTTTGTGAATGTGAAAGAAAAAAAAAGCGACTTTAATTCTAATCTTTCGTCGCATTAATTTCATATTACTCTCAGAAATAGATTGCCCTATCATTTATCACTACATATGAGTGCTACCTTGAAAAACAGAAGGTGCCCCAATCCCCATGTCAAGAGATGCCCCAATCTGAGTGTTTTTTTTTTTTTTTTTTTTTTTAATGTATTAACAATTTTACTAACACGTTTTGAAAGTTTAAACGATCAAGGACCCTTTTCTTCTTTTATGTTCTGTATTTCAGTAAAATGATTTCAACAGACATGAAAATTTATATTTACCAATAAAATATTTATTTAAGGAGAATCAGAAGAACTGATGTCTGAATGCTTCCTCGACCAAGATGTTGAACAATCCTTATAATAAGGCATTCAGAGTAATGGCCGTGAAAGGTTAATCAATCTTAAAGTAAATTAAATGCAAAGACGGTATTCTCTAGAGAGCATGTATACACATTATTTAATATGAATCATTTCGAAAGCAGGAATTTGCATTGTAATTTAATCGAAAACTAGCATAAAAGCTTTTTGAATTGCAATTTGCTTGATGTAAATGTAAAATTAATCAAATATATTTAAGCATTATAAAATCATGCTTACATTAAAGAATAAATGCAGTCATATTAAACAAAAATGTGAAAGAATAAAGGGAACAAGGAGGATGAAGACCTGGGAGGAAGAAATAAAGCAGCGAATAACGAATGAGAAAAATGAAAGAAAAATAAATGGATAACGGTAGGGGAAGGTCGGGCAACTCATTAAAATGCAATATTTTGATGAAAATCAATATGGAATTCAGAAAAAAAATCTCTAAAATATTAGCTATTCACTGGATTAAAAAATCGATACACAGATTTGTTTGTAATAGAGTTTTAAGTGGTTAAAATGTAAAATTGAAGAATTATCTCAAAAATTAAGACGCATGAAGCATTTTAAAATTTTAATTAAAAAAAAAATCTTAAAATTATAATAAGATTGAAAATTTCTTTTAAGGTGTTCCATACAATTATGGTGAAATGTATAGTTGCATAAAATTTCATATCTCTATGACGAAAATTATAGAAAAAAAATGTAAGGTAAACCGTCCCCTTAATTTAATAGCAACTAAAGCTCAACCAATAAAAAGAAGGCTAGAACCAACAAAAGCGATTCGACAATGGCAATCAAGAAAAAAAAATAAAAACAAAAAAAGAACAGCTACAGTTTGAAAATGGTCCAGGAAACAGAATGCCTCATTTGTGGCGAAACTTTAGAAGAAGACTGGATACAATAACATAAATGTAAAGCATGAGGCACGTTTGGGCATCTATCCTTCGCGGTCTTACTATTATTACGACGCGCAACATGTGTAAGACAAAGAGTCGCTTGGTCACTGTTAATTATACATGCCCGGGGTTACCCGCCAAGAAAGTATTTATAAAAAATAAAAGATTTATTGTAAGACTTAATTTAAACTAAGATAAAGAAATTATCTTATTGTTACGTAACTAGAATAACAAGAGATATGTTGTATTTAATTTCTAGTTTCAAAATAAAAGTTTAATCCTGTTCATTTCCAAAATTTCATGAGTTTAGTTTATGTGTCCCGAGAGCTACCCGACCTTTCCCTACTCTCTCTAGAGAATGTACACACGTAACACAATACGAATAAGTTCGATAATAGGAAGTGCCATATTAATTGAAGTGAAGGAGAGGTTAACTACCTTTGGTCGAAAAAATAAATGTTTTTGATAATATTTTTCTTAAACGTGTATACAGGAGTTTTTACACTATAATTTTTTAAGTTTACACAAGCTCAATGAATTTTTACACTTTTTTATTTAACCCAATTTAGATTTTTGTGTAAAAATTGAATTTTTTAATCGAATTTTAACTCGCTTCTTGCAATGCTAGAATTGTTAAAATTACGTTTATATATGTATGTTTGATGATAATACACCATTTAAAAATTTTTAGAACTTGATTATAAGTCAAAAAAATTATTTTAAGGCATTTATCCGTTAGCCAGCCACAGGGATAGATCGCCAAATATTTTTTTATGAATGCAAGTGCATACGAGTTACAATCAGAATAGATTTAAGTACGCACTAATCCACGCTTGCCAGGTCAAATGGTTGTAAAACTGCAACAAAGTAATATTTTAAACACGAAAGTGTAGAAAATATAAACATATAATAAAGTTAAATATTTTTTTAAATACACTTTAATCAATTAATATTTTCAAGTTAAAATATGATGATTCACTGAGGAATCAATTTAGAAATTCTAAAAAGATAATTTAAATGCTTCAATTTTTACTTTCTTCTATCTTTACAAGAAGAAAGTATTGGTTTCAAGAAAATTTTTGAATTCCAGTTTTCGACGGATTTGCACGTTTTATGGGTCAGAGATTCCAAAAACATGTTTTTACAAAATGTCTGTCTGTGAGACTGTCTGTCTGTCTGTCTCTCTGTATGTGACACAAATTTTGTGAACGCTCTATCTCAAGAACTAATGCACGGAATTTAATAAAAATTTATATTCAGGTAGTCCCTGATATAGATTGGTGCTGATTAGTTTGGCGTAAATAGCCCTGCAGGTGACACTGCTATGTAGCATTTTGCAGGATTTCCGCAAAAGCTCTATCTTAAGAACTAATACACGGATTTTTATAAAACTTCAGATTCCGTTAGTCCTTGACATGAATGGATGCTGTTTACGTTTTGGCGTAAATCGCCCAACAGGTCGCACTGCTATGCTGCATTTTGCAGGATTTACACTATTTCCTCAATAGCTCTATCTATAGAACAAATGCACGAATTTTCATCAAACTTCAGATTTAAGTATAACTTGGATAATATTGCTGCTGATTATGTGTTGTTGCAAATCGCTCAACAGGTGGCGCTTCTATGCTGCATTTGTCATGATTTGCGCAATACCTCTATCTCAAGAACTAATGCACGAATTTTCCTCAAACTTCATATTCAGTTAGACTTTGACATAAGTTGGCGATAATTAGGTTCTGGTGTAAATAACCCAATAGGTGGCGCTGCTATGCTGCATTTTGCTGGATTTACACGATTTCAGTGACAGTCATACCTCGAGAACTAATGCACGGAATTTCATATTTTTAGAATTCTCATGATGAACACAGATTGCCATTTAATTTGGCACTGAGATAGTGAATTTTGAAGTATTGACATGTATGAGATAGAAGAAAGTTTTGTGATGGCCACAACATACTAGTTTTCTTTAGTGTTATAATAGCTTAAACTAGAAAATTAGCAAAATTTATCTATTTTTTAATAGATTCACTATCTCGTGCTTTCTACAAAAGGAAAAAAAACCAGAATTTTGCATAGTCGAGTTCGTCGACCACGCTAAATTAATGTATTGTAAGGGAGATATTTATAGTTAAGAAATGCTTTATGCAGATTTTTCGAAAACATCAAAAGTCTTTTATCCGAAATGCAACAATGCGGTTTTTCATTGCAGCAGATATATATATTAAATGTGTTTTTTTCTTTTAATGAATGGTACGTATTTAAATGACGTGAGTAAAAGATATTTATCTGAAATTAAATTAGTGCAATGTGATTGAAATAATATTTGGAGATTAATCATCCGCGGCCCTGCTAACAGTAAACTACTTTAAAATTAATTTATTAACTTATCATTAAGATCTAAAAATATTTAAATATTGTATTAAGAACGCAAACACACCTGCGTACATAATGTTTATAATCCTAGCACATGGGAAAGTGAATAAAAAAGTTATTGCAAAATTCCAATTTCAAATACTTTAATCTAGTTAAGTTAAATAAAGGTGAATAAAGAGAATGGCTGTGGAGTGAGACAATGCTAAGGTGGAGGAGGATGTACAAAAATTCCTTGCATCTCAGGTTACTGAGTTTTACCAAAGAGTGGTTTCTTCAAACTGATTACACGCTATGACAAATGTCTTAATGTTGGTGGCGACTATGTCAAAAAATAGTGCAAGGTGTATATCATACGAATTGAACATTTGCAACTGAGCGAAAAAATGCCCAGGCTGGGAGTCGAACCCAGATCGCTGGTTTACAAGGCCAATGCTTTACCGTTTACACGGTAAAGCCTTGTAAGCCAGGGATCTGGGTTCGATTCCCAGCCTGGGCATTTTTTCGCTCAGTTGCAAATGTTCAATTTGTATGATAACTTTGCCAATCAGCTTGCAAGGTGTATAGTTCAGGATGCCATGGTGTATTTTGTTTTGGCAATAAAGTTTCCGTTTGAACAAAAAAAGGACGAAACCTAGTTTAGGAACGTCCCTTGTATATATACGTGTACTAAAAGTTAATTTTTTTTTAAGTACTGTGATAAGTGTGCCATTCACCGTCATAATATTCATCCGGAAATTGAATATTCCTATGTTTAAACTGAATAAGAGCTTTACAACCATAAACTATTACGATTAGTTTTCCTTTGAAATCTTTTTATATTTTATGCGTTTGTTTCTGTGTGTTCTTTTAAGTTGCAAACATTTTCTTTATAAGCTGCTCTTCAACATTCATGAATGAAACTGAATGTGTGAAGCCCTTTTTCTTAAACTTCACCGTATAAAAGTTTTTTTTTCTATGTCTATCGTAAACTTTAACCTTTTATTTGAATTCTCTTTGGCAAAACCAGGCAATAGGGAATAATAAGACCGGATCAAAAGAAAATCCTACAAAATAAGAAGCATGCATAATAGAGTGTTAAAAAGTCTTATTTAAAAAAATATATTTCACTGATAATTGGTTGGTTGGTTGTATTTATGACGGCCAATTATCTGCACGAGGGATATAGGCCCAGGGGGGAGTGCCCTTCGTGGGGGTCTTTCTAAGGGAACCTAACCCGTATTAACGCTTGGAAATCCAAGGTTCGAAGAAAACCACGAAAACTCCGAACGATTAGGCCGACGGGAGCGATTGGGTTCGAACCCAGCACCTTCCGTCTACCAGCTTCGAGAGCAGAACCTCTCAGCCACTGGTGGGGCTTCACTGATAATTGAGAATTTCTTTTAGGATGTATTCTGCTTAACAATAAATCAAATTAAGTACTTAAACAATTTTTATACAGAATTACAAAAATTTTCCTTTTAAAAATAAATAATAATATGAAGAATACATCTTGTAATCCAGTGCTTAATGTTAAAGTGAAAAAAGTTACAGATGTAGATAATTTGCAACAGGTTTATCTGATGACCGACCCTAAAGCTACTCTTGTTTGCAGTTTGTTTGAATGCGAAAGTGTTGTTCTTGTCTCCTAACTCGTATAGGTAAATTTCCGCATACTTCTCACTTGACCTGTTAGTTTCAAAAACGTGACGTGCTCGGTGGAATTGGAGTGTAGTTTGTAATTTTCGAATTTCTGTTAGTTGGAATCGCAAATGAAGTTTACTATCAAATATGAAGTCTTTGCAGCGGGTTCTTGCAACGCATCTCGCTTAATTAGGAAAATCAGTTGCTGTGCTGTCGAACGAAAATTGGAGCCGCTCCTAACTGAGTTTCGGAATAAAAATATTTTCATGAAATTATGAATTTTGAAGGCCCCTTGATGGAGCATAGTCAGAGGTTAACTTCGAATAAAGCTTATTGACTCACAGAGCATCGTTAGATTTAGACATTTAAGTGACATTTTATGTTGAATTTTGTGACAGAAGTGTGATTTAGATTCAGTTCTAAATATTTCAAACTTTTTTTACAACAGTTACTTCACCAGATTCATAAAATATTGCTGAACACCTCATTAGTACGTCACTCTCGGGGCCACTTAAAAATTACTCACTAAGCGGAGTGATTTCTTGAGCGGAGTTTACCTTAAATGTAAAATTAAATTCTAAATGTTTTTATAATAAGTATGCCTATATAAATTAAATTACATTATAAATTAAATAGATTAGTAAAAAAGAATTTAAATTCATAAAACGGGTGACAAATAAAGGAAAGTATGCTCGTAAATATGTTACTTAGTATATTTAATTGTACATTTCAATACATACTCTTTTCTTACTGGTTTACAAAACAATCACCCATTTTTGTTTAGTGGTATTTTTCTGAAATCAAAATATTTTTCCCGGTGGAATATAGCATATTATATTCTCTATCTGTAGCAAGGTTGTAAAAAACCCAGTCCGGGCAGGTAGCTGGGTGGATACACTGGCAGCTACCCACTACAACACTTAAGGTTGTATAAAAACTCAGTATTTTTTATAAAATACCAGCCCGGATGGGTAGCTGGGTGGGTACCCGAGCAGCTACCCACTACAACCCTGATCTGTAGTGTCATTCAAAGACGACATAATGTTCCTTAGTCCATTAACGTATTCCAATGCTTTTTTCTTTCTTAAAATCGGTTTGGAAGGATACCATATCCTTGGTCCACTCAGAACCTGAGATGAATTCTGCAAGTTTGAAACAAGTATCTATATATTTAAAAGGCTGTTTTTTTTTAGTTATCTGGCCTGAGGTTTCTATTGAACTGATTTTGATAATTATTCTTTTAATTGAAAGAAATTTATTTGTAGATGTGTCTGCATTTAAAATTATCCCATTTTTTTAATTATCCCATTTAAGTATTTTAATTTTAATTTTAAAAGTCCTTTATGAAATTTCTTCACATTGGTGGCAATCGAGTTACTTCCATTGTTGAAGAGAGAATGGAAGCAATGGGACTTGCCTTATCATTACGGATTTCATTTTCGTATTTACAATTAATTTTTTTTTTACTTCTGAACAGAAAATGACGTCACGATTTAAAAAAGTTCATTTTTACTCATAAAGGTGTGACATTTCAATATTATTTTCATTCCACTGATACTGAAATTCAGATGCTCATCTCAGAGGACTTCAGTGGGTGAAAATGATGCCACAGTAAAAATGGAACGAGTACTTTCTTTGATAAAACTAAATATTTTACTAGGAATGCGTCGAAATGTAAATGTCTGGATTTAGCCGGCACTCTGATTAATTAGAACCTTAAGTAAAGTGTGCGAATTTTTACATGCAAATTTCTAACTGTCGAACGTGACTTCAAGTTTGGGAATATATTTATTTGAGAATATGTTCTATTGCAAGTTAAAATATTTTTAAGATATTCAATATGAATATGAAAAGCATGCATGTAAATTTTGTGACTGTAAAAAAGATGCTATTTTCAGATTTCGTTTAAAACAAAAATTCTAATTGTGCCACAGCGCCACAATTTTCGTTGATTTTTCATTACGTAATACCAAAGATCGAAGCCTCAATTAATAACTTCATAATTTAATTATCTTAATTGCATGTTACCGATTACGTATAGGAATAAAGTTTAATTTTTCTATAATTTGAAAAGTTGAAATTAAACTTTAGTTAAAAATACTATTCGTTTTAAGAGTTAGGCTAGCCAATATAAAATAGATTAATTATTCTAATTATTTTTGTTAATTTTTTATAAATTCTGTCATTTTGTTCTTCTAAACATTTTCATTCGTCGAATTCGACGGGTTTCGACTCGTTTATTGTGATTTTTGAACCACCATTCATCTCTTGTAAATATAATGAACTGCATCCAGATTAGAGACGCGAATCTGTTTCTTCGCAACTAAAGTTTTTATCATATGGTTCTATCAGTACAAAGAGGTGCTGTATTTATTTTTAAAGTTTAAAACGGCGCCTTGATCAAGAGATGAGACGTCTGGATTGCAAGACTGGTGTGACATTGGATGTCATATAAACAATTTTGAGAGCTTACAAACCTTGCATTCTGTGTGGAGGCACAGTTGTCGATAATGAAGAAAACTTTCTCACTTTTCTGAACGATTTTTTTTTTCAACATCTTTTTAGTTTCTTTCCCAATGGTTTATGTCATCCATGCTTCAGAGTACGCTCTACAGATCACTGGAAGAGATTTAACATAAAAGACTTTTATGACAAAAGAATCATTAAAAAATCGTAAACATAGAGAAGTGTAAATAGTAAACACTGTTTTTTATTCCGGGTTAAAAAGTTTATATTTGTCTAAGATATTTTTGTTCTTTCCATATAATTTAGGATGTATTTTGTCTGCCTCTATGATTGATTTTGTTTGAAATTTGTTTAAATGCGTTTTAAAAGATCAGAAACTTAGTCTTATTCAGCAAATTTTAATGTATTTCAATTACGTCAATTGGATTCTTTTAGATATGAAGCTCATAATGGTAGTTTTTACATACCTTTTACTTTATTAAGCACATCATAAAATATATATTCTATAAAACTTCAAAATACATGCTAAAAACTCTTTCATCGCCTAAAAGACGTCAAATATCAATAAAAAGCATTAAAAAAATTAATTAAAAACGCAATAGCCTTTTTATTTTTTTTATTGATATTTGAAATTTTTTAAGTAACTAGCCGCACTTGGCAACCAGGTTGGTCCCCTTAAAATTTATGTTTGGGAAAGCGTGCTAATCATTGTATCATGTTACTTTTATTTACAATCTAGACACACGGCAGTGTGTCAGCCAAGTTCGCCTGACATAGCCGTGTGTTATTTACACGAACCATTTCAAGTTGTTTTCGTCAAATTTCAATGCTCTACTACTGAAAATCTATGAGACCTACATACTTGTTATACGAAATGTGTAGTAAGGCCACCCTAATTACCTAAAATCCAAAATTTTATAAATAACGCATAATTAGTTTCCGAGATAATGACATTTTAAAATGTCTGATAATCGATAATTTTACCACTGACTGACTGACTGACTCACTCATCAAAAAGATCTCGTATATCTACTGCAGCGACATACTTCAAATTTGGTGCGAAGTTCGTTTACACTATAAAACTAAGGGAAAAAATGAAAAAAAATGTGAAAGTCGATGAATTACCCACCTGGGGGTGCCCATTTTTACTTTAACATTACGTCTATTAGGCGAAATTTTAATTTGCCATAGGAGGGGCCGCTGTTCTGTCGCCAAATACCGCCAAGTTTCTCGCCAACATGGCGATATATCGCCAAATTTGGCGACCAAAATTAGTCGCCAAAAGTGACGCCACCTTGGCGATATCTCTAATATTTCGCCAAATTCCCATAGACTTCCATTGTAAACCTATCTACTTACTAAGGGTTTATCTAGGTTTATTTGCTTACAGAAAATCAACAAATTGAGATATTCTGTCTGTCACAGAGCCCGTTCTCAGAAACTATACTCGTTGGAGACTTGAAATTTTGCATACTTATAGCTGCACACCACACATCATACGACAAATTATAAAATTTTGAAAAAGTCGTACATTTAACCCTTTAGACTCCCACATGTGTATTTTAAACAATTCTTTCTATGTGAGCCTCTAACTAGGCTGGAGGCGTGAAATTTTGCATACTTATAGCTGAACACCTCACATCAAATTACAGTCTATAAAATTTTGAAAAAGTCGTACATTTAACCCTTTGCGCTCCCACATGTGTATTTTAAACAATTCTTTCTAAGTGAGCCCTAATTAGGTTGGAGGCGTGAAATTTTGCATACTTATAGCTGAACACCTCACATCAAACGACAAATCATAAAATTTTCAAAAAGTCGTACATTTAACCCTTTGGGCTCCCACATGTGTATTTTAAACAATTCTTTCTAAGTGAGCCCCTATTTAGGTTGGAGGCGTGAAATTTTGCATACTTATAGCTGAACACCTCCCATCAAATGACAAACCATAAAATTTTGAAAAAGTCGTACATTTAGCACTTCGGACTCTCACATGTGCATTTTAAACAATATTCTCTAAGTGAGCCCCTAATTAGGTTGGAGGCGTGAAAATTTGCATACTTATAGCTGAACACCATCATGCGACAAATCATAAAATTTTGAAAAAGTCGTACATCTAACCCTTTGGGCTTCCACATGCGTATTTTAAGCAATTCTTTCTAACTGAGCCCCTTATTTAATTGCAGACTTGAAATTTTGCACACTTTTAGCAGAACACTTGAGGCCAGGCGACAAATCATAAAATCCTGAAAAAGTCTTACGCTTAACCCTTTGAGCTACCACATATGTATTTTAAGCAATTCTATCTAAGGGAGCCCCTAATTAAGTTGGAGACATGACTTTTTGCATACGTATAGCTGAATAACTCGGACCACACGACAAATCATAAAATTTTCAAAAAGTCTTATATTATTTACTCCACCGGGCTCTAACTTGTGTATTTTAAGCAATTTTTCTAACCTCCGCCCTTTTCATCCGGGGAGCACTCTTCTAACTTTTGCCAGCACCCCTTTGACCATTCTTTCATATTAGGCACCATAGCCTTACATATTTTAGTTCCACTTTTTACCGCCAGGTGCGCCTACTTATCTCGGTGCTATGGGCTCAATCCCCTCGACTAATATATCTACGGATAGTATGTAAAACAGAGTTTCGTTCGGATAAAGGTTTGTTTAGAATAGAGTGAGCCCCTGGTTGCGAAATGTGGAACTAAGATTTTTCAAAAGGATAAATTGTTTTGAAAGGAATATTAAACGATACCCTCTGTGCGATCTGCGATCACACTTACCCACTTGTTATTTTCAAAATCATCAGAGAAAAGGATATTTAGTTAATTAAATTTGAAATTCCAGGGAGGGGCAATATCCTTCCTCTGCACTGCCTCTTTGCCGGCACCCGTGGATGAATGATACATAGTGTGGCATAAGCACATAACTTTATTTTTCACTTTCAGTACAAAAAAGCAGGGCCAGCTATAGGATATTTAATTGGAAAATTTAATAGGAAAATTTAATATAGGAATTTAATAGGAATTGTTGTTTCAGAAACAATAAGATTTTCGAATCAATACATTTCGTCTCAAAACATGCATTCAATGTAGCAGTATTAAAATATAGATTTCTGCCGCGAACTGACAGCTAAATAGTTTGTTGCAGGAAATTTAATTTATAGTTGAATGTTGCTTGGTGAATAAAATAGTCACATGTAAACACATTAAAAAGCATTAAGTAAAGTGTCTAAATATATTGTAACTTTACAAAAAGTAATGATATCTAACAAAAACATAGCTGTGAAAAAAGGGATCCAAGTTCTGTAAAGACAATGGCAAGAAAAGAAGTGATATCTAAGAGGGTGCCAAGTTCAAATAAAATTCACTCAAACTTACCTACTGAAGTATTATAGCATTTTTAAAATTGTTTAGAAATAAAAATTATTGATAGCATATTAATAATAAATCTAGAACTTGGCAAGTTTTTGATAAATGTTATGCCTATAAATTTCATGTCTTAAAAAAATGGTGATGTTAATATTAATTTCAATGACATTACAAAAAAAATTAATATAGATATTATTATAATAAAATGACTCATGTTAAAGATTTGATAAACCAATAAATACACAGATACACTCCCGCTTGTCTTTGGTTATCACTCTAGCACCCACCTCCAAAAACCTGAATGCAAACAGACTAAGATGCCTGACAAAGAGACAGATATACTTACGCTTGTTCTTGGTCATCACTCTAGAGACTGCACCCCTTTAACCCTTTCAGGGGCAAATAACTTTTATTCGTGAAATGCTGAAATGATTGAATCACACCAGAATTTACAAAATAAATTTATTTCAAAATGGGTAAAAGCTTCTTTTCACGTATTTAATAAAATTAAACTTTTTAGTCCTGAATTCTAGTATCAATGTGGAATTTTGCAGTTAAATTGGGTGGAATATATTTTATCCCACCGCCCTTCAAGGTGAAGGAGCTCACTCAAATTAAGGCTTCCAATCATGAAATAACAAGATTTGATATGATAATGTCATTATTAAAAATAAATGACTCGTAAGTAAAAACTTGCCAAGTTCTAGATTTATTATTAATATGCTATCAATAATTTTTATTTCTAAACAATTTTAAAAATGCTATAATACTTCAGTAGGTAAGTTTGAGTGAATTTTATTTGAACTTGGCACCCACTTAGATATCACTTCTTTTCTTGCCATTGTCTTTACAGAACTTGGCTCCCTTTTTTCACAGCTATGTTTTTGTTAGATTTAATTTACATGGATTCTCTTAAATATAATTAATGTAATACCTTAAGCTAAAATTAGTTTTTGTTGGTTTAAAATATCTCAATTTGTTGATATTCTGTAAGTAAGTAAACCCTATTGGTTTACAATGGAAGCCTATGGGAATTTGGCGAAATATTAGAGATATCGCCAAGTTTTCGTCCCTTCTGGCGACTAATTTTGGTCCCCAAATTTGGCGATATATCGCCAAGTTAGCGATAAATTTGGCGGCATTTGGCTACAGAACAGTGGTCCCCCCTATGGTAACCCCCAAATAGGTATGGAGATGCATTACATGCTGTTAAATAACCAATGAGATGAGCTTCATTCGGGCGTTGCCATTAAAGAATGAAATCGTGATTTCTGTGCCACTTACGGTAGCATAATATATATGGGTCAATATCTGAAAACTAGACAATTTCATTCCGAAATTTTTATTTTTTTTAATTATTGTACCAACTACCACATACAATTATATATAATGATGCATGTTTTGTCATTTAAATTCTGTAGTGTTTCGAGATCAAGGATGTATATTTTATGCGTAGGATAAACTTTTATGGAAGAAAGTGTCTTTTAACATCATCTCAGTCCCCATTCTTTTTTATTTTATTTTTTATTGAAAATTTATCAACATACAACTAACTTTGCTTTAAATGAAATGAAAAGAACTGGGTCTAACTAATAATAGTAAAAAAAATTAAATGTAGACATTATTAAGTGTTACTAAGTTCGTTGGAAGTTTCATAGTGGCATAACACTGCAAACTTTTTATTCTATTTTTATAAGTTTTATTCAAATATATGCCAAAAATCAAATAACTCTTTTTTTATTAATTCAGTTTTTGTTGTTGCAATATAAATTAACCATTTTTGGATTATATTTTTAACAGAATATTTTTGTACTAGACATTTTTTAAGGTGGCTGAAATGATGTATCGGTGACTGAAATGATGCATCAGGGACTGAAATGATGAGTCATGATTTACACGTAAACTTTATTGAATAAAATATTGCTTAAACATTTTTAACGTAGGAATGTTAATTCCTTTTGACATTAATAATGTCACTGCATCATTAAATCGTCAATTTGTTTATACTCGGGTACAGTGTAATACCTTGAAGATATCGGATATGGCGCAACATTCAGTTTGCAGAGGATGTCTGTCACATTCACATTTTGCCTGTCAGTTCGATTTGGCCAGTAAAAATGTTTGCGATACTTTGACATAAATCTGACTTGAGTATGTGTCCTCTCACTTGTTCTACCAGACCTGGATACCAAAGATTATTGTAAATGACAGCTATCCAGTCACCAACTACCAAAGTGCCAGGTTCAACCAAATCCATTGATTCTTCTTTCTTGTTTTGTCAGATAAAACTAGTAATTTGCATTAAGAAAATTTTTTAATTTAATGTGATGCATATTATATACAACTATTTAAAACATAAAATAAAATTACAGACAATTTTTACAAGTACTTTTACAAAAAGGATACGCGTTTTATTAGTAGGGTAATTTAGGCCTATATCCTTCTGGACAGTATGGTGTGAGCATATTGAACTTGTGTCACATATGAAGCAGCCCAATTCTCTTGTTATTAATGATGATGGTGAATTTGCTGACCATGTAATTTGATGTGTCTTCATGATCCAAGGGATGGCAGGGATACTGTTTGGCAGTTTAATTTTCACTTCCTCAATTTCGGAACTAGGGATGGCAATAAGTTTAACCCCAGGAACAACCTCTTGTAAATTATGCGCAAATGCATCGATTGCTTCAAGATCCTTACCATGACGCACTAAGGCATCAACAGTTCTCTTCAAGGTACCTCCAACACCATCGATTGGCCCCTTTCCATGGCCTGACTCTGAGAAATTCCAAGTTGCACTTACAATTTTAAGGAAAAGCTTAGGAAGGAGATTTACAAAAAATTAAAAATTAGATCTGTTTTTATACTAGGCAGTGGGTCTGTCCGATTGAAAGTGTAATGTATCAACATACGGAAGTTCTTTCATTATTAGATGAAGTATCGGTGTCAGATGAGCCCAAGTAGCATAGGCACTGTGGTTTATGTTGTCATGCTGCGCAGAATGAAATACACTTGACTGTTTCTTTGACTCCAATATTTCGATCCTCTTCAAGCTTTATTTTATAATACATCACACCAGTATGTAAAGATATTTACTTTTGAGATGCCCCAAAGTGTACTGACTGAATTTCGTTGTGATACTTTAATACATAATTCTCAGAATAGTCAATTTTTATTATTACAGCATTATATGTCAAATTGTCTTGTAACTGTTTCATTTCTGAGTATTAGTGATACATGTTAAATACAAGTCTCAGGAAATATGGAAGTGACTTCTTCAATAGCTCTAAGATATCTGAAATACTGGCCTCCATCCCCTGTTTCTCAGTTAATCTAACATTTTTAAATTTCTCTTTCACCATTCGTTCTTCAGTTCTACTTTTCCACTGGAAGAATGAAACTACCTCTTTTTGCTCTTCTGCAGTTCTTAAAACATTGAATTCTTTGTTTTTGAAACTGTACATTTGCGATACATGCAGTCCTTAAATTTAGTGTTGCAGCACATAGAGCTGCACGATTCACTGCTGGTTCTAAAATCCAGAACTTTCAGCTGATGAAGTTTATTCTCTAGTAAGTCTACGTTAGCATGTGTAATGCATGCGCATGTATCATGATTAGATAAACTAGGTTCAAGAATCCAAAATGTACGAAGTCTGCAGAAAGAAGAGTAGGACAGTTTGATTTCATGGGACTCTGTATACTTTTGATGCAAGTTCTTTAGTGTGTCAAGTAAAAGTATTTTTTGTACTTTCTCTTTGTTCTTAGTTTTTCGATCCTTCTTGCCTGGGCACATTCTGCTGTTAACATCTTCTTCAAGGAAACGCCGCACTGAACTTGCAACTTCGGTTGAAATGGAATTTGATTTCTTCTTTCGCACATGATGTCGAACTTTGGAAGCTAGGCCATTACGTTGTTCCTTACAGCTTAAAAATGATTTAGCCTTCCCGAACAATCTATATTAAAATATGTCCCAATATAAGCTTTGCAAACATTTGCCTCTCTTTCTGATCAGCAAGTTCCTTCCTATTTTCTTTTAGCTGCATTACTAAAGCTTCACCAAATAACAAGCGTTTTTTTTCAGCTTTTGATGTATTTCTCCTTTTTCCCACAATAGCTTTAACCTGAGATTTTAGCGAAGCAGTTGTTGCATTTTGCTGTCTTAAGCGCTGTAAACGTTTCTTGTAACGTGGAACAGGGAACAGGTATTTCATCCTATAACTGCCCATATTCTCATTTTTAATCAAAATTTTAATCATACCTACCCTCAACACGTGATTTATTAATAGAAATTTGCAATGGTAAAAGCAAAAACAAAGAAATACAGGTTTGAATCGACAAGCGCGTCAAAGCACGTGGTTGTGTTTGTGACAAATGTTTTTGGGTTACATTTTCGGCGTCACCCCCAAACATCATATTTCATCTCTATTATTTCTCTTTAATCTATGGGAACGAGCGGACAGATTTTTGAGGAGGTGCAAAACTGTGTTGTAATATTGTAATGTACAGTCGTGGAAAAAAAGTAAACACCCCTACTAGCTCTTCAACAAATTATCGTAGACAAAAGTTACTGGTACCGAACGATTTGAAATAAATTCTACTTTTAAATGACGTATATAAAATTTGCTTAGGGGTCATCTACATATTAAAACGAACCCAAACCTCATTTTTTTCAATAGCAATGCCCAATTTTAACGAGATATTTCAAATCTTCGGTTCAAACTGTGCCTAGACACCAAATTTCAAATCATTTGAATGATAGGTTTTGAATTATAAGCATTCAAAATTTAGTGCTTCTAATGTTAAATTACATTTTCATATTTTTATTTATATCTCCTGAAATTATGCTCCCAATGTGCTAATTTTTTTTTGTAGCAATAAAACTAATGTGCCCAAACATAAATACGCTGAATTTGCAATTTTTATAATTTTATGATATGAATTATGAATTATGAAATTAATATTCGAAAAAATTATGAATTACAACCTACAATTTTTTTGATGGATTTCGATTTATTAAGTCCTGCTTTATGAAAATCCAAAATTTCAAAATTTTCTTCCAAATAGGTTTCAAATTATGCTTAAAAAACGGCAAAATGATGGTTTAAGAGGCCGTCTATGATAGAAGTGAGTAGATATTTTGAAATTTCTTCTGCTGCCTTGTTATCTAACAGGCTTCATTGACTTCTTAATGTGCCTTGATCAAGAAGGGGGCTGGCTCTCTCGGTTAGCACTCGAGTACCCAACTTCAGTTTGGATACAGCCCTTAAAATACGCTCGTTTTAAAATAATTAATTTCTCGGAAACTTATGGTACGAATTGCATAAAAATTTGTTTTTAGGCTAATTGAAGGGTGTAGAGTTCATTTATGCTGTCAGAATTGGGTATTGTCATCGAAAAAAAGAAGTTATGGTTCATTTTAATATGTAGATGGCCCCCTAAGCAAATTTTATATACATCATTTAAAAGTAGACTTTACTTCCAATCGTTCGATACCAGTAACTTTCTTCTACGATAATTTGTTGCGGAGTTAGTAGGGGGTGTTTACTTTTTTTTTTTCCCACGACTGTACATGGTCCATACTAGTCCATTTTAAAATGTGTGTAGAGTTTTTAAATTGTAAATGTGAAACGTAGAATAAAGTGTTGGATGTTTAATCGTCGACACTAAGTGCTTTACAGAGGAACTAAGTTATGACGTTACAATACATTGGTTGAAGAATATTATTACTTGGTAATAACATGATTATGCGTATTTTAGATTTGATTTGAGAAAAATTCATTTGCAAAGTATTAATTGTTTATATTATATAATTGTTGCAAATTCAATATCTCGTTAGTCCCTTTGCATCATTTCAGTCCCCTTAATCAGTGTCTAACAATTGGGATTGAGATGATGGGGACCGAGGTGATGTTTTCGTCTTAACAGCTGTACAGCCATTTTGTTGAATCATTTTGCACACATGTAAATTGTTAAATATCCCATGTGACATTTGTATTTTACATAAATAAAGTTGCAATTACCTTTATTTTATAAATAAAAAATTAAATATGGGGACATGAATGATTCTATAAAAAAAATACTCATACCTATTCAGAAAAAAAACTAAATATTTCTACTGAGATGATGGTAAACCTAAGGGACAAATATATTTTCTACAATATTTCATCATACAAGCTATACTAATAAAGGATAATTATATTTTCCCGTACTGTATATATGTAGATATAAATATATAATAGCAAAAGTTAATAATATTTATAGAAATTTTTACAGCATACATTCAATGTTGGATATTTGTACCTGAGGACAGGGACTGAAATGATTACTTAGCTTGTTTAAAGCTTAAAATTAATTATTTGTATATCATTATATGTCCATTTATCATTGGTAATTGTTATAACAAATGTTACAATATATTACATTTTTCAGTTTTTGTTTTCAGTATAATTAATGAAATATTATTGGCAGTGGACGCAAATTGTCCAGTTTTCAGATATTGACCCATATATAGATTAAAGTGTTTTTAGTATATATTTTGAAGTTTTTTGGAACATAAATTTTATGGTGTTACTATTAATGGACGTAAATTAAGACTTTTTCCTTACAGTTAATATATTATTATTCACATATTAACATATATAAAAACTATGATTACCTTTTCAGTGCTTCACATTAAAATATATAATTGCGATATTTATAATGCATTAAAATTAGCTCAAATAAAAACACGTTTCTGAAATTTTAAAACACACTTAAATAAAATTTAAACAAAAATCGATCAAAGAGACAATAAATTTACATCACAAATATGTGAAAATAATAAAAAAAAAAATCAGAAAAATTATTTTAATATATAGCTGTAGGAAAGGGGGGGGGGTATAATACTCATTTGCCCATCTCCTTTATTTGTTTTCGTCTTGTCATTATTATAATTATTTAATTTAGAATTACCAAATTAAACATTTATGACTCCATCTAAACGCTTCCAGCTTAATTAGGGCTGTTCAAAGTTATGAATAATCTTACTGCTTTCTTTCTTATCTACAGGAGGCAGATTGTAAGAGTATAAATTTGTATGATTTCTTCCGATATTTTCTTGATTGTATTTTGTCTTCATTTGATAATGAACTGCATTCCATATAAAATTATATTGATCTGTAAAAGCATTAGAATAATTACCATTTTAATTAATTTTTCGTGCTTTGTTAATCTTCAGATTGTGCTTTATTTTATTCTTTAAAATGTTCTGTTAGAAAGCACTGCACGAAATTTCTTCCTCATTTCTATATGTATGCGATTTTGAAGAAAAACACACTTTCAATGTTGAAACAAAACACTCAAGCAAATCTCCAGACTCAAGAACTAAATTATGCAAAATATAATTTTTTATAGCAAAATATTTTCTCTGGATGGTGCAACCATGAATTTCACAAATTTGTATGGGTGAAATTAAGAAAGTGAAAATAAAATAAAAGACATAATTCTTAAAGAAAACGTTTGGTTTACAAATTAATTCGGTCCGTTTTCAAAAGAAGCCCATCGAATGCTTTTGGAAGAATATGGTGATGCTGTTCCAACTGATAAATCATGTAGGAAACGCTTCCGACTTTTCGAGAATGGTGATTTCACCGTTGAAGACAAGCCTCGCTCTAGACAGTTAAAAAGATTCGAAGACAAATATTTAGAGGCATTACTGGATGATGATCCAACTGAAACGCAAGAGGAACTTGCAGAAACATTGAAAGAGAGTCAACAAGCCGTTTCGTACGACTAGAATCCATAGGAATGATTCAAAAGCAAGGAAATCGGGTGCCTTATGAACTGTAACCGAGAGGCGTTGAAAGGCGATTTTTCGCAAAAGTCATAAAAAAATATTTGGAAACTCTCAAGAGAGATGTTTTACGACACCCGCCGTCTTCCACAGACATTGCAGCTTCTGATTTCTGGTTGTGCCGTTGGATGCAGCACGATTTAGTAGGTCACCGGTTCACTTATTTAACAGAAAAAAAAATTGGCTCCAAACTTGGATTAGCTCAAAAAATGAGTTATTTTTATCAGCTGGAACTCAAAAATTGCCTGAGAGGTGACAAAAAGTAGTAGACACATAACGATGGACAATACTTTGATGAAGCTGTTCTTTCATTTTGTTTAAAAATAAATGCATGTTTGAATACACACACACAAAAAAAATGGACCAAACTAATTTGTACTCCCCATACTTTCACTCGTAAAAAATTAAATGTGCTTTTTTGTTTTTGTTTTTCCTTTATTAACATCTTCCAATAAAGTTGAAAAGTGTTTATGACTTCGGTTTGTCTACCCATCTGGCCGTCTGTCCGCGCTCTAACTCTCGTAAATATATTCGGATTGCCCTGAAATTTTTGGATGTTATTGACGTTTAACATAGCACGTTCCCAATTTCAAATGAAGTTTGTAGCATGTTTAGTTCACTTACAGGGACAGTCAAAAGTATTCCGTTACATTACGGCCAATGAAAAAAAAATCGTTTGAAATGATTTTGAATGATGATACACGCTTTCAAACATAATAAAACATGTATTCATTTATGAAGCGCTCTAAAATATGCATTCTGTAGGATATGCGGTACAAATAATAGTTATTGTTCATTTACAGGGCCACTCAAAAGAATTCCATTACATTATTACGGTTTATGGGGGAAAATCTTTTGCGGTGTTTTTTAATGATATTACACTATTTTGAACATGTTGAAATTGATATTTATCACTACGTGTACTGCAAGGTTCTTATTATGCAGCGTGGTGAGCACAGAATTTATCGTTCATTTATAGGGACACGCAAAACAATTTGGCTAGAGAAGAAAATGAACAATAATTGAACTGTTGAAACCCAGGAACAATAATCGCTGGAAGTGCGTTTTCAGTTGTGGTATGCGTTTTTAAAATTAATTATTTTTTTAAATATTACTTGGCTTGTATACATTCTATATATCATGTACAGGGCTGCGCAAAAGTTTTCAACAACAGCCGTTTATTGTCGGAAATTGATGACTGGAAATTTTCAGTTGTGTTATGCGTATAACTGAGCATTTAGCATACATATCTGTAGATCATATACAGGGATGCACAAAAAAATCGTATATTTTTTCAACTATATATGAAAGTAGCAGTAAAGTTTTTTTTTTTTTTTTTTTTTTTTTTTTTTTTTTTAGTATTCTGAATGTGTTGGAAAGTGTTTCATAATCTATGCTGTTCGTATAAATTTTCGTTCTTGTTTGTTGTTTAGTTCAATGCAAAATTAACTTACTTTCTTGGCAAAATACCTTATAGTATAAAGGGAATCTTTCTGAAAATTAAATAATACTTGAATTTGTGATAAAATTAGATATTTGTAAAAATACTCATTAATCCTTTCTAATGTATCATCGGCTAAAATTACATTTTTAAGGAAGATTTATTGCTTCAGTTGTAATATATGTGAACTTTGTCTTCTAATTTCCCTAATTTGTTACAACGAAATATAAAAGTCATTATTCATCTTAATTTAATGTCTGAACAATTAGATGTAGTCAATTAATCTTATCCTTTTCTCCAAAGTTACTTCGAGAAAAACTAATTAATATCTACTTAAACTATTTTTTCACATAAAAGCCACAATTTAATTCAAAATTAATTTTTCGTAAATTTAAAACTAATGGCCGGATTATTTTCGAAAATTTAAAGGATGAAGACGGAGAAAATTTAAATAAATTGCATAATTGAGTAAAAGTAATGCAATTTTTCGTTTGGCTTTAAAGGGTTTTTTTTTTTTCCTTATTTTGACATCGGTATTTCAAAAGTTTCATTGAAGTATATTAATTTTATTGGGTTTTTTAATTATTATTATTGCGCACAATGCGCACGTAACTGGAACTATGCTCTGTCATTACATCCTTTGAATTTGATTACCACATATTTTAATAGTATTTACTCAACTAATTTAATTACAGAAATCCTCCAATTAAATAAAACAAAGATTTATATATGGAAAACAGTGGTACACAAAAGTAAAAACTGTACGAATTTTTCTACGAAGGTTTCGACAGCGATGTAGTTAAGTTGTTAGTCCCGATTATCCTGCTTAACCGAGTTATTTTCTTCTAATGGATTGATGGATTCCATTATTATGAAACAGCCATTATAAATGAAGTGTTAAGTGAAGATGAAAAAGCAGTCGTAAAACGTTAGAAGTCTGATTTTCTGGCCAGAATGGAGAAAAAAAATGGCCATAATTGTTTTTGTTTTTTTTTTAAATTAAATTATAGCCATTTTTTTTCTCCATTCTGACCAGAAAATAAGAGTTCTAACATTTTACGGCTGCCCTTTCATTTTCACTTAACATTTCATTTATAATGGCTATTTCATAATGATGGAATCCACCAGTCCATCAGAAGAATATGATCCATTTCAAAGGTAAGTTCGACTGAAAAATCTATTTAAAACTTTGATCAGAATGAAGATGCTACATCTGCAAATTTCATTACACTAATAGAATCACATAGCATCCGATTTGCGCGGTTTTGCTGTATCTAATATTTAATATAAATTTTTGCCATCTTTGACAGTTATTGGATTTCTGCAATTGAATTAGGCAAAATTTACTGGAAAGTTTTAGTAGTAGGAAAAAAAAACTCAGAATTTGGTAGCTATGCAATAGCGTAATACTGCAGGGGAAAAAAACTGCAGCAAAATGGACATTCAACAAGCAAAACAGTATCAAGGGACTTTTTCAAATAAACTATTTCATTCTCCGTTTTTCTTCAAAGAAATGGAAATGTGCATCAAAGAAATGTTGCTAGTACCATAAAAATGAATGAATGAAGTGAAAGTTTATATTTAATCTTCTTAGTATGTCACGAATTGTGTATATCCGGTTTATCCGAGTTTTTTATTTATCCCAGGTGAGCTTGATCCATATTAACACGGATAATCGAGCTTCTACTGTAGTAGTAAACCAGAATTACTTACATTTGTTATAGTGGAACTTAATATTGCACCAATATTGCGTTCAATGAACGCCTTTCGATAAAATGTCTTACAGTGGTTATTTTTTAATAATTTTAATGTATTGCCATTATTTTAAACCGAAAGTTGTATGTTTATGATGGGTAAAGGTAGAAAACGGTGATAATCCCTTCTTCTCAAATTTGAGACGAGCTTGTCGTTTGTCAGCTCTAGCGACAACCTCAGCAACGTTGAACAAAGGCAAAAACAAGATATTTTTCTCATAAGCGCATATGAAAATAGGTATGAAAGGGGTAAACGACGATAGGTGTAAAAGGGAAATAAAGATTAACGTCAACGGGCGTAAGGGAAAGAACGATATCTTGCCACATATTACAATCTTTGGCTGTATATGTCGTAGGCTAATTGAGAAATCAGGCTCTTTGCAAAGAGCCGGGCTAATTGGAGAGTCGTCTTTTTTCAAAATAAAATTATGGCCTTTTTTTTCCGCATTCTGACCAGAAAATCAGAGTTCCAACTTTTTACGACTGCTCTTTCATCTTCATCTAACACTTCATATATAATGTAATGACTGTTTCATAATAATGAAAGCCATCAGTCCATTAGAAGAAAATGATCCATTCCAAAGGATTCGATTAATTCGGATAATCGGGACTCTACTGTATCTATATTTATATACATATAATTTTCTTCATCGGGGGCGACACTAAATTCTGAAAAAGCAGAATTCCTGTTTTCTAGTTTTTTTTTTTTTTTTTTTTTTTTTTTTTTTGACTCACTATGCAAACATTTATTAACTTAACTTGAAACTGTCATTTTAGATTGGAATTCTTTTTAAGGAATCTTGCTGTCCAGTTCTGACCGTCAGTGGAGTATATAATTCAGATCCGGTTTGTTCGTATGCTTGAGTAATACTGTCGCGTTATTCATTGCATCTACAAACAAATATAATGACCAATTAATACATATGGATTAGTATCTTGTGTGATATAGCTATAGTAAAGTGAGGACAGACGCCGCGGTGGGACAGATGCCGCAGAGATTGTATTGGCGACACTAGCGCTCCCTAGGCCAAATTAAGAATTGCGTTGTGTGCCTAGATGCTGTCTGTTGTGTTGTATGCGTTTCCACCGCTTAATTGTCAGTATTTACATATTTATGCCGGTTTTTATGGTTCGAACCTGCATGGTAAGTTCCTAAAATTATTCTAATAAAGTTTTATAACATATTTTAAGCAAAATAAACAGAGATTTCAGCCCAAAACCGATTGCAACTGTAGACTAGATCCTCGTAGAATACAGACATGTGCTTGTCTTTCTCTCACGTCGCTCACATGACAGAAAATGGCGACGCAGCACCTTACTCGCCACTTTGGGACAGATGCCGCACCGAGCTTGAGGGACAGATGCCGCAAAATATATTTTTGTTTTTCGGTTCAATAAATTCATCACTGCGATTTAAGTAGAACTTACATTTAAATGAACGTATATTAGCGCATTCTGCTACTTATCAAAATATTCTCAACAACAGTGGTGGTTCACCAAGTATGAATAAGGAAAACGTAGGCCGTTTACAATTCTCACCATCTAAACTATTAAACAATGGTCAAAAGTTCTATACAGCCAAGTAAGAGAAAGCAAAAGGCTGCAAATATTACAAGCACAGATTTTATAAACAAGAAAAAAGAAGGAAATAAAAAGCAAAAGAAGCAAGAAAGCGTCAAAGAACGACAGCTCGTCGGAAGTAAAATGTGTGAAAAAAGGAAGGGAAAGATCAACTTGAAAACACCTCACTTGAGGAAGAAACTGAAATGTGAGTCATCTTTCGACAGTGATGAAAGTATTCCTCTTATTGATTCTGAAGGCAGTATTGGATTGGAATTTGATGACTCTGAATGTGCTGAGTGTCTGGAGTCATATAAAGAAGCAGTCTAAAGCGGATTGAATTCAGTGCATAACATGCAATCGGTGGCTGCATGAAGCATGCTCACTTTACTCTTGCAACGGAAAGTGTGGTAATTGTGGACGAATAGAAATACAAAATAAAAAAACGAGAAGAAAAGCCAAAAATAAAAAGACTACTGCCTAAAATGAATGGAACTAGTACTTAAGAGCAAACTACAATGGTCGCCTGGACATAAACAAGTGGTTTATATCTTTTTTGTAATTATGCTGTCTATTGTTTCCAGTGAAATGTTTTTTTTTTCTTTTTTTGCCTTAAGTTTTATTTTTTGAGTTTGCACTTTTATAATTTCGTTAAACTTTTTACAATTTAGTGATATATATAATTTATGTAAGTTTACTGTTATTTATTTCCATTTTAAGTAGTTTGAGGAAATAAAACTGATTTAATTGAAAAAAAAAATAAACAGCATAGCTTTTTTTCTCCATGCGGCATCTGTACCACACCCCATGCGGCATTTCACCAAACACATAAAAAATTATGTTAAAAAAGGACGTTTGGGAAAATAAGTATGCCTGCTTTATTAAGAGGGCTTTAACTTGTTTAACACAGACATTTGATTCTAAAGGGTTTGATTAATGATTTCTGGTACTTACTTTGTTGTTTTTTCCTTTATTGTACATTTTAAAAGAAGAAAAGTAAAACTGCGGCATCTGTCCCCACTTTACTATACATGAATAAGTAAAATGTATGGAAAATTTACTAGTTTCTTTCGATCAGAAAGTGAAACAACAGCATCATTATGGAAAAAGACTTCTGTGCATCAAATTAGCTTACAACTGAGTATTTCTAACAGCCAAAAATGATGATCGTTGTGTATTTGTCCACAATTACTATATCATTTATTTGGTAAACCCATACTACACCAATACAACTTCAAATAATATACCCATGATCCCAGAGATCCTTAAATTGTCATATCGTATGAGAATTATTCAGTAGGTAACTTCAGGATATCGAGATCGAATTATCCAATTATAGAAAGCTTGCGCATTCAGCTTTTGCCTTCGTTTTTTTCTGTTTTCTTTCATCCTATAATTGTCTAAAATATGCTGTAAAATGTCGACCACAAGACGTCATTAATTACAACATTTTTGAGATCCTTAAGATATCCTAGGAGTGTGTGCAGGACAATTTCAACAAATCCATATATTAGTTATTCTAAATATGATATCCACTGGATGCTTTTAAGATTCAATATGTTCTCTGGGATAGCTTTATTGAAAATGCATCCAAAAACCATTTTATATTATGCATGTTCTACAGTATTTGTAATGCAACTCAATGATATTTTTAGATATTTTACGTTACACATATAAGACTTCTGCATCTCTGATTTGAGCTGAGGAGATTAAATTTCATTCATAAAAGAATATCATTCTTCCTTGTATGCCCAATCTCCAATTTTTCTGTTCTTTTATCTATTTTAGCTGAGTAGATTTCCTGTTATGTCTACAGTGGCCTTTATTATAAGAAGCAGTGCAAGCAGATGCCCATAATACCGAGTTGATTTCATATAGTACGAACAATCACTTGTTGTTCATTTATACTTTCTTAAACCTGTTTTAGTTCAGTGAATGGAGACTCCCGTTTCTCAGCTAGTCTCTTCCAAAAATGATCTTAGAATAAAGATGATAAATTCTTTCTGCTTTTATCCCTGTACCAACAATGTACCACCAATCACTTATTTTAGAGTCGGGACATTCAGAACTAATTAAATCTGACTATTTGTCCATTATTCCTAGTGACGTATTTTTCTTTGTATAGTGCAACATATATCACTAGGATAAAAAATTTAGGAGACTTCTTTTTATAACCGATATGATTCAAAGATGTCATCTGTTAAACATAGCAAACTTCAAAGCATTCCCCTTCTGTAGTCGTGCAATTTTGACAGCGCTCACTGTTGCTATTATCGTTACGAGTTGCAACCCTTCGAAATTCGACGTACTAAAATGTTTGAAAGGAACTGTCAGATCGAAATTATAATAAACCTACAAAAATAATTACAACAAAAAAATCATCTTACATTGGTTGTCTAACTCTTAAAACAAATAATATTTTAAACCCAAAATTACCAAAATATTATTTCTACAAACTTCAACTGCTTAAATTATTGAAAATTTAAACTGTATTAGATTACGTAATCAAGATGAGTAATTATGATGAAGTTATCGATGGAGCTCTTATGTTTGTTTTTACGGGATGAAAAATCAGTAAAAAGGATTTCGCTTTGTCACATCATAAAATTTTCCCCCATAAAATCTAAACTGTACGTTATTTTCACATTCTCGTAATTTACATACGCACCACTCAAATTCACAATTTGAAAGTATTTTAACGCGCAAAAGAATAGATTATTAATGAATGCATTTCCAAAGTTAAAGTCACGTTTGTCCGATACAACTTTTCATGTGAACATTCGCACAAACCTTAAGTTCTAATCTGGGGACCCGCGAAAAAAAAATTCAGAAATTTGACTTTAGTTGTCATAGTATTCGCCATTTATAGTATTGGTCAAATATTTAGTTTTATCGAAAAAAATGATCGTTTTGTTTTAAATATATCATTTTTATTCAATGACTCATTTTGCCGAGCGCCTTAAACTCATTTATCAGCGTAATGTACAAATATTAAAATGTAGCTGATTTATGAAGAAGAATATGTGTTTTATTTAATGTCTGACATCATTTTCTGTTCAAAAATTATAAAAAAAGTTACTTTTATTTGTAATGTGAAAATGGCATCAATAAGGATATAATGAATAAAAATAATAAACCATGAATATTTTCCCCTTACTTTCAATATAAATGGAGTACTTCAGTTGCCACAATTACAAAATTTGTATTAAAAACTACAAAAAATTAATATCTCAAAAACAAATTGAGATACAGCTTTCAAACAAATAGTATTTAAAAGAGAATTTTTTTCCTTATACGACGGTGTAAAAAATTAAAATGTGTGATGCATAGAAGTTTAAAAATTTGCAGTAGAGAAAATGCAAAACCAAAATTTTATTTCAAATTTCAAAGTGTTGCCATTCGCAAAATGACGTATGCGTTACGTACAGATATGTTTGTCCTTTATAATATAGAAAGTACTTAAGAATGTGTTGCTCATTATTGTGTCCATCACAGCTTTCTCAATCTTCGAGTGCATTTTTGAAACGAGATGGTTTGAAAACCACCACAGGACGGTTGCTCTCTCACCATACTCTTACTGTAATGTGTAAAATGTTTCTTTTGGAAATTATTCCAAAAGCTGGCAGAAGTTTATAACCGCGTGCTGTTCTTTAAATGCTATTTCTGTTTTAAACTAAAGAGAATGAATACTGTTTATTGACATGCATTGTTTGGAAAAATCGTGAATTTTGGATGCAATTTCTTCTTTACTACATAACAATATCTCTCTATTCTAAAAAAAATTCTTTTTGTGTATTATTTGTGCATTTTTAAACGTTGTTTTTCTGCCTTTTGATAAATATTATTACAGTACATTCACTGTCCGTTAAAAGTATAATATCTCTCTATTCTAAAAAAAAGTAACTACCGCTGTCACCGCCGCCGCTGCCGCCGGTTTTGAATTTTTTGTGACCGGAGGTCTTTCTTCGTTAATATTAAGAACAATAATGCATACAAAAATATGAAAATCGGTAGTATTATACAGAAATGTTTGATAAACACGCTGATGCAGGCAGTTTTCAAATCGAAGAATTATTTTAAGACATATTTAATGCTAAATTTGGACAAAATCGTTCCACTAAAAAAGTTTTATAGGAGCAAAAACTATACATCGGAATTTAATAACTTTTACATCATTTTATACGTTATAATTTTCCGGTGTGCAGAATTTATTTATTTCTTTAATTTGACTCATTTTTCGAGGTTTCATTTCTATTTTAAATTCAGATTTTCAGTATTTCGAGAGATATTTTTTACTTATTTTAGAAAATTGTACTAATTTAAACTGTTGCCAATTGTATAAACAACGGAAAAAATAATGTTTCCTTCAAATTAAAAATTTATTTACACGTGACTATTATAAACAGAAAAGATACTTTCAAATTAAAATAAAACAATTGCGTATAAAAAGCAGGAACTTATTAAAAATTACGCCATAAAAAGTATACACGTGAATTTTAAAAGAGAAAGGATATTGTAAAATAATAAATTCATTAACATGCGTTAAAAGTCTTAAATAGGAGAAATTACGTCATATTTACGTCACGCTACAGTTATTACATAAAATGAACACAAAATAATATTAGAAAACAGTTTAAATTTAGAAATTGCGCTAGGCATTTATTTAATATTTTGAGAGGATTTTTTCAACTATTTTTGTTAGCAAAGCGCAAATAATATTTAATTTCTAACAAAAGTATTTTCACGTGAATATTTAAAAGAGAAAGAATAGCTTGGTCAAAATTACGTCAGATTAAAAACGATTAATTTAAAATGTCTCATTTAAAAGAACTTTCTTTTCACTTTGTTAAAAAACAACAGGAGACAAAGAGTCTGTTTACTGAATTCCCTTTATATTAGCTTATTTTGCAATGTTGTTACACGTGCCTACGTCATCAAGTTATTTTTATTTCGACGTTTTATTTGTATTTTTATTAATGTTGTACTAATTTATTTGTTCTTTCGTTATTTAAAATTAAAATTATGTCAATTTGTATACTTTGGCGAGTGGTTTGGCGATTTATATAATTTGGCGAAATTGTTCGACGGGATAATCAAGTAGTACCGCAGCGGATTTGGCGTTAAAATTTCCCAATCAAAGAGAAATGAATAGAAATCCGTTTATAGGGAGATCGCCACTGTTTTTTAAATTATAATTCAATCTTTCGAAATCTTTTTAAAGCCGATCAAATTAGCGTGCATTTAGAGTCTGCGGTGTCATGACGGGGGTTGGCGAGCGTAGCTCGTAGGGGGCCGAGCCCCCTAGTTACATAAAAAACTGCTTATGAAAATTTCCACAACGAAGGAGAATATTAACAGTGTTTCTACCGGTGTCAATTGAAAAATTTAGATTTTAGTTCATGATTATATTATTTGTAATTTTTGAGCAAAGATAATCATAGGTAAAGCGTTTGGAGTACTAAACAAGTAAGAAAAATCATGCGTACAGCATTGATTATGAAACACTTTCCAACACTCCCTGAAAGATTTAACGAAACTTCGTTATTTAGGAAAATAAGGTAAATAAGATAACTAAGTAAACATTTAAAAATCTGATTTCAATTGTTACCGCCCATAGCCAAATATGTTTTCCAATTCTTTTGAATAGCCCTGTATTCGATCTGTATGTTGATATATATACTATATAATGGGGAAATTTAGTTTAGCAAGAAAATGCATAAGAGGTTGAAATTCATCTTTCAGCAATTTATATTAATAGATTGAAACATACTTGAATACTTTTGTACAGCCCTGTAGTTTACCTAGTACCTTTATTACATGCCACTATTTAGCTAAAATTTAATTCAAACTAAAACACGCTTAAAACTACTGAAATTGCATTTCCAGAAATTATCACCCATAGACGGCCATATATCCAACTCTTTGAGTGGCCCTGTATATCATTTTATCTATATTCTACAAATATTTCTTAGTACACTAAATTCAGTTCAGCGTAAACATACATAACTCCTTTAAAACCCACCTTTAAGCAATTTATGCTCATACTCAGTAAAATTTACGAATTCATTTCTGTAGCTCTGTATATGAACTATAGCATTTATACGCACGTTATAGTATGCATAAATATAGTGAACAAGTAGGTAAGTGGGATCACAGTTCGCACAGAGGGTTTCGTTTAATATTCCTTTCAAAACACTTTATCCTTTTGAAAAATCTGTTAGTTTCACATTTTGCAACCAGGGGCGCACTCTATTCTAAACAAACATCTATCCGAACGAAATTACGTATACTATCCGTAGATATATTAGTCGAGGGGATTTGGCCGATAGCACCCGAGATAAGTATGCGCCCCTGGCGGTAAAAAGTGGAACTAAAATATGTAAGGCTATGGTGCATAATATGAAAGATTGGTCAAAGGAGTGTCGGCAAAATTTGAAAAGTGCTCCCCGGTTGAAAAGGGCGGAGGTTAGAAAAATTGCTTAAAATACACAAGTTAGATCCCGGGGGAGTAAATAAGATAAGACTTTTATTTGCCGTGTTGTCTGAGGTAATCAGCTATACGTATGCAAAAATTCATGTCTCCAAATTAATTAGGAGCTCTCTTAGAAAGAATTGCTTAAAATACACATGTGATAGCTGATAGCTCAAAGGGTTAAACGTTAGACTTTTTCAAGAGTTTGTGATTTTTATCGCCTGGCCTCAGTTGTTCTGCTATAAGTATGCAAAATTTCAAATCTCCAATTTAATAAAGGGCTCAGTTAGAAAGAATTGCTTAAAATACGCATGAGGAAGCCCAATGGGTTAAATGTAACGCTTTTTCAAAATTTTATGATTTGTCATATGATATGTGGTGTTCAGCTATAAGTATGCAAAATTACACGCCTCCAACCTAAATAGGGGCTCACTTAGAAAGAAATGTTTAAAATACAGATGTCGGAACTCAAAGGATTAAATGTACGGCTTTTTCTAAATTTTATTATTTGTCGTTTGATGTGAGGTGTTCAGCTATAAGTATGCCAAATTTCAAGCCTCCAACCTAATTAGGACTCACTTAGAAGGAATTGTTTTAAATACACACGTGGGAGCCCAAAGGGTTAAATGTACGACTTTTTCAAAATTTTATGATTTGTTGTTTGATGTGAGGTGTTCAGCTATAAGTAGGTAAAATTTCACGTATATAACCTAATTAGGGGCTCACTTAGAAAGAATTGTTTAAAATACACATGTGAGAGCCAAATGTGTTAAATGTATGACTTTTCAAAATTTTATGATTTGTCGTATGATGTGTGGTGTTCAGCTATAAGTATGCAAAATTTCAACTCTCCTATATGTATAGTTTCTGAGAACGGGCTCTGTGACAGACGGACAGACAGACAGACAGCCAGACAGAGGTGCGAGGCGAATACGGTTTCGTTAGATGAACGAAACCCTAGAAAAGCGCACATCATAATTAAAAATGCATTTCGAGCAATCATTACTAATATACAGTAATTCGGATACAATATAGTATCTGAATTTTTTTCAAATACACCGCAAACTATTTCCCTATACCATTATAAACGGAATTCTTTTATGTGGCCCTATAAATGAACAATAACTATTCTTTGCACCGCATGTTCAACAGAATGCATATTTTAGTGGGCTTCATAAATGAATATCAATTTTACTATGTTTGAAATAGTGTAACACCATTAAAAACCATTTGAAACGATTTTTACCCATTGGCCGTTATGTAAATGAAAACTTTTGACTGTCCCTGTGAATGAACTAAACATGCTACAAACTTCATTTGAAATAGGGAACGTGCTATGGTAGAGGTCACTAACATCCAAAAATTTCAGAACGATCCGAGTATATTTACGAGAGTTAGAGCGTGGACAGACGGACAGACGGAGAGTCAAACCGAAGTCATAAACACTTTTCAACTCTGTTGGAAAGTGTTAAAAAGATTTGCGATTATCTTTATATAAATCAATCATGTATAAAATAACCATAAATCAAAATCTGGAAAGTTGTGATTTGATATTGGTACAAATAGCGTTAACCACTGAAGGCAACAAGTAATAAATAAAATAACATAAAAAGGGATTGCATTTCAGAATTCAGAATTTTCAGATATTTCATTATAGTTTATATCAAAATGGAACACTAACAAGCATATGCATAATTAACACGTTACCTTAGACAATGCTATGTAGAAAGACACCTATTATTTCTCAGAACTGCTAATGCAACAAATTAATGTATTAAATTAATGCATTAAATTAACGTCATCAATGAATTATTACCAAACCTTTAATCTTCATTTAGAGTACATTAGGAATAGTTCGACTTCATAGAAAATCAATATTCCAATAGTTAATCTCAGTAACCTAATTTTAGAGGAGTAGTTTTTGTGTGGCCTTTAGGGCTAAAATATCATAAGATTTATATTCCTCTTGTTTGCGTAGAATAAATTGAATTTTTGTGTAAAAGTAAAAATATAGCTAGTAAAACTTAATCAACTCACATGTAAAATTGTTACTGTATTTTAACATTTTTCAACACAAACCTGTCAACATGTACATGTGGACACTTACAATCCAAAACAAGTCGTAAATTGTACGTCAGACGTGGCAAATGAGGTGCGTTCGTACCATAACTAGTTTTATAAATAGTCAAATATTGCTGAAATATGCATGAATATAACATTTATTACGATTATACATATTACATTCAGTAACACGAAAATATTATAACTCCGTCTTAAATAGGGTGTCATCACCATGGACACCTAGAATCATTACCTATCATGGGATATTATGAATTAATTACGTATAATAGGGTTTAATAGAATGAACAAAACTTTTATTAATATCTTTTTAAGTTTTGATTCGATTTTCACAAAATTTAAAATGACACAACAAAATTCCGTAACAAGTATATATATATTAAATTTCAAACTATTCGGTTGGGTAGTTTTTGCGCTGTTACATGCGGACAAAACGACAGACAGACGGACGGACTAAACGGCGAATATAGATGCTACATATTTACATAATTACGAAAGCACCTAAAAAGGAATGGAACCAATTACGGAAATATGAAAGTCGGATTTTTTACATAAAATGCTTAAAGTTTATATTAACATTTTTCCAACAAATCGATAAATGTTTAAAAAATTTCTAGAAAGACGCCGCGACTAAATTCTGCGTTCCTTTTAAAAAATCATTTAATTATTTCACTCAGATACACTGTAAAGTAGACAGACGTTTATTTAATCAACATAAACATAAATATATAATTTAAACACGAACGAAATTTTACAATAGTTCCAGGTTACCCACGATTCAAAAACAGTTCTTTATCCTTTGAAACCTCTGGAACTTACTTTTTTAAGTTTTAAAGAAGCATTTATAAAAATAGTTCTTAGCTCACAGGCTATCAAGGCCTGAGAGCTTATGTGCCCGCCGGTTTTGTATGTACGTACGTAACGCGATAACTCTTGATAGAAATATCCGATTTGCTTCAAAAAAAAATTCTGGGTTCATTCTGACAAGGCGCTTCCCTGATTACTTTTGGGAGTTCACTGTTTAAGGATAAAGGGGGGAAAGCAGTCTAGTCCCCCCCCCCTTAATTTAGATAAATGGATTTTTCATGCAGAAATATTCAATTTGCTCCAAATTTGGTATACAGGCTTATTATGTTAAGGAGCTTCCTGATTAGATTGGGAGGTTCATTACTTAAGTATACAGGGAAAGGGGGGCACCCCCCCCCCGTTAATTTAGATAAATGGGTTTTTCATGCAGAATTATTCGATTTGCTCCAAATTTGGTATACCGGATTATTATGTTTGGAAGCTTCCTTGATAAGATTTGGAAGTTCATTAGTTAAGTATAAAGGGAGGAAATGGGGGCTAGACCCGCCCCCTTAATTTAGATAAATGGGTTTTTCAAGCAGAGTTATTCGATTTGCTTCAAATTTAATGTAACAGTTTATTCCGATATGGCGCTTCCCTCATTTGATTTCGAGGTTTCTTGGTTAAGTATAAAAGGGGGAAAGGTGGGAAACTACTATCTCCTTGCTTTAGATAAATGGGTTTTCATGCAAAATTATCCAATTTACGTTATTTTTTTTTCTATGTTCATTCTGATAAGGAGCTTTCCTGATTAAATTTGAAAGCTCATTAGTTAAGTATAAAGGGGGGAAGTGGGTTAGATCCCCCCTTAATTTAGCGATATGTTTTTTTCATGCAGAATTATCTGATTTGCTTCAAATTTGGTATACCGGTTTATTATGATACGGAGCTTTCCTGATTAGATTTGGAGGTTCATTGGTTAAGTATAAAGGGGGGAAACGGGGGCTGAACCCCCTTCATTTATTTTTGAGTCATTATTCTTTGAAATAAGAGTATAATATACAATTAGTGTGAATAGCCTGTGAGCTTAATGTCATCAGTTTAACTGGGCACTTTTTAACCATTTGGAAAGATGGTTATTGTTCTCTGTCAGGGTAGGAAATCAAATGCATATCTGAAGGTTTTTATTGGTTTAATCTGCATTTTATTCGTTTTCTGATTCGTCTGTACAGTAATCTGTATTTCCCTTTACATTCAACAGAGATGGATACCTTCCGTTGAAACTATGACAAAAAGGTAATAAAAACTACAAAAAAAATTAATAACTCAGAAACAAATTGAGATACAGCTTTCAAACAAATTGCATTTAAAAGTACATTTTTTTCTCTATCCGACGGTGTAAAAAGTAATATTGTCGGATGTTTAGAAGTTTAAGAATGAAATTTCATTTAAAATGGGTCCTCAGATTTCTTGGAAATCTGACTATGGAAAAGCCTTTTCCCGAACAGCCAATGAAATGCTTGGATAATCCGTAAGTTTCAGGTGGATAATATGTACGAGTAGCAGGCGATTTTTTTCGCTTGGAATTTTTACGTGTAATAACACTATTAATGTTTAATTCATGGCGTACGTAATGTATGACCAAATTCTTGCGATTTTTTATGTTTTAAATTTTAGTCTTTGAAAAAATCCTTTTTCAAATGGTCGTTGTAATTTGTTAAATTGCTTTTCTTTATTTCTTTCTTTATTTTTTTTCTTTTTATTCTTTTGCAGCTACCGATTTTCGGAAACGTACCAGACAGTAGCGCCTACTTTTGAAAAATATTGGGTGGGCTCAAAACTTTTTGAGTAAAATAACACTTACAATTTTTTCCTCTTAGTGCGTGTGTGTGTGGAAATAGAGGCGGGGGAGGAGCGAATGACTAAAGATGAGATTATTCGCAGTTGTTGTTTTTTTTTTTTTCTAAAGCAAATATATTTTTCTAGCTTTTATATTTTTCTAAGCAAAATATAAAAGTACAATAATTCAATAAATAATTTTATTTAAATATATTTTTATGAGTTCTCCCTTATCTATTTATATAAAATCTAAGTCTCTGTGTGTCCCTCACAATTCCGGTAGGACCGCCTCATTGTAATGAGTAATTGTTGAAAATTACTAATACAGAGTTACCACAGTAGCGCCAAATGTTGACCAACTATGCGAATCATCGCCAAAAGTGACAAAATATCACCAAATTTGGCGACAAAAATAAGTTGTCATATATGAAGCCAACTTGGCGATAGCTGGCTAATTTGGCGAAATTCCCATTTAAAACCCTTAATCTTTCATAACTGAGGTCACCGCAATTTAATTTAAACTTCGCGCTGTTAAGGGTTTTTCAAAATCTATAGGTGAGAATTTACAGTGTAATATGCGAAAATGTACGTCTTTACATGTTTATCCCGATAAGGGATGATAAAAAGGTTAACACAAATAAACCTAAAAGTTCATTTATTTTGTTTCATAGCTGTTTATATCATTTGACAACTAATATCACTTCTGAAGCCCAAATTATGACAAACTTTTAAAAAGTACGTCAAGTCCCCTATACTGTAGAAGAAACGCACTTTTGTATAGCCAGATGCAAAAGTTAAATTCTCGGTACTTTTCCCCTTTAGAGGCCTTGACGAAGAAGGAAATTTGCCAACATATTTTCTGGGAACCTATTCACTGTTTCATTTTATATACACACGCATTTTTTTTCTCAATATTTATACAAATTATTAACCCTAAAGAAGTCATTTACCTAATTTTATGAAGAAACTGAAGTAATTTGTGCATAAAAACAACAATAATAAATTGCAATTTTTATCTATTCATTATACATAGATTTTAATAAATGTGTTTCTTTTTTAAAATGTGTTATTTTCATCTGTCACTGCGGAGAAAGCGAGAAAAACTCATATTATTGCACAAGTGTGTATAGTATATCTATATATCACATTTTCCGTCATTTCTGACGGGCTATCTTTCTAGTAAATTAATATTTATTATAAATAACATAAAAATTGCCAAGTATTGAAAGTGCAAAAGGCAAAATGCCAAGACTAGAAAACAGGAATTCTGCTTTATCAGAATTTAGTGTCGCCCCCGGTGACGAAAAAATGTATGTATATAAATATCGATACAGTAGAGTCCCGATTATCCGAGTTAATCAAACTTATACCTTTGGAATGGATCATTTTCTTCTGATGGACTGATGGCTTCCATAATAACGAAACAGCCATTATAAATGAAGTGTTAGGTGAAGATGAAAGAGCAGCCGTAAAAAGTTAGAACTCTGATTTTCTGGTCAGAATGGGAAAAAAATGGCCATAATTTATTTTGTTCATTTATAATGACTTCTTCATAATAATAGAAGCCATCAGTCCATCAGAAGAAAATAACTCGGTGAAAGCGGAAACTCAGATAATCGGGACTCTACTGTAGTTCAGGTTTAAGACTTATAACACGCGGCTTTATTTTACGTAAAGTGAGTCATCCACATCCGCTGAAGAATTTTTTTTTTTTTTGCGATCATTTTTTTGCATCATTTGCGATCCAGTGTTAAACAACATCTACAGTAAAGTACACTTAGGACGTCACTATCGCTCTATAATTGCTATTTTTGTTTCGGTTTCTACAGAAATGGAGTACTTCCGTTGCCAATATTAAGAAAATGGCTCTAAAAACTACAAAAAAATTAATATTTCAAAAATAAATGGAGATACTGTTTTCAAACAAAATGCATTTAAAATAACTTTTTTTTCCAATACGACGGTATAAGAATTGAAAATGTGCGATGCTTAGAAGTTAAAAAAAATGCTATAGAGTATTTAATCTAGTCCTTTGTTTTACGGCTGGCTTCTGTAAGGTAACGTTATTTTTTGGAATACACAAAATAGGCTGGGAGAAAGAAATAGCATATCGTACCGGGGGCTAAAAAACATACAGTGTATTCACCTAATTGCTTTATCAGTTCAAGAGATTAAAACAGTCCGTGATGAAATAAATCTATAATAATAAAGAAAGAAGTTTGTGTGTGAGTGAGTGAGTGAGTGAGTGAGTGTGTCGACGGTGTTCTGAAGAGACCGCTGCACGTAGAGCTACAAAATTTGGGGAAAAGGTACGTCTATATATGAAGTTTTGCACCTCAAAGCCCGATTTTCGATTTTTTGATTAGATTTTTTTATTTAATTTTTTATGCGATTTTTATCACTTTTTTAAGTTTCGAGGCGATTTTTTCCATATAAGTGAAAAGAATATGGTTTCTTTCTTTTAACCCAATATAGTAAATTTTGTTCCCTTTTCAAAAAAGTTTATTCGGAATTCGTGCAGCGATTTTTGAATTTTTAGCGAATTTTTTATGCAATTATTGAACAGCATTTAATGCATTTCCATACCTATATGGAGGTTACCGTACAGGGACACAGTTCTGTCGTCAAATGCCGCCAAGTTTGTCGCCAACTTGGCAGTATATCGCCAAATTTGGCGACCGAAATGAGTCGCCAAAAGTGACGCCAACTTGGCGATATCTCTAATATTTCGCCAAATTCCCATATACTTCCATTGTAAACCAATATGGATTACTTGCTTACAGAAAATGAACAAATTGAAATATTTTAATGCAACAAAAACTAATATTAACTTAAGGAATTATGTTAATTATATTTAAGGAAATCCAAGTAAATTAAATTGTGAATAAAAGTAACATGATACAATGCTTAGATTATTGTATTTTATTGATACTTTCAACGAAAGGGTTGCCAGTGGTCATTTTGCCGAAAATTATAGTTGATAAATGAATTGAAATGGCTATATCCGTTATAAAATAATGTAAACAACTCGCAAATTAAAAGAAAATAACTGTTATTTGTTTAATTTAAAAAAAAAGAATCAAAAACCTTTTTAACGGGAGATAAAATTTATAAAATGAAAATATTTAATTTAAATATGAAAGGAATGTGTATAAAACTTAAAAAATAAATTAGTATGAAAGAAGCAATTGATACATTATTTGGCGATTTTTTGCTTCGCCAGGTTAATAAAAATGTGCCTGAAAAAACTTGAAGAAATAAAATTTAAGTAACAGTCTTTTAGTCCTTCTTTTTTTTAATTCAATTTAATTATCATTTTTATGTAATTTTCCCATCGTACACTATGACGCAAAAGTTTAGACAATGAAGAAATTCTTACATACTTTGAAAGATATTTATTCAATTTTCAAATCACTGCTTGAAATTAATGTGCTGTACATATAAACAATATTTATAACAAAGAAAAGTGGAATTGTGCATATTGCAATAAATTAAATGGTAACAAAAATAAACTGCTGTCTCAAAAGTTTAGACACAAATTAAATAAAATCGAAATAAACAATTTTTAAAACCTGGTTGCGCATCCATGCTTATGTATTACGTCATATACACGAGATTGCATGGAAGAAACTAAATCTTGCATAGTTTGTGGATCGATATCGTACCATGCATTCTCAATAGATGTCTTAAGTTCCTTTTCAGAAGAGTATTGTCTAGCGTTGCTATAAACTTTGCGACACATGATGCTCCAAAGGTTTTCTATAGGGTTAAGATCTGGGCTACATGCTGGCCAGTCAAGAACTCTTATATTATGGGAATTAAACCAAGATTTTGAATGTTTTGCAGTGTGAATTGAAGCATTGTTTTGCTGAAATTCCCACTGAGGACCCCCTAGAAGCTCAGCAAATGGCAGTAGGTTTTCTTCTAATGTCTGTGTATAATGCTGTGAAGTTTGACGACCACTGGTGAAGGCCAGAGATACTTGTCCATTATAGCAAAAGGCTGCCCAAACCATCACCGAGCCCCCTCTTTGTCTGCGACTAAAAAAACGTCGAGGTTCCTTCCGCAAGTCATATGCCAATACGATAAACAACCATCTGGACCATCCAGATTCCACTTTTTTTCATCGCTAAATATGACTGACTGCCATTTCTCTCCATATGACATATGCTTTCGAGCCCACATAAGTCTTTGTAACTTATGATGTGGTTTCAGAGCTGGTTTCTTCTGCATTTTGCTATAAACGATTGTTCCTTTTTCCAAAATTCGTCTACGAATCGTATCCTTTGATACAGAGAGTCCCGATGAACTTTGAACTCCACGTACGCTCATTTGTTGAGTACTCGCTAGTCTTTGTATCAGGCGATCCTCTCGTACATTTGTCACACGTGGCCTCCCAGACCGACATTTTGCTTTATATTCGGAACCACTCGATAAAACTCGATAAATAGATTTTTTTGACCTATTAATAATAGCAGAAATTTCAGAAACGCTCTTCCCTTCACCTTTCAACTGCCAAATCCTTGAAACCTCATTCACTTGAATTTCTTTAGCTCTCGGCATGTCGACTATGAAGCGCAATCGTTTGCAGAACTTAAGTACTCCAAATTTGTGACATCATCGATTCTAAATTTGCATATGCCAGCGAATATTCAAAGAAATTTAGAATAGTGTCTAAACTTTTGCGACAAGCACATTTGAATTTTTATGAAAAAAATTAGTATTATAGCAAATAAAACGACTGTCTTTTGTACATAGCATTTTAAATCAGTTTTTGAATATATTTACAGGTTTTTGTAATTCTGACGTCATAATTCTACATTTTAAAGCTGAATGACGTCATTGTCTAAACTTTTGCGTCATAGTGTATGTCTTACAGGAGAAAGGCTTTATTTGTGAGTTACATGCTATTTAATTATTACCTTGGTCGCCAAACAATGTAATTTTAAGCCACAAAGGAAGAAGCGTGAAATAAGCCAGGCGGAGGTCGCAATAATTTTTTTTAAGTATAGGAGAACATTTTGGAGTAAATCTTTATATTCAAATGTAAATTATCTAAAAAGGATTTAAAATTATAACTGTGTCGTTGTGGGTTAGGATTAACTCGTTCGACACTTAAACAATCACATTTTAATAACAATCACACACAAAATATATACAGATTCGCGAAAAAGCGCAAAATAACTTTGGAAGATACATATTTCCATAAAAACATCTCTAGGGCGGATACATTTCGAACACACGCCGAAACTTTACTTAAACCCACACAATCATAATTACATACATTCACTTCACTTCATCACTTTATGTTTGGCAAAATATCTCAGGATATTTTGCCGACAGTGGCAACAGCGCCATCTATATGCTATAAAAATAAGGGAAGGCAGTCATTTTGTTACAACCTCCCCCTCTGGTTCCGTGAACGTCCCGGTGAGGAACCAGTAACTCTTTTAGGTGGTCAGCCGCGTTTCCTAATAGGTGCAACAGGCACAATGTCAGGGTCATTACACAGTTTCAAAGCTGAAGTATGACATGTAGCAAGAGCTTCATTTGGATTGTCCATGCTTGCTATAACAAATGTGGTGGGCGATTTTTGAGTTAAAATAATGTATGGTCCGTCACGTTTAGGCATGAACTTTGCAGTCTTATTGCTAGAGGCTTTACTTACTAGATGTAAGTCAACCCAAACCTTGTCTCCTGGAGCAAAACAATGTCCTGGTTTTCTTTTACGGTCAGCGTATTTCTTTCTTTGATCTTGCTTAGCTTCAACTTTGTCCTTAATTTCTTTGGTGAAGTTTGCAAATTTCTTGAAGTATGGTGTAATTTCAGGTACAAAGTTGTCATTGTGAATTACAGCACGAATGCCGTGTTGAACATCGTCTGTCGTTCTTAATTCTCTCCCAAATTGTAAAAATGCTGCTGTTTCTCCAGTGGTGTCACACTTAGCAGTATTCATTGCAAAACGTATTGTTGGAAGTTTCTCTTCCCATGAACAGTGGTCATTCTCTACTAATATAGCCAATCTCGGCTTGAGATCTCTCATTTTTCTCTCCACAGGGTTTGCCTGAGGATGATATATGGGAGTTGGGTTTTGTTTGATACCTAAAAGAAAACAAAGTTGTTGCATTACACTACTAACAAATTGTGGTCCGTTATCACATATTATACGTCTAGGTAGACCATATCTAAGGATAACTTCTTCGAGCAACGTAGTTGCACACTGTGCTGCAGTAGCTTCTGTAAGGGCAAATAGTTCAACCCATCTTGTTGCACAGTCTTCTACTATGAATATCCATCTTTAACCAGTCTTACTTTTTGGTAAAGGGCCAAAAAGATCAATTGATAGAACTTCAAATCGTTGTGAATACACTGGTGTTTGTAAGAAACCGGATGGTTTTTGATTAGAAGGTTTATACCTATTACATTCAGCACAATGTTTGACGTAATCTGCAATGTATGAACGCATTCCAGTCCAATAATATCTTTTGGATATTCTATTAAATGTACCTTCAGCACCGTAGTGACCAGCCGTAGGTGAGTCATGATGTTCTTTTAAAATTTTCTCCCTTTCATGTGAGGGGACTACTAGTTGTACTTCTTCAGATTCCGAAGTTGGGGAATACCTGTATAAAACTCCTTGGTTCATAACATAACCGCGTTCAGTCCAGTTAGTGTAGTCTAGAGTTTTTTCTTCATCTTCGAAACTTTTAATAATTTTCTTTAATTCTTCCTCTTTCATTTGTTCAGCACGTAGATTACTAGGCATTTTAGCAGGGATATCAATCATTATGGTGCAAATATCACAATCTTCTTTACTGATATGGTCACACGCAGGACGAGAAAGCATGTCAGCTATGACGTTCGCTTTACCTGGAATGTATTCTATTTTCACATTAAATTCTTGCAACTGTAAAGCCCATCTGGCAAGTCTTCCAGAAGGGGACTTTAAGCTCATGAGCCATCGGAGAGGCTGGTGGTCGGATGCCACAGTAACTTCTGTTCCGTCAATATATCCTCTGAATTTATTAAGAGCCCAGACAACAGCAAGAGCTTCCCGTTCCGTGGTGTGATAGTTGCGTTCTGCAGGAGTCAGTAATCTACTGGCGTACTCAATCGGATGCTCTTCCGCACCTTTACCCTAGAGAAGTACTGCTCCAAGAGCATAATTGCTTGCATCGGTTCGAATGATGAAGGGTTTTGTTTCATCAGCCTGTTTCAATATTGGTGCTGAAACCAGGCATTGCTTCAAGGTTTGGAATGCATTTTCTTCATCGGCACCCCAATGCCATTCAACATTCTTCTTAGTGAGGTTACTAAGTGGTCTGGATATTTCTGCAAATTCTTGTATAAAACGGCGATACCATGAACATGTCTGCAGAAATGATTGCAGTTGTTTTATATTCTTGGGAGGTGGGATCCTCACAATAGCATCAATTTTCCCAGGATCAACTTCTAGGCCATTTGGAGTGATTCAGTGTCCTAAGTACTTTACTCTGGTACATGCAAAGTTGCATTTTTCTCGATTTGCAGAAAGTTTTCATTTGTCTAATCTTTGAAAAACAGCTTCAAGATCAGATATGTTGTTCAAAACTTGATGATAAAATAAGGAGGTCATCAAGGTAAGAGAGAGTATTTACATCTGGGAGTCCGTTGCGAAAGTTATCCATCGTCCTCTGAAACGTTGCAGGAGCGTTACGGAGTCCAAAAGGTATTCTTCGAAAGTGGTATGTTCCGAGAGGACATACAAAAGCAGTTTTATCACGATCAGGCCCATAGACACTCACCTGATGGTAGCCAGCATTCAGATCCAGAGTGGTCATGAACTGGGCAGTCTTTGCCTGATGTAGAAGATCGTCCATGCGAGGGAGTGGATAGGTATCCGGTATAGTCACCTCATTGAGCTTCCTGTGGTCTACACATAGACGTACACTACCATTTGGCTTAGGAATGAGCACGATTGGTGCAGAATATGGAGATTCGCATTGCTCAATAATTCCTTTGGCAAGAAGATCATCAATTTGCGTTTTCAACAACTCTTTCTTTCCCGGTGATAATCTGTAAGGTGGTAATGATATAGGACGATGTTCTCTAGTGTTTATGTGATGTTCGACGACGGGTGTTGCTTCTCCCCCTGGTTGAAAGGTATTGGAAAATTTTTCAAGCAAGTCATTAAGTCTCTTTCGTTGTATTGCAGATAGGTTTTGACCTTCATTTTCTCTTAACATAACTGTGTTAACTTTGACATTTGGTGTTGAGATTTCAGGTGTCGTTTTGAAAGGATCATCAACAAAAGGAAATTTATATCTTGGATTGTTCTGGAAATACCAACTTTGGCTTCGCATATCCAACACAATCCCCATTTTATTCAAAAAATCTATGCCTAACAATGTTCTATTTCCGGTGGCTCCGGGTAACGCAAAAATCGTTGTATTAGTTCTACGACCTTCTATTTCAACAGTGATTGTTGCTTGAAGAATGTTAGTTTCTTTTCGTATGCCGTCAGCGACCATTATGCTTACACTGGTCTCTTCGAACAAGATTCCTTGGTCACGGAGAAGCTTGAACAACATTTCCCCAGCAATGGAATGAGTAGCTCCGGTATCTGCGCAAGCTACCCCTGTAATACCATTTACCTTAATATACAACATAGGTGTTACCTGTGTATTAATATAACAAGGCTGGAGATGTAGGGAACTAAAATTTGCTGATTTTACTTGCGTAGATGGGGAACAATTAGGACAATTTGCTTTGACAAAACCTTGTTTCCCACAGCCATAGCAGCTTATAACTGGACGCTTATCATCGTTTGCAAAGCGTGAATTCGTATATTTTGAGGTAGGAGAAATATTTTTGTAATTTCCAAAATGTTCGCTAGCTTCATTTTTGGTTATCTGATTTTTCCAGAATTTCTGATCATTTGAATTTTTAGATAAAACATGTTTCTGTGTTTCACGCGATTTTGAATTACTTGCTGATTTTTGAAAAGGGGATCTAATATTTTCATATATGTCAAGCTTTTCGGCCAACAAGACAGGGTCATTTAGTTTGTCCCAACCATCTAAATAATGATTTTTATATTCTGGTGGGCACTTTATTTTTAATCTGATCAGAGATTATTAGTTCTGAGAGCTTTTCAAATGAATTAATTTCTAATTCGGATAACCAACCTTCAAAATAATTTCTAATTTCAAAGTAAAAATCTTTCCAAGTAGAATTCTCTCTTTTTTGATGTCGGCTAAATAATACCCTAAACTTCTCCGCTGTTAATTTAAATCTTTTTAACAATATGTCGCGAATATGTGCATAGTTTTTGAACATTTCTTCAGGCTCTCTTGCTATAAGTTTAGCTATGTCGTTCGGAAGAACGGCGATTAATTGTGAGACCCAAAAATCTTTGGAGACATTTAACATTTTCATTTGACGTTCAAACATTGTCAAGAACAACGACATATTATATTTTTCCGGATTAAATGGTGGTAGGATGTTTTTAATATCTATACGCATCTGGTCCATTTGATTTTGTGGGACAGTTGTCGCGGTATGGTTTTGAGCTTGCAGCTTAAGTTTTTCTAACTCATAAGCTCTTTCCTCTGCGATACGTTTGTCCTCAACCCTTTGTTCTTCTATGCTCTCTTGTTTTTCTTATTTTGTTCTTCTATGCTCTCTTGTTTTCTTCTATCTTCCACGATAGCAATCAATGCCTCTTTTACAAATTGTTCATCGTCTTTAAAAAGGGCGCACTTCATAATTTTTTCACGCAAGACTACTATTTTATCATCTGCATCTACCTGAAGCTCTAATTCGGTAGCCAAATTATATAAATCGATTTTTTTCCCTTTAGAAAGAAACAACTTTTTTCCTCAAATCAGTAAAATTTATGCTTAAATTACAAAATTATATGCAATACTTGACCCATTAACTAATCAAATAACAAAATAACTACCTTCCCCTTACAGGTAAATATGCATAAACTTTCATAAACAATTGATGAAACATACAAAAAATAATTTAATACCATACTAAAATCTATCTCTAATTAAACATGAGCTCATGTAAATATTAATGCAAAAATATTATAATCAGTTAATATGCAACTTTTTTTTTCTAATATAACTTACCGTATAAAACTGTCATAAATGTTTAAATCATAAAACTTAAAGTATATCAAATACCATGGATAATTTGATGTGAAAACGAAATTTTCATTCACAAATAAAAAGCAACAAAATGAAAGCAAGAAAATATCAAAATAAAGTACTTACTTACTGCTTTAAAATAAACAACATTCTAAATAATTATTGACGATTACTGAAATCACTTTTCTTTTCTAATATACTACGCTGTGCACAGTTAGAACAAATAATCATAAAATTCACTTACTCAAATAATATTGCATTGAGAAAAAAAAAATTACCGAAAGAAATTATATCTCTTTCCCTTTCAGAAAATTAATCTTTCATAATACTCTTAAACAACAACAACAAAAAAAAAACACATACATAAAACAGCATTTAAAAATAAATAAACCACCAGCTGGCCAGAAATAAACAGAAAAAAAATTTTCAACTTTTTACCGGTAACAAAACAAAATTTATCTTTAGATAATCATTCTTCGGTGGTCACGTGACAGTTTCAGATTTCTTTTAAACACACAGAATATCGGCGATAGCTGAACACTGAAAGTTATTCCGAAAACATTTTAGAATTGCGTAACGAATATTCGATGATCACAAACAGCAATTATGTAACAAAATCAAAGATTTTTTTTTCAATTTTAACAGCACACTTTCGCCTTGAGAACTTTGAAGCTTGAAGCATACCCCACAAATAATTATTCCATAAGGATAGCACTAATTACTTGATTTATTATCAAAAAAGAATGCACACATTAGAACCGAAGTGGTTCTTTTTAAAACTATTCTTGAAATGACGATTTCTCACAATTAAGAATCTAGTTGATTCTTTTTATTCACTTGCAGGGCGGCAATACACTATAGAACAAAAGCACTTTCTTGAAATTATGCTTGCACATTCACAGAATTGAGAATGATTTCTCAAACTTACTTTGTCAGGATGACAAATACACAATTATCCACTGTCATTATTGTCCGGATGAGAATATTTTGAACCTGGTATAGCGGTTCCTTTTTATTTCGTTTTTGAAGAAGGAGATTTTTTCACGTTGGGCAAGATACATGTGTTTACGTCATCAAGTGATTTTTATTGCGACGTTTTACTTGTATTTTTACTTTCTTCTATCTTTACAAGAAGAAAGTATTGGATTCATGAAAATTTTCGAATTCCGGTTTTCGACGGATTTACACGTTTTAGGGGTCAGAGATTCCAAAAAACATGTTTTTACAAAATGTCTGTCTGTGACTCTGTGAGTCTGTCTGTCTGTCTGTCTGTCTGTCTGTGTGTATGTGACACAAATTTTGTGGGCGCTCTATCTCAAGAACTAATGCACGGAATTTAATAAAAATTGATATTCTGTTAGTCCCTAATACAAATTGATGCTGATTAGTTTTTGGTGTAAATCACTCAACAGGTGGCGCTGCAATGCTGCATTTTTCACGATTTTCGCAATAGCTCTATCTCAAGAACTAATGCACGGATTTTGATCAAACTTCAGATTTAGTTAGTCCTTGATGTTAATTGATGATGGTTAAGTTTTGGTGTAAATCGCCCAACAGGTGGCGCTGTTATGGTGAATTTTGTAGGATTTACACGATTTCCCCAATAGCTCTATCTTAAGAACTAACGCACGGATTTTCATAAAACTTCAGATTCAGTTAGTCCTTGATATGACTTGCTACTGATTAGGTGTTGATGTAAATCGCCCAACAGGTGGCCCTTCTCTGCTGCCTTTTTCACGATTGCCTCAATAACTCTATCAATAGAACTAATGGACGAATTTTCATCTAACTTCAGATTTAGTTGTATGTTGACACAAGTTTTTGTTAATTATGTTTTGGTGTTAATCACCCAATAGGTGGTGCTGCTATGCAGGAATTTTCACGATTTTCGCTAATGCTCTATCTCAAAAACTAATGTACAGATTTTCTCCAAACTTCAGATTCAGTCAGACGGTGACATAAATTGTTGCTGATTAGGATTTGGTATAAATCACCCAATAGGTGGCGCTGCTAGGCAGCATTTTGTTGAATTTAGACGATTTCAGAGATAGTCATATCTCAAGAACTAATGCACGGAATTTCATATCGTTAGAATCCTCATGAGATGCATAGATTGCCATTTAATTTTGGCAGTGTGGTAGCGAATTTTGAAGTATTAACATGTATGAGATAGAAGAAAGTTTTGGGATTGGTACATCCGAGTAGTTTTAAATGAAATAACAATAAACAAATAAAAGTTTAATTAATAACCGTAGAACAAAACAATTTACAGCATTTTTACTTTCTTCTATCTTTACAAGAAGAAAGTATTGGATTCATGAATATTTTCGAATTCCGGTTTTCGACGGATTTACACGTTTTAGGGGTCAGAGATTCCAAAAAACATGTTTTTACAAAATGTCTGTCTGTGACTCTGTGAGTCTGTCTGTCTGTGTGTATGTGACACAAATTTTGTGGGCGCTCTATCTCAAGACCTAATGCACGGAATTTAATAAAAATTGATATTCAGTTAGTCCCTAATACAAATTGATGCTGATTAGTTTTTGGTGTAAATCGCTCAACAGGTGGCACTGCTATGCTGCATTTTTCACGATTTTCGAAATAGCTCTATCTCAAGCACTAATGCACGGATTTCGATCAAACTTCAGATTTAGTTAGTCCTTGATATGAGTTGATGATGATTACATTTTGGTGTAAATCGCCCAACAGGTGGCGCTGTTATGATGAATTTTGCAGGATTTACACGATTTCCCCAATAGCTCTATCTTAAGAACTAACGCACGGATTTTCATCAAACTTCAGATTCAGTTAGTCCTTGATATGAATTGATACTGATTATGTGTTGGTGTAAATCGCCCAGCAGGTGGCGCTTCTCTGCTGCCTTTTTCACGATTGCCTCAATAGCTCTATCAATAGAACTAATGGACGAATTTTCATCTAACTTCAGATTTAGTTGTATGTTGACACAAGTTGTTGTTAATTAGGTTTTGGTGTTAATCACCCAATAGGTGGCGCTGCTATGCAGGAATTTTCACGATTTTCGTTATTGCTCTATCTCAAAAACTAATGTACGGATTTTCTCCAAACTTCAGATTCAGTCAGACGTTGACATAAATTGTTGCTGATTAGGATTTGGTATAAATCACCCAATAGGTGGCGCTTCTAGGCAGCATTTTTCTGAATTTAGACGATTTCAGCGATAGTCATATATCAAGAACTAACGCACGGAATTTCATATCGTTAGAAACCTCATGAGATGCATAGGTTGCCATTTAATTTTGGCAGTGTGATAGCGGATTTTGAAGTATTAACACGTATGAGATAGAAGAAAGTTTTGGGATTGGTACATCCGACTAGTTATTAATGTTATAGTAATTTATTTGTTCTTTCGTTATTTAAAATAAAAATTATGTCAATTTGTATAATTTGGCGAGTGGTTTGGCGATTTATATAATCTGGCGAAATTGGTCGACGGGATAACTATGTAGTACCGAGACAGTTAATAGGTTGTCAGAAAATATGTGTGAAATTTTCATTTTCTCTCCAAGGCCCCTATACAGAAAAATTATTTTTAATGTTATCTAGTGGAAATATTAAAGGCAATCAAAAAGCATTCATACATATAACTGTTTAATATAATATAATGTAGGTATGTATATAATATTATGGTACTTCTTAGTTATCCCGTTGATCAATTTCGCCAAATTATATAAATCGCCAAACCACTCGCCAAATTATACAAATTGACATAATTTTTATTTTAAATAACGAAAGAACAATTAAATTAGTAAAACATTAATAAAAATACAAATAAAACGTCGAATTAATGGTTTTATTGGCCATTATTGGCATTTAATCTTACAATTAATTAATTAATGGTAAACCATTATTGGCATTTAATCTTACAATTAATTAATTAATGGTAAACCATTATTGGCATTTAATCTTACAATATGGCGACAGTAATGTGGTCGACGAGATAATTAAGAAGTACCAATATTATATATATATATATATATATATTATGTGCCGCCAGTCTGATGTTATGTGTTTCATTAAACTAAGCTATTGTATACTACATTATTGTTTTGTATTAAGTTAGTTTGCTTCTGTGTTATTTAGCATTTGAAATAATGGTGTATATTTAATAAATGTATATTAAATTACTATTTTGAATGCGATTGACAATTGAGAATTTTAAATATGACTGTCGATTAGAAAATGCGAAGAAACAGATTGTGGAAGATCCATTACTGAATTTGAATGGGAATATCGCCAAATTAGTCAGTTACAGCCAAGTTGGCTTCATTTATGGCGACTTATTTTGGTCGCCAAATTTGGCGATAATTAAAGTAACTGCGCCAAGTTTTGCGACAACTTGGCGCTAACGTATATGAATACATAGTTTTATGCTTATGGTTGAGAAACCGGTTACAACAATGAAAGATAATTTGGGTGAAATCCTTCATTTTATTGGTTTTTGTTGAATTACTAAAAAACTACTCAACCAATTTCGATGAAACGGAAGTGGTACCAATTCGAGAGTATCCTCTTTCAATTAAAACAAAAATCACATAAATCGGACAAAAAGTTCCGGAGCAATCGGTGAACATACATTAAAAAAAAAAAAAAAAAAAAAAAAAAAAAAAAAAAAAAAAAAAACATACATACGCGTCGAATTGATAACCTCCTCCTGTTTGAAGTCGGTAAAAACTAATATTAACTTAAGGGATTATGTTAATTATATTTAAGGGAGTCCAAGTAAATTAATTATGAATAAAAGTAACATGATCTAATGCTTAGCATGATTTCCAAAACATAAATTTTAAGAGAGCCCACAGGTCAAAGGAATTAGATTTGAAACTTTTATCCAATTATAGTAAATTTTGACTTTCGTGATTCTTGAACTTTTTGTGATTTTTAATGCGATTTTTACGTTTCTTCGCGATCTGCTGCAATTTTTTCACATTCCATTTTTGACCTAAAGTACATTCTGCCCTCATTTCAATAAAGTTTATTCGGATTTCGTATAGCAATTTTCGAATTTTTCGAGAATTTTGTATGTGATTTTTAGTGTATTTTAGCGATTTGCTACTATTTTTCCACATTAGTGAAAGGAATCAACTTGCAATCTTCGAACATAATATATATATATATATTCTCTTTTCAGAATTTGAGAAGCGATTAAAAATTTTTTCGCGATATCTTATTGTGATTTTCAGAGTTTTTTCGTAATTCCTGCTGTTTTTTGACGTACCCGGGCAACTCCGGGCAAGTTCGCTAGTTAGAAATATATTCTTAAAAAAATTATTATAGTAAAAGTTTATGTAGCCCATACAATTGTTATTTTTATAAACATTTATTTAAAATCTATTTAATTCTCTCTATATAATCTTTAATCTATTATTTTCTAAATTTATTTCTCTTACAAAATGTATAACAGTTAGTAGTTAATGAAGCTCGCCAACAATTCTACAAGGTATACAGCTTGATTAAAAGCAAAAATTTTGTTTCACTGGTGAAAGGAAAAAGTGTGTTGATTTTAATTAAGTTCCCCTTAGATCAAACATAAACTGTTTCATTACGCTAGAAAATAATTACCATCATTTTTATTCTGCGTACTTTTCCTCTAGACAATAAATCCTTTCAATGTTTTTTGATTAAACCAATGCGGTAAATTCGCAAATATTTGTTTCCAAAATTAATATGTTGCAAATCAGTAAAAAAACTTTTCGTTATAATATGATTTTATGGTTATTAACAGCAGTAAAGTAATATCAAACTACAACGATGATTCATATTCTACAATAAGATTAAGCAAAGCTTTAGAAATTAAAAACATCTAAACAAAGTTCTTCCGTCTAATACCGAGAGTAAAGGTAGCTTCCCTATGTCTTCGTTTTAAGATTTTAGCTTTACTCGAAAACACTAAGCTAATAAGCGTGGAACCCGATTATAGAAGATTCTCAACATTCGTCACTAGTGTATTTGAATGGTAATTTGGAAAGATTGGTCAGCTAACGCTAAGTTGGCTTCATTTATGGTGGCTTATCTCTATCGCCAAATTCAGCGATATTTGCTGAAATAATACCAAGTTTGACGATAATTTTATGCTAGAAGATATGATATATGAATATGTAGTTTTAAACTTGTATGATAGTAGCAACAATGGTTATAACAGTAAAAGTAAATTTGCGTTAAACCACGTTTGTTAAAACTTATAAATTAAACCCGGTTAAGAAAAAAAAATCAGTTGTCTTGTTTCAAAATGGCAGCCATCCTAGAATTTCAAATCATTATATCTAAGCCGTTTTTTAAGATACTGGAGAAGAAAAAATATATATGGAGAAGTAAAAATGCTCCGGAATCCATGTATAAAGGGCTAACACTTAAGCAAGAACTGAATTTGGATTTCTAATTGTTTATACATTTTTTTAGTTTGAAATATTTGAGGAGCCACCATTTTGAATTGATAAGGCGGATCAAGCTGCCCAAAAAACTCTATCGAGATCTTGGTAAGCCATTAATATATGCTCAGTCTCATCAACCAAATCGGTTTGCGATATTTTTAATGAAACGCAAAAATTACAAGAATATTGGTTTTAAATTGGACATATTTCTGGTGAAACACCAATAATATATCTAAATTGGAACTATTTTCAATGATAGCCAATATTGGCTAAATGTTGAATTCAAATTCCAATAAAACCAATAAATTTTATGGAGAATCCCTATGTAAAGATGTACAATATCACAATACGAAATAGAGTTTAAGTCTTAGCCTCACACCCCCTCCTTGCTTTTTCACTACTGCCCAAGGAAACGAACCTTGTCAACAACCTCGTGTGTTCTGTATCCGGGGATGTGGGACATGGTGCGAATTCACAAACACTCAACGTCCCAGCGCGCTTGTATGACAGCTTGTATGACAGCGTCCCAGCGCCAAACCCTGTAGTCAATCGCTTTGGTGAGAAAATTAACTTCGACGTGTATACGTGAAAGCTGCATTCTGTTTCTAGTATCGTAGTTCGAAGTTTGCATGTGCGAATATTTATATCCGCTCTATATGAATATATTTTGGATTCGCTTACAGAGTTAAAATAGATGGGTTTTTTCCCTTTTACAGATTAATTCAGTCTACACAAGTTGTATTATTGATTATACTTAACTCGAATACTGATGCTGTTACAATAAAATAAGATTACCGTTAAAAAATAAGGATGACGCTGAAAAGTTTAAACTGTTTGTTTCTAGCATTATGAAGGTATAATAATTCAAACAATAGTTGATACAGTTAATCAAGATAGATCAACATAGTTGAAAAGTGTTTACGATCTTAGTTTATCATAGTTTTTGGGGTTTACTATGGAATTACTATGGAAAAATAATTGCTGTAAGAACGTTTTCAATTGTGGTACGCGTTTTTAATTTTTTTTTTTTTTTGGCATATTACTTGGTGTATATAAATTCTATAGATAATATACAGGACTGAACAAAAGATGTAAAGTACATTTTCGTTTATTGACGGAAAGTTTTAAAGGAAATTTTTCATCTGTGTTACACGTTTAACTGAATCAACTTTTAGCATACTATGTAGTATATATACAAATCTATAAATCATATACAGGGTTGCACTCAAAAAATCAGATATGTTTCAGACAGTTGATGGTAATTGCAGAAATTGCCGTTTTAAATGCGTTATCGTTTTTCAAATTGTTTATTTAGATATCATCTTTCAGCTTAATAAACTGTGAAATTTTCTTACAGTATTCTCAATATGTTAGAAAATGTTGCATGATCTATGACGGACGCATGATTTTTTGTTCTTGTTTATTTTTTAATTAATTTTCCAAAAATTAGATTTATTTTTATACAGTTTGTTAAGCACTGATTCTATGAAGTACGTTCTAAAGGAATAATACAGAGCTGCAAGAATACCACAAACACTACAATAATGAGCATGGTTAGGTTTTTACTTTTTCAAATTCATCATAATTGAGTATAATTTTAATGTTTTTTAATAAATTCTGTAGTAGTTCATAAAAGAAGAGTAATTGAGCATCCCATTAGTGGATACTGGCTTTAAAATCTTTGAAATAAACTCAATTTTGTAAATGGCAGTACATAAAATTCAAAGTTTTCTATTACTATGGAAAAAATTGCCAATTTTCTGCTTCCTCACTGGTTTAATCAAGATTGTAAACAATAAAATTATTACAGCGTACAAGAAGATGTTATGAAAAAAAAATAATAACAAAGGCTAAATTTTTATTTCCTATTTTTTTATGAACCAAAAACTTTGAGGAGTGGGGGGGGGGATGTCCATTATTGAATATTTTTAACCTGTTATCAATCAGCAACAAACCACTTATCTTAGCAAACTCTCAAACTAAGATAATTATAGTGAATTTCCATTTATTTATGGTGATCATTTAAAGAAAGGCCAAAGTTATAGATTAGGTCTATAAGATAGAATATTTCCCTTGTTCACAATAGATATACATGCATATATTAAGCTCATGCATTATTCAAAAGACGACTGTTGTAATGCATTTTGTGTGCAGACACTAGATGGCAACACATGATACGTCTAAAACTCCATAAATAAATACTTTAGCTTCATAGAAGAAAGCTTAGACTCCTTATAGAGCATATATCTATAAGATTAAATACTTCACTTGTTCATAATGCATATATAATTATTCAGAAGATAAAATATGCATTTATTATTTCATATTCGTATTCTTGTAAGTATTCCGTCAGCAAGAAATACGCGATAAAATGGACGCAATATCCAAGGTCGAAATTAGCTTCCAACTTACATGCGCGTGGAAGTTCAATTTCTCGCCAAAGCGTTTGGCTACAGGGGTTGGCGTCAAGCGCGCTGGGAAGTTGAGTGATTGTGAATTTGCTTCCCGGGCTCCTCGGCAAAAGGTCTTCGCATCATCAATACGCAATAATATTTACTTTTCATTCTCTCTCTCTGTTGTTTACCTTTATACATCTAAGTTATAATAAGCAGTAGCAATTACTTCTGCTTAAGATAATTATGATCACAAATAATTTAAAAAAGTATATATTCAAAGAAAACAAAACCATAGTCTTAAAAAAATCTGTATCTGCAAAAAAACAAATAACAACAGTGGCGTAGCTACATATTCAGCGCCCTGGAGCAAGTAAACTACTCTTGCATTTTTTTTTCCAAGTTTAAAATTTAAATGCGATTCTTAATTCGATTTAAAGCTTTACTTTTATTTGAAAGTCAAAGTATTTCAACAGCATTAACCCCTTAACCTACGATTTACTTATAACAGCTCCACGGTTTGGCAAATCCATAGCTAGCACTAAAATTTAATAGAGATTTTCGCCTTGTTGAATCAATCCTTGTTTAATGGAATTTCGACGATTAAATTAAACTATATTTACTGTGAAATTTTAGTGGTAAGAAGAATTTACATTTGGCTCGATCATCGTACGCGGGCTATGCCCGTCATTGTAGGGTAAGGGGTTAAATACAGATAATTAAAAATAAATAATGAATAATGAAATGAATTATAATTCTTTAAGTACGGAGTACCTACGTATATTTTTGGGGAATCGGGCGGATCTTTAGTTTTAAATGCGCCAATGGGCCTCTGTACAATCTGTCACCCTTTATATCTGTTTTTTTTTTCTTTTTCACGGTTTCGAAGCATTGTAGAATACAAAAAAATAAAACACTATTGTCAAGATTTTAGTTTTCGCATATGGACGAAACAGGTTTTTCTGTTTTTAGTGCAAGAAAATACTAAAATTCCATAAAATTAAAAGTATCATAACTCGGTAAATTTAGGTCGTACAAAAAAGAAATTTTTATTATTTTACCTGTTAAAGTATGGAGAACATTTTCCTAAATATATCGCATACAGCCCAGGGACCGAAGAAAAATGTGAATCTCGTAACTTTTAAAAAATAACTATCTTGAGATAAATTACTTTTAAGAGGATAAAGAACAACTTTGAAACTTTTCTATTATTGGTACTATATTTCTACAGTTAATGGTTTAGAAAATTAGCCTGACACCGGGGTCCTCACTAGTTTTTGACTAACCTGAGCAATTTGGTAGATCGCTAAAGAAAAACTAGCAAATTTCATATTCAAATAATGGTAGTAATAGATTCATCGTGAAACACTAATAATATCAAAACCCAAATGATGACAAAGAAAAGGATTAATTGTGGAATAACATGATTGAGAATGTCGTCGAAAGAAAAAAAGATCTCTTGCAATTTGGCGATACCAGTCTTTAATTTTCTCGCCAAATGGAACGTTTAGGTTCAGTGGCGATCGGCAGCGAGAACCCTGATTGACACATTTATATATTACTCAAGATTGCAGTTTTTACTTTCCATACATATACAATGTAAAAAAGGAAATAGGAAAGCATTGTAATAACATTAAATAAAAATAATGGTATATTTTTACATTTTCAAATACTCTGAATGCTTTCTCACAATTTTTACAATGGTTCAATATGTATTTGTGTATATATGCGTGTATGTTAGAATTTCCTCACGTTTTCAAATTCCCAGAGCACGGTTTGATGTGTTTTTGATGATAACGGCAAGTATGTTATATATCTGTCACAAGAATTGTATTAATTTTCAAAGAAATCGGTCTAAAGATTTGGTATCAAAACTATTTTTCAACCATTCTGTGATGATAACTGATGAATATTCATATCACAATTAAATTATTTTTATTTCTGACATTCATCTTATATCGACGATAACGTTTGACCGCGCAGACAGTGGCGGCTCGAGGGGTGGTTCACAATCACTTTATTTTAGTAATTTCATTAAAAAAATTTCTCTTCGTTTAATCGTACAAAATACCACGATTAAAACAGATAAAATTTTATTTAACAATATTCTGATGGGAAAGAGAATGTGAACCCCTGAAGAGCAGCTACTGCACGCAGGATCGGACTCGGTCAATATCAAATACACAGACCTTGGATTTTTGGAGGGCGCAACTTTTTAGAAACCCATTTTTTTTACCAGTTTGTTAGTAGAAAACAATAATATCATTTACCATTCCAATTTTTCTTTCTGGGGATGCTTTCAATTTCGAAACTGGATCCGAAATTGAAAGTATCCTTACAGAAAAAATCGAAACAGTATTAAGATAACTGTTTACACATCGATCTCATATATACTATGCCCCCCCCCACCAAAAAAAAAAAAATTAAATATTGAAATGTAAATGAAAAATTTGTAAAGAACGCTGCCATTGGTTTAACATTAGCTTGCGAATGACTAGTGTAGTATTCTAAGCATACAGATTTTTAGCACAAAATATGTTATGATTAATTAAACCTATTTCAAACTTTTTTTTTTTTTTTTTTTTTTTTTTTTTTTGCAGCGGGAGGGATAAAAATCTTAATGCTGCTAGTAATATTATGAAACGTGTAAATATTATTAATTTGATTTTTAAGAAATGTATTTTTAAAATAGATTTTCATACAGTAAACACTGTCTAACGCTCTACGTGTAAGAGAGATTTCCGTCTTATGCACTGTATTAAAAAAAAAGAACCTTCAAAGGACGCCGGGTTGAACAGTCCTTTTCTCAGGTATATACAAAATAATGCGGTTCTGATTATCACATTTATAGACAATATTGAAACAGCCTCGTTTTCATATTATATAGTGTAATTTTTAACAGAAAAGAATGTTTGGATTCCCTTTCCTTTGGTGAAAATATTCTTTTTAAAAATTTTTGTGCATCAAGCGCAAAAATCAATATAACACTTATATAAGCGAAATTATAATCACAGCATTGTACGATTACATGAAGTCTACATATTTCAAACAAATACTCAATAAATGATTTTACACACACACACACACACAAAAATGTATATATATATATGCGAAATAGAGGTGACGTTCTTTGGTGCCAGGTAGGATGAAAATTCTTGTGGCAGATCATGTCACCATTGATAACAGACAGGATTACAGAATATAAATTAGGATAGGATATACAAAATATCAGAGTACTATACAAAAGATTGAAGACTGAACCAAAGAAACTTCCAAGGAAAAAAAAAATTCGTCTGCTTTGCGAAAAGAAAAAAAAAAAATGAACAATAAAAAAAAGCTTCAAGAAAGTGATTTTTCTAAAAATTATTAATAAATAATTTAAGACTGTTCAAACTTAATGTTTGTTGTAACTGTTAGCTTGAACTGAGGGAAAATTTACCTGGTTTAATTAAACCTGGTTAACCAACCCGCAGGTCGGTTGCCAGGCGGGTCAGTCTGTGCCTGCCAGAATGTGACTTAATTTAGTAAAATCCTATTTTTTTTTTTTTTTTAATTTTTAAGCCTTGTTTCAGTACAAGCGGAATGAAAATTTATTGAAAATTAAGTCATTAGAAAAAGGTTAAGCTTTATGAATGAAAGTGCACGTTTCTTTAAAACACGATGTCTTTATCACCAGTGAAAATATATCACCTTTGTGTAAAATTAGAATCTAAGTTTTTATTCATTGTTATACTGTTTTGAACACACAGTATTTCTGTAAACTGTTCAGAAAGTTGAGTGGAATAATTCCAGATTTTCTTTTAGGTAGATTTCGTAAGAAATACTACCTATTGCAGTCGTTACCATGGTGCGACTTTTGAAAAATTCCTTCATAACTTTTCATTATAGGACCCCAGGAACCCAAAACCACCCCCACCTAAAAAGTTTATATATATATATATATATATACAGTACCGGACCTCAAATCCGGAATCCTAAAATCCGGACGACCCAAAATCCGGAATGGAAAAAAGAAAACTGAAATTTCGCGATGATCTCGAATAAATATTTCGTAAAAATGTCCATAGATGGCGCTACGTGCGCGCGTAACACAGTGTCGAGCCAAACTAGACTCAGCAATTTTATTTTATTGCAATGTTTTTCTTTCATTAGTTTTAATCCAAATTTTCTAACAGAATTATCGTAGTTAGTGTGTGCACACATTTTAAATTTATTTAAAAAAGAAACCCTTTTCTTCATTTATATAGAAAATGTAAAAAGAATAAATAAATAACCACAAGGAAGAATTATTTTTAAAAAGGTTCGTAGAATATATTTATAATATTTATATGTAAAAATATTTTACAACGCCCTCCCTCCACTTTTAATATGCTCAACAAATTTCATTTTTCGAAAAAATTCTGTTTGTAAGCACCGTACCAAAAAATTCTTTTCTTTAACTCAAAGAGAAAAAAAAAATCTATGCAAAGTTCCTTTCTCCATAACAAAACAAGCTGTCCACCGAAAGCTAATGATCAAATTCTGATAACGTTGACTTTCCACTTCACGCAGTTAAATAAACATGTTGAATAAGCAAAACAAACAGCGGATAGATATGTCGTTTTTCTTTTCAATCTAGTGGCCTTTTTTTTTTTTTTAGAGGTACCCTAGCTTTCTAATAACTTATCATAGTTTAATAAAAATTTGTTACACAAGCTGATTCACTATTATTGTAACTTGCTGAAAATTTGAAAGAAATTCGTCAATTAGCCTAATTCGGTTCTCGCAAACAACGATGTATTTTCATTTTCTAAAAAAATGTTTTTATGTTCCTAATAATGTGCAGACTTGTATAAAACCAAAAACTTTCTGCGCACATAAATATTGGGTCAAAAATTTTCTGCAAATTAATTTAATGTTTAATAAAATAATGTGTTATGCTACTTTGACGGTAGGAATTTTAAACAGTAGTTTCAAAATAATTACGAAAATATTATAATTAAATATAATAAATGATTTAATTTAATTTAAAATGCATTAATATTAATTACAGAATAATTATGTTGGCTAAAAAATTATAAAGCTAAAAATCCATGATAAGAAGGGGTGAATTCTTGTCAGTTATTTTGTCAATGCATTTAGAAACAGCCCAATCCTTAATATTTTGACCTCTTCTTACAAAATGCAATAATGGACATTGCTTCTGAAACAATTGAATCGCATTTTGTAAGGAGAGGTCCATTCATAGGTATCATCATTAAAGAGACAGATGATTTTTTATTGCGGTATTTTGACGAAATTCTCATTTTTTCCACGATCATTTAGCGAAATTTTCGATTTTCCGCGACATTTGCGGGTTTTTTCGCGATTCTTTGACGGCATTTGCGCTTTTTTTCTCTTATCCTTTGACGAAATTTGCATTTTTCGCGATCTTTTGACGAAATTCAAGCTTTTTTTGCGTTCTTTTGACGAAATTTGCGTTTTTTTCGTGATATTTTTGACGAAATTCACATTTTTTCGCGATCCTTTTACGAAATTAATGTTTTTCCGCGGTTCTTTGACGAAATTTGCATTTTTTCGCAATCTTTTGACAAAATTCGTGCTTTTTCCGCTATGCTTTTGCGAAATTTGTTTTTTTTTACGTATTTTTGGATGAAATTTGTTTTTTTCGCGATCCTTTGACGATATTCGCGTTTTTTCTGTGGCCTTTTGAGGAAATTCGCGTTTCTTTCGCGATTCTTTGACGACATGCGCGCTTTTTCCGCGACCCTTTTACGAAATTTGTGTTTCTTTCGCGATCCTTTAACGAAATTAGTTTTTTTCCGCGATTATTTTACGAAATTTGCGTTTTTTTCACGAACCTTTGACAAAATTCGCGCTTTTTCCGCTATGCTTTTACGAAATTCGTTTTTTATCCTGCGCTTCTTTGACGTAATTTGCATTTTTTCTGCGATTCCTTGATAAAAGAATATTTTTTTCCCACGATTCTTTAAAGAAATTCGCGTTTTCTCCGCGGTCCTTTAATGAAATTCGCGTTTTTTCCGCGATGTTTTGACAAAAGTGGGTATTTTTTCTGCGAACGATTGACGGAATTGGTTTATTTTTGGCGACCATTTGTTGAAATCCGCAATATATTTCAGTGATATTTTTTATATCTGAATTTTTGGACTGACGGCCGATTTGTTTTAATATTCGGGACCGAATGCCTTAAATTTTCGGAAAATTCGAACAGAATCACCCTGTCAAACAATAAATAAATCGTACATAAAATTGGGGAACATTTATAATTTTTCGCTATTAAAGAACAAAATTTACTTTTTTTTTCTCTAAGAAATTTTCCGCAAAGTTCCGAACTTTGTGGAAAATTTTCCGCGCACGGCGTGCGCGCGTTCGTCTATATTATACAACTCTGATAATGTGATGTGCAGGATTAAAAAAATTCTTATCCTTATTTTAAATTATTTTTTTTAATTTATGTTTATGTTTGTTTTCTTATACCTCATATGGCAATCCGCGATATAGATTCCTAGGCCTAACTCGCGAGCAACAACGCATTTTCATTTTCTAAAAAATGATTTAATATTTCTAAAAATATGCAGTAATAGTATTTTTTTTTAAACTTATTTTTATTTTGAATTACTTTTTGTAATTTGTATTTTTGGTTTTATTTACTCTAAGCTTAACATGGCAATTCGCGGTATAGATTGCTTCGTGGCATGTAAAATTTTGCCAAGGGCATGTACTGTATCTGTTTATTTATTGTTTTGGTTGAGGACCTAAAATCCGGAAAATTCCGAAATCCGGAACGGCCGCGGTCCCAACCAGTCCGGATTTGAGGTCCGGTACTGTATATATATATATATATATATATATGTATGTACTAAATTTTGTCCGCACGATAAAAGGCGCAATTATGCACGGATCGTCTTCAAACTCGCCAACAACTTTAAGATGGCTAATATCTCGGCGGGGATTGAAAATGGGCATAATCGGCCCAAGGGAATGGAAATGGGGAGGGTTCAAAATTTTGAATACCGTCTTAACATGATTCTGATAAAACCAGCTCTTACACAACAATGGCAGGAAAAAAAAATATTTTTCGTTATAGCAGTTGCCAACAAAAAAAAAAAGCAATAAAATTCTCACCACAACAATTGCTTTCTATTGCAGGAATTTCACGTGAAAAATTAAATTAAATAAATAGTTTTACGAATTGAAAATAAATTGAATATTACGTCATAAGTTTTCTAGCAAGATTTCCGCATGAAAACTCAAAATGAAATAAATAATTTGACGAATTAAAAAATATATATATTGCGTCATATTGGAAATAAAATGGACCTCAGCAGGTGAATATGCAACGTCGTGTAAGTTTGAAGAAACGTATTAAAACATGATAAAAACCCGACTATGGAAATATTATTTTATTTTAACACTTTGAGGTTCTATGAATTTGCTTTAGCTATTTTTTAAACATATTCCATATACATGCGTGTGTGTATTCGTGTATATTAGAATTTTCACAAAATGTTTAGCTCCCTAGAGCTCATTCTTAGTGAAGGGACTGGGTTTATCTCTAATCTTGATTTAAGTTTTGTTGGTGAATTTAGTACTTAACTTCGAAATCTACCTCCGCCTGTAGGCCCGAGCCGGCAGGGATTTTTTTTTTTCATTTTATATTTAGAAAATTTATTCATTACTAATGTGTGATATTGGATGTGGGGGTGTAGGAAGGGGGACGGGGACAGAGCCTGATTACGGACTAAGCAAACTCACGTTACTATGTTTGGCCTTATTTAATCCTAAAATTCTGCGATTAAATAAGGTTTAGTGCGGAAAATACTTTTCGAAAAAAGTGTTGTAAGTTTGCCTAGGCGGTAACTAGGTCCTAAGGAACACTGTATTTGATAGTTAACTTTTTCTCTCAATGCTTATCAATTCAAAAATCCCAAAAACAATATGCAGAAAATTTAATTTGCCGCTTCCCCGTCACCTCCTTCTAAATCGTCGTGGACTGATGTGAAATATGACGTTACGTAATTTGTATTGATGCATGATTAGTTTCACAAAAAAAATTCAAAATGGTCTTTTTTTTTCTTTTTCTTTTTCTTTTTCTTTTTTTTTTTTTGTGTGTGTGTGTGTGTGTGTGTGAAATGCTCAATAATTTTCTTCAATGGTCAAACTATTTTTTTTTTCAATCCTGAAATAATTAAACAGCTAAGACATTGCTGTTACATCGTAAATATAGGTTTCTCAGCGGTAGTTTGACTACCATTGCATTAATAGTAGCTCTCTGGCTACCATTATTTCTGTACAGTAATTATCATGATAAATTTCTAAAACATTTTCAACAGAAATGCACCGGGAAGATTATTTTTTCGAAATAGCGTTTGGTATCCAATAAAGTGACCGAAGAGAGCCCTGTAAACAAATTTTGATTACTTTAAGGTTTGAAGATCTTTAACTGTCGTCTAAGGAAAACTTACAGAAAGAAAAATCAGACATGCTGAAACGATATTGGAGAAGTTATATGAATTAACATTGAAAATTCCCGAATAGAAGTAATTCCTTTTAACTGTGTACAAAAACATGTTTTAAATTAAAAATAATTGATGTTAAACACAAGCTAAAATATCATAGTAATATTCTGATTGTAACAATATTCATCTATAATATTTGATTAATAATGAAGAAATCTGCAAATATTTTTACAAATCTTTTTTGCGCTTTTCCTAATTTTGCGCCCTTAGGAATCGAGCGCCTGGAGCAGTTTGCTCCAACTGCTCCACGGTAGCTACGCCCCTGAATAACAATTATCTATGCAATAAGCTAAATTTGTCTTTTATAAACCTTGAAATAAAAGAGCCAATTATTTAAAATTATAGAAAGCAATATGTAAATCATACAGAATTATACTGAGTTGCAAAAAAAGCATGTACCGATGAAACTTTTCATATTTTTTCTGATCTTGCTTGTGCTTCAAAAAAGGCATCTAAAATAAGTAACAATAAAAAGACAGAGAGGCATGTGTAATAGAATCAAAGCTGTGTGGTCATACGGTTTTGTTGAAAGCGAAATGTCCCTGGTTTGAGTCCCATCGCGGAGAATGCTGGAGGTTTATTGAAAAAAAAAGTAAAATCTGTAAAACATACAAAATGGTACTGAGTTGCAAAAAACATATTTACAGATGAAACTTTTCATATTTATCTCACCTTGCTTGTGCTTCATAAAAGGCATCTAAAATATGTAACAATAATAAGAGAGAATGGCGTGTGTAATAGAATCAAAGCTGTGTGGTCATACTAATTAGTTGAATAGCGAAATGTCCCTGGTTTGGGTCCCACCGGGGTGAATGCTGGAGGTTTATTGAAAAAAAAGTAAAATCTGTAAAACATACAGAATGATACTGAGTTGCAAAAAATGTATCTACCGATGAAACTTTTTATATTTTTTTCACTTTGCTTGTGCGTCATAAAAAGCATCTAAAATACGTAACAATAATATGAGAGAGTGGCGTGTGTAATAGAATCAAAGCTGTGTTGTCATACTGATTAGTTGAATATCGAAATGTCCCTAGTTTGTGTCCCATCGGGGTGAATGCTGGAGGTTTACTGAAGTAAAAAAGTCGGTAAAACATACAGAATAATACTGAGTTGCAAAAAATGTATCTACCGATAAAACTTTTGATATTTTCTCACCTTGCTTGGGTCCCATCGCAGTAAATGCTGGAGGTTTACTGAAAAAAAATGTAAAATCTGCAAAACATACAGAATGATACTGAGTTGCAAAAAAAGGTATCTACCGATGAAACTTTTCATATTGGGAAAAAATGGCCATAATTATTTTTTTGTTTAAAAAATTATGACCATCCCCCCCCCCCCCCATTCTGACCAGAAAATCAGAGCTCTAACTTTTTACGACTGCTCTTTCATCTTCACCTAACACTTCATTTATAATGGCTGTTTCATAATAATAGAAGCCACCAGTCCATCAGAAGAAAACAACTCGGTTAAGCGGGACTTTACTGCATTACAAAACATATTTCAAATTTTAGACTTAACGCACACGTTTTATTTTATGTGAAATGATGTCATTCACATCCGCTTAAGAATTCCACATGTACGATCTACTCTTAACATCTACAATAAAGCATTCATAGTACATCACAATCGCGAAATAATGCACAAATGCAGCAAAAAGATGCCGTCATTCAAGAAAATCCACAAAAAAACGGCTATCTAATGATTCATACATACTTAAAATTAAATATAGTTCTGTGAGGTCATACTGATTAGTTGAATAGCGAAATGTCCCTGGTTTGGGTCCCACAGTGGTGAATGCTGGAGGTTTACTGAAAAAAAAGTAAAATCTGTAAAACATAGATCCATTGTTTTAACAGAAATCATTCGTTTATATTTTTTTCAAAACAGCACGTATTTTAATTACATTTTCTTTCGGTTGTTATGAAAAAATGGCAACAAAAATATATAATTAATATTTTACAACTATTTTTCCTTTACTTTCTACAGAAATGGAGTATTTGAGTTGCCAAAATTAAACAAATGATGCTAAACAGTAAAAAAAAAATTAATATTTCAAAAAAAAAGGATATACAGTTTTCAAACAAAATGCATTTAAAAGAACTTTTTTTCCCAATACAACGGTATAAAAATCGAAAATGTGCGATGCTTAGAAGTTAAAATAATTGCTATAGAGTATTTAATCGCACTGCTTTGTTTTACGGCTGGCGGTAAGGTAACTTTTTTTTTTTTTTTTTTTTTGGAATACACAAAATAATCTGGGAGAAAGAAATAGCATACCGTACCGAGGGCTAATATATTTATTTTAATTGAGTGTACGCTGTTTGGCATTAAATTTTGCTATAAAATGGAAAAAAAAAAAAAAAAAAAATTCACTGTTATGAAGATATTTCTAAGATTTTACGTTTTTTAATCATTCTGTATTACAATTAAACTAAAAATATTGGCATTTATTGAATATTGTACCTTTTTTTAAAAAGAACTCCGAATGTAAACTTTAATCTAACAAAAACATAGCTGTGAAAAAAGGGAGCCAAGTTCTGTAAAGAAAAGAAGTGATATCTAAGTGGGTGCCAAGTTCAAATAAAATTCACTCAAACTTACATACTGAAGTATTATAGCATTTTTTAAATTGTTTAGAAATAAAAATTATTGATAGCATATTAATAATAAATCTAGAACTTGGCAAGTTTTTACCTACGAGTCATTTATTTTGAATAATGACATTATTATATCAAATCTTGTTATTTCATGATTGGAAGCCTTAATTTGAGTGAGCTTCTTCCCCTTCAAGGGCGGTGGGATAAAATATATCCCACCTAATTTAACTGCAAAATGCCACATTGACACCAGAACTCAGGACTAAAAAGTTAAATTTTATTAAATACGTGAAAAGAAGCTTTTATTCATTTTGAAATAAATTTGTTTTTAAATTTTGATGTGATTCAATCATTTCAGCATTTCATGAATAAAAGTTATTTGCCCCTGAAAGGGTTAAAGGGGTGCAGTCTCTAGAGTGATGACCAAGAGCAAGCGTAAGTATACCTGTCTCTTTGTCAGGCATCTTAGTCTGTTTGCATTGAGGTTTCTGAAGGGTGGGTGCTAGAGTGATAACCAAAGACGAGTGGGAGTGAATCTGTGTATTTATCGGTTTATCAAATCTTTAACATGAGTAATTTGTTTATAATAATAACTATATTAATTCTTTTTGTAATGTCATTGAAATTAATATTAACATCACCATTTTATTAAGACATGAAATTGATAGGCATAACATTTATCAAAAACTTGCCAAGTTCTAGATTTATTATTAATATGCTATCAATAATTTTTATTTCTAAACAATTTAAAAAAATGCTATAATACTTCAGTAGGTAAGTTTGAGTGAATTTTATTTGAACTTGGCACCCACTTAGATATCACTTCTTTTCTTACCATTGTCTTTACAGAAATTGGCTCCCTTTTTTTCAATTCCTACTATTAGTTCACACTCTCCCTATATTTATTTATTTATATATTTATTTATTTATATATTTATCTTGTTCAAATTTTCAATCGTTAATAAAATACTCATTATTCATCCTATCAAGTTGAAATAAATTTTTTTGAACTTGTACTGGATGACAATTGATGTTAATACAGTTTTTTCAAATATTAATTAACTAGTATTAAAAAATGCTCTGACGAGCACCAAAAAAGGCTAATATGTTTTTAAGTATGAAAAAGGGTTTGACAAGTGCTTCTAATTGGGCATGAAAAAGAACAAGGGGCCCCTTCTTGGCTGCAGTTCACTGTCAATGCCAACTTTGAAAATATCATATTTGCGCTTTTTCTATATAAAAGAAATTCGCGGTACTTTAGTAAAACTTTCCGTCGTGCTTTACATGTTAACTGCACTGTTGCACTGTTGTACTGCTCATGCGTCTGCAATGCAACTTTGTACAGCGCACTGTGTACCATTATTTCTCTATAAATTATGCTACACAGTACATTCCTATTATGCTTTTAATTTTTGAACCTCAGCGCACACTCACACTGTGCTTTTGTACTTCCGTATTAAAGGTGTCTGCGTCTAATGTTCGTTTATAATTTACATGCATTGCTGTACTGCATAGTACATATTGTACAGCCACAGCCACTTGCATATAATTTCAAAAATCAATGAATGCATTATACTGTTATGCGTGCACATGTAGAATTGTTCCTGTGCAGAGTGCTGCAACAGTCTGCACTGCACTACAAATCATTTTTTTGTACAGTTCTACACTGCGGGCGTGCTTGGTGGCCCTGCATGAGTGTGATACGCTGCAGGAACTAAGATTTTTGGTACTATGTCGCCTTACATTCATGTTTAATCAGGCTGCGTCGTTATACTACACATTTTTATCGTAACTGTGGCTGAATTTTTATATGAAAAAAGCGCAAATATGATATTTTCAAAGTTGGCATTGACAGTGAGCTGCAGCCAAGAAGGGACCCCTTGTCCTTTTTCATGCCCAATTAGAAGCACTTGTCAAACCATTTTTCATACTTAAAAACATATTAGCCTTTTTTGGTGCTCGTCAGAGCATTTTTTAATACTAGTCATTTAAATTTTTTGATAATTATATATTGAATATAAATAAACCTGAGTTGCTTTTAAATATTCCCAATACTTTTTTCTTATTTCGCGCAATAATGCACTATTTAACCAAGTAATGCACACTGTTTTAAGAGGTTCAAGGTTTTTAAATCAAATTCACGTTAATTTTTATTCATAATTTAATTTACTTGGGCTCCCTTAAATATAATTAATATAATTCCTTAAACTGATATTAGTTTTTGTTGCATTAAAATATCTCAATTTGTTGATTCTCTCTAAACAAGTAAACCCTATTGGTTTTAATTGGAAGTCTATGGGAATTTGGCGATATATCGCCAATTGGTGACAAACTTGGCGGTATTTGGAGACAGAACAGGGTTCCGCCTATGGTAACCCGCCTTATAGCTATGGAGATGCATTAAATGCTGTTCTATAACCAATGAGATGCGTTTCATTCGAGCGTTGCCATTAAACATTTAATAAATAATCCGGATTTCTGTGACACATACAATAGTGTAATATATATATGTAGATTATCGTGAAAATCGAAGGTTTAGGCCACATCGTATTGTTTAGCTAGACCAGTTATACTAACATCGTTCTCATGTTTTGCTACAATCTCTTTTATTGAACTGTAATTCACTTAAGCTTCTTACTACTGCTATCACTAAGCACTTTTTCATTCTTAGAAGCCATATTGAGAGCTAAAATTAGCGCAAACCTGACTAAAAGTAAAACAAAAAGTTAATTTTTTTACAGCAATAAAGGTTCACAAAGCACTCTGCTGTGCACACCTTACTCCAAACTTGACTAATAACACGAGTTATGTAAGGGTTGCCAACTGAACTATTCGGCAGCCTTTGTCGTGAACCGAGATATTGCACGCCAACCGAGTTAAATGTTGATCACCGAAGTTGGACATAAACCGAACTCATAAACAGAGGCGGTCGTGAACCGAGGTTCCACTTATATTTTGACCTATAAGTTTGCAAATATGGCATTATTTATATATTCAATGGCGATGATCATTAAGCATCTTGGCGATTTTGGCGATGAAACTCACCGATTTCAAAGTAACGTTCAGAAGTGTACTTGAAACGCTACAGATGTCATATACACATCACGTTGATCCAATTTTTTTCTGACGCCAATGTCATATATGAACCGGGGTACTTAACTGGCGCCAAAGTGTTATGTCTTATTTGTATTTGGCATCAATATTTCATTATCTTTTGGATTCCGGTTTTGGCAACTGTCTATTCGATTCCATGAATTAAATAAAGTATGTTGTGTTTTGTAATGATGCCCTTTCATTTCATATATTAAATACATAATAAATTGGCGACGAGGATGGGATAAACTATGTATGCACATTAGATATTTATAAATATAAAAATATAAAAATAGATGCATTATCACTTACCAAAATTTCAGGCAATCCATGTCGACTAAATATTTCTCTAAGATAATGAATAGTTGATGTAGTATCTGGAGGTTTCTTCATTAAATAAATCTCAGGCCACTTTGATTTAGCATCGATCATCAATATTGTGCCGTACTGAACCATCAGACTTAGGAATAACTACAAGTGGTGTTCCCCATTCCTAACATTTGGCAACGAGATTAACATATTAGTACGAACAGATTACAAGATGTGTGTATTATTAACGAGATTACAGTCAATTCTATTAATCTAACACTAAAAATTCAGTTCAATATTTAGATAACATCGAGCACGGTTCATTTCAAATAAGTCAAATACTGGGCATTCGTTTAAATACGCTAGAAAATGATGATAGAATTTTTGTAAATGTTCAATTAAACGGAAAATCTGCTCGTTTTGAATGTGATTCAGGAAGCCGTGTTAGTATTATGAATATTAACGATTTTAAACAACTTAAAATAAATGCCCCTATCCTGAAAACAAGTATACTTTTTAGAAGTTATACGGGTGATATTTTCAAACCAGTTGGTGTTGTCAAAATAAACGCAAATTATAAAGGTTATTCATGTATAGAAGAATTATACCTAGTTAACTTAAGAAAAGATGCTATCCTAGGAAGAAACTGGATTCGAAGCCTGAAAATCAATTTAAACGATTCTGATAGAGTCAATGTAAATCAAATTCCAGTCAATAACATCAAACATTCAATTGATAATATTCTAAAGCATTATTCGGATGTCTTTGAACCGAGAGTTGGCAAGGTTCCAGATTATATATGCTCTTTAAAATTGCGCGATGATGCTAAGCCAGTATATTTAAAACCACGACCTGTACCATATGCGCTAAAAGAAAAGGTAGATCTTGAATTAGATAAACTTTTAGCTGATGGAATACTTGAAAAAGTTGATCATTCTGAATGGGGAACACCACTTGTAGTTATTCCTAAGTCTGATGGTTCAGTACGTTTGTGTGCTGATTACAAGGTTACTGTAAACAAACAGTTGCATGATTCAAGACACCCTATACCAAAAATAGAGGACATTTTCAATAAACTCCATGGTGGATCTTATTTTTGCACATTAGATATTTATAAAGCGTACCTACATTTAGAAGTGGATGAAGAGAGCGCGAAAGTTCAAGCAATATCTACACATCGTGGAACATATTTAGCCAAGCGCTTATTTTTCGGAATTAAAACAGCACCTAATGAATTCCATGCATTCATAGATCAATTTGTACAAGATTTAGATGGGGTAAGCGCATATTTCGATGATTTAATTGTTCAAGGTAAAACATTTGAGGAATGTATAGATCGTTTAACTAAGGTTTTAGAAAAGGTTAGAAAATATAATCTTCATCTCAATGTTACTAAATGCAAATTCTTCGAGAAAAAGGTGCAATATTTGGGTCATATTATCAGTTCTGAAGGACTTAGTAAATCTCCTGAAAAAGTAAAGGCCATTCAAAATGCTGCTAGACCGAAAAATGTAGATGAATTAAAGAAATTTTTAGGTCTTGTTATGTATTATTCAAAATTCATTAGCAATGCCTCAACCATTCTTAGCCCATTAAATGAACTTTTACGAAAAGATGCTCCATTTAGATGGACTGCTAGGTGTGAAGCTGCTTGGATAAAGGCTAAATGTGAAATTGCTAGTGATAAAGTTTTAATTCCATACACGTCCAAATTACCTGTTATTTTAGCAACTGATGCCAGTCCATTTGGGTTATCTGGTATACTCTCTCACAGAATGCCTGATGGAAGTGAAAGGCCAATAGCATTTGCATCAAGATCCCTCACAGCTGCAGAAAGTAATTACAGCCAGTTAGACAGAGAAGCTACAGCTGTTTATTGGGCTTGTAGAAAATTCTATGACTACATATTTGGTAGAAAATTTACATTGGTAGTAGATAACAAACCAATGATGACCCTCTTACACCCAGAAAAGAAGCTCCCCATATTATCTGCTACAAGGATGCTTCGTTATGCACATTTTGTATCAAATTTTGATTATGAAATCGAATATCGCAAGTCAGCTGAACATGTCAATGTAGATTATTTATCTCGAAATCCCCTACCTATTAGTGATCAAGAAATACGAATTATTGATGATGAATATCTTTTTCAAGAAAATGTAATACGCCATATCTCTACCGAGACTGTGACCGCTTCTACTATAAGACGAGAAACAGCTCTTGATGAAGGACTTTCAAGTATTAAAGAAAATGTTTTGAATGGAAATGTTCGTGATCCAGAGTTAACCTTACAAGAAGGTATTTTATTTAGAGGCCAGCGAGTGATCATTCCCAAGAAACTTCAACCCGCCGTTCTCCAGGAACTTCATTCTACGCACGTAGGAATAGTAAAAATGAAAGCGCTTGCTAGAAATTATTGCTATTGGAGAAATATTGATTCAGATATCGAAAATTTGGTCAAGAGTTGCAAAGAATGCTGTGACGTTAAGAAAAATCCACAAAAGGCTCCTATACATAACTGGGATGCGCCTACAAAAAATTGGCAGCGAGTTCATATGGATTATGCCGGACCACTAATGGGACACTTTTTTCTATTGATGATCGATGCTAAATCAAAGTGGCCTGAGATTTATTTAATGAAGAAACCTCCAGATACTACATCAACTATTCATTATCTTAGAGAAATATTTAGTCGACATGGATTGCCTGAAATTTTGGTAAGTGATAATGCATCTATTTTTAAATCAAAAGAATTTATAGATTTTTGCCTCAGGAATGGTATTCGACAAAGATTTATAGCTCCTGGTCATCCAGCAACTAACGGTCAAGCAGAGAGATATTGCCAGACTTTAAAAACAAAATTGAAATGCATGCGATTCCAGTCGGGTACTCTTCAAGAAAAGTTATGCGAATTATTATTTCGCTACAGAGCTACTCCACTTTCCTGCGGAAAAAACACCTTCTGAATTAATGTTGGGGAGAAATCTTAGAACGAAACTAGATCTTCTTAAACCTGAAACGAAAGGATATTTTAAAAATAACGCTCCTCAGCCATACTTCGACAAGTCTTTTCGAGTAGGTTCTCGAGTGCAATGTAGAAACTACACCAACTCAGTTTTATGGAAATATGGAACTGTAGTTGAACGCCTGGGACAAGTTCACTACCTTATTGAATTGGACGACGGTTATGTCATCAAACGGCATTTTAATCAACTCCGTGCATGCGAAGTTCCAATTCAGAATCCACTTATCCTGACACCATCTCCTGTTCCTCGGAAACGACCATCCGTAACTTTCAGCAATGATGTGCAGCAAAGAGAAATTCCCGTAAGACCCGAAACATGTGCATCAAATGATAACGAGGAAATTCAAATTAATCCAGATGCAGAACAAGTTAATTCCAGAATAAGTAATCCAGATGTCAAACCTAATGCTAGCTCAAAGACGACTCTTAAACTTCAACCACACACAGATTCTACTTCACCACAACTACCAAATACAGGGTTGCGACGTTCGACCCGTGTACGAAAACCTGTACAGAGACTGAATCTTTGATGAGTATCAACAGATAACAGATTGTCTCATTGCCAGCATGTAAACTTTTGTAGTACTCAATGTTATATTATTTTTCAAAATTATGTACTTTCCAGGTATGCCTCTTCCATTAGTGGGGGAGAATTGTTATGTCTTATTTGTATTTGGCATCAATATTTCATTATCTTTTGGATTCCGGTTTTGGCAACTGTCTATTCGATTCCATGAATTAAATAAAGTATGTTGTGTTTTGTAATGATGCCCTTTCATTTCATATATTAAATACATAATACAAAGTTTTGTTATTTTGCTTGATATGGTAACCCGGATGTTGTTGTTGATTTATTAATAAATTGTTTATTTACTTTTATTTTCTTTTTTAAAATTATATAAATTGTTTTGTTCTATTGTTATTAATTAAACTTTTTTAAATTTATTGTTAACCCCTTTTTAAAAATACATATGTAACTGGTATTCGAAAACGAGGTTTTCGCCAAATTGGCGTCAGAAAAAATATCGCGCCAACGTGGTGCGTATATGACATATGTACCATACTTGGTACAACTTGATTATCCTGTCGATCAAAAAATTATCGCCAATCTATAAGATATGACAATAATGGATGATAGTAAATGTTACATTCACTTGATATTAAACACGATACACGTGTTTGTTATGTCATCAAGTGATTTTTAATTCAAGTTTTGGCACAGATATCATATATGTACTTAACTGGCGACAAAGTGTCGTTATTTTGCTTGATATGGTAACCCGGATATAGGTAATATATTAACGAGGTTTTCGCCAAATTGGTGCCAGAAAAAATCGCGCCATTACGGAGCGTATATGACATCTGTGCTCAAGTTTTTATTAGTATTTTTATTAATGTTTTACTAATTTATTTATTCTTCCGTTATTTAAAATAAAAATTATGTCAGTTTGTATCATTTGGCGAATAATTTGGCGAAATTGGTCGACGGGATAATCAAGTTGTACCGTATATTTTTGCTGTACATTTTCGACAATATCTCAAGCAAAAGTACCTAAAGTTAAACGAAACCCTAATTATTTAAGGCACAGATGTCATATACACGACGGGTTTGGCGCGGTTTTTTCTGACGCCAGTTTGACGAAAACAGAATAGCAGTTACATATTTTTTCAAATAGCAGTTACATATTTTTTCGAATAGCAGTTACATATATATTTTTAAATTACTTTCTATTATTTAAAAAAGGAAATAACAATAAATAATGAAAAGTTTAATTAATAACTATAGAACAAAACAATTTATATAATTTTAAAAAATAAAATAAAATAAAATAAAAAAATAAATAATAAATAAACAACAATAGCTCAGTTACCGTATCAGGCAAAAAAACGCCATTATCGCGCCAGTTATGTACACTGGTGCGTATATGACATCTCTTCATTATTTAAAATAGATGGAATGCTATTTTTTAAGGTATGCTTAGTATGTGAAGTATTTATATTACTGCATACCTTTCGCTTGCGTAAGCTAGGATGGTATGATGATAATTAAAAAAAAACTTACATTTAGCTCCTGAACAGAAGCTTGGGATTTACCCTGTTTTTTTTCCCCCTATCAACTCGTTTGTGCTCCATTGGGCCTATTACCCCAGTTGAAAATATTAATGAAGAATGTTCATATATATATTTATGAAAATTATGCATTATCTGCTTAGGTTGACGTCGATTTCAAAATTAAAAAAATCTATCAGTTGAATTTCAATTTTTATTGACTTATAACAACAAAAGTATATCACGTGTTATCCTTTTTTTTTAAAATTATTGTATTGCTTTTTAGGGAGTGGCAACACGAAAGAAATTATTGAATTAGAAAATTAAAAAATGAAAAGGAGAGATTTCTATAATTTTATGGAGACATTATAAAAGACAAATTCGATTTTCTCAGCGACCGTCAAACAAACAAAGATTTAAAAAAAAATCTATTTTAAGTTTGAACAAGAGGATCAAAATAAAACAAAAACGAAGTTAATCCACCCACTGGAACGTTAGCTACACTTTGTTGAATTTTTGTCTTCATTTTTTTCGTTTAAGATTAAATAAAAAACTACTGAAAGCTGCAGTAATTTTTTTAATGCTATCAGTTTATTCGTCTCGTCAAGTTCTATCTTTCAAAAGAAAAATCATTGTCGTATGTCAACTGGTTCGCCAGAAATTTAAGAAAGTCGTTTGCATTTTCTATTTCTTAATCATATTATAGCTTAACGCTACCGCGTTTGCTATGATTAATTAAATTTTAATTAATTAATTTTAGTTTTGCATGGGAAACAAAATGGCGGCCATTGGTTACTGAAGGTCAATGAAAGTATTTTCAATAAGGGGTTACCATAGGGGGGATCCTGCTCTGTCGTCAAATGCCGCCAAGTTTGTCGCCAACTTGGCGATATATCGCCAAATTTGGCGGCCAAAATGAGTCGCGAAAAGTGGCGCCAACTTGGCGATATTTCTACTATTTCGCCAAATTCCCATAGACTTCCATTGTAAACCTACTTGCTTATAGAAAATCAACAAATTGAGACATTTTAATGCAACAAAACTAATATTAGCTTAAGGGATTACATTAAATTTTTCTTTGATGACCTAAGTAGGAATTGACTTTAAAAACAAAATTTTTATATTACTTGTTCACAGCTATGTTTTTGTTAGACATCATTACTTTTTGTAAAGTTACAATATATTTAGGCACTTTACTTAATGCTTTTTAATGTGTTTACATATGACTATTTTATTCACCAAGCAACATTCAATTTAATTTAAATTTCCTACAACAAACTATTTGGCTGTCAATATGCGGCAGAAATCTATATTTTAATACTGCTACATTGAATGCATGTTTTGAAACGAAATGCATTGACCCCGAGTAAGTAGATAGGTTTACAATCGAAATCTATGGGAATTTGGCGAAATATTAGAGATATCGCCAAGGTGGCGTCACTTTTGGCCGCCAAATTTGGCGATATATCGCCATATTGGCGAGAAACTTGGCGGTATTTGGCGACAGAACAGCGTCCCCTCCTACGGCAAATTAAAATTTCGCCTAATAGACGTAATGTTAAAGTAAAAATGACACCCCCAGGTGAGTAATTCATCGATTTTCACAATTTTTTCATTTTATTCCTTAGTTTCATAGTGTAAACGAACCTCGCACCGAATCTGAAGTCTGTAGCTGGAGTAGATATATGAGACCTTTTTGATGAGTGAGTCAGTCCGTCAGTCAGTGATAAAATTATCGATTATCAGACATTTTCAAATGTCATTATCTCGGAAACTAATTATGAGTTATTTATAGAATTTTGGATTTTAGGTAATTAGGGTGGCCTTACTACACATTTCGTATAACAAGTACGTAGGTTTCATAGATTTTCAGTAGTAGAACATTGAATTTTGACGAAAACAGCTCGAAATGGTTCGTGTAAATAACACACGGCTATGTCAGGGCGAACTTGGCTGACACACTGCCTTGTGTCTAGATCTTAATGTAATACAAATGTGCGACTGCTTTTAATTCAGAAGCACCTCCAAATGTTGACAATTGAATCCTCCCACAATAATCCATTTTCGAATTGAATGTTTCACGTTTTCATTACTCGTCAGTTGAAAAAAATTTCGCTAAGATGTTATATATTCCCGTGGCCGCCATCTTTAATTTCTATGCGATGTTTTGTTGGCGTTTATCTATAGGCAACCCCGACGAGTGACGTGTTCTGGCAACCCCATTAAGCCTAACATGCACATAAATCTTCTTGGCGACATTTACTTGGCGGAAAAGGGGTTTTCACGCCAAGAAAAAATCCAAGAGGGCGACCGCGGGAATATATAACATCTGGGAAATGATGTCATATACGCCCGATGTCATATATTGGCGCTATTTTTTTCCGACGCCAATTTGGCGAAAACATCAACAGCATAAACAACAACATCCGGGTTACCTTATCAAGCAAAATAAAGACACTTTGGCGCCAGTTAAGTACCCGTTGCGTGAATGACATAGGCGTCAGAAAAAAATCGCGCCAATATTGATGATATATGACATGTGTGCCAACATCTGTTCCAAAAAATTTTCCGCTTTGAAAAAATGTAATCCATAATTGCTAATCTAATATGATTTGATCTTTGGTTATTCAGCGAATCGTGCAAAGAAAAATCTATAGAGCGGAACAGGCAAATTCCATCGCCTGGCATGACAATAAATAGGTACTACTTAGTTATCCCGTCGACCAAAAATCTATCGCCAAACTATAAGATTAAATGGCAATAATGGTTGATCGTAAATGTCACATTCACTTGACTTTAAGCAAGTTACACGTATTTAGGTCATCAAGAGATTTTTATTTCGACGTTTTATTTGTATTTTTATTAATGTTATACTAATTTATTTGTTCTTTCGTTATTTAAAATAAAAATTATGTCAATTTATATAATTTGCGAGTGGTTTGGCGATTTATATAATTTGGCGAAATTGGTCGATGGGATAACTAAGTAGCACCCAATAATTTCATGTTTTACCATTACAGACTCATTAACATATAAATCAACAGTCCGATTCATATTTACAAATAAAATGACGAAGCTATCCAAATAATATCAAACAAATAGTATAAAATTTAAACAAGCACTAAAAAGAAAATCCGAGTAACTTTTAGCCCTTATTAATGTAGGTTTGTAGTCTGGTGAAAGAAAGTATTGGCTCAAACTGTAATTAAAAACAACATGCTAATGCACCTTTTGCTTAATTATAACATTTATTGGACACACAGCATATAAACTTGAAAGTAAGCAGACAGCAATTATTCAAAAATGTAAACAAAAGAATCATCCCTATGATTCAAATAAATATTGATGCTGGATATGCGGCTGCCATGAGTTTAATAAGCAATAGTCGGCACTTTCAGAGGCAGAAACGTCATTTATTACTCCAAATTCAAATATTTCAGTGCTACATTCTAATTTTTTTTTTAATATTTCAAGTTTTCTTTTAAACTGACGTCATTTTCACCGATAGAAAAAAAAAGCTGATGTATTTCAGGGCGTGCTATCATGAAAGCCGCCACTAAAATCAGAATAAAATAAACCAAAATAAAAATAACGAGCTTTCAAATGTGTTTGCTTAATTAAATTTTACATGTTTTGTTTATTCCATTTGATTTTAGTTTGCAAGAGTTTGCTCAGTTCTTTAAGTAAGTGTTTATGGGATTTTGAAATGATGAGTTTATTTGAAATTTATCATTTTAGTTTTTGCGTTAAACAATTTTTATGATTAAATCATCACTAAACGAAAAATTGATATTGGACGCAATGCAAGAAATATAAAAAAAAAAAAAAAAAAAAAAACGAAAGTCAGGTGTCCACAGCTAGACAGCCTAGACCCATGGTGATCACACATCCATGATCAATATTTATTTGAATCATAGGAATGACTCTCTTTTGTTTACATTTTTAATTCTGGGATTGGACGAATTTGAAATACGGATGCCTCGAAATATATGCGTATTTCGACATATTTTTTCTTTGAAGATGTTTATGTTTTTTCACAAGGGGTATAAAAAGGTAAATTTTATGCACCATTATTCAAAAAATTAATTATCTGAAATTAACGGAAAATTGCTGATATTCAGGTGATTTTGCTGCATGGTCAGCCCGGATTCAATATTTGGCGCTTTTATTGGCAGATTAAAATTTCGCCTAATAGACATAATATTAAAGTAAAAATGGACACCCCCAAGTGGTTAATTAATCGATTTTCACTTTTTTTGTTTTTCGATTCTTTAGTTTTACAGTGTAAACGAACTTCGCACCAAATTTGAACTCTTTACATGCAGTAGATATATGAGATCTTTTTGATGAGTGAGTCAGTCAGTGATAAAATTATCGATTATCAGACATTTTCAAATGTCATTATCTCGGAAACTAATTATGCGTTATTTATAAAATTCCGGATTTTGGGTAATTAGGGGAGGGGGTCTTACTACGTACTTTGTATCACAACTACGTAGGTCAAATAGATTTTCAGTGGTAGAGTGTCGAAATTTGGCGAAAACAGCTCGAAATGGTTCGTGTAATATAACACACTAGTATGTCAGACGAACTTGGCTGACACACTGCCGTGTGTCTAGATATCTTAATCTGGTCAGCGCCTTGAACTGATATTGATATATCTGTTCACTAAGCTTCAAGTTTTACTGCAATAAAAGTACTATTTAAATTAATATAGCAGTTTTTTAAACACAGAGTCATGATTAATACTGTCAAGGTTTATAGCCATATACATAATTAAATTGTTTTAACCTGTTTGAAAAATTATCATTTTTTAGCATTTTTAAAAAAATACAGAAAAAACAACATTAAAATTTCGCATAAAAAGGGGGAAGGATTGTACTTTGTGCCAATATATTAAGAAAGAGAAACAACGTAGAAAGACACAAATATAAATATGCATAAAACGCATACAGCTGTTTCGAAAACCTTTACGCACTGATGATGAAACCTTAGAGGTTTCGAAACAGCTCTGTGCGTTTTATACATATTTATATTTGTGTCTTTCTACGTTGTTTCTCTTTCTTAATTACAATTTTGCTCTTTTTGCTGGGCCGTTAGGTGGTTAAATATCCTCTTTCACATTATTATAAAACCGGTGAAATTTTGTGTGTGTTGAATTCTGAACGTGTTGAAAAGAACTTCATAATCAATGCTTAATGAATGATTTTTTCTTAATGTGTTTTTTTTATCGACTAAAAACATCCTGAAACATCTTAATCTTCTTTTAGTTTTCAGAATTTTGCTATGCATTTCGATATGAAGGTGCACAGTCTTTATGGCAGTTTTCAGATCTAGAAAAAAAGAAAAGATAGAAGAAACAAAGAAGAAGTTTTCATCGGTGATTTTGTGAATTTCTTAGAATTGTGAAAAAAAATCCATGGGGGATCTTTGCATAATCAATCATTTATAATTAAACTTCAAGATTCAAAGATCGATTTATGATATATTTTCTTTTGGCGTATTAATCAACCTTGATCAGAATTTTTCACTTTTTCCTTTATCCTTACGAGGTGGAACCCGTCGAATTTCGACGAAGGAAATGCTTACAAAGGAACTCTTGCATCAAATTTATAATGCATCCACAACAATAATTACAATAAAAAATCCATCTTACACTTGTTAGTTTAACTCTCCGAAGACATGTTTTAACCTGAGATTAACAAAATACTTTTTCCATAAACCTCAACTGTTAAAATTATTGAAAAATTAAACTTTATTCATACACGTAATAAGTAACATATTATCAATATAAGTAATTTTTACCAAGTTATCAACTGATGCTTGGTATTACGGAATGAAAAATCAGCAAAAATGATTTCACCTTGACATAATCATAGAATTTTCCCCCTTTAAATCTAAACCGAATCAATTCATTTTCCACGTTTCACATCCATATTAACCATTTAAAAAAACATTTTAACGCGCAATAGGTTATTAATAAATATATTTTCAAGCTTGAAGTCATGTTTGTTAACTATTACAACTTTCCATGTTAAAATCCCCACTCGTGATTTGAGGTCTTAGTATAATCTCTGTACCTGCGCGTAAAATATCCAGAAATTTGTAACTTTTTGACGTATTCAAGGGGAAATATCTCATTTTAGCATAGAAAATTATCGTTTTCTTTTAAATATGACGTCATTTTCAGTCGCTGAAATATTTTGTCTATTGTCTCAAACTCAATATCAGCAAAATGGAAAAATAGTGAAATATAACAGGATCAGCAGGGAAATTGTGTCTTTTTTAAAGCGTAAAGTCATTCTCTGTTCAATATTTTAAAAAAGATATTTTTAATATTAATGAGAGAATTTCACAATAAAAATATAATCAATAAAGATAACTAAACCACTTTTAATAGAAATGAAGTACTTCAGTTTCCACATTTAGAAAACTGGTATTAAAAACTATAAAAAAATTAATATTTCAAAAACAAATTGAGATACAGCTTTCAAACAAATTTCATTTAAAAGTGCATTTTTTCTGCATACGACGGTGTAAACATTTAAAATGTGGGATGTTTAGAATTTTAAAAATTTGCAGTAGCGAAAATTCAAAACCGAAATTTCCTTTCAAATTTCAAAGTGTTGCCATTCGCAGAATGACGTATGCGTTACGCACAGATATGTTTGTCCTATAATATAGATACTGTCTGATGACAAAATATAAAGTACACGATAAATTTAATTACTAAAATGGATTATATAAGAAATATGATACGGAGCATAAAAATTTGTAAAATTTCTTTCATGCAAAAATCAAAATTTTTAAATATTTATTGCAGTATAAAAATTAGTTTGATTATAATTTTTGGAACGTCATGTTCAGCTTGGTATTGTATAAAATATTAAAAATCAAGATTTGTGATTTATTTTACTAAAAAGGTGCTAAAAAATATATGCAAAAAGAATTTAAAAAAAAACATAAAAAACCTTGGAAGTTGTTAAAACCTGACACCCAAGCTCTTTCAACTCTTTCAAACAGTCATCACCAGGGGAAATTCCTGAAGTGTGATTGTTCGTGAATGACCTTTAATTAAATATCTGGAGACGAGTTTATTTCCTTAAATGAATAATAATTTTAAAAGACTACTCAGATAAAATAATTTAATTTATTCTTAAAATGTATCATAATTTTATTATTATTTAACATTACATATGAAATCTTAAACTTGTTATGAAAATTTATTTCTTTGATTATATTTATTATGTAATCTGATTGGATGAACCAGTCCCAAAGCTTTCTTCTATCTCATACATCTTAATATTTCAAAAAGTAGTTACAGATGTTAATACTACAATATTATTATTTCAACACCACACCAACTTTGATTTCCATTTTACTTTTCTGCTTCAGTCAATTAATCAGAATCAAAACGGGCTAATCTCGATCATGATATTTATTAAAATCAATAATTTTTCGTTATTCTGTTGTACATCAGCTGTTTGCGAATAGCTGGCTCAGCAGTACGGAAGTTCCCGTCGCTACACGAGCCGTCGATGGATAATAGAACTACATAAAATCCAGAAAATTACACAAAAATCGCAATCACAGCGCCTCTTTCTGTAAGAATATTTCCAAATTCAAGGAGAACCTGCTGGACATAGCCAAAAACATACACAAAAAATTTGGTTCAATTCTACGAAAAATTTCATACACTTTTCGATGGTACAACAATGAAAATGGCACAAAAATCGCTGTTATTGTGCCCCTTCCGACGGAATATTTCTAAATTGAAGGAAGACCTGCCTGCCATGGCCAAAAACATACACAAACAATTTGGTTCAATTCTATGCATCACTTCATACAATTTTCGATGGTACAATGGCGACACACGGACAGACAGACATTTTGTATAAACATGTTTTGGGGGATCTCTGACCCCTAAAACGTGTAAATCCGTCGAAAACTGGAAGTCGAAAAAAATTTCGATTACAATACTTTCTTCTCTTGAAGATTGAAAAAAGTAAAAATACAGACTATATCATTTTTCATCTTAAGTAAAATGTTTATCATGAAAATAGAACTTGCTCTGAAAGATAATATCAAACAAAAATGAAATATGCTGTTCTTGCACATTCAGTACAACATTACTTTAAATCACAGCATCTACAAAAATAAATAACAATGTACTATTCGCAACAGATATTCCATTCGGTGAAAAACAAAAAAAGATAGAAACCTGTTGAATGAAACATATTTTCAGAAAATACAATCATCAGTATGATACCATGCGATTCTTTTACGCGAAAATTCAAGGAAGGTGTCATTTTTATTCCATCGATTCTGAATAGAAAAAGGAAGGATTTAATTTTGTTCTTACATATGAAAGTTATTTTAGTTTTTCGCTTTCTTTAATATCATGGTTTATTTTCTATTATACTTGTTTAGAAAAAAAAAACTAAATGTATAATAATGAAAAAATATTGAAAACATACTGTACAATATTTAGTTCAAGTTACTCCGAGGAAATATACACTCTAAGAAATTTCACCGCTAAATTACGGTCAGTGACTGGCAAAAAGTGTGCCAGTCACTGACCGTAAAAATAATATTATGACCGTAAAGCTGCCATGACCATAAAAATACAAGTTTGCCCGTAAATTTTTGCCCGTAAAATTTAAAGTCACTGTCCGTAAATTAACATTATTCCCGTAATAAGTTCCTTAATATTTTTACGGTCACTGGCCATATATTAACATTATGCCCGTAATAAGTTCCTTAATTTTTTTACGGTCATTGGCCATAAATTAACATTATGCCCGTAATAAGTTCCTTAATTTGTTTATAGTCACTGGCCGTAAATTAACATTATACTCGTAATAGGTTTGCTAATTTTTTTACGGTCACTGCTCTTAAATTAACATTATGCTCGTAAAAGTTATCTTCATTTTTGTATGTCCAGCGACCATAAATTAATGTGATCCTTGTAAAACGAGTCTCATTAATTTAAGGATACCGCCCGTAAAATCAGCAAACCATTGGACCTACAGACAGGCATCAGCTGGGCAGTTCAGGGATTCCAGTGCACAGTTAGCGGACTATGCTGACATTGTTCAGCTTCCCTTTTTAAACAGTTATACTTTGCTGTACATCATCGTAAAAATATGACTAGTATGAGTATTACAAATAATGTAAATTGATTATTGTGTGAAAACCGATTAGAATGCACATAGTTTTTTAAACATAACTAAAAGGCAGCTGGATGCAGCAAGCTGCAATCTATATTTAAAGCTTTTAGAAATCTACTTCTGTAAAGTATATGTGCCATTTATCTTTCAAAATTTACAAAAGCAGATAGTTTCAAAAAATATTTGAACTTTAACTTATAACATATTTGATTAAAAAAAAGCTTTCTAGAAGCTTCAAGTAACAGAAATTAAGAATTTATGTTCATTATATTCAGCAATTTGTGTTATGTTTAAAAAACTACCCAAATTGCAATTTCCCTATGATAAATAACAAATTCAACATGAAAGGTTTCAAACTTTAAACATTCATAAATAACTGGATCAAAAGACTTCTAGAATTTAAATATGATAGAAATAGTATAAAGGGTTAATTTTTATTTGTAAACAAACGTTTGAGAAAAGAATAAAATATGGCATTAAAAACCAGGCTATTACGAATCTGCCCACAATTTTTTCTTTGCATTCTCACATAATTTGTTTTATATGACAATAATTATATAGATTTAAATAACTGGAATTTTTTTTTTTAAATGTCTTGTTATATTCATATAAACTTTAGACTATTTAAGCAGAAAATATATCTTGACAATCGGCAAGAAATAATTTAGAGTTCTTTTAGCCAAATTATTACGAAAAACAATCAGATAAGACTTAATGTGTACTTCAATTTTTTAATAAATATTGGTTTTAAAACTTAAATTTTAGTCAAATTTCTGACACCCCTGTTTGGTTATTAAGAGGTTTGTGTCCAGGTATTTCAAATTAATTAACAGAGTGATGATCATAAACTAATGGGGTACAATCTACTCGTTTTTCAGTAGATTGTGTTCCTTAATGCAATAAAATACCCGGATAAGAAGCACCCTTTATGTTGCAAACTAATTAGTTACTTTAGCCATTTAAAAATAAAATATTGAATTTAAACATTTCACTGTTTGCTTTCACCACTGTATTGTAATGTGACTGAAATTGAGATGTTCCACAAGACAATTATTAAAAATGAAAATGCGTGTTTAGGAATGTGAAGTGCAAAACATAAATACAATGAACTATGACATGGAACTATCTGAACAAAATACAAGATGAACATATTTATTTGAAACTGATAAATTGAAATATGAACTTGATTTCTTTTAAGTAAATTTTCTGAAAACTAATGGATATTTTTCATTTAAAATGATCACTTTCAGAAAAGCAGTAACATTTCTATAAATATGAACAGTAAAAACAACAAATTAAAAAATGACAAAAAAATTTATTTGAAACACGTATTTACACTAAAAATATAATTAAAATCTTCCATTTAGATGAAAAATCCTTTGTTATCAATGAGTAAGTTTTTTGGGTAGATGTCAACTCTTTCCGTATCTCTTTTCCATTTCAGAACCTTTGGATTGCAGATTAATTCTAAACAATGCCCTATAAAGAAAATATAACGAGAATAAATTAAAAAAAACAAACAAGCTTAAATAACTTAAAACAGAATTAAAGACAAACAAATTAAATGCATACTATTACACAAACTCATATATTAAGTGACTGCTTTGTATGCAACATGCTTTAACGATAAGAGGTTCATGAAAACTTTCAGAATTCTTTTTGGAAAAGGAGGTAATTTTAACTCAGTATGTTACACTTAAAAGATTACAACATACTGTCAATCCCCATTTTAAAAAATTATATTCCCAAATTTTATATATCAGATTCATTTTAAGAAAAGTTGGAAATGTGAGAATGAACTTCTATTACTCAAGACACTAAAATGAAGGTTAATACAAATGCTCAGGGGTGGGGAATTTTTAGAAAATCTTACCAACCAAGGATTTATTTTACCCGCCAGCAAAATGCAATTACATTGCTATAATAAAATTTACATGATTGCAAAAATAGTTGATTACTATTGCTACTAATACATTTATCACATATACATTTTTTCACCCTGTAAAATTACAAAACATACACAGGAGAGAAAAGTTTAATAAAGAATACAACTTAGTACCGAGTTTACATCGCAGTAATTTTGAAAGTTATAAAATATAGCTAACTAGTTAAAAAAACAAAGTTTTTGGTATGGAGTTTTTTAAAGACTGCTTACAAATTCACTCGCCATGTCAGAAAATCTACTCACCAGTGGCAATTAAAATGATGTATTTCCCCAACCCTGCAAATGCTCCAGTGATAAATACAGGAAATTTCTATAATAGAATAGCAATCTAACAGAAGAAAGCAGTAACATTTGCTTAATACTGTAATTATTTAAATTATATGGTGCAATCAAAGTTTCCATTTGAGATTGCTGCTGCAGCGTATATGCAAATTAGCACTTCGCCAAAGCGGCTATTAATAGCACTGACATTGAGGCAAGTGGTTATATTGTGGGATTAGTTTATTTTTTAAGTGTGTGTAAAAAATGCATAAGTGTGAACAATGGCGATGTTAGTACCAAATGTGTCTAAACAGGAAGAGTGACCCAGTGGCACCAACTTATATGGGCCCATGGGGCCAGAGCCCACCCGATTTTCAATCTCTTCTGTTACTTATTTATTTTTCAATCTCTCAAAAAAAATTCTCCCGTCGATGTTCTCAAAATCTCTTTGTTTAAAAATACAGTAAGGATAGCAGTAACAGACACACCGTAGCATAGACTCCCCCCCCCCTATTTTAAAAGACGTACAATTAATTTTCTCTTAAAAGAGAAATTTCCTCATTTTACCAGTGAGCATCAAGGAAGTGCACTCTAAATGAAATCTTAAATAAACTTGAAATTTGTATGATTTTATATCTTTAATTCGATTTTGTCTAATTGTAACGTAAGTGTAAAATAACTGCGGAGGGAAAAATCTGTTTAAAATATATTTAGCTGTAAAAAGCCTCGAAATTACTGCAACGGGAAATGGGATCAGGCGATATGTTTCTGATGACTACGTAATTTTCGGACTAAAATATTGATATTTAACTGTAAAAACCATACTTATACATATAACTTTTTTTCCCTACATTGAAATCCTAAGTGATTTTTTTTTTTATTTTCAAACTTATATCTCACCCTTAAATCGGGCTATATGTGGATCAAGTCGATACTCTATCATTAGCTGAAAGTTTTTGAGCTATTTTATAAAATAAAGTATATTATACTCTTTTAATCAAAATATGCATAATGTTCATCCTGCGGCAAAAAAACTAACCATAACCAAGTGCAACGTAACTGTAACTTAATTATAACCTAACTAACATAACTAAAACCCAACTGCATCCAAACCATGCATGCACTGAGTTTTTTTTTTTTTAACCCCACTCACACCTAAAAATTTGTAAAAAGATATACCTAGAGGCTCAAATAGAGATAAAATGAAGATTGATTTGAGTAATGTATATCTATTAATGCTGTTTTTAATTATAGGTCTATTAAATGTAGAAACTGTTGAATTAAGTTTTTAATACGGCCCCACCAGTGGCCGTGAGGTTCTGCTCTCGAAGCTGGTAGACGGGAGGTGCTGGGTTCGATCCCAATCGCGCCCGTCGGCCTAATCGTTCGGAGTTTTCGTGGTTTTCTTCGAACCTTGGTTCTCCAAGCGTTAATACGGGTTAGGTTCCCTTAGAAAGGCCTCCACGGAAGGCACTCCCCCCCTTAGGGCCTATATCCCACGTGCAGATAATTGGCCGACATATATACAACCAACTAAGTTTTTAATACATATAAATATTACTTTTAAAGGCAACATTACTACATTAAGTTGATGGAAAAAACAGTTTTTATTTGATGTCTTCATCAGATAAATTTATTTACAAAATTGATTTATGTTGTACTTGTTTTACGATTGCTATTATCAATATATATTATAAATTATTTTGCACACATAATATATGACCACTGTACAGTTTTTCACCAATTTTCTTCAAACAATATCTTACACATTAGATAAAATTATTAAATCATTAGTAAAAGTATAGTAAGATGTAAAAATTAAAGGATTTAACATTTAAATCTTTTATAAACAAGCACGAAACTTTGACATATTTACCGACTCATTTTTACGCATGACACAAATTTGGGAGGGCTGACTAAGGAAGTGATTTGTAATTGAAAGACATTTTCCATTGTTTGACAATTAAATTATTTATGGAGTTATAAGCAATTTTGTGATCATGTGACAACCCGAAGTACAAGAGACAGAGGTTCTTCGGACTGGTTGACTGGTTTCATTTTACGCATTAACAGGAAACAAAAATGACAGAATTATCAAATATAAGATAAGGGAGAAATTTCAGAAATATCGAGAGATTGGTTAATTAATGGGTGACTCGGGAAGTATGATTTTATGATTCTGTTTTGATTTAACCAAATAAAAAACTAAAGTCATAAAAAAGATACTTAAATAAAATCTTTAAATATGTTAAAAAAACGACTTTTTTTTTTCTTAAAGGGGAAATCTGATTTCGTGGAAAAGTGGTATGCCTATTAAAAGAAAAAAAAAAGTGCTAAAAATTGCTAAAACTTAAAAAATTACAGAAGAGAAAATTTTGCTATTTCGTGCTAAATGTTGAAAATCTCGTAAAAAATTTTTGCGAATTATTTTAAAAAACAGCTGTTCAGATTCACAATAAACTTTTCTGAAATGAAACATTTTATTGGACTAAAATATTAAACTCCAATTCTTTTTACTAACGCATAAAACTCGCCACAAAGAGAAAAAAAATACTAGAAATTCTAAAATTGCAGAGAGGAAAATTTATTATAGTAGGCTAAACACCAGGAGTCAGAGTCCCTTTTTGAGCGAAAAAATATAAGTCGGATCTGTTAAAATTCCTTGAGTCGGAGTCGTCCATTTTACAAGCGGGCTGCGGAGCCATAGTCGGGCTCATTTTTGAGCAAAAGTGTAATTCCCTGTTAAAATTCCCGGAGTCAGAGTCGTCCATTTCCCCCACTACCTCGGCAGCCCTGCTAAAAACATTGTAAACAGCAATAAATTGCAGCATGATACAAAAAAAAAAATCTGACAAATGAAAAAACTAAAAATTGCATAAAAAAATTCATGAACAATGCAGAAAACCCTATTAATTGTTATTCATTGCAGCATAACTGCTAATATTAATAAGTAAAGAACTTACCAATACATGCAATGAATGGTGTAACTGGTGCATCTTCACATACATCCGCTAGGCTTTGTCTTCCTGCAAGAATGAAGAAATTTAAATATAAATGTACAAACACAATAACAATAGAGTCGAAACACTGTATTAAACATTTCTCATGAAGGAAAATTTCACCTTGTTATTAGTAAACCTTATAACATACTTATAACTACTTAAAAGGTGACACAAACATATAAAAATATATTATTTAATGCAACCCTGAGATCTTTGGAACACAAATGCATTCATTTTCAATAGGAAAAGATGACTGACAATCAAAATACATTTTAAAAACAAAAACAACATAGTAGGCATGCAGAGTTCAGTCCATTTCTCTTCAATAATCCGTTTATAATATTCCCGCGATTTGGTATAGCCTAAATATTTTAAGACCTACTGATAATATGAACTTATCTTTTCACACCTCTGCAGAGAAATGGGCTGAACTCCGCTTGCGCATGCGTACAATGTGTTGTTTTTGTTTTTCAAATGTATTTCTATTAAGTTAATCATCTTTTTCCTTTGAAAATCAACGCATATGTGTTTGAAAGATATCAGGATTGCATTAAATAATATTTTAATGTATTTTTATATGTTTGTGTCCCCTTTTAAATAGTTATAAGTATGTTATAAAGTTTATAAACACAATAACTTCAAGCATAAAATTAGTTGATTTGTTCATGAACCATACCATGAGTTAAATTTTTGCTACATAAATTTTTAAAAGTTAAGAAAATTACATCAAATTAATAAAAATCAGTTTTATAAATTTATGAAAAGTAATTATGAAACAAGAAGCACAATTAAATTTTCTTTCATTCTTAAATCACACATTTCGTCTATCGAATGTGAAGAAATCGTGAATTTCGACAGTTGGGTGTAGAAAATTTCAAATCTCGTCATTTGACCCATGGAGACCACCAATGCCAGCGAAAAAATCTCGAACTTCGCCAATGAAACGCAAAAAAAAATCTCTAATTTTGTCAATCGAACGAGGAAAAAAAAATATCGAATTTTGTCAATCAAACGCGGAAAAAAATATCGAATTTTGTCAATCGAACAAGGGAAAAAATATCGAATTTTGTCAATCGAACGCAAATGAGTCTCGAATTTTGTAAATCGAACGCAAATGAGTCTCGAATTTTGTAAATCGAACGCAAATGAGTCTCGAATTTTGTAAATCGAACGCGAATGAGTCTCGAATTTTGTCAATACGCGAATAAGTCTCGAATTTTCGAACGCGAATGAGCCTCGAATTTTCGAACGCGAATGAGTCTCGAATTTTATTAATTGAACGCGAATGAGTCTCGAATTTTATTAATTGAACGCGAATGAGTCTCGAATTTTATTAATTGAACGCGAATGAGCTCGAATTTTGTAAATCGAACGCGAATGAGTCTCAAATTTTGTCAATACGCGAATAAGTCTCGAATTTTCGAACGCGAACGAGTCTCGAATTTTCGAACGTGAACGAGTCTCGAATTTTCGAACGCGAACGAGTCTCGAATTTTGTCAATTGAACATGAATGAGTCTTGAATTTTGTCAATTGAACATGAATGAGTCTCGAATTTTGTCAATTGAACATGAATGAGTCTCGAATTTTGTCAATTGAACGTGAATGAGTCTCGAATTTTGTCAATTGAACGCGAATGAGTCTCTAATTTTGTCGATCGAATGCTATTAAGTCTCTAATTTTGTCAATCGAATGCTATTAAGTCTCAAATTTTGTCAATCGAATGCTATTAAGTCTCAAATTTTGTCAATCGAATGCTATTAAGTCTCAAATTTTGTCAATCGAATGCTATTAAGTCTCAAATTTTGTCAATCGAATGCTATTAAGTCTCAAATTTTGTCAATCGAATGCTATTAAGTCTCGAATTTTGTCAATCGAACGCGAATAAGTCTCGAATTTTGTCACTTGAACGCGAATAAATCTCGAATTTTGTCAATCGAACACGAATAAATCTCGAATTTTGTCAATCGAACACGAATAAATCTCGAATTTTGTCAAGGCTAAAAAAATTAATTTTATCAAAATTAAAGCGAAAAAAAAAATCTCTTATTTTATCAAATCGAAAAAAATCTCTAATTTTGTCAACCAAATGCGAAAAAATCCCGAATTTTGTCAATCAAACACGAAAAAAAAATCTCAATTTGTCAAATCAAAAGCGAAAAAAATCTCAAATTTTATCAAATCGAAAACAAAAAAAATCTCTAATTTTGTCGATCGAAAGTAAGAAAATCTCGAATTTTGTCAATCAAAGGCGAAAAACTGTAAATTTTGGCAATCGTTATCAGAAAAAAATAGTGAAATTTGGCAAAGGATTGTGGGGAAAAAACTGAATCGCTGGAAAAAAATTTTGCGACTTATTTTTGTGTTAAAATTAGATATTTAACACTTTCAATATATTAGGGTTTTAAATTACAGAATTTATATCTATATATACACACACGCATACTTATATTGTATATGTACAGACACACATAGTGACATAGTATATATATACACACACACAGAGATACATTGTATATATATATATATATATACATACACATGCACAGTATATATATATATACATACACATACACAGTGTATATATATATATATATATATATATATACACACAGTATATGTATATATAATGTATATATATACACACAATATATACATGTGTGTATACACAATGTATATATATACACACATAATGTATATATATATATATATATATATATATATACATATACACACACACACACTAATGCAACCCCGCCCCCCCCAAAAAAATAAATAAATAAATAGATTAATTAATTAATTAAAAATTTAAAAAAAAAAAACCTCGAAGATGATGATTTTTCATTGATTTTCCTGACTCAAAAATCACTTGGAAACTGAAATTCGGAAAGATCTTTTGTCTTTATAGATAAATGAGAAACGTTATTCAATTTCTTAGTACTGCTGCAATACATGCAAATTGGAAATTTACACACATACAAAAAACAATAAACTTTAAGAATGAGACCGAACGCTATATAACTTTGAATTTGAATACAACTTTAAAGTATAATATACTTTTGAATACTACTGATATACTTTTGAAATATATATTTTGATAAATGTTCATTCTACTAGAAATATTAACTTTTAAATGCAATTTTCTATTTGAAAAAATGGCATTAACATAAATTCCTTAAAATTTAAACAGGTCTGTTCTTTTGAAATAATTTTTTCAAAGTGTTACGAAATTTAACTAACATGGTCGACATTGAGTATTTGACTTATCAGTTTTAAAGTTTAATAAACAAAATGCCTTTCATTTTTAAATTATCCTTTTTTCTGCCTTATACAAAATTTTGGTTTCGGTGGGGCCTTAAAATCCTGTCCGTTTCCGCGTTAGACAGATCCCGCCTTATGCAGCATGAAATAATGTAATTTTCTATGGGTTCGCCGGGACTTGAGAAATTTTCCGTGGTAGACAGATTTCCGTCTTATACAGAGTCCGCCTTTGACAGAATTTACTGTACATATATATACACACACATACATAGTATAGATATACACACAAACATAGTATATATATACACACACACACATAGTATATATATATACACACACACACATAGTATATATATATACACACACACATAGTATATATATACACACACACACATAGTATATATATACACACACACATAGTATATATATATACACACACACACATAGTATATATATATACACACACACACATAGTATATATATACACACACACACATAGTATATATACACACACACATAGTATATATACACACACATAGTATATATACACACACACATAGTATATATACACACACACATAGTATATATACACACACACATAGTATATGTACACAAACACATAGTATATATACACAAACACATAGTATATATACACAAACACATAGTATATATACACAAACACATAGTATATATATATATATATATACACATACACACACAAAAAATAGTATATCTACCCTATATATATAAAATCTTAACGAATCAAATTTATGAAACGACTGATTAAACAACTGAATATGTTTCATGGCGATTTATTCTAAAATATGGAATATTTTGCGATGAAATTAACACTAAACATCCGTATTGAACCGCAGATCTCAAAACTGGTATTGGAATTTTCAATTTCGAATTAGTTTTCAAAATATTAATTTTTTTCTAATTTTAAATACTTTTTTCTAATGATGGCAACTCAAATTTTAATCAGATTTTTTTTTTTCATATTTTAGAAAAGATTATTATTTTAAACTAATTTGGCGACCAGTTTGGCCTCCCTTAAATGTATGCTAAGAAATTTATGTTACTTTTATTCATAATTCAATTTTTTCATTATCATTCTATTTAATACACACAATAATTGATTAATAATGCAATTTATCGCAAACTGTAATTTTTTATGGCAAATAGTGTTGATGTTAGAATGTGATAAAATCTTACGTAAGCAAAAGGAGGTGGGGGGGGGTCTAGTGTTTGCTTATTTTTCCTTACAAGGGGGGGGGGGGTACAAAATGACTCAAAATATGTTTATGTAATACTTCAACGGCCTCAAATTCCTGGAGTCAGAAGAGTCCATTTTTCCCACCAACTCCACAGCCCCTGCTAAAAACATTGTAACCAGCAATAAATTGCTGCATGATGTGGAAAAAAAAAATCTAATAAATGAAAAAAACTAAAAATTGCATAAACAAAGCAGAAAACAATATTAATTGTTATTCATTGCAACATAACTGCTAATATTAATAAGTAAAGAACTTACCAATACATGCAGTGAATGGTGTAACTGGTGCATCTTCACACCCATCCACCAGGTTTTTGTCTTCCTGCAAGAACGAAGACATTTAAATATAAATGAACAAACACAATAACTTCAAGCATAAAATTTAGTTGATTTGCTAATAAACCATGAGTTAAATTTTTGCCATATCAGTTTTTAAAATGTTAAGAAAATTACACCAAATTAATAAAATATCAGTTTATAATTTTATAAAAAGAAATTATTAAACAAGAAGCACAATTAAATTTTCTTTAATTCTTAAATCCTGCATTTCGTCAATCAAACGTGGAGAAATCGTGAATTTTGTCAATTGGGCGTAGAAAATTCTGAATCTCGTCAATCAACCCATTAAGACCACCGATGCCAACATCTTTAAAAATTCAAGAGTTGCTAATTTCGTTAACCGGAAGCGAAAAAATCTCGAATTTTGTCAATCGAACACGAAAAACATATCAAATTGTCAATCGAACGTGAAAAAAATCTCAAATTTTGTCAATCAAATGTGAAAAAAATCTCAAATTTTGTCAAATCGAAAAAAAAAAAAACCCCTCAAATTTTGTCAATCGAAGGTGAAAAAAAATCTCAAATTTTGTCAAACGCGAAAAATATCTTCCATTTTTTCAATTGAATGTGGAAAAAATATCGAATTTTGTCAATCGAATGCGAAAAAAATCTCGAATTTTGTCAATCGAACGTGAAAAAAATCTCGAATTTCGTCACGCTCTTTAACTTTCTACACTTTCACTTTGCAGCAAAAATATATAATATACAAAATATCACTGAGCATAAGCATGTCAAGAATGAATGTAAAATGTGTTAATTTGCATAAAAGGATTAAACATAAAAGATACAGAAAATCTCTTTTTTTTGAGGAAATTAAGTAAAAATATTTAGTGCTTTTCGGTTAGTTGGGCACCAGCACCAGTGTAATACATGAATATACATATATCTATTATACAGCGTTCGAAATCCTTGGTGGTCCACTAGTCCGAGACCACAAAAAATTCAATCGGACCACTAATTTAAAAAATTTAGTGGCCCGCAGGACCAGTAGCTTTTTTCCCTCTCTGACAGGTTAAGCTAAATTTTCCCAGCCCTGAGAAAACCGCAACCAAACACAAACCACAGAATTTTATTTTATGTAAAAAAATATAAATTGCATTAAAATTTAGTCAGTTGAAATAAATAATTAGATAATTATAATTCATAATTTTATAGTTTTTGTTCATGTACTGTTTATTTAATTTTTAGCAAATTATAATTTTACATTTCATTATGCTGAAAATTTTGGGTAACTGAAAGGAAGTTTCGTTTATATTCTAATAGGAAGAGGAGGAGGGAGATGTCACTTGAAGGGTTAAAGGTACATAATAGAATTTTATGTAGCGGGCCAGTGACGATGTCTGCGGACCAGTAAACTCTGATGTTTACTGGTCCTTTGGACCAGTGACTTTTTTTTTTTTTTTATCAATTCTACCGCTTATTATATATATGTATATACATTATATTGTATATATACATACAAACATACATAGTACACACATACACACATACACAGTATATACATACACACATACACAGTATATGCATACACACATACATAGTATATACATACACACATACATAGTATATACATACACACATACATAGTATATACATACACACATACATAGTATATACATACACACATACATAGTGTGTATATATATACATACACACACACATACATAGTATATCAGCTTTCGAAATCCTTGGTGGTCCGCTGGTCCGAGACCACTAAAAATTCAATCGGACCACTAATTTAAAAAATTTAGTGGTCCGAAGGACCAGTAACTAACAGTAACTTTTTCCCCTCTCTGACAGGTAAACGTAAATTTTCCCATCCCTGAGAAAACTGCAACCAAACATTACAATATGCATAAAATTTGCATAAAAACTTAGTTAAAATAAATAGACGGAAATAAAAAACATAATAATTTCAGTTTTTGTTTATGTACTATTTAATTTTTAGCAAATTATAATTTTACTTTTATTATGCTGAAAATTTTGGGTAACTGAAAGGAAGTTTGGTTTATATTCTCGGAGGAGGAGAGGGGGGGGGGGGTGTCACTCAAAGGGTTAAGGTATTTATATAATTTTATGTAGCAGTCCAGTGACGATGTCTGCAGACCAGTCCTTGGGATCAGTGATTTTTTTTTAATCAATTCTACCACTGAAAATAGTCAGGGTTGCAAAATCGCTAAAAAAATGTCGGTTATAGCAAAAAAGATGACAGACGATCAAGGGAGAATATGCAAGGGATATACAAAAACTCATTCAATTTCATTATAAAAATTAACAAAAGGTTAACAGATGATAAGATTAAAAATTCAAAACAATATTCTTGTATTTAATAACATTTGTTATAATACTTGTCCCCAAGCAGCATTAGCGATAAATACAAAATATTATTTTGTCTTCAAAAACATCGGTAAATTAGAAAAATTTTGGTAAAAAAAAAAAAAAAAGATCTATTCAATCTATCTTTTAACATGCTTTTACAAACAAAATACCAAAGTTCTCCAAATGTTATTTATGAAAAAAGAGAGAGAGAGAGAGAGAGATGGGGGGGGGGGGAAGAGAAATTTGTAAAAAGCAAATAGTATAAAATTTTGTAATGATAATGATTCTGAGATTCATATAAATATTAAAATTGATCTAAGCCCAATAAAAAACAATTATGTTTTCAAAACAAAATACCAAAATTTTCCAAACGTTATTTCTAAAAAAAGAGAGGGGAAAGGGAATTTGTAAAAAGTAAATAGTAAAAAAAAAAAAAAAAAATTTGTGCATGCATGTGGCAGTAAGTAAAAAATACTGCATGTATGAGCACTGCATGCCCATAAAGCAAAAATTCAAAACAATATTCTTGTATTTAATAACATTTGTTAATGCTTGACTGCAAGCAGCATTAGCGATAAATACAAAATATTATTTTATCTTCAAAAACATTGGTAAATTAGAAAAATTTTGGTTAAAAAAAAAAAAAAAATCTATTCAATATGTCTTTTAACATTCCGATGAAGCAAGTAACTTTTTCCCCTCTCTGACAGGTAAACTTAAATTTTCCCATCCCTGACAAAAACCGCAACCAAACATTACAATAAGCATAAAAACTTAGTCAGTTAAAATAAAAAAACGGAAATAAAATACATAATTAATAATTTCAGTTTTTGTTAATGTACTACTTATTTAATTTTTAGCAAATTATAATTTTACATTTTATTATGCCGAAAATTTTGAGTAACTGAAAGGAAGTTTGGTTTATATTCTCGGAGGAGGGGGGGTCACTCAAAGTGTTAAAGGTACTTAATATAATTTTATGTAGAGGGCCAGTGACGATGTCTGCGGACCAGTAAACTCTGATGTTTACTGGTCCTTGGGACCAGTGACTTTTTTTTAATCATTTCTACCGCTGTTATATATACACACATACATAGTATACACACATACATAGTATATATATACACATAGTATATATATACACACATACATAGTATATATATACACATAGTATATATATACACACATACATAGTATATATATATATACACACATACATAGTATATATATATATACACACATACATAGTATATGTATATACACACATACATAGTATATGTATATACACACATACATAGTATATGTATATACACACATCACATATATATAGGTATATACACACATCACATATATATAGTATATATATACACACACAGACTTAGATAAAATGTAAAACTGTCTGCGATCTCAAATAGTTTCTTAAAAATTTTCTGCAGAAAAACGCTGCACCCCACCCAAGTCCTATATCGCTGCTAACCAGGGTTGGCAAAAAACCAAAAAAACTGGTTTATTTGGTTTAAACCAGGCTTTTTTAAAACAACTTTTCTTATTACATATACATGCATATTTATTGATAAAAATAGACATTGTTGGATATATAAGTAGAATAACTTCATTTGAAAATAATTTAAATTAAATAATCCTAGTCAATTTATGTAGAAATTTGAAAAAAAAAAAAAAAATATATTTTAATTTAAACAGTTTTAGTCACAGTCTTATGTTCAAAGAATACACTGCACTACTTTATAAACAATATTTTGATTACTAATATAATAATAAACATTTGATGTAGTTTGATGAATACAATATTCTTTTTCACAGTTATTCAAAAAATAAATTGCAAATACTTCTTGGGTTTTTGTTTTTTGAGTGACAATTCGAAGTTAACATTTTTGGTCATTAGATTCAGCAGATAACAGGAAAAAAAATAGATTGGTATTATTAAAATGCTATAACTAGAAGCCAATTTGTGAATACTCTCTTATTCAACTTCATATTTTGATTGTAATTCTTAAAGATAATCTCTCCAATCAAGAAAATTTTTGTTTACAGCTTGGTCAAAATCTTAAGGATTGTGTTATGTTATTAATTTCTTTAAATAATCTGCATTTTTTAAAAAATGAAAATATATTATACTAAATATTGAATATTTTTAATCTATTTTATCTTTGATAAATTCACATGTTTTAAGCTTTTTCTTTAGATCAATAGATATGTTCATCAACACATACTAATTTTCATCATATAGGGTAGATGTGCCAGTAATGGACACCCTTAAGAAATTTCTTTAAAAATTATTTTTTAATTAATAGTTATAATTATTATATTCCAGTTTTTTCAATATTATATTAATCTATCAACAATATTTAACCATTCTTATAGCCTCATTTCCCCATATGAATAGAAATTTAATTCTAAATAACAGAAACATATCAAAACACCCAAAAGCCCAGTAATGGACACCCTCTGGCCCAGTAGTGGACACCCTCTGTTCCAGTAATGGACACCCCATAAAAAGTAATAAATATAATTGTTTTTATGACTGTATTTAGAACCAGAATTTAATGAATACATACTAAAGAAACAAAATAGTTATTTTTAAATAAATTTGACAATTAGGATACCAGTAATTAATAAAATATTTGTGATAATCATTTACTGTTTGCATCAAATATTGTAACTATCACGAGATCAATGTTTTAATTATTTTAGATGGATAGTTTAAAGTACTAAATATCAGACAATTACAGCTATCAAATTATTGAAACATTGGTGGGTTTAAAAAGTAAAAAAAAAAAAAAAAAAAAGTTTTGGAACATTAATGTTTAGTTTTGTGTCACTATTTTTAACAATCTTCCAGAGATTACTTGATATATCATTTATAATAATTAATATTACAAACATGAAAGAAATGATATTGTGAGTTGAATATTTTAAATACTAAATAAAATAATTTCAAAATAAAACTGTAGAACTGATGTTTGAGGCCACTGATCTGCAGATTTACTAGTTTCATGAATATTACCTATAACTTTCATTAATAGTATTACTTTTTTTTTTTTTAATAAGGAAACATTTAAGACAGAAAATGGATTTTTAATAGCTTCTGTAACTTAATTGTTTTTATTTAAATGGAGAGGGATTAAGCCCTATGAGCCCCTCTTTGACTGTGCTCTTAAAGAGCATTTCTGCTTCCTGGCTGGTTTGATTGCCAGATTATAAAATATGTGAATCATATATATATGTACTAAATAAAAAAATAATAATAATAAATAAAATAAAATATCGAAATTTTATTAATCACATAAAGTAACTTAAAAGCAGCTATTTATAAAAGTTTTGGTGTTATTACATTTTGGCAAGTATAATTTAAAAATTAAATTGGATTATTTAGGTTTGCAGTTAAGCTAAAGTATTTTATGCACTATAAACATTACTAAAATTGCATTTTTAGCAATGTCTACATGGGGTGTCCATTACTGGAAAATGACTAATTAACCATCCCAGTAATGGACACCCCCTCTTAAAACCTTAAAAAGAAATGAAATTTTGTAAATAGCCATTAGTATATAAAATTCAAAGTTTTCTATTACTACTCAATCAAAAACATTCAAATTTTGCAAAAAAATAAATAATATATAAATTAATTAAACGAAGCCAGCTCTTAACCTCTTCATTAAGATTTTCACAAAAAAAACAGCAAAACTTTGAAACATTATTTTCTGCTTCCTGATTGGTTTGATTAAAAGTGTCAACAATAACATAGTTTTATAAAACATACAAGGGGGAATTATAAAAAAAATAATTAAAGCTAAATATTTATTAGTTATTTTTTTATGAACCAAAAACATCAAGGGGTGTCCATTACTGGCACATCTACCCTACATAATTAGTGTTGACTCTAAGCCGCTTTAGCAGGGTGCAGCGCCCGGCGGCCTTTTTTATTTCTTTTTTGTGTCCGGCGGCTCTTTTAATCCTTCAGATGCACCCGGCTGCCATTTCAACACTTCCTATGCGTCTCGTGGCAATTCAATTGATCCCAGGAAAATATTGTAAATTCTAGACTCTAAAACAAACCAGTTCAAAATATTTTTTATGAACAAGGTACAAGTGTACCCTTTTTGGAAAAAAATGTGCCCATTTCTAAGAATAATGCTCCCTTTTTGAAAAAATGTACCCTTTTTTAGAAGTGTTCCCTTTTTGAAAAATTCCCGCCCGGCGGCTCTTTTTTTCTAGAGTCAACACTAATAATACATATCAACATGTCCTCGACCCACTATATCTAATGCTTATTGCAGAAATAAAGTGTTAAAAGTAGTAATTATTTATATCCAATGATTTCAAACACTTAAATTATGAAGAAAAACGAGAAAATGTCATTAGATTTCTTCTAAAAAAACCAATTGGTTTAAACCGTGCCAACCCTGCTTCTAACAGCAAAATTGAAAGTTATATGCGAGTGGAGTGCCACTAAGCAACCATCACTAAAAGAAAAATATTAATTTAGAAGCATTATTAAGCAGAATTTTTTTCTGCAGTCTGCAACAGAAATAGAAATTTTATAAACAGTCTGCCGAACTTAAAGACAAATGGCCTCTTTCCAATCCCTCGCATTACATTAGATGCACTCAATCCCCCCACCAGTTTTCTGAATCAGACTTTATTGAAAAGAGGATAATATCTACTAAGATATTAAAAACAATATTTCCCTTTCAAATGTAAAAAATTCGCTAAAATTTCAAACCAAATAAACTCTATTTAAAAGCGACCAACATTCGGGCAACAGCGACCGGGCCACATAATTGTTAAAAAAGGCAGCCGGGCACATCGGAAGGATTTAAAAGGGTCGCCGGCAGCAAAAAAGAAATAAAGAGGGCCGCTAGGCGTATCAGAAGGGTTTAAAAGGGCCGACAGGTAAAAAAAAAGAAATAAAAAGGGCCGCCGGGCGCTGCGCCCTCCTAAAGCGGCTTAGAGTCTCACTAACTTAGAAATTAATAGTAAAGTGCACTTAATCATGTTAAATTAAAAACCTGATAACTTCAGAGCAAAACAAAAACAAATTTTATACAGTGTTGATAGTTACAATTGAATTGAATCTAGTAAAAATTAAAAAACATGTAATGCATCTACATTTAAATCTTGTAACATGAAATCGAAAGGCACACTAATTATTTTTAATTAGTGTACCTTACAGTAATAATACAATAAATATTTTTTTAGAAAGCTAGGAGTCAAATTTGACTACTGGGAATAATTTTGTAGTCGTCAAATGCAATAATTTGGCTGCATTTGACGACTAACGACCACTAATTTTGAACACTGTATATATGTATATACATAAATATATTGTATATATGATATACACACACACATACTTATATTGTATATATACACAACTAGTGTTGACTCTAGAAAAAAAGGGTCGCTGGGGGGGAACTTTTCAAAAAGGGAACAAACACTATTCTTACAAAAAAAAAAACGTACATTTTTCAAAAAGGGAACACTATTCTAAAAGAGGGTACATTTTTTCAAAATGGGAACACTATTCTAAAAAAAAAAGACTTTTTTTAAAAGGGCACACTATAATATAGGTAAAAAATATTTTGATCTAATTTGTTTAGAGTCCCTAGAATTTGCGATATTTTCCCAGGGCGCATAGAAAGTGTTGAAAAGGGTATATGGGTGCATTGGGAGGGGTTAAAGAGCCACTGGGTGCAAAAAAGAAATAAAAAGGTCCGCTGGGTGTTGCGCCCTACTAAAGCGGCTTAGTGTCAACACTACACACACACATACAAACATATACAATACCAAATACAGTAGTGCATGCAATATTTTGTATGCTATATTGGCACTAATCAATGGATATATGGATACAGCCCCTCATCTTTTTGCTTCATTTTGGGAACAGCGGATTTTGAGCTTATTCTATCAACGATAATTTTTTTAAGAAAACATGCAAAATTTAAAATATATATTCACATCCGGATTGCAGCACTTATCAGCCTAAATAAGAAAATAATTGCGAGGGTGGAGGGCTATAAAAATAATTAAGTTACAGAAGCTGTTAAAAATCTATTTTCTGTCTTAAATGTTTCCTTATTCACCTCTGACCCCCCCCCCCCCCCCCAAAAAAAAAACTGTAATATTAATGAAAGTTATAGGTAATATTCATGAAACTAGTAAATCTGCAAGTCAGCGGCCTCAAACATCAGTTCTATAGTTTTATTTTGAAATTATTTTATTTAGTATTTAAAATATTCAATTCACAATATCATTTCTTTCATATTTGTAATATTAATTATTATAAATGATATATAAGTAGTATATGGAAGATTAATTGTTAAAAATAGTGAAACAAAACTAAACACTAATATTCCAAAACTGTTTTTTTAGTACCTTTTAAATCCCCCCCAGTTTCAATAATTTGATAGCTGTAATTGCCTGATATTTAGTATTTTAAACTATCCATCTAAAATAATTAAACATAGATCTTCCGATAATTACAATAATTGATGCATGCAAACAGTAAATGATTATCAAAAATATTTTATTAATTACTGGTATCCTAATGGTTAAATTTATTTGAAAATAACTATTTTGTTTCTTTATATTTTAATTATTTATACCGTGTTTCTGTTTTTTCATATATCTGAATACTGTTTTGCTAATGATTTCGTAACCAAACATTCGAAATCTAAATAGGGTTTATCTTATGTTTTATAATCTGCGTTATTGTTGACATTTTTAATGAAATCAGAAAGCAGAAAATGCTTCGAAGCTGCACTGTGAAAAATAATGTATTCATTAAATTTTGGTTTGAAATACAGTCATAAAAACAATTATATTTATTTAACATATGGACATAATATATGTCCATTACTGGAACAGAGGGTGTCCATTACTGGGCTTTTGATATGTTTCTGTTATTTAAAATTAAATTTCGATTCATATTGGGAAATGAGACTATAAGAATGACTAAATAGTGTTGATAGGTTAATATAATATTGAAAAACTGGAATATAATAATTATAACTATTAATAAAAAAAAATTTTAAAAGAAATTCCTTAAGGGTGTCCATTACTAGCACATCTACTCTACATAAAATTCAATGTTTTCTATTACTACCAAAACAAAAATATTCAAATTTTGCAAGAAAATACAGAACATATAAATAAGTATAACCAGCTTTAGCATATTAAGATTTTCACTGAAAAACAGTGCAGCTTCGAAAAATTTTCTGCTTTCATTAAAAATGTCAACAATAACGCAGATTATAAAACATAAGATAAACCTTATTTAGATTTCGAATGTTTGGTTACGAAATCATTAGCAAAACAGTATTCAGATATATGAATAAACAGAAACACGGTATAAATAATTAAAATATACATCATATTAATAATAAAAAACAGTTACTTACTTGATACTTGAGTAAAAGCTTCCACGTTGCACTTACAATAAACAGAAGACACCACCACAGACTTCACGCGCCATTGAATCTGTTCCCATCTTTTACTTCCGCCGGATCTCATTGCGCGTGACGTACATAGCAGTGACGTTTGATTTCTAACAGCCAATGGCAGGTGCTCACGCTGAAGTCCATTTCGGGAAGAGAACGAATTTACGGTTAATGGCACTGATTTTCAAAACGAATGCCGCTGACATTTTAATTACTGTGAATTTTACAGCAAGTTGTTAGAAATAAGGGCACTGGACTTTTTTCTTAAAAAAGGGATGTGACCTTATAATTTTAAGGCCAACTCTCCTAATTTTACGGAAATTTTTAACAGTGTAACTATATTTATATTTTTAAGCACTTTATATATCAAAAACAGAGAAGTGCAGTTGTTTTTAATTAAGTGATCCATCGTCAGAAAATAAGATACTAATAATGTTTGAATGTCTCTAATTTAAACAGTGTGAAATTGAGTATGGGCTTCCAACATTAAGAACTTTAAAACAACTAACATTAACCAGTCAATACACCACGTCAACACTATGTTTTCGAAATAAAAGTATAGGCACTATTCACGATACAATGGCACTAAAATCCTAGAAATGTATGTTTTAATAAGCGTAAATTTTAATCCAACTTATCAAAAGGTCTTGAAGTTAAACCACGTTGTTTGATTAAAATTGCAGTTAATTAAAAATTATTTTAAAATATGTCAGATTACACAGAGTTTCTTTATAAGAACGTGGCAATATACGTCCGTTTGAATTTACTAGTTCTATCGGCTTTCAACAACATGCAGATAGAAAATTTAAATATTGTAAAGCTGTAGACTTCTGTATCTTTACAAAAAATAGTTTTGTAGATTTACATCATTTTTGAAAAGTGTACAGATAAAATTTTAGTAAGCATATAGATTTCTATAACTTTTTTTTTACTGTGTACTTGTTCGGCAATGACTACGAAAATCTATCGCAATTTGGTTTCGGAAGGATAAAGGTGGATCTGTATATGATTAAGGCTCTAATTTTGAAATTTTTCATTAGGTTTATATATATATATATAAACCTAATAATATAAGTATGTATATATATATATATACATACTAGGGGGCTCTGCCTCCTGCAAACTACGCTCGCCACCCCCCCCCCCTTCCCGTTCAGACACCGCAAAATCTAAAAGCACTCTAATCAGATCGGTTTTAAAAAGATTAGAGAAGATTGAATTATAATGAAAAAACCTGTAACGATTTCCCTGTAAAATGGGTTTGCATTCAATTCCCTTTGATTGCGAAAATTTAAGGCCGAATAACTTGTTCTTAAGACATCCAATGGTTGTTTTCGTGTTTGATTAAAGAAGATCAGTTAAACATTTGAAAAGAAGCTAAAATAAAACGAATTAAGAAAAACAGAGTCTTTGCATCCGAGTGTTTTTTAACAGCGTTATAAAACGATTGACATAATACAATTCACTACAATTACTACAATTTACTGTTTTAACCCCTTCAAGGGCAGTGGTTCATTTTTGGACCACTTAATTTTAATTCTTAAGTGCCACATTGGCACTAGAATATTGGAATGAAAATTTCCCTTCTATTAAGTAAGGGAAAAAAAGCATTTTCGTATTCCGAAATTTATTTGTGAATTCTGGTGCCATTCACTGATTTCAACATTTTACGAACAGAAGTAGCTTGCCCCTGAAAGGGTTAAACGCATATTAATGTATTTATTATTTTAAAGTTTCCCTTCTCTTTTAATATTCACGTGTAAATATAATTCGCAAGGCATAATTTTCAATATTTTCCTGCTTTTAACACGTACTCATTTAATAGTAATTTTAAAGTTTTTTTTCTGTTTTTTATAGTCACGTGTAAATAAATTTTTATCGTAAGGAAATATTTTTTGCACTGTTTTTAGAATTGAAAACAATCTCTATAAAAATAGCCTAATTCATGTGACTATCATCAACAGTGCCTTTTCTTTTTATATTCCAGGTGGCCATTTTGGTACTTTAATGTTAGCCAGCCACAGGTGATAAGTCGCCAGATATTATTCTATCGCCATCATTTCACCTATATTATAATAGTCCAAGTCATGTAACTGCCATAAACAATCACGCTCTGATCCCTTCGCTTTTTATATTCCAGGTGGCAATTTTGGTACTTTAATGTTAGACAGTCACATTTAATAAGTCGCCAAATATTACTCTATCGCCATCATTTCACTTATTTTATAACAGTCCAAGTCATGTAACTGCCATAAACAATTAGTGCTGATCCCTTCGCTTTTCATAACAAAGGTTTTACATTTTGATTTAAGAATCAAAATTATTTTTTCGAATAAAACTACATAAAAATTGCCATGTTAGCAAAGAATTCTAGGTACTTTTATGTTAGCCGGGTGCAAATCTCACCAATAGCTTTTTTTATATTTCGCCAGTTAGCATTTTTTTTATTTTTCGATAGGCTAATTAAAACACTTGGTTATCCCATCAACCAAAAATCTATCGCCAAACTATAAGATTAAATGCCAATAATGGTTGATCATAAATGTCACATTCACTTCACTTTAAAGAAGTTACACGTGTTTACGCCATCAAGTGATTTTTATTTCGACGTTTTCTTTGTATTTTTATTAATGTTACACTAATGTATTTGTTCTTTAGTTACTTAAAATAAAAATTAAATCAATTTGTACGATTTGGCGATTGATTTGGCGATTTATATAATTTGGGGAAATTGGTCGACGGGATAACTAAGTAGTATCATTAAAACATTGTTTTGAAGTTGAAATTAAATGTCATGATTTGTTGCATTATTTAATATTTAGTACAGATGTCATATGTTTGTCGTGATTCTTTTTACGACAATTTGACAAAAACCTCGTTTTCGAATATCAGTTACATATGTAATTTTAAAATATTTTCTATTATTTTCAAAATGAAATAACAATAAATAAAAAAAAAGTTCAATTAATAAGTATAGAACAAAACAATTTATAACATTTTTTTTTAAATAAAAAGAAAATAAATGTAAATAAACATTTATTAATAAATAAGCAACAACAGCTGGGTTACCATGTCAGGCAGAATAACGCCATTTTGGCGCAAATTGGGTACCCCAGTGCGTATATGATATCTGTTCCTAATATTTTTCTTTTCGTTTTGTCTTAAAAAAGAATGAAGTGAAAGCCGTTAATTTCAAATGTTTCAGTTTTAAATGAAAGTTTTGTATTAAAAAAAATGATAATGAAATTTAAAAAAAAAAAAAAAAAAAAAAAAAAAGAAAAAAAAAAAAAAAAGAAAGAAAGAAAGAAAATGCGACAAATCGAATTATGAATAAAGAAATATGATACATTTTTTAGCATATATTTATGGGAGGCCAAACTGGTTGCCAAATTAGTTTAAAATAAAAACCTTTTCTAAAATATGAAAAAAACAAGAAAGAAAAATCATGCGTTAAACATAGATTATGAAACACTTTCCAACACTTACTGAATGCTTTAAAAAACTTCGTTACTTATTTAAGGAAATAAGGTAAATAAGATCTAACAAAAACATAGCTGTGAAAAAAGGGAGTCAAGTTCTGTAAAGACAATGGCAAGAAAAGAAGTGATATCTAAGTGGGTGCCAAGTTCAAATAAAATTCACTCAAACTTACCTACTGAAGTATTATAGCATTTTAGGTAGATTTCGTAAGAAATACTACCTATTGCAGTCGTTACCATAGTGCGACTTTTGAAAAATTTCTTCATAACTTTTCATTACAGGACCCCAGGAACCCAAAACCACCCCCACTTAAAAAGTTTATATATATATATATATGTATGTATGTATGTACTAAATTTTGTCCGCACGATAAAAGTCGCAATTATGCACGGATCGTCTTCAAACTCGCCAACAACTTTGAGATGGCTAATATCTCGGCGGGGATTGAAAATGGGCAAAATCGGCGCAAGGGAATGGAAATGGGGGAGGGTTCAAATTTTTGAATACCGACTGAACATGATTCTGATAAAAACAGCTCTTACACAACAATGACAGGGAAAAATAAATATTTTTCGTTATAGCAGTTGCCAACAATTAAAAAAAAAAGCAATAAAATTCTCACCACAACAATTGCTTTTCTATTGCAAGTTCACGTGAAAAATTAAATTAAATAAATAGTTTGACGAATTGAAAACAAATTGAATATTACGTCATAAGTTTTCTAGGGCAAGATTTCCGCATGAAAAGTCAAAATGAAATAAATAGTTTGACGAATTAAAATATATATATATATATATTACGTCAGATTGGAAATAAAATGGACCTCAGCAGGTGAATATGCAACGTCATGTGAGCTTGAAAAAACGTATTAAAACATAAAAACCCGACTATGGAAATATTAACTTATTTTAACACTTTGAGGTTATCTGAATTTGCTTTAGCTGTTTTTTAAACCTATTCCATATACATGCATGTTTTTTGTGTACATTAGAATTTTCACAAAATGTTTAGCTCCCTAGAGCTCATTCTAAGTGAAGGAACTGGGTTTATCTCTAATCTTGATTTAAGGTTTGTTGGTGAATTTAGTACTGAACTTCGAAATCTACCTCCGCCTGTAGGCCCGAGCCGGCAGGGATTTTTTTAAATTGTTTAGAAATAAAAATTATTGATAGCATATTAATAATAAATCTAGAACTTGGCAAGTTTTTACCTACAAGTCATTTATTTTTATTAATGACATTATTATGTCTAAACTTGTTATTTCATGTTTGAAAGCCTTCATTTGAGTGAGCTCCTTCCCCTTGAAGGATGGTGTGATAAAATATATCCCACCTAATTTTAACTGCAAAATGCCACATTGACACTAGAATTCAGGACTAAAAAGTTTAATTTTATTAAATACGTGAAAAGAAGCTTTTACCCATTTTGAAATAAATTTGTTTTTAAATTCTGGTGTGATTGAATCATTTCAGCATTTCACGAATAAAAGCTCTTTGCCCCTGAAGGGTTAAAAAGGGGTGCAGTCTCTAGAGGGATGACCAAGAACAAGCGTAAAGGTAACTGTCTCTTTCTCATGCCTTGCCTGAGGCCCTCAGGCTTTGCCTTCTCAGGCCTAGTCTGTTTGCATTGAGGTTTCCGAAGGGTGGGTGCTAGAATGATAACCAAAGACGAGCGGGAATGTATTTGTGTATTTATTGGTTTATCAAATCTTTAACATGAGTCATTTGTTTATAATAATAACTATATAAATTTTTTTATAATGACATTGTTGTTAATCATCATCATTTTATTAAGACATGAAATTGATCGGCATAGCATTTATCAAAAACTTGCCAAGTTCTAGATTTATTATTAATATGCTATCAATAATTTTTATTTCTAAACAATTTAAAAAATGCTATAATACTTCAATAGGTAAGTTTGAGTGAATTTTATTTGAACTTGGCACTCACTTAGATATCACTTCTTTTCTTGCCATTGTCTTTACAGAACTTGGCTGCCTTTTTTCACAGCTATGTTTTTGTTAGATATCATTACTTTTTGTAAAGTTACAATATATTTAGACACTTTACTTAATGTTTTTTAATGTGTTTACATGAGACTATTTTATTCACCAAGCAACATTCAATTTTAATTTTAATTTCCTACAACAAACTATTTGGCTGTCAATTGGCGGCCGAAATCTATATTTTAATACTGCTACACTGAATGCATGTTTTGAAACGAAATGTATTGAATCGAAATTTTTATTGTTTCTGAAACAACAATTCCTATTAAATTCCTATATTAAATTTTCCAACTAAATATCCTATAGCTGGGCCTGCTTTTTTGTACTGGAAGTGAAAAATAAAGTTATGTGCTTATGCCACACTATGTATCATTCATCCATGGGTGCGGGCAAAGAGGCAGTGCAGAGGAAGGACATTGCCCCTCCCTGGATTTTTAAATTTAATTAACTAAATAAAATTTTCTCTGATGATATTAAAAATAACAAGTGGGTAAGTGTGATCACAGATCGCACAGAGGGTTTTGTTTAATATTCCTTTCAAAACACTTTATCCTTTTGAAAAATCTGTTAGTTCCACATTTCGCAACCAGGGGCGCACTCTATTCTAAACAAACCTCTATCCGAACGAAACTCCGTTTTACATACTATCCGTAGATATATTAGTCGAGTGGATTGAGCCCATAGTACCCGAGATAAGTGGAACTAAAATATGTAAGACTATGCTGCATAATACGAAAGAATGGTCAAAGGGGTGTCAGCAAAAGTTGGAAAAGTGCTCCCCGGGTGAAAAGGGCGGATGTTAGAAAAATTGCTTAAAATACACAAGTTAGAGCCCGGAGGAGTAAATAATATAAGACTTTTTGAAAGTTTTATGATTTGTCGTGTGCTCTGACGTATTCAGCTATACGTATGCAAAAAGTCATGTCTCCAACTTAATTAGAGACTCCCTTAGAAAGAATTGCTTAAAATGCATATGTGGTAGCTCAAAGGGTTAAGCGTAAGACTTTTTCAAGATTTTATGATTTGTCGCCTAGCCTTAGGTGTTCTGCTATAAGTATGCAAAATTTCAAATCTGCAATTTAATAAGGGGCTCAGTTAGAAAGAATTGCTTAAAATACGCATGTGGAAGTCAAAAGGGTTAAATTTACGGCTTTTTCAAAATTTTATGATTTCCCGTTTGATGTGAGGTGTTCAGCTATAAGTATGCAAAATTTCACGCCTCCAACCTAATTAGAGGCTCACTTTGAAAGAATTGTTTAAAATACACATGGGGGAGCCCAAAGGGTTAAATGTACGACTTTTTCAAAATTTTATGATTTCTCGTTTGATGTGAGGTGTTCAGCTATAAGTATGCAAAATTTCACGCCTCCAACCTAATTAGGGTTCACTTAGAAAGAATTGTTTAAATACACATGTGGGAGCGCAAAGGGTTAAATGTACAACTTTTTCAAAATTTTATGATTTGTCGTTTGATGTTAGGTGTTCAGCTATATTTATGTACAATTTCAAGCCTCCAACCTAATTGGGGGCTCACTTAGAAAGGATTGTTTAAAATACACATGTGAGACACCAAAGGGTTAAATTTACAACTTTTTCAAAATTTTATGATTTGTCATTTGATGTGAGGTGTTCAGCTGTAAATATGCAAAATTTCACGCCTCCAACATGTATAGTTTCTGAGAACGGGCTCTGTGACGGACAGAATATCTCAATTTGTTGATTTTCTGTAAGCAAGTAAACCCAGATAAACCCCCAGTAAGTAGATAGGTTTACAATGGAAGTCTATGGGAATTTGGCGAAATATCAGAGATATCGCCAAGGTGGCGTCACTTTTAACGACTAATTTTGGTCGCCAAATTTGGCGACATATCGCCATGTTGGCGAGAAACTTGGCGGTATTTGGCGACAAAACAGCGTCCCCTACTACGGCAAATTAAAATTTCGCCTAATAGACGCAATGGTAAAGTAAAAATGGGCACCCCCAGGTGGGTAATTAATCGATTTTCACAATTTTTTTATTTTTTCCTTAGTTTTATAGTGTAAACGAACTTCGCACCAAATTTAAAGTCTGTAGCTGCAGTAGATATACGAGATCTTTTTGATGAGTGAGTCAGTCAGTCAGTCAGTGGTAAAATTATCGGATATCAGACATTTTCAAATGTCATTATCTCGGAAACTAATCATGCTTTATTTATAAAATTTTGGATTTTAGGTAATTAGGGTGGCCTTACTACACATTTCGTATAACAAGTACGTAGGTCTGATAGATTTTCAGTTGTAGAGCATTGAAATTAGATGAAAACAGCTGGAAATGGTTCGTGTAAATAACACACGGCTATGTCAGGCGAACTTGGCTGACACACTGCCGTGTGTCTAGATAACTAAGTAAACATTTTAGAAAACGCATAAAACATTTGAAAAACTGATTTCAGTAGTTACCGCCCATATCCAAATATGTATTCCAATTCTTTTGAAGAGCCCTGTATTGGATCTGTAGGTTGATATCTATACTATATAATGGTAAAATTTAGTTTAGCAAGAAAACGCATAAAAAATTAAAATTTCTCTGTCAGCAATTTATACTAACACATAGAAACATACTTGAATACTTTTGTACAATCCTGTAGTTTAACCAGAACCTTTATTACAGGCCACTATTTAGCTAAATTTTAATTCAAACTAAAAAACTTTTAAAACTGCTGAAATCACATTTCCAGAAATTATCATTTATAGACGGACATGTATCCAATTTTTTCCGTGACATTGTATATCATTTTATCTATATTCTAAAACCATTTCTTAGTAAACTAAATGCAGTTCAGCTTACAAATGTACAACCTATTTAAAAACCACCTTTAAGTAATTTGCACTCATACCCAGTAACCCTTACGAATTCTTTTGTGTAGCCCTGTATATTAATTATAGAATTTATACACACCATATAGTATGCATAAATACAGTGAAACATGAAAGACCATATCATAACTAAAATTGAATTTTCAGCAATCATCGCTAATGTACAGTAATTCGGATAAAATATAGTATCTGATATCTTTTGTGTGTCCCTGTAAATGCTATGCACCTCGTATTATACATGAAGTAACTTATACTATAACTCAGAGATGTATATTAATTTCAATATATATGAAATAGTTTAACATAATTCAAATACGCCACAAACAATTCCACATCTATAACATTATCTAACGGAATTATTTTGTGTGGCCCCGTAAATGAATAATAGCTATTCTTTGTACCGCATGTTCTACAGAATGCATGTTTTAGTGGACTTCAGTAATGCATATCAATTTTTTTATGTTTGAAAGTATGTAACACCATTAAAAATCATTTGAAACGATTTTTTCCCATTGGTCGTAATGTAATGGAAAACTTTTGACTGTCCCTGTAAATGAACTAAACATGCTACAAACTTCATTTGAAATAGGAATAGCACTGTGGTAGAGGTCACTAACATCCAAAAATTTCAGAACGATCCGAGTATATTTACGAGAGTTAGAGCGCGGACAGACGGACAGACAAACCGAAGTCATAAACACTTTTGAACTTTGTTGGAAAGTGCTAAAAATATCTGTTATGATTAAAATTTGAGTTGCCATCAGTAGGTATTTAAAATTTAAAAAAACTAATATTTCGAAAAATAATTTGGCGTTAATTACAACTATTTTTCGTGTTCATTACATCGAAAAATATTCATATTTTAGGAGAAATCACCGTGAAACATAATCAGTTGTTTATTCACTCGTTTCATAAAATCGTTTCATAAATGCGTTTCATTTCAGTCATTTCATGAAATCGTTTCATAAATTCGTTTCATTATGATTTTATATATATAGGGTAGATATATATACCAGCATTATGAATTGAGTTTTGCTGAATGGATTTTAATAGGATTTGCACTGTTAGTTAGATACTATTTCACTGAAGGTTTCAGTGTATCGTTTATTGCTCTACGTTGCTTAGTTAAGGATTAAGGGGAAAAGTTCCATAATCAGGTGACCCCGAATATGAAAGGTTAGCCGATTTAAAAAGCTCTACTGGACGGATTTTGATGAGACTTGCATTATTAATTAGATAATTTTTTAGTGATGGTTTTAGTATATTGTATACATTTCTATCGTCCTTTACCGAATTCTACTATAAATAATTAACTATCCAGCCTTGTTTTGGTCCTTAACAGCTAGAATTTATCTGACATATAAGAAATTATAACGGCGCAATGGCTTTCGAATCATTTTCAGAAATGCGGGATGATATTCCAGGTAAAGGTCGATAATGCTTTAAAGAAAAAGGTCAAATTTACCCATATATTTCGTTTGATTCAAAGTTTGTTTGGAGAATATCACCATCGTAGCGTGTGCTCGTCAGTAATGTAAATAAAACAGAATTAAATAAATTAGATACGCCTCATACAAATTCCTTCCGAGAAAATTTAATGTTGAAGCGTATTCTACCACAACTTAAAGTTTGAACTTTTGAATCTCTCAGTGCAGTAAACAATTGTAACACGCACGTTTCTAATAAAGTCCATTAAATAGGTGTGACAATAGATGTTTATTTTCAAGTAAATTAAGAATACAAATAACAATCACTATAAAACTCATAACACAAGTTATTGTAGCAATTTTATCATAGTTAATCGTTCAAGTATAATTTTTTTTCGCTATATACAATGAAAATCTAACAAATAACATTTCTTTTCCAAATGTCTGTTAAATTTAAAAAACGGGATGTCAAGCTATGTCATGTTCTTCCTCTTCCGATTATCCTGTTAACAATGTGTCAGGAAATAGCAACAATAATATGCCTGATATCATTAGTTTTGAGAGCGGAAAATGAGAAACTGGATTTTTTACTCAACCATAGCATTTTTCCTTTTTGTCTTTTTTCATTTCCTTTTGTTTTGTTTTTTTTTGCCTGTTGCATATCGTGAGTTATAATGCAATGGTTATCACCAAATTTAAATTTCAAAACAAGCAGAAATTCTGCTTTTTTAGAATTTAGTGCCGCCCCCAATGAAAACAAAAATATGTATATAAATATAGATAATTCGTCTGAGCGAAGCGAAGGCTAATACAAAGAGCAATATAATACTTTTCTACCAGAAACGGCTACGATGAGTATTAAAACATTTTGTCAAGCATACTCAAATAATATTTGTCGGATTTCGGTTCTGATCGTACCAGAAGGTACAGTCGTGGAAAAAAAAAGTAAACACCCCCTACTAACTCCTCAAAAAATTATCGTAGACGAAAGTTAATGGTACCGAACGATTAGAAATAAAATCTACTTTTAAATGATGTATATAAAATTTTCTTAGGGTGCCGTCTACATATTAAAACGAATTCAAACTTCACTTTTTTCAATGGCGATACCCAATTTTAACGAAATATTTCAAATCTTCGGTTCAAACTATGCCTATACTCCAAATTTCAAGTCATTTGAATGATAAATTTTTGAATTATAAACATTCAAAATTTAGTGCTTCTAATGTTAAATTACATTCTCATATTTTTATTTATATCTCCTGAAATTATGCTCCTAATGGGCTAATTTTTTTTTTGTAGAAATAATACTAATATACCCAAACATAAATACGCTGAATTTGCAATTTTAATAATTTTATGATATGAATTATGTAATGAATATCCGAAAACATTATGAATTGCAACCTACAATTTTTTTGACGTATTCAGATTTATTAAGTCCGGTTTTATGGAAATCATCACAAAGATATCACATTTTTCTTCCAAGTAGTTTTCAAATTATGCTTAAACAAGTAAGGAAAAATCATGCATCTGCAATCAACAGTTCTCTTGAAAATAATGCCTAACTCCTTAAATGCATTTCATGTTTTTATCCAAAAAAATTCGTTACAATACATCAATTCGGCGTGGGCATCCAATTTTATCATGAAAAAGTTATTGCTTTTTTATGATTGATAGAAAACCCCAACAAGTGAATTTATTAAAAAATATAAAATTTTTATTCTATTTTTTTTAATATAGGGCAATAGAAAAAAATGAAACATTTTTTACACTGTCTTTTTAGGATTTCTATATTGATTTTTGATATTTGATTATAATTGTCAATTAATTAATATTTTACTATTTATAGAAGCGTATTGTTTTTAATATTAACTTTTCAATTTTCATTTTTATTTATTCCTTATTTTTATTTATTACTTTTAAGTCTTTAAAATGTTTCATTGTAGCAATTTCAGAGCACTTTGGCCGATTTTGGCGAGCGTTTATTAGTGCATCATCAAATCCCATTGTTGTTTCAATTTCCATACAATTGTACTAGTTACAGAGAATAGTTGGCGATTTATCACCTGAGGCGGTCTAATTGGAAAATATCTTAAAAATAATGTATTCTTTTATAATTAAGTTGTAATAGTATTAAAATATTGTATTGTCATCATAAACACACTTTTGTACATGGTTTTTAAAATTCTAGCATTTCAGGACGTGTGTTAAAAATCGATTGCAAAATTCTAAATTTGTTTACAAAAACCAGGATGAGTTAAATAAAACAGTGTAAAAAATGTATTACACTTCGAATTGTATTGTTTTATTTAGTAACGGATAGTGCCGAATTTCACGGGTGGGGAAAAATGGCTATATTTTTTTTTCCAAAAACATTATGGCCATTTTTTCCCATTCTGAACAGAAAATGAGAGTTCTAACTTTTTACGACTGCTCTTTCATCTTCACCAATTATAATGCTGAAGATAATCACCATTTATATTACCATTTTCATCTTCATCATTTATAATGTTGTTTCATAATAATGAAAGCCGGCAGTCCATCAGAAGAAAATGATCCATTCCAAAAGCATAAGATCAATTGAAAAAAACTTTTTAATACTTTGAGCAGAAAGAAGAGGCTATATCTGCAATTTTCATGACACCATAGCTCCCAATTTGTATGTTTTTGTTGCCTGTAAAATTTAATACAAATTTTTGCCATATTTAATCGCTGACAATTGTCAGATTTCGGCGATTGAATTAAGCAAAATTTATTGTTAAGTTTTAGTGGTAAGAAAAAAATCTTAGAAATTGGCAGCTATGCAATGCAGTAATGTAATACTACAGCAAAAAAAAAATTGCAGCAAAATTAACATTCAACAAACAAAAAACTGTCTAAGGCCTTTTTCAAATAAACAATTTCATTTCCCGTTTTTCTTAAAAGTAACGGAAATGTACATCAAAGAAATGTTACTAACATCATAAAAATTAATGAATTAAGTGAAAACTTACATTTCATCTCCTTAGTAGGTGTCGATTTGTGTAAATCCGGTTTATCCGAGGTGATCTTGGTCCATATTAACTCTAATAATCTGTACTCTACTCTATTACTTTTAGAAATATAAATTTATTTTTTAAAAATAACAAAATACTTTCATATTTATCCAATAAATGGTAATATTAAACGTACTAATAAATATCAGTATTACCATTTAACGTATTTTAATCAAGTATTATTTGATTAAAAACCTAAAAGAGAATACAAATCCTCATATAAATCATACAGAAAAAAGTTATTTAATTTAATAGAAAGAAATAATGTATGATTTTCAGGATAGCTACACATTAGTAGAAGGAAAATGACAGTTCTGCCCCACCAGGTGGTGGAGCGCGTGGCCAAACATGATTGACGGGTGGGCGTGGTTGTTGCCAGAGGCTGATTGACAGGTGGGTGGGGTCGAGTGACATGTGGGTGCGGTCGAGTGACAGGTGGGCGGAGTCGAGACAATGGGTTGCCGGAGGCTGATGGACAGGTGGGCGGGGTCGAGACAGGTGAGCATTCTGGCGGTATCCTGTAAGAGAAGGGTTAGAACAAATGAGATAATGAAAAGCATAGGTAATGAAGGAAGTTGACTGTTAGAGAAGGGTTAGAACAAAAGAGATAATGAAAGACGTACTATAAGTGGAGGGTTAGAACAAAGGGAGAAAATAATGAATGATTAGGAATAATAAATGTATTGAAAGAGAAGGGTTTAGAAAAGATCGCATGCAAACCATTAAAAATCTTACCACGGAGCAGCGCGGAGACACGTCCGACCTCTTTGAAATCCACGGGGCGACTGAGCTTGGGGGTGTCAGAAAACCGGTTAGGTGGGGTCGACACGAGCGCCCTCTACTCTCCTGGGATTGGCTAAGAAGATGGCAGGCGGTGGCCTGCCTGAGGGGATCGACACGAGCGCCCTCTACTCTCCTGGGATTGGCTTAGAAGATGGCAGGCGGTGGGATGCCTGAGGGTATGAACACGAGCGCCCTCTCTCGGTGGAATGTTCTACTCGCCTGAGATGACGTCATCCCGTTTTTGAAGAAGCTGTTGTCATTCACAGGTTAATACATTTTATTTATTTATTAGTTTTAATGAAATAAGTTATAATTAATGTTAGTCATTTGTTAATTTCCGAAACATGTTTTCAATTAATTTAAAGCCGAATGAGTGAAATGATAACGATGTTTTTGTTTAATCATTATCATTGGAGACTTTTAGCCAAAATATAAACTTAGTTTCCCAAATGAGTTATTCATTTTGAGTGAACTAAGCTTATGTATTGTTTCCCAGGACACACGTCGAGGACGTAAGTCTCCTTTGTGTCCCACCGCGCTCTAACATATTTACAAAATCACGATGAAACAAAAAATTCTTCACTATACAAAATATATACAAATTTTCTTTGGCAATGGAAATCACGCGCATTGTACATAAGTTGAATAATAAAATAAATCTTCTATATACACTGTAAAAAACTTGATAAAATATATACAAAAATTCTTCACTGTACAAAATAAATATATACAATTTTTTCTTAGTCAACGGAAATCGCACACATTGTCCATAAGTCGAATAATAATAATAAATTTTCCATGTACCCTGTAAAATCTTGGTAAAATGTATACAAAATAAATATATACAAAATTTCTTAGGCAATGGAAATCGCGCATATTGTCCATAAGGCGCGGGACTATTTACATTTTCTCGATATCGCAGTGCCCATATGCGAGGCTTGTGATTCCGTCTTCCAGAATAAATCTTTTGTCATCGAATGGGCTCAAACCAACCTTGTTTTGTTGCATTGTATACAACTGGTGGTTCTCTTGCCCAATTCGAACTTGTGTGACTGTGCTGGTTTTGAATTCTTGCAGACATTCCAAATAATCTTCGTGCTTCATTTTTTTGGACGATATGTGATGTGATACCCTTCGCTCGTGTTTTTACTTCTGTTTCAGATTTCAGGGAGTACATTTTCGCCTTTAACTCGACAAACTCCAACGCTAATTCACCGCTTAGCTCGTCTGTGAATTTTCCTATAACTTTTTTGTTAACAGTTGAAAACAAAGGATGCGACTGCGGATAATCAGAAAAATCGAATAAATCCTTTTTTTTTCTTCATATCCGCAATAATATCCTTTGTATAAATCTGATAACATAGGGAATCTGTGTCGGGGAAAAGCAAACTGGTATTTTGTTGATATGTTTCCTTCACAAAGCCGTAATGAAATTGATACATCAGAAGCTTCGAAAGCTCCAAAAATGCAGAAACCGACATATAAGGGACGATTAATTAATAATGATAATTTAGTGCGCTCCACCGCAACAAGATCTTCAGAGAAGATTTTGTATGTTTTGAACGCAGGTGAAACGACTAATTTTTTCGCCCTTCTTTCGGTATTGCATAATTCTACATTTCGACGCTTTCGAAGGTTTTCTAACGTTTTTCCATACACGGCATTGTTTAGGAGTTTGAAGAAATCCTTCTCGAAAGTAGATTTCGCCAGTTTTCGTTTGTCAGTGTTAAAAGCGATATACTCTCTTAACCAGGGACTCTGTTGAAATTGAATCACTCGATGAATACCTGTTAGTTTCATTCCCGATTGCATGTAAAACTTCAAGGTTCTATAATGAACGATATAATTCTTCTTATGTTGAAGGTTCGGGATCAGTTTAGGAGTGCCTTTGAATTTTCTCTTCCCTAGCATCTTCTTCGCGAAGGGTGACAACATATCTTCTTCAACGGTCATTCTTTCTGGTGCAAGAGGATATTCATTATGCAATGCATGGCGTTCTTTGGGATAATCCATATCCACATCGAAAATCTATCCTGTAGAGGAATCGTCGGCCATTTGTAATATAACATCTGCTGTGTACTGCTTTGGATCTTCCCATTGAACTGAACCATAGGGGAGGTACTCAGGCATCGCCCAGCCATAAAGAATATTCGCATCCCAGTACACAATGTAACTGGGTGCTTGGTCTGAATCATGTGCAGGCGTGTTGGGATGTTTGCCTTGGCATATCGCTGGCTAATCATGCTGATACCTCCCCGAATCCCATTTTAACACATAAACAGCATGTCGATGTCTGTTAACAGTTCCAAACAGATATTAGATCTCTTGAGACAAGCTTGCCATGCCAGACTTGGTAGTGTATACATATGAGCACTGTCGATATCATAATACTGTTGACACAGTTTGCGATAATTTTCAAAAGCGTCAGCTAATAATAAAACGTCTGTTTTCAAATATAAATCATGATATTCACCCAGATTTTGAATATTAAAGGATTGCCAAATGTTTTGAGCATGCTGATAATCACTTTCACTAATAGGCACATCCGTTAATGTGTTGATGAATGCAGAGGGAGGTGGGAGAACAGTTTCATCAAATTTTCCGAAATCTGTTACATAATCATAAGGATATACCCCTTTACGCGTTAACAGGGCTATATCATGATTTTTAAAATGATGATTTAAGATTTTAAATTGGTCATTATGCAGGTTGCTCACTAATTTTTCTAGTGAGTTTGATAGATGTTGCAAACTGTCAATGAAATTTAAATGAATGGGGCAATCCTTTTTTACCATTCGAAAGCCTATATAGGTCTCTAATGTAGATGCAATCACTTCAATGGAGTATTCCTTAAATTTTCCTATCGTTATCATAATATGGTGAGCGTCATAATGCCGCAAGTTGTGGAACACTACAGGAATGCTTCGGCTTTGCTTAAAGTTAAGATTGCATCCTACATGAGCATCTCCTCTGTACGCACCTGTCACGTGGTCATGGTCTCTGGTTCTTTTACTGAAGAGTTCTCTCTTGCAGATATGGCAATGAGTAGCAGATTGGAAATCCAATTCTTGCTGTGGGGAAAGTTGCATAGGTTTCACGCTCTGTAGTTTTTCACGAATATCCTCTGTTTCTGATAACAGCGTTTTCGGAAACTCTTCTGGTGCATTTTCACTTCGATAAAGTGAGAATCTGTCTTTGTATGGTTTTCCCTCAGAATCAATGATAACAAATGCAAAACTGCATGCTTCATGTTTTGAAATCTTCTCACAATGAGAAGTTTGAGGAGCATGGATCATTGGCTTTAAAAGACTTTCGAAATCTGCATACATAACATAAGGGATTGGATGTTGCAGATGAGTCCCCGTAAGATATAATATATTTTTACCTTCTTCTGGTAAGTTTATTATTTGTGCTGTATGGTGTTTGCAGAATTCGGTGTGAGCACTTAACAAATCTTCTCTGGTAAATCGATGCAGACATCTGTAACAATAGTATGTAGTTCCATCATGTTTTGTCACATTTCCTAACAGTCTGGAAAAACTTCTAATAAGTGTATAATGAAACGTATCATCCTTTTCCAAGACTAAGAGGTTAATGACATCGGAATCTTCTTTCACTGAGACATATAAAGGATACACTTCTTGATCAGCCAGCCCAAAAACATTTATACGCTTATTATTTAATTTTTCAATCGTAGAAATATTCTTCTGGACAGGTTACCTTCCCGATTTTAATAGTATGTTCTAGAGGTTTATAATGGGATAGACGTTCAGGATGTTGTGATCTATCTAACTTTAATTGATGGGCGATTAAGCACCATATCAAACATTTTGAATCATGATAATTTTCAATGTTTAATACAGCTCTTTTCTTTTGAATAAAGTCTGGGGACTTAATGTGACTGCTGGGTGCTAAGGGGTGATAATCAGCTATTTTAACTTCTATATGTTGAGTAAGTTGGAAAATCCAACCTGATCCCAAATTTATAAACTCATCTATTAATTTTTTTATTTTTTCAAAGGCTTCATAAATATGTTCATCTATTGCATCTGTAGTTAATTCCGTATAGCTTGAGCTTCTGAAATAGGTGGAAATGGCTTGAAGTTCACCATCAGGGGTTTTCCTTTCGAAAAGACATTTCGATAAGATTTGCCATTTAACACCTCTATATGTATTCAGTTTGTCTTCTATAATTCGACGAAGGTCTGCTCCACGTTTTTCAACGAAAACATCTACGTCGAATCCTTCATCTTCATTGGGTGTTATAAAGGTTGAGAAGAAGGCATTCAAAGCTTCATCATAAGTTTTCTTCTTTTTCGAGGATGAATTTTTATAGCTTACTTTTCTTTTTCGACTCTCATGAGTGAGACTCTCATGTTGCGATTGAATGTGTCGTTTCAAATTAGCTTTCGAATTAAATTTTTCATGACAGGTGGTAAAGGGATAATTTAGACTTTCATGGCCTCTCAAATGAACTGTTAAATTATCAGCACGCGTGAATTTGATATCGCACAAGGGACACTTAAACGTTTTCTTCTCTTCTTCATGTGCTAATAAATGTCTCTTCAAATCAGAGTTTCTTGTGAATGTTTTTGAGCATTGTGTGCAGTTAAAATTTATTAAATTCGTATGTGTTTTTTGATGACGAGTTACAGCATCTTTTCGACTGAAGATTTTTCCACAAATTTCACATGAAAGGGGATCCTGAAAGAGATAAAATTCCGCTTTCAAAACGATGTAACTTATAAGGATTAACGCATTTTTAAAAATCGCGATTTTCATTTCACGAAAAAGAACTTTGAAAAATATGAGTGTTTAACTGTATACATTATACTTTTTTTTTTTGCAAAGTAACGCACTTTGCAAATGTTCTAACTTTTTCAGGAAGTTTAGTTAGTACAACTAAAGCATTCGGGAAGTGTTGGAAAGCGTTTCATAATCTATGCTTAACGCATGATTTTTCTTACTTGTTAAATCATAAAAACGTTTTAATCGTCTGTAATCCAAAGGTATGCTGCACGCATAGTCACAATACCTACTTGGTTCGGATTCGACACAGGTGTCTCCGTATATTTTTCTGGTATGAAATTTTGAATATTCTGAAACACATATACAGGCGATTGCTATCTCACACAAGCTTTATTGAATCATTATTTAACCGTTTGAGTACGGAACAGTACGATAACGCTTCTCTTGTTATGAGCCAAAATTTCGGGAAGCACGACAGCGCTACTCTTGTTATGTGCCACAATTGCGGGAAGCGCGATAGCTCTCATTTTGTTTTATACTAAAATTGCAGAGAGGGTGATAGTGCTCCTATTTATTGTCTCAGTGCGATGTGCATTTAAGCTGGTTGCACTGGCGAAGAGTACGATTTCTGTATATATCGTCGGCTTACAAGTAATTTTTTATTATATATAAACACAAACATATTCGCATTTTTGGCATATATCCGCAAGATTTGTTCCGCACTCAAACGATTAATTCATTCGGGGCCTAACGTCCTATTAAGGGGGTCTCGGGACTCTTAAAGCTTTAAAATTTTCGAAATTTTAATTTTTTTATATGTTAAACTCGTATCTTTTCTGAACAGTTTGATATAATTGTTTCCTTGAAATTCCCTTTAGAACAGAAGTTATGGCTTTTAGAATTAAACCCGCTTAATAGCTGAAGAAGCGTTTCCGAAACTTTGAAGTCGTTTTTCTCCAAATGACGTTTTTTGGCATAATGCGTACGATATCTCGAAAATTCCGGATTTTTTCATGACATTGTCAAAACATATGTTTCATATTAGTCTGTATAAACTGAATCTAAAATTTCCATTTTATTGTTCAAAAAAATATTTTTTTTAGGTGATTATACTGTTGAAAATTTCTAAATTTTGCATTAGCTAAATACAACTTTGTATTAAAAATATAAAAATGCTTTCAGTACAACTTTATTTAGGTTCAAGGTAATTATAAAAATCTGAACTTTAAGTAGGCACCCAAATTTTCCTTCTAGTTGCAAAATTTATTGAGTAATCTGTTATGCCAATTTTCTGCTCGTCAAATGTCTGACAGTTTGGAGATCCCTGTAAATGCTAATTCTGAATCTTGCAGTTTTTAAAATACATGAATGAAAGGACACATTATCTTTCATCTCAATAAAAATTATGTCTTAAAATCAAGTACATTTTAAGATATTAAATGTTGAAAATGGTCATTTTTTTTCTTTTTTTTTTAATTTTAAGAGTCTCGAGACCCCTTAAGAGATTATGTCTTTCCACTGAATATTATTTTGTCTTAACAAGTAGTTTTGTTATTATCTCCATGTAACAATGATAGAATCTTAATTCTAGTAATGTGTCCATGTCCATTATCCATTCAATTCTTTCTTTTTCTTTTCTTTTCTTTTTTTTTTACAATGTATTAAATTTTTACTTAAGTTTATAAATTTTACATATTTATAGGAGTGATTGTGTTTCTGTCTTCCTTATAAACACTGTTTCCTCCTAATAGTATATTTTCCACAAGAATTCTGATAATAAATAAGGCGAAGAATACCATTTGTTAATAAATATTATAAAATTCTAGAAAAGTAATTACCCGAAAACACTGTTTCAGGTGCACTAGTTATATTGGCCACCACTTTTAGTCATCGCTAACAGAGTTCGCAATTTAGCGGAAATTCTGGATTCAAAATATCTACCACTTTTTTTTTTTTTTTTTGGCAATTTTCATTGTATTTATTTGATGAAAGTCTGCCATTAAACAAAGCGAAAGTTGTTATTACAAAAATTCAGGTATTTTTTAATATAAAAGTATGCTTAGTTTTCAATACTAATCGCTACATTTGAACTGAAATACCAATATTGATAAAGTATTAGTTTACTAAGGAAATATTTGTAGTGAAACGTAAATGCTGCATAAAGGTTTTTGTACATTGTAATCCTGTCTAACAAAACGTCAATATTGTAAAAATACTTACTCTATGTTGGAAATATTAATAGTGAAATCGCAAAATATTTTTTGAAAGCACTGCACAAATATGTACAAACTGTAAGTTGAAACATTTGACTGAAAGTAGATTTTATTTTTATAAGTTTTATTTTATCTCATAGAAACAATTAAAATATGTACATTTTATTAGCTTAAGCGAAAATTTTGCACATTGAAGGAAAAATGAATGTAATGGATTCAAAGGTATTTAATCATCTATTTTAATGTTGACTTCAGCCAAACCTTTTCACACTTTGATGTATAATATTAATAACATTAGAATACTATCATTATTACATGGCGATAATAACAAAACTAATAGTTAAGGGAAAATAATACTAAATGAAAAGACGTGTTCTCTTAACCGCTTAAGGGCGGTGGAATATATTATATCCCACCTAATTTTAATCAAGATTTGCACCAGAAAAATGTAATTACACATTTATTTTATAACTTTGATGGAAAGAAGTTGTAAAACAGCTTTTCCTTATTTTGATTTTTTTTTTTATTATTCCGGTGTGAAATCAACATTACGGAAACACAATTATTTGCCCCTGAAACGGTTAATGGGACACTTCACCACGAACGAGTCAAATAACGATATCATGATTCCATGAATAGCGATCGGCTTCATATCATAAGTACTTCAGAATATTCAATATTTAACACCAGAAAAATAAACTGAGAAATACCTGTGTCCAATCCAAACCGAGTAAGTATTGTGAATATGCGTGCTGCACTTAGTTTTAGCAGAAAACACTTCAGAAAGTAATTTAGAGTACTGTTCTAGAAATAATAGAAACAATTATTTTCTCCTTTACTCTCAATTAATGTATTTAATTTTTCAAAGAAAAAAGATCATGACTCACTGCAGTATCCATTCAATATAAATTAGGATATTGAATTAAAAAAAAAAATTAAGAAAACGTTGCGTGCACCATCAAACCTTGCATAAAACTGACAAAGCTGGCTGACTCGCAGTAGAACAAAGCACTTCTCTTTCCGATCTCCACTAGAGCATATGTGTGCTTGTCGACATTCACCGGTGATGGTCCAAATGTACAATAATATAATCAAATAATCGGTCTTTCACCGACATTTTTGGTATGTGTTGACATTCACCGGCGAAAATCGACATTCTCCAATTTCGGTCTTTCACGGTAACATAGATACCAAGTAACACGCAAAAAGTTATTTAAATTCAAACGAAAATGTATTCGAGATCTTTTGTATGCATCCCTTTATGTAATCTAATTTATATACACCAAGTAACATGCAAAAAAGTATTTAAATTTCAACAAAAATGTACGCGACATCTTTTGTATGCATCCCTTTATATAACCTAATGTATATACACCAAATAACATGCAAAAATGATTTAAATTTAAACGAAAATGTACTCGAGATCTTTTGTATCTATCCCTTTATATAATCTAATTTATATGCACCAAGTAACATGCAAAAAATTATTTAAATTTAAACGAAAATGTACTCGAGATCTTTTGTATGCACCCCTTTATATAATCTAATTTATATACATCAAGTAACATGCAAAACATTATTTAAATTTAAATGAAAATGTACTCGAAATCTTTGGTATGCATCCCTTTATATAATCTAATTTATATACACCGAGTAACATGCAAAAAATATTTAAATTTAAACAAAAATGTACGCGAGATCTTTTGTATGCATCCCTTTGTGTAATCTAATTTTTATACGCCAAATAACATGCAAAAAATTACTTAAATTTAAACGAAAATAGATCTTTTGTATGCTTCCCTTTATATAATCTAATATATATGCACCAAGTTACATGCAAAAAATTATTTAAATTTAAACGAAAATATACTCGATATCTTTTGTATGCATCCCTTTATATAATCAAATTTATATACATCAAATAACATGCAAAAAATTACTTAAATTTAAACGAAAATGTACTCGAGATCTTTTGTATGCATCCCTTTATATAATCTATTTTATATACACCAAGTAACATGCAAAAGATTATTTAAATTTAAAAACACATACCACAACTGGAAACATATATCCAGCAATTATTTGCTTATTGACAGTACTATTACCGAATTCTTTTCTATTACTCTGTAAACAGACGATAAAGATTAGGTACACCATATTCTGTATTGGGAATTTTGTAGTGCACATCATTATATAAACTTCAATATCATTGAAATAGTGTAAAATCTTTAAAATTCTTTGCAAATGATTTTTTACCAGTAGATCATAATTAAACTGAATTGATTTGAGTGTCCTTGTAAACGAAATGTAAATGCTGAATACTCTATTTAAAATATCAAGCATTCCATAGCACACTTCTAAGTTGTACTTGGTGTACATGGAAATTCAAGTATATTTACGTGAGTTAGAGTATGGAGAGAACGACCCCCCCCCCCCCCCCCCCATATAAACAGTTTTCAACTATGTTGGAAAGTTTTAAGAAGAATAGGATTTAAAATTTTCCATAGCATAGTATTCAAGTAATTCTAAATCCTTATCTTCTCAGTAATTCTAAATCCTTATCTTCTAAGTAGTACTAAATAAATAACATAACACGCATCTAAACAAAACTGTACAAAAATAATCACCTGAAATTCGTATGTACAGTTAATATTACAAAATATTAGGTTGTAACGAAAGTTTTCCGCCAAATTTCCATTACATAACACTAATTATTAGGATGAGCGAAGCGAATCCTCTACTAGGCTACACAAATTACATTTTGTCGCACGCTTTGCAAAAATCTATTCAGTATTTTGAATTGAAACTAAACATAAAAATATATTATGATCTGCAGATTTGCACAATATTTTTTACAGAATAACCTTAAAAAAATATTATTTTAATTAATTTATTTTACATGTTTTTCCATTACGGACGCATTTTTGCAAATAAAAAATGAAACACGTATATTTTCAGAAGAAAAAATAAATCATGAAGTTAGTCATTATAGATAGAATCATGATTAATTATATAGTTTCACGATTTCTTTTATGAAATTTTTAAAATACTTTTTTTATGAAAATTATAGCATATTTTTAATGGATTAAAACTGAATTATTTACCGTCAATTTAAAAGTATTTTTCAGTGTTAAGAATTCCAATACACAATTTATTCTTATGTGAAATCATTTACGCAGACGATACTTACGCATTTTAAAAGAATTATATTATGATTTTTTTTTGTAAAGTGGCAACGAAAGAATTGTAAACAAATAAAATATAATCAATATACATCATATACATCATAAATAAAAAATCCGAGGAAGTTCTTAGTTATTTGGCTGAATTTACATTTCTAAAATTAAAATGCGCCAAAACATAAAATAATGTTTTTGCTTAGTAAAGATTCAAAAAATAATATAACTTAGTCGGATATGCCGAACTCAAAAGTTTATTTTATCTCATACATGTTAATACTTCAAAATTCTCTGGTACAGTGCCAAAATTAAATGGCAATCTATGCCTATCATGAGAATTCTAAAGATATGTAATTCCGTGCATTAGTTCTTGAGATAGGACTATCGCTAAAATCGTGTAAATCATGCAAAATGCAGCATATCAGTGCACCGATTAGGTGATTTACACCAAAATCTAATCATCAGCAGCTTATTTTAACTTCTAACTGAATCTGAAATTTGATGAAAATCCGTGCATTAGTTTTTGAGATAGAGCTATTGCGAAAATCGTAAAAAATGCAGCACAGCACCGCCACCTGTTGAGCAATTTGCACCAAGCACTAATTAGGGCGAATTTATACTAGGGACTAACTGAATCTGAATCTTGATGAAAATTCGTGCATTAGTTCTTTAGATAAAGGTATTGCGATAATCAAGAATAGTGCAGCATAGCAGCGCCACCTGTTGGGCGATTTCACCAAAAAGTAATCAGCACCGAAATATATCAAGGGCTAACTGAATCTGAAGTTTTATGAAATCCCGTGCATTAATTCTTGAGATATATCTATTGCGGAAATCGTGAAAAATGCAACACAGCATCGCCACATGTTGGGCGATTTACTTCAAAAAGTAATCAGAACCAGTTTATATCAAGGTCTAACTAAAATCTAAAGTTTTGTGAAATTCCGTGCATTAGTTCTTGAGATAGAGCGCCCACAAAATTTTTGTCACACACAGACTCACAGAGTGACAGAGTGACAGACAGACATTTTCTAAAAACCATCAAATCGTGTTCAGGACCTTCTAAAACGTATAAATCCATCTAAAACCGGAAGTCGAAGTTTTTCACGAATCTAATACTTTCTTCTTGTAAAGATAGAACAAAGTAAAAACATTGTTGCTTTCAAATATTTGTCTTATTAAATAATGCTGCACGAAATCCAAACAAAGCATTGCTTTTGCTAGTAATATATACAATTAACTGTAATTTTATATATAACCAACATTCCGCAAAACCTTCATAGTGTCATATGTTACAGCACTAGTACCTAAAGCTGTACACTTTATTCGGTGACATTCTGTAGCTGCTTTTTTGCAACAGAACTGGAAGTAAATGATGGTTCTAATCTGGTAGCGTGATAGTTTCATTTCAGACACCTTGTACTTAATGATAACGATATTTCTTTTTTTACAAATTTTACAACACAGCATAAAACAAGTCTCTTTCTTTCAAATGTCAAAAATTCTTTGACAAAATATGAGCAAACACGTAAACGCGAACTGTTTACACAGACCTGTGGCGGGAAACTTTCGTTACAACCTGATAATTGAAAAACTTAAAACTCAGAACGAGCTCAGAGTGGAATGACACATTCACCTTGCGTTAAAATAACTAAAATTAAAAATCTGTTAACTAAAATGGTGCACAAAAATTTATTAAAATATTCCGTGGCATAGTCTTTAAAACCCTTTAACCGTCTGGCCCGGATTTTTCCGTTCCTAGAAATCATGTTAAAATGGCTGTAGACCAAAATATTTTAATCAGAATTTTATTTTTAACCTTATATAGAAAGTAGTGATATTAAAGATATTATAGCATCAAACTGAGATTTAAAAAATATATATCCTGGGATTTACAAGCATTCTTATAAAATTACTTCAAAACCGTCAGACGGTGAAAGGGTTAAAAACCATTGATGTTAAAATCATATGATACAGAAAAGATCTATCTTTTCTGTTTCATATGATTTTAACATCAATGGTTTTTAAGTTTTTAAAGACCAGTTCATTTTGTAACGGAATACAGTCGGACCTCGTTTTCCAGACACCCGGTTTTTACGTCACTCCGCTTATCACGTCAGTGTTTCCAAGTCCCGATTTTCTGTATATGATTTTAAAGTAAATACACTCCGGATTTTACGTCTTTGAATAATTTTCACCTCCGGATATCCCGAAAGTTTAGGAAAATTATACATTTTTCATAATCCATCTTATAAGTGCGAAAATTGAGCGGTAAGAAATGTCTTACAAGGAGAGGGCCAACCTTGTTAATCACAGATTTTTATTATTTTAATATATGTTGTAGGGTAGAGACCCCTTAGTGTCAGGTTGAACGGATTTTATCTAACGCTCCTTAGTTCTTAAGAAACTAAAGTTCTTAAGAGGGGGGGGGGGGGGGTCTAATAATAGTACACAACTTAAATACTTACATTGCAACCGTTATGATAGGTTGGTCGTAGCTCAGTCGGTACGGCGTTCGCTGGCTGATCTGCGGGTCCAGGTTCAGTACCCCAACGCGCTACATTTGTTTTTCTCATTTTTTGTTTTATAAATATACTTGTAATTATAATTTAATAATTTCAAGTACAAATTTTAATATCATACATTAATTATATTGTTAACAAACTTAAATTTATCATTTTTTATTTTTAAACGATTATTTCTCATCCTTTAAAGAGGTTTAAAAAGAAATTGTATCTATTATTGAATGATAAAAATTCCAAAATCGTGACAAAATCTGTTGTGGTGCCATCTAGTTATGATAAAATAAAAGAATATTCAAATAAAATAAAAATAAAAGCAGAAAGAAGATAAAAGTGAAAGCAAAATAATTGAAAGCGCAAGCATACGTATTACAAATTTAGAAATCTTTAATATGCAAAAAATCGGTTGTAATTTAATTCTGATGCTAATTTGTAATATGATTATGCTTGTTACTTTAAAAATAGAATAATAGTATTATCGTATTGACTTCCTTTGTTAAAGCAATGCGTAAATGATGTTTCTTTAAAATCACGAATTGCCACAATTGCTCAATATCATTGCATCGATAAAGAATATATGAAGTACGGTTTAAAAGTGATTTTTAAAAAATTAACCGTTTTATCATGTTTTATACAACTATTTAGTTGAAAGTAAAAAATTAAATAGGTTAAAATTATAATTGATATACAATATTATAAATTTTAATTGACAATGAAATTATTAATTATACTTACAAGTATATTTATAAAACAAAAAATGAGAAAAACAAATGTAGCGCATTCAGGTATCGAACTCGGGACTGCGGATCAGCCGACAAACGCCATACCAATTGAGCTACGACCAACCTATCACTGCTGTTGCAGTGTGAGTATTTAAGTTGTGTACTAGTATTAGACCCCCTGGTTTCTCAAGAATTAAGGAGCGTTGGATAAAATCCGTTGAACCTGACACTAAGGGATCTCTACCCTGCAACATATATTAAAATAATCAAAATCTGTGATTAACAAGGTTGGCCCTCTCCTTGTTAGCCAAACTTTTCACAGAAGTATAAAAAATACCCGCTGAGATAAATGAGAAATTTTACTTCAGTCATTTATTTGAATAAATAAACCCACACACTATTAATGACCCATTTAAGCTACAGATAGACATATCAGTCTACTCGCGGGCTTTTTGTTTTGTTCAGGCGTGCTTTCTTGTGGTTTGGTTACACGTCGTTTTTCAACCGACTAAAACCGAATCATTCCATTGCATTGAAATGATGAGATCTAACATTCATTTCTGAAACAACGAATATTGATTACAATTCATTGTATAATATTGAAAAAAGAATTGTAGGAAGCACATCTAGGGAAAAGCAAACCTTAATTTATCAATGTTTCATGTAACAATAATAAAAAAAAAAGTCATCATAAATATGACCTTTATTCTTTTCAATTTTGTTTTTGCGTTTATTTTGTTTAATAATAATTTTTTATTGCTTAAAACTGCAAGTACAGTTATGAATTTAAAATTTTCTTAAAATAATTAAAAATACAGCTTTTTGTAAACATATTTTTCTCCAACTCCGGTTACCGCGACACTCCGCTTATGACGACACTTTTTCTGGTTATTAGATTGTCGGGATAACGAGGTTCGACTGTATTTTAATAAATTTTTATGCACCTTTTTAGTAAACAGATCTTTAATTTTAGTTACAAAATAAGTCCAAATTTTAAAGAAGTCCTTCCAATGCAACTACTCATGCAGCACCAGTGGACATTGGATGGAGACAGCTATTACGAAAAATATCTAAAATTAATTCGAATATAAAAAAAAATATATATGTAAGCGGTTTTTATTATTATTTAACAAATATTTTCTAAAAGTTAAAAGAAAAATTATCCGAGGAGAGGAAAAGCAAACATTTAATAACTTCAAATTTAATCATTTATATAAATAATAACCATTAAAAGGGGGGGGGGGGGATGTTTCAATTACTTGAAATTAGATTCCATGAAATGAATAAATTTTATTTACGCTAAAATAGCTTTAAAAATTTATTAAAATTTTCTATTCATGATTGACAATTGTTATGATACTTTAATATATTTGAAATTAAGTTTAAGAACATTAATAAATATAAATTAAGGAATTCAATACCAATTAAGATATCCAGGTTTGTATTTTACATGTCATAAAAAATAAACCATCGATGCATAAGGCCTCCAGAGAACGTTGAAATTTTCAATGAAAGAAATTAATCAAAATTAAATATTTGCGTCAAAACTGTATTTCTCTGTATTCTCTAAGGGAAAAAAACTAATCAATATGTATTAAGTAAGAATGCTGTTCTCTTCATAAGTAATATATATTTTATATAGTATTTTTTTATGGTAGAAAGCATGATTAATTTTGTTTTAAAATTGACAACTTTTTTTGTTAGTCAAAGAAAATAAATTTTTAATAGGAATTACAAAATATAAATCTAAATTATAAATAACTAAATATGCATCAATTACACAAAGCATTTATAACGTCTTTTTAAGCGTTTTTCAGAAAACGCAGTAACTTAGAACATATTACATTCTTAGTCGTGTAAAGAAGTTTGAATTACCGTAAATTGTAATGAAGTGTTTTTTGTATTTTTTAAAGCGAACTACTTTTATTTTTAATTTAAAATAGTAAAAAATATGCCTTTTAAATGCCCTTTAATGTTGAAACAGCAATACTATTTCTCGCTTTGTATAAATGTCTTCATGTTTATGACTGATCATGAAGAACTAGTTACGACAGGTAAGGTTATATTATCCCATTTTCCAGATCAGACATATTAGTGTATAGTATAGGTAAATAGGCCGAAAATTGAGTAAAATACAACAACTGATGGCCATTCACGAAAATTTGGGGGAAACTTTGTTTTGGCACTAGAAATAAAGATCCAATGAGTCCCCAACAGTTGTTTTACCTAGTTTGTTTTTTCGGAAGAGAGGGAAAGGGGAACACTTTACTTCAGAGAGAGAGAGAGAAATCAAAATTTTTAAAGTAGGTCAACTGAGGTACAATTTCGTATACATTGGATTGTAAAACGTGCAAAAACCGAAGTTCTATCTCCTGTAGAACTCGGAAAAATGAGATCCATATTTCGGAGACAACAATTTCTTTAATGCAGAAATAAAATTGCAGTTGGTAGGGTGGTCGAAAACTCAAGAGGTGTGAACAGTTGCAAAAACTGGTGCAGAATCATAGGATTATAAAAACATTCCATCTATGTCATAAAGATAAGTTAGGTTTGGACTTAGCTTTATTAAAAGAATCGCAGTTGAACATGGTTTTCCGGCAAAAGTTATTGATAAGATTATTGTAAAGCATATGAAACCCCCTCTCAAGATTAAAGACGAATCTAAATCCACAGTTATCTACAGAAAATTTGGTTATGTCACTGATATTTACGAAAGATTGAAAAGGTATTTTAGGCCATATAATATTCACCTTGTGGCGATTCCTAAACCTAATGTTATTAATTTACTTTCAAGAAAATTAGACCCTCCCCCTCCCCCCTCTAAGTTTATCCGGCGTTTACGAGATGCCAATCATTTTAGATAGCGGGGAGGAAGTTTATTACATAGGTATGACGGAAAGAAAATTTGATATAAGATTGAAGGAACATAAAGCTGACATAAAATATAATAGACAAACCACAGCCATTGTGAAATTCTGTTCTAGAAGCCAGATTAAAGCTATAGATTATGACAACGCAGAGATCATTTGGCCATGCACCTATCCGCATAAAAGTTTAATTAGGGAATCCATGGAAATAGAATTGAGGAATGATGAGGTATGTAACGAAGGTGTTTCTTATAGCATTCATAATTTGTGGTTGGACTATCTGAAACGGAATTTAACTTAAAGTTGAAGAAGTTTGACGCCATTCACGACATTTATAACCTAGTTTTTTTCAAGTTTTTCTCTTCTATGGTTGGATGGTTGCGTGCAGTTACAGAGATATTTTGGAATACTACTGTTTCGAGACGTGCTCAACAAAGTATGTTTATTTTTTTACTTTTACGGACTAAGTTTCTTTGTCTCATTTACTGTAATATGACCCTGATGAAGGCCACAGGGTGGTCGAAACTTGTTGGTTTTTAAACTTTAAAAATTTTTATTTAATGTTTTAAAAGCGTTTTTATGTAGTATACGTCTTTAAGTAAAAATGTTTTAATTAATTGTGTGATTTTAGTCTCAAGACGTAATAGTTCTTCAATATATACAGATAATCAGAGTTCCAACTTTTTGCGACTGCTCATTAATCTCCACCTAAAACTTCATCTATAATGGCCGTTTCAAAATAATAGAAACCATCAGTCCATTAGAACAAAATTATCCATTCCAACGGTATAAGTTCGATTGAAAAACTATTTAATACTTTGAGCAGAAAGAAGAGGCTATTCCTGCAATTTTACAACAAAATCACATAGCTGCCAATTTGTACGATTTTGTTACCTCTAAAATTTAATACCAATTTTTACCATATTTAATCGTTGACAAATGTTAGATTTCGGCGATTGAATTAAGCAAAATTTACTGGTAAGTTCTATTGGTAAGAAAAAATCTTAGAAATTGGTAGCTATGCAGTAGCGTAATACTGCAGAAAAAAAAACTGCAATAAAATTGACATTCAACAAACAAAAACTGTAAAGAGCTTTTTAAATAAACAATTTCATTCCCCTTTTTTCGTAAAAGTAACGGAAATGTACATCAAAGAAATGTTACTAGTACCATAAAAATTAATGAATTAAGATAAAATTTTTATTTCATCTCCTTAGTTGATGATGATTTGTGTAAATCCGGTTTATCCGAGTTTTTTCCTTATCTGAGGTGAGCTTGGTCCATATTAGCTCGGATAATCGGGACTCTACTGTACCTCAATCATGTTACTTGAATTTAAATAAATCTAATCATAATATATTTTTTAAAAAATTGTATTCCGACTACAGCCAACATAAAAAAATATATTCAAAATATCTAAAAAATAAATTTCATTCGCCATCCCATTACGACCAGTTTGACAGATCAAATCAAATATTTCGCGTTCTTAGTAAAATCATTTCGAAAGTTTATTCCCGAAAATCCGTGTAGTTTGGCATGCGGGTTATTGAAGCTTAAGAAATTCCATGAGAAATATCTTAATGATTTATCTGGATTTCCATTTATTTGAAATTCCAGTAATTCTTGAAGCGGAAAGTTTGCAGGGAATTTCACTAGCAACTGGGAGTCAAAGATTTGCTTTTTTTCTTAAATCCGAAATAGAACCTCAACTACGGCAGCATTTTCGTATAGAGAATAATATATACTGATTTTACCGAGAAAGAATATTTAACTGTTAGAAATATAATATACGAGGCATTCTCACAAAATTTTTACTTTTAAGTCTTTGAACAATAATTTATATTTTAGTACATATTCTTTCAGGTTTTTTTTATGTCTTATACTGTAAAATGTCCCATTGTGTGACTGTAATATTAACGAGATAAATAAGTTTTGGACGATGTTGGGGTCCAATTATGTCACGAAATTCATATACCGTCCCGCGTCCCTGATGCTGATTTTTAAGTTTGGAACTGTCTGTATAAAATTGTTTCAACAAAAGTAATTCGATGTAATTTTTTTTCCGAAACTCGGACTATTGTTTTATATAAATATGTAGAAAATAATTAACTTGCACACATTTTTACGGTTGTTATTTTTTTTTTAAAACTCTGTCCCTGAATTTTAGATTCCTTACCTTCCGTCTTGCTAAAATTATACAGAAAATCACTTCAGATGCAGCCACAGAATTTATTTTTTCTCATGCTGAAGTCTGCTAGAAAAAGAATGACTGAAATTCTTTTACAGGAAATTTACTGCATAATTTAAATCAGTATTTAAATATCAATTTCAAGCATCGTGGCTTTGATGGTAGTCTTACCGTCCCCAAGTTTTATTCCTGCACTTTTCGAGGTAAATTAATTTTTTTATTATTATTTAATCCAATATAAATAACTTTTTCTAAAATTCAATTAACATTGTGGCTATCACTTGGTCTTAACATGATTTGCCTAAATGTAGATGGTAATTTTCCTTACCGTCCCATCCTTATCATCCCTTTTTTTTCCTTACCGTCCCCTTTTTTTCACTTCTTTAACACCCCTTTAAAACAATGTCAGACCAAAATTTTGTACTAAAAATACTACATTGTTATTATTTTTTATTTGAATGTTCTGTGGGTACTATGGAAATTCATTATAAGTAAAAATTTAAAAGAAAATAAAAAGCTAGAGAGGTCTAACGATAAGAAAAATTAAACTCGCAAGTTTAACATAAACCTCAGTTAATTAAAACAATCTTCGCAGCTGACCATTTTTTCTTTATTTTGAATCATTAAGGCCTTCGTCTATCAGTTTAAAATGTTATTTCATTAAGTTTAATTTCGCCATTTTTCCTGAAAGTTAAAATTTTGTAAGAATGCATCATACACTTCAGTATTAATGTGAAAATAAAGAATCACAATTTTACTAAATGGCGTATAGAAAATGTTGTAAAGTTAAAAACTAAACAACATTAAAATTAAATTATAACAATCGACGGTCATTATCAATAAATATCTTCAGGAAAGAGTTGTTACATTGCTTTTAAAGAACAAATTCAAGTAGTCTTGAGTTTGAACAGTTCTTAAGAAGCTCAAACGATAATCACTTCAACCAAACTTTCCAAATGAAGGTTTAAAATACCGATGACACACACACAAAAATCCGGGCGTTCGATTCTTCATTTTTTTCCACTGTGTCAATCGGATCCTGGGCATGCGCTAGCGTTTTTGCCGGCTCGGAGTAAAAGAGATGACTTTAAATGAGCGTTCGTTGTAATTTGTAATTAATATCTTGGCTATCGAAAAATTATAAATCTGAGCCTCAGTTGCATCAGGACCTGCTTTGGACTATTCCCATCACAATTTTCAGACTTCTAGCTGTGCTAGATTTCGCTAATCATCGCAGAAATACACACACACACGGACAGAGGGAATCTTTTCTTATTAATATAGAAAGATTCTATAGCAGCTTATACTATATGAGTTAAGTCACACACGCAAAATTTATAATCTATTTTTCCCCTGCCACGCATTTTGTAGAATTTGTGGAGTGATACTCTAAAATAGCTGAATTGATCCTTTCTCAGAAATTCAGCAAGTTTGGAAAAAATGTCTTATATATCTGATTTTTAAAGTATCCTCAGAGTCTGATTGAGTGATGTCTGGAGAACAAAGTGGCCAAAGGATTGGACTTTTACCAATTTGGAAAATAAGAGAAGCAGCTTGTGAAGGATATTTCCTTCGCATATTCTTTTTAATAGTTTTTCCCTTTTCGTCCCCCTTAAAATAAAGTTATTTTGCTAAATTCTTATATTTTAAATCTGTCTGAAATCATAAATTAAATTTAGTTTCCATCTCTCATTTCCTTTATAAATACCTACTCGTTTCACACTATAATTCTCAAACATACAGAAGGCAGCAGACGTATTAGATTAAAAGAGGCATGCTATTTTTTTTTTTTATCTCGCATAGAAACAATTTTCCCAGTGCATAGGACTCTTAATTTGGTTACTAGGCGGGATCTGTCTAATTATTTCTTTCTTTATTTATTGACTGTGTTTCTACAGCTGCAACATATTTTTCCCAACGTATAAGTTCTTATCATAATTTTGTCTACTATATCTTTTATTTCTTAATTGCATATTCCTTCAATCGGCTCAGCGCCGCCTATCCACATGGTTTGGAAACCACCCTTCTCCCCATGTAAAATGTGGCAGTGTGGTTTTCGGTATTCCATATTTTCCCGATTATCTGGTTGGCGTTAAAATTCATATTTTGATCTTTCGTCCTCCTTAGTGGGAATCCATAAACGGAAATTAACACCTGTCTTACCTCAATTTAATTGTCGCCAGACATCTTCTGGTTTGATATTTTTGTAAATTACTTCTCGCCAATAACCCAAGTCTCTCAGATTTGTAATGACATCACTCTTCTTTTGATCTTGAATCTGTAAATACTAAAAAGGGTCTCCTCTCCAGCACCGGCTATGTATAGTCAGAAATTCTGATTTGTACGAGCCTGGTAAAGAATAAACCCATATTTAAAACTGCAATTTTTCCCTATGCGACGGTGTAAAAATCGAAAATGTGCGATGTTTAGAAGTTTAAAAAATTGCAGTAGAGAAAACCGCAAAACCAAAATTTAATCATCATGTGTTGCCATTCGCAAATTGACGTCAGCGTTACGCACAGATACATTTGTCCTTTATAATCCTTTATAATATAGATAGATAGATAGATAGATGGCATTAAAAACTACAAAAAAAACGTTAACATCCCAAAAATAAATTGAAATACAGTTTTCAAATGAATTGCATTTAAAAGTACGTTTTTTCCACATACTATGGTGCAAAAATTGAAAACGTGCAATGTTTAGAAGTTTAAAAAATTGCAGCAGTGAAAATTTGCAAAAGCGAAATTTCATTATCAAGCATTGCCATTCTAAAAATGATGTTAGCGTTACATACAGATACATTTGTCCTTTATAATATGCAAAACAGAAACAGAAATTTCATCAATAAGCGTTGCCATTCGCAAAATGACGTTAACGTTGCGCACAGATAAGTTTGTCCTTTATAATATGGATAGATAGATACATAGTATTGTTTTTATGTACACTTTTCTTCTGTTTGTATATAAAAATGGAGAAATAGCTTCTTCATAATAATTTAAGTTATTTTCAGTATTTATACAATTTATATAAATTGTATAAATAGTGAAAGCATTATTTGTCATTCTCAAACAGTGAATGGGTTACCAGAAAATATGCAGCCAAATTTTGCTCTCTCACAAAAGGGATTTTCTGTATCTCGCCAAGCCCCCTTACTGGAAAAGTACCGGTTAATCTTCTATAACTAGGACAACTGTGAAGGGTTCGTGTCAAAAATTACTATAGGATGTCATTATGTGGATTAAAAAAAACTCTTCTACACCAAACCACAATCGCTAAAATATGCCAATGGATCTCATTGCAGAAGATACTCACAATCACAAATGTATTACCACAATTGGAGAATTGGCGAAAAAGTACTGTCAATGTAGTTTGAAGAAAGAGTTTTCTGTCGCGGTACGCGTTTTAAAATTTGCCTATTTTGTTTTGCATATTTCTATTGTGTATATAAATTCTATAGATCATATACAGGGTTACACAAAAGTTTCAAGTGCATTTCCGTTTATTGGCGGAAACCGCTGAATAGAAATTTTCAACTGCGCTATGCGTTTAATTGGACTACCTTTTTAGCATACTACGTAGAATGCATGCAAATCTATAATCATATACAGGGATGCACAAAAAATCCGATATTTTTTCGACTATTAGTGGTAATTTCAGTAATTAAGTCTTCAACTGCGTTATGCATTTTCTAAATGGTTTATGCAGACATATTTCATCTTAATAAAGTGTAAAGTTTTATAACTGTATTCTGAATTGGTTGGAAAGTGTTGCATAATCGATGCTGGACTAATAATTTCCCCTTCTTGTTTATTTATACGATTCATTTAATATAAAAAATCCATTTATCTTTATATTAAATTTTGTACATAAATAAAGAGTTTTTATATATATTCATATAAAACATGCAAAAACAAGCATAAATGTTCATCAGGTGTCTTTTTATTGCTATTTATATCATTTGACAACAAAAAAAGTCCAAACTGCGCATAATTAATAAAAAAAAAATCGTCGTATTACCTATATTTCTTTTCTACTTGAAATTCTCTGATAAATGCCATGTAATCACGCACATAAGTAGTTTTATCAGAGAAACAAAAAAAGCAATTGTATTAAACACATTCTCAAAAATCCTGTTGCATCCAAAAATGTTTACATTAAGACTTTTTCTCATTCACTTTTACACATGTTACAACTAATTTTCAATTACACAGGTTTAAAAAGCTAAAGAATTTTCTCAATAATTCACGTAAGTAATTTTAACGTTATTTCAAGTAAGCACAATTAACATCAGTAGAAATTCGCGAACAATTACAAGAAAAAAAAATATAAAAGAATACCATAAATTCTTTTAACAAGATAAAATTCTTTTGCATCTTGCTAAATGGCTTATTTGCCCCAGCAATTCCGTCAATTTGTCGTAATTAACTTGAATTAACATCCAAGCTAAAACTAAGTGTATAAAACAAGAGAAATGTTTATTGCTTGAGTATTTCGTAAACACTGGAGATTTTCTTAAGTTTATAAGTTTATAAAGGAAGGATCTATGGGTAATATTATTGAAGCTACGTACTTAATAAAATAAAAAAAAGAATAAAAAAATTCAGGCAATATTTCAAACTTCATGTAGTTAGTTAAATAAAAATGATCAACCTCAAAAACACAAAGGCGTACTTTTTTCTAAAATAAGAAATGTAATTAAAAAAAGAAAAAAACATATTGTTTTATATTTATAAAAAAGTAGAAAACGTACATTTTCGCATATTGCACTTTAAATTCTGACACATAGGTCTTGCAAAAAACCTTAAATGCGCGGAGTTTAAATTAAATTGCGGGGAGTTCGATTAGGGAAGATTAATGGATTTTAATGGGAATTTCGCCAAATTAGGCAGTTATCGCCAAGTTGGCTTCATATATGGCAGCTAATTTTTATCGCCAAATTTGGTGATATTTCGCCAAGTTGGCCAAAATTGTGCGCTATTGGGAATTTTACTAAATTAGCCAGTTATCACCAAGTTGGCTTTATACTATGTATGGCAGCTTATTTTTGTCGCCAAATTTGGCGATATTGTTCTAACCCAGCCATTAGTATTTTTCAACAAATACTCATTGTTGAAGATGATTGTGATTTCTCTATTGGAAATCAATTGTTACCTCCCGTTACACCCCTTCCCTCTTTAGGGATCGAATTTTAAAAAGTCAATGTCCAATTCAAGTCCCTCAGGAATTCATTTGTGCCCTCAGGAATACATACGTGCACTCTGGAATACATACAGTGGGTTTTATAATAATATGAACCCCTAGTAATTTTGTGATATCCTGGCCAAAATTCATAAATAATTATCAGAAAACGCCATTCTCGATATAAATACAGTAAATTTACATAATATATAGCTGTAAAAGAAAAACCAAACTTTAAATTCATTGAAAATATGAATTACCTAAAAAACATTATGTTACACAATTATGTGAACATCGATCGAAATTGTCACTAAAGGAGCATGGAAATTGCACAGGAATATTGAATACCACTCCGAGAAGAAGAAACCGACATATGCAAATTAGTTTAGCATATAAAACTATTTTGCAGAGTAGGAAATTTTCAAACCTGATCGCAAACAGAGTTCTAGGAGTATGAATCATAAAAGTGCTTTAAGTGGTTTTCAGAAAGGAAAATGTGTGTCTTTTAAGAATCAAGGACTTTCGGCCCGCGTTATCCCATAAAAATTGGAAAGATCTCCACGTGTAATATTAAATTTTCTTCGATTAAAAGAGGATTATGGAGTCTCCGGGACGTCCACCACAGTTGTCCAAAAGAGAAAAAAGAGCTATTATGAAAAAATTAACAATGGAAAACAACTTTAGCTGAACTTTCAAGAGATCCACAGATAGCAGTGTCAAACAGTACCTTGTTTAGAGTAGTCAAGAGCTGTAAGAAGATGCGGTATAAGAAAAGAAAGCCCCAGCCAGATATGACAAAAATGCATCAGCAGAATCGCCTGGATTGGGAAAATATCCCACATGCTCTGGAATATGAAAGAGTAATCTTTTGCGATGGTAAAAAATTCAATTTGGATGGTCTGGACGGTTTTTCTTATTGTTGGTACGATCTGCGCAAGAAAACAGAAACGTTTTCAAAACAGCAGCAGAGTGGAGGTTCATGCATGATTTGGACTGCGTTTGGATTTCATGGTAAGATCAAAGTTGCGTTTCCCTCTGAGAGAATGAGTGCATTAATCTACCAAGAGAAACTTACTTGAAGTAAGTAACCTACTTGAAGAAAACTTGCTGGTCATTTGCTGAGGAAATTGGCTGGCCTTTCTGGATGTTCCAGTAAGACAATGCTTCCATCCACACGGCAAACAGCACTTGGGAATGGTTTCTTAATAATGGTGTACATGTAATTCCATGGCCGTCTGTTTTTATTGATTTAAATCGAATGGGAAATGTATGGAGCCTACTGGTTAGAGCTGTTTTCGGAAATGTTTGTCGCAAATGAGCTCTTTTCGCAAACAAAATAACTTAGGCACTTTAAAAGCCGCAGAAGTGGGGTGACCTGAAGACGAATATTGAAGGATTGATTTAACATTTTTCAACATAGTTGAAAAAATGTTTATGAATGCGTTTTTTCTGTCCGTCTGTCTGTTCGTCAATTCATCCGTTCTTTAACTCGCGTAAATATGTGGGGATTGCCTTGTAAATTACATATGTTATTGAGGTTTGTCTTAGCATATTTGGTATTGAAAAGGAAGTTTGTAGCATTTACAGTTCGTTTACAGGTGCGGTCAAAAAAATCCGTAACATTATAGTCTATGGGGGGGGGGGGTTGCAGTGTATTTTATTGATGCTGTACATATTATAATTTATACCGTCAATTAGGTTTACTATGGATTATAATGTGTAAAGTACTTATCGTCCAATTACAATACACATAAAAGGATTAGGTTATAGTATTGTTTATGAGTGATAATTGTGTAATAATAAGTAATAATTATTATTATTACTAATACTATTATTAGGTTTATTACATAAAAAATTCAAGATATTAGAAAGATATGGATAAATTTTTGTTTTGTTTCCCTTATATGGTTATCAACAAATGTTTTCAAAATCTAAGTTCAATCTCTTTCATTAGTTTTTTTTTCATTATTTACATCGCTATTTTACAATAATCTGGAAAATTCCTGTGAATAAATATACCTTGAATATTAGAAATTCTACATTTTTTAAAAACCTGCAGTACGCCTCAGAGTATTTTATTATCATGCAAATCTTTACCTTTGACAAATCTGTCCCGTCAACGACAAACATGTCATCGCAACGTGTACCCATGTTGCTTCTTATTGTAGGGAATATTGACACAGTTAGATTTTGTTGGCACGCGCTTCTCAGAACTTTATGTTGACAAACCTCGTGCTCGTAGAACAGAATTTTATAAAATAGTATACTATATGCCTCCTTTTTCGAAATTCATGAGTGTTTTATTATGTGATAAAGTATTGCACTCGGGGCAATTTTACAAATCCGTATTTCGTGAATAAAGGAGAATGAAACAGTTTTTTGATTCACGTGAAGTTATATGGATATTGAATCTGAAAACTTGTTTTTATGACAATAACATGTCAGAAAAGAGATTCTTCATGAAAGCAAAGAAAATCGAGAAAATTAATGGAACAATATAAAGAATATTTATTGTGGTTTCTTTTTTCATAATATGATTTCTATGACAAGTGGCCGGAAATAGCCTACTACAAGTAGCGAAAGTACAAAAATCGCTGCTTTTTATAGCAGTTTGTATTAAATTGTTAGAGAATTGCTCTTTTGTTTCAAAAACGTTCCACCAGATGGCAGCATCACACAAGTACTCTTTGTTGTTTTACTGGAACAGATACTCAGAGCATTCTGTGGCTAAATGACTGAGATGGCAGAGTGCAGCAAAATGCTGCTGGATTAAAAGTCCACTGACATTCCAAATAATAATATTATACTTTCAAAAACTGCAACAAACTAATATTTAAGGCATAATTCAAAGTTTTTTTTATATTTGTGTTTGTAAATAGTCTCAAGAATATACATCTGTTTTTTATATTGTGAAGTGTTATAAGTATTGTGTGCAGCATATCATTCTAGTGTATTTTTTCCTCAAATAAATGTTTTATGTTTATCCTAAGAAGAACTAAACAGTCCATCAAAACATAAAAGTAAAACTTTTAACTTTTTTATTATTTACTATTGAGGAACTTTTATTCATGACTTCATATGGAATAACATTCTAACATAAATATATTACAAATCCGAAAACTCAGAATCAATATAGAGAAAGTTCGGGTATTACGGAATACCATTCAGTGGCGTAGCCAAGGGGGGCGGGGTCCAGGGGGTCCGGACACCCCCCCCCCCCGAACGGAGAACTGTGTTAATGAATCATGGATAAAACAACTGTCAAAACAGCTAAGACGGAATCACAAAGAACCTATGAAAAATTCCGCTTTAGACAGGTGTTGTCTTAGAAAGTATAGTTCAAAGGTATGTTTTTCGGCGAGGCTATGAAATTTTTACGTTTTAGAGAGGTTTTCCTTATAAACGTGTTCCGTTTTCACAACATCCTCTAAATCTGTTACTATGTCTTCATTCTACAGTACACCTCTGAAGAGTATAAATATATTACAGTGAAATCTGTGAAGATGGCTTATCTTAAAGGGAAAAAATTCAAGAACCGACGAAAACAACTCTATATATTTATACTTGCTAAAACTTGAAACCTTTCTAAAATGGAACTTTTTCCTGCTGTGATTCCTTCTTGAAAGGTTTTCTGTGAACACAGAATCCTCTGGTAAACGGAAAAATTTCATGGTCCCAATGACGGAAGGATATCTATACAAGTGTACCTGCTAAGATGGAAATCGGTCTACATCGAATTTGTGAACGATCCCAAGTTATTCCATTTACACAGATTTTACTGTAACTAGATGGAGGTTGCGTGTTAATGGAAAAAGTGCTGTCTTGCCTGCGAAAGCAATAAAAGTGTCAACTGACCTTTATTTTCCAACCATTGTGTTTATCAATGAAAGAAAGGGGAGTGTCAGCAATGGAAAGAGTCGGATATGGATTCGTCGGAAAAATTTCAGACCGATTCAGGCCCTACAAAAGCAATAAAACACGAAAAGCACCACCTAACCGCAACACAAATAGCGCTATTTTTAGGATACATCTATTTGGACCATAAAAATAAAATTTCTTCATCTTGGACTTCGATGGGACCAAGTGTTGCCGACACTTATGGAAAAAGACGAGTGTACAAGATCGCAATAACGGCACACTGACCGAGTTTCTCAGCCCTTATCTTTGTTCATTTTATATAGGACAATATCAATTACTTTAAATCTGCTGGCTCGAATTAATAAAAGTAACTTTATTCATGGACTGTTTATTTGTAAACAGTTATTGCAACTTTCAAAATACCTTCAGTAATCTGAATATGATTTATCTTCTTTTGCAAGACATGCTAGTGATGTCTTTTCGGTTCTAAAAAGTGTGCGTAAATCAGTAAGCAAGAAACAGGAAACTTGTGTTCAAAAGTTTGCTGAGCTGTTCAAGAATGCAGAATCCTTCACTAAGGAAAATTTTGATTCAATTTTCTTTTGCCATACACATATTCCTTGCCAAGTTGGACATCCGATGAAGAAGGATAATACATCTCATGACATATCTGAAGAACATTTCAGGCTGGAGTTTAATGTTTCTTCCTTGCTCGGATATTTTTATTTCGGGTCTCGTTGATCGTTAGAGAAAGTGCAGAGGGATATTTAAAGGTTTTGATGTTCTTCTGGGTTTTTCAAAATAATGGTTGATTTTTGTTATTGAACTTTTCTACCTGAGCTATATTCAATAAATTGTTAATGGAATATTACGTTGTTGTTTATTATTTTGAAGGGTTGGTTTTTATCTACTTATTTAGTATTATATGATAATTTTGTTTGTCGCCATTATACGGGATATTTAAGGCAGTTATAGAACTATAAGAAAGTTCTCTTTTTTTTTGTACAAATTCAAAACAATACGAAAAACATCGGAAATGATTTTTACATTTATTGCACTACAGCGTTGAATTCAGGGAGTGCTTTCCCCGGAGCATCTAACTGTTTTATCTCAAGATTAGGGATTTTATGCTTATTAATATTCTAGAAGTGCTATCCTCTCCCTGCAACTCCAAAGTGTCCTTTCCAGAGCTGCAGAAATCCCTCCCGGAGAAAATGGTCTGAAACCAACATTACCTTTGACCACAATTAAGACTTTTGAACGCCCAATTTAACATTGCTTCAAAAAATTTCATGGTGGCAGTGAGAGTTTTCTGTATGGAGAATGTCGTGGGTTACAGTCTATCTTTAACAGTGAGAAATCGAAATAAACCGGGAGGTGGCACACATACAATCACCTCGTCGAGTTCACGGATGAAATTCCAGAATTAGCTAAAACCCGATTCGCATATTAAAACGCAATCGGTCTGCCAAGTCCTATCTTGGTGGAAAACAACTGCAAATCAGATTTTAGCGGTTGACTCGTAGGATTACCATTGTGTTTTCCTGCACCCAAAGGTATGAAAAGATCAAGGACTGGGAGCAGGTAAACCTACGAGTCAACCGCTAAAATCGGGTTTTCGGGTGTTTTCCACCAAGATATGACTTGGCAGACCGATTGTGTTTTAGTATGCGAATAGAGTTTTAACTAATTCTGGAATTTCAGCAGTGAACTCGATTGTCTGTGCTGCCGTCTCCCGATCTAAAAGCATAAATTGAAGCTAATCCACATACCAAAGTCCGAGAGCTTACTGCTGAACTTGGAGAATTCTCTAAAGCTGTTTTGAACCACCTAAATTAAATTGGTTGAAAATTAAAATAACAGAAACCACCATTATTTTTAACACAAACATACTTCCAAAAAAATTCTAATACCAATACAATTGTTACAAAAATTTAACATCCTTAAAGTCGATCAGATATCGGAAGAAACTATTGAGACCGAATGTGGTATCAGAAATGACGAAACATGAAACGCAGGAGAATTATGGCTGTATTAGACAATTATAACTAAACTGTTGTTTCCAACATGAATTATATTTCTTCCACGTGCTTGTTACATTACTAGTTTCTGTAGCCGAAATTGCAAGATCTTTTTCTTAAAGATTAAAACCTCATCTCAGAAACTCCCATGCAGAATTCACAGCTGGCGGAATTGGCACTTGTGTGAATTTATTATCCAGTATCAATTACAGCACAAATGCTTAATTAAATGGCAAGAAATTAAACATGGAAATTGATGCTTTAAACTGATCCATTTGATCATATAAAATTTTTGTAAGCAAATGTTTATACTACATAAAACTTGATTTAAATACACTTAACTCTTCAGTATGGGCTCGGTTTTTTATAATCATAGTGTTTGTAAAAATCTTTGTCATGGGCCAATCTAAATGTAACTTCATTATATTATTAGGTGCAATTATAGAGATTGATCTTACTTTATTTTACACATGCTATTCTTTTAAACCAAGAAATTAAATAAGGATATATCCAGTGGTGTAGTCGTAAAAAAACAGAGGGTATACGCTAAAAGCGGAGAGTATACCGTACAGAGTATATACTATAGTTTTTTTGAGAAACAGAGGGTACACTGTGTTCCTCAAAAAAATCCAAGAAGGTATACGGCGCGGCGTATACCCTTATACACTTTCCATATATATCCCATATATATAGCGATATATCCCTAGATACATCTAAATTCTTAAAGTTACTCGAAATACTTCTATTACATACACGCACACACAGCCAATCCTGTCAGGACGTGTTTGCAAGGGGCTGGAGAAAAGTTCCATATTAGACAGGCTTCCGTTTAAAGAAGTGTAATTAATTATACTTTTAAGATACACTATCTCAATACGATCTATTTTTCGTTTCGTCGGCATAATGAAACTCTTCCTTTGAGACAGAATTCCGTTATAGAAACATAATGCTTTCACTGGTTTTACTGTGTTTATAAGTACATTAAAGCCTATTACGACCGAATCGCTAAACAGCGGTGAAAATCCCTTTTCAGGCAGGTTTTCAGCAAGTTTATATGTATGGCAATCCATATTAGGATCACGTACTACTTCGTTTAAGGCAGGAATCTGTTATAGATAAATACAATTTTGACAGGTTTTATTAAAATATATTTATATAAAAACAGCAAAACTTGTAAAAAAGAACCAGTCTATAACGGAAAGCTGTCTTATGGAAATATTCATTAACCCCATCGGAAAGAATACCACACAATTACACCTGATAAGACGAAAAGCTGTTTAAAACGGAACTTTCGTCACTCTTTGCGATTTCATTTGGAAAGATTTTGCAACCATATAACCTGAAGGAAAATTTTGGACTCCCTCCGAAAAGAAATCCTGGCCACTGATACCATTTCATTCTTATTTGCAAGCCAAAATAATAAATTCATATACATTAAAAGTTAGTAAAGGACAAACTTCGGCTATTTTTAAACACATTTTTAATGCGTTTAAAGTGGAAGAAAAAAATACATATCAATATTTAGCTTTTAAAAAATTACACCTTTTTGCGTAATGGCAACCAATCGGGTAATATGGAAAAAGGTTATAAAGACTATTAAAATAGCAAGAAAAACCAAGATTTAACCCTTAAATACCTGATTTTTCAAAGATCATTGTAATATTGTTTTTCGGCTTTCATTTTTTAAATTAATCATAGAAAAAATACTTTAAAAAATCATATTTTGATTTAAGTCTGGTTTACGGCTAAAAAACAGTTGGTTACTAATCGGCAATACTGATCCTTAATTGAAAAAATAATTTTCCCTGATAAAATTCTATAATATTAAACAGGCAAGAATTTTAGGAACTATGATAAGAAATAAATTTTACTTGCTCAGTACTGAAAAAAATAGGGTATTTTCACAAGCTTCCAAACAAAACAAAAAGATCATGTAGCAACAATTGAAAAAAATAAATCTATCTTTATTCTTAAACAGCAATAGTGTTGCCATCTACATGTTGAAAATCGATTTAATAATATTTTCAGAATGTATTTTATTGCCAACATTAGTTATTATAGCTTCAATATTATTCTAATAGTATTTTATTAGCCTAAATTGAGTATGTTGCCGAAAGGCAACACACGGCATTTAAGGGTTAAAAGAATAACAAAAATTATTTAATGAGTAAACCTTAGTACATTATCTATAAATCATCGAATTCTTTGAAAAATTGTTTTAATTTTTAGGCTCGTCTTAACAGTTGTCTTGCTGATATTCCATATTACCCGGCACACCATCTTGAAAAACTTAACCTCTTCACTCGTCAACAAGTTAGCATCGAGGAAAACTGACTTACACAGCAATAAATATAACTGTTCAACTTCATATTCAACTTCATACTGGACTTAGTTAACATCACTGACAATGAGTTTCTATAATTTACTAGGGGATCCGACCGGAACTCCTGGATTACAGAATGTAAGCTAAAACCATTGTTTGTAACAATTATATGTATTCTTTTTTAGATTGCCCTCTTGCAACACCAAAGAGCATTTTTATTTGAATAGTATCAATTTTGCATTTAAAAAAATTTTTAAATTTATTAAAAGCGATATATGATGTAGAATCATATATTGATAATTTAATATATTTAAAATCAAGTTGGTCCTAAATTACATTCCATTAATTTATTTGTCCTCTCATAAATCTTAAAAATCTGTTCATTAACTGTTTAATATAACTTGATTTCTTATCTCATCTAAAAAGCCCTCTTTTTAAATAAAAGTAAACCTATCTGGCTACAATTGACGGTTATTAATAATTCAGATGTAATCATAATAATACGTATTTCCTGTCTAAAATAAATCTTTATGTTAGCAAAAGTACTTTCCTGCGTAATTAAATATGCCTTACTTTTCGCTAATAATTGTATAAATTTTAAGATAGAAATCAAACATCTGTCAGCCTGTCTGTTCATCTATCATTATGAACAAAATAATTTTACGTTGACGGATGGCAGATAAAATTGTAATTTGGCGCAGATTTAAATAAATACATAACTTTAAAAGATTTAATGCTCATATTCTTTAATCATTTTAAAAACATTTTTCATCCGTGATTTATTGCCAGAGTAACCTCGTTAGATTTTGAATTTTTATATGTATGAAGGCTAACGGATTCTTGATAACGTATTTTCGTAGTTCGACAGAAAATTTTCTCAGAGACTTGGCAACCGGCTCTTGTAGGCAAAAGACGTAAATTTTATGCTGGAGTTAGAGGGATCTCCTCACAATGTCTTGTTGGCATCGAATAAAGGATTTCCATGGATTTGATGTGTCTTCAATCTGCTTTTATCCTCAGTGTTTTATTTTGCAGGAAACAGACCGAAGTTATGTGCATCAAACGCAATCTACTTACTAGTTCGCATACAGATCAACGGGCTAACTTAACCTAACCTAATCAACAAAATAACTTTAAAATAAATAATTAAAATAATGTCACCAAAGCGAAAGAAATCGCCAAAGATTTCATTACTTACAGCAGTCTTTTTTAATTCTGATCGTTTCAGTTGTTTAAGCTCGTAGTTCGATTGCATGTCAGTTATTACATGTCAACTCTATTATTTTATTTTATTTATGAAGCTTTAACTTTGTTATGGAATATCCGCCGGAAACCAATGCTGAACTATATATATTATCTTACGTACAAACGGATTTAACTTTCATTATCATCTGCCCCCCATGATACAGATGGATAAAAGAAAAATCATGCTTGAAAATTATTTTTAAAATTTAAAGAGTAAATTGCGATATTGTTTTCAAATAAATTGCAATACTGCTTTTAAAAAATTGCATTTGAAAGTCCTCTATACAACGGTGTCAAAATTGAAAATATGCGATGTTTAGAAGTTTAAAAAATTGCAGTAGCCAAAAATTGCAAAGCTGAAATTTCATCGTGAAGTCTTGTCATTCTCAAAATTACGTCAGCGTTACGCACAAACACGTTTGTATTTATAATATAGGTACGAATTTTATAAAATTTACCTGCAAAAATTAAGAATAAGATTTTATTTCGCCGCGTCGCTCCAACAACAGGCATCTAAACAGAACGAAGCACAATGCCTCATGGGAATACTAGGTAGTCATATGGCATAATTACGCTTGGCTGAAACACCCTTTGCGCCAGATATTGAAGTATTCCATATTGTTCGACCATTCCATAATATCCGAACTTCCTCTGCTTCATTTAATTGATAAAATATATTAAATAAATCAGAAAAAGTGTTTTATATACGAAGTGCCTACATGTTTTGACTTCACTGAAGGCATTTTTGACACAAATGATAATACTCTACAGATGCACGATCTATAATGCAATGATTTTAAACGCTATAATTCATGTTGTTCTCATTCTCTCTCAGATCAACCGCATTATTTTATTTTATTTGTAATTTGATGTTTGGTTACTCCATGATTACGGACACAAAAAAAACATTAAATGTAAAATAAAATAAAATAACGTGATTAATATGAGAGAGAATAAGAACAACCTGAATGATGGCGTTTAAAATCATTGCATTATAGATCGTGCATCTGTAGAGTATTCTCATTTAGGAAATGGCTTCGGTGAAGAAGAAACATGTAGACAGTTTGTGTATTAAAATTTTTACTGTTTTATGAACTGTCTTATTTAACATCTTTCAGAAATTAATGAACCAGTTGGTAGTGGAACCATTTAGGAATGTATAATGTAGAGTATGTAGCGCGATCTAAAAAATCCGTAGTAAGTAGCGATTACTGATGCCACTTTTATGGTTACTTCAGGAGGAAGGGAGGGAGTGGTTGCAATGTGTCATTCTACAAATTACGTAAACGCAACTTCCTTCGTTTGAGCAAAATGTGTTCTGGATAACAGTTTTGCTGAATCTCAGGGACAACAACAAGGACTACCTGAACCAAGATCCCGAAGTACAATTAATCTCTATGGGACGAAACTACTACAGCACTAAATAATTATTAAATAAGCAGTTGTAGTTGTAGTTAACTAAAATTTTGATAAAGTAGTTGTAGTGGTACTTCGGAACAACAGAAATTTTTTTTCCGACCGTTGGCAATGACTTTGCGAACTACATATAAGGGAATCAAATTCCAAATATGTGGCAGCTACAAATGTTTGTTAACTGCATTAAGAAAATCTTTATTTATTACTAATTTTTTAAGCAGTCACTTCTCGCAAAGAGATGAGGCGACTGTTGGTAGGCTTACAATCCTGTAGACGTAAGGCTGCAATTAAGAGCTCATGCTTACAATAACAAATAAGTAAAAAAAAATGACAACTTTTTTTTTCAAAATACTCTTTTATAAGCTTTTAATGTAGAGGAGACTAGGGAGGATTGACCCACTTTTTACAAAATGATTTTTTATTTTTTAAATATTGAACGTAGAATAAAGTTTTATATATCATTTTATTCGTTATACAATCAGTTATCAAAATAAAATTGGTACATAAGTGTAATATATACGAAATTTGAAAAATGATTGATTTTATTCATGAAAAAATAATGGGTCAAGGCTCCCCACATACGGGAGGGTTGACCCACTATGTGGGAGGCTTGACCCACACTTTGTTTTATATTGAAATATTTGAGAAGAGAAATAAAATAAGTTTAAAAAAAGCAAAATAACTTTATGCTACATGCTTTAATTATTAAAAAAATTATATTTTTGAAAATATGACGCTTAAACAAACCTGTTTTGATGCAATCTTAAGTCATAGGAGAAAACATTTGTTTTAAACATGATTTTGTCTGAGCAGGTATATTTGTACAGCAGGGAAAATGATTTTAACATTTAAGGCAGTAAGTATTCCGTTAGAGACAGGTTCCGTTTTCATAGGGTTCATGTATTATTATGTCCGAATTTAGGAGACACTGTCCGCCTTTTTATTTGTCTCCTTGTCCTAAATTTTTGTGACACTCGACCTGACAACACTAGTTGTCACATTGTTTGGCTTCATCTAATTGTATTCATCCTGGTGAAATTTGTCTACATGCCTTCCTAAAGTTTTTCGAACAATGCTATTTTCTTTTGCAGCCGCATTGAGCGTTTATTATTAACATTGTTTAGCCCTTTGGGGGCAAAGTACTTTCAGTACTAAAATGTTGAAATAAATGACTGGCACCGGAATTTACGAACAAATTTATTTGGAAATAAGAAAAAAGACTATATTTCACATACATATTAAATGGAAAAGATTTTACTAAAATTCTGGTGTCATTGTGGCGTTTGGGAATTAAAATTGAGTGGTTTGATAAACCTGCCACTGGCCCTAAAAGGGTTAAGACTGCTGTTTTCATGCTTTCTAGTCTTTTCCACTGTTTCTATTTACCTATTTTAAGTAATACTTAGATGGAAAAAAGTTCCTATCAACTTTCCCATTTATATTTCATTAAGTTTTTTCTTGCAGTCGATTCTACAGCAATTTTTCACATTTTTCTTTAAGCAGTTTTAAACATTTCCTTTTCCATCACCCCATTTTACAGTAGCTTTACAGAATAAATATACATTGTTTTTTGTATATATCTTTTTTCATTATGCACAGTGTATAATAAACAGATTTCCAAAACCACTTAATTAAGGGAGCCTTGAGCATGTGGTCAACCCACCCTCACATTGACTGGGTCAAGCCTCCCCTCACAACACTCTTCTAAAGAATAGCACATTGTTATGTTAAGCCTAACTTACTGTACAATCTTTAAGCCTGGAATGAAAGCTCGATATTTCTGCATTACTTTAAACCTAATTTCTTAAATTTCTATGATATATTTTATCTGAGAAAAGCTTACAAAGTATTTCTAAAAAACGCACATTTTAGGTTGAAAACGCTTCACAGTTGATTTTTCCACGCCTATTTTGATTAGCTGTATGAAACAAAGACTGTTGTTCGAACATTCCAGTAGCTTTGGTTGGCACCTATTGATAAAACTCTGAAATTATTTTAAATATGAAAACTGATGAGTGGGTCAAGCCTCCCGTATGGTCAACCTTCCCTAGTCTCCCCTATATCTTTAAAAAATCACACGTAATTTTATGACTGCAATTCATGGGGTTTTTTTCTGAAAATTTCTGTTACAGCACATTAATTTGACGTGGACACTAAAATCGATAATGGAAATTTCACTACTATTTACCTCACAAGCCTGAGAACTAATGTGCCCGCAGGTTCTGTATATACGCACATATGTATATACGCATATATGTATGTACGTATGTATGTATTGCTTCAAATTTTTTTCTATGTTTATTCTGATAAGGCGCTTCCCTGATTAGTTTTGGTGGTTCATTGGTTAAGTATAAAGGGGGGAAAGGGGGTCTAATCCCCTCCCCTTAATTTAGATAAATGGGTTTTTCATGCAGAATTATCCGAATTGCTTCAAATTTGGTATACAGGTTTATTCGACTAAGGCGCTTCCCTGATGCGATTCGGAGGTTCATTGGTTAAGTACAAAGAGGGGGGATAGGGGAGCTAACCCCTGACTAATTTAGCTAAATGGGTTTTTCATGTAGAATTATCCAATACCTTGATATACAAGTTTATTCTGATAAGGCTCTTCCCTGATTATATTTGAAGGTTCATTGGTTAAATATAAAAGGGGAAATGGTAGGAGGGTAATTTCACCCCCTTAATTTATTTTTCGAGGGGCATTGGTCTTTGAAATAAGAGTATAATATACAATTAGTGTGAACAGCCTGTGAGCTCAATGCCATCAGCTTAACTGGGCACTTTTCTTTTTATTTGTTTTACTATTCGTAGAAGGAGCAATCATTTATTCCAAATATTATAATTACTAGAAATTTAGCCCGTCAAAAATGACGGAATATGAGAGATCAAGATATATACAACACATGTGCAAGAATATGCGTTTCTCGCTTGTTCCGCAGTGATAGATGAAAATAACAGATTTAAAAAACGTAACTCATTTATAAAAAATTGTAATACAGTAGAAGACTACTAAATCCACACAGCTTGGTTACAAGTGTTGTGCGGATTTGAGGCTTTTTGCGTATTACAGGTCATGTGTATATTATAAAATTAGATATATGGCTTCTTTATGCTAAATAAATTGTATAAATATTGAAAAAAATGCATGCGTGTATGAAATGAAACAGTGAAGAGGTTGCCAGAAAATATGCTGCCAATTTTCCTTCTTCGCCAAGTCCCCTATAAAGTGAAAAAGTACCGAGAATTTAACTTTTATATCCGACTATATAAAGCGCGGTACTTTTCCAGTATAGGGGCCTTGGCGTACTTTTTAAAAATGTATCATAATTTGGGCTTCATAAGTGATATTTTTTGCCAAATGATAATAAGCAGCTATGAAAACAAAATTAATGAACTTTTAAGTTCATTTATATAATCTATAAACATTTTATTTATATCTGTATTACTGTTGTTTTTTATATATAATTTACTTCAGTTTGTATACAAAAAACGTTAAATGGCTTCTTTATATTAAATAAATTGTATAAATGGTGAATAAGTTGCTAGAAAATATGTTATCAAATTTCATTTTCTCTATCTCGCCAAGGCCCCTATACTGGAAAAGTACATAAAGTGCATTAAAATCGGGCAGTTAGGAGATCAGACAGTACACCGCTGTCTATTGGCTGTTATGTTATTAGTAGCATCGGAATGAAGATGCAAAGACGTACATTTTCGTATATTACACTTTAAAGTCTCATCCATAGATTTTGAAAAACCCCTTAAAAGTGTGGAGTTTAAATTAAACTGCGGTGACCTCGATTATGAAATATTAATGGTTTTAAAGGGGAATTTCGCCAAATTAGCTAGTTATCACCAATTTTTCTTCATATATGACAACTTATTTTTGTCACAAAATTTGGCGACATTCCGTCAAATTTGGCGATATTTGTCAAAGTTGGTCAACGTTTGGCACACTGTAAACTGAAATGTCTGAAATTCAGTCACTTAAGTGTCTGAAACGTAGTGTTCAATTTTCAGACGTTTTAAAATGTCTGAAAATTTTAAGACACTTCTTGCGTCTGAATTTCAGACACTTAAGTGTCTGAAACAGGAGTGTTCGATTTTCAGACGTTTTAAAACGTCTTAAAATTTTTAGACACTTCTTGTGTCTGAATTTCAGACATTTCAAATGTCTTAATTGCGGCCATCTTTGAGCCTTTTTTTTCAACAATGGGAAGCCATCTTTGACCACTTTTCATTCTAAGCCATATACGCAGCCATATTTGACCACATTGAATCAATTTTTATAAATGGGAATAATCTGTTACCATAAGGCTAATGTCAAACGGACGTCTTTTTGCACGCTTTTTCCCTTGCGTATTATCCCTACACAATCCCGCTAGCATTGTGTAGGGATAATACGTAAGGATAAAAGCGTGCAAAAAGACGTCCGTCTGACATTAGCCTAAAGCAGAGCTGATTGCAGCGTGGTAAAACTGGGATGCTTCGGTACGAAGTTTTCATAAAGCTGATATTTCAAATCATTTTTGACCTTATGATGATTGTAATCAGTATTTTGTAGTTTTAGAATAGACTAATATCTATATATTTTCACCTAAATATGTATCTATGTGATATCATATATGCCTTACGGCATCCAAAATGTTTATTACTTTTAGTGCGAACTTTCAAAGACCTAATATTCATTCGCGCCCGTCCCCACAGCTTTGATATACTGTTACAAAAAAAAAAAAAAAGAAAAAAAAAAATTAAGCCTACTCGATGCTATCAATACATATTTGGATAAATATATCTTTTTCTTTAACCTAATCATGCTCTAAAAATACAAAATATTTATTAAAATAAGTATAAGATCAAAACAAATTTAAAATGTCAGATTTATGGATATTGCATACCAAATTTGGGGGCCCGTAAAGCTAAAGGCCCATAGAAACAGCCCAGTTTGCCCATGCTGCAATCAGTTCTGCTTTATGGTAACAAATTATTCCCATTTATAAAAAATGATTCATTTCTTCAGAAAGAATCCCATCCCTGCTTTGTTGTACAATTTTTTCCCATTGAAATTAGATATTCCCAGTGAATTATTTTAAGCAGTTTTTGCATTTTTATTTCAAAATTGAGTATGAAACTCTTACTTTTTTTTTTCTTCCTTCATTTTTATTATTATACTATTTACAGGGCTCGCAGTGTTCCTAAAATTTTCATCCTTGCTACCACTATTTTAAAAAGATAATCTTTATCGTATATTTCTATTATAAATGTTAAAGGAATGTAACACGAAGAAGTTTTACTTTAAATACTGGTAGCAAAATGCGAAAATTTTAGGAACGCTGCGAGCCATGTATTTATCATTACCAAGAAATACTGAAAAATTTGACAATCACACATCGGCGGCTGAGATGAACAGTAGTTATAGGATTCTGGATGGACAGCATGTCTATTTGACACTTTTTAAACGATAAATAATATAGTAAATATAACTGGAAACAGAAATCCTTTATAATGAATATCTTTCATTTCTGCTCCCCACGAAATTTGTAATCACACAAGCAATGGCAGTCACTAAAGCCATTTCTTATCCACATGATTGGTATATTGTTAACTACATTGAGAAAGAAACCAAATTAAAATTGATATAAAGTAAATATCTTGTACTATTCTGTTCATTTCTTAGTAGAAAGTACAAGTTTCTTTCCTTGGAGTGTGCTTTGAAATATTTTAACGTTTAAATATAATAATTCAAAAATAATACTATTAATGATAAATTAAAGGTTTTTCTTTCTCTGAATATTTTAAATTTGTCATACAAATATTAATATCTCAAAAAGAAAAAAAAAAAAAAAAAAAAAAAAAAAACAGGCTGGTGTTATGAACTCCCCTTTTTTAAGTGAGAAAAAGAAAAAAAAGAAAAAGAAAGAATTTTGGGAAAATGTCCAAATATATTAAAATTTGCTAAGCAGTCTATGTATATATTGTACAGCATTTTTAAGCAGTCTAGTGTAAAAAGAAAAACAATGAAGAAAAAAATAATAGAACTAGTTAATTCTACTCTATATATAGCGGATACCAGCAAATAGCGGATTAATTACGTGCTCCCGAAGCGTCCGCTATTCAGAGGTTTTGCTATTATATTCATTTATAGGCGCATTCTAATTAAATAAAAAGTTTTTTTTGTTACAGTGTAGGAATAATGCTCTAAATAAATTCTAGGTCCAGCGGTTGACATTAATCAATAATATTCGCAAAGTTACTTTAAAGTTTAAATCATATGAATCTAAATATCCATACATGCAAACCAACCAATTAATTACTTGATAAGTTACTCTATTTAATTTGTAGCATTACAATGTGCATTTATACATTTTTTTTTTTTTAATCATATAAAAACAAAATTGAAATGCAACAAAGATAACTTGCGTTGAGATGCTACATTATCAAACCCAAACATAAAAAATAGACTTAAAATCCTATTTCTTTTTTTTTTTTTTTTGAAAATTAGTTTATTTTTATTATTATTTTTTTTTTTTTTTTTTTTTTTTTACATTCAGATAAAAAAAAAAAATCTTTGAGGTGAAAAGAAACTTCTAAAAATATTTTCCCCTATAAACATCGTAATAAAAATACCGTATATACTCGCGTATAAGTCGACCCCCTAACTTTCGAATGCAAATTCTGTAAAAAATCAAAAACGCGCGTATAAGTCGACCCCCTAACTTTTTTCTTCAATTTTGCACAAAATCAAACCATAGATTTCACTTGCCAATGAGAAGGTAGTAAGTAAATAAAAACAAATCATTGAATTTATTTAAATGATAAATTATTATCATTTATATATTTTATATACTACTTTTTATTTTATTCTTACACATAAAAAGAACATAATTTTGCAGTATTCGATGTTTATGTTTTTGCTTTTTTAACTGACTCGCGTATAAGTCGACCCCCCAAATTTGCTTACCGAAAATTGTCAGAAATTTCTCGACTTATACGTGAGTATATACGGTAATTTATTTAGGCATAAATTAAAAAATTGAATAATATGAAAAAATATATACGTACACGGAGCAAACATAATCAAAAGAATAATCTTCAAAGCACATTCTTTCACAGAATCTTAAATATCAGCGAAGTTACATAACTCACCAATCAGATGGTAAACAATTAGAAAAGTATCTTCCCCTGTCATGGGCGAATGGGTCTTACTTATAACCATATAATTTTTTTTCTATTTTTTTTCATTTCTGTGTATGATACTCAACTTGATTTTTTAAATATTTTTTTAGCGCATATTGGATTAATTACACAGATTTTATTATTTGCTTAAAGCATCTTTTAAATATGGCTCCATTTTAAAATTTAACCCAGGAGGACGGGCGCATGCCCAGGGTGTGAATACTTTTTGTCACCAATAAATACAAATAATAATCGTCACTTTATTTAGTCTCAGACAATTGTTACAAATTCTGCGATAAAATAATTAGAAGATTATTTAACAAAAAATAATGGTAACAATTGTAAAAACCATACGCACTCTGGGTCTGTCAGGCCTGGTGTTAATCTTTCCAGGTTAAATATGTTATGTAACACAGTAAATATACATAAATAATTTTCTATTTTTAAACAAGTTTTCATAAAGATAATTAAAAATAAATAAATAAAAATAGTCGTTCAGTTGAATACTATAGGAGAGATTTATTTCACATTGGAAAATTGAAACTTATAAACTATTCTGAAATTCATAAAAACTTTCATTCTTATGCTTTTGTGATTTCTTTTCATGCTCTTGTATCCACTGTATGAAGCGAAAAAAAAGATTGATAACATTTCTCAATATGAATTTCTAAATTTATCAATATGAAAAAAAAAAAATATTTCAATGATAGGAGTACTGGTCCCAAGGGCCAGTAAGAATGAGAGTTCACTGGTCAACAGTCATCATCACTGGCCCGCTACATAAAATTCAACTAAGTACCTTTAACACTTTGAGTGACAACCACTCCCCCCCCACCCCTCCTGTTAGACTATGAACAAACTTTCCTTTGCAGTTACCCAAAATTTGGCTTAGGGGGAGGGGGGATGAAAAAGGTCTTAAGGCTACAAAAACTTAGAGAAATGCTGTTTCGTAAAAGAAATTCTGTTCTTTACTATATAATAATAATAATAATAATAAAAGAAAATTAATTTTAACACATGACAACATATATCCTTCCTCCCCGCCCCCGGCCAATACTCACATTCTGCGAGATAACAAGGACCATTATCGCCATATAAAAAACATATATTAATCGATATAGGATTAAAATCTTATGGAAAAGTTGAAGGAGTACATGAACTTCAAACACAAAATTCACTTAAAATTTAACACACGAAGCATGGTTATAGAAAAAAGTTTAATTCTTATTAAACGCGTGACTGCACGGGAATAAACAAGTATAAAAATAATCATTTGTTAATACACATTATTTACACTTAATTACTAATGCGAAAATTCTCACTAATAATCAAGATATAGGTATATACTACTTATTTGCAATCATAAAAAAAAAAATTATCATTTAAGCAACACATAGGTAATTATAAAAAAAAGTAAAATTGACACACTAAACATACAATTGTAAAATTTTAAAAGATTTTATTAATTCTCAAGAGATTTTTTAAGAAGAGACAGCGTCAGCAATTTAAACAAATTAGCATGATAAACTTTAATATTAAGAGTGCAATATATTATTTTAATATACCTATTAAATAATTACGTTCATTCTAAAATAGAAAAATAAAAAACCAGTAAGGAGTTACCTGTAAATACAATAATCCAATAGAAGAATTTTTAACGCATATTTTTATGCATTATCATGTTTTATTTAAATTAAAACATTATTAATAAACACTGTGAATCTTTGATATTGATACCACAATATTAAATAATCAGGTAGAATAATGCCAAGCACAGTTAGTAAGATTGTGGCGGTAGGGATCTTTACTTTATTATTGTATAGGAAAATGCTTGTCTTCAAAAACATTTACGCCTCACTACAAGTTTTAAATGATGAATCCACCGTAATAAAGTTGCATGAGAGAATGATTAATATTACTGTTTCTGGAGATTGATATTTAATTAAGAAATCGTTGATTTAGGCTACTAGGTCCGATTTGAGAACTGATGATGGTTCCATTGAGGTTTTCGATAAAAATGTTATATCCTTAATACAGTAGGTTTTTTCATGCTTAAGTATCTCGGAATTAATGCAGCCGGATGTGAACTTGATTCGACGGCCATGCTTGTAAAGCTGGGCACATGGTAGGCTTAGCGGTTTTAAAACGTTCGAAATTAGAAGAAATGAACAGTGCGAGACCACGCAACAACCACGAAAAACACTGACAGGATGCAGAAAGGGTACAACTCCACGATTAAAATGCGGGGAATAATTATTCGAACAGAAAAATGAATAAAAAACAAAGTGCTAAGACTTGTAAATACTCAAAGAATTCTCGCTTCAACACTCCGCTGTTACATCCGACACTGTCTCAGTTACGCATGCGCGGCTAATTCTACGCTTCTTCTTCTTTTTTTTTTTACCTATCTCTGTCTCTGCGATATGGAAAGATTTGCCATTTAGGAAAGTTGTCGAATGTTCCACAATAGAAATTAGTAATAATAAAATTTGGGGTTTTTGTTTTTATGCGAAACACTTTTTTACGAACAATATTATTAATAAACCTTTTCATTTTTTTTCTATTTTACTATTTTAAGCAGGTACATCTGTATCAAAAACTTTATTTTTCTACAAGCTTTTGAGTAGTAATGTAGGTCCATGAGTGTGTGTGGGGGGGGGGGGGAGGGGGGGATTACGAAGGGAGATTTTGAAATTTAATGAAATTTTCTTTATATTTGATTATTAAGAAAATATTAAAATGCATTCGTCCCAGTGCCTTAGAGAATAATCAAACACCCCTAAAGCCCACATAGAAGAGAAAATTTAACTCTGCTCGCCTTTTAACGTTCACGTGTTTCTATTTAAAACAGAGGTTTTCTATTTGTGGTGCTATATTTCAAGGATCAGGAAGACAGAACCCCCACCTCCCTTCCCCTCCAAATAAAAACTGCTTCAGTTCTTGATTTTGAAAAATGTTGTTACAAATTTATTTCCGAATATCTAATATTTCTTAATTGTAAATTTGTTCTATTGCTTTTATGTTTAAAAATTGTCTTGCATGGGGAGTTGTGACAAAATATTCTTAGTTTAGCTTATTTTATATTTGTGTTCTGCATTTTAAAAAGCGAATTAGGTAGTAGACTACAGGCATATCTGTTCCTCAGTCTTGCTCCTCCCTACATTTCTTGCCCCACCAGTGGCCGAGATGTTCTGCTCTCGAAACTGGTAGACGGGAGGTGCTGGGTTCAAAACCCATCACTCCTGTCGACGTAATCGTTCGGAGTTTTCCGTGGTTTTCTTCGAACCTTGGATTTCCTTGTGTAAATACGTGTTAGGTTTCCTTAGAAAGACCCCCACGGGGCACTCCCCCCCCCCTTAGGGCCTATATCCCTCGTGTTGATATTTGGCCGTCATAAACGCAACCAACCAACCAACCCTATATTTTTTTTCTGCTCGCGTTCAAATCTTAGTATTTCAATTTTCAAGCTATATATATATTACTCTTTTAGTGGTAGTTTTCCGCATTCTCCGGCGTAGACCCATGAGTGTAAGTAATTTTTGAAAAACTTTATAATTTTGTGAAAAGTAATAATTTAATAACTTAATACATCATAAAATTAACTTAGTCCCAAAACTTGATAAATGGATTTGTACAATACTGACACACGTTCTATGTTTTAATCAAATTTTTTCTTTTATAAAGTAATACCAAATTTCGTGTGCAGAACTGTATTTTAAACATTTTTCATTTATCCAAAATATTCTCTGGTGGTGCTGAAAAATATAATGACACAATCGTCATAGTTATGATGCTATTATATCATATCCAGACACTTAAATGTCTGAATTTCTAAATGTCTTAATTTCAGACATATAATCACAATTAAGACATATTTTCCTGTTCATTTACATCATGATCATAGTAAGACACTTATGTGTCTTAAAGTAAGACATTTATTATGTCTGAATTTTCAGATTCAGACACTTAAGTGTCTGAAATTCTTTTTCAGTCACATATGTGTCTGAATTTAAGACGTCTCTATTTGCAGTGCACTACTGTGGTAACCCTGCATTAGTAATTTTCAACAATTACTCATTTCAATGAAGCGGTCCTACCGGAATTGTGAGGGACACACAGAGACTTGGATTTTATATAAATAGATTGCTATGTTTTATTTTTAAGATATGGCAAAGGGAAAGAAAACACGAAATATTATTATTATTTAAACTACCTTTAAATCCACTGTTTATAATTTGTTTTTTAAAATAGTAAAATAACGCATATTGTCAGAAACACAGCACTGAACATATTTTTTATAATTCTGCCATATCAAGAACTGAGTGAAAAATTGATTACAAAATTCGATAGTTACATGCAACAAACCAAGTTAAGTTTCATATAAGAGAGTAAAAAGAATCAATTGATAGATGGTGCCTGTTCTGCAATACAAACTTTCCTTTCATCTTGCGTTTATGTGGTTGAAATGCACTGAGTTTATTCTAGAGGTTGTAAAAGATGCTTTAACAGAAAGTAAAGCGATAACATTCATAAAACAGTTTCAATAATGCGACACTGGCGATTACTTTTTATGAGTTTTTAAGTGTCCTCTATTCTCTGAATAACTTCGTTTTCATTAGAAAAGACTACAGTAAAAATGCGATTTAAGGAATTTGTATTTGGATTCTCACAACTAATAAACAATTAATTAAAATGTTATTTCAGTAATTTATGTGTTATTTATGAATTAAGCTCTTTTGTATTAGAAGACAAACCTTTTAATGTGAAATGAAGTCATAGAAATATTGATAATCTTGTTATATCCTTATAAAGAATTGAAATTTCTTCATTTTTCAAAAAGCTTGTTTATTTATATTTTGCATTTTTTAGATTCGAAAAAGAAAAAAAAATTCTACGCTAAGTTTCATCATCTACATAATAATTGTTATTATTGTTATTGTTATTATTGTTCTTGTCATCATCATTATCCATATTTAATGGAACTGTTAGCATTCACACAGTTTGTGTCCTATTGGAAGAAATACTATACGCATTAACTCATAGAAAGTATTAACTTATTGTTATTATTGTTGTTGTAATCATCGTTATTGATATTTAATGGAACTATTAGCATTCACACAGTTTGTGTCCTATTGGTAGAAATATACGCATTAACTCGCAGAAAGCATTAACTTATTGTTATTGTTGTTGTTGTCATCATCGTTATCGATATTTAATAGAACTATTAGCATTCATACAGACTGTGTCCTATTGGTAGAAATATAAGCATTAACTCACAGGAAACATTAACTTATTGTTATTATTGCTGTTGTCATCATCGTTATCCATATTTAATGGAACTATAGCATTCATACAGATTGCGTCCTATTGGTAGAAATATATGCATTAACTCGCAGGAAGCATTAACTTATTGTTATTATTGTTGTTGTCATCATCGTTATCGATATTAAATGGAACTATTAGCATTCATACAGATTGTGTCCTATTGGTAAAAACATGTGCATTAACTTATTGTTGTTATTGTTGTCATCATTCTATCCATATTTAATAGAACTTATTAGCATTCACACAGATTGTGCCCTATTGGTAAAAATATACGAATTAACTCATAGGAATCATTAACCTCTTGTTATTATTGTTGTTGTCATCATCGTTACCTATATTTAATGGAATAATTAGCATTCACACAGTTTGTGTACTATTGATAAAAACGTGTGCATTAACTCATTGTTATTATTGTTGTCGTCATCCTATCCATATTTAATGGAACTTATTAGCATTCACACAGTTTGCGCATACACATTTTGCGAATTCACCTATATCGGTATAAGCAGATGATTATTAGACGCATATTTGCTTTCAAAGGTCTAGTTAATATTAAAATAATGAATTATGAACACTTAAAAATAATACTTTCTGGATATTTACTAAGACATTCTTTTTACTTTCTTCTATCGTTACGAGAACAAAGTATTGGATTCGTGAAAATTTTCGACTTCGGTTTTCGACGGATTTACACGATTTATGGGTCAGAGATTTTGAACATTGCGAAAACATGTTTTTACAAAATGTCTGTCTGTACGTATGTGACAAAAATTTTGTGGGCGCTCTATCTCAAGAACTAATGCACGGAATTTAATAAAATTTATATTCAGTTAGTCCCTGATATAAATTGGTGCTGATTAGTTTTTGATGTAAATCGCTCAACAGGCAGCGCTGCTATGCAGCATTTTTCAAGATTTCCTCAATAGCTCAATTTCCAGAACTAAAGCACGGATTTTCATCAAACTTCAGATTCAGTTAGTCCTCGACATGAATTGACTTTTCATACATTTTGGTTTAAATCGCTCGACAGGTGGCACTGCTATGCTGCATATTTTGCGATTTCCGCAATAGCTCTATCTCAAGAACTAATGCTTGGATTTTCAACAAACTTCACGTTCAAGTATACCTACATATGAATTAGTGCTGTTTATGTTTTGGTGTAAATCGCTCAACAGGTGGCGCTGCTATGCAGCATTTTTCACGATTTCCACAATAGTTCAATCTCCCGAACTAAAGCACGGATTTTCATCAGATTTCAGATTCAGTTAGTCCTTGACATGAATTGACGTTTTATAAATTTTGGTGTAAATTGCTCAAGAGGTGGCACTGTTATGCTGCATTTTTTGTGATTTCCGCAATAGCTCTATCTCAAGAAGTGATGCTTGGACTTTCAACAAACTTCAGATTCCGGTATACCTTGATATCAATTAGTGCTGTTTATGTTTTGGTGTAAATCGCTCAACAGGTGGTGCTGCTTTGCTACATTTTCCAGAATTTCCGCTATAGCTCAAGAACTAAAGCATGAATTATCATCAAACTTCAAATTCAGGTATACTTTGATATGAATTGGTGCAAATTGATATAATTCCTTGTACTATTTAAATGATTTAATTGACTTGATTTATATATAAGAAAATTTTGTGATGGCCACAACATACTAGTTTTATTTCTTTTAAAAATTGCCCAGTTAAACATGAAGCAACAAAAAAGAAAGGTTAAGGCATTTTAGAAGAATTATAAATACTATAATATACGTATGTCTGTATATGTGCGAGTATAAAAATATGGTATATATATTTATATGAATTGTACGTAAAGTGTTTTGTCAAAAAATCGTTCTTGGAAGTATTTTATATTTTTCTGAATTCCAGCTCATTAAATTTAAGAGACAATTAAATCAACTTTGTCGCATTTTAGAGAAAGAAAGAATGAAAGCGCTAATGAACAGGATTTTTTTCATACACTAAATGAATTGTAAAAAAGTCCCACTTTTAAATTGCTTAAAAACAATATAAAAACTATGAGATAAATTTTCATTTTCACTTACGTTTGAATATACGTTCTGAATTAAACTTTTTTTATTACAAATGAAAGGTCTTTTTTTTCAGCTTCTATGTTTTTTAATTGGAACAGGATTTTAATCAATTCTTTGGGCTACCTTCAAATAATTAAACATTTTTTGAACTAATTACTTTTTTATTGTTAAAAGATTTTCAAACAGATTAATTAAATTATCTGTAAAAAAAAAATTGTTTTAGGTAATACATATGGATGTACAATGATATTGAATTTAAGAAAAAAAAAATATTTTCTTTTCTTTTTCAAAGAAAACTTCTTTGTGTCTTTTACTTATATTTAACATATTTTATTTTAAAAATATATGATTATTCAGAATATACATCTACGCTTGATAAAATCAAAGTATCTACTCATATTACTAGAAAATTGTAACAATAATTTTGAATTATCTGCGAAACACTATTTCATGATTTCCGCTTTTTCAGCCGAAAATATGGCTGAATTTGTAGCTTGCCGCTTGGCAACTACCGTAGTTTCCGGAGCTATAATTCTCAGAGCAGGAGCTCTTTTTAAACACAGCACGATCTTTCGGCCGGAGTATGGCTAGCAATGTCACTGCGTCGTTTTTAGATCACAGATGCATTCAGCAAATCAGATTTTTTATCAACATTTTCTTTTAGACACAGCTGAAAACGTGTTATTTACATTTTGTTAACTTCCCAAGCATCTGAGAAATATTGTATATTTTACGTCGAACGAACTTTAAAAGAACTAACTTTAATATCAAATTATATATGTTAATGATTGTTGATTTATTTTAAACTATCTTGCTTTATGTAGTGTTTTTCAAAGATTTTTCTGGAATGAATTTAAGCCGGGCTGTACAATATTAGAGGCACAGTGATCGGAGAAGAGGTAAACGCAATTATGTTTTCAAAGGAGTTTTAAATTAATTGTGTTTCCAAGGTAATTCTTTCAGCTAATTCTTTTACGATTAAAAAAATTAAATTTAATAAAGTTAAAAGGATTTATTTTCATTGGTGGTACCAACTAAATGCATTTTTAATTGTGTTTTAAACAAAGTTTTCAATAGCTTTTTTACAATAAAAAATTTTGTAAATTTCATATGACATTTGTAAATTTTTTATTTTAAAATTCTTTATGGTAGTACTAATTCTGACAAGAGTTGCTACAAAAATTGTAGAGCGAGCGAAGGTGTACCAATGTGAATTGAGTTACAATTCACGTCGCAATACCGACCAGGAAGCAAAGCCTCCTAGTATAACGTAATCGTTTAAGGGGTCTCAGAACTCTTAAAATTTGAAAAAATGAAAAAAAAAACCATTTTCAATATTTAATATCTTAAAATGTATTTAATTTTATAGCACAATTTTAATTGGGATGAAAGATATAAGTATATTCTTTCATTTCAAATATTTAAAAAATTGCAAGATGCAGAATTACCTTTTACAGGGGTCGCCAAACTGTCAGACATTTGATGGGCAGAAATTCGGCATAAGAGATTACGCGCAGGATTACAAAATAAATTTTGCAACTGGAATAAGACTTTTGGTACCTACTTATACTTCAGATTGTAATAATTACACTGAACCTAAACAAATTTGCATTTAAAGCTAATAATTTATTTAGCTAATGCAAAATTTAGAAAATTTCAGCAATATAATCAATTATTTTTTTTTAACAATAAAAAGGAAATTTTAGATGCAGTTTATGCAGACTAACATGAAACATATGTTTTGAAAATTTCGGGAAAAAATATTCAGAAGTTTTTGAGATATCGTGCACGTAAAGCCTAAAAACGTCATTTGGAAAAAAATGACTTCAAAGTTTTGGAAACGCCGCTTCAGCTATTGAGCGGGTATAATTCTAAAAGCCATAACTTCTACTCTAATAGGAATTTCAGGGAAACAATTACATCAAAATGTTCAGAAAAGATAGAAGTTTAACATCTAAAAAAATTAAAATTTCGAAAATTTTAAAACTTTAAGACTCCTGAGACCACTTAAGAAGGTTGTAGTAACATCACCTTTACTCGAAATTCAAGAAACCTTCTGGTTATCTTTAAAAACCATTGGATAAAGAACAGTCATAAACCGCCGAGAAATTGTTCTGTTGATCGTCTGTAAATTCTGTTGATTTCAAATTTCAGGAAACATATTTCTGTACTTTAAAAAAATTATAGCTTTTTGTAGTTTCTAATCTTTCTCCTATAAGATAGAGGGTAAGTTTACACATTTTTGGTGACAATGAAGCTTCGCTGAATCTCCGTAAAAGGTTCCATTGCAATAGAATATGTGTCAGTATTTTTTGACAGTGAAAAATTGGTCTAATTTCACAAAATATAATAGTTAAAAATGTATTCCTTAATACACTTTTATTTATAAAATTTTCAGCATTTACATTAATGTTGACAACTCATTTAAGAAATCTCTACTCAAAAATTGCATTATAACCCATAGGTAGGGCATGAAATAAAAGCCAAATTCGGAATTAATTAGGGGAAGCTGGAACTTGTTTTAATCCCTTTAGTTTAGGTCTAGAATGAACACACTAAGTTTTCCCTTTCGTACTAGGTGAGCTTTAACCTCTATGTACAGATTTATAGTCGAAAAAATAGGTTTTTGATAACATAACTGTATCGAAAAACAACTCACTCTATCAAAAACATTGTTTATACAAATGTTGTAAAGCGTAAAATTCTGAGTAAAATGAATACCCACACTCAATATTTTTGTTGAACATTAATTAAGCTCAAAATTTTTCATAAATCGCTAAACAAGAGAAAATCTACAAAATGGCCAATTTGCCTGCTTAGGCTGGATAAAGAGCGGCCAGCAAAGTTAAAGGAACAAATCGCATTGACGGAGGATGCGTATTTATTCAACATAAGCTAAATTAACACATATTAACAATAGGTATTATGTTTTGTAAATTTAAGTATTAAATCTTTACAAGATAAAGTAAACAGCAAAGAGCCCCGATATGACGAATGGAGGAATACAAGTGCCCATAAATGCCGAGAGTAAGCCCATCTTTGCAGAAGTTATTGCCGTGATCTGTCTTCTTAATTTCAAAGAAAATTTTTTAGTAGTATTTTGTTATGAAAAATTAATAATCGTTTTACAGGTAATATACCCATCTGGTCATTTTGCCCAATCTCTTTATGTCCTTTTGGCCCCGATTGAAGCCAGTTCAAAATCTGTGGTCTAAAATCTAATCTAGATGACTTAGCGTTTTCAAAGAACATCATTTGAAAGTTTATTTCACAGTGATCAAACAATACAAAAGCCAATAATTACAACAGTATCTATACATATATATATATATATAACAGTATCTATATATATATATTACGCTACCGTATGTGGCACACAAGTCGCGATTATTTGTTAATTTTTTAATGGCAACGCCCGAATGAAACTTATCTCATTGGTTATTGAACAGCATTTAATGCATCTTCATACCTATAATGGGGGTTACCATAGGGAAGACCATGTTCTGTCGCCAAATGCCACTAAGTTTGTCGCCGATTTGGCGATATATTGCCAAATTTGGTGACCAAAATTAGTCACCAAAAGTGACGTCAACTGGGCGATATCTCTAATATTTCGCCTAATTCCCATAGACTTCCATTGTAAACCAATAGGGTTTACTTGCTTACAGAAAATCAACCAATTGCGATACTTTAATTCAACAAAAACTAAATTATGATATAAAGTAACATGATACAATGCTTAGAATACTTTCCCAAACATAAATTTTAAGGGAGACCAAACTGGTCACCAAGGGCGGCGCTAGTATATTATATAGCTATAAGCAAGAAATTGTACAACTTGACTAAAATCGAAAATGCCAAAAAACAGTAAATAAGTTCGGAACTAGAAAATTCTATCTCTGCGCTTCAAAATCATCGAGAATACCATGAGCACCTATGACGACTATTTCGCCCAGTTCCTGCGTGCGAGGCCACTATGTAGCTTAAAAAATTAAAATAGCCACTTTGCCCTCATTGGCCACTTTATGCGTCCTTCCCCTATGCGCTAATGATGCAAATGGGTTAAGTACTTGATGTGGCACGTTTTATTTCTAAACTTCAATTTAACTGAAAACTTTGGGGGCACATTGGATGTATGGCTAAAGTCCATATGAGCAATGATTGGAATCAGACCAATTTTGTGTAAAAAAGGGGAGTATTATCTTAAAAAAGACGCTAAATTTCTTTTCTTAGAAAACATGAATAACGATGTTGTCGGACGAGTGGAATTAGTTTTTATAACAGTCTCTTCAAAAAAACTCCAGACTGTTCATGGGTGGTGATTATACTCTCATGTTCAAAATTAAGAGAATTTTCAGATTTAGTCGATTATCTACAGAACTACTGGACAGATTTTAATGAAATTAGGTATGTACATAGGTTGATATAATGCAAAAGAAATAACCATTCAACAATTATAATGCACACTCATGATTGTGAGCAAGACTCATCAGTATCAGTGGGTATAATATAGAGCTTACAATATTGAACTAAAAAATGGGTTAATACGGAGTACATATCTTACAGTTATACAACTATCACAACGTGAATGCATCTCAGAAATCAGGTAGTTAATGTGTTCCTGTGGCAGTTAGCCTCACACCTCCAGCAACGCTGCTTTCAGGTCCTGGATGGTTCTGGGAGGTGGAAAGCGAGTTCTAATTGTCCTTCCTAGACCATCCCAGACATGCTCTATAGAGTTTAGATATGGGGATCTGGCTGGACAATCCATCAAGCGAATATCCTCATTTTTCATAAATTCGTCGACCAAATGAGCTCTATCTGATTGCGCGTTGTACTCCATTAAAATGAAATCAGGGCCAACTGCATCCCTGAAAAGACGAACATAGGATACAACGATATCATTCCAATACCTCACACCAGTCATAGAGCTTTTGCCAAGCGCAGGAAGGGGTGTGCGACCATCCAACATGATGCCTGCTCAAAGCATCAAACATCCGCTGCCATAGTGGTCTATTTCTCGGACGTTGGAAGGCAGGTAGCGAATCACTCGTTTTCTACAGATGAAAATACGTCGATAATTAGTGTTTAGGCTGAACCGAAACTCATCAGTGAATGGAACGGTCCCCCATTGATTCCTGGTCCAATGTCAATTATCTTTGCACTTTGCTAAACGGGCTCTATTGTGTACAGAAATGAGTGGGATGCAAACAGCATGTCTTATTCCAAACACCAATTTGGCCTGTAGCCTTCTACAAAAAGTAACCTTTGAAACTCGGCTTCCTGTAGCGGCATAAAGGCAACGCGATAGCTGAGAAATTGTCGTATTGCTGTTACACCTCGCTGTAATGGACAAATAGCGATCTTCATTGGCCGTCAAGGGCCTTGGATGACCTTACCCAGACTTTCTCTCTATTGATCCAGTATCCTTAAACTGTATCCATATGTTGGACGCGACCCTGGGCGTTACATTGAAGCCTCTTGGAATCTACACTTGAGACTGTTCGGTTTCCAATCTCCCCGCGATTCGCCACCTCATTCCATTATCCAAACGTTAGAGGTTACTGATTTTTACTATTGGCTTTTGAATTTCACCGAATATTTTTAAAAAACACCACGATATTCGGCGAGGTGTGCGAGCGAACGAAACGCGAAAATTGCCACGATCTCTTTTGAAGTCTGTTTCTCTACTCGCTCCGCCTATACACACGACATACGTGCACGATTACGTATGCGATGCTAAAGAGTTGCATCTTTGTTTCGAAACAACAGTTTTGTCTTTCGTTCAGCACTTTGCATGAAATTCGATAAAATATTCAAATTCTCTTAATTTTGAATATGTCTGTAGTAAATAAAAAATTCACAGGTATAAAAAATGTTTTTTATTTTTAGTATAGCTAAACTTGTTACTGATTTTTACAAAAGATGCTTAGACTTAGCCGCATTAACTTATAAAAAAACAATGCAAATTTCTAATTTGAAACGTTTATTATCATAATGGTTATAAAAATACAGGGTGGTCATAAAAAAACTTTGCCGATATATGGAACTCTAGCGGCCGTTCCGTTTAACCGATCGAGATGAGATTTCAGATATAGTTATTCAAAGGTATGAGCTCCGGATTCTGTGAACGGCAACAAATTGACGCTCACGGTTACGGTTATAGGTACAGAAACTCGAAATTTTTGAATGGCAACACCCATTTTTTTTTTCGTCGTAAAATGCTCAGCGCATGCGAAAGCCCTAATTAGCGCTGGAACGGTACGTGTATCGTAATAAACGGACGCGTTATGCACGCACAAAAAACAGCTCTGCGAACGGCCAAAAAAAACACGATCGGGACGCACGGAGGAAATTTGCATATGACAAAGGCAAGAATCCGTTTTCTACGCTGACTATCTGGCGAACGGCGTTCTGTGATTGGTATCTTGCCACTGTCATATGCAAATTTCCTCCATGCGCCCCGATCGTGTTTTTTTTTTTTTTTTTTTTTTTTTTTTTTTTTTTTTTTTTTTCCTTTTCGCAGAGTTGTTTTTTGTGCATGCATAATGTGTCCGATTTTTGCGATACACGTACCGTTCCAGCGCTATTTAGGGTTTTCGCATGCGCTGAGCATTTTGCGACGAAACAAAATGGGCGTTGCCATTCGGAAATTTCGAGTTTCTGTACCTATAACCGTAACCATGAGCGCCAATTTGATGCCGTTCACAGAATCCCGAGCTCATGTTTCTGAATATCTGAAATCTCATCTCGATCGGTTACACGGACCGGCTGCTAGAGTTCCATACATCGGCCAAGTTTTTTTATGACCACCCTGTACTTAATTTTATGGTGAACATTTCGCTATTTCCATTATGAAAATACAATTTTTAATTTTGCCTTTTATATGCTTATCTAGTATTTTAATTAATCATGAATTATTTATGCACATTTAGGATAAATTGTAAGATATATACTATTTTCTAATATTGTGCAGGAATAAACATTAGTTAAAAGCTTTTTTATTTACATAACTTCAAAAAAGTAAAATTAATATCTTAGGCTTAAGTCTGAGTGTTTTTCTTAAGTCAGATCTAATCTAAACAAAATAAAGTTTGCAATCCAACATATACTTTATTCATAAATTCGAAGATGATGTAAAAATAAAAACTCATGAATAAAATAAAACTTTACGTTTAGGTTTAAATTTCTAAACCATGACCAGGTGTAAAATTTTCTAAAACACAAATCGGCAGGAAATAATCTAGATGCTTCATCTTCAAAAGTTTTAATTTAAACTCGAAGAAGCAACGGAAACATCAACGTGTCATGTAGCTGTCATGTAGATTATTTCCTGCCGATTTGTGTTTTAGTAAATTTTACTCCTGATGATGGTTTAGAAAATTAAAGCGAAACGTATTCATGTGTTTTTATTTTTGCATCGTCTTTAATATTAGGAACTAGAGAACAGGAATTCTGCTTTTTCAGAATTTAGTGTCGTTTCCATTATCGACATTTTAGTCGACATTTCCATTATTTCATTTTCTTTTGATGGACTGATGGCTTCTATTATTATGAAACAGGCATTATAAATGAAGTGTTAGGTGAAGATGAAAGAGCAGCCGGCCATAAAAAAAATGGCCATAATTTTTTTTTTCAAAAAAATTATGGCCATTTTTTTTTCCCATTCTGACCAGAAAATCAGAGGTCTAACTTTTTACGGCTGCTCTTTCATCTTCACCTAACACTTCATTTATAATGCTTGTTTCATAATAATAGAAGCCATCAGTCCATCAAAAGAAAATAACTCGGTGAAAGCGGACACTCGGTTAAGGGGAACTCGGATAATCAGGACTCTACTGTAGCTCAGTTTTAAGACTTAAAACAGGCGATTTTATTTTATATAAAACGACGTCATCCGAATCCGCTGAATAATTCCTCGTTTACGATCCAATCATAAACATCTAAAATAAAGTATGGGTAGGACATCACTATCTCAGAATAATACACAAATGCAGCAAAAAGAAAGCAATTCATTAATATTTTTTCAAAATAGCACTTATTTTAATTACTTATTTATTCAGTTTTTATGTGAAAGTGGCAAAAAAAAGATATAATTGCTATTTTTCAACTATTTTTTCTTTACTTTCTACAGAAATGGAGTACTTGAGTTGCCAAAATAAAAGAAATGTCGCTAAAAACTACAAAAAAATTAATATCTCAAAAATAAATGGAGATACAGTTTTCAAAGAACTTTTTTTTTTCAATACGGCGGTATAAAAGTTGAAAATGTGCGATGCTTAGAAGTTTAAAAAATTGCTACAGAGTATTTAATCGTACTGCTTTGTTTTACGGCTAGCGTCTGTAAGATAACGTTATTTTTTGAAGACGGAACAAAATAAGCTGGGAGAAAGAAATAGCATACCGTACCGGGGGCTAATAAAGTATATGTGGGCTAGCAAAATCTGTTTTGTTTAGTATTTGATATTACATCATAAAGTCCTCAATTATTAGATCTAATCTATCTCATATTTTAATACTAGACTTGGTTCTACCAGAATGTAAATCATTAAAAATACTCCTTATTCCTTCTAAAATAACCTTCAATTTTTGACTGATTAATGATCTTATTTCTAATTAATTACCTCCCGTATAATTCTTCATAAGCTGCAACTTAAAATTGTAATTCAGAAGAAACTAAAACTTTCTGACACATGATAAATTGTTTTAAAATACTTTGTTTTCTTCCTATAATCACTGATTTTGTAACATTAAATTTTAATTAATGGAAAATATTGGAACATTTTGCAATGTCATTTATTTATTTTATTTTATTTATTTATTAGGGTTTTTTTTTAATATTTTCTCTGTAGTAATTATTCACAGCAATAGTAAAATTTAAATAGAAAATTTCCAAATAAAATGTGATGAAGAATATATATTTTAAGTAGTTTTATCACATCATTCTTAATACAGACAATAATCCTTCTATATATAAAAAAAAAGTTTTGATTTGGAAATGGACCAATGAAAATCTGCGTAGATAGTCCCGGCAGATCGGCATCCAATTTGAATGCTTAAGCATGGCCTTTCTTCGTTAATATTAAAAAAAAACTGCTGCATACAAAAATATGAAAATCGGTAGTATTATAGAGAAATGTTTGATAAACACGCTGATGCAGACAGTTTTCAAATCGAAGAATTATTTTAAGAGATATTTAATGCCAAAGTTGGACAAAATCGTTCAATTCAAAAAGTTTTATAGGAGCAAAAACTGTACATAGGAATTTAATCATTTTTAGATCATTTTATGCGTCAGAATTTCCCGGTGTGCAGACTTTATTTAGTTTCTTAATTTGACTCACTTTTTGAGGTTTTATTTATATTTTAAATTCTAATTTTTAGCATTTCGAGAGATATTTTTTACATAATTTAGAAAATTGTATTAATTTAAACTGTTGCCAACTGTATAAACAGCGCAAACAATAATGTTTGCTTCATATCAAAAATTTATTTTACACGTGACTATTATAAACAGAAAATATAAAAAGCAGGAACTCATTGAAAATTACGTCATAAAAACTATTTATACGTGAATTTTAAAAGAGAAGGAATATTGTAAAATAATAAATTCATTAACATGCGTTAGTAGTCTTAAATAGGAGAATTTACGTCACATTACACTTATTACGTAAAATGAACAAAAAATAATATTGCAAAACAGTTTAAATTTAAAAATTGCGCGAGACATTTATTTGATATTTTAAGATGATCATAATATTTCATTTCTAACAAAAGTTTTTTTAAGTGAATATTAAAAAGAGAAAGAAAAGTTTGGTGAAAATTACGTCAGATTATAATTGTCAGTTTCAAATTATAATTCAGTCTTCCGAAATCTTCTTAAAGCTGATCAAATTAGCGTGCTGTTAGAGTCTGCGGTGTCTGAACGGGGTTTGACCAGTGTAGGTCGTAGGCGGCAGAACCCTCTAGTTCATTTAAAAAGAGTTTACAGACATACATATATTACAATAGTTTAAAAAACTAATCAAGTAAATTAAATTCTAAAAAAAATTAAATTTTTAGTTCCGAAAATCGATTATTTTAAATAAGTTTGATGATACATCGCTACCTATTATCGATAAAACTTGTCAGTAATGTATAATCTCACAAAATAGTAAGTACGAATACTTTGTATTTTGAAACAATGCGATAGACACCATATATTTCGCCAAATAAAGCGTCAAACTAATGTTGGGTACAATTAAATCTGACTAATGACTGAAAGGTAATAACGAAAATATTGGTCATGCTTAGTGATTAACTTTGTTTCAGTCAAATTCTTTGGCTAGCGACCATTTAAATTAGATCAATTAAGGTTACGCGGGGCAACTGAGCCATGATTTTACAATGTGACTCTGGAGATTCTGGCAATTTAGCTTCAAAAGGCATTCATTTGGATTCATTAATATTCATTTGGATTAAAGTCTGAACTTTTGTAAATGTGTTCAGTTAGGTTACCTCTGAATGAAAAAATGAGAACAGAAATGTTCAAAATTACATTTTAATATATAAAAATAAAAATAAAAATATTTTTTTTACCTTTCTTTCCTTATGGGTCCAGTTGCCCCATAAAAATGGGGCAAGTGGACCAGAAGGGTCTATCTTCCACCTTTTTTTTTTTTTTTTTTTTTTTTTTTTTTTTTTTTTTTTAATATTGGGTATCAGGTCCTCTTTGAAACAGTATAAACAACTAAAAAAATTTTAAACCAAGCAGATCATGTAAATTATATATCAAATAAAGAGCATTGTAAGGGAAACCTTTACTGTCCATGTGTCTAAAAAAAGCTCTAAAAGTGAAAATATTAGATTTATTTATAGAAAAAACATAAAAATTAAGTAAATATACTTATGTAGTTTAGTATACGCAATAAGTATAAAAGTTACATGGGTATTTTAAAGGAAAAAATAACAAGATAAATCTATGAACAAAGGGCTACGTAAGTACTTAAGTATCTCATTCTCTTTTAGGTAGATTTCGTATGAAATACTACCTATTGGCGTCGTTCCTATGCTGGAATTTCTGAAAACATTTTTCAGATCTACACCGATCATGACCCCCAGAATCCAAAACCACCCTCAGTACAAAACTTTATCTAGCTACCTATCTATCTATCTGTATATATATATGTGTGTGTGTGTGTATATATCACTTTCATCTGTACACGATAACTTCCACAATTCTGAACAAATCTCTTCCAAACTGATACATAAAATCAAGGAGCATAAAATCTCGGTCAAGTTCGTGAATGGGCAAAATCGGACCAAGGGGATGGAAATAGGGAGGGGTTTTTTAAAAACAGAAAAAAAAACCATAACTTCTTAATTTTTGTACATATCAAATCAGTTTAAAGTTTTTATTACTTCTAAAAATAGGACCAAAAATTTATGTATCTCAGATTTTGGATAAAATTAAAAATGGGCTCAAGGGGCGCAAAAATAGGGTTTTTGGGAGAAAAAATTTCATAACTTTGTCAATTCTCAAGATATCAAATCCAATTAATTTTATTATACATCCTCTTAATATTATCTACAACTTTTGTATTCATAAGTTTTTGATAGGACCAATTCGTACCGCAAAAAAAAAATTAAAAACGAAATCAAAAAAAGAGGGTGAAGAAGAAAAATTTCTATAACTCCGTCAATTCACAAGATATAACATCCCCATGAATTTATCATATATCTTCTTAATATTGTCTTCAACATTTATATAGACAAGTTTTTGATAGGACCAATTCTTACAGCAAAAACAAATTAAAAATACATAGCGGTTGAAGAAAAAAAATCATCTTATTAAGAATGTATTCAAATGCTAACTGTTTATTTTCTTACTCATTTTTAAATAAATTTTTGCTCTCAAACGCGTCCAATTGATAGATTCTCTTCTTCAGAAATTATATAATGTACCGTAATGATCGATTTTTTGATAGAGGCAGAATATATTTCAAATAATGATGTCAAAGTGGGCATTTTGAACATAATTTCCCGAAGCGATTGTGTTAGAAACGAAAAATATTGCCCTACTGAGAAAATAATTGTTTATTAATCAAATTTTAATTAATGGAAGGAAAAATAAAAACACAGGTCGCTTATAAATCTTTTCAAAAATCACGCCAGCAAGTTTCGTATTTTTTCTATTAAAAATTAATCTGAAAATGTGCCAGAAAATTTCGAGTTGTTGAGCATGGAAAAGTTTTTTTTTAATACCGCCTTAACATGACTCTTATAAAACCAGCTATTATATAAAAATGAAATAAAAATTCGTCAAAAGCGGCCGGATAAAACTGTTGAAGTGGATTTATATGTAATCATGATTTAGTTTTTGTTGGTGCAATTAATATACTTAACTTCGAAATCTATCTCCGCCTGTAGGCCGGGCCGGCAGGGATTTTTTTATTTACCACAGTGGAAGTACAATATACCTAATAAACCTGTGGAGAATGTAACCATATTTTCATATCGAACAGAACTATTTTTTATTCGATTCGATAATTTTCTAATAATCTCACTTTGTCTTATGTACGCTTCTTCATCTGTATCGTAAAATTTCGTGCTTTAGCTATCACACTTAAGAATTTTGATTTAATACCTCCAACAGGCTTTTTTTTTTAAATTTCATTATGTAATTTTAATAAGGTATTATGTAATTTTCTTTATTGCAAGAAAAAAAAAACGATGGAGAAATTAATTTCCCGTAGTAAGAGAAACTCAAAAGATAATTATAACTGTTGGGGTAACTGGATCCCTTAAGGCCCAGTTACCCCTGATACATGTCCCAGTTACCCCATTCTTGAAAAATTTATGGCGTAACTGGAACACCGGGCTTACATTTGAAAAATAAATTAAATATGTATGGGATGAGACTCTGTTCATAAATCACAACGCACTTCTAAGACGAACACTGACATTTATTGATACGAAGACAAAACAAAAATACAGTTAAAAACACTCTTTTCAATCTATATTCAGCTTTAAAGCAACTACTTAGGCTTCTTTTATTAACGTCGTTGAATATATCTAGCATTTCCATACGTTGTTTAAATCTTCCATTTTGTAGCGTCGAAATTATTCTGATTCTTCTACAAAACCAGCGTCGTCGAACTTTTTTCGTTCTATTTACTTTTTCTACATTTCCACTTCACGCAGCTTGCTTCGTTACCTTTTAATCTCGAAGCGGAAAATGCGGAGTCGGGGACACTCAGTCTGATTCAAGTGTTGCTTGCGAAATTCCCTACATGCGGCCTTCCTGACATCTGGAGCTGCCGCAGCGACATGTGCTAAAATAGAATCTGAAAAAGAAACAAAAACAAAAAACAGTAACTGTTCTTAGGGGAAAAGAAGAAAAAAAATTAATCTGCACGTCAAAAAGATCAGCAGTCTAGTTGAAGTGGCGTAACATCATATGAAAATTTCTTTAAAAGTATTGATTTATAAAATGTTCATAACACACAGGAAGAAAAGATTTAATTTTTTTTTTAAGTTTTAGTTTTCGTCAGGCCAAGGTTTCATGTATTCAGCACAGGAGCTAGTATTTATCGGTCCTTCGGTTGATGAGATTTTCGCTACGTCGTAAGTGTCGTTAGACTTCACTTTGATGACTTTATACAGACCTAAGAATTTAGATTTCAACTTTAAACTTGGTCCTTCCTGGGTTCTCTTAATTGCTACAAGGTCACCAAGCTTGTACTTCCGGGGTTTCTTACGTCGTAAATTATAGTGCTTGCGATTTTCTTGTTGAATTTCCAGAATATTCTTCTTGGCTTCTTAACGGAGCTCTTTTCGGTCTTTCATGAATTGTTCGTCGACTGCACTGTTTAAGAGGTCAATAATTTGTACATCTTCTTTCTGTTTCATTTTTGTACCAAATAATATTTCAAACGGTGTTTTCTTAATGCTTCGTTGGTAAGTTGAATTAATGACTTGTTGAACTTTAGGAACATGTTTAAACCATTTGGTCGGTTCGTCTTTGGACATTTTAGAGATTACAGAAATTATGGTGGAGTTAAGTCGCTCCACTTGTCCATTGGCACGGGGAAGGCCAGTTGTAACTGTCTCGTGCTTTATATTTTCATCTTGACAATAATCAGCAAATTCTTTGCTTGTGAATGCAGGACCTTTATCGCTAATGATGGTGGAAGGATTGCCAAAAGTATAACTTTGCTGTCATAGTTTTGATATCACTTCGGTAGCAGAAGTGGTTTTACAGGGATACAACCAGACGAATTTAGTAAATGCATCTATTAAAGACGAAATATGTTTATAATTTTTGTTGGTTGTTTCAAGACGGCCTAAATGATCAATGTGGTAGGTTTGGAGAGGAGTCTCTTCTTTAGGTAAGGGATGCAATTCACCTTCTTGTTTTCCACGTTTGCGATTATACAAAAGGCATGTTACACAATTTGGTATAATTTTATCAATTTTATTTGACATATTAGGGATGAGAAATTCTTCGTTAAGGAGTTCTTCACAGCATTTACGGCCAAAATGTTCTTTGTCATGAACGCGTTTAATGGCATTTAGCTGCATTTCATCCGGCACAACTATCAGATCGATACCTTTATGAGTTTTATAGAGAACGTTATTTTTAAGGAAATAGTTGTTATATGGCTTTGTTTTCAAAATTTCTTTGATGGCTTGTATATGTTCGTCAGTGTTCTGTGATTGTATGATTTTGGAAGTAAAACTATCTTGAATGATCATACATATTGGATTTCTACTTAAAGCGTCGACATGGCGAATGCGTGCACCTTGTCTGTGTTCGATTGTATAGTTATAGTCAGCTAACATAAAAGCCCATCGAGCAATCTTGGTGCAAAGATCTTTTTTATTCATAGTAAGGGCGAATGCCTTGCAATCTGTGACTATCTTGAAAGGAATGCCTAGAATGTAAACGCGAAAATTTTTAAAGGCTTCTATGACGGCTAAAACTTCTAATTCATAACTCGAATATTTGCGTTCGGCATCTGTGGTTTTTTTGCCCATAAAGTAGACAAGGTGAAATTGATTGTCAATAGAAGACTTTTGAAGGAGGACTGCTCCGTAACCGTCAATAGATGCATCACAGTGAACTTCTGTTTCGTTACTAGGGTTATAAATGCTTAAAACAGGACCTGAAGAAAGGATGTGTTTCCGCTGATTAAATGCATTTTGTTGCTGGTCACCAAAGTGAAATTTAGTGTCCTTTCTAAGGAGATCTGTTAAAGGCTTAGCTATTAAAGAGTAATCTTGAATGAATTTACGAAAATATGAAGTTAATCCGATGAATGAAAGTACATATTTTATACTTTTAGGTTCTGGGAAATTAAGGACATCTTTAGTTTTTAAGGGAGATGGATGCAGTTGACCATTTTTAATGTGGTAACGCAAAAAATCAATTTCTCGAGGTAAAAAGTGGCATTTTTTGAGATTCAACTCTAAACCATATTCGGATGCAGTTGTAAGGACGCGTTGTAATTTCTGGAGTCCTTCGACTTCGTTTTCAGCTGGTATTATGAAGTCATTCATATAGACAATAAGTACTTTTTCATTAATGAGGTCTCGAAAAACGTTATAAATATATCTTTGAAACACTAAGGGTGCATCGCTAAGGCCATAATTCATATATAAGAATTCAAATTGACCAGAATGTGTTACGAAAGAAGCATATTTTCTACTATTTTCTTCTACTTCGACATGAAAAAATGCATTTTTAAGGTCAAGAGTAGTAAATACTTTTGCAGAATGCAACTGATCAACAATGTCATCAATTACTGGGAGGGGAAAACGTTGTTTATGTGTTTTATAATTTAACTTCCTATAGTCAACACACAATCTATATGAGCCATCTTTCTTTTTTACTAGGGCAATAGGTGATGAAAAATTACTAGTGCTTTTACGAATAATTCCTTTTTTGAGCCTCTCAGAAATCTGTTTTTCAACGAAGTTTTTCTCTATTTGCGCCAAGCGCCTGGGAGGACAAGTAACAGGTTCTTCGTTTTCCAGATGAATTGATAATTTAACATCAGTTGTCATTGTTTTTCTAGGAGAATAATTTTGAATAAGTTCTGAAATTTTTAAACGTATTGTTTCATCGGTAATATGAGATAAATCAAGATAAAGATCGTCTAACACATGAGCAACATTAATCAAAAAAATATTGGACGTATCGTCATTTTTCTCGATTTTTTGCATCGAAATATTATTTCCAGAAATTGTTAAAATACTCTGTTGAATAACATCTGTACCAATAATAAGATAAAAAGATATGGAATAATCTGGGATTAAATAAACATTAGTTGTATAATTAAAATCATCTATCATAATGTCCGTAGAGAAAAAACCCAGGGGTTTGATTATAGTATTTCCTAATCCAGTTAATGTGATAGCTGAATGTTCAAGGTTCGAGATTGTAGGGAGTTTGCGATAAACACTTTCCTTTAGCAAACTTCTTTCACTACCTGTGTCTACCAATGATGTAACATTTACAGACGAAATAATGACTTGTTTGGTCATGAGAGTGGTAGACATAACTGTGGAAACATTGGAGGGTTCTGACTTAACTCTAGGCCTCCTTGGTTGATCACATTGAGCCGAATTATGGCCAAAATTCGAGCAATTAAAACAACGAAGGCCTTTATCTTTATGTCTGCATTGACTACTTTTATGATTTGACAAACCACAATTAAGGCAAAAAAGATCAGATTTTGGTCGAAAGGATTTGTCTTTCGCTGGCATTTCAGGTTTGGCTTTACGAAATTTACTGTTCTCAAAGTCATGTCGAATTTTGTCATAAATTTTGAGCTTTTGCTTGAATTCTACAATGGATTGGCATCCATATAACATTGATTTTCTGAAAACAGGGTCGGGTATACCGTTTATGATATATTGCATTAATGCGGAATCTTCAATGTTACCACGCGAGCATATTTGTTTCATGATAAGAAAATATTCTTCTATCGATTCATTTTCTTGCAATTTTCGTTTATTTAATATATCATGTAACTCGGCAGGATTATCAGTGGTACTGAATTCTGAAATTAAGAGTTGTTTAAGTTTGTCATATGAATTGATATGAAATTCTGTCTGTACTAATAACTGGGCTTTTCCTCGTAAGGATCTTTTACAAAATATGAATTTATGAAAGTCAGATAAGTTAAACCTATTAGTGACATCGTCAAAATTACTAAACCATACATTTATATCACTAAAAGAACTTCCGTCAAAAGCAGGTACGACACTTTCAATATCAGTGAAATTAATAGACGATGGCACAAAACTTTGAACTGGAAATTGCTTCTGTTTGTCAAAATTTGATAATTCAGTGTTATTACTTGAAGTCATATTATTTGAAGGCAATTCGGTTTCCGAGTCAGTGTCACTTTCATTTTGTATAATATTATTTTGTAGTAAGGGCAAGTCTGAAAGGTATGTAACTAATCGGGTTGCAAGATCATTTAGAGATCCTTCGTTAGCAATACAAAGTAGATTGCCCACTGTAATCAGATCATTTAATGAAAAATCAGTTTGAACTTTAGTTATTTTATTTTTGAACTCGGTGCTGTCGGTTTGAAAACCGAAACCAGTAAAATCACGTATTCTCTTTCTATTAGATCGATCACCATCAGCATCAAATAGGAATTTATGTAGTAATTTAACTTTATTTGTTCGTTCGTTTTTAAATGCAAGTTCCAGTTCGGGTATCTCAACTAACTTCATAATAAAATAATAATAATGAACTCACCGTTAGAATAATATCTGGCTTGAATCTGTATGATGAATAATTCTAATTAGTAATATTGGTGGGTTAACTGTCACTTCTGAACACCACTTTATGGGATGAGACTCTATTCATAAATCACAACGCACTTCTAAGACGAACACTGACATTTATTGAGACGAAGACAAAACAAAAATACAGTTAAAAACACTCTTTTCAATCTATATTTAGCTTTAAAGCAACTACTTAGGCTTCTTTTGTTAACGTCGTTGAATATATCTAGCATTTCCATACGTCGTTTAAATCTTCCATTTTGTAGCGTCGAAATTATTCTGATTCTTCTACAAAACCAGCGTCGTCGAACTTTTTTCGTTCTATTTACTTTTTCTACATTTCCACTTCACGCAGCTTGCTTCGTTACCTTTTAATCTCGAAGCGGAAAATACGTAGTCGGGGACACTCAGTCTGATTCAAGTGTTGCTTGCAAAATTCCCTACATATGTATAGATATCTAATAATATTAATGTATTTATGTGTCTAATCTTTCAAAAAAAAGATTTTTAATAAAAATACTTACCATAATTTAATAAAAAGCCGAGGAAGTTCAATCAAATGGGCGTTGTTTTTAAAAAAAGAAACCTAAATTTTCGGCAACTTATCACAGCAAAGACAGAGTTATGATTTAGTTGACACACGTTGTTTTAAGAAGGAGAGATGGGGGTGCAATGTTTACAAAAGCTAAAACTTAAAAAACATCAACAGTTTTTAATAAAATAGCCTATGGCCCAGTTATCCCAGCTTACCTTATATTAAAAGATCTCTATAACAATAATAAATAGATAAAAATGGAATATAAAAAAATCATGTTCTAATTCTCTGAATAACACGTCGCTAGATTTTCATAATTAGCCTCAACTAAAATAAGCTAATATATTTGTTCGGGCTTTTGTAAGAATGCACATTTAATATGCATTCCTCTTACAGAGTTCTTAAAATATCATTTCTTTAAAAATACTTCGTCTACATCCAATATAATTTTTTGCGGGGGGGGGGGATACTAGCCGGGTTATTTGAACTATTTCAAAAATTAATATATGTTCACTGAAAGAAATTGACTGTGACTCTGTTCGTTTTTCTAACTTTTGTAAATACAGGATATCCCTGAACTCATTTACCAAACTGTAAGTAAAGGTAAACTTGCACATAAAGAAGCAATTTTGATATAGCAATGTGGGATTGGAAATGCAAAGTGTTGGCGAAAAATAACAAATGCGGAGGAAATGAAAACATAAGCATTCTGTTAAAAGATTAAATAAAATAAATAAAGTAAGACAGACTTGAATACATTTTTAAATAAAATTTATAAAAACTTTAAAAAATATCTAAAAAAATAGGCCATGCAGTTGCTTGGCGAAACGTATAGTAAATACATTTTTTTAATGTTTTTATTTTTTTAAACATTTTATAAATTTTATTTTAAAATGTAATCAAGTCTGTCTTACTTTATTTATTAGATCCCGATATGTTATTTCTTTCTCTCAGCAAATAAGGTGTCGTCTCCAAAAAATAACGTTTTGTTGTATAAGGCAGCCGTAAAACAAAGCATATGTATCACTGTACGGAATAATCTCTACTGCAATTTTTTAAACATCTAAGCATCGCATTTCTAAGCATCTCACATTTTCAATTTTTACCCGACTGCCAAGAAGGGTTATGTGTTTAACACGTATCTGGGTATCTGGATTTCTTTATACCCTCCAAACATCGCAACGGCTGGATGGAAGTCAATGAATGAGGTCTCTATCGATTCATCTTAACTGCCCGATGGTTATAGGCAAGGTTTTGTTTCCTAAATTCAGAATGGCGGCCGTAAAATACAAGATGGCGGTATAGACAAAAAAATTACGCACCCTATTGAGTGGCATATCATTGGATAGGTCTTTCAAAATGAATAGGATGTTTTATTGACTATTTTACAGTCAGAAGCTCCGTTTAAATATTATACAACCTGGAAGTTGTGTAGGTAGGATCTCTAGCTTTACTGCAACTCTAACCATCATAGACATCTATAGGCCTCATCAACACAGTGTTTATAGATAGGAACTAACAATTAAACACAATTTAAAAGTTATCAATAAAGTAAATAAAAAATAGGTAAGTAATATAAAAAATAGTCTCATGTTGATGAGAAATAATTAATTTATAAGTACCTAATTAAAGTCTATCTATCTATCTGGATTTTATAGTTCACTTTTTACGCAGTCGGGTTTTTTTTATTTTTTTATTTAATTATACTTGTTATACTGTCGTATTGGGGAAAAAAAGTACTTTTAAGTGCAATTTGTTTGAAAACAGTATCTCCATTTATTTTTGCGATATTCATTTTTTTTTTGTAGTTTTTAACGCTATTTGTTTAATTTTGGCAACTCAAATACACCATTTCTGTAGAGAGTAAAGAAAAAATAGTTGGAAAATAGCAATTATATCTTTTTGTTGCAATTTTCCCATTAAAAATGGAAAACATGTACTTAAAATAAGTGCTATTTCGAAAAAAATATATAAATAAATGATTTCTGATAAAACATGGAGTTATTATAAATTTAATTTAATTTTAAGTATCTATATTAATATTACAAACAAATAAAGGCATATGAATCATTAGATAGTCGATTTTTTTGTCGAGTACCTTGCTTCTTTTTGCTGGATTTGTGTATTATTCTGAGATAGTGGCGTCCTATGCATTCTTTATTGTAAATGTTGTTTATGACTGGATCGTAAATTAGGAATTCTTCAGCGGTTGCGGATGACGTCATTTTATATAAAATAAAATCGCATGTTTTAAGACTTCAAACTGAACTACAGTAGAGTCGCGTTTAACCGAGTTTCCGTTTTAACCTAGTTATTTTCTTCTGATGGACTGATGGCTTCTATTATTATGAAACAGATATTATAAATGAAGTGTTAGGTGACGATGAAAGAGCAGTCATAAAAAAATAGAACTCTGATTTTCTGACCAGAAAATCAGAGTTTTACGACTGCTCTTTCATCTTCACCTAACACTTCATTTGTAATAGCTGATTCATAATAATGGAAGCCATTGGTTCATCAGAAGAAAATGATCCATTCCAAAGGTATAAGTTCGATTGAAAAAAACTATGAACTAATTAATGAATTAAGTGAAAATTTATATCGTATCCTCTTAGTTTGTGACGATTCGTGTAAATCCGGTTTATCCGAGTTTTTTTGCTTATCCGAGGTGAGCTTGGTTCATGTTAACTCGTATAATCAGGACTCTATCTATATTTATGTACATATTTTTTTTTTCCTTGGGGACGACACTATATTCTGAAAAAGCAGAATTCCTGTTTTCTATGTGATATTAATGTGCTTCTTTCAGCATTTCGACAGATATTTTTTACATATTTTAGAGCATTGTATTAATTTAAACTGTTGCCAACTGTATAAACAGCGCAAACGAAAATGTTTGCTTCAAATTAAAAAATTATTTTACACGTGACTATTATAATCAGAAAATATAAAAAGCAGGAACTCATGGAAAATTACGTCACAAAAACTATATTTACACGTGAATTTTAAAAGAGAAAGAATATTGTAAAATAATAAATTCATTAACATGCGTTAGAAGTCTTAAATAGGAGAATTTACGTCACATTTACGTCACATTACACTTATTACGTAAAATGAACAAAAAATAATATTGCAAAACAGTTTAAATTTAAAAATTGCGCGAGACATTTATTTGATATTTTAAGATGATCATAATATTTCATTTCTAACAAAAGTATTTTTACGTGAATATTAAAAAGAGAAAGAAAAGTTTGGTGAAATTTACGTCAGATTATAATTGTCAGATTCAAATTATAATTCAATCTTCCGAAATCTTTTTAAAGCCGATCAAATTAGCGTGCTGTTATAGTCTGCGGTATCTGAACGGGGGTTGACGAGCGTAGCTCGTAGGGGGCAGAGCCTCCTAGTGTCCTAAAATGAAAATCTTATCATGCTGATTTTCCTTATGAATATACTACGCAAAATTCCAAACTTAAATCTGTTAGTCTTGTAATTTCCATAGTTTTATTCTATGAATTATGAAATTAGAATTAAAAAAACTAATAGTAAAATATAAATAGTGGAATAGATATTATTTTCTCATATTCATTATTCAGCTTATTCTGCTAAGTAATGTTTAACCCCCTGCGTACGTATTTTTTGTGTTTATTCAAATACGATTTGATACCTGCAATTTTCCATTACTTTAATTTAATGCCGATATGAGTTAATTTTTGTTTCGAATAGGCACTAAGATATATAATTCGCGATTTTTCTATACTTATGCTTAAACAAACATCACACTACTGTTTAAAGGACTGTATGTACATATATACATGTAAAAACTGTTGGGAAAAGAAGCCACCTCTTGTGTGTGCAGTAGTAATTGCGCGTTAGTATTTAGATAAATAAATAAATATGATTCTGGCCAATTTATGATAAAACAATTGAATATAATAATATAGGTAATTTCGTACCTTTATCTTTCTTCAACAGCATTCCTCGGTTCACAGCTTGGCAAGCATTTAAATCCAGTACGGCGTATCCTTTTGCACTGAATTCTGAAAGATTTTTTCTACACTATAGTATTAAAATAAGAAATTGTGGTTAATATATATGTTTTTTTTTTCTTAATTAAATCCACTCCTGAGACTTGGTTTCTTTGCTTATAGAAAAATTAAACAAAAACATAATTTATAAAAATAAAAATAAAAATAAAATTCATACAATATAATATTTAAAACACCCTAAATATTAGATTCCGTTCAAATGAAATCGAAATAAATCTGAGACATTTTTTTAAGTTTTGTATTTTGCATGCATCTTATCATTTTATGCACAATTGTCATAAACATAATACAAAATCTGCAACACAAATATTTTCAATTAAAAATGGAAGAAGTCTAAGATTTATTTCGATTTCCTTTGAACGGAATCTAATTTTTTAGGGTGTTTTAAGTATCATATTGTATGAATTTTATTTTTATTTTTTAATCTTCAATTGGCTTAACTAATTTGTTACAAAAATTTAACATTAAATGTAGAACTAATTGAATGAAATAATTTAATATCTGTCCCTTCTCGGGCTTCAACAATGCAGGAAATAAATTTCGTTTTTTTTTAAATTTGTTCTTCAAATTATGTTTTTGTTTAATATGTCAAGTTTTTTAATAACTACTGCACTCAGACGAACGCATTTCAAAATTAATAGACAGTATCATCATCAGGATTTGATGTATGCGGTATTGCGTCACAATGCGTGATGCAGTTTACCAATGTGTAATTCAAAATGCTTCACCACTGTAGTAATGCAGGTTGCAGTGGTTTGGACAAAAACTTCTAATCTGAACGTAAAAAATCTATAATCAAAATATAAAAAATTAACTTGCCTTAAATTTAGATACCCTATTTCCCACTCAGGAACGCTATGAATGTAAATGTAAATTGTGTTGAATCCTTACTGCTAATATTTAACAATTTTATAGTTGTGATACAGTAAAAAAATTAAAAATTAAAGTTTTACATAATTTTTTAAACCTTATTCTATCCCAAGGGGTGATGTAAACACATCAGGAAATTATTACCTAAGTTTAACTTGGGGTATAAATAGTTCTCATCTTTGAAAAAAAAATACATTTTAAAATTTAAGTTATGTAATTCCCCACTAAGTTCGCTACCTGCGTAAAAATAGCTATCCATTAGAAACTTTTTACTAAAATATAAACTTGACCAAAGCAAAAACTTATTCTGAAAATATCATTTTTATTTCCACTATCACGCCATATTCACCTTTTTAATTTTTGGGGAGAAAAAAAAAAAAAAAAAAAAAAAAAAAAAAAAAAAAAAAACTAGCTCAATTTAATATTTTACATGAAAATCTTTCAACTAAAAAGAAATAAATTATTATTTCGGCTTTCGAAAATTTTGAAACAATGAAGTAAAAATGTTACATTTTCTATAAAAAATGTCCGTTGATTTTCAATGAAAAAAGCGAAAATTGGAATTATTAAGAAAAATATTTGAATAATGTAAAAAAATTGGCCCATGTTTTTCTCTGGGTTATAATTTATCCATATGCAAAGGTATATACCATTCGTTCTGACCCTGACGTCAGGGAAACGTTTTTACACTTTAAATTTATAATATCACTAGCAGACCTACCCGGCTTCGCCTGTGTCAATTATAAGAAGCCTTCCAGGTAAAATAAATTAAAACGAAATAATACGGCAATCACAATAACTGAAATTTGTGGATTCCCATCCACAAATCATTATAAAGACAATAAAAAAACATGGCGTTATTGTCTTGCAACCATAGTAAAATCCCTGAGCTTTAATAACAGAATGCACCTTTTCTTTGGCGGGTATAGGAGAAAAATATGTGATTTTCCTGACAATACGAAAAAAAGAAATTCCTCCAAATCGCGCAGCACTTAGTGAAATTCTCGTTATTATCTACATTATAAAGTAAAAACACTATGTCAGTGCCCATAAATTGTAACCCATAAAATGTGCCTTTACTGCAATTTTTCTAACTTTTAAACATCACACAATTTCATTTTTTACAATGTCGAATAGAAAAAAGTTCTCTCAAATGAAATTTGTTTGAAAATTGTACCTCAGTTTTCTGATTTTAATGGATTTTAAAGTATATTTTAAGCATGGATATTTTTAAAGTTGAGTGCAACCCGATTACGAAAGATGAACCTGTTTACACTTAATGCAATAGTATAAAGAAAAGACATGTCTATGAGTAACGCTGGTATCATATTTTCGGTGGCAACAACCTAACACAACAAATTTCACTTTTATTGTAGTTTAACGGTTAAACATTGTACATTCGATTGTTCCAACGTATTATAGAAAACAAAAATACTTTCAGTGATATTTGTCTGTAATGTTTATCTCAATTTACGAATTTTTTATGGGTTTTAAAATAATTTTTAAGCATGCATATTTTTTAAATATGCTTGCAACCCAAATACAAAAACATTGTAAATAATTCAGAATTTGTTTGCTTTCGCGTAATATTCAATAATTAAATTGGCAAACGAAATTAAAACGCCAAAAATAAAATAAAATAAAACACGAATTAAACACATATCAAATCAAACTACTCAAAATAACCTGATAAGTATATAAAATTCAAATGGGAATTTCGTTCCGGGTGCATATAACTTGAATTCTTCAGAACGGATTTCCATGCGACTTGCACTATTAGTTTCTTTAGGGAAGATTTTAGTGCGTAACATATTGTTTTTTGGTGCTTAGTCATAGAATTATAGGGGAAAGTTATATAATCATGTAAACCCAATTATGAAAGATTAGTCTTATTAGCTGAATGAAAAATGCAGAAATTTTTATCTCTAAGTATATTGATGAGTTTATCCTCGGTAATGGGGCTGTGCGCTAGAGTATTCTTATTTTAATGAGTGTGCCTGACACCTATTATGGCATGCACCTTTGTTTAAAACAATATAAAATGACTTATGTTTTAACCGACTATCTGTCATGCAACTTGATTACAAAATACTAACATGCAAATGCTTAAGGTGCTTCTCCAGTTCCCTGCTCAACAACGCGAAACTTTCTGACACATTTTCTGACTCATTAAACGTAAGGACTTAAAATTTGTAGGACTGACTATTAAAGCGATTTGGAATTGAAATGAGTTTTTCCTTTTCATAAATAAATTACTTATCAAGTTATGAGCAATTGTGGTAGCGTGACGGCCGATTTTTATCCTTTGTTGCACTGTTGCGTCCGAAATTCAGTTCAAAACACCAACTGAAAGATCTTATACCTTTACCAACAAATGGAAACTATCTTTCGATTACATAGTTTCTAAATAAGAACTCCTGTCAATTTCATGCGTTTCCGAACAAAAAATAATTAAAAAATATGTCAGAAAATATCTCCTTTGGATTTGAGAACAGCCTTAACTTGAAGTTTATGAAAAAACTCACATTTTTAGTTTTAATTTTGGAACTCGCGAAATTTAAATTCAGAAAAAGGATGTTCTTTTGGCATATTGTGGTAATTTTTTTAACTTTTAAAATTAAAATACATGTTTTCTTTGACGCGCGTAACAGAAGTATACAATATCTTCACAACACGGGGGAAAATGCAAAAAAATACATCCAAATGAGATAGTAGTTACTAAAATTATGTTTGGAAAATTTGAAATTTTATTGAAATTAAATCTACAATGATTAGATGAAATGATGTCATTTTCCATAAATTTTAAATCAAGACATCTGTCAAGATTTTTTTTGAAAATATAAATAACCGCTCTCTTTTTGCTATAAATCACAGAAAATGTTAGCACTGAATCTAAACCAATACAACACTTAGCGATAACTTATAGCTATAAGATATAGCTGTAGTATACAATCGAAGTAGTAAGCAAAATATAGGAGCCATATGTTTACAATGAGTTTGATTACGCGTTGAAAAGATTTGATAGAATGTGACGACATATCTAGCCTTTTTTTTTCTTTTTCTTAAATTGTTTTCATGAAATTTGACTGTTTGTATTAAAATAGATGTTTTAATTTTTAAAAAAACATTCAATTTGAGGTGATACGTTATTTTCCCGCTCTTATAGTTAAAGTTTTTATTTTATATAGAAAAAATGTAAATTTTCTGTTGAAAATGACGTCAATATCAAACACGCAAAAATATAGCAAGAAAATCTGAATTTTTATTGGCAAATAGAAACAAAATACACTCGTTATCCTTATTTTTTTCGCATTATTGTGTCATTTTTTAGGGTTTGGCAACAGGAAAGAAACGTTTGAATTAAAAAAGATTTAAAAAGAGATATTTCTATAATGTTAAATTACGGAAGTGGTAGAAAAAAGGGATAAATAGTGGTCTGATAATATTTTTAAGTAGACAGTGATCTTTTCCACGTTCTAAAACGTATGTACATCGAGTTTCGTGCAAATCGGTCAAAAATTAAAGATTTGTATAAAGGACATACACACAGAGAATGTCTTTTATATATACAAGGTGGAACCCGTCGAATTTCGACGAAAGAAAATGTTTACAAAGGAACTGTAGCATCAAATTTATAATACATCGACAACAATAATTACAATAAAATATCCATCTTACACTTGAACTCTCCAAAGACATATATTAACCTAAGATTAACAAAATACTTTTTTCATAAACTTCAACTGTTAAAATTATTGAAAATTTAAACTTTATTCATATACGTAATCAGTAAGTAACATATAATCACGATAAGTAATTTTGGGCACAGATGTCATATACGCCCCATATTGGTGCATTTTTTTCTGACGCCAAGGTCATATACACAACGGGTACTTAACTGGCGCCAAAGTGTCGTTATTTTGCTTGATATGGTAAGCCGGATGTTGTTGTTTATGCTGTTGATGTTTTCGCCAAATTGGCGTCAGAAAAAAATCGCGCCAATATGATGCGTATATGACATCTGTGCCGTAATTTTGATTAAGTTATCAATTGATGCTTGGTATTACGGAATTAAAAATCAGCAAAAATGATTTCACCTTGACATAATCATAGAATTTTTCCCCTTTAAATTTAAACCGAATCAAGTCATTTTCCACCTTTCACATCCATATTAACCATTTTAAAATATTTTAACGCGCAATAGGTTATTAATAAATATATTTTCAAGCTTGAAGTCACGTTTGTCAACTATTTCAACTTTCCATGTTAAAATTCCCACTCGTGATTTGAGGTCTTAGTATAATCTCTGTACCTGCGCGTAAAAATTCCAGAAATTTATAACTTTTAGACGTATTCAAGGAGAAATATCTCATTTTATCAAATAAAATTATCGTTTTCTTTTAAATATGACGTCATTTTCAGTCGTTGAAATATTTAGCCTATTGTCTCAAACTCAATATCAGCGAAATGAAAAAATAGTGAAATATAACAGCATCATCAGGGAAATTGTGTCTTTTTTAAAGCGTAATTTTCTGTACAAATAATAATAAAAAAATATATTTTTAATTGTAATGAGAAAATGGCATCAGTAAGAATATAATCAATAAAGATAACTAAACCACTTTTAAAAGAAATGAAGTATTTCAGTTGCCACGATTAGAAAATTGGTATTAAAAACTATAAAAAAATTAATATCTCAAAAATAAATTGAGATACAGCTTTCAAACAAATCGCATTTAAAAGTGCATTTGTTTCTGCATACGACGGTGTAAATCTTTAAAATGTGGGATGTTTAGAAGTTTAAAAATTTGCAATAGCGAAAATTGGAAAACCGAAATTTCATTTCAAATTTCAAAGTGTTGCCATTCGCAGAATGACGTATGCGTTACGCACAGATATGGTTGTCCTTTGTAATATAGATAGATTAGAAGTAGTAATGAATAAAAAATGAGTGGCATCAAGGACAAAAAGGTGGGAAGAAAAAATGAAAAATTTATGATCTCCATAGGCTTTTCCATGTTAAATTAACATTGAGAAGTGACACTGGAAATAAATAAGTATTGCGCTGCCGCGCAATACCTAAATATTTAAGACAATGCTGTTTTTTTAGTCATGAGCTCCTTAACTATCCTTATTAATTTTAACGATAATTAAAATTATTGTTCTAAAATCAGTATGAGTAAGATATATTTCAATTTTTTGTTTAACATCTGACGTCATTTTCACTTATGTATTTAATAATATTAATTTTTTTAATAATATTAATTAATCTTATAAATGCTTTCTGTATTTAATAATATTAATACTCTTTGTATTATTTAATAATATTAATACTCTTTGTATTATTTTTTAGAAATATTTGAAAATGTCCTTTTTATTTCCACTATGACGCCATATTTTTTAATTAAAAAAAAAAGAAAAAAGAAAAGAAAGAAAAAAAACTATTTCAATTAAAATTTTTCACGTGGGAATCTTTCTACTAAAACCAAATAAATTATTATTACGGCTTTTGAAATTTTTGCAACAATGAAAAAAAAAAAAGTTACATTTTCTATTAAAAATGTACGTTGATTCTCAACGAAAAAAGTGAAATTTGGAATTATTAAGGAAAATATTTGAATAATATACAAAACAAATTGACCCTTGTTTCCCTCTGGGTTATAATTCACCCATATGCGAAAGTATTTTGCCATTCGTTTTGACCCTGACGTCAGGTAAACGTTTTTAAACTTTAAATTTATAATATTATTAGAGTTAGTAATGAATAAAAAATGAGTGGCATCAGGGACAAAAAGATGGGAAGAAAAAATGAAAAGGTTATCATCTCCATAGGCTTTTCTGTGTTAAATTAACATTGAGAAGTGACACTGGAAATAAATAAGTATTGCGCTGCCGCGCAATACTTAAATTATATTAAAACATTATCTTATAGATTTATGTTATACTTTTACATTCTGCTGCTTTTTGCAGCAACAGTTTTAAACATTACATGCTTTCTTATTGCAATTTACAGAACAACTGAAATAATAAAAATGTTTATGAGTCATTTTTGAGTTCTTTTTGATGATGATGATGATGGTGACGTCGGACTCTTGCTTCATGCGTGGGATAATCTATAAACGTATTTTATTTATGAATGTTATTGTTCATTTTGAATAGCATAATTTAGAAAATATAGAAAGAGGTTATTGATTTCACAATATTTATGAATGTTATTGTTCATTTTGAATAGCATAATTTAGAAAATATAGAAAGAGGTTATTGATTTCACAATGATTGATTCCTACTGAATCTATTTATTTAAGTATCAAAATGTTTTTGTCCTTGAAGATTATTCATTTGGTTTCCTGTTTCGAAATCAATTTATTCGTATCTCAGAGGGTTATAAATCCATCACCCTTCCTTAACCATCTCAGATGCATCCTGTATTAGTTGCATGGATTCTCGGTGTTTAATAAATTGAGGTTTGGCCAGTGGTTTGGTCAAACAATCTGCTATCATGTCTTATGTCGGACAATAACGGAGATCTAGTATAGCGTCTTCTTTCATCTCTCTTATCGCATGATAATGCACATCAATATGTTTTGTAGGTTTTGAGAATTTTTCATTCTCCACCATCTTTATACAGCTCTGGTTATCTTCGTACAGAAACACTGGTAAATTTTGTTTTAGGTCTAAATCGGCTAACAGTTTGATAATCCAGGCAATTTCCTGTCCTGTACTAGCTGCCGAAACAAATTCAGCTTCCGCTGATGAGTAGGCTATACAATTTTGTCGTTTGGTGTACCATTGTATGGGACTATTTCCCAGCATGAACATGTTGCCTGTTGTCGATTTCCTCGTTCTTGTGTCCCCCGCCCAGTCAGAAAAACCGATGAGTTGTGGTTCGTAATTTGTATTCAATGTGAGATTAAGGTTTTTCGTGATGTTTAGATAACTAATTATCCGTTTCACAGCGTTCCAATCTTTTAATCGTGGAGTTTCACACCTTCTGCTGAGGATGTTAACTGCGGCTGATATATCTGGGCGTGTAGTGGTTCCTATATACAACAATGATCCTATCGCTTGTCTGAATTTCATGTTATTAGGCATTAAATTTTCGTCATCTTCTAATTTGTGAAAACCGGCATCCATGGGAGTGCTTACAGGTTTTGCGTTTTCTAGATTAAATTTTCTTGCGAGTTCTTCTATTTTTAATCTTTGATTCAATTTGTACCCGTTTTCAGTTTTTTTTTTATTTCCATCCCTAAATAGTGAGATACTTCCCGAAGGTCCTTTAATTCGTATTCTTGCTTTAAAGCTTTTATTATTTTTTCAATTGATTCATTTTCGCCTCCTTTCAAAATATCATCAACATACACTATTATGTAAGTCGTAATGTTGTTTTCTTTTCGTGTGTACAGGCATGTGTCCACGGTGCTTTGTTGAAAATTTAGTCTTTTTAAAGATTGTTCGATTCTTTTATTCCAAGTTCTGGCTGCCTGTTTGAGACCGTAGATGGATTTTTTCAGTTTACAGACTTTGTTTTCTGAGTTTTTCTCAATGTAGCACTCCGGTTGTTTCATATATATTTCGTCTTCTAATTCACCGTAGAGAAAGGTTGTGTCGATATCGATGTGTCTCACGCTCAAATTCTTATATGCGGCTGCTTGCCAAAAATGTTCTCACAGTTGTTTGTGACACTACTGGGGCGAAAGTCTCGTCATAGTTTTCCCCATATTTTTGACTAAACCCTTTGGCTACCAAACGTGCTTTGTACTTTTGTGTGTTGCCTTAACTGTCTAATTTCTTTTTGAATGTCCATTTGCAACCTATAACCTTTTTGTTAGGTGGAGGATCCACTAATTCCCATGTGCTGTGTTTTCTCAGCGAATTGATTTCCGCTTGTGTGGCTTTAAGCCAATTTTCCTTTTCTTTGGGATTATTTATTTCCAGTATTTCATTCCAACTAGTGGGTTCTGTCATATCATTATTTATTACATAACAGACATATCTGTCTGGTGGTACCCCCTGTTCGATCTTTCAGATCTTCTTGGTTTATTGGTCGGTTGTTTGGACGTGGTTGGTTCTTCGGATGTGTTGTTTATCTCTGTTTCAATGTAATTTTTGTCCTCATATGAGTTTTCTGTCTCTTTACTTTCTTTTAGGTTAATTTTGCTATTTTCTATAAATTTCGCTGTTCTCCCAATTACAATTTTATTTTCTTTAGTGTATACGCGATATCCTTTTGAGTTGTTATCGCATCCTACAAAGATCCCTTCCTGAGCCCTGTCGTCCAATTTTCCTCGATGTTGATTATTCACGTATACGTAAGCTTTGCACCCGAATGTTCGCAAATAGTGTAAATTCGGTTTGCGATTAAACCATAGCTCAAATGGGGTTTTATTTGTTGATCTTGTTGGTAAGCGATTCTGTAAATGATTCGCGGTGTTAATTGCTACTCCCCAAAATAATTGCAATCCGCTTCTCTGAGTAGGCTCCTAGTCATGTCTAATAGCGACCTGTTTTTTCTTTCCGCAATGCCATTTTGGCTCGGGCAATACGGCACGGTTAATTGATGTTTAATGCCCCTTTTTCTTAGGTAATCCTCTATCCCTCTATTTATGTACTCTCCTCCGTTGTCGGATCTTATTGCTTTCGGATATTTCCCGAACTGGTTTCGAACCATAGCTATGTAGTCGATTAGTTTATCCTGTACTTCATCTTTATGTTTTAATAAGTATATTACAGTAAATCTAGAGTAGTCGTCAATGAATGTTACAAACATTGTTTTACCACCTATTGTGGGGGTTCCTATCGCTGTGCATACGTCCGTGTGCATTAGATCGAGTACTCTACCTGTTTTGTTTCTATACACTGTTTTGGGATAGGGAGCATCGCTTGTTTTTGTTTGTATGCACGTTTCGCATGTTGTTCCATGATTGCAATTATTTAGTTTTATGCCGTAGGCTAAATCGTCTTTGACCATTTCCTTTTTGGAATTACAATTTCTATGCCCTAGGCGTTTGTGCCAAAGTTCCAGGCAATCTTTATTTTTGCATTCATGTGCCATGTTTACTATATTCCTATCTATATTTTCTAACAATTCAACTTCGTATAGGTTATTTTTCATTTTTGCCTCCAAATAGATTTTCCCATTTCGGGACAGCGTGCATTGATCTTTATCACATAATAATTTATACCCATTCTTTGTGGCTTTACTTACTGAAATTAAATTAGATTCTAGCTCAGGTACATATAACACTTCTTTCAACGTAATTTTATTTATGCCTCCATCGGATGTTTTCGTCGTGAATGTAGTTTCTCCGGTACCTAGCGAGTTTAGAGTTTTCCCGTCGGCAATTATGACCGTTGTTTTTTCGGTGTCATTTAATTTAGTAAACTTATCTTTATTGTTTAGGATATGTGAAGCTGAACCAAAATCAATGATCCATGTTTGTTTTCCTGCTTTGTCTATTAGAAAGTCTGCGTCGCTGCTTTGATCTGGTTTTGTTTCCGTTCTATAATTCCTCTTGTCTACTGATTCGCGGTCAGTGTTTCCTATCTGGTTATCCGATTGTTGATAACATAACGATGATGAGTAATGTTTATTTTTGTATGCTTGTTGTTTTTTTTGTGTATTTGGGTGATTATTTCGGTTTTTCATATGCCAACATTCTCTGTACGTGTGATTTCTCAATTTACAATATATGCACTGTTTTTCTTTTTTAAAATTATCATTTGGAAATCTTTTCTGCGTTTTAAACGCTTTTGTTGAATTTTCACCCTGGTCTGCGTTCTCAACCCTTCTATTGTACTCATCTGTATATTTACTTCTAATAAATTGTGGTGTAAGCTCGTCCTCATTTCGCGATTCAAGGGCAGTGATTAAAGTATTATAACTAGGGGGTAGCGAACACAGCAATAAAGCTGAAAGATGGGAGTCGCTTATTGTTTCACCGATCGCTGAGAATTTGTCTTTTAGTTCTAGAATATATGTTATGTGTTTGATTAAGTTACCGTTTTCTTGGAGCTTAGGTCCATAAAGCTTTCTTAACAAAAATAATTTACTAGACAAGTTCGCCCTTTCGTGTATCGTTTTAAGTGCGTTCCAAGTGTCCCTGGCTGTGTTAAGCCACTTTACATGGACTATTTGTGAGTCATCTATTGACAGGTTAATTATAGCTCTAACCTTCCTGTCTTTTTTCTCCCAATCGGTTGTGATTGGCGTGGGCCTATCTTCGGTAATGACATCGAATAAATGTTCTTTGATTAATAACATCTCCGTTTTAAATTTCCACGTACTGTAGTTACTGGCGTTAAGTCTTTCAACCAGCTGGATTTCGCGTGATGTGGCCATTTTCTTCGTAATTTAGGTTTTCTTTGAGAGAGGAATTGCTGTTATTTTATTTTATATAAAACTTCTTATATATATTTAGTTTTCTTCAATTCTTTAACATTTCATATATATCAACAAAAAAATGCACAATATTTATTTTATCATCAAACAACTAACGAACTATATTTTGAATAATTTTCAATTTATTTTTAATGTGCATACATTTACGGCCAGTAGTTTTTTTTCTACAAATAGTATTTATCTACTAAAATATCAGACTTTCTCAGTCTCATAATCAAATTTATGTTGGCAAAAGAAGCCACCTCTTGTGTGTGCAGTAGTAATTGCGCGCTAATATTTAGATAAATAAATAAATAAAATTCTGGCCAATTTATGATAAAACAATTGAATATAATAATATAGGTAATTTCTTACCTTTATCTTTCTTCAACAGCATTCCTCGGTTCAGAGCTTGGAAAGCATTTAAATCCAGTACGGCGTATCCTTTTGCACTGAATTCTTAAAGATTTTTTTCTACACTATAGTATTAAAATAAGAAATTGTGGTTAATATATATGTTTTTTTTTTTTTAATTAAATCCACTCCTGAGACTTGGTTTCTTTGCTTATAGAAATATTATATTAAAACATTTTACTTTTACATTCTGCTGCTTTTTGCAGCAACAGTTTTAAACATTACATGCTTTCTTATTGCAATTTACAGAACAACTGAGATAATGAAAATGTTTATGAGTCATTTTTGAGTTCTTTTTGATGATGATGATGGTGACGTCGGACTCTTGCTTCATGCGTGGGATAATCTATAAACGTATTTTATTTATGAATGTTATTGTTCATTTTGAATAGCCTAATTTAACAAATATAGAAAGAGTTTGTTGATTTCACAATGATTGATTCCTACTTGATCTATTTATTTAAGTATCAAAATGTTTTTGTCATTGAAGATTATTGATTTGGTTTCCTGTTTCGAAATCAATTTATTCGTATCTGAGAGGGTTATAAATCCATCAAAAACATGTCCTCTTTTGATATTATGGCATTAACCAATCTATATATATATATTACGCTATCGTACGTGGCACAGAAATCGCGATTATTTGTTAATTGTTGAATGGGAACGCCCGAATGAAACGCATCTCATTCGTTATTGAGCAGCATTTAATGCATCTCCGCACCTATAAGGAGGGGATTACCGTAGGGAGAGACCTTGTTCTAGCGCCAAATGCTACCAAATTTCTCGGGAACTTTGCGATATATCGCTAAAGTTGGTTACCAAAATGAGTCGCCAAAAGTGACGCCAACTTGGGGATATCTGTAATATTTCTCCGAATTCCCATAGACTTCCATTGTAAACCAATAGGGTTTACTTGCTTACAGAAAATCAACAAATTGAGATAGTTTAATGCAACAAAATCTAATATTAGCTTAAGGGATTATATTAACTATATTTAAGGGAGTCCAAGTAAATTAAATTATGAATAAAAGTAACATGATACAATGCTTAGCATGCTTTCCCAAACATAAATTTTAAGGGAGACCAAACTGGTTGCCAAGGGTGTCTAGAATTTTGAAAACTGGTTACTTATTTTTTAATCAGGAATGACTCGGCAGTAGCCTCTATTATTTCAAACAGGGTGGTTTTCGAGCAGCAAGTAGTGCAGGTGTATATTAGAAATTTCTCATCCACGTAGGGTTGTTAGTTCGGAATGCCACGAGGTTCTATTAATAAATATCGATAAAACTGGCTATCCTGCTAAACTCGTGACTATGTGTCGTCGGGGATGTATCCAAATTGAGGGCGATTCGTTAAAAACTAATTAATAGGTCTTATTCATACAATTTGCCTACCTATATAAGTTTGTGTGTGTGTATGTGAAAATCTCCAGACAACTGACAGTTTCATACAGACTCTTAGATGGCAGCACCAGACCTTTCAAGGGTGCTTGCTTGCATCCATGGTAATAAAATCTTTCAACTTCGTGCTTGCATCACAGATTCTTATGGCGAGGTCATATATTTGTGTTAGATTTTAATTCAAAATTAATCATTTTTCTATATTTATTTTCCATTTTTCTATTAAAAGCTATCATTCAAAATTATATTTTCTTTATGTCTAATTTAAGTGCAATTGTTATCCCCGCATAAAAATTATTTATTGATATTTTATTAGAAAAACGCTGTTTTTTTTTTTTTTTTTTTTTTTTTTTTTTTTTTTTTTACAAATCTGTTTATGTAATCTAAAGATCATAAATTTAATTTACCGTAATTTCCGGCGTATAATCCGCAGATCAAACAATCATTTTTCGACCCAGAAATTTATTTAAATAAAATGTAACTTATTAGATCGCGGTAAATATTTGGTTTTAATTACGGGAGACCGGGTCTAGTTGGCTACAGGGGTAAGTAGGCGCAGCCCCCATAAATCGCCTGTTTGTGGATAGATTGTGCAACCAGTCACAAAGTACATTTCTTCTTGCGTTTTACAATCCTCATTGTAGTTTTGCAGCGTTACCTACGTGCAGTGGACATTTATTACGATTTTTCTGTTTTTTGCGCTCAAAAGTAATTTTTTGTTGCTTCATTCTTTTTCTAATTTCTAATACTTATCTTAATAATTGCGATTTAACTTGTGCAATTTTTCTTAGTGTATGATTAACTGTACCTACCCCATATGTGATTTACTTGGATTATTTATGCTCAGATGGTTACGTGTCCCTTTTGTGAAAAAATTTATTATGGGGCTAGTAGGCGCATTGAACACGGGGCAAGTTGGCTCGGTGTCTGGTGTATGCTGATAGCTTGAAAAACAGCAAACACCGAAAAAAGTGGTTGCAATGTAAGATTTTGGGCACACGGGGCTTGCCTAAACAGAGACACCCGATTTTTTATATGTGACAACTGTAACTCTGATGATGTTATCGAGTAGGATAGAAGTTACTCAATGTTAATGTTTTATTCATTATTTTTATGTCTGTATAATTTAGAATTTACATTGTACGGCGATAACGCCTTTGAGTAAACCTACTTGTAATAAGGAAATTGATTTCTCTTAATTGCGTGTCTTATTTAAATTTTTATAAAGCGTGTGCCAACTTACCCCATAGGTATAGGCAACTTGCCCCGTGACGGGTAAGTTGGCGCACAATTTTCCTTTTACTTTAGGCTTCCGCTAAACATAAACTACAAAAACTACAAACTCAAAACTCCGGGTATTTATAGCCCAATGCCTGTTCTTTAAAAGTACAGGGTTGTTATAATTAAAGTTCGCCTATTCAGAAGGCTCTAGAGCCGGTTCTATGGCTCCAAACGAAACAAAATTTTACTAGTACGTAGTTGAAGAGATGCACTCTGCGAAAATCGAAAAAAAAATTTTAATTACATTTTTCGTCAGTAGGTGTCGCTGCACCAATATTTAAGGCGATGTTTGGAGATTCATTATATCAATTTTAGTCAATCCAGACGAAGCACACAAATTTAAAAGTTTCAACAAACTTCGAGGAACAGCGAATTGTTATAATTAAAGTCCACCTAATCAGACAGCTCTAGAGCCTGACCTATGACTCCAAACAATACAGAAAAATGAATAGAATTTCATATGATGTAATCTGCACCAACAAAAATAAAACATGTCGCTCGGCAACGAGGAAATAACGAAGAATAACAATACGCATGCTCAATGAATCCTCCACCATTTTCAATAACGCATTCCATGCTCAGAATTGTGCTTTCTACAGCATTGCGTAAACTGTCCTGTGAGATTGAGCGAATTTGAAGTCTAATGCTGTCTTTCAGATCAGAGATTGTCTAACATCTGTCTTTAGATACAGAATCATTCAAAAATCCCCACATCCAAAAATCGCATGGTGTTAGATCAGGCGATTGTGGTGGCCAGACTGTTTGAAAATAACGACTTATGATGCGGTCTTCTGTAAAATGGCTTGTTAAGAAAGTCCGAATGCTCTAGTAATGTCCGGTGGTGCACCGTCTTGCATAAACACGATATTTTGAAGGCAGCCTTGCTGTTGCAGCTCGGGAATCAGAAAATTTGACAACATATTGAGATACCTTCTCCCATTTACGGAACATGTAATGGGTCCTGTGGATGTTAGTTCCTCAAAAAAATATGGCCCTATCATAAACGTAGCTGTGAAACCGCACCACACCGTCACTTTAGCTGCATGCAATGGAACTACTTGGACAACATTAGGATTCTCTTTCGCCCAAATTCGACAGTTGTGTGTGTTCACTTGTCCGTTTAAATAAAAATGCGCTTCATCAGTCCATAGAATATTCCAGGGCCAAGAATTGTCCACACTCGTGCAAGAAACTGTAGTGAAAATGATAGCCGACTTTCGGTATCACCCTGTATTAGTTATTGCACCTTCTAAATCTTGTATGGATAGTAGCGCAAAATTTGACGTATCGCTTTTCTCACAGTGGAAATCGGCATATCGACTTCATTCGCAATAGCTGGCACACTTGCATTACCAAATGATGACTGGCTTGCTAAATCCACGGCAGCAGTAGCAATATCTTCAATGCTAGAAATGTCTACCTTTTTTCGCCCTGTGCCAGGAAGAATGTCGAGTTTTCCTGTTTCCTTGAACTTTTTAATCATTTTGTGAACTCCACGATCCGACATTGGTCTACGTCTAGCATCTTTTAGTTTCCGGAATTCTCGAAGAGCTGCAGCTGCGTTGCTGTTATTTTGATAAAATAACTTTACAAGAAGTGCCTTTTTAGGTAGATTTCGTAAGAAATACTACCTATTGCAGTCGTTACCATGGTGCGACATTTGAAAAATTCCTTCATAACTTTTCATTATAGGACCCCAGGAACCCAAATCCACCCCCACCTAAAAAGTTTATATATATATATATATATATATATATATATGTATGTATGTATGTACTAAATTTTGTCCGCACGATAAAAGTCGCAATAATGCACGGATCGTCTTCAAACTCGCCAACAACTTTGAGATGGTTGATATCTCGGCGGGGATTGAAAATGGGCAAAATCGGCCCAAGGGAATGGAAATGGGGAGGGCTCAAAATTTTGAATACCGTCTTAACATGATTCTGATAAAAGCAGCTCTTACACAACAATGACAGGAAAAAATAAATATTTTTCGTTAAGCAGTTGCCAACAATTAAAAAAAAAACAATAAAATTCTCACCACAACAATTGTTTTTCTATTACAAGATTTCACGTGAAAAATTAACTTAAATAAATAGTTTGACGAATTGAAAACAAATTGAATATTACGTCATTAGTTTTCTAGTGCAAGATTTCCGCATGAAAACTCAAAATAAAATAAATAGTTTGACGAATAAAAAATATATATATATTTATATTGCGTCATATTGGAAATATAATGGACCTCAGCAGGTGAATATGTAACGTCATGTGAGTTTGAAGAAACGTATTAAAACATGATAAAAACCCGACTATGGAAATATTAACACATTTTAACACTTTGAGGCTCTCTGAATTTGCTTTATCCATTTTTAAACCTATTCCATATACATGCGTGTGTGTATTCGTGTATATTAGAATTTTCACAAAATGTTTAGCTCGCTAGTGCTCATTCTTAGTGGAGGAACTGGGTTTATCTCTAATCTTGATTTAAGTTTTGTTGGTGAATTTAGTACTTAACTTCGAAATCTACCTCCGCCTGTAGGCCCGAGCCGGCAGGGATTTTTTCTTTCAAAGTTACCATTCTCCACAAAGCGTAGATTCAAATGCTTTTCAGAAACAATCATCTGTTCCAGTATCAAAGAAATCACAGACACACTTTATCAGGAAGTTTTAAATCGTCAGGTGGTTAGAAGAATATTTCAAGTTTTCGAAGTTGTGACGTCACTTTGACGTCGTTCGTCGAAAATTTGAATAAAATGTGATCTTTTTCAAGCGTTGGGTGAAATTTTGTGATTTTGTATGTTTCATCTGGATTGACCGAAATTGATATAACGAATCTGAAAAAGTTTAATTTTACCAACTGTGAAATAAAATTTCCTGAATTTTGTTTTTTACAAAATAAAGGAATCTGCAAATATCGGCTTAAATATTGGCGCAGCGCCACCTATTGACTAAAATTTTAACCTTTTTTTTTTTTTTTTTTTTTTTTTTTTTAGATTTTTGCAGAGCGCATCTCTTCAACTACGTACTAGTGAAATTTGGTTTCGTTTGGAGCCATAGAACCGGCTCTAGACCGTTCTGAATAGGCGAACTTTAATTATAACAACCCTGTACAGTTAAAGTTTCATAAAAAACTTAAACAAAAAATTAATAAAAATCAATAACTAACAACAGCGCCTACTAGCCCCGGTATCCCTTACTAATTACAATTTCTGGGTCCAAACAGAATTGTTTCATCCGCGGATTATACGCCGGAAATTACGGTAAGCTTTCTGGCGACTTGTATAATCATTAAAAAACCCATAAATTTCATTTTCCCTTCCGCCGGCAAATAGATATTGGTCGTTAATTATCCTCACCGTTATACTTCTGTATGCAATGATATGTTTGCACTTTTATTTAATTTTTTTAATTAGTAGTCAAATGTAGTTTCTGTACTTGGCGTTTATCTCGTTCATATTTTAATATCTCTTCTAGTCTAACGAATACTTGCTGATTGGCGTATTGGCTTAGGACTGATGTATTCTTGGCGTTATTAAATGTCGTAGATTGAAAAAAAAACCCTCTGATCTTGGTACTGGTAGCTTTAATGTTGCTGAGTATGGAGGGAGGGCACCACTAATTTTACATCTTACCCTAATAAAATAGTTTTTTTCCATAGAAATACTACTTAATTATTGCCTGATGAACTTTTACAGGAAACGATGTTCTTGGATTATTGTTCGCAATGTTTTTAAATATATATATTTACGAGCACTTCTCATCTCTTAATCAAGATAAATCATGTTTTCAAAAAATTAAACTTCAACTCATTTCATAATATCCCGGTTCTCACCTTCATCATAAAACTACACGTGCACGCAAAGGTAACGGAAGACAAGGCAGAAAGAGACGAGGCGATGATAGAATCCCTTAAAACGTAAGGTCGAAAGATCTAATAATATGGCAACAGGGAATTCGTTTATGTAACGCTGAATCTTTTAATTTTTTGTGTATATCTACATTTTTGTATATATTTCTTTTATATTGTTTTTAGTTAATCAAGAATTCAAACTCGTATTTTTTGTAAAGTACTTCCTCCGATAAAATGGTTCTCAGAAAAGGGATAGTTCATAGAACTAGTTGGATGTGCCAATCCCAAAACTTTCTTCTATCTTATACATCTTAATATTTCAAAACCTAGTTACACATGTTAATACTTCAATATTATTAGTTCAATACTATACCAACTTTGATTTTCATCTTAAATTTCTGCTCAAGTCAATTAAACGGACTAAAAACGAGTAAATCTATATCATGATATTTGTTAAAATTATTAATTTTTCCTCATTCTGTTGTTATCAGTTGTTTGCGAATAGCCGGCTTAGCAGGAAGCGAGTTCCCGCCGCCGATGCACAATAGAACTACGAAAAATCATAAAAGTATACAAAAATCGCTAACACGGAGCCCCTTTACCGCGCAATATTTCCAAATTCAAGGAGGACCTGTTGGCCAAACCCAAAAACAAGCACAAACATTTTGGTTCAATTGTATGCATAAATTTATACGCTGTTCGATGGTACAATAATGAAAATGGCACAGAGATCGGAATTATAGCGCCCCCTTCTTTCGGAATTTTTTCAAGTTCAGGGAGGACTTGTTTGCCATAGCCAGAAATATGCACAAAAAATTTGGTTCAATTATATGGATAACTTCATACACTTTTCGACGGTACAATAATGAAAATTGTACAGACATCGCAATTATAGTGCCCCCCTACCGGCAGAATTTTTCCAAATTCAGAAAGAACCTTCGTGACATGACCAAAAATAAACACATAAAATTTGATTCATTTCTATGCATAACTTCATACACTTTTCGACGGTACAATATTCAAAATGGCACAAAAATTGTACAAAAATCGCTATTACAGCGCCCTCTACGAGCGATTTTTTTACAAATTAAGGGAGGACCTCCTTGCCATAGCCAAGAACTTAATTTTTTTTTCTGGTTCAATTCTATGCATAACTTCATACACTTTTCGATGGTGCAATATTCAAAATCGCACAAAAATCGCTATTACAGCGCCCCCTAACGGCGAATTTTTTGCAAATTCAGGGAGGACCTGCTTGCCATATCCAAAAACTTAAAATAAAAATTTGGTTTAATTCTATGCATAACTTCATACACTTTTGGACGGTACAACATTCAAAATCGCACAAAAATCGCTATTACAGCGCCCCCTACCGGCGAATTTTTTCCAAATTCAGGGAGGACCTGCTTGCCATAGCCAAAAACTTAAAATAAAAATTTCGTTCAATTCTATGCATAATTTCATACACTTTTCGATGGTACAATATCCAAAATCGCACAAAAATCGCATTTACAGCGCCCCCTGCCGGCGAATTTTTTCCAAATTCAGGGAGGACCTGCTTGTCATATCCAAAAATTTAAAATAAAAATTTGGTTCAATTCTATGCATAACACCGTACACTTTTGGATGGTACAATATTCAAAATCGCACAAAAGTTGTTATATCAGCGGCCCCTACCGGCGAATTTTTTCCAAATTCCGGGAGGACCTGCTTGCCATAGCCAAAAATTTTAAATAAAAATTTGGTTCAATTCTATGCATAACACCGTACACTTTTGGATGGTACAATATTCAAAATCGCACAAAAGTTGTTATATCAGCGGCCCCTACCGGCGAATTTTTTCCAAATTCCGGGAGGACCTGCTTGCCATAGCCAAAAACTTATAATAAAATTTTGGTTTAATTCTATACATAAGTTCATACACTTTTTGATAGTACAATGGCGACAGACAGACGGACAGACGGACACACAGACAGACAGACATTTTCTATAAACATGTTTTTTGGAATCTCTGACCCCTAAAACATGCAAATCCGTCGAAAACCGGAAGTCGAAAAAAATTTCGATTACAATACTTTCTTCTATTAAAGATAGAAGAAAGTAAAAATATACTCGCACAAAAAAGCAGCTGATGAAGAATTCTTTGTGGAAGAGCTGCCTCTGTAATGTAATTTTGCTCGATAATTAATGAAGATGTCAGATGAAGATATATATATATGTTGTTGCCATTATGCATCTTAAATGATATAAATACGGGGTTTTTTTTCACAAGTCGGTTATTCCGCATCGATGTGAATCTCTATTAAGTTTTTGCTTACAATGACTAAACGTTTAGATATTCCTGAGTTGGAAATAGAATTAGAAAATAAAACACGTCGAAATTGTACGTCAAACGTGGCAAATGAGATGCGTTGGTATTTTAACTAGTTTTATAAATATTCAGATATTGGTGCGATAGCTGTTGCATTCTTATGCAAAATTGCAAGAAAACGAAATTTATTACGATTATCTTATACTATAATGCGAGCAAAAACTGTGTGTGTGTGTATGTAAATTTTATCTCGAAAACGGCTCTAACGATTTTGATTAAATTTTGCACCCTACCGTTTTCGGTCACGAAAAGATCATTGGAATGGGTCTCGTGTTCGAGAAAATTCGATTAGTGGGTCATTTTGGGTCATAATGGGTTAGGGTCAAGCTAATTATATCTAATGAACGGCTCAATCGATTTTGACTAAATTTTGTATCTAACTATTTTCGAGCACGAAAAGACCATTGGAATGGGTAACGTCTTCAAGAAAATTCGATTAGTGGGTCATTTTGGGGTAACCGTGGGTCAAGCTATTTTTATCTAAAAAATGGCTCAAACGATGTTCACTAAACTCTATATTCTACAGTTTTGGATTACGAGAAGACCATTGGGCTAAGTCACATGTTTGAGAGAATTCGATTAGTGGATCATTTTTGGGTCACCGTGGGTCAAGCTAAGTTTATCTAGATAACGGCTCTAAGGATTTTGACAAAATTTTGCACTCTACTGTTTTCGGCCCGAAAACACCATTGGGATGGGTCTCGTGCTCGAGAAAATTCGATTAGAGGGTCATTTTGGTTCATAATGGGTCAGGGTCAAGCTAATTATATCTAGAGAACGGCTCAATCGATTTTGACTAAATTTTGTATCTAACCATTTTCGGTCACGAAAAGACCATTGGAATGGGTCTCGTGTTCGAGAAAATTCGATTAGTGGGTCATTTTGGGTCATAATGGGTCAGGGTCAAGCTAATTATATCTAGAGAACGGCTCAATCGATTTTGACTAAATTTTGTATCTAACCACTTTCGGGCAATAAAGGACCATTGGGATGGGTCTCGTATTCGAGAAAATTCGATTAGTGGGTCATTTTTGGGTCACTGTGGGTCAAGGTATTTTTATCTAAAAAAGGCTCTAACGATTCTCACTAAACTCTGTATTCTACAGTTTTGGATTACGAGAAGACCATTGGGCTAAATCACATGTTCGAGAAAATTCGATTAGTGGGTCATTTTTGGGTCACCGTGGGTTAAGCTAAGTTTATCTAGATAACTGCTCTAAAGATTTTGACGAAATTTTGCACCCTACTGTTTTCAGGAACGAAAAGACCATTTGGGTGGGTCTCGTGTTCGAGAAAATTCAATTAGTGGGTCATTTTTGGTCATAATGGGTCAAGGTCAAGATAATGATATCTAGAGAACGGCTCAATCGATTTTGACTAAATTTTATATCTAACCATTTTCGGGCACGAAAAGACGATTGGGTTGGGTAACGTGTTCAAGAAAATTCGATTAGTGGGGCATTTTTGGGTCACCGTGGATCCAGCTAAGTTTATCTAGATAACGGCTCTACGATTTTGACGAAATTCTGTAATCTATCGTTTTCGGGCGCGAAAAGACCATTGAGATGGGTCACGTGTTCGAGAAAATTCGATTAGTGGGTCATTATGGGTCAGGATCAAGCTAATTATATCTAAAAAATGGCTCAAGACATTTTCACAATTTTTTTTTAATATACGGCCATTGCTGGTCATGAGATGACCATTGGGCTAAGTCACATGGTCGAGAAAATTCTATTAGTGGGTCATTTTGGGTCACAATGGGCCAGTGTCAAGCTAATTGAAGCTCAAACATGCTCAAAACATTTTGACCAAATTTTATATTATACCATTTCTGGGCATGACAAGAGAATTGGGCTAAGTCACATGTTCGAGAAAATTCGATTAGTGGGTCATTTTGGGTCACAATGGGTCAGGGTCCAGCAAATTGTATCTAAAAAACGGCTTAAACGATTTTGACTAAATTTTGTATTCTATCGTTTTCGGGCTCGAGAAAACCATTGTGCTAGGTCGTAAATTCAAGAAAATTCAATTAGTGGGTCATTTTGGGTCACAGTGGGTCAGGGTCAAGCTAATTGTGTTTAAAAAGCGCTTCAAAATAGTTTGACAAAATTTTGTATACTACCGTTTCTGGGCATGATAAGACCATTGGCAGGGTCGCATGTTCAAGAAAATTCAATCTATGGCTCATTTGGGTCTTAATGGAACAGGATCAAGCTAACTGTATCTAGAAAACGGCTTAAAATATTTTGACAACACTTTGTACTACACTGTTTCTGGACAAGATAAAACCATCGGGCTGGGTCGCATGCTCAAGAAAATTCTATTAGTGGGTCGTTTTGGTGATAATGGGTCGCGATCAAGCTAACAGCATCTCAAAAAGGTTCAAACAATTTTGACAATTTTTTTTGTTATACCGTTTCTAAGTACAAAAAGACCATTGAAATAGCTCACATGTTCGATAAATTTCGATTAGTGGGTTTTTGAATCAACGTGGGTCAATCTTATTTTATCTAAAAAACTAGTTGGATGTGCCAATCCCAAAACTTTCTTCTATCTTATACATCTTAATATTTCAAAACCTAGTTATACATGTTAATACTTCAATATTATTAGTTCAATACTATACCAACTTTGATTTTCATCTTAAATTTCTGCTCAAGTCAATTAAACGGACTAAAAACGAGTTAATCTATATCCCGATATTTGTTAAAATTATTAATTTTTCCTTATTCTGTCGTTATCAGCTGTTTGCGAATAGCCGGCATAGCAGGAAGCGAGTTCCCGCCGCTGCATGAGCCGCCGATGCACAATAGAACTACCAAAAATCAAGAAAAGTATACAAAAATCGCTAGCACGGAGCCCCTTTACCGCGCAATATTTCCAAATTCAAGGAGAACCTGTTGGCCAAAGCCAAAAACAAGCACAAACATTTTGGTTCAATTGTATGCATAATTTTATACGCTGTTCGATGGTACAATAATGAAAATGGCACAGAGATCGGAATTATAGCGCCCCCTTCTTTCGGAATTTTTTCAAGTTCAGGGAGGACTTGTTTGCCATAGCCAGAAACATGCACAAAAAATTTGGTTCAATTATATGGATAACTTCATACAATTTTCGATGGTACAATAATGAAAATGGTACAGACATCGCAATTATAGTGCCCCCTTCCGGCAGAATTTTTCCAAATTCAGGGAGGACCTTCGTGACATGACCAAAAATAAACACATAAAATTTGGTTCAATTCTATGCATAACTTCATACACTTTTCGGCGGTACAATATTCAAAAATGGCACAAAAATTGTACAAAAATCGCTATTACAGCGCCCTCTACGAGCGATTTTTTTACAAATTAAGGGAGGACAACCTTGCCATAGCCAAGAACTTATTTTTTTTTTTTTTTTTTTGGTTCAATTCTATGCATAACTTCATACACTTTTCGATGGTGCAATATTCAAAATCGCACAAAAATCGCTATTACAGCGCCCCCTAACGGCGAATTTTTTGCAAATTCATGGAGGACCTGCTTGCTATATCCAAAAACTTAAAATAAAAATTTGGTTTAATTCTATGCATAACTTCATACACTTTTGGACGGTACAATATTCAAAATCGCACAAAAATCGCTATTACAGCACCCCCTACCGGCGAATTTTTTCCAAATTCAGGGAGGACCTGCTTGCCATAGCCAAAAACTTAAAATAAAAATTTGGTTGAATTCTATGCATAACTTCATACACTTTTGGACGGTACAATATTCAAAATCGCTATTACAGCGCCCCCTACCGGCGAAGTTTTTCCAAATTCAGGGAGGACCTGCTTGCCATAGCCAAAAACTTAAAATAAAAATTTGGTTCAATTCTATGCATAACTTCATACACTTTTGGACGGTACAATATTCAAAATCGCACAAAAATCGCTATTCCAGCGCCCCCTACCGGCGAATTTTTTCCAAAATCAGGGAGGACCTGCTTGCCATAGCCAAAAACTTAAAATAAAAATTTGGTTCAATTCTATGAATAACTTCATACACTTTTCGATGGTACAATATTCAAAATCGCACAAAAAACGCATTTACAGCGCCCCCTACCGGCGAATTTTTTCCAAATTCAGAGAGGACCTGCTTGTCATATTCAAAAACTTAAACTAAAAATTTGGTTCAATTCTATGCATAACTCCATACACATTTGGATGGTACAATATTCAAAATCGCACAAAAATTGTTATATCAGCGCCCCCTACCGGCGAATTTTTTCCAAATTCCGGGAGGACCTGCTTGCCATAGCCAAAAACTTATAATAAAATTTTGGTTTAATTCTATATATAACTTCATACACTTTTTGATGGTACAATGGTGACAGACAGACGGACAGACGGACAGACGGACAGACGGACGGACGGACAGACGGACAGACGGACAGACGGACAGACGGACACACAGACAGACAGACATTTTCTATAAACATGTTTTTACTTTCTTCTATCTTCAATAGAAGAAAGTATTGTAATCGAAATTTTTTTCGACTTCCGGTTTTCGACGGATTTGTATGTTTTAGGGGTCAGAGATTCCAAAAAACATGTTTATAGAAAATGTCTGTCTGTCTGTGTGTCCGTCTGTCCGTCCGTCCGTCTGTCCGTCTGTCCGTCCGTCCGTCTGTCCGTCTGTCCGTCTGTCCGTCTGTCTGTCGCCATTGTACCATCAAAAAGTGTATGAAGTTATGTATAGAATTAAACCAAAATTTTATTATAAGTTTTAGGCTATGGCAAGCAGGTCCTCCCGGAATTTGGAAAAAATTCGCCGGTAGGGGGCGCTGATATAACAATTTTTGTGCGATTTTGAATATTGTACCATCCAAAAGTGTATGGAGTTATGCATAGAATTGAACCAAATTTTTATTTTAAGTTTTTGGCTATGTCAAGCAGGTCCTCCCTGAATTTGGAAAAAATTCGCCGGTAGGGGCGCTGTAAATGCGATTTTTGTGCGATTTTGAATATTGTACCATCGAAAAGTGTATGAAGTTATGCATAGAATTGAACCAAATTTTCATTTTAAGTTTTTGGCTATGTCAAGCAGGTCCTCCCTGAATTTGGAAAAAATTCGCCGGTAGGGGGCACTGTAATAGCGATTTTTGTGCGATTTTGAATATTGTACCGTCCAAAAGTGTATGAAGTTATGCATAGAATTACACCAAATTTTTATTTTAAGTTTTTGGATATGGCAAGCAGGTCCTCCCTGAATTTGCAAAAAATTCGCCGTTAGGGGGCGCTGTAATAGCGATTTTTGTGCGATTTTGAATATTGTACCATCGAAAAGTGTATGAAGTTACGCATAGAATTGAACCAAAAAAAATTTAAGTTCTTGGCTATGGCAAGGAGGTCCTCCCTTAATTTGTAAAAAAATCGCTCGTAGAGGGCGCCGTAATAGCGATTTTTGTACAATTTTTGTGCCATTTTGAATATTGTACCGTCGAAAAGTGTATGAAGTTATGCATAGAATTGAACCAAATTTTATGTGTTTATTTTTGGTCATGTCACAAAGGTCCTCCCTGAATTTGGAAAAATTCTGCCGGTAGGGGGCACTATAATTGCGATGTCTGTACCATTTTCAGTATTGTACCATCGAAAAGTGTATGAAGTTATCCATATAATTGAACCAAATTTTTTGTGCATGTTTCTGGCTATGGCAAACAAGTCCTCCCTGAACTTGAAAAAATTCCGAAAGAAGGGGGCGCTATAATTCCGATCTCTGTGCCATTTTCATTATTGTACCATCGAACAGCGTATAAAATTATGCATACAATTGAACCAAAATGTTTGTGCTTGTTTTTGGCTTTGGCCAACAGGTCCTCCTTGAATTTGGAAATATTGCGCGGTAAAGGGGCTCCGTGCTAGCGATTTTTATATACTTTTCTTGATTTTTCGTAGTTCTATTGTGCATCGGCGGCTCATCCAGCGGCGTTAACTCGCATCCTGCTAAGCCGGCTATTCGCAAACAGCTGATAACAACAGAATAAGGAAAAATTAATAATTTTAACAAATATCTTGATATAGATTAACTCGTTTTTAGCCCGTTTAATTGACTCGAGCAGAAATTTAAGATGAAAATCAAAGTTGGTATAGTATTGAACTAATATTATTGAAGTATTAACATGTGTAACTAGATTTTGAAATATTAAGATGTATAAGATAGAAGAAAGTTTTGGGATTGGCACATCCAACTAGTTTGGAATCTCTGACCCCTAAAACATGCAAATCCGTCGAAAACCGGAAGTCGAAAAAAATTTCGATTACAATACTTTCTTCTATTGAAGATAGAAGAAAGTAACAACTAACGATTTTCACTAAATTTTGTATTCCATCGTTTTCAAGTTCGAGAAGAGCATTGTGTTAGGTCGCATGTTCGAAAAAATTCAATTAGAGGGTCATTTTGGATCACTATGTTTCAGGGCCAAGCTAATTGCATCTAAAACAGCAAGAATGGTTCAGTGGGAATGATATAACGAGATAAACACAAAGCTAATTTTGACCGAGCTTAGCTCGGTCATTCCTGCTAGTCTATATTAAATTCAGTAATATATAAATAATATGACTCCATCTTAAATTGAACTTAATCACCCCATCCTAGAATCATTACCTATCATGGGACATCATGAAATTAATTACCTATGACATGATTTAATAGGATGAAGAAAACTTCTATTAATTTAAGTTTTGATTCAATTTTCATAAAATTTGAAATGACTCGACAAAATTCTGCAGCAATTATATGTATTAAATTTCAAGTTATTAATTTCAAGCTAATTTCCTGACTATTAATCTTCCGTTCAACCTTCTGAACAGAAATCAAATTGCTACAAAATATTCATACTTTTTATTGTACTCTGAATACTGAAACTATTTAATTCACAATTTCTGTCAAGGTCATAATAAATCACCCCTAAACTGAAGAAAGTAAATTTATTTTAAATTATTCATGTTTGAGTGACTGGCAGTCAAATGTAAATGCATTTTTCAAAGGAAAAAAAATCACATATACTATATGTATATTAATTCCAATTGAATTATTTTTATGTTGGAAAGTAAAAATTTAATATTTAAAGTGCTTTTTGAATAGTTTCAATATTTTTACTTTTTATAATCCCTTTTAAGACATGACGAAATATTTTTCTCGAAATAAATTCTCCTTTGAAAAACCTAGTCCCTAACTTAATAAAAATGTAGACTTACACAATAAAATTTTTATTTACTTCCTGAATTAAAAACTAAGATATTTGTGCATGTCGTTTCTTAGATGTTTCAACGTTTTATCTATTTAATCATCAATAAAACAGGATTTTTGCTTATGAATCTTTATAGATACAATATACCTATGAAATCTGCTACAGAGTGTTTTTGTTTTGTTTTTAAATACGAATGAGCACATTATAAATATGAAGGCTTTTTTTCCTTGAGTAACTGTTTATTCAATCAATTAATGTTCTAAAATAGTAACATCTAAACAAAATCAAATGTGAACTTACTGAAAAATGATCTTCACAACACCAAAGAGATGATGTATTAGGTAAATTAGGATTTGTCATCTCTCTTCATACCATTAGTCCATGAATTTCTAATGGCAGGGACTTTCGGCGCACTGAAAAACAACTTTTCACTAGAAGTAGTGGTTGTATTAGTGCAGAGTGGCACAATACAGTATATTTATAATATGACTTTGTATTCTCAGTCATAATAATTTTAGAAACAGCAATATTTAAAACGGACAAGTTGAAAAGTAACGCACGTAAACAATAACTATATCATAATTAAACACTCATACTACAATATATATTAAAACACACATACACACATAAATAACGCCTGCATTCAACAGTTATAAACATTATACAGACATACATACAATAAATACAATAAACCCAACTGGAGTGAAAAATTAGCCAGAGCCAGGAATCGAACCCGGGACCACAGTATACAAGACTTGGCCTGAGTAGCTCAGTGGTTAGAGCAGCAGTCTTGTATACTGTGGTCCCGGGTTCGATTTCTGGCTCTGGCTAATTTTTCACTCCAGTTGGGTTTATTGTATTTATTGTATGTATGTCTATATAATGTTCATATATACCAATAACTATGTCGTTTGTTGTCATGAACCGTGACATTAGATGTATTAAGCAGAGCTTTCGGGATACGGTAAATAGTGCGATATTAAAACAATCATAAATCAATAATAAAAGTTAAAAAAAAATATGCAGGCTATCCTTCTTATTTTCTCATGTTCTATCGTTTCGAGATAAAGTTAGAAAATGTGCAAATTCTCCATTCGTAGTAACGCCTTTTGGAAAGCATACCTTCGCATGTCTTCAAACTCAAGGGTGGAGATTTAGTTTCGAACCAAATGATGCAATTTTACGATAGCTTCCCTTGTAGAATCTCCTCCACCACATACAAGCTGGTGCGTTTTGAAATACTCGGTCATACGTTTGACTATAAGTTTGTAATCATGAAACGTTTCAATATCAAGGGGCTGGAGGTATTTCGTTGCACTTAGAGGTATAATCCTCACTTCGACGTTTTCCCCCAATTCTTTGTGAAGTTCAAAATCTACATGACCTGCTCACTCATCAACGATGTGGAGACTCTTCACTTCTCGTATAGATTTTTTTTAAAGAATAGAAATACAATTTAGTCAACTTCTTCGATGTTTCCCTGAAGCGGAGCTGGTCAGTAGAATGTTGGTATAATGCAGCTACTGCAGAAGTTTTTCCCCTCGTGACCCGAAATGCCTTGCATCTCATGCGATGTTCATTTTGGACGAGTAGTTCCATTGGATATTTTGTTTCTCACAACATGATATTTCCAATGATACCACTCATCAAAATCGTCGACTAGCACCTCAGATTCCCTTGTGATATAGCAATTTTTCTCGTAAAAATGAGCGTTGCTGATATCTTCGGATACCAAATCGCAGCCGAGCAGAAAAGAAAAAAACACGCGATTGAAAAAGAGCAGTCATATTAAATCCTTTATGGAAGGCACGCCCGACTTCAGCACCGGCCTAGGATTTTCTTGTTTGTTAGGGCAATAGCTTAGGACGGAGGTCATGATCTCAGATCAAGAGTTTTCTAGCGACTCAATCAGTCGAGAAAGCCGTACTACGGAGAAGGAAAACAAACGACTATTCTCATCGGATTGAATCGAATAGCCATCATGTGATCTGACTTAATGAACTGTATTCTAATGCAGGAGAAACAAACAAGAGCTTTTTAGGACGGTACTGAGTCGTCCGTGCCGAGGTCGGGTAAGAATGCTTGTACAAATATCAATGTGATAAAACATGACTTTTCGTAAAAGTGCTGTAAAATATTTTTGAGATAGTTACAACGATAGAATTTATATTAGTCGTTAGATTCTTTATAGCAGCAGATCCTAAAGACTAATAAATAGACCTAATAAATTTTAATGCAAATAACACCTCGATAATCATTTTGCCTGGAAATATAAGAGTTTTTAACAGTAACAGATGTTTTTATTTAAAATTATACACCTCAACCCCTAATAGACGACCAGATAGTTTCACAAAGACTCCCATCGTAATTATTTTCGCTATTTTGGTTTAATTTATGCAACAATTAAACCAATTAATAAATCCCAAAATCTGAATTTTTTTAAGTTATAGAATTATTTATAGAAATTCCTTTTAATCGATGATTCTTTTTCTTTACTATTCATCTTAAGTATCACAGTGTTAGTGCATTAAATATCAATAAAAAACAATTCTGACAACGATAATTCAGCCATCCTTTTAAATATCTGCCCATATTAGGCATTGCCAATTTCAGGCAATAAATTTGACTTATAGTATCTCTTATGTCAAATGCAAGATTTATAAATATTTATACACGATTTACGATGTTACTTTTCCCTTTGATTTGCTATTAAAATTGGAAACCGATACTGGTATTTTTCATCTTGATGGATGTTATTACATCTCTTATTTTGTTAAAAAGACACACGCACATTTTTTATCTATTTACATCGGTGGTTTATCATAAATTAATTTTAGAAAAATCAAACATTGCTTTTAAATTTATCCATAATTTAATTTGCTTCCGGCTATGTTTTTTAAACGATACTCAATGAGTAATAACTAAAATAATTTATCAAAACAATTTAAATATTTTCTAATAATGATGTATTTCCGTAACACAATATCTTAATGATTTAATACAACTTATTAAATCAAATATAGTAATTTTACCTCGAGCGAACATAATTTTCGAATGAAAAACCTTAAAAAAAGTTTTTTTTATAATTATGTGTTGGCTAAAATAATCATGTGTATTGTATAAATTGCCATAAATTAACTATTTTCATTTACAATGAAAGCTTTTTGAACGAATAAATAAAACATTTAAAAGTAATCTTAAATATATTTTTCTAAAAGAAATAAATTTCCTTTATTAGTGTTTTTTGTCCATTTTTGTTTTAGAAAATAACGTATGTTTTTTCACAGAAGATCAACATACAGTCTCAAAATTCAGTAAGCACAATCATTTTAAGAATCGTATTTATGTAACTACTGTTTCTTAAATATATTTGAAAATCCAAAAAGAAAAATCACCCGAGACATATTTTTATGAAAAATAGATACCAAAAATCTCTTTTGTTGTGTTTGGAGAGAATTTTTCTACTGCAATCATTTTAGATTAAATCACTACTACTTTAAAGAAACTGGGATACATAAATTCGAAAGATTACCTTTCAGTGTTTCTCTGAATTGATGTTTTGCAGTTTATTTATCAATATAACGAAAATTTTATTCCGAAACATCTGGAAAATAATTTTGTCGCTTTTTATTTTTAATACAGATGAGATATTGGTTTAAAATCCAATTTTTTTTTTCAAGATTATCTCATAGCAAACATTCAACAGAAGAAAGAATATGTATTGCTTATACTCGTCTATGTAGATTGGCGTATAAGTAGGAGCAAGAGGACTTCAAGGGGACACAGGACCTTTAAATTTTCTAAAAATCAGTTATCAGATTTTGATTTATTCTTAACTTAAAAAAAAATTCTCTACAGTATTAAAAAACTCCATTCAAAAATCTGCATTATTTCTTGAGTTATTATCATTTATAGACGGTGACGGTGAATACAACTGAAAGTCCATTGATATTGAAAAAGTGTTTTCTCAGAGTAGTAAATTTGGTGTTTGCGCGCAATGTTACTTTCAAACTATGTAAGCAACAGCTTAAAAAAATTAACCAAATATACGTTTATTTATAGTCTTCATGCTGAATCTAAAGAAAATCACATATTTTAATTAATTAATTATTTATTTATTTTTATTTTATTTTATTTTATTTTATTTTTTATTTATTTATTTATTTTTGCACTTGAAAAACTTGAAATTTGTTTTTTTAATTTTTTAATTTTTCAAATTTTGTGCTAAAATTAAATTTTAAACAAACGTTTTTGTACATATTTTGATTTTAATTTAGAAGCAGCTATGTTATGATTCTGTTTTGTCAAAAAATAGTTTTCTATATGCAAAAGTTAGTTAAATCATGCGCGCAGCACTTAATGATTATAATTCATGCATTAGTGCGATGAATTTTTAAATTTAAAATTTAAATAATTTTGCATATACATCTATTTTTCTGGATAATATAGCTAAGACTATACACTTTAGACACAAAGGGAAAAAAAGCTCTTAATTGCATATTATTTGTATTTTGGTACTTTGAAAAGGGACCGTTTTGAAAGGGTTTTTGACCGTTTCGACAAATTTAAACGTCATGTGGCCTCTTCAACCGCAAATTCAGAAAATTATCTACCACCAAACTAGTTTTTAAAAGCTTGGTAAGCAAAATCATGCGAACTGGTATCATTAAAGATTAAAATCCTCCAAGAAGACGTCTGATAGCACCAGGTGCTCAAAACGAGTACAGGAAGTAGTTACACGTAACCCAAAGTCATCCATATTGTAAAGTTTTGCCTGTCTTTACTCAATAAAGAATATCATCAGACTCAGATGTTAACTCGAATATTCCCGGTCTCACAGAAAACCGATGCATTCTGCATATCACAAAAATGTTTAACGAACTACTCCTTAGACTTGAAATAAGTTTCACTTCAAACCCTCCATCTGAAATTATAAAAGATATAAATTAAAACAAGAGATGAACTCTAACAGTATTTTAGACAGCATGAATATAACGAATCTCACAGTATACTCGAGATGCCCCTTCGGAGAGGCAAAGAACAAATAAAAAGAAAAGTATCCAGTTAAACTGTCTGCATTGAGATCACAGGCTATTCACATTAATTATATATTATACTCTTATTTCAAAGAATAATGCCCCTCGAAAAATAAAGAAATCGAGAAAAAATCCCATTTAGCTAAATTAAGGGTAGGGGATTATCTACCCCATTTCCCCTCCTTATACTTAACCAATGCACCTCCAAATGTAATCAGAGAAGTGCATTATCAGAATAAATCGGAAAACCAAATTTGAAGCAAATCGGATAATTCTGCGTGAAAAACACATTTATCTAAATTAAGTGGTATCAGCTCCCCCATTTCCCCCCTTTATACTTAAACAATGAACCTCCAAATCGGATCAGGGAAGCCCCTTATCAGAATAAACCGGTAAACCGAATTTGAAGCAAATAGGATAATTCTGCAGGAAAAACCCATTGATCTAAATTAATGGAGGATTAGTCCCCTTTCTCCCTTTATGCTTAACGAATGGACCCCCAAAACCAATCAGGGAAGCTCCTTATCAGAATGAACCTAGAAAAAAATTGAAGCAAATCGGATATTTCTATCAAAAGTTACTGCGTTATGTACATACATACATACGTACATACAGAACCTGCGTGCACATTAGTTCTCAGGCCTTGAGAGCCTATGAGCTAAAAACCTGCTTACGAATATATTCATCTGTGCATGGGGCTTCTCGGGAATTTTAACTTTGTTCGCGCTTGAAAGCTAATCATCTTTCTGTTCGATCTGCGAGTTTAACTTCGAGTAAAAAAACCTCGAAGGATATCTCAATTTAAGATATAAAAAGAGAGTAAGTACAGTTTGTACTCAGCCCGAGAAATCCACGCGTAGAACGGGGATCTACCGACAATAACTTATCGGCTTAAGTTCTTCAAAAAACCTAAAACCTGTGTAAATTTCATCCGTGTATTTCATCATACCCAGATTGATGAGAGTTTATTTTATATTGATATGACACCTCGAAAATTTAAGGAAAGACTAAAAGAGCACTTTTCTGATATCAACTTTAACAAACCAAGTACAACTTTATCCAGATTGCATCGAAAAGAAAATATTAAGATAAACTTCGAAAAAGCTAAAATAATCATTTCAACATCTAACCACTGCTCTTCAATAATCCATGAATCCATTGAAATTTTACTTAGGAGTGATACTGTTTGTAACAATGTCCTTTCTTATAAAATTCGCGCGATTTGGTATAATATCCTAAATATTTCAGGAACTCCTGAAAATATGAACTGGTGTTTTCACCCCTCTGCAGGGAAATGGACTGAACTCCGGTTGCGCATGCATAGTATTTTGTTTTTGTTTTTAAAATTTGTTTTCTATTCAATCAGTCATCTTTTCCTTTGAAAATGAACGCGTGTGTGTTCGAAAGATCTCTGGGTTATATTAAATAATATTTTTTTATGTGTTTGTGTCACCTTTTAAGTAGTTATAAGTATGTTGCAATGTTTATTAATAACAAGGTGAAAATTTCCTTCACGACACTAGTTTTTTTAATACAGTGTTTTGATTCTATTGATCAAACTTAAGTCGATCTTTACAGATAATTTTATGAATAATCGATTTATAGTCCTGTATAACAATGCCCTATTAAAACCAAGGCATTTTAATTGCTTAAAGAATTTACTTGCAAAAAAGCCACGATCAAACGATTCAACCATAATCCTTTTGACGTCTATCTTTAAAATAATTCTAAAATTTTGCTATATACAAAACATGCATGTACTCATTGAAAATTGCCAATCATAGAAACAGAGAAATAAAATGTTTTAACAAAGGATTAAAATTAATTCTTATTTTTTAGAGTGTAGCAGTATTTTGTAGCCCCACTGTAGTGCAAATTAATTTATATGATCTGATCAAAATTCTATGCCGTCATAGTTACACATGCAGTAAAATCAAAAACGTATGATCATTATATTAAAAACTAAGCACTTTTTCTTTTCCTAATGCACATCCAGCACGAAAGTTTCTTAAGATATTTTTTATTACCTAATAAGACGTTTTATTCTTCTTTAAAATTGCATCTTAAAATAACTTATGCAATATACTTATTAAATGCATCTTAAAATATGCATTTACAGTTTTAGTAAATGTGGAATCATTTTTCTAGATAACTTGTTATCCTTTGTGTGCCCCCAACAAAGGTTCAAGTTTCCCCTCCAACACAACACCTACAGGCTGAAGGGTCAAACAAAGTGTGAGGAATACCTGTTTGTCTCACTTATGGAAAATTTTGTGGTCCTTCATTGTGTTACTAAATCCACCCCAACTCCCCCTGCCATCTTTGTTGCAAGTGCAGCTATTTTCTGAACTCTTACCTTTTGGTTCAGCAATTCAATACATCTGCTTTGGATTTAAGCCACATGGGAAAAAAATGGCCTTTATGAGGGGTAGGTGCGGCTCCTAATAGGAGTAAATTTAACATTATGTCTATGGGGAAAAATTTCGTTTCTGAAAATATTGACCCTTAATAGAAGTGGCCTTTGAATAGGGGTGGCCTTTAAAAGAAGTTTCACTGTATATTATTTTTATAAATAGTTATTACGGAGAAAAATCATTTAATATCAATAATTTTTGAACAGGTAAAAAAATATAAGTTTGAATGTTTCATGCACATTTAAAGATGATGGCAGAGCTTTACCACATTTATTTTCTATCCTCACAAAATATAATGAGCCAAATTTATTAATAGGTCTTTTAAAAAAGGAAATTTAAATAGGTAAAAAGTTTGTTGAGATAAAAGACAACTAAGATTAATTCATAATATTTCTAAAGCTAACAAAATATATTTCGAAAAATTATTTGGCACAGTTATTACAGTCTTAACAACACACTGAAAATAATTTCTTTTAAATTCCTTTTTTATCCTATTCAGACAGTTAAAATATGGCAGAGTATTTACTTTTTAGTTCAGTTCGCATATCACAATTCTGATTTAATACTTTGAAAACATGTTCAGATAAAAAAAGACATTGTCTTTTCTACCTCATTTATATCGGGTTGTTTATACAAAAAACAACTTATCCTTTTTCGACTGCAACTGAATAAAAGGAATGCATTAGGGAATTCAGAATTTTACAATAAAGGAAATCAAATGTTATTATTTTTCAACTTGCTTTCTGCTTTTAAAATACTTTCAATTCTCCATAGGGAAGTATTTCTTCTTCAAAACAATCATGTAATTTTCTTCATCGGTAAAAGTTTTCTTCTTTGCTGTATCAAAGTAAGCATGATATATATTATTTTTGAACAATTCCTTTCATCACTAGATTGGAGATAATGTATTTTGTGAAGGAAAATGTTTTTTGGCGAGTTTCAAAAGTTTAGAAATCACGCAGTATGTATTTTTTTACTCACATATATTAATATTAATGACAGGAAGTTAAAAGCTTGCATGCAATGGAGATTAATCGTATATATTATTTCTATTGTCAATATTCATTTTTATCAACTAATATGTAGCGTACAAGGATGAATGAGGTATCATTGGTTAGGATTTTTTTCCTACTTCTGGCATTGCATACTGAATTTTGATTATAGGCATGTTTTTTAAATAAGGGCCGTTTTGTTTTATATCTTACCGTTAAAGCGTACAATCCGTTATTTCATAAAATACCTAGTTATTTTATGAAATAACTAACCAGGTCCGTTAAAGTGTATATAAATGCTGAATTTTACGATTTAACTAGTTATTTTATAGAATAACGATTGTCTAACCGTTAAAGTACTAAATACGGCTCACGAAAGCATTTTGAACCGATTATAGCTGGTTTTAGTCAGTTTTTTCTTAGATCTCTTCTTAGATCTCTTCTTCGTTGCTAAATGTCTTTCGGAGTGCATGTTTTGTCGATATGTGTATTGAACTTGCATAAATTTGTAAGCGGTGGATTTATGTTAGCGTTTTTCATTTGGGATTATTCTCAAAGATTTTTGCAATCTTTTTTTAAAGCAATGAGTTCTACAGGTATGAAAGATCAATCGTCAAATAAGAAAAACTTAATGCAAGAGCGGTTGGAATCCTTGTTAAAAAAGCGTAAAACAAAGAAAAACAGTGTATACTTACTCGTGAAAGAAATATTGAATTCGATTGCAGAAGTAAGCACTGTGTGATAATAAAAAGTGTGCCTGTATAAAAAATAATATGCAATGCAAATCTAAGTGTATCACAGCGACCCTTGCTCTTATAAATAATGGAAAATGAAATAAAAGTATTTCATAAATTTTAAATTAAAATGCTCTTGCATTATTAATTAAAAAAAAAAAGTTTATGAAGTGTTGCTATTAAATAACATAATTATTCCTGCCAGCATGCCTTTTTTTAATAATATTTAAAATTATTAGTAGTAGTATTGTTGTTGTTGTTGTTGTTTCTTTTGTAAAAATTATTTATATTTTTCGTTTTGGATAAAATCTTTGTGATATGTTTTAAAAAGTGTAAATGTTTTTGCCAATAGGACAAAATACCTAATAATTACGTAATTATAATTTATAAAAATTTAAATATAACTATTGCCACACTGCATTCTGTTATGTTCTATTACTGTTTTACTAATATAAAAATATTATTATATTATATATTCCGTTTTTATGTATTACTTATCAATTCATCTGTTAATAATTTGAAATGTAGTTTTCGAGTGACTTTAACTATTTATCAACAGTTAATTTCCATAACAACGGATTTTTTTATGTCGAAATGATTATTTTACATTTTAATGGTTAGGCAATCGTTATTCTATAAAATAACTAGTTAAACTATATAATCCAATAATTTTACACACTTTAACGGACTTGGCTAGTTATTTCATGAAATAACTAGGTATTTTATGAAATAACTGAATTTTACACTTTAACGGTAACATTTACACTAATAGACTGCGCACGCGCCGCAAGGAGTGCTTGCGGCTCTTGTGCAGCCCTATATATGATTTATAGAATTTATACACGCTAAATAGTATGCAATTTTTAAAATTTAAAAAGTGTTCCACAACTGAAAATGCACTTCCATCAATTATTGTTCATACAGAGAAAAATATAACTGATTTATTTTGTGTGCCCCTGTATATGAAAGATCAACGGCACATCATATTCAATAGTAAGCATCTTATAGATCGCCTCGGAGATATATCAATTTAAACACTTTTGAAAAGGTGTAACATGAACAAAATACACCACAAACATTTTTTCTCCATAGACCGTAATGTAACATAATTCTTTTTAGTGTCCCTGTAAATGATCGATAAATACTACCCATACCATATTCTATAAGAAATCCTCTTGTAGTACACTTCATAGATATGTATATAAATTTCAAAGTGTTTGAAATTATGAAACATTATTGAAAAAAAAAAGACGATTTTTCCCCATAGGCCGTAATATAATGAAATACTTTTGAATGACCCTGTAACGAAATTATGACTGCTACATGCAACATTTTACAATACCTAACATTCAATAGTGAATATCAATAACATTTTTCAATTTCATGGCGGTGCGACTATATTGACGCCAAAAATATTTTTTTTATTTTCACACCCATTTTTGCGGCATTGTCACGACTAAACTATTGATCAGAGAAAAAACTTTTAGTACGTAAAATGTAGGAAATTTTATCCTCTTTAATTTATGTATTGAAGACTTTTCCGTAAAATGCATAATTTTGAAGTTATTTTGAAAAAACAAAGAACATCCCGTTTTTTTCCAGTTTTTTGCCAAAAAAACGTGTTTCCCGGGATAAATTTTGTTGGCAAACTTCAGATTCGCATTCAGCGACCCAAAAAACATAAAGGCATCAAATATCAAAACTACACCAAAACTTTCCCCTATTTTCTACCAAATGACTGGACTATCGTGTCCCGACATTTCTTGGAAACAACTGTGCTCAGTTGCAGCTGTGTAGGTAACCTGTACGGTCTGTTCTGTGTCTTTAAAATGTTGAAGATTATCGAATCGCCCGCCCCGTGCGAGGTACGGTCAGTGATACGTTTTTTTTTTGTCGCAGAGCGATCCAATACAAAAGACGCGGCATGCTGACAGAGGGAATTTTGCTACTCCATGACAATGCAAGGCCTCACATAGCAGTTCAGACCCAAGCTTTATTTTACCCCTTTGGCTGGGAAGTTTTGCACTACGTCCCCTACAGCCCCGACCTTGCGCCGAGCGATTTCCATCTTTTCCTCTATCTGAAACATCATCCTGACGGTAACCGCTACAAAGATGACGAATGCGTGAAAACAGTCGTGACTTGCACCGACGTGAAAACAAACGCCTTAGTTATCGGAGGAGGTGGCAAGTTTCTATGAAGAGGGTATTCAAAATCTAGTTGTAAGGTATTATAAGTGTTTAAACAAACTTGGCAGCTATGTTGAAAAATAGAGAAATGTATGTAGAATCTGAAAATATATTTGGTTTTCTTTTTTTTTTAATTGTTTGGTTTTTATTTTCAAACACCCTTTACTTAAAAAACACCCCTCGTACTTTTAAGCTAAGTATCATCAAACATACTATTTCTGATGTCAACCTCCCTATTTGTATCTACATACAAAACGCACAACGATGAATGGAGTATTATAAGGAAGATTTTTGAAGAAGCTTTTAACATAATGCACTTTTATTTCTTTAAAAGAAGTTTTTTTCATTAAAAAAATTGCAGTTAATTATAAATTTATGCCAAATCTATGGGGAAATAAATTCAAAGATTTCAGTTCGAAAGCCTTGCGTGGGCCTACTGGGTATACTTAATTCCATAAAATAATTATTACAGGGTAAACCAGCCACTTCTATGATTATTCGATTAAGAAATTAAATTCATCATGCGAAAAGTATTTAAAACGAAATATAGAATGATTCAAAATGATGGATTCATTTTTATACGATTGTATTTCCTGTAACTAAATATAATTTATGAATGATGTAAATTACATTTGACCATACATTAAATTAAAATTTATCGATGTTGAATATTCCTCAACAGCTGCAAGACACAAGGCCCTAGCCTATGGGGGGATCACCATGGTTTGATGCCCCTTCGAAATTTCTGCCAAAATGGCTATAAATATGCCATTAATTAATAATGCAACACAGTCAAGATTCGAAAATCAACCATAGTAGAGTTCCGATTATCCGAGTTAATATGACCAAGCTATGATATCACCTCGGATAAGCAAAAAACTCGGATAAACCGGATTTACACAAATCGTCATCAACTAAGGAGATGAAATATAAATAAATTTTCACTTAATTCATTCATTTTTATAGTACTGCCAACATCTCTTTGATGTACATTTCCGTTACTTTTAAGAAAAACGGGGAATGAAATTGTTTATTTGAAAATAGTATATATTAGTATAGAATATAGTTTTTGTAGTAGTATAGTTTTTTAACAATAGTATAGAATATAGTTTTTGTTTGTTGAATATCAATTTTGCTGCTTTTTTTTCTGCAGTATTACGCAACTGAATAGCTATCAATTTCTAAGATTTTTCCTTACCAGTAAATTTTGCCTAATTCAATCGCCGAAATTTAACGATTGTAAATGATTAAATATGGCAAAAGTTTGTATTAAATTTTAGAGGCAACAAAACCGTACAAATTGACAACTATGTGATTCGATTCTATTAGTGTCATGAAAATTGCAGGCGCAGCCTCTTCTCTCTGCTTGAAATATTAAATAGTTTTTTTAATCGAACTTATACGTTTGGGATGGATCCTTTTCTTCTGATGGACTGATGGCTTCTATTATTATGAAACAGCCATTATAAATGAAGTGCCAGATGACGATGAAGAGCAGTCTCAAAAAATTAGAACTCTGACTTTCTGGTCAGAAAGGAGAAAAAAAATGCCCCCCCTTTTTTTAAAAAACATTATGACCATTTTTTTCCAATTCTGGCCAGAAAATCAGAGTTTAAAAAAATGATGGCCATTTTTTTTTGTCCTGTTCTGACCAGAAAATCAGAGTTCTAACTTTTTGCAACTGCTCTTTCATCTTCACCTGACACTTACTTTATAATGGCTGTTCCATAATAGTGGAAGCCATCAGTCCATCAGAAGAAAATAACTCTGTTAAAAATAAAAAGGTCCAAAATGAGATAATGATCAAATCATGATCAAGTCACCCTACAAAATATTTTTCTGCTTACGGCCTTGGCAAGATAATACCTAGATTGTAGCTTAATTCCATCTCACCTAATGAAGAATGTCTTACGTCACTGACTTCACTGCAAATATAAGATGGTTCTTAGACCGTACAAAGTTTTGCTAGAGATGTAAAATAAACTGCTTCTTTTATAAATTCCCACACGAAAAAGTTACCGTTTGTTGAACTTAGGTCCGTTCTTTCAATGCTGCGATTGTCAATGATTTGTATGAATATTACTAATGTCTTCCCATATAGTACTTTTCTATACACTGAACTCTCCCATGAAAATTATCCTTATAAAGTGCATGGTAACTTGTTTTCATTGTTTCTGAAAATTTACATTTAATTTTGTTATTAAAACTTTGAATTAAAATGTTTAGATTGGAACTGTTAGATCGAATTTATAATAAACCTACAAAAATAATTACAATAAAAAATTCATCTTGCATTGGTTATGTAACTCTTAAAACAAATAATGTTTTTAACCTAAAATTACCAAAATATTATTTCCAAAAACTTCAACTGCTTAAATTATTGAAAATTGAACTGTATTAGAATACGTAATCAAGATGAGCAATTATATTGAAGTTTTCGATTGAGTCTCTTAAAAGGATTTCGCTTTGTCACATCATAAAATTTAAACTGTACGGTATTTTCACATTCTCAAAATTTACATACGCACCACTCAAATTCACAATTTAAAAGTATTTTAACGCTCAATACATTATTAATGAATGTATTTCCAAGCTTAAAGTCACGTTTGTCCGATACAACTTTTCATGTGAACATTCGCACAAAATTTAAGTTCTAATCTCAGTACCAGCGAAAATTTACCATTCAGAAATTTGCCTTTAGTTGCAATGGTATTGGCCATTTAGTATTCAAATTTAGTGGTCAAATATTTAGTTTTATCAAAGAAAATGATCGTTTTGTTTTAAATATGACATCATTTTTACTCACTGAACCATTTTGCCTAGGGTCCCAAACTCAGTATCAGCGTAATGTAAAAACATTGAAATATCTTCTTCAATCTTTTGATTTATGAAGAAGAATGCGTGTTTTTTTAATGGCTGAAGTCATTTTCTGTTCAAAAATTAGAAAAAAATTACTTTTATTTGTAATGTGAAAATGGCATCAATAAGGATATAATAAAAAAAAATAAATAAACCATGACTATTTTCCCTTTACTTTTAATAGAAATGGAGTACTCCAATTGCCACAATTACAAAATTGGTACTAAAAACTATAAAAAAAATTAATATCTCAAGGATAAATTGAGATAGAGCTTTCAAACAAATTGCATTTAAAAGTAATTTGTTTTCTTTATACGACGGTGTAAAAACTGAAACTGTGCGATGTTTAGAAGTTTAAAAATTTGCAGTAGCGAAAATTGCAAAACCGAAATTTTATTTTAAATTTGAAAGTGTTGCCATTCGCAGGATGACGTATGCGTTACGCACAGATATGTTTGTCCTTTATAATATAGATAGAAGATAGATAGAATTAAAACTTAGGTTGCCATGGTAATTACGTCCTATTTAAGATGTAGTCCTATTACTTCCGAATTACTGAATTTAATGTATATAATCGTAATAAATTTTGTATTCTACATTTTTTCATAAAAGTGCAACAGCTATTGCACCAAGATATGAATATTTATAAAATTAACAGTACGGACGTACCTCATTTGCCATGTTTAACGTATAATTTCCGCCTTGTTATGATTTTTTAACATTTAACACTGGCTTTCAACCACACCGATTTCTGTTTGGACAGATTTAGTGAAAGAATGTGTTATAAAGGATAAAATACATTTCAAAATCCTCCTAATATAATGACTACTAAACTATCTTAAACTTACGCATTACACGCACGTTTTAAACGAGATTAAAATCCGAATAATAGTACTTTAGTGATCGGTATTTAGTGCATCATTATTTCGAACTGTTTTACAGCTGGTATATATGTCTGAAATATTTAAAAGCGAATATTTAGACTATACATTTTACTCATATTTGTTTATCATACATTTTGCACAAACACAGAGATACTGGCAAGTATGTTCAAAATAGCGATCTTCAAACTATTTTGTTTAAAATTTTAGCTCTTTATATACAAATGATTGGTTACAATAAATTTAGACTGGTTTAATTAAATTTTTTTTTTTTATTTCCATTTCTGTATTTCGATAATTTTACAATGTTGGGAACCTTTTAGATTTATATTTTCACTAGTCTGTATATTAAAGTTAATCGTAAAAAAAGAATTACGTTACTTTTACAAAGCACATACATAGTAAAATTATCAGTGCATATAAATACACAGCTGTTTAAGATTTCATATTGCCAAAAAATATAACTTAACCTCTACTAGAACCAGCATAACGTCGAAATAATAATCTGAAATATACTTTTATTCCAAAAACCGAAAGTGTTTTACTTTCATTTTTGCTTCCGGCATTAGAAAAAACAGAAACGAAAACTGATATCCCATAACTATTAAATATCAGGATATCATCGTGAAATAGCTCTTAGTGAAAGCAAAATATAATATTTCTGCATTAAATCTTTTGGCATATTTACTTCTCTTTAGAATTATTTATCACATGCATTTTTCATGAATTTCATGACTCATTTACTGAATAAAGATCTATAAAAAGCATTACAACTGCTTCGCAAATATTCAGATTTGTTTATGTACTACAGCTTTTCTATAAAGAATTTACTTTTACAGGAGAAGAAAAAAGAAAGGTTTTAAGTCTGATACAATGAGATAAATAAAGAAATTTGTATAGAATTTTCGGAATGCTGTTGAAATATATTTCAAAATATTTTCACTTTAGACCCCTTTTAGAAGTTTATTTAAAAATTGTTTATCACAAAGAAAATGTTACCAAGAATAACCAATAAATCATATGCAGGATGTTGCTAATTCGACCGACAAATTCAGAGGTGTGATAGTAGGCAATCAAGAGGATGAAAAATTACTATAAAAGCATGGGCTCGGAAACGACGTTTAGTCGGTGGAAATCGCAAAAATAGACGTCGAGAGGAGAGTGAGCTTGACGAAGAAAATAATGAAACAAATGCGAGGATTAGGAGCACTGTGGTCGAGACGAAGAAACCTTCTTGTATGCAAATTTTCCATGTGTATGGGTAAAATAAAAGCAGCATTCGAAAAGAAGAAACTTTTTCGTATGCAAATCTCCCATGCGTATTGGGAAAATAAAAGCAGCGGTCGAAAAGAGGAAACCTTCTCATATACAAATTTTACATACTTATGAGAAAAATAAAAGCAGCGAGCAGGCATTCATTAGAGGATATTGCATAATTCATGGACTTTAAACTTCATTCGTAAACAGAATGTCAGATTACACGAAAGAGATATATACGGATATGCATATGATTTACGGCCGAGCAACTGGCAATGGACGCCTAGCACAGAGGATATACCAAGAGCAATATACAAGAAGGCGTTGTCCGAACCATTCCATCTTCACGAACATCGATCGACGAGATCTTTCCAAGTAACGAGGCGTAATGCAGGGCAAAAACACAGTGTGCGCACACCTGAAACAGAAAACCGAGTATTGCAACGGTTTGACGTTTCCCTGTCAATTAGTACACGATCTGTTGCAGCTGAACTGAGTTTTCGGCACGAAATTGCGTGAAAGATTCTACGTACAGGAAACATGCACCCCTTATCCGTGCATAAGGTTCAACTCCTATGAGATGCCGATTACCCACTTCGGGTAGAGTTCGTGCGCTGAATGCTTGATGCCACAAATAATGATTCACCGTTTCTCGTCACTGTTTTATTCTCAGATAAAACCTGCTTTACGAGAGAAAGCGTGGTGAGCACGAGACCTGCTTTACGAGGGAAGGCGTGGTCAGCACGCACAATGCACATATGTCGTCGTCTGAAAATTCCTAAAACACTGTCTCGTCGAAAGTTCAACACAAGTTGTTTACTAACATTTGAGTCGGAAATTCTCTGAGATCATATGCTGGAACCGACCTTCTTCCCGAACGCCTCAGTGGCGTACTTTACCCTGTTTTCCTACAGTACGTCCTGCCGGATTTGATTCAGGGAATACTGCTCACTGTGCGCCAGAACATGTGGTTCATGCATGATGGTGCATCAGCACATCTTGCTATTGCGGAGCGTGGCCACCTCGATGCTACATATCCGGGGAGGTGCATTGGAAGCGGTGGACCTTTTGCTTGGCATCCACACTCCCTAGACCACAATCTGTTGGATTTCTAATTCTGGGGTCACCTGAAATCGGTTGTTTATCAGAAGGTTGTAGATACACTGGAGGATCTGACAGAACGGATCGTCATCGCTTCAGCAAACATCGGTTAGACATCGGTATGTTTGAACGCGTCCGGCAATCCTTCGTCGTCGATGTCGAGTGTGCTGCGACCTTCACAGCCGCGACTTCGAACAACTTCTATAAAAATGTCTCGTCGTCTCCTTACTGACGTCGAACTGTAATGCATTGTAATCCTGTTTTAAGTCAAATAAATGTTTTTCTACTCATTATTGGTCCTTTTTATCCCACTCTGCGTCACATCCTTCATAACTATTTTTGCGATTTTCTCCCACTAAACGTGGTTTGCAACCCCATATTCTATGGCAATTTTTCCTCCTCCTGATGCCTACTATCATCCCTCTGAATTTATCGGTCGAATTCGGCAACGCCCTGTTTATTAAATGAGCAAGCAATTTTCCTGATTGTGGATGATTTTGAAAACGGCTGGGACAATTTTCACGAAATTTGCGTCGAGCACAAGAAAGCGATCCAGTTAGATTTCCAATTCGATAAAATTTGCTTTGACAGGTTAAAACAAACTCTGCGCAGAAATGTTCTTTTCTATAAATCAAAAACGATTTGCTAAAACGATTTGCGCGAAACGTGTGTTCTATAGTAAATCGAGTATGAGAAAATTATCTATGTCTAGAATTCGGGAAAGGTCGTTTTGACAGGTTAAAACAAACTAAACTCTGAAAATTCTACTATATAAAAAGCAACTCGAACAGTTTTCACAAACCTTGGCTGCTGTACGATTTCGAGCACGAAAAAAATATCGAGCTAGGTCTCTAATTCGGGAAAATTCGTTTTATATGTAGTTAAATAAATTTAGTACTGGAAATGATGTTATAAATTGAAAATAGTTCCAACGATTTTCACATAAAAGATTTTGGATACAATGCTGATTCTAAAGTATTGTCCATCAGATTGATGATTGGTGAAAGTGCGTTTTCAGTTATGGTATGCGTTTTTAAGTTTAACTAAGTTTTTGCACATGTTTAAATTCTATAGACAGGTCTACACAAAAGAATTCGTAAGCATTACTCGGAATAAGCGTGAATTGCTTAGAGATTTTCTTTTATTTTGAACTATGCATTTTCAAGCTGAACTGCATTTAGAGAGATTTTTTTAGAATATAAATAAACTCATATGCAGGGCTAACCAAAAAAACTGGATGCATACCCGCCTATGGATGATAATTACTGGAATTATGGTTCCAGTAGTTTTAAGCGTGTTTTTGCCTAAATTAAATTTCTACAGAGCTATAAAAAAGAATTCAAGCACGTTTCCGTCAACTGGTAGAAATTGCTGAAGGGTAATTTTCAAATGTGCTATGCATTTTCTTAATATAATAAATTTTAGCATACTACGTAGAATAAATACAAATCTGTAGATCATATACACAGCTGCAAAGAAGAATTGGTAGATCTTTCCGGCTATGGGTTGTAGTTGTTGAAATTTGGTTTTCCAATGTGTTATTCATTTTCTAAAAGGCTTTCATTGGAATCTTATTCACCTTTTAACCTCTTCGGTTCCTGGATCCCCATACGGGGAACTCTGTTCTTTTCCTTATGAAAACTAAAATCTCCGATTTTAGGTAGATTTCGTATGAAATACTACCTATTAGCATCGTTCCTATGTTGGAATTTCTGAAACATTTTTGCAGATCTACACCGATCATGACCCCTAGAGCCCAAAACCACCCTCAGTAAAAAACTTTATCTATCTATCTATCTATCTATGTATGTGTCTATCTATGTATATATATCACTTTCTTCTGGACACCATAACTTCCACAATTCTGCACCAATCTCTTCCAAACTGATACATGAAATCAAGGGGCATAAAATCTCGGTCAAGTTCGTTAATGGGCAAAATCGGACCAAGGGGATGGAAATAGGGAGGGGTTTTGTGAAAACCGAAAACTCCCCATAACTTCTTAATTTTTGTACATATCAAATCAGTTTAAAGTTTTTATTACTTCTAAAAATAGTGCCAAAAATTTATGTATCACAGATTTTTGATAAAGTTAAAAATGGGCTCAAGGGGCGCAAAAAATAGGGTTTTTGGGAGAAAAAAAATCATAACTTCGTCATTTCTCAAGCTATCAAATCCAATTAATTTTATCATAAATCTCCTTAACATTATCTACAACTTTTATATTCACAAGTTTTTGATAGGACCAATTCGTACCGCAAAAAAAAATAAAAAAGAAAACAAAAAGGGAGGTTGAAGAAGAAAATTTCTACAACTCCGTCAATTCACAAGATATAAAATCCCCATGAATTTATCATATATATTCTTAATATTGTCTACAACATCTATATAGACAAGTTTTGGATAGGACCAATTCTTAGAGCAAAAACAAATTAAAAATACATACCGGTTGAAGAAAAAAATTATCTTATTAAGGGTGTATTCAAATCCAAACTGCTTAATTTCTGACTCATTTTACAATTCATTTTTGCTCTCAAAGGCTTCCAATTGGTACCTTTTCTTACTCAGAAACTATATAATGTACCGTAATGGTCAATTTTTTGATAGAGGCAGAATATATTTTAAAACAAGCTGTCAAAGTGGGCCCTTTGAACCGAATTTCCCGAAACGGATTGTGTTGGAAGAATCATCGTATTAAGGGAGTATTAAAATCCAAACTGCTTATTTTCTGACTCATTTTTAAATTCATTTTTGCTCTTAAACGCATCCAATTGGTAGATTCGCTTATTCAGAAACTATATAATGTACCGTAATGATCGATTTTTTGACAGAGGCAGAATATATTTCCAAAAATGATGTCAAAGTGGGCATTTTGAACGGAATTTCCCGAAGCGATTGTGTTAAAAACGAAAAATATTGTCTTACTGAGAAAATAATTGTTTATATATCAAGTTTTAATTAATAGAACGAAAATTAAAAACACAGGTCGCTTAAAAATCTCTTCGAAAATCACGTCAACAAGTTTCATATTTCTCCTATTAAAAATGAATCTGGAGTTATGCCAGAAAATTTCGAGTTGTTGAGCATGGAAAAGTATTTTTTTGAATACCTCCCTAACATGATTCTGATATAACCAGTTAATATAAAAATGAAATAAAAACTCGTCAAAAGCGGCCAGATAAAATTGTTAAAGTGGGTTTATCTCTAATCATTATTTGGTTTTTGTTTGTGAAATTAGTATACTTAACTTCGAAATCTACCTCAGCCTGTAGGCCGGCTGGCAGGGATTTTTTTTTTTTTTTTTACATTTTCACATCAATTCTTAATAGCTGAATGTTTTTTGCGTTCAAAACAAACGAATAAATGGCAGCATCTATGCGGATTCTCACATAAAATTAATGTTATTTTCATCTGAGTTTGCAAAATGCCTAAAAATGCCCAAAAGGCAGTATGACCAAGAAAGTGAGAAATTTTCATAAGTATTTAACTTAAATCTTTTTCAATAAAAAATTTAAGGATTTGTAGATTATTTACTTGTTTAAAGCTCTTAAATTTGTGATTGCGTTAATTTAGGTTAATGGTTATTAAGTTGATGTTTTTAAGGGGGTTTGCAGTTTTAGATCCATATTTTTGAACCTAAATTACTAAGCACCTAAAGGATCAATTTCAGAAAAGATATTTTCTCTGTCATTTACAATGTCATTTTGTTTGGAAAAAATCAATGAATAAGCAACTGTATTATTATTTTAACTTCGGAACTGAAGAGAAACTGCAAAGTTTTGTATTATGGAAGTGTTGGAATATGTTTCATACTATATGCTTGACGCAATATTTTTCTTTCTTATTACACTTGAAATTTTTTTGAATTGGACAGAAAAGGAATCAGAAGAATTTACTTTGCACATTAGTGTGTGCCGAATGGGCACACTTATGTGAAAACCGCAACGAGGAGCGCATTAGGCATTCAGACAAACAATCTTCTTGGCAATACTAAGCGATCAGAACATGAGGCAAGAACAAGGCAATGAAGCAGAGGGATGCTTCTACAATACCAAGGTAGCGGATCCCTTAGAAAGACCCCCACGAAGGGCACTCCTCCCCCTAGGGCCTATATCCCACGTGTTGATAATTGGCCGTCATAAACACAAACCAAACCAAACCAAAATCAACCCAAGGTAGCGGACTGATTTATAAATACCCCTTCTCTGGTCAATAGATCAGAAAGTGAAAAGAAAGTTTAACCGCGTTTTTCTCGAAATTATTTTTTTCATAGGGACCATGATATCTCAGAAAATTTTGAACCTATTTTCTTACAACCAGTTTCAAATTAAAGATCAAACTCTTGATCATCGTCCTTACTAGAATCATATTGTTAGCTATATTATATACATGTGGGCCAAAGTTTAAAAATAAAGGACAAAACATCGATTCATTTGTTTTAAATGATGTAAAATTTCGAAGGTGGATTGTTCAATTTAACAGCAATGTTAGTTGCTACTATACAGATTAGCAGGCTATTTTCAATCTTTTTTTCAGCTCAGCAGAAGTCACTCATTCGTGGTCGTGGCTGATGAGTGCACGGCACACCCAATTTCCTTACATTAGGTGTTGTTTGATCAATTTGCTATCTTCTTCTGCTTTGGACCATAGAACGTATCTCACTATCTCTCTATTCTAAAAAAAGTAACTAACGCTGTCACCGCCGCCGCCGGTTTTGAATTTTTTGTGATCGGAAGTCTTTCTCCGTTAATATTTTTTAAAAAATATTGCATACAAAAATATGAAAATCGGTGGTATTACAGAGAAATGTTTGATAAACACGCTGATCCAGACAGTTTTCAAATCGAAGAATTATTTTAAGAGATAGTTAATGCGAAAGTTGAACAAAATTGTTCCATTAAAAAAGTTTTATAGGAACAAAAAATGTGTATAGGAATTTAATCATTTTTAGATCACTTTATACGTTAGAAAATCCCGGTGTGCAGACTGCATTTATTTTTTTTAATTTGACTCATTTTTTTTTTTAGGTTTTATTTCTATTTTAAATTCAAATTTTCAGCATTTCGAGAGATAATTTTTACATATTTTAGAAAATGGTATTAATTTAAACTGCTGCCAATTGTATAAATACCTCAAACAATAATGTTTACTTCAAATTAAAAATTTATTTACACGTGACTACTATAAAAAGGAAAAAAACCCTTCAAATTAGAATTAAATAATTGAACTTAATAAAAATTACGTGATAAAAACTATATTTACACGTGAGTTTTAAAAGAGAAAGAATATTGTAAAATAATAAATTCATTAGCATGCGTTAGAAGTTTTAAATAGGAGAAATTACGTCACATTTATGTCACATTACAGTTATTACATAAAATGAACAAGAATTAATATTGCAAAACAGTTTAAATTAAAAAATTCGGCTAGACATTTATTTGATATATTTTGAGATGATCTTTTTAACTATTTTTGTTAGGACAGTGCTAATAAATTTCATTTCTAACAAAAGTATTTTCACATAAATATTAAAAAGAGAATGAAAAGTTTGGTGAAAATTACGTCAGATTAAAAACGATACATATAAAGCGTTTTATTTAAAATAATTTTGTTTTCGCTTTGATAAAAAATACCGGAGACAAAGACTCTGTTTACTTAATTCATTTTATATTAGCTTATTTTGAAATGTTTAACTGGTTTTATTTAATCAAAGACGAAAACAGCCATTGCATCTTTTAACAGCAACTGATTTGGCCTTAAAATTCCCCAATCAAAGAGAAATGAATAAAAACACGTTTACAGGGAGATCGCCACTGTTTTTTAAATTATAATTCAATTGTCGGAAATCTTTTTAAAGCCCATCAAATTAGCGTGCTGTTAGAGTCTGTGGTGTCAGAACGGGGGTTGGCGAGCGTAGCTCGTAGGGGACAGAGCCCCTAGTTCTAAAAAAAGTAACTAACACTTTCACCGCCGCTGTTTTCATTTCTTTGTGACCGGGGGGTCTTTCTTCGTTAATTGTCTGAGCGAAGCGAAGGCTAATACACAGCGCAATATTACTTTCCGGCAAAAAACAGCTACGATGGATATTCAAACCTTTCGCAAAACTTTTCGTCAAGCATAACTCAAAAAATATTTGTCGGATTTCGGTTCTGTTTGTACCAGAAGGTACCTATGAGGGTAACCTACTAAATGCACCTACTTTGAAAAATAAGTTCCAATTCGTTTTAAAAGTATATTAAAAAAACTTATAAAAAAGCACAATTAATCTACATACATCACGGAAATTTAGTGGATGTCATTTTCACCGGTTGGATATTTTCGTAGAAAACCGAATTACAGCACATGGAGCAAAGGAAATATACACGCACTAGTATTAAAGTGAAATAAAACATATTTAAATTTAATCAAACAGGCAAATAAATCTGGATTTTCTTTTCTATTTCAAAGAAAAAGACATATTAATCAAACAGGCAAAGAAATCTGGATTTTCTTTTCTATTTCAAAGGAAAAAGCCATAATATCTTAGGATTTCAGATTTTACGATAATCTACCCAATAGCATTTTTTAACGCCAAAAGCAACTTTTATATATTGCGTTTGAAAAATTAAAACAGTTATGTGATGTTTAAATAAACAATTTTGATTTGTGGCATCATTTATTCTTAATTAATTTTTTGAAGTGAAAACTTCTTTAGGCGCGTTGAGCTTTTTTTGAGATGGGGAAAAAACACTGATTTCGAGACACTGTAATGTAACGACATGCTAGCATTTTGACACATAGACACTAGCGCGCCAAGCGGTGAATGACAGGAACTTTTCCCTCTTCAGCTCAATCCGCAAAAGAAGAAGGAAGCTAAAACTCACTTTTTCTCCCGGCGTATTGCTAAAACAAATTATTATTTTGTTTTTCGTCAGTTAAAATGAATTATACCGTATTCGTGACCTACCTATTTCATGTAAGTAAAAACCGATAACGCTGTATTTTATCGTGTTGATGGTCTGGTCAATAACCAACAGTATTGGCGGGAATTTCGATTACGGAAGATAAAATACGGGGCACAGATGTCAGATACGCACTTGGGTACCTAATTGACAGCAAAATGGCGTTACTTTATTTTACAAGGTAACCCGGCTACTGTTGCTTATTTATTAATAAATTGTTCCTTTACTTTTATTTTATTTTTTTTAATTGTATAATTGTTTTGTTCTATAGTTATTAATGAAATTACCGTTTATTTATTGTTGTTTTCTTTTTAAAACAATAGAAAATAATTTAAAAATATATATTGTAACTGGTATTGAAAAACGGGCTTTCGCCAAATTGACGTTAAAAAATCGCGCAAACCTGGTTCGTATATCACATCTCTGCCAAATTCTCGGTTTTTTCATTTTTCGACTTTTTATCCAAATTTTCCGGATTTTTTAAATTTTCCCTTTCATTGTATCCCAAACACTACCTTCATACCAAATTTCAAGATTCTAGGGATACAGGACGTACCTCTGAGTTTTGATGATCGGTGAATCAGTGTCGAAAAGGCGAAAGTTTAAGTTCATATATCTTCTGAAATAAAAAAGATAGAAACGTGAAATTTCAGCATTTAGTTCCATTTCCACATTACTTTAGATTTACGAAGTTTCAAGTTTCTGGGAATCATCAACACAAAGATATTGGGGGTCAAAAGTACCCTGAGTTGCTTCCAGAAAAAGATGCTTACGGCCGTGCTTTCAAGACTTGGCAGGGGCACTGCCGTGTCCCCAGATGCTTTCATTAGTGCTGCTACACAATTCAACGCATAAAACATTTCCTGACAATTAAAAAAACACACACGTAATTGTTGAAATTTTCACTTCTATTGGCACTCCCGGAATGACACGGTTTTTTTTTTTTTTTTTTTGTAGTTTTTATTACTTTTTTTTTTCTTTTTAGTATTTTACATGAAAATTCGGTAATTTTTAGTTATCCTGTCGACCAATTTCGCCAAATTATATAAATCGCCAAACCACCCGCCAAATTATACAAATTGACATAATTTTTATTTTAAATAACGAAAGAACAAATAAATTAGTATAACATTAATTAAAAAACAAATAAAATGTCGAAATAAAAATTACTTGATGACATAAACACGTGTAGTCAAGTGAATGTGACATTTACAATCAACCATTATTGGCATTTAATCTTACATTTTGGCGACAGTAATTTGGTTGACGGGATAGCTAACAAGTACTGAAATTTGTATTTTTCCAGAATATGCATCTTATAGGTAAAGAAAATGGGTTTGGCGAGAGAAGTAAACTTTTCATGCATATTTTCTGGCAACATTCTCATTGTTTCATGTACCTAAACAATGTTTGAAAGATTTAAACAATTTATTTAGTCTAAACAAGGCATTTACGCACAGATGTCATATACGCGCCACTTTGGCGCGATTTCTTTCTGACGCCAATGTCATATACCCACCGGCGTACTTAAATTGGCGCCAAAGTGTCGTTATTTTGCTTGATATGGTAACCTAGATGTTGTTGTTTATTTATTAATAAATTGTTTAGTTACTTTTATTTTCTTTTTTTAAATTATATAAATTGTTTTGTTATATAGTTATAATTTAAACTTTTTTTATTTACTTTTATTCCCTTTTTAAAAATATATATGTAGCTGGTATCCGAAAACGAGGTTTTTGCCAAATTGGCGTCAGAAAAAAATCGCGTCAACGTCGTGCGTATAAGACATCTGTGCCAAAAAGATTTATATTTATTTCTAAAAAGTAAGCATAAACGTTCAACGGGTTTGTAATAAATTGTCAGGTTTTGTATCTGTTTGTAACAAATCTCACTTTCTGCCTGCGCTTTACTAACTTAAAAGAATCAATATTGCAATTGGTAAACATGCTATGCAAAATGAAACAATTATGTTATAACCACTCTTCGTGCAAGAAAAATGGCCAATAATTCGTATTCAGATACACAGGCAAGGATGACGTCAAATAAGAGTAATACTAACAGCAACATTGTTATAACTGTATGGGAGTTATAATAGATAAGTAATAATGGCTTTAAGCAAACAACCACACAAGTAGTTTTTTACATATGTTTCGAGTGAAGCTCGATCATCAAGGTGCTAATTATTCAAACAAGCCACCGTTATATACACAAAAGGTTAACATTTAAATGTAAATATATGCAATCTCGCATTCCTTCCCTCCTCCCCCCCCCCCCCCCCCCCAAAAAAAAATAAATAAAAATAAATATTACAGCAATGAAATTTAATTGGAGTTAAGCGAAGCTTTTTAAAATACGACATTGGTTGAAAACCAGATTACGGAATATTCCTATACTATTTGAATTAATCACGGTACTTGACGATTTATCACCTGCTCTCACCTAAATGTTTTATTACCATGTATTTAATACCCTTCACGGAATTTCATTGTTATATGGACTTCACTTTTTTAAAAAAGTTTGACGCAATTCGTGTTTAAGAAAGTGAGATTTTTTGCCAAATGATATAAATGACTATGAAAATAAAACTGAAGAATTATTATGCTGGTCTATGTATGTATTTTTAAAAATTCATCTGCTAACACGTATTAGATAAGGGCACAGATGTCATACACACCCCATATTGGCGCGATTTTTTTCCGACGCCAATATGGCGAAAACCTCGTTTTTGAATACCAGTTACGTATACATTTTTAAAAAGGGAAATGACAATAAATAATAAAAAGTTTGATTAATAAATATAGAACAAACCTTTTATATAATTTAAAAAAATAAATGTATATAAACAATTTATTAATAAATAAACAGCAACATCCGGGTTACCATATCAAACAAAATAACGACACTTTGGCGCCAGTTAAGTACCCGGTGCGTATATGACATGTGTGCGAAGCAGTAACGTTTGGGTGTTTGTGCGGTGTCATCTCTGAAACTACCTAGCCGATTAAAAATATAGTGGTGTCAGAAAAGAAAAATGTTGGTGACCCTCTCTGCTCCAAAAAATAAATTGTATTTTATGTCAGTACAACAACTTCCATCGGTGCAGGAACAAAAAAGTTCTAAAATGCGATTTCTGTGATATTGTTTGTGCTAGAAATTTGAAAATTGGTGTGGTGGCTTCTTTTAAGATGTAAACACTCGCTATGAACTGTTTTTAAAAGGTTGAAAACTTTAATGTGAGAAATAAACGTAAGAAGTTCTAAAAAGATTCTAAATCACGATTTATTTAGAATTGTTAGGGATATAAATATTAAAATTTTACGTTGTTATTAGTTTTAAAATGTAAATGCCGATCAAATTTTTAAAAACCTAAAAATTAAAAGGATGTACGATAAAAAAGAAGAGCTAAACTGCAATTTCTGTGATACTATTGGAGTTAGCTACTTGAAATTTGGCATGGTAGTGATTTATAAGATGTAAATGTTCGTTTTAGAACGAATTCTAAAAAAATCGAAATTTAGAAGTCTAAATAAAGCGGACAAAGTACTAAAGATGATCTAAATGACGAAGTACGTGGAACTGTTAGAAATATAAACGTGAAAATTGACATGGCTGTTACTTTTAAGACATAAATACTCACAGCAGAACAATTTCTAAAAATTTGGCTATGTAAAACGGTGCAGGAAGAAAAAACTTTCGAAAATTTTCTTTTTCTCTATTACTGCTGACTCTTAAAAACTTTAGGTGAAATGCACAGAAGCGTTTTACTTTACCATTAATTCGAAATTATTTGGTATAGAAACTTTAAATATTTAATAATACTACATCCCCCCCAAACCCCCCCCAACCTCCCCCCCCCCCAAAAAAAAACATGCAATTTAAATGCAACAAAATGGGTAGATACACACCTAGCATTTTATAAATTATGTAAATATTGAATAAATGTCTGTGCGAAACAGCGAATAGGTTGTCCGTAAGTGCTTGTGAAATTGTTCCTTCTCTAGGCTATTCTATCTCTTGGTAAGGTCCTTAACAGAGGGAAGTGCTGTTTTAAATTTGATATAATTTTTTTTTCAGATTCACTAATCTAGATATTTCATCCTTTGAATTTGTAACCAGTATATGGCCAATTAAAGATAGCATCTCATTTTCTTTACTTGCAACAAGTTATTATTAAATCTATGTTCTCGGCAATATCGCTCAGACTAATCCCTCTGAGGGAAGTCCTAGTATTAAGAAAACTACTGCGTACAAAAATATGAAAATCTGCGATATTATAGAGAAATGTCTGATAAACACGCTGATACAGACAGTTTTTAAATCGAATAATTATTTTAAGATCTATTTAATGTTAAAGTTGGTCAAAATCGTTCCATTAGAAAAGTTTTATAAGTGCAAAAGCTATACATAGGAATTAATCATTTTTATAAGTATATTTTTTTAAACTCCCGGTGTGCTGACTGCATTTATTTTTTTTTATTTGACTCATTTTTGGGGACATTTATTTCCCTTTTAAATTCAGAATTTCGAGAGATATTTCTTACATATTTTAGAAAAGGGTATTATTTTAAATTGTTGCCAATTTTAAAAACAATACAAAGAATAATATTTTCTTCAAATTAAAACTTTATTTACATGTGACTATTATAAACAGAAAAAAACTTTCAAATAAATTAGAATTAAATGATTACGTATCAAAAGCAGGAAAATTTTGAAAATTACGTCACAAAAGCTGTATTTACGCGTGAATTTTAAAAGAGAAAGAAAATTGTAAAATAATAAAGTCATTAATATCCATTAAAAGTCGTAAATGGAGGAAATTACCTCATATTTAAAATGACCAAACAATAATATTGCCAAATAGTTTAAATTTTAAAATATATTTGCGCGAGACATTTATTTCATATTTTAAGATAATCTTTTAAACTATTGTTGTGAATTCTAAGACAGCGCAAATAATATTTCCTTTCTAATAAACGTATTTCAACGTGAATATTAAAAAGAGAAAGAAAACTTAGGTGAAAATTACGTTATATTTAAATCGATACATTTAAAATGTTTTATTTAAAAGAGCTTTCTTATAGCGTTGTTAAAAAATATCGGGAAACAAAGACTCTGTGTACTTAATTAATTTTATATTAGCTTATTTTCAAATGTTTCATTGATCTGATTTAATTAAAGACGAAAGCAGCCCCTTAATAGGGAAATGCTAACTGTTTTTTTTAATTAAGTCAGCCTTCCGAATTTTTTTAAGCCAATCAAATTAGCGTGCTTTTAGAGTTTGTGGTGCCTGAAAGGGGGTTGGAAAGCGTAGCTCATATAGAGTGAAGCCCCCTAGTTCTTAAAAGATAATAAGTAAAGTGCAAAAAGAGCCGACTTTATTCATTGTACTATTTTTTTTTTTATATCTAATGATAAAATTGAGTACAAATAAGCCAAAAAACGTATATTAAACAAAAGCACCTGGGCGATGAATCACAAATCTTTATAAAAAAAGAACTCAATGAAAACTGGGACAAATAACACAAACAAATTTTAAAGCGAACGTCAAAAACAGACTTGACAATAGCATGCTACTTACACCGCTCATCATGTAGAAGTATTTTTATACATCATGAGTTTTTGACGGATACTGCGTTCCTTTACTACCCAACTGTCTGCTACAGAGATTATACTGTTTAGTTCCTTTAATTAGAGTGTCAAAAAAAACAGAAAACTGGTAATGTATTTTCCAAGCCTTATGACTAACTCTTTTACAAAGCTCCATTAATTATACTTTTTAATTAAAATGCAAAAATACATTTAGTTAACGTCTTAGACACAATATAAATACAAGTTACAAATCATTTTACAATTTCCTTCCTCTTAGACTCTTTTGCTTATATTGCAATTTTTAATGCTAAGGACATTAATAAAAGTAAGACAAAATGTTTAGTAAACGTTTGTAAAAAATTATAATTTTTTCAAAGTTGTTTAAATTAAAATATACAAATTAAGCTCTTGAATTAATATCTATCCATATTCCTATTAAATTAAACATTACAAAAATCAAATTTTGATTTAGATTTTGTTTAACGATGTTGCAAACAAGTGCTTGTTTTATGATACTGAATTTTCTTTCAAATGAATAACGTGCAGACCATGCCGGCTGTAAAGCACGTTAATTTAATCTGCTTTAAAAGGATTACCCGATTACGAGAGATTAAATGATATTATAATGACCAGGGATTATTTTTGTATAATACTAGGGGGCTCTGCCCCCTACGAGCTACGCTCGTCAACCCCCGTTCGTACGCCGCAGACTCTAACAGCACGCTAATTTGATCGGCTGTAAAAAGATTTCGGAAGATTGAATTATAATTATAATCTGACAATTATAATCTGACGTAATTTTCACCAAACTTTTCTTTCTCTTTTTAATATTCACGTAAAAATACTTTTGTTAGAAATGAAATATTATGATCATCTTAAAATATCAAATAAATGTCTCGCGCAGTTTTTAAATTTAAACTGTTTTGCAATGTTATTTTTTGTTCATTTTACGTAATAAGTGTAATGTGACGTAAATTCTCCTATTTAAGACTTCTAACGCATGTTAATGAATTTATTATTTTACATTATTCTCTCTCTTTTAAAATTCATGTGTAAATATAGTTTTTATGACGTAATTTTCAATGAGTTCCTGCTTTTTATATTTTATGTTTATAATAGTCACGTGTAAAATAAATTTTTAATTTGAAGCAAACATTATTGTTTGCGCTGTTTATACAGTTGGCAACAGTTTAAATAAGCACAATTTTCTAAAATATGTAAAAAATATCTCTCTAAATGCTGAAAATTTGAATTTAAAATAGAAATAAAACCTAAAAAAATGAGTCAAATTAAAAAACTAAATGCAGTCTGCACACCGGGAAATTCTGACGCATAAAATGATTAAATTCCTATGTACAGTTTTTGTTCCTATAAAACTTTTTTGATAAAACGATTTTATTCAACTTTGGCATTAAATATCTCTTAAAATAACTCTTCGATTTGAAAACTGTCTACATCAGCGTGTTTATCAAACATTTCTCTATAATACTACCGATTTTCATATTTTTGTATGCAACAGTTTTTGTTAATATTAACGAAGAAAGGCCATGCTTAAGCATTCAAATTGGATGCCGATCTGCCGGGAATATCTACGCAGATTTTCATTGGTCCATTTCCAAATCAAAACTTTTTTTATATATATAGAAGGATGATTACTTGAATCGTATTTTACAAAACATGGTATCAAGCCTGTAATATCTGCTTTCATTTTAAACTTGAACCTTCCTGGTTATCCTTGCGTATATTTGCAGCCAAATCTAGTATTACCTTGGTTGCTTACATCCCACGTCCCAAAATCAATCAATACTTAAAATGTAATTTTTTTATTAGTGCACTGAAATGTACTAAACGTGATATTATCCATATTTGTATCATCTGCTTGCGTTATATGAATTTAACATGCGATATTGCATATGAGTCTGCTTGGAGAGGGTAAAAAATGTTATACAAAATCTGGGATCATAGTAACTACTTATGAACATAGACTATTTAATAAAAAAGTAGTATGATGTGGCCATCAAAATACTTTCTTTAGCAGTATTCTTATACAGGGTGTCCCAGAAGTAATGGGACAAACTTTAAGGGGAGGTAGGGGACATCACAAGGATTCAGATTTGCATAGCATACCCAGGGTCGAAAACGCTTTCCTGGCACGGTAGTGGCGACACAAAACACAAGAAAGATAGGATACGAATAAGAGGAAAAAACATGTTTATTATCCTTAGTACATCAAAAAACTAAAAAGAATGAACATTAAAGGGACAATGATCGTCATCAAAGTAGGTGTTCGAAATTACGACCCCAGGCCGTGATGCATGGAAGCGCATCTCCGACGTATGGAAGATCTAATGTTCTCGAAAATACTGGGAGTGCCCCGGGCTTCAACCAGCAGCTGTCACGATGCGTGCAACAAGTTCCTCAACACTTTTTAGCATTGTCCCGGCATTTTTGCAATACTAAGAATAATAAACATGTTTTCTCTCCCTGTTCGTGTCCTTTCTTTCTTGTGTTTTGTGTCGTCACTACCGCGACAGGAAAGCGTTTCCGACCCTGGAGGCCTACCACGAACAGATCGAATTCTCCCCTTTCTCGTAAAATCTTCTGCATTTCCCGATGTGACGTTGCATTCCGATGACCCTGAAATAAATGCTACCACGACACAATCGAGAACGTCTTCCATCGGATTACTGTCATCGAGATCTCAACGAAAACTTCCGACCCCATTGAAGGGGGTGAGAAAAGCATATATTGTCGGAAGTGCATCTTTGGGGAGAGATTTTAAAGCGGTTGATATTGTTTTCTCTGTTTAGTAAAAATACCATCCACACACGCCTAATTAAGATATTTTCATAATCTTTTTTTTAAACGAGAGTGAAATGTTCAGATTTTCAGTTGTCAAAATCTCAAAGTGATATGACGGATAGTTATTTATAAAATGGAAAATAAAAATGAAATTTGTTTTTTTAACCAAGCAAGGGTTTTTCTTTGAAAATTAATAAAAAATTAACATGTTAACCTACAAATATTTAATTAGTATCATAAGAAAGATCTTATTCTAGATTTTTTAAATGGTATAAAAAGAAAAGTTTTATAAGTTCTTCTTAAGCAAATATGGGTATAAATACGCCAAAATTTCAAGAAATTCTACTTAAATATAAAATAACTGGGAAAATATTATAAGTTTTGAAACTAATTTTTAGCACTAATAATAAACGGTTTTTTTTTTTTTTTTTTTTTTTTTTTTTTCAAATGCTGCAAACAATTTTTTGTAGATTTAGATTGATTTTTCTTTGTGATACGCTATCTTTTTAAAATGAAATGTTAGCTTAAAATAACAAAAACTAATACTAATTTGAAAAAAAGTAATTGAAATGCTTATTAAAACATAGTTTAACAAATCATCACGCACAATCTTATTAATCTGCTTTAAACAAACAACGCGCAGTACCCAGAAAGCTAATTATATCATAGTTCTTGCACAAATAATTAGCAGTGTGACCAAGCGCTGCATATGACCCAAAAATAATTGACCAATAATTGACCATATACTTTTACTAAAACTTCTGTATACTAAATATAACATTTATGCTAATATTTAAGCCCACGTGCGCTCTATCGTTGTTTACTCAAACAAAATAATTATCCAAAATTTCCAAAAGATTTTCCTTTTCTTTTTTTAAAATTATTATTAAATGCTTGCTGTATTAATTTTAATGACTTGTTCAAACATATAAAATATATATATACATATTGTTTGAAGATGATGTGAATCAGTCTTCTTCACTTTTCATTTTTTTTCTGCCTTTGATTATAAAACTATTTTTTCATTACAAACACGGACTCCATACTGCATCAATCTAAATCTACCAAAAACTGCATGCAATATTTTCAAAGTACATTTATTATTAGTGTTTAAAATGAGTTTCAAAGCTTAAATATTTTCCCGTTTATTTTGTATTTAAGCAGAATTTCTTGAAATTTTTGGGTATTTATGCTAATATTTACTTAACAAAAACTCACAAAAAAATTATTTTCATATCATTTTAAAGTTTAGAATAAGGCCTTTCTTATGATAGTTATTAAATATCTCTAGAGTAATTTGTTAATTTTTTGTTAATTTTTAAAGAAAAGCTCTCGCTTAGTCAAAAAAAGCTAATTTCATTTTTATTTATCATATTCTAAAGATCTACCGGTCGTATGATTTTGAGCTTTTAACAGCTAAAAATCTGTATATTTCACATTCGTTAAAAAGAAAGATTATGAAAATATCTTAATTAGGTGTGTGTAGATGCCATTTTTAATAAACACAGAAAGCAAAATTAAACATTTGTTTTCTTTTCAAACGGGAGAAAAAGAGGGAAGGTCAGTGAGAATTGTCTCGTAACTGAAGTGGTCAATCTAGTTTTTTCCGATGCCTACTTGAAAAGGAATCTAGAATCCGTGAGCTTTTGCCGACCTCTTCGTGGTAGCACTTAATCTGTGTATCGGAAAAAATTTTCGGGAAACATGTAAATTCGACCTCGGGTTCTTCTCGCTTCGGAAGGAACTCGATCTGTTCGTGGTAGGCCTCCTGGGTTGCTATGCAAATCTGAATCCTTGTGATGTCCCCTACCTCCCCTTAAAGTTTGTCCCATTACTTCTGGGACACCCTGTATATTAATTTATAATAGCATCGACAATAATGCATATAAAGCATATAGTGCATTTTTTAACATTGAGTTACAATGTTCATTCAATTTAAAAAGCTCAAAACAGCAGCGGCCAATTTAAAACTAATCAACGTATTCATTTTTTATATTTTATATCAACTATAAAATTTGGTTCATTTTTCAATTGTATGTAGAATATAAGATACAGCTTCAACGTTCATCGCAAAAAAGCATGGTGATAATATTCCGCAATCGTGTTCGCTGCCGATGTTGGCGTCAAAAAAGTTCGATTCTGGCAACAATGTGATTACAAATAAATGATAATTATAACAATGATTGTCGGTTCAATTAAGAATCTTTTCCCAAACATAGGATTGCTTTTCCCCTATTGATTGATCAAACCCAAAACTGAACTGGCATCGATTTTCCGAAAAAACATCTTACATTTAAAATTTGTTACAATTCCATCCTGCAGATGTCGCAATGTAGCTATCACGGAAATCCTGAACAACTCACCATAGCGCCATCTGTACGGCGAGGTATACTAAAATGTTATCAAGATTAATTTATAGTAATGTTTAACTGAATACGGAACTGATAATTTTCTTGCATTACTTCTTGAGGTATAATTGGTTATCAAATTAAGCGGTCTCGAGACTATTAAAATTGGAAAAAAAGAAAAAAAAAAGACCATTTTCAACATTTAATATCTTAAAATGTATACGATTTTAATACTCAATTTTTATTGAGATGAAAGATATAAGTATGTTCTTTCACTTCATGTATTTAAAAAATTGCAAGATGCAGAATTAGCATTTATAGGGGGCTCCAAATTATCTGACATTTGACGAGAGAAAATTGACAACAGCTAACGCGCAGGATTACAAAATAAATATTGCGACTAGAAAGAAAATTTTGGTGCCTACTTATAGTTCATATTATAATAATTTCCCTGAACCTAAATAAATTTGTACTTAAGCATTTTTATATTTTTAATACAAAGTTGTATTCAGCTAATACAAAATTTTGAAATTTTGAACAGTATAATCACAAAAAAAATATTTTCTTGAACAATAAAAAGGAAATTTTAGGTCAGTTTATACAGACTAACATGAAACATAGATATCCTGCGTGTTATGCCCAAAAACGTCATTTGGAGTAAAATGACTTCAAAGTTTCCTAAACGCCACTTCAGCTGTTGAGCGGGTATAATTCTAAAAGCCATAACTTCTGTTTTAATGAGAATTTCAAGGAAACAATTATATCAAAATGTCCAGAAAAGATAGAAGTTCAACATCTAAAAAAAGTAAAATTTCGAATATTTTGAAGCTTTAAGAGTCCTGACACCCCTTAAAAATTAACAGTGAAAAAAATAATAGCGTCACCTGTTGAGCGATGTGCAGAAAATCTAATCAGCACAAATTTATGCAAGGTCTACAGAATATGAAATTTGAAGGCATTTCGTGGATTATTTCTTAAAGTATAACTATCGTGATAATTGTAACAGATCATAGGAGTCTTTTAGTCAATGACTTATCTAGTACTCCAGATTTTCCAAGTATTTGGAAAGCATTAATTTAATTTCCTCTTTTTTGGTTTCATTTTCTCTCCTTTTCCGGTAGATGTCGCTACTTGTCCACCCAGTCGTTTCCACTGCTTCTCTCTCATTGGTTGTTTCTGGCGCTTTCGCTACCCGCATAGGGTATATGAGGCAGCGCGTCTCTGTCTATCATTTTGCTCAGCCTTGCTTTTCCTAGCACGCTGTTCCTTTTTTCCCTCTCTTGCACTGAAGAAGAATCTCGCTGTAGATTCGAAACAGCTGTTTGCTGCTTTTTCACGCAATATTTGTGCATTTTAAACGTTGGTTTACTGCATTTCAATATTCCTGCACAAAGGCTTTAATTGCTATTTTAATGTATTCGGCTTTAACGGGCCTTTATTCCTCTGTGATTTTTTTCTTTTTTTTTTTTTTTTTTTTTTTTTTTTTTTTTTTTTTTCCCGCAATGTCTTAAATCAATAGGTTTTGTAATTTACGATTAAAAAAGTACAGGTTTTTGGAACACTTACATTTCCTACTTGACTGTAGGCGTAAGAAGGTTATTCCTAATTTCATTTCTATACGTTGTAATTTATCTTCTTCTAACAGAATTGACAAGGTCTTATTTCGTTCTAAATTAGCTCTTTTAAGAGCTTTGATTCAAGAGACTCGCCATAAAATTGCTCATATAGAGCGCGAGTTATATTCCTTACATATCAGCCTCGCTAATTCTACACCTGATTTTGAGTCTATAGACAGAAGGTCATGGGGTAGAGTTCTCACAGCTTCTTCTGTTCATTGTTCGGTTTTAAAGAAGAAATTTAATGAACTTTGTATAAGTCCTGTCGTTAATAACCCCAGCAATTTGCCTGTTGTTAACCAAAATGTTGTTGTCAATCTTTCTAGTGTTTCTTTAAGTGACAATCAGCTCGATGCTCTCAAATTGAATAACAATTTTTCTGTCTCTGCTATTCCTTCTTTACCTAATCTAATTGCTCCTATTGAAAGGGCCTTTAAGCATAGCGCTCTATCTTCTTCTCAAAAAGAGTCCATCAGGCATCTCATTGCCAATACTGTTGATTTCAATTCTAATGTTTATAAGCCCAATCTTAAAATTCCAGTTAAACAATGTCTGAAAAAATTGCGTTCTGATCCAAACTTAATCATTACTAAGGCTGACAAAGGTGGTCAGATTGTTCTTCTCGACAAATCTTCGTATTTGGAAAAATCCCATAAATTAATTAAAGATGGTCCTTATGTGGACATCCGCAAAGATCCTTCCACTAGTGAAATTAATTCTATTAAGTCTGCCATCAAGTCTTCTTCCATTATTCCTGCTAACTTTAAGAAGTCTCTTATTCCATCTATTGCGCATTGTGCCAGGTTTTATGCTTTACCTAAGGTCCATAAACCTGACATTCCTTTTAGACCTATTGTCTCTAGTATCGGTACAGCTTCTTATAAGTTTGCCAAACATTTAGTTTCTGTTTTTTCCCCACTTTTGAGCAGTAACTGTTTCACTGTTAAGAATTCTTTTGATTTTGTTAAAAAACTCCATAATTTTAAGCCGCAGGGTCACATGATGGTTTCTTTTGATGTTAAATCATTATTTACAAACGTTCCGGTTGAGGGGGCTTTGGATTGCCTCAAGAACAGGCTTTGTGAATTCCATTTCTCTTATTTTGAAATCGAGGAACTTATCCTTCTCACTCGCGCTTGCTTGTCACAAAATACTTTTGTTTTCAATGGTAATTTCTTCCGCATGATTGATGGTTTGGCTATGGGTAATCCTCTTAGTCCAATTTTATGCGATATTTATATGCACTATTTTCAGGTCAAACTTTTTGAAATTTTAAAATTTCCGTTCTATGTTCGTTATGTTGATGATGTTTATGTCCTGGTTGAAATAAATTCGTATATTAATCATATTCTCTCTATTATGAATTCCATTGATCCCTGCATTCAATTTACCTCTGAAATTGAGACCAATAACTGTCTTTCTTTTCTCGATGTCCTTGTTATTCGTTGTGATAATGGCTTTCAGACTACCGTCTTTCGTAAATCTTTTGCTGTCGGTCTTCCACCTCACAGGCATTCTTCTCATCCGCCTAACCAGAAATTCGCTGCTTTCAATACTTTTGTTTTTCGGGCTACCAATGTTTGTTCCACTCCTCAGTTACTTAGTGCTGAACTTAATTACCTCAAAGCTATTGCTGTTGATCGTGGTTATTCCTCTAATATTATTGATTCTATTTATAAGAAATTGACGAAATCCGTCCATTCTGAAAAGCATTCTAATTCCAACTCTAATACTTCAGTTGTGTTACCATTTTTTCCTAAAATCAGTCAGCAAGTTGCTAAAATCTTAAGAAGGTTTGATTTTAATGTTATTTTTTCTCCTGTTAATAAAATCACTTTTTCAAATCTCAAACACCCCATTGATCGCCTAGATAACTGGGGTATTTACCAAATCTCTTGCCAATGTGGCCTTTCTTATATTGGCCAGACTAAACGTGCTCTTAGATTTCGTTTAAAAGAGCATGAAGGTTATGTTAAAAATCAGGAGCTCAAACGTTCTTCTATTGCTCAACATTCTTGGTCTTCTCAACATAGGTTCGATTTTTCCTCAGCCACCATTATCCAAAAATGTTCTTCTAACCTTGATCTTGATTTTTGGGAAGCTTACCACATCATTAAAAATTCTCACTCTTTAGTCAATGACTTATCTAGTACTCCAGATTTTCCAATATTTGGAAAGCATTAATTTAATTTCCTCTTTTTTGGTTTCATTTTCTCTCCTTTTCCGGTAGATGTCGCTACTTGTCCACCCAGTCGTTTCCACTGCTTCTCTCTCATTGGTTATTTCTGGCGCTTTCGCTACCCGCATAGGGTATATGAGGCAGCGCGTCTCTGTCTATCATTTTGCTCAGCCTTGCTTTTCCTAGCACGCTGTTCCTTTTTTCCCTCTCTTGCACTGAAGAAGAATCTCGCTGTAGATTTGAAACAGCTGTTTGGTGCTTTTTCACGCATTATTTGTGCATTTTAAACGTTGGTTTACTGCATTTCAACATAGGAGCGCTATCTGCTGGGAATTATGCACTGAAACCTAGGTACACATCTATTAATCGCCTTTAAACTAAATCGCCTCCGTCAGAACACACACAGTTGCTCCCCCTGTCCTGCCATTTCTGGAAACAACGATGAAAGTCCTGTTTTGGCATCTTCTCAAGTTCAGAAGTTGCGTTGGTTTTGATGTCTTACGCGGTGTCAAAACGGTTATCTTTGGGGCTCATTTTGATCTTGGGGACAGCCAGAAATCGTCATGCTCAGTCTATTCATATGTCTTCCGTTACCGTTTGTAAGGCTAACAATATCTCTGAAGTAAATTTTCCAAATCTGTACATGCAAAGTCCTCCAAATTAACTGTGAGTTATACCTCTGGAGGTGCCTTGCCAGGTGAAGGTCTCGTCATCTGATCAAGTTTCTAAATTACGAGACCAACTTGAGTGGCAATGTGCAGGTGCCAAACAACAGGATATAACGTTATGTAACTGGCAAAACAAAGTATACACAAAACGAGCAGTAGGCACTGCAGATAGGATGACGATCGAGGCAATGATGTCAGGTTTATTGCCGCTCCGCGGCGATTAGGCGGTCACCCGCGCCGACGCCAGATACTAAACCCGTAAAGCTGGGACAACCCGGCAGGTAGGGGCCTGGTCATCGGTTAGAAAGAAAGAACTTGATGTTCGCCCTTTGCTAGAACTTTGACATCGCGCGAAATGATCACTGCACGCTCCTACCTTCAGCTACATTGCATTCACACTGCCTGTTATAAATTCCGGTAGTAAAAAATGTAGTGGTAGTAAACAAATAAATTAATTATACAGTGGTATTAAAGAGTTACAATGAAATTCCATGAAGTTTTTGACTGCCCCTTGTATGTCAAAATCTAACTAAATATGAAGTTCGATGCAGTTACGTGGATACGTTATTGAGATAGAGTGGCCACTAATCTAAAGATTTACTAGTTTATATCCTTCTGCTTCAAACTTATTTGATCAAAAAATTATATTTATTGACAAAAAGATCGGTAATTTATTTTAACAAATATAAGAGTATTTGGCCAACGATTCTACATCGTTATTTTATGTGGGGTTTTTTTTTCTCGGAATAAGAAAAATTACTCCCTCTGAAGAATCCTAGTTTATCTTCCCGTAACATTAAATGAAAACACTTCTCTAACCTTCAATTGGAAGAGAAGAAAGAAAAATATTTTCAGAACATTAACTTTCTTTATATTACACTTTCTGAGTAATTTTATAGACTATCATAGAAAAAAGTTCTACTTTCTAACCAAAAATTATATTTTTGCACTGAGCCGTCTCTTATCATAAAAATGTTCCATACTAAGCGCCAGTCGCTAAAAATTATTAAAATTATTTCAAAAATAAATCTTTTTACATATAAAAAAATAGTAAGAAGACCACTCTATTAAAGTTGATAAAAATATTACACAAGTTATGCATTATTATTACTAGAGTGCGTAGAAATGCTTATTTTTCAGTACCACTATTTCTGAATAGTAATCTTCCTCTTATTTATTCGAAGTAACTGTGAATAAATAAGGCTAAACAATACTATTCTGAAATCATGGTATTAAAAAATTAAATCTCTACTCATCACCACTACACTGGAAAAAAAAATTCCGTTAAAAAACGGAAATAGTACTGGCAATCCAGACGCCAGTCCTATTTCCGTTTTGTAACGGAAAATTTTTTTTCCGTAAATTCCAGAAAATCTTCCGTTTTTCCACAAAATTTTTCCGTTTTTTTTTTTTTTTTTTTTTTTTTTTTTTTTTTTTTTTTTTTTTTTTCGTATATCCGTATTTAAAATTTTTTGTTTCAAAGGCAAAAAAAAAAAAAAAATAATAATAACATTACACAACTTTTCGAGAAACTTACACCTTTATGAATTTTAACGGACACGTTTATCAAGGTAGCGTACCTCTAATTTATTCAAATAACAGTAATGAAACAACACTCACCTAGGGTGGAATCGAACTGGGGAACCGGAGTGTACCAGATTAGCGCCCTTATCCACCCTGCCATGGCGACTCGAGTTACGTTTCCAAATGTCGTTACTTATTTCAGATGCTTTTTATGAAGTAAAGGCACGGTGTTAAGCAAGGAACGTATTTTCGTTGGAGATATTTTTCAATTGAGTGTACAATTCTGAATATTTCCATAATTTTGAAAATTTAGATTTTTAATTTCATGCTTTATAAAAAGAAAAAAATTAGTCTTTAAAATATTACGTGCATGAAAGAATGTATCATAAGTAATAATTGCTTCTTTTTTGGAAGATTTTAACAATTTTATTGTACTATTATATTTATTTATTTATTTGTATATACATCTATAATTTCGTTATTATGTTTCAGATATGTTTTAAGTTTTATGTGCGAATCCGTTAAAGTGAATAGATTAAAAAATATTAAAATTAAAAATAGAGTTTTTCAATTTTTTTATTAAATAATAATAAGTATTATTTTAAAATCATTATGAAAAATAAACTGTAACATTTCCTTCTCAACTATCTGAAACTTAAAAAGAATTAATAAAATTCATTTAAATATCAGATTATTTTTTTTAAATATTGTAAAAAAAATTTTAAAACATTTTATTTAAAAGGAAAGAAAGAAAGAAAAATACTACAGTGTTAGTTTTAAAAATAAAATTTCAGCTAATTGACAGCCAAATATTGGCATTTTTGAAATTTGAAATTGGGGAGGACGGGGGGGGGGAGCGTAAGTCAACGCTAAAGACATAAAATTAGAGATAATTAATAGCTAAATATTGATATTTTTGAAATTGTGATACTCAAAAAGGGGGTGGTGTTAACTTAGCGCTCCCTATTTGTAATTAAAATATCTTGATACATAAACATTACCTTTATCAGACAAATAAGATATATTAATTTATTTCTAATTGAATGAGATTGCTCTTTTATTTTTAAGTTAATTAGTATTACAATTTAAAAACATAGGCGTAACCAGCCTTTTGAACGGGGGGTGCCCAGACTTCTTAACATGAACATGTTGGATACAAGCAATATCTTATATGGTAAAACCTGCTAAAACGAAACCTCATAAAACCGGCCGAATTTCCGCTTTAGACAGGTTTTTATCTTAGAAGGTATAGTTGTGTGATATTTCTTTTAAAAAGGGCTCAAACATCAAAACTAAATCTAATAGTAAAAAAAAAAAAGATATGTAAATCTCCTTGCAGCAGTGACATAAGACAGTGAGTAAGAGTGGTGTGTAAGTGTGAAATCTTTTGGCACCCTAACTTCTTATACAGATTTAAAAAGGCCTTTAATTATGCTGGAAACTTCTATAGGCACAGGGGAACACTGCATAAGTTCTAAAATTATCTCAATCAAATCGACCGGGAGCCGGCAGCACAGACACATGGTTCGTACGGATACCGTTATTTCTCCAGGAAAACTATCAGTATCTTTTTATAGAAAAGGAAATCTAGGTTAAACGCGCAAAATTTCGCCTTCTTTTAAGAAGAGTATTTCTATAAGATAATATTGGTGCTGAAAAATTTTCTGGTCTGCGAAATTCAAGGAGGCGTACGAACCATGAGAGAACCACGTCATCGAGTTACAGGCTAAAATTACAGAATTAGCTAAAACTCGATTCCCATGTTAAAACGCAATCGGTCTGCCAAGTCATATCTTGGTGGAAAACATCTAAAAACCGATTTTACCGGTTGACTCGTAGGTTAAGCGTTGTTTTCCTGCTCCCAGTCCGCCATGTTTTCATACCTTTGAGTGCAGGAAAACGCAATGGTAAACCTACGAGTCGACCGCTAAAATCGGGTTTTTAGGTGTTTTCTACCAAGATATGATTTGGCAGACCGAATGCGTTTTAATATGGAAATCGAGTTTTAGCTAATTCTAGAATTTCAGCCTCCAATTCGATGAGGTGGTTGTCTGTGCTGCCGACTCCCGGTCTAAAGCTCTCGTAGATGAAATTTTGCGGGATCATAAATTTCAGATAATGCATGTGGTCTACACCAGTACATACGTACGGAAGTTTTTCAGAATGTGACTCCATGACTTCTTAGGGATCACCGGAGGAACCCAAGAAATTTTGGAGGAAAGTCTATATAAACAATTATTTTAATATTATAAATAATTATAATATTCATTAATACCATAATTTCCTGCCTATAATCCGCGGATCAAACAATCATGTTTCGATCCAGAAATTTTATTTCATTATTGAAGTTAAATATTTATCGCGATTTAACAAGTTACATTTTATGAAACAACATTTCTGGGTCCGAACATAGTTGTTTGATCCGCGAATTGTAGGCCGGAAATTACGGTAATTCATGTTTTTACCTCAGAATGTGTCGAATATATTAAGTAAAGCAAGTCATGATAATATACACTAAATTTTATCAAGATGATAAAAATTATACTATCATGATGTGACTGTAATAATAAAGATAGGTGCTTGTCTGTCTCTGTGTGTGTGTACGCGAGCGCGCTAAACTCTGTAAAAACAATGCAGCCCGCACAGCCGTAAGATTTGACAGGACCTGTAGGCCTGAAGTCATGCATATCGAAGACAATTTCTGGAATATTTCAATTAATGTTTTATGCGAATTTTTTCGCATTTAGCGGCAATTTTTTTTTTCAACTTAGTAAAAAATAATCAGATTTCAATATTTTATCCAGTATAAACTTTGTCTTATTTTCAATAAAGTGTTTTCGAGATTCTTACAGCGATTTTTTAATTTTTAACAATTTTTTAATATTATTTTTAGAGGGTTTTTTCCCTCATTTCGTAGTGATTTTTTCTATATTCCTAAAAGGAATACGGTTTAAATCTTTTACCCAATTAGTTAATTTCGTTCCCTGCGGTTTTTTTAATCTTTTCCGAAATTTTAATGCAATTTTTAGCGGTGGTTTTCGTGCTCTGAGGCGATTTTTTGACACAGAAAAAACTCTCCGGTAATTTTTGCAATTGCCTTGATTAAATTCGAATTGGAAGAATGTCAAATCAGTTCTTATAAGGAAGCTGAAAATTTAATTTTGCTCGAAATAAAAAACGCAATAATTCAAGATTCGCTTCTTTCGAAACAAAATAGGTCGTAGCTTGTTCGGGAGTACTTTGCCGAAGGCAGTCCCCACCTCAATCCTAGAATTGTTTAATTCTACGTTCGTTAAAAAAAGCCCAACCAACGAAACTCCACTAGTAATGAAGTTTTCTTTGAGGGACAGGTTTAGAAATAACGTGCGGGATCGCACGATTTGCCCACAGAAAAGGAAAGTCCCGCATAATAAAAAATACTGTGCAGTATTTCCCCCTCCAAATTCTTTCACAGAACTGAGATTCTTCAGTGACTATTTTATTTTATTTTATTTTATTTTTTTATTTAAGTCCACGATTTTTATTTCTTTTTTGGAATTTTTCAAAGTCAATTCGTGAAGCGCTCTCGGGAAAATTTGAGAATTTCTGCAAACGATTGTAGAAAAATATCGGAAATTTCGATAAGAGTGCAGAAAATAATCGCGAATTTCGTCAAAAGATTGCGCAAAAAATTACGAATTTCGATAAACGATTGACGAAAAATTTTTCCAAATTTCATCAAAATGTCGCGGAAAAAAGTAGAGAATTTTGTTAATTGGTACGGAAAGATATCGAGAATTTTCCCGATCGGTCGCGCAAAACTATCGCGAATTTCGACAAATTACCCCTGTAAAAAAATCAGTTTCGTCAATCGGCCGCAACAGAAAATAAATTTCACCAAAGTATCGCAGTAAAAAAGAGAATTTCGTCAAATGATCGCAGAATGAAAAAGCGAATTCCGTCAAAAGATCGTAGAAAGAAAATGCTAATTTCATCGAAGGATCGTGCTAAAGAAATGCCAATTTCATCAAAATATCACGGTAAAAAATGCTAATTTCGTCAAAAGATCGCGGTAAAAAACACGAATTTTGTCAAAGGTTAGTGGTGAAAAGTGCGGATTTCGACAAAAAATCGCGTAGAAAGACGTGAATTTCGTCAAACGATTTTGGAAAAAGTTGTAAATATCATAAAAGTATTGCAGAATAAAATGGCGAATTTGGTCAAAATTTACTGCACTGGGCTAAAAGATTGAAACCGGTTCATTTTCCTACTTTCAAAAGAACGCCGCGAAACGAGAAGACTTGAAAGACTGCAACCATATTCCCTTTACGAATGTCAAAAAATGATCACGAAACACGAAATTCAACCAACCAACCAACCTCCAGATTAATTTGAGTTTTCTGTGCTATTACTTTTCATTTTCAAAGGAGGCAGGGGGTCTGTGCACTCCCTCCTCTGTCCCTTGGCTAATCGCATTTTTGAATTACCGTTTCACATGTGCATTCCCTTTCAAATTTTTTTGCTTCTTTCTAGATTTTAAACTACGAAAGCAAAGAGACAAATAGTTTCTATCCTCGTCAAGAACTTGCGTTAATTTCTCATGAAATTGCAGGAACATGAAAGAACGCCGTTAAAAAAAAAAAAAAAAAAAGAAAAAGAAATCTCCCTCAAACAAAAGATGTCAAAGTGAGATTATAAAGGTAGCTTTTTGACTTACTATGACTAATACAGATTCTTGTAAATATTTTAGTTTTAAAAAAGATAAACAACATAATTTTCTTAAAAAAAGAAAGAAGAAAAAAAAGAACGTAGGTTTCTTTTTTATTACATTTCAAAACTTAGGCTGTAAGTTTTCTGAACTAAACTAATTTGCTCAACTAATTGATCTCTGCTTTCACTTCTTTTTTCTTTTGTAAATTTTGAGTTTTTTAAAGTAATTGTGCTCGAGTCTCCGCGAGCGGGGGGGGGTTGCCCGGGCACCCAGGGTACCCCCCCCCTGGTTACGCCTATGAAAAAGAATTATTATTGTAAGAATACGAGTATTTAATGCCCCCCCCCCAAAAAAAAAGTATTACATGCATATAAAATAGGAACAATTATGACTCCTTTTCAAAATTGCATGCATTTAAAAAATAAAATTTCTATCATAATTTTAGAAATTAATCGTTTTTTTTTCAATTAGAAATAATATTTATCGTATCATTTTTTAATTACTATATTAAACGAATAACAGATGAAAACAGTTATTTAATATTTAATAAGTTACTTGATATATTAAATTTTTCATTTGATTCAAATTAAAAAAACTACTGAATAAATTAAATTGGAATTTATACGGCATTCTACGTGGCATTAAATTCGAAAGATAAAATAAATTATATTAAATTTTAACTGATATATGAAAAGATATTAATTCATATTTACTTAAAATAAAGAAAAAAAGGGGAAAAAAAGAAAAGAAAAGAAAAGAGAAATAGTGACTAACCAAGTCTTAAACGTAAACATATGTTCACACTACACTACAATAATTCATTATTCTGCATTCCAACTAAACACAGCGTCACTCTATACAACACAGACGTCAATTACGGAGATTGTAATGTTTTGAAAGAATGATGAAATATTTTTTTAAAGTTTACGGAAAATCTTCTTCATTTTGATCCGAGAACAGAAAAATTATCCAATTACGGAAATTGTACTGTTTTCAAATGAAGATGAAAGTATTCCGTAAAATTTAACGGAAAATATACCGTATTTTTACGGATTTTTTTTACAGTGTAGTTTGCTCACTGGACATAATTTCTTTCAGCTATCCAATAACCTTCTGTGATATAACAGAAGATGATCTTGTTAAAGTCTGAATGTGTAAGAGTTTTGTTTTATTATATGCAACAAGTAGAGAAAATAATAATACAATAAGAAACATACAATAAGAAACATTTTCCAACAGATAAGATACCTAAATAAACATTTAAGAAAACGCATAACACATTTGGAACCAGGTTTCAGTAATTACTGTCCATAGTTGGAAAAGACACTCCAATTCTTTTGCGCAGCTCCGTATTTGTTCTGTAGATTTGAATAAATTAAGCATAGTACGCTAAAATTTAGTTTAAAAATAAAACGCATAAAAGGTTGAAAATTCACCTTCAGCAATTTCTGTCAAGAGACAGAAACATACATGAAATCTTTTGTATACAGCCATATGTATATTATCTACAAATTTTTCTATGCGCCACATATTAAACTAAAATTTTATTCAGGCAAAACTATGCTTAAAACTACTAAATTCCCATTTCCAGAAATTAGCATTCATACACGTCCCCTTATATGATTTTATTTATATTCTACAAGCATCTATCTCTTAATGCACTAAATATAGTTCATCTTGAAAATGCTTAACTCTCTTAAAAACCAACCTTTTAGAAATTCACTTTCTTACTCTGTAAGGCTTACGAATTCTTTTGTATAACCCTGTATATGATGTATAGCCTTTATACAAACCACGTAGTATGTAAAAATTTAGTTAAACGTAAAAATGCATAGCATGATTGAAAATACTACCACTTTGGCACTTCCAGCAAATGTCGTTAATTAGACACTATTTTGAATGCGAAATCTTTTTGTGTGTCCTTGTAACATAGTTTCTACTAGTCTATAAATGGAATCATAGCTATTCAAATCATGGCCACAGGTACTTTGGATGCTTCTTTGATACGTGTTTAAGATCTTGCAAGAAACACAAATAGGATGTTCAAATCCAGTTGATTTTATTTTCTTACAGACAGATATAAGATAGCCGTGTCAAAGAAATAACAGCGATGCCAGAGAGGGACCTAATGTGGGAGATGTATTACAATGCCAAATGACTATCACTTCAAAATAACATAAACATGTATGTACTTCAAAAGGAATGCATCAAGCCAATAAAAAATCCTTTAGCTCCTTTAGCTAGCTTAAATTATAACACTAACGGATAATACATTTAATATTAATTTTGAATTGCAATTTAGCTAAGCCATTAATCAATTGGCGTAACTGATTTTTAACGTATATTAACAAACGCCAAGGGAACATTAGGGAATTACGAAGATAATGAGAACACTAAATTATAGAAAATGTCAAGTAATATAAAGTTACAGACAGTAATATCTCTGCTGTTATTTTAAACGCAAAAAAATATTAAGAGCGAAAGATGAATAACTATTTGTATATACAATAAATTATGAAGATTATTGAGCAATTAATTTACTTTGACAGGGAAAGAAAATACTAAAAGATTTTATTTCATTTATTTACTTTGACGGTCAGATAAATTCGATTACTTTGTTGATAGAAAAGTTGATTTGCTTTTTATATTTATCTATTTATTTTATTAACGGTTAAATAGCTAGTAAATATTAAAGAAAGATATGTATTACCTGCAAAAGAGATTAAGCGAGTAATATATCTTATAAAAAGAAAATTGCCCAGTTAAACTGATGGCATTGAGCTCACAGGCTATTCACACTAATTGTATATTATACTCTTATTTCAAAGAATAATGCCCCTCGAAAAATAAAAGATGGGATTAGTCCCCGTTGCCCCCCTTTCTACTTAACCAAAGAACCTCCAAATCTAATCAGGGAAGCTCCTTAACATAATAAACTGGTATACCAAATTTTAAGTAAATCACATAATTCTGCATGAAAAAACCATTTCGCTAAATTAAGGTGGGTATTATCTCCTCCATTTCTTTCAATGACTCCATTTCTTTCAACCAATGAACCTTCAAATCTAATCAGAAAAGCTCCTTATCAGAATGAACCTAGAAAAAAAAAAAATTAAACTAAATTAGATAATTCTGCATGAAAACCCATTTATCTAAATTAACGGGAGGGGCAATTGCCCCCCTCTCACCTTTTTATACTTAACCAATGAACCTCCAAATCAAATGAAGGAAGCCATATCGGAATAAACTGGTATACCAAATTTGAAAAAAATCGGATAATTCTGTATGAAAAACCCATTTATATAAATTAAGGGGAGACTAGCCCCCGTCCCTCCTTTATACTTAACCAATAAATCTCCAAATCTAATCAAGGCAGCCTTAACATAATAAATCGGTATACGAAATTTGGAGCAAATCGAATAACTCTGCATGAAAAACCCATTTATCTAAATTAAGAGGGGGGGTCTAGCCCCCCTTTCCTCCCTTTATACTTAACTAATGAACCTCCAAATCTAATCAGGGAAGCTCCTTAACATAATAAACCGGTATACCAAATTTGGAGCAAATCGAATAATTCTGCATGAAAAACCCGTTTATCTAAATTAAGGGGGGTAGCCCCCCTTTCCTCCCTTTTACTTAACTAATGAACCTCTAAATCTGATAAAGACATCTCCTTAACTTAATAAACCGGTATACCAAATTTGTAGCTAATCGAATAATTCTACATGGAAAACGCATTTATCTTAATTAAGGACGGGTAGCCCCCTTCCCCCCTTTATACATAATAATAATCATCCAAATCTAATCAGGGAAGCTGCTTAACACAATTGACCAGTTTACTAAATTTATTTCAAATCGCATATTTCTGCATGAAAAACCTATTTATCTAAATTAAGGGGGGGGGGTGCCCCCCTTTCCTCCCTTTATATGTAACTAATGAACCTCCAAATCTAACCTTATACTTAAGTAATGAGCTTCCAAATCTAATCAGGGAAGCTCTTTAACATAATAAACTAGTATACCAAATTTGGAGCAAATCGAATATTTCTGTATGAAAAACCCATTTATCTAAATTAAGGGGGGTTACTAGCCCTTCTTTTCCCCCTTTATCCCTAACCAATGAACCCCAAAAGCTAATCAGAGAAGTGCCTTATCAGAATGAACCTAGAAAAAAAATTTGAAGCAAATCAGATATTTCTATCAAGAGTTATCGCGTTACGTACCATACGTACGTACGTACATACAGAACCGGCAGGCACATAAGATCTCAGGCTTTGATAGCCTGTGAGCTAAAAAAGGAAGGGTGTTTTGATTAAATCAGTAGAGCGCCGATTATCCGCACACTGAATAACCAGATTGTCCAATTAACCGGACCGATCTAAGACCATACACGTTTTTCTTTCGCCTTCTCCAAAATTTTGAAGTGAAACATCTTTTGACTCGATGTGGGTAAATTCGGCTGGATTGTCACGAAAGATAACTGTTAAATAACCATTTCGTAATCCTGAAATAATAAAGTCACCGGCAAATGCAAAGAGAGCAACGCATAAAGTCAACTATTTCTATATCTAAGAACTTTCATTTCTAACGTGCCAGAGTCCCACGCATATATATTTTTTTCCCAGGAAAATCCCTCTGTATCTTCAGATTCTCTGAAGGGGGTCGAAAAATTGCTTATTTTGTCCCTTGGGGTCCTCGGAAATAGCCCCTCCCCCCGCTCGCGTTTGTTTGTACAATGTATTATATATACATGTGATAATTTCGATGTGTACTTCTATGGATAACCTTGTACCAATTTTGTAGAAAATAAAATTTTTAAAAAGTTGAAAATATATCTTCTAAACACGCCATTTGATCCTGGAAAAAGTGTAAAGGGAAGTTACCTAAAAAACATTTTTATATGCCTTATTTAAAGTTGTCCAATTATCCGGATTTTTCATTAACCGGACCGGCCTTGGCCCCGACATGTCCGGGTAATCGGCGCTCTACTGTATTTGCAAAAAAAAAAAAAAAAAAAAAAAAAAAAAAAAAAAAAAAAACTCAATTGGAAGATAATCAATGATGTATGATGATTTGTTAATTTCGACGTCAAAGTCTTTGCAAATGCAGATCATATTATCATATTCTATAACAAAAGTAATACCAATTTCATTATATTTTTAATAGTTTAACCTAATTAAAATACGCTGGAAACAGGTTTTCCCTGTAGAGCCATTATATAGCGGAACTTATGATTGCCCTTGTAAACGAACTATAAACACTACACACTAAATTTTCCAACAGCGATCGTGCAAAAACAAATGTCAGTAACATATAGAAATTTCATGACAATCCGAGTATATTTATGAGAGTTGTGTACGAACAAAAGGACAGAAAAACCAAAGACGCTTTTCAAATATATTGAAAAGTGTGGAAAGATGTATAAAAGACATTTAATCTTTTAGTTATTTTTGATGCAATTACGTTGTTCCTTTATTTTTAAAAAATATTCTTTATTAGTTTTATTGATTTTGAAATGGTGAATCACTAAACTTTAATGAAAGTAACAAAAATATTATTTATTCACAGTATTTTACCTTCTTTTTCTCTTTTCTTTTTTCTTCAGTATTTGCATCTTCTACAACTGATTTTTACTCTGAAAATATGTACAGTCGGGAAAAAAGAAGATCCCTCCCCCCTCCCTTAATCTATTTTGTCACCGAACAAACGTAGAGAAAAGTGAAAACATAAATTCAATGGGAAATTATCTTTTTAAAAAAATTTGCTCAAAAAATATTGCTTGTGTGTTTTGCTAGTCAAACTGTATCAAATTTTTTAAATTTCAATATGAACATCTAATTTCGAAATCATATTTACATTCTGTGGAAAATTTTACCTTGGGATACTAAACGAAAAGTCAGTTGTTAACCCTTTCGCTGGCGGTGTCCTTATAAAAGGACACTTAATTTTTATTTTACCGGCACCCGGAATATTTAAATAAAAATTTTCCATTTATATCGTACTGGAAAATATGCAAGTTCGTATTTTCTAATAAATTCTTTTATAAATACTGGTGTCAGTCCATCATTTCATCAGTTTATAAACAGAATTACTCTGCGCCGGAAAGGGTTAAAAAATTTTCGAATTATGCAACTTTAAATTTTGGAATTGCTAATGTTGAATTTTAGAATTACACATTTGAAGCTTAGAAATCGATTTCGGTTAAAAAATTCATAGGTTACAGTTCATATTTTATTCGAAAACTAGTAGTTTTAATATATATATGTTTTTAAAATAATTTTCTAGAAAAATATAAATCATAAACACTATTTTTTTTTAATAAATTGATTTTTAAAAGCTTCAAATATGCGAATCCATGATTGCACTTCATTCCACGAAGTTTTTTAAGTTACACTTAAAAAGTTACACTCGTTGCAGCTTGTTTCGCAATTGAAGAAACTGAATTTTACATTTAGGACAGCCAAACTTTACATCTGCATAATTTCTATAAACTAAATAAAATCATAAGACGAAATGTAATATTCCACCGTAATTCAATCACAACTATACACAATATGAACTTTAAAACGTTTTCTGTTTACTTAAATGTTGACAGATAATAATAATAATACAGATGTTACAAGTTTAAAATATACATTTTCTTTAAATTTCCTAGTACTTTCGGTCTCCAATCCCGCAGTCATTGTCAGGGAATATTTTTATTAATTACTGTTCTATTCATTTCAAATACGTCACTTCGTTTGAAAAGGGAGAGTATTCTATAGTTCTTAGGGTAGTTGGAAGTAGAAACAGTAGTACTCTGAATTAAACTTTGGTAGAGGAATAATATTTCACTGTTGATTCATTTATTTTTTATTTTCTTTCATTATTTCTATAAAAAGTTTAATCCAAAGCACTGCTACTTCTACTACGGTCCAGCTAAGCATTTAAAAACAAAACTGATGTATGTGAACAAAGTAACGCATTAAAATAAATGAATAGGTAGTTAAGCAATTTTACTCTACAAAAGTTTAATCCAGGGTACTACTACTTTTATTTCCAGCTATCCTAAGAATTATAGACTTCCATTTCAAACGAAGTGACATATTTGAAATTAATAGAACGCAATTAATGAAAATATTCCCTGACGATGGCTGCGGGTTTTGCAGACCGGAAGTACTAGAAAATTTAAATAAATGTATAATTTAAACTTGTAAAATCTGTAGTATTATTATCTGTCACCTTTCTAAACACTAAACGTTTTAAGTTCCTATAAACTACTTTAATAAATGACTTTTCGCTTGGTATCACCAGGTAAATTTTTTCGAAAAAGTAAAATATGATGTCAAAATTAGGTGTTCGTATTGAAAGTTTCAAAGTAGGTTAAAATTTAATTATAAAGATGACCCTTAAGGTTTTTTAACAGACTTTTAAATAAGACATTAATCACTATCGAAAGGTTATTTTCGTTTTTTTTTTGTTTTTTGTTTTTTGTTTTTTGTTTTTTTTTTTCATCTATTTGGACGTAAAATAGAGGGGCGGGGGTGGGTGGCGATTCCTTTTTTTATGAACCAGCAGTACTTAATATGAAGAAAACTATGTAAATATTGTTGCCTTTTGTATATAATATAATGGATTTTAATCTTGAGGCTCTTTTTAATTTTTGAATGAGATTATATAAAAATTGCACAACATTGAATACTTAAAATATATTTATAAGGCATAGAAATGATGTCTATTTCCATAAAGTATTAAAATTTCATTTTAATTCTAATGTTTTAAAGAAAACCATTTGAATAAACAGACAAATTGAAAATATAATTAAAATAATAAGAATATTTTTTTTAATCTACATTGCCTCCAGTAGTTAGAATCCAGCTGATTCATCACTTGTTAATTTGCTACAGTAAATTTCAAGCCAACAGATATGCCTTTCTGAACAAATTCCATTAAATACAAATTGTGTGCCATCAATTAAGAGTATCAATTCAAATTTTCATAAAAATACTTTCACGGGAAGTTTGTAGAAAAAAAAGGAGATTCAAAATTTGAACATAAAGCCAAAACCAACTGAACTGAAAAAAATAAACTTAAAAATAATATCTCTAGTGTTTTAACTTTTAACGGAAGAAAAAATAGCGTATACCTCATTATAAAATATTTGAGAGAGTGCTTTATAATCATTCAGCTATACCATTAATGCATGATTACCATAAAAATACTTTTCGAATATATTTCAGTTAATGACTGAATAACTCAATGATCATTATAAAAACACTAGTTCTAACTACATTATAAAACACAATTTCAAAACATGCAGAAAACATTTATGCATTTAAAAAAACGAAATTTCTTTTTTAATAAAGAAAATATACTAGCATTTAATTTATATTTGCAAAGAACTTACTTAACTATGTATAAATTACCCATGAGTAGTTACATTTTTCTTTTTCCATATTAAATTGCCTGTTAAAGCAGATCTTGTAGTTTCTAATAAAACAAATTAATATATTGAATAATTTGCATTGATTTTTTTGTCAATTGTGTTATTTTTTTTGTTACATGTATATTATAATTTATTGATCAAATTTAAATGCGAGATGACTTTAAGATGAATATGTTGGTTTCTACTCTCAGTTAAAACAGCTTATTTTCTAACTAGTTAACATCTCAAACAAAATAAACATTTTTTTAAAAAATAAGATTATTCTTTATTTCATTTTTCTATTTTTTTCTTCTCGATTTTTCTTCATTCATTAGCAGCTTACACGACATGTTTGATGTACCCGAAATCTTTTTAATTTTCTTTAAAAGTTCGAGATCCAGATTGTACATAAATTGCTCTATATACTGCTGGGAAAATGATTTTTCATTTTTATTTGTTTGCTTGTTTACTTGTTTAAAATGAACTACAAAAAATTAAAATCTGAAATGAACAACATTTAAATAAGTATGATAAGGAGTTACGTTTAATATTTTGCTGTCTGATGCTTTTTTAACACTTTCCAGCGTAGTTGAAAAGTGTTTATGGATCCGGTTTCTCTGTCCGTCCACGCTCTAACTTGTGTAAATAAACTTGGATTTTCATGCAAATGATGTATGTTAATGATGTTTACCGTTGCATGCTCGGTACTGAATGTGTGTAGCACTAATAGTTCATTTACAGGGTACTCAAAAGAATACCGTTACATTATAGTCAACGGGGAAAAATCGTTTTCAGTATATTTCAATGACATTACGCTATTTCAAATGTATTGAAATTGATATACAGAAGTGAATTTCACTACAAGATGATTACTATAGAATAGGGCATTCAGAGCATTTATCGTTCATTTACAGGGGCATACAAAAGAAATCGGTTACAGTACTGTCTTTGAGCAATAATTGCTGGAAGTAAGTTTCCAATTTTGGTATGCACTTTTAAATTTAACCCATATTTTGCATGTTACTCGTTGTGTATAAATTCTATACTTTGTATACGGTCTGCACAAAAGAATTCACGTACCATTATCCTTATTAGAGAAAATTTCTGAAGAGGAATTTTCAACTGTGATATGTATTTCCATTCTGAACTAAATTTTTCCATGCATGTAGTTTATTAATACCAATCTATACATCATATACAGGGTATGATGATGCATCATATATTGTTTTTTTATTCTATTTTTAAATTAAAGTTTACTCTTTCTTTCCTTTTATTTAAAGAGTCATAACTGGATTCGTTAAAAAGTAATCTCATGGCGAAATACATTTTCATGTTTCTCTTTTCTTTCGGATGTAAGGTATAAAAATATAAACATTAAGCGGATTGATTCATTATCATTTTGCTTTTCACTAATCTAAATCTGAAATTCAACAACTTTAATTATACAGCAATATATATGAGTTATTTTCATATCATATTCGATATAAATTTAATACTAATCTATTTTAGTTACATGATTAATGTGGGTAATTTCCTTACTTTGTTTATAAAAGAAAGCGATCATTTTTATTAACAAGGCTTTTTATCCATTTATTGCATTATAGTCAGGCAATAAATTTTAATGATATATGTCATCTATAATTTAAAGAGATTCTAACGTTTTGTAGATGTTTATGTAGGGTTGCGTGAGGTATTTTCGCGATTTTGTCTTTATCATTTTATTCGCCAATAATTCAAATTCTCTTCCATTGCTTTACTATGCAACGGATAATGTTGGCATTTGCTTAAACTCTCATATTGGCTTTGTATTCCATTGGATGTTGGCGTGCATTTGATATGTAAGTGATTCGGCCTGATATTCTGAGGCTGTAAAGACATGCCTGTCTAATGGACCACCCCATCAAAATTTGTTTTCACGAAAGTTCCAATAAATAATATCGTATAACTTTTGAAGTGTTTTCAGTCAAATTATTTGGAATAAGAGCTCATAAAAGGGGTTCTCCGAAGCGTTGTAATGTACTTCCCATCGGTACATCCGGCCAAATCTTTAATTTAAAATGTGTGAGCATTAATTGCTTCACGCAGGGCTTCTCAAAGAATTTGAATAATTTCCCGTCTGTAGATGGAAATTGCTGAAATTGGGTTTTGAAATGTTTTATGCCTTTCCAAATGGTCTAATTAGAAATCATTTTTCAACTTATTAAATAGTGAAATTTTGTTACATTATTCTGAATGTGTTGAAAAGCGTCTCTGATCTATGCTTGACGCATGATTTTTTTTTCTTTATTATTTTCTTTTAAATATTTATTTAAATTTCATGTTTGATAACAAATATTCTATGAATAAATTTTTCTATATTACATTTAAATAAATATATATATCTATTGCATGGTTCAACTATATTTTTAGAGTTCGCTGTACCATGCTTCGTCTCATAATATAATAAAACCTGACGTTTCTGTTACAGGCAGAATTGAAATGAATAATTTATCATGTCATAACCTATTTTTCTTCATCCTCTCAAGGCAAATTAAGTTCCCTTTCAAAGTGTTCCTTGTGGCATAGTTTCTTATTGACATGTAATATTTCTCTCTCTAAAAATATAAATATAACATGTAATATTACAATAGGCTGGTAATAAATTAAGCATATTTTATATTAATTATTTAAATTCATATCTTACACAGACACGTAAAAAAAACACGGATTTGTCAACATGTTTTGTCTCTTTATTAAGCTCTTAAGATAAATAAAATATTATGTTTTCTTAAATAAAAAGTTTTTGAAAGAACTCTGTTTAAAATTTTAGCCCAAAGTTTAATTATTAAATGGTGTAAACCAGTCAGAAGGACCATAAAATCACTGTTCTAACTTTGAAAAGGATTCATGATTATTATGGAAAGCATTGCTTCCAACATCTATTCCAATCACAATATGATCTTTTGTGTTTTTGTATTTCTATTTTAGATGTGCATTTTTATAAAATAGTATACATATTGTACGAATGTGTAAAGTTAATTTTTAGAATGTGCAATGATATGGATAGGCATAGAAAAATCTCTTTCATAGAATTATATTGCATTTATACATAAATGGATTTATTGTTTTATTTTTAATGAGTAAGTTACGCAAAGCTATTTCTTGGATCCCAGGGAGAAAGACATCTGCCTCATCGATCCAGATTAAAAGGCAAGAAGAGTTGACTTCTGTATAAAGAAGTACTGCACCTATTTAATGCAGATGGATAACAGGACAGTAATTTTGGGCAATAAATTGATCCGCATTATTTTTTATGGAATATGGCCTTTGGCCCCAACAGGGGAGGGTAATTTGGTTAAGCAGATGCACATGGGAAAAGTATTGGAGATGCTTTACAGCTAATCAGGGCGTCTGTCAAAGTAACCCTGCTCTCTTCAGAATCGGAGAGCGTCCAAAAAAACAAATATATTCAGTTCTGCCTAAGATCTTCAGAGAGATGGCATTAAAATCGCCAGAGAGCTGTACCGGAGTGTCCCTCATCCCTCTCGCGACAACAAGCCCTGGCGGTAGCGGAGTCCTAATGGAAGGATCAACGCATATGCGATACCTTCCGTCAGGACGAATCATTGTGCCCGTATGCATCTGCCGGTTCACAGACCAACGTACAGAGCCCTAAACCCTTAATATAGTCAGAGGAAATGTACAAAAAAAGGGGGGTTACCTTACAAAAAATCGGATAGAAGATTCTTTTTTCTGAATTGTTTATAATGATGCCAACATGGAAAAACCAAGTTTTCCAACAAAATTTCTTAAGGCTAAATTTTCTGTGGCCGAAAAACAACAAAATTTTAGGACTTTTTTCGATTTTTTTTTAATGTCTCAAGATCCATTGTAGTAGCATATTATTTGTCAGTTACAATATTAAAGAAAATAAAATTCTCTACAACTTTCATACTTACAATTTTTTTTACACACCCAATAGCAAGCGCAGTACGCCATTTCAAAAGTAAGACAATTTTTTCAATTTTCTTAAAAACCGTGAAAAACGTAGCTCTCCCCTGATTATTCATATGTTTCCCACGGATTTAATCATGTATGTCAACTTCTATATATTGGTGGCAGTAAATTATGTGTTTGAGGGCTAAAACTAGCCTTTCGGGGGGGGGGGGGGGCAAAATTCCTGTATATTTTGCCCCACCCCTCGTTAATTATTTTAATAAATCTCTAATGGCCAGATTTTGAAAATTTTAAGTGTGTAATCATTAAATACGTAATTAGATTTTTCAAATATGGATTCATTAAAACCTTGAAAACCGAACCGAAATATATTCCGCTTTAAACAGGTTTCCATCTTAGGAGGTATAACTGGTCATATTCTTTCTCTTAAAAATATATAATTTTTTCTTTAAGGACCGGATTCCGTATATGAAGATTTATTTTCAAAAATTTTATGATAGTTGTAGTATTGAGGCGTTTAATGTCATAGTTATATGAATTATGAGACTAAATTAGTCATACAAAGACATCGTTAGATATCGACCTCGGTATCATATGAAAAAATAAATAAATATTAAAATTCAAGCAAGAATTCTGAAAAGAACACTTTTGTAGGTTTAACATGAGCGTGCAAATGTTTTCGCGTGAGACTTCACTACTCACGCGAAGAAACTGGAATGCTAAGGTTAAACCTATGGAAGCGTTCCTTTTACAATTTCTCGTTTGCAATTTAATAGTTTTAAATGATTTTTTTTTTTTTTTTTTTTTTTTTTTTTTTTTTTTTTTTTTTTGAGGGGCTTGGAAGTGCTGACGTTGAATTCCAACCGTATTAGTGTTTACTTTTTCTATTTTGATTACAGTTTTTATTATTTTTTATTTTTGGTCAGTTTTCCGGCTGCGAGACTTTTTTATCCAAATTTCATATATCTATCTATATTATAAAGGACAAACATATCTGTGCGTAACGCATACGTCATTCTGCGAATGGCAACACTTTGAAATTTGAAATAAAAATTCGGTTTTGCAATTTTCGCTACTGCAACATTTTAAACTTCTAAACATACCACGTTTTAAATGTTTACACCGTCGTATGCAGAAAAAAATGCACTTTTAAATGCAATTTGTTTGAAAGCTGTACCTCAATTTATTTTTGAGATATTAATTTTTTTATAGTTTTTAATACCAATTTTCTAATCGTGGCAACAGAAGTACTTCATTTCTATTAAAAGTGGTTTAGTTATCTTTATTGATTATATTCTTACTGATGCCATTTTCTCATTGCAATTAAATACCCCTTTTTTAAAAAATTTCAACAGAAAATGACGTTACGCTTTAAAAAAGACACAATTTCCCTGATGATGCTGTTATATTTCACTATTTTTTCATTTCGCTGACTTTGAGTTTGAGACAATAGGCAAAATATTTCAGCGACTGAAAATGACGTCATATTTAAAAGAAACTGATAATTTTATTTGATAAAACGAGATATTTCTCCATGAATACGTCTAAAAGTTATAAATTTCTGGAATTTTTACGCGCAGGTACAGAGATTGTTATAAGACCTCAAATCACGAGTGGGAATTTTAACATGGCAAGTTGTAATAGTTGACAAACGTGACTTAAAGCTTGAAAATATATTTATCAATAACCTATTGCGCGTTAAAATGTTTTTAAATGGTTAATATTGATGTGAAACGTTGAAAATGATTTGTTTAGATTTAAAGGGGGGGGGGGGGGGGGGGATTCTATGATTATGTCAAGGTGAAATCCTTTTTGCTGATTTTTTCATTCCGTAATACCAAGCATCAATTGATAACTTAATCAAAATTACTTACCTTGATTATATGTTACTGATTACGCATATGAATAAAGTTTAATTCTCCAATAATTTTAACAGTTGAAGTTCATGAAAAAAGTATTTTGTTAACCTTAGATTAAAATATGTCTTTGGAGAGTTAAATTAACAAGTGTAAGATGGATTTTTTATTGTAATTATTGTTGTCGATGTATTATAAATTTGATGCAACAGTTCCTTAGTAAACATTTTCTTTCGTCGAAATTCGACGGGTTCCACCTCGTATATATAAAAGAAATTGTTTTTTGTATTAATCAACGTGCAGCCAAAACTACTGAACCTAAAATCTTGAAAATCGGGGTAAAAATACTTCTTATGATATAGAGTGCCGCTAAGAAAGGATTTTCCAAAATTCCACCCCTAAGGGGGGTAAAAAAGAGAACGAACTTTTAAAAAATTCCTTAAAAATATGATTTTATAGTTATTTTTCAACTAACAACATATTTTGGTGTATTTTTGTGTGCTGAATCGAATGGTACTAACTAAATTCTTTTAAGCCCAGTATTTCGAGAGATATTTCATATTTTTCTAATTTGGCACTATGTTTGGCGCCAAAACCTGAATTTTTCATGTGATAATTTCTAAAAACTCATTCTTTTCATTTTGTTACTATAGCAAGGAAAAAAATTCAAATTGAATAATTTTTTAACCAATCCTTTTGTTTAATTTAAAACAACCTCGTCAATTACAAAAAAAAAAAAAAAAAAAAAAAAAAAAATCAAACGCCTCAAAAACTAAAACTAAAAAAACAAAACAAAACTGTGGTACTTTTTCGTTCTAATTTTCATGACGATACCATGCCAAAATGTATGGCATCGCGCCATTTATTTCAACCTTAATCGTGCAAACGATTTTTATTGCACGTTAACATTTGCTAATTATTGAACGTGAATATTTTTATGCAGGAATTTTTAATGATGGAATTTATTTTATTCCATCATAATCTCGCAAAACTTTTTAATATGTTATTTTTTCAATAGAAAATATTTATTTCTGATTCTGATATAAATTTTACCATTTCGCAGTTATCTGATGATGAGGAAGCTACAATAAAATTATTTCAGAAGTTAGGAATTATACATATAAAAATGTTTTGTTCAAAAAACCACGAATGTCTTCATTGAAAGAATGAAATGTTTACTGCAATGTGAGACATACACATTACGTACGCCATGCTTCAGTAGTAAAAGACATTTACATTTTCAAGACTGCAGTTTAAATTGACTATATTTTATTACTTGCAAAATATTTATTTATTCTTATATTTTAAGTATTTATTTTGGTACCCGTCGACCAATTTCGCCAAACCACTCGCCAAATTATACAAACTGACATAATTTTTATTTTAAATTACGAAAGAACAAATAAATTAGTATGACATTAATAAAAATACATTTAAAACGTCAAAATAAAAATCACCTGATGACGTAAATACGTGTAACTTGCTTAAAGTCAAGTGAATGTGACATTTACGATCAACCATTATTGACATTTAATCTTATAGTTTGGCAATAGATTTTTGGCCGACGGGATAACCAAGTAGTACCATTATTTTTATTGATTTAAAAAAAAATGGTAGGTCAAAAGTCTGTAATTTTCAAAAGTTATATTTTTTAAATGATCATTTTTTTTTTGGCACAGATGTCATATTGGCGCGATTTTTTTCTAACGACAATTTGACGAAAACATCAACAGCATAAACAACAACATCCGGGTCACCATATCAATCAAAATAACGACACTTTGGTGCCAGTTAAGTACCCGTTGCGTATATGACATTGGCGTCAGAAAAAAATCGCGCCAATATGACATTATATGACATATGGCGTATATGACATCTGTGCCATTTTTTTTAATCAACAAAATTATTTTTTTTTCAAATGTATTATTTCATTTTTGTGCCAAATATTACGCTAGGTGGCAATGGTGTTGGCATAACAGGGAAATACCAAAACAGTTACTGAATTTATTTCAAATGTAAAGAAAAAAGGTTTAATGAGCAATAAATATTATAAATATGACTATAACTCAGATTCTACTGAACAGAATTTTGTAGAACTTGCACTGTTAAATAGTAAATTTGGTTTATAAATGGTTTAATGTAAAAACCACCATTCTAAGTTGCTACGGAAGTTCTAAAATTAGGTGAACTCGATTATGAAAGATTTCAAGTCAACTAATTAAATGAACAGTAAGTTAGATAATATTTCAGGGATTTTTTCAATATTTATCATATCATTCTGTGTTGTTTAGTTACGAAGCTATGAGGAAAAAGTTCTCAGTGGTACAGTAAAGAAAATTGGAAGATATACGCCGCAGAGATAGGGTATACTAGAGAGTATATATCCTATAGTTATGGAAGTTGAGCTGAGTTCCTTAAAAAATTCAGAAGTGATGCATTATATACCTACCCCTACCTCCCAGAGAGTTCTATAATCAGGTTAACGCGATTATGAAAGTTATATTTAACTATCTCAATATATATATAATGCAAGGAGAAATTTCATTCCGACCGCTTATATCTTGAGTTCTGCTGAATAGATTTTGACGGGACTTACATTGTTAGTTAGATAATTTTTCAGAAAAGATGTTAGTATAAAACATAACGTTCTACGTAGCTTAGTTAAATAATTATGGGGAAAGTTCTAAATCAGATGAACCGAATTTTGAAAGATTTGCTTTTTTTAAAGGTTCCACTGAAGGAATTTTTATGGGATTTAAACTGTTAATTAGATCATTTTTAGGGAAGGTTTCAGTATATTTTCCAGTTTAAAAGATTCTGCTAAGTCGATTTTGATGCAACTTGATCGGTTAGTTAATTTTTCAGTGAATGTTTCAGTATAAAGCACATATCATTTGCTGTTGCTTGGTTGTCAGGTTGCTTGATTGTAGAATTATAGATGAAAGTTATAGAATCAGACGAACCCAGTTATTATGAACGATCAGCCTTTTCAATAGGTCCAATTAACAGACTCTGATGAGACTTGCATTGATAATTTTTCATGAACGCTTTTAGTATATTACATATTGTTCTATTGTTCTTTACCGAAGCCTACACTAACAGATCAACTAAAGAAATTGGTCCTTAACAGCCTAAATTTTGTATGACTCAATAAAATATATAATAGCGTAATGACATTCATATTGCTTTCAGCAATTCGGTTGGATACACCAGGTAAATGTCCATATTGCTTTAAAACGCACGATCAAATTCACAGATATATTTTGTTTCATTCAAGATTTCTTTAGAAAACCGACCAGCGTAGCGGGCGAAGGCGGCTAGTATATATATATATATATATATATATATATATATATATATATATCAGGGTCGAAACTAGAGGGGACAGAGGGAGCATGTGCCCCGGGCGCCAGAGTGGAAGGCGAAGGGGCGCCAAATAAAGATTTTTTTGTCGTTTGATACCAAAAAATATATAGTATGAAATTTGGCTAAAATTGTCTCACAGCCGGAAAATCCAAAATGCAAATTGAACCAAATGCATTAAAACTGGATAACAGAATCCTGTTTTAAATGAAAAAATTACATGTTAATCCAAAAGAAAATTTGAAACAAATGGTATTTCATTTGATAAATGCTATCACTGAGATCATTAAACAGACATAGTTTCAAACCAGTGCATAATACAGAAAACTAGAATATTCCACAAAGTGTATTTTTCAACAATCGAAGTAAGTTTTTCTGTTTAAGCTTTAAAGCAATTAATAGATAATCTTAAAGTTTTATATATTTTTGCATGCTAAAGTGATATATATAATCTCTTGTTCTATTTATTGATATAAGTAGGAAAAACTAACAGTATTTATTAAAACTAATCTTTTAAATATTTTTATAGTGATCTCAAATATGTTATTGACAAAATTTTTAAATTTTACAGGAGATAAATATATAACATCAGTTAGTGAAATAACCTGTTGTCATTTTTATTGTAGCTATTTTATAAGGTAAAAGCATTTCTTACATAAAATATATTTATTTTCAGAGTGCCTCCCCTCCCCCATTTTATATGGAAGTATAATCCAATGTTTACTATCTTTAAAAAATAAAGCATTAAAATATATGTTATCAATAATTGGTAAATAAAATATACCATTGTATGTTAAGTGTGGAATATGTGGAATAAAGTATGTTTTTCGCAAATTTTCATATCTATCCCATTGTTTCCTGGCAAAATATGCATGCATTATAAAAATTATTACAATTACAAAATTATTAAAATTAAACAAAAATTCTTTCTTAATTGGAACTATAGTACCAATAAGTTATTAAATACTAAAGTATTCTTTTAAACAATGCTTTGAAATTAACATTATACACACTTAAAATTACTGTCGATACGAAAATTGTTTTATTCATCTACGCACTATCCTATTTTTAAAATTATATAATTTTATTGAATATAAAATGTATGTTGTGATGAAAATAAAGACATGGGTGTGCAAATAATATTTAATTTACTGCTACCAATTTTTAGAAGTTGACATACGTGATTAATTCCGTGGGAAACATATGAATAACCGGGGGAGAACTACGTTTTCACGGTTTTTAAGAAAATTGAAAAACTTGTCTTATTTTTGAAACTGCGTATTGCGCTTGCTGTTGAGTGTATAAAAAAGTTGTAAATATGAAAGTTGTAGTAAATTTTATCCTCTTTAATATTGTAATTGACAAAAATCATACTACGGCAACAGGTATCGAGATATTTAAAAAAAATTAAAAACAGTCCCAAAATTTTGTTGTTTTTTGGCCACAGAAAATTTAGCCTTAAGAAATTTTGTTGGAAAACTTGGTTTTTCCATGTTGGCATCATTATAAACAAGTCAGAAAAAAAAATATTCTACCCGATTTTTTGCAAGGTAAAATGTGCATTTCCCTTGGACTAATATCTACATGATGGCATTTCTACTTTTAATCGCCTTAAAGCAGGGACTTATAAGGTAATTAGCATTTTACCACATTCTTAATGATTTAGGAATGCTTCTGTAATACAGTGGGTTTCATAATGATATGAACGCACAGTATTTCAAGCATAAAAAATAAGAAAATGCTACGAAACAAACCGAAGTCGAATCAATGTTAAAATTTGAATAAATCGTTTTATTTTATAACTAAATATAATTGAAACAGCGATTTATGCATAAAATAAACTGCATTTTTCCATTTTGAGGTATTTCATGATGATATGAACATTGGCCAAAAATATAGATTAATAGCCAGTGTATGCACCAGACCTTTTAATTAACGTAAAAACGCGATCAGGCATGGAGTGGACTAAGCTTTTTAATATATTTTGATCGATTTCATTCCAGTGGAAGATGACAGCAGCTTTTAATTCTGACATTGCGGCATATTGTTTTCCATTTGCTTAAACAGCTCTAACTAGTAGGCTTCATACATTTCGCATGGAATTTAAATCAGAAGAAACAGATTGCCATGGAATTACATGTGCACCATTATTAAGAAGCTATTCCCAAGTGCTGCTTGCCGTGTGGATGAATGCATTGTCTTGTTGGAACATCCATAAAGGTCTGTCATTTTCCTTAGCAAATGGCAGCAAGTTTTCCTCAAGTAGATCTTAGTAGATTAATGCGCTCATTCTGCCAGAAAGAAACACAATAGAAGGAGAGCTGTTGAACATTTTTGAGTAGGTATTTGAGGCACCCTGAAAATTTGTGCAACACTTCTTTTGTAATGCCTGAATACAAAATCGAATGTCTGGCTGAAGGACCGTGGCCCAAAACCTGTGCCAGACACGTGTCAAGTGCCATTTTTGACTACCCAAAAAAGGTATTTGAGGCACGCTGAGATTGAGACAGAATAATATTTATACTTAGAAAAAAATATTTTGAAAATGACAGACACTTTAGTCGGCCCAAAAACTGTGCCAGACACGTGTCAAGTGCCATTTTTTGACTACCCAAAAAAGGTATTTGAGGCACGCTGTGATTGAGGCAGAATAATATTTATGCTTAGAAAAAAATATTTTGAAAATGACAGACACATTATTCTGTCTCAATCTCAGCGTGCCTCAAGTACCTTTTTTGGGTAGTCAAAAAATGGCAATTGACACGTATCTGGCACAGGTTTTGGGCCACAATCCTTCAGCCAGGCATTCGATTTTGTATTCAGCCATTACAAAAGAAGTGTTGCACAAATTTTCAGGGTGCCTCAAATATCTCCCCTAAAATGTTCAACAGCTCTTGGACTACAACGTTGATCTTACGATGAAATCCAATCGCAGCCCAGCCTATGAATGAACCTCCACCCTGCTCCTGTTTTGAAAAAGTTTCTAGTTTCTTGCGCAGATCGTGCTAATAATAAGAAAAATCGTCCGGACCATCCAAATTGAACTTTTTTTTATCGGAAAACATTACTCTTTCATATTCTGTCTTCCAGGACATGTGATCTTTTCCTCAATCCAGGCGATTCTGCATATGCATTTTAATCATACGTGGTTGGGGCTTTCTTTTCTTCTACTTGATCATCTTAGAGCTCGTGACTACTCTGGACAAGATACTTTGTGACACCGCTATCAGTGGAGCTATTGAAAGTTCGCTTAAAGTTGTTTTCTTATTGCTCCTTCTTTTTATAACGGCTTTTTTCCCTCTTTTGGACAGCTTTGGCGGACGTTCCGGAGACTTCGTTGCTCCATAATTCTCTTTTAATCGAAGAAAATTTAATATTACACCTGGAGATCTTTTCAATTTTTTTTTCGATAATTCTGACCGAAAGTCCTTAATGCTTAAAAGACACAATTTTCTCTTTCTCAAAACCACTTAAAGCGCTCTTACGGCCCATACTTCTAGAACTCACTTAGCGATCAGGTTTTGAAATTTCCTAGCCTGCGAAGTATCTTTATATGCTGAACTAATTTGCATATTTCGATTTCTTCTTCTCGGAGTAGTATTCAATATTCCTGTACAGTTTCCATGCTCGTTTAGTGATAATTTCGATCAATGTTCATATCATTTTGCGACAGCATTTTTTTAGATAATTCATATTTTCAATGAATTTAAAGTTTGACATTTCTTTTACTTTTTTTTAATGTAAAATTACTGTATTTGCCTCAAGAATGGGGTTTTCTGATAATTATTTATGAATTTTTGTCAGGATATCACAAAATTACTAGGTGTTCATATCATTATGAAACCGAGTGTAAGAGTTTTCTCCAACTGGGATCCAAGTTAAATAAATTCAACAAAGTGAATGAATAATATGTTAAAAAAAGGAATGATAAGAAAAATGATATATATATATATATATATATATATATATATATATATATATATATATATATATATATATATATATATAAAAGTAAAAGAATATAAAATAATTTAAAGTTAAAATCTAAGAACAACTAAATCAAATAAAAGATTTTATCTGTTAATTTTTATAAACTGATTTAAAGATAGCATAATTGTAAAAACAATATTTCGTGTTGTAGAAGAGCGAGGTCTTCTTAGAAATATTTTTGTTCATTTTAATTTTCTTAATTATATTAATATGATTGTTTAAGTTTAATGTGTAAATAAATTAATTTAATTGAGAACTAATCCTAGTCTGTTTTGTTGTGGTAAAAAAAAATAATGCTTACAATTTTTCTTTTAGGATTAAGTGTTTTTAATTTATTTATTTTAGGTACAGTTAATTTACAATCGCACTATCAATTTAATTAAATATTTACGCTACTAATTGTTTATGTCAAAAATATTTCTTAATTAAATTTTGACTCAAAATTCCTAATTAATTGGGGCCTTCGAAATCACACAACGCAAATTCTTTTTCTTATTCATATTTTTTTAGAATTAGAGTAATTAACGTGAGCATTATATCACTTCTCTTTACTTTTGGATCGCGCTGCCCCGTTACTAGAATTTTATTGTTACAATCACGATAAATTTCCTTTTCCGTACGTAAATTTAAAATGCACAAACATGGCTTTATGGTAGAGTTTGGTAATGTTGGACAGAGATTATAACAAATTACCAGCTATGCATATAAGGTGTCTAAATCTTCCCAGCAATGATTTAAGTTTTTAAATGATTTGAATTTTTATTTTAAAAAAAGCTTTCAGCATCCAATGAGAAAAACTAATTTTATGCACAACGGATAAAAGAAAATAACGGCTATACATTTAAATCACTAAACTATTGCAGAAAAAAACCGAAAATAGCCATTCATTTGGAAATCATTTCTTTCAATGATTGTTTTAAACAAAGCTTACGGATCCGTCTTCAAAATGAAATTGTACCACACTCTGAAAATTTCAAATAGTTTACATGTAACAGACAATGTCAGTTACCCGTAATCACTTCTTTTCCTATTTGTCAATAAACCTTTCCCTTGAATCCGCTTCTCTCCTAAATATTTGATCGAATTTCCGTCATTTTTGCATTGAGTATGGTACGCTAAATACTAACGAAACTAGTGTGCTTTTAAATTTAAAATTTCGGTGCTATTAACGTTATATATATATATATATATATATATATATATCATCATCAACAACTGTTTTCAATCCACTGCTGGATGTAGGTCTCCCCCAGATTTTTCCAATGTTTTCTGTCTAGTGCTTTAGTCATCCAATTTACACCGGCTACTTTTCTGATTTCATCACTCCATCTTACTTGAGGTCGTCTTCTTGGCCGTTTTACATCTCTGGGATACCACTCTAGGGTGTCTGTGCTCCATCTATTGTCATGTCTTCTTGCAATGTACCCAGCCCATTTCCATTTTAGCCTTTTAATTCTTTCAATGATGTCAAAAACTTTCGTCTGACTTCTTATCCAGGTTATTCTTTCTCTGTCTCTTCTAGTTATACCTAGCATACACCTTTCCATGCTTCTCTGTGTTGTTTGTAATCTTTGTACCATCCGTTTTGTTAGCGTCCATGTTTCTGCTCCATAAGTTAGTACAGGCAAAACACATTGGTTAAATACCTTTCTTTTCAAACAAAGAGGAATGCTACTCTTCAGAATAATATTGTTCTTCCCAAAAGCACTCCATCCATTTCTTATTCGTCTATTGATTTCATTCATGATACTATTATCCGATGATATTTCCTGCCCAAGGTACACATAACTTTGCACTTCTTTAATTTCAGTGTTGTTGTAGACAATTTTCTTTTTTGATGCAAATGAATTGAACATCACCTTGGCCTTTTCCAAGTTTATTTTTAATCCCACATTAATGCTAGCTTCTGCCAAATCTTTTAGCATATTTTCCAATTCTTCAGGGCTGTTACTGAAAATTAAAATGTCGTCGGCGAATCGGAGATGACTTAAATATTCCCCATTTATTCTAATCCCTTTGTTTTCCCAATCCAGCTTCTTGAAAATATTTTCTAAGACAGCCGTAAAAAGCTTAGGCGAAATGGTGTCTCCTTGTCTTACCCCTCTACCAAGCTTGATCTTTGCCTTTCCTTTGTCCAAACGGGTGGTTGTTGTTGCTTTCTTGTAAATCTTCTTTATAATATTGATGTAAGGTTTGTCTATACCAATGTCCTCCAGAGATTCTACTACTGCTGATGTGTAGACTGAATCAAATGCTTTTTCATAATCAATAAAGGCAAGGCAAAGAGGTAAATTATATTCCTTATGTTTTTCAATGAGTTCCCTTACCGTTTGGATATGATCCATTGTGCTGAATCAACTATATTTTAGATCGTATATCACTTATGATTAAAACATTAGTGTGGACCACAGATGGGCAAATTTTAATGATAAGTCAGACATTTTGGCATCTTAAAAGTCCTGTCTCCCCACCCGCATTTTTGCCGATCCCAACCGTTATAGCAAAAATTAGAAACTGCGCATGCGTGGGGACTTAGATTGAAATTCTTTTGCTAGAAAACTTGTACAAGGTTACCGAGGTTGCTATGTCAATTAGCGATTACTTTTTGGCGTTCAAAAATATTTCATTGTCTTGTTCTTGTTATTGTGAAACGGTGATACAGTGCACAGCTTACGTAAACTTATTTGATTTGATATTTATAATAAATTTACCTGCACAATATACGTATATTCTTGTCAAAAATGATAAAAATATTTTCTTAAACAGTTTTGACCCTTTTTCTTCTAACTTTAATGTGATTTATAAATAAATAACAATATTACCTATATTAGATAATAAATTGTTATGTTTGATAATTTAACATTTTTCTCAATATCGCAACTACTTCTAGACATAATTTACAGATAATCTAAATTGGTAATTAACAAACACAACAACAAAAATATTATTATTATTAGATTGACAGTGGTGTTTTAGGACTTGAGATTTACTTATGATATTTTACTTTTTTGTGAATCTAGCTACTTAAATCTCCAATATTAATTTATAATATATTTTAAATCTGTTTCCTGGTTTATTCACATAAAGATATTTAAATAGTTTATTGAAATATTTTATCATTACTGATAGTATGTTATATTTTATAATATTTATTTTTTTATTATTATTAACGTATTGTAATTAAATATTACCAGATATTAATATTATTGTTGTATCAATACAAATAAAAAAGAGATACTATTTATAATAAATATTATGTGTTGTGGTGAGTTACAACTCAACCCTGTATAGCAAAACAAGCAACAACTCAACTCTACCTATGTACACGGTTGTTGTCATAGATGTAGCTTGCGATAGAAGAAAACGTGATTAAACTTACACTGCTTGCAGCCCTTTGATTTCTTATTGATTTGCATGTAGCTTTTTGTTTCAGCCCAGAAAGAGAATCTGTTGGTAATTATAACAGGTTATGGGCTTAGCACGTTTTAAAACTGCGTGAAGAAAATCTGCATTTTGAAAAGCTAACGAACTTTAGTGAATTAGGCCTAACCACGTGACGCTAGCATGGCTGAACTAAAGGTGCAAATTGACAAGCTGGAAGGCGCTGAAAATTGGAGTAAGTGGAAGTGGCAAATGAAAATGCATTTTGAACAATATGATTTGGCTTCGATTGTTGAAGGATCTCGTGTTTGTCCGGTCGCTGCAACTGACGATGCCGATGAGAATAAAAAGGTGAGTGAATGGCACCGTGATAATGCTAAGGCATCTGCACTGATTGCAAGCACGTTAAGTCCATCTGTTGCTGACTTAGTGATGACTTACACCAATGCAAAAGATATTTGGGATAAATTAATAAGTGTTTTTGAACAAAGTAGTATTCAAAGACTTAATTTACTTATGACCCAATTTTTCCAGTTTTGTAAAGATCCACATGACAATGTTGCAACACATGCAGCCAAAGTTGAACGAATCTATACTGAAATGAACAATGAACTTACGCGTATTGGCTCAAGTTCCATTCCACCAGAACTGTTACATGGAAAAATTCTTCTGACAGTGGGACCAGAGTACAAAGAGTTCAACAATGTTTGGGAGTCATTAGACTCAGAAAAACGTACAACAAAAAATTTAGTTGAAAAACTATGCACGATTGAGCAGCGTGTCAAATCTACTGCTGCTGTGGACTATGGTGCATTTGAGGATCGTGCTCCTTTTTCGAGACAAAAAGCTGTGAGGAATATTGAAAATATTTCTTAAACTGTTCCTAGAGTTGATATTAGACCTAGTAAACAAAAGCATTGCTTTAAATGTGGATCTAGTACACATTTATGCAAAGATCATCCAAAGAAAAAATTCAGTGATAAATATCAGCCATCAAAATGTAACAAAGGTGCATTTAGTGCTAGTGAAAGTTTTACTCAGCCAGATATTTCGATTTGTGATTCAGGTGCTTCTCACCACATGACTGCAAATAAGCAGTATTTTACAACATATAAACATTTTCCTGTGCCCATTGAAATTTCACTTGCTGACAAAAATAAGATCTATGCGTATGGATCAGGTAAAATAAATATTGAAATATTTATCCATGGCAAGTGGTATGATGCACACATGGAAGACGTGTGGTATGTTCCGGATGTGCGAAGGCACCTCTTTTCTGTCCAACAGGCTGCCAAGCATGGTGTGGAGGTTAAAATGACTGATAAGTGTGTTTCTTTTTACCGCAGTAATGAACTTGTTGCTGTTGGATCCTGGACAAATGGTACATATGTTATGTCCATGAGAGTCGTTATTCCAGCCTGTCCAGCTGAAATAAGCATTGCTACAGAATCTGAAACTTTGCAGTTGGGGCATGAGCGCCTCGGTCATCAGAATAAACGACATGTTAGAAAAATGTTAAATGATGTGAACATTCATGTGAGTCATGCAGTAACAAATGATTTCTGTGATGGATGTGCTCTTGGCAAAGCACATAGAAAACCTTTCAAATCACGACCCTATAGAGCCACGTCAGTTGGTGAAATCATTAATGCTGATGTAAATGGACCCATGTCTGTAAGATCATTTAGTGGTGCACGCTATTTTGTGTCTTTCAAGGATGACTATAGCAAATATCGTCGAATTTTCTTTGTGAAAAACAAAAGTGAGGTGAGTTCCTGCTTGAGTATGTTTCTTAATGAAGCTACCAATCATGGTCATGCTGTGAAAGAATTACGTTGTGGTGGAGGAGGTGAATTCGACTGTGGTGAAGTTCGCAAAATCCTTGCTGAAAGAGGTACAGCTTTGAATTTAGGAGTATTATACACGCCTGAACTAAATGGGGCGGCAGAACGTGAAAATAGGACAATTGTTGAACTTGCTCGCTCTATGCTCTCTACGTGTGGATTACCTCGATCACTGTGGGCCAATGCCTGTGAAACAGCAGTGTATCTACTAAACCATTCTGGGGTATCACCAGAAGAAAACAAGAGTTCTCATGAGCTTTGGACTGGTCATCCAACATTTAAATTGCATCATTTGCGAGTGTTCGGAACTGAATGTTATGCTCACATACCAAAAAACTTTCGACAGAAGTTTGACAACAAAAGTGTTCTTGGTCATCTTGTGGGGTATGTCAACAAAAGAGATGACTATAAAATCTATTTACCTTCTCAAAATAAAATCATAAAGTCTCGTGATGTATATTTTAAACCTGAACGTCTCTGTACAACTCCTGTTACAGTGGAGGTGGAGGAAGACTCTTCTCAGAAGTGTGAAGAAATTCAAGAGGGAGACTCCTCTGAGAAGTGTGAAGAAATTCAGAATGAAGAAACCAATCAATCAGAAGAATATCCTGAACTTAGGAAATCTGACAGACAACGGAGCATGCCTACATGGATGAAGTCTGGAGAATTTCTCCTTGCAAATGTAGCTGCTGTAGAAGAATCAGAAAATCCTTCTACATATACTGAAGCTCTTTCCTCAAGTGAAAGTGACTTGTGGCTTAATGCCATGAAAGAAGAAATGTCTGCCCTGCATGAAAACAAAACATGGGAATTGGTTGAAAAACCTAAAGGTTCCAAAGTTATCAACTGTCGATGGGTGCTGAAGAAGAAATTTAATCCTGATGGTACTGTGGAGCGATACCGAGCACGTCTTGTAGCAAAGGGTTATGTCCAAAAAGCCGGTATTGACTTTGATGAGACGTTTAGCCCTGTCGCAAGATACGACACTGTAAGATCAATTTTGGCAGTAACTGCAAAAGAAGAATTGCACTTAAAACAGTTTGATGTAAAGACTGCATTTTTATATGGAATACTTCAGGAGGAAGTCTTCATGACACAGCCTGAAGGTTTTAACGATAATAGCGGGAGAGTCTGTCTACTACATAAAAGTTTATATGGACTCAAACAAGCTCCTCGTTGTTGGAATCTGTGCTTTGTAAACTTCATGAAGGAACATGCACTGGAAGTTAGTACTGCTGATCCTTGTTTGTTTATCAGACATAGAGATAAAAAGAAACTTTTTGTTGTTATTTATGTTGATGATGGCCTCGTTGTTGGTTCTGACAAGGTTGAAGTGGAGGAATTTATTAGTCAACTTTCTCAAACCTTTAAGATCACAATAGGTTCTCTTAACCAATTTTTGGGCATGAATATAACAAAATTCGATGATGGTTCAATTTTTGTGAACCAATATGCTTATGCACAGAAAATACTCGCAAGGTTTAATATGGACTGTGCTAATCCAGTATCAACTCCATGTGATAGAAGCTATATTCCTGATGACAAAGAAAATAAACTGATAGGAAATGAAATTCCTTACCGTCAGGCTGTTGGTAGTCTCATGTACCTTGCTATTGCAACAAGGCCTGATTTATCATATGCTATCAGTACTGTCTCTGAAAATCTTGAAAACCGTAGGTTATCGGATTGGTGTGCCGTAAAGCGAATTTTCAAATATCTTAAAGGAACTGTCTATTTTGGTTTGCTGTATAAAGCAAAGTGTAATGCCAGTGATCTTGAAGTATATAGCGATGCTGATTATGCAGGAGATATGAAAACGAGACGCTCAAGGACTGGCATGATTTCTAAATTTTCAGGGGGTGCCATTTCATGGATGAACCAAAAACAGAGAAGTGTGGTGTTATCTACAACAGAGGCAGAGTATGTTGCTGCAAGTGAAAGCGCAAAAGAGTTAATATGGCTGAAACGCCTGTTAAATGACATAACAACTCTAGGAACTCCTTCCCTGTTAGTGGATAATGCCAGTGCTGTGAAGCTCGCAAGGAATCCAGAGTTCCATAAAAGGTCTAAACATGTTGATGTGCGGTACCATTTTGTACGTGAAAAATTCACTGAAGGTGAATTGCATATCAAACATGTTCCAGGAAAGATGCAGCTAGCTGACATCATGACAAAACCTCTGTCCTGTGTCAGGTTCAAAGAACTTTGTCTTTTGTTAGGACTAGTTCAATTTAATTCAGTTAATATTTAAATTAACGATATGTAAGTTGTACCTTGTGGAGGAAGTGTTGTGGTGAGTTACAACTCAACCCTGTATAGCAAAACAAGCAACAACTCAACTCTACCTATGTACACGGTTGTTGTCATAGATGTAGCTTGCGATAGAAGAAAACGTGATTAAACTTACACTGCTTGCAGCCCTTTGATTTCTTATTGATTTGCATGTAGCTTTTTGTTTCAGCCCAGAAAGAGAATCTGTTGGTAATTATAACATTATGTACATTAGATAAATAAATTTATAATATTACAAGATATGTTATAGAGAGATATTTTATAATACATACAATTTGGTCATTATTGATATTTTTATAATGTTATAGTATTTACTTATTATCAACATTAAATATTTTCATTTTAAGTAAAACATGTGTAATTCATAATAAATATTATCTTCTTTATTGTCTAAAGAAGATATTTTATAAATAAATATCATAAATTATCATTAATTTTCAATGAAATATTGATATGTAAAATTTCATTTATTGAAATATATGGATAGTATTACATTACTAATATAATAATAATAATAATAATTTGATAATAATCTAAGTATTAATATTATTGTATCATTATATTTTTAATAATTTGTTATTATCAAACCAATTATCTATAAATTACAGTGGCATATTTAATTTTATAATATAATAACAACACTAATTTGATAATTATAAATTACAAAATATAATAATTTATCTTTATCAAATGTTCTGTATTCAATATTCTATTATTTCATATTCAAATATGCTATAATTATTTATAAATTGTATGAAAATTACATAATAATATACTATTAATAAATAATTTGAAAACAAAATATTAAATCTAACTAGCTATTTGGAATATCTAAACATTGTTTTTATTTATTAATTATAAATAGTTAATTATTTAATTAATATGTATTATAACTTAATTTGATAATAGTATAACTAAAATCAACTCTATTTTAAATTTAAAAAAAAACTCTTAATAATAATTTAAATCTTTGCAAAGTAATTTTTATTTTTTGATAAATGTATGATGTTACAAGATGTTATATGATGTTAAGGTACAATTTGTATATGGAGTGAAATAAAAGAGAATGATCACTGATATAAGATAAGACTACTATTTATTTGAATGTATCCTGAAAAACAGTTTCATATAAATTCTTTATTAATTTTTATACACCATAATTATAATGTGACAAAACATCATATCATGTTAATCATTAACTGAAAAAAATCTAAAGAAGTATAAATGATATTGATGTTGGATCAAATAATATCACCCCCCCCCCCCTTTACACACAAAAAGTGAAAAAAAAGTACTGTGCTGCCATCTATGTCCAGTGATTTAAACGAAATTGGTTATTAAAAGAATTTTATAATTATCTGAATAGATAGCTTTTAATTGCTTATAACTGAATTAAAAAAAACAGTTACAAGAAGTTGTATTTAAAAAGGAAGGCCATAGTAATAATTTTCAATAAAAAATGTATTTAATATTTAGTCAAATTAGATAAAGTAGAATAGAATTGTAAAAAAATAATGCATTATTAAATTTGTAAAAATCATAAACTATTACGTTTAAATTTATATGTACTGCTTAAAATAAATTAATAATGTTTCTTTAAAATATACTATTTTGGCAGTAGAACATACAAGATTTAAAAGAACATGTGTTAAAAAAATGAATATATAATGTAAAAAAAAAAAAGATAATCATTCTTCTTATTATTAAGTTTGAAAAGAATAATATATATTTGCAGCTACATTTTTATTAATAATCCGTTTAAATTACTCATTGATAAGCTCATTTGCAAAATTTTACTCTTTATTTGTCTAGTAATAAATAATTTCCTAATTGCGTTAGCATTAAATATTTTAAGAAAATCACATGAAGCTATTTCTAAAGCAGTGTTGTTTGTCAATAACAATAAAATAATAATGTAATTGACATAGGAAATTACAAAACAAATGAAAATAGAATATTAAATAAAGTTGTGTATTTAATAAATGAATTATATTAAATAATATGTGATTCCTTCTGTTGAAATTAATAAAACTTTACATGGACTTTCACCAAATTACCTTTAATTATTTAAAAATATATTTTGCAGGTGATTTAAAATAACTAAACAATAAGAGTAAAAATGTGTAATTGATAGTAGAGGTATTTTTATTTATTATAAGCCATCGCTTGCTACAACATTTACAGAAAGTTTTGCTAATCAACTGAAAAAAATATTGATAGGATGAAAATGTCACGCCTGCTATGATAAAAGCGCCAAGCTGGTAACCTTGTACATATTTGTTTTCTAGTAAGTGAATTTCAATCCAAGTCCCCACGCATGCGCTGTTTCTCATTTTTGCTATAACGGTTGGGATCGGCGAAAATGATCCCCACCCCAATAACACGGTAACAGCTATACTCATCATAGATTAAGGACCAAGATGGGACATTTACGGCAAAATCTGTAATGGCAACAGTACTAGCGTCACTATCGGCAAGGGGGAAGAACTAACAAACCTCCGAAATTTACCTATGTTGAAGAAATATGTTTATCCTCTATGGTTTGAATATCTATTCGTTCCTAAAACGTCAGACGATATTCTATTCATGCTTGCTTTATTTATTTAGCTGCTTTTTTTTTACCGTAATTGTATTGTTCATTTTTAACTTACAAAATGATAATTAGACTAATAATATAAAAGAAAGCCGCCAGAAAATTCTGTTAAGAATGCAAATATGTAAGTTTATAAGATTAAATTGTAAAAAATCAAATTCAGATATTGTGTCAATTTATTCATATCGAATAAAATTTTATTGAGTGTAATGTCAGTACCTCTATTTATTTTTAACTTTTAGATTTATACAATTCTAAAAATTTGTCGAAAGGAATTTTTCCCTATCTGTAATATTATTATTTCTTATATGTTAATATTATAAACATTATTGAATTGATTGTACGTTATTTACATTAAAAACAATATTTTTATTTTATTTGTAAGGAAGTGAAAATGCATAAATTTTAAAAGATTATTGTAACGATTGTTTAATACGTTAAACTTCATAAATTTATAAAACACGGGCTATAAAAATTTTCCTGCCAAAGGGGAATAATTATGAAATTTTCTGGGACTTGTAGAGTTCAACATTTCGTATATTTTTATATTACACCATTGCTTTTGATATATAGCATTCAAGACGAAATTTTTACCTAGTATTCGTTGCACTTAAAACCGTTCACAATCATGTAAAAAAAAAAGAAAAAGAAAAAAAAACATATATCCGTGCATGAACATAGAATAGATATTAGATATATAAAATAGAATGTCTATTCTATGTTCATGTATCGGTGTAAAATTCTATCGAAAACGTAAACATGCAACATTAAAAAAAGAAAGATCACAATAAGGTAGATACCCAATAATAAGTATACTACAAGGAGGGGGAGTTTCTTCCCCATTGTCACTAAGGGCACTACGATCGCAATCGCATTACCATTACGCTCTATGGGAATGTCCGATCTTCCATGTTAATCTATGATACTCATAAACGTTGTGTCTAGGTGTAGAAAAGTAGCTATGTGCAAGGCGATGAGATTGATTACAGCGCCACTTAGGGAAAAACTGTGTTGCTAGTGTTCCTATCTGGAGAACGGTGTGAACTACGGAAAATAAGTCAATTAAAAAGTTGCAGAGCGACCTCGATTTAATAACAAATGGTATCTTAGGTGTAAAAATATCTTTATAGAAGGCTCGAAATATTAATTTTGTATGTTTGCTTATCAATTTAAATACGCTATTAATTGTATTGAACTGTGGCATTATAACGAAAATTCACGTTTAAAACTAACACATGTAAGTAACGTACAGTTTCTTTTAATATGAAAGCCAAGTTAAGTATATGTTCAATCGTGCAATGTGATGTCACTACAATCAGTAGCAATGTATCATGGATACTGTATGTGAGGTGATATTGACAGATTGTCAATATTCAACTTGATTTTCTTAAAATACTAGTTGACCCGCCCGGAGTTGCTCGGGCCAATGATAATAACTTTAAATGAACCACAAATTTGTATGATTTTTTATCATTAACTCTATTTTGTCTGAATTTATATTTTTAAATGAAAAAAAAAATTGCGAAAAATATTGAATGGAAAATATATGATATTTGGTATTTTATTTTCTGCATACTTGTATCTTTGGAGTCTATGCGTACCGAAAGTGAGCGAAACCGCGGCGAAACGCTCAGGTTTTTATTAATTTTGTCAAAATTTTTCACACATTTTATTTTGTAAAAATTATTTCTACCCGTCAGAACATTTCAAGATTTTTGTAGGTGATGTCAAGCTGGTCTATTGACGTGCTCTGAAATGATTGTATTAAAATATGGACGTTTAATTACTTTTAGCGTAGAAAAAAGTCTCCGTGCGGCGCGAAATGACCTGCAATCGCCGGTATATTTGAAAGATACAAAATTCATATCTTATAAAACCGATTGCACCATTGATTGTGTTATGTCATAAAAGCATAACATAGCTTTTCCCCTTATAAAACAATTGAAATATTTAATTTAAAAACAATTACCCCTAAAATTTTAATATTTCAAATTATGAAAACGCCTATGACATTATTTATCTTTCTAACGATCTTTATTTACTTTTTAAATTCAAAGTTTCGTTTTCGTGTTGCCAATTTTTAAAAAGATATTTTAAATATAATTTCTAACCCTTTACAGCTATCAAAAATTAAGAAATAATATCTAAATTATTTTATATTATAAATTAACAATGTTCTTCTAAATTTAAAAAAGATTTCATGTTAAGTAAGATCTTGGGTATGCGAGTTTCCAGAATATGAAATGAATTCAAGATAATTACTTCATATATAATTACTCAAATTCACATTTAAAGTCCCAAAACCCACACACCCTACATCACACTACGGCCGGAGTGATAGTAGCTGCACATCGCGCTATGGAAAGTTAATTAAAAGTTATTAGAATTAATATTAATCCCCTTTGCATTAAAATTTATAAGTAATCAAAACTCGTAAGAAATACCTTTTGAATTCCATTGCTATTTTAGTAAATATTTATTTTTATTATAAGAATAGAGACGAAATGAAAAGCAATCCTAATTAATCTCACCCTTGATTTTATCTTCCAGATGTACCTGAAATAACAGACATAAAACAAACATGCACAAACACAATAAACAGCATGATTTCAAGAATTGGATAATTAATAATGGTATTCTCAAAATTTATGAAGTGCGGTGATTTAATGTCACAATGTTCCAAATCCAATAAGAATATTGCTAGGAACTGTTTGTACTACACAAAGAATTATCCCTTTATGGGATATCAAGATATGAAGCATCGTCTAAATTCCATTACTTGTGGACTAAATGTAGATTCACTGAGATAAAAAAAATTCCTAGTATTCCTTATTCCAGGGTAGGTGTTATGTATTTAACATACGTAGTTCGTCCTGTATTAAAAGCAAAAGAAAAATTTTACCTCCAAAGATGAATCACCATTTATTAAATCATTGAATGATTAAGATGACTTCACATAGCATATTCTTTGACTGGGCATTTCAACAGGATATCGGTCTCGAGTTGATTGGAATCACATTGTAAGGAAGCCGTTATCTTCGTATCTCCATGGACTTGACATTAACTTAAATTTGTTGGACTTTTTATGTTGCACCTTTCCATGTCATTAGCTTTCCATTTATTTAATTATCGCACTTGAGAATACTTGATAGGCACCATATTTATAGGAAAGTCAACCGACCGATGTGCCGATTTTTTATCACTGCATCACCAGTCGGCCGCTCCCACATCCTTACGCTAACGCATCAGACAGAAAAATAGCGTGGGTTGGGAAAACGAAGTTAGCGGAAAGCATTGTGATTGGCTGTTTTGACAACGTTCTCAAACGAAGTCAAAAGGAAAGTTATTTGAAAAATGAATCAAAATAAATTGTTTTTTTAATTAAAATCAAAGTGATAAAATTCATTATAAATGGGAAAAATTAATTTAAAATGTATATTTATTTTGTAAATGAATTCAGATGATTATTTTAATTCTGATAGTTTATTTTTTAGTTCCCAACGATCTTGATATTAAAAATAAATCTTTTTTAAATTTAGAAGAACATTGTTAATTTATAATATAATATAGTTTAGATATTATTTCTTAATTTTTGATAACTGAAAAAGATTAGAAATTATATTTGAAATATCTTTTTTAAAGATTGGCAACACGAAAACGAAACTTTGAATTTAAAAAGTAAATAAAGATCGTTAGGAAAATAAATAATGTCATAGGCGTTTCCATAATTTGAAATATTAAAATTTTAGGGGGTAATTATTATTAAATTAAACATTTCAATTGTTTTATAGGGGGAAAAGTTATGTTATGTCATAAAAACATATCAGATTGGAAGAAGGTTTCAACTTCAAGTGCATATTTTTGGTTTGTCTGTACCTCTAAAATTGCGCCCTGGAGGGCCGTTGCACTAAGGATAAAAAATATTTTTCGAAAAAAAAATGACAGTTTTTGAATTTATTTTATTTTTTCTTGAAAGAGTTAACTGCGATATTTTTGGGGGAAATGATTGCGGCATTTTAGGCGTAACAGTACGATCTTTTAGAATATGTCTTCCGTTTTTAAATTTACTAAGCGGTTTGGCCGATGTAAGTTAACAAATCAAATAATGACAAAACACCCCCCCCCCTTCCAGATTCCTTCTTTCCGATCTTCATTTCCTTTCGATGCGTAAATAGTGCATCTGCGCCTGTGTGAGCTCCCTTTCGAAAGAACGGAGATGAGTTTTTAATAAAAGTTCTTTGTAATTTTTAATTAATAACTCAGCTAATTATTAAAAATTTACAATTTTGAGTCTCAGGTGCATCAGGAGAGGCATTGCACTAACCTCTCAAAAACTTTCAGCCTTGTACGTGCCGTAGATTTTGCTATCCGATTGCAGACAGACAGACACACAGACAGAGAGAAACTTGCTGAATGTGCATCTGGTTTATCATGAGATTTTTCTGCATAGGGTGGTATTTTTCATCTAGTAATTGGGTACAAAAAATTTGCATTTCAGGCCTTCTAATAAAGTTCTTTTTACATGTAAGACATCATTTAATACTAAATCGAACACACTGTACAACTTTGTCCGTGAACTTTAATATGTATATTTTGGTAGTGCTCAACAAATAACAGAATTATTAATAAGAGGCACTTGTCTCTTATTGCGCCAGCAAAATGAAAAACCGCGTTAATAAGAGGCATTGCTGAAAGTACATATTTTCTGAAAGTAGACATTGCTTAAGCTACATATTTGAACAACTTTAATAATTTACAAAGTAGGATATGAATTAAGATATTATAAGTCAAAAACTGACATATCGAAAATATCAAAAATTTTAACCCATTTTACACTACACAATTTCATTGTAAAAAACTCTTGAATTACTTGCAATAATTCAAAGTAAAATATCTTATGAAAACGAAAGATATTTTTTTATATATAAAAATCATTGGAGAGGTAATTCGATGTTAAATTTAAAAAAAAAATATTTCAGCAAATTTGAAAATATTTTTTAAATATTTATTAAATGTGGGTTTTCGTCTGTCTCTTAATTACCCCACCAATACCTACTGAATGTTTTTAGGATATTTTTTTCCTCTAAATAAAATAGTCGATGCTTTACTGGATATAAATATTGTCTTTTTCTCTGATGAAATGGCCTGTCTCATCTACATTTAAAATATTGATTGCGTTGTCTTATTTTCATCTAGACTAGTTAGTATTTTTGATGCAATGCTAAATCTTATATAAATAGCTATTCCCTTTTAAGTAGAAATATGAAAAACTAGAAGCATTAAGGTACATAAATATTGTCATATGTGCCCTTTACATAAGTGCCTCTTCCCTAAACATAATAAAGACTGACTATTGTCTTACAATACCAAAGAAAATGAGTAATAAATCCATCGAGTCAGGACATGTTTTATCTAAAAACCTGAGGTGACACGACTTTTATTAATATCTTTGTAGTATTTTTTCTCGTTAAATTATAATTAAATAAAAATGTGGATAATAATAATGAAATGATTTTTTTAACGCAGTAAAATTAAAATCTTGTTTTGCATGCACATTTTCATTAATAACTAATCTCAGACTTAATGAAAACATGCTACTTTGGAATTGAGAACTTTTGGGCCAAGTTATAAAAACTGCAACATGTTAATTAAAAGGAAATGTTAATAAGAGAGACATAGTTTAAAACAAAAGAGGAGAAAATGATGTTCTTTGTAATAGTAGTTCAAAGGTCCTGAGAATGAATCTTCTATTTTAGGAGTGAAAAATAATGTTAACTATATATATATTTTTTTAATAATGAATTATGTGAGCCATAATGCTTCAAATACATTATTATATTAGTCGTGAAATAATAATAAAAATTAACTAGAGAACAGGAATTCTGCTTTTTCAGAATTTAGTGTCACTCCCGATGAAAAAAAATACATGTATATAAATTTGTATTAAATTTTAGAGGTAACAAAACCGTACAAATTGGCAGCTGTGCGATTCTATTAGTGTCATGGAAATTGCAGGTGTAGCCTCTTCTTTCTGCTCAAAGTATTATTTTTTTTTCAATGGAACTTATACCTTTGGAATGGATCATTTTCTTCTGATGGACTGATGGCTTCCATTATTATGAAAAAAAAATTATAGCCTTTTTTTCCCCATTCTGACCAGAAAATCAGAGTTCTAACTTTTTACGGCTGCTCTTTCATCTCCACCCAACACTTCATTTATAATGACTGTTTCATAATAATGGAAGCCATCAGTCCATCAGAAGAAAATAACTCGGTTAAAGCGGAAACTCGGTTACGCGGGACTCGGATAATCGGGTCTCTACTGCACTTCAGTTTTAGGACATAAAACACACGATTTTATTTAATATAAAACGACATCATTCGAATCCGCTGAAGAATTCCTCATTTACGATCCAGTCATAAACAGCATGTACAATAAAGCATACAAAGGACGTCACTATATCAGAATAATGCAAAAATCCAGCAAAACGAAATCAGCAACAAACTCGACAAAAAAATCGGCTATCTAATGATTCATAGTCCTTCATTTGTTTGTAACACTAATATAGATACTTAAAATTAAATATAATTTGTAATAGCTCCATGTTTTATCAGAAATCATTCATTTATATTTTTTCAAAATAGCACGTATTTTAATTACTTTTTTTCAGTTTTTATGGGAAAATGGCAACAAAATAATTGCTATTTTTCAACTATTTTTCCTTTACTTTCTACAGATTTGGAGTACTTGAGTTGCCAAAATTAAACAAATGTCGCTAAAAACTACAAAAAAAATTAATATCTCAAAAATAAATTGAGATGCAGTTTTCAAACAAATTGCCTTTAAAAGTATGTTTTCCTCCAATACGACGGTATAAAAATCGAAAATATGCGTTGCTTGGAAGTTTAAAAAACTGCAGTAGAGTATTTAACAGTACGATGATACATCTGCTTTGTTTTACGGCTGGCGTATAGAACGCAACGTTATCTTTTGGAGCCGACATTTTATTTATTGGGAGAAAGAAATAGCATACCGGGGGCTAATGAATAAAAAACTCTTTCCTTAAACAAGTTTGAAATTTAATTAATTTGAGATTATTCATGAGTATCGAAAAAATTATGATGTAAATATAAAATAATATTGATTAAAGAAGCAGTTCATTTTAATTTGAAATTTTACGTAACTTCAAAGATTATCTTTTTCGCTTTATTCTATATGTATAAGAAGGAAGTATTGCAATTGTGAAAATTTCCTATTTCCGTCTTTCGATAGATTTATATCTCTTGGGATGTCCTGAACACGTTTTGACTATTTTGGGAAAATGTGTGTCTGTCTATTTGCATATGATGCAAATTTAGTGACCGCTCTATCTCCAAATGTAATACACGGAATTCAATAAAACTTGAGATTCTGTTATGTCTTCACGTTTGTTACTACCCATTATGTTTGCGTGTATATCGCCCAACAGATGACATTGCTATAACGTGTTTTTTTTTTTTTGTTTTTTTTTTACGATTTCTGAAATAGCTAAAGGTTGTCATCTATGAGGCAGAAATTAACCCTATTCAGTTAGATCTTAACCTAAACTGGTATTGATTAGATTTGGGAATAACATCAGGAAGATACAGAGTGGTAACTGGCTATTCCATAAGTGCTTTGGAAAGTACTAAAAAACTGTATCCAATGAATGTTGCACAATGCTGAAAGATAAATGTTGACGGCAGCGACATCATCAGCTAGGTTTTCACCGACCGAAAACGTTTTCTCAATTTAAACCTTGTATAATGTTTAATTATTACCTACCATATATCACTGCGATCTACATTTATAATTCAGAATTGTTCGACATTTATCAGCTTCAATTTTTTGCACTTTTTGGAATAACAGGTTGCCATACTATATCTTCTAGCAGGGTTGTCGCTGACTTTTAATCAACTTTAGGAATTTTGCTAATCAGAAATCAAAAACTGTAGCCAAATAAAAAAAAAATGTTAACAAAATAGATTCGTCGCGAAACACTGAAAATCGATCTTTAAGACTGCTAGTCCCTTAACTTCCGAATTCCCCTCGGTAATGTTAAGTATATGGGCGTTTGATGCATTCTTGTATTTAAAATATCTCCCCAGGGAATTCATATTTTTAATTTATTTTTTCAGTGTTCTATTCTTAAAGGATGTAACTTTTTTTCTTAGTTGTCAAAATATTTCTAAAATCTTTGCTTAATTTAATATTTTATGTTTTAAAAACTGACGAACTAGGAGTAAAATTTTAAGACTTCATATAAAATTGAAATTGAGCATAAATTTTTGAAATATTTTGACAACTAAAGAAAAAAGAGACATCTTTTAAGAAGAGTATACAGAAAAAATAAGTTAAAAATATTAATTACCTGAGGAGATATTTTAAATATACGAACGCATCAAACGCCCATAGACTTGACATTACCGAGGGGAAGTCGAAATCTGAGTGGCTAGCAGCCTTAACACCTAAATGTACCATTTTTTGCAAAAAGTAACCTTTAACCTTTCATCCCTTCGGGTTCGATAAAATGAGTACTAAGGTTGCTTGGGAACTAAACTTTGAGCATCCCGTGTTATATAAACCTTGCCGGAAAAATATAGCGATTACCCTACGTTACATATTTTTTGAGTAATTAGCATTTTTCTGTTATACACAAATTTCGATTTACGGACATTCAGAAAAATTGTTGAGCATCGCTGAATATACCTATCGTTGCAGAAGAATAAAAGCATTGTTGATAATGATTTTCGAAAAAAAAATATCTGTAATTAGCCGAGATATTAACCCTTAAAGGTACGGTCAGTTTGGACATACACAAGGACAGGGTAGGGGTGACGTACTCTATGCCTAGTTAACAACTTTTAATGATATACAGGGTGTCCGGTCTCAACGGTGTCCAATGGCTAATTCCTAAACCGTTAGTCATAGACATATAGTTCCAATTACAAAAATGATTTAAATGAGGTAAAGAAGTATTTTTAAAGCGATTTAGGTCAAGAAAAACATTTATGTAAAAATTACGGAATTTAAATTTTTATACGGTCCCCTGGTCCTATAAGTGATATTTAGTAAAATTTTTCCATTTTTCTAACAAGTACGGCAAAAAAAGTCCCATTCATCTAACACTAAAATTGACAGAGTTATGACATTTTCAATTTTATGACTTAAACCACTTTTCTGTAACTCAAAACAGATGAGTTGGACCAAGCTTTCAGGGGTCGTACACGAAGTGCTTAAAGTATTATAAAGGGCGTCTACTCCAAACGATATTCAATGGCTAATTCCTAAACTGCTAGTCAAAGACATATAGTTCCAGTTACAAAAAGGTTTTAAATAATGTAAAGAAGTATTTTTAAAGCGATTTAACTGAAGGTGCTGCCCCCGTATAAATATTACGGCAGTGTTAATTTTTAGTAATTAACTTTCAGATTGGTTAAAATAATTGAAGAAGTGAGCTTCAAAACTCGCCTTATCGAGAAAATTAAATTTTGGGAAATCGCGTAAAACCTTTAAATGCGCTCATTGGTATTCATTGAAAATTTGGAGATTGTAGTGTTTGATTGGTACAGTTATACCAATAGAGATTGATAGAGAAAAACGATTTTTTAAATTTCGGATAAGGCGAGTTTCGAAACTGACGTCCTCAATTGTATTTTGACATTTTTTTTATTTTTATTTTGTTTTTATTTTATTTTATTTTTATTTTATTTTATTTATTTTTTTGTAAAGAAATAAGTGTGTTTCTTTTGATGATTTTATTTTAAAAAGTTGTATTATTTTTTATAAGCTTTTAACTTACGACGTTCGTATAGCCATGTTTTGCCAATTTGTCATCTGATTGGCCAGAGGTTTCGGCGTCAAAGTGACTCATCTTGGCGGTATTCGTGCTTGGCAAGTGCAGAGGCAAGTGTTTAATGCAAAAGTGATTTATATACTTTTGAAACTTGCTTAGCGACAAGTATACGGCAAAAAAAAATGTATATATATATATAAATTGTTAAATGTTAAAATTTAATAATTTAATATATGTTTTAATTTAACAATATTTTCCCCCTAATTTTTAATTAAAAAATAATTAAAAAGAAATAACTGCTCTAATGAATATTTGCTGAGGGCAGAGACAATGGAATTTTCAGAAATGGTAATGTAAAAATTATAATAATTATTATTATTTTATCATTACAGTAAAATGACAAATGGAGCAAAATCTTAAAAAAAAAAAAGAAAAGTTAATTAAAAAGAGAGAATGTGGGCGGCTTTATGATGTCCGACCTTTAATGGATTAATCTGTGCTCTATTAGAACAAAATATTAAAGTATTGTAACAATTTTGTCATGTTTATTTAAATCATTGAAGTAATCGCACAGGTAGAATAATATAATTCAAATAATTGATGTTTACTGTAAAAGAAAAGTGATACGAGGATCATTTTAAAAAAGGGACATATTAATTTCCATAACATATTCAGAGCAGCCATTCAGAAGTTATGTATAAAATATACGCATACAAAAAAAATAAATAAATAAGATGGCACAAACAAATTACTTACAAATTGAGCTTTCATGTGTCTGTGCTTGGGAGTTCTAAGTTCAACTATCTTCTACACAAACTATTAAAAATAAGTATTTATAAAATGTCCTTGCAAATAAAAAATAAAAAATTCCGAACCTGAATAAACACCTTAAAATGTTATGAAATGAAACTATCTATCCCAAGATAACTCAGGATTTTAAGAGATTGCATTCAATGAATTCTGAAAAATACAAAATATAACAAACAAAATATGTATCTAATTAATACCCTTCGGTTTCGATAAAATGAGTACCAAGGTTGCTTGGGAACTAAATTGAGCATCTCGTGTTAGGTTGGCCACCTTACCGGACATCCATAATCACGAAAACAGAGCTGGTCACTGAAAACCATGATCTTTAATCGACTGTAGCTCCTCATGTTAGTTTATTATTTTTTTCTGAAATAACATACTTTTTTGTAATTGCTGACGTATTCATTTATCCATCTAAATTCAACTATCTTCTACACAAACTATTAAAAATAAGTACTTACAAAATGTCCTTGCAAATAAAAAATAAAAAATTCCGAACCTGAATAAACACCTTAGAATGTTATGAAATGAAACTATCTAACCCAAGATAACTCAGGATTTTAAGAGATTGCATTCAATGAATTCTGAAAAATACAAAATATAAAAAACAAAATATGTATCTAAGTAATACCCTTCGGTTTCGATAAAATGAGTACCAAGGTTGCTTGGGAACTAAACTTTGAGCATCCCGTGTTAGGTTGGCCACCTTACCGGACATCCATAATCACGAAAACAGAGCTGGTCACTGAAAACCATGGTATTTAATCGATTGTAGCTCCTCATGTTATGATGTCCTTGATCAACTTTAGGAATTTTGCTAATCAGAAATAAAAAACTGTAGCCAAATCAAAAAAAATGTTAACAAAATAGATTCGTCGTGAAACACTGAAAATCGATCTTTAAGACTGCTAGTCCCTTAACTTCCGAATTCCCCTCGGTAATGTTAAGTCTATGGGCGTTTGATGCATTCTTGTATTTAAAATATCTCCCCAGGGAATTCATATTTTTAATTTATTTTTTCAGTGTTCTATTCTTAAAGGATGTAACTTTTTTTCTTAGTTGTCAAAATATTTCTAAAATCTTTGCTTAATTTAATATTTTATGTTTTAAAAACTGACGAACTAGGAGTAAAATTTTAAGACTTCATATAAAATTGAAATTGAGCATAAATTTTTGAAATATTTTGACAACTAAAGAAAAAAGAGACATCTTTTAAGAAGAGTATACAGAAAAAATAAGTTAAAAATATTAATTTCTTGAGGAGATATTTTAAATATACGAACGCATCAAACGCCCATAGACTTGACATTACCGAGGGGAAGTCGAAATCTGAGTGACTAGCAGCCTTAACACCTAAATGTACTATTAGTTGCAAAAAATAACCTTTAACCTTTCATCCCTTCGGGTTCGATAAAATGAGTACTAAGGTTGCTTGGGAACTAAACTTTGAGCATCCCGTGTTAGGTTGGCCACCTTACAGGCCATATGCTTATATGACCTCGGGTCCCATAATGTAGAAAACAGAGCTGATCACTGAAAACCATGATCTTTAACCGATTGTAGCTCTACATGTTTATTTTATTTTTTTTAAATAACATATTTTTTTGTAATTCCTTACGCATTCATTTATCCATCTAAATTCAACTATCTTCTACACAAACTATTAAAAATAAGTACTTGCAAAATGTCCTTGCAAATAAAAAATTAAAAAAATCCGAACCCGAATTAACACCTTAAAATGTTATGAAATGAAACTATCTAACCCAAGATAACTCAGGATTTTAAGAGATTGCATTCAATGAATTCTGAAAAATACAAAATATAAAAAACAAAATATGTATCTAATTAATACCCTTCGGTTTCGATAAAATGAGTACCAAGGTTGCTTGGGAACTAAACTTTGAGCATCCCGTGTTAGGTTAGCCACCTTACCGGACATACATAATCACGAAAACAGAGCTGGTCACTGAAAACCATGATCTTTAATCGATTGTAGCTCCTCATGTTAGTTTATTATTTTTTTCTAAAATAACATAATTTTTTGTAATTGCTTACGTATTCATTTATCCATCTAAGTTCAACTATCTTCTACACAAACTATTAAAAATAAGTACTTACAAAATGTCCTTGCAGATAAAAAATAAAAAATTCCGAACCTGAATAAACACCTGAAATTGTTATGAAATGAAACTATCTAACCCAAGATAACTCAGGATTTTAAGAGATTGCATTCAATGAATTCTGAAAAATACAAAATATAAAAAACAAAATATGTATCTAATTAATACCCTTCGGTTTCGATAAAATGAGTACCAAGGTTGCTTGGGAACTAAACTTTCAGCATCCCGTGTTAGGTTGGTTACCTTACCGGACATCCATAATCACGAAAACAGAGCTGGTCACTGAAAACCAGGATCTTTAATCGATTGTAGCTCCTCATGTTAGTTTATTATTTTTTTAAATAACATATTTTTTTGTAATTGCTTACGTATTCATTTATCCATCTAAGTTCAACTATCTTCTACATAAACTATTAAAAATATGTACTTACAAAATGTCCTTGCAAATAAAAAATAAAAAATTCCGAACCTGAATAAACACCTTAAAATGTTATGAAATGAAACTATCTAACCCAAGGTAACTCAGGATTTTAAGATATTGCATTCAATGAATTCTGAAAAATTCAAAATATAAAAAACAAAATATGTATTAAATTTTTAAAAAATCTAGAATTCTTCGCCTCTTTATTGAAGCCCATACTTCAAAGCCTATTTCAAAATTGTACTGTTGTCTATTGAGCTCTTTGACACATACTTAAATGACATTGACATTTCTTATATGCATTCGATTTCTCAATTTAGTTTTACTTACGTTCATTATGCTGAAGCCCCTCTCACAGTCAACTGGATGTAGTAGCAAGTGTACAGCAAAGTGTTGCATGTTGCATGTTACAGAATAAAGTTGCTGCAGGTCGTTTCTTCAAATGAAATCTATACTATCTTCTAAATTCACGGTTCTGCAACGAGAAGTCAAGTAATGCGCATAAGAGTATCTCTTGTACTGGCGCACAAACATATATACAAATTGAAGAAAAATTGAGCACTCGCAATTTGGCGAATCGAATCGTTCGTTTACTCGCCAAATGAAGCATTTCGTCACGATTTGGCGCAATGGCGGACGGCAGCGAGAACTCTGTCTTCTAGACTCGGTATGTACCGGATAGATTACCAAATTTAATGTGCAAGACATTTAAACTAATTATGAAACACTAGACAGACTTGATTACATTTGAAAAAGGAATTGAAATAAAAATATACATAAAAAACAGTTACCTCACAAACATAAACATACAAAGTAGACGTTTCGCTATGCAACACACAGCCTCATCAGTACTAACATCAGCAATAACAGAACATCGAACACGCTCTGGACTTAGTCACTGATCAAGAATACGAATCTTGATTCCTCGTAGAACAGTAAACGGATTCAATATTGTCGTGTCCAAAAATAATCTCTTAGCTTAAATAAAATTGAGCTTCATGTGAGATCTATTGAAAAGATTACTCATTATTAGCAACCATGCAACGCATACCGCAACAAAATTTTTATTATTTCCGTAATGAAAACTTTAAGCTAGTATTGATATAACCAACCATCTAAATTTCAATTATATATATATACTAGGGGGCTCTGCCCCCTGCAAGCTACGCTCGCCAACCCCCGTTCAGACACCGCATAATCTAAAAACACGCTAATCTGATGGGTTTTAAAAATATTAGAGAAGACTGAATTATACTGAAAAAGGCTGTGCAGATCTCCCTGTAAACGAGTTTCCATTCAATTCCCTTTGATTGCAAAAATTTAAGGGCGAATCAGTTGCTGTTAAGACATCCAATGGTTGTTTTCGTTTTTGATTAAAGAGGATCAGTTAAACATTTGAAATGAAGGTAAAATAAAATAAATTAAGTATACAGAGTCTTTGTCTCCCGGTATTTTAAAACAATCTCTATAACAATAGCTTAAGTCATGTGACTATCATCAACAGTTCCGGGCTGACCACTTCGCTTTTTATACTCTAGGTGCCATTTTGGTACTTTAATGTTAGCCAGGCACAGGTGATAAGTCGTCAAATATTATTCTATCGCCATCATTTCATCTATATTATAATAGTTCAAGTCATCAACTGCCATAAACAAATACGGTCTGATCCCTTCGCCGTTCGTATAAAAGTTTGGCACAGATGTCATATACGTCCCATATCGGCGCGATTTTTTAACGACGCAAATTTGGGGAACGCATCAACAGCATAAACAACAACATCCGGCTTACCATATCAAGCAAAATAACGATACTTTGGCGCCAGTTAAGTGACCGTTCCGTATATGACATTGGCGTCAGAAAAAAATCGCGCCAATATGGGACCGTAAGTTTTCCATTTTGATTAAAAAATCAAATTTTTTTTTCGAATAAAACTACATAAAATTTGCCATGGTTGCAAAGAATTATTGGTACTGTTACGCTAGCCGGATGCAAATCTCGCCAATAGCTTTTTTTCAACTCGCCAGTTAGCATTTTTTTTTTTCCGAGTGGTAATATTTGGCCAGATGTCATATGCGCACAGCAGGTTTGGCGTGTTTTTTTTTTTTTTTTTTGTTTTTTTTTTTTGTTTTTTTTTTTTTTTTTTTTTTTTGACGAAAACCTCGTTTTCAAATACCAGTTACATATGCATTTTTGGTATTACTTAGTTATCCCGTCGACCAAAAATCTATCGCCAAACTGTAAGATTAAATGCCAATAATGGTTAATGGTAAATGTCACATTCACTTGACTTTAAGCAAGTTATACGTGTTTACGTCATCAAGTGATTTTTATTTCGACTTTTTATTTATATATTTATTAATGTTATACTAATTTATTTGTTCTTTCGTTATTAAAATAAAAATTATATCAATCTGTATAATTTGGCGAGTGTTTTGGCAATTTATATAATTTGGCGAAATTGGTCAATGGAATAACTAAGTAATACCGTAAATTTTAATTATTTTCTATTATTTTCTAAAGGAAATATAAAAAAAATAATTAATAATTATAGAACAAAATGATTTATATAATTTATAAAAAGAAATAAAAGTAAATAAACATTTATTATCAAATAAACAACAATAGCCGCGTTACCATGTCAACCTTTTCTGAAATATGAAAAAAGAATATCTGTTTGATTAAAATTTGGGTTGCCATCAGTCGAAAAATTTATATAAAATTTAAAAAAATTAATATTTCGAAAACTAATTCGAATTTAAAAATTCTAATACCAGTTTTGAGATCTGCGGATCAATGCTGATTTTTGGTGTTAATTTCATCGCAAAGTATTCCATGTTTTAGGAGAAATCGCTTGAAACATAATCAGTTGTTTAATCAGTCTATTCATATATCCGTTTCATAAATTCGTTTCATATATCCGTTTCATAAATTCGTTTCATTAGGATTTCATATATATAGGGTAGATATATATTTTTTTTTTCTTCACAGCAATTGTTTATTTTAAAATGTTTATTTTCATCACTTACATTTCTATTATTATTATTATTAGTTTAAAAACAACTTTCTCTCTAACATAATAGTTCAAAATATTATCATTTCTAGTATTAAAATTATTAGTGGCTCATATATACTTCAACTAAACTCATAATCCAAAAACACTGCCAAGAAAATTAAAAGCTCTGAAGTTCTAATTCAAAATCTCATTTAAACCAAGAGAGAAAAATTATGCGTTGCGCAAAGATTATGAAACACTTTCCAACACTTTCAGAATATTGTAAGGAAAGCTTACTCTTTAATAAGGTAGATAAAAATTATATAAATAAACAATTTAGAAAACACATGACACAGTCAACCACTCAATTTCAGCCATTATCGCCTATACTTGAAAAGACACGAGAATATTTGTGCATCCCTGTATATAATCTATAGATTTGTATACGTACCACCTGGTTTACTGAAATTTAGTGCAGGTGTAAAGCGTATAACACATTTGAAAATTTATTTTCAGCATTTACCGCCCATAGGAGGTAACTTGACATTTTTGTGCAGCCAATGTATGATCTACAGGTTTTTATATGCACCACACATGATTCTAAAATTTAATTCAGCTAAGAAATGCATAATACACCTAAAATCACATTTACAAAAATTAACACCCGTAGGCGACAATTTATCCAACTTTTGCGTACCCTTGTATATGAGTTTATTTATATTATACAAGCATATCATATAGTATACTAAATATATTCAAGATGAAAAGTGCTTAATACAATTAAAGAACACTTCTAAGCAATTAACGCCTGTAGACAGTAATGCCTACAAACTTTTTTGAGCACCGTTGTATATGACCTATAACATTTATACACACCTCGCAATGTGCTAAATTTTGTTTAAGCTTAAAAACGCATAACCCATTCGGAAGCGCATTTCCGCGATTATCGGTCATAGACATTATTGTAATCAAATTCTGTTTTACTGTTCCTATGTATGAACAAATGCTATGCACACTATGTTCTACAGTAAGCATCTTTTAGCATACCTCAGCAGTACAGATCAATGGCATTACCTTTGAAATTGTATAACGTCTTTAAAATCTACTCTCTCCATAAATATTATCATATACCATCATGTAACGAATACTTCTGTGTACCCCTGTAAATGAATGATAAATGTGAGGTATCCCACATTCCACAGGAAGAAGTTGCATTGCATCTCAATAAAGCAAATCAATTTTATTATCTTTGAAAAAGTTACGATTTTTCTTCATAGACACTAATGCAAAGGAATTCTTTTATCTGTGTCCCTATAAACGAAATGTAAATGCTAAACGCTTCATTCTAAATATCGAATGTCGTATGGTACATCTCAATAATATTACCGAGCTCATGGTAATTCAGGTATGTTTCGCGAATTAGAAAGACAGGCAACAGAAAGCAGACAGAGAAACCGAAGTCATAAACAATTTTAAGCTATACAGTACAGTCCCGATTATCCGAGTCCCGCTTAACCGAGTTTCCACTTTAACCGAGTTATTTTCTTCTGATGGACTGATGGCTTCCATTATTATGAAACAGCAAAAAACATTATGGCTATTTTTTCCCCTTCTGATCAGAAAATCAGAGTTCTAACTTTTTACGAATGGTCTTTCATCCTCACCTAACACTTCATTTATAAAGGCTGTTTCATAATAATGGAAGCCACCAGTCCATCAGAAGAAAATAATCCATTCCAAAGGTATAAAGTTCGATTGAAAAAACTACTTAATACTTTGAGCAAAAAGAAGAAACTACACCTGCAATTTCCATGACACTAATAGAATCACATAGCTGCAAATTTGTATTGATTTGTTACTTCTAAAAATTTAATACAAACTTTTGCCATATTTTATCGTTGACAATTGTTAGATTTCGGCGATTGAATTAGGCAAAATTTACTGGTAAGTTTTAGTGGTAAGGAAAAAGCTTAGAAATTGATAGCTATGCAGTAACGTAATACTGCAGCAAAATTGACATTTAAACAAACAAAAAACTATGAAGGGCTTTTTTAAATAAACAATTTCATTCCCCGTTTTTCTTAAAAGTAACCGAAATGTAAAATTTATGTTTCATCTCCTTAGTTGGTGACGATTTGTGTAAATTCGGTTTATCCGAGTTTTTTTCTTGTCCGAGGGGAGCTTGGTCCATCTCGGATAATCGGGACTCTACTGTAATAGAAAATGTTAAAAAAGTTTTTTCTTAGAAAATCTATTACCTTGCACTGAAAAAAAAAACGACATTTTTACTGCACAAAGTACTGTTCATCTCCCTCACAAACTCGATCACAGTCGAATGTGCTGTATATTTCTTTGGTTTCTTGACTATATAAACATGAAAAATGCAGTAGTTGCGTAAAATTGTCAACACATTGTGCTGTTAATTTTACGCAACTACTGTATTTTTCAAATTTATATAGTCAAGAAACCAAAAAAAGATACAGCACATTCGACTGTGATCGAGTTCGTGCTGGCAAATCTACAATGGTTTTTTTACAGTGTGGTTGCTTCTGTTAATAAAGAAATTAATTAATTTATCTAATTTTCGCATTAAAATGTGCATTTTTTAAAATTCGATCTTATCCAATTCCACCAGTGTTTTAATTATTCTTACATAACGTAAAATAACAGCTTAAAAAATTGTAAATGTTAATTATATCGTGTTTTTATTTTATAAGTTAATGAGCTCATTAGATGTTTAAAATCTAGTTTAATTTATAAAATATTTTTCTCTTTCAAAAGTAAATTAAGAAGTCTTTTTTTTTTAATTAAAATCAACATTTACGTATGGTTTTGAAAGTTTTAAAATGCGTTTTAAAATTACATATGCATTGCTTTGTTTTTAAAGCTCTGTTGTATAAACGTCGTAGTAACTTAAAGATACTCAATTATGTAGTGTTTCAAATATTACCTTAATTATTAACATCGATTGATTAATAGTAAACATATAATTATATTCATTTCTATTTAAATATAAAACTTATAAAATGTTAATTTTAACATTATAATGCATTTGGTAAAGAAAAAATTTAGCATAGATGCAGGAAAAAATATAAAATAATCAAATTTTACCAGAAAACTAGAGTTGGTCCGTTAAAAAAATTGCAGAATTGACACAAGTATCGTATATTGTTTATATATCTATAAAATACGTTTATGATTCAGAATATAAGTCCACAAACAAATCTAGCGTTTAAAAGCAATATGATTTAAGTCCATTTTTTATTCTCTTTTACTCTGAAAAAATAAAACATTGACAAATACGTAGATTATAACTTCGTCCACTGTGAAACTTTGTCATAATTATTAATATAGGGCCAACCCCCTTTCAGACACCGTAGACTCTAAAAATACGCTAAAAAAAAAAAAAAAAAAAAAATTAACACTCTAAAGCGAAAGCTGAGTTCCCGAGGTGGTCATCGCTGCCATCGCTGGCTTTATAAATATTACAGAAGACTGAATTGTAATTAAAAAACCAATAGCGATCTTCCTGTAAACGGGTTTCCATTAATTTCCCTTTGACTGGGAAAATTTAAGGCCGAATCAGCTGCTGTTAAGAGATTCATTGGCTGTTTTCGCCTTTGATTAAAAAGATCAGTTAAACATTTGAAAATGAGCTAATATAAAATTAAGTAAACAATGTCTTTGTCTCCCGGTATTTTTTATAAACGCTATCAGAAAGTTGTTTTAAATAAGACATTTTAAATGTATTTTTTAAAATCTGACGTAATTTTCCCCAAAGTAAGCTTCATTTCCAATCGTACCAGTAACTTTCTTCTACAATAATTTGTTGCAGAGTTAGCAGGGGATGTTTACTTTTTCTTTTTCACGACTGTACATTAAATCCCCAAAACAGATTTGATCTTTCGTTTAGCATTTTTTTAAATACTACGTTTGCTTGTGTTTAAAAAAACTTCCTGATAACCAAATTTTATAGCTGGATAAATATAAATCTTGTTTATATAAATACTAGCAGAATTACCCGGCTTTGCCCGTGTTAAACATGGGGACCTTCCAGGTAAAATAAAGTAAAATGAAATAATATGGCAATCACAATAATGGAGCTTTGTGCATTCTTATCAATAAAAGATAAAAAAGATAAGAAAATATCACGTTAATATGTGGCAACCATAGTCAAATCCCCCAAATTTAAGCATTAGAATGCGCGTTTACTTTGGCGAGTGTAATATAATATTATATTATTTTAAAGGCAATAAAAAAAAATTAAAAAAAAACAAATGGCGTAGCAGTTTTGGTTACAGTTTAGTGTTAACAGTTTAATGAAATTCTTGTTAGCATGCCATCTATCTAAATTTTAAAGCAAAAACATGTCAGTAACGCTGAAATCATACTGATGGAGACAACGGCCTAATCCATAAATTGTGCTTTTACTGGATTTTTTCTTAATTTTTAAAAATTGTCCAATTTTATTTTTTACGTTGTCGAATAGAAAAAAGTACTCTCAAATGAAATTTGTTTGAAAATCGTATCTCATGTTTCTGATTTTTAATGGATTTTAAAGTATTTTTCAGACATGGATATTTTAAAATTTGTGTGCAACCAAATTACGATAGATGAACCCGTGTGCACTTAACGCAGTATTACAAGGAAAATACATGTCAATATGAGTAACGCTAACATCATATTTATGGTGGCTATGACCTCACCAATGAATTTTACTTTTACTGCAATTTGTTTAACCTCTAAACATCGCACATTATATTTCTCAAACATAGAATGAAAAACAAAAAGTACTTTCAATGATATTTGTTTGAAAAGTGTACTCCAGAATACTGATTTTATATATATTTTAAAGTAATTTTTAACCATGAATATTTTATAAATATGCATGCAACCCAATTACAAAAGATGAATCCGGTTGCTCTTACAATGTCAATAATTCAGCATTTTCTTCCGTGTAATATTCCATAACTAAATCAGCAAACGAAATTAAAATTTACAAAAATAAATAAATAAATAAAATAAATCGAATATTCAAAATTTCAGATTAATAAAGGTCGCTATAAATAGTTTTAAAAAAATAATCACAATTAACAGTTTGGTAATACTAAAGTACCAAAAATTGTTTTTGGTTTACCTTTTGAGCGTTCTAAAACATATAGTAAATGTAAAAAGCTTTTAGTGTTTTAAATTAAAAGCTATTTTTTTTAGCTTTGAACGGGCAGTATATGGCCATCTTTAACCACGGATATTCCAGGGTGGATTGCCTGATTATTTTTAAGCGGAAACTTTCATTCATGAAAACTAAATCTACAGCGACTAACCTGAAAATAACATGAAAATAACAAATTCCATAATCTTTCAGTCCTGATGTCTAATCTGGAAGCTTTCTTTTAAAGGAGAAAAACCTAACTCTTAGAAACATTTGCTAATTTTCATTTCTGGGAGCACGGCAGTGCGTCCGCCAAGTTCGCACAAGCCGTAAGATACCTTTTCCTGAACCATAACGGCATACTTTTCACCCCCTAATAACGTCGTTTTAGGGAGAGATATAGAAATTTTTCTTTTATACACGTGTTCGTATGGTCAAACTGAACTAAGGTTCCACGATTTTATGTTTCTATATTTAGTAGTTTTCGAAATATTAAATTCCGAAAAAGCGCTTTTTTGTCACTGACTCACTTCGCATCATCAAATAACTAAGGTACTTCTAAAAGTCGTAGAATCATGAAATTTCACAAGTAAGTCGGGTGTGTAGCACAATTAACCAGAAAAATCTGAAAACACAGAATTTCCGCCTCTAAACCCTCCAAACAGCGGGTGTTCATTTGGCCGTAAACAGTTCCTTAACACATTCAATTGTGCCAATGTTCGCCAAAACTCGATTACTGAGTTTTGAAGGGGGTCACGTGATTTCAAGCACAATAACATTTAATATATATGCTTTTACAAAGAGGCTTGTTAAATAGAAAAAATGAATATAACTAAAAATTTTAATCAGTATAGATTATGATATATTTACGATACTAAAACAATAAAACATTAAAAAATATATAACCGCAATTCTGTACGTTTCCGATATAGTAGCCTTGGCGAAATACAGAAAATAGCCTTGACGAGAAAAGAAATTTGATAATAACGTATTTTCTGGCAACCTATTTACTGTGTCATATACACAAGCAATTTTTCCCATATGTATACAATTTATTTAATGTAAGGAACCCGTTTATTTATTTTTACATACCAACATAAGTAATTTGTATATAAAAAATAATATTTTATACATGTATAAATAAAATGTTTATATGTATATAAATAACATGTTTATATGTATATAAATAACATAAAAGTTCATCAGGTTTGTTTTCATAGCTGTTTATATCATTTGGCAACATATCTCAGTTTCTGAAGTCCGAATTGCGAAAGAATTTAAAAACATGCCAAGGTCCTTATAGTGGAAAAATATCCTAATTCCATATGAAAGTTTAAAAATCTCCTTTTAATTAAATGAAATGTGTAACTAATAAACTGTCTTCAACGATGTGCGACAGATACGGCGTCCGAAGTTCGCTGCTAATGTTATCATATTGTATTATTAGCCTACTTACTGTTAATTTATTGTTAATTTTAAATCTGTAAAAGAAAGATTATAGTTATAGATAAGATATGTTGGTCGCCAAAACCCGATTACAGAAATTTAGCCTGAGTTATAAAGGTGTTACATGATTTCAAGCTGAATGAATTTTTATATGCTTTTACAAAAATCTTAATAAGGCAAATCTTTCAGTTTATCACTCCATCTTTTTCTCCCTTAAAACAAATTTTATTAAAGACCGGGAGGCGTCTTCACAGATCATCACCTCATCGAGTTGACGGCTGAAATTTTAGGATTAGTTAAATATCGATTAGCGTATTGAAATGTATCTGGTCTGCCAAGTCATATCTTTGTGGAAACCACCTACAGACCCGATTTTACGGGTTAATTGGTGGATTTTCCATTGTGTTTTCCTGCACCCATTCCTCCATGTTTCCAAACTTTTGGATGTAGGAAAATACAATAGTAAACGTATCAGTTAACCACTAAAATTAGGTCTTCAGGGGCTCTACCACAAGCACATCGAGTTCCTTCCGAAGCGAGAAGAACCCGAGGTCGAATTTACATGTTTCCCGAAAATTTTTTCCGATACACAGATTAAGTGCTACCACGAAGAGCTCGGCAAATAGCTCACGGATTCTAGATTCCTTTTCAAGTAGCATCGGAAAAAACTAGATTGACCACTTCAGTTACGAGACAATTCTCACTGACCTTCCCTCTTTTTCTCCCGTTTGAAAAGAAAACAAATGTTTAATTTTGCTTTCTGTGTTTATTAAAAATGCCATCTACACATACCTAATTAAGATATTTTCATAATCTTTTTTTTTTAACGAATGTGAAATATACAGATTTTTAGCTGTTAAAGTCTCAAAATCATACAACCGGTAGATCTTTAGAAAATGATAAATAAAAATAAAATTAGCTTTTTTTGACTAAGCGGGAGCTTTTTTAAAAAATTAATAAAAAATTAACAAATTATTCTAGAGATATTTAATAACTATCATAAGAAATGCCTTATTCTAAACTTTAAAATGATATGAAAATAAATTTTTTGTGAGTTTTTGTTAAGTAAATATTAGCATAAATACCCAAAGATTTTAAGAAATTCTGCTTAAATACAAAATAAACGGGAAAATATTTAAGCTTTGAAACTCATTTTAAACACTAACAATAAATGTACTTTGAAAATATTGCATGCAGCTTTTAGTAGATTTAGATTGATGCAGTATGGAGTCTGTGTTTGTAATCAAAATTCAACGCAAAATTAAAAAAATAAATTCTAATATGAATTTAAAAAAATAATAATTGCAGTACATATTAAAGTATAGTTTAACAAAATATCGTGTGTAAGTTTATTAATTTCCTTTAAATAAACAGTGTGTTATGCTAAAAAAACTCGAATTATACAATAGTTGTCGCATAAAAAAAATAGCAGAGAAAACATGCTGTGCTTACTAGAAAATAATTGACTAGATATTTTTGCTAAAACTTCTTTATAGTAAATATAACATTTCTGGAAATATCGAAGCCCATGTGTGCACTATACTTGTTTACCCAAATAAATCAAATATTCAAAATTTCCAAATATTTATTTATATAGATTATTACATGTTGTATCAGTTTTAAGATTTGTTATTTATTGCTTAAATAACAAAATACTTTAGTAAATAGACAGAGAATTTCTTTTTAGAACAAGATAAAAATATTAAATTTAAAATTTTTGCGCAAAAAAAAAAAGAAAAAAAAAGAAGTAAATATCTTTGGAATGTATTGCAGGATTTTGAATACTTTAAGATACTACATTTTTTATACTTCATATTTCATTGGATATAAAATAAATTGTTAAGTTTCTAATAACATAAAAAAGCAACTTATTTCATAGTAACTTTACAGTAAATTTAGAAAAGATAAAAAATATATTATTTGAAGATGATGTGAATCAGTCTTCTTAGATTTTTATTTTTTTGTCTCCGTCTTTAATTTCTATATAAAACTAATCTTTCAAAATATAAGTTAAATATTACTCAATCTACACACACACACAAAAAAAGAGGACTCTCTGGCGATCCTAATATTAAGCTTTATTTAATATCGAAACTTCCTTTTTTTTGGTTAATTTGAGCAATAATTATTTTATATTCCGAAAAAATAGTTTTATAATCAAAGGCAGAAAAAAAAAATTAAAAGTGAAGAAGACTGATTCACATCATCTTCAAACAATATATATATATATATATTTATTTATTTATTTTGTTTGAAAGTTTTCGAAATTTATTGTAAAAAAGTTACGAGGAAATACGTTGTTTTTTGATGACCTTAGAAACGCTACAATTTATTTAAATTCCATAATAAAATATGCCGTTCAAAAACATGCAAAACTTTCCTAAGACTTTTTCTTTCCGAAAACTTTTTGATTGAATATTTTGATTTTGTACTAATCGGAAATTCTCATTGGTTGTTATTAAAAGATTTTATATATTTATATATAGATATATATATTATACAACAAGTCATTAAAATTGATACAGTAAGCATTTAATAATAATTTAAAAAAAAGAAAAGGAAAATTTTTTGGAAATTTTGGATAATTATTTTGAGTAAACAATGATAGAGCGCACATGGGCTTAAATATTAGCATAAATGTTATATTTAGTATACAGAAGTTTTAGTAAAAGTATATGGTCAATTATTTTTGGGGCATATGCAGCGCTTGATCACACTGCTAATTATTTGTGCAAGAACTATGATATAATTAGCTTTCTTGGTATTACGCGTTGTTTATTTAAAACAGATTAATAAGATTGTGATGCGTGATGATTTGTTAGATTATGTTTTAATAAGCATTTCAATTACTTTTTTTCAAATTAGTATTAGTTTTTTTATTTTAAGTTAACATTTCATTTTAAAAAGATAGCGTATCAGAAAGAAAAATCAATCTAAATCTACAAAAAATTGTTTGCAGTAATTAGTGCTAAAAATTAGTTTCAAAACTTATAATATTTTCCCAGTTATTTTATATTTAAGTAGAATTTCTTGAAATTTTGGCGTATTTATACCCATATTTGCTTAAGAAGAACTTATAAAACTTTTCTTTTTATACCATTTAAAAATATAGAATAAGATCTTTCTTATGATACTAATTAAATATTTGTAGGTTAACATGTTAATTTTTTATTAATTTTCAAAGAAAAACCCTTGCTTGGTTAAAAAAACAAATTTCATTTTTATTTTCCATTTTATAAATAACTATCCGTCATATCACTTTGAGATTTTGACAACTGAAAATCTGAACATTTCACTCTCGTTTAAAAAAAAGATTATGAAAATATCTTAATTAGGCGTGTGTCGATGGTATTTTTACTAAACAGAGAAAACAATATCAACCGCTTTAAAATCTCTCCCCAAAGACGCACTTCCGACAATATATTCTTTTCTCACCCCCGTCAATGGGGTCGGAAGTTTTCGTGGAGATCTCGATCACAGTAATCCGATGGAAGACGTTCTCGATTATGTCGTGGTAGCATTTATTTCAGGGTCATCGGAATGCAACGTCACATCGGGAAATGCAGGAGATTTTACGAGAAAGGGGAGAATTCGATCTGTTCGTGGTAGGCCTCCAGGTGGTTTCTACCAAGATATGACTTAACAGACCAGTTTCATTTAAATATGCTAATGTAGTTTTAACTAATCCTAAAATTTCAGCTGTAAACTCGATGAGGTGATGGTGTGTGCAGACGCCTCCCGGTCTATTATAAATGTCGGAATTCTAATCTCAATAGCACTCTGGTCAATCTGGCAATTATCCCTACTATTTATGGAACACTATTCCTTTAAGTGCGTTTTAGTGATGTTAATGAGCTTATGCATATGCATCATACATATTATACATATGCATATAATACGTAATACATTTGCATAATACATATTATAGGTATGTGTATAATACATAATACATATGCATCATTATGACGTCAGAATAAACAAAACATTTTTTGTCGCCAAATTTGAGAATTGACATGATATATTACCAAATTTGGCGAAACTTTGCTAAATGTGCCAAGCTTGGCGAATATTTGAAGCTAGTGGCTATTTTCAATGAGTTAATTATTAATGCGAGCCATCTATTTTTATTTTTCCGCATATCATCTGAATAGTTAAATGATATAACGTACTAATATTTCCAAAGTGCTAATAGTTTCGTCACTGCCCAAAACCTCTGCTATTGTTATTATATTGTACTGTTAGTATACTTACTGTGACTATGTTGTTAATCTTTACACCGCTAAAACTTCTGTATTATATAAAGAGAATTTACGGAAACTATTAAAGCATTGAAACTGCCAGTTCTTCTTATGATTATTATAATTCTATAACATGTAACCTGTTAATCGATATGTACGTTAGAATGAATCTTCTATAATCCGGTTCCTCGCATTTTAGTTTTCAGGTTTCGAATAAAATTAGCTAAAATCTTAAAACGATGGCACACTGACTAATTCTTCAACACGATCAGGTGAGAAGAATGATAGATTTTCAAATGGATCATGGCAGTGAGCCGGTAGACCTTCTATGCTTCCGTAATCGAGACTATTGAAAAGGTTAACGTGAAACAAAAAGATATTAGCATCAATATGGTTTAATGCAAATGCAGATATTGTCAAAGGATTTCATAAGAACCATTTCACTTGTACCCAGTCGTATCAGTTAAAATGCAACAATTGGCAGTGAGCCCAATTAGAAAAGATTACTTAATAGGTTTAAGAATTCCGCATTAGAGAACGAATCGTAGCTGCTAAGGAAACATGCATAAGTGAGTTAAGATATATTTGTCACGAAAGATGAAATACATAACAACACAAAATATACGATGTGCTTCCATGATCGTAAAGAGTTCTTGATTTCTCTATCAAAAGCTTCCGACTTGGCGAAAGAATGGGCAAGTAAATTAAATTATGAATAACAGTAACATGATGCAACGTTTAACATGGAATTAATACGGTAAATACTCCTTGCTAGAGACGGCTAGTACTTTAATATGAAAAGAAATAAAGTATAAATTTGTAAAGCTCAATAAAGTAAATTTAGGTATTTTTATGTTAGCCGGGCGCAAGTGGCAAATCGCCAAATACTGTTCACAACTCCCCATTGTTCATATTGCATTCATTTCATTTAAAGATATATACTTTTCAGTCATCTCATTTAAAATAGATGCATTTCCCTGATTTTATTTAATAGAATATTTAACATAGAAATAAATAAATAAATAAATAAGAAATAATAAGATAAACCAAAATATTTTATTTGAAATCCAAAGCATTGTTTCTAATTTACACATGTGAAAAATGAAAACTGCTATTGGCGAAAAAACCAAAGGCTAATGAGGAGATTTGCTCCCGGCTAACATAAAAGTACCGAAATTTAAGTTTTTTCATATTAATATAGTTTAGAATAACAAACTTGAAAAAACATACAAAAAGTAATGATATCCCAACAAAAAATTTTCGGTAAAAAAAAAAGCGCCAAGTTCTCCTTAATGTTTCGGCCAGAAAAAGTAGTGATATCTGAAGTTCGCACAAGTTAAAAGCCAAACATCCCAAATCTTTCATTGAAAATGGCTTCCTGCGACTTGGCCGTTAATGCCTTCGGGAGAGTTTTTCAAATTTTCAAATATGTACAAATGACTTACATACCAACTACATTTTTTGATTATTTTCGCATTTTGTGGCACAGAGAACAGAAATAAAATACACATTTGAAAAAAGCATTTAAACAACTTCAGTCTATTTAAATGCTTAGAAGTTAAAAATAACAAAATACTTGTGTTCAGGAGATAATATCCCTAATTGCTAAAACATAATTAGTATCAGCTTTTAACAGTTTATAAATCGAATACCTCTTAATGTATGCAAACAAACTATAATAAATGTTCAAACGAAAAAAATCTCTTTCGTCAATACACAAGATTTCAATATTATACAATAAAATATAATGTAACATATTGTGAGATTTGAAGTAAATAAATTTGTTTTATTTCTTGGGTTTTACGTTAATAACTTTAGCTTTAGACCGTACAAAATGGCAATTAAACCACAGGTGGACTAAATCAGGGGTGTCCAACTGTGGCCCGCCGGACACCACTAAAATTTTAAAGAAATAGTCGACAAGTTGAATCGCAGCAATTCGAGGATTAGATAAGACAAAGATAACTGTAAAATTTTAGTGGTATCCGGCGGGCCACAGTTGGACACCCCTGAACTAAATGATCTGTAATCAAAACTAATGTTTGTTGAAACTGAATGGTAGCTATCAGAAATCTTTTACTTATAATGTCTTTATGTGAATTTGCCACTTTGCATTCTAATATTACTTTTAATATTTAAATAATTCATAAATGCGTAATTTCCAATCATTAATTTTGAAATGCTGTAGAAGGCATTAACGGCCAAGTCGCAGGAAGCCATTTTCAATGAAAGATTTGGGATGTTTGGCTTTTAACTTGTGCGAACTTCAGATATCACTACTTTTTCTGGCCGAAATATTAAGGAGAACTTGGCGCTTTTTTTTTTACCGAAAATTTTTTGTTGGGATTCTATTTAATATCTACCCTATCTATATTATAAAGGACAAACATATCTGTGCGTAACGCATACGTCATTTTGCGAATGACAACACTTTGAAATTTGAAATGAAATTTTGGTTTTGCAATTTTCTCTACTGCAAATTTTTAAACTTCTAAACATCGCACATTTTAAATTTTAACACCGTAGTATAAGGGAAAAAAATGCTCTTTTAAATGCAATTTGTTTGAAAGATGTATCTCAATTAATTTTTGAGATATTAATTTTTTTGCAGCTTTTAATACTATTTTCCTTATCGTGGCAACAAAAGTACCTCATTTCCATTGAAAGTCATTGAAAGTAAACGAAAAATAGTTGAAAATAGGAGATACTGAATCTTGTTGTTCCCATTTCTCATAAAACCTGAAAAAATAGTTGAATATAAAATATGGCCTATGTCAAGAATATTGTCAGTTATTCCGTGATAATGACGTCATATGCACACTTTTCTAAAGACAAAGTTTAAGACAGTTGTAAAAGTAGATTGCTTTAGCGGATGCAAATGACGTCATTTTATAAAAAAGCGTGTATTTTAATTCTTAAACATGAATTATGATTTGTAGAAGTAAGTCATTTTCACAGCCCAGCTGCTTTGAAACTCTTTACAGGTGAAAATGCTTCACTTTTGAAAATAATGTAATCGAAAGCACACACTGATAAACGCAATGTTTTACAAAAATGTAGAGTGTCTTTATAAAAAAGAGGTGACATGCAAATAATAGCGATTTATGTTACAGAAATTCATGATTCTCGCCTGGGATGGAATTGCTTCGCCGAGTTAGACAAGCAAAAAAATAATTCGTGGTTTAAAATAATATCGTGTTCCTGAAGTTTTTGGCAAAAATTCTCTCGAATAATAAAATTTTAATGCTATTCTTTAGGACATTTTACTATAACTAGGGGGCTCGGCCCCCTACGAGCTACGCTCGCCAACCCCCGTCCAGACACCGCAGACTCTAAATGCACGCTAATTTGATCGGCTTTAAAAAGATTTCGAAAGATTGAATTATAATTTAAAAAACAGTGGCGATCTCCCTATAAACGAATTTCTATTCATTTCTCTTTGATTGGGGAATTTTAACGCCAAATCCGCTGCGGTACTACTTGATTATCCTGTCGACCAATTTCGCCAAATTATATAAATCGCCAAATTATACAAATTGATATAATTTTTATTTTAAATAACGAAAGAACAAATAAATTCGTACAACATTAATAAAAACACAAATAAAACGTCGAAATAAAAATAACTTGATGACGTAGACACGTGTAACAACATTTCAAAATAAGCTAATATAAAAGGAATTAAGTAAAGAGAGTCTTTGTCTCCTGGTATTTTTTAACAAAGCGAAAAGAAAGTTCTTTTAAATAAGACATTTTAAATTAATTCTCAAAATATCAAATAAATGTCTAGCGCAATTTCTAAATTTAAACTTTTTTGCAATATTATTTTGTGTTCATTTTATGTAATAACTATAATGTGACGTAAATATGACGTAATTTCTCCTAAGACTTCTAACGCATGTTAATGAATTTATTATTTTACAATATCCTTTCTCTTTTAAAATTCACGTGTATACTTTTTATGACGTAATTTTTAATAAGTTCCTGCTTTTTATACGTATTTATTTAATTCTAATTTGAAAGTTTTTTTCCTGTTTATAATAGTCGCGTGTAAATAAATTTTTAATTTGAAGCAAACATTATTGCTTGTGCTTTTTATACAGTTGGCAACAGTTTAAATTAGTACAATTTTCTGAAATCTGTAAAAAAATATCTCTAGAAATGCTGAAAATTTGAATTTAAAATAGAAATAAAACCTCGAAAAATGAGTCAAAATAAAAAAATTAATGCAATCTGCACTCCGGCAAATTCTAACGCATAAAATGATCTAAAAATGATTACACTGCCATGTACAGTTTTTGCTGCTATAAAACTTTTTTAGTGGAACGATTTTGTCCAACTTTAGCATTAAATAACTCTTAAAATAATTCTTCGACTTGAAAACTGTCTGCATCAGCGTGTTTATCAAACATTTCTGTATAAAACCACCGATTTTCATATTTTTGTATGCATTATTTTTCTTAATATTAACGAAGAAAGGCCTCCGGTCACAAAAAAATCAAAACCGGCGGCGGCGGCGGCGGCGGCGGCGGTGACAGCGGTAGTTACTTTTTTTTAGAATAGAGAGATTTTATCAAAATAACATAAGTTGCTTAATTTATTTTTTCCTAATTTTATATAATCTATATATTTAAAACACAAGTGTGTTTTTTAGTCATCTGCCCTGATCTTTCTGCTGAACCAATTTTACTAATATATATATATATATTTTTTTTTACTGAAAGCTCTACCTTTGTAGATGTGGTCGCACTATCTGTTTTTTTTTTTTTTTTTAAATACCCTCACTTTTATATTTTAATTTTAAAGTATTTTATAAAATTTCTTCAAAATGATGAAAATTAGATAGCTTTCATTGCTGCAGACAAGAGAGAAATAATGAGGCATTTTAAACTTTATTCATGCTATTTTCTGATAAAAATTCAAAATTGTTGATAAAAATTGTTGTATAGGGTTTAGTGGCGCAAAATCCCATTAGGAGCAGAATATTATATTAGGGGCATAATAACGGAAAATAACGTACTGTTTTTGAAAACGCATTTTCCTCATAAATTTTCTATAGTGATTTTCCTTCTGCATGTGTACTAATACTAAGTTTCAGACACTAGGCGAAATGCTTATTTAAGTGAAAATGAAGTCATATTTAAAAGAAAACGATCATTTTCTTAGATAAAACTAAGCCTTTTAACACAAATGCGTCTAAAAACCATAAATTGCGGAAATTTTTACTCTCCAAAATTGAGATTAGAATCTCAAATAAAGAGTGCGTCTGTTCACATAAAAGATGTTGCTGGCAATCTTGACTTCAAGTTTTGGGTTAAAATGATTTTTAAATGATCAAACAAAATACATTTTTTTAAAAAAATGATGAATATGGATATGAGAAGTGCGTATACAAATTTTGAGAAGGTGAAAATTGTTGTTTTCATTCCGGAAATCCAAGCATAAGAGCCTCAATTGATAACCACATCCTAATAACTGATCTTTATTATATTTTATTGATTATGTATCTATATTATAAAGAACAAACGTATATGTGCGTAACGCTGACGTCATTTTGCGAATGGCAATACTTCACGATCAAATTTTGGTCTTGAAATTTTCGCTACTGCATTTTTTCAATCTTCTGACCATCATACATTTTCAATTTTTGTCGCATAGGGAAATAAATGTACTTTCAAATGCAATTTGTTTAAAAACTGTATTCATTGACTCATGTGTTATGTTTTCTAAAATAATTTTTAAGCATGATTTTTTTAAAAGTTTATCTTATCACGTGCCGGTTTCAATACATAAAATAATAAACATTTTGCACATAAAGCAACAAACATTGTTCAGCATTTGTTTCTGGCTATTTTTGCATAATGAAATTAATACTTCATTTATAAGCAAATAAAAGAATAATATTAAAAAAAAACCACCAAACTAACATATTTGTGTAAGACAAATTAACGAAATTAATACTTCTTTTATAAACAAATAAAAGAATAATATTGAAAAAACACAAATCTAACATATTTGTAATCGTACAATTAAAATTTTTAGATCACCAAATAGGATTTTTCTTTTTTAATGGAATTTGTTTGCAAAGTTCATCTCAGTTTACTGATTGTCTATGGTTTTAAAAACAATTTTAAAGTATGAAATATTTTTTAATTTATCTATATCGCGCGGAGCTCGATTACGAAAGATTAATCCATTTGCCCTTAAAATAAAATAAAGTGTTCATCATTTTCTTACGGCTAATTACCATTAAAAAAAACTTCCCTATGAATAAATAAATAAAATAACATAAATAAAACACAAATTTACCAGACATGTATAAGCTCTGAAATTATCAGAATATAAAGGGATGCTATAAGTAGTAAAATCTTGGCAAATAACTCTTAGCATGCGGCTAATAAGAAAATATCGCTTTTGATAAAATTTCAAAAATGTATTTGATTGTGTAATTCGTATTTTCCATATGAAAAATGCTTTTTTAATGTAAGTGGTCAATCTAAAAAATTTATTGCATATAAAAAAATTATTAGTTTCAATTTTTAAAAAAAAAATGTGTTCACCTATATTCTTTAACCCGGGAAGCCCGGGTACGATCCCCTAGTATATATAAAATCCTAATGAAACGAATTTATGAAACGAATATATGAAACGCCTGAAATGCATCGATTCTTTGAATCGACTGATTAAACAACTGATTTAGTTTCACGGCGATTTCTCCTAAAATATGGAATACTTTGTGATGAAATTCACACCAAAAATCCGTGTTGATCCACAGATCTCAAAACTGGTATTAGAATTTTTAAATTCGAATTAGTTTTCGAAATATTATTTTTTTTTCTAATTTTAAATACATTTTTTCTAATGATGGCAACTCAAATTTTAATCATAACAGAAATTTTTTTTTTCATAATTCAGAAAAGGCTACTATTTTAAATTAATTTGGCGACAGTTGGGCCTCCTTTAAATCTATGCTAAGACTAATGCTTTTTTTTTTTTTTTTTTTTTTTTTTTTTTGTATTTCGTTATCATTTTATTAAATACAAAACTTTCATTTAAAAATGAAACATTTAAATTGATGGCTTTCACTTCTTTAAAAAAAAACGAAAAGAAAAATATTAGACACAGATGTCATATACGCACCGGGGTACCTAATTGGCGCACAAATGGCATTATTTTGATAGACATGGTAACCCGGCTATTGTTGTTTATTTAATAATAAATGTATATTTACTTTTATTTCGTTTTTAAATTTATATAAATTATTTTGTTCTATAGTAATTAATTATTTTTTTGCTATTTCCTTTTGAAAATAATAGAAAATAATTAAAAAATACGGTACAATGTAGTAGTTATTCCTTCACCCAATTTCGCAAATTATATAAATCGCCAAACCACTCGCCAAATTGTACAGATTGACAAAATTTTTATTTTAAATAACGAAAGAACAAATAAATTAGTATAACATTAATAAATATAAAAATAAAATGTCGAAATAAAAATCACTTGATGACGTAAACACGTGTAACTTGCTAAAAGTCAAGTGAATGTGACATTTACGATCAAGCATTATTGACATTTAGTCTTATAGTTCGCGATAGATTTTTTTGTCGACGGGATAACTAAGTAGTACCAAAAATACATATGTAACTGGTATTCGAAAACGAGGTTTTCGCCAAATTTTCGTAAAAAAAAAAAAAAAAAAAAAAAAAAAAAAATGTGCCAAACATGCGGTGCGTATATGACATCTGGCGAAATATTAAATTATGTAACAAACCATGTCATTTAATTTCAACTTCAAATCAATGTTTTAATTTACCACTCGAACAATAAAAATATGCTAACTGGCGAGTTGAAAAAAAGATACTGGCGAGATTTGCACCCGGCTTTTTTTTCTTTCGGCACAGATGTCATATACGGCCCCATATTGGCGCGATTATTTTCGGACGCCAATGTCATATACGCAACGGGTACTTAACTAGCACCAAAGTATCGTTATTTTGCTTGATATGGTAAGCCGGATGTTGTTGTTTATGCTGTTAATGCGTTCCCCAAATTGGCGTTGGAAAAAAATCGCTCCAATATTCTTTAAATACTACTATATAATACTATTCTTAAAAAGTATATGACATTTGTTCCAAACTTTCATATGAAAGGCGAAGGGATCAGATCGTATTTGTTTATGGCATTTGATGACTTGAACTATTATAATATAGATGAAATGATGGAGATAGAATAATATTTGGCGACTTATCACCTGTGCCTGGATAACATTAAAGTATCAAAATGGCACCTAGAGTATAAAAAGCAAAGTGTTCCGCCTGGAACTGTTGATGATAGTCACATGATTTAGGCTATTGTTATAGAGATTGTTTTAAAATATCGGTTGACAAAGACTCTGAATGCTTAATTCATTTTATTTTAGCTTCTTTTCAAATATTTAACTGATCCTCTTTAATCAAAAACAAAAACAACCATTGCTTGTCTTAACAGCAACTGATTCTCATTAAATTTTTTCAGTCAAAGGGAATTGACTGGAAACCCGTTTACAGGGAGATCTGCACAGCTTTTTCAGTATAATTTAATCTTCTCTAATATTTTTAAAACCCATTAGATTTTTAGAATTTCAGATTCTGCGGCGTATGAACGGGGGTTGGCGAGCGTAGCTTGCAGGGGGCAGAGCCCCCTAGTAAATCTTATTAAAATCGTATTTATGTAATTGTAATAATATAAATCGTAGAATGCTCGCATTGCATTTAAGGTGTTGAAACACTTAGTTAAATGGGATAATTAATCATATAGCATGCCAACAAAATAGTAAACAAAACGTAGCAACCGTTTGTATTTCAGAAAAATACACCCTTTTGACGTAATTACAGTAAAGTATTCCAGCTTTTAAAATCTGAATGCTTTTCTTCAGCAAGTGTGACAGAAAAATGCGATTTCCCTGACAATACGCAGAAAAATGCAATAAACACACCCAAATGACTTTGTATTAACTGAAATTTTAGTTCGCGTGGCTTAAAATTAAAGCCTTCACTTTATGGATGATATATAATATGAATTAATTTCAGAAGATCAAGAGATTCCACTCAGAATAAAACATTATTAGAAAGTGATGTCATAGCTAGCAAACTATTTTTTTTATTATTATCTTTTTCCTAAATTGTATTCTTGATATTGAAACGACTTCATTAAAATAGATTTTTTAACTTCAGAAACCTTCAACTATAAGGTGCTACGTCATTTTAACACATGCTTATTTAAAGTTTTTACATATATATATGAAAACTGTGCATTTTCTTCTTTGATTGAAGACAATTTCAAAAACAGCAAAAATATAGTGAAACAATCTGAATTTTTATTGGCTTATAAAACAAAGTACTCGAAATTCTAGCTTGGTAATTATTATAGTTTGGTTTTAGCTGTCCAATTTCACTTTGTTCATTTTAATTATATATATATATATTAATTCAGCAGTTTTTTAGATGTGTGGCAACAGCAAAGAAACGATTGAATTATAAAATTAAAAAATGAGATATTTCTATAATGTTAAATTATGGAAAGTGGTAGAAAAAAAGGATAAATAGGTGTCTGATGATTTTTCAAAGTAGACAGCGCTCTTTTCCACGTTTTAAGACGTATGTACATCTAGTTTCGTGCAAATCGGTCAAAAATTGAAGATTTATATAAAGGACATACATACAGAGAACGGCTTAACGAAATAATACGACAATCACAATAACTGAAATTTGAGCATTCACATCCACAAATCGTTATAAAGACAATCAAAAAACATGCCGTTATTGTCTTGTAACCATAGTAAAATCCCTGAGCTTTAATAACACAATGCATGTTTTCTTTGGCGGGTGTAAGAGAAAAATATGTGATTTTCCTGACAATACGAAAAAAAAATCCTCCAAATCGCACAGCACTTAGTGAAATTATCGTTTGTACGGTATTATCTACATTATAAAGTAAAAACACTATGTCAGTGCGCATAAATTGTGCCCCATAAATTGTAACCCATAAAATGTGCCTTTACTGGAATTTTTCTAACTTTTAAACATCACATAATTTCATTTTTTACAATGTGGAATAGAAAAAAGTTCTCTCAAATGAAATTTGTTTGAAAATTGTACCTCAGTTTTCTGATTTTAATGGATTTTAGAGTAATTTTTAAGCATGGATATTTTTAAAGTTGAGTGCAACCCGATTACGAAAGATGAACCTGTTTACACTTAAAGCAATAGTATAAAGAAAAGACATGTCTATGAGTAACGCTGGTATCATATTTTCGGTGGCAACAACCTAACACAACAAATTTCCCTTTTACTGCAGTTTAACGTCTAAACATTGTACATTCGATTGTTCCAACGTATCTCTCTATTCTAAAAAAAAGTAACTACCGCTGTCACCGCCGCCGCCGCCGCCACCGGTTTTGATTTTTTTGTGACCGGAGGCCTTTCTTCGTTAATATTAACAAAAATAATGCATACAAAAATATGAAAATCGGTGGTTTTATACAGAAATGTTTGATAAACACGCTGATGCAGACAGTTTTCAAATCGAAGAATTATTTTAAGAGTTATTTAATGCTAAAGTTGGACAAAATCTTTCCACTAAAAAAGTTTTATAGCAGCAAAAACTATACATGGCAGTGTAATCATTTTTAGATCATTTTATGCGTTAGAATTTGCCGGAGTGCAGATTGCATTAATTTTTTTATTTTGACTCATTTTTTCAGGTTTTATTTCTATTTTAAAATTCAAATTTTCAGCATTTCTAGAGATATTTTTTACAGATTTCAGAAAATTGTACTAATTTAAACTGTTGCCAACTGTATAAAAAGCGCAAGCAATAATGTTTGCTTCAAATTAAAAATTTATTTACACATGACTATTATAAACAGGAAAAAAACTTTCAAATTAGAATTAAATAATTACGTATAAAAAGCAGGAACTTATTAAAAATTACGTCATAAAAAGTATGCACGTGAATTTTAAAAGTGAAAGGATATTGTAAAATAATAAATTCATTAACATGCGTTAGAAGTCTTAGGAGAAATGACGTCATATTTACGTCACATTATAGTTATTACATAAAATGAACACAAAATAATATTGCAAAAAAGTTTAAATTTAGAAATTGCGCTAGACATTTATTTGATATTTTGAGAATTAATTTAAAATATCTCATTTAAAAGAACTTTCTTTTCGCTTTGTTAAAAAATACCAGGAGACAAAGACTCTCTTTACTTAATTCCTTTTATATTAGCTTATTTTGAAATGTTGTTACACGTGTATACGTCATCAAGTTATTTTTATTTCGACGTTTTATTTGTGTTTTTATTAATGTTGTACGAATTTATTTGTTCTTTCGTTATTTAAAATAAAAATATATCAATTTGTATAATTTGGCGAGTGGTTTGGCGATTTATATAATTTGGCGAAATGGGTCGACAGGATAATCAAGTAGTACCGCAGCGGATTTGGCGTTAAAATCCCCAATCAAAGAGAAATGAATAGAAATCCGTTTATAGGGAGATCGCCACTGTTTTTTAAATTATAATTCAATCTTTCGAAATATTTTTAAAGCCGATCAAATTAGCGTGCATTTAGAGTCTGTGGTGTCTGGACGGGGGTTGGCGAGCGTAGCTCGTAGGGGGCCGAGCCCCCTAGTTATAGAAAACAAAAGTACTTTCAGTAATATTTGTTTCTAATGTTTATCTCAATTTACGAATTTTTTATGGGTTTTAAAATAATTTTTAAGCATGCATATTTTTTAAATATGCTTGCAACCCAAATACAAAAGATTAACTCAATTGTTCAAAAACATTGTAAATAATTCAGAATTTGTTTGCTTTCGCGTAATATTAAATAACTAAATTGACAAACGAAATTAAAATGCCAAAAATAAAATAAAATAAAACACGAATTTAACAGATATCAAATCAAACTATTCAAAATAACCTGATAAGTATATAAAATTCAAATGGGAATTTCGTTCCGGGAGCATATAACTTGAATTCTTCAGAACGGATTTCCATGCGACTTGCACTATTAGTTTCTTTAGGGAAGATTTTAGTGCGTAACATATTGTTTTCCGTTGCTTAGTCATAGAATTATAGGGGAAAGTTATATAATCATGTGAACCCAATTATGAAGGATTAGTCTTATTAGCTGAATGAAAAATGCAGAACTATTTTTATCCCTAAGTATATTGACTGGTTTATCTTCAGTAATGGGGCTGTGCGCTAGGGTATTCTTACTTTAATGAGTGTGCCTGACACCTATTATGGCATGCACCTTTGTTTAAAACAATATAGAATGACTTATGTTTCAAGCGACTATCTGGCATGCAACTTGATCACAAAATACTAACCTTCAATGATGCTTAAGGTGCTTCTCCTGTTACCTGCTCAACAACGCGAAACTTTCTGACGCATTTTCTGACTCATTAAACGTAAAGGCTTAAAATTTGTAGCCCTGACTATTAAAGCGATTTGGAATTGAAATGAGTTTTTCCTTTTTTCATAAATAAATCACTTATCGAGTTATGAGCCATTGTGGTTGCGTGACGGCCGGTTTTTATCCTTTATTGCACTGTTGCGTCCGAAATTCAGTTCAAAACACCAACTAAAAGATCTAATAACTTTACCAACATATGGAAACTATCTTTCGATGACAAATTTTCTAAATAGGAACTCCTGTCCATTTCATGCGCTTCCGAACAAAAATTAATTAAAAGTATGTCAGAATATAGCTCCTTTGGATTTGAGAACAGCCTTAACTTGACGTTTATAAAAAAAACTCGCATTTCTAGTTTTAATTTTGGAACTCTCGAAATTTAAATTCAGAAAAAGAATGTTCTTTTGACACATTGTGGTAATTTTTTTAACTTTTAAAATTAAAATACACGTTTCTTTGGCGCGCGTAACAGAAGTATACAATATTTTCCACAATACGGGGGAAAATGCAAAAAAATACATCAAAATGAGGTAGTAGTTACTAAAATTTTATTTGGAAAATTTGAAATTTTATTGAAATTAAATCTACAATGATTAGATGAAATGATGTCATTTTCCATAAATTTTAAATCAAGACATATGTCAAGAATTTTTTTGAAAATGTAAATAACCGCTCTCTTTTTGCTATAAATCACAGAAAATGGTAGCACTGAATCTAAACCAATACAACACTTAGCGATAACGTATAGCTATAAGATATGGCTGTAGTATACAATCGAAGTAGTAAGCAAAATATAGGAGCCATATGTTTACGATGAGTTTGATTACGCGTTGGAAAGATTTGATAGAATGTGGCGTCATATCTAGGCTTTTTATTTCTTTTTCTTAAATTGTTTTCATGAAATTTGACTGTTTGTATTAAAATAGGTGTTTTAATTTTTAAAAAAACATTCAAATTGAGGTGCTACGTTATTTTCCCTCTTATAGTTAAAGTTTTTATTTTATATACAAAAAAATGTAAATTTTCTGTTTAGAATGACGTCAATATCAAACACGCAATATATAGCAAGAAAAACTGAATTTTTATTGCCAAATAGAAACAAAATACACGCGTTATCCTTATTTTTTTCACATTATTGTGTCATTTTTTAGGGTGTGGCAACAGGAAAGAAACGTTTGAATTAAAAAAGATTTAAAAAGAGATATTTCTATAATGTTAAATTATGGAAGTGGTAGAAAAAAGGGATGAATAGTGGTCTGATATTTTTTTTAAGTTGACAGTGATCTTTTCCACGCTCTAAAACGTATGTACATTAAGTTTCGTGAAAATCGGTCAATAATTGAAGATTTGTATAAAGGACATACACACAAAGAACGGCTTTTATATATACAAGGGGATCGTACCCGGGCTGCCCGGGTTACAGAATATAGGTGAACACATTTTTTTAATTGAAAACTAATAATTTTTTTTATATGCAATAAATTTTTTAGATTGCCCACTTACATTAAAAAAGCATTTTTCATATGGAAAATACGAATTATACAATCAAATAAATTTTTGAAATTTATCAAAAGCGATATTTTCTTTTTAGCCGCATGCTAAGAGTTGTTGACCAAGATTTTTCTCCTTCTGGCATCCTTTTATATTCTGATAATTTCAGAGCTTATAGATCTGTGTTAAACTTGCGTTTTATTTATATTATTTTACTTATTTATGCATAGGGAAGTTTATTTTTAATGGATATTAGCTGTAAGGAAATGATGAACTCTTTATTTTACGGGCAAACGGATTAATCTTTCATAATCGAGCTCCGCGCGATATAGATAAATTAAAAAAATATTTCATGCTTTAAAATTGTTTTTAAAACTATAGACAATAAGTAAACTGAGATCAACTTTGCAAACAAATTCATTTGAAAAAAAAAAAAGTCCTATTTGGTGATATAAAAATTTAAATTGTACGATTGCAAATATGTTAGATTTGTGTTTTTTCAATATTATTCTTTTATTCGTTTATAAAAGAAGTATTAATTTCGTTAATTTGTTTTTCACAAATATGTTAGATTGGTGGTTTTTTAATACTATTCCTTTATTTGTTTATAAAAGAAGTATTAATTTCGTTATGCAAAAATAGTCAGAAACAAATGCTGAAAAATGTTTGTTGCTTTATGTGCAAAATGTTTATTATTATTATGTATTGAAACCGGCAAGTGATAAGATAAAATTAAAAAAAAAGTCATGCTTAAAAATTATTTTAGAAAATATAATACATCAGTCAATTAAGATACAGTTTTTAAACAAATTGCATTTGAAAGTAATTTTTTTTTTTCCCTATGCGACGAAAAATGAAAATGTACGATGGCCAAAAAATTAAAAAATTGCAGTAGCGAAAATTGACCGAAATTTGATCGTGAAGTGTTGCCATTCGCAAAATGACGTCAGCGTTACGCACAGATACTTTGTTCTTTATAATATAGATACTTAATCAGTAAAATATAATAAAGATCAGTTATTAGGATGTGATTATCAATTGAGACTCTTATGCTTGGTTTTCCGGAATGAAAAACAGCAATTTTCACCTTCTCAAAATTTTCGTACGCACTTCTTATATCCATATTCCTCATTGTTTTAAAAAATGTATTTTGATTGATCATTTAAAAATCATTTTAACTCAAAACTTGAAGTCACGATTGTCAGCAACATCTTTTATGTGAACAGACGCACTCTTTACTTGAGATTAATCTCAATTCCGGAGAGTAAAAATTTCCGTAATTTATGTTTTTTGGACGCATTTGTGTTAAAATGTTTAGTTTTATCTAAGAAAATTATCGTTTCCTTTTAAATATGACTTCATTTTCACTTAAGCATTTCGCCTAGTGTCTGAAACTTAGTATCAGTACACATGCAGAAGGAAAAACAATATAGAAAATTTATGAGCAAAAATGCGTGTTTTCAAAAGCAGTATGTCATTTTCCGTTATTATGCCTCTGATATAATATTCCGCTCCTAATGGGATTTTGCGAAACTAAACCCTATACAACAATTTTTATCAACAATTTTGAATTTTTATCAAAAAACAGCATGAATAAAGATAAAAATACTTCATTATTTCTCTCTTGTCTGCAATAATGAAAGCTATCTAATTTTCACCATTTTGAAGAAATTTCATAAAATGTTTTTAAAATTAAAATATAAAAGTGGGGATATTAAAAAAAAGAAAACAGATAATGTGATCAAATCTACAAATGAAGAGCTTTCAGTTTAAAAAAATTATATTAGTAAAATTGATTCAGCAGAAAAATCAGAGCAGATGACTAAAAAACACACTTGTGTTTTAAATATATAGATTATATAAAATTAGGAAAAATTAAATTAAGCAAATTATGTTATTTTGATAAAATTATAGTAGAATGTCCTAAACAATAGCATTAGGATTTTATTATTCGAGAGAATTTAGGACAAAAACTTCAGAAACATATTATTTTAAACCACGAATTATTTCTTTGCTTGTCTAACTCGGCGAAGTAAATCCATCCAGGCGAGAATCACCAATCTCTGTAATATAAATCGCTATAATTTGCATGTCACCTCTCTTTTATAAAGACACTCTAAATTTTTGTGAAACATTGCCTTTTATCAGTGTGTGATTTCGATTACATTATTTTCAAAAGGGAAGCATTTTCACCTGGGAAGAATTTGAAAGCAGCTGGGCTGTGAAAATGACGCACTTCTGCAAAACATAATTCAGGTTTAAGAATTAAAATACATGCTTAAAAAAAAAAAATGACGTCATTTGCATCCGCTAAAGCAATCCACTTTTACAATACAGTCTTAAACTTCGTCTATAGAAAAGTGTGCATATGACGTCATTATCACAGAATAACAGACAATATTCTTGACATAGCCCATATTTTAATTTCAACTTTTTTTTCAGGTTTTATGAGAAAATGGAAACGAAAAAATACAGTATCTCCTATTTTCGACTATTTTCCGCTTACTTTCAATGACTTTCAATAGAAATGGGGGTACTTTTGTTGCCACGATAAGATAAATGGTATTAAAAAATACAAAAAAATTAATATCTCAAAAATAAATTGAGATACAGCTTTCAAACAAATTGCATTTAAAAGAGCATTTTTTTTCTTTATACGACGGTGTAAAAACTGAAACTGTGCGATGTTTAGAAATTTAAAAATTTGCAGTAGAGAAAATTGCAAAACCAAAAGTTTATTTCAAATTTCAAATTGTTGCCATTCGCAAAATGACGTATGCGTTACGCACAGATATGTTTGTCCTTTATAATATAGATAGATAAACCTTGAAGTTTCGATAATACGTCATTTTCATTAGACCACATTCTTCTAAATCTATACTAATATTATAAAGAAGTAACATGTTTTTACAAAAAATTTCTGATAACCAAATTTTATATCTGGAAAAAATAAAAATCCTCTTTTGATATTTGTCTTGTTAGGGTTTCGTTCATCTGACGAAACCCTGTTCGTCTCACTCCTCTGTCTGTCTGTGTGTGTGCCAGTCTGTCTGTCCGTCACAGAGCCCGTTCTCTGAAACTATATATGTTAGTGACTTGAAATTTTGTACACTTATAGCTGAACACCTCACATCAAACGACAAATCCTAAAATTTCGAAAAAATTTTATATTTAACCCTCTGAGCTCTAACTTATGTATTTTAAGCTTTTTTCTTCTAACTCAGCCCCTAATTAAGTTGAAGACATGAAATTTTGCATAATTATAGCTAAACACTTGCGAGCAAACGACAAATCATAAAATTTCGAAAAAAAATCTTATATTTAATCCTCTGTTCTCTAACTTGTGTATTTTAAGCAATTTTTTATCCTCCCCCCTTTTCACCCGGGGGGCACTTTTTAAACTTTTGCCGACACCACTTTGATCACTCTTTCATATTATGCACCATAAACTTACATAGTGTAGTTCCATTTTTTTACCGCCAGGTGGTCCTACTCGGGTGCTATGGACCCGAGTAGGACCTCAACTAATAATATGTCTACGGATAGGTTGTAAAACGGAGTTTCGTTCGGAGAGAGGTTTGTGTAGAATAGAATGTTCCCCCTGGTTTCGAAATGTGGAACTAACAGATTTTGCAAAAGGATAAAGTGCTTTGAAAGGAATATTAAACAAAACACTCTGTGCGGTCTGTGATCACACTTACCCACTTGTTTTTTATATATGAATACTTCCTCCACTGCCTTTAATATGGCAACTATATAACATTAACTATGCAGTTAAAATGAAGAAAGCTGAAAAAAAGGATGTTACTGAAATTAAAATTTCCGCCTGGATAATACATAAGTACGGTAGAAAATATAAATAAAAAATAAAAGTGTAACATGTTTTTCTTTCAAATATGCTTTATTCAACTAATAGTTTTATATTAATTATATTGTGATTATACGTTGAGAAATCAATTTAAAAACCATAAGAAAAATAATTTAAACTTTTTTACTTAATATTGCCACATCTTAAAAAGAAACAGAGCAAAATTATAATTTTTTTAATAAACTAGGGGACTCTGCCCCCTACGAGTTACACTCGCCAACCCCTGTTCAGACACCTCAAACCCTAAAAAAACGCAAATTTGATCGACTTAAAAAAATTTTCGGAAGGCTGAATTATAATTAAAAAAACAGTGACGATCTCCTTGTTGACAGGCTGTTTTTGTCTTTGATTAAATTAGATCAGCGAAAAACTTGAAAATAAGCTAATATAAAATCTCTCTATTCTAAAAAAAAAGTAACTTACGCTGTCACCGCCGCCGCCGCCGGTTTTGATTTTTTTGTGACCGAAGGTCTTTCCCCGTTAATATTAAAAAAAATACTGCATGCAAAAATATGAAAATCGGCGGTATTATAGAGAAATGTTTGATAAACACGCTGGTGCAGACAGTTTTCAAATCGAATAATTATTTTAAGAGACATTTCATGCTAAATTTGGATAAAATCGTTCAATTAAAAAAGTTTTATAGGAGCTAAAACTATAGATGAGAATTAATTCATTTTTAGATCATTTTATACGCTAGAATTTCCCGGTGTGCAGACTGCATTCACTTTTTTAATTTGACTCATTTTTTGAGGTTTTATTTCTATTTTAAATTTAAATTTTCAGCATTTCGAGAGATATTTTTTACTTACTAGGGGGCTCGGCCCCTACGAGCTACGCTCGTCAACCCTCGCTCAGACACCGCAGACTCTAAAAGTACGCTAATTTGATCGGCTTTAAAAAGATTTCGGAAGATTGAATTATAATTTAAAAAAACATTTGTGATCTCCCTATAAACGGATTTCTATTCATTTCTCTTTGATTGGGGAATTTTAAGGCCAAATCCGCTGCGGTACTACTTGATTATCCTGTCGACCAATTTCTCCAAATTATATAAATCGCCAAACCACTCGCCAAATTATACAAATTGACATGATTTTTATTTTAAATACCGAAAGAACAAATAAATTAGTGCAATATTAACAAAAATACATATAAAACGTCGAAATAAAAATAACTTGATGACGTAGACACGTGTAACTTGCTTAAACACAAAATAATGTGACATTTACGATCAACCATTATTGGCATTTAATCTTATAGTTTGGCGAATGATAGATTTTTGGTTGACGGGACAACTAAGTAGTACCAAAGATACAATCGCTGTTTCGTCTTTGATTAAGTAAAATAAGTTAAACATTTCAAAATAAGCTATTATAAAAGGAATTAAGTAAAAAGAGTCTTTGTCTCCTGGTATATTTTAACAAAGCGAAAAGAAAGTTATTTTAAATGAGACATTTTAAATTAATCGTTTTTAATCTGGCGTAATTTTGACCAAGCTATTCTTTCGCTTTTAAATATTCACGTGAAAATACTTTTGTTAAAAATGAAATATTATTTGCGCTTTCCTAACAAAAATAGTTGAAAAGATCCTCTCAAAATATCAAATAAATGTCTAGCGCAATTTCTAATTTTAAACTGTTTTGCAATATTACTTTGTGTCCATTTTATGTAATAACTGTAATGTGATGTAAATATGACGTAATTTCTCCTACTTAAGACTTCTAACGCATGTTAATGAATTTATTATTTTACAATATCTTTTCTCTTTTAAAATTCACGTGTATAGTTTTTATGACGTAATTTTTAATAAGTTCCTGCTTTTCGTACATAATTATTTAATTCTAATTTCAAATGATTTTTTCTGTTTATAATAGTCACGTGTAAATAAATTTTTAATTTGAAGAAAACATTATTGTTTGCGCTGATTATACATTTGGCAACAGTTTAAATTAAGACCAATTTCTAAAATAATGTAAAAAATATCTCTAGAAATGCTGAAAATTTGAATTTAAAATAGAAATAATACCTCAAAAAATGAGTCAAATTAAAAAAAGAAATAATACAGTCTGCACACCGGGAACTTCAAACGTATAAAATGATCTAAAAATGATTAAATTCCCATGAATAGTTTTTGCTCCTATAAAACTTTTTTAGTGGAACGATTTTGTCCAATTTTACAGTTAAATATCTCTTAAAATGATTCTTCAATTTGAAAACTGTCTGCATCAGCGCGTTTATCAAACATTTCTGTATAATACCACCGATTTTGATATTTTTGTATGCATTATTTTTCTTAATATTAACGAAGAAAGACCTCCGGTCACAAAAAAATCAAAACCGGCGGCGGCGGTGACAGCGGTAGTTACTTTTTTTTTAGAATAGAGAGATTCACGTGAAAATACTTTTGTTAGAAATGAAATATTATTTGCGCTTTCCTAACAAAGATAGTTGAAAAGATCCTCTCAAAATATTAAATAAATGTCTAGCGCAATTTTTAAATTTAAACTGTTTTGCAATATTTTGTGTTCATTTTATGTAATAACTGTAATATGACGTAAATATGGCGTAATTTCTCCTATTTAAGACTTCTAACGCATGTTAACGAATTTATTATTTTACAGTATGCTTTCTCTTTTTAAATTCACGTGTATACTTTTTATGACGAAATTTTTAATGAGTTCCTGCTTTTTGTACATAATTATTTAATTCTAATTCCAAATGATTTTTTCTGTTTATAATAGTCACGTGTAAATAAATTTTTTATTTGAAGCAAACATTATTGTTTGCGTTGTTTATACATTTGGCAACAGTATAAATTAATACCATTTTCTAAAATAAGGTAAAAAATATCTCTAGAAATGCTGAAAATTTTTATTTAAAATAGAAATAAAACCTCAAAAAATGAGTCAAATTAAAAGAAGAAATACCGTCCGCACACCAGGAACTTCAAACGTATAAAATGATCTAAAAATGATTAAATTCCCATGAATAGTTTTTGCTCCTATAAAACTTTTTTAGTGGAACGATTTTGTCCAACTTTATCATTAAATACCTCTTAAAATAATTCTTCGATTTGAAAACTGTCTGCTTCAGCGTGTTTATCGAGCATTTCTGTATAAAACCACCGATTTTCATATTTCTGTATGCATTATTTCTCTTAATATCAACGAAGAAAGACCTGCTGTCACAAAAAATTCAATACCGGTGGCGGCGGCGGTGACAGCGGTAGTTACTTTTTTTTAGAATAGAGAGATTTTAGAAATTGGTATTAATTTAAACTGTTGCCAACTGTATAAACAGCGCAAATAATAATGTTTGCTTCAAATTAAAAATTTATTTTACACGTGACTGTTATTAACAGAAAAAAACTTTCAAATTAGGATTAAATAGTTACGTATGAAAAACAGGAACTTATTGAAAACACTTCATAAAAACTATACTTACACGTGAATTTTAAAAGAGTAAGGATATTGGAAAATAATAAATTCATTAACATGCGTTAGAAGTCTTAAATAAGAGAAATTACGTCACATTACATTTATTACGCAAAATGAACAAAAAGTAATATTGCAAAACAGTTTAAATTTAAAAATTGCGCGAGACATTATTTTCATTTTTTGAGATTATATTAATAAGATTAATATTAATTTTGGTACTTCTTAGTTATCCCGTCGACCAAATTACTGTCGCCAAATTGTAAGATTAAATGACAATAATGGTTTGCCATTAATTAATTAATTGTAAGATTAAAGGCCAATAATGGCCACTAACTAAGGAGTACCTTAATTTTACTGAACGCGTTTAGACTGCTTTCGAGCGACTATTTAGTAATTTAAAAAAAAAATTTAAAAAAATTATAAGCTGATAATGAAGTGTCATCGACAAAAAATATGATTTGAAAGAGAAAAATCGGTGAAGCAAAAAATAAAGAAATTGCTTAAATGGTTTACTTATGATTCGTTAACCTTCTGTGTCATTTCCGTCAAAAAAAGGCACTGGCATTTGTGAAATATATTTGTATTTTGATGCAGATTTGCTTATTATATTAGTTTATTTAGAAATGTTTAATTGATTTTATTTAATCAAAGGCGAAAACAGCCATTGTACCTTTTAACAGCAGCTGATTATTCCTTAAAATTCCCCAATCGAAGAGAAATGAATAGAAACCCGTTTATAGGGAGATCGCCACTGTTTTTTAAATTATAATTCAATCTTTCAAAATCTGTTTAAAGCCGATCAAATTAGCGTGCTGCGGTGTCTGAACGGGGGTTGGGGGGTTGGCGAGCATAGCTCGTAGGGGGCCGACCCCCCTAGTTAAGTAAACAGATTCTTTGCCTCCCGGTATTTTGTAACAACACTATAAGAAAGTTCTTTTAAATAAGACATTTTAAAAGAATCGTTTTAAAACTGGCATAATTTTCACCAAAATTTTTTTTTCTTTTTAATATTCGCGTGAAAATACTTTTGTTGTTAGAAAGGAAATATTATTTGCGTTGTATTAGAATTCACAACAATTGTTTAAAATATTATCTCAAAATATGAAATAAATGTCTCGCGAAAATGTATTTTTAAATTTAAACTGTTTAGCAATATTATTATTTGGCCATTTTAAATATGACGTAATTTCTTCCATTTAAGGATTTTAACACATATTAATGTATAAATTTACCACTTATTTTTTTAATTTTAAAATTACGTGACATTTACCACTCATACTCATATTAATGAATTTATTATTATACAATTTTCATTCCCTTTCAAAATTTACGTGTAACTACAGTTTTATGACTTAATTTTCTATATTTTCCTGCCTTTAAACCGTAATCATTTAATTCTAATTTGAAAGTTTTTTCAGTTTATACTAGTCACATGCAAATAATTTTTTAATTTGAAGGAGATATTATTCTTTGCGCTGTTTTAAAAATTGGCAACAATTTAAAATAATACCCTTTTGAAAAAGATGTAAAAAATATTTCTCAAAATGCTGAAATTTTGAATATAAAATGGAAATAAATCCTCAAAAAATGAATCAAATTAAAAAAAATAAATGCAGTCTGCACACCGCGAACTTTTAATGTATAAAATGATTTAAAAGTGATTAAATCTCTATGCATAATTTTTGCTCCCATAAAACTTTTTTAATGGAACGGTTTTGACCAACTTTAACATCAAATATCTCTTAAAATAATTCTTCGATTTGAAAACTGTCTGCATCAGCGTGTTTATCAAACAATTCTCTAGAATACCACTGATTTTCATATTTTTGTATGCAGTAGTTTTCTTGATATTAACGAAAAAAGTCCCCCGGTCACAAAACAATTCAACAACGGCCGCGGTGACAGTGTTAGTTATTTTTGTTTAGAATAGAGAGATTCCCTAAATCACTCTTTCTGCCAAGCATAAAAAAACGGAGACTTTCCTGTAACCGTGTTTGTTACCCAAGCCAAATTAGCGTTTTGTAACAAAATTGTTTTGGGAAAATCATGAAATGCGGAAATTAGGAGGGACTTTCAAGTTAAACATTGAAGGCTTATAAAAGAGGGTATATAAAAAAAAATATTTTTACTTGTATACTTATTATTTCAATATTTTTCTGTGAATTTTCAGTTTTCAAAAATGTTTATTAATTTGTCTGTCTGGAACATCTTCCGAAAACTTAATTACTTTTTTTTATACACATGAGTCACTTAAATCCCACATAAAAGAAATTCTGTATTTAATCAACCTTTAAACCTTTCTGATCAAAGAGTTCTAAATTTCTTTGCAAAGGTTTTTATTTTCTCCGTATTTGTAACCGAAATAATTGCTATAAAAAGGAATCAATCTCATGGGAATACACTTTACTTACGTTTAATTCCAAAATAAATAAAAGATGGTTCATGACAAAAAGAAATAGTTTCTTAATTCTTTTTTTTTATATTTTTATACTAGCTAGCACTAATTGGTACTAACTGAGGCATTATTTGTACTGATTAATATTAAAGGTTTTAACCATTTGTAAATGTAATTGATATTATTAACGATATCACTTGTGAACCAAACAAAATTATATATGTGTAATGCGTATTAAATACTTTTACTGGTTATTTTTATATTAACTCTGTAAAACTTTCTTAATATATTTATGTACTCTGTATTATTCGTACGTTCTTCTTACTTTTATGTAATAAAGTATATTTTTAACCCTCTCACTGCACATCCCGCGATATCAACAAGCAACGTAAAAGTAGGAAAACTTGCACAACCCACGATTTCCACGACCTTTTTTTTTATGATCTAATTCTACATTAAACAAGAAAGAAAAAATTATGCGTCAAGCATATATTATGAAACACTTTCCAACACATTCAGAATAATGTAATTAAAACTGCACCGTTTAAAAAATTTAAATATTATGTCTAATTCAACCATATAAAACCTCATAACATTTTTTAAAACTCAATTTCAGCTGTTCCCATCCACAATCGGAAAATTATCCGAATTTTTTCAGCTGCCCTGTATATGATATACAGATTTAAATCTATTAACTGCATGCATGCCAAAATTTAGTTCACTTAAGAGATACATATACTTCAGTTGAAAATTTACCTTCAGCAATTTCCTCTAATAAGGAGAACGGTACGTGAATACTTTTGTGCAGTCCTGTATTTGAGGTATAGAATTTATATATAACGAGTAAGATGCAAAAAATTAATTAAATTTAAAATCGGATACCTAATTTTAAACCGTACACTCCAGCAATTATTACTCAAAGACAATACTGTACTTTAACCGATATCTTTTGTGTGTCCCTGTAAATTAATAAAAAATGCTAGGAATGCCCTTGTTCTAACGTGATCGTAGTGAAATTTAGTGATTTATATCAATTTCAATACATTTGAAATAGTGTAATATCATTAAAATACTCTGAAACGATTTTTCCCCATATACCATAATACAATGGAATACTTTTGAATGCCCCTCTAAATGAACGATTAATCCTACATACTTCATATACAATACTAAACATGCTTTGGTGATTCTAAATAACCCTTATCAATTTCATGATAATCCGAGTATATTTACGGGAGTTAGAGCGTGGCCAGACGGCCAGACGGAATGCATAAACACTTTCTAACTTTGTTGAAAGTGTTAAAAAAAACTCTTTTACAAATAAATTTTACATATTTTAACTCTAAAATATATGTAGATTTGAAATATGTAATAAAGTAAGTGCGCAATTTTTTTCATCTATTATGATCAAAAAGAAAAAAAAATACGCTGCGAGAGGGTTAAAGTAAAGAATTTGATACTATATCAGCGTAATCCTAAGAAAAATCCACAAATCGTACTTTAATTATAAGTACCTAAGCATTATATTAGATGTAAATTTCCAACTGGGCGAAAAATGTCCGGACCAGGATTCGAACCCGGGACCTCCTGGCTGAAGCCGCCAGTGCTCTGCCATTTGAGCTATCCCGGACGATTCTGGTCGAACTTTTTCACCCAGCTAACCTTGATGATTACAGCATCTGGTCTGAAACCTGGTTCAGCTCAACAGAATAAATCTCAGGTAATGGAACTTCAGAAATCGCTGGATACGAAATTACACTAGATTAATATTAACACAATTATTCTAATTGGCAAACAAATCATATTAGATGTAAATTTCCAACTGGGCGAAAAATGTCCGGACCAGGATTCGAACCCGGGACCTCCTGGCTGAAGCCGCCAGTGCTCTGCCGTCTGAGCTATCCCGGACGAATAGTTGATAGAATAATTGAATAATTAATTAATTGTTAATAGAATAATTGTGTTAATATTAATCTAGTGTAATTTCGTATCCAGCGATTTCTGGAGTTCCATTACCTGAGATTTATTCTGTTGAGCTGAACCAGGTTCCAGACCAGATGCTGTAATCATCAAGGTTAGCTGGGTGAAAAAGTTCGACCAGAATCGTCCGGGAGATAGCTCAGATGGCAGAGCACTGGCGGCTTCAGCTAGGAGGTCCCGCGTTCGAATCCTGGTCCGGACATTTTTCACCCAGTTGAAAATTTACATCTAATATGATTTGTTTGCCAATTAGAATAATTGTGTTAATATTAATCTAACCTAAGCATTATTCCCGATAACGGCTTGAGAAAACTTCTAACAATGCGCTACGTACGGTTAATGTAAGATTTGTTTCCCGCATAAATTTGTTTTTGAAAGGTTTCTATAAAGATTATAATATACAGGGTGTATCTAAACTCTTGGGAAAAATTTTAAGGGGTGACAGTACACATCAAGACAAACAATATTAAATAGGAAACTAAGGGTCCCAGTTGTCGAAGGAGATAGGCGCCATTAAAGTTTAGGGTCCAAAATTTCAAATGATTATAAAAAACGGAAAAATTTGTCGATTCATTTGCAGTTTTTTTTTCTAAAACTATTCTTTATGTCAGTATTTTCTTGAAAATAAATGTTAAAGATAAAGTTCAAAAAATGCCGATAGAGGGCGCTTTAGACTGTGGAGTAACGAAGAACTATTTGTTACCGTTATTTTTTGTATTTCATTAAATGCTTTCAAAAACTTAGCCTTAAACTTAAATTTTGAGCTCAAAATCTGAATCGTTGGGAGTGGTTAAGTAGCGCAAACTGAGCTGTGCTCAGGAGTTGAAATTTGAACGCCCCTCCTGAACACAGTTCAATTTGCACTACTTAACCACTCCCAATGATTCATATTTTCAGCTCAAAATTTAAGTTTAAGTCTAAGCTTTTGAAATCATTTAATGAGATACAAAAAATAACGGTAAAAAATAGTTGTTCGTTACTTCAAAGTCTAAAACGCCCTCTATCGGCATTTTTTAAACTTTACCTTTAAAATTTATTTTCAAAACAATACTGACATAAGGAATAGTTTTAGTGAAAACCGCAAACGAATCGACCAATTTTTCCGTTTTTTAAAATCATTTGAAATTTTGGACACTAAACTTCAATGGTGCCTGTCTCCTTCGGAAGACGTTTGGGACCCCTATTTTCCTATTTTATATTGTTTGTCTTGATGTTTTATGTTTGCCTATCACCCCTTAAAGTTTTGCCCAAGAGACCCTGTAGAAAGTGCTATATCTTTGATGGAACTCAGTGTAAATATAGCTTTTCTTTTTATTACAAAAAAAAAAAACAAATTTGCCTGTTTAGTCCAGTAAATAAATCCTCAGATAGATATTACTTTGCAAAAAGTCGGATAATTCTGTTTTTTGTATATACTGTATAGATTGATGTTCTAAAGAAAAAAAACAACTGTTTTACTCCTCCCTCTCACCCCACACATGTTTTAACTCGCATAAATATAGTCCTATTGCCATGAAATTATTAGATGTTATTGGGTACCGTCAACCGGGGCTACTTCGGTCCTTTACTTTGGTCCATCCCATATAAAAAGGTTTTATTCTTTGTATTGAACAAACAATACAAGATACACTAATTATCAACAATTAAGGAAAAGTCACAAAATGATAATTTTCAAATACGCGAGCACTCAAAAGGAAATAATGTAATTCGAATAATTACTATCTCTACAACACAGCTAGCCCATATAACATCTCATTCATGTCACACATGGTCACAAGTGTCACAGTCACTACGGTGAAGCAAAAAAATAGGAAATTCCATACATCTCATTATGAGTCTCAAATGATTTCTATATGGGACTCCACTGAGAAGTCAATGTGACTGCTGTTTTGTGACGAGTCACCAGGAGTAGAAGGAAAAAGCCGGTTCTGCTTCACCAGGAGCCAAGAGCAGGGAGCAGGGAGCAAGGATGAGTGACAGGTGGGCGGAGTCGAGTGATTGACAGGTTAGGGGAGATAAGAAAGTGATGGACAGGTGGGCGGAGTCGAGACAGACAGGCGCCCACACGGCATGCTATAGTAGACGGGTTAAAACAAAGAAGCGTTAATGGAAAGTGTACTGTAAGAGAGGGGTTAGAACAAAGGATAATGTTAATGAATCAATAAAAGTCTAATGAATTAATAAAAGTCTACTGTAAGAAGAGTGTTAATGAAGGAAAGTCTGTTGTAAGAGAAAGGTAGAACAAAGGAATGATTAGAAAAGATCGCATGCAATTAAAAAATACTTACCACGGAGCAGCGCAGAGACACGTCCTACCTGTATGACATCCACCGGGCTAATGAACGAAGAAACGTGCAACAACCGGCTTCATCAAGATAAGGAGGTTGCTTCTGATTGGACGAGAGACGAACCTAGGGGGCAGCACCATCGCTTTCACCCGAGGGCATGAACACAAGCGCCCTCTCTTGAGAGGATGATTCACTCACCTGTGATGTCGTCATCCTATTTGAACTAACATAAAGAAGTGAATACATTTTTGAAAATGACGTATTTCATTGAATGTTCCCACATGGGATTCGAACTCACGTCAAAATAGTTTCATGACTTGATAATTGGTTAGACGATTAACTGATCAAGCCATGAAACTATGTTTCATACTTTAAAAAGAAGTTTTCTCTATGAGTGTAATCATTTAACGAACACGTTTTTAAATTATTTTTTTTTCATTTAGTCATTTGCTAATAAACCTTTTTATTTAATAAGTTAATTTTTGTTAATACATTATTTTTTTCGAAACAATTTTACTAATCAAAAGAACGCAAATTAGTTAATTTTTTATTTAGTCATTTATTAATTTTACGAAACATGTTTCAATTAATTTAGCCATTGCAAATAAAGTTTTAATTTTAAACTGAATAAAAAAAGGTTAATACATTTTTAAGTTTTAACGAAATAAGTTATAATTTTTTAGTCATTTGTTAATTTTACGAAACATGTTTCAATTAATTTAGTCATTGCAAATAAAGTCTTAAATAAATTAGTTAATATTTTTTAATCATTTGTTAATTTCCGAAACAAGTTTTTCCTAAATAAAGCTTTTTAATAAACAATTTTACATATATTTTCATTTAATTATTATTTAAAAGAATATAAATTATTTTTACTAATCAAAGAACGCGAATTAGTTTTTAACAATAATGTTTTTGTTTAATTATTGTCAAGGATGATTGTTAACTGAAATATATGCTGAATGCGAAAACGGTTTTTTTTTTTTTTTTTTTTTTTTTTTTTTTTTTTTTTTTGAACTAAGAAAAGAACTTTTTTAAATTGATGAACAACTGTTTTTGGAAAAAGGAGAAATATTGTGCTTTGCAACACTGAAAAAGAGTTGAAAATTAATGACTTCACCTAGTTTAAAGCATATTTAACATAAGATGAAGACCTAAGTGCTGTGGAAAGGCTTAAAAATAACATACTTTTGAATCGACCGATTTATGTTGGATTTACAATCTTAGAATTGCCTAAACTTCTAATATATAAATTTCACTATGATTTTATTAAAAAGAGTATAAAGATGATGTAAAGCTAATTTTCAACGACACGAACTCATTGTGTTACCATATACACACTAAGAATGTTTTGGATGATATGGAACATCATGCAAGCTTATTCGATTTCTCTGAGTATCCAAAGAATCATATACACAAATTCCATTACGGTTTTGTAAAGAAAACATACCTTTAGAATTACAGGTTTTGAACCCATACACTGCAACACACTCCCTTTCAAGAAAATAGATTGTATCAGTACATCCCGGAATTTTTTTTTTCCTGGACAGGTGAAATACTTGATCATTATCAAATCTCGCTCGGAGAGGACACATTATTGCAACCCGTTGTTTCATCATATGAATATGCTTTCTATATTAGTTTTTTTAACTACTTATTTTGAGATATATATATTTTATTTATAAGAATGCAAGTTAGTTTTAATCTTTTAACTAAGACATTTTCAGTGACTAAAGAAGTAAAGTTTTGTTTTTTAGAAAAAGTGGTATGATCTTTATATTTTTTTATTAGTTACTAATGAAAGATAATATATATATATATATATATATTCAAGTTAACAGAAATTTAGGTGAAAGCTTTTGAATTTTCTTAAGTGTTTTATCTAAAACAATGTGAAGTAGATGTAATCGCTAGTTTTCTCTCACGTCTCCTACGAGACAAGTGGTTTCTATATATATATAGTGAAAGGTTATTCTGTGTGTAACCATACGGTTGCGCATCAATGATGTTTCTTGCCGGTATTGTATCAATTAGTATTTTACTGCTTTTAACTAAGATATTTAAATGATAGATAACGCAAAGTTTTATTTTATTTTTAGAAAAAGTGGTTTGTACTTTATTTATTTATTTTATTTTATTATTAGTTACTAATGAAGGAATATATTTTTTCAAGTTAACAGTAAATTGATGTGAAAGCTATGAATTTTCTTAAGTTTAATCTTATCCACTAATTTGGAGAAATAATTTTAAATGCGCGAGCTACTGAACTCTTTTCAAGTAGAACGAACAAGTTCTTTTGATAGTTTGAATCTTATACCAAAAAAGGTTAATGATAATATATTTTAACAAATAACAATGTAGGCAATTAGATAAATGTATTTAACTAGTAAAATAACTATTTAAAGAAGCTTTTAAGTATTAACTTTTAGTAGTGGATTTTTTTTTTTTAAACAAAATTTTCCAACATGTCAAAACAAAAACTTACTTCTTCAAAATTGAAAATCTTCATTGAATTCCTGGTCTTGAAAACACGCTAGCAAAATATAGAAAATAACAGTCCGCAAATGATTTCCGAATGAAGTTTTACAATGTTGTGATATTATTTTGTTTTCAATGACATCACTTTTAGACCCTTTGATTTGCTGAAACTAGCGAAGCTTTAAACGAATGGGAAGCCAGTCCATAGTTTCACACGTTAGTTGAAATAACAATTGTAGATAATGTTTATTATCAAGCAACTTTTGAAACGTTCACCCCTCTGGCGAGTTTTAGAAGGGGTGTTTTATCTTTTAGCATCTCCTGTGGGATGCAATCTCTCATAGCGTTCAACTATGAAAACTATGTATTGCTTTAGGCAAAAAGAAAAAAAATAGTTTTCAGACATTTCCTATCACCATGTTTCTTATCTCAACAAAGATGTTCAATTAAGAATAGAAGATAAACCTTTTTTATTTTTAGTTTAAAATAAAAAGAGTATGTTTCGATTCAAATATGAATCTTTTTTCCTTCTTATACAATAAAAATCAAGATTCCAATTAACAGAAATTATTTTTTTAATTTTCTGGAGACTGTATTAAGTTTTTCTTATAATGAGTTTTTACTAAAATTGATGAAATAAACAGATATTTTCTGCTAAAAGAAAAGAATGCTATTATTGCTTTTTCTCAGCTTTTAACCTGTTCAGAACCAGCATTTTTTTTCATGAATTTTATTCGTTTGGCACTACTTTTATTAATTATTTCAATTAACTTTGTAAATCACAAAAATCACGTAATTAAATACAATCAATTTTACTTCTATTTTTTTTTACTGTTATCAAATTCAAACGTTTTAAGTACTTTCGTGGGTGCATATGCGCTCATGGTTCCGAATGGATTAAAGAAAGATCGCTTCAAACATAACAAAGATTTGTTTTAAACGTTCATTAACCGTTTCAGTTGTATGAATAAATGTCTCTCATTAAATTAAACTAATGTTATCATAAATTAAATTGTATTTATTTTTCAAGTTTTCAAAAGAATAACGCTTGATTTTCTTAAAAAGGTTGAAACACAAATAGATATTTTTAAGTTGTTCTTTAATCCAAAGACAACTTTTTAACGAAAGTTTTCATTCATTTGTTTACAAACTAACAGATGTTGTTATTAAAATACTTTGAAATAGAAAGACATTTATTTGAAAACATAATAAACCTTTTAGATAATACTCTGAAAGTAGATGTCTTTAACTAAATTATCAAACATATGAGTGAGAGAAATCTGATTGCTACGTGACAAAAATCGCTTTTAACAATGAATTTTGAGTCAGTTTTAATTTAGAAAAAAGTAAATGGCTAACTTCAATGACATATTTTTAGTTTTGTTGTTAGAAATAATATGTTAAACAAATCACATTGTTTGAAAATATATTTTCCGAGTTTATTTTTTCAACAATTGTTTTTTTAAATGAAATCACAGATAAAACTAATGAAAGCAAAACTTGTGAAACACAAGTTGAATATCGAGAATGATAGAACATGTTTCGAATTAAGTAATGTAGAATGTGAAATTTTAAGTTCAGTTTAATAAAGCAAATAAATAAATTGAAAGACACATTTTGAAAGGATTGTTATAAGTTTGTTAAAAACTTTTTTGTTTTAAGAAACACTAGACAAACATTACACTTAAAAGACAAAATAATTATACATACCTTTTGTTGATTGAAGCAAGCAGAATCATTGAAAATAGCATGAAACTGAAAAGTCGACGGTAACTTTAGTTAATTTTATGCCGTAAAAGGTACGATAAAGTACCGCAGAGCACTAAGCTAAATGTCCGGTAAACGAGAGCTAAAGAACATACGACCTTCATCCACCAGATCCAAGACACAACTGATGTGCGCGGGGTCTAACACCTGCAGATGAAGGTCATTGATTAGAGATCAAGGTCACTGATAACAGATCACGTGACCGCTAACAACCAATCAGAAGCGAGCTTTCAGGTATGACGACATCTTGTGGCAATACCTGTAGACAATCTGGCGCCAGTTGATTGACAGGGGGCGTCGTGGAATGTTAGGAATGCAGACAGAGTGGCGCCTACCTTCTGCTTCATAGTATTTTAGGGAAAAATATATATTACGTTGATGTAAAAGACATTATTTTTTAAACTAACTGTTAATAATTTTGAAATAACATACTTTTCTCATACAAGCGAAAAAAGAATGTTTCAGAACATGTCTCTCATCATAATTAAACATAACTTTAAGCATAGTTAACCATCTCAGAGTATGATTAAACAAATCGAACATAACTTTGGGCATGTTTAAACAATCCGAACTATATTTGAACATATCCGAACATGTTCATTCATAACTTTGACAGTTTTTAATCTTTCAGAATTTAAAAAAACATATTTAAAACTATTTTATTTTAAAAATTTTTGTAAAAATTTTAATTTATAATTTTCTTTTTAAGGTTTTAACTTTTTTTTTGTTAAAACTTTTTTAACGTTTTAACTTTTTTTTTGTTAAAAATTTTTTAAACTTTTTTTTTTGTTTAAAATTTTTTTAACTTTTTTTGTCAAAACTTTTTGTAACTTTTTTTAACATTTTGTTGTTAAACATTTTTTTTTAAATTTTGTTAAAACTTTTTTTTACTTTTGTTAAAAAATTTTTTTACAAACTTTTTTTTTTAAATTTTGTTAAAACTTTTTTTATAAAAGTTTTTTTATAAAACATTTTTTTTCTTAAAACCTTTTTTTTGTTAAAACTTTTTTTAAAAACTTTTTTTACTTTTGTTAAAATTTTTTTACTTTGTTAAAACATTTTGTTTTACTTTTGTTAAAAAAAATTTCTGTTAAAACTTTTTTTATATATTTTTCGTAAAACTTTTTTGTTAAATTTTTTAAATTTTGTTAAACTTTTTTTTATATTTGTTAAAACTTTGTAAAACTTTTTATCATCTTTGTAAACTTTCTATAATTTTTAAAACTAATAAATGTTATACATACATATGTGTATATATATGTATATGTATAAATATACATATATATACATATACATACATACGTATGTTTTATATATATATATACATACATTATATATATATATACATATATATATATATATATATATATATATTACACACGAACCCATACATAAACTTTTACTTTCATATATTTAGAGACACGTAGTCGTGGATGTATGCTTTTACTTAAACATTTATATAGATAAATACTACCCTTAAATTTACGTTCATGCAAAAAAACATTATTTTTCTTAAACTGTTAATATTTTTGAAATAACATACTTTTCTCATGCAAGTGAAAAAGGATGTTTCAGAGCATGTCTCTGACCATGGTTAAACATAAATTTAAGCATAGTTAACCATCTCAGAATATGATTAAACATGTTCGAACATAACTTTAGACACGATTAAACATATATCCTGAAAATATTTGAACCTATCCAAACATGGTTAAACATGTTTGAACAAACTTTGAGCATATCCGAACATTGTTAAATATATTCCAACTAACTTTGAGCATGATTAAATATACTCGAACTATCCTTGAGCATATCCGAACATGGTTAAACATGTTCGAACATAACTTTGGTCATGGTTAAACATATCCTGAAGAAAGTGCGAGCTACCGAACAAAATTCATTAAGAAAGACAAACTCATGAATTTAGTAATCACAAGCCAGTTCCAACTTTTAAAAAGCAACTGATTAACTTAATTTGGAAGAACTGTTATAAGTTTTTTTTTAAACACTTTGTTAGAAACTGACGAATGAGTTTAACAAATTTTTGGAAATAATAGAGTATGATAATACTCTTAGAGTACATATACTACTTAGAGTATAATAATACATTTGATGTCAGAACATGTTTTGAATGAAATCGTGAATTCATAGTATGCTGAAAACGCGAACTTTGAAATTTATAGTTAGGTTAAATGAAGAAAAGTAAAGCAAATTACTAAATTGAAAGGCACATTTTGAAAGGATCGTTATAAGTTTGTTAAAACTGTTGTTGTATTAAACACTATATTAGACAAAAAAATTTACATACCTTTTGGAAAGAAGTTTCCCTAAGCTTTTGATGATTCGAACAAGCAGACTCATTGAAAAGTAGCAAGAAGCTTAAATTCGACGGTGATTTTACTCAGCTGGATGCCGAAAATAGTAGGGATAGATGCCGCAGAGCTTAAAACCAAATGTCCGGTAAACGGGAGCTACGAAACAGACGACCTTCACCTACGAAATCCAAGACACGAATGATGTGTGCGGGGTCTACACCCGTAGATGAAGGTTACTGATAAGAGATCACGTGACCGCTATCAACCAATCAGAAGCGAGCTTGTAGGTGTGACGTCATCGACTGTGCTGCCTTCCCTCATCGCAAACGAGGATGATGACATCGTACGGCAATACCTGTAGACAACCTGGCGCCATTTGATTGACAGGAGGCGTGGTGGAATGTCAGGAATGCAGACAGAGTGGCGCCACCATCTGCAAGAAACGATCATGTCGAAGCATGCAGCGACTGACTGGCGCCAGATGATTGACAGGTGGGCGGGGGAATGCAAGGAATGCAGACACAATGGCGCCCTCCGCCACCGCCTACTCCTTTCACATGTCAGGTGATCTTCGCATCCAATCACATGCAAGTATTAGATGGTAGAGAGCGCTCGTGTTGTCTTCAAGTACGACGTCATCACTTGTTTTGTGCTTTGTCATCAACCATTTCCCCTTCAGTTGATGTCCTGAGCAGCTGCTTCACAGTAAGTAACACCATTTAAATTTTAAGTTTTTTTGTTAGTAATATTTTTATGTATAAAAAATAACAAAAAAAGACATCTTGTTTAAAATAACAAGTGTCTTTCATCACTTTTTCGAATATCAAGTTTAACTTTATCGAATAACACACTACTTAAATTATCACAATTAGAAATATCCACTTAACAAATTGTTGAACAAGTTTATTGTTCCGACGAATTTAGTCATGTTTTAGCATGATTTTAAAATCTATTTAAGTAAAATATTTATCGGAGAAAAATTTTTACTTAGATTTTTAAATCTAATTTTTTTTAAACAGAAAAAGATTATTTAAGCATGACTAATCATGCTTAGATCATGCTAAAACATGACTAAATTCGTCGGAACAATAAACTTGTTAAACAACTTGTTAAGTGGATATTTCTAATTGTGATAATTTAAGTAGTGTGTTATTCGATAAAGTTAAACTTGATATTCGAAAAAGTGATGAAAGACACTTGTTATTTTAAACAAAATGTCTTTTTTTGTTATTTTTTATACATAAAAATATTACTAACAAAAAAACTTAAAATTTAAATGGTGTTACTTACTGTGAAGCACCTACTCAGGACATCAACTGAAGGGGAAATGGTTGATGACAAAGCACAAAACAAGTGATGACGTCGTACTTGAAGACAACACGAGCGCCCTCTACCATCTAATACTTGCATGTGATTGGATGCGAAGATCACCTGACATGTGAAAGGAGTAGGCGGTGGCGGAGGGCGCCATTGTGTCTGCATTCATTGCATTCCCCGCCCACCTGTCAATCATCTGGCGCCAGTCAGTCGCTGCATGCTTCGACATGATCGTTTCTTGCAGATGGTGGCGCCACTCTGTCTGCATTCCTGACATTCCACCACGCCTCCTGTCAATCAAATGGCGCCAGGTTGTCTACAGGTACGATGTCATCATCCTCGTTTGCGATGAGGGAAGGCAGCACAGTCGATGACGTCACACCTACAAGCTCGCTTCTGATTGGTTGATAGCGGTCACGTGATCTCTTATCAGTAACCTTCATCTACGGGTGTAGACCCCGCACACATCATTCGTGTCTTGGATTTCGTAGGTGAAGGTCGTCTGTTTCGTAGCTCCCGTTTACCGGACATTTGGTTTTAAGCTCTGCGGCATCTATCCCTACTATTTTCGGCATCCAGCTGAGTAAAATCACCGTCGAATTTAAGCTTCTTGCTACTTTTCAATGAGTCTGCTTGTTCGAATCATCAAAAGCTTAGGGAAACTTCTTTCCAAAAGGTATGTAAATTTTTTTGTCTAATATAGTGTTTAATACAACAACAGTTTTAACAAACTTATAACGATCCTTTCAAAATGTGCCTTTCAATTTAGTAATTTGCTTTACTTTTCTTCATTTAACCTAACTATAAATTTCAAAGTTCGCGTTTTCAGCATACTATGAATTCACGATTTCATTCAAAACATGTTCTGACATCAAATGTATTATTATACTCTAAGTAGTATATGTACTCTAAGAGTATTATCATACTCTATTATTTCCAAAAATTTGTTAAACTCATTCGTCAGTTTCTAACAAAGTGTTTAAAAAAAAACTTATAACAGTTCTTCCAAATTAAGTTAATCAGTTGCTTTTTAAAAGTTGGAACTGGCTTGTGATTACTAAATTCATGAGTTTGTCTTTCTTAATGAATTTTGTTCGGTAGCTCGCACTTTCTTCAGGATATGTTTAACCATGACCAAAGTTATGTTCGAACATGTTTAACCATGTTCGGATATGCTCAAGGATAGTTCGAGTATATTTAATCATGCTCAAAGTTAGTTGGAATATATTTAACAATGTTCGGATATGCTCAAAGTTTGTTCAAACATGTTTAACCATGTTTGGATAGGTTCAAATATTTTCAGGATATATGTTTAATCGTGTCTAAAGTTATGTTCGAACATGTTTAATCATATTCTGAGATGGTTAACTATGCTTAAATTTATGTTTAACCATGGTCAGAGACATGCTCTGAAACATTCTTTTTCACTTGCATGAGAAAAGTATGTTATTTCAAAAATATTAACAGTTTAAGAAAAATAATGTTTTTTTGCATGAACGTAAATTTAAGGGTAGTATTTATCTATATAAATGTTTAAGTAAAAGCATACATCCACGACTACGTGTCTCTAAATATATGAAAGTAAAAGTTTATGTATGGGTTCGTGTGTAATATATATATATATATATATATATATATGTATATATATATATAATGTATGTATATATATATATAAAACATACGTATGTATGTATATGTATATATATGTATATTTATACATATACATATATATACACATATGTATGTATAACATTTATTAGTTTTAAAAATTATAGAAAGTTTACAAAGATGATAAAAAGTTTTACAAAGTTTTAACAAATATAAAAAAAAAGTTTAACAAAATTTAAAAAATTTAACAAAAAAGTTTTACAAAAAATATATAAAAAAAGTTTTAACAGAATTTTTTTTTAACAAAAGTAAAACAAAATGTTTTAACAAAGTAAAAAAATTTTAACAAAAGTAAAAAAAGTTTTAAAAAAAAGTTTTAACAAAAAAAGTTTTAAGAAAAAAAAAGTTTTAAGAAAAAAAATGTTATAAAAAAAGTTTTATAAAAAAGAAGTTTTAACAAAATTAAAAAAAAGTTTGTAAAAAAAATTTTTTTAACAAAAGTAAAAAAAAGTTTAAACAAAATTTTAAAAAAAATGTTTAACAACAAAATGTTAAAAAAAGTTTTGACAAAAAAAGTTAAAAAAAGTTTAAACAAAAAAAAAGTTTAAAAAATTTTTAACAAAAAAAAAAGTTAAAACGTTAAAAAAGTTTTAACAAAAAAAAAAGTTAAAACCTTAAAAAGAAAATTATAAATTAAAATTTTTACAAAAATTTTTAAAATAAAATAGTTTTAAATATGTTTTTTTAAATTCTGAAAGATTAAAAACTGTCAAAGTTATGAATGAACATGTTCGGATATGTTCAAATATAGTTCGGATTGTTTAAACATGCCCAAAGTTATGTTCGATTTGTTTAATCATACTCTGAGATGGTTAACTATGCTTAAAGTTATGTTTAATTATGATTAGAGACATGTTCTGAAACATTCTTTTTTCGCTTGTATGAGAAAAGTATGTTATTTCAAAATTATTAACAGTTAGTTTAAAAAATAATGTCTTTTACATCAACGTAATATATATTTTCCCCTAAAATACTATGAAGCAGAAGGTAGGCGCCATACTGTCTGCATTCCTAACATTCCACGACGCCCCCTGTCAATCAACTGGCGCCAGATTGTCTACAGGTATTGCCACAAGATGTCGTCATACCTGAAAGCTCGCTTCTGATTGGTTGTTAGCGGTCACGTGATCTGTTATCAGTGACCTTGATCTCTAATCAATGACCTTCATCTGCAGGTGTTAGACCCCGCGCACATCAGTTGTGTCTTGGATCTGGTGGATGAAGGTCGTATGTTCTTTAGCTCTCGTTTACCGGACATTTAGCTTAGTGCTCTGCGGTACTTTATCGTACCTTTTACGGCATAAAATTAACCTAAGTTACCGTCGACTTTTCAGTTTCATGCTATTTTCAATGATTCTGCTTGCTTCAATCAACAAAAGGTATGTATAATTATTTTGTCTTTTAAGTGTAATGTTTGTCTAGTGTTTCTTAAAACAAAAAAGTTTTTAACAAACTTATAACAATCCTTTCAAAATGTGTCTTTCAATTTATTTATTTGCTTTATTAAACTGAACTTAAAATTTCACATTCTACATTACTTAATTCGAAACATGTTCTATCATTCTCGATATTCAACTTGTGTTTCACAAGTTTTGCTTTCATTAGTTTTATCTGTGATTTCATTTAAAAAAACAATTGTTGAAAAAATAAACTCGGAAAATATATTTTCAAACAATGTGATTTGTTTAACATATTATTTCTAACAACAAAACTAAAAATATGTCATTGAAGTTAGCCATTTACTTTTTTCTAAATTAAAACTGACTCAAAATTCATTGTTAAAAGCGATTTTTGTCACGTAGCAATCAGATTTCTCTCACTCATATGTTTGATAATTTAGTTAAAGACATCTACTTTCAGAGTATTATCTAAAAGGTTTATTCTGTTTTCAAATAAATGTCTTTCTATTTCAAAGTATTTTAATAACAACATCTGTTAGTTTGTAAACAAATGAATGAAAACTTTCGTTAAAAAGTTGTCTTTGGATTAAAGAACAACTTAAAAATATCTATTTGTGTTTCAACCTTTTTAAGAAAATCAAGCGTTATTCTTTTGAAAACTTGAAAAATAAATACAATTTAATTTATGATAACATTAGTTTAATTTAATGAGAGACATTTATTCATACAACTGAAACGGTTAATGAACGTTTAAAACAAATCTTTGTTATGTTTGAAGCGATCTTTCTTTAATCCATTCGGAACCATGAGCGCATATGCACCCACGAAAGTACTTAAAACGTTTGAATTTGATAACAGTAAAAAAAATAGAAGTAAAATTGATTGTATTTAATTACGTGATTTTTGTGATTTACAAAGTTAATTGAAATAATTAATAAAAGTAGTGCCAAACGAATAAAATTCATGAAAAAAAAATGCTGGTTCTGAACAGGTTAAAAGCTGAGAAAAAGCAATAATAGCATTCTTTTCTTTTAGCAGAAAATATCTGTTTATTTCATCAATTTTAGTAAAAACTCATTATAAGAAAAACTTAATACAGTCTCCAGAAAATTAAAAAAATCTGTTAATTGGAATCTTGATTTTTATTGTATAAGAAGGAAAAAAGATTTATATTTGAATCGAAACATACTCTTTTTATTTTAAACTAAAAATAAAAAAGATTTATCTTCTATTCTTAATTGAACATCTTTGTTGAGATAAGAAACATGGTGATAGGAAATGTCTGAAAACTATTTTTTTTCTTTTTGCCTAAAGCAATACATAGTTTTCATAGTTGAACGCTATGAGAGATTGCATCCCACAGGAGATGCTAAAAGATAAAACACCCCTTCTAAAACTCGCCAGAGGGGTGAACGTTTCAAAAGTTGCTTGATAATAAACATTATCTACAATTGTTATTTCAACTAACGTGTGAAACTATGGACTGGCTTCCCATTCGTTTAAAGCTTCGCTAGTTTCAGCAAATCAAAGGGTCTAAAAGTGATGTCATTGAAAACAAAATAATATCACAACATTGTAAAACTTCATTCGGAAATCATTTGCGGACTGTTATTTTCTATATTTTGCTAGCGTGTTTTCAAGATCAGGAATTCAATGAAGATTTTCAATTTTGAAGAAGTAAGTTTTTGTTTTGACATGTTGGAAAATTTTGTTTAAAAAAAAAATCCACTACTAAAAGTTAATACTTAAAAGCTTCTTTAAATAGTTATTTTACTAGTTAAATACATTTATCTAATTGCCTACATTGTTATTTGTTAAAATATATTATCATTAACCTTTTTTGGTATAAGATTCAAACTATCAAAAGAACTTGTTCGTTCTATTTGAAAAGAGTTCAGTAGCTCGCGCATTTAAAATTATTTCTCCAAATTAGTGGATAAGATTAAACTTAAGAAAATTCATAGCTTTCACATCAATTTACTGTTAACTTGAAAAAATATATTCCTTCATTAGTAACTAATAATAAAATAAAATAAATAAATAAAGTACAAACCACTTTTTCTAAAAATAAAATAAAACTTTGCGTTATCTATCATTTAAATATCTTAGTTAAAAGCAGTAAAATACTAATTGATACAATACCGGCAAGAAACATCATTGATGCGCAACCGTATGGTTACACACAGAATAACCTTTCACTATATATATATAGAAACCACTTGTCTCGTAGGAGACGTGAGAGAAAACTAGCGATTACATCTACTTCACATTGTTTTAGATAAAACACTTAAGAAAATTCAAAAGCTTTCACCTAAATTTCTGTTAACTTGAATATATATATATATATATATTATCTTTCATTAGTAACTAATAAAAAAATATAAAGATCATACCACTTTTTCTAAAAAACAAAACTTTACTTCTTTAGTCACTGAAAATGTCTTAGTTAAAAGATTAAAACTAACTTGCATTCTTATAAATAAAATATATATATCTCAAAATAAGTAGTTAAAAAAACTAATATAGAAAGCATATTCATATGATGAAACAACGGGTTGCAATAATGTGTCCTCTCCGAGCGAGATTTGATAATGATCAAGTATTTCACCTGTCCAGGAAAAAAAAAATTCCGGGATGTACTGATACAATCTATTTTCTTGAAAGGGAGTGTGTTGCAGTGTATGGGTTCAAAACCTGTAATTCTAAAGGTATGTTTTCTTTACAAAACCGTAATGGAATTTGTGTATATGATTCTTTGGATACTCAGAGAAATCGAATAAGCTTGCATGATGTTCCATATCATCCAAAACATTCTTAGTGTGTATATGGTAACACAATGAGTTCGTGTCGTTGAAAATTAGCTTTACATCATCTTTATACTCTTTTTAATAAAATCATAGTGAAATTTATATATTAGAAGTTTAGGCAATTCTAAGATTGTAAATCCAACATAAATCGGTCGATTCAAAAGTATGTTATTTTTAAGCATTTCCACAGCACTTAGGTCTTCATCTTATGTTAAATATGCTTTAAACTAGGTGAAGTCATTAATTTTCAACTCTTTTTCAGTGTTGCAAAGCACAATATTTCTCCTTTTTCCAAAAACAGTTGTTCATCAATTTAAAAAAGTTCTTTTCTTAGTTCAAAAAAAAAAAAAAAAAAAAAAAAAAAAAAAAAAAAAAAAAAAAACCGTTTTCGCATTCAGCATATATTTCAGTTAACAATCATCCTTGACAATAATTAAACAAAAACATTATTGTTAAAAACTAATTCGCGTTCTTTGATTAGTAAAAATAATTTATATTCTTTTAAATAATAATTAAATGAAAATATATGTAAAATTGTTTATTAAAAAGCTTTATTTAGGAAAAACTTGTTTCGGAAATTAACAAATGATTAAAAAATATTAACTAATTTATTTAAAACTTTATTTGCAATGACTAAATTAATTGAAACATGTTTCGTAAAATTAACAAATGACTAAAAAATTATAACTTATTTCGTTAAAACTTAAAAATGTATGAACCTTTTTTTATTCAGTTTAAAATTAAAACTTTATTTGCAAAGGCTAAATTAATTGAAACATGTTTCGTAAAATTAATAAATGACTAAATAAAAAATTAACTAATTTGCGTTCTTTTGATTAGCAAAATTGTTTCGAAAAAAATAATGTATTAACAAAAATTAACTTATTAAATAAAAAGGTTTATTAGCAAATGACTAAATGAAAAAAAAAATAATTTAAAAACGTGTTCGTTAAATGATTACACTCATAGAGAAAACTTCTTTTTAAAGTATGAAACATAGTTTCATGGCTTGATCAGTTAATCGTCTAACCAATTATCAAGTCATGAAACTATTTTGACGTGAGTTCGAATCCCATGTGGGAACATTCAATGAAATACGTCATTTTCAAAAATGTATTCACTTCTTTATGTTAGTTCAAATAGGATGACGACATCACAGGTGAGTGAATCATCCTCTCAAGAGAGGGCGCTTGTGTTCATGCCCTCGGGTGAAAGCGATGGTGCTGCCCCTTAGGTTCGTCTCTCGTCCAATCAGAAGCAACCTCCTTATCTTGATGAAGCCGGTTGTTGCACGCTTCTTCGTTCATTAGCCCGGTGGATGTCATACAGGTAGGACGTGTCTCTGCGCTGCTCCGTGGTAAGTATTTTTTAATTGCATGCGATCTTTTCTAATCATTCCTAATCATTCCTTTGTTCTACCTTTCTCTTACAACAGACTTTCCTTCATTAACACTCTTCTTACAGTAGACTTTTATTAATTCATTAGACTTTTATTGATTCATTAACATTATCCTTTGTTCTAACCCCTCTCTTACAGTACACTTTCCATTAACGCTTCTTTGTTTTAACCCGTCTACTATAGCATGCCGTGTGGGCGCCTGTCTGTCTCGACTCCGCCCACCTGTCCATCACTTTCTTATCTCCCCTAACCTGTCAATCACTCGACTCCGCCCACCTGTCACTCATCCTTGCTCCCTGCTCCCTGCTCTTGGCTCCTGGTGAAGCAGAACCGGCTTTTTCCTTCTACTACCAGGTGACTTTACAATGTAGTAAAATTTTGACTCTCATGTGACTGTCATTTTTAGACTCAATTTCATAGTCATCATGAACGTTGCATTATGATAAGTCACCAAATAATATCATATTATAGTCACTTGGAGACATTTCCCAAAAGAGCTCAATGGTGACTTCACAGTAGTCTTTCTGTCACCTGAAAGTCATCATGTGACTTTAATGTGACATTATTTGGTAACCTATCACAATACAGCGTTCACGATGACTTTGAAATTGAGTCTACAAATGACAGTCACATGAGAGTCACAATGTAACCACATTTTAAAGTCACATGGTGACTCGTCACAAAGCAGCAGTCACAGTGACGTCTCAGTGGAGTCACATGTAGTGATCATTTGAGACTTATAATGAGATGTATGAAATTTCCTTTTTTTGCTTCACCGTAGTGACTGTGACACTTGTGACCATGTGCGACATGAATGAGATGTTATATGGGCTAGCTGTGTTGTAGAGATAGTAATTACTCGAATTATACTATATCTTTTTGAGTGTTCGCGTATTTGAAAATTAGCATTTTGTGACTTTTCCTTAATTTTTGCACACCAGTGTAATTCGGAGTTTTTGGCCTTGAAAAATATTTTAGACCCTACTATAGGATAGTTGAATAGTTTGGGGGTAATTAAAATTTTTTTAGTGGCAACACTGGATGTGTTTGTAAACAACTGTTTTCGTGTGTAGATTTTAACTCCCGAAACTTTCTATAGTGAGACAATCTGGATAAGAGATACAAATAAGGTAAGTGTCAAAATATTATCTTTAGTAACCTGAACCAATGTGTGATCATAGTTTTCCTTCAACTTTTTATTTTGACAGAAAATGCTTACGTTTTCATAAAGCTAACACGAAAACTAGTTTTTCGGGGCTACTTTGTGCCAGGCCTTTTTTGGTCCGGAAGTAGCCCCGGTTACTCAGAAATGCCTTTTATACAACCAAATCTCTTAAAAAATGTATTAAGTAACATTTTTTTCAAATGTTACTTTAGCAAAATGTTCAGTAATTATTTTCATTCCAGTTGCTGAGGATAACATGATGAAAACTGTTCCTCGTGTCTTTAATACTAACATTTGGTTTATTGTGTTTAAATATTAAAATAAAATATTTGTTTATCAAGTTTGCAGTGTTAATTCATTAGTAGACCCTATTTCAATCAATTTCTAATTGGTTTCAATATTCCAACATATGAATTGTATTCATTTTATATGAAGATAAGTGAATGGACCAAAGAAGCCCCCAGCAGGGGTTACTTTGTTCCAAAACTTTAAAAATAGCTAAAAAATAAAAAATTGCCTCTTTAAAACTATACAGTTTGCTTCCTTTTTTTCTGTTAATTGATTACAATTCAATTTCAACGTTGAAAAATCATATATAATATTTTTTAATAATGGAAATGTTAGTGGAACCAGGAAAAAGTGGTCCAAATGTATCTATATGCCATGTTCGGTATTAAAGATGTATAGCATCCACGGTTCATTTACAGAGCAGGGGTCTATCCAGACTTTCCTCTCAGGGTTTTTGTAAAATTGTGAACAGGTTTTTTTTTTTTTTTTTTTTTTTTTTTACAGTTGTGAAAAATCTAGTCCTAATTTTTGTGAATTAAAAATTATTGTTATATTGAGTTCTTTTTTATACGTTTTTAAGAAGATATATGTATGTAAATTACATATATTTTCTTTATATATGTAAAAATGACAGGGAAGATTTCACTTTTTAATGATTAAATTTGTGAAAGGTTTAGTTTTCAGTTGAAAAAAATTTTTAAAGGCCTATTTTTAAAACAAAGAATTCTGTGAAGAGTCCTTTTATTAGGTGAAAAGTTTTGTGAAGGGTCCTGTTTTGAAATGAAAAATTTTGTGAAGGGTCCTTTAAAGGACCCAATTTCTTCCTAAACAGATCTCTGCAGAGACAGTCAACAGAATTCCGTTACATTACGGTCTATGGGGGGGGAAATCGTTTGCAAGGTATTTTAATGATATTCCAGTATTTTAAAGATACTTAAATTTGTATAGGTATCACTGAGGTGAAGTACACGGCGCTTACTGTAGAATAGGGTGTACATGAAATATATCGTTCATTTACAGAAACATACAAAATAATTTCACTACAGAAGAAATTGAACTATTGAAGGCTATGAACAATAATTTCAAGAAGGGCGTTTTCAGTTGTGGTAGGCGTTTTGAAATTGAACTATTTTTTAAAATATTACTTGACGTGGATAAATTCTGTAGATCATATACAGGGCGTCACAAAATTTCTCACGTACGTTTCCGTTTATTCACGGTAGTTGCTGAATGGAAATTTGTTCTATCCGTTTCTATGTATAGTACACATACAAATCCATTGATCATATGCAGGTCTGCACAAAAAAAAAGGGCGGATAATTTTTCGACTAGTGATTGCAACAGCAGAAATTGGATTTTCAAATGTGTTATGCGTTTTTCAAATTTTTTATTTATACATCTAATTTCACCTTAATAAACTGTAAAGTTTTGTTACAGTAGCCTGAATATGTTGGAAAGTGTTACATAATCTATGCTGGACGCACGATTTTTTGTTCTTGTTTATAATTATGTTCATTTGGGCAAAAGAATAGTTCTGAATGAACTTTTAATTTTATCTGTTGTATGGCGAGATCTGCGAAATCATTAGACTAAAATATATCTAATCTTAAGGCTAATGTCAGCCGAGCGTTTATTTGCACGCTTTTTGTTTCAACATGAAAAAGAAACACATGCTAGCGAAGATGTAGGAAGGCTGTAGGAAGGAAAAAAGTGCGCATGTCTATCCTTAATATTCAATGCCACGGTGGTGAACGAGTTTGACATGCCTGTTACAGATCATATACAAGACTGCGCAAAAAAAATTCGAAAACTTTTCCGACTATAGATGACAATTGCTGAAATTTTGCTTTAATGCTTCCCGGAGCGGAGTAATTCTGTTTGTAAAATTATGGACGGACACCAGAATGTACAAACTAATTTATTAGAAAATAAAAAATCCCTGCCGGTTCGGCCTACAGGCGCAGGTAGATTTCGAAGTTAAGTACTAATTTCAGCAACAAAAACTAGATCATGATTAGAGATAAACCCACTTTAACAATTTTATCTGCCCGTTTTTGACAAGTTTTTAATTTCATTTTTATATAAGAGCTGGTTTTATCAGAATCATGTTAAGGCGGTATTAAAAAAAAAAATACTTTTTCATGCTCAACAACTCGAAATTTTCTGACAGATTTTCAGATTCATTTTAAAAGAAAAAACATGAAACTTGCTGACGTGATTTTTGAACAGATTTATAAGCGACTTGTTTTTTTTATTTTTCGTTCAATTAATTAGAACTTGATTTATAAACAATTATTTTCTCAGTAGGACGAAATTTTTCGTTTCCAACACAATCGCTTCGGGAAATTCGGTTCAAAATGCCCAATTTGACATCATTTTTTGAAATATATTCTGCCTCCATCAAAAAATCGACCATTACGGTACATTATATGGTTTCTCAATAAGTAAACCTACCAATTGGATGCGTTTGAGAACAAAAATAAATTTTAAAATGAGACAGAAAATAAACAGTTTAGATTCGAGTACACCCTTAATACGATGATCTTTTCTTCAACCGCTATGTATTTTTAATTTGTTTTTGCTGTAAAAATTGGTGCTATCAAAAATTTGCCAATATAAAAGTTGTAGATAATATTAAGAAGACATAGAATAAATTCATGTGGATTTTATATCTTCTGAATTGACGAAGTTATGGATTTTTTTCTTCTTTTCTTCCCCCTTTTTCTTCCCCCTTTTTGTTTTCGTTTTTAATTTTTTTCGGTATAATTTGGTCCTATTAAAAACTTGTCAATATAAAAGTTGTAGATAATATTAAGAAGATTTATAATAAATTTAATTGGATTTGATATCTTCAGAATTGACGAAGTTATGAATTGTTTTCTCCCAAGAACCCTATTTTTTTCGCTTCTTGAGCTCATTTATTTATTATTTTTTTTAATTTATCATACATAATTTTTTGGCCCTTTTTTTAGAAGTAATAATAACTTTAAACTGATTAGATATGTATTATAATTAAGAAGTTATGGTGTTTTTTCAGTTTTCACAAAACACCTCCCTATTTCCATCCCCTTGGCCTGATTTTGCCCGTTAACGAACTTGACCAAGATTTTATGCCTCCTGAGATTTTATGTATCAGTTTGGAAAAGATTTGTGCAGAATTATGAAGTTATCGTGTCCATACAAAAGTGATATATATCTATATATATATCTGTATGTATGTCGTATATACAAATCTTCAATTTTAGACCGATTTACACGAAACTTGCTGTTCATACGTTTTAAAACGTGGAAAAGATCACTGTCTACTTTAAAAAATCATCAGACCAATATGTATCCCTTTTTTCTACGACGTTTTATAATTTAACATTATAGAAATACAGTACAGGACCCATAATCCGGAATTCCGAAATTCGGAAAAAATAATTTTGAAAATTTTCTAAATATGTTAATTTTTACTAAAATTTTGCAATTTCTGAAATTTTTCGAAAATTTTACAGATTTCTAATTTTTTTTTTTTTTTTGGTGTATTGTGTTGCAATGTGTAAGCACTAAAATATGTTACATCAGTGATGGGGAACACGATGGGGAACCCCCTCCCCTCCCAGAAATTAGAAAAAAATCCTTTTTCTGTCAAATTTTAGTTTAAAATTAATTTATATTACGATTCTTTTTTTTTGTTTTGTTTTTTTGTTTTTTTTTTAATCGTCAGATATTTCCTACCCTCCCTCTCACTTCGACAAAATATTATGGCTACACAATTGCGTTACAAGAATCAGAGGTGATTCTGAGCAAAAAAAAAAACCAAGAAATTCTGAAATTCACAGCAAACTTTTTGAAAGCTTACAGAAGAGGAAGGGGGCCATATCAGCCCTAATTATGAGTTTTTTTTTGCAATACTTTAACGAAATTCGCGTTTTTACGAGATCTTTTGACGAAATTAAGGGTTCTTTTGCAATCCTTTGAAGAAATTTGTTTTTTTCCGCTATTTTTTGACGAAATTTGCGTTTTTTTCGCGATATTTTGACGAAATTTGCGTTTTTTGCGATCTTTAGACGAAATTGCGGGGATCTTTTTCAATCCTTTGATGAATTTTTTTTTTTTTTTTTTTTTTTTTGCTATATTTTGACGCAATTTGCGTTTTTTTGCAATCTTGGAAAAAATTGTGTTTTTTCGCGAGACTTTGACGAAATTTGCGCTTTTTTTCCGCGATTCTTTTACTAAATTTGCTTGTTTTTCGCGATCCTTTTACGAAATTTTGTTATTTTGCGATCTTCTGACGAAATTTGCATTTTTTTTTTTTTTTGTGATTTTTCGACGAAATTGCAGGGTAGCTTTTCGATCCTTTGAAGAAATTTGTTTTTTTTCGCGATTTTTTGATGAAATTTGCGTTTTTCCCGCGAATTTTTTGACGGAATTCGGAGTATCCGAAATCCGGAAAATTCCAAAATCCGGAAACCCTTCGGTCCCGAGGATTCCGGATAATAGGTCCTGTACTGTATCTCTTTTTAAATTTTCAAATTCAATAGTTTCTTTCCTGTTGCCTCAGGACTAAAAAACTGCTCAATAATTTAAAAAAAATTGATAACTCGAGTACTTTGTTTTATAAGTCAATAAAAATTCGGATTGTCTCACTATATTTTTGCTGTTTTTGAAATTGACGTCATTCAAAGAAGAAAATGCATATTTTTCATATATTTATGTAAAAACTTTAACTAAGCATGTTTTAAAATGACGTAGTACCTTAGTTGAATGTTTATGAAGTTAAAAAATCTATTTTAATGAAGTCGTTTCAATATCAAGAAATCAATTAAGGAAAAAGATAATAATAAAAAAAAATTGTTTGCTAGATATGACGTCAATTTCGTCAACATAATTTCAAACTGGTTCTAAAAACCGACTGCTACAATTTATTTCCTGTTTCTTTGTAATACTGTACCTTTAATCATATCATTTAGATAAATGTTTTAATACCTGAAATGCAGTGATAACATTCTACGATTTATATTAATATTTATATTTTCTTATACCAATATTTCAGGCATTATTATTATAGTAGCCATTAGTGTAGACATATTTTTCATATCTGTTTAACATTAATATATAAAAACTCATGCCACTTATTTTTCATTTAAAAAATCTTTTATCTTGCTTTTTGTACATATTAAAATCAAAATTCATAATTTACATTCTCTTTACTTTTCATAAAAAACTAAGACACATTTCCTTATTTAAAAGAACATATATTCCAGTAGATCTTTAAAAAATATGCTATTTACCAATATACAACCTGTGGCCAGAAAGTTCGGTGAATGAATTTTTATTACAAATACAGTATTGTGCAGCATCAAATACAATTTACTGTCCTTCAAAATAATTTCCATGAATGGTAATGCACTGTTGGGAACGAGTATATAAGTCCTGGTAACTCCTGTAAAACAGTTCTTTCGGAATGGCTTTCAGCTCGGCCGTCACGTTGCGTTGAATGTCGGTGATGTCCGTAAATCTCTTTCCCTTCAGGGCTGACTTCAATCTGGAGAAGAGGAAGAAGTCTGCAGGTGCCAAACCAGTGATCAAGTGTCATAACGCCATTCGCGGACAGAAACTGTCGTACAACCAAGGCGGTGTGTGGCCGGGAATTATCGTGGAGAAAAGTCCAGGAGCCTTGCGTGGCGTACTCAGGGCGAACGCGACAGGTCCATTGCAGTAAACGCTTCAGAACATCGGCGTAGGCAACAGCATTCAATGTGGTACTCTCAGGGAGGAATTCTTTGTGAATGAGACCATTAGAGTCAAAGAATGCGAAAAGTATTGTCTTTATGCACGATTTTTCTGACCGTACCTTGTTTTTTTTAGGCGACGACGGCCAAGCTGAAAGCCATTCCGAAAGAACTGTTTTACAGGAATTTCCAGGACTTATATACTCATTCCCAACTGTGCATTACCATCCATGGAGATTATTTTGAAGGACAGTAAATTGTATTTGATGCTGTACAATACTGTATTTGAAATAAAAATTCATTCACCGAACTTTCTGGCCACAGGTTGTATAATGCATCGTCTAATACCCTTTGGCACTTTTCTGAAAAAACGTTTTCATCCCTTATACTGAGACGTCTATTATATTAAATAGATTTATATTAAATAGAAATTATAGCTACTATTTTTTAGGGTAAGCTTTTTTCTTTTTTAAACAAAATTTCATGACTGACATTACGATTGAACACGGCTGCTGATTTGGATTTTTTGAATGGAAATATGAGTTTCCATTTAAAATTTAAAGGCAATGAATCTTTGTATACATGTGTTAAAGATGTCTGATGCTCGTTAATAGTACATAAATAAAAATCGTTTTTAATTTGAAACGCGAATATATTTTCAACCCTTAGTATATTTGTTAGATTTCTCAGCAACTACAGGGAAAAGTATTTTTGGTATTTTCGTTTTAGCGATTAGTTTCGTTTTAGCGATCACTTATTTATCTGAGTAGCATATTTCTCGCGCTGCGGACAAATTCTCCGAACAAATCTTTTATTAAAGGAAATATATGGGTGAATTTGATCTTCCATTTTAAAGCAATATATATCTTTATCTCAAATGTCCTTCCGTATAGCTGAAAACGCTACGAACATCACTGCGCTATTGTATTTTCTAATGTGTAATACAAAATTTCGGCTATTTGGGGCCTAATTTTTTAGTCGGTCATTTACAGTAGAATTTGGTCTAAGAATGATAGACGGATATGCAATATACTAAAACTATTCCTCAAAAATTATCTAAGTTTTTTAAAAGGCTAATCATTCAGAATTGGTTTCGCCTGATTATAGAACATTTCAGTTAATTCTATAACAAAGCATGTACAACAAAATATTACATACTGAAACTATTCCAGAAATTTTGTTGCAATTTAATAGTGCAAATTTTATCAAAATCTGTCCAGTAGAACTTTTAAAAAAGGCTAATCTTTTATAATCGGGCTCACCTGACTATTGAACTTTCTTCTATAATTTTATAACAAAGCGACGTAAAACTATATGAAATATTTTAAAAACATCCGTGTAAAATTATTTAATAAACAATACAAGTTCCAATGAAATCCATTCAGAATTTTTAAAAAGACTAATCTTTCATAATCGGGTTCCACATGATTATGGAATTTTCCCTATAATTCTATGACTAATCAGCGTATAACAATGTTACGCACCAAAACCTTAACTGAAAAACTAATAGTGCAAGTTGAATTAAAATTATTTCAGAAGAACCCAAGTTATAAGCAACAGGAATGAGATTCCCACACGAAAACAAAAAAATACTGAAATTTGACAATTTAGTTATGTAAAAGTACACTAAAACAAACAAATACTGAATTATTTGCAATGTTTTTGAGCAATTAAGTTAATATTTTGTAACTTGGTTGCAGGCATATTTAAAAAATTCAAAGTTGAAAATTACGTTAAAAAACATAAAAAATCTGTAAATTGACATGAACTTTTCAAACAAATAACGGAAAGTGCTTTTGTTTTCTGTTAGACGTTGGAATAATGGGATGCATGATGTCTAGAGATCAAATTGCATTAAAAGAGTAATTTATGCTACGGTTAGTTGTTAGTTGTTGCGACCAACAATATGATGCTAGGCGTTACTCATAGACATGTTTTTTATTCATAATATTGCATTAATAGCAAACGGATATATGTCTTTCTTAATTGGGTTGCAGGTATATTTAAAAACATATCCGTGATTGAAAATTAATTTAAAATGGATAAACAATCTGTAAATTGAGATAAGTTTTCAAACAAATATTACTGAAAGTATTTTTTGCATTCTATTCGACGTTGGAATTATCAAATGTGCGATATTTAAAGGTCAAATTGCAGTAAAAGTTAAATTTCTGGTTCGGTTAGGTTGTTGCCCCCAACAATATGATGCTAGAGTTACTCATAGCAATGTCTTTACTTTATAATATTGCATTAAGAGGAAACAGGTATATCTTTCGTAATTGGGCTGCATGTCGGGATGAGATTTTAGCGTTTTTGCACGCCGGTATTTTCTTAGAGAAAATATTGTTCTGTTAAATCGCGAGAATGTTGCGATTAAATGAAATATCATTTTCTCTGACAAAATACTGGTGTTCAAAAACGCGGAAATCTCATCCCTGGCTGCATGCAAATTAAAAAATATCCATGATTGAAAATTACTTTAAAATGCATTCAATTGGAAAAATTGAGATACAATTTTCAAATAAATTTCATTTGACAGACCTTTTTTCTATTCGACAGTGAGAAAAACGAAATTGTATGATGTTCATAAGTTAAGAAAAAATTCAATAAAGGCAAAGTTTATGGGTTAGGTCGTTGCCATCATCAGTATAATGCCACAATTGGCATTGTGTTTGCATTTTTTTTTTTTTTTTTTTTTTTTTTTTTTTTTTTTTTGTATATTCTGAATGTGACTCAATGAAAGAATCGAAACAGGTAAATTTTTAATGGTTTTTTTTATTGAAGTAACGCTTTTTAAGCAAATAATTTTACCTTAATATATGTTGTGACATGTTTGAAATATATATTATTATGTTACAGTTAATAGTAGACGCAATTAAGGCTTTTTTACATATTTCTTATTGGCTTTTTTTAACGATTCGTGGACGGAAATGCACCAATCTCAGTTATTGTCATTGCCGTATTATTTCATTTTAATGTACTAGGGGGCTCGGCCCCCTACGAGCTACGCTCGCCAACCCCCCGTTCAGACACTGCAGTCTCTAAAAGCACGCTAATTTGATCGGCTTTAATTGAATTTTTTTGGAAGATTGAATTATAATTAAAAAAACAAAGGCGATCGCCCTATAAACGGGTTTCTATTCATTTCTCTTTGATTGGGGAATTTTACGGAAAAATCAGCTGCTGTTAAAAGATACAGTGGCATTTCAAAATCATCTAATATAAAATGAATTAAGTAAACAGAGTCTTTGTCTCCCGGTATTTTTTAACAAAGCGAAAAGAAAGTCCTTTTAAATAAAACATTTTAAATATATCGTTTTTAATCTGACGTAATTTTCACCAAACTTTTCTTTCCCTTTTTAATATTCACGTGAAAATGCTTTTATTAGAAATGAAATATTATTTTCGCTGTCAAAAAAAAAAAAAAAAAAAAAAAAAAAAAAATAGTTGAAAAGTTCATCTCAAAATATCAAGTAAATGTCTCGCGCTATTTTTAAATTTAAACTACTATTTTGCAATATTATTTTTTGTTCATTTTACGTAATAAGTGTAATGTGACGTAAATGTGATGTAATTTCTCCTATTTAAGACTTCTAACGCATGTTAATGAATTTATTACTTTACAATATCCTTTCTCTGTTAAAATTCACGTGTAATTATAGATGAAGTAATTTTCAATAAGTTCCTGCTTTTTATACGTAATTATTTAATTCTAATTTGAAAGTTTTTCTTTTCTGTTTATAATAGTCACGCGTAAATAAATTTTTAATTTGAAGCAAACATTATTGTTTCCGTTGTTGATACAGTTTGGCAACAGGTTAAATTAGTACAATTTTCTGAAATAAGTAAAAAAATATCTCTCGAAATGCTGAAAATTTGAATTTAAAATAGAAATGAAACCTCGAAAAATGAGTCAAATTAAAAAAATAAATTATTTCTGCACACCGGGAAATTATAACGTATAAAATGATCTAAAAAGTATTAAATTCCGATGTATAGTTTTTGCTCCTATAAAACTTTTTTAATGGAACGATTTTGTCCAACTTTAGCATTAAATATCTCTTAAAATAATTCTTCGATTTGAAAACTGTCTACATCAGCGTGTTTATCAAACATTTCTGTATAATACTACCAATTTTCATATTTTTGTATGCATTATTTTTCTTAATATTAACGAGGAAAGACCTCCGGTCACAAAAAATTCAAAACCGGCGGCGGCGGCGGCGGCGGCGGCGGCGGCGGCGGCGGCGGCGGCGGCGGCGGCGGCGGTGACAGCGGGAGTTACTTTTTTTTAGAATAGAGAGATTTTACCTGGGAGGACACTTATTATTGACACGAGCGAAGCCTGGTAGATCTGCTAGTATATATATAAAGCTTTTTACTGAGGATGGTTTTGGGTTCTAGGGGTCATGATCGGTGTAGATCTGCAAAAATTGTTCAGAAATTCCAACATAGGCGAGATTGCAATAGGTAGTATTTCATACAAAATCTACCTAAAACTTGCTTATTTTTCAGTACTTTATGAAAGGAAAATTTTAATTAAATATTCTGGGTGCCAGTACTCTTAAAATTTGGTGTCCTTTTTTGTGGAGACCGCCCATTAAAGGGTTAAAGTGTGTTATGCGTTTTCCAAATTTGTTACTGAACATCATCTTTCGTATAATTAAACCGTGAAATTTTGTTACTGCATTCTGAGCATGTTGGAAACTGTTTCACAATCTATGCTTTACGTATAATTTTCCGTTCTTGTCTTTCTTTACTACGTGGTATAACACGAAAAATACCATTTTATTTCTTCACATTACATATATGTCTGATAGCTAATGTTGTATTTTCCTTGTAGACTTATTGAAAGTGTTCTTCCCCCTAAAAATGTAAATACAGTAAAACCTCGATTCTCCGAAGTAATTGGGATCGACCATCTTTCGAAAAATTGAAATTTTCGGATAATCGAGAATGCTTAAATTTTAAGATTAAGGAGAAATATATGCAATATTTCTTATTATGGTAACAAGTGTTTAATACAAATAAAGCAATAGGAAAATAGAATCAAGAATAAATTACCTGAATTTTAATTTTGAAATTAAGTACACTGTCAGAAAAAACTGTAAATTTATGAGCCTTTGCTGTTCAATTTTCACGGAAACAGCCTTATTTGATGAAAAACGGTCTGATGCACTAAAAAATTACGGTACGACGGCATACATTTTCCCCCGCTAGGGTGTAACCATTCGTTTTAATGGTATTACGAAAAATAATGTCAGTTAACAGCGACCGTAACATATTTTTTAACCCGCCAAAAAAGCGATTCAGTGATACGTACTACGTGCTACGGGACAGTAAGTAAAGATTTATTGTGTTTTGAAGTGCATTATATCTTTGCCCCGTAAAATTATGGGCTGCACAAAATGATGGGCATGGAATTTGTTTTTTACGGGGTATGCCTGGAATCTCTGCTGCCGTCCTCTGCCAGTAATTTTACGGGGATATTTTTAAATACTTAGAAAATTAAGGGCAATCCACATATTCTTGCAGTTCTAGCCCATCTGTTACGTCAACGGTAAAATCAAAAACCATGAAATACGTACGACCTCATACATTTTACTCCTCTAGTGTGTACACGTTGACACAAAATGATGGGCACGGATTGTTTTTTTTTTTTTTTACAGGGTATGACTGGAATCTCTGCTGCCGTCCTCTGCCAGTAATTTTACGGGGATATTTTTAAATACTTAGAAAATTAAGGGCAATCCACATATTCTTGCAGTTCTAGCCCATCTGTTACGTCAACGGTAAAATCAAAAACCATCAAATACGTACGACCTCATACATTTTACTCCTCTAGTGTGTACACGTTGACACAAAATGATGGGCACGGATTGTTTTTTTTTTACAGGGTATGACTGGAATCTCTGCTGCCGGCCTCTGCCCGTAAATATTTTTAACAATGCACTTTTTACCTATATCACAAGGGTTCGAAAAAATGTTTTGTTTGTCGCAGTTCCGATAAAACATTCAAAGGCTTCAGAATTGCTAATTTGTTCGTTTTCTTCGTTCCCCTCCACAGCTTAAGGGAGCTCAAGTTAAATTCAAAGGAACTCTAAGAAGTTAAATTCAAAGAAACTCTAAGAAAGAGCATCGAAAATATTTATATGTATACTCGTAGTTTGGAAAGGACCGCTTCAAATGATAAAGAATATGATATCCCCCGAAGGAATATGATAGTTAAAAAAAAAAAAGCTTTCAAAATGGATTTTGCACGCAAGGAATGCGATAGTAAAAAAGAAAAAAGTCCTTCCGGTCAGTGCCGGGAGGAAGAGGTAGCTTTCATATTCCTTATTTTTTAAAAGCCAGCTTATATTATTCAAACACACGGCGCTCAAATTAGTATTAACCGATTATAGAAGATTAAATACTAATTTTTGTCAATATTGAATATGAATGAGAATTTCGCGAAATTAGTCAGCGTTATCAAAGCTGGTTTTATTAAAGTGATTTATATTTTGTCGCCAAATTTGGTGATATCCCGAATTATATTAATAATTAAATTAACCCGAATTATCGGTGATAGCCCGCCATTTTAAAACAACATAATGGGTGCAACAAAGCTCATCAATGAACTTGGTCGAGACCTTAGTAATTCCTGTGCACATACTCACTCATATCTAAATCGGTTGATATATACGAGTGCTATTGCAGGCGAAAAATCAGATTTTTCAAAATGTCACACACATTCGAAATTCAAACTGCTACATCTCAGCCTTTTTTTTAGATAAAGGCGAAACAAAAAATGATCCGGAATCTTTGTAACAAGCTGAAACACATAAGAAAAAAATCTTTTTCAATTTCTAATTTTTTTGTACCTTATTTTAAATTAATTTTTTTTTAATTTTTAAATGGCCGCCATTTAAAAACAAGATGGCGGATGTTAGCAAACGAACTCGGAAGAGAGATTGCTATGTACTATGCACATGCCTTGTCGCATCCTAATCGGTTCATAAATACGCCTGTTATCGCGTGACAAAAATCAGATCGTTTCAAAATGTCAGCCATGCTAGAAATTCAAAGTGCTATAGCTCAGCCATTTTTTAAGATATAGACGAAACGAAAAATGCTCCGAAATCTTTGTATCAAGGTCAAATACATAAGAAAAACATGTTTTTCAATTTCTAATTTTTTGTACCTCATTTTAAATTAAGATGAAAAAAAATTAATGGTCGCCATTTTGAAACAAGATGGCGGATGATGTTGGCCAATGTACTCGGACGAGACATTGGTATGTACGATGTACACACCAAGTTATATCGAAATCCGTTCATAAATACGCGTGTTATCGCGTGACAAAAATCAGATCGTTTCAAAATGTCAGCCGCACTAGAATTTCAAAGCGCTGTAACTCAACCGTTTTTTAAGATATAGACGAGACAAAAACTGTTCCGGAATCTTCGTATCAAGCTCAAACACATAAGAAAAAAATCTTTTTCGATTTATAATTTTTATGTACTTTATTTTAAATTTTAACCTTTTTTTTCAAAATTTTAAACGGCCGACATTTTAAAACAACATGGCGTATGAAGCTGGCCAACGAACTCGGTCGAGACATTGCTATGTACTATTCACATGCCTTGTCACATCCAAATCGGTTCATAAAAACGCATATTATTGTATGACAAAAATCAGATCGTTTCAAAATGTCACCCATGCTAGAAATTCAAAGTGCTATAACTCAGCCATTTTTTAAGACATCGACGAAACAAAAAATGCTTCGGAATCTTTGTATCAAGCTCAAACACATAAGAAAAAAATCTTTTTCAATTTCTAATTATTTTGTACCTCACTTTTAAATTTTTTTTTAAATTTTTAAATGGCCGCCATTTTGAAACAAGATGGCGGATGAGGCTGGCCAACGAACTCGGTCGAGACATTACTATGTGCTATGCACATTCCTTGCCACATCCAAATCGGTTCATAAATACGTGTATTATCACGTGACAAAAATCATATCGTTTCAAAATGTCAGCCACGCTAGAAATTCAAAGTGCTATAACTCAGCCATTTTTTAAGATATAGACGAAACAAAAACTGCTCCGGAATCTTTGTATCAAGGTCAAACACCTAAGAAAAAAATATTTTTCAGTTTTCAATTTTTTGGTACCACATTTCAAATTTTAATTTTTTTTTTAATTTAAATGGACGCCATTTTGAAACAAGATGGCGGATGAAGCTGGCCAACGAACTCGGTCGTGACATTGGTACGTATTATGTATACACCAAGGTACATCCAAATCGATACATAAATACGCCTGTTATCGCATGACAAAAATCAGGTCGTTTCAAAATGTCAGTCAAGCTGGAAATTCAAAGTGCTATAACTCAGCCATTTTTTAAGATATAGACGAAACTAAAAATGTTCCAAAATCTTTGTATCAAGCCCAAACACATAAGAAAAAAATCTTTTTCAATGTCTAATTTTTTGTGCCTCATTTTAAATTTAATTTTTTTTTTTTTAATTTAAATGGCCGCCATTTTGAAACAAGATGGTGGATGAAGCTGGCCAACGAACTCGGTCGATACATTGGTATGTACTATGGACACACGAAATTTTATCCAAATCGGTTCATAAATACGAGAGTTACAGTATGACAAAGATCAGATATATATATATATGTATGTAATATAAGGATGATATAAGGATAAGGCCTTAGTTAATGAAAAAAGGAGTTTAATGATTCTAGGTTATAGTTTTACATATTAAATAGAAATTATATTTACAAGTACGGGAGGGTAGGGGGTTTCTCTGCAGCATACGCGCCCGCAGAATCGTCGGAGTTCGGCCTCTGCTCTCGTCTAGAGCGAGATATGCCTACCATCGGACGCGTCAGAATGCAATCTGCTCCCGGTTGTCACTTGTTTCCAAGCGAAGAGAATGCAAACTGCATATCAGCAAATTCAGTAACATCTGCTGTTCTGCGGTAACAAGCTCTCATGGAAAAGTGCTGACCACATCTGTTGCTATGAGTAGGGTTTTATGGGAATCTAAAACCACAACTCACACTCGGCCATCTTGTCCGCTTGTCGACCTCGACAGCGCGTTAAATAAGCAACAAGATATGTCAAAAAGCAAAAAAAAAAATACTATCTAAAAATAATTAAAATCCAAAGGAAAAAAAGTTGTCATTAAATAATTAAGAGAATTGAGCTAAATAATAATAAAAAAAAATTTAAGTCTAAATTTTATGTAAATTAATGCTGAGCTGCCGTGGGATATCTCCAAAAAAACAAACAAAAGAATAAAAAAAAAAACTCAGGATAACATCAATTTGCGTCATGAGACCGTCTTTCTCATGAGCCATCATCAGGGATGAAAAATATAATCTGAAAGGCCGTCTGCCCATTATATTATCATCAAGAAAACATACTGAAATCTGCCTCATCTTAGGTAGAATTTCGTAAAAAAAAACATCTTTATCCCAACGTCATTCGAGAATAAAAAAATTAAAAAAAAGGTTTGCCTCGTCTAAGCAAAAAAAAAAAGGATTTCCCACCAAAAGGTTTTTTTTTTTTTTTCGACAGCCAGCTCTTACTTCTGTAAAAAAAAATATGCGATGGGGGGCGGGGGGTAAAACACATGCATATATATAGCAATTCAATAAAAAGTTTACACATAAAATACAGTTTTAAAAGTATAAATACAACAATATTCTTTTTCTTCTTGCCAAAAGTGAGTGTTCAAAAAAAAAAAGTCCTGTGTAGATAGTCATTTTAAATAAAGTTGTTGTTTACGCAACATAAAAAAAAGCACGTGTTGCGAAACAGGCAAATGAAAAAAATAATGCACCATTTGCAGTCCGAGAGAAAGATAACTTGCCATGCGCAAAAAAAAAATCACCGCATGGGTTCAATAAAAAAGTTTTGAGCAGATATATATCGCTCAGAGATTTAAAAAAAAATGTTGAACAGGACTTCGAAAAAAAAGGCACATAAATTCTGTTAATATAAGCTGAAAAAATAAAGAATCTGTTACATATTCCACAAACTAAGAATAATTAAAAAAAAACACTGTTGATAAAAATGCTTGGTACGCGATAACTTCTTTAAAAAAAAGCACTGGAAGTTTATCGCACTGTAGAATGGCATGACACACAAAAATACGAAGAAAAAAACGTTCTGTGTTGAAGATTTCCATCAATGATTGGACTCTTGAAATGGTGAGTTACACTGGTAAACACCTCATTCTAATGTTTCGTCCAGAAAAAAAATAATCGTGGATGCTTGCTGCAATCGTAAAAAAAACGAAGATATTGAAATAAAGTTACTAAGAAAGTCACAGATAGTAGCAGTCTATAGTCTGTACGATATAAATGTTCTCAGAAATAAGCAGATATAGGTGTAAAACACAGAATATATAAACACAGTTTAAAAAAAATAGTAGTAATAATAAAAAACACATTTATGATAAAGTCGTTGGTTGCACTAGTGACCTATATATGTGAAGCATATTTCTTTTTGGAAATTTAAGTCTACTTTTTCTCTTTCTCGTTGTTGACTTCACAAAATGTCGGCGTAGAAAAAATAAAAAATAAATGATAAGGACACGCAGAATTTCGGTCCAATTAGTAACGTCACTCGAATCTCGAGATGGTTGGGATGTATGGAACGTCGAATGCTGATAAATGAGTCCGTTGGCAGACGTAAACAGTAATAAACAGATGGTCAATAAGACGAGCACTGTCACGAACAGCTTGCAGGATAAGAAATTTAAATCGAAGGAAAAGCAGTCTGGCGTTAATGTTGCGAGATGTTTCAGATATGCTGAGTCAATTTCTATGTCAGTAGGAATATTTTCATTCGAAAAATCTTTATTTACTCTTGGCGGTTTTAGATCTTGGGGAAAAGAATCCGAAACAAATGTTTCCGTAGTGCATCTTGCGTCGGGAAATGAAGGTACATAGGATTTATCCTCAGATTTCGTTGCAGATACATTATCAGACACAGTAATGCAGCTTATAAAAATGCTTGTGGGTGGAGATTTAGTTAAAGTAGTGCCGTTTTTGTCGCATGTGAGAGTACCCTGAAATATGACATCTGTTCCTATGATAAGTGGCATGGGCATCTGAGAAGAATTAACTACGTAAACAGAAGTAGAGAAAGTATTATCGTCTATTTGTATATTGGTAAAAAACGATCCTATAGGTTGAATAACACGGTTACCGATACCCGACAATTGTACAGTTGCTCCGGTGAGGGGGGGAGACCCAATTTGTTCATAAATGTCTTCTCTCAGTATCGTCAGTGAGCTTCCAGTGTCCAAGATTGAATTGATTTGTAAATTAAAAAATTTTACAGGTTTCTGCATGCGCGGAGGAGAATGACACATTTCGACTACGTTAATTTGTTCGTCTCTGCGCGGCGACGTCTTGCGTGAAGGGGAGGTGCCTTGAGTCGAACGCTTGCGTTCCGGCGTTTGCTCTGTACACTGGCTGGAAACATGACCAAAACGTGCACATTTCATACACTTTTTCCCTTTATTTAAATGCACACAATGGGTAGACAGGTGACCTGGGGCTAAACAATTCCAGCAAGTTAATTTTGCAGTTTTCTCCTTCTGGTTAATCTTAGGAGTGTTGGGTGTAGTCGGTGACATTGATTGATAAACTTTAGAACTCTGTTCACAAATTCGTTCGAAAATTTGGAGCTTGTTTTTAAATTCGGCAAGCGTGGCGCACCCGAATAATATAGCTTTATTATGTGGTGTATCGTTAATCCCATTAATTATATAGTGAATTAATGATATATCATCGATGTTTCCTCTCTGTGCTATTTCTTTCATTTTCAAAAAATATTCCAATAGTTTTTCGTTCGGGCGGCAGCCTCTAGCGGCTAGTAATTGATGTATCTGGGCGGACGAAGCTGATTGTCCAAATTCGCGAAACAATGCTTCTTTGAGTGATGTATATGAAGAAATGTTATTTTCACTACGTACATACAATAATGCTAAACTTTTTAATGCCCGCTCAGCAAACACAAATTTCTGTATGTCGGACAGTTGAAATGAATGGGCCAGAGATTCAAATCTCTGAAACCATGTTTGAACGTTTTCAGTTTTATCACCACTAAACGGTGTAATTAAATGATCAATGTCATGGAAAGAAATTGTCTGTTTGGGCGCGGAGTGTGTACAGTGTACACGCGCCTGGTCTGGCTGCACTGCCAAAGGGGAAGATAAACCAGTGCTTCCACTACTATCGTGGCTATCATCAAATTCGGTATCCGATTCGGAAATTGCCGTAAACGTGTCTTTAAAAGCCGAAATATCAACTAGTGCACTTAAAATACGTTGCCCTATATCTTGTTTTGATCCATGGATGTCAATGGATAAGATATTAGTAATAGTAATCAATTGTATCTGATCGTAATCGTCCAAGATTACTTTGAGTTTATTTTCATACTCATCGCTTTTGTCAGTAAAAGAAAAACCTTTAAATTTCCTTAAATTGGCTCTATTCTGGCGATTTTTATCGCAACCAAATATAAATTCATGCAATAATTTGATTTTATCTGTTTTAGCCGATTTCAACTGGCTTTTAATAAAGTCAATTTCTTGTAATTCCATATTAAAAGGCAAGAAAGGAAAGAGAAAAAAAAAACTTACTTCAAAAGGAGTTATCCAATTGAAAAATAAGTTCCTCGCCACGATATATTGAAGTAATCCAATTAATGATCCGTAGAAAAAAAAAATATGCAGTCGAAGATTCATTCCTTGTACAGCGATAACTATCTTGCACAAATAAAAATAAACGGGAGATTGAGCTTCACACAGATGGCTCACATCAGATGTAGATGAATCACATCAGCTGAAATACGAATGTTGATAACGGGACTGAGAAGGAAGTTCTCCAATTCTGATCGGTAATAAAGCCTAGGGGATTTTACTTTTTAAATTCGTTTTAGATTCAAATCGGCCTAGAGCACCCATGTAATATAAGGATGATATAAGGATAAGGCCTTAGTTAATGAAAAAAGGAGTTTAATGATTCTAGGTTATAGTTTTACATATTAAATAGAAATTATATTTACAAGTACGGGAGGGTAGGGGGTTTCTCTGCAGCATACGCGCCCGCAGAATCGTCGGAGTTCGGCCTCTGCTCTCGTCTAGAGCGAGATATGCCTACCATCGGCCGCGTCAGAATGCAATCTGCTCCCGGTTGTCACTTGTTTCCAAGCGAAGAGAATGCAAACTGCATATCAGCAAATTCAGTAACATCTGCTGTTCTGCGGTAACAAGCTCTCATGGAAAAGTGCTGACCACATCTGTTGCTATGAGTAGGGTTTTATGGGAATCTAAAACCACAACTCACATATATATATATATATGGATATATATAAATATATATATATATATCAATTTTGAACGGATGGTGGTTTCGGGGTCTAGGGATCATGATCGGTGAAAATACACCAAAATTTTTCGGAATCGTTTTCCTCCGAACGGCTGCAATAGGTAGCTTTTTGTAATGAAAGCTACCTAAAAGTAGCTTTAAAAACGGACGTTCTACTGTATTAAAAAAGTGACACTATATTCAACAAATCATATTACCTGATGTAAAAGTCACGCGTTTCCAAATTGTTTACTTAAACACCATCTTTCGCATTATTAAACGGTGAAGTTTTTTTACTGTATCCTGAATGTGTTGGAAAGTGTTTCACAATCTATGCTTGACGTATGATTTTTCGTTCTTGTATTTCGTTACTTTGTGCATAAGACAAAAAATGCCATGTTTATTTCTTTACATTACGTATATAATTGATAGCTAATGTTGTATTTTTCCCGTAGACCTATTGAAAGTGTTCTTTTCCCTAAAAATGTAAATATTCAAAAAGTGACACTATATTCAACAAATCACATTACCTAATGTAAAAATCACACACTTTCCAGATTGTTTACTTAAACTCCATTTTTCACATTATTAAACGGTGAAGTTTTCTTTCTGCATTCTGAATGTGTTGGAAAGTGTTTCACAATCTATGCTTGACATATGAATTTTTGTTCTTGACTTTCCTTATTTTGTGTATAAGACAAAAAATGCCATGTTTATTTCTTTACATACGTATATAATTGATAGCTAATGTTGTATTTTTCCCGTAGACCTATTGAAAGTGTTCTTTTCCCTAAAAATGTAAATATTCAAACAGTGACACTATATTCAACAAATCACATTACCTAATGTAAAAATCACACACTTTCCAGATTGTTCACTTAAACACCATCTTTAGCATTAGTAAATGGTGAAGTTTTTTTACTGCATTCTGAATGTGTTGGAAAGTGTTTCACAATCTATGCTTGACATATGAATTTTTGTTCTTGTCTTTCCTTATTTTGTGTATAAGACAAAAAATACCATGTATATTTCTTTACATTACGTATATAATCGATATCTAATGTTATATTTTCCCCGTAGACCTATTGAAAGTGTTCTTTTCCCTAAAAATCAAAATATTCAAAAACTGACATTGAACAAATCATATTACCTAATGTAAAAATCACACTTTTCCAAATTGTTTACTTAAACTCCATCTTTCACATTATTAAACGGTGAAGTTTTTTTACTGCATACTGAATGTGTTGGAAAGTGTTTCACAATCAATGCTTGACGTATGATTTTTCGTTCTTGCATTTCCTTATTTTGTGTATAAGACAAAAAATGCCATGTTTATTTCTTAACATTACGTATATAATTGATAGCTAATGTTGTATTTTTCCCCGTAGACCTATTGAAAGTGTTCTTTTCCCTAAAAATGTAAATATTCAAAAAGGCTCATTCCACGCCAAATCACCCGGAGCCATGTGCCCTTACGTCTCAGATTTTGTTCATATTTTTTTGTGTATAGATACCTAAGAGATATGACCACAGTAATTTTTTTAATTTTTTATCTCAAAAATTGACTTCAGGAAAAATATTTGAATTTTGCGCATTTCGTGCGATTCTTCCCATCATTGTGTTGGCATCAAATTGTGTAAAATGCTGTAACTTAGTTATTTTTGGAACAATATACATGATTTTGGTATCAAATTAAAGATAATTTTTTATTCTTTCTGACTGTGCTATAATATTTCCCTAAAATTATTATAAAAAAATTAGGAGCCCTCAAAGTGAAATTTGTGGTTTTTAAAAGTGTCAAAATAAATTTGCAATAACAGGCAAGTACCAACAAACACATACGTTAAATTAGGGATACACAACCTGTGGCCCGCGGGCCAAAAGGGGCCCGCGATGCGTTAATGTGTGGCCCGCGAATTCGTCAATTTCTAACTGAAAAAAATTAAAATTTTTGTCTATAGGTCGCAGAAAAAAATCATGAATTTCGTCAATTTGCCGCGGGAAAAAAATGAAAATTTCTTCAGTCTGCTAAGAATCGCGAATTTCGTTGATCGGGTGCAGAAAAATAGTGAATTTTGTCGATAAGGCTCGGAAAAATAGCTAATTTTGTCGATCAGGCGCGGAAAAATCGCAAATTTCATCGATCAAGCTGGGAAAAATCGCGCACTTTGTCGATGATGTGAGGAAAAATTGTGAATTCCCCGGATCGGGCACGAAAATATCGCGCGAATTTCGTTGGTCGGTTACGGAAAAATCGCAAATTGTCGATCAGGCGAGGAAAAGGCGCAAATTTCGCTGATCGGGCACAAGAAAATCGTTAATGTTGTTGATAATGCGTGGAAAATTCGCAAATTTTGATTATGATACGCGAAAAAATTGCAACTTTTGTTGATCGACTGCGTGAAAATCGTGAGTTTCGTCAGTCGCTAGAAAAAATCAATTTCGTGGATTTGCCGCGGGAGAAAATTGCAACTTTCGTCCGTCAATTGAGAATCACTTATTTCATCGATCGGGTGCGGAAAAATGTAATTTTTTTTAATCGACTGCGGGAAAACCGCGTATTTTGTATGGTTATCGCGATTTTCGTCAATTTACAGCGGGAAAATTTGCAAATGTCGTCAGAGTCAGTTAAGAAACGTCAATTTCGTTAATCTGGCGCGGAAAAATCACTAATTTCTTTGATCGGGCGCGGAAAAATCGCAAATTTCGTCAATCAGGTACGGAATAATCGCGAATTTCGCTGGTCGGAAGAGAAAAATCGGAAATTTTGTCGATCAGGCGCGGAAAAACTGCAAATTTCGTTCATCAGGCACGGAAAAAATCGCGAATTTTCTCGCTGATGTGTTGAAAAATTGAAAATTTCGTTGGTCGGCTGCGGAAAATCGCGAGCTTCGTCAGTTTATCGTTAGAAAAATTCGTTCGATTTTCGTGAATTTACCGCGGGAAAAAGTATCAAATTTCGTTGATCGGGCGCGGAAAAAATCGCAAATTTCGCTGATCGGGCACGGAAAACCCTCGAGTGTTGTTGATCGGGTTCTTAAAAAACGCGAATTTCGTTCGTTGGGACGAAAAAATCGCAAATTTTGACGATCAGGCACGGAAAAATCAATAACGTCGTTAATCAGGCACGGAAAAAATCGCGAACTTTCTAGCAGATGCGCAGTAAAATTTGAAAATTTCGTTGATCGGCTGCAGAAAAATCGCGAGTTTCGTCAGTTTATCGTGAGAAAAAATCGCGAATTTCTTAAATTTGCCGCGGGAAAAAATATCAAATTTCGTTGATCGAGCGCGGAAAAATCGCGAATTTCGTTGGTCGGGATGAAAAATCGCGAATTTTGACGATCAGGCACGGAAAAATCACAAACATCCTTGACCAGGCACGGAAAAATCGCCAACTTTCTAGCAGATGCGCAGTAAAATTTGAAAATTTCGTTGATCGGCTGCACAAAAATCGCGAGTTTCGTCAGTTTATCGTGAGAAAAAAATTGCGAATTTCTTGAATTTGCCGCAGGAAAAAATATCAAATTTCGTTGATCGAGCGCGGAAAAATCGCGAATTTCGTTGGTCGGGATGAAAAATCGCGAATTTTGACGATCAGGCACGGTAAAATCACAAACATCCTTGACCAGGCACGGAAAAATCGCCAACTTTCTAGCAGATGCGCGGAAAAATTTTAAATTTCGTTGATCGGCTGCGGAAAAATCGCGAGTTTCGTCAATTTATCGTGAGAAAAAATTGCGATTTTCGTCAATTTGACGCGGGAAAAATTGCAAATCTCGTCAAAGTCAGTTAAGAATCGCGAATTTCGTTGATCAGGCGCGGAAAGATGATCGAAAAAATCGCGAATTTTGTCGACTGGCTTCGGAAAAATTGCTAATTTGTCGATCAGGCGTGGAAAATTCGCGAATTTCGTTGATCAGGCACGGGAAAATCGCAAATTTCATTGATCGACTCCTTCTCCCTCCTTCGTTCATAAATGTTAATGATGTGAATTATCACATTGCTAACAAAGCGTAAACCAACTTAGTGAAAAATGTCCAAGCCGGGAATCGAACCCGGGTCCCTGGAATAGATCTCCACTGTTCTACCACTAAACCACAAGCACATAATTTCAAGCGTAATTTCACTGCTGAAATGTAGTTGAAAAATTAATTAAAATTGTATATTCACCGATGCTGGGTTTGTTTGCGTCTCCTGTTACGCCACTATTAATGTGTGCTCATGAAGACTTCTCCATCTTGTGCTGCGGTTGCAGCCTTACGGACTTATATAAGTGAGAAATGCCAGGCTGGACATCGTCCTTGTGGTTTAGTGGTAGAACACTGGAGATCTATTCCAGGGACCCGGGTTCGATTCCCGGCTTGGACATTTTTCACTAAGTTGGTTTACGCTTTGTTAGCAATGTGATAATTCACATCATTAACATTCAATAATTTCAAGCGTAATTTCACTGCTGAAATGTAGTTGAAATATTAATTAAAATTCGTTCATAAAGTTCACATTTTTTTCGGCACTAGCCATTTTCCTGCCTATGTTCGTTTTTTAGCTCTTCAAATAAGGTCAAAGAATATTATCACTCATTCCAAATAATGTTTGCTTTATCTCTATGCTATATGTACAAATATAAACTGTTGATATATCCTTGCCAACTAAATTGGATATGTTGACTGGGTAGAGGAACCTAGAGGGGTAAAACTCCCCCCCCCCCCACACACACACACCTCCTCTGAAACCATATTTTTTGTCTGATTATAGGCCACAGATTACCTCTTCGAAATAGAATTCTCTCCGTGTTACTGATGTGGCCCTCGACAACCCAAAAATTTTTGTAAGTGGCCCTTCTCTTAAAAAGGTTGTGCACCCCTACTTTAAATTCTAGCATTAGCTCTATCTCAACATGTGTTTTCAGTTTTGAAAATATTAAAAGGTTTTTTAGTGGTTGCTAAATTATGTAAGTATAGTGTTCTCCGATATTTAATGGTGATTAAGACTATTCAGCTGCTACTAGACATTTAAAAAAGTGTTGATTTTTAGAAACAAGGTGAAACAATTTGATATTTGGGTAACATGTGAATAGACCAATAAACCTATGTCAAATTATTAATTGTTTGACTACTTTATAAAACAAACTTTTTAATTCATTGCACTATACACTCCAAACAAAATGACTTTGAATGTGAAACACGGAGTTTAGAATAAAATATCAATGTAACAGATGATGTATCATTGCATCAACATGCAAAAGAACATTTAAAATATTAAAGAATTGCAATTTAAATGTTAATACCTGTTAAATGAGCACCAATTTTTACAAGTCGGAAATTGTACGTCAAATGAGGTGCATTCATACTACAATTAATTTTACAAATATTCAGATCTTGTTGTGATAGCTGTTGCACTCTTATGCAAAAATGCAAAATCTATTTCGATTCTACATAGGGTCAGGTGGGGTGGAATGGGTACAAAAATACAAATTTTTGAAATGATTATGGAATCATTCCTAATTGGAAAGGAATTTATAGAAAGTAATGGTTCAGTGTTTACATTGCATTTATAGACATCACATTTTCATTGTAATTTTTTTTTCAAAAGATTATTTATTAATGTTAAAAAAAGTTTTCCTGATGACTGTTTTTATACCCATTCCACCCCATAGGGTAGGGTGGAACGGGTAACCAAGTTTAAAAGGTATTCAAAGCAACCAATAACCCAAATTCCAGTGTATTATATATTTTATTACATCAAATTATTTATTGACAATTATATTGGCCAATTTTTTTTCTCATTAAATACATAATGTCCCTGATTATTAAGTTTTGGTTGGCTAAGCTTTCTGAAAGTTTTTTACTGTCGATTTCTACCTTGTCATCTTTGTTAGGAAAGGTATAGAAGTTTCCTATTGATGATTTATGCAGGAATTTTACATTGTAACTACGAGGATCTGACGTTTCAATCACTTGGGCATTAAAATATTTTTTAGATTTTTTTTCCTAAGTATTTTTTTCCTAAGCCTAATCATATACCCATTTCACCCCACTTTATATTTTTAATTATAACTTTTAAAAAATAAAGAATTTTTCTTACATGTTTGTTTCAGTCAATAAAGGACACTGCTATGTACAAACTATGCAGTAAAAAAATTATTTCTGCAATAAAATTAAAAAAATACAATAAAGTTAATGTAGCACTAAGTGACGTTGACATTCACCATGTGACTTTCAAAACCGATTCTAAATGGGTTAAATGTTGCCAATATTTTTTTTCTAAACTTAAAATGGAAGTTGAATGGTTAATAAATTTTATACATGATTTACAAATTTTTTTTGTACATAGTATGATTTTAATTAAGACACAAAACAGTATTACACATTCCACCCCACCTGACCCTATTAAATTCAGTAATATAATTCATTAATATGTAATAGGACTCCATTTTAAATAGGAAGTAATCATAATGGCAACCTAGAATCATTACCTAGCATGGGATATCATTAAACTAATTATGTAGGATAGGATTAATTAGAATGAAAACTTTTATTAATATCCTTTAAAATTTTGATTTGACATTCACAAAATTTAACATGACTCAACAAAATTCTGCAACGATTCTGTATATTAAATGCCAAACCATTTTGTTGGGTAGTTTTTGCGCTGTTATATGAGGACAGACAGACGAACGGACCAAATGAAGACTGTAGGAGCTACGTATTTATATAATTTGACATTTCCCAATAAACCATAATGTAATAGAATAGAGTATCTCCGTAAATAAACTATTAATTCTGCATACTAGTACCGAACATGGAATAGTAAATCTCAAAAACATTACCAATTACAGAGAAATCCAACTATATTAAGGCAAGTTAGTGTTCAGGCAGACAGATAGATGACCAGATGGAGAGACAAACCAAATTCATAAACAATTAACTATGTTGGACAGTGTTAAAAATCCATAATAGATTGAAATTTCATTTTCAGCAATTTATATGAATAGACGGAAGCATACTTGAATAGTTTTGTACAGCCCTGCATTTTGCCTACTATCTTTATATATATACCACTGTTTAGCTAAAATTTACTTAAGACTAAAAACGATTAAAACTACTGAAATCACACTTCCAGAGATTATCATCCATCGAAAATTATCGATTATCGTCGCAGAAAAATTTTATGCAGCTATTTATGGCAAAAAATGGTGGGTAGGGAAAGCGCAACAATGTTCTATGAATGCAAGGGATGCAAAAATTCAATTCATGCACCTTTGCGGACCTTCCAAAAAATTCATATGGCCAACACCAAGTGGCAGTTGTTGGATACCTTTTGAAAACCTTATACAAGAAGTACCTGTGCCTTCATAAACTTCAATGTCAAGCAGAACATATGTTCTGGAAAAAAATATTCAACAATTAATTGTGGAATCAGTTAAAAACATTTTATAAATCAGCACCCAAGCAACAGGTATTAGTAACAGTTAAAATGCAATTCTTTAATATTTTAAATGTTCTTTTGCATGTTGATGCAATGATACATCATCCGTTACATTGATACTTTATTCTAAACTCCGTGTTTCACATTCAAAGTAATTTTGTTTGGAATGTATAGTGCAATGAATTAAAAAGTTTGTTTTATAAAGTAGTCAAACAATTAATAATTTGACATAGGTTTATTGGTCTATTCACATGTTACCCAAATATCTGTTTCACCTTGTTTCTAAAATTCAACACTTTTTTAAATGTCTAGTAGCAGCTGAATAGTCATAATCATCGTTAAATATCGGAGAACAATAAACTTACATAATTTAACAACCACAAAAAGCACCCTTTTAATATTTTGAAAACTGAAAACACATGTTGAGATAGAGCTAATGCTAGAATTTAAAGTATGTGTTTTTTGGTACTTGCGCGTTATTGCAAATTTATTGTGACACTTTTAAAAACCAAAAATTTCATTTTGACGGCTCCTAATTTTTTTTATAATATTTTTGGGAAATATTATAGCACAGTCAGAAAGAATAAAAAATTATCTTTAATTTGATACCAAAATTATGTATATTGTTCCAAAAATAACTGAGTTACAGCATTTTACACAATTTGATGCCAACACAATGACGGGAAGGATCGCACGAAATGCGCAAATTTCAAATATTTTTCCTAAAGTCTGTTTTTGAGATAAAAGATTGAAAAAATTACTGTGGTCATATCTCTTAGGTACCTATACACAAAAAAATATGAACAAAATCTGAGACATAAGGGCACAATGAATATTTTATTTTGGGCGATTTGGCATGGAATGAGCCAAAAGTGACACTATATTCAACAAATCACATTACCTAATTTAAAAATCACACTTTTCCAAATTGTTTACTTAAACTCCATCTTCACATTATTAAACGGTGAAGTTTTTTTACTGCATACTGAATGTGTTGAAAAGTGTTTCACAATCTATGCTTGGCATATGAATTTTTGTTCTTGTCTTTCCTTATTTTGTGTATAAGACAAAAAATACCATTTCCTTTCTTTACATTACGTATTTAATTGATAGCTAATGTTGTATTTTCACCGTAAACCTATTCAAAGTGTTCTTTTCCCTAAAAATGAAAATATTGAAAAAGTGACACTATATTCTACAAATCACATTACCTAATGTAAAAAATCACAGTAAGTTTTTATGATAATGCTTTTTCCATGCTTTTTCTTTTCTTCTGTTTTCGTCATGTCATGGAGTGTAAGCGTCTTCTGTGCATTGCAATCATTCCAATAAAAGCTGAAATATTGCTTTAGTCACAAAAGGGATTCTTGATGCAGATTTTTAGCGAAAGAATCTAGTCAGGAAAGAATATTTTCTCTAAGAGAAAAGAAATGTTACTTGAGTGCATTACAAAAGCCATTACGATCAACATGATATACGCATACGTCGATCTAATAAATGTAAAAGCTTTCTTTAAAAATAAGGATATCATGTCCCATTGGCGTAAAAAAATTGTCAAAAAATAAGACTAAATATTTAAATAAAATTCATTTTGTTATTTATTCATCTACTTACTCAGCCTTTGAATCATTTTTTGTGATTTTTAGGAATAATAAAAACTACTTTAAAACTAGTCGGATATGTCAGTCCTAAAACGTTCTTCTATCTCATACATGTTAATACTTCAAAATTTGCTACCACAGTGCCAAAATTAAATGGCAATCTATGCTCATCATGAGGATTTTAAAGAAATGAAATTCCTTTCATTAGTTCTTGAGATATGACTATCTCTAAAATCGTGTAAATCCTCCAAAATGTAGCATAGCAAACGCTACCTATTGGGCGATTAATACCAAAACCTAAACAGCAACAACTTGTGTCAACGTTTAACTGAATATGAAGTTTGACGAAAATCCGGGCATTAGTTTTTGAGATAGAGCTATTTCGGAATTCGTGAAAAACGCAGCATAGCAGCTCCACCTGTTGTGCGATTTACACTAAAAACTAATCAGCGCCAATTTATATCAGGGGCTAACTGAATATAATTTTTTATTAAATTCCGTGCATTAGTTCTTGGGGTAGAACTCCCACAAAATTTGTGTTACATATACGGACAAACAGACAGAGTCACAGACTCATAGACAGATATTTTGCAAAAACATGTTTTCGGGATCTCTGACCCCTAAAACGCATAAATCCGTCGAAAACCAGAAGTCGAAAATTTTCACGAATCCAATATATTCTTGTAAAGATAGAAGAAAATAAAAATCTATATTTTTGTATAGATAGAAAAAAATAAAAATATATATTCTTGTATTAGGTATATTCGTATAATTATGAATCTCTAACAACTTTCTCGATGCATTTGATATCTGAAAGCACTCCGGTTTATTACCTTAAGATACACTCTATTATACATTTCTTTAAAGTAAAACTGTTTTCCATAAAGATATATGATGATTCCTTGAGTGTTCATTTGAAGTCAATAATATTTACGACTGATATAATTATCTTTCTCTGTGTTACTCTCGATACGGAAGCATTTCGTCAAATGCTTACATTTTAAAACAATGTATATTTCAAAAGATTATTGTTGAAGCTCCTTAACTAGAGAGATCCTTATATAAACTATTTCCTGTTTGCTTCATGTTTCAAAATACCTATTAGCGTTATGTAAAGTTGTGCTTAAGTTTATAGTTTGTTCTCTTCCACTTAATGAGACACACAATAAAGGTTTGTTTGAATGATTGTCAAGCTCATTGAATGCACTTTGTCCACTTTTAAAGCCTTTTAATGATTGTTTAAACTTTATCCATATTTACAATGATTAGAGTAATGAGTATTGTTATTTGGTTCGTAACATTATTATTGTGTCAAAAACTTGTTTTTAGAAATTTGATTTTTTTAACCTGCCTCAGAAAATGATTTGATAAACAAAGATTTTATTTTATTTAGATACTATATTACTTAATATAAAAGCCTTCAGTTTTGAACGGTAAACCCCGAATATTATTATTTGTTTGTTATTATAAACAAAAAAAACTGATTTATTTTTTTTTCCAAGATTCCAACAATATGTCTAAATCCTTCCACATGTGTGCATGAAATGTCTTAATGATAAAAAAATGAAATTATATAAAGAGTAATTAAATAATAAAACTTTGTGTGAATCACCATAAAACAAAAGAACACGCCGGACGCGTTTCGGAATGGAAATTTTAACAGCCCGTCATCAGCCAATGCAAACCTGTGTCCGTAAGGGTACAAGATCCCAAATGAGCAGTAAGAGGAGAGAGGAGAGCTTCCAAACAATGTCACAGCTGGCGCTAGCTAAAAGGTGAGCACTAACCACAGAGAAGCACGTGCATTCGAGGAAAGTGTTGCCAAAATGATAGAAAAAATTAACAGAAAGGAAAAGAGTAAAAGACATAAAAAGAATTACACAAATTAAAATAAAAAATGAAGAAAAAATAAAATAAAATAAGTAAATTAAAGAATAAAACTAAAAGAGAAAACATCAGGAAAACATGAGAAATAAAAGATTTTTTTTTTCCTTTTTTTTTTAATAAAATGAAAAGAGACCAGGAAAGAAGGGAAACAATTAGAAAAGTAATACTTTTGTAATTCTAAAGTTTTTTGTACTTTTTGTTACTTTTAAAGTTGCTTTTGTAATTAACTTTTGTAATTACTTTTGTACTAAAACCATCCTTGAAATGGTATCTACCTAACAATGCAAATCTCAATAAAATCAGTAAAATAGAGTTTTGAAAAAGGCTAATCTTTTATAACTGGGTTCATCTGATTTTAGAAGCTTCCTCCATATCTCTATAACTAAGCAACGCAGAACAATATGTTATATACTAAACCTTTTCCTGAAAAATTATCTAACTAACAGTGCAAGTTCCATCCAAATTCATTCAACAGAACTCAAGTTATAAGCAGCCGTTACAAAATTCCTATCTGCATTCTATATATGTAGTAGAAGTAGAAGTAGACAGATGAATCCATGTTGCGAGTGACAAATTTGCTCGAAGGTATGCATTTTTTCCTAAATAATTCAGACATGTTATACAAATTAACATTATCATATTAGAAAAGTAATATATATTTTTTTATACTTTCAGAATTTTTTTCTTGGATCTTGTTCGACTAGTTTTCCATTCCTCACAAAACGTGCAAAACGTGAAAAATATTTTCCAATTTTATACGATTTTTTATATTTTTATGTTGATTTAAAAAGCACTAATAAAAGTTTCAGAGATTCTGGATAGAATCTGCTGTCCAAACAAACAAAATGACAGTCTTTGAATTTGTTTCTTTGTATCATGCAAAATTGCACTTCGAGAAGGGTATACAATCTTTCATCGAATTTTCGCTACGAAATGGCAACATCGCAACATCTATATGAAGTTATATTTATTATATATAATATTGGGGGAAATATGTAATTGAAGGCAGCGATAGAAGGCATTTTATTCATCATAATTGTAATCTTCGGTGTATTAGTCGCAAAGTAAGAAGAATTTTATTTTACAAAAATTCCTTTTAAGGAAAAAATAACACAAATATTAAAATTTTAAGAAATTTAAATATACCGTATAGAAGTTTCGTCACTGGCTATTTAGTATGAAAAGCTTATCTTGTAAGGCAAGAATTGAATTATATATATTTTTTTATGAAAAATCCACTTCTGAAAGTTAAGTGATATATCTCCTTACATTAGTTTTAGTATAAAAAATTTTAATTCTTCCGTAACTTTTCTATTATTCGGCAGTCACTCTATTTCTCTTGGAATCTGACGAAGTAAATGGAAATTGAACGTTTTAAATGAAAATTAGTCAGAAAACTGGGCAATAAGCCACTTAATGACAATTTTCTTTAGAAAGGACCATTTCTCCTTAAAAAGAGGCAAATGTAAATAATTTCGTTCAAACTTATATATATAATGAGATGGTACCAAAGATTTTATAAAAATAAAATTACATGTCTCTCACTGATACGTAAAAGAATGATTATTTTATTGTAAATTAATAAGAATCAGTTTTAGAGTAGAATAGGAGTCTAGAATATACACTGAGTAGCCAAAAAATTAGAAACACCCTCTAATAACGAGTTGGTCCACCTTTAGCTCTGATCACAGCTGATATTCTTCTTTGCACAGACTCAACAAATCGCTGATACCGTTACTGAGGAATGTTGGCCCATGCTGACATAATGGCAACTGTCAATTGAGTCAGATTGGATGGTGGCGTTTCCAAGTTTTAAAGTGCTCCTTCGACTTCGTTCACAAATATTGGTGCTCCTCAAACCAATTTAAGACCGATAGATCATGGCAGCAAGGTGCATTGTCCTGCTAAAAGTGGCAATTTCCGTGAGGTAACATTATAGCCATAAACGAGCGCACGTAATAGGCAACGACGTTGAGGTAAGCTGTTCTGTTCAGGGTTGTGTCCACAGATATTAAGATACCCAGTGTACTCCACGAAAATATTCCCTGAGGTGTTGTCATTTGGCGTGTCGCTTGCGCTATATTCTGATCCTGCTATCTGCATTATTGGAGCAGCAAACGAGATTCATCGGAGTTGATTACTTTTATCTAATCTTCAAGCGACTAATTTCGTCGTTCTTTCGCCCCCAAAAGGCGCATTTTTCTATGATACCAAAGGCAGTCGATGGTCTCCTGAAGCCCGTCCTTTGAAAATGTGTCTTTCTGTACATTGGGATATGCTTTGTGATGTACCTGCATTGATTTCAGCTGTGCTGTAATTTGACTTGTTGTTTTTCTGTTGCTGCGGACTATGCGTGTTACTCGCCTTACACCCCTCTCGTTCACCAGCCTTTTTCGACCAGAATGGTCCTTATTGCTTGAAGTTTTTCTCTCACTAACTATCTCTAAACACCCGAGATATTGTTGGGAAAGAAAATCCTAAAAGAGTCGTCGTTTAAGAGATGTCACGTCGTTTAGAGTCATCAGCTCTTTTTGAATCGACGATTATTCCTCGTTTAAAGTCGCTTAAATCTTTTGTGTTACCCATTTTTACAGTAACTTCCATGCTAAATACGTCGTACGAAGCTGAGAGTTCCTTATATATGTAACTCTGCGTTTTTACGTCAATCAAGGTCACTGTCTAACTGATTTACTTTCAAATAAGGGGTATTTAATTCTAACCAATTTTGGATTTGACTAAGCATGTGTACAGCACATACCAAGGTCTCGACCGAATTCGTTAGCCAGATTCATCTGCCATCGTGATCCAAAATGGCGGCAATTTAAAATTTACAAAATTTAAAAAGAAGTACAGAAAAATTGGTAATAAAAAAAGAGTTTTCTTTTAAGTATTTGACACTATTGCAAGGATTCCAAAGCATTTTTTATCGTCTTTAACTTAAAATATGGCTGCTATATAGCAGTTTAGAATTATAGGATGTGTGACAATTTGAAACAATTTTGTAATACGATAGCACTGGATTATATTAACCGATTTCGCTGTCAAGAGGCATGTATATAAGACTTACCAAGGTCTCGGCTAAGTTCATTGGTTAGCTTCATCCACCATGTTGTTTTAAAATGGTGGGCCCATCAAAATATTGCCTGAAATATAAATCATTCTAAATGAAGCCAACTTGGATTTAGCTCACTAATTTGACGAAATTCTTATTCATATTCACTACTGAAGAAAATTTTTATTGAATCATCTATAGTCGAGTTCCACTAATTTTAGCTTCGGTTATTTGGGTACAATAAACTATATTTTAAAAAACAAGGAATATGAAAGCTACCTTTTCCTACCGGCACATGCCGGAAGGACTTTTCAACAATGTATTTATTATTAGAAAATTTTATAGATCTGTATTAAACATTTTGCCAGACAGTCGTCAAAATTCCCTTTTAGCGTAGTTTTTTTTTTATATATATATATATTTATAAAGTCTTTCTACATTAGCAAATGACTCATAAACTTTTATCAAAATAAAGAAAGGCACATCAGTTTGAAAAAATAGGATATTTTACAGTTAAAAATACTAGTTTAAAAATTTTCCTCGATTGATTTTCAGTATGAAAAATCGGAAAATTTTCGTAAAACATCAATCAGAAATTTAAAGCTGTATAACATGCATTCAAAGACTAAAAGTAGCGTGCAATTCGAATGGATTTTCGTTATCATACAATAGAGCAGACTTAGATAAATGTGTACAATCTTTGACTGAACCCTACCGTGAAATTGCAACACATATTTTGATTTGCTTTTTGCTACAAGGACTATTGAATGAGTTGATATGTTTCGTTTGTCGGACTGTATTTTCCAAAAAACCTATTTCGTAACAACTCAATTTATTCGAATGGAAAAGATATTTTAAAACTCATACTCAATGTATTACTATATGAAATGTATATTCATTTGCTATGATAAGCTTTTGTGCTCCGGGCAATATACAAATGAATATTTGAATGAAATGAGAAATACACTTTAGGTTTTATAAATACGAATGAATGGAAAGAAATTTGAAATTTTCTTTGTATCAAATTTTCTAGAAACTCATTTTATAATCTGAAATATTTCTAAAATTTAAATTATATTTAAAACAATCTAGCAACACATACACAAATGTGCTTTAAAATCGAGGTTTGATGACATTATATTAATATCTTAATACAGTTATCATGATATATATCGGATATGTATTTTCGAAATATAATGATGTTTTATATTTTTGATACTTTCATATATTAAATATTTATTTTTAAAATATCAATGTGCGTGATTATTTTAAATTTTTCAGACAACACAAGTGTAAATGAATTTTTCAACTGTTATTGACTCGTTCTGTAGATAAAGAACTGTTGTTTTGAAAAGGAACTTTTTGGCCCCTACCCCTCTTCGTTTATAAAAAAAAAAAAAAAAAAAAAAAAAAAAAAAAAAAAAAAAACCTCCAATATTTACCATTGAAGTTGAATTTTTAAATGTAGAACCAATAATTATGTAGGGCAATGTTTACTTAGAACATATACCATCTAATCGATATGAACAGCTATTTACAGCTTCACTAGGAAAAAAAATCTTTCCTCGTTTTGATTTAGTTCAATTTAAACTGAGCATCTGGTTAATGAATGAAAAAACAGAAAAGCTAACATCTTGCCCAAATTATTCAGTTAAAACAAATTATTTTGTATTTGAATTTTTCTTAGCATAAAACATAAAATTTTCTTGAAACTTAATACTAAATCCTAAAGTTTGTTTTTTGTGAATATAAAAAGCAAATTGCGTCTGTTTTCAATTTGTTGATCTTCAATTTTTTTATGTAAGCGAAAAATAAATAAAAAACAAGAAAATATTCTGAATATTGTTTTATTAAGTTTTCATGCTAAGTGCAAAATGTTTCAGTCTCTAATTTAAATCAAGTCTGAAACTATTTATAATCCTCAATATGTTGCCAATTTTGACAAGATCGGATATACAAGATATTAAAAAAAAAAAAACTACCCGATATATGATACCCTAGCTATTAAACCATTCACAGAAACTGAATGAAATTTTGGTTTAAAGTAATTTGAGGTTTCCGATCAAGAATCATATGATGAACAACAGTTAAACTCTAACAGTTACGGTTACAGTGACAAACTTTCGAAATCTTCATATGGGAATACCCACTTTTTTTATTGGAATGTTATCTATATAGTGAAAAATCATAAATAGCGTTGCAGATTTCTTGGTTCGGCGTAAGATGCTGTTATGACTGACGTCGTCGCACTAAGTGAAAGAAAAAACACTGTGAAATGCGTGCCGCGTATCTTGCTTTCTTGTACCCTGAACAAGTTCCTTTCTCAGGGAAAGAACATAGGGAAATTTTAAAGATTTATAACATAAAAAGGCAAAATGCTGCAGAGACATTGCGTGTCTACCATAAACCATGAGCTAAGCCGAGGCCCGAGTACTACAAAAGCTCTACGGGACTTCATACGCACATTTGAAGCAGTGTTTCAAACGTTCTGCAGTTGCCGAATTTTACGGTTCGCACGATTCTGTGCTCTGTTGTCCTCATGTTTCCGTATCGGTTCCAGCATGTCCAGATGTTGCAAGTGGGTGATAAGTAACAATTGTACATAAAATCCCCTGTACATAACATATATCGGATATACATGAAAATATCGGATATTTTTACAGTTTCGAAAACATCATAATATTTATGGACCCTGTTTAAAATAATATAATCATTAGTTCCCTTTGTCCATGAATAGCATAACAAGTTGTCGAATTTTTAAATTGAACTACCACCTACACAGTGCATTAAATGTAAATCATTAAGTTATTGTTAATGTATGATGTATTAAATATGTAACAACAAAATTTAATCATTTAAATAAATTTATTCAAGATTAAATAGGTTACCATGAAATTGGTTTAATTGTAAGAGGGAAAACATACAGAATATATCGAAAATATTGTCACGTTATACGCATTATTGTAACAGTTATGAACGAAAATTTGGGTTTGGCTTACAGTGGACGTACCTTCATTGTTGATAATCTTCCGATATTTTTTAAGTATTTGAATTTCTTATTTAATTTAATCTTCTCATATTTTTTTTTATATAAAAAAATAATAATAAATATATAAGTATTATAGTTTATTTTATCATTTTACTTTATTTACATTTTTTAATTATAATTATTATATTTATTTTTTATCTTAATTATATTTAATCCTACATTTTTAATCCTACCTTAAATGCTTTTCTATCTTTATACATAATTATATTCACTCTTAAGTTTTTTAACCTGCAGTTAGACTTCTCGCTTGTGGCTCTCTAAGCTTTAGAAATACTCCTAGATTGGGTATAAAGTTCTCATCAACTAGGGAGCCCACGAAATGCGACAACTGTTCAACTAGTTGATTTCAATTATTAGGATGTTCTCTTATTTACTTTCTAACATTTGTGGTTCAGGGTTAGTTTATTTTCTTTTTAAAAAACGGAATTTTGATAGATATGTATCTTCTATTTCTTATCAACCTTTAACCGGAAACGACCGTCTGTGGGATGGTTGCATCTACATATCTACCCTTTACACAAAAATGAATGCGTCCTCAATCTTATCACGCAATCTAATCCTTACATTATTAGTCCTCTGCCTCCTCCACCCATTTGCAACACCTGCACATTTTTAGTTATTGAAAGAAAAATTATTTTATTGTCAACGCCGTCTGTTAGACGGCGCGCTTCTTTTTATGTAATTTTTTGCTCTGGGATATTGAAATGGCGGGGTCGTCAAAGCGGATACGCCACGGTGATAAAGACTTTGAAGAAACTGTTTTGCGATTGTTTGATAAAGTAGGACGATGTAGTAAGCGATGTTGAAAGCATTTCAGATGATGAATATATAGATTCTGAACACGAAAGTGTTCAATGCTCCAAACCTAAATGCAATGATTGTATAAAAATGCAGATATTTAGAACATACTGCGAAACTTACTATTAAATGTTTTGTTAATTTTACTGCTTAATATTTTTTTCTAATTCATATTGTAGCGAAATATATAAAAAATATTTGCATTTATTTAATTATTATGTCGAAAATGCAATATTTTGGACAATAATGTGCAATTTTAAAATATTTTCTACCTCCGACATTTAAAAAATATTTTTATGCTGTTATATTAAGAAACTGGTCCTGTTAGCATCTATAATAATAAGGAAAGAAGTTTGTGTGTGAGTGTGTGAGTGTGTCGACGGTGTTCTGAAGAGACTGCTGCACGTAAAGCTACAAAATTTTATGGAAAAGGTACGTCTATATATGAAGTTTTGCACCTCGAAGCCCGATTTTTGATTTATTGTTTGGGGTTTTTTTTAATTTAATTTTTTATGCGATTTTTAGCGCTTTTTTAAGTTTCGAGGTGATTTTTCCACATTAGTGAAAAGAATACGATTTCTTTTTTCAACCCAATATAGTAAATTCTGTTCTCTTTTCAAAAACGTTTATTCGGAATTCGTACAGCGATTTTTGAATTTTTAGCGAATTTTTTATGCGATCATTGAGCAGCATTTAATGTATCTCCATACCTATAAGGGGGTTACCGTAAGGGGGACACAGTTCTGTCGCCAAATACCGCCCAGTTTGTTGACAACTTGGCGATATGTTGGCAACCAAAATTAGTCGCCAAAAGTGACGCCAACTTGGCGATATCTCTAATATTTCGCCAAATTCCCACAGACTTCCGTTGTAAACCAATAGGGATTACTTGCTTACAGAAAATCAACAAATTGAGATTTTTTTAATGCAACAAAAACTAATATTAACTTAAAGGATTATATTAATTATATTTAAGGGAATCCAAGTAAATTAAATTATGAATAAATGTAACATGATACATTGCTTAGCATGCTTTTTCGAACATAAATTTTAAGAGAGCCCGCAGGTCAAAGGAATTAGATTTGAAACTTTTATCCAATTATAATAAATTTTGACTTTCGTGATTTTTGAACTTTTTGTGATTTTTAATTCGATTTTTACGTTTCTTCGAGATCTGCTGCAATTTATTTTACATTCCATTTTTGACCCATAATACTAAAGTAATTTCTGTCCTCATTTCAATAAAGTTTATTCGGATTTCGTATAGAAATTTTCGAATTTTTCGGGAATTTTGTATGGAATTTTTAGTGTATTTTAGCGATTTCCTACCATTTTTTCACATTAGTGAAAGGAATCAACTTTCAATCTTCGAACAAATATATAATTTTTCTTCCATTTTCCAAATTTGTGCAACGATTTAAAATTTTTTTGCGATATCTTATTGTGATTTTCAGAACTTTACCGCAATCCGTGCTGTTTTTTGACGTACCCGGGAAACGCCGGGCAAGTTAGCTAGTCTATAATAATAAGGAAAGAAGTTTGTGTGTGAGTGAGTGTGTCGACGGTGTTCTGAAGAGACCACTGCACGTAGAGCTACAAAATTTGGGGTAAAGGTACGACTATATATGAAGTTTTGCACCTCGAAGCCCGTTTTTCGATTTTTTGATTAGATTTTTTTTATTTAATTTTTTATGCGACTTTTAGCACCTTTTTAAGTTTTGAGGCAATTTTTCCATATAAGTGAGAAGAATATGGTTTCTTTCTTTTAACCCAATATAGTAAATTTTGTTCTCTTTTCAAAAAATTTTATTCGGAATTCGTGCAGCGATTTTAGAATTTTTAGCGAATTTTTTATGCAATTATTGAACAGCATTTAATGCATTTCCATACCTATCGCCAAATTTGGCGACCAAAATGAATCGCCAAAAGTGATGCCAACCTGGCGATATCTCTAATATTTCCCCAAATTCCCATAGACTTCCATTGTAAACCAATATGGATTTACTTGCTTACAGAAAATCAACAAATTGAGATATTTTAATGCAATAAAAACTAATATAGCTTAAGGGATTATATTAATTCAATTTTCCCACATTAGGAAAAAGAATACGGTTTCTTTCTTTTTACCCAATATAGCAAATTTTGTTCTCTTTTCAAAAAACTTTATCCGGAATTCGTACAGCGATTTTTGAATTTTTAGCGAATTTTTATGCGATTATTGAACAGCATGTAATGCATCTCCATACCTATAAGGAGGGTTACCGTAGGGGGGATCCAGTTCTGTCACCAAATAACGACAAGTTTGTCGCCAACTTGGCGATATATCGCCAAATTTAGCGAACAAAATTAGTCGCCAAAAGTGACGCCAACTTGGCGATATCTCTAATATTTCGCCAAATTCCCATAGACTTCCACTGTAAAACAATAGGGTTTACTTGCTTACAGAAAATCAAGAAATTGAGATATTTTAATGCAACAAAAACTAATATTAACTTAAGGGATTATATTAATTATATTTAAGGGAATCCAAGTAAATTAATTACGAATAAAAGTAACATGATCTAATGCTTAGCATGATTTCCAAAACATAAATTATAAGAGAGCCCACAGGTCAAAGGAACTAGATTTGAAACTTTTATCCAATTATAGTAAATTTTGACTTTCGTGATTGTGTTTTTAATGCGATTTTTACTTTTCTGCGCGATCTGTTGCAGTTTTTTGACATTCTATTTTTGACCTAAAGTACATTCTGCCCTCATTTCAATAAAGTTTATTCGGATATCGTATAGCAATTTTCGAATTTTTCGGGAATTTTGTATGTGGTTTTTAGTGTATTTTAGCGATTTGCTACTATTTTTCCACATTACTGAAAGGAATCAGCTTGCAATCTTCGAACACAATACATAATTTTTTTTTTTCTCTTTTCAAAATTTGAGAGGCGATTTAAAATTTTTTCGTGACATCTTATTGTGATTTTCTGAGCTGTTTCGTAATTCCTGCTGTTTTTTGACGTACCCGAGCAACGCCGGGCAAGTACGCTAGTTTCTAATAAAGATAAAATGCTTAATTTCACTATTTGTTAAATTATTAAGTGATATTTTCTTGTTAACATTTTATAGCAGTTTTTAAAATTTAACAGTCTCACAGACGGCATGTTTCTGTTTGTGCACGGGATTTTCACGTTTCTGGTTAAGGGTTAATAATAAATTTTGACCCCGGTTTCCTCTACAAAAGTTGTTTGTCTTTATAAGTATCACCACCTCCGACAGATGAAACAGGTATGCGTAAGAACAGTAGTATTTTTTTAAAACTATTTCAAAGAATAGCATAAAACTCTCAAACCCAAATTCTATTTCATTACTCTAATTTGAATATTCTATTCATTGAACAATGGAACAGAATTCTCCAAAACCTCATCGATAACTTTTTGTATCCTTGGAAAACAGGGGCGTATTAATCTTAGCTGTTTGAACGAGCCACATTGCAACACACCATATTAAAATTCCGGACCACCTTCAAACAACACTAATTTTGTCATTTTACAGGTTTCCGAACTGGTGCCTTGGAAATTATTTTTCTTGGTTAGTTTTAAAGAAATAAATTCTCATACATGATTTCTTTGAAGGTTTTCTTTCCTACTTTACGTTTTAAAAAAATTATGTTTCCTATTTTATGTACAGTTGTGGAAAAAAAGAAGTAAACACCCCCTACTAGCTCCTCAACAATTTATCGTAGAAGAAAGTTACTGGTACCGTACGATTGGAAATAAAGTCTAGTTTTAAATGATGTATATAAAATTTGCTTAGGGGGCCATCTGCATATTAAAACGAACCCAAACTTCATTTTTTTTTATGGCAATACCCAATTTTAACAAGATATTTCAAATCTTCGATTCAAACTATGCCTAGACACCAAATATCAAGTCATTTGAATGATAAGTTTTTGAATTATTAAGCTTCAAAATTTAGTGCTTTTAATGTTAAATTACATTTTCATATTTTTATTAATATCTCCTGAAAGTATACTCCTAATGTGCTAATTTTTTGTGTAGCAATAATACTAAAATACCCAAACATAAATACGTTGAATTTGCAATTTTTATAATTTTATGATATGAATTATGAAATTAATATTCGAAAAAATTATGAATTGCAACGTACAATTTTTTTCATGGATTTAGATTTATTAAATCCTGCTTTATGGAAATCCAAAATTTCACACTTTTCTTCCAAGTAGTTTTCAAATTATGCTTAAAAAACAGCAAAATAATGGTTTAAGGGGCCGTCTATGATAGAAGTGACTAGACATTTTGAAATTTCATATGCTATCCTGTAATCTAGCAGTCTTCAATGACTGCTTGAGTGAAGCTTAAGATGCCTTGATCAAAAAAAGTTCTTTCTTGGTCAACAATGGAGTACCGAACTTCAATTTGGATACAGCCCTAAAATACGCTCGTTTTAAAATAATGAATTTCTTGGAAACGTGCGAATTGCATAAAAATTTGTTTTAAGGCTAATTGAAGGGCGTACAGTTCATTTATGCTGTCAGAATTGTGTTCTGCTATTGAAAAAAAAACAAAATTATGGTTCGTTTTAATATGCAGATGTCTCCCTAAGCAAATTTTATATACATCATTTAAAAATAGACTTTATTATCAATCGTGAGGTACCAGTAACTTTCTTCTACAACGATTTTTTGCAGTTAGTAAGGGGTGTTTACCTTTTTTTCCCCCATGACTGTACATTGTACATCTATGGCTGTCTTAATTGTTTTCTTGCACTTTTTTACTTGCTTCTATAATTATTGTTTGCTGAGTGCTCCTTGAAGGCCATATTGTTAATAATAAACATTAATTTTATAGCGCCAAAAAAGTAAGGATACATAAATTGAGTATTTTAAAAATAGAAGTTAAATGCAAAGTCTTTAATTAGGTACTAGACTCCTGGATCGGGTTGGGTAATCTGGTTTTACCCGATCCCTTCGCGTCGGGTTGACTCTTTTTGTTTTCATTGCGGTCGGGTGCATTCTAAAAGTTCCGGTTTAGGTCGATTCTGCGTTGTGTTTTGGCTCACGTGTGCCGTGTTTGGATTAATCCCATTTTAAAATAAGAAAGAAAAAATCATGCGTCAAGCATAGATTATGAAACACTTGCCAATCCATTCAGAATAATGAAAAAAAAAATTGCACAGTTAAAAAAAAATTAAATTTTACGTCTAACTCAACCATATGGAAACACATAACGCATTTCAAAACCCAATTTCAGCTGTTCCCATCTACAATCGGAAAATTATCCGAATTTTTTCAGCAGCCCTGTATAGGATATATAGATTTGTATCTACTAATTGCATGCATTCCAAAATTTAGTTCACTTAATAAATACATATACTTCAGTTGAAAATTCCCCTTCAGCAATTTCCTCTAATACGTGAATACTTTTCTGCAGCCCTGTATATGAGGTATAAAATTTATATATAGGGAGTAACATGCTGTAAGTTAATTAAATTTAGAAGCTCAAACCAAATTTTAACACATGCACTCCAGCAGTTATTACTCAAAGACAGTATTGTGACGGATTTATTTTGTGTGCCCCTGTAAATGAATAAAGAATGCTATGAATACTTTCTAACGTGATGGTAGTGAAATTCAGTCATTTATATCAGTTTCAGTGCATTTGAAATAGCGTAATGACATTAAAATACTCTGCAAACGATTTTTCCACATATACCATAATGTAATGGAATACTTTTGAGTGCCCCTGCAAATGAACCCTATATACTTCATATACAATACCAAACATGTTTTTGTGAACCTAAATAACCTTTATAAATTCCATGAAAATCTGAGTATATTTACGGGAGTTAGAGCGTGGGCAAACGGCCAGACAAACCGAATGCATAAACACTTTTTAACTTTGTTCGAAAGTGTTAAAAAAGAAATTCCAGAATATTTTTTAATGTGACAAAACATATTTCAATATCAATGATTACATAAATATATATACTTCCGGAAAGTGCATTTCCTATAGTGCGTGCAAAACATTATGCGGCACCATTGATAGAGCAAAAGAAAAAAAACTCACATTCTGCATGCATTATGGAACATTTTCCAAGCTAAGTTTCAGTCTATTTGAGCGCCCATCAACATTCCGTTATAAACTAGTCGGATGTACCAATCCCAAAACTTTCTTCTATCTCATACATGCCAATACTTCAAAATTCATTATCACTGTGCCAAAATTAAATAGCAATCTATGCTCATCATAAGGATTCTAAAAGGATGAAATACCGTGCATTAGTTCTTGGGATATGACTATCACTGAAATTGTGTAAATTCAGCCAAATGCAGCATTGCAGCGCCACTTATAGGGTGATTTACACCAGAACCTAATCGTCATCAACTTATGTCAACGTCTAACTGAATATGAAGTTTGGAGAAAATTCGTGCATTAGTTCTTGTGATAGAGCTATTCGGCAAATTATGACAAATGCAGCATAGCAGCGCCACCTTTTGAACGATTTGCACCAACACATAATCATCAGCAACATTAATCAAGATATACTTGAATCTTGAGTTTGATGAAAATTCGTGCATTAGTTCTTGAGAAAGATCTATTCAAGAAATCGTGCTAAATGCAGCACAGCAGCGCCACCTATTGGGCGATTTATAACAACACGTAGTCAGCATCATTTCATATCAAGGACTAACTTAATCTGAAGTTTGGTGAAAATGTGTGCATTAGTTCATGAGACAGAGCTACTGCGGAAATTGTGTAAATCCTGCAAAATGCAGCATAGCAATGCCACCTGTTGGGAGATTTACACCAAAACGTAAACAGCACCAACTCATATCAAGGAGTAACTGAATCTGAAGTTTTATAAAAATCCGTGCATTAGATCTTGAGATAGAGCTATTGCAGAAATCGCGAAAAATGCAGCATAGCAACGTCACCTGTAGGGCGATTTACACCAAAAACTAATCAGCACCAATTTATATCAGGGACTACCTGAATATGAATTTTTAATAAATTCCGTTCATTAGTTCTTAAGATAGAGAGACCACAATATTTGTGTCACACACAGACAGATAGACTCACAGACAGACATTTTGCAAAAACATGTTTTTTGGAATCTCTGACCTCTAAAACGTGTAAATCCGTCAAAATTTTCACGAATCCAATACTTTCTTCTTGTAAAGATAGAAGAAAGTAAAAATGTACACTTACAGTAAAATATAAATCTGGTCCCATTTACATAGATATAAATTGCATAAGTTTACATACATGTGAAACGATAAGTCAGGGAAAGGAAAATATCTAGTTTTGTGAGATCGAATTCACGCAACCGTTTTTAACAAAGTGTTTATGAATTCGGTTTGCCGGTCTGTCTGTCTGACGTCTGTCTTCCCGTACTCTAACTGATGTAATTATACTCGGATTTTCATCCAATTGATATACTATGTTATTCAGTTTTATATGTTATTGAGCATGTTCAGTATTTAAAATAAGAGGGTAGCATTTATAGCTTGTTCATAGAGATACTCAAAAGAATTTCGTTACATTATGGTCTATATAGAAAATCGTTTGTGGCGTATTTTAATGATGTTACACTATTTCAAACATATTGAAATTGATATATATAACTGAAATTCATTACAAGGAGCTTACTATAGGATGTAGTGTGCATAGCATTCATCATTTATTTACAGGGATTTTATTTGCAGCATCGGTTATTTACAGCAAAATAATTCATTTAGGATACTGTCTATTAACAATAATTGCTAGTAGCGCATCTTTCGTTGTGGTACGCGTTTTTAATTTTTTTTTTTTTTTTTTGCATATTGCTTGCTGTGTATAAATTCTAAAGATCATGTACAGGGCAGCACAAAAGATCTGGTGTCCGTTTCAATTTACCGACAAAAATTACTGAAGGGAATTTTAAACTGTGCTATGCGTTTCAGAACTGAAGTAAATTTTATCATACTATGAAGTATATATATAAATCTACACATCATATACGGGGCTGCATAAAAGAAGTTTTTCTGGCTACTGGTGATAATTCCTGAAATTGGGTTCGAATTGGGCGTTTTCGAAATTGTTTACTTAAACATATAATCTATCACCTTACTGAATGATAAAGTTTTATTAAAGCATTCTGAAAGTGTTGGAAAACATTTCATAATCTACGCTTGACGCATTATTTTTGGTTTTTGTTAAATATTGCATTTAGAACTTAGGATTTTAATGTACACTGTAAAAAAACCACTGACCAGAACAAAACACCAGAACAAACTCGATCACAGTGAATGTGCTGTATGTTTCTTTGGTTTCCTGACTATTAGTCCAGGCAAATTAAAGTAAATACACCTTCAACCCGAGCAAAATTGCAATAGAAGCTCTGTTAACTGATTTTTAATCCGTAACCATTACTGAGAAATATAACCAAAATCATACAAAATCCGATCACGGGAACACCCTTAAAAACGGATTTCAAAACGGACTGAATCAAATGCCGTTTTGCGTTGTTGTGCTGTTGTATAGCTTTTAGTTGAGACGGAAGACGACAGAGGGCAGCACTAAACAATTTGGACTGCAAATATTCATTTTTTATCGAACAACTGACAACCAATAATGCTTTTGGAACAAGATAAAATAAAGTATCTATAACTCATTCTAAACTGTATTACTACTAGACCGATCTCCTAACAGTCATCCGGTATGCGGTGAGTTTTTCAAGCTCCGGCGATGGGGAGATATATCTCCGGCCTCAGGCAAGCCCTATACTATATTTTCTTTCTACATATTAAGTCTTCCTGAACATTTTAAGCCCTACCGCATCAAAATCGGTCCAGTGGTTCGCGAGATATAGTTCTTTTAAATTTCTCTACTTTCTGTTAATCCCGTTCCTCTATCTCATGTATCCACAATTGCAACTGGCTCCGAATCGATTCCAGTGCTTATAAATGCTAGTTGTGCATAACTTTCCCAGGCATCGGAACATTTTTAATAATATGCTTTAGGGAATTTTTCAGGGCAAATATCAGTATTTTTTAATAGAAGAATAAATCTAGCTTAAACGCGCGAAATTTCGCCTTATTTAAGAAGTAATTTTCTATAAGAAAAACTGGTACCGAAAAATTTCCTGGCTATAAAATTTCAGGACGCGCACGACCCCTGCATTTATGGACATTTCATCACCAATTTACTTTGTTAAGGAGACTTTAAGCAAAGGTATCGATATTTTTTATACATGCTGTGCTGTGATTGTGATCTGACCAGGGTAGTTTGTCATGTCAGTGTTTTTCAAGATTATATTTATGGTGTTAAATGATTATTTAACAGCGGATTGCTACATTATTGTGTAATTTGAAGCTTATACAACAATAGTGAGTGAGTTTTAGATTCTTTTTATAAATTTTAGTATTTTAATGAGCCTCTGAAAAGTACATGCTTTACCATTGGCGGCCATTTAATAATGCATCTCTGTGGAGATTATTATAATGTTAACCTTTTTTAATTAATCTCTAACCTCTAACGTACATAATAAATGCTATAAACAGCTCCATACTGTGCTTTTTATTAACGTAAGTGTATATACTTTGCTCTGTTGCCAGTTTCAATTCAAAATATCAATTTTAAGTGTACTAAATGATGTTTTGAAAATAGTTAAAAATTGTGTTCTATGCTAACTTTTAGCTTCAAACTCCCATAGGAATAACATTGGGAGTGTGTAACTTTTATAAAATTATCAAAAATACCTATAAGAGACAGCAGACAGAAGAGGAGCAGCAATGACATTTAAAAAGTGGCCGATGTACTGGAACACATATCGCCATTTCATTCTGATTCTACTCTACTCAAAATTGTTACAGGCGTAACAGCTAAAAAAGAAGTTAATGTTGATGAGTTGCACTTATTTGGTATGATCATCATCTCCAAAATGATAGGGAAGGATATATTTAGGTATTCGGCTAAAAAGTCAAAGAAAGTGAAAACTCTAGGATCTGCTGCCGCCATTTGTAGTTATAAAGATGACTTAGATATACAAATAGATCCAGCGCTCCTCTTCCAAAGAATGATGATTACTGGCACTTGTGGTGAAATGAATCTCGGAGATGTCATGCGTTATGAACCGTGTGCGTACTCTGCAGCATTATTTGAATTACCAAGTATGATGAGGAATTCAGACAAATCTCAGTTAGCTCAAGCACTAGTCAAACACATTAAAAATTTACACTATGAAAAATATGACAACGTGGAAAGTACAGAAAGGTACATATTGGATGGAGGATCTTTCTTGCGTCGCATTTCCTGGTGTAAAAAATGATACATATGAAAACATTGCTATATCTTACGCTGATTTTATTGTTAAACAATATGGAAAACCTATCATGTTTTTTGATAATTACATTGGGTATCCAACAATCAATGATGTGGCTCACAGATGACGCTACAAAATAAAAACAGTAGAGATATTAATTTCAGCCCATACGTGAAATTTATTGGAAAAAAGGAAGAGTTTCTGGACAATGAAAAAACAAGCAAGCAATGACTTCCCTCATAGGCGAATTGCTTAAGAAACAAGGCTGTACTGTTCCCAACACAGATGGGGATGCCAATATAGACATTGTTCGTGCTCCAGTCTCATCTTCAGAACATGCACATGCACATACCACAGTAATAGGTGAAGATACCGACTTGCTGATTCAACTTCTTTAACAGACAAAGGATAATGGCTTCAAGCTATATTATCGCAGTGACATAAGACGAGGATCATGTTCCAAACCAGTCTATCATATCCTCAACATGCAATCTCTGTTAGGTCGTGAAAATTGCAACTTCCTTCTGTTTCTGCATGCTTTCACGGGCTGCGATACAACATCCAGAATTTTTTCGATTGAGAAATCCTCATCATTTCTCAAACAGATGAACAAGACAGAGCTCCGTTCTATTGCAAAAATATTTTGTTCAAATTCAAGCCTACATTCAGATATGGCTGAGGCTGGAAGAAAAGCAATGCTTCTGTTTTATGACTGCAAGGCACTGGATTCTATAGACAAACTACGTCACCAAATGTTGGTAAGGAAAGTAACTACAGTAAAATCATTTATTATACCTGAACGTTTGCCTCCGACCGATTCTTCTACAAAATATCATAGCTATCACACTTACTTACAAATAAATATCGGAAGAAAGAACCAAGCCAGCAGAATGGGGCTGGTATGTAAAAAAAACACTCGTGCTACCCAATACTCTGCGAGTGACTACCAGCTACAGATTATTTACTTAATATGATTCCATGTTCTTGAAAGACAAACTGTGCTACTTTACGATGCTGATGCAAGCGTAATTGATTGCCCTGTTCTACAGCTTCTGGGGTGTGCCAAGTCAATGGATGTAACAAGAACTACCTAACTTCTAACTATAAATATGATGAAAACTATTGACACGTTTTTTTCTTCACTGGAACATTTCTGTAAAAATGAACTTAAGCAGTAATTTGTCAGAAATAGTAGACTTTTGTGTACTGTTTATCGTTTTTGACTATACTTCAAAGTTAAATTGTGAAAATAAAGCGATATATTTCCGTAAGCGATATATTCTCTGCCTTAGTTCCAGAAAATCCCCTCCGCCATTTTGAAATCCGTATATATGGGTGTTCCCGTGCTCAGATTTTGTCTGATTTTTAGTATACTATTAAGCAGTAGTTCCTGATTAAAAAATTCTGTAAAAAGCTTCTATTGCAATTTTGCCCATGTTCAATCACAAAATGCCTGGACTATATATTAACATGGAAAATACAGTAGTTGCGTAAAATTGCCAGCACATTGTGCTGTTAATTTTACGCAACTACTGTATTTTCCATGTTAATAGAGTCAGGAAACCAAAGAAAGATATAGCACATTCACTGTGATCGAGTTTGTGCGCGAGATGAACAGTACTTAGTACTGTAAAAATGTCGTTTTTTTTTTTTTTTTTTTTTTTTTTATATAGTGTAATTACAGATGTTATATACAACGCCTTAAAAACTTAAAATTTTCTCAAAATTTTTTAATTTGTATTTGAAAGTTGTTAAAATACATCCCAAGGCACCCCTTGGCACCTGTGTGCATCGCACACTTCGCACATGCAAAGCACCGGCTGTCTGCTTATAGTTCAACATAAAACATATAATTGATATTAAAGGTGAAATTATAATGTATTTTTCCATAATTGTTCTTAAAAGTAGGGTTAATTTTCTTAGCTTTCAATTTTCTGGTTGAGGAGTATCTGATTTTGGTGCATTGAAAATTATTTTATCTACCTGAGGGTCAACGACAATTTTTGATTCGTGTTTTGTCGATTTCTTATCGGATTTCTGGTTGACTTCAAATAGAATTTTCGGTTTCTAGTCTGGTACGATCCTAGTCTGACATTTAGCTAGAATGCTGCAAATTTTTAACAGTGTATCAGCGCCACCGGTTTGGGTGATTTACACCAAAATCTAATCATCAAAAACTTATGTTAACTTTCAACTGAATCTGAAGTTTGATGGAAATCTGTGCATTAGTTTTTGAGATAGAACTAGTGCAGAAATCGTAAAAAATTCCACATAGCAGCGCCACATGTTGAACGATTTACAACAAACACTAATTAGAACCACTTTATACTAGAGACTAACTTAATCTGAAGCTTGATGAAAATTCATGCATTAGTTTTTGAGATACAGCTATTGCGGAAAAATCGTGAAAAATATAGCGTGAAAAATGCAGCACAGTAACGCCACCTGTTGGGCGATTTACAACAAAATACTAAACAGTACTAATTTATATCAGGGACTAACTGAATCTGGAGTTTTATGAAAATTCGTGCATTAGTTATTGAGATAAAGCTATTGCGATAATCAAGAATAATGCAGCATAGCAGTGCCATCTGTCGGGCAATTTTCACCGAATTATATCAAAGACTAACTGAATCTGAAGTTTTATGAAATTCCGTGTATTATTTCTTGAGATATAGCTATTGTTGAAATCGTGAAAAATGCAACACAGCAGCGCCACCTGTTGGGCGATTTACACCAAAAAGTAATTAGAACCAGTTTATATCAAGGTCTAACTGAATCTAAAGTTTTGTGAAATTCCGTGCATTAGTTCTTGAGATAAAGCGCCCACAAAATTTTTGTCACATACAGACTCACAGAGTGACAGACAGACATTTTCTGAAAACCATCAAATCGTGTTGAGGACCTTCTAAAGCGTATAAATTCATCGAAAACCGAAAGTCGAACACGTATCCAATACTTTCCTCTTGTAAAGATAGAAGAAAGTAAAAATTTAAATTAAAAATATTTTCCCCGGCGGAGGAGCCACGTATGCTCAATGGACGGTATGCCCCCTGACTCCCTCTAAAGTCATCCTTGGGAAAAACAAAGATTATCTAGAAATAATTTAGAAACATCTATACCGTATTTATAAACAATAAAGTGTTGAAAGTTATATTTACTTCATTGACATAAAAGTTTCAAAATCACTTCAAATACATGGAAATAATTAATTATTCTGGAAACTCATCCTAAAATGCGAAATTTCGAGTGCAAAAAGTATTATGAGGTTGAAACAACCACGTTTAATTCCTTCAATTAAAGTGTGATTAGAAATATTACAATGCATTATCATGAAAATAGTTTACTATTATTTAAAATATATTCATTGAAAATTTATTGTAGTTGTGATTCATAAATGTTAGAAGTACGAAGAACCAAAAATGATGTTTTCGTAACAATGAATTATAAATTTATAATATATATATGTGCATTTTTATTTAAAAGAATAATAATCAAAAGTATATTTAAATATCCATCAACTTACTCCTATAATCGTTTTATAATAAAAGGAATATTTTATTTATTAGTTTTTCGAGAAGCTTATTTTTCTGACTAAACATTTTCCTCAGCATTTATTTAAATAATATAACCAAATTTCTACTTCAGAAATATAAAGTAATTAATCTTTATTAGTAAATGACATCATTTGTCTACATACATTGTGAAATTTTAAATAAAAAGTATACATTTATTAAGAGTATTATTTTAAATCTCCCTTAGCATCATTTAATACATCACTCGCTTTTAAAAACTCTTGCTATATCAGAAGCTGCCCAGTGCATTAGAAATAATCTTCTAACAAACATTTCGTGATTTATTCTATGCTTTAACGTGATTAAATTAATGACTTTGTTTAAGATTAATTTTCGCGCGTGAAAGTTTCTTTTAATTTTGACGTTCAGAGTATACTTTCTGAAATTAATTGCATCATCTGTAACTTAGAAGCATGCTATCAGCTTTCTTATTATTAATCTTGTAAGGTTAAATATAAAGTTATAATTGAAAATTAATTAATAAAACATTTAAAACATTATAATTTTTATTACTTTTTTGCGACAGATGCATAGGCTTATATCAAACAGAAGTATTTGCGCTTCTTCAAGCATGCAAAATAAACTTTTCCTTTAAGCTTTAAAGGAATATTTTAATACAATATATGATATAAATAATATAGTCGAATTCAGTTATAACGTGGATCACCTTTCCACAAAATTTGCTCGTTATCACAGATTTCTCCAATAACCGAGTTTAAGATTTTATTTGTCAGAAAATATGTAAAAGTTCAGTTAAATTTCTTAAGGGGTCTCAGGGGTCTTACTTTTTACCTGGCGGTGCAATTTAGCAACATGCCACATTTAATTTTTTTTCTCAGTCACTATAAAACATAAATGCATACAATTTTTAATATAGACAACCTAATATCTTTTCTATTTAAAATAATTTTTTTTAATATTCTATATTGAAGTTTTATTTTATATTTGTTATATTTAATTTTGATAAAAAATTTAAAATTGTTTCCTAAATTTTATGCTTACGCGCAACATTTTTCACAAACTAATAAAGCAATTTTGTATGAAACTTGGTAAATATCTTCATTTTAAGGTAAAGAATAACTTATACTTAAAATTTAGTATTATAATTGTATTGATTAAAGTCATTCAGAGTAACTTTGATCCGCATTTTCTCTATTTTCATGTGCCACACTCTTATTTTAATAATACTGTTGCAACTAGGGGCAGAAAAGAGAAGCAATGATCCTAAATTATTGTATGACTATCAAAAATTAAGGCATAATAATGATAACAGCAATAAAAAATGAATTTTTAACCTGATTCAAAGTTCAAAGTTACCCATCCATTTAGGGTAACCTTGCACCATATGATAAATATTATCTAAAATAATTCATTGTAAAAAAAGTATTGTAATTAGGACAACTTTGAACCCCCAAAAATGTTTTTAGATATGTAAAGACTCCGAATTTACATTTCCCAACATCACAAGATTTTTATAATTTATGATATTACAGCAAATATTATGCATGAGAAAAGTGGAAGAAGAGAACCATGAATATTTAGATATAAAAAAAACTGTTTATTCTTCATATAAAACATAAAAATGCAGTAAAATACAAATTTCCAATGTTTTAACTCAATAATATATCCTTAGTTACAGTAATACATGCTAGTACTAGTATTATTCAAACAAGAATAAAAAATGTCGAATGTACGAAATGTCAAATTTGATAGCTCCGCCCCGAATAACGCCTTTAAATTAATTTTATGTATTTTACACATATTTGTGAAAATATTTACATGTTATATCTAATGCACACTTTCGGCATTTCTTTAAAATATACGTGCAAATATGGAAAATATTTGACAGTAGCACCTATAATCAGTAAATTATAAACATCAGTATAACTTTGAGCCAGCTCAAAGTTACACTGAAAATGTGGTAAAATGTTAGTGCCTTCTTATTTTACATTTTATTAACTATTAATAAATAAATAATCACAAAATATTAACACATTTACAACATTTAGATAACAATATATCTGATAAATGAGTATATTGTTACTTACTATGAAAATTTAATTGGATTACAACAACTTCAAAACAGCATTCAAAATTAACTTGAAAACAGTTCTTCACAAAAATAGTTAGATGATGCAATTAATTGCACATAATGTTGCTAATTTATTTTCTAAAATAAAGAGTAGAAATCCCAGTTTAGAACGTTGCCAACAGAGCACAATTCTGGAGTTTATTTAGTGTTTTGGAGTCAAAAATATTGAAAATTAGGAGGTGGTGCAAAGTTACACCCCATGGTTCAAAGTTACTCTGAATGACTGTATTTAAAATTGACATTTTTTTCAATACAAGAATGAATTTTTTCAAAGTTGTATAATTTAAATTTAAATTTCAAATAAAATAAATAAATAAATTGCATACAAATGAAGTATACGTTCAAGATACGTTCGTTTTACATCAGCATCAATATTTTTGGGGTGGAGGGTGGGGTGGGTTCTTGAACCAATAGTTTTACTGCAGTCTTGCGCGCAGTGCAAATCAAAAAACAATTTTTAATTTTTAATCAAAATTAAACATTAAAAAATAATAAAATTTCAATATAGAACATTCAAAAAATTATTTTAAATAGAAGAGATATTAGGTTGTTTATAATAAAAATTTTTTGCATTTATGCTTTATAGAGACAGAGAAAAAAAATTAAGTGTGACATGTAGCTAAATTGCACCGCCAGGTAAAAAGTAAGACTCCTGAGACCCCTTAATTTTATATAAAGACTAGCAAAACCCGCAGCTTTGCTCGCGTAATAGTTGAAATATGCCAAGTGGTATTTGTGTGCCTATTTTTATTAGAAAAAAAATCTCACTGTTAGAAAAAATCAAAAAATTACAAATTAAGCAAAAGTTTGACTAATCTTCATCATTGCACTGCATTAGGCGAAAATGAGATTTAAATTAATAAAAAGAACTAAAACTAATTCTAAATAAATGATAATTTAGAATGTATTTTGAAGCTTCTGCGCTCATTTCAGTTTTCATTTGAAGTCTTCAATTTTTTAGAAACCGTTCTTAGCTCGTATTTACCTTAAAAGTAACCATCAGGCCATATTCTAAGCTTCTAGTCCAGCCATACGCAACCTGCGGTCCGAGACACTTAGTCAGTAATTTTGTATTTTATAAATAATTGAGATATTTTATGTTGAGATGAAAAAGTATTTAAGACATTAGATGTTCTCTTATTTATTTTCATGGGAAGACAAAATCTAGCCTGTTTTTCACAATTTTAAATTATATTTAAACATTTGAAATGTCATTTCGTTAGTCAAAAGTCCTTTTCACCCGACTGCCAAGAAGGGTTATGTGTTTCACGCGTATCTGGGTATGTGGATTTCTTTATACCCTCGAAACATCCCAACGGCTGGCTGGATTTTAATAAATGAGGTCTCTATCGATTCGTCTTAACAATCCGATGGTTATAGGCTAGGTTTTGTTTTTATAAATTCAAAATGGCGGCCGTAAAATACAAAATGGCGGTAGAGACGAAAAAAATTTACGCACCCTATTGAGTGGCATATCATTGGATAGGTCTTTCAAAATTAAGACTATGTCTCATTGACTATTTTACAGTCAGAAGCACCATTTAAATATTACACAACCTGGAAGTTGTGTAGGTAGGATCTCTAGCTGTACTGCAAGTCTAACCTTCATAGACATTTATCGGCCTCATCAAAACAGTGTTTATAGATAGGAACTAACCATTAAGCACAACTTAAAAGTCATCAATACACGTAAATAAAAAAACTAGTTAAGTAATATAAAAAATAGTTTCGTATTGATGAGAAATAATTAATTAGTTCGCTTTTTACGCAGTCGGGTTTTTTGATTTTTCAAATTTAATTTTTGCTTGTTTAAATGTAGTTCTAGCTGTGCTACAGTGGTGTAATACATTTCTTAATCTTCAACACTAATCAAATATTAATGCAAATTAATTAAATTTTCACTATATGTTTCTACATTTAAAAGAAGAAAAAGTTTTGCATTGATTGATTTATTACAGAGAATCTCTCGATTTTTTTCCCTTTAGAACATGGAAATTCTGCATAGCTATATTAGCACATTTTATGCGTATTAACTAAAACTGCTATTTAGAATTGAACGTTTGTCGCGGAAAAGATTGGCACCAAAACTTTTTTACACCACTATTTCCAAACAAGAAACTTTGCCGCATATTTCTATAACATTTACAATAACAATATATCGCTATTATTTGGAAATAGTGGTGTTAGAATGTTATAGTACATTTCTGCTACGACAAACGCCAAACCTTCTGATAAATAGTAACTTTGTTATATTGCTTTGTTATACTACTTATGTTGCCTTGCTATTCTAATAACTCTTCTCTTCATTACCTTTTCATAAGTTTAAACCTTTTCATAAGCTTGTTGAGGCCCGCCAGCATCACAAACATATGTTTGCACCCCGCGGGATAAAAAGGCTGAGTATGCCTGCTCTAGTCTAACGGCTTACCACCCCTCTGGTGATAGTGGCACCGACATAAAATATAGAGTATGTTGGAACAGGGACTATCACCATGAATTTGCCAGCATAAATTTTGAAATCGATTAGGTATTTCCTGAAATGTCATAGAAATCGTAATTTTAAAAGGCTTTTCGCTCATTTTACCCCTTTAAATTTCAAATCTTTTAGAAACTGTTCTTAGAGAGCATTTACGTCTTATAAGTATCTATCATACTAAGTTTTAAGTTTCTATCTTTAACAATTCAAGAAAAATCGAAATTTAGAAAATTTTTAGAATGCTTTTTGCTCATTTCACCTTTTTATATTTGGAATTTTTTAGAAACAGTGCTTAGATGGCATTTACATCTTATAAGTAGCTACCATGACAAATTTAGAGTTTCTAGCGCTTTCAATATCTCAAAAATTGCAATTTTAGAATGTTTTTCGCTCCTATTCTCCCCATTTCGGTAATAGCACCGACAAAAAATATAGCCTATGTTGGAGCATAGGCTGTCACCATCAATTTGCCACTATTACTTTTGAAACCGGTTTGGTACTTTTTGCGATTCCATTGAAACTGTAATTTATAAAGTTTTAGCACTCTTTTCTCTCATTTCAACATTTAACTTTCGAAATTTTTAGTAACTCTCCTTATAGATCATTTGTATTTTATACGTATCTACCACGCCAAAGTTCAAGTTTCTATCTTTAACAATTACATATAGAAATCGCAATTTAGAAAGATTTTAGAATGCTTTCCGCGTATTTTCCCACATTTTAAGTTTCGTTTTTTTTTTTCGACTGTTGTTAGAGAGCAATTATATTTTACAAGCGATAACCAATCAAAATTTCGAGTTTCTAGTCAATTCAGTATAGCAAAAATCGTAAATTAGAACGTCTTTTGCTAATGCAAACCTCTGGTATTAGTGGAACTGACATAAAATGTAGCTTATGTTGGAGCAGTGACTGTTACCATCAATTTGCAACCATTACTTTTGAAATCGGTTCAGTATTTCCTAAAATTCTATAGAAATCGTAATTTGAAACTCTTTCAGAAAGTTTTTAGAACGCTTTTCGCGCATTTCCAGCCCTTTTAATATCGAGTTTTTTTGTTTTTTTCGGCTTTTCTTAGAGAGCATTTAAATCTTATAAGTAACTACCATGTCAAATTTCAAGTTCCTAGCTCGTTGAGTATCACAAAAATTGCAATTTAGAACGTTTTTTGCTCCTTCAATGAGGGTAGCTTTTTAAGCGTCTCAGGATTCTTAAAGCTTCAAAATTTTCGAACTTTTAATTTTTTTTAGATGTTAAGCTCCTATCTTTTCTAAACATTTTGATATAATTGTTTCCTTGAAATTTCCATTAGATCAGAAGTTATGGCTTTTAAAAATATACCCGTTCAATAGCTAAAGCGGCGTTTCCGAAACCTTGAAGTCATTTTTCTCCAAATGGCATTTATGGACATAATGATATCCCAAACTCATGCGAATGTTTTTTCATGAAATTTTCAAAACATATGTTTCATGTTAGTCTGTATGAACTGAACCTCAAATTTCCTTTTTATTGTTCAAAAAAATATTTTATTTAGGAGATTTTACTGTTCAAATGTTCAAAATTTTGTATTAGCTAAATACACTATATGGCCAAAGGTGACCGGTCACTTGCAATTTTAGACGTTTTGCTAAATATCTAGAAAAATACATGAACAATTAACCTGAAACTGCAGGTGTGTAAACAGTATAGTATAAGTCATATATTTCCGCGAAGATTTTTTTCCGAAACCCCATAGGGGGCCGTCAACAAATTGAAAAAGAACGAATATCTTTTGGATAACCCTGTAAAATTTAATCTAGCAAATGCGTTCAAACTCGAGATTATTGATAAGTGGCTTATTGTAATATACTGTGTTCATTTTTATGAGGATAGCATGTATACTCGTAGAGAAATTAAGGTTTTTATAAAAACAATTTCCCAAATTTCGCCAAGTTTTTTGCTTATAATTTGCAGAATTCTTAATATAAAAATAAGTTCTTTTCAGAAAATATGGCAAATAACATTGTACACAATACCCTGTAATCAGAATGAAAAAATAATAGTAATTCTATGAAAAATGAGCAGGTTTACTAAATAATGATTCACTGCGCATGCTCGAACGTAATCAAAATATAATTTGCATAATGTGTTAGCTATATATATAGAGCAACTTTTGTGAATGTCTCAAAAACGTAGTTTGAAAAGTCTGATAATAATCGTTTATAGAATAGGGATGACGGGCTGTATCCAAATACAGTAGCACGTGCAATATTGTGTTATGCTATATTGGCAATAATCATTGGATATATGGATACAACCCCTCATCTTTTTGCTTCCTTTTGGGAACAACAGATTTTGAGCTTATTCTATAAACGATTATTATCAGACTTTTCAAGCTATGTTTTTGAGGCTTTTACAAAAGATGCTCCATATATTTAGCTAACACATTATGCACATTATATTTTGATTGCCTTAGCGCATGCGCAGTGAAACACTTTTTAGTAAATCTGCTCATTTTTCATCCAATTTTTATTATTTTTTAATTCTGATTGCAGAGTATTGTGTATCATGACCGGTTCGATATCTTAAGATATTGATGAAGAAAGAACACAAGATCTAATCCAAGCAGTGAGGTCTAAGCAGTAATATGGTTAACTAAGTTTAATATGTACATTAGACGAATACATTAACAACACACACACGCATAAGATAACATAATAATACTCTTCGAATTACATATTTCACCCGTGAGTTTTCGAACACCACCATCCAAGATCATCGTCTCTCTCTCCTGGCTGTTGCCATTCTCAGTTTTCTAAAAAGTCTTTAGACCACGGAGTATAGGCGACTTTCACACCTTCCCTCCAGTTTTTACATGTTGGACGGTGTCCCACACTGTGAAACTACTCTTAAAAGTCCTAACACATGTCTTACTTAAAAAAGTCCTATCAAAAGTCCTACTTAAAACGTTCTATTTAAGAAATCCTAGTTCTTTACCTGTCCCATCGAGAGCATTTACTTAAACTACTTAAGATATATAAATTCTTATACACTATATACTAAAAATACACATATTACAAATACACATTATCCGATATATAATAATGAAATAATACAAAATATATATATACAGATTTTTTTTCTACTCATAAATGCGAGATAAAGCATCTGCCACGACATTAGAACTTCCTGGTTTATGAGCAATAGAAACCTGATAGCGAGATAGTGCCAACGACCATCTCTGCAATCGAGCGTTCTTAGGAGTTCCCTCTGTTAAGTATTTTAGAGGATTATGATCCGTATGCAATATTATGGTGGTTCCATAAGTCCACATTTCGAATCTCCCAAGTGCCCAGATTACAGCATATGCTTCTCTTTCAATTGTGCTCCACTTTGATTGAGTTGGAGTAAGCTTTTGACTGGCAAAGGTTATGGGCTTTAACATGCCGTCTTTGTCCCTTTGCATTAAACAGGCACCAATACCCGATATAGAAGCATCGGTGTTTATTTCGAACGGTTTGGACATGTCTGGGGTATAAAGGTTTGTAACTTCACATAAGCTTTCCTTTAACTTATTGAACGACTTTTCAGCATCTTCTGACCATGGAATATCATTTGGCACAGTTTTTCTGGTCAGATCTGTCAAGGGCTTTCCAAGGTTAGCATAATGCGGAACATATTCCCAGTAGTAGTTAAATAGACCTAATATGGATCTCAGTCCTTTCTTCGTTTTGGGAGCTTTGAGATGTTTTATTACTTCTAGCTTCTCGGAAATAGGTCCATGTTTGCCTGAACCCACAATATGTCCTAAGTAACTGACTTCAGATGCTGCAAAGGAGCATTTTGTCAAGTTAGCTGAAAAATTCAGAGATTTTAAAGTTTCCAAAATTTCTCTTATATGTTGCAAATGTTCTTCCCAGTTAGAAGAGAAAATTATAATATCATCAAGAAAACTTTCTGCATAATCACTATGCGGTCTCGAGGTCTGATTCATTGTTCTTTGAAAAGTAACCGGAGCTCCAGACAATCCGAAAGGCATTATTTTCCATTGGTACTGGCCTTTTGGTGACACAAAACTAGTCAATTCTCGACTACTCTCTTCGAGTGGGATTTCCCAATATCCCTTTAAAATATCTAGCGAGGTCAAATATTTCGCTGAACCAGCTTTAAATTTTAGGTTGTCGGAATTCTGCATAGGAAAAGGGGAGATCTTGGTGGCGGCGTTTAACTCTCTATAATCTACACACAGTCTGATTGTTCCGTCCTTTTTAGCTACGCACACCAATGGATACACTATTTCCGCAGAAGAAGGTTATATAAGATCTTTCCTTAGTAATTCCTGTATTTGGTTTTCTACAATAGCTTTCAAAGTTTCTGGTACTTTTAAAGATGTGGTTGTTTTCTTACAACACCAGGTTTTAAATTTATGCTATGTGAGCCAACTTTGGCTCTCTTCAGCTCTCCATCAAAAACCACTCTATATTCTTGGATAAGTGCTACTAGTTCCTTTTGTTGTCAAATCAAATACTATCGAAACAACTTTATTGCTGTTCACAACACCATTCCGCGATACCATTTAATATGGCAGTAACACTGCTTATAATTTAAGTTGGAGATCATCATCCTAGTCGTGCTGCGCCATTATCATGACCGGTTCGGTATTCCAAGATATTGATGAAGAAAGAACACAAGATCTAATCCAAGCAGTGAGGTCTAAGCAGTAATATGATTAACTAAGTTTAATATGTACATTAGACGAATACATTAACAACACACACACGCATAAGATAACATAATAATACTCTTCGAATTACATATTTCACCCGTGAGTTTTCGAACACCATCATCCAAGATCATCGTCTCTCTCTCCTGGCTGTTGCCATTCTCAGTTTTCTAAAAAGTCTTTGGACCACGGAGTATAGGCGACTTTCACATTATGTACAATGCTATTCGACATATTTTCTGAAAAGAACTTATTTTTATATTAAGAACTCTGCAAATTATAAGCAAAAAACTTAGCGAAATTTGGGACTGTCCTTATAAAAACCTTAATTTCTCTACGAGTATACATGCTATCCTCATAAAAATGAACTCAGTATATTACAATAAGCCACTTAATTATAATTTCGAGTTTGAACGCTTTTGCTAGATTATTTTTTACAGGGTTATCCAATAGATATTCGTTCTTTTTCAATTTGTTGACAGTCCCCTATAGGGTTTCGGGAAAAATGTTCGCGGAAATATATGACCTATACTACACTGTTTACGCACCTGCAGTTTCAGGTTAATTCCTCATGTATTTTTCTATATATTTTACAAAACGTCTAAAATTCGAAGTGACCGGTCACCTTTGGCCATATAGCGTAGAATTTTGTATTAAAAATTTAAAAATACTTTAAATACAAATTTATTTAGATTCAGGGTCACTATTACAATCTGAAGTATAAGTAGACACTGAAATTTTCATCCTAGTTGCAATATTTATTTTGTAATCCTGTGCGTAATCTGTTATACCAATTTTCTGCTCGTCAAATGTCTGACAGTTTGGAGCCCCCTATAGATGCCAATTCGGCATCTTGCAATTTTTTAAATATATGAAATGAAAGAAAATTCTTATATCTTTCATCCCAATAAAAATTGTGCTTTAAAGTCATGTACATTTTAAGATATTAAATGTTGAAAATGGACTTCTTTTTTTTCCAATTTTAAAAGTCCTGAGACCCCTTTAATGTAACTTAAAATCTACATGGCGTTGTGAGCTGTAAATTTGGATTCGCATATTTAAAACTTCCAGAAACTGATTTCTGTTGAAAAAAAAAATAGGTTGCAATTCATATTTCTTTTTTCAAAAATAATTTTGAAACTATACATATTTTAAAATTACTTTTCGAAAACATTATGAATTGTAAGATATGATTTTTTATTTTTTTACAGAAATGAATTTTAACAAGCTTCAAATTTGCGAACACAAACTAACAGCTAATTTCACCATGTAGTTAGCGAGTTATGCTCAAACGACTATCCAGATTGCAATACATTAGGTGTGCACAACCTTTTTTAGAGAAGGGCCACTTACAAAAATATCTGGGTTGTCGAGGGTCACATCAGCAACATAGAGAGAATTATATTTCGAAGAGGTGATTCTGTGTCCTATAATCAGATAAAAAATATGTTTTCAGACGGGGGGGGGGGCGGTTACACCTCTAGGTTCGCCCACCAAGTCAACATATCCAATTCAGTACGTAAGGATATGTCAACAGTTTACGTTTGTATATGAACACAGATATTGCAAGGATTGTTTTCAAGCAGTGATAATATTCCTTGCCACTATTCGGGGGAGTAAATTTTGTTTTGTTATAAGAGCTAAAATACAAACATAGGCATGAAAGTGGCTAGCGCCAAAAAAAAATGTGAACTTTATGAACGAAGTAGAGAAAAACAGCCAATCAACCAGATTCGCTATTTTTCCGCGCCTGATAGACAAAATTAGCGATTTTTTAGCGCCCGACAAACGAAATTTGCGATTTTTCGGAGCCCTATTGACAAAACTCGCGATTTTTCCGTCTCTGATCGACGATATTTGCGATTTTTCTGCTCCTGATCGACGAAGTTTGTGATTTTTCCGTCCTTGATTGACTAAATTCGCGATTTTTCCGTACCCGATCGTCTAAATCTACGATTTTCCGCATCCGATCAACAAAATTCACTACTTTTCCGCGCCCGATAGACGAAATTCGCTATTTTTCCGCGCTCGATAGACGAAATTTTCGATTTTTCCGCGCCTCATCGACAAAATTCACGATTTTTTTGAGCCAGACCTATGAAATTCTCAATTTTTCTTAGTCCGATAGACAAAACTCGCGATTTTTTCGAACTCAAACGAAAAGACTAAATGAAAGCGATTTTGCTGTAACCGATCGGCGAAATTTGAGATTTTTTCCGCCCCTGACGGACGAAATTTTTCCGCGCCCGATCAATAAAATTCACGGTTCTTAACTGATTGACGAAATTTGAAATTTTGCCAAAGGCAAATAGACAAAATTCGCGTTATTTTTCTCGTGATAAACTGACGAAACTCGCGATTTTCGCTGCCGATCAACGAAATTTCCGATTGTTCCGAGCCTGATAGACAGAATTTGTGATTTTTTCGTGCCCGACCAACGAATTTTGCGATTTTTCGGAGTCCTATCGACAAAACTCGCGACTTTTGTGTGTCCGATAGACGATTTTTCCAAGCCTGATCGACGAAATTTGCGATTTTTCCACGCCCTATCAGCAAAATTCGCGATTCTTAACTGACTCTGACGAAATTTGCAATTTGTTCCCGCAGCAAATTGACGGAATTTGCGACTTTTTCTCATGACTAACAGACGAACACGAGATTTTTTCCGCAGCCGATGAAAGAAATTTGAGGTTATTCCTCTCCTAATCGACAAAATTTGTGATTTTTCCGCACCCGATCAACGAAATTCGCGATTCTTAACTGACTGACTAAATCTGCAATTTTTTCCCGCGGTAAATTGACGAAATTCGCGGGGTTTTTTCTCGCAACTGACGAAACTGACGATTTTTCCGCAGCCAATAATAAAAATTTCATTTTTTCCGCGCATCATGAACAAAATTGACGATTTTTCAGTACCAGATCAAGGAAATTTGCGATTTTTTTTAGCCTGATCGACAAAATTCGCGATTTTTCCGTGGCCGATCGGCGAAATTTGCGATTTTTTTCTGCGCCTCATTGATAAAATTCGCGATTTTTCCACGCCTCATCGACAAAATTCACGATTTTCCCGTGGTCGATTAACGAAATTTGCGATTTTTCCGTCCCAGTTCGACAAAATTCGCGATTCTTAAATGGCTGACGAAATTTTCAATTTTTCTCGTGGCAAATTGATTAAATTCACGATTTTTTCCTGCGACCTATAGACAAATACCATTTTTCCAGTTATAAGTTAACGAAATTCGCGGGCCACAGGTTGTGCATCCCTACAATACATTTTGCAGAGATAAACTAAATTTAAATTTAGAAGTTCCAAACTTTAAACTTGCCTAATCCTTAAACTACATGACCGATAGACTTTCCGTTTGCCATCTTAAGGTAAACTTTACCATTGAAGTTAAATATCATGAAAAAATTAGGTATTAGTATTGAAAATTTGCGAGTTTGGTACAATGTCTATATGTAGATGACACTCCCCTCCCCCAAACCAAATTTTATGAATAGTATTAGTTAACATACGTTATCGACTGATGCCAGTCACATTTTCAACACTTTCCAACATAGTTGAAAGTAATTACGATTTCGGTTTGTCGTTATACGTTTTTGAGGTTCGCCATGGCATGTTCGGTATTGAAAATGAAGTTTGTAGAATTCATTGTTTATTTACAGGGGCACTCAAAAATTTTCCGTTTCATTATGGTCTATGGGGTAAAAATCATTTGCGGTGTATTTTAATAGTGTTACATAATCTCAAACATAATTAAATTTGTGTGCATTATTGAGGTGCACTAGAAGATGGTTACTATAGAATGTGTCATGTTTAACATTTAAAGTACGCGTACAGGGGAACTTTAAAGTATTCATTTATATCATGTTCTATGAAGAAAAATCTTTTGCGGCGTATTTTAATGATGTTACTCTGTTACAAACAAAAATAATGAAATTGGTATGAATTTCTAAGGTGCACTAATATATTCTTTCTGTAAAATATCGGGTGTAAAGCATTTTACATTCATTTACAGAGTCACACCAAAGAGTTCGGTTATATAATAGTTTACGGTAAAACCTGTTCGCGGCGTATTTTAATTATATTGCATTATTTTAAGCATAATGTAATTGATATACATTACCGAGGTTTATTACGAGATGATTGCAGTCGAAAAGAACGCGCATAGCATCTATCGTTAATTTACTGGGAACACATAAAAGATATTGGATACAATACTAATCCGAAATATTGTCTATTAGGGATGATTTCTGACAGTGCATTTTTAGTTAAGGTATGCATTTTAAGCTTATCTAAACTTTTACACACTACGTGGTGCCTATAAAGTCTATAGATCATATACAAGTCTATACAAAATATTTGTAACTATAACTGTGAATGAGCGTGAATTGTTTAAAGGAGGGGTTTTTTTATTTGAGTTATGCATTTTAAAGCTCGACTACGTTTGGTATACCGAGAGATGCTTATAACATTTAAATAAAATCATATACAGAAGCTACGCAAAATTTTCTTTTGATATGTGACGTGTATAAAATTCTATAAGTAATATACAGGGCTGTACAAACGAATTCAAGTATATTTCCGCCTATTGGTAGAAATTGCTGTAATTGAATTTTCAATTGCGGTATGCGTTTTCTAACTAAATTAAAAATCATTAACTAATTAAATTTTAGCATACTTTGTGCACTACAAACCTATACATCATATACAAAAATAAACAAAAGAATTGAAGTAACTTTACGACTATGTGTAGCAATTGTTTAACTCTGGTTTTCAAATGTGTTATGTGTTTTCTAAATCGTTTACTTGGTATCTTTTTTACCTTATTGAGCGGCGAATTTTTTTAAAAGTATTTTGAAAATGTTTGGAAAGTGTTTCATAATCTATGCTTGACGCATGACTTTTCTTTCTTGTCATATGATGATAATAAATTTTTTTTTCCGAAGAGACAGCATGGGATATTCTTTTTTTACGACTGTACATAATGCAACAAAAAAAAAGTCTTTCTTATAGATGTAAGAAGAATAATTTCTGTAAAGGGATAGAAGAAGCATCTATTAATAAAAGATGGTGCAAATATAAGTGATGTTATCGAATCACGTCTAAGTTAATGGACGAATGAGCTCAGTGGGAATCTGTACACATCACTACTCATATGCGAGGAAAATTAGATCTGTTTACGAATGCTTGTACAAAGATTTGGATAAATTATTATCCATATCTTTGTGCTGTTTGTTTTCGGAAAGCAAAACCCTCCGCGCTGTTGCGTATGAGTTTGGTCTGCTTTGATTTTATCAGAATAGGTGTGAGCGGAGTTTTTTTTTTAGCTGCGTTTGGATGAGTGCCAATTTTAGTAACAACGTACAAGTAAACGATGAAGTAGAACTTCGAAAAATACCCATTTTTGCGTAACACCCCTTTAGACAGTAGAATAGCCACAGAATGCTAGGCGCAGTTTTCGAAAGCGAACAGCACAGGTATTCAAAAGATTCATGACAAAGGTATTCATTCCTAAATTATGTAATATTATCCCTATTACCTATAACAAGGGGATAAACTTGGGCTTCCCGAGTTACAGAAAATATGTGAAAACCTTATTCTGTTGAAAACCATACTCGTATATTTCTTCTGTTGTTAACATCCTTTTATCTCTGGTCATACTAAAGGTACGGTGATGGATGAGGTATTTTTCGAAAGTTTCTTACATACAGTAAAACACGTTGCTTGGCTTTTTAAAAATGCAGTTAATCAAAAATTAATGAAATTCAGCAAATATCAAAGATTGTGGCGAAATAGCCTCGCACGAGTATATATATATATATATATATATATAGTTTTTTTTTCATGATAACTCCAATAGATTTTTTACTATACTAGGGCGCTCTGCCCCCTACGAGCTACGCTCGCCAACACCCTTTCAGACACCGCAGACTCTAAAAGTACGCTAATTTGATCGGCTTTAAAATTTTTCGGAAGGCTGGATTATAATTTTAAAAAAAAACAGTAGCAATTTCTCTGTTAACGGGCAATTTTCGTCTTTCATTAAATTAGATCAGTGAAAATTTTGAAAATAAGCTAATATAAAATCAATTAAGTAAACAGAGTCTTTGTCTCCCAGTATTTTTTAACAACGCTATACGAAAGTTCTTAAATTAGACATTTTAAATGAATCGTTTTAAATCTGACGTAATTTTCACCACAGTTTTCTTTTTATTTTTAATATTCACGTGAAAATATACGTTTGTTGTTAGAAAGGAAATATTATTTGAGCTGTCTTAGAATTCACAACAATAGTTTAAAAGATTGTCTAAAAATATGAAATAAAAGTCTCGCGCAAATATATTTTTTAATTTAAACTGTTTGGCAATATTATTTTTTGGCCATTTTAAATAGAACGTACTTTCCTCCATTTACGTAACACATATTAATGAATTTATTATTTTACAATTTTCTTTCACTTTAAAAATTCATGTGTAAATATAGTTTTTATGACGTAATTTTCAATACTTTCCTGCTTTTAAAACGTAATCATTTAATTCTAATTGAAAGTTTTTTTCTGTTTATAATAGTCACGTGTAAATATTTTTTTTTAATTTGAAGGAAATATTATTATTTGTGCTGCTTTAAAAATTGGCAACAATTTAAAATAATATCCTTTTCTAAAAAATGTAAAAAATATTTCTGAAAATGCAGAAATTTTGAATATAAAATGGAAATAAAGCCTCAAAAAATGAATCAAATTAAAAAAATAAATAAATACAGTCTGCACATCGGAAACTTCTAATGTATAAAATGATCTAAAAATGAAATTCCTGTGTATAGTTTTTGCTCGTATAAAACTTTTTTAAAGAAACGGTTTTGACCGACTTTAACATTAAATATCTCTTTAAATAATTATTCGATTTGAAAACTGTCTGGATCAGCGTGTCTATCAAACATTTCTTTATAATACCACCAATTTTCATATTTTTGTATGCAGTAGTTTTCTTAATATTAATGAAGAAAGACCCCCAGTCACAAAAAATTCATAAACAGCAGCGGTGATAGCGTTAGTTACTTTTTTTTTAGAATAGAGATATATATATTTTCTTAGAATGCCCATTAACAATACTAAAAATCGTATTGTTATGAAAAATAGCAATAATGCATTCAAATAAAATTTTGTAACTTATTAATATTGGCCTCGTACCAGGAGAGTTAACAAACGAAGAAATCTCTATGTACATTCAACGTTTTTAATTGTGTTTATTTCAGTAGTTTAAGCTCGTACCGTTCGATTACATGTCTTAAATTCGGGATTTATTAATATTTTATTATTTTATTTACTGATTGATGAAGGTTTTAATTTCGTTATGGAATATAAGCTGGAAACAAATGCTGAGCTATTTATATTAATTTAAGTGCAAATGTGTTTATCTTTCATAATCGTCTGCACGCGATAGATATAGATTTGAAAAAAATTCATATTTGAAAATTATTTTAAAAACAATAAAAATTGAGTAAATTGCACTACAGTTTTCAAACAAATTGCATTCGAAAGCACGTTTTTTTTCCTATTCAACAATTTAAAAACTGAAAATGTGCGGTATTTAGAAGTTAAAAAAATTGCAAAAAAAATTATAATGTAACTTTTAAAGTAAAATATAAGTTGATATAAAAAGTTGAATTCAATTGTCTGCAATTGCCATCATCAAAATGACATCAGCGTTATGTACGTGACACGTTTGTTCTTTACAATATAGATAATCTTAATAAATTTTAGTCTGCTTATATTTTTTGTAAAACAAATACATTATAGATGCAGTCAATGTGTTTAAAACATAAGTACTTTCACTTTACTGGTTCAGGAAAATGATTTAAACAAATATATTTAAATGTTACATTTATATTTTAAATTTACCTCGCATTCTACGATTTTATTAAAATAAAATTGTTGAAAGGTACTTCCTTTTTTATAGATCCTTGGATAACTCAATCTTTTGAGCGATCTCACGACAAATATTATAAACAGGCACGAAAGTGAAATGGCGACCAATTCCAAAACTTTCTTCTACCTCACATATATTAATACTTCAAAATTCGTTATCATACTGTCAAAATTAAATGGCAATCTATGCCTATCATGAGCATTCTAAAGATGTGAAATTCCATGCATTAGTTCTTGAGGTATGACTATCTCTGAAATCGTGTAAATCCAGCAAAATGCAGCCTAACAGCGCCACCTACTGGACAGTGGCGTAGCCAGGATTTCGTTTCGGGGGGGGGGGGGGGCGTCCAGAATTTTTCCTTCAGTTTATATATATATAGTAAAAACTGTCAAGATATATATATAGTAAAAACTGTCAAGTAAATATCTGTGAAAAATTCCGTTTTACACAAGTTTTTGTGTTATCATGTGTATTTTTATAGTATTCCTTTCCGTAGCACTATGGTACATTTCTGTTTAAGACAGAATTCCGTTATAGGCAGGTTTCATTTTTACAAGTTTTGTGTATTTATATAAATATACTTATTTATGTCATATGAATAGAACAAAACTTGTCAAAATAGTAATGGTCTATAACAGAATCCTGTCTTTAACGGAAGCGTTACATGGTCATAATATGAATTGCGATACAATTAAACTTGCTGAAAACCTGTCTGAAAGGGGATATTCATCGTTCTTTAGTGAAATATAGTGAAAACTGTGAAAGCGGAATCTTTCTATAACGGAATCTTGTCTCAAAGGGAAGAGTTTCAGAATCCCTGCGAAACGAACAATAGATCTTATTGAGGTAGTTATCTTAGAAGTATAATTAATTACACTTCTTTACATGGAAGCCTGTCTAAAATTGTGCTTTTTACCAGTCCCTTGCAATCTTGTCTTGACTGTGTATGCATAATAGAAGTATTTCGAGTAATTTTAAAAATTTAGGTATATCCTTATTTAATTTCTTAATTTAAAAAAAAGCATGGATAAAAAATATAAGGCCAATCTCTCTCTATAACTGCAACTAATAATGCATTGAAGTTGCATAATATTTACCAATAAAAAGATTCACTATGATGTAAAAAGCTGAGCGCATACTGAAGAGTTAAATTTAATTAATTTGTTATGACAGCGAATGGGGACCATTCGCTGTCACCCACCAGTATACTCGTGGCTTTAATTTATTAATTACTTTATCACCACTATTTTAGAATTTAAAAAATTGCCTCATTCATTGGCAGAAATTTCGCTGTACTAGTAAAGCGAAATTTACCTTTCTGAATTTGTGGTGGTAAACGACTTTCAACAAAAAATTTGAAAATTCTTACTTTATAGTTTTGGCAGCGAATGGGTTAAATCAAGTTTCATATTACATAACGTTTGCCTATAATAAAGTTAGGATCAAGTGGTTAAGTTTAAAACAGCAGGTTCCATGCTTAATTTTTTGCCATTGAATTAAGAATTTGTGCTGTAATAGATAGGGGATAATGATTTCACATAAGTATCAATCGCTGAGCCGTTCATGCGGTCCGCCGCGCTCCCCGTTGGAGTTTTTGAGATAAGGTTTTAACTTTAAGAAAAAGACCTTGCATTTTCAGCTACAGAAACTAGTACTGTAAGAAGCACACACATCAAATATGGTAGTTCATGCTGGAAAAAGCAGTTTTGTTACAATTGTCTTATTCAGTCATAATTCTTTTGGGTTTCCATGTTTCATGTCTCGCCACTTTTGATACCATATTCGATCTAATAGTTGCTTCCGATATCTGGTCGTCTTTAACCCCTTAACGATCGCTTAATATTTGGAAAAAACATAGAAAAAAGTACCTATTTTTTACTACATAAATTGAATAATTATAGGGCTTTTAAATAAAATATGCAATTAGTTTTTTAAGGCGAAAAAAAAAAAAAAGATTTTATAGAAGAAATTCATATTTGTAGAAAAGCCATCATGCGAGAATTCTATGTCTTAATGTTTGTTTTACACTATACAAATTAATGCGAATAAGAACTTTATTTTTCACATCTTAGATCTTTATTTATCATCATCACAAATTTTTACAAATAATATTTGAAATAATATATATACATTAAATTTTGATTATTAATAATTTTTTGAGTGTGATATATTTTGAAACATGCAATACAAATAGTCCAGGCAACAGGGAATTTTACCTAGCAAAATTAATGGTAGTTCTGGAAATCGGCTTACTTTATATTTTTGGGGTCGCTGAATCCGAATTTGTAACTTCCCACCAAAATTCTCGCTCGCTTTTCTCGAAAACCAAATTTTTTCAAAAAATCAATTTTTGGGGGGTTTGCCGGGTGAAATTTTGGTGGGAAGTTACAAATTCGGATTCAGCGACCCAAGAAACATAAAGTGAGTCGAAATCCAGAACTAGTATTAATTTTTCCAGGTAAAATCCCCTTTTGCCTGGACTTCATAACTTAGTGCACGTAGCGCCGCAGTGCATGTTCAGAGGCAGCCCTCCCCCTCCCCGTTCATCCTACGTCATAATGTCATGTATCCTATTTGTTGCAAATTTTGTCTAGTTTCTGAATTTCGTAATGCTTTTCCCCTAAAACAATAAGAAATTTAAGTTAAAAACCACTATTTGGGGGGTGTTCTGGGGGGGGAATTTTGGGTGGAAGTTAAAAATTCGGATTCAGCGACCCAAAAAACTTAAAGTAAACCTTATAGAGAAAGTTCGGAGGGGAGATAGGAGGGCGAATGTAAACGTGTGAGTGGTTAAGTGGAATTGCGCAACTTAGTTCACGCAGCACCGCGCGCATGTTCCGAGGCAGATCCCCCCTTCCTTTTCATCCTAAGTCATAATGTCATATATCTAATTTGTTTCAAATTTTGTCTACTTTCTGAATTTCTAGATACTTTTTCCCTAAAACAATAAAAAAAAATGATTTTTTTAATAAAAACCTTTTTTGGGGGCATTTTACCAAAATTTGGGGGAGTTGCCGGGGGAAATTTTGGTGGGAAGTTAAAAATTCGGATTCAGCGACACAAAAAACATATAGTAAGCCTTTTTCCAGAACTACCATGAATTTTGCTAGGTAGAGCCCCTATACGGTCTGTATTGCCTGGACTAAAAGTCCAACATCTCAATCAAGGCCAAAAACCAAACCCGAACGGTAATATTCAAAGACTTCACAAGGTAATGACTTTTAAATTTTCCTGGTTTCGAAGTTTTTACCAGCAATTAAATCTCCAGCCCGGAAATATGACGGGCACGAGAAATAACGAACGACACCTCAGCCCGTGATATTGACGGAAGCGAGAATTAAGGGGTTAAGGAAGTTAAATTTTTGTAATAAGTTTATTTGTGATGGATTAGCACTTTTTTGGAAGTATTAGGTAAAGAATGGTTCATGGTGGTTTCTGTTTTTGTACTTCCCAGCCAATTTATTTTAGGTGGTTCGAAACAATTTTAGAACAAATTCAGCAGTAAGCTTCGGACTTTGGTAGGTTGAATAACTTCAATTTATGCTTTCGATTTCTCATTATTAAAGACAAAATATCAACCAAGACCTATTCCATACACAGAACTCTTATTACTACCATGAAATTTCTTGAAGCAATGTTAAACTGAGCTTTCGCAAATAGTAATTGGGTACAAAATTAATGCAAAGTCCAGACACTTTTTTTTCTCGTGGAATTTATGCAGCTCTGGAAGGGACACATAGGAGTTCCGCGGAAGAGGTTAGCGCCCTTCTAGACCATTAATAACCATAAAATCCCGAATCTTCCGATTGCACCCTTAAACAACTTGACATGAGGATCAAGAACCACATCTCTGTATATTTCAGCATTCACAGTTGCACTGGTAAAAATGTGTCGCTCACTGCGGCCATTCAAAATTATGTCCGTACATACCATGATTTCACGACCTTTGTATCGATGCCTTTCACCGATGTTTGCAGCCTTATTGCGTGTGATTTTCTCCCTCCATATAGTGACACGTCTGTAGTAACTCTCAACAAAATTGGGATTCATCGGTAAAGAGAACTCGCCTCCAGTCCGCGGTACTCCAATGACGATGATCTCTGCACCACTTTAACCGGGCGCATTTCGCTACCGGAGTTAGTGGAACACAAATCATGGGTTTCCTTGCATGCAGCCTGTCACTTACAGTAAACCAGGATAGTCAAGTTCTTGTTGCTGCAGCAAACTCCCTGCAATCTGAACTGACGTCAATTGCCTATTTCTTTTAGCAATCGTTGGCAAATTACGGACCTGAGAGCCTGTTGTGGCGCGTTTTCTACCTTGACCTGGTTGACTGTGGACATTATATCAGTGTCTTTAAACCGTTTCCAGATTCTTGACATGACGCTTTTGGCTATTTACAAGTCTTTACAGGCCCCTAACAGTGTCTGCCCTGCTTCCATTCTCCCTATCGCACGCAATTTCTCAAAATTGGTCAAATGTCTTCTGGACGACATATTCCACCTACTAGAAGCAAAAGTTTTACCTAATTACACGTACAATCCTTAAAATTAGACTTCAAATTACCCACGTGCACTCTTTTTCACACGTGAACCGAAAGAAAGGGCTGAGGCTGAAAAAATTGCATATTTTTCTGTAGCGAATGTTAATCTCATTGGAGTACGTGATAACGTTGACATTGAGTTACCTTTCTGGAAGTTCCCTTAATAGGATTAACATAAAGCACCTTTTTATGGTTGTTCCTTTAATTTTTCACGCCATTCTATTTTGAAAGTGGTAACAAATAACCAGTCCAAAAATAAAGTTACTTTTATTAATTGCAGGCAGCAGATTTAAAGTAAATGTTAATGTTGTCCGTTATAAAGTGGACAAAGATAAGGGTCACGAAACTCAACCAATGTACCGTTATTGCATTCGTATAAACTCGTTCTTTCCCACAAGTGTTGGCAACAGAACCCCATCGAAGTCCAATATAAAGAAATTTTACGTTTAATCTAGTTACAGTAAATTTGTGTAAACGGAATAGCAGATATACTTGCATAGTTATCCTTCCGTCTCGGGACATTAAAATGTTTTTGTTTATGAGAGGATTCCATGCTTACAGAAAACCTACCAAGAAGGATTCACAATTGGAACAAGTTTCGTCTCAGATTAGGTTTCAAACGTTAGCAAGCACAAATATATAGTGTTGTTTTCGTCGAACCTTGAATTGTTTTCGTTTGAGATAGGTCATCTTCACAGATTTTCCTGTAATAGATTTATGCTCTTCAGAGGTGGTGTTATAGCAGCGGTTTCCAACCTGTGGTAACGTACCCCTGGGGTACACGGCGGGTCTGCTGGGGGTATGTGAATATCGGTAATGGCGGAAATCACAAAAATGTTAGGAATATCAATGTAATTTTCATCGATTTATTATATGATTATGATAAGAAGATTACTAATGAAAAAAAGCATGTTTACGTTATTTCTTGAGTGGTGGGGGGGAAGGAGGGCGTGTGTATGAGAAATGGGGGTACTCCGAAATGAAAAACCTAAGAAAGGGGTACATGAAAGAAAAAAATTTAGGAAGTGAGTACGTTTTAGCAGTTTTAAGAGATACTGCGAAAACGGAAAGTGTATATAACGGAAACCTGCCTAAAACGGAAAAGTTCATAGTCCCAAAGAAAGACATACCTTTGAATTATACCTTCTAAGACGAACACCTCTCTAAAGCGGAATTTTTTTAGATTCGTTTTGATTCTGTCTTAGCAGTTTTTACTATTGTATCCATGGTTCAGTAAACCAGTTCTACTTTCGAGGGGGGGGGGGGCGGGGTAGGGGCCCGGACCCCCAGGACCCCTCCCCCTTGGCTGCGCCACTGCTACTGGGTGCTTAACACGAAAACCTATTTTACACCAAAACCACCAAGCAACAACTTATGTCAACGCCTAACTGAATTTGAAGTTTGGGGAAAATCCGTACATTAGTTTTTGAGACAGAGCTATTGCTAAAATCCTTAAAATTCCAGAATAACAGCGCCACCTATTGGGCGATTAACACCAAAACATAATCAGCAACAACTTGTGTTAACAACTAAATAAATCTGAAGTTAGACGAAAATTTGTGCATTAGTTCTTGAGATAAAACTATTGCTGGAATCGTGAAAAATGCAGCACAGCAGCGCCACCTGTCGGTCGATTTGCATCGACACGTAATCAACACCAAGTCATATCAAGGACTGAATCTGAAGTTTGATGAAAATCCGTGCATTAGTTCTTAAGATAGAGGTATTGCAGAAATCGCGAAAAGTGTAGCATAGCAACGCCACCTTTTGGGTGATTTACACCAAAAACTAATCAGCACCAATTCATATTAGGGATTACCTAAATATAAATTTTTATTAAATTCCGTGTTTTAATTCTTGAGATAGAGCACCCACGAAATTTGTGTCACATACGGACAGGCACAGTCACAGACTCACAGACAGACATTTTATATAAAACATGTTTTTCGGGATCTATGACTCCTAAAACGTGTAAATCCGTCAAAAACCGGAAGTCGAAAATTTTCACGAATCCAATACTCTCTTCTTAGAAGAAAGTAAATAGATAGAAGAAAGTAAAACCTAATAATTTTATATGTTTTTTATGGTATTTTTCTTATACTGCATTACTGTATGGCTTCTTTGCGTAAATATTAAACAAATTACTGCTCAATGTATGTATTAAATGATGTAAATAATGAAAAAAATTGCCCTTTTTTTGTGTGTGTGTGGGGGGAACATTGATAGTTATATGATTCTTCAATTTTATCTGTCGCTCCAATGCCCTATGATAAAAAAGTACCTGACGAAGAATTATGCTTGTTAAAGATAGCATCTCATTTTCATTACTTTCTTAAATTAATATTCTCAGCAATGTCGCTCTCTTTAAGGAAATACACTAGTAATGTGACCATTGATTAGAAACAAGTAATATAAAAATTTTGTTTTTAAAGTCAATTCTTACTTAGGTCATCAAAGAAAAATTTAGTATAATCCCTTAAGCTAATATTAGTTTTTGTTGCATTAAAATATCGCAATTTGTTCATTTTCTATAAACAAGTAGGTTTACAATGGAAGTCCATGGGAATTTGGCGAAACATTAGAGATACCGCCAAGTTGGCGTCACTTTTGGCGACTCCTTTAGGTCGCCAAATTTGGCGATATATTGCCAAGTGAGGATGTCATTAGATCAAGCTTCTCACTACGGATATTCAATCCGTTTTAATCTTGTTTAATTATAAATCTATCATAATGATAGCAGTGCGTTACTTTAGACTTAATAATAAGCTTGCTAATTTAAACACTCATTTAATTAGAACTTACAAATAAAAAAATAAGTTAACAGATAAGAATTTCCCCATGTGACATGCACATTGTATAAGCGGTGGAGTCAATCGTTTTTTAGCGCGTGCAACAACAGCGACGATCAGTTCACTACTGCCTCTCTTCTCTTCTGTTCCAAAAGGTCTTTTCAAAGTAGCGTATGTGGCGCCATCTGTCGCCTACTTGTTAATTAAAAAATGTTTATTATTGTAGAACGGCGGAAGTCACCTCAGCACCCCCTTCCTAGTGCAAACGATATGTCAATGTTCTACTAAACGATCTGGAAATCGGACAGTTCGGCCAGATCGTGTGGTACGAGACGGTTCCGAGTCACAAGTTGAAGCCCTTGTCTCAGAGGTTGAGGGTTCAGGGATGGAGGCTGTTGATTCAGGGGTAGGTGCGTCGTTCACTAAGAAGGCCGGCTTCAGTCTATCCAGTGAAATGTTGACAATTTTACCTTTTATGGCTATTTTAAAAAGTTTATCACCTCGCTGGATGACCTCAAAAGGTCCATCATAAGGTGGTTGGAGGGATTGTTGCATACCGGCGTGGCGCACAAATACATGGGTACACGTGTTGAGGTCCTGTGATACAAAAGGTTTTATGCGATGATGGGACTTTGTTGGCAGTGGTTTGAAATCCTGGAAAATGTTCCTTAATCGCTAGACCAATTCTTCAGGGCTTTTAATAAGGGAATTGTCGTCAAAAAATCCCCAGGCAGTCGGAGTGCAGACCCAAAAACAAGTTCTGCTGGTGAAACTTTTAGGTCTGTTTTCAGTGCAGCACGAAACCCAAGTAACACTGTTGGCAGTACCTCGGTCCATTTTTCAGTTCGTCTAGCTTTTAATGCACATTTTAGGGACCTGTGCCAATTTTCAATAATCCCATTACTCTGTGGGTGGTATGGGGATGATCGGTACTTTTTAGCACCTAGCAGTTGAGCTAATTGTTTAAAAAGTTCAGACTCAAACTGTCGGCCTTGATCAGTGGTGATCTTTTCAGGACAACCAAAACGAGCAATCCATTCGGAGAGAAGTGCAAATGAAACTGATTGTGCCGTTATGTCACTTAGTGGATATGCCTCTGGCCAGCGTGTTGCTCTATCAATTACAGTTAAACAATACCTTTTACCATTTGATTCTGGTAAAGGCCCAATTATATCTAAATGTATGTGTGAAAATCTATCTGTTGGAAGGTCAAATTTTCCCAACTCAGTTTTCGTGTGCCTAGTGATTTTGGAGCGTTGACAATCCAAACATTCACGAGCCCAAGTTCGGCAATCTTTAGCTAGGGAAGGCCAAATAAATCTTTGTCGCAATAGATTTACACTACTTTTAGTTCCAGGATGGGAAAGTGCATGTAAATTCCAAAATGCCTGTTTTCTAAAGGTAGGGGTTAAATATGGGCGTGCTTTGCCTCTAGAAATGTCACAATAAATTTCTGTTGTAGAATTAGGAAGGGTGATTAATTTGAGTTCCAAACTGGATTGACCGCTTTGCATAAGGTCTTTAAGTTCTGCATCCTCTTTTTGCTCGATACTTAACTTGTTATAATCTATAGGAGTAGGCATTTGTATTTCATTAATTCGAGATAGTGCGTCTGCTGCCGTGTTTTGGTTTCCATTTACAAATTGTATATCAGTGGTGAATTCTGATATAAATGATAACCACCGACTTTGTCGGTTAGTGTAATTATCAGTTCTTTTTTTAAATGCATAAACAATAGGTTTGTGATCAGTGTAGATGGTGCACTAACGGGCTTCCAAAAAGTGTCTAAAATGTTTAACCGATTCATAAATCGCTAACAACTCACGATCAAAACTAGAATATTTTAATTGTGTTTCATTTAGACGTCTGGAGAAAAATGAAAGTGGTTTTAGGCCCTTTTCTGTTTCTAAACTTAATGTAGAACCAATAGCAAAATCACTAGCATCCGAATGAAGCACTAATTGGCCATCGTTTGTAGGAAATGCAAGAGTTGCGTCAGTTAAGGCTTTTCTTGAAGCTTCAAAAGAATTTATAGCATTTTCGGACCAATCAATAGGGGTTGAATCTTTCTTTTTGGCTCCTCGCAACAAATCTGTTAAGGGTGCGAGAATAATTGCAGCATTGCGACAAAAACGTCTAAAATAATTGAATAATCCAATGTATTTGCGAAGTTCCAAAAGAGTTTCTGGTCGCGGATATTGCTTAATAATTTCAACTTTGGATTGAAGAGGCCGAATTCCGGTTGGAGAAATTTCATGCCCTAAGAATGATACATTAGTTTGTTTGAAAACACTTTTTGAAATATTTATGTTTAGTCCGTATTTAGAAAGTCTGCTCAGAACAGCTCGTATACGTTCTAGGTGTTCAGATTCGTTTTCCGAAAAAATTAAAATGTCATCTAAATAAGCGATAGCAAATGGAAGATCGTAAAGAACTTCGTTAATAAATCTTTGAAACGTGTTTGCTGCACATTTTAACCCAAAGTTTAAATACAGAAATTCAAAGCTTCCAAAAGGAGTTATTACTGCCGTTTTAGGGATATCTTTTTCATTTACAGGAATGTGAAAATAAGCGCGGACTATATCTAGTTTTGAAAAAATTTTCTTTCCGTGGAGAATTTTTGTAAGATCATGAATGTGAGGTATTGGGTAACGATCCGGAAGAGTTACTGAATTTAACCGTCGATAATCACCACAAACTCTGTAAGAACCATCCGGTTTTGGTACAACATGAATAGGGGATGCCCATGGAGATTTTGAAGGGCGACATATACCCTCATCCATAAGATATTGGAATTCTTTTTTAACTTCCTTTAAAATTTTTGGATGTAAGCGGCGAGGTTTGGAATAAAGTGGAGGTCCCGTAGTTTCTATGTGATGAACTGTGTCATGACATGTTGGTTTCTTAAAATTTGGAATGGGGTTTAAGAGGTCTGGGAATTCTTCAAATATAGTTCTAAAAGACATGTCTTCAGAAATCAGTTTAATTTGGGACTGAGTTGTGCAAGTGAGTTCACCTTTAGTGGACAATCCAGTTACAGAATCAATTAATCGGAATTTGTGTAAATCTACAAGCAAAGCAAAATGTCTTAAAAGGTCGGCTCCAATTATAGGGCAAGAGACATTTGCAATAACGAATGACCACCTGAAATTCCTTCTCAAGCCAATATTTAGGTCCATGAGTTTGTTTCCATAAACAGGAATTTTGGAATTATTTGCAGCGTAAAGATAATTAGAAGGGTTTTGTTTACTTAACTGCTTTGAGGCGGGGATACAAGAAATATCACTACCGCTGTCAATTAGAAATTTTAAACCCGAGTTTTTATCAAAAACATGTAATCTACATTGTTCTAATGCTGCTACGCCAAGGGTATTTTCGCTTGTTGACCTAGCAGCGGCCACTAGTTTTTTTTAATTTCGTTAAAAGTACAAGGTTCGCGGCACTTTTTTGCTTCACTACCAAATTTATGATGATAATAACATAAACCAGACGATGAATCAGATGAATCTTGTTTACGATCGGCACTCCTGAACCGTCTATTTTGACTATAGTGCCTTTCTCTGTAATGCGGCCGCCCGCGAGACATCGATCGCCTAAACACATTTTTGGATAATTCTGAAATTTGCAGTGTTAATTGGTCGATCTGCGTTTGTAATTTTGAGACTGCGTTTTGTTCGCTTTGCGAAGTTTCAACGGGTTTAGAAACGGCATACACAGCAGATTCCGATTTAATTTCGTTTATTTTGTCAGCTAAGATTGCTAGTTCCTGTAAAGCAGCGCTTGAAACTGACAAAATCGCTTGTGTATGTGTCGGCAAACGCTCTAGCCAAATTGTTTTTAGAAAGTCTTCGGAAACTGAATTTTGCGCTAATTCTTTCATTTGCCGCAGCAAAACAGAAGGCTTTTTATCACCTAACACTAATTCGGAAAGTAATTTACGAATTTGCTGAGACTGCGAATCAGAAAATTCTTTAATTAGTCTATCTTTTAAAGCAGTATATTTATCATCCTGAGGAGGATTTAGAATTAAATCTGTTACTGCACTTAAAGTATCAGTATCGATAGCAGATAATAAATAATTATATTTTGTAACGTCGTTTGTTACTTGCGCGACGGCAAAATTTGCTTCGACTTGTACAAACCATACCGAAATATTACTTTTCCATAAGGGAGGAATTTTAACAGCTACCCTAGCAAGATTTTCTGGCGGAGCAGCAATACTATCATCAGGCATTGTGAAAGTATAATTGGGCAATAAATGATAGATAGAGCACTAATTAAATAAATACACAATTTAGCAATAATATTTTGAACATTAAGGACGTTGGGCTCGAAAAATTTTAACTATATAAAATCATTAATAAATTAAATAAGTTGGCCAGAGAATACCACATATTAACACAGAAAATGGCACATACCGTTGATTTTTGCAGCTTTGCACAACTGGTAAACTTCCATCATAAGCGATCAGAAGGGCTTGTTTTAGTCCAGTCACCAGTCACCATCACGTCCGGGTCACCAGTTGAGGATGTCATTAGATCAAGCTTCTCACTACGGATATTCAATCCGTTTTAATCTTGTTTAATTATAAATCTATCATAATGATAGCAGTGCGTTACTTTAGACTTAATAATAAGCTTGCTAATTTAAACACTCATTTAATTAGAACTTACAAATAAAAAAATAAGTTAACAGATAAGAATTTCTCCATGTGACATGCACATTGTATAAGCGGTGGAGTCAATCGTTTTTTAGCGCGTGCAACAACAGCGACGATCAGTTCACAACTGCCTCTCTTCTCTTCTGTTCCAAAAGGTCTTTTCAAAGTAGCGTATGTGGCGCCATCTGTCGCCTACTTGTTAATTAAAAAATGTTTATTATTGTAGAACGGCGGAAGTCACCTCACCAAGTTAGTGACAAACTCTGCGGTATTTGGCGACAGAACAGGGTCCCCCCCTATGGTAACCCCTCTTATAGGTATGAAGATGCATTAAATGCTTCAATAACCGATGGCCGCCATTTTGTCTCCCATGTAAAACTAAAATTAATTAATTAAAATTTAATTAATGAATTAATATTTGGAAAAACTGCATTAACATCAATTGTCATCCAGTACAAGTTTTAAAAAAAATTATTTCAACTTGATAGGATGAATGAATAATAAGTATTTTATTAACGATTGAAAATTTGAACAAGATATATGAATAAATAAATAAATAAATAAATATAGGGAGAGTGTGAACTAATAGTAAAAATTGAATAATTGTTGAAAAAGGACCAGTATTGAGAAAGTTCTTTTGCGTTTCATGCCGAAATTCATTAATAGTCTTTTATTTTTGTTTGAAAATTGAAAATCTACTATTACTACATTTTCGATTAACAAAATTAAAGTTAAAAAACTCTGCAGCGGAAATAACAATTCGATTAGTAAATACTAATTTTAATTTTCTAAACAAGCAGGAAGCAGAACTTCCGCTTTTTCAGAATTTAATGTCGCCCCGGTGAAAAGAAAAAAATATTATTGCTATTACGAGGTGAAACCCGTCGAATTTCGACGAAAAAAAAAATGTTTAAGAAAGAACTGTTTTATTAATTTATTACAAACCTACAAAATTAGTTACAACTAGAGAACAGGGATTCTGCTTTTTCAGAATTTAGTGTCATCCCCGGCATTTCCATTACTTCATTTAAAAAATTATGGTCATTTTTCTCCCCCATTCTGACCAGAAAATCAGAGTTCTAACTTTTTACGGCTGCTCTTTCATCTTCACCTAACACTTCATTTATAATAACTGTTTCATAATAATGGAAGCCATCAGTCCATCAGAAGAAAATAACTCGGTTAAGCGGGACTTTACTGCAGTACAAAACATATTTCATTTCAAGACTTAAAGCACACGTTTTATTTTATGTAAAATGACGTTATTCGCATCCGCTTAAGAATTCTACATTTATGACCTACTCTTTAAAATCTACAGTAAAGCATGCATAGCACATCACTTTCACGAAATAATGCACAAATGCAGCAAAAAGATGCCGTCATTCAAGAAAATTGACAAAAAAACACGACTATCTATTGATTCATAGATACTCAAAATTAAATATAGTTTATAATAGCTTCATTGTTTTAATAGAAATCATTCGTTTATATTTTTTTTAAATAGCACATATTTTAATTACATTTTCTTTCGGTTTTTATGAGAAAATGGCAACAAAAATATATAATTACCATTTTAGAACTATTTTTCCTTTACTTTCTACAGAAATAGAGTACTTCCGTTGCCAATATTAAGCAAATGGCTCTAAAAACTACAAAAAAATTAATATTTCAAAAATAAATGGAGATACAGTTTTCAAACAAAATACATTTAAAAGAACTTTTTTTTTTCAATACGACTGTATAAAAATCGACAATGTGCGATGCTTAGAAGTTTAAAAAATTGCTATAGAGTATTTAATCGAATGCTTTGTTTTACGGCTGGCTTCTGTAAGGTAACGTTATTTTTTGGAATACACAAAATAAGCTGGGAGAAAGAAATAGCATACCGTACCGTGGGATAATAAAAAATACATTTATATTGGTTAGTCTAACTCTCAAACAAATATTATTTTAACCTAAATATAGCTGCTTTTCTATAAAGACCCTCTAATTTTTTGTTAAATTTTGCATTTTATCAGTGTGTGATTGCAATTGCGTTATTTTCAAAAATGAAGCATTTCCACCTGTGAAGAATTTCAAAGCCGCAGAAGTGAAAATGATGCACTTCTACAAGACATATTTTGTTTTAAGACTTAAAATACACGCTTTTATTTTAGATAAAATGGCATCATTTACATTCGCTGAAGAATTCCACATTTACAATCCGCAGTTTTAAACAACATCTATAGAAAAGTATGCATATGACGTCTCTATTACGGAATAATATATAAACCGTAAACTCGACAAAAAATATCGGCTATCTAAAGATTCATATGCCTTCATTTGTTTGTAACATTAATTTTTATACTTAAAATTAAATATAGTTTATAATAGCTCCGGTTTTTATCAAAAATATTTCATTTATACTTTTTCAAAATAGCACGTATTTTAATTACAATTATTTTTTTCAATTGTTATAAAGAAATGGCAACAAAAAGATATAGTAATCTACTATTTTCCAACTATTTCCCTTTTACGTTCTACATAAATGGAGTACTTCAATTGCCACCAATATTGAAATGGCATTAAAATCTACAAAAAAATAATATCGCAAAAATAATTGAGATGCAGTTTTCAAACAAATTGCAGTTAAAAGTATTTTTTTTTCCTACACGAAGGTGCAAAAATGGAAAATGCGGGATGCTTAGAAGTTTAAAAAATTACAGTAGAGACTATCAGTATCTAACCGTACAATAATACATCAGCTTCGTTTTACGGCTGTCTTATGGTAACGTAACGTTATCTTTCAGAGACGACTCTTTAGTCGCTGCCTGAAAAAAATAACATATCAGTGGCTAACAAATTACATATTGTGAAAATATTATTAATTATTTAATTAATATTCATCATTTCAGAATACATTTCGTAATTAGTTCAGAAAACATGCCGTATGTAAAAAGAGAAGAAATAAGTATTCGTAAGAAATAATTTTGATTTTAGGAAAATCTTTTACTTTCATGAGACATGTTTTGCCCTCAGCAAAATATTTCAAAATCTATTATTTCTTCTGAAATGTGCATAAATCAGCAAAAGCAGTTCCAAAGATTTTATATTAAAAGAATATGTTGTATACAAAGGTTTATCTTTATTTTACAGATGGAATTTTAAACGAGAGTAAAATATGCATTGCCTTATGCTCTATCGACTTTTGGAGAACCAAGTTTATAGCAAAATAATAATTCCTTTCTTCTTATTTATGAAATCTTTTAAAAATATTTACTTTTAAAATATGGGACATTTTCGTTTGTTTGAAATATGCATAACAATGATTTATTTATTTTTTCATTACATACGAAAACATATTAGAAAAATAAAACACGAACTAATATAATGTAAAAGTTTCCGATTTATTCCTTTTTCTTTTAAAGAAATATTGAATTATGTTTTCGATAATACATAATGCAATTTTTTCTCGATATTTGTTTCTTGCACATTCAATAGCATTTTTCTTTGCTGTTTCACAGAACTATAATCTTGAGACTCATAGTCATGTAAACAACTATAGAGTAATAGATGTTTGAAACATCTTATGCAATTAACCACTAAAAAAGCATAAGCTATGAAGTAATTTTATAAATTTGAATTTTTTTGTTCGCTTGATATATTATAAATTGGTAGCAACACCGTTACAAACATCTGCCAACAAATAAAATCGTGAATTCACTCTTTTTTACTTTCTTCTATCTGTACAAGAAGAAAGTATTGGATTCATGAAAACTTTCGACTTCCGGTTCTCGGCGGATTTACACGTTTTAGCGGTCAGAGATCCCGAAAAACATGTTTTTACAAAATGTCTGTCAGTGATTTTGTGACTCTGTCTGTCTGTATGTTACACAAATTTTGTGGGCACTGTATCTCAAGAACTAAAGCACGGAATTTAATAAAAATCTATATTCAGTTATTTACTGATATAAATTGGTGCTGATTAGTTTTTGTTGTAAATCGCCCTACGGGAGGAGCTGCTATGCTGTATTTTTCATGATTTCCGCAATAGCTCTATCTCAAGAACTAATGCACGGATTTTCATAAAATTTCAGATTCAGTTGATCCTTGACATGAATTGATGTTGTTTGCATTTTGGTGTAAATAGTCCTACTGGTGGCGCTGCTATGATGCATTTTTCCGCAATAGCGCTATCTCAAGAACTAATGCACGAATTTTCATCAAACTTCAGATTCAGGTATATACCTTGATAAATATTGGGGTTGATTATGTTTTGGTATAAATCGTCCAACAGGTGGCGCTGCTATGCTGCATTTTTTTGCATGCGCAATAGCTCTATCTCAAGAAATAATGTACGGATTTTCATCTAACTTAGGATTCGGCTAGATGTTGACACAAGATTTAGGTTTTCTTGTTAATCGCCTAATAGGTGGCACTGTTATGCTCGAGTCTCGTTTTTCATGTTACTTAATTTCAAACAATGATTTATTGACTGTGAAATCAAACTATTATAAGAGGAGAAAATACTCAAAGCATTTAAAATATTTAACTATTTTTAACCCGCAGCCTACCAGGCGCATCCAAGGACCCGACAAGTACTTCCAAAGTATTTATTCAGATCAGAATTTTTTTAAATAAACTAAATATAAAAACCAGGCAATAATAAGTTAAATAGTTTGAAATAAAAATTCCTGTGTAGATTTATCGTATAAAACTTGAGTAAAATTTCCAGTAGTTCTAGGTTTATGAAGCACTTTTCTTAATTAAAAATACAAACATATAGTGAAGCAAGCAAACCGTAATAGCAAACAGATTTTATCCATTCTGAAAACTTCAATTGTCAAAAAATTGCCATTCTCTTAACAAGAAATGAAAAAGGAATTTTTATAAAATTATTCAGTTTAACGAAAACGCATTGAATAAGTTAAAATTTTATCAAAAGAAATATTGTTACAGAATTGAGATATTCTTTGTTATTTATGAAATACTAGCAAAGCTAACTCTGCTTCGCTGATCGGTTTTTCCAAAACGAACCTGGAATTAAACAAACTTAGGGCTGGGGGACCCACTGCCGTCGGCAGCGTACACTCGCGTAGCATACGCCTGCGACACACAACTGGTTGAGAACCACTAGTTTAGAACTAATGCTTTTTTTTTTCACTGTTTATGGCCGCTTCCTACGCTGTTAAAAATATGCAGCAAAGTTTCCAGTCATTTGACCGTTTTTATAGAAAATTGTTACATAACCGTAATTTAACTGTAATCTGACCATATTACTGTTAATATTATGGTCATAATACAGTTAAATTACGGTTACGTAACCGTTTTTCTTAAACGGTCGAATGACTGGAAACTTTGCTGTAAATTTTTTACAGTGTAGTTATTTCCCACAATCAGCAATTGTGTGTTATCTCATTGATGGGCATCCAGTGGCTTCTAAGTCTAAATTTATAATTTATCAATTTGGCAATTCTGGTATCTCTGAGACTTACCAATCACACAGAAATTCACGATTTGTGTCAAAAGCGTACATAATAGAATTTTTCGTCGACCTTGCAAAAATATATGGAAAGTACTCTCTCTACGCTTTATAGAAAAAATTCAATCGCAGACTTGAATAATCTTCAAAAACAGAACAGTGCTGTTTGCATTTTCTAAATTTAACAATTTCTATTTTTTTTTTTTTTATTAAATGATGATTATGATTACTGAAGTACCTTACTTTATATATTTGACACATTAGATATATCATGTTATACTTAATACCAACTCTATACATTTGTACAAATATAAAATCGCTACAAATAAATGTCCGAAAAGAATTCTATATTTATTTTTGCTCAAAATTGCATTAATTAAGAAATTAATTATTCGTAGTGCAAACATATAATGAATTAATTCAAACTTATTTTTTAACATGGACCCAAATTTTGAGTAGCTCCACAGAATCACAGTTTTGACAAATTAATTAGAGTGGATACAAATACATGATTCCTGAATATTTTTCTTATGGCAAAGAAATTTTGTTTAATAATGCTTTTAAAGCAATGAGGAACATGTAACAAGATATTTTTGAAAAAGTATTCATTAAATTCATTTGTACGCATAGACAGACGCTATACATTTTATCGTTCATTTACAAGGACACGCAATAATTTGTTTTCATTACTGTGCCATTATTGAGCGATAGTTGCTGGAAATGAGTTTTCAGTTGTCGCATGCATTTTTAACAAATTGCCTGTATATTAGTTGATGTGTAAAAATTTTATAGGTGATATACAGGTCTGCACAAAAAAAAAAAATCGAGTACATTTCCGTTTATTGACGGAAATTCCTGAAAGTTAATTTTCAACTGCCTTATGAGTTTCCTAACTTAACTAATTAAATTCCACCATACTATGCAGTATATATACAAATCTGTCGATCGTATGAGGACTTCACAAAAGAATTTAAATATTTTTTCGACTAAAGACCGTAATTGCTGAAATTGAGTTTTCAAATGTGTTTTGTCCCTTCTAAATTGGTATTAGGTATGATTGGCATTGGTTGTCGCCCGGTGGCGTGGTCAGTAAGCGGAGGCTGCTGTCACCCCGAGGGCCCAGGTTCGAGTCCCTGGGTAAGACATGGATGTAATTGTGAATGTCCCATTATAGTTATATAATATATGTAATGTAATGGAAAATAAAAATTGTTGTGACTTGTTTCTATGAATAATAATAAGGATTATTCGAGGCGGCAGCCATTGTAGCTATAGGCCCTAAAGCATTCTCCACTTCGGTGGACTTCAAATATCAAATGTCAAATGTTGGTATTGGTAATAAGGTATGATTTTTCACCTTATTATACGGGGAAGTTTTGTTACACTGTTCTGAATATATTGGAAAGTGTTTTATAATCTATGCTTGACGCATGATTTTTCTTTCTTGTATTAAAGGTTTCGGAGAATTAATTAGACTGAATACAAATACATGATTACTGAATATTTTCTTATGGCAAAGAAATTTTGTTTAAAAATGCTTTTAAACCAATGAAGAACATATAATAAGATATTTTTGAAAAAGTATTCATTAAATTCATTTGTACGCACAGACACACAAAAAAAAATCCGCTTCATTGTTCGTAAAAGAATTCAATTTTTTGCCCTTATTTGCTAATGCATTTCTATTCATTCCTTATCAGATCATTAAACTGGAAATTTTTCTTTTAAATTAATTAGACAGTTTTGAAATTTAAAAAAAAAGAAGAAGCTAAAAGAAATTTCGTTTAACATTTTTGGTAAGTAAAACAGTCTTGAATAATAATATGACCAATGTTGTATTTATATTAAGTACTGCGTTTCGTAACTTTGAATAGTTTTGTCATCCGGTTTCTCGAATTTAGTGTCCTTTTTTTAATATTTTCCAACATAGTCGAAAAGCGTTTATGAATTCGGTTTGTCTGTCCATCTGTCTGTCCTTCTGCCCACGATCTAACTCGCATAAATATAGCCAAATCGCCATGTAATTGAAATATTATTGAGGTCTATCATGGCATGTTCGGTATTGAAATGATGTAGGTAGCATTTATAACTCGTTTTCAGCGGCACTTCCTGTGGGATTTATATTATAAAGGATTAACATATCTGTGCGTAACGCTGACGTCATTTTGCGAAAGGCAACACTTTGAAATTTTAAATGAAATTTTAAACTTCTAAACATCGCACATTTTCAATTTTTACACCGTCGCATTGGGAAAAAATGCACTTTTATAAATGGAATTTGACTGAAAGCTGTATCTCAAATTATTTTTGAGATATCAATTTTTTTGTAGTTTTTAATACAATTTTTGTAATCGTGACAATTGAAGTACTCCATTTCTATTGAAAGTCGAAAGTAAAGGGAAAATAGTTTCCTCCATGATAAATAGTAGATTACTGTAAATTTTTGTTGTCATTTTCTCATAAAAACTGAAAACAAAATTGAAATTAAAATACGTGCTACGTCAAGAATATCGTCTGTTATAAAACCAGGGGAATTTTGGTTTTATTAACACTTTCCAACAATGTTGAAAAGTGTTTATGACTTCGGTTTGTCTGGCCGTCTGTCCGGGCTCTAACTCTCGTAAATATACTCGGATCGTTCTGAAATTTTTGGATGTTAGTGACCTCTACCATAGCACGATCCCTATTTCAAATAAAGTTTCTAGCATTCTTCGTTCATTCACAGGGACAGTCAAACGTTTTCCGTTACATTACAGCCTATGGGAAAAAACCGTTTCAAATGGTTTTTAATGATGTTACGTGCTTTCAAACATAATAGAATTCATATATCAAGCGCAATAAAATGCGCATTCTGTAGAATATACGATGCAAAGAATAGTTATTATTCATTTACAGGGCCACACGAAATAATTCCGTTACAGAACGATATAGGGGTGGAGGGAATTGTTTGCGGCGCATTTTAATTATGTTAAATTATTTCATGTATAATGAAATTGACATACGTCGCTGTAACTTATTTCATGTATAATACGAAGTGCATAGCATTTACAGGGACACACAAAAGATTTCAGATACTGTATTCTATCCGAAGTACTGTACAGTAGCGATGATTGCTGGAAATGCATTTTTAATTATGGTATGTGCTTTGATGTTTCACTATATTTATGCATAGTATATGGTGTGTATAAATGCTGTAATTCATATACAGGGCTACACAAAATAATCCGTAATGGTTACTGGGTATGATTGTAAATTGCTTAAAGGTGGTTCTTAAATGAGTTATGCATTTTTACACGGAACTGCATTTGGTTTACTAACGAATGTTTGTTGAACATAGATAAAAGGATATACAGGGTCACGCAAAGAATTGGGTACATGGCCTTCTATAAATGATAATTTCTGGAAATGTGATTTCAGTAGTTTTAAGAGTGTTTTACTTTGAATTAAACTTTAGATAATTAGTGACGTGTAATAAAGTTACTAGGTTAACTAAAGGGCTGTACAAATGTATACAAGTATGTTTTGATCTATTAGTATAAATTGCGGAAAGAGAAATTTCAACCTGTTATGCGTTTTTTTTTTCTTTTTTTTTTTTCCTTGCTAAACTAAATTTTTCCATTTTATAGTATATATATCAACCTACAGATCAAATACAGGGTTGTTCAAAAGAATTGGAATACACATTTGGCTATATACGGTAACTGCAGAAATCAATTTTCAAATGTTTCATGCGTTTTCTAAAATGTTTACTTAGTTCTCTTAAATACCTTATTTTCTAAATAACGAAGTTTTGTTAAAGCATTCAAGAAGTGTTGGAAAGTGTTTCATAATCTATGCTAAACGCATGATTTTTCTTACGTGTTTCATTTTTATTAGGTGCGTTCGTAATTATGTAAATACATAGCACCAATAGTCGTCGTGATGATTATAAGTGATTTTCATACACACTTTAAAAAAATTTTTAAATTAACATTTTTATGTTTTCTCATATAGCTCAATATAGTAAAATTTACTAGTATGTTGTGGCCATCACAAAACTTTCTTCTATACAAATCACGTCAATTAAATCATTTAAATAGTACATGAAATTACATCAATTAAGCACCAATTCATATCAAAGTGTATCTGAATTTGAAGTTTGATAAAAATTCGTGCCTCAGTTCTTGAGATAGAGCTATATCGAAAATTCTGAAAAATGTAGCATAGCAGCGCCACCTGTTGAGTGATTTACACCAATACATAAATAGCAATAATTGATATCCAGGTATACATAGATCTGAAGTTCGTTGAAAATCCAAGCAGTAGTTCTTGTGATAGAGCTATTGCGGAAATCACAAAAAAACAGCATAGCAGCGCCACCTATTGAGCGATTTACACCAAACTGTATAAAATGTCAATTCATGTCAAGGACTAACTGATTCTAAAGTTTGATGAAAATTCGTGAATTAGTTCTTGAGATGCACCTATAGTGGAAATTCTGAAAAATATAGCATAGCAGTGCCACTTGTTGAGCGATTTACACCAAAATGTACAAAATGTCAATTCATGTCAAGGATGAACTGATTCTTAAGTTTGGTGAAAATTATTGTATTAGTTCTTGAGATACAGCTATAACGGAAATTCTGAAAAGTGCAGCCTAGCAGCGCCACCCGTTGAGCGATTTGCATTAAAACACAAACAGCACTATTTCATATCAAAGTATACTTGAATCTGAAGTTTGATGAAAATCCAAGCATTAGTTGTTGAGATAGAGCTTTTGCGGAAATCGTAAAAAAATGCAGTATAGCAGCGCCACCTGTTGAGCGATTTACACCAAAATGTACAAAATGTCAATTCATGTCAAGGATGAACTGATTCTTAAGTTTGGTGAAAATTATTGCATTAGTTCTTGAGATACAGCTATAACGGAAATTCTGAAAAGTGCAGCCTAGCAGCGCCACCCTTTGAGCGATTTGCATTAAAACACAAACAGCACTAATTCATATCAAAGTATATTTGAATCTGAAGTTTGATGAAAATCCAAGCATTAGTTGTTGAGATAGAGCTTTTGCGGAAATCGTAAAAAAAAATGCAGTATAGCAGCGCCACCTGTTGAGCGATTTACACCAAAATGTACAAAACTTCAATTCATGTCAAGAACTAACTGAATCTGAAGTTTGATGAAAATGCGTGCATTAGTTCTGGAGATTGAGCTATTGCGGAAATCGTGAAAAAGGCTGCATAACAACGCCACCTGTCGAGCGATTCACACCAAAAACTAATCAGCACCAATTTATATCAGGGACTAACTGAATATAAATTTTTATTAAATTCCGTACATTAGTTCTTGAGATAGAGCGCCCACAAAATTTGTGTCACAAACAGACAGACAGACAGACTCACAGATGCACAGACTCACAGACTCACAGATGCACAGACTCACAGACAGACATTTTGTAAAAACATGTTTTTCGGAATCTCTGACCCCTAAAACGTGTAAATCCGTCGAAAACCGAAAGTCTAAAATTTTCACGAATCCAATACTTTCTTCTTGTAAAGATAGAAGAAAGTAAAAATGTCTTCGACAGATTCAACTCAACTTTCTGTTACGTATAACTTTTACTTTCTAGAAAAGAGGGAAATGGAAATAAACAACAATAAGTTAAGATACACTTGACTGAAGCATTTCTTTCTTAGATTTAATGTTATTCAAATTAAATTATTCTGTTTTTTCTGATATTTAAAAGTCTGAGATGATAAAACAGTTTTTATTCCGGTCCAATTTCATTACCAAATAAATCTAAACTTTGTAGTCAAAAAGTTCCCTTTTTGGTTCAAAAGAAGATGGAATAAAATATTTATGACTTTTCGTGCGTTTTCTTCTGTTATATTTTTAAATATTTGATTAAGGCCCATTACATGAAATGTAGTACTACAGAAATTTTGTTTAAATATTTACAAGAAATTTCTTTCCTTTAAAATCAAAAGCTGTTCATTTTATTTATTTATTTTTAGGGTTCCCTACTTAAAAATTAAATACGGAACCATTATAAGATCACCCTTGTGTCTGTCTGTCACAGCCATTTTACTCGTAAACTATGGGACGTGGAAAGTTCAAATTGGCTAAAGTAATAAAGACTATTACCCCACATATTTATAAATTATTAAACATTCACAAATATATTTAGGAAAAATGTATAGGAGTTAATTAAGTTATTTGAAAAAAAATCTTTTCTTTGTATGTCGTGTGGGGTATCGTTTGAAAGCTGTCGGAGTCTGAACACAAAAATACATTTCTTTTAATTTTAGGTATATATTTTCAGGGATATCGTCGAAAATGGTAATGCAAAAATATGTCACCCTCCCTCCACCCTCTTTTTCCAAATCTACTGAAACTAAAATTATGAAAAAATTAGGAGTAGTAGAAGTTCAATTAATCCTTGCAGGAAAACTACAACGGTGCGATTACCCTAGGTCACATAGTTTTTGAGAAAATCGACACATAAATTCTCCTCTACACATAAATTTCGATTTGCGGGCGTTCAGCAAAGGAGTTTAGGTACGCTGGAAGTACCTATCATCGCAGAAGTATAAAAAAAAAATTATTGATAATGATTTTCTAAAAAAAAATTCGGTAATTAGACGAGATATTAACCCTTAAAGACAGGGACGGTTTGGTCATACATAAAGACACGAGCGGCATACATTATGCGCCATCGGGCTTTTAAGGCCTATATAATAACTTTTAATGAAATATTCCTGTAAAGCAATGCCCAGTTACTAATTCATATATTTATTGTACGGAACCCTCTTTACACGAGTAATAGTCGCACATGGCAGGTTATTCATATAACATTTTGCCGAAATATTAACTGGATAACAAATAAACAATTAAATTTAAAAAATCAAAAAACCCGACTGCGTAAAAAGCGAACTAATTAATTATTTCTCGTCAATGTGAAACTATTTTTTTTTTTCAATTCCTAACTATTACCTCACACTCTCGCTATATGTATATATCTTGTTCAAATTTTTAATCGTTAATAAAATACTTATTATTCATCCAATCAAGCTCAAATAATTTTTTTTAACTTGTAGTGGATCACACTTGATGTTAATCCAGTTTTTTTTTTCAAATATTAATTCATTAATTAAATTAAGTTAATTAATTTTCAATAATCGAAAGAGCCCACTTCCTGATCAAGGTATTTTAAGACCGGGAGAGCCCTCTTCTTGATCAAGGCATTTTAAGCGCCACTCAAGAGGAAAGAAGAATGGGAGAAAAAAAATTCTCTTATTGATCTAAGTAGGAATTGACTTAAAATATTTTTTTTATATTACTTGTTTATACTACTTACCTATTTTTTTTTTATTTACTTGTATTGATGACTTTTAAGTTGTGTTTAACTGTTAGTTCCTATCTATAAACACTGTTTTGATGAGGCCTATAGACGTTTATGATGGTTAGAGTTGCAGTAAAGCTAGAGATCCTACATACACAACTTCCAGGTTGTATAATAGTTTAACGAAGAATCTGAATGTAAAATAGTCAATAAAACATCGTCTTCATTTTGAAAGACCCATCCAATGATATGCCACTCAATAGGGTGCGTATTTTTTTCGTCTCTACCGCCAATTTCGAATTTATAAAAACAAAACATAGCCTATAACCATCGGGCCGTTAAGACGAATTGATAGATCCCCCATTCATTAAAATCCATCCAGCCGTTGGGATGTTTCGAGGGTATAAAGAAATCCACATATACAGATACGGGTGAAACACATAACCCTTCTTTTCAGTAGGGTAAAAATAAATTTTAATACCAAAGAATAACATTGCATATTTTTCAAGGTATTTTCATTGTATATTTGCTAAGTGAATAATTTTAACATTTTTCAACATAGTTTAAAGGTGTTTATGAACTGAGTTTGTCCGTCTGTCTGTCTCGCGTCTGTCTGTCTGTCCATCTGTTCGTGCTCTAACTCGCGTAAATATAATCCGATTGCTCTAAAACTGATGTATGTTATTGATATATAGTATGGCATTTTCGGTATTGATATTGAAGTGCGTAGCGTTTATAGTTCTTTTACAGGGACATTCAAAAGAATTTCACCTATGGGGGAAAAATCATTTGCGGTGGTTTTTAATAATTTTTTACTATTTCAAACACATTGAAATTTATATATATCTCTGAAGTGCACCGCAAAATGCTTATTATAGAATATGGTATGCATAGCACCCATCGTTCATTTACAGGGACACTCAAAAGAATTCCGTTACATGACGGTATCTGAGGAAAAATCGTTTGCGTCGTATTTTATTCAAACATATAAAAACTATTTCAAACATATTGAAATTTATATATCTTACCGCCCAAACCCGATTTTAGGCCAAACTAGATTGGCCTAGGCCAAACTAGTTTATCCTAACGCCCATAGGATAAACTAGTTTTTCCTAGGCCAAACTAGTTTATACTAACGCCCATAGGATAAACTAGTTTTTCCTAGGCCAAACTAGTTTATACTAACGCCCATAGGATAAACTAGTTTTTCCTAGGCCAAACTAGTTTGGCCTAACGCTCATAGGGTAAACTAGTTTAGCCTGCTATTTATTGGTCCAAACTAGTTTATCCTAGGCCGATCTAGTTTATCCTAGGTCAGTTCAATTTGGCGTAATTTTATTGATTCCAAAGAAGGGCCGGTGCCAACCTTCTAGATTAACCTGGGTCAATGCAATTTGGCGTACTTTTATTGATCACAACTACCGCTCCGGCGCCAACCTTGTGCAAAGTAGCATTGCCGGCACCCTGTATAATATATTTTATTCGGTGGGGAGTGGGATACTGTCCCCCTATTTTCCCCATTTTACTGCCGCCGGTACTTACAAAATATGTTCCATATGACAAATTATTGCTGGAGGACCAAAGAATGGGATAAGAGGTTATCATAAAATGTAGGAGAGACAGAATTTAGAGATAGCTTTTTTTTCCTCACATAAATATCACAAGGATTTGAATTATTTATGAATAAATGCACCATTAAGAATATCAGAAGACCATTTCACATTCTTTCAGAAATCTGGAATTTTAAAAAATCCGGCGAAGTTCCGGTCCCAATTTGTCCTAAAATACATATAATTTTAAGCTATCACTATTCCACAATTAAAATTCTCTTTAAAGAATAGTACATATACATTTATGTGGATGGGGACACAGTACTGTAAAACCTGTTAGAAGAATCTGTGTATGACGAAATCCCGTTTTAAACCGAAAATGTTTTTTAATTGGTGCAAATTCGATGTAATAACCCGTATGAAAAAAACATAATACATTTTCTAGAGACGACGGTGGACCTGTTAAAAAAGGAACTTGACTGTAATGAAGTTTTTTCTCTCCTATTTGATTCCGTCTTAGAAGGTTTTTGTATGTAATTTTTTTCAGATTTTCAAGTCTCCAAGCCGTGTAAAAAAATTAGTGTTATTAGTAATTATTCAGATATTTACAAACAAATAGAAATTCATTAAAAAATGAATATAGTTTACAATAGAACCATTAATATCGTTAATCCACATTCTATGGCTTGGAGATTTAAAAATTTTTAAATTCCTATACAATAAAATCTTCTAAGACGAAATAGCATAAGAAAGAAGAAATATCCTTTATAGACATGTTCCTTTATCAGAAGGTTCATCATTTGTTGTAAATGCATTATATTCCTTTTACAGGTACTAATATCCTCAATTTACATAGATCAACATGTTTTCTTTTTGTTAAACACGGGATTCCGTCATAGGCAAGTTATTTTTCTGAGGTTTTACCTTACTTCAATTTTATTACCTAAAAGTGCATCTATTCACCTTAAAACTAGTCGGATGTATCAATCCCAAAACTTTCTTCTCTCTCAAACATGTTAATACTTCAAAATTCGCTATCATAATGAAAAATTAAATGGCAATCTATGCTCATTGTGAGGATTCTAAACATATGAAATTTCGTGCATTAGTTCTTGAGATATGACTATCGCTGAAATCGTGTAAATCCAACAAAATGCAGCATAGCAGCGCTTTCTGTTGAATAATTTACACCAAAACCTAACCAGAAACAACTTATGTCAACGTCTAATTGAATCTGAAGTTTGGTGAAAATCCGTGCATTAGTTTTTGAGATACAGCCACTGCGAAAATTGTAAAAATCCAAGCATAGCAGCGTCACCTTTTGAGAGATTTACACCAAAACATAATCAGCAGCAATATTAATCAAGGTATACTTGAATCTGAAGTTAGTTATTGAGATTGATCTATTGAGGAAATCATGAAAAATACAGTACAGCAGAGCCACCTACTAGGCTATTTACCCTAACACCTGATCAGCATCAATACATATCCAGGACTAACTGAATCTGAGGCTTGTTGAAAATCTGTAAATTAGTTCTTGAGATAGAGCTATTACGGAAATCGTCAAAATCCTGCAAAATGCAGCATAGCAGTGCCACCTGTTGGGCGATTTACACCAAAACGTAAACAGCAACAATATATATCCATGACTAACTGAATCTGAAGTTTCATGAAAATCCGTGCATTACCTCTTGAGATAGAGCTATAGCGGAAATCGTGAAAAATTTAGTATAGCAGCGCCACCTGTTGGGCGATTTACGCCAAAAACTAATCAGCACCAATTTATATCAGAGACTACCTGAATATAATTTTTTATTCAATTCCGTGCATTACAGCACCCACAAAATTGTGTCACATACATACATACAGACAGACATTTTGTAAAAACATGTTTTTCGGGATCTCTGAGTTCTAAAACGTGTAAATCCGTCGAAAACCGGAAGTCGAAAATTTTCACGAATTCAACACTTTCTCCTTGTAAAAATAAAAGAAAGTAAAAATTAAGAAAAATAATAAATCTATAAATTTTAATTGTGGAATAATAGCGATTTAAAAATACGTGTATTAAAAAAAAAAAAAGTTGGGCCGGGCCAAATGTTACTCATATTTTTTATGACAAGACCAGAGATCTTGCCGGCCCAAATGATTTGCATATGAGCTGGGTTCGAAACTGGACTGAAAATTTCTGCGCAGACCTCAAGAATAATCCACACCAGTCCCAACATAAGCCGGAAAAAAAATTGAGTCCATCTCGGTCTGAACCTCTCAAAAAATGTAATCCCCTAACCAAGCCCGGACCCAGTATCCGGAATGAAAATTGGGCGGGCCCGTAAATACCCTTACATCGAATAACCAAAAGCCTAGCTCAAAAAATTTTGTAAATTTGGACGCTAAATTTCTATTATATTTAAAATAATAAAAATAAAAAAACGAGTTTTTAGTTCACTTTGCTCACTTCCATAGATGTGTTTGAGTTGGTCTAATTCGTTTGAAAATTTTTGAATTTGAGCTTAAACTTGGCTTTTTTTAAGAAATTGAATTTGAGTTTGAATTAGTTCGTTTTTTTTTTCTTTCTTTCTTTCTTTTTTCCCTCAGCGCGCTCAACAATAGTTGGCATCAATTATAGCACGTCAAATTGATTTGGCCTAGCATAAACCAGAAGGTTGGCGCAGAAGCGGTCTTTGAATCAATAAAAGCACGCCAAATGAAATTGGTCTAGGATAAACTAGTTCAGACCAATGAATAGCAGGCTAAACTAGTTTATCCTATGATCGTTAGGCCAAACTAGTTTAGCCTAGGAAAATCTAGTTTATCCTATGGGCGTCAGGATAAACTAGTTTGGTCTAGGAAAAACTAGTTTATCCTATGCGCGTTAGGATAAACTAGTTTGGACTAGGCCAATATAGTTTCGCCTAAAATCGGGTTTGGCCGGTAACATATATATCTCTGAGGTGCGTAGCAAGATGCTTACTGTAGAATAGGGTATGCATAGCATTCATCGTTCATATACAGGGACTCAAAAAATAATTCGTTTACAATACTATCTATCAACAGTAATTGCTGGAAGTGCGTTTTCCAGTTCTTTTGGTATGCATTAAATTATTTAACTTTTTTTTTTTTTGGTTATTGATTAGTGTGTATTTGTATAAATTCTAATGACTATATACAGGGCTGCACAAAACATCTAAAGTACATTTTCGTTTTATGATGGAAATTGATGAAGGGACATTTTAAACTATTCTACGCTCTTCCTAGCTGAACTGAAATTTAGCGTACTACGTATTTATGATAAATCTATAGATCATATACAGCTTTGCACAAAAAAATTCAGATATTATTCCAGCTATTGGTTGTAATTGCTGAAATTGTGCTTTTAAATGCGTTATGCATTTTACATATTGTTTATTTAAACATCACTAGGGGGCTCGGCCCCCTACGAGCTACGCTCGCCAACCCCCGTCCAGACACCGCAGACTCTAAATGCACGCTAATTTGATTGGCTTTAAAAAGATTTCGAAAGATTGAATTATAATTTAAAAAACAGTGGCGATCTCCCTATAAACGGATTTCTATTCATTTCTCTTTGATTGGGGAATTTTAACGCCAAATCCGCTGCGGTACTACTTGATTATCCGGTAGACCAATTTCGCCAAATTATATAAATAGCCAAACCATTCGACAAATTATACAAATTGACATAATTTTTATTTTAAATAACGAAAGAGCAAATAAATTAGTACAACATCAATAAAAATACAAATAAAACGTCGAAATAAAAGTAACTTGATGACGTAGACACAGGGCCGTGCGAAGAGAAAACTGCGCCCGGGGCAGCGTGTCAATTTGGCGCCCCCCCCCCCCCCCCTCCTTCAAAATTGATAAAGGGCAGAAACAGAAATAAATTATATTGAATAAATATTTTGCGTTTATTTTAGAACTTTAAAAGATTTAATTTTAATTCAGAAATTCCAAACAACTAAATAACTGAAAAGAAAATTGCACTTATTTGTTAATGATATCGTGATGCTTTGCGACAGATTTTTCTTAACCTTTCTCACATATTTTGCTAGCCATTTTTAGTTGTTTTTAGTCTTTAAGCTGCAGAAAATGGGTAAAAATCGCTAACAACCAGATTAGAAACAAGTGATCCCTTCAACCAATAAGTACTAAAAAAGCAAAACAAACAAAAAATCTGCAGAACATAATGTAAAAGATAAAAATAAATTATAATTTCAGTACATTAATTAAGGAAGATAACTGAAACAATGTTTCAATTAATCTATTTATATATATAAAATCCAAACGGAAATTTCGTTCCGAACGCCGAGATTTCGAGTTCTACCGCATGGATTTTTACGCAACTTATACCGTTAGATAGGTATCGTTCCAGGGAAGGTTTTAAGCTATAACACATCATTCTACCTAGATTAGTTATAGAATTATTACGGAAAATTCTATTATTTTGGACTTTGTTACTTCATATTTCCTTAAATATCTGGGCTCCTATTGGTCGTAGAGCTTAGATCTCGCGCCAAAAGTAGCTCCGCTGCACCCAAGCAAACTTTTCCCCGCGATTATTTTGCCGTCTTCCGATTTTCTCTAACTCTATTAGGGGCCCGCGTAGAGCCCCTTTAAAATATTTTTCGTAGTAATTTCAGCAATTATCTTAAATTATTGGTTAAGACCGCCACCCTCCCGATTCATGTATCTACGGAAAGTTTGCATGAAGGAGTTTCGTTCGGATACGCTTTCGTTAAGAATAGAGTGCGCTCCCTGGTGGTGGAATGTGGAACTAACACAACGCGATATTGTTAAAATTAGGAAATCTAACAATGCGATCTGTTTTAAACTTTGAGATAGTTCATAACACATAATCTGTTATCTATTCTATTATATATATATAAAATCTATTATCTATTCTATTATCTATTATATATATAAAATCCAAACGGAAATTTCGTTCCGAACGCCTAGATTTCGAGTTCTACTGCATGGATTTTTACGGAACCTATACCGTTAGATAGGTATTGTTTCAGGGAAGGTTTTAATCTGTAACACATTATTCTACCTATATTAGTTTTAGAATTATGACGGAAAATTCTGTTATTTTGGGCGATAAGGTTACCATTTTATTTCTTGGCGAAATTCATCGTTGATAAAAAAAATTGAAACGGCTATTAAACCTCGAAAAATAAAAGAAAAACTGTTACTAATTTTATTTAAATGAAAAAAAAGAAAAAAAGAAGAAGAAAATCCGTTTTAATGAGTGATAATATTAAAAAACGGAAACATTTAATCAAAACCTGAAAGAAATATTTGTAATGCTTAAAAATTAATTTAATAAGAAATATTACAATTGATACGCAATATTTGGCTCTTTATCGCTTGCGTTAGATATGGAAACGAATCTGAAAATTTGATTAGATGAAATTTTAACGACATTTTCTTTCTGTTCTGTTCTTTTCTTTTTTTATATATCTAATTGTCCCATCACGTGACTTATAGAAGAAACAAGCAGATGTAATTGTGAGTCACATGTGTAATTACTGTTTGTTTCTTTACAATTTTTTATTTTTCTTTTGTCGCCAAACAATGTGATTTTAAGCCAAAAATGCATAAGCGTGACATTAGCTTGAGGATGTTCTCACAAATGGTGTTTTTTTTAGGTGAAAGAGATCATTTTTTGAGTACATTTTCATATTCAATTGTAACTTATATAGATATCAGTTAATATTTTAAAAATGGAATCGAATACTTAAATTTCAGTGTGAATTTCTGCCACACATACATATTGTAAAATAATTTCATACTGTTTAAAATGTTTTTCGCCGTAATTCCGAAAGCATGTGATATTTATAAACTCGAACTCAGATCAACGAATATTACCCATTTTATTTAAGGGGTCTTGTACCTTTTAAACGCGTCGAACATTAACAAAAAACTTCAAAGTTTGAATTAGTCTATCTTCAAAGCCTTTTTATGTATAAACCTGAAATTTTGGATATTGATTAAACAGACTATGCTTTGTAATATCGTACCATTAAAAATTTATTAACCCTTTATTGAATTTGTGTGTTGTTGAAATCAAAATAGCTCTTTTTTTACCCCATAAGTCATTGCGCGCATGATATCTTGAGAAAATATGTATGGATTGGCATGAAATTTGGTAAAGATACTAAACATGTATGTGTGTTTAAAATGATCTACTTTTAGGCTAAAATTATTTCATTAACTATATAAAAAAAATATTTTCGTAAAAAAAAAATAAAAATTTTGTATTTTTAATGAATAAAAATAGTCATAACTAAAAATATTACCATTGTAAATACTTAAAAGTAGATCATTTTAAACACACATATTCGTTTAGTATATTTACCAAATTTCATGACCATCCATACATACTTTCTCAAGATATCATGCGCGCAATGACTTATGGGGTTAAAAAAAGAGCTATTTTGATTTCAACAATACACAAATTCTGTAAAGGGTTAATAAATTTCAGTTGGTAGTATATTACAAAGCACAATCTGTTTAATCAATATCCAAAATTTCATGTTTATACATAAAAAAGTTTTGAAGATAGGCTAATTCAAACTTTGAAGATTTTCGTTAATTTTCGACGCGTTTAAAAGGTACAAGACCCCTTAAGCAAATATTATCTATTTTCTCAAGTCATATCGCCAATTTCATTTATAGGAAAATTCACAGATTCGAAATCTAGGAAATAAAGATAATTTTTAAGGAAATTTATGTTTTAATACGTTATTACTATGGGAAAATTCAACATTTTGAAAAAAAAAATTACAAGTCTTTTGTAATTCGTCATTTCTTCTTCGTCTTTCTTCGTATTTATTCCTCTGTTATGTAATATTTCAAATGATATTGGACTAATTTTCGATCATCGATTCACCGCAAAATCGCATATCTAATATAGTATATAAAATAAAGTCTGGATTAGGGGACTAATTAACGCACAGCGCAAATTACTGAACCTAAAATCTTGAAAATCGTGGTAAAAATACTTCTTATGACATAAACTTCTGCTAAGAAAGGATTTTCTAAAGTGTCATCCCTAATGGTTTTTGCACGTGGAGGGGAAAAAAATCGAATATCAAAATTATGCGTCAAATGATAGCATATTTTAATGTAGTTTTGTATGCTGAATCGAATGCTACCAAATAAATTTTTATAAGTCCAACAGTTCATGACACATTTCATATTTTTCTAATTTGGCGGTGTCTTTGGCATCTAAACCTCAAAATATCTAACATTACATCCGTTACTCTAGCAACGGAAAAAATTCAAATCAACCCTTTTGGCTAAAAAATAAAAACAGCTCTATGAGTTTGAAATAAAAATGCAAGCATCTTAATTTTTTAAAAAAATAGTGATTTTATGTAAAATAAAAGGGAAAAAATTACTGAGAATTTTGCGTTATAAAACAAAAATGGAAAAGGTACTACTTAGATATTCCGTCGACCAAAAATCTATCGTCAAACTATAAGATTAAATGCCAATAATGGTTGATCGTAAATATCAAATTCACTTGAATTTAAACAAACTGCACGTGTTTACGTCATCAAGTGATTTTAATTTCGACGTTTTATTTGTATTTTTATTAATGTTATACTAATTTATTTGTTATTTCATTATTTAAAATAAAGATTATGTCAATTTATATAATTTGACGAATGGTTTGGCGATTTATATAATTTGGCGAAATTGGTCGACGAATAACAGGTAGTACCAATGAAAATATTTAAGTATGAAAGAAATGTTTGTAACGACTTAAAAATTATTTTCATATATATAAACTCGGTTTATGGCGTCAGATGCCGTCATCCGAAGAATCTACAAGAGTCTTTTTCCATTTTCCCCGGTCATAGGTTCCTGAATGAAAGAAATTGGAATTGGAATAATATTGTGCGATTTATAAATTGCTCCTCGATAAGAAGAAAAAATGGGTACATTTATAACAACCGTGCGCACATCTCGCTGATAGCATTTTTAAAATTCCCAGTAGCAGTAGTTACATTTTGCGTATGTAAATTAAAAATATTTTTTTGCTTTTAATTATTGCATTATTTCCTGTTATTTTTTATCTTTTCAGTTTTTTAAATGAAATTAGTATAAGGCATGCATTTTAAATTAAATGAGTGAAAGGTTTGTGTTTTAAATGAAAATAATAATATAAGAATATGCTATGAAAACAATCTTTATTGATTTATTACCTGCGCCCGGCTGACATAAAAGTATCACAAAAGCCACATATTCAATTTTCTTTGAGTAGTTGCTCATGAGAATTCAAGTTAACCTTCCGTAATCGGATACTTCACATATTGGTGTATTAGCTTTAATGTTGAAAGCATCGTTTTTGTTTGAAGCGAAAACTTTACTATGAATTCTATTACACAAAATCGCATCATCATCATCTACTATATATTTACAACGGAAATTTGTATTTCATTCCGATTGTTTATAATAGTTTCGTAGGATATACAACAATTAGTTAGGTAATAATTTTGGAAAGGTTTTAGTGTATACATATTGTTCAAGGGTACTTAGTTATAGAGCAACAGTAAAAGTTCAAAAATTAAGTGAACCTGATTATTAAAGTTTAGCCTTTTAAAAAAAATCTACAGAACATATTTTGTTACAAGTGGCCCTGTTGCATGACTTTTAGGAATGGTGTTAGTATATACGATTTCATTATATGTTGATTAGTTACAGAGGTATTAATTCCTGTTGTCATAACGGTCTCATTACCCGACCATAAGTGCGCTGTTTATAATCAACTAAAACAATTACTTCTTAATTGCTAAATTTTGTCCAACGTTTAAGATAACATTATATCGCAATGGCGTTCGCACCGTTTTCAGTAATGTGCAAGGTCAAGCTTTCCATATTGTTTAAAATACAAGTTCTAATTCACCATTTAGTTTAATCCAAGGTTCATTTGGAAATATTGACCAGCGCAGCGGGCATAGCCTGCTAGTATAAAATAAAATATAATATCAGGCAAATACATTTACTTCCATTTTATTACTGTCTTCTATCTTTACAAGAAGAAAGTATTGGAGTCATGAAAATTTTCAAATTCCGGTTTTTGACGGATATTAGGGGTCAGAGATCCCGAAAAACATGCTTTTACAAAATGTCTGTCTGTCTGTGTGTGTGTGTGACACAAATTTTGTGGGCACTCTATCTCAAGAACTAATGTACGGAATTTAATAAAAGTTGGTATTCAATTAGTCCCTGATACAAATCAATGCTGATTAGTTTTTGGTGCAAATCACTCAACAGGTGGCGCTGCTATGCTGCATTATTTACGATTTCCGCAATGGCTCTATCTAAGGAACTAATGCACGGATTTTCATGAAACTTCAGATTCAGTTAGTCCTTGATATGCCTTGATGCTGATCATGTGTTGGTGTAAATCGCTCAACAAGTGGCTCTGCTATGCTGCCTTATTTACGATTGCCGCAATGGCTCTATCTCAAGAATTAATGCACGGATTTTCATGAAATTTCATATTCAGTTTGTCCTAGATATAACGTGATGCTGATTACGTGTTGGTGTAAATCGCTCAACAGGTGGCGCTGCTGTGCTGCATTTTGCGCGATTCCCGCAATAGCTCTATCTCAAAAACTAATGCACGAATTTTCATCTAACTTCAGATTTAATTAGATTTTAACACAAGTTGTTGCAGATTAGGTTTTGATGTTAATCGTCCAAGAGGTGGCGCTGCTATACTGGAATTTTCATGATTTTCGCAATAACTCTATCTCAAAAACTAATGCACGGATTTTCCTCAAACTTTCACTTAGACTTTGACATAAATGGTTGCTTGGTGGTTTGGAGTAACATAGGTTTTAATGTAAAACACCCAATAGACCGAAACGCTGCTAGGCTGAATTTTGCTGAATTTACACAATTTCAGACATGGCCATATCCTAAGAACCAATGCATAGAATTTCATATCTTTAGAATCCACATGATGGGCATAGATTGCCGTCTAATTTTGACACTGTGATAGCGAATTTTCAAGTATTAACATGTATGAGATAGAAGAAAGTTTTGGGATTGGTACATCCGACTTGTTTTTCTTGCATTTAGGGTAGCAAAATCGTTTATTATTTTATGTGTAAAGATTGCGACACACTGAATTTTATAGAAAGTAAATTCAGGTTGCTTAATCTCTCGACTCATAGTAGATCTTAAGTTGTTTTTTACTATTTTATTGTAACTGAAATACTTATAAATTATGACGCTGTCTCCATGTTTTTGTAATTCCATAAATTAAAATTATGGAACAACTCAAGGATTTCTAAATGATCCATTTTATAAAAGTTCTTATCTAATGGTAGAAATAAGGTTTTCGAATTTAAAACCTCGCTTAACAATTAAAGTCCATTCAAGTCAGCAATAAAGGGCCAGGTCCAGGCAATATTAACAGATTTTCGATAACTGATTTTAGATTCGCACCAGCCAGAAACTCAAATTCTTTTTATATATTTCTCAGTTTCTTAAACCTCCAGTTCAGTTGCACGGTAAAGTGTCTCTACGTAACACGAAATCCTTCACTTTCATATAACTTTTTTATATTTCCACTTTCATCAGGAGCTTCATAGTCAAATTGTTCTGCGAATTTTACGTTTTCTGTTTTGCTTACATAAGGACTCTACATTTACGGACATAACCAAATCTTCGCTTTCTTGTTCAAAAATTTCGTCTCATATTGTCTGAAAAGTGTTTTTCAGTGTTTCAATCAGTTTGCTGGGGATCAAAACATTGACATTTTTTTTTTCCGTGAGAATAATATTAACTTTTTCTATTTCATTTAAAATGCTGAGTCAGACTACCAAGCTGTAAATAAAGGGGAATTTCTTTATTTGCTTTATTAAGCTCTTTGCTCCTGAGTAAGTTTACTCATTTTACTTCATTCCTATAAGGTCTTCCAGAGCTTTTAAAATCTGTTGCAATTGTTCGTAAACTGCAGATATAGCTTTATTTTTTCAGGACCATAGAGTATTGCAATGTTTCTTTAAATAAACTGATAAGTGAGACATAAGTATATCCCATCTTTCAGTAGAAGAGAAGGAAAAAAAAAACACATTTTATGCAGTTCCGGACATTTTTGGACATACACCAGCAGCACGAACTCAAAGTTTAGAGAATGTGCAGAACATGTAAAAAAATAGACGAATTTATTTACTTCGAGCTTACACAACATTATATTGGGAAGCCATATTTGCACCATATCACAACATTGAGCTCTGAAGAGTTGATATTGGTATTGTTTATGACGGCCGATTACCTACAAGTTGGATATAGTAGGCCCAGTGTCGAATTCAGACACTTTTCTCCGGGAGAGATTTCTGTGGCTCCGGGGGGGGGGGGGGGGCATTATAGAGTTCAGGGGGTAAATTGTGCTTTTTGACCATTGAAAACACAAAATCTCAAATCTTCCGGGTGGGGGGGCATCTCATTGCTCCGGGGGAAATGTTCCCCCAGGTCACCCCCTGAAATCAACACTGAGTAGGCCGGAATGGGATGGGAGTGTCCTCTGTAAGGTCTTTCTAAGGGAACCTAATCCGTATTTAGGCAAGGTTCGAAGAAAACTACGGACAATTTGGAACGATTAGGCTGACGTGCGCGATTGGGTCGAACTCAGCACCTCCCGTCTACCATCTTTGAGAACAGAACCTCTTGTGCAGCTGTGAATGTCGAGATTGTCGGACATTAGCTTATCTTAAATTTCTTACGCTACTTTTTTTCCTTTTTTTTTTTTTTTTTTTTTTTATTGACTTGATGTAGTCAAGAAACCTTTCCTCGAATGAAAATTTTCTATTTTCGGTATCGCATAATTTGCGTCATTTGTCCTTTGTGAGGTGTACTAGATTCCTAAACTGAACTGTGTTTAAAATTCAATAACTTGCAAATGGTGACAATTATTAAAAGAAATTCTTAGAGGAGAGCTGTGTAAGATATTAGAAGTATTTTTACTGCGATTCTCGGTTTTAGTTCCAACTAGCAGAGATAGGTGGCAAGCAATAAGCACTCAAAGGAGGTCTAAACTGAAATTCCCTAGCATCGTGCGAAGGAAGAAGGTTAAATATATAGAATAGGCCCCTAAAAATAAGATTGTATTGGAGAATGAGATCCACTCCATACATTTAACCTCTTCTTTTCGCATCAATGTTGGGCGATTTCGGTTTTGGCCTTGATTGAGCACCTATGGCGCTAGATGTTGTCTTTATAGTGCTTGTGTGGTTATACATTGCTGGCATAATTGTCAATTCAATATAAACTTCATTGATTTTCACGAATATGGTTTAATAAAGTATACTGCTGTTACCTGAATTGACTATAAACCTGTTTAATTCATCAACAAATCATTGATATTTATGTTGTAATGGGAAATTGTAAAACTGCAGTATAAGAATTGAAAAAGTCATTTGTAACGCGAGCAGCAAGTGGTCTGCCTCTCGGTATTGCACTATCACTCTAAAGCGTAAGCTGAGTCCCGAGGTGGGCATCCCTGCTTGCAGCGCTATCTAGAGTTGCTATTTGGAACTAAAGCCGAGAATCGAGGTAAAAAAAAAATACTGACATTTTACATTACCTTCCCGCAATTTTTTTTTAAATAGCTGTCACCATTTACAGGTTATTGAAGTTTAAAAACAGTCAATCCATTTTCGGACACTCGGTATATGGAGTGCGATCGAACGAAATTGAAAAATACCTTGCTCTATTAATTTCTTCGACAATCGTTTATCTTACTTCATTGGCAAGAAGGTTCATAATTTCATCCTGAATATATTTCGCCAATTATCTTTTTCACTTTCAATAATTTTAACTTTTGCTCTTTTCAAATTTGCTGTCGATTACGTGATTTAATTTTAAACGTCTCTCAAGTTTCTTTTAGCGAATGCATGCATTCCTGTGTTCTAGAGCATTTTTATGCTCAGGAATTTTAGGATTTAATTTCTTCCACATGAAAAACCCACAATTTGGATTGGCCAACTTTGGAGGTCGATCATGATAATTGGTGTATAATAAACAGAGAAAACAAAATATAGCGATTCCCTTAAGTTATCCAATAAGCCGCAATCACTGTTAATAATTTCTCCACTAGGTATAATTTTCTTGAACGTTAGTTTGGAAAATTGTCGTCCTTCTGCAATGGCAGATTTCATGTAATCAGCATTTTCATCCTGTGCTGGACCTGTTTTTAACAGCAAAGTAATGACCGAATGACTATAAGAATGATCCCATAGTAGACCCAGAATAGGACGCAGAAACTTTCGTATACGGTGTAAAAGGGGCCGCAGAGTGCAAAAGTTTAAGAAACACTGCAATAAAATATCACAAAAGCATATTATAAAATCATAAGATTTAAAGAGCTCAATGAAAAGTAAATGTGAACGACGCAATAACTTGGAAATGCAAAATGTACATACTTCCATTGGGAAAAAAATTCCCACTATGTAAATACATACATTTAGTTTTACAAAAAAAAAAAAAAAAAAAAAAATAGAATATCGAAGAGTGAAAAAAAATTCCAATGAAAATGATCGACGACAATAAAAAAAAAGAAAATTGGTAGTACAAATTTGGCGCCCCTAAATTTCCGCGCCCGGGGCGACCGCCCCCTTCGCCCCCCCTTTCGCACGGTGCTGCGTAGACACGTGTAACAACATTTCAAAATAAGCTAATATAAAAGGAATTGAGTAAACAGAATCTTTGACTCCCGGTATTTTTTAACAAAGCGAAAAGAAAGTTCTTTTAAATGAGACATTTTAAATTTATCGTTTTTAATCTGACGTAATTTTGACCAAACTATTCTTTCTCTTTTTAATATTCACGTGAAAATACTTGTGTTAGAAATGAAATACTATTTGCGCTTTCCTAAGAAAAATAGTTGAAAAGTATCCTCTCAAAATATCAAATAAATGTCTAGCGCAGTTTCTAAATTTAAACCGTTTTGCAATATTATTTTGTGTTCGTTTTATGTAATAACTGTAATGTGACGTAAATATGACGTAATTTCCTCTATTTAAGACTTTTAACGCATGTTAATAAATTTATTATTTTACAAATTCCTTTCTCTCTGAAAATTCACGTGTAATTATAGTTTTTATGACGTAATTTTTAATAAGTTCCTACTTTTTGTACATAATTATTTAATTCTAATTCCAAATGTTTTGTTTTTAGGTAGCTTTCTTTACAAAAAAGCTACCTATTGCAGCCGTTCGGAGGAAAGCGATTTCAAAAAATTTTGGTATATTTTCATCGATCATGACCCCCAGACCCCGAAACCACCCTCCGTTCAAAATTGATATATATATATATATATATATATCTGACCTATGTCACACTGTAACTCCCGTAATTATGAACCGATTTCGATGTAATTCGGTGTGTACATAGTACAGACCAATGTCTCGACCGAGTTCGTTGGCCAGCTTCATCCGCCGTTTTGTTTCAAAATGGCGGCCATTTAAAATTTTTAAAAAATTTTAAAACTTGAAATGTGGTACCAAAAAATTAAAAATGGAAAAATATTTTTTTCTTATGCATTTGACCTTTATACAAAGATTCCGGAGCAGTTTTTGTTTCGTCTATATCTTAAAAAATGGCTGAGTTATAGCATTTTGAATTTCTAGCGTGGCTGACATTTTGAAACGTCCTGAATTTTGTCGCGCGATAAAAGGCGTATTTATGAACCGATTTGGATGTAATTCAGTGTGTACATAGTACATATCAATCTCTCGACCGAGTTCGTTGGCCAGCTTCATCCGCCATTTTGTTTCAAAATGGCGGCCATTTAAAAAAATTTTTTTAATTTAAAATTTGAAATGTGGTACCAAAAAATTGAAAATGGAAAAATTTTTTTTCTTATGTATTTGACCTTTATACAAAGATTTCGGAGCAGTTTTTGTTTCGTCTATATCTTAAAAAATGGCTGAGTTATAGCATTTTGAATTTCTAGCGTGGCTGACATTTTGAAACGTCCTGAATTTTGTCACGCGATAAAAGGAGTATTTATGAACCGATTTCGATGTAACTTCGTTTATACATAGTACATACCAATGTCTCGACCAGGTTCGTTGGTCAGCTTCATCCGCCATCTTGTTTAAAAATGGTGGCCATTTAAATTTTTAAGAAAAATTTAAATTTGAAATGTGGTACCAAAAAATTAAAAATTGAAAAAATATTTTCTTCTTATGTGTTTGACCTTGATAAAAAGATTCGGTAGCAGTTTTTGTTTCGTCTATATCTTAAGAAATGGCTCAGTTCTGGCATTTTGAATTTCTAGCGTGGCTGACATTTTGAAACGTCCTGATTTTTCTCACGTAATAACAGGCGTATTTATGAACCGACTTGGATGTACCTTGGTGTGTACATAGTACATACAAGTATCTCGACCGAGTTCGTTGGCCGGCTTCATCCGCCATCTTGTTTCAAAATGGCGGCCATTTAAAAAAATTAAAAAATAAAAAAATTTAAATTAGATACCAAAAAATTGGAAAGTGAAAAGATTTTTTTTTTTTGTATGTGTCTGACCTTAATACAAAGATTCCGGAACAGTTTTTCTTTCGTCTATATCTAAAAAAAATGGCTGAGTAATAGCATTTTGAATTTCTCTTGTGGCTGCCATTTTAAAACGACCTGATTTTTCTCACGCGATAACAGGCGTAATTATGAACCTATTTGGATGTAACTTGGTCTGTACATAGTACATACAAATGTCTCGACCGAGTTCGTTGGCCAGCTTCATTCGCCATCTTGTTTCAAAAGGGTTGCCATTAAAAAAAAATTAAATTTAAAATTCAAAATGAGGTATTAAACAACTGGAAAATGAAAAAGATTTTTTTTATGTGTTTGGCCTTGATACAAAGATTCCGGAGCAGTTTTTGTTTCTGAAAATTTGTTCTTTTGTTTATATCTTAAAAAATGGTTGATTTATAGCACTTTGAATTTCTAGCATGGCTAACATTTTGAAACGATCTTGTATTTGTCACGCGATAACACACGTATTCGCCTATTTCGATGTAAGAAGGCATGTGGATAGTATACATCAACACCTCGACCAAGTTCGCTGGCCAGATTCATCAGCCATCTTGTTTCACAATGGCGACCATTAAATTAAAAAGTATATATATATTTAAAGTGAGGTGCAAAAAAATTAGAAATTGAAAAAGGTTTCTTTCTTAAGTGTTTGACCTTGATATAAGGATTCAGGAGCATTTTTTGTTTGTCTTTACCTTAAAAAATGGCTCAGATATAGCAGTTTCAATTTCTATTGTGGGTGACATTTTGAAAAATCTGATTTTTTGCATGCGACAGCACTCCTATATATTAACCGATTCCGATGTGAGTGAGCATGTGCACAGCAACTACTAAGGCCTCAACCAAGTTCACTGCTTAGCCTTATCCACCATGTTGTCTTAAAATGACAGGCACTTTAAGAAATTGCCGAATTTGGCAGCCAAATATATGTTACTTTAAAGAAAAGCAGCTTGGATAAAGCTGACTAATTTCGCGAAATTCTCATTCATTATATTGATAAAAATTAGTATTGAATCTCCTACATTCGGTTTCCACTAAATTGAGCTTCGTGTGTTTGAATGATATAATTTGGCTTTTTTGAAATAAGGATTATGAAAGCTACCTCTTCCTCCCGGCACTGGCCGGAAGGACTTTTTTCTGTTTATAATAGTCACATGTAAATAAATTTTTAATTTATTACACGTATAAATATTTTTTTTTTGAAGCAAACATTATTGTTTCCGCTGTTTATATAGTTGGCAACAGTTTAAATTAATATCCCTTTCTAAAATCTATAAAAAATATCTCTAGAAATGCTGAAAATTTGAATTTAAAATAGAAATAAAACCTCAAAAAATTAACCAAATTAAAAAAAGAAATACAATCTGCACACCGGGAACTTTAAACGTATAAAATGATCTAAAAATGATTAAATTCCCATGAATAGTTTTTGCTCCTATAAAACTTTTTTAGTGGAACGATTTTGTCCAACTTTAGCATTAAATATCTCTTAAAATTATTCTTTGATTTGAAAACTGTCTGCATCAACGTGTTTATTAAACATTTCTATATAATACTACCGATTTTCATATTTTTGTATGCATTATTTTTCTTAATATTAACGAAGAAAGACCTCCGGTCACAAAAAATTCAAAACCGGCGGCGGTGACAGCGGTAGTTACTTTTTTTTAGAATAGAGAGATTTATACCTTACTAAACTGTGATGTTTTATTATAGTATTCTGAATGTGTTTGGAGGTGTTTCATAACCTATGCTTGACGCAGGATTTTACGCTCTTATTTAATTAGGTAGCTTTCATTACAAAAAGCTACCTATTGCAGCCGTTCAGAGGAAAGCGATTTCAAAAAAATTTGGTATATTTTCATCGATCATGACCCCCCCCCCCCCCGACCCCGAAACCACTCTCTGTTCAAAATTGATATATATATATATATCTCTATTCTAAAAAAAGGTAACTACCGCTGTCACCGCCGCCGCCGCCGCCGCCGGTTTTGAATTTTTTGTGACAGGAAGTCTTTCTTCGTTAATATTAAGAAAAATAATGCATACAAAAATATGAAAATCGGTAGTATGATACAGAAATGTTTGATAAATACGCTGAGGCAGACAGTTTTCAAATCGAAGAATTATTTTAAGAGATATTTAATGCTAAAGTTGGACAAAATCGTTCCACTAAAAAAGTTTTATAGGAGCAAAAACTATTGATAGGAATTTAATCATTTTTAGATCATTTTATACGTTTGAAGTTCCCGGTGTGCAGATTGTTTTTCTTTTTTTAATTTGACTAATTTTTTGAGGTTTTATTTCTATTTTAAATTCAAATTTTCAGCATTTCTAGAGATATTTTTTACAGATTTTAGAAAGTGATATTAATTTAAACTGTTGCCAACTGTATAAACAGTGGAAACAATAATGTTTGCTTCAAAACAAAAATATTTATACTTGTAAATAAATTAAAAATTTATTTACACGTGACTATTATAAACAGAAAAAAACATTTGGAATTAGAATTAAATAATTATGTACAAAAAGCAGGAACTTATTAAAAATTACGTCATAAAAACTATAATTACACGTGAATTTTAAGAGAGAAAGGAATTTGTAAAATAATAAATTTATTAACATGCGTTAGAAGTCTTAAATAGGAGAAATTACGTCATATTTACGTCACATTACAGTTATTACATAAAATGAATACAAAATAATATTGCAAAAAGGTTTAAATACAGAAATTGCGCTAGACATTTATTTGATATTTTGAGCGGATACTTTTCAACTATTTTTGTAACAAAAGCGCAAATAATATTTCATTTCTAACACAAGCATTTTTACGTGAATATTAAAAAGAGAAAGAATAGTCAGATTAAAAACGATTAATTTAAAAAGTCTTATTTAACAGAACTTTCTTTTCGCTTTGTTAAAAAATACCGGGAGACAAAGACTCTGTTTACTTAATTCCTTTTATATTAGCTTATTTTCAAATGTTGTTACACGTGTCTACGTCAAAGACGAAAACAGCGATTGACATATGTATTTTTGGTACTACTTAGTTATCCCGTCGACCAAAAATCTATCATTCGCCAAACTATAAGATTAAATGCCAATAATGGTTGATCGTAAATGTCACATTAACTTGACTTTAAGCAAGTTACACGTGTCTACGTCATCAAGTTATTTTTATTTCGACGTTTTATTTGTATTTTTATTAATGTTGCGCTAATTTATTTGTTCTTTCGTTATTTAAAATAAAAATTATGTCAATTTATATAATTGGCGAGTGCTTTGGCGATTTATATAATTTGGCGAAATTGGTCGACGGGTTCATCAAGTAGTACCGCAGCGGATTTGGCCTAAAACTTCCCCATTCGAAGAGAAATGAATAGAAATCCTTTTATAGGGAGATCGCCACTGTTTTTTAAATTATAATTCAATCTTCCGAAATCTTTTTAAATCCGATCAAATTAGCGTACTTTTAGAGTCTGCGGTGTCTGAACGGGGGTTGACGAGCGTAGTTCGTAGGGGGCAAAGCCCCCTAGTATATATATATATATATATATATATATATCTGATATTTGTCATACTGTAACTCTCGTATTTATGAACCGATTTGGATGTAATTCGGTGTGTACATAGTACATACCCATGTCTCGACCGAGTTCGTTGGCCAGCTTCATCCGCCATTTTGTTTCAAAATAGCGGCCATTTAAAATTTTAAAAAAAATTTAAAATTTGAAATGTGGTACCAAAATATTGCAAACGGAAAAATATTTTTTTCTTGTGTATTTGACCTTTATACAAAGACTCCGGAGCAGTTTTTGTTTCGTCTATATCTTAAAAAATGGCTGAGTTATAGCATTTTGAATTTCTAGCATGACTGACATTTTGAAACGTCCTGAATTTTGTCACGCGATAAAAGGCATATTTATGAACCGATTTGGATGTAACTTCGTTTATACATAGTACATACCAATGTCTCAACCCAGTTCGTAGGCCAGCTTCATCCGCCATCTTGTTTAAAAATGGCGGCCATTTGAATTTTTAAGAAAAATTTTAATTTGAAATGTGGTACCAAAAAACTGAAAATTGAAAAAATATTTTTTTCTTATGTGTTTGACCTTGATAAAAAGATTCGGGAGCAATTTTTGTTTCGTCTATATCTTAAAACATGGCTGAGTTATAGCATTTTGAATTTCTAGCGTGGAAACTTCTAGCATTTTGAAACGTCCTGATTTTTGTCACGTGATAACAGGCGTATTTATGAACCGATTTGGATGTACCTTGGCGTGTACATAGTACATACAAATATCTCCTCCGAGTTCGTTGGCCAGCTCCATCCGCCATCTAGTTTCAAAATGGCGGCCATTTTAAAAAAAAAATTTAAAAAAATTTAAAATGAGGTACCAAAAAATTAAAAAATGAAAAAGATTTTTTTTTGTATGTGTTTTACCTTAATACAAAGATTCCGGAACAGGTTTTGTTTCGTCTATATCTAAGAAAATGGCTGAGTTATAGCATTTTGAATTTCTATTGTGGCTGACATTTTAAAACGACCTGATTATTTTTCACAGGCGTATTTATGAACCGATTTGGATGTAACTTGGTCTGTCTCTGTACATAGTACATACCAATGTCTCGACCGTGTTCGTTGGCCAGCTTCATTCGCCATCTTGTTTCAAAAGGGTTGCCATTTAAAAAAATTTAATTTAAGGTATTAAAAAATGGAAAATGAAAAAGATTTTTTTATGTGTTTGGTCTTGATACAAAGATTCTGGAGCAGTTTTTGTTTCTGAAAATTTTTTCTTTTGTTTATATCTTAAAAAATGGTTGAATTATAGCACTTTGAATTTCTAGCATGGCTAACATTTTGAAACGATCTTGTATTTGTCACGCGATAACACACGTATTCGCCTATTTCGATGTAAGAAGGCATGTGGATAGTATACATCAATATCTCGACCAAGTTCGCTGGCTAGCTTCATCAGCCATCTTGTTTCAAAATGGCGGCCATTAAATTAAAAAAAATTATATTTAAAGTGAGGTCCAAAAAAATTGGAAATTGAAAAAGGTTTCTTTCTTAAGTATTTGACCTTGATATAAGGATTCAGGAGCATTTTTTGTTTGTCTTTATCTTAAAAAATGGCTCAGATATAGCAGTTTTAATTTCTAATGTGGGTGACATTTTGAAAAATCTGATTTTTTGCCTGCGACAGCACTCGAATACATCAACCGATTCCGATGTGAGTGAGCATGTGCGCTGCAATTACTAAGGTCTCGACCAAGTTCACTGGTTAGCCTTATCCACCATGCTGTCTTTAAATGGCAGGCACTTTAAGAAATCGCCGAATTTGGCAGCCAAATATAAGTTACTTTAAATAAAAGCGGCCTGGATAAAGCTGACTAATTTCGCGAAATTCTCATTCATAATAATTTTGTATTGATAAAAATTTGTATTGAATCTCCTGTATTTGGTTTCCACTAAATTGAGCTTCGTGTGTTGGAATAATATAAGTTGGCTTTTTTAAAATAAGGAATATGAAAGCTACCTCTTCCTCCCGGCACTGGCCGGAAGGACTTTTTTTAAATGGAGATAATTTAGGATACGCAAGAAACGGCTTTATGTGTTTGTGTGCACGGGCGGTTAGAAAGAAAATATTCATTTGGGGAAAAAAATTCAATAAAAAATAAGTTTAATAACCGAAGTACTTTTTGGAAGGTAATAAAAGCACTTAAGTGAAATTGAAATCGGTCTAAAACAATCTTACTACAAATGGAATGTTCTCTTTTTCGGTTTTCTTTTTTATCCGAGAAAAATTTAATGGACACATTTTTTCTTGCTAAAATTTCACAATCACGACTTTTAAAATTAGAGGAGAGTAGTACACAGTGAGATTTCAGTCACTTTGATGTATAGTTGTAACTTTTTCACCTAGCTGGCATTCATACATAACCATCTCATCTTATGCAACACGTGGATGTAGTTTCGGCGCATCGGTTACTCGTCTGATAAAATAGTAAATAATTCTTTATTTTATAGTGGTTAAAATTACACTAGCAGGAATGGCCGAGCTAAGCTCGGTCAAAATTAGCTTTCTGTTTATCTCGATATATTTTTCCCACTGAATCATTCTTGCTGTTTTAGATGCAATTACCTTGACCATGAAACATGGTGACCCCAAATGACCCACTTATCGAGTTTTTTCGAACATCCGACCTATCCTATCACAATGCTCCTCTCGAGCCTGGAAACGATGGAATATAAAATTTAGTGAAAATCGTTAGTCGTTTTCTAGGTAAAATAAGCTTGATCCACGTTGATTCAAAAAACCACTAACCGAAATTCATCGACAGATGTGAGCTATTTCATTGGTCTTTTTGTACTGTGAAACGGTATAACAAAAAAAATTGCCAAAATTGTTTGAACGTTTTTGAGATGCCGTTAGCTTGACCCCGACCCATTATCACCAAAATGACCCACTAATAGAATTTTCTTGAGCATGCGACCCAGCCCAATGTTTTTATCTTGTCCAGAAACGGGTTAGTACAAAGTTTTGTCAAAATCTTTTGAGCGGTTTTTTAGATACAGTTAGCTTGATCCTGATCCATTAGGACCCAAAATGACCCATTGATTGAATTTTCTTGAACATGCGACCCTGCACAATGCTCTTATCATGCCCGAAAACGGTATTATACAAAATTATGTCAAAATGTTTTGAAGCGCTTTTTAAATACAATTAGCTTGACCCTGATCTATTGTGATCCAAAATGACCCACTAATCGAATTTTCTCGAACATGTGACTTAGCCCAATTTTCTTCTCATGCCCAGAAATGGTATACGTAATATAAAATTTGGTCAAAATGTTTTGAGCATGTTTTTAGATTCAATTAGCTTGACCCTGGCCCATTGTGACCCAAAATGACACACTAATTGAATTTTCTCGAACATGTGACTTAGCCCAATGGTCCTCTCATGACCAGAAACGGCCGTATATTAAAAAACTTCGTGAAAACGACTTGAGCCTTTTTTTAGATATAATTAGCTTGACCCTGACCCATAATGACCCACTAATCGAATTTTCTCGAACACGTGACCCATCCCAATGGTCTTTTCGTGCCCGAAAACGATAGATTACAGAATTTCGTAAAATCGTAGTGCCGTTATCTAGATAAACTTAGCTGGACCACGGTGACCCAAAAATGACCCACTAATCGAATTTTCTTGAACACGTTACCCATCCCAATGGTTTTTTCGTGCCCGAAAATGGTTAGATACAAAATTTAGTCAAAATCGATTGAGCCGTTCTCTAGATATAATTAGCTTGACCCTGATCCATTATGACCCAAAATGACCCACTAATCGAATTTTCTCGAACACGAGACCCATCCCAATGGTCTTTTCGTGCACGAAAATAGTAGGGTGCAAAATTTCGTAAAAATCGTTCGAGCCATTATCTAGATAAACTTAGCTTGACCCACTGTGACTCAAAAATGACCCACTAATCGAATTTCCTCGAACACGTGACCCATCCCAATGGTCTTTTCGTGCCCGAAAATGGTTAGATACAAAATTTAATCAAAATCGATTGAGCCGTTCTCTAGATATAATTAGTTTGACCCTGACCCATTATGACCCAAAATGACCAACTAATGAAATTTTCTCGAACATGAGACCCATCCCAATGATCTTTTCGTGCCCGAAAATGGTTAGATACAAAATTTAGTCAAAATCGATTGAGCCGTTCTCTAGATATAATTAGTTTGACCCTGACCCATTATGACCCAAAATTACCCACTAATAGAATTTTCTCGAACACGAGACCCATCCCAATGGTCTTTTCGCGCCCGAAAACATTAGCGTGCAAAATTTCGTCAAAATCGTTGAAGAAGTTATCTAGATAAACTTAGCTTGACCTACGTTGACCCAAAAATGACCCACTAAACGAATTTTCACGAACATGAGACTTAGCCCAATAGTTCTCTCGTAATGCAAAACTGTAGAATATAGAGTTTAATGAAAATCGTTAGAGCCGTTTTTTAGATAAAATTGGCGTGACCCATAGTGACCCAAAAATGAGCCACTAATCGAAGTTTCTCGAACATGTGACCTAGCCCAATATTTTTTTCGTGTCGAAAAACGGTTGGATGTGAAATTTGGTCAAAATCGATTGAGCCGTTTTTTAGATATAATTAGCTTGACCTTGACCCATTACGACCCAAAATGACCCACTAATCGAATTTTCTCGAACACGTGACCTAGCCCAATGGTCTTATAATGCCCGAAAATGGTAAAATACAAAATTTCGTCAAAATCGATTGAGCCGTTCTTTGGATATAATAAGTTTGACTCTGACCCATTATGACCCCAAAATGACGCCCTAATCGAATTTTCTCGAAGACGAGACCTATCCCAATTTCGTGCCCGAAAATGGTTAGATACAAAATTTAGTCAAAATCGATTGAGCCGTTCTCTAGATATAATTAGTTTGACCCTGACCCATTATGACCCAAAATGACCACTAATGGAATTTTCTCGAACATGAGACCCATCCCAATGATCTTTTCGTGCCCGAAAATGGTTAGATATAAAATTTAGTCAAAATCGATTGAGCCGTTCTCTAGATATAATTAGTTTGACCCTGACCCATTATGACCCAAAATGACCCACTAATAGAATTTTCTCGAACACGAGACCCATCCCAATGGTCTTTTCGTGCCCGAAAACAGTAGAGTGCAAAATTTCGTCAAAATCGTTGAAGAAGTTATCTAGATAAACTTAGCTTGACCTACGTTGACCCAAAAGTGACCCACTAATCGAATTTTCTCAAACATGTGACTTAGACCAGTAGTTCTCTCGTAATCCAAAACTGTAGAATATACAGTTTAGTGAAAATCGTTAGAGCCGTTTTTTAGATAAAATTGGCGTGACCCATAGTGACCAAAAAATGAGCCACTAATCGAAGTTTCTCGAACATCTGACCTAGCCCAATAGTTTCTTCGTGTCGAAAGACGGTTGGATGTGAAATTTGGTCAAAATCGATTGAGCCGTTTTTTAGATATAATTAGCTTGACCTTGACCCATTACGACCCAAAATGACCCACTAATCGAATTTTCTCGAACACGTGACCTAGCCCAATGGTCCTATAATGCCCGAAAATGGTTAGATACAAAATTTAGTCAAAATCGATTGAGCCGTTCTCTAGATATAATTAACTTGACCCTGACCCATTATGACCCAAAATGACCCACTAATGGAATTTTCTCGAACACGAGACCCATCTCAATGGCCTTTTCGTGCCCGAAAACAGTAGGGTACAAAATTTAGTCAAAATCGTTAAAGAAGTTATCTAGATAAACTTAGCTTGACCAACGGTGACCCAAAAATGACCCACTAAACGAATTTTCTCGAACATGTGACTTAGCGCAATAGTTTTCTCGTAATCCAAAACTGTAGAATATAGAGTTTAGTGAAAATCGTTAGAGCCGTTTTTTAGATAATATTGGCTTGACCCATAGTGACCCAAAAATGACCCACTAATCGAAGTTTCTTGAACATGTGACCTAGCCCAAAAGTTTCCTCGTATCGAAAAACGGTTGGATGTGAAATTTGGTCAAAATCGATTGAGCCGTTTTTTAGATATAATTAGATTGACCTTGACCCATTACGACCCAAAATGACCCACTAATCGAATTTTCGCGAACACGTGACCTAGCCCAATGGTCTTATCATGCCCGAAAATGGTAAAATACAAAATTTCGTCAAAATCGTTAGAGCCGTTTTTAAGATAAAATTTACATACACACACAAAAAAATTTTACTCGTATTATACAGTCGTGGCCATAAGTTTAGGACCACCACTGAAAATTATGATCCAGACAATAAATTGAATACTCACTTGTTAGTAAAATTATAAACTCCGTTTATTACATGAATATTACATTTCTACGCATATAAATTAGATTCATTAAACACAAATTTTACAGAAAAATCAATATTTTGTTGGTCTGCCGTTAGCTTTTATTACATCATGCAAACGTTTTGGCATGCTCTCTACCAGACTTCGGCAGTATGGAGTTGGTAATTCTTTCACCCAAGCTTCCTTAATTGCTTTTTCCAGTTCCTTAACACTTGTTGGCAGTTTCTCAGAGACCTTGTGCTTTAAGAGAGTCTATAAGTTTTCAATTGGATTCAAATCGGGACTGTTTCCAGGTCAGTCAAGGATTTGAATTTTCTTTGTCTTCAAGAACTGAGTAACAATTTTAGAGCGATGACATGGTGCACCATCATGCATAAAAATTGTGCATTTATGAACGGTCATGTGTAATTCTAACTTTTCCTTCAACAAATCCAAGTATTTTTTTCCATTCATAGTGATTCCTGGTGGTAAGAAGAACAATGCAGCCGTTCCGTTCATTTACATTCCAACCCAAATCATGACACTTGGGAAGTGTTTAACAGTCTGTAAAGTGTAAGGTTCATCGAATCGCTTTCCAGGAGGTCTACGGACATAGTACGTGTGTGTAGAGAACTGCTGCATTGTAGATTCGTCCGAAAAAATACCAGGTGCCACTGACGAATTGTCCATTTGGCATGTTTCTTGGCAAAGTCCAAGCGCTTAGCTCTCATGGCCGCTGTTAACCTGGGTTTTTTCGCAGATTTATGGGATTTTAAATGAAAGTCGTCGAACAAACGTCGACTTATTGTTCTACGATTGACATCCGCACCTTTTGCAAGCAGTGCTGACCGTATTTTGCTTGCGGAACTCATTGGAGGACGAACTGCTACTCTCCTAATGACATGGTGTGGTTTTACGAGGTCGACCACACCTTTTGGCCTCAACATAAGTCCCTGTTTCTTTAATTTTCTTGATCGCATTGTGAACTGCATTCTTACTACGTCTTACTAGTTCACTAATTAGTTGTTCAGAATAACCTTCATTATGAAGAATAACAATTTGTGCAAGCTGAGCTTCAGAAACTGATGATTTTCGACCCAATTTTCATAGGTTTTCAAAACTTGTAAAACAAGCAACAATTTCATCTGCGACGCTTATTACTCAAAGATCAAACAAAAAGAGAATACAGTACTCCACTGCCAGACGGAATGATGTCATCTGACGCAATCGATTTGATTTATGACGTTAGCAGTGGTTTCAATTGTCAAAACACTAGTTTCTGAACGGTGGTCCTAAACTTTTGGCCACGACTGTAGTCTATCTATACTAATATTATAAAGAGGTAAAAATTGTTTATTTGTAGGAGGTAAGCTCTAGAACTATGCAACCGATTCCAAAAGTAATGGTATCAAAATGATGGTGTTAGTCCAAATTAGAACATAGGCTATATCTTATGTCGGTGCCACTATCCCAAAGGGGGTGCAGGAGCAAAAAACTTTCTAAAAATGCGATTTTTGCGTTACTGAAGGGCCTAGAAATATGAAATTTGGAATATTAGTTACTTATATGATATAAATGATGTCTAAGAACAGTTCTTAAACAATTCGAAATTTAAAAGGGGTGAAAATGTACAAAAAGCGTTCTTAAAAACGTTCTAAATGGTAGTTTCTACATAATCTCAGGAAATACAAAACCGATTTAAAAGATATTGGTGTCAAAATGATGGTGGCAACGCTTGCTCCAAGATAGGCTATATTTTATGTCGGTCCACTACCCCAAATGGGGTGCAGGAGCAAAAAACGTTCTAAAAATGCAATTTATGTGTTACTGAAGGGCGTAGAAATATGAAATTTGAAATATTGGATACTTATTATATATAAATGATGTCTAGAACAGTTCTTAAACAATTCGAAATTTAAAAGGGGTGAAAATCAGGGTTGGCAAGGTTTTTCCCACCCCCGGTAAATACCATGGTAAAAACCGGTATTTACCGTCCTGGGAAATACTATGTTTTTCCCACATGGGAAAAACTGATTATTAAAAATATAAATTCAAAACAACCTTTAAAAATGTCAAAATTGGGTTCCAAAAAATAGCTTGAAGGGTAAAAAAAAAAGAAAAGGAAGATCTACAAAAACAGACAATGGAGTGCATTTATTTAAATATTCACACACTAGTATACAGATTCCCAAACATTTATCAATCATAATCCTATTCATATTCTTCGTCTTCCACATTGGATTTTAGCATCATATAGCAAAATACTAATTTAGAGACTTTTTGTAAACCCAGTCTATTTCTAATCTTGTTTTGGACGAAAGAAAATTTAGAAAAAAAACGCTCCAAAGATGCTGATGATGCAGGACATCCCTGAAGATGTTTTATGCAATAATTCTTATTTATACAGTAGAAGATCTTTATTGTTAATTATTATTATGAATTTGTTACATTAGTTCAACTTTATCCCCTTAATTTAGAACTTTAATGAAAAGAAAAATGGTATTATTACAATATATTACTCATTTTCAAAAATGTTTAATGAATGATTTGGTCCAGGTATAGTTGACCATGTTTATAAAGTATATTTAACAATATGTGGAATAATCAATGTTATTAAAAAGTTCATAATCTGGAAAACTCCTGTGGACAAGCAATGCAGTATAAAGATACTCTAATATATTTTCATATATGTTTCAGACATATTTTGCCTTATTTCTAACCCTTTAAGACCGGACCCGCACGATCGTGCGGATTAGGCAATAACTAAAATTCTATCTTCCTGGGTTATCTATTCCATAAATGCCGGAATCGAGTGATTGTGCTTGTTAACAGAAACTATATTATATGAATTTTATCAACAGATAGTAAATTATCAGTTACATCATTGTTTTAAAAAAAACACAAAAAGCTGCCCGGTCTTAAAGGGATAAGGTAAATTTAATGATGTGCGAAATGTGACCCATATAATGCACAACCTTGCATTTTTAGGTTTTCGTTATACAGATCTACTGAATTCCTTTCTTACAGAATAATTTTAAACCAAAAGGAAGTTTGTAATAATTATGTATTTCCAACTTTCATTTTACACATCAGATTCAGAAAACCAGAATATTTCTTAGATATTGTCATTTGGAAGTTTTTTCCAGTATTTACCACTTTTTCCCGGTATTTACCACTTTATCCCGGTATTTACCAGTTTTTCCCGGTGGGAAGGGAAAAACAAGTTTTGGACGGGAAAAGGCCAACCCTGGTGAAAATGCACAAAAAGAGTTCTAAAAAACGTTCTAAATGGTAATTTCTACATAATCTCAGGAAATACCAAACCAATTTAAAAAATATTGGAGTCAAAATGATATGACAACGCTTGCTCCAAGACAGGCTATATTTTTTTATGTCGGTGCCACTACCCCAAAGGGGGTGCAGGAGCAAAAAACGTTCTAAAAATGCGATTTTTTTCGTTACTGAAGGGCCTAGGAATATGAAATTTGGAATATTAGTTACTTATAAGATATAAATGATGTCTAAGAACAGTTCTTAAACAATTCGAAATTTAAAAGGGGTGAAAATGCACAAAAAGCGTTCTAAAAAACGTTCTAAATTGTAGTTTCTACATAATCTCAGGAAATACCAAACCGATTTCAAAAATATTGGTGTCAAAATGATGGTGACAACGTTTGCTCCAAAATAGGTTATATTTTATGTCGGTGCCACTACGCTAAAGGGGGTGCAGGAGCAGGAAAGTTCTAAAAATGCGATTTATGTGGTACTGAAGGGCGTAGAAATATGAAATTTGAAATATTAGATACTTATTAGATATAAAGGATTTGTAAGAACAGTTCTTAAACAATTCGAAATTTAAAAGGGGTAAAAATGCGCGAAAAGCGTTCTAAAAAACGTTCTAAATGGTGATTTTTACACAATCTCAGGAAATACCAAACCGATTTAAAAAAAATAATGGTGTCAAAATGACGGTGACAGCCCTTGCTCCAACATAGGTTATGTTTTATGTCGGTGCCACTACTCGAAAAGGGGTGCAGGAGCAAAAAACGTTCTAAAAATGCGATTTTTACGTTACTGAAGGGCCTAGAAATATGAAATTTGAAATATTAGCTACTTATTAGATATAAAGGATTTCTAAGAACAGTTCTTAAGCAATTCGAAATTTAAAAGAAAAGCGTTCTAAAAAACTTTCTACGTGGTGGTTTCCACACATCTCAGGAAATACCAAACCGATTTAAAAAATAATGGCGTCATATGGTGACAACCCTTACTCCAACACAGGCTATGTTTTATGTCGGTGCCACTACCCCAAAGGGGGTGCAGGAGAAAAACGTTCTAAATTGCTCTTTTTGCGTTACGGAAGGGCCTAGAATCGTGAAATTTGGAATGGTAGTTAGTTGTAAGATATCAATGTTCTCTAAGGACATTTCCTAAAAAAAAAATCGAAATTTAAAAGGTGGTCAAAATGCGCAAAAAGCGTTGTAAAAAACGTTCTAAACTGCGATTTCTATGCAATCTCAGAAAGTACGGAACCGATTTCAAATATAATGGTGTAAAAATGATGGTGACAGATCTTGCTCCAAGATAGGCTATATTTTATATCTGTTTCCACTACCCCAGAGGAGATGCAGGAGCAAAATGCGCGACAAGCTTTCTAAAAACGTTCTAAATGCCGATTTGTCAGCAATATCTCAGGAAGAATAAAATGATTTCAAAAGTAATGGTACGAAATTGATGCTGACAGCCTCTGCTCTAACATACACGCTATTTTATGTCGGTATCACTATCACCAAGATGTTGCAGGAGCAAAAAAGCGTTCTAAATTTCGATTTTTGTGATCGGTAGGGCCTAGCAACTTAAAATTAGGCAAGGTACATACTTATTATATATAAATGATCTTTAAGAACAGTTTTGAAAAAATTGGATATTTAAAAAGGGGTGAAAATGAGCGAAAAGCGTTCTAAAAACGTTCTAAATTGCGATTTCTGCTCAATCTCAGGAAATACCAAAGCTATTTCAAAAGTAATGGTTACAAATCAATGGTGACAGTCCCTTCTGTAACATAGGTTATATTTTATGTTGCTGTCACTACCATCTTAGTTGCAAAAGCAAAACATGTTCTAATTTGCGTTTTTTGCACAACTGAGGGGTCTAACACTTTGAAGTATGGCATGGTATTTACGTACAAGATGCAACTGCTTTCTAATAAAAAGTCGAAAGAAAATTCCAAATTTAAAAAGATGAAGTGGGCGAAAAGCGTTATAAATTACAATTTTTATGCAATCTTATCAAATACCAAACCGATTAAAAAAATAATGATGACAAATTGTTGGTGATAGAACCTGCTCAAACATAAGCTATATTTTATGTCTGTGCTACTACCATCACAGGGTTCCAGGAGCTAAAAACTTTCTAAATTGCGATTTCTGTGATACTGAAAAGGCTAGAAACTTTAAATATGGCATGGTAGTTACTTATAAAATATAAATGCCCTCGAAGGACTGTCGAAAATAAATTCGAATTAAAAGGGGGTGAAGTGAAGGGGAGGTGTGAAAAGCATTCTAAAAAAGTCCTAAATTACGATTTCTATGCAATTTCAGGGAAGATAAACCGATTATAAAAGTAATAGTTGCGAATCAACGGTAACAGTCTCTGATCCTGTACAGGCTATAATTTATGCCGATGATTCTACCACCTGGGGTTCACAGGAACAACAAACGTTCTAAAAAAGGCCTTTAAAAGCTTACTAAATTACATTTCTGGGGAATATTAGGAAATAACAAACCGATTTCAAAATTAATGTTGGCAAATTAATGGTGACCGTTCCTATTTCAACATAGCCCTTTATGTGAGAGAGGTGGTAGGAATTGGAATTTGACATGATAGTTAATTTTAAGATGTAAGAAGATGGTTTCTAAAAAAATTAAAACCTTCGAATGAATACTGAAATGAGCGTATTAATTGAGCATAAAAGTTTCAAAATATTTTCTAAATTATCATTTATTTAGTTTTATTAATTTAAGTCTCATTTCTGCCTAATGCTTAATTAAACTGTGTTTTAAATAGTAATTTTTGAATGATTCCTAAAAGTAATAAGTACCTTTTAATAAGAAACCTTTTAATAAAATAAAATATTACCTTTTAATAAAATAAAAATTTAGTTAGTACCTTTTAATAAAAATTAGACATATAAATATCACTTGGCATATTTCAAATATTACGCGAGCAAAGCCGCGGGGTTTGCTAGTATAAGATAAACGTCTATTTTAGAAGTAATTTCCTTCATTATGACATATATTTACTTAACCAAATCGAGCTATCTATTTATATAACATCCAAGTCTCTGTGTGTCCCTCACTATTCCGGTAGGACCGCCTCATTGAAATGAGTAATTATTGAAAATATTAATGCAGGGTTACCACAGTAGCGCCAAATGTTAGCCAACCAGGCGATAGCTGGCTAATTTGGCGAAATTCGCATTTAAAACCACTAATCTTTCATAATGGAGGTCACCGAAATTTAATTTAAACTCCACTCTTTTAAGATATTTTTTCGAAATCTATGGGTGAGAATTTAAAGTACATCTTTACACCTTTACTCCCGATGCTACTAATAAAATAACCGCCAATAGACAACGGTGTACTGTGTGAGCTCCTAACTGCGCGAATTTAATGTGCGAATTTAATGTGGTACTTTTCCAGTATAGGTACCTTTTCGAAAAAGGAAATTTGGTAACATATTTTCCGGGAACCTATTCACTGTTTCATTTTATATACACACGCATTTTTTTCGATATTTATACGATTTATTTAACATAAAAAGCCGTTTCTCTAATTTTATACAGAAACAGATGTAATTTGTACATAAAAACACCAATAATATACATATAAAACAAACAAAAACGCTAATCAAATTTGTTTTCATAGCTGTTTATATGATTTGACAACAAATCTCGATATTTTTCCGTTATACGGACACCATGCCAAAATATATGCTAATGCGCCAATTATTTCAAAATGCTAAAAGATATTTGTAATTTTATGCCAGCAGTTTAATATGAGTTTTATTTTATTGCTTTATTTTATAGCAGTTATTTGTTCACTTATTTTAAGTATATATTTGTGATTTGATGAAATAGTTCGTAAAAGTCTGGAATTTTCAAATGTTATATTTTTTAAATGCTCACTTTAGTATCGACAATGGTTTTTCTTTTATTTTTCAAATGCTTCAATTCACGATTTTGCGCCAACTATTATGCTTGGCGACAATGATGTCCGCATAACGGAAAAGTACCCAAATCTCACTTTCTGATGCCCAAATTACACCAAGCTTTTTTTAAAAAATGCCAAAGCCCCTACAGTGGAAAAGTACCAAACTGTCTATTATTTTGCGCTATCCGTGTTATAGTTTGTACTATATGCAAGGGGAGTGGAGCGAAGAGTTTAAAAATTAAATATTAAAGTTTCGGCACAGATGTCATATACGAAGTTTTGTTAAAGCATTCAGGATGTGTTGGAAAGTGTTTCATATTCTATGCTTAACGCATGATTTTTCTTTCTTTTTTAGTCTTATTTTGCATTTATTTTATTCTTAATTTTTTAGTCTTATACTGCTTTATAGAAATTTTGGTACAGTTGTCATATAAGTTATCATTTATTGGCGCGATTTTTTTCTGACGCCAATGTCATATACACAACGGGTACTTAACTGGCGTCAAAGTGTCTTAATTTTGCTTGATATTGTAATCCGGATGTTGTTGTTTATGCTGTTGATGTTTTCGCCAAATTGGCGTCGGAAAAAAATCGCGCCAATACATGATAACGTATATGACAACTGTGCCAAAGTTTCTATAAAGCAGTATAAGACTAAAAAATTAAGAATAAAATAAATGCAAAATAAGACTAAAGAAGAAAGAAAAATCATGCGTTAAGCATAGAATATGAAACACTTTCCAACACATCCTGAATGCTTTAACAAAACTTCGTTATTTAGGGAAATAAGGTAAATAAGATAACGTTACTTCTTAGATATCCCTTCGACCAATTTTGCCAAATTATATAAGTCGCCAAACCAATAGTAAAACATTAACAAAAATACAAATAAAACGTCGAATTAATGTTTTTATTGGCCATTATTGGCATTTAATCTTACAATTAATTAATTAATGGCAATCATTATTGGCAATTAATCTTACAATTTGGCGACAGTAATTTGGTCGACGGGATAACTAAAAAGTACCAAGATAACTAAGTAAACATTTTAGAAAACGCATAAAAAAATTTAAATTTAATTTCAGCAGTTACCGTCCATAGCCAATAGTACCGTTATTACATGCCACTATTTAGCTAAAATTTAATTTAAACTACTCTTAAAACTACTGAAATCACATTTCCAGATATTATCATCCATAGACGGTTATGTATCCAATTCTTTGCGTGACCATGTATATCATTTTATCTATATTCTACAAACATTTCTTAGGAAACTAAATGCAGTTCAGCGTAAAAATGCATAACTCCCTTAAAAACCACCTTTAAGCAATTTATTCTCATACTCAGTAACCCTTACGAATTCTTTTGTGTAGCCCTGCATATGAACTGTAGCATTTATACACACAGTATAGTATGCATAAATGTAGTGAAACATAAAAGCGCATATCATAATTAAAAATGCATTTCTAGCAATCATTGCTTATGCACAATACTTCGGAGAAAAGCTTCTTGGTGAGAAAGAAGTTTGCCAACGTATTTTCTGGCAACATATTTACTGCTTCATACTCACAAGCAATTTTTTCCATATGTATACAATTTGGCACAGATGTCATATTGGCGTTGTACATATTGGCGCGCTTTTTTCCGCTGCCAATTTGGCTAAAACATCAACAGCATAAACAACATTCGGGTTACCATTACAAGCAAAATAACGACACTTTGGCGCCAGTTAAGTACCCGGTGCGTACATGACATTGGCGTCAAAAAACAAAATCGCGCCAATATGGGCGTATACGACATCTGTGCCGACAATTTAATGTAAAAAAAAGCTATTTACCCATTTTGGCACAGATGTCATATTCGCCCCATATTGGCGCGAATTTTTTCTGTCGCCAATATCATATAGGCAACGGGTACTTAACTTGCGCCAAAGTGATTGATGTGGTAACCCGGATTATGTTGTTTATGCTGTTGATGTTTTCGCCAAATTGGCAACCGAAAAAAATCGCGCCAATATGGGGCGAATATGACATCTGTACCCCCATTTTTATAAAGAAACAGAAGTAATTTTTGCACAGATGCCATATACGCATGGGGGTTGGTGTGAATTTTCTATGACGCCAATTTGGCAGACATCTCGCTTTCGAATACCAGTTACTTATAAATTTTTCAATTATTTGCTTTAATTTTGAAAAGGAAATAACTATAAATAAATAAAAGTTTGAATAATAACTATAGAACAAATCAGTTTATATAATTAAAAAACAGAAAATAAAAGTAAATAAACAATTTATTAATAAATAAAAAACAATAGCCGGGTTACCATAGCAGGCAAAATAACACCATTTTGGCGCCAGTTAGGTATCCCGGTTCATATCTGAAATCTGTGCCGTAATTTGTATATATATAAAAAAATTATATATATTTAGAAACGATTTTTTATGTATATAAGTGCATATATAAACAAAGATAAAAGTTCATTAGATTTCTTTTCATATCTGTTTATATATTTTCGCAACATATCTCACTTTCTGATGCCCGAATCGCGCCAAGCTTTTTTTAAAAATGCGCTATAATGGAAAAGTACTTAAATAAATAATTAACAGAAATAACAAATTATACAAACTAAAACTTTTTATTTCGAGATCAAAGCATTGTTTTTAATTTCGATTAAAAATACTTATATCCTTGGATAACTTCAATTGAAATTATGTTCACAGCTTAATATCTCATTCCATAAACCTAAACAAACACAAGTGATTCATTCATCGTGAAACGTCAAAAATATTAAATCATTGAGGTAATTATTCACAAAGTAAGTTCCCCAACAATCAATGGGCAATATTCTAATGACATCATAGTAGGTAAAATGGTGGCGGTATCGTTTGTTTATGGTTTGTAATCACAAAGATTTAATTTTGCAATATCTCTTAGTTACATTATTTTATTGTCATATTTATGAGCTCAGAACAAAAGCCTATTTTTTCATTATTTAGTTATTAAAGACGGAAAAAAATCATAAATGCATGATTTGAAAATTTTATGTAATTTTCTTTCTTAATATTAAAAAATAACATCGGGAAGTAACAGCGGGTTTAAGTTAAATAAGTTTAACTGTTTAATTCTGTTGTAATATTCAAAATAACTGTATTTATTAGATTTCATTCCTCAACATCAGGGCCCGATTAAACTTTGAAGTTAGAGGAATTACAATGTCATTTCAGGACCTTTCTTTTGGAGAAGCTTTTCTAAATTCCATATATACATGGAAAATCTTCAGTGTTAGAAATATTATTCCTAGGACTGACATAACACGAGAACGGCCTGCAATTTTACACAAGTTTTTGAAAGCTACTTTATATCAGAAATTTTACTAAAAACTGGTTACTTTTTTGTTATAGCGGCCCACACTATTAGGATTATGACAAGTTTCAGCCAATTTCGCCAACGTCGTAACCAAGATCGTGAAGCACACACATATAATACCATATAATACCATTTCATGAAATCGTATACGATAATTTAATAGTTTTTAACCTTACTTCAAGTGTGTTATTTATTTATTTTTAAGGCTCAACAATCTAAATTACCGAATATATGAATTTAAAAAAAAATGTAAACAAAGATTGAATAGACATGACCGCAAAAAGCCTCAAATCTGCATAGCACTTGGAACCAAACTGTGCAGATTAGTGGTCTTCTACTGTACACAGTTTTTCATAAATGTGTTTCGTTCTTAAAATGTGTTATTTTCATCTATCACTGCGGAACAAACGGAAAAACTCATATTCTTGCACATGAGTTGTATATATCTTTATATCTAAATTTCCGTCATTTTTGACGGGCTACCTTTCTAGTATCTAATAACAGGCCATTTCGACAAATCGACACAAACGTTTTAAAGCGATAAAATTGATGAAACAGATAAGACGTCCATTTTGTTACAATGTAACGAAAGTACACAGTGAGGCACATAGCTGTGGTATACAGAGAGATGTGTCAGTGTTGTGTACCTACTAAGTGGATATGATGTTAAAAAAAGCTATTTCTCTCTATTCTAAAAAAAAGTAACTTACGCTGTCACCATCGCCGCCGCCGGTTTTAAATTTTTTGTGACCGGAGGTCTTTCTCCGTTAACATTAAGAAAAATACTGCATACAAAAATTTGAAAATCGGCGGTATTATAGAGAAATGTTTGATAAACACGCTGATGCAGACAGTTTTCAAATCGAATAATTATTTTAAGAGATATTAAATGCTAAAGTTGGACAAAATCGTTCCATTAAAAAAGTTTTATAGTAGCAAAAACTATACATGGGAATTAATTCATTTTTAGATCATATTATACGATAGAATTTTCCGGTGTGCAGACTGCATTCACTTTTTTAATTTGACTCATTTTTTGATGTTTTATTTCTATTTTAAATTCAAATTTTCAGCATTTCGAGACATATGTTTTACTTATTTTAGGAAATGGTATTAATTTAAACTGTTGCCAACTGTATAAACAGCGCAAATAATAATGTTTGCTTCAAATTATAAATTTATTTACACGTGACTATTATTAACAGAAAAAAAATTTTCAAATTAGAATTAAATAATTACGTGTGAAAAGCAGGACCTTATTGAAAATTACTTCTTAAAAACTATATTTACACGTGAATTTTATAAGGATATTGTAAAATAATAAATTCCTTAACATGCGTTAGGAGTCTTAAATAGGAGAAATTACGTCACATTTACGTCACATTACACTTATTACGTAAAATGAACAAAAATAATTATTGCAAAACAGTTTAAATTTAAAAATCGCGCGAGACATAAATTTGATATTTTGAGATTATATTAATAAGATTAATATAAATTTTATTGAACGCGTTTAGACTGCTTTCGAGCGATTATTTAGTAATGTAATAAAAATAGAAGCTGAAAATGAAATGTCATCAACAAAAAATATGATTTGAAAGAGAAAAATCTGTGAAGCAGAAAATAAAGAAATTGCTTAAATGGCTCAGTTGAGATTCGTTAACCTTCTGTGTCGTTTCCGTCAAAAGAAGGCATTGGTATTTGTAAAATATATTTGCATTTTGATGCAGATTTGCTTATTATATTAGCTTATTTGGAAATGTTTAACTGATTTTATTCAATCAAAGACGAAAATAGCCATTGTCAGCCATTTAACAGCTGCTGATTTTTCCTTAAAATTCTTCAATCGAAGAAAAATGAATAAAAACCCATTTATAGGGAGATCGCCACTGTTTTTTAAATTATAATTCAATCTTTCAAAATCTTCTTAAAGCCAATCAAATTAGCGTGCTTTTAGAGACTACGGTGTCTGAACGGGGGTTGGCGAGCATAGCTCGTAGGGGGCCGAGCCCCCTAGTATAAAAAAAAAGTTTTGATTTGGAAATGGACCAATGAAAATCTGCGTAGATATTCCCGGCAGATCGGCATCCAATTTGAATGCTTAATCATGGCCTTTCTTCGTTAATATTAAAAAAAACTGTTGCATACAAAAATAGGAAAATCGATAGTATTATAGAGAAATGTTTGATAAACACGCTGATGCAAACAGTTTTCAAATCGAAGAATTATTTTAAGAGATATTTAATGCCAAAGTTGGACAAAATCGATCCATTAAAAAAGTTTTATAGGAGCAAAAACTGTAAATAGGAATTTAATCCTTTTTATATCATTTTATGCGTCAGAATTTCCCGGTGTGCAGACTGCATTTAGTATTTTAATTTGACTCATTTTTTGAGGTTTTATTTCTATTTTAAATTCAAATTTTCAGCATTTCGAGAGATATTGTTTACAAAATTTAGAAAACTGTATTAATTTAAACTGTTGCCAACTGTATAAACAGCGCAAACAATAATGTTTGCTTCAAATTAAAAATTTATTTTACACGTGGCTATTATAAACAGAAAATATAAAAAGCAGGAACTCATTGAAAATTACGTCATAAAAACTATACTTATACGTAATTTTAAAAGAGAAAGAATATTGTAAAATAATAATTTCATTAACATACGTTAGAAGCAGTGTTGGGCACGCTCACAAAAAAAACGAACTAATTCAAACTCAAGTTCAATTTCTCAAAAATGAGTCAAGTTCACGTTCAAGTTCGAAATTTTTCAAACGAACTCGTTCAACTCAAACTCATCTATAAAAGTGAACAAAGTTCACTAAAAACTCGTTTTTTTTTTTTTTTTTTTTTTTTTTTTTTTTTTTTTTTTTTTTTTTTAAATATATTAGAATTTTAGCGTCCAAATTTACAAAAATTTGTGAACTAATCTTTTGGTTATTCGATGTAAGGGTCTTCATGGGCCCAGCCCAATTTTCCTTCCTGAAACTCGGCCCGAGTTTGGTTTGGAATTACTTTTTTCTAGAGGATCGGACCCAGATGGGCCGGGACTGGATTTATTTTCCGGACCACGTCGGGGCTGTACTGCATTCTTCTTGAGATCTGAACGGGCAGAAATTTTCAGCCCCAGCTCATATGGAAATCGTTAGACCGGCACGGCTCTGACCTGTCCAGTAAAATAACAGTAAAATTTGGCAATTTTTTTTTCAAAAAAAAAAAAAAAGCGCGTATTTTTAAATTGCTATTATTCCACAATTAAAATTGATTGTGTTTTTTTCTTTCTTTTTTATTTTAAGATGTTGATGCACCTATTTCTAGGCAATAAAATTAAAGTACGGTCAAACCTGAGAAAAAGAATCGGCCTATGACGGAATCACGTGTTTAACAAAACAAATGTTGATCTATGTGAAATTATGATAACAGTACTTGTGAAAAGAATGTAATGCATTTACAAATAAACGGTCATGTGCGAGTATTACTCGCGTAGAGTGTTCCGTACAATAAATGTATGAATTATTAACTGTGTTATTAAAAAATCATTACTAAAAGAAAAATAAGACTGTAAAAAACTATAAAAAATATGGTTTGGTATAGCTGTATATATACTAGAAAAGTATGAATGAGTACACCGTAAAAGTACAAAGAGATATGAAGCCTAAATAATATTAAATATTGCTATTTTGTATAACTCTTATTTAAACATTATTCTAACATGTTTATGATGAACTTAATTCAGCGCTGACAATAAAAGTAGCGCATATTTAAACTTCATTTGGCATTTCATAAAACTATATTCATCATCGTAATAATAGTTTCTTTTTACGTAGTATAGTTGAAAGAAAACCCTTGTTCAAAGTTTAAACTCGGCATTTTTCTAAGTACGCTTCGAAAGTAGGTCGCAAAGTAGCAACGCCGCCTTGGTCTGTGCCGCGTTTTTCCAGATAGGTTTTCAATTAACTTTTAAAGACATGGGAGGCATATTGAGAGATCTATTTAATGCAAACTAGTTGCGAATCCCAAAGTATTTATGTGATTAATTATAATTACATTAGTCTGTTTTTAGCAATTTCATGTTTATTGCTTTTATACTGCTACTAGACATTTTATTACATAAATGTATCATTAAAAGTTGTTATCTAGGCTTTAAAAGCCGATGGTACATAGAGTAAGCAGTGTCTGTCATTATATATGTCCAAACCGTCTATGTCTTTAAGGGTTAATATCTCAGCTAATTACATACGATTTTTTTCAAAAATCATTATCAACAATGCTTTTATGTTTCTGCTACGATAGGTACCTCCAACGCTCCTCAATACCTTTACTGAATGCCACGCAAATCGAAATTTTTGTGAAACGGAAAAATGCGCTTTTCTCAAAAACTATGTGACCTAGGGTAACCGCTATAATTTTCCTGCAAGGTTTAAATTAACGTCTGGTACCTCTAATTTTTCATAATTTTAGTTTCTGTATATTCGTAAATAGATGGGGGGAATATATTTTTGCACTATATTTTCAACGATATCTCTGAAAATAAGACTATGCCTAAAGATAATGCCTAAGATAATGCCTAAAATTAAAAAAAAAACGTATTTTTGAGTTCAGCGTTACGAAAGCTTTCACACGATACCCCACACAATATACACAAAGAAAGTTTTTTTTTTTAAATAATTTAATTAACCACTATACATTTTTCCTAAAAATATTTGTAAATGTTTAATAATCTATGTAAATATGTGGGTCAATAGTCTTTATTACTTCCCCAATTTGAATTTTCCACGTGCCATAGTTTACGAGTAAAATGGCTGTGATAGACAGACAGACACAGGACTGGTCTTATAATGGTTTCGTTTTTACTTTTTAAGTACGGAACCCTAAAAACGGTGAACTTGCTCATAGGGGAACTAGCCCATGATGGATTTTTCTTATTTCCTATGCAATTCCGTCTTAGAAGATTTTATTGTATATTTTCAAAGTTTTTAAATCTCAAAGCTATAGAATGTGGATTAACGATATTAATGGTAACTGTGATATTTACATATAATCAGATGCATTTAAAAGAAATAAATACCACATCTCAGAACACTTTTTTTTTAATGAAGAATATAACCATGATATAAAAAAGTAAAATATGTATTTTTAGTTCTCGTTCAAGACACTTTTAACCTTATAGGCGTAAAAATCTATGTTGAGCCAGGTCGATCTTCGTCGAGCCTAGGCTTCGCCAATTAATGTTTTGTGTAGGTAGAACCGAAGTTTTATTTTTTATACCGGACTTGGTCAATAATTTTTTTTAACTGGCCGAGTTGTGCTCGGAGCAGTTCTGGCCAAACTTTGATCTTTTATACTGGGCCAAAGAAAAAACTGTCTACGGGGCGCGCTTGGCCTGAAAATGTCTTCCCGTGCATAACGCTAATTCATTGTATTTTTGTGCTTTCAGAAATAATATTCTATGCTCTGCAATACATCCATTTCTTTCCGTAGCCTAATATATGAGTTTATTTATAATTTACATACATGTCTTATTATATTAAATATAGTTCAGATGGAAAATACGTAACTCAATTAAAAAACACCCTTAATGTTCTTAACTGCTCCGCTGAACAAGCGCAAAACGTTCTGACACATTTACAAATTCATTTTTTAACGGAAAAATATAAAATTGTAAAGCCTGGCCATGGAATCGATTTGGAATTGACCTGTTTTTTCCATTTTTGTATCCATCCATTACCCATTGAGTTATAAGCGATATCGATCACGTGACAAACCCGTTTTTCGCCTGCTCTTGGGTGATTTTTCTACTTTCGCGCTCAAATTCAGTTCAAAAGGTTCACTTTGACACTTTTTTCTGAAAGATCTATTGCGTTTGCAAAAAAAGGGAAAAAACAGCTCGATGGCATAGTTTCTGAACAACAACACCAGTTAGTTTCATGCATTTTCGAACAAAAATAAATTAAAACTTATGTCAGGAAGTTACCCTTTTGGATTTGAGCAATTCACGCTCATGCATTCGAATTCTTTTGTGTAATCGTCTATATGGCCTACAGCTTTTATGTACATCACGTAGTACGCATTTTTTCTGCCTACCCAGAAGTCCATATCAATTTCATTATGTTTGAAATTGTATATCATTAAATTACATCAAAAATGATTTTCGTCCATTAACCATAATGTAACGGGATTCTTTTGAGTGTCCCCGTAAACGAACCAAAAAATTCTACACACTCCCTTTTCAGTCGCAAAGATGCCATAGAAACCTTAATAACGCATATCAATTGCATAGAATACGAGAACAGTTACAAGAGTTAGGACACGGACCGGCGGTATGCAGATAAACAAACCAAATTCATGAACACTTTACGGCTATGTTGGAAAGTTTTAAAAAGAGGCATTCATTAGGAAGAACATTCTGCAAAAAGAAGTTATAATTGTTAATTTTCTGGTGCGATATTTTAAAAATAAGAATGCCTCTCACCCCCATAGGTTTAACATTAGCATGCAGTTTTGAGATCTCACTGATTAGCACAGCTATTTCACTCACGCAGAAATACTCATTTGCTAATGTTAATCCTATAGGACAGTTCTTTCAAAATATCACGTTTGCATTTGAAATCTTTAAACGCCTCTTTTTAGGAGTGGAAGGGGGGGGGAGGGGGGTGGCATTAGATAACTAAGATAATCTCCACAATCGACTTTCACTATTGAAGCTGGTTTCGAAAGACATTTTTCTATAAATGTAACATTAGTTTTATGTTATTTTATTGGTGCATTTGAGGTTTTAAAGCTCTAAGATAGTAAACTCTATTTAAATAAATCATATTAATATTAGTTGCTGGTTCCAATATACGAAAAATGTAGTATTATGATTTAATTTATTTAAAAGATTGGTTCGACGATCCGTTATTCTAACAAGCGAGAACTACTGCACTAGCTAGCAACAATTTTAGAGATGATATCTGGCAGCCCTACTGTCTCCTACATTTATGCCTCCGAAGTTGGATAAAAACATTGTAAAATTTGGTTTAAAATGACACTTAGATTGCATTAATCAAGTTCTGAAATAATCTTTAAAAGATGCTATAAATATTTTAATTTAATCATATTTAAATTATGTTAAGTACGCAAAATCATAAAAAAGCTTTATATATGTTTTGTTTTTTAATATTATTAAGCAAATTTGAAAATTAAATAATTTCGAAGTGCTACTCATAAGGGTTGATAAAATGTAAGAATAGAAAATAGCTGGGCAATCGGCCTTTAATTGTTCTGGTATTGTTTGTGATCATTATTCAGTTACGACAACATTTATTGCTATATAATAGGTTGACCTCCTCTTCTCCCCTCTCACGCAGTAATTTTGAAAACATAAACAACCAACCTTCTCAAAAACGCCAGAAAGCCACCCACGAATTTCCCTACCACCCTAGCTTATCGGCCCCTTTTGATTTCGAAAATGATTTCGATTTTCACCGGAGAGTTGGGAGCTTGTAGGTGACCACCCGTGACCACTCAACAAAGATTCAGCTGATAAAGAGAGTTGAAATAGGAATAGTTTTATTAGCTTGTTAACAATTGAGCAATAAAAGTTGGAACCAAGAAGTCTGTGAATTCATATTGTCACTGTTCTTGTCCTGTAGTAAAATCTTTTGAACAATACTTTTATAGATGTTTTTGTTGACTAAATTATATTTTCGAAAAAAAAGCTCTAATGTGGGTCTCTGAATGTCGATACTTTTCTGGCTCTTTCAAAGTTAGTATTATTGAATCAGTGCTTTATAATTTTAAATTGCATGATTATTCTTCTTTGTAAAATTTGTATATTTGAGACAGAAGTAGTCAAGTGTATAAAAAATAAATGTTGTACTAACAATTTTAAATACTTTAGATATTTTTACATATTAATCTTTTTCGATGGAAGATAAAAGTGATAAATTTAATTTAGTATTATTTAAATGTATAATAAACACACATATTGACTTATAGTGAGAGAAATAAAATAAACCATTAAAAAGAGTCATTTTAAGACTGTTCTCCAATAAATAAAAATAGTATTCCTCGCACAACAACGCGAATCTTCGTTACACTTACAGGTGCATTTTTAAACGTTCAAAGCTTGAAATCAACAGCCATGACTTAAGAAAAATTTTGGAATGGAATACATTTTTTGATGTTCGATAAATATATTACATTTTGGATTATAATAAGGGATTGCTGTTTCATGACGAAGTTTGAAGGGCTATCGCGTCAGAAAATTCGGTTTAAAACGACAACTTTGAAAGCGTTTTCTGAAAGATCCACCAAATTGATCGAAAAATGAAAAAGGCTACTCGATTTCCCAATTTCTGAAAAGAGTGCCTGCATTTCTATTGCACCTGCTATTCAAACTATCCCAAGTAGACACTTGGGATTATAATACAGTCGTTATCAAAACGAAATATTATAGTGTATGCGTGGCTGCACTGGTTTTCTTAAACAAAAGTGTGTTTTTCTTGATTAAAATCATGTAGATTATATTAAATTTTAAATTGAGTCAATTAAAATTCATTTCTAAGTTATTAAATGAAATCATGCTAGTTTTGATTTTTTAAGTGACCCATTTACTTCGTAAAGCACGTGAATGGATGTTTTTTTTTCCATACTAAAAATAGTCTTATATCTTTAAAACCAATTTTATCTTTTACATAAAAAAAACATATCTATATTGAATAATTATATATTTATATTGTTTAATATTCAAATATAGTAAAAGCTCTGAATAGCAGACACCTCGGGATCGCTGAATAGAGTCCTGCATCGGATCGAGATGTACCTTTTTTTTAAAAATGGAGAGGGGTGTCACTCTGATTTCCTCTCTGTAAGTTCGGTTAGGTTCACTCTAGAATAATCCTTAAAGGCCAGATTTAGATTTTTTGCTTATAAGTTTATTTGGGATTTTCACAAAGTTTGAGTAGAATTATGTTCCAGAAAAAAAAATACATGCGTATTTTATTATGAATGACTATATATTCAATTTACTACTTGAGAAGTAAAATGCATGTAAGAAATGTAATCATAGATTATTCTTTTTTTTTATTATTGGTACAGTTAAGAACCATTTCTTCTTCTCTTGTAATATGGACATTTTATCTATAATTCGTTTTTGACACTCTCAAAACGCATATATAGTGTTTGTGATAGTTTATGCACAAGTAGACATATTACGTGTGTATAGATTGTAAGATGTCCAGTATTCATCAGTAAAAGCGTACAATACAAATATGTAATTTTCTTAAAAATTCAAAAGTGCTTGCTAAAAAAGAAGTAATCGCTTTCGTTGTATGTCTGCTATGGATTTCTTACGGCATATAGATTTTTAACCTTTTTATTTTCGTCATTCTTTTAAAAAATCGGATCACCCGACCCGCAAGCGTCAAAACCCAATCCAAAACCGATCCGAATCCGAAACAGAAGTCAACCTCTAAAGGTCAAGTAAGACCCTTTTTAACCACTATAGAGATCACTAACAGTGTTGCTAATATTGGCGGATTTTTTACTCAGAAATTTCGAGTTCGCATCATAAGAACTTTAATACTAATTTTCCTTTATTGTATTCACGAAATATTTATATTTATAATAATTAAAAATAACTATTCAAACTTTCTGAGGAGGATTTGGAATTTCTTAATGACAGTTTTTATAAATGACGCATAAAATTCAACATCATTAGTGTTAATTGTTCTGTACAGATATTTACTTTTACGTCCATATGTTTAAAATTTTGTCTTGTGCGAGGAGTTCTGGCAGAATATATATATATATATATATATATGTATGTATGTATGTATATATACATATGTATATATATATTACCGTCTCTTTTTCATATTTATTTTGTTCATTTTAAATAAAAGTGCCATAGACCAGAGATCTGCTCGGGCTTTGGGCTTTTTTTCATTCACGGCAATCGGGCCTGGCACAGGCCTGGTCTGGATTATTTTCGGGCCGGACCTAGTCACTACTCTTTCCGAGTCGGGCTCGGGCCTCTTTCCGGAAGAACCGGGCAGGGACTAGCTTATTTTTTCCGTAACCGAATCGGAACTGATATCATTCTTTCTAGTCTTCACGGGCCTAAATTTTCAGTCCCGGTTTTGACCCAGCCCGTATGAAAACCATTGTCTAGACGTGGCCTGGACCATTCAAAGATCAGTAAAATTTGGCCTGGCCCAAAAATCTTTTGCAAAAAAAGTATACATTTTAAAATCGCCATTATTCTACAATTAAACATTAAATTTTATTCTTTGTAAAGAATAGTACATTTCTCGGCTTATTAAAATGTAGCTAAATTAAAATAAAGTAAAACGAATGAAAAAGAACCTGCCTATGACGGAATCCTCTCTTAATCTGAAAAATATGTTGATCTATGGAAAATGAATGTACTAATATGTAAAAAAATAATATATAATACATTTACACCTGCTATAAGAAGTGAACTTGTCTATAAAGCATTTTTTTTCTTTCCTATGCAATTCCGCCTTAGAAGATTTTACTGTACAGCATTTTTCAGATTTTTAAGTCTCCAATACATGGAATATGGATTAACTATATTAATGATAACTGAAACATTTGCATACAACAAATAGCGGTTCATTAAAAAAATAAATATCGCAAATACTTCTACAAATATGAAAACTATAAACTCTACAATAAAAAGCAAAGGTAAGTATTTTTGTTCAGAACTCCTCGTACGCGACAAATTTTTAATCAAAACGACGTAAAAATCAATGTATTGTAGAAATTCATTCGGACAGAGCCAGACTCGGGCCGAGATCTTAACTTTTTTCTGGACTAGGCTCGGGCCGAAGTTTTAACTTTTATACCGGGCCGAGCCAATATTTTTTTTGTATGGGCCGGGCTCGGGCTGAAATTTTAATTTTTATACCGGGCCGGGTCGAATTTTTCTTGTATGGATCGGGCCAAGCTCGGGCCTTGAAATTTAGTCACGTGCAGACCTCTACCATACACAGTAAAGGATCTCTAATGGATCTCTAGTTGTATGTAAATATCTGAATTATTATTAATACCATTAATCCATTAACACGGCTTGGAGACTTAAAAATCGGAAAAATTCTGTATCAAAAAACCTTCTAAGACGAAATCACAAAGGAGAGAAAAAAGACCGTATATATTATTTTCTTTCTTAGCAGGTCTGTCGTCTCTTGCAAAGTACTATATAACTATTTTCAAACTGATTGTTATATCCATTTTGCATCGATCAAGAAATTTTTCCGTTTATAACAGGATTTCGTCATACGCAGATTCTTAAAACAAGTTTTACAGTACTTTATTACCCCCCCCCCCCCCCCAGAAATGTATATGTATTACTCTTTAAAGGGAATTTTAATATAATAATAATTTAAGAATATATGTATTTTCGGCAAAAATTGCTGACCCAAGAAGGTTGTTCCTTAAACAGATTTTTGCTCGAATAAGACAGGAACGGGTCAATGATTTTCATACAAGCAGGGTTGTGACCATGCCCGAAAATTTCGGTCGGTGCAGATTTCTAGGAAGAATAAAGCACAGACCTAGAAATAAGGCCAGTTCGGCCCAGCCCGAGCCTCCAAGAACCGTGCACGACCCAGAAAAACTGATGAACACACTCGACCCGTCCCGAGTCCGTGTAGGCCTCTTAATGGCTTTTGAATGGGAAAAACCTGTTCTTAATGGCTGGAAAATTTTTAAATAAATTGTGGAAAAAAAATTGAGTTTGAGTTGTAAATTTCGTTCAAACTCACAGATTTTTTGAGCTTTCGTTCAGCTCACGTTCGTTTATAAAAAAGTGAATCAAGTTCAACTCAACGTTCACAGATAGTGAACTAAGTTCGTGAGTTTTCGTTCAATGAACGCGTTCATACCCAACACTGGTTAGAAGTCTTAAATAGAAGAGTTTACGTCACATTTACGTCACATTACACTTATTACGTAAAATGAAAAAAAATAATATTGCAAAACTGTTTAAATTTAAAAATTGCGCGAGACATTTATTTGATATTTTAAGATGATCATAATATTTCATTTCTAACAAAAGTATTTTTACGTGAATATTAAAAAGTGAAAGAAAAGTTTGGTGAAAATTACGTCAGATTCAAATTATAATTCAATCTTCCGAAATCTTTTTAAAACGGATCAAATTAGAGTGCTGTTAGAGTCTGCGGTTTCTGATCGGGGTTGACGAGCGTAGCTCGTAGGGGGCATAGACCCCTAGTATTAATAAAAGAAAGTTTCGTTTCTCTCTCTTTTTCTCTCTGTGTGCGTGTGAGTGGATTATGGAAATCTACTAAAAGTACGAAGCTGAAAAATTGCATGAAGGTAGCCCAATGTGTGCCATTCTGCACCTGAAGCTCACATTTTTAATATTTTGAAAATCTAGAAATATTCATTAGAAATCATAAACGACATTTCAAAGTGGCACAAAGCTAATCTAGCCAACAGAAAAATTTCCTGTAAAAAGAAGAAAGGAACGTCGGAAACCATAACTTATTTATATCTCTTCAGTCTTCTTCATTCTCTCTTATAAGTTTTCAAAAATACTCCAGACAGTGCAGAATGATTCGTCCTCAGATGTCACATCTGATGAAAATATGCAGATGGTTCCAGACGATTCTTCTGACGACGATAAATCAATTAGGTTTCAGGAACTAGCACGGGAACCTGTCGTTCGTGATTATGTTCTTCTGCGGTCTCAATATAGTGTGTTCTATGTAGGTAAAATCTTAACCTGTAAGGATGAAGAAGTGATTTTGAAGTGATTTATCTTCGATAGAAAAAAAAACTAGAAAAAAATGGCCATAATGCAATTTTTTCTCCATCTTGGCCAGAAAATCAGAGTTCTAACTTTTTACCCGACTGCCAAGAAGGGTTATGTGTTTCACGCGTATCTGGGTATATGGATTTCTTTATACCCTCGAAACATCCCAACGGCTGGATGTATTTTAATGAAGGATGTCTTTATCGATTCGTCTTAACTGTCCAATGGTTATAGGCTAGGATTTTTTTTTTATAAATTCAAAATGGCGGCCGTAAAATACAAAATGGCGGTAGACATGAAAACAAAATTACACACCATATTGAGTGGCTTATCATTGGATAGGTCTTTCAAATTGAAGACGATGTTTCATTGACTATTTTACAGTCAGAAGCTCCGTTTAAATATTACAAGACCTGGAAGTTGTGTAGGTAGGATCTCTAGCTTTACTGCAACTCTAACCTTCATAGACATCTAAAGGCCTCATCAAAACAGTGTTTATAGATAGGAATCAACAATTAAAAACAACTTAAAAATCATCAATACAAGTAAATAAAACTAGTCGTTGGGGGCCACCATAATACTTATCCATCATGGATATAGATAATATAAAATATGAAAATAAAACATGTGATATTTGCTAAGCATTGTACCATGTTACTTTTATTCATAATTTAGTTTATTTGGACTTCCTTAAATATAATTAATATAACCATTTAAGCTAATATTACTTTTTGTTGCATTAAAATATCTCAATTTGTTGATTTTCTGTAAGCAAGTAAACGCTATTGGTTTACAATGGAAGTCTATGGGAATTTGGCGAAATATTAGAGATAGCGCCAATTTGGCGTCATTTTTGGCGACTCATTTTGGCCGCCAAATTTGGCGATATACCGCCAAGTTGGCGACAAACTTGGAGGTGTTTGGCGACAGAACAGGGTCCTTCCTATGGTAACACCCCTTATAGGTATGAAGATGCATTAAATACTTGACATTTACGATAAGCCATTGTTGGCATTTAATCTTATAGTTTGGCGATAGTTTTTTGTTCGGCGGGATAGTACCGAACTGCGTAAAAGAAACATCCTTATAACTCGAAAAATTATAATCCTATTAACTAACAGTTTACTGCGTCGGATTAAGCGTCTCATTTCCAATCAAAATATATCTTTGAATTGAAATTTGAATGAAATACAGGGTCATGAAAAATCGAAGAGTGTGAAAAATAGAATTACAAATATCTCGGTAACTAATTATCCGATCGAGTTCATTCATGATGCAGAATTTATGTTTTTTATTGTCTTTTATATTCACTCCTTCACATAAACAATTTTGAAAATTTTTGTATACCTTTTATCAGAAAGAATATTTCAAGAGTCCGAAAAAAATAATTCTGGTTAATCGAGGTTACTGATATTCAATAGGCTTCTTTCCATTATTACTCCCTAAGTACATACGAAATTTCAAGTCTCTTTCTCAATTTGTTCGGGAGATAGAGCGATTACAGACACACAGACATACAGAAGGACGGACAATTTTTTTTTCTAAAAAGTATGTTTTCCGGAGTCTCCAGTGTCTGAAACGTGTAAATCCGTCAAAAAAAATTTTCGATTTTCAAAACGATTACAACACTTACCCTATACAACGTATGATGGGTAAGTAAAAATGGGTAAGTAATATATAAAAATAGTTTCCTTAATTAGTTCGCTTTTTACGCAATCGGGTTTTTTAATATTTTAAATTTAATTACGACTATTCTTTCATCTTCACCTAACACTTCATTTATAAAGGCTGTTTCATAATAATAGAAGCCATCAGTCCATCAGAAGCAAATATCTCGGTTAAGCGGGACTGGAATAATCCGAACTCTACTGTATAAGTCAGTTATGATAAGATGTTTAAATTTTACCATACGAAAAATGAATGATCATTAGCTGAAACTAAATAAATAAATGAAATATGAATCTCATTTTTTCTAGGTCGCAGATAAACTGAAATGATTTCTTACGAACTAATGTCATACCCTGCAAATTTATTCCCGTACTTATTGCCACCTTAATATTGTTTCGTAAAACAATCTATCTAAGAATATTTACGTCGTGTTATTAAAAATAAATCTTTTTCTCTTGCTGTCGCAGATTCACAGATTGTACAAGAAAATACCTCATTTACCATAAATAAAGGAAATCATGTTTCTATTATTTTTCTGTTTACTCATCATTTTCTGAAACACTTTCAGCATTAACGAGGGAAATAGGAAATCTAGTTTCGTGATTGCAATAGCTATTAACAATCATGCAGCCCCTTTTCCTTTCAGCTGTTAATCTGTATTTTTAGATGAAAATATACTGTGTAATTATGAATACTCTGTATTGCTAAGTTTTTATATTTTCGCGCTTTATTACATTTTTATTTTTCAACTAGTAGGCTCTGCCCCCTATAAGCTACGCTCGCCAACCCCCGTTCAGACACCGCATAATCTAAAAGCGCGCTCATTTGATCGTTTTTAAAAAAATTAGAGAAGATTGAATTATAATGAAAAAACCTATAGCGATCTCCCTGTAAACGGATTCCATTCAATTCTCTTTGATTGCGAAAATTTAAGGCCGAATCAGTTGCTGTTAAGACATCCAATGGTTGCTTTCGTGTTTGATTGAAGAAGACCAGTTAAACATTTGAAAGGAAGCTAAAATAAAATGAATTAAGTAAACAGAGTCTTTGCCTCCCGGTATTTTTTAACAGTGTTATAAAACGATTGACATAATACAATTTACTACAATTACTACAATTTACCGCTTTAAGCGCATTTATTATTTTAAAGTTTCCTTTCTCTCTTAATATTCTTGTGTAAATACAATTTTCAAGACATAATTTTCAATATTTTCCTGCTTTTAACACTTTCTCATTTGATAGTAATTTTAAAGTTTTTTTTCTGTTTTTAATAGTCATGTGTAAATAAATTTCAAATCGTTAGGAAACATTATTCTTTGCGCTGTTTTTAGAATTGAAAACAATTTCTATAATAATAGCCTATGTCATGTGACTATTATCAAGTTCCGGGCGGATCCCTTCGCTTTTTATATTCCATGCGGTCATTTTGGTACTTTAATGTTAGCCAGCCACAGGCGATAAGTCGCCAAATATTATTCTATCGCCATCATTTAACTTATATTATAATAGTCCAAGTCATGTAACTGCCATAAACAATTACAACCCTTCGCTTTTCATAAAAAAGGTTTCCATTTTGATTAAAGAATCAAAGTTATTTTTTCGAATAAAACTACATAAAAAAAAGATGCCATGATCGCAAAGAATTCTTGGTACTTTTATGTTAGCCGGGTGCAAATCTCGCCAATAGCTTTTTTTTTAACTCGCCAGTTAGCATTTATTTTATTTTTCGAGTGGGAAATTAAAACGGTACTACTTGGTTATCTCATCGACCAAAACACCCAGACTATAAGATTAAATACCAATAATGGTTGATCGTAAATGTCACATTCACTTGACTGGAAGTTACGCGTGTTTACGCTATCAAGTGATTTTTATTTCGACGTTTTATTTCTATTTTTATTAATGCTATACTAATTTATTTAAACACAGATGTCATATACGCCCATATTGGAGCAATTTTTTCCGACGCCATTTTGGCGAAAACATGAACAGCATAAACAACAACATCTGGATTACCATATCAAGCAAAACAATGATACTTTGGCGCCAGTTAAGTACGACATTGGCGTCAGAAAAAAATCGCGCCAATACGAGGCGTATATGACATCTGTGCTTTTATTTGTTCTTTCGTTATTTAAAATAAAAATTACGTCAATTTGTATAATTTGGTGAGTGCTTTGGCGATTTATGTAATTTGGCGAAATTTGTCGACAGGATAACAAAGTAGTACCATTAAAACATTGCTTTGAATTTCAAATTAAATGTCAGGATTTGTTGCAATATTTAATCGGGTTTGGCGTTATTATTTTTTTTTTTTACGACTATTTGGCGAAAACCTCGTTTTCGAATACCAGTTACATATGTATTTTTGAATTATTTTCTATTATTTTTAAAATGAAATAACAAAAAAAAAATAATATTTAATTAATAACTATAGAACAAAACAATTTATAACTTTTTTTTAATAAAAAGAAAATAAAGCTAAATAAACATTTATTAATAAATGAGCAACAATAGCCGGGTTTCCATGTCAGGCAAAATAACGCCCTTTTGGAGCTATTTAGGTACCTCGGTGCGTATATGACATCTGCAATTAACATTTTTCTTTTCATTTCGTTTAATAAAAAGAAAGAAGTGAAAGCCATTGATTTGAAATTTTCTAGTTTTAAATGAAAGTTTTGTATTAAATAAAAGGATAATGAAATACACACAAAAAAAAAAAAAAAGCATTGTTCTTAGCATACATTTAAGGGAGGCCAAACTGGTTGCCAAATGAGTTTAAAATAATAACCTTTTCTAAAATATGAAAAAAAAAATATTTTTTTATGATTAAAATTTGAGTTGCCATCATTAGAAAAAACGTATTTAAAATTAGGAAAAAATTAATATTTCGAAAACTAATTCGAATTTAAAATTCTAATACCAGTTTTGAGATCTACGGATCAATACAGATTTTTGGTGTTAATTTCATCGCAAAGTATTCCATATTTTAGGAGAAATCCCCGCGAAACATAATCAGTTGTAGTAGTTTCATAGAATCGTTTCATAAATTCGTTACATTTCAGTCGTTTCATATATCCGTTTCATAAATGCGTTTCATTAGGATTTTATATATATAGGGTAGATATGCATTAAATAAACATCTTGTACATTAAAATCTTATTTAGTGCATGCATGTATTTCCCATCGACTCCTCTAGAAGTATGATGAATTATCAACTGAAATAAACATCAATTATTCACAAGTATCAATTTATTTTATAATAGCTCTCAAGAAAATATATATATATACTGAATTTTGAATGCAGTTTCTGTAATAAAATCAAATGGCGCGATTTGGTTATTGCATTGTTAAATACAATTTTGTTTACAGGGGAAAAAAAAGAAAAGAAAGTAACGGAAATTATTATATCTTTACTAGGGGGCTCTACCCCCTGCAAGCTACGCTCGCCAACCCCCATTCAGACACCGCAGAATCTAAAAACACGCTAATCTGATGGGTTTTAAAAATATTAGAGAAGATTGGATTCTACTGAAAAAAGCTGTGCTCCCTTTAAACGGGTTTCCATTCTATTCCCTTTGATTTCAAAAATTTAAGTGCGAATCAGTTGCTGTTAAGATATCCAATGGTTGTTTTCGTTTTTGATTAAAGAAGATCAGTTAAACATTTGAAAAAAAAGCTAAAATAAAATAAATTAAGTATACAGAGTCTTTGTCTCCCGGTATTTTAAAACAATCTCTATAACAATAGCCTAAGTCATGTGACTATTATCAACAGTTCCAGGCGGACGACTTCGCTTTTTATACTCTAGGTGCCATTTTGGTACTTTAATGTTAGCCAGGCACATGTGATAAGTCGCCAAATATTATTCTATCGCCATCATTCCATCTATATTATAATAGTTCCAGTCATCAACTGCCATAAACAAATACGGTCTGATCCCTTCGCCTTTCATATGAAAGTTTGGCACAGATGTCATATACGTCCCATATTGGCGCAATTTTTTAACTACGCCAATTTGGGGAACGCATCAACAGCATAAACAACAACATCCGGTTTACCATATCAAGCAAAATAACGATACTTTGGCGCCAGTTATGTGCCCGTTCCGTATATGACATTGGTGTCAGAAAAAAATCGCGCCAATATGGGACCGTAAATTTTCCATTTTGATTAAAAAATCAAATTTTTTTTTTCGAATAAAACTACATAGAATTTGCCATGGTTGCAAAGAATTCTTGGTGCTGTTACGCTAGCCGAATGCAAATCTCGCCAATAGCTTTTTTTCAACTCGCCAGTTAGCATTTTTTTTTTCGAGTGGTAATACTTGGCCAGATGTCATATACGCACAGCAGGTTTAGCGTGATTTTTTTTTAACGAAAATTTAGCGAAAACCTCGTTTTCAAATACCAGTTACATATGCATTTTTGGTATTACTTAGTTATCCCGTCGACCAAAAATCTATCGCCAAACTATAAGATTAAATGCCAATAATGGTTGATCGTAAATGTCACATTCACTTGACTTGAAGTAAGTTACACGTGTTTACGTCATCAAGTTATTTTTATTTCTTTTTATTTGTATATTTATTAATGTTATACTAATTTATTTGTTCTTTCGTTATTTAAAATAAAAATTATGTCAATGTGTATAATTTGGCGTGTATTTTGGCGATTTATATAATTTGGCGAAATTGGTCGACGGAATAACTAAGTAGTACCGTATTTTTTAATCATTTTCTGTTATTTTCTAAAGGAAATATAAAAAAAAATAATTAATAATTATAGAACAAAATAATTGATATAATTTATAAAAAGAAATAAAAGTAAATAAACATTTATTATCAAATAAACAACAATAGCCAGGTTACCATGTCAACCTTTTCTGAAATACGAAAAAAAAATATCTGTTTGATTAAAATTTGAGCTGCCATCATTAGAAAAATGTATATAAAATTAGAAAAAAATTAATATTTCGGAAACTAATTCAAATTTAAAAATTCTAATACCAGTTTTGAGATCTGCGGATCAATGCTGATTTTTGGTGCTAATTTCATCGCAAAGTATTCGATATTTTAGGAGAAATCGCTTGAAACATAATCAGTTGTTTAATCAGTCGATTCATATATCCGTTTCATAAATTCGTTTCATTAGGATTATATATATATATATATATATATATATATATATATATATATAGGGTAGATTTACGGTTTTTTTTTTATTAAAATTCATAAGCAATACATATGTATATATATACAGTGTGTAGTCTTAAAAAAAAAAACCCAGAGATTATACGCTATAGTCAGAGGGTATATGGTGGAGCCACAAATGTTCATGGCTAGAGTATACGCTATAGCTTTATTTGAGAAACAAATGGTATACGGAGCTTCTTTTTAAAAAATCCCGAAGTATATGCCGTATATATACGTATACCCTCCACTACATCCCTGTACATATATGATGTTTAAGGCTGTTCTTCCTCAACGTTGAATGTTTTCACTGGTAAAAATCACGTCCTTCAAAAAAAAATATCGAATCTATCCCTAAATTTCTATATTATGTCAAAATGACTTCCTTGTTATCGGCCCCTGATATGCTATTTCTTTCGGCCAGCAATTAAAGTCACGTCTCTAAAAAATAACGTTCCGTTGTATAAGCCAGCCGTAAAACAAAGCAGATGTATCATTGTACGGTTAAATACTCTACTGCAATTTTTTAAACTTCTAAGCATCGCACATTTTCAATTTTTATACCGTCGTATTGGGAAAAAAAAAGTACTTTTAAATGCAATTTGTTTGAAAACGGCATCTCAATTTATTTTTTAGATATTATTATTATTATTATTATTATTATTTTTTTTTTTTTTTTTTTTTTTTTTTTTTTTTTTGTAGTTTTTAGCGCAGTTTGTAATGTTAACACAAGCACTCCATTTCTGTAGAATGAAAGGAAAAATAGTTGGAAAATAATAATTATATCTTTTTGTTGCCCTTTTCCCATAACAACTGAAGAGAAAAATTTAATTAAAATAAGTGTTATTTTGAAAAAATATAAATGAATGATTTCTTATAAAACATGAAGCTATTATAAAATAAAATTAATTTTAAGTCTCTATATTAATATTAAAAACAAATGAAGGTATATGAATCGTTTGATATAGCCGATTTTTTTGTGTCGAGTTTCTTGAATGACGACATCTCTTTTTTTGGATTTGTGTATTATTCAGCGATAGTGACGTCCTATGCATACTTTACTGTAGATGTTGTTTAAGACTAGATCGTAAATGAAGAATTCTTGTTCCGGTTGCGAATGATGTCATTTTATATGAAATAAAAGCATATGTTTTAAGTCTTAAAACTGAAATATGTTTGTACTATCTATATTTATATGCACATACACACACACACACACACATATATATATATATATATTATCGGGGGTGACACTAAATTTTGAAAAAGCAGAATTTCTGTTTTCTAGTTAGAGATTTTTCTTTCTACCAGCTTCGAAAATAGGAGCCAAATCTTCAAAAGATTAAATGCTTTCACAAGTACAAAAGAAGCCATTTGAAAAGAAATACTTTGATTGAGACAAATGCAGTGCTTTATTATATTGCTTCAGAATTACGTTATTTTCAAATTTTACAATCATTATTACATGTCGATGAAGAATCCTAAACTTTCTCAGCAATCAGAGATCCCCATGGAGCGAATAAATGCATATGTATCTCCCTGCCAAAGAGATTCCATACAAACTATAATTCCAATTGCACTTTACTTGCATTTTCCGTATGTGTACTGTCATTGCCACCTAGAATAGCAAGCCTTCTGGCTTCAAGAGAAAATTCCAGTGACGTCAAGCTTAGTAGGCGAGAAAAAATTTCTCAGCAGGAAGGAACACACAGTGACTCTAGGTAGAAATGGCTGTGTCAGTTGTTTATAAGCGCTGTTTTCGAAGTTTTATACATTTTAAAAAGTATCAATCAACAATTTAAACTAAGGTAAGTGTTTTATTTTGATAAATCTTAATTTTGTGTATGCATTTACTTATTTACTTCTAATACTTTTGCTGGCTTCTGATATACAAAACTGAACATAAGCTATAATTTACCACGTGTTTGCACGCGAGAATGCTGTGTAATATCTGTTTTTAAGTATTATATTTTTTAAAAACCTAATTATTGCTATTAAAAATATTTTTTTTTTAGTTTGATAGATAAATCTAATGTGCATTATGTTTTTCTTTTAACAATTAAATTAAATTTTGGTACTATAATAAACATGTAACTTTACTATCGTAATTCGTTTATTTTATTTATTTTACTATTGTAATTTATTTAGTTTACTATATTTTAAATTATACAGTTAAAAGTTTAACAAAAATTTTAAATATAAATAATAATAGTAGTAAAATCGTAAAATATTTAATGTAGTTTAAAATTTAATCTGACTATGAAAAGATTTTATTGTACTTTTAACAATGAATTGAAGATTAGTCAACGACATTTCATTCGGCATATTATTTTTATTGTTTAAATTTTAGAATAAATACTAAGAATAGTCAGATATGAAATTTAGTGCGATTTCTTTAAAATAAAATTAAACGTCATTAAATAATGGATATTTTGGTATTACAGTTTGTTTATTTTATACTTTTTAATTTTACTAACTCTTCATTTTTAAATTGGTGGTATTTTAATTTACAAATTTTAGCTTTGGGCATATTTTAAAATGTATCGAATGTAAATAACATTTATTATTTTAGCATGTACATAAAATTTATTTTGAGTTTATTGCCACTTTATATGTATTAACTTCTGCAGATTTCAGTTACATAAATTATTGAATAAATACTAATAACAGGTTTTTAGTCAGTTAGGCAAATGTATTGTGCATTTTTTTAAATAATTAAAGTAAGCTTTAAATAATGCATAATATTATTCAAATTTTAACTATTTAATTAGTGCCTTATTTAATTTAACATTTTTCTAGGTCTATAATACTATTGTTAGAGCTTTTCAAAATTGATCAAAATTTAACATTTTAGTTTCGGATTGTAAAAAATGGTCTATAGAAATAATAATAATAACCATAGGAATATTACTATATGCTCTTAGATATTTTAAGATAATTTATGTTCAACTTTATCAAAAGCAAGTAAAAATATTTGAAGAAAGTGATTAAATAAATACACAAAAAAATTTAAGAATTAATCAAAATAAAAGACTAATCTTATAATAATAAATATCCTCCTACTTAATGGGAACAACACTTTTTTAGTTCTATAAATTAATAAATGAAGACAAATTGAAAATATGAACCATTTTCATTTAAAAAAAAGGAAAGAACAAAAGGAGACTCTTTCAATAAAATATTTAAATATTACTTTTCAGAAAGAAATAAAAAAAATTGTATTTAATCATAAACAATCGTAGAATATTGAATAAATTAAAAATCTAATAATTTTGCAAAAGAATTTGTTTCCTTTTTTTAAAAAAAAAAAAATAAAGATTATTCTCACAAAATAGGTTATTTTTGAAACAGTTTTTTGTCTTTTGCTATAAAATTATTTCTAATAAATTTACAAAATGGTTTAAATATTTAATTAATTAAAGAATAACATTTCTCCAAAGGTTTTGCAGCCTTCTCAACAAAAGAGTAAAAAAAAAGAAAGAAAATAATCCTATTTTTCCCCGAAAAATCCATTTTAAAATTAACAATCTAGTTCTTTCTTTCTTTTCTTTTCTTTTATGATGCTTTATTTATAATAATTAAAGGTTATTTAAACATTTCTTCATAATATTTACGCACATTTCTTCAAAAATTTTGCTGGATTTTCAATAAAAAAAATCAAGAGAGAGAAAGAAAGAAAAGAAAAAAAAATCCTGTTTTTCAGATTACCGAACTTTTGATTCTAAAATGAACAATCTAGTTAAAAATACTTTTATTTAAAAGATATTTTTGAAATTAGCTGTATTTATCAAGATATCAAGAAAATTCAGCAAACATAAAAGTGATGATAAATGTATTTCATGTTAAATTTCTTTAGTTATAAAGTTTAATTTTATATGTCAGTAGCAATGTATTGATGCACAATCAAGCTTACAATTCGATTATTAGGTCATTTTAATGTTTAATTGTTTATGTAGAAAAACATAGCAATATTAAACTTTACATTATCAATGTGATATACAGATTCTTCGCCTTTTGCTGCTGACGTCACCAGCCAGCCAGAAGGCTTTGTATTCTAGGTGGCAATGGTACTGTTAAAATAATAACAACCAGAACCTTTTTTATTCCCAGATGACATTTTAGTTTCAGTCAGTCTTCAAAGTTAGTCTGGATTCATCTGCAAAAATAATAAATTTGCATTGTTGCTTGGTCAAGGTGACATACTCTCTAGCTCAATGTAATCAGGCACTTCTCTGCTATCGATTAACCCTTTATGTACTGAATTATGATTTCATGAAAATTTTATCTTCTAAAGCATTTTTCCTGAATTGTTTAAACTGCATTAGAAGATTTACACAATCATTTAATAAATTTTAGAAGGAATTTAGAAGGACTAATTAAATTTGAATTTATAGGGATATTGTGCACTATTTAGAACCACTATTTAGAATAATTGCGTTAATATTAATCTAGTGCCCTTCTCAAATCTTTTATTTTAAATATTTTTCTTAGTATTTTGTAGAATAAGGAAATGTACAAATATAATATTCTTACAATAGAAATATAGAAATATTTCCGAAGGAACCCCCCCCCCCCCCCACCACCACCACCACCCTTTCACCCAAAGCCAAGAAAGCTGAAAAGATGCAAAAGTAAAACAAATCATCCTTTTAAAAATATTTTCGTTTCGTGTAACCCATAATGCTTTTGGAACAAGATAATGTATCTATAACTCATTCTAAGCTGTATTACAACTAATTGATGTATTAAATGAATTTTATAACAAATCATTTTAATGGTACTTATAAGTACCATCAGTAGATAAATATTTATTTATAATTTCACTTAATATTCGATTTGTCAGAAAAACACCCTACGTCATGATGCTACAGAATAACATAACGTTTATGGCAAGAAAATAGTTTTATTTGGATAAATTGTGAAAGGTATTCGTATATAATTCCAGCAGAAGAAAATAGTTGAACTGCGGCCTGACCAACCTATTTTTTTCAGTTTACAAATAAAATAACCTCAATTTAAAAAATGCAAAGGGCTCTTATATTACTCTTTGTATGTTTATGTTTTATTTAAACATTATCCTGTAATTTAAAATCCTACTGTTATATTTTATCTTAGTAATTAGATGTCATTTTTACAGTGAAGTTTACTGTAGTTCTATTTTCCCTTCAAGATGAGTTATAATGAATACATCAAAAGCTTTTTTGGAAGATTTTTCTTTTTATGTCGATGCTAACGTAAAAACTTATTATTATTCTGAAATAATTCATATTATGTAAGGTAAAGAAATATACATAATGTAAACAACCATTCTAAAGAATGAATAATAAATTGGAAATTTCAAAATCACGTCAATATTACAAATTAATGCAAAAGCATTGTGGTTTTTACTAAGCTATTTAAACAGAAAACAAGAAAGAAAAAAATAATGCATCAAGCATGGATTATGAAACACTTCCCAGCACATTCAGAATAATGTAACAAATCTGCTCAGTTTAATAAGTTTAAATATTATGTCTAATTCAACCATATGGAAACACATTTGAAAGCACAATTTCAGCTGTTCCCAGCTACAATCGAAAAATTATCCGAATTCTTTGCCCTGTATATGATATATAGATTTGTTTCTATTAACTACCTGCATGCAAAAATTTAGTTCATTTAAGAAATACATACCTCAGTTTAAAATTCTCCTTCAGCAATTTCGGCTAATAAGGAGGATAGTACATGAATTATTTTGTGTAGCCCTGTATACGAGGTATAGAATTTATATACAACAAGTAACATGCAAAAAATTAGTTACATTTAAAAGTGCATACCGACTTTGAGAACGCACTTCCACCAATTATTGCTCAAAGGCTGTACTGTAACCGATATCTTTTGTGTGTCCCTGTAAATGAATGGCAAATGCTAATAATGCCCTATTCTATCGTAATAATCTTGTAGTGAAATTTAGTTATTTATATCAGTTTAAATACATTTGAAATAGCGTAATCTCATTAAAATACTCTACAAACGATTTTCCCCATATACCATAATGTAATGGAATTCTTTTGAGTGCCCTGTAAATGAACTATTAATGTTACACACTTCATACACAATACCGAACATGCCATGGTAAGCATCATTAACATTTTTCGATTGCATGAACATCGAGTATATTTACGTGAATTGGAGAGTGGGCAGACGGACAGACAAACCGAATGCATAAACACTTTTCAACTTCGTTGGAAAGTGTTAAAAATCAATTTTAAATAATTTTTCTAATCAATGTATATGCCACATTCAATTTTTATAACTTCAAAAAAAAAAAATCTTCACTTTTTTATGCCTACTTTATAAACGAAAATAATTTCTATCTTCTTTTTTTTAAAAAAACATTTGGAAAAATGGTTATTGTCCACGGTCAGGGTAGGAAATCAAAAACAAATCTGAAGCGTTTTATTAGTTGAATCCCGCATTTTATTCGTTTTCTGATTGGTCTATATAGTAATCTGTATTTTCCCTTTACTTTCAACAGAGATGGATACTTCTGTTGCCACTATGACAAAAGAGTAATAAAAACCACAAAAAAAATTAATAACTCAGAAACAAATTGAGATGCAGCTTTCAAACAAATTGCATTTAAAAGTACATTTCTTTTCTCTATACGACGGTGTAAAAAGAAATATTATGGGATGTTTGAAGTTGAAGAATGAAATTTCATTTAAAATTGGTCCAGGAATATTAATGTTTAATCCATGGCGTACGTAATGAATAACCAGCTCCGTAGAAGTTTAAAAATTTACAGTACCGAAAAATGTAATCCATGGCGTACGTAATGTATGATCAACTTCGTGCGATTTTTTTATGTCTTAAATTTTAGTCTTTGAAAAAATCATTTTCCAAATGGTCGTTGTAATTTGTTAAATTCCATTTTTTTTTTTTTCTTGTTTTAGGAAAAAAAAAGGATCCTGCTTTCTCATCAGGAATGCTCTCCAAAACAAGGATTATATTTCTAAAAAAAAAAAAAATAAAAAAAAATAATTAATCAAGTACTATACAATACATTAAGGTTTTTTTTTTTTTTTTTTTTTTTTTTTTTACTGATCATTATAGAAATGATTTCTTTATTCTTCCGGGAAAGAAATTTTTTCACGAATTTTTGTTCTTGTGCTTGATAACATAGATTTTCGTACTGTCGGCTCATGGACTATAAGAAGAAAAGATTTCGTCATGCCAAGAGCTACCTGATGTCGCTGCGATCGACATTTGTCATTCAGCACGAATCAACAATTATGGGATTCAATTTTTTTAGTACTTTTTAAAAGAATAGTCAGTTGCCACGTCAAATCTTCTAGACGCTATAGCAAAAGGTCTTCTTTAAAATGTCTCATTCTCTTCTTGCATAGAAACATTGGGACTTAAAACGGCCTATCGAGGCGCTGATCGCAGCCGTCTATACCGGAAAACCGTCCCTTTAACTAATCCCTTAAACTAAAAGTGCCGTTCAAATCATTCTTTATAATAAATGGGTTTGAAGCTTTTAGATTTTGAAATTCGGATGTTTTTATTTTTTTTCATGTAACACAAAACACAAATATCACATAAATTCTAAAATTGTGCAAATAAATAAATAAATCATGTAATGCTACTTGCTTCACGGGATTTTCCGGAAGCGACAAGTTCTATCGTTCTTCCACAGATGGCGCATAAATCGCCAATGAAATGACAGGGTAGCGAAATGAGATTGACCACCTACATTTTTGCAGAAAAGTTTCAAAAAGTGCAATTTAGATGTCCATGGTGGATGATTAACTTTCAACATTTAAAAACAAATTTGGCAACAATTAGCTTCGTTTATTTTTCCAGTTTGTTTACATTTTCGAAATTTGTTTACATTTTCACATAAATAATTAATAAATAAATAAAATAAATACACATTTTCCTTTCACGATGGCTAATAGCTGTATATTGAGAGCTTTGTCGAGAAACATTTCTGCAAAAGCATTCCTAAACAGTTAGTAAATCATTTCTTAATACTATGGCTTAGTTTGCTCCGATTTCTTTTTATTTTAGTCGTGTTCTTGAATTTAAATTTTATATACAGCATATATTACTTAATTGTTTATTTTTTTATAATTAAAAGTAAATTTCACAAATCAGCAATTTACTGTTGCTCATAATCCGCTTTCCTCTCTTCATCCGTCTTGATATTGTCAATTTTCCTTAACTGGTATGGTACTGTAGATCACATTTCGGCATTATAATGGTTTTGGAGAATTTTGTTCGTTATATTTCTGTAATTTTGAATTATTTCCTAAAAAAACTAATAATTGCAAAATATAAGTGCTTCAGTTAACACAAAACTCCATAGTTCTTTTTGCGATCCAAGTATCAGAATAAAACCCTCCACAAAATGCACGGAAAGTGAAACAAAAATTGACTGCCCAATCTCTCAAGCTCATTGTACTCGAAACCCCTACGTAATATTAAACAAATTCATTGTTCATATTGAAACGGCATCATTTAGGCGGGGCTTTTGTAGTAAATTTTACAATACTTCATTTTGACGCCTACAATTTTTTTTTCTTGGTGCAAAACATTATTTCATGGTTGCAATTTTATGTTAGATATTTTCTCATTTTCTTTGCAACCATGTTATCAATAATATTGTTTCATTTTTATGTGTTAAGGGCAAGGGGAGGAGGGGCCAGTATAGACAATTTAATGCTGTGTTAATCAGTAAAACAAAATAAAAGCTGGTTTTCTTTAAAAGTGTAAAACCTGATTGAACCACAATATTTGGATTCTAGAAAAATGTTTACTTTATTCTTTCTATAAAGCTAATATTTATACAAAACAGAAAGAAAATTTGTACTATTAGATACAATTAGGGATAAGCGTAGTTTAAAAAAAAGTCCTGCAACTGAAAGTACATCTGGAAATAAAAAAATAGTGTAAATAAATGAACCTCTGGATACCAATTATGGTGTGGTATTTAAAAATATTCACTAATCCTACATAAATACTTTTTCTTTGGAGGGAGAATGTACTTTAAACATTCTTTATAAGGTATCTTATGTTAAGAACATATGCTAAGATGCTGTACATTCCCTCGGCCACCATCTTGGATTTCTTGACGATTTTTTGTTGCCGTTGTTTATCGATAAGTCAACCCTGGTTCTTGCAATCCCGTTAAGCCTAACATGCACATAAATTGCTGCTTGGCGACATTTACTACTTGGTAGAAAGGGGTTTTCTTTCAACTTCTTCTTTTAACTCGTTGGCCGAATATTCGGCAGCCAAATACTTTTATATCTCAGAGTTTAACGATATTATAAAGTTAAATTTTAAACAATTTTATATAATATTTTGCACAAATACTTGCATTTTGATAAACAAGACTTTTTGGTACTTCTTAGTTATCCCGTCGACCAATTTCACCAGATTATATAAATCGCCAAACCACTCGCCAGAATATACACATTAACATAATTTTTATTTTAAATAATGAAAGAACAAATAAATTAGTAAAACATTAATAAAAATACAAATAAAACGTTGAATTAATGATTTTGTTGGCCATTATTGGCATTTAATCTTACAATTAATTAATTAATGGTAAACCATTATTGGCATTTAATCTTATAATTTGGCGACAGGATAACTAAGATGTATCAACTTTTTTATAAGGAAACTTTACACTAAAAAAAATCTATGTTTAAAGTTATTTAAGAAGTGGATGGGTTAAAACTTTTTTAATTAACAAAATTTAAATTCCATGCTTTCTGTGAATTCAATCGAATGAATAGAATTTTCTTATATTGGACAAGAAACAATATATCATTCCACTTATTCCATCCGACCTAATATTTGGTAGGCCGAATATTCGACGAACTGAATAGTTTGATATTCGGCCTAATCGATTATTCGGTAATATGGCCAAATACCAAATATTCAGTGCATCTCTACTATCTACATATAGTAATGATAATACTATATGTCTATGCATTTCTTATTATGATTTCATTTATGTTTTGTCATTTAGTAATAATAATAATAGTTTGCTTAATTCTTTGCCTCATTGGTGATTCCTTTATTTTAAACATATATTTCACTCTTTAAATTTAAAATACAGGTTACTTTTCTGAAAGAATCATGTGCAATAAAACACAAAAAATATTAGAAAAATACTGCTGTAAAATAATATTTTCCAAATGTCTCCAAAAACTCTTCCTATGAATTGGATAGTACGCAAAATAACTACATTCCTTAGATTTCAGACAATGGGATATTCTTTAAACTTCAGTAACTCTATTTGGATAGATATGATTAATATTAGGGATTGACCAAATACCGAATAGTTGATTCGGTATTCGGTGGTTCGGCATGTAAACCGAATATTCGGCTTCGAAGTATTCGGCTGAATAATTGCAGATAAGTATTTTCTTAGAAGTAGAAGAATTCTCTTTTACTTAGCAGTAGAATAGGCTAAACAATGAGTTTCAATATTTATGTGTATGAGTTCAGAATTCAGCTGCACTACAAAAAACAAGTCAAAGGCCATTTTTAATTTAAAAAAAACTTTTTTCTTCCTAAAATAGTCTACATAGGTGTGAAATCAAAACAACTGTCCACAACAGACAAAAAAAAATGTAAGGAAGATGCGCATCTTTCCCTTATCATTTAATTTAATTTACTTCTACATTAGTTTTTTTTAAATTTAAATTTATTTAATGTGTATTTTCTTTAATATACACATCAAATAAGTATATCAGATATATCTGTATATCTAAGATGTATGTTAAAGAAAATGCACACATCAAATAAGTATACCCCTATGCCTATCCTATAGCTTTTATAACCATTATATCAAAATTGCTCAAATTTCTTTTCTTCATCACCACAATGTTAAAATATTAATCAAAATATAAATATTCTATCAATAATTTGACAGGAAATACTTAAATGTACAAATTGATATGATATCTTTTGTATTTTGAGAACATTCCTGTTCAATATGTTTATAAATAGACTTAGACAATCAGCAAATCAGCTTAATGACAACATTGTTTCTTTGTATTTGAATGAACTTTTCTTTTTCTGACAATCCTTATCCTTAATAATACCCTGTATTGTTTAATACTTTCATAGGTTATTTTTGGGTATTAACTAGTGATAAAATAATAAAAAATAAGTGATGGGTTAATGAATTTGTGAGTGGAAAGAAGTCATTAAATTTTTTTGTGTAATTAGATTTAAGAATAAAAATGTAACTGAATTAAATTATTGGGAATTTAATTTCAATTAAAGCTTATTAAAACAGCTAATATATGCAAAATTGCATTTGGTACTTTTCGGTTAGCCGGGCGCCAGTGTTATATATACATATATATGTATATATATAAATGTATGTATATATACATATATATTTACATATATATATATGTGTGTATATATACAATATGTGTATATCTATATATATGTATATTTACATATATGTATGTATATAAATATGTATATATAACACTGGCGCCCGGCTAACCGAAAAGTACCATGCGCCAGGCATTTAAAAAAGTTTTAAGTATTCGGTTGCCGAATACCGAAGCTTCGGTATACACTTCGACCGAAGCTTCGGTATTCAGCAAAATTGCTGCTTCGGTCAATCCCTAATTAATATTATTAGCATAAAAGTAATTTTGTTCTCCAAATTGAAAAAAAAAATGGGACCCGAAAGTTTAATAACTTTCTTTAAGACCTGCTAAATTTTTTCTTTCTGGTGAATTTGTTTTGTTTGCAAATTATGCATTAATCTAACAATAACAACAACTAAAAATAATGAAAGAGTTTGCTTTTATAGAAAGAAATTTTGTGATAAGATGATGTTTGTGAAGAGGCCTCTTTTAAAAAGAAATTTTTTAAAGGACCTCTAAAGAGGTCCCAATTTTTGTCTTTATCTACCCATGTTTATGTAAAATTTTCATTTAGAAATTTGTTGATTTTATTTGTAAAAAATCGTGATACAAAAGTTTATTTTATTTACTAACAAGTTTTGTTAATAAATTTCAGGTCAAAACCCATGTTTCATTTCTGTGGCTACATACAGAACTAAATATCCTGAAAAACCACCTCCATCTTTTAAAGGTAGTACTTTTTTTACTAAAATTATATGTAAAACTAAAAAATGTGTAAATTGTTTTTACATTAAATTGAAAGATAAAGTGAACTATGTTTTACATTTTTGCTACTTTTAGATTCAAACATATGTATGTTTATTCACTGTATGTTTATTCAAATTAAATTTTTTTGTTTTACTGATGCGTTATATTGACTCTCTTTAACATTTTGTACTGTTTTAAAGGGATACTACACTGGTACATGTTTCCTTTTTCCCCCACCTGATCGTGGAACCCCATGTTAGCGTATAAGTAATTAGGTAATTACTCATTATCTAATATAATTATCAAAATATTGTTTTCAGCATTAGAAAGTAGGTGGCACCCAATGCCGACAAAATGTGTTTTTTAAGAATGGACATCTTAAATTTTAAGTAAAAAAATCCTGTAAACTTTGAAAGTTATACATGTAGAAAATTTTCACATTTTTTCATTTTTTAAAAAAGTGCTTAAAATGTAAGAGGCTACTTTTAAAAACACGCTACTTAGGTATCAGATATCTACTTTATCTTGAGGAAACTATATTTCTATATTTGTATTAGGTAATGAGTAGTTAGTAATTACCTAATTAAATTTTCCCTTAAGCTGGGATTTTGCAATTGAGGGGGAATGGTAAAGCGTCCCTTAATATGCTTTCAAAATGTTAAAGTAGTACATTATTCTATGCATTATAAGAATTAATTTATTCACAAATTTTCAGCTATGTTTTGCATCAGCGGTTTATTCCCTTGGATTTTCTCTTTATTTATGTTGCTAAAACAACTTTTTATACTTTAGGTGTTCTATTTTCCCATTTTCAAAGTTTTTAATCACATTTTAGTATAACTGCAACTTACATAATTGTAATGATGAAATTAGAGAAATTTAAAAACATGCCCCTGAAGACATTCCAATATCCAAAAAATTGCTTTTTAGTCTTAACCAGAAGCAGCCCTCAATAAATCACCAGTTGTAATAACTTTGCCACTTTTTCCTTAGTTTTTCATATTTTACATTATTGTGGCAAACAAATCTCCAAAGTACTTACTAAATGGTGTTGACTCTAGAAAAATAAAATATCGTTAAGCAGGAATTTTTAAAAAAGGACACTCTTGTACCTTTTTCAAAACAATATTTTGAACTGGTTTCTTTAGTCTCCTTTTATTAGTAGAACTTTCCTGCAATTGATTTTGCCCCACCCACCCCTGATCAAATGGCAAATTTTGCGATTTTTATCACCCATGACTGATCAATGAATTTTGCATTTTTTTTGCTACCAGCTGAAGAATTTTACAATTTTTTTCTCACAATTTAACTGATGAATTTTAAGATTTTTTCCTGCTACCAATTGATGAATTTCACAATACAGTAGAGTCTCTAAAATCTGCAATTTTCTGAAATTCGCTTGCATTTCAAAACGTAAACAATGAAATTCCCAGTTAAGAAGTATTTTATGCAATTTTTATTCCAAATATCAGCGAATGAAAATAAAATTATTTTTAACATAAATATATGATGTAAATAGTAATGACATTGGATATTACACAAATAAAACGCTTTTATTTCACAGAAACTTACACACAACAGGATGTAAAACAATATAGATTGATGTGAAGAGTAAACAAGTCCACAAAGGTCTTAGTAATGGCACCATCTATCGGCCACTATAGAAAGTAACAAATTAATTTATTTTATATTTCATGTAAGGTTGGCAACACTCATTTCATTATTATTTTGCATTTGTTATGAGTTGTATAGACTAACAGCAAATAACGACTGTTTATAGAATTCAAAAGAAACTTCATCAAGAGAAAATGAAAGTTCTCAAGCAAAGAACTAACTATACAAGAAATGCTTAAAAATTGTAATAAAAAATAATTTTGAGTATTAAAATTATAATGTACAGGTAAATAAAAGAGATTCAAGTTTTGATTTGCTTAAATTGAATTATTACAAGCTCTTGTAAATGGATACAGGTAAGTAAAAAAAAAAAAATAAATCATTTAATCCAGAATCTGCAAAACTCTAAAATCCGCACAGCCTCCGGTCCCAAGTTGTGCAGATTTTTGAGACTCTACTGTATTTTAAAGTGACTGCCTGAAAATTTTCTTAATTTTTTTCTGATGATAGGCTGGTGAATTTGCAAACGACAAAACAGATGTCAAAATATACAGGAAATCTGTTTTTGAGAGAAATTTAATTATGCATCCGTTGAAGGGGTTTTCAGTGTTCCATTAAGTCTAATTGATGTTCTTATTTATTTTAAAACAAAATTTAAAACATTTTGAGAATGTCACAGGGTGTCTACAGAATCTGGAAATCATGGAAAGATCAGGGAGGTTTGTCAATCTGGAAAAGTCAGGGAACTTTGTAAAAATAATCGAAAATCAGGGAAATTTGTCTGTATGCGAAAATATTTGCATTTTTACCTTGCCAACGAGACTGATTCTCGTCTATATTATATGCCATATTTTTTCACATGTTTAGTCTTTCCCAATATTTTTAAAAAGATGCACATGGTATGAGTTTTTGATATTTAACACAAATTAAGGTGATCAGATTTCCTTATTTTCTGTAGATAGCGGTTATATTGAAGGCAATTTACCCATTTTTAAAGGATACATTAGCATAACTTGACCAGGTGGCCAGCTTAATCCAATTAGCTATCCCGTCGGATGTAGATAAGTCTTAGAATTGAATATTTTTCAGAAAATGTGGAAATTTTGCACTAACACTATAAAGCGAAAGCTGAGTTCCCGAGGCGGTCATCACTCAGTCACCATGTATCCATTGGCTACTTACTGTATGAAGTTGTTGGACTAAATTTTGAGTATGGATTTATAAAACTGTCAACCAATATTTAATGAATATTAGGCAATTTTTATGTTTTTCTCCCAAATGAGATATTAGCAAGCTGGATAAGTATGTTATATGATGAATCGGCATATATGAAAAAAATACCGTATGTGTATTGTTAATAATGGAAATCAGGGAAGTCTGATAAAGATAGTCAGGGAAATCATGGAAAAATCAGGGAACTTTTTTTTACAATTTCATTAAACACCCTGTGTCAATAAAACCAAATTTCATTTCAGTGATTAAATAAATAAATAGCAAATAAATCAATTGTTATTGAATGGGCTCGCACCCCACATTCCTATATAAGTTGGTGCCACTGGCCTAAATTGTCTTTTCTTGCTTCTCCCATTTTCAATCCTTTGCATTCTTTCCTACTAAAGCACTTATAAATATGTGACATAGCATGTTGCACACATAGGAGAATACTTCTATCTAGTAATCGCAAATGTAGACTTAGTAGTTTTCTGTCTCAATGGTTTCTAAATAGTGACAATGAATGCCAGAATTAACTGCAACCATATCTGCTGTTTTTACTCGTGGTTATGTTATGTTTACTCACTGCTTTTTGTTTGTGTTTATAAAATATTCTTACTGATCAACTTATTAGCTCCACACAGTGCTTAATTTACACTGTGTTAATGTAGCTCCAGTACTTCTTTATTTTTTGTGAATATTTAAATATTAGTTGGGCCCACCAAAGTTTATAGCGGCAGTGGAAATTTAGTTAAATGAAAAATTGAGATTTCTTAAAAAGAAGTTCACTTATCAAAATATTATTGAAAATTTTCTATAATTATTTCTCTTTCTAATATTTATGTATTTTTCAACAAATATGTTGGAAAAAGAAATTGCTTGTTTTCTTATGTATGTATATATCTTCTTAGATGTTGAGATGCCAGAAGCATGTGAACTTCCGGATATGCAAAGAATACCTCATTATTACATTAATCAGAAACCGCCTCTTCTTCGAAAATCTCATACATTAGATCTTAGAGGGCCTGAAAGAGTGAATAATCAGCTTTTATACAAGCAATATGGAATAATAGTAAGAAACTATTAAAGGGTCATTTTCAAAATTCGCTTACATATGCTGTCCCAGAGGGAAACAAAGAAAATTGAAACATACATTAATATTTAAAGTTTAATTTGAGCTATGCATTATATGAAGAAGACTATATTAAATATTTTTAGCATTAAAAATAAAAAAAATCAATGAACATTTTTTAGATATAAATCAGTATAAACAGATTAGTGTCAAATCTGTTACCAAATGTCAACTCTGTTACCCTCAGGGCTGCAGAGTCAGAGTCTTGGAGTCTAAGTCAGGCACATTTTTGAGAGAAAGAGTCGGATCTGTTAAAATTTCTGGAGTCGGAGTCGTCCATTATACAAGCAGGGCTATGGAGTCAGAGTCAGGCCCATTTTTGAGCAAAAGAGTCAAAGTCGTCCATTTTTCCCATCGACTTTGCAGCCCTGGTTACTGTACATGTTTTTGATGTATTTTAATATTAATATCCCTTTTTCACCATTCTATTGTTATTTTTCTTTCAACTAAAAAATAGAAATGTGATTTTCTTAAAATTTAATAATTTACATGAATATATATTGTTAATATTAGAAAAAGTTCTTGTAAAAATTTCTATGTGGTTAAAACTTGTTGCTATAAATGCATCTCATTTCAATTTAATTTAAGTATTATTGATAAGTGTCATGTTCTGTAATTTAGGGACTTAAGTCATTTCAAAGTAAGTTGATTTTTGAAACTTCAAATAAATTTAAATGTGAATATTTTCAGTAAGTTTGTATGGTAACGGATTTGACAGTAATCCATTTATACTGATTTATGTCTCAAAAATTATTACTGATTTATTTTTTTTTTATATTTTTTTTTATTTATTTATTTTTTTTTTAATGCTAGAAATGTTTAATGTAGTCTTCTTTATATAATGGATAGCTCAAATCAAACTTTTGATATTAATGCATGTTTGAATGTTCTTCTTTTTCTTCTGGGACAGAATATGTAAACAAATATTGAGAATGGCCCTAAATTTATTTCTTCTCAATTTATTTTCTGATCTGACCTGTGATTTGAAACAAATATACCTGTTTTAGCCCATAAGTTCTGCATTTATTATTTCTGTTTTTTGAAGAAAGAGTATTGATTCTAGGGGCATATAATTTATAAATTGTAATTTTCAGTTGTTAACAAAATGTGCTTTATAGAAACTCCATATAAATTTAAATGCAGTAAAATCTTCATTATGTGTACTACTATGAAATATGATATCCCATATTCAATTGCCTTTTTGAGATAAAAACCTTATGAACTGGTCAGTACATCTTTCAAACTATGAAAAGAGTCAGGATCATATTATTTGTCTTTTTTTATTTTAATTCAATTCTCTTACATCAATTTTGAATTACTGTAATTAAAAAATTTAAAAGGTTAAGTACTATCAATTTTTTTTTTTCCAACAAATGAATATAAATAAAGTGAAAATATATTTAAAAAAAGTTTTGCTGCAGAAGAAATTGTTTTAAATTTCATAATTTCATGAAATGAATGGAAATATAAATATGTGGGTGGAAGGACAGGAAGTACTAAAAAATGGCTTTCTTGTTATTGTTATGTTAAAAACAATTAGAACTCTAAAAAAAAATATTAATTAGAAATTCATGTTCATCATTTAGAGACTTTTCATGTGTTATTTTTATTCAAAATGAAGATACCAGTGAAAATTTCTTTAAATGAAATATTGAAATTTGTTAAATAGAAGTACTTGCATATAAATTTAAATACAGTAAAACCTCCATACCGGACACTGCTATGAAATATGATATTCCATACTCATTTGCCTTTTCGAGATGAAACCTATTGAACTGGTCAATACATCTGTCAAACTATGAAAAGAGTCAAGATCATATTATTTGTCTTTTTTCTCTTTTAGTTCAATTCTCTTAAATCACTTTTGAGTAGCTTGACATTGTAATTAAAAATTTTTAAATGTTAAATACTGTCAGTATGTTATAATAGAATTATAACAACTTTGTTCATTAATGGATAAATTAAGAATGTAGTAAACATACTGGAAAATCCTGAAACAAATGAGAAAATAATTCAGTTACTGTACTCTCTATGAACGATAATTGCTGGAAGTAAGTTTTCTGTTATGGTACGTGTTTTAAATTAAACTTTTTTTTGCATAGTTTTTAGTGTGCATAAATTCTACTGACCATACACAGGACTGCACAAAGCATCTGAAGTACATGTCCATTTATTAATAGAAATTGCTGAAGGGAAATTTTCAACAGTGATGTATGTTTTCTAATTGAACTAAATTTTTGCATACTATGTATTATATTATAAATCTATAATCATACAAGGCTGCACAAAAGAATCTTTTTTTCCCGTCTTTCGATAAGAATTGATGAATTTGTGTTTTCAAATGTGTTATGTGTTTTACAAATTGTTTATTTAGGCATACACATCATTTTTCCCGTTATTAAAATGTGAAGTTTTATTATAGTATTCTGAATGTGTTGAAAAGTGTTCATAATCTATGCTTAAGGGGGCTAGTCACTCAGCTTCTGATTTTCCCTCATTAATGTAAAGTCTATGGGCATTTGATGCATTCGTATATTTAAAACATCTCCTCAGGAAATTAATATTTTAAACTTCTATTTTTTGTGTACACTTCTAAAAAGATGTCTCTTTTTTTCTTAGTTCTCAAAATATTTCTAAAGTATAGACTTAATTTTATATGAATCTTACTCACAGTTTGCCCACTTTTAACACATAAAATATTAAATTCAGGATAGATTTTAGAAATATTTTGAAAACTAAGAAAAAAAGAGACATCCTTTAAGAAGAGTACACAGAAAAAGATGTTAAAAATATGAATTTCCTCCAAGAAGATATTTTAAATATACAAATACATCAAAAGCCCATAGACTTAATATTAAGAAGGAGCATTCCGAAGCTGAGTGACCAGTCCCCTTAACACATGACTTTACATTCTTGTTCTAATAAAGAAAACCTGTAAAATTGTGCAAAATAATCCATTTAAGAAGGTATTGCTAAAACATGTCAAATTTATGTGGTTTTCTTCTCTTTGAAATTAACATTTTGAAACCTCAGAACATGAAATGTCATTTTTTGAATTTCTACTATTTGTAGAAACCTCGTCTGATTTATAATAAAAATATTAACTTTCTTTTTCATTTTATATCTCGAAAACTTGTGTCTGTTATGGTCAAATAAAGATATCTTTGTCATCCCACCTTTAAGACCTTACTACATTAATGTTACATTAATTTTATTTATGATTTCTTCACACATTTTTAATAATGAGAATCAACTAGCCATATTATTACATAACAATTATGGTGTTCCAGCATAATATATCTTATGGAAAAATAAATTATGATTATGATTTTTATATGTGGTTGGATCCAAAAGTTCCCACAGTGCATTTATTTGAAAATATATGTATCTCTCTATTCTAAATAAAGTAACTAATGCTGTCGCCACTGCTGTCAATGAATTTTTTGTGATTGGGGGGTCTTTCTTCGCTAATATTAAGAAAACTACTGCATACAAAAATATGAAAATCGGTACTATTATAGAGAAATGTTTGATAAACACGCTGATGCAGGCAGTTTTTAAATCGAATAATTATTTTAAGAGATATTTAATGTTAAAATTGGTCAAAATCATTCCATTAAAATGTTTTATAAGAGCAAAAACTATACATATGAATTGAATTTAATCATTTTTTGTAAGGATAATACATTATAAGTTCCCGGTGTGCAGACTCCATTTATTTTTTTTAATTTGATTAATTTTTTGAGGGTTTATTTCCATTTTAAATTCAAATTTTTAGAATTTCAAGAGAGATAGTTTACATATTTCAGAAAAGGTTATTTTAAATTGTTTCAAATTGTTAAAACAGCGCAAAGAGTAATATTACCTCCAAATTATAAAATTTATTTACCCGTGACCATTATAAACAGAAAAAAAAAAAAACTTTCAGATTAGAATTAAATGATGACATATTAAAAGCAAGAAAATATTGAAAATTATGTCATAAAAACTGTATTTACTTGTGAATTTTAAAAGGGAAAGAAAATTTTAAACTTTCAGATTAGAATTAAATGATGGCATAGTAAAAGCAAGAAAATATTGAAAATTATGTCATAAAAACTGTATTTACTTGTGAATTTTAAAAGGGAAAGAAAATTTTAAAATAATAAATACATTAATATGTGTTAAGATCCATAAATGGAAGAAATTACGTCATATTTATAAAGACCAAATAATAACATTGCCAAACAGTTTAAATTAAAAAATATATTTACATGACACATTTTTTGCATTTCTAGATGATATTTTAAACTATTGTTACCAATTTTAAGGCAGTGCAAGTAAAAATATTTCCTTTTTAGCAACAAAAGTATTTTCACATGAATATTAAAAAGAGGAAGAAAACTTTGTAAAAATAAATTTATTATGCTTTTAAAACAGTAAATAGAAGAAAGTACGTCATATTTAAAATGACCCAATAATAATATTGCAAAACAGATTACATTTAAAAATACACCAGACATTTATTTCATATTTTGAGAATATCTTTTTAACTATTGTTGTGAGTTTTAAGACAGTGCAAATAATATTTTCTTTCTAACAACAACAGTATTTTTATGTGAATATTAAAAAGAGAAAGAAACCTTTAGTGAAAATTACATCATATTTAAAACGATACATTTAAAATGTCTTATTTAAAACAACTTTCCTATAGTGTTGTTAAAAATGATAGACAAAGACTCTGTTTACTTAATTTATTTTATATTAGCTTATTTCAAATGTTTAACTGATCATACTTAATCAAAGATGAAAACAGCCATTGGATCTCTTAACAGCAGCTTATCCGCCCTTAAAATTTCCCATTCATTGGGAGATCGCCACTGGTTTTTTAATTACAATTCAATCTTCTGTAATCTTTTTAAAGGCAATGAAATTAGTGTGTTTTTAGAGTCTGCAGTGTCTGAACGGGGGTTGGCGAGCATAGCTCGTAGGGGGCAGAACCCCCTAGTCAGATACAAAATAACTGTCAATAATCTTTTGAAGTGGTATACTCTTGAGTTGATACACCAATCCTAATGAGATTTCAATCCTTTGAAGCACCTGTAGTAGTCTTTTTCTGCCCGTGTGTTGAAGACTTTAGTTGTCGTCTCTTGAATCAAAGTAAGAAATTGAGAGAAGAATGCACACATCTAAAATCCTATTGTGAGGTTTACCAAAATTTAATTTCAAACATTGTTCCTGGTGAAGAATTGTAAGTTTTATACTTATTATCTTGAAGCAAAATAGCAATCATTCTTTTGAAGATTTGGCACAGTTTAAGAGTTCCAAAAGGTAACAATGAATGTCTTGAATCAATGAACACATTGATTGAAAGCAGCTTTCAAAAGATTAAAATTCCATTGGGATAGGCATATTAGCTCAGGAAGGAACTTTTTTGAAACAGCAGGTGACAATTAATTTTATTTTATATGTTCTTTAAACAAATGCATTCTGGAAACTTTTGGATCATACCACATATTATGAAAGCTAAGAATATTGAGTCTATTTTATTTAAATCAGTGTTGTTGTTTTTTTGTTTTTTTTTAATTATGCAATTTCTAAATCATGATTTCAGTCTTGGGAATTTATATCAACTAATCCTGCTTTTGTTATTCTTTATTTATTTTCTTCAAGAAGAAAAGGAAAAATGATTAGCTCTCTTTATTTTGCCCTTATTGATAACAGAGTCTTGTACATTAAATGCCTAATACATTTTTCATTGTTATCTTGATACAATTTTTATAAAAAGTGAAATCACATTTCACAGCATTTCAGTTAGCAAACTTCCATTTAAATAAAGCATTGCTTTAACATATTTGTATATCAGAATGGACTTTTTCAAATTTTGTAAAATCATCTTTATTATTTTGTTTGAAACTATTTTATTTTCCAGAATGTTTCCTTTTGAAAAATTTTATGCCTCCAACATTTGTGTATCATCATTTGGTTTAGAATTCCAGCATTTAATCTTTGTAATAGAGATATCTTTCTCTTCTGCAAGGTATTTTCTTGTATCAGTCATTAGCTTGTTTGCAAGCATGAGCCAGCCTTTTTAGAAAAAAATAATAACATGGACATTTAAAATATTTCAAGGAAATGAAATTACCATGACGTGCATTACTCAAATGATATTTTAATTTCTATCAGTCCATTATACAGTAGACTCCCTCAGATCCACAGCCCTAAAATCTGCACATCATCGCAGATGTAAACAATGAAACTTTCAGTTCAGATGTAAGGGCAAAATTACAGAAATTTTTTATTTTTATATCATTCCATATGTATTTAATATGTAATTTCAATAACATGACTGAACTTTTAGTTTTTCATGATGGAAGTATAAATTTACTTTTGAAAAAAATCAAAATATTGATGATATCACCAGACCTGCCAACTGCTACGAAAAAATCGTAGTTGCTACGATTTGGACCTATAAACTACGATGCTACGAAAATCGGTCTTAAACTACGATTTTTTGCAAAAAACGCAAGTGCATTTTTTGTTTCTAGTTGCGATTTTTATCCCGCACAGCATATTTTTCAGGAGTAATTCTGTTCCAAAATTTCAAAGTTCATTTCCGAAAGTTTTAAAAAATTGGCCATTAGTCCGAAAATTTGGACAGTAAAAAATGCTCATGGAAAAAAAAAATTTGGGCTGCAAAACAAACTTCTTAACATAAAACACTCTTTTTATGTATATTGACCACGAGTGAATAGTGTTTCTGTAAATATTTATACAGGAATTCGCATCCTTAGAACCAAGGTACCATTTTAAGAATTTCTGGAAAAGAGGAGGGGGGGGGGCGGATTCTTTGAGGGGCAAGGTTTGAAATAGTGTGCAAAATCGCACGATTTGCGATAAACTACCGCGAATTTCGACAAATGACCGTATTAAAAAAAAATCAATTTCGTCAATTGGTCACAGAAGAAAATAAATTTCGACAAAGGATTGTGGTAAAAACGCATTGTTGATTTCAGGGGGTGGCTCGGGGGGGGGGGGGGGGGTCCCGGAAGATTTGAGATTTTGTGTTTTTAATGGTGTGAATTTTGTCAAAATATCGCAGAAAGAAAACGCGAATTTCGTCAAAAGATCAGTAAGAAAACGCAAATTTCATCGAAAGATCAGTAAGAAAATGCAAATTTTCACCGAAAGATCGCAGGAAGAAAACACTAATTTCGTCAAAAGGACTGCGGAAAAAAACGCAAAATTCGACAAAGGATTGTGGTGGAAAATGCGAACTTCGTCAAAAGTTCATGGTAAAAAGTGCGGATTTCAACAAAGAATTGTGATAGAAAAATGTGAATTACGATTGCGGAAAAATTGTGAATATCCTAAAATGATCGCAGGAAAAAAATCCGGAATTTCGTCAAAATTTACTGCACTGGGCTAAAAAATTGGAACCAGGGTCCTTTTACAAATATTAAAAAAAAAAAACGCTGCGAAACGAAAAGAAACTCTGAAAATCGTATAAACATTTTCAAGGGAAAAAATTACTATATTGAGTTGAAAGACTGAAACATTATTCCTCTTACGAATGTCAGAAGATGGCTGAGTAACACGAAAAACCAACCAACCAACCTCCAGATTAATTTAAATGTTGTATGCTACGATTTCTCATTTTCAAAGGTTGGCAGGTCTGTATCACTAGTAATTGCAAGCTTTTTATCAAATATATTTATGTATTAATCAAGTGTTTTTTGTTATAAGATTGGCTAAACCTGAAATAAAACTTCCTTACTTTATGATTTTGATGTGATTAATAGGGTACCTGTAGAGAAAAAGCTTATCTACACAGATTGCATCTTCATATTAAAAAATAAACAGTGAACTGAAAGCATATATTCTAAAGAACACAGTCATAATTCACATTCCGAACGCACACAAGAATGCAACCAATCATCTGCGTTTTCACAGGAATAGCAAGTCTTTGCAGAGGGAGACGTGACAGAGGAATCTCCCTTTCCCTCTTCCGAAGTCAGACCAGGGAAGCAGTAGAAGGGGAATGGTTTTTTCTCCCTAGTCTTTCAACGGTGGTTTGGCAACGATTCCTTGAGCGGGAATACGAGTTGGTTAGCCGCGCACAGCGAGGAGATAGAAATATCTCTTTGCTGTGGCGTTGGCGTCTGTTTTTTTTTTTTTCAAGATAGCAAGTAAATTTTTAAATGTGTTGAAAAACATCAAATTTGCAAGGTGGTGTGCTAAGATGAAAGTTTTGTGCTGAGAAATATGAAATAAAAATGTGCCAAAACACTTCCAAGTTGCGATGGTGTACGAAGAACACATAGTGTTGTGCTAAAATGTTAGTTTTTGATCGTGTTCAAGAAGATTCAAGTTGTGCTATATTGTGCTAAAAAGTCCAAGTATCGTTTTTTGAAAAATCCAAGTCCAGGGCTATATCTCTCTATTCTAAAAAAAAGTAACTCCCGCCGCCACCGCCGCCGGTTTTGATTTTTTTGTGACCGGAGGCCTTTCTTCGTTAATATTAACAAAAATAATGCATACAAAAACATGAAAATCGGTGGTTTTATACAGAAATGTTTGATAAACACGCTGATGCAGACAGTTTTCAAATCGAAGAATTATTTTAAGAGTTATTTAATGCTAAAGTTGGACAAAATCGTTCCACTAAAAAAGTTTTATAGCAGCAAAAACTATACAGGGCAGTGTAATCATTTTTAGATCATTTTATGCGTTAGAATTTGCTGGAGTGCAGATTGCATTAATTTTTTTATTTTGACTCATTTTTTCAGGTTTTATTTCTATTTTAAATTCAAATTTTCAGCATTTCTAGAGATATTTTTTACAGATTTCAGAAAATTGTACTAATTTAAAATGTTGCCATCTGTATAAAAAGCGCAAGCAATAATGTTTGCTTCAAATTAAAAATTTATTTACACGTGACTATTATAAACAGTAAAAAAACTTTCAAATTAGTATTAAATAATTACGTATAAAAAGCAGGAACTTATTAAAAATTACGTCATAAAAAGTATACACGTGAATTTTATAGGAGAAAGGATATTGTAAAATAATAAATTCATTAACATGCGTTAGAAGTCTTAGGAGAAATTACGTCATATTTACGTCACATTATAGTTATTACATAAAATGAACACAAAATAATATTGCAAAAAAGTTTAAATTTAGAAATTGCGCTAGACATTTATTTGATATTTTGAAAATTAATTTAAAATGTCTCATTTAAAAGAACTTTCTTTTCGCTTTGTTAAAAAATACCAGGAGACAAAGACTCTCTTTACTTAATTCCTTTTATATTAGCTTATTTTGAAATGTTGTTACAGGTGTATACGTCATCAAGTTATTTTTATTTCGACGTTTTATTTGTGTTTTTATTAATGTTGTACGAATTTATTTGTTCTTTCGTTATTTAAAATAAAAATTATATCAATTTGTATAATTTGGCGAGTGGTTTGGCGATTTATAAATTTGGCGAAATTGGTCGACAGGATAATCAAGTAGTACCGCAGCGGATTTGGCGTTAAAATTCCCCAATCAAAGAGAAATGAATAGAAATTCGTTTATAGGGAGATCGCCACTGTTTTTAAATTATAATTCAATCTTCCGAAATATCTTTAAAACAGATCAAATTAGCGTGCATTTAGAGTCTGCGGTGTCTGGACGGGGGTTGGCGAGCGTAGCTCGTAGGGGGCCGAGCCCCCTAGTAGTAAATATAAAAATATGAAGATCCATAGATTAATTCTCTGAGATTAAAATGATCTCGTGTAACAAGTAAATGCATACCATTTGCTAAAAAATACAAAGGGATCTTGCAAAAGTCCCTGTGAGTGAAAGAAATCAAACATGAAAAATATGGCTGCAATCTGAATTTTAAGTGATGATATGAGATAGAATTCTCATAATGGTCAGTGATAATCACATGGGCAGAAAGGCCTAGGTCAGTTTTTTTTTAACTATCATGATAGTTATTTGATTATTCATTCATTATTGTGCTTAATGTATTGACATATTAATGCGTATATTCAAGAAATATTTTTATGTGTTTAAATTTATCTATTTATTTAAATCATGTTTGCCGTAATAAATAATCCAGTAAAATGTATATTTATGTTTTATTATTTATGTATTAATTACTTTCCACTATACTTGATCTGATTAATAGCTATCTATGATGATTAACTTATCTTATAATCTATCAATAATTAACCTCTTCCCCTACATAATGGTACCATGACAAAAAAAATTTAAAGAAATTAATCTGATGTTTTAAGGCCTCGAATCTTGGTTTTCTATGAAATAACTCTAAAATATATCTTTTTTCTCCTGTGTTATTATTATATTATTACTATTTCGAAATCACTTTTCTATTTTCAAATTTTGCTTATTTTAAGTGAATGTTGATGTGTTTTAAGATAGTATTTTGAAATGAGTAAATTTTTGCAGGAGACATAAAGGTAACATTATTTTTATTTTCACTGTCATTATTATTTTAGCAAGTAATATATTTTCTATTGTATATATTATTAGCATTTCGAAATTTATTATTAACTTTAAAATTTGAAAACATGAGGAGAAATCAGGTACAACAGGTCAGTTTAGTGAACTCATTTCCACATTTCTCTGGCAATAAAGATAACTTTAACTTTTTCATTGAGCAGCTTGAGAATTTAGGAAATTTAGAGGAATGGGACAACAACAGAAAACTACTTGTGCTAAAATTAAACTGCAAGGATCAGGCGCTAAATTTTATAGAAAATGATCCAATTGCCTCTAAGATCAATGATTTCGATCAACTAAAACCATGGTTCGTACGCTTTGGAAAAAGTAGAAAAAGTGCTGGAAAAAAAAAGTATTCATTTTCAAGGAATAAAAAGTGCTGGAAAAAAAAGTATTCATTTTCAAGGAATGAAAAGTGCTGGAAAATATCGCGAACTTCGACAAATTGTTGCCGAAAAATATCAATTTCAACAATCATTCGCATTAAAAAAATCGGTAATTTCGCTAAAGGATCGCTTTAAAAATGCGAATTTCGTCTAAAGATCGCGGAAAAAACACGAATTTCATCAAAAGGTCGTGGAAAAAAACGCGTATTTCGTCAAAGACTAGAGAAATAACCTGAATTTCGTCAAGAAATCTCGAATAAAACGCAAATTTCGTCAGAGGATCGCGCAAAAAATGCAAATTTCGATAAAGGATCGTTAAAAAAACACAAATTTCGACAAAAGATCGCAAAAAATTGTGAATTTCTTCAAAGGATCACGTAAGGGTGATTTTGTTCCGAATTTCCCTAAAATTTAAAGCATTTATTTCCGAAAATTTACAGAAATCGGTCACCAATCCGAAAATTCGGCCATAAAAAATCGCGAATTTCGACAAACGGTTGCCAAAAAAAATAAATTTTGCCAATCGTTTTCAGAAAAACGCAGATTTCGCCAAAGGAGCGCGGAAAAAACGCAAATTTCGTCTAAGAAACCCGGAAAAAACTGTAAATTTCGTGGAAAGATCGCAAAAAATCCGAAGAATTGCGTCAAAAGATCGCGAAAAAACCCAAAAATTGCGTCAAAAGATCGCGAAAAAAACCCAAAATTTCGTCAAAAGATCGCGAAAAACCGAAAATTTCGTCAAAATATCGCGAGAAAACGGCATATTTCGTCGAAAGATCGCGAGAAAACGGTAAATTTCGACGAAAGATCGCGAAAAAACGCGAATTCCGTCAAAGGGCTGCAGAAAAAACACATAGTTAGTGTCGGAAGTGGATTTCCCCGTCTCACCCTCTGCTGTAATTTTTCAGAAAATTTGAGGTAAATTTCAGAATTTTTTTTTTTACTCAGTATAGCCCCTAGGATCGCAGAAATAACGCAAATTTCTTCAAAGGAACTCGAAAAAAACACAAAATTCGTCAAAGGATCGCAGAAAAGTGCGAATTGCATTTAAAGATTGGAGAAAAAACTCTAATTTCTTCAAAGGATCGCGGAAAAAAGGGAAATTTCATCGAAAGGTTATGAAAAAAGACTAAATTTGTCAAAGGGCCTCGAAAAACACGCATAGCCAGTGCCTGGAGGGGATTTATCCCTTCTGCTATCTGCTCTAGTCTTTCAGAAAATTTGCTGTGAATTTTAGAATTTATTAAACTGAGAATCACCCTTGAAAATTTCGTCAACTATACGTTGAAAAAAAATCACGAATTTCTTCAACCTATCATTAAATAAAAATTGCAAATTTTAACAATCCGCCGGGGAAAAATACCACAAAATTCGTCCATTGGTCATCGATAAAAAATGCAAATTTCGTCAATTTGTCGAAAAAATCGCAAAATTCGTCAGTTTGATGCCGATTTCATATATTGCCCTCCCCCCCCCCCCCCCCCCAAAAAAAAAAAAAAAAAAAAAACACTCCTTCCTAACATAGTCAATCAGTCATAAAAAAAAATCGGTCATTTATAAAAATCGCGAATGATAAAAAAATTTTATTTCCTTTTTATAAATCCACTAAAAAAAATCTTTTGTGTTTAAAAAGTAAAAGTAAATTATCTAACCTTTATTTCAATTATTTTTGTATGGATAAGCACAAATGCTGTAAGGTTTGATTTGTAAAAAAGTATATTGTTCACAACTTCAGAAATGCTAATATATGACTCCTGATGAGTGTTCAGAATTCCTAAAATTTAACTGGTTTACTCCTGTTTTCTGCTCTTGTAGTGATACCATACCTTTTATTTATTTATTTGTAAAATATTTTTTTGCACTTAAAGAAATGAAAATCCAGCTCTTGTGTCTTAACTTTTTATTATGTATGAAATTTCTTCCCATGGTACCTTAATAAGTTAAAACACGTTATTCTTTAAAAATTCTCTAACAATAATGCCTGTTATAAAAATGAAAAGATTTGATAAAATTTCTTTGAAATAGATAATCAATGGGGTGGCTATTTTCCTTATGTGTTATTCTACGCCATTTTTATGTATGTATCTAAACAGTCCTTGAATAGTGCTGGAATAGTGCTTGAAAAGTGCTTGAATTTTATTTGTTCTCGAGTGTATGAACCATGAAAACATGCACTTGCAAAAAAATTTACCAAAACAACATCATTTGCTGAGAAACAGCAAAGATTTTCAGGCATTATCCAGAAACAGTCCCAAACAGTTAGAGAATTAGCTGAACAGGTTGAAAATGCTACAAATGAATATTTAAACATTGACCAGAATGCCGATGCACAAATTGCTGATTTAGCTAGAAAATTAAAATTGAACAAATTTCTTGAGTCCTTGAGATCGGACATCAGGATTGAGGTTAAGAAATTAAATCCTAGGGACTTCGAATCTGCTATAGAAGCAGCTGTAAACATTGAGAATGCATTCAAGGATCCCGAATTAAGTGTAAACAACAATATGTCATTTGAGATCTCAACTTTAATCAATTCTCAGGTACAAACAAGCTCAAAGATTCAGGAATTAACAGATAAAATCAACGAATTAACAACTTCAAAATCTGTAAATAATATAACAGGTACAGGTATCTGTTCGCTTACAAAAAGAAATGAAGTTGGTGAGAATTCAAATTCTAAGGACACAATTTTTTGTTTGATATGTGGTAAACCACATTTGACAATAAACTGCTGGTATTTTCCAGATGTCAAAAACAAAATTCAAAACACTTCACATATTTCAAACAACAGAGTAAATAAAAGATACAGAAACTCAAGCGGTAATTATTCTCGGGGTTATTCTTCCAGGGGCAATCATTATCGAGGTAATTCTTCTAGGGGTAATCATTACAGAGATAATTCTTTTAGGGGTAATAACTCTCGTGGGAGGTCTAATCACAGAGATGACATAGAGGATTCCACACAAGAACTCCATCCTTTAAACTATTAGAGGGTTCTTGTAGTGTAAAAAAGAATATCAAAAGAAGGAGCCAAAAAAAGAATCAGCATCTTAGGTACAAAAAAGTTAATGGCAGATTTAAGACAAAACTTAAGAAATCAAAATGTAAATAAAAAAAAAAACTCAGTAAATAACTTAGACAACAGAGAAATAATTTTGAAAGACAACTGCAATCTCCAAGACACTATGGATAGCAATAGAAAAGAATACATTTCAACTCAGACTCAGACAGATGAACAGGAGATTTTGCACGTCATGTCTTGTAATCAAAAGCAGGCTGACTTACCAATTATTGCATTAAAATTTGGTCAGGAAAAAGTTCCCGCTCTCCTCGACACAGGAGCAAAACTGAGTTTGATACAAAACAATGTACTAGAAATTATAAAAGAAAATTGTAAGGTTGAATACATATCCAGGTGTGTCAGGATCAACACTCTAAACAATTCATCAATTCCTTATTTATCCGCAGTAAATATAAAATTCAAAATTGACAAGTCTTGGTTTGAAAATCAATTTTTTGTTACTCCAAATGATTGGCGGTGCAAATACAAAATTATCCTAGGATATGACTTCTTGCAAAGAAATAAAATTCTAATGGACATCCAGGATAAACAGCTAATCATGGGTAACAATAAATTCAAATTTTCCTAATCTTCTCCAAAATTAATCTCCAACAATATAGTAAAATCAGAAGATAAAATCCATTATGCTAAATCTGTTGACAATGTGAAAATTCTACCAAATTCCTTTTCCGTTATAAAACTGCAGATTCCAAAATCTTTTGCTAACACTAAACAATTAAATCTGACACCCATTGAAACCAAACTAAATTATTCTATTTCTGAATCGATAAATAAAGTTGTAAACAAAAAATTCATATTCACTATAGTAGAAAATAACTCAAATAAAGTAATTCATTTAAGAAAACAATTCAAAATTGGCACAATAAAAGATTTTGATGACACGGATATTGTTGATCCTAGTAAATCTGAAGTTTTACAAGTAAATTCCTTAAACTTATCAGAAATTCATAAACTTAGAAAGAAAGATCTCAATGTCAATGATTTTGATTTAAGCCATTTAAATGAGCAGGATAAAACTAAAGTAATCTCAATGCTGATGAACAACTCTAAAGTTTTCTCAAAGAGGTACAAAACATTGGGTTCAACAGATGCTGTTGTTCCTGAATTTAAACTTCTTCATAATTTTCCCCATTCAAACACGTCCATATCCAATTCCTAAAATTGCAAAAAAAAAAGAAATAAATGAACTTTTAGAGGCAGGGATTATAGAACCGTCAGTTTCCAACTACAATTTTCCTGTAATTTTTGTGAAAAAAAAAATCTGCAGATAACTCCAAAGAACAAAAATTCTGCATGTGTGTAGACTATCGTTTATTAAATTCTATAACGGAATCATTTCAAATTTGTTTACCAAAGATATCAGAGATTCTACATCAGATTGCTGGAAAAAAATATTATTGTGTTCTTGACTTAAAATCAGCTTTTCTCCAAATTAAACTTCAAGATTGTGATAAACCTAAACTTGCTTTTTGCTGTGAGTTAGGGAATTATATGCCAACAAGATTATTTTTTGGGAGTAGAAATTCAACCTCATATTTCCATACACTTTTATCAAAATGTGTAAGTGATCTGGTAGGTAGTAACATACAATTTTATCTTGACGACATTATTGTTGCTGAAAATGATCTTGATAAACTTTTAAATCTGCTTCAAACTGTTTTCGACAGATTATCAAAATTTAATTTAACTCTGGATCCACAGAAAGTTCAAATTTGTAAATCAGAGATTGTTTACTTAGGTTTCAATATTAATCAACAAGGTTTTTCACTCTCTGATAGCAATATTAATAAGGTGACACAATTTCCTGTTCCAAAAAACTTAAAACAAGTACAAGCATTTTTGGGTATGAATAATTTTTTCAGGCACATGATCTTTAACTATGCAGAAATCATTCAGCCAATTGTAGCCTTGACACATAAAGATACACCTTTTGTTTGGACTGAGGTCTGTCAAAATGCTTTCAATAAAATACAAGATGAGATTCTGAACAAACCTACTCTTAAACAATTAGATGACAATAAACAACTGTATTTGGTTACTGATGCATCAAAAATTTCTATTTGTGGTATTTTTATGCAAACATATGACGACAAATTTTTTCCTGTTGAATTTTTCTCGAGACAGCTTTCCCAAGCTGAGTCAAGATATCCATCTATTCGTAGAGAACTTTTGGCCATTTTTGCATCTTGCAGGCATTTCTACGAATATTTGTTTGGTAAAAAATTCACGATTCTTACAGATGCTAAACCGCTAACATATCACACTCAGCTAGACAAACAACCTGATATTGTGGCTAGGTGGTTATTGTATCTTTGACAATTTCAGTATGATTTAAGTCACATACCTGGCAAGAGTAACCCTGCAGACTTTCTTTCCAGAATGGAAGTTGAGAATAAGGTGGTCAATAACATAAATATATTTCCCACAGACAACTCTCTTACACAAAATAATATAAAGATTTCACAATCTCAGGACAGTGAGATTTAAGGCATAATTGATAAAATTAATAATAATGATAAGAAAACTAAAATGAATTTTTTTGTTGATTCTCATACTAAACTGCTTATGTACAAATACAGATATAAAAATAAATCTAATTCAATTATTAACAAAATTGTTATTCCAAAATCTCTAATCAAGAGTTGCATAGAAATTGCTCATTCGCCACACTTTGGCACTAAGAAAACTTATGATTTCATAAATAAAAAATTTTACTGGAGAGGTATGTTTTCTGATACAAAAAGTTTTTGTGAGAATTGTGATCAGTGTATTGCAAACAAATCAAAACCAAAACATACTACTTCTCAGCACATAGAAAAAAGAAATTTAGCTCCAGGTGAAAAATTAGCAATCAATATTGTAGGCAAGTTGCCAAGATCTATTGATGGAAAGTTCTTTATACTAATCATTGTAGATCATTATTCAAGATATTTAGAAGCTATTCCTTTAGCCAATGTAAAATCTGCAACTATTATAAGATGCCTCAATGAGTACTTTGCTAGATTTGGAATAGCAAAAATAATTCAAACAGATAACGGCCCAAACCTAATTTCAGAAGAAATTGACGATTTCTTAGAAAACTTGGGCATAGATCACAGGAAATCTTCCATTTACTTTCCATCATCGAATGGATTGATTGAACGGGTCCACAAAACAATGAAAGAGAGCTTATCTTCAATGTCTAACAATGTTTTGAACTGGTCTAGCAACTTACTAAATTTCAAACTCCACTATAATAATTCAATACATGCTGCAACTCAATTCACTCCGGCTGAAATTTTTTTTGGGAAATCTCTTAACACTCCACTTGATTCTGTAGAGGAACCAAAATTTGTAGAGAGCTTTCAAACATATCAAGACAATATAAAAAAAATGTTAAATGAAATGAAACAACAAATTTCAGTAAATGAAGAACAGTATTTTGCTGTTTACCACAAAAACACAAAAGGGAGAATCAAACCAAAATTAAAACTGGGCGATAAGGTTTTTATGGAAAATTTTAAGCAATCTGTTTCACTCACTGAGAGGTACATTGGTCCTTGGGAGATAATTAAGATTGCTCGTAATGACAATTATGTAGTGTTGGGCAGATCTGGGTCAATAATAATGGACTCATGTTGTATTAAAAACATAGACCAAATTTTAACAATTAACAAAATGTTTATTTACAGTTAACTTACATATTTACAAAAACAAAATAGAATTGTGTCACAAGACACCAGCGTTCCAAAGAACGAAATTGAATTAGCATTTGCATTAAGTTTACCTTTTAAATTATTATTACAAATATTAATTAATTGCTTGGTTACCATAAATTGTACATCCCTAGCACAACATAGATTATTAAAACAATGGGAATACAAAAATATTGAATAACATGTACCTTCTGCACAATATAGTAGAAGCTTACTCATAGCCGTTAGTCATGCATATATCCGTTGCTCATTGGGGTTTTTCACGTTACAGGATAAAGTTTACTAATTTATTAAAACAGGTGATGATATCAAAGTCCAAGAGCTGCCGATCTTAGGGTCATCCCTTAACGGGAAAACACGACCCGATAGACTCGTAGTCATCTCCAAAAATTACCGTTGAGAAAACTTAATAAATCTTGGTTTAACCATCACTGTTGGGAAATCGAACCAATCTCTTGTAGTCATCTCATCTCTGAATAATCCATCAGAACTCCGAAAATCGCCTTTTAACCGTCTCTGAAAATTACTGTTGGGAAACTTAGTCGACTCTTTATTAAACCATCACAGTTGAGACATCTTTCTAATTCTATATTTAACCATCTCTTTTGAGAGATCGAACGAATCTTTATTAAACCATCACTATTGAGACATCTTTCTAGTTCTATATTTAAACCATCTCTGTTGAGAATTATTACAAATCTGACTATAACTTAATTCTTTGCTTATGAAATCACCTCCCATTAACAATATGGAGGATGGTCCTTTGCCCCCTTCATCAAATGATCGGTCCGTCTTGCCGACCCCCTCTTCTTCTGTCATCTCGCAAACCTCTGATTTGGTACTCCACTTTTTTGGGGTATAAAGCACTCCGCCCACTAAGCGTCAGTGATCGTGGGATCTGGGAACCCCAGGCTCTCTTCCTCACCCGTGTGGTCCAGCTTTTACGACTTCTTTATGAGGTCCAATAAATATTCTTACGTCCAGTTGTAAATTCTGCTTGACATTTTATGTCAACCTTTTGTTAAGCTTGGAGACTTCGTGTCTATCTGAAAAGATCCCCTTCAAAGATAAAATCCAACTGTGCACTCGTTCTCTTACTAAGGCTTTACAACGTAAATACATATATGTGTATATTTATATCAAATAACAATAATAATAATTAAAATAAATACTTATAAGAACACACTTTATATATACATACACACTTTATAAAATAATAATAATAATAATAATAATAATCAAAATATATAAATAATAGTATTTTTTTATGGCATTAAAAAAATAACAAAAACCTGCTGAAGTGATATCAAGGGTGTTTATATCAGTTATATGATATTACTTCCAGCATGTAGTATCTAGAATTGTTGACAATCAACCTGTGGAAAAAACACTCCATGTCAGTAAACTCTTCTTAAAGAGACCTTTAAGACCTAATATTGAAAATTGTATTTAAATCTTAATATCTTAACTTATTTTAGTATGCCTATTTTTTATTAAAAAAAAAAAAGGTAACATCTTTATTATTCAAAATTTACATATATCTATGCTTTATGGTAGTTATGCTTCTGTAGATATAAAAATGATGAGACGTCATTATTTTTGTTCTTTTGTCTGACTTAGGCTGGCTGGTCCGTTAGGTCAGATCAGTGGTATTAATCTACACATTGCTATTATGATATATGCAAAATTTAAGCAAGTTTTCCTTTCTCTTAAAGATGGGTAACTTTTAGTTTTACAATCTGGTAAAATTAATTCTTAAAATTTTTTTAAAGAAATTGTATAAAGTTTAATAACAACAACAACAAAAAAAAAGTGCTAGCTATAAGATAAAAATGTTTTTCTACACTAAAAGAAATCTTCATTTTACTTCTTATGATTTCTTAATTGAATGAATAACTTGGTATACTTTTAAATCTCTATAGAATTTATGAAATTAAATTAGATAAGTAGTAATTTTTTCTCCGGGTATCTGACTTGTAATTTGTGTTGTTTCTGTTGATTTCCATTAATTTTAAAACTTAAAGATTTCCAATTAATATAAATGTATAAAATTTCAGTAATGTATTGCAGAATAATGATGATGGTAATGCTATTTCTTTCTACGTAATCTGTACATATAATTTTCTTTTTGTGTATAAATATAAGGTTTGTTTTTTGCATTGTGTAATGTATATAATATGTATAGCATTTTGTGTGCATAGTAACAAATAGCACAAGAAATTTTTCATGGGCATTTTTACACTGGTTTCAACAACAGTTGGAGATTATGTTTGATATTTGATTGACACTTTTGAACAGTTTCTTTTTCCTCCGTTTTAAATTTTGGTGCTTCTTCTCCCCTGTTGGGGGGAGGAGATGTAGAGAAAAAGCTTATCTACACAAATTGCATCTTCATATTAAAAAATAAACAGTGAACTGAAAGCATATATTCTAAAGAACACAGCCATAATTCACATTCAGAATGCACACAAGAATGCAATCAATCATCTGCGTTTTCACAGGAATAGCAAGTCTTTGCAGAGGGAGACGTGACAGATGAATCTCCTTTTCCCTCTTCCGAAGTCAGACCAGGGAAGCAGTAGAAGGGGAATGGTTTTTTCTCCCTAGTCTTTCAACGGTGGTTTGGCAACGATTCTTGAGCGGGAATACGAGTTGATTAGCCGTGCACAGCGAGGAGATAGAAATATCTCTTTGCTGTGGCGTTGGCGTCTGTTTTTTTTTTTTTCAAGATAGCAAGTAAATTTTTAAATGTGTTGAAAAACATCAAATTTGTGAGGTGGTGTGCTAAGATGAAAGTTTTGTGCTGAGAAATATGAAATAAAAATGTGCCAAAACACTTCCAAGTTGCGATGGTGTACGAAGAAGACATAGTGTTGTGCTAAAATGTTAGTTTTCGATCGTGTTCAAGAAGATTCAAGTTGTGCTATATTGTGCTAAAAAGTCCAAGTATCGTTTTTTGAAAAATCCAAGTCCAGGGCTATATATTAAATATAAAAATATGAAGATCCATAGATTAATTCTCTGAGATTGCAATGATCTCGTGTAACAAGTAAATGCATACCATGTGCTAAAAAATACAAAGGGATCTTGCAGAAGTCCCTGTGAGTGAAAGAAATCAAACACGAAAAATATGGCTGCAATCTGAATTTTAAGTGATGATATGAGATAGAATTCTCATAATGGTCAGTGATAATCACATGGGTAGAAAGACTTAAATCAGTTTTTTTTTTAACTATCATGATAGTTATTTGATTATTCATTCATTATTGTGCTTAATGTATTGACATATTAATGCGTATATGCAAGAAATATTTTTATGTGTTTAAATTTATCTATTTAAATCATATTTGCCGTAATAAATAATCCAGTAAAATGTATATTTATGTTTTATTATTTATGTGTAATCTCTTTTAATATTAAGTGATGGGTTAATAATTCTAATTCTTTATCTATTCCAAATTCATAACGCAATGATCTTATTATTATTAATTACTTTCCACTATACTTGATCTGATTAATAGCTATCTATCATGATTAACTTATCTTATAATCTATCAATAATTAACCTCTTCCCCTACAGTACCTTTATGGGGAAAGTTTCATTGACTAATTGAAGGATGGTATCTTATCTTTATTATGCATATTTAATTATACATTTATTACTTGACATTATTTACTTGACTTTTAATGATTTAATCATTTTTAAAATTATCTTAATTTTTATGATTTTAGTTTATTACTTTACTTAATTATTTTAATATTTTACTATATTTCAAGCATTCATTATAATTTTGATCGCATTATTACATTCAAATTACTGTTTAAAAAATGTGAGCAATGCCTTGACCAGAAACCCACAAAATTCTAAAATCTGCACAACCTCTGGTCCCAAGCTGTGTGGATTTGAGTGTCTTCTGTATTACTTTTTATTAATTGCTATTAATAGATATTTTTGTAACTGCTTGATTTCTGTGTCTAATCTGAGTCTACAAAAATTTTGTTTAGAAATTCTATTGATTCTAATATAGGCTTTGAGTGCAGGCTACATTACTTATCCTCATGCTGAAATAATTGTGAATACTGTCAACAGAGAAATGGAAAAAAAACGCACTTTTGCTGTTTGGCGTGTTGATCCTATATGGAAACCTATTACTAAAAAAGTAAGTAGTAGTTTTTAAAATTGTGTCCTTTTTATCTTAATTTCTTATTATAAAAATACTTTCAAATTAAGATTGTGAAACTTTATTTTTTAAATTTTAGATTGGTTACATAGTCATTTCAAAGTTGTTATTAAATATGTTATGAAATGTTAATGATTTTTACTCTCTTAAATTTAAGTCGACTTTGTTTTTGTATGTAAAGATGGAATTTTGTAATCGATTTATTACTCACTTCATGATATGCTAGAATTATAATTATGTTCAGATTCAGAGGTATGCTTTCAATAATAATACAACATTTGAATATTTTTAGAATTTAATTATAAATTAATAAGAACAAAAAATCTTCTTAAAACACCATTGTCTTGCCTCTGCTTTCATAGTAGAAGGACGTCTTTTTTGCGTCTGACGAAGAAAGACTCAGATCTTTCGAAAGGCCTAGCACCTTTACAAATTTTTTTATGGTGTTTTAAGAAGATTTTTTGTTCTTAGTCATTCACACCAGTTTTAACTTATTTTCTTTTATAAATTAATAACTTAATTTTAAGGAATTTTTCTGTTAGCCCACCACATGTGATATATTGTCAAATATTCTTTATGGCTATAATTGCATCATCATGTTATAAGTACAATTAAATTCAACGAAGTGCCAAACCATGCTCACCAAAGAAAGCCAACTGGCTGCGAAATTGCAATATTTTAAGTACTAAAAAGTAGAAAATTAAATTAAAAAAAAATTAAGAGTATAATAAACAACAAAAAGAAAACCCCAAGCTTTTATCAATCAACTATTTAATATTAATTAAATTATGATTATACATTGAGGAAACAATTTAAAAATTCCAAATCGGTAATTTAAATCTTGTTTTTTTTTTCTTTCCTGCTGCCATATCTTAAAAAAGAACAAAAAATATAACTTCTTTAACCCTCTGAGCGGTTTGGACGTATTTTTCCGTTTCTCAAAAACAACTTAAATCTGTTGTAGAAAAAAATATGTTAAACACAATTGCATTTTAAAATGTAATATCAAATAAAGGGGCATGAAGTGTATTTTAGAAACAAACAGGGAAAGAAAATTTACATTAAGATTATTTTTATAAGCATTTTTATGAAAATGCAGGAAAGCCCTCAAGGCGCTCGGAGGGTTAACAAATTCACTAGCTCGCACTTTCTATCTAGAGTAAAAAAAGCAGTGAATTTTTCATAATCGAGTTGAGTGCCATCAGCCAAATTAATGTGTTATAACAAAATGTTTTTGGAACAGAATGCACTGCAATTGTGAAATTAGGCGTAATTTTAAAGAAAAATATTTAATACTTATAAAAGAGTGTACCATATATTTCCGTGTATAAGCCAAGAATTTTTGGACATTTTTTTGGCTTGTAAGTGAGAAGGGGGGGGGGGGGTCGGCTTTTACACGAGTCCAAGAAAATTTTGACATTTGATATTCTAAAATAAAGGATGGTAAACATAAAAAACATACACAAATACCTACAAATTTCTAAAAATACTTTAATATTCATACTTTTTTAATGAAAAAAGTCACCAATCATCTTTTACAGTCCAAGTCATTATCAGAATTTTCATGCAACTCCTTAAAACTGCTTTCTCTCATTGATATGTCAGGATGAATATCGTCAGTATCTAGTTCATCATCATCGCCACCTTCTTCAAAAGTGACATCATCCTCAATTCAATCCACCGCATTACTGATGCAGCATTTTTTGGACGATAATTTCTTGTGGTAATTCAAGCCAAGCAAAGCTTCTTTCACCCATTTAGAGACAGTAACAATGTCAACTTTTTGTAAATTACCGTCATTTGTCACAGCTGCAAACCATTTTTTATCACAGCTCAAAAAATGGATATATTTTTAAATCACCTTATTCATATTGGTTCATTGTACCAATTAAAATTTGAAATTTATTCTTAAAATTCTTAAATTTGAAATAATTCTAGATAATAAAATTAAAATATAGTAAAACCTTTGGAAAGGAACCTTTCTCTGACATAATCATGTCTGAAATGAAAAAATGTGTTGATCCATGCGAAATGAATATAATAATATGTGCAAAAAAAAAAAAAAAAAAAAAAAAAAAAAAACATTTACAACAGTCAATGTACCTGTTAAAAAGAGATCTTGTCTAAAAGAATTTTTGTTCTCTCCTTTGCAATTCCGTCTTAGAGTATTTTACTGTATATAGCATTTTTAATTTTTTATGTATCCAAGTCATGGAATATTGATTAACGATGTTAATGATAACTCAGACATTTACATGTAAATAGAGATTCATTAAAAATGTATAGTTTACATGAGCAGAGGCAGAAATAAGTGTAGGGAGGGACAGTATTTTGCGACAGATGGTGCCTTACTTCACAGCTCTGGGTGCTTTTTTTTTAATAAATGGAGAATATAAACATGAAAAAATGGCTAAAATAAGTATTTTTTGTCAAAATTCCTTGTACAGGACAGTTTTTAACCACATTGTCATAAAAATCTGTTTTGTAGAAATTCAGTTGGGTCGATTAAGTTTTTGTATGGGACTTTTAGCTTTTATGCCAGACTTGTTCTGAGATTTAGCTTTTATACAAGGCCGGGCTTGAGGCAAACTTTTAGCTTTTAAACCAGGTGTTGGCAAGTAATTTTAAGTGGGGTCCGAATACTTTTGAAAAATTTTATCGAGGTCCAGAGAAAAAAAAGCCCAAGTAATATAAGTACTTACTATGTTTAAATGGTTATTTTTACATACACATACATATAATATGAAATAGAAAAGTTAGGTATTCATTCTGAAATATTACTACATATGCAGGTATGTATCCATTCTGAAAATTTTTATATACACATAATAAAATAAAAAAGGCAGGTATTCATTGAAAAATTGTGAAAAATTACACTTGCGGTCTTGAGCCAGTTTTTTATAGTTTGATTCACGAACAGCTAATGCGAAGTGTGTCTTTAAAGTGGGCGTCCGTTAATCTCAAACAATATTTGTTCTTCAAAAAATTCATTTTTGGTGAAAGTTCTTTCACATACATATGAGGAGCTAAACATAGTAGCCAGGCTAATAGCTAGTTTTTTGCAATTTTCCTACTTTTCTGAGACATGTTTACCCCAAAATTCTTGAGGGGTGCAGTTTTATATATTTGCAAGGAAATATCATTTTGCAAGTCAAAAATTTCCATTTGAAGTAAAGGTTTTTCAAGACTGAACAACTTCACAGCCACATCAGTCCATTTTACAGCTGGAGAAACTTCATAATGCAATTTAAGGAATGACAAATTACCTATCTCTCCAAAGTCTTGGATTCTTGTTTCAGATTCATTCACAAGATCTGACATAAAACTTAGGAACGCTGCAGTGTGTATTTCAGAATTCTTCTTTTTATATTCAAGAGTTGTTCTAAAAATGAATAAATTCTTTATTTGTAATATCTTTTTCGGCAGTCCAGGTTTTGGCCTTTGCGGTCTGCCAGTTGCCGATTGTGGTTTTAAACCATACTTAGATATAAAAAAAAAATTTCTGCAGTTCATGCCGTGCCAGAGTCTGAAAATTTGGACTTATGTGGACCTCTTTTCTAGGCTCACTTTACTACTTGTTATTCCAAGATCACTGGAAGTCTAATGACTACTGAATAATGCACATGATTGGCTGTGCTCCTTTCTGCTTACATCAGTTGTCTAATCTTGCCATTTAACATCTTATTCCTGTTTAATTTTTACCTAAGGTTATTGTCTAACTTTTCGTATTTTGCTAACATTGTTTAACTCATAGATCTCTTGTGCCAGTCATTGGCTCATTATTTTTTGCATGCCTGTAATATTTATGTATCATCTCCCTATCAAAAGTAAACTAGTATTACAGCATTTTGTTAAATAATATAATTAAATGCATATAATAGTTTAAAAAAAAAATACATATGGTGAGCTAATATTTCTTAGCATTTTTCATTCAATGACTATAATTTTTTTTACTCTTTCTCTAATACTTCCCAACATAGTTGAAAAATGTGTATGAATTTGGTTTGTTTGTCTGTCATCTGGGCTTTTAGCCAGGCCAAAAAAAGCTGTATGGCTTTTTTGTTTGTAACCACTTAAGAAAAAGCTGACTTTTATTTATTTTTTTTTTAATGTGGTTTACTGTTAATTCTTATTAAATTTGCATTAACGTATTTTTAATACACTCATAAATGCTTTTTACTTAAAAAAAATTGTAAATTCCTATTAAATATTATCAAATAAGTAAGCCTTTATAACTTTTAAAAAGGCAACCATAAATGCAATATGTCTAATAATAATAATATTAAAAAAAATACATATTTTGCAGATTGTGGAGAATATGTTTAATTAGACTCCAAGATGGTGTTTTGAACTCTCTATTTTATAGAGAGTTTCAAATATATAGAGCATATACTGTACATTTTAAAGATTAAATTTTTTGAACAATGACAAATCATCATACAAAAAATAAACATTCTTACTGCTATTTACTTTTAAAATTGATTAGAACTACATAATTTATATGTATTTAATAAATACAATCATCTGATATACAAAAATACTTGAGAATATCCATATTTAGTTAGAAAAAGAAAATATTTGAGGAGATTTATTTTAGTACATGTAGGTGTAAAAAAAAAAAAAAAAAAAAAAAACTAGTAAAAAAAGTTTTCAAAGTAAACCTTGTTAAAATAAAGTATGGAAATACCTGTTGCTATTCAAAAGAGTTATTTATGCATATTTTATCCTAATAACTGTTTCAATAGTCAGAATTAGTGTTGTTTACTTTATATATTGTGTGGTTGTCACACGAAAAAAACCTGGAACTGGTTTCATCTCAGTCTTGTTGCCATAGTACCTGGTTAGTTCACTTAATTTTATTTTCTTGCTAATTTCCTTGAGTTCAGTTGGTCAATCGATGAATCATCACAGTCTTTTTTTACTTTCCACCAAGACCAGCAGGCCTAGCAGCGCTCCTATAATTCCTATAAAAATTTCCTATATTTCCTATTTTTTCCTATATTTTCAAGTTCTCCACCCACAGGATTATTTTTTATTTAGGCTAAAAAGTTCAGATATCCAGAATATATTTTAAAAAGTTTGCTGAATTCTGCTTTTTGTCTTCTTGAAAATCTTGGAAATCATGAAATAAAAAATCATGCAATCCTATACAAAAAAATCATACATTTCTTAGGTTTATTACAATACTAAAAACTTCATTATTCAGGGGGGAGGTGATGTGGATTTCATTTATTGATCATAGAAAAAATTGTAAATTTGTTAATATCTTGCTGATAAAAATCAGAAACTTATTCTATCAAGTGTGGGAAAAAATATTAATTTCTTCAGTAAGTCACATTAAAGATTAGCTGATTTCGTCAATTTGTTGTTGTAATATATCGAGAAATTTGTCGATCAATCATTTATAAAAATTGTAAATTTCAGAATTCACTCACGGCAAACAATTGTAGACTTTGTAATTCAGTTGCGGTAAAAACTCTCGAATTTCGTCAATCAGTCGCAGAAAAAACAGCTAATTTGTTGGTTTGTAACAGAAAAAAAAACTGCTAATTTCGTCAAATGTATAGAATTTCTATCGATCATTAAAACAAAAAATGCAGATTTTGCCTGTTGGTTGTTGACAAAAATAAATAAATCAATCAAGAATTTTGTCAATAACTTGTGGTAAAAAAATCACAAATTTCTTTACTCAATCATGGCAAAAAATTGCAAAATTTCTTGATTGATCATTAATAAAAATCTCGAATTTTGCCAATTGGTTGCAAGAAAAAAATCTCATAATTAGTCAATCTGTCGGATAATTTCACACAATTATATAGATCACAATTTTTTGCTCAATATCGATAAAACGAATGTAATTCATTTTATATAAATTTATTACAAAAAATATATATATCTCTCTATTCTAAAAAAAAGTAACTACCGCTGTCACCGCCGCCGCTGCCGGTTTTGATTTTTTTGTGACCGGAGGCCTTTCTTCGTTAATATTAACAAAAATAATGCATACAAAAATATGAAAATCGGTGGTTTTATACAGAAATGTTTGATAAACACGCTGATGCAGACAGTTTTCAAATCGAAGAATTATTTTAAGAGTTATTTAATGCTAAAGTTGGACAAAATCGTTCCACTAAAAAAGTTTTATAGCAGCAAAAACTATACATGACAGTGTAATCATTTTTAGTTCATTTTATGCGTTAGAATTTACCGGAGTGCAGATTGCATTAATTTTTTTATTTTGACTCATTTTTTCAGGTTTTATTTCTATTTTAAATTCAAATTTTCAGCATTTCTAGAGATATTTTTTAGAGATTTCAGAAAATTGTACTAATTTAAACTGTTGCCAACTGTATAAAAAGCGCAAGCAATAATGTTTGCTTCAAATTAAAAATTTACTTACACGTGACTATTATAAACAGGAAAAAAAACTTTAAATTAGAATTAAATAATTACGTATAAAAAGCAGGAACTTATTAAAAATTACGTCATAAAAAGTATGCACGTGAATTTTAAAAGAGAAAGGATATTGTAAAATAATAAATTCATTAACCTGCGTTAGAAGTCTTAGGAGAAATGACGTCATTATAGTTATTACATAAAATGAACACAAAATAATATTGCAAAAAAGTTTAAATTTAGAAATTGCTCTGGAGATTTATTTGATATTTTGAGAATTAATTTAAAATGTCTCATTTAAAAGAACTTTCTTTTCGCTTTGTTAAAAAATACCAGGAGACAAAGACTCTCTTTACTTAATTCCTTTTATATTAGCTTATTTTGAAATGTTGTTACACATGTATACGTCATCAAGTTATTTTTATTTCGACGTTTTATTTGTGTTTTTATTAATGTTGTACGAATTTATTTGTTCTTTCGTTATTTAAAATAAAAATTATATCAATTTGTATAATTTGGCGAGTGGTTTGGCGATTTATATAATTTGGCGAAATTGGTCGACAGGATAATCAAGTAGTACCGCAGCGGATTTGGCGTTAAAATTCCCCAATCAAAGAGAAATGAATATAAATTCATTTATAGGGAGATCGCCACTGTTTTTTAAATTATAATTCAATCTTTCGAAATCTTTTTAAAGCCGATCAAATTAGCGTGCATTTAGAGTCTGCGGTTTCTGGACGGGGGTTGGCGAGCGTAGCTCGTAGGGGGCCGAGCCCCCTAGTATACTTTAAAAATAGTACTAAATTAAGTAACCTTTATTTCAATTATGTTTATTGATATATGCAAATGCTATAAGAGTAAATTCAGAAAATAATTGTAAAAATTATTTTAAAATATAGCTTGAAGAAAAAATTGTGCTACTGAAAGCTAATACTATATTACTTCTGAAGAGAATTAAAAATTCCTGAAGTAATTAGGAGTGAACATTAAATAGTTTTATCCTGTCTTTACATTATTTATGTCTATGATATTACACATGTAAGTGTATAAAAATATGTGTAAGTGTATTTACATATGAATAAAAATTCCTATAAAATTCCTATATTTTCTTCAAAACAATTCCTATATTTCCTATAATATTTTCGAAGAAAGTTACTTCTAAGCCTGGACCAGTATTTTAAGGAATTTGTTGTCAAATGTGGCAACTCTTATGAACAAACAAGTTTTGGAACCTCTTGTAAGCAGCAACCCTACTCAGGGCTTTTCTTATTGGGAGCCACATGGTATGATTTTAAATATCTCTCTATTCTAAAAAAAAGTAACTACCGCTGTCACCGCCGCCGCAGCCGGTTTTGAATTTTTGTGACCGGAGGTCTTTCTCCGTTAATATTAAAAAAACTGTTACATACAAAAATATGAAAATCGGTAGTATTATAGAAAAATGTTTGATAAACACGCTGATGCAGACAGTTTTCAAATCGAAGAATTATTTTAAGAGATATTTAATGCCAAAGTTTGACAAAATCGTTCCATTAAAAAAGTTTTATAGGAGCAAAAACTGTACATAGGAATTTAATCATTTTTAGATCATTTTATGCGTCAAAATTTCCCGGTGTGCAGATTGCAGTTAGTTTTTTAATTTGAATAATTTTTCGAGGTTTTATTTCTATTTTAAATTCAAATTTTCAGCATTTCGAGAGATATATGTTTTACAAATTTTAGAAAATTGTATTAATTTAAACTGTTGCCAACTGTATAAACAGCGAAAACAGTAATGTTTGCTTCAAATTAAAAATTTATTTTACATGTGACTATTATAAACAAAAAATATAAAAAGCAGGAACTCATTGAAAATTACGTCATAAAAACTATAGTTACACGTGAATTTTAAATGAGAAAGAATATTGTAAAATAATAAATTCAGTAACATGCGTTAGAAGTCCTAAATAGGAGAATTTAAGTCATATTACACTTATTACGTAAAATGAACAAAAAATAACATTGCAAACTAGTTTTAATTTAAAAATTGCGCGAGACATTTACTTGACATTTTAAGAAGCTCATAATATTTCATTTCTAACAAAAGTATTTTGACGTGAATATTAAAAAGAGAAAGAAAAGTTTGGTGAAAATTACGTCAGATTATAATTGTCAGATTCAAATTATAATTCAATCTTCCGAAATCTTTTTAAAGGCGATCAAATTAGCATGCTGTTAGAGTCTGTGGTGTCTGAATGGGGGTTGACGAGCGTAGCTCGTAGGGGGCAGAGCCCCCTAGTTTCTTCTAATAAATCTTTTCAAAAAACTAATGAAAATGTAATAGTAAACAATCGTAAAATTCAAAGTTATTATAAATTATTAAATATTTTCTCTACTAACTTTAATTATCCTTATTTAGTTCTTATACCCAAATTTGATAAGAAACCAATTAAATTTAGGACTGTAATTATTGGATGCAATACATATAATAATATAGCTAATAAACTTCTATTAAAAATTCTCAATCAAATATATATACTGACAACAACCACTGATAATACTCATTGTATAAAAAATAGCTATCAACTGGTCAATATTATGAAAAATCTTAAATGTGTAAACAATATAACGACATATAATTTCAAAGATCTTTTTAATAATATAGATTTATTAGATCTACATATTATTATAAATGCATCTTTCTATTCTAAAAAAAAGTAACTCACGTTGTCGCCGCCGCCGCCACCGGTTTTGAATTTTTTGTGACCGGAGGTCCTTCATCGTTAATATGAAGAAAAATATTGCATATGAAAATCAGTGGTATTATATAGAAATGTTTGATAAACGCGCTGATGCAGACAGTTTTCAAATCGAAGAATTATTTTAAGAGATATTTAATGCTAAAGTTGGACAAAATCATTCCATTAAAAAAGTTTTATAGCAGCAAAAACTATGCATGAGAATTTAATCATTTTTAGATCATTTTATTCATTTGAAGTTCCCGGTGTGCAGACTGCATTCATTTTTTTAATTTGACTCATTTTTTGAGGTTTTATGTGTATTTTAAATTCAAATTTTCAGTTTTTCCAGAGCTATTTTTTACATATTTTAGAAAATGGTTTTAATTTAAACTGTTGCCAACTGTATAAACACCGCAAACAATAATGTTTGCTTCAAATTAAAAAAAAATTTACACGTGAATATTATAAACAGAAAAACCCCCCCTTCAAATTAGAATTAAATAATCAGGTATAAAAAGCAAGAACGTATAGAAAATTACGCCATAAAAACTATATTTACACGTGAATTTTAAAAGAGAAAGGATATTGTAAAATAACAAATTCTTTAACCTGCGTTAGAAGTCTTAAATAGGAGAAATTACGTCACATTTATATTAAGTAAAATGAACAAAAAATAATATTGTAAAACAGTTTAAATTTAAAAATTGCGCGGGACATTTATTAGATATTTTGATAAGATCTTTTCAACTATTTTTGTTAAGACAGCGCAAATAAAATTTCATTTCTAATTTTCACGTGAATATTAAAAAGAGAAAGAAACGTCTGGGTGAAAATTACGTCAGATTAAAAACAATACATTTAAAATGTCTTATTTAAAAGAATTTTCCTTTCGCATTGTTAAAAAAACCCAGGGAAACAAAGACTATGTTTACTTAATTCATTTTATGTTAGCTTATTTTGATATGTTTAACTGATTTTATTTAATCAAAGACGAAAACAGCCATTGTATCTTTTAACAGCAGATCGCCACTGTTTTTTAAATTATAATTCAATCTTCCGAAATCAAAGTCGATCAAATTAGCGTGCTTTTACAGCCTGCGGTGTCTGAACGGGGGGTTGGCAAGCATAGCTCGTAGGGGGCAGAGCCCTCTAGTTTATGAAAAAAAAGAAAAGACTATTACATATCAATAGCCTATAAAATCAGTTAAGTAATAAAATATGTAACTAAGTAACTGTTATCCTAAAAATAAAATATTTAATTGTTTAAAGCAGTAAAATATATATATTTTTAAATGTGATAAAGGTTAGTGCAGGAATAGCGAACCTTGTAAGATTGGCATGCCATATCCCCACCCCCCACCCCTAAAAAATATATATATATATATATATATATATATTATATGATCGCGGTGGCCAATGACCAAAAAATTTAGTCAGTCAAGTAATAATGAATCAAAATTACTTAAAATTTTGTTTTTAAGACTAAAAAAGTGTGGGTATATATATTTTAGTAAGTAATTTTAAAATGCTATTTCTGTTGCATTGGAGATGCCAAATTATAGTTATTTTTAATATAATGCAAGCTGAGCTAGAGTGATCTGAAATGTGGTTTCTACATGAGTTTTTCATGTTATTCTTTTCTGAAAATAATGACTTGCAGAAAAAAAATTGTCAAAATGGCAAGCACCACCTTATTTGAACAGTTTTTTGTGTCTGGATTTGAATTAAGAGTTGTCGTAATTTTACCATCTGTCCTTTCTGGTGATCTCCTAATCCTGTCTTAATCTAAAACTTTTTTTTGAGCCAATGTTGAGCTAGATTAGGATTTATTAAGTTTCATTTCAGTTTCCTCAACCTATTTGACAGTGACAACCAAGCAAACAAATCGAATTCAGACAAAATTCATGCATTTTGTTCAATCTTATTATATTTTAATTAAAACTTGAATCTATAATGGTCATCTATCGCACATGTATCATGATTTCACTCTATGCAGGCTAGAGTAAACTAAATAAAGCAATTGATATACCTTTATAAAATTTCACTGGCACAATGTTGCAATTCTGACTTACAAATCACCAACAGCTCCCTGTATGTGCTATTCTAATATTAATGTCTCCATAATTGAGAATTATGTTGTTTATTGAATCCTAACTCAATAAAATGTCTGAAAAATTAGTTAAACTTTTAATAATGTTGTCTATCTATGTCTGTGCTCTAAATCTTGTAAATATACTTGGAATGACTTGGAATTTTTGTATGTTATTAAAGTTTATTATAGAATGTTTGGTATTTAAAATGAAGTATCTAGCACTTATACTTTGTTTACAGCGGCATATAAGAGAATTTAACTATATTATGGTCTATGGGAAAAATTGTTTGTGGTCCATTTTACTGATGTTATGATAATTTAAACATAATTAGATTTATATGTGTCGCTGAGGTAGACTATAAAATTATTTCTATAGATTATTGAGTATGAAGCACAAAAACGAGTTCATCTACAGGACTATCTGTAATCGATAATTGATGGAAGTGCATTTTAAACATCTATTTTTTTTTTTTTTTTTTTTTTTTTTTTTTGTGTGTGTGTGTGTATTATGTAAAATGTATAAAGTCTGTAGATCACATACAGGGCTGTGCAAAAGAGTTTGCACACATTACAGGATATGGGCTTTAATCCTGAAAACCTATTTTTACAGATATGTGTTTTTAAAATTGCTTATTTGGATATTTCATTTCATTGTATGAAAAAAAAAATGAAATTTCTTAATATTATTTTGTTATTATTGGAAAGTGTTAAGTTGCTTCATTTCTGTAAAGATGGAAATTTGTAATCCATTTTTCACTCACTTCCTCATTTGCTACATCTATAAAAATAATGTACACGGCTGTGTTTCTAATGGCAATACAGTATTTTAATATTTAAAAAATTTAATTATAAATTCATAAAATAATTTTAAAGTATTTTTCAGTTAACTAGGCACGGGTCATAAATTGCCAACAATTCTTCATGATTACAATTATATATGAGTTTTAACAACAGTGGAGTTATTTATGCACCAAATTATAGAACAAAAAAATAAAGAGATTAATACAAGAGCTTGTGTTTATATGTTGTCTCTAAATCTTACATTAGCTTCATCATGATCACCTTCGTTCTGCATGTTTCAATAAAACTATTCTTTCATCGTTATGTACATAGCATTTGAATACTATGCAAGTGATATGAAAAATAATGAAATGATATGGTTAGCATTTAAATTTTTTAAATATTGCATATAAATCAAAGATATTTTTCTTCATGATATATATTCATTCATTATTCATTGTTTGTATTACATCTATCTATCATTCATATCATATATATATGTGAGGGCGGTGTTTTAGTTAATCGTCAAAGCTCTAAAATTTTAGACATCAAAGTAATTTTTTCTTTTTCCTTTTAAGAGCCTCTATTAATCATCTTGAGTCCCTTTGCTATCTAAATTGATCCATATTTATTCAACATCTTGACTTTGATTTTTAATTTTATTCCCAGATAAATTAACAGGACAAATATTTGGATTAAAAGATGAAGATGAATTAATACATGCTTAAAATTTTAGATAAATAGCGATTATTAAAATTTAATAACTATATTTTAAAATTAAGTGTAAAACAATTTATTTAGGCAGTAATAGCAACACTATCCAAATTGCTCTTTACACTAAAATTTGCTTCATATTCATGAAAATCATGCCTAATCTTTTGACTGCAATTCATGTGTTTTTGACAAAATAATTAATTATAATACATTAATTTGCCATGGGCGCCGAACTTGATTATAAAAAATTAACCGATTTTTTTACGCTTGGTAGGAAGCACAAGTAAGTGAATCTATCTATTCTAAAAAAAAGTAACTACCGCTGTCACCACCGCCGGTTTTGTATTTTTTGTGACTGGAGGTCTTTCTTCATTAATATTAAGAAAAATAATGCATACAAAAATATGAAAATCGGTGGTTTTATACAGAAATGTTTGATAAACACGCTGATGCAGACAGTTTTCAAATTGAAGAATTATTTTAAGAGATATTTAATGCTAAAGTTGGACAAAATCGTTCCACTAAAAAAGTTTTATAGGAGCAAAAACTATTCATGGGAGTTTAATCATTTTTAGATCATTTTATACGTTTGAAGTTCCTGGGATGCAGACTGTATTTCTTTTTTTTAATTTGACTCATTTTTTGAGGTTTTATTTCTATTTTAAATTCAAATTTTCAGTATTTCTAGAGATATTTTTTACATTATTTTAGAAAATGGTATTAATTTATACTGTTGCCAAATGTATAAACAGTGCACACAATAATGTTTGCTTCAGATTAAAAATTTATTTACATGTGACTATTATAAACAGAAAAAATCATTTGGAATTAGAATTAAATAATTATGTACAAAAAGCAGGAACTTATTAAAAATTACGTCATAAAAAGTATACACGTGAATTTTAAAAGAGAAAGGATATTGTAAAATAATAAATTCATTAACATGCTTTAGAAGTCTTAAATAGGAGAAATTACGTCATATTTATGTCACATTACAGTTATTACATAAAATGAACACAAAATAATATTGCAAAACAGTTTAAATTTAGGAATTGTGCTAGACATTTATTTGATATTTTGAGAGGATCTTTTCAACTATTTTTGTAAGGAAAGTGCAAATAATATTTCATTTCTAACAAAAGTATTTTCACGTGAATATTTAAAAGAAAAAGAATAGCTTGGTCAAAATTACGTCAATGTCTCATTTAAAAGAACTTTCTTTTCACTTTGTTAAAAAATACCAGGAGACAAAGACTCTGTTTACTTAATTCCTTTTATATTAGCTTATTTTGAAATGTTGTTACATGTGTCTACGTCATCAAGTTATTTTCATTTCGACATTTTATTTGTATTTTATTAATGTTGTACTAATTTATTTGTTCTTTCGTTATTTAAAATAAAAATTATGTCAATTTGCATAATTTGGCGAAATTGGTCGACGGGATAATCAAGTAGTACCGCAGCGGATTTGGCGTTAAAATTCCCCAATCAAAGAAAAATTAATAGAAATCCGTTTATAGGGAGATCACCACTGTTTTTTAAATTATAATTCAATCTTTCGAAATCTTTTTAAAGCCGATCAAATTAGCGTGCATTTAGAGTCTGCAGTGTCTGGACGGGGGTTGGCGAGCATAGCTCGTAGGGGGCCGAGCCCCCTAGTATATTAAAAATATGTAGTTTTTGCCCAGTTCCTTTTTTAAGTTAGGCCAACAACAAAAGAAAAAAGATGGAGTTTTCAATGTATAATCATAAATTAATTAATATTAAGCTATTAATTGACAAAAGCATATTTTTATAAAAATTACATTCTTTATTTTATATTTATAATTTATTTTCTATTTTTTAGCCTTTAAAATGTTCCATTGTTGCAGTATCACAGCTCTATTTTGCTGGGTGTCTATTGGCACATAATTAACCCCTTTGTTGTTTTAACTGATATACAATTGTACAAGTTACAGAGGACATTTGTCAATTTATCATCTGTGATAAGCTAACAGAAAAATGCCTTAAGGGCAGTTAGAATGCAAATTCATAAAAAAAAAATTTTTTTTCTTTTTTTTGTAGTATTTTGAATCTTTTATTTTTCCCCTTTCGAATGTTATATTAGTTTTGTTTCTAAGGGAATAAGAAGTAAAAAAAAATATTTAAATAATTCAGTTTGTTTACATCTTACATAAACATTACATGCATAAATTTTAAACTGAATTTCCTCAAAATGTTCTTTTTTGAACTTTGATGTGCCTTTTTGCAGAAACTACTACATATTATTGTTTGTAATCTTGCCTGAATATTTTATACACATCCCTGATCAATCTGAAGTGAACTTTTGTTACAAACATATGTACAAAATTTCTATAAAAAAAGTTTTTCATTGGAAAAATGCAAGTTTTTTGTTATTTAATAGCAGTTTTTATTCCAGATGTTTTAAAAAAATAACTTAAGAATATTTTTATCCTTTAAGACCGGGAATTTTTTTGGTAGAAATTGAAAGTTTGGGTGGTTTCCCCTTATCAATAGGATCGTATTTGATTGAAAAAAAAAAAATTAAAAACCCGATGTCAGGTTATGCCAAAGGAGGACCCACACAATTGTGCGGGTTCGGCCTTAATGCAGCCATTTTTGGACTAAATCTACGCAATTGTGTAGTTTGGGATTATGTGTGCAAATATCTAAAACAAAAGTTTAAGCAAAAAAAGTTGTTTATTGAGATAATTTTCATCAGCCACAATGAAAATGTTTGAAACAATTTTTGTTTTTGGACAGACCACTACAATTTCATTTTCTGAGACGTGCTGAATGCTCTCACCCCTCTTAAGAGCTATTGACAAATGGTATGCCCTTCCCTCCATTTGGATTGTGCCTGATCCTTCAAATTTCTTTTTTTACTTTATCCAGCAGCGGTATTTTGTTGAAATACCAATCGAAGTACATAAAACTAGGTCTGAACATGAGTAAGGACTACAGCAGGTACTAAGTCTAGATCCTTGTGGACCAGGTCTGTACTTTCCCACTAGTATACTACAAAATTTAAAACTATCCCAGATGATGCTGTTATCACAGAGTGTGTTTGTTTTTTATATACTGCTTTACTGAGGCACGTCCTAAAAAAAGTAATCGTCTGCTCATCTATGGAAAATTTTCCCTGATCGCCTGGTAAATTCAAGCAGACACTACGGTATCTGCCAAACATTTGCTGAACTTTCCATAATTTTTTATTCGTTCCTGGTGGCTTACTTGCTGTGTCAACAAAATGGAATAATTTATCAAATTTAAAAATGTATTTTGTGGTATACATATAACTCATATAAAACTTATAAATCATATATGGCATCTATAACTCAGAGCAGAAACATACAGTTTGTTACAGGTGCATATTATATATCTAATACTATCTATCTATTTTAAATAGAAATCATGAATAGTACAAACCTGTTAATTTAAAATTAATCCACTTTAAAATTATAATTAATAAAAAACAAATTGCCGAAAACATAAATTAAAAAAAAAATTACTTAAAAATTTTATATATTAGGAATTATAACTATTTTGGAAATGGTAAATGCTGGACCCACACAATTGTGTGGGTCATTTGTTTTTCAACTTTTTTAAAGCCTAATTAAATTTATCAAGGACAAAATCAATTAAAATCATGAATAAAGCATATGAAAAGAAAAATTAAATCTAAGCAAACACTAAAAATCATATTTAAAAGAAATTACGACTGTACATACTTTTTGTCTATTTCTGTCAGGTGATATAGACTTTTTAAAAGCAGAAAATCAAACCCTGTATTGTAGTTGGTGCCCCCAGTTGTGTCTTATCAAAACATCTGAAGCAATTAATTCATATAAATGTGCAGATTTGTTTTTTAATCTCACAAAAACAGGAAATAGTCTTTTTCTTTTACTTTAGTATCACCTGCATAATTGTGTGGGTCAGGACTTAAAGGGTTATAAAATTGACTTCCCTTTATTAGGAATTATTTCTATTATGTATATAAAGAATTTCAAGTGAATATTTTTGCTAGTTTCTGAAAAAAGATACATTAATTTAACATGGTGGATAGAGGGCCCTCCAACTGCCCTTAAAATTAAAGTATTATTAATTTATAATTAAATTCTAAAAATATTAATATGTTATATCGCCATCGGAAACACACCTGTGAACGGAATTTTTACAATTCTAGCATACCAGGAAGTTTGTCTCTCTTGCAAAATTCTATCTTTACATACAAAATCTAGGTTGAGTGTAATTAAAGAGTGTAAAATGTTTACTTTTTTTTACATACTTGGTACCTTTTTAAACTTAGGCTATTGGGAAAAGAATGGGTGGAGGCAAGCCAAATGTTCATCATTATGCTTCTCCTGTAAAAGCTGGAAGAATAATTATTGAAGTAGGCGGTAAAATTGAGTTTGAGGAAGTTTATCCTTTTCTAAATAGGGTAAGTACTGTAAAAATTTTCTCTCTGATATTGATTACTGAATAAAGTATTTTCAAAATATTATTCCTCACTTTAACCCCCTCACTGACAAGCCCGTGTTAATATGTTCACTAAGCTCCAGGTTTCACTGCAATACAAGCAATATTTAAAGTAATATAATTCTATTGATTTAATGTATTTTTAATACATTGAACAATGATTAACACTTCTGAGGATTGCATTCATATTCGTTATTAAGTTTTTTTATAAAATGTTCGAAGAATCATTTTTTTTTTTTAGCATTTAAAACAAAATACAGAGGAAACAACATTACAATTTTGCCCTTTTCCAAGACAGTCGGAGGGTTAACAGGGTTTGTACAGTACTTGAAAGTCTTTAAAAGTGCTTACATTTTTAAAAAGTAATTTTTGGTCTTTAAAAGTACTTATTTTTATGCAAAATATTCAAGAAGTCCTTAATTTTACTCTTCTATTATTTCTTAACCGAAGGTTAAAATCTTCTGTGTTTCTTTCAATTTCTGATTTAAAAAAAAATCTAAATGACTCTGAAATTTCGCTACCCCATTTTTGTCCCACCCTTAATCTCTCATAGTACCAAAGTTTAAAAGTTATAAAACTCCTTAGTTTTTTTAAAACTTTTTCTGTTCTATTTCTTACTTTATTGTAACACTAAATAATCAATCATAAATTTCATTAAAATTTCATCTAAATTCACATTCCCAAATGTTTCCTCCACCCCCACCTGAAATTGGCATTTCCCCTTTGTTCTTCTCCTCTTCCAAGCATGTAAAATTTAAAGTCTTTAAAACTCCTTAGTTCAATTTTATTAACCTGTTAAAAATCTTTAGTAAGGTAAATAAATAATAAGCCATCTAATAAACTCTCATTACTCCCCCCCCCCCCCCCCCACAAAAAAAAAAAAAAAAAATCTGCTTCTTCTCCTTTGCCCTTACCAAGTTTAAAATATTTAAAAAACTGACTTTTACATTGTTTTTTAACTTTTTCTGCACTATCTATTACTTTATTTTAACGATAAAAATTTTATCATATAGTACCCCCAACCCCATCCAAAATTGATGTTTCCCCTTCGCTTTTTCCTGACACTCAAATTTTAGTCTTTAAAACTCTTTATTGTATTTGTTTTGCCCTATTTGTAAATATTTAATAGATAAATAATCAGTCATCTATTAAACTCCTCCCTCCCCCTTAGAAAAAAAATCTGCTTCCACCTCAGCCCCCTGCTTTTCTTTGCATACAAAATTTAAAGTCTTTATAACTGTTTATTTTTTTTTCTGTGCTAATTATAAATTTGTAGTACCAATTATAAATTTTTAGTACTAATTATAAACTTTTAGTACTAATGATGAATAATGAATCATCTAATAAATTTTTTACCCCCCACCCCCAACCCAAACACACACATAAAATTCTTGCTTTACCCCATTTGTCTGTACCCCAGCTCGCAAAGTTAAAAATCTTCTAACCTCTTTTTTTACTTTCTTCTATCTTCAATAGAAGAAAGTATTGTAATCAAAATTTTTTTCGACGGATTTGCATGTTTTAGGGGTCAGAGATTCCAAAAAACATGTTTATAGAAAATGTCTGTCCGTCCGTCCGTCTGTCTGTCGCCATTGTACCATCAAAAAGTGTATGAAGTTATGTATAGAATTAAACCAAAATTTTATTATAAGTTTTTGGCTATGGCAAGCAGGTCTCCCGGAATTTGGAAAAAATTCGCCAGTAGGGGGCGCTGATATAACAATTTTTGTGCGATTTTTAATATTGTACCATCCAAAAGTGTATGGAGTTATACATAGAATTGAACCAAATTTTTAGTTTAAGTTTTTGGATATGACAAGCAGGTCCTCCCTGAATTTGGAAAAAATTCGCCAGTAGGGGGCGCTGTAAATGCGTTTTTTGTGCGATTTTTAATATTGTACCATCGAAAAGTGTATGAAGTTATGCATAGAATTGAACCAAATTTTTATTTTAAGTTTTTGGCTATGGCAAGCAGGTCCTCCCTGAATTTGGAAAAAATTCGCCGGTAGGGGGCGCTGTAATAGCGATTTTGAATATTGTACCGTCCAAAAGTGTATGAAGTTATGCATAGAATTAAACCAAATTTTTATTTTAAGTTTTTGGCTATGTCAAGCAGGTCCTCCCTGAATTTGGAAAAAATTCGCCGGTAGGGGGCGCTGTAATAGCGATTTTTGTGCGATTTTGAATATTGCACCATCGAAAAGTGTATGAAGTTATGCATAGAATTGAACCAAATTTTATGTGTTTATTTTTGGTCATGTCACGAAGGTCCTCCCTGAATTTGTAAAAATTCTGCCGGAAGGGGGCACTATAATTGCGATGTCTGTACCATTTTCATTATTGTACCATCGAAAAGTGTATGAAGTTATCCATATAATTGAACCAAATTTTTTGTGCATGTTTCTGGCTATGGCAAACAAGTCCTCCCTTAATTTGAAAAAATTCCGAAAGAAGGGGGCGCTATAATTCAGATCTCTGTGCCATTTTCATTATTGTACCATCGAACAGCGTATAAAATTATGCATACAATTGAACCAAAATGTTTGTGCATGTTTTTGGCTTTGGCCAACAGGTTCTCCTTGAATTTGGAAATATTGCGCGGTAAAGGGGCTCCGTGCTAGCGATTTTTGTATACTTTTCTTGATTTTTGTAGTTCTATTGTGCATCGGTGGAACTTCGCTTTCTGCTATGCCGACTATTCGCAAACAGCTGATAACGACAGAATAAGGAAAAATTAATAATTTTAACAAATATCATGATATAGATTAACTCGTTTTTAAGTCCGTTAATTGACGAGCAGAAATTTAAGATTGAAAATCAAAGTTGGTATAGTATTGAACTAATAATATTGAAGTATTAACATGTGTAACTAGGTTTTGAAATATTAAGATGTATAAGATAGAAGAAAGTTTTGGGATTGGCACATCCAACTAGTTTTTAATTTTCTTTGTTCCATTTGTTGCTTTATTCTAACAATAACAATAAGTAATCATGTAACATATTTCCCCAACCCAAAATTGCCTCTCCCCTCCCTCTTTCCTACCACACAAAATTTAGTCTTTAAAACTCTTTATCTTTATTTTCTGCCCAGATTGTAAACTTTTAGTAATATAAATAACTAAGCAATAGCAATCATCTAATCAACCTCTTTCTTTCTCATCTCTTCCCCCCCCCCCCACACACACACACACCAAAAAAAAAAAAAAAAAATCATCTTTCATTTTGCACCCCCCTGCATAGCTCAAAAACTTTTTTATTATTTATTTTTTTTTTAATTTATTTTCTGTTTCTTTATTGCAACATTAAATAATCTCATATAAATCCTTCCTCCCCCAAACTTTCTGCTTTCCATATCTGTGAAACTGATATAAGAAAATTTACTATTAAGTCTTCAAAGAAATGGAACCATTACTTACTTCAAAAGCATCAACTGCTAATGTTGAGAGTTTTTCTTTTTTATAGTTGTATAGTTGTCAAAACTGTGAAACAGATTGTGCACTATAAAATTTGCTAAGCTTGAATTTTGTTTAAAGTGTTGAATAATGAATAATGTAGGGTTTTTGTAAAGCAGTAAGTTTGATCCTTTTTTACAACTCAGGTCCATAATTTTTTATTCAATTAAAAATTATTTAAAATTTATGTCAATATGAGATTTTCATAATAAACTTATTTGTTCTAACTCCAATTGGTCATTTAGCATAACTAATTTTCATTTTGTAAGGGCAGCGGTGGCCCAGTTGGCAGAATGTTGAACTCGTAGCTGAAAGGTCGCGGGTTCAAGGTTTGCCGCCAACTAAACATCTGTCCTGTATGCTAATAGCACCTGGTGCATGTAAAACCCATCATTGGGTGCAAAGTCCTCCAAGTTCCCTATGAATTATACTTATGAAGGTGCCTAGTCAGGTGAAAATTTCATCACTTGATCAAGGTTCTAAATTTTCTCTACTCAAGTAGCGATGGCCACCCTTTGTGTGCCAAAATGGCCATCACTTCCGGCCTTGTTGTGGTGAATGGCCTAGTTGCCAAGTGCCCACCATAAAAAAATAAAAATAATAAATTATTTTTGTAACTGTTAAATTACATGTTTGTATAAAAAGCAAAAAGTTTTCTTTTATATAATTTTAAATACAAAAAAAAAAAAAAAAAAAAAAAAAAAAAGAATTAAATAAATAAAATAAAAATAAATAATTATAATAATAATAAATAAATAAATAAATAATTATAATAATAAAAAAACCTATCTGAGAAAATAAATAAAAACCTGCTTTTTTACCAAACTTGATGTGCGTTTTTACTTTCTTCTATCTTTACAAGAAGAAAGTATTGGTTTCATGAAAATTTTCAAATTCCAGTTTTCAACGGATTTACACGTTTTAGGGGTCAGAGATTCCAAAAAACATGTTTTTACAAAATGTCTGTCTGTATGTGACACAAATTTTGTGGGCGCTCTATCTCAAGAACTAATGCTCGGAATTTAATAAAAATTTATATTCAGGTAGTCCCTGATATAGATTGATACTGATTAGTATTTGGTGTAAATCGCCCTGCAGGTGGCGCTGCGTAGCATTTTGCAGGATTTCCGCAAAAGTTCTATCTCAAGAACTAATGCACGGATTTTTATAAAACTTCGGATACCGTTAGTCCTTGACATGAATGGATGTTGTTTATGTTTTGGTGAGAATTGCCCAACAGGGGGCGCTGCTATGCTGTACTTTGCAGGATTTACACTATTTTTGCAGTAGCTCTATCTCAAGAACTAATGTACACATTTTCATCAAACTTCGGATTTAGTTAGTCCTTCATACGAAATGATGTGTTGGTGTTGGTGTAAATTGCCCACTAGGTGGCGCTGCTGTGGTGCATTTTGAACTATTTCCTCAATAGCTCTATCTCAAGAACTAATGCACGAATTTTCATCAAACTTCAGATTTAAGTATAACTTGATTAATATTGCTGCTGATTATGTGTTGTTGCAAATCGCTCAACAGGTGATGCTTCTATGCTGCATTTGTCATGATTTGTGCAATACCTCTATCTCAAGCTAATGCACGAATTTTCCTCAAACTTCATATTCAGTTAGACGTTAACATAAGTTGGTGATAATTAGGTTCTGGTGTAAATAACCCAATAGGTGGCGCTGCTATGCTGCATTTTGCTGAATTTACACAATTTCAGTGACAGTCATACCTCAAGAACTAATGCACAGAATTTCATATTTTTAGAATTCTCATGATGAACACTGATTGCCATTTAATTTAGCACTGAGATAGTGAATTTTGAAGTATTGACATGTATGAGATAGAAGAAAGTTTTGTGATGGCCACAACATACTAGTTTATTTATTTTTCCATAATTCTTTATGTATTCTGTTGCTTATAACCTAATTTAAAATGTTTCTTTTTATATTATTGCTACAATATAAAATGTTTCAGGTGGCCAAGAAAATGCCTTTTGATGCCCTTCCCATTAGATATGAAGATTTAGCGAAAATAGAAGCAGAAGCTGAAGAATTACACAGAAAAAATATTAATCCATTCAGCTTTGGCTATTGTGTGGAAAATAACATGCAGGCCTGTAACATGTGGACTAGTCCTTATGATTTTATTCATCATGGTGATTATATATAAATTTTAATACATGAACATAATAATTACTAAAGTGATATAACTACTGTATGACCTTTATTGGAAAAAAAAGTTATACAAAAATCTGTATTGTTTAATAGAAAAATAAATGGTTTATTCAAAATTATTGCTTAATTTATTTATAAGTGTTCACAGTCTAGAAATGTAACATAATTTATTCAATTTGATTTTAAAATATTCTGATTCATTCTATGTAGATTTCATAATCATCTTTCTGACTAAAATATATTTTTTTAGTTGCATTTATTTATTTATTTTGATAAGATAGAATACTCTTTGCTGTTATAGATGAAAAATAATATTAATTTAGTCTTACTTGTAGTGCTCTTATTAGTTTGCTCTACTTAATATTTGTTTTGCAGATTTTTAAGTTTTTAAATCCAGAATTATTTCCTTTGAATAATTGATTGTCATTTATTTTATTTATGTAATGTACTAAATGTGTGTGTGTATTTTTTTTTTTTGGGGGGGGGGGGGGGAGGGGGGTGACACAGTTGTGAAATCACATGTAAAACGGCTGACATTGATTTATACTTTTCTGGAGAACTATTGAAAGAATTTCAATATTTTTTTATATATATATAGTTAAATTACTAGCATCTCTCAGTCTGAAACGTTGGAGCATTGAGTCACATAAAATTAAGACAATCCTTCTATATATAAAAAAACGTTTTGATTTGGAAATGGACCAATGAAAATCTGCGTAGATATTCCCGGCAGATCGACATCCAATTTGAATGCTTAAGCATGGCCTTTCTTCGTTAATATTAAAAAAACTGTTGCGCATACAAAAATATGAAAATCGGTAGTATTATAGAGAAATGTTTGATGAACACGCTGATGCAGACAGTTTTCAAATCGAAGAATTATTTTAAGAGATATTTAATGCCAAAGTTGGACAAAATCGTTGCATTTAAAAAAGTTTTATAGGAGCAAAAACTGTACATAGGAATTTAATCATTTTTAGATCATTTTATGCGTCAGAATTTCCCGGTGTGCAGACTGCATTTATTTTTTTTAATTTGACTCATTTTTTGAGGTTTTATTTCTATTTTAAATTCAAATTTCCAGCATTTCAAGAGATATTTTTTACTTATTTTAGAAAATTGTATTAATTTAAACTGTTGCCAACTGTATAAACAGCACAAACAAGAATGTTTGCTTCAAATTCAAATTTATTTTACACGTGACTATTATAAACAGAAAATATAAAAAGCAGGAACTCATTGAAAATTACGTCATAAAAACTATATTTACACGTGAATTTTAAAAGAGAAAGAATATATTGTAAAATAATAAATTCATTAACATGCGTTAGAAGTCTTAAATAGGAAAATTTACGCCACATTACACTTATTACGTAAAATGAACAAAAAATAATATTGAAAAACAGTTTAAATTTAAAAATTGCACAAGACATTTATTTGATACTTTAAGATGATCATAATGTTTCATTTCTAACAAAAGTGTTTTTTCATGAATATTAAAAAGAGAAAGAAAAGTTTGGTGAAAATTATGTCAGATTATAATTGTCGGATTCAAATTATAATTCAATCTTCCGAAATCTTTTTAAAGCTGATCAAATTAGCGGGCTGTTAGAGTCTGAGGTGTCTGAATGGGGGTTGACGAGCATAGCTCGTATGGGGCAGAGCCCCCTAGTCTATTAAAATAATTCTTTGATTTGAAAACTGTCTGCATCAGTGTGTTTATCAAACATTTCTCTATAATTTCACCGATTTTCATATTTTTGTATGCAATATTTTTCTTAATATTAACGAAGAAAGACCTCCGGTCTCAAAAAATTCAAAACCAGCGGCGGTGACAGCGTAAGTTACTTTTTTTTAGAATAGAGAGATAATTCAATCTTTCAAAATCTTTTTAAAGCCAAATTAGCATGCTTTTAGAGTCTGCGGTGCCTGAACGGGTGTTATCGAGTGTAGCTCGTAGGGGGCAGAGCCCCCTAGTATTTTAAAATAATTTTATTTTTATGCTTATTCTTTAGCAGTATAAAACTAAGTTTGCAATAACAGCTTTTGAATCTTCATTTTCACATGTTTGTTCAGTTTGATTTCCTTAGGTAATGCTAAAATGTTGATCTAACAGCAAGTACCTCCATTTACTGTACAAGTAAACATATGCACTTACAATAAACTTGAAAAGAAAGATTTCTGCTCATGTAAAAACAGAGTTGAGTTGCACCATTGGCCGAGTTTGATTATAAAAATTAAATTTGTGTAGTTTTTTAAAGAGATGTGTATCTTAAACTTCAATGATTATGTAAAAAACATTTAAACTTCATTCTACAAGTTTTAAGATTAAAAGTTTTTGAGACCTTAATTTCAGAAGAGTAAAACAGATAGTAAAAAATGTGTCATCATATTGCACATTTATTCACAAATCTGCGCCATTTTACAATGATTACATCTTAATTTACGTCATTTTTACTGCCTTTTCATTTTGTCCAGATGGAGACTTGCATTAAAACATTTTATTGAAAGAATATTTCCGCACATTTTTAAAAATATAATTTTTCATGGTAAAAAATGACACCAATAAAATTTCTTGAACACTTTGAAAAACACTTCTGTTAATTTTTTTTTTTAAATCTGAAGCCTTTATTTCAGTATCTCGATATCAAAAACACCAAGAATAAACTTGGGATCCTAAAAATATGAGGAAATTACAATAAACATGCATATATACACATACATACAAAAATCATTTTAAAAATAGCAAAAACGAACTCAGGTAACCTTAAAATGTAAAGATGTACCAAAATTGCCAGTTTTTATCATGATCACAATACTTTCTTTACTCTATATGTATCTGGCAAATAAAGCTAATGAACTTACTAAATGAAGTTCATGAATTTACTAAATGAAGTTCTGTTCTGATGAGATGTAATACATGAATAATAAAAATATTTATTTGAATAAAAGTGAAAATATATCTATAATAATAAAGAAAGAAATTTGTGTGTGAGTGAGTGAGTGAGTGTGTTGACGGCGTTCTGAAGAGACCACTGCACGTAGAGCTACAAAATTTGGGGAAGAGGTACGTCTATATATGAAGTTTTGCACCTCGAAGCCCGATTTTCAATTTTTTGATTAGATTTTTTTTATTTAATTTTTTATGCGATTTTTAGCGCTTTTTTATGTTTTGAGGCGATTTTTCCATATAAGTGAGAAGAATATGGTTTCTTTCTTTTAACCCAATATAGTAAATTTTGTTCTCTTTTCAAAAAAAATTATTCGGAATTCATGCAGCGATTTTTGAATTTTTAGCGAATTTTTTATGCAATTATTGAACAGCATTTAATACATTTCATACCTATAAGGAGGTTGCCGTAGAGGGACATAGTTCTGTCACCAAATGCAGCTAAGTTTGTTGCCAACTTGGCAGTATATCGCCAAAAGTGACGCTAACTTGGCGATATCTCTAATATTTCGCCAAATTCCCATAGACTTCCATTGTAAACCAATATGGATTACTTGCTTACAGAAAATCAACAAATTGAAATATTTTAATGCAACAAAAACTAATATTAACTTAAGGGATTATGTTAATTATATTTAAGGGAATCCAAGTAAATTAAATTGTGAATAAAAGTAACATGACACAATGCTTAGATTATTGTATTTTATTGATCTTTTCAATGAAAGGGTTGCCAGTGGTCATTTTGCAGAAAATTATAGTTGATAAATAAATTGAAATGGCTATATCCGCTATAAAATAATGTAAACAACTCGCAAATTAAAAGAAAATAACTATTATTTGTTTAATTTTAAAAAAAAAATCAAAAACCTTTTTAATGCGAGATAAAATTTATAAAATGAAAATATTTAATTTAAATATGAAAGGAATGTTTATAAAACTTAAAAAATAAATTAGTATGAAAGAAGCAATTGATACATTATTTGGCGATTTTTTCGCTTCACCAGGTTAATAAAAATGTGCCTGAAAAAACTTGAAGAAATAAAATTTAAGTAACAGTCTTTTAGTCCTTCTTTTTTTTAAATTCAATTTAATTATCATTTTTATGTAATTTTCCCATCATATGTCTTACAGGAGAAAGGCTTTATTTGTGAGTTACATGCTATTTAATTATTACCTTGGTCGCCAAACAATGCAATTTTAAGCCACAAAGGCAGAAGCATGAAATAAGCCAGGCGAAGGTCACAATAATTTTTTTTAAGTATAGGAGAACATTTTGGGGTAAATCTTTATATTCAAATGTAAATTATATAAAAAGGATTTAAAATTATAACTATGTAGTCAAGTATTTAAATTTTAGTGTAAAAATGTGCCATATACACACATATTTTATAATCTTCAATAATCAAGCCACCATCAAATGACATATTTACTATATTATTGAAAGTTTTGTTGGCACAGATGTGATATACGCTCCATGGTACATAATGGGCTCCAAAATGGCGTTATTTTGCATGACATGATAACTCGGCTATTGTTGTTTATTCATTAATAAATTGTTTATTTTCTTTTTTACAGTTATATAAACTGTTTTGCTCTATAGATATCAATTAAAGTTTTTATTATTTATTGCTATTTCCTTTTAAAACAATAGAAAATAATTTAAATATATATATGTAACTGGTATTCGAAAACAATGATTTCACAAAATTGGCGTGAAAAAAAATCGAGCCAAACCCGATACGTATCTATGCAAATAGTTATTTACATTATTGTGATTACTTAGTATCAGGCAACAGATTGAAGAGTATTTGGTATATTTTTAATATATGGGCTTTGGTGAGTTATAGAAAATAGCCTTGGCGAGTGAAGTGAATTTTACGTATATTTATTGGCAAACTATTTACTTTTCATATACATATAAGCATTTTTTTTTCAATATTTATTTTATTTATTTATATAAAGAAGAGCTATTTATCTACTTTTAAATACGAACAAAAATAATTTGTGGTTCTACCTGATTATCCCATAGACCAAAAAAAATATCGCCAAACTGTAAGATTAAATGCCAATAATGGGTGATCGTAAATGTCAAATTTATTTGACATTAAATACTTTACACGTGTTTGTTACGTCATCAGGTGATTTTTAATTCGATATTTACGTTTCTTCGCGATCTGCTGCAATTTTTTGACATTCCACTTTTGACCTATAATACTAAAGTAATTTTCTACCTTCATTTCAATAAAGTTTATTCAGATTTCGTATAACATTTTTCGAATTTTTCGGGTATTTTGTATGTGATTTTTAGTGTAGTTTAGCGATTTTCTACCATTTTTCCACATTAGTGAAAGACATTGATAGAAGTTGAATCAACTTTCAATCTTCGAACACAATATATATATATATATATTTTCTCTTTTCAAAATTTGCGCAGCGATTTAAAATTTCTTCGCGATATCTTATTGTGATTTTCAGAGGTTTTTCGCAATTCGTGCTGTTTTTTTACATACCCGGGCAAGTTAGCTAGTAGAAAATAATATATAATATGAACTTCTATGGATTATTTGGGCTTTTATTGTTCTGGACATTTGGGTTGATGAATGTTTTTGATTTTCAATAATGCAGAATCTTGGCATTATCAACTTCCAATTCAATTTGGATGTTCAATGCATGTTAATATTTTGTGAGCTATCATGTTGACAAAAATGTAATTTTTGATGGGAAGCTGAAACTGTGCTCCAACAATAGATTGATCATTCAGTAATGAATAAAAATTAAAAATACAATAGCTATGCAGTTTTGCAAGCAAAAAATATCAAATATGAAACACCTGACGTAGATGTTCTTTTCTCCTCAGGAACTATTAAAAGGATTTAAAAAAATTTAAACAGCTTTAAGAGTAGCTAAACTAGAAATTGATCATTGAGTAATAAATAAAAATAAAATGTAGAGTAATTGTGTGATTTTGGAAAGAAATGAAATTTAGTTTTATATTATTATTATTATTTCTTTCAAGCCATCAATTTATAGTTTAGCTTCAGCCAAAACTATTAAAAAAAGTATTAAAATATCTTCAGTATGTCTAAAGTATGTCAATGTCAGTTGTTTTATCTGTGATCTTTTTGTATGCAAATTTGCATTATTCTAATTTTTATAATATGAAAAAAAAAATATTTTAAGTACACACGAATATTTGTGTCGAAAATATTGTAATTAAGGATCTTCTGAAACATGTTTTAAAGACCTAAACCGAATTTTGGTAATCTTTCTATTTTTGGCTGAAAGCAAAAATGTCCAAAAAATTCTTTTAAGTAATTAATATATACAGTAAACTCCCAACTGTAAAGGAGAGAGAGATTTTGGATACCCAGATTCATGAATGAATAAAAGAAACTCCAACACAATACTTTAGGAGACTTGCATTTATTGTAGAGAACTTTTAAAAGAGGGGGCCGTGAAAATACAGAAGTACGGGGAGAGTTTCATTATCTGCCCAGCGGCAGAAGCCCCAGAGCGGGGATTAAATTACGGTTTACATGGCTTGAGGTCAGGAGAAAAAGTGAGTTGGATTTTGTTACAAATACTTACAGATTGGCGAACATTAGTCAACCATATGTATGATGTTTGGCGTAAAACAAATTGGGTAGACAAGATAATCAAGAAGTTTTACATTGAGTTAAAAACTATGCCATGGCGGGCTCTTTAGGGTTACAATAAATAACATTCCAGCGGTAAGTGAGAGTAGCTTAAAGAAAGAGCTAACACATGATATTACATGCACGTTACAGATTTAATGACAGCTGCAAATTAGTCAGCAAGGGGCATATGGTTTGTATTCGACAAAGTACAAGGGTGAGAATTGAATACTAATGCAAGCCCAGAGGCTGAGAAAATATGCATTACATATCGTCGGCTGCGAAGTGAAAAAGACATTCACTTGTATTTTATTCTTTTATTTTATTTCAACGGAAAATTGCTGCGGTTAAGATCTTTTTCTATCCGTGTGAACTTGAAAGACAGAAAAAAGGAACCAAGATAAATGATGTCTGCATTTACAAAGAACTTTAAAAAGTAAAAGTGAAACTTACAGTGGTGTGAAGGGGGGGGGGGGGGGAAGAGAATGACTAAAGCCATATGAAATTAAATATAAAATGTCAAATTTAAACTAAGTATTTTATTTGAAGTGGGGGGGGGGGGGAGAATAATGACAATTTATAATGCATCAGTAAGGTTAAAAGTTGATTTTTGAGGGGAGAGGAGGAATAATGAATAAATAACGGGAAAGCCATTATATATATCACCCATTACCACCAGAAAAAAAAAAACTGTGAAACTTGTAGAACAGTTTTTTTTTTTTTAAATTGACGATTATTTTGTCTACCCCATACATATAAGTATTTAACCCCATGACTGACAAGCCCGTGTAAATACGTTCACTAAGCTCCAGGTTTCACTGCAATACAAACAATATTTAAAGTAATATAATTCTATTAAATTAATGTATTTTTAATACATTGAACAATGATTAACACTTCCAAGGATTGCATTCATATTCGTTATTAAGTTTTTTTTATAAAATGTTCAAAGAATCATTTTTTTTAGCATTTAAAACAAAATGCAGAGAAAACAACATTACAATTTTGCCCTTTTTCAAGTCAGTCGGAGGGTTAAAACAGATATAACATAATACAATGATAAGTCTCCATATATATATATATATATATAAAATTAACTGTGTGCTTGCAATTCTTTAAATGTTTGCATAAAGCAAAACTTTTCAGGTTATGATATATGGCGCCTTTTTAATTCTTTTCTTGGTATTCATTAGTCCTACACAGTCACCAAGAAAGAGCAAATAATATTTTTTTGTATTTAACAGAATCCTTTATTTTTAAATAGCTTTTTAGTATTTGATTAAGAGGCTGGTACCAGCATTTTTCATGACCAAAATAAGAGAAGTAATTTTTTTTTTTAGTAACTTGTTATAATATCTTCTCAAAATAAAAATAATATAATATAAATGCAAGCAACAAAAGACACAGATACTACTTTAAAATGAAATAGTAAATAAAAGACATGTATGTCTGTAAATAAAAGTTAAATGAAGTAATATAAAAATAAAAAAAAAATAGGGAGAAAATTGGTTTTTGTGCACACCGCACAGGACTACAAAAGAACGGGATGCATATAGATATGAATGGGTGTAGCCCTTATTCTTGTTAAGTAACAAGTGTGATGGCGTCAGTTTAGAACATCAGCCCTAGGAGGGAAGGGAGTTATGAGACCCAGACATCGATACCTAGGTCCCTGCTCCCCAAAGATCACATTGATCTTCAAAGGAGCATGCGTCGATGTATCATATAAAAAAAGTTATGTTTATTGAATTGAAACAACAATTCGAGGGTTTTGTCTCTCTACACAATGAAGTTTGGACCCTTAGGGCAAAATTTCAGAGGGGATAAATTAAAAATAATAAAAACTGAGATAAATATCTCACATATCAAAGGTAAAAGGTCAATCCGAGTGTGTGGAGAGACTGGTGACATGATCGGGTAAGTACAACAACTGCAATTGTTTTTTTTTTAAAATTAAATTCTAACTTTGTATTCCTTACAATGTGTTAAGCAGGATATGAACTGTATGTGTATTGTATAACATTAGATAATGTTTTAAACATTTAGTGTAACTGCACTAGGTTACTAATGCTACAAACGAAGAAAAAAAAACTTTTTTTTTTTTACTGTTATTGTGAAGTTATGTTATTACAAGAAACGACATAATATCTTAGACGTGTTTATTGTCTAAGTGAAGCTTAACCAGAGATTTTATTTAATCTCCACATTTAAAAGAAAACGTGTAATTATGTACCTGTAGAAAACCAAAACAAATGTGATGAAAACAATAAAAAAACATCCTAAGTTTGAAATTTAAAGAAAATGCATGTTAAAGGGTAGCATCCTGTAAACTGGGCATTCTTTGTTCTGAAACAAAGTGATGGTGACAAGTAATGTCATGGCATAAAAGAACTATAACAATAAAGGAAAAATTAAGAATCTGTTAAAAATTAACATACTAATAAATGTTTAAATTGTGAATATCATGTGAAGTCAAAAGTAGTTCCTGGTATAATGAGACATGAAAAGGAAATATCCTAATGTTTAACGTTGAAACCTAGAGACAAAATGTTTTGAATTGTGTATAATGTGTGTTTTTTTTTTATCAAACAAAATGTCAATGAACAAAATTGTAATATCAATGAACTAAATTGTAAGTGTATCTCTATGAACCAAAGAAAAAAAATGTGTATTTCAATGAACGAAGCAAAGAAAAAGTATCTCACAATGAACTAAAGCAGTGTATGTCCGTGAAAAAAAGAGTAAATTTCAACGACTTAGATGTATGTTTGTGAACACAGCAATTAAAGTATCTCAATAAACAAAGTGTAAATTATTGCAATGAACTAAAGTGAGCAAATATTTCACTGACTTAAAGTGTAAAAGTAATACGATGAACTAAAATGTGTGTAAAAAAAATGAAACTTGCTATGAACTCATGTGTCTAACAAAAAAATATTATTGCAATGAACTAAAGTGTCTACTAAAATAAAAATTGGTATGAACTAATATGCAAAACAAATCACAAGAAAGAAAACAAACTATGAACTAATATGTGTAAGGAAAAATTCTATGAACTAAGTATTGTGATGAAAGGAAAATAATAGTGCAATTGGTCCCTGAAGTACACAAAGAATTGGCAATGCTATGAACTCGTGTAAAGGTTTTCTATGAACTCAATAAACTATGAACTCAGTTGTGTAAACTATGAACTAAGTAAACTATGAACTCAGTTGTATGAACTATGAACAAAAACTCATTGTGTACATATGGAACCAAGAGCATTGTATCACAGGTACAAAAATGCTTCGCCTAAAGTTAAAACAAACAAACCAAAAAAACAAACAACTGTGCTTTTAAGTAAAGAAAATCGAAAAGGACAAATGTGACCAGGAAATGCTACTTATGTGATAAAATGTAACCGAATAAACCTAACTAAAATTACCAAGTGAAATTATATCCAAATTTCTAAAAATAAATCTAAAAATGTAACTAGTGTAATGATGAATGTTTAAAGTTCAATTACTGTGTACACCTTCAGCAAAAAACATCCTAAAATGTGAAAATCACCATGTTTGATGACCCGCATCAGAAAAATTTTCACTAACGTTCCATTTCGTCATTCATTTGACTATTTGCACGCTGAACAATCAAATGAACAAGCAACCTACTGTACATTTGTGTTTATCTAATAAAAATGAGAGAAAAGAAAATTTAATGTAACTGAATAAACTTCAATTAAATATGAATAATACTGTCAAAAACTGACATATGTATGTAAATGTATAAGAAAATGAAAAACTTTAAAAGGAATGCTGTTGATAGTAACTCCTTCACAGTAATGTGTGTTAAATAAAAACGAAAAATGTAAAATGTATGTTACATTGTTTTTTTTTTTTTTTTACTAAAAAGGAAGCTGCATGAGATGTTTATGGGAATGTATTGCAGTTGTATACTTTTTCTCGCATTTGCTTGATGAATTTTTTTAATGATTGACAATAAGGTGCAAAGGCAGTGTGGAAAATGTCAAAGTTGGTGTTGTTGCTTTCATTATTTCTAATGCAATTAATGCATTTTGGAGGATTTCTACACTGAGGGTCAATGTGTGGCAAGGCACACACAGAACATCTAATGTCATTATAACACGAAATTGCAAGATGATCATTGTATACTTGACACTTGAAACAATGTCTAACATTTATATATGGTTTAACAGGGTACGGTTTTGATTGTATCATAATTTCTCTATGCATTAATAATTGCCTAGCATCCTGTCGTGCAAGCTCCAAGATCCAATTAAAGGACTTAATATGTATAAGCTTGTACTTTTTAACAACGTGAAAATCAGGTTCAGGTATATGGATTAAATCTGAAATACCAAACAAGATATCAGGAATATTTAAATTTTCAGGTAGGTTACGAATAATGACACGAATAGGCTTAGTTACATTAAGTTTAGCAGGGGATAAGGACTTTAGAGAGGAATCGCTAATATCTGTAAATATTTCATTGTGCTTACCTTGAGTGTGCAGGTCAGGGCTAAGATATGTGTCTTTTTTATCATTTTCCAGTTGTGGTAACTTTTCTTGTTTACACATATAAGAGGGGACAGTTTGAGTTGATTTATCTAGGGCAGATGGAGGGAGTTTGTTATTGACATCTACCACCTGATCACCCATAGTCTTACTACATTTAGTACGCTTCGCCTTACTTTTCTGTTGGGCTGTGATTTCATGTAATCTCTCTACAAGTTTTTGATTTACAAGAAATAAATTATCTTTATCCTGCTTTAATTTGGAATAATGATCTTTTAGAACATTAAAGTTTAGTTTAAGCACATGAAAATTGAATTTAATGATCTGAAGGAAATCCATAATATTTTCAGACAAAGATGCAGCATTTTCGGTCTTAAGTGAATTTTGAATAGATGTGGCTTCCATATTAATGGAATCCGAATATCTTAATAATATCTCCTCGAAATAATCTACCCATGGAGATACAAAAATGGGGTGATTTAAATCACTAACAGAATTTTCATCATTTGCTGCCATTTTGTAAAAATAAACTGGTGAAGTGTCTGTTATCTCCAAAACCTTTTTTTATCTCGTGTTTATTTAATTTCTGTTGTTTACCTTTTTGAACAGCCAAAATGGAAAAAAGAGGAGGAATTCTTTTTTTTTTTTTTTAGAGTAACAAAGATAATGCAATCTAAATAATACGAGTATTTTAAGAAGGTGTGGGCATGCAAAAACTATAATTATCAGAAATGAAATGTATGCACATAAAATAAAACACAATAAGTTGCATAAATAAATTATACACAAAAGGAAAAATAAAGGGGGGGGAGTGTAAAAAAAATATGCGTGTATCAACCGCAAGATTTCTGTGAGGCAAATTTCTGTCTACATCCAGTTGGATTAAAGTGTCCAAAATTCAATAAAATAAAAAAAAAAACAGGTAACTAAATTGTAATTCTGGTTTAGAATACAAAAAAAAAAAAAAAAAAAAAAGGCAAACAAGGTCAGAGTCGAGCAACACATTCTGAGAGTAAGTGTGCAAATATCACACACAAGTGCAAATGTGCAAATGTTGTGAGCGTAATATGCACATATTTATATAAAAATATCAAACACTGCAAAACTTGGAGCAGAGAATTTTTTTGTTGCCTATCAGCATAATAAGTGTCCCTTCAAAGTATGCCAGTGGGGCTAAAGGGTTAAATTCTCGATTTTAAATGCATAAAAAAAATCATATATACAAAAAGAAACATAGCATATATGTAAATTCACGGAAGAGAAAAAAAATTCTATGAGAGGTATGTCATAACTTAAACACAAAAATATAATAAATGAAATATTACTAAAAGTATAATAAAAATATCATTTCAACTAGCATCTGCACTTATGATTATTATTTTTTTTTTTTAGAAACAAAAACAGCCTGGAAGGAGAAAAAAATGAACTAAGAATGCTATCACTAATAATTATATTTTAAAACTAGCTTAGAGGTAATTTCTCCGTTCAAGCTGACAACACAAAATAAATTTATGACACTGCAATTGTTATGAAAGTACAAGTATGAATAGGGAACAAAAATAACATGAAAAGAAACTGGTAATTTACTAAAATTTAAAAGAAAGAAAATAAAACAAAACAAAAACAATTTACAGTTATTAATATAAAAATATTCCCTGTTCATACTTAAATGCAAACTGTGTTTCTTTTTTTGTAGAAAAGTATAGTGACACAATTATTTTCAATGAATTCGATCAAGTATGTCACTTTTGTAGAGAGCATTGAATTTGAGCATGAAAACAGAGCGAAATGAAAAAAAAACAACACCTTCTTTTTTTTAAAACTTAAAATGATTTCAGTAACAAACTGAAACAGGCAAATTTTGAAAACCAGTAGATATAATTAACGTTCTGTTTTCATACTTCCATTATTCTGTTATGACTAATTGCTATAGCATGTTTTTTGCTAGAGCACCTAATAAATTTTGAAGACACCACTAGAGCGCTAGTAATCTCAGCAGAATGATGTAGATGCAGAGTTGTTATGATTTTCTTTAAATAGCACAACTTCACACGATAATATTTTTTAAAACACGATCGGTGCACTGTAAAATATAATACACAAACCGAGTGATTACTGGGAAGAAAAAAATATTTGTTTGGATATTTCACTATAAAGTTTGCTGGCAGAAATCTCGTTTGATGATTGCATCACAAATCTCATTTCTAATGCAGATTTTTTTTTTTTTTTTTTTTTTTTTTAATGACTGAATAACACACACAGAGATGAACTTGTGGGATAGGATTATTTTTTTTGTAATTTGTGTCATCACTGCACAGTCTTTTTTTTTTTAATGAAACGATTTTCATAAACATTGGTCTTGCATCTTTGAAGTTGAACACAGCGTAAAAAAAACAACACCGGTGGAGCAGATGAACACACCGACACATAATTTTACAAACAGCTGGGACAGGGTGAATCGGCGACCCCAAGGCATAGAAGAGCACACTGGGTGGTAATTTTTAAATGAACACACACCTCACAGAATGATGGAGCAGCGGATAGTTCAGCTGTCACTTTTTTTTTTTGAGCGAATAGCACTTCTTGGGTGAGTCTTTGGAGAAAACAGCAGAATTTTGAGTCAGGAAACAACAGCAAAGATGGGGGCAGTCAATGTTGAAGAACACATCTGATGTTGCAGAAAACAGGAGCAGTAGCGATAATCCGTGTGTACGGGAGATACACTGTCAGCCAGCAGTAGAGTAGAGTGTAAGTCCATTAGAGCGACGAGAGCAGGCGCTGCAAAGTCCCATGAAGTTACCGCCGGAGCATGCGAGCCGAGTCGGGGCAGGAACCTCAACTCCCGTAGGAAAAAAAATCTGTCGTAGGTCCTTCGCGTCACTGATAAGCAGAAAAGAAGGAACAACTTCTCCCCGTAATTTTTTTTTTTTTTATTGTTGGAGACCTGGGCAAACGGCATCAATTTTATGTAAAGGAGAGAGAGATTTTGGATACCCAGATTCATGAATGAATAAAAGAAACTCCAACACAATACTTTAGGAGACTTACATTTATTGTAGAGAACTTTTAAAAGAGGGCGCCGTGAAAATACAGAAGTACGGGGAGAGTTTCGTTATCTGCCCAGCGGCAGAAGCCCCAGAGCGGGGCTTAAATTACGGTTTACATGGCTCGAGGTCAGGAGCAAAAGTGAGTTAGATTTTGTTACAAATACTTACAGATTGGCGAACATTAGTCAACCATATGTACGATGTTTGGCGTAAAACAAATTGGGTAGACAAAATAATCAAGAAGTTTTACATTGAGTTAAAAACTATGCCATGGCGGGCTCTTTAGGGTTACAATAAATAACATTCCAGTGGTAAGTGAGATTAGCTTAAAGAAAGAGCAAACACATGATATTACATGCACGTTACAGATTTAATGACAGCTGCAAATTAGTCAGCAAGGGGCATATGGTTTGTCTCAGACAAAGTACAAGGGTGAGAATTGAATACTAATGCAAGCCCAGAGGCTGAGAAAATATGCATTACATATCGTCGGCTGCGAAGCAAAAAAGACATTCACTTGTATTTTATTCTTTTATTTTATTTCAAAGGAAAATTGCTGTGGTTAAGATCTTTTTCTATCCGTGTGAACTTGAAAGACAGAAAAAAGGAACCAAGATAAATGATGTCTGCATTTACAAAGAACTTTAAAAAGTAAAAGTGAAACTTACAGTGGTGTGAAGGGGGGGGGGGGGAAGAGAATGACTAAAGCCATATAAAATTAAATATAAAATGTCAAATTTAAACTAAGTATTTTATTTGAAGAGGGGAGGGGGGAGAATAATGACAATTTATAATGAATCAGTAAGGTTAAAAGTTGATTTTTGAGGGGTGAGGAGGAATAATGAATATATAACGGGAAAGCCGTTATACCAACTATCTGGTCTAATGTGGCAGAAGGGTAGGCCGGAGTTCTATATAAATATTTATTCACTTCCTGCACCCCCTATTATATTAAAAACACATGTTACACATTTTAAGATAAATTTTATATATACAGTACATACAGTTTCGAAATAAGCAAAACATTAACATACAATACAAGACTAATTCGTAAAAAAATGCGTTAATCTTATTTTACTGTTTATTAATAAATGATTGCACAAATATGAAAAGTTATGCATAAGATAAAAGAGTCAAAACTTAGTTTTTGAAAAAGTAGTTGATAGAAGACTGCTTCTCCCTGTTAGCGCTCATCCGTGACACAATGTCCCTCCATTTACACCAGCAGATAATATCAGCTGGTGTCGCTTCCTCCTGCTGACTCGTAGTTTCTCCTCCATAGTCACTATAACCTTTTTTCGTTTATCACCTACTTTGTTAATCTTTAATAAATAAACTGGTAGCACACCAAAAGAGTATACGAAAGTAAACAGGATAAGCAGAAAATAACGTCTGCACTTATTAACATCCATTGTACAAGCCATGGGTGCATGTTTGAAATTTGGCCAAGCCTGAAAATATTTCGAATCCTCCCCTCCCCCTCCCCCACTGAAAGAGCACATACGCACGTGCCGACGCACCACCTAGACAAAACCCAACGTGTTAATATTATATGCAGTAAAATATGTTGAAACCAATTAAAAAAAATAAGTGCAAATTGCAGGGGTGATTCTGAGTCAAAAAAGTTTTCTAAAATTCACAGCAAATTTTCTGAAAAGTTACAGCAGAGGGGGGAGGGGGGAATCCACTACTGGCACTAACTATGCATTATTTCTGCGATCTTTTGGCGAAATTTGTGGGTTTTTTCGCGATCTGTTGGCGACATTTGTAGGATTTTTCGCGATCTTTTGACAAAGTTTGCGGTTTTTCGCGATCTTTTAACGAAATTTGCGGGTTTTTCGCGATCTTTTGACGAAATTTGCGGGTTTTTTCGCGATTTTTTTGACGAAATTTGAGGGTTTTTTTCGCGATCTTTTGACGTGATTTGCGGGGGTTTTGCGATCTTTTGACGTAATTTGAGGTTTTTTCGCGATCTTTTGACGTAATTTGCGGGTTTTTCGCGATCTTTTGACGTAATTTGTGTTTTTTCCGCGATCTTTTAACGTAATTTGCGGGTTTTTTTTCCGCGATCTTTTAACGTAATTTGCGGGGATTTTTTCGCGATCTTTTGACAAATTTTGTGGGTTTTCGCGATTTTTGGACGAAATTTGCGTTATTTCCGCGATTCTTTGACGAAATTTGCAGGGGTTTTTTTCCGAGATTCTTTGACGAAATTTGCGTTTTTTCGGCGACCATTTGTCGAAATTCGCGATATTTTTTATGTTCGAATTTTCGGATTGATGACCAATTTTTTTTAAATTTTCGGAAATGAATGCCTTAAATTTCCGGAACAGAATCACCACTATGCAAAATGCATGTCATGTAAAACATTCATTTTCATGTAAACAGTATTTGAAAAGTTTAATTCATACACGCTACAGCTAAAAATAATAAAATTGACATGCTATGACATATAAAATTGTGAAATACTCAAGAATGTGCATGGGCACACTTATATACAACGTTTTTGTAATTTTAAAAATATCTTCTCATAAATGACATTAAAAAAGTACCTTAAAAGAAAGTATTAAAAAACTCAAAGAATATTAAAATACAAATTACACTGATGATAGAAGTATACATTACCGCAAATGAAATTATTCCAATTTTATCATATTTTCATTTTATTTCTGCTAGCATTAACAATTTTTTTGCATGTGGAATTACCACCAATTTAACAAAATTCGCGTTTTTTTTTCACGATCATTTTAATGAAACTCGCGTTTTACCCGTTATTCATCAACGAAATTCGCGTTTTTACCTCTGTCCTTTGACGAAATTCGCGTTTTTCCCCACGATCTTTACACGAAATTCGCATTTCCCCACGATCTTTAGCCGAACTTTGCGTTTTTTTCACGATTTTTAGACGAATTTTGCGGGGTTTTTTTCACGGTCTTTAGACGAAATTTGCGTTTTTTCCACGATTTTCCGACGAAATTCACGTATTTTATACGACCTTTTGACGAAATCCGCGTATTCTACACGATCTTTAGACGAAATTTGTATTTTTCCATTATCTTTAGAGGAAATTCGCGTTTTTTCCGGGATCATTTGATGAAAATCAAGTTTTTTCCGCAATCCTTTGACGAAAATCGTGTTTTTTTTTACGATCCTTTAAAGAAAACCGCGTCTATTTCGCGATTCTTTGGCGGAGATTGCGTCATTTTCGTGATCCTTTGATGGAGACCGCGTCATTTTCGCGATCTTTTGATGGAAATCGCGTCTTTTCCGCGATCCTTTGACGGAAATAACGTTTTTTCCGCGATCATTTGACAAAAATCACATTTTTTCCGCAATCTGTTGACAGAAATAACGTTTTTTCCGCGATCATTTGACGAAAATCACGTTTCTTTCACAACTCTTTGGTGAAAATGGTGTTTTTTTTTTCTGCGATCCTGTAACGAAAATCGCGTCTTTTTCGCGATCCTTTGACAGAAAGCGTTTTACCCGCAATATTTTGACGGAAATCGCATATTTTTCGCGAACCTTTGATAGAAGACGCGTTTTTTCCGTGATCCTTTCACAAAAATCGCGTTTACGCAATAATTTAAAGGAAATCGCATCTTTTTCGCGATCTTTTGACAGAAATAGCGTTTTTTCCGCGATTATTTGACGAAAATCACGATTTTTCCGCGATCCTTTGACGAAAATCGCGTCTTTTTCGCGATTTTTTTGGCGGAGATCGTGTCATTTTCGCGATCATTTGACGGAGATCGCGTCTTTTTCGCGATCCTTTGACAGAAAGCGTTTTTTCCGTGATCCTTAGACAGAAATCGCGTTGTTTCCGCGGAAAAGGAAGATTGTCTGAAAAAAATATAAATTCAGATTCTAACCAAAATTTTAAACGGGATGATCAAAAAGTGAAGTTATTTTAAGACCGATTTTTAATCATTCCGTCCTCGAGAATCTTTAAAAGCCGGAATTCCGGCCTGTGGCCGGAAAACTTGCACCCATGTGTACAACTGACCAAACATGTTATCAAGCCTCCCCCCCTCCTCCCTTTCTGTCTGTCTCTGCTATTGCATTCTGCAATCCCTTCTTGCTCTTTCTTGTCGTGAGTTAGCACTTTTTTACGGACAGGAACCTGCCTGTCTCGGCCGTTTGCAACATTCCTCATTTTTCCTTTTACTAGGCCGGACAGTCGGGAGTTTATTGTACATAATTATTAATTAATTATACATGTAGCCCAAGCCTCTGTGGATCAATTTTTTTTCTCATATAAAATAAAATGTAATTAATTCATCAATGATACAGAATGACTTCCTAATTATATGAATTCCATGTAATTAAAAAATGTATTAAGTATACATACTTTATCTTTTATAATGATTTTTGCAAATGATCATCTGTTTTATTAGAACTTTTTCAAAGACTATTTGAAACACTTCTGCAGTTTCAAACTAAAAATGTTCTATTACTGTTAAGTCTGCAGCTTTTAATGAGCACATGAAAAGCGTCTTCAAAATTTAGTCATTTATACATTGCTTGCTTTATAATTTGCACTCATGTCTTGAGTCAGTCATGACTGATAATCATAAACAGTGAATATGAGTTATAATTTTCCAATTGAGCGAAAAATGTCCTGGCCCGGACATTTTTTATCCAGTTGGAAAATTACAACTCATATGAATTATTTACCAATTTGAATAATTGTGTTTAAGTTAATCTAGCAATAAATAAAGTGTCTCATTTGAGCTGATACAGCTCAAATTAATGTGTAATGTTGAAAATTTCCGAAGGAAGAAACAAGATTTATGGAATACAGATATTTCTGGTTTGGCCAAATTTTCAGCACCATTTTTGCCGAATATCAGATTTTTGGGCTGAGAACAAAAACAAATTTTTGATCGATCTCCAATTGTATTCGTAAGTAACTCATTTTTTTGTGAGAAATAGGCAAAATATTTCACAATTGTTGTTTTGCTTTATTCTGTGCATTTCCAGTTGTGGATAGGATAACCTCCACACCAACACCACCTTAACCCTTCCTCACACTAATAAGTAAAAGAAGAGTAATACAAAAAATGGTTGGTTGATACTATTTAACATAAGCACTTAAAAAATATACATGAAATGATACCTGCTAGCACAGTATCTAATGATTTGGTAATACTCCAGTTTCTTAGAGTATAAGTATTCATGGTATGCATATAAAATACACTGAACAACTTGTCACATTGGAATATACTTTAGTAATCTTTATTTGAAGAAAGGTAAAAAACAGGAAGAAAAATTACTTATAGTAAACATCGTTAAGTGGAGAAAATGTAATTGTATGCCTCTTCAAAAAGTAGATTCTCATTATCAAACAAATGTCTTTATTTAGGAGATGACTATATAAATATGTGACATATCTTTGTCTCAAACATAAAATTACTTGACAAATCTAGACACACGGCAGTGTGTCAGCCAAGTTCGCCTGACATAGCCGTGTGTTATTTACACGAACCATTTCGAGCTGTTTTCATCAAATTTCAATGCTCTACAACTGAAAATCTATAAGACCTACGTACTTGTTATACGAAATGGGTAGTAAGGCCACCCTAATTACCTAAAATCCAAAATTTTATAAATAACGCATAATTAGTTTCCGAGATAATGACATTTGAAAATGTCTGATAATCGATAATTTTACCACTGACTGACTGACTGACTGACTCACTCATCAAAAAGATCTCGTATATCTACTGCAGCTACAGACTTCAAATTTGGTGCGAAGTTCGTTTACACTATAAAACTAAGGAAAAAAATTAAAAAATTGTGAAAATCGATGAATTACCCACCTAGGGGTGCCCATTTTTACTTTACCATTGCGTCTATTAGGCGAAATTTTAATTTGCCGTAGGAGGGGACGCTGTTCTGTCGCCAAATACCGCCAAGTTTCTCGCCAACATGGCGATATATCGCCAAATTTGGCGACTAAAATCGGTCGCCAAAAGTGACGCCACCTTGGCGATACCTCTAATATTTCGCCAAATTCCCATAGACTTCCATTGTAAACCTATCTACTTACTGGGGGTTTATCTGGGTTTACTTGCTTACAGAAAAACAACAAATTGAGATATTCTGTCCGTCACAGAGCCCGTTCTCAGAAACTATACATGTTGGAGGCGTGAAATTTTGCATATTTACAGCTGAACACCTCACATCAAATGCCAAATCATAAAATTTTGAAAAAGTTGTAAATTTAACCCTTTGGGGTCTCACATGTGTATTTTAAACAATCCTTTCTAAGTGAGCCCCTAATTAGGTTGGAGGCGTGAAATTGTACATACTTATAGCTGAACACCTCACATCAAACGACAAATCATAAAATTTTGAAAAAGTCGTACATTTAACCCTTTGGGCTCCCCCATGTGTATTTTAAACAATTCTTTCAAAGTGAGCCTCTAATTAGGTTGGAGGCGTGGAATTTTGCATACTTATAGCTGAACACCTCACATCAAACGAGAAATCATAAAATTTTGAAAAAGTCGTACATTTAACCCTTTGGGCTTCCACATGCGTATTTTAAGCAATTCTTTCTAACTGAGCCTCTTATTAAATTGCAGATTTGAAATTTTGCATACTTATAGCAGAACACCTGAGGCCAGGCGACAAATCATAAAATCTTGAAAAAGTCTTATGCTTAACCCTTTGAGCTACCACACATGTATTTTAAGCAATTCTTTCTAAGGGAGTCATTAATTAAGTTGGAGACATGACATTTTGCATACGTATAGCTGAATACCTCAGACCACACGGCAATTCATAAAATTTTCAAAAAGTCTTATATTATTTACTCCTCTGGGCTCTAACTTGTGTATTTTAAGCAATTTTTCTAACCTCCGCCCTTTTCACGCGGGGGAGCACTTTTCCAACTTTTGCCGACACCCCTTTGACCATTCTTTCATATTATGCACCATAGTCTTACATATTTTAGTTCCACTTTTTATCGCCAGAGGCGCCTACTTATCTCGGGTGCTATGGGCTCAATCCCCTCGACTAAAATATCTACGGATAGTATGTAAAACGGAGTTTCATTCGGATAGAGGTTTGTTTAGAATAGAGTGCGTCCCTGGTTGCGAAATGTGGAACTAACAGATTTTTCAAAAGGATAAAGTGTTTTGAAAGGAATATTAAACGAAACCCTCTGTGCGATCTGTGATCACACTTACCCACTTGTTATTTTCAAAATCATCAGAGAAATGTTTATTTAGTTAATTAAATTTGAAAATCCAGGAAGGGGCAATGTCCTTCCTCTGCACTGCCTCTTTGCCCGCACCCATGGATGAATGATACATAGTGTGGGATAAGCACATAACTTTATTTTTCACTTTCAGTACAAAAAAGCAGGCCCTGCTATAGGATATTTAATTGGAAAATTGAATAGGAGAATTTAACATAGGAATTTAATAGGAATTGTTGTTTCAGAAACAATAAAAATTTCGAATCAATACATTTCGTTTTAAAACATGCATTCAGTGTAGCAGTATTAAAATATAGATTTCTGCCGCAAATTGACAGCCAAATAGTTTGTTGTAGGAAATTTAAATTAAAATTGAATGTTGCTTGGTGAATAAAATAGTCTCATGTAAACACATTAAAAAGCATTATGTAAAGTGTCTAAATATATTGTAACTGTACAAAAAGTAATGATATCTAACAAAAACATAGCTGTGAAAAAAGGGAGCCAAGTTCTGTAAAGACAATGGCAAGAAAAGAAGTGATATCTAAGTGGGTGCCAAGTTCAAATAAAATTCACCCAAACTTACCTACTGAAGTATTATAGCATTTTTTAAATTGTTTAGAAATAAAAATTATTGATAGCATATTAATAATAAATCTAGAACTTGGCAAGTTTTTGATAAATGTTATGCCTATCAATTTCGTGTCTTAATAAAATGATGATGTTAATATTAACAACAATGTCATTATAAAAAAATTAGGTACTTTTCGGTTAGCCGGGCGCCAGTGTTTTATTTACATTCATATATACATATATATGCACATATATGTACATATATATATGCATATGTATGTATATATTTATGTATGTGTGTGTACATATATATATGTACATATATGTGCATATATATGTATATATGAATGTAAATAAAACACTGGCGCCCGGCTAACCGAAAAGTACCAAAAATTAATATAGTTATTATTATAAACAAATGACTCATGTTAAAGATTTGATAAACCAATAAATACACAAATACATTCCCGCTCGTCTTTGGTTATCACTCTAGCACCCACCCTTCGGAAACCTCAATGCAAACAGACTAAAAGGCCTGAGAAAGAGACAGATACCTTTACGCTTGTTCTTGGTCATCACTCTAGAGACTGCACCTCTTTAACCCTTCAGGGGCAAAGAGCTTTTATTCGTGACTTGCTGAAATGATTCAATCACACCAGAATTTAAAAACAAATTTATTTCAAAATGGGTAAAAGCTTCTTTTCACGTATTTAATAAAATTAAACTTTTTAGTCCTGAATTCTAGTGTCAATGTGGCATTTTGCAGTTAAATTTAGGTGGGATATATCTTATCCCACCATCCTTCAAGGGGAAGGAGCTCACTCAAATGAAGGCTTCCAAATATGAAATAACAAGTTTAGATATAATAATGTCATTAATAAAAATAAATGACTTGTAGGTAAAAACTTGCCAAGTTCTAGATTTATTATTAATATGCTATCAATAATTTTTATTTCTAAACAATTTAAAAAATGCTATAATACTTCAGTAGGTAAGTTTGGGTGAATTTTATTTGAACTTGGCACCCACTTAGATATCACTTCTTTTCTTGCCATTGTCTTTACAGAACTTGGCTCCCTTTTTTCACAGCTATGTTTTTGTTAGATAGAACTAACTGTATGTCATTTGGACCTGGGTCCCAGCGATACATAACACTACTTTAATACATGAAAAGATTAATATTTCCTGTCAAAAAATAGGACCTTTCAAGTTTAAATACTTTAATCTTGAGAAAGAGCTTCAACTGTGTGCACAAAACTACAACTTCAGAAATTTAATTCATTCGATGAACTACCTTTGCAGTCCCGAAATACTTTGGAAGTGTGAAACTTCAAATACAATATTTAATTAGCCTTTTAAATTTCCAAGCATGCAGAAGCATACTTTTTGGAGTCACTTCGAAAGAAATATAAATGCATATAAAAAAAAGCTGGAACACTCAGAAAAACAAAATTGCTAGCCCTTTAAACTGGTAGCGATGCGGCGACAGCCAGTGAAAAACAAGCACGCAATTTGCATAATCTCGGTGAAAATTAACATTTACTTTTTAAAGTTAAACTATATAAAATTGCTAGAGAATTTATAAAACTACTGAAAATAACTATGATTTAAAGTTAAAATTAAATTAAAAAATAACTTTGAACAATGAAAGAAATTTAAGAAGATTGTGATTGCAACTCAAAATGGCCAATGCAGTAAAAGAATGCGCTATAACCAAAAAACTCAACTAATCACTTTGGAATATAAATGGATGTCTGCTTAGTGGGAATGAAGAAAAAGATTTAAGTGCAGGAATCCATATTTACATTTTAAAATTAAAAGGATGGGAAAAATTAAAGACTGTATATTCTACAACACCACAACAAATAACAAAGTTAGGTTTAGCAGGTTTGATTTTCTGAACAAAACACCTGTTGCAATCGGCACAAGAGAAATAACTGCTTTTTAACTGCAACATACCTAAGTGTTTTATCGAATCAAAATATTACAATCCTAAATAACTCATTTTTTTTTTCAAGAAATAGGCAAAATATTTGACACCACAACAGATAACGAAGCCGGCTAAAGTTAGGTTTCGCAGGTTTCATAAAAAAAAACAAAAAAACAACACACACACACACACGTTGCCATCGGCAAAAGAGAAGTAACTGCTTTTTTGCTGCCATGCACCTTAGCGCTTTATATATACAGTATCGAACCATTTATCTGGAAATTAGTTATCCAGAATAATATTTCCAGTTGACTTATTTTAGAAAAATGAGCCATACAGCCTCAGTTTGATATGTATATTGCTTTAAACAATACAACATGAACATGCATGATATAATTTGATTCTAATAACTATGATTTGAAATAGAAACATATTTAGATATATATTGGACATTTTGATTTTTATGTGTAGAAAAAAAGTGAAGTTTTTGTTTCTAAGGTATTTCTATAAATTGCCTTCTTTTAAACTTTGATTAATGTCTGATCTTGTTTGGATCTGATTCTTTCTGAATAGTCTAATAATTAATTTGAGATCATGAAACACTGTCATAGCCACATATATGCTATAAATCTGATCAAATAGATATTGGTATAATGCCCAACCAGTTATCTGGAATACATCTGACCTCAACTATTCTGGATAAATAGTTCTGTACTGTATATAGATTGGATGATTTCTAAAATAAATATATATATATATAGATTTATTTAGCACCACCACAGATTGCAATGAAAAGGCTTTTTTTTTTTTTTGCAGACATTTACAAAATGGTTTTTAGTGCTTATCTGTTCTATCTTCTTTTAGTGCTACTGTTCATAATTCCCAATTGTGGCAATGTTTGTTAATTTTATAATTTTTTTATTAAAAAATATCAAATTTTAGTTGTTTTTACACATTGAATGACAAGTTGAAATCACTAAACATGACTGCAGGAAAAGGGGCACAAGGTTCTTTTTTTAAATAAATATTAAATTAATATATATAGTACCAATATACAGGGTGTTCGGTCTCATCGGTGTCCAATGGCTAATTCCTAAACCGTTAGTCATAGACATATAGTTCCAATTACAAAAAGTTTTTAAATCAGGTAAAGAAATATTTTAAAAGCGATTTGGGTCAATAAAAACATTTCTTAAAAAATTACGAAATTTAAATTTTTATACGCCCCCCCGGTCCTATAAGTTATATTTAGTAAAATTTTCCTTTTACACTGACAAGTAATACAAAAAAAGTCCCATTGTTCTACGATTAAAATTGATCGAGTAATACCTGTTTAAAGTTGGAGCCTATTTTTTGCTGCAAATTGGGGGTCATTCACAAATTTAGTCGAAATATAATTTCGTCAGATATATTAAAAAATGGTTGAGAGTAAAATTAACATTGCAATACAAATTTGAAATCTTTAGTCATTTTGACATATTAATGCAAAATATACAATTTGTAATACACATTTAAGAACAAAGAAAAAAACAGAATTTTTGTTAAATAAAATGATGCTAAATTAATAGCCTCAATTCTTTACAAAATGATACGTATTTTAAAATATTATTAGATTACACTAGCCTGCAAAAGTTGGGTTATTTCATGTTTTTTAGCTTTTGATAATTGATTCTTATGTATTTTGTACCGCTGAATCCGGAATTGACCTTCATTTTTAGCCATCACATCAAGATTTTTCGCAAATTGTAAATTTCAAAGTTAAAAAGTTCAAAATTAAAATTTAATCTCCTCCCCCATCTCATCATACCACCCAGCTGTAAGAATACCAAGATAAGCAAAAATATCGAATAAATTATTGAATCAAATAAAATAAAAAAAAGTTTTACATATGTTTTATAGTATGAGATTTTCGCTATATTATAACTTACACATTTGCAAAAAAATTCTAACGTGATGGTTAAAAATGAAAGTCATTTTCAGATTTAGTGCTAAAAAGTACGTAAAAATCAATTATCAAAAGTTAAAAAATACAACCATCTCCTCTACTTTATAGTATCCGATTTTTGTTATTCTTTTTTAAATTCGACAATTTATGATTTGCGAAATATCCTGACATGATGGTTAAAAATTAAGGCAATTTTCGGATTCAGTGCTAAAAAATACATAAAAGTTAAAAACCCCAACGATCTCCGTCTTGTATTATCTAATCTAAAACTTTTACATAAACTTCTTGGTGGTAATCTATCCGAAATTTTTTGTGTTATCCTATAAAATAAGTATAAATGGTAACCACCGAAAATCATAATAATATTAGATTGTTATCGGATTTGCGCCAGTATGTAAAATGTAATCTCGTTCGGATATTTGAAAGTGGGATAAAGCTCGAATACAAACTTTGAACTGGAAAAACATACATAAGATCGTTGAAGTAACATAAAAACTTATAAAAATAACATAATTTTATTAAAAGAAATCATAAAAGAAACAGTCTCAAATCCTGACAAAATAAAACATATGTTATTTAAGACAATCTGAAACTTAATAAATGTTAACTTAATCGTAATACTTGTACGATTTTTTTCAAAGCGCAAATACACATGAAATGAGATCTTCGAATACTTTAAGCACTTGGGTAACACACCCCAAAGCCAAGCCGAACTCATTTGTTTTCAGAGCAGAAAAGTGGCATAAGTCATGCATTTTTAAAGTTTCATAACTCGCACAATTTTAGTGTCATATCAATGGGACTTTTTGTCTTACTTGTCAGTGTAATAGAAAAATTTTACTAAATATAACTTATAGGACCGGGGGACCGTATAAAAATTTAAATTTCGTAATTTTTTAAGAAATGTTTTTATTGACCCAAATCGCTTTTAAAATATTTCTTTATCTGATTTAAAGCATTTTTCTAATTGGAACTATATGTCTATGACTAACGGTTTAGGAATCAGCCATTGGACACCGTTGAGACCGGACACCCTGTATAGCAAATTATCAATAGTCCCATTTCATAGCAAAAAATTGTCTTCATTAGAAATATTGATGGCATACATATTCATGTGGTGTGGTGCCCCAGGGAATATTTCTTGCACACATATTTGTATGCCATGGCACTGTATTAATTTTAATTTTGCAATGCAAAAAAAAAGTGCAAGAATAGCGCACAATTTTTAATATATATTAAAATAGAATTACAGTATAGGATCTGTTATCCAGAATGCTTGGGACCTGAGATATTTTGGATACGGGGGGTTTTTCCGTAGTTCAGAACACTTTACTATAAGAATAGTACAAAATAACAGTATCAAATGCATAAAATACAAATAATATATGTAAATATATAATTACAAATTTGTTAATTTAACAACTTATTTACACAAAATAAAAAACATTCTAAATTAAAATTCCAATTAAAAAAATTACATTAACATATAAGACTTGAGAGCAGAATCGTTTGATTTGGATTTTTAGAACATTTATATTAAGATTGCTTGCTATAGTGTAGTGTGTCCCTTTCACAATTTGCTCCAATATACTGACATGAGTTGCTGTTCATGGAAATAGCTTTTTTGTTGCATTCCACAAGTCAGTTATTCAAGTGAAAAATATCAGTAGCTCATTTGAATTTTTTTTTTTTTTTTAAGCCATTTCTTTCTGCTGGTCATCATCATCACTTTCATTAGACATATCATTTTTCATTATGTCACAAATCTCGTTGCCAGTCATCCAATGATCGAGGAGTATTTTCATCAGCAATTAAACAATCTTTCATTGACTCTTGATTCAAAAATTGAGCTTGTGAACATGAAAGTTCTTTAGCTTAGTCCTGTAGATCTGTAATAATTTCCTTCTGCTTGAAAATTTTAGTCTTCAACTTCAGGCTCATTCACAATTCACACAATAAAAAAATATTGCAGATGACCACAAATTACATCACTCATGGGTGAGTGTATGTCTGCTGTATCCCATACTTCATACATCTTTAATTTTTACGTTTTTAAAATGAAATAAATTATTTTGCATTCTGGTTTTCGGAGCATTCCGGATACGGGGTTTCTGGACAACGTGTCCTGTACTGTATATACATATAAAAATTTCCTTGAGTTATTGAATTTTTTAAATATTGATACTTTTCTATTTTGTTTTGATTTATGATCAATGAATATATTTTTCTATATTCTTTGAGTATTGATTATTTCTAATTCCGAGATAAAATGGAAACAGAATCTATATGTGTAAACTGTAAAGTGTAGTGAATATAAGTACTTTGTTGAAACTAATTCAGCTATTTTTTGGAATCAGTTATGGATTATATCAGTTATTTATTGTTACAATATAATTCTTCAACAGTGATTTTCATAAATGCATAACTTAAAACTGTAATACTTCTTTTAAAATTTTGTATTTGGTTGTTCCACTCTTCTTTTTTTTTATCTAAATTATTATTTTAATTTACTATTTCTATATAATTAAACACATTGTAATGATTCCGGTATAAACTCATCCAAACAGTGGATTACTTTCATTGTTGCAGAAAAAAGAGAAATACTGAAAAATATTCAGACATATAAATCTTTTAATTTGTAGATAAATTTCGGTAAAAATATTTCTGGACGTGCACTTTGTTTTTATAAGTAAATAAAAATTTGTATTTATTGTGATGTCATGAGAATAGCGACTTTGGGTTTATTTTATCTTTATGCATTGTTACTTTTTTTATTCCTTTTTTTTTTCATTACAATTAAATAAAATTTTTTTTTTATTTGAATTCATGGTGGTTAAGCATAAGTGCATATATAAATACATGTGAAAAGTTTGTACGGGTGAAAATGATGTTATGCTTAGCTTGAAATGTATTTTTACATTGATAAAACTAAAATAAATTACATGACTGTGCCAAAATGCCATAATTTTCCATGAGTTTTCAACTGTTAATTAAAAAAAAAAATTGAAATGGAACCTTTATTGATAACTTCCTCTTGATTGTATACGTTGATTACATGTTAGAAATTGCCCTTTTTTAAAAACTAAATTATATGCAAGATGAATTAATGTTTTAACAACTAATTCACAAAATCAGGGTTCATACTCATTTTCCAAGAAAAAATCCCCTGATGGATTTCCCAGGATGTACAATTTTTCCACGTCAACAATTAACGACATTTTTTAAACCAGTATGGTTGAAACTCCTACCTCCTCAAAAAAAAAAAAAAAAATTAAACAATGAAATCTCAAAAATAAAGTTTATATAAAAACAATATGAACAGAACTTTAAAGGAAAAAAATTATTTTGTGTAAAACAGAGACGAAATCTGTATGCCCGTGGGGCAGTCCTAAACTTGGTAGCTTGCTGCAAGAATTTAATTTCTACTTTATGATTTCTGTTATCTCTTTGAAAAGCATTATGAATAATATGAAGGCTACAATTGCCAATATCAATTTTAAAATGTCCTTTATTTTTAGCCCCCGGAACGGTATGTTATTTCTTTCTCCCAGCTTATTATGTCTCCAAAAAATAATGTTACCTTAAAGACGCTAGCAATAAACAAAGCAGATGTATTATTGTACAATTAAATGCTCTATAGCAATTTTTTTAATTTCTAAGCATCGCACATTTTCAATGTTTATACCGTCGTATTGGGGAAAATAGTACTTTTAAATGCAATTTGTTTGAAAACTGTATCTCCATTTATTTTTGAAATATTAATTTTTTTGTAGTTTTTAGCACCATTTGTTTAATTTTGGCAACTCAAGTACTCCATTTATATAGAAAGTAAAGGGAAAATAGTTGAAAAATAGCAATTATATCATTTTGTTGCCATTTTCTCATAACAACCGAAAGAAAATGTAATTAAAATACGTGCTATTTTGAAAAAAATATAAAAGAATAATTTCTACAAATAATAAGACATGGAGCTATTATAAACTATATTTAATTTTAAGTATCTGTAGACCCTTTCAGTGTGACGTCAGTCATGACGCTTTGGTTGGAAATTGACTCCAAACAAACGGTTGCTATGCATCATTTCTTTTTAAATATAAATTGTGGATAATGTTACCAGTACGTATCAAGTATTAAAACACTTAGATGTGAGATATAGATATACGATATAGCTGCAACACACAAACAAAATAGAAAATACAACATAGCAACCGTTTGTTTGGCGTCAGTTTCCAACGAAAACATGACTGACGTCACGTCTGAAATCGTCTATATTAATGTTACAAACAAATGAATGCCTATGAATCATTAGATAGCCCTTTTTTTTGTCCAGTTTCTTTAATGATGGCATCTTTTTGCTGCATTTGTGTATTATTTTGAGATATTGACATCCTATGCATGCTTTACTGTAGATGTTTAATAATGGATCGTAAATGTGGAATTCTTAAGCGGATGCGAATTACGTCATTTTACATGAAATAAAAGTTTGTGCTTTAAGTCTTAAAATTGAAATATGTTTTGTACTATTTATATATACATATATTTTTTTTCCTCGGGGGCGACACTAAATTCTGAAAAAGCAGAATTCCTGTTTTCTAGTTTTTTTAAGTTCCTCTTGAACTGTTGTCAAACCTCACGATGTTAGAAGGTGTGTCTAGTGATTGAATAGATGTTGACAGACGCAATATCATAAAGCACACGAACAGCAGCAATTGCCCTCAATTTCCCAGAGTAACCAGTCGTTCTTGCAGGTTTTCCCAGGTTTAGGGAAATTTTTGTATTATCCCCTGATTTTTTGCTGAATCCTATGTCTCCTGATGAGTATGAGCCCTGAAAATGAGGATCTGAGGAATGTTTTATTAGTTCTCACATTAATTAAAATAACAATTATACCATTGAATGGTAACGTCATAAGATTAAATGAAAAACAAGCAGTGAAAAAACATTGCGACACAAAGTTAAGTACAATATCCCAGTTTCAACTCGCATCACAATTTGTTTATGCACATTATAAATTTTCCTCCATTTCCAATAAAAAATTCTAATAATAAAATTTCTAATAATAAAATTTACTTTAGAAATGGAGGAAAATTTGACTTTGCCATTTTTGGATGTGCTTATTACAAAGGAGGATTTGGCTTTGACACACTCTGTTTATAGAAAACCTGTTAAATTAAACTTGGTTATCCCATTTAATGCCTCACTCCTGTTTAATTATCGTATCGCCGCCTTCAATTCTTTTATCAAATGAGCCTTTGTGGTTTGTTCCGGCACTGAATTGCAAAACGAACTTGATTTTATCAGGGGAATCGCTATTGATCATAGTTTCCCTATTGGTTACATTAATAATTAGTAATTGAGGCCGACCCTCTTTCGGAAAATCGAAATTTTCGGATAATCGAGAATGCTTCAATTTTAAGATTAAGGAGAAATATATGCACTATTTATTATTATGGTAACAAGTGCTTAATAAAAATAAAGCAATAGCAAAATAGAAACAAGAATAAATTACCTGAATTTTAATTTTGAAATTAAGTACCTTTTTCATATTTCGCAATTGTTTGAAAAAATGTTTTGTTTGTCGCAGTTTCGATTACCTTTGCTTTGGAGCTCTATCACGAAGTTTTAATATTATCAGTTTACCAGTATCACAGTCTTTCTACTGCTCCAGCCATGCTAAACCTTTTGCAAAACATTCAAAAGCTTCAGAATTGCTAATTTGTTCATTCCACTCCGCAGCTTACGGGAACTTAAGTTAAATTCAAAGGAATTCTAAGAAAGGGGATCAAAAATATTTATATGCACTCATGGTTCGGAAAGGACCGCTTGCACACAAGGAGTATGATAGTTTAAGAAAAAAAAGAAACTTTCAAAATGGATTTTGCACCCAAGAAATGTGATAGTTAAAAAAAAAAGAATCTTTCAAATTGGATTTCGGTTAATCGAGAGTTTCGGATAAAAGAGGTTCTACTGTATTATAAATGTGAATAAAATTCCCATTTTCTCAGACTATTTCTATCAACTGCTCACGCTTTTACGATTTTCGTCTTATTCTCCAAATTTTTGCTAAAAAGTAATTTTTTTCTATCAAGTACACTACTAAAACCTTGTTAGCCCCCAATATACAATTTCTTTCAAGCAACAATTAAAGTCGTCACTAAAAAATAATGTTGTGTTACATAAACCAGCTGTAAAACGAAGCAGATGTATCATCGAACGGTTAAATACTGATAATCTCTACTGCAATTTTTTTTAACTTCTAAGCATCGCATATTTTTAATTTGTACACCTTTGTATAAGGGGAAAAAGTACTTTTAACTGCAATTTGTTTGAAAACTGCATCTCAATTTATTTTTGAGATATTCATTATTTTTTTTTTTTGTAGTTTTTAATGCCATTCCTGTAATGGTGGCAACTGAAGTACTCCAAAAGAAAGAAAAAGGGAAAACATTAGATTACAATATCTTTTTGTGGCCATTTTCTCATAACAACTAAAAAAAATTGTAATTAAAATACATGCTATTTCGATAAAATATAATTGAATGATTTCTGATAAAACATGGAGCTACTATAAACCATATTTCACTTTAAGTATCCATATTAATCTTACAAACAAATGAAAGCACATGAATCATTAGATAGCCGTTTTTTTTTTTTTTTTTTTTTTTTTGAGTTTACGACATCACTTTTTGCTGGGTTTGTGTATTATTCCGCGATAATGACATCATATGCATACTTTTCAACAGATGTTGTTTAAGGCTCCTGTCCCTGCTCGCGAAGACACTCATGAGCTAATGCTAATCCTATGGGGAAGGATTTATCTAATATCTCGTTTGCATTTCGACATTTTTAATATTTTGCATTGGATAGATGAAGTTCATCTCTACATCGCACCTTTTTTACTATTTCAATTTTGGTCGCAGATATTTTTATAAAGTTATTTTCACTTTCAAAACCTGTTCTGAAAATGAAAGTGTCATTCTAAAAAATATCTGCAACCAAAATCGAAAGAGTAAAAAAGGTGTGATGTAGGGATGGATCTCGGCTATCCAATGCAAAAAAAATAAAAATAAAAAAAAAATAAAAATATTTTAAAATGTCAAAATGCAAACAAGATAGTAGAAAAATCTCTCTCCATAAGATTACCATTAGCTCATGAGTGCCTTCGATGGCAGGGGCAGGAGCCTTAAGACTGGATCGTAAATGTAGAATTCTTCAGCAGATACAAATGAATGATACAAATATAAAAAATAAAAGCATGTATTTTAAGTCTTAAAACTGAAATAAGTTTTTTGTAAGTACACCATTTTCACTCCAGCAGCTTTGAAATTCTTCACACGTGGAAATGCTTCACTTTTGAAAATAACGCAATTGAAATTACACACTGATAAAATGAAAAGTTTTTCAAAAATTTAGAGTGTCTTTATAGAAGAGCAGTGACCTTTAGGTTTAAATAATATTTGTTTGAGAGTTAGACTAACCAATATAAGATGCATTTTTTATTGTAACTAATTTTGTATGTTTATTATAAAATAATGAAACAGTTCCCTCTTAAACATTTTCTTTCATTGAAATTCAAGGGTTCCACCTTGTACGTGAAATACTTGCAATGTAATTCAATTTTTCTGAAAAATTGATAACAGATGAAACCACTATTGTATTAAATTTGTTCTATGAGTTTAAATGTTAATTGTGATTTGCATAGTTTACATCTCTAAATGAATATTGTATTTCTAATTTAATAGTCAGGGATTTGTTTCACTTTATTTCTGTAAAACTTAGTGTATGTATTTTTTTTTATTAACTTTCTTTTGTTAACTGTGATAAATCTTCATATTTATTTGTAATATCTATCTGTTCCAAAATAACAAAATTTACAGTATAAGGATTGCATTGTATTTATGTAAATTTTAAATTTGTATCAACAACTTCAGATACATTAAATAATTAAAAACTTTATTAAACTTTAAAAAATTTATTTTAAAGCAACATATACTTCAACAAGCTGCCGCTTGATTTCATACAAAATTATAGTCATAGCAAATGCAGAATTCAGACTGTCCATTCCATTTTCCATGGGTATTTTAATTTTTCTTCCACCAAATTCACAAGCCAGTTTGACTATTCTAGGATCCACACCACATGTTTCTCCTCCAATATATAAAACAATATGTTCTTTAGGATATTTTATGCTTGAATATAGATAACAAGGAAGTGGAATCTCTTTATATTTTTCTATTTCTTCACGGGAATTAAAAGTTTCGTCAATACGTATTGGCTGATTTTGTTCATTATATGTGAAATATCTGGTCTCCTCTGCTTCTACTTCTTCTTCACACTCATCATAATTTATGAAATCTGGACCCAGACCAACTGCTTCAATGTCTGCTGAGTTATCAGCAACAAAAATAGTTGATGCGCTTGGTATATAGTTTGAAATTTGAGTCCAATCAATGTTATTTATAATAGGAATGCGAAAATGTCCACCACATCCAGCACGTAGAACTTTCATTTCCCATGGATCAACACAACCTAGAAATGTAAATATATTAATAATGTATTGTTAATATTGTAAAATGTACCAATAATACTAAGCATGTGAAAGTAAACAATATATATTGTTTAATTGAATTTGTAATAGTCAGCAATAAATTCTTTAATAACTTTTTTTGGTACTACTTGATCATCCTGTCGACTGATTTTGCCAAATTATACAAATGGAAGAATGTTGCCATTCTAAAATTTTAAGTTGAGAAAATGAATGAATTAAAATTTTAAAAAGTTACTAACGAATAGGGTTACTTTGATGATGACGTTCACTTATGACCTTGCAACATACCAAATATAAAATTTGGTTTATTCAGATGATTTTGGACAAAAGAATACTAAGAATAGTTTACATATTTAAATGCACAATAATTAAATTAAACCGTAAACAAAGAGATATTTTTAAAATATTGCATTTGTGAATAAAAGGTAAGTATTTTAAATTTAATAATCAAATTTATCAAGGGACATAATAAATATCAATGATAACGAAAGATTGTAAGGACCTATGCTCTTCTTTAGTAAAAAAGCGTAGGCGGATATAACTACATAATGTATTTAAACATTAGATATAGGCCCTAGTGGCAGAAAGTTATGGTTGTGTTTGCGACAGCAATTTAAGGGAAAGAAAATTGTCTGCGGGAGTAGCATGTTTCAATTTTCTTATGTACATTTACAAACATTGAAATACATGTGGTTTTTACTGATTAATATTATAAAAATACAACTACATTTCAATTATAATACAACCTAATTAAGATAAACAAAACTAATATTTTACAAAAAATTAAATAGTAATAAATGTAAAGTAAGCTTGAGTCTAAACCTATTTAAAATTATATTGAACCTTTTTTTTTACATGACGAATGGACGAAACTTTTTTCTTTTTCAATCAGCTGAATAATTTCACATTTTTTTTTTCTTTTATGATTAACTGAAGAATTTTGCGATTTTTCCAGCAACTGAATGACAAATTTTATAATTCTTTTAACAGACGAATTTTGCGATTTTCCTATGACAGACGAAAATAGTGTTTTTTTTTTCCGCAATACTTTATCGAAATTCACGTTCTCTCCACCATCCTTTAACGAAATTAACGTTTCTTTCGCGATCCTTTGAAGAAAGTTGCATTTTAACTGCGGTCTTTTGACAAAAATTCCCTTTTTCCTGCAGTACTTTTGATGAAAATCGCGTTTTTTGGCTATTCTTTGACGAAATTTATGATTTTTCGCGATTCTTTGACAAAATTCACGTTTTTTCCTGCGATTCTTTGACTAAATTCGAGTTTTATCCGAGATCCTTTGATGAAATTTTCGTTTCTTTGAGATCATTTGATGAAATTCGCTTATTTTTTTTTACGGTCCTTTGAAGAAATTTGCATTTTTTCATGGTTCTTTTACAAAATTTTTGTTTTTTTCGCATTTTTTTGATGAAATGTGCATTTTTTTAGGCAATCATTTGATTCGTGATTCTTTTACGAAATTCATTTTTTTTTTTTTTTTTGATTCTTTTACGAAATGTTACCTTTTTTTGCGATTATTTCATGAAATTTGCAAGATTTTTCGTGATCATTTGGCAAAATTCACGTTTTTTCGCGATTCTTTGACAAAATTTGCATTTTTTCGCGATCGTTTTACGGAATTCGTGTTTTTTGGCGATCCTTTACCGAAATATATGATTTTTCACAATTCTTTGACAAATTTGCATTTTTTCCGTGATTCTTTGACTAAATTCGAATTGTTTCCAAGGGCCTTTGTCGAAAATTTAATTTTTTGCAATCATTTGAAGAAATTTGCTTTTTTTTGTGATTCTTTGACAAAATTGAAAGTAATAACCTGCTGGTAATTATTAAACAAGCGAGTTACAATGCAAATAGATCGTATCTGCTGACTTTGTCTGCCAAGAAACCTGTCAACTGAAGCTGATGAAATAAAGCAATATAAAAATATCTGCAAAAGAATATTTAAAGAAAAACCAAGCCAAGTTCAAACAAATAATAATTTATTAAAACATTTAAATAAAACAAAAGTAGAAATTAAAATCATTAAAATAAAATAAAGTCTGAGACACATGACATAAGTTCTCTAGTTCATTACTAGCGTAAAAGCAGTTCAACATGACTCTATATCAACATGCTTGAAACATGAACCGGAGCACCAAAATGTAAATATTTCAAAGAAATCATATTTTACTTTGATCATAAAAACTGTAATTAAACTTATATAATTAATTTTAAATTTCAATCAAAAACCAGGGGTCTGTCCAGAATTTCTCACAGGGTCCTGTTTTTGTGAAATTGTTAAGTTTTTCTTATTTTTGTGAAAATTTTAGTCATAATTTTGTGAATTTTAAATTATCGATGTCTTCATGTCCTATCCTTCATGTATAAAAAGCTAAGTAATATGCTCTTTGGTGAGTTCAACTGCTTACTTACAGGCCAGACTTTATTTTTAAATGACTAAATTTGTGAAAAGTTCAATTTGAATGTGAAAAAATTCTGTGAAAGGTCTATTTAAGAGACAAACAATTTTGTGAAGGGTCCTGTTTGGGGATAAATAATTTTGTGAAGGGTCCTGTTTTAAGATAAATGATTTTGTGAAGGGTCCTGTTTTAAGATAAATTATTTTGTGAAGGGTCCTTTAAAGGACCTAAAATTTTCCTAAACATATCCCTGAAAACTATTAACTTTATTTAAAACTGATTAAAAGAAAGTAACGCTTAATTTCAAATGGGTATTTATCTCAAAAACAGAATGTGAATTTATTTCAATTAACTATTAAGAAAAATATGGTACTTTTTGGTTAGCCAGGCGCCAATGTTATATTTACATACATATATATGCACATATATGTACACATATATATACATATGTATGCATATATTTATGTGTGTGTGTGTACATATATGTGGATATATATGTATATATGAATGTAAATATAACACTGGCGCCCGGCTAACCGAAAAGTACCAAAAATATAAACTTAATCCAGTTCAACTGAGATAACAATATTAATTATTGACATTTTAGAAAAACAAAATAATAAAGAAAAGATTACATTACTTAATTAAATTCAATCTCTCTTCTCCCATATAAAAAGATTTCATGTAAAGGCAAGCACAACTTATTATCAACATTAGCTTAACTGAAATCTCCAGGTACCCTCAACTGCCACTCAAAAGCATACTGAAGACCAGAAGCAGGACATTAACTAAAAGTTAATGTTAAATGGATTTCCGAACTGTAGCAAGCCTAAATGGAAACTCCCTAGTGAAATACCGTCTGATAGAGTTTCCTAGGAATCACAAATATCCCAATACTACAAGTCGTAACAGTTCCGAATACACCACACGGGTCTCTGCTGTTGCGTGTGGACCACTTCTACTACAACCTATCTGTAGCATCAAGACGGGAAAACCCTGGTCTCTTGGAAACCATATTATAATCTTACAGTCCATTCATCCACTTTAAAAGTAAAGTTGGCGAGATTCCAAAAAGTGAAACCAGAATAATATCTGGAACTTAAAAACGTACTCTTAAAAAGGAGAGAGAATATTAACTGTAAATAAAAGTCAGACTATTTTAATTAATAGAAATTATAAAGAGAAAACATTATCTGAAACATGCAGTAGGCAGCAGGCTCACTTCCCAACTCTAATAGACTGAGCTTCACAACACGCATGTCTCCAGGCACATCCTTATGGAAAATTAAAAAGCCAAACATACGGTGACTGTTCGTCTCCATCCTTTATTCACACCCTTGGAAGAAACCGCGCCAATGTCGTAATCCAAAGCTGCTTTAAAAATGACCAATTTGTAACAGGTGTAAATATAAAACATTACTTCATAAAAGCGTAGATGACTAAAAAAAACCACCGGGATATATTATCTTTGAAACACCATCCAGTTCATCTTAAAAATAAATGCAGCGATAAAATATTTAAGAACCATGAACATCGTCCTCCCAAAGCACCAACACGTACAAACACAAGACATTGACAAAGCTATCGCTCAGCTGAAGTCAAAGCTATAAATAGCATTTCCCATCTGCCGACAACACCCCCACGTGACTTCTGATCACCTGGTCAACGTCACATCCGGCGTCTAGTGATTTCGGGAAAAACGAACCAGTGATCAGCCACTAGGTAGAGCACGTCATGACGGACAGGTCACGCCATCTGCCGATAGCCATCATAACTCCCCAGTCTGTGAGCTGACCTTTCAACACAATGTTGACACCGGCGAAAAACGAAAGAACTTGAATGCCGTAAAGCATGTAGTAATTGGGGAAACGTAATGAACAAGCAAAAAGAAACTTATATAAAAGTAAAAAAATAAGGTAAGATAAGAATATTGTATTTATTGTAATTTTAAACTTATATTTCAACACTGAAAATAAAGATAAGTAAAAGTGTTTAAATATGAAACTCAAAGTATTGAAACTTGAAAGTAAAAGTATATAACCAGAGTTTATTTAGAAGTAAATGCAAACTTAAATAGGAAAAATTAAATAGAGTTTATTGTAGTTATAGGTTGAATAGAAAAGTCAAATGAAAAGGCAATTGGAATAACAGGAATGGAAGGGAAAAATGTATATTTTTCCTGTCAGAAATTCGTGTTTTTCTCGCAATTCTCTGACAAAATTAGCTGTTTTTTTCCCCGCAATTCTTTTATGAAATTCGCGTTTTTTCGCGATTCTCTTATGAAATTTGCGTTTTTTTTTTTCAAGTTCCTTTTACGAAATTTAGGTTTTTTTTTGCATGTCTTTGATGAAATTTGCGGGATTTTTCATGATTCTTTGATGAAATTTACATTTTTCTGCGATGCTTTGACGAAAGTGATGATTTTTTTCTGCAAACGATTAACAAAGATTTTTTTTTTTTTGGTACCATTTGTCGAAATTTGCGATTTTCTTTTAGTCTGCAGGTGCCCTAAAAAGTCTACGATGTCCGTCGCAGTGTCGCGCACATTCTGCACGGGGATATAGGATTGAAGAAATTCGTACATCACATGCTAGCATTTTATGTAAAATCAAACATGATGTCACACTTTTTATTTGTTTTATACAATAAATTCTTACATAGTTTATTTTAGTTATTGCTTTCAACTGATGGATAAATATTTGTGATGTCAGTTGTAAATCATGAGGTAATCATTGATTGGCACAATTTTTATTTTAAATAATGAAAGATCAAACAAAAATACAAATAACATGTCAAATTAAAAATCACTTGATGACGTAACAAACACATGTTATGTGTTTAATGTCAAGTAAATGTGACATTTACGATCATTTATTATTTGCCTTTAATCTTACAGTTTGGTGTTACATTTTTGGTTAATGGGATAATCAAGTAGTACTGCTTATTTTTTAAATTTTTACATAAAACACAAAACTTATCAACAACCATTAATTGTTTAAAATTTTTCTTTTCACCTTGTTTACTACAGTACAGAACCTATTATCCAGAATCCCCGGGGCTGAAGACTTTCCGGATTTTGGAATTTTCTGGATTTCGGGTCCTCCCGAAGTTTTTCTGCGATCCTTTGACGAAATTAGCATTTTTTCACTATCATTTGACGAAATTCGCATTTTTCCTGCAATTTTTTGACAAGATTTGAGTATTTTTTCTACGATCATTTGACGAAATTTGCATTTTTTCTCGATCCTTTGATGAAATTCGTGTTTTTTCTGCGATTCTTTGACGAAAATAGCATTTTTTTTTTACACAATTCTTTGACAAAATTTGCGTTTTTTTCTGTGATTCTTTGACGAAATTAGTATTTTTTTTTTCACGATTGCTGGACAAAATTATTATTATTTTTTTTCTGTGATCTTCTGACAAAATTCATGTTTTTTTTCGTGACTCTGACGAAATCCGTGTTTTTTTCACAGTCCTTTGACGAAATTTGTGTTTTTTCGTGATTCTTTGACAAAATTTGTATTTTTTATGCAATCCTTTGGCGATATTGGTGATTTTTTCCTCGAACAATTTACGTAATTGATTTTTTTCAGTGACCATTTGTCGAAATTCGGAATATTTTATGTCCGAATTTTCGGACTAAAGACTCAATTTTTTAAATTTTTGGAACCGAATGACTTAAATTTTCAGAAAATTCCGATCAGAATCACCCCTGGTGAAATATCTGACTAATTTTTTTTAACGAATTGTTATATTAATTAATTTTATACTATGTATAATTTGAGAGAAAATTATTTTTTTCTAATTCAGGGAGTGGGGAAGGGTGGCTCTTTGTTCTCCTGCCACTGAAGTAACATATTTTAGTGGACTGAAAAAAAATTAGGAGTCAGTAAAATTTTCAGAAATTCTAAAATTTTAGTAAAAATTTACAAATTTAGAAAATTTTCAAATTTTTTTTTTCTGGATTTCAGGTACTTCCGGATTTTGGATAATGGGTACTGTAACAGAATAGATAAAATTAACCTACGTTATGAGTAGGGTTAACAGATTTATCTATTAAAAGAGCAGAAGATTTATGTTGACACTAGCTTGTTTTGGTTTTATCACACTATCGTCAATTTTCATATTACACTAAACAATGTTAAATAAGCCAATGATGTCTTCTTAAAAGAATTTCCCTTAAAAACAATTTTTTATTAATATTTATTAGTATTATTTCAACAATACTTGTATACCTTTATTCTATCAACACAATTCAAATAATTCTTCAATCATACTTCTCATTGTAAATCAAAAATTAATTGTAATATCAACAGAAACAAATCAAAATATCCTAAAAAGCATTAATGGCCATGAATATTTTCATAATGGAATCCTAACAAAAAAATAAATGTTTGTTATTTAATTTTAAGAAATAAAAAAAGTAATAATAAAATAAAGCTTAACATAGATATATTTTAAATTACAAGTTGTAGGAGATACTTTTAGCTTATAATAACATTAAGTTTAGTTAATAGCAAGACAATACTATGAAAATCTGTCTTAGTTCATATCATAAGTAAAATACTGAATTATTGAACAAAAAGTCTTCAGCATGAGGTTTCAGATTTGTTTAAAGTATAATATATAATGAATCATTTAAGTTAAAAGATATGTTAATACAAAAAGAAAAAAAAAAAGAAGAAGAAATTGCCATACAGGAAAATTTTAAAAGTACAATAAGATTAAAAAATGTACAATCTGGCAACCCAAGCAAGATTCAATTTGGTTGCAGTTATTAATAAAAGAAATCAAGATACGGATAGACTAAAATTTTTATCAGATAATATGTAAAAATGACTTGAGAAATACACTATTCAGATAAGTTTATACTTCAAGATAATAAGAATTCTAAAATAATTTACCATAACTTTTTTATAACTTTAAAAAGTACATTAGAAAATTATGTCAAATTTAATCTACTTGAGGACATGAGTAATTCCCCTTATCCAGGGAAATCGCGAAAAATCTCTGCCTGCATCCATTCATTTTAATTGTAAACCAAGATTCTACAATGCCAGAAATAAACGATAAAACTAGTTTCTTTGCAAATTGTAGCGTTTTTTCGATGCACATTCACTAGCAGAATAGACTGATAGAGAAAACTCGATTTTTTAAAATTTTAAATAAGGCGAGTTTTAAAACACACATCCTCACTTACATGCTATAATTTCGAAACATGTGAAAAGAAGCTGTATCAAATTAAAATTACTAAGTTCACTTTAATAAGCCAATCTGCGAGTAATATTTCCTCTATCCAACCATATAACAGCTACAAGAAGCATATTTTTTTTAACTTAAAAATACTGCTTTAAATATATCCTTAAAATAAATAAAATCTCCAGTTACTATGTTCTTCTTCTTTTAAATTGTTCCTTGTATTTCTATTATTTGCTTTCTCACAGCATTTATGTGAAGTGCTGACAGACTCTTAAAAGGAATAAATAGTTATCTAAAAAAAAAGTTGAAGTTTGGCAACATATGGGAACGTCCACTGTTACTCTTGTGACCATCAGAGCAAATTTCCATATATATTTCCAATTCTTTTATTAAAAAATATATATTTAGGATAAATTTGATGCAACTACATAAAAATACATGTACTCTACTTTCATAAACCATATACAATTTGTAACAAAAAGCATTTTACTCGCCTAGATAATAAATAAAAATTTTGTTACTCTTGTGACCACAAAAAAATGCGATTTTTAAAAAGTGTGTTTGATGCAGAAATTCTGTGAATTATATGAGACTATAGAAATAAAATTTACAGAATATAGCAGAGTAATTATATCTTTTAAAAAAGCATTAATCACTGAACTCATCTGATAAGTGATAATGCATGAATTAGTATAGTTACATTTAATTTTGCAAAATGCTAAGTGTTACTCTTGTGACATTTTGTCCATAATGTAATTTTAGCAAAAATTCAGTTTAAATGCTAAACAAAATAATTAAAATAAGTTAAACTTATTTTCCATACAGAACAACTTTTAATGATGGTTTAATTTTAAAATACCATAAAAGAATGTAAAAAATTCTAAAATCAATTATCGCTATAACTACATAGCAACCTCTCAGTTTCTACTACTTAACAGAATAAATCATTGTCATCATTATCAATAATATCACTTGCAACTTCTTCTGCATTATGATTTACTTAATGAAACACAAATTCTTAGTACAAATCATGTTAGTGTATGGTTTGTAAGATAGTGTCATTTTTCATGGTTTTAACAAATTGTATTTTTTTAATGCCCTTCGTTGTTGGTATTTTCTCTCAAAGTAATGAAACATTATTGTTTTATTTCTTTTGACAAAATAAGCAGTATGTCTTGTAATTGCATTTTTAGCACACACTTCATTCCACATATATCATTATAAAACAACACACAATAAATCTACAGCCTCTATACCAGGAGTATTTGAAAAAAAACATAAGCTCAATTAAGTTAATTGAGGAAGGAGTCTGATTCATTGCTGGCATATTTGCATGGTTATATTTTTGTTTAAATTGGAAAGCACAACCATCATATAAAAAAGTAAAACAGGTACACTTTAGGAAAATACAAATTCCCTTAAAGATGCTATGTTGAAGTTTCACATACGATAGCATTTAGAAAAAATTGTTTATGAGTTGCATTGTCTAAAATAATAGCATAAGATTTTACTTTATTGGGATCATACTAAATAATGGCTGAAAACACAGTCCCTTGTGGATTTAACTAGTAATGCAGTATTTCGCACCAAAATTTCGTGTTGGCATGAAAATGTACAGTTTTCAGAAAATCCATTTGCATAACTATTCTTTAAGAAATGGTTATTTTTTTGGCATTATGAAAATAATCCTGTGTACAAGTTTGAATGAATGTGTGTCACAAAAATGGATTTAGTTGCTTTCGAAAATTTTGTAAACAATCAGAAACGGTTTCTTCAACTGTTACTTTTTGAAAACTTCTATCAAGTTGATTCTTGAAAACTTCTATCAACGTTTTGAAAAAGTAACAGTATTGACAAGATGTTGATAAACATTTTGACAATAGCAAAACATTTTTCAACATTTTACAATTTACAATAACATATAAGAGGTTCTGTATTATGGACTTCTGTTTCAAATAATTCTTCGATGTTATCTCAGCAAATTAGACATTCTTAATTCCTACATTCTAATTACGATGTATCTCGTCAGAAAAAGTCATTAAATCCTTCACAGGAATGTTTAATGCAGGAAATATACCAGTTACTGCATTATGAATCACTAGAATGTTTTCGTGACAATGACAAATGGAGATATTCTGATGAGTAATTTTCTATTGTTTTATGAAACTAGGCTTTAAAGCTGCAAAGGAATCTCCAATTTTTCCATTTAGGAAAGCTTCTTTAAACAAAAAATGCTTAAATGTCCCCTAGAATTGATGAAATTATGTGACCTTATTCACGCCTAACTAATGTAAATCTCTTCTTAAATCTTCATCGACATAAAATTCTCCAAAGCTGTGGGGTTAGATTTCTTTTTGTTACAGTATCTAAGGTCAGCTAGTTCTCTACTTTGTCCTTTTCTTAATATTTCCATTCTCTTGTTGAAGCTTTAGCTGGCTCTAAGACTTTTCTTCACTTTATCGTAATATATTTTATTTTGTTTCTTTCTCACATCAACATATTCAATTTCATTCTTATTTTTTCTCTACAATTTTTGGCGCTTAGCAGAATTTTTCCTGCTCTATAAAACAATGTTGTGTATAAGAAGCAATATTAAAATCTTTCCTTTAAAATATACTATCAGAATCCTTTCCATAAGAATTACTATAAGAACCTCTGCAGGCTATACAGCAGAATTTAGTAAACGAAGCTTTACAAAGCCTATAAAATATCTGATCAAAGACCATGTACTTCAAACCAAAAGAAAGCACTCAAAAATTACACGCGTTGAGTTATTTTATTATATCTTTAATTACTTGTCATGATTATTTTATATCTTAAGTAATAACAAAAATGAATAAAAATAAATCCATCCATTAAAAAAAAAAAAAAAATACTAATAAAGATAATTTATCTTCCTTAACCCTCTGACTGTCTTGGAAAAGGGCAAAATTGTAATGTTGTTTTCTCTGCATTTTGTTTTAAATGCTAAAAAAAATTATTCTTTGAACATTTAAAAAAAAAACTTAATAACGAATATGAATGCAATTCTTGGCGGTGGGAGTATTAATCATTGTTCAATGTATTAAAAATACACTAAATCAATAGAATTATATTACTTTAAATATTGCTTGTATTGCAGTGAAACCTGGAGCTTAGTGAACGTATTAACACAGGCTTGTCAGTGAGGGGGTTAAAATTTTCAAAATAACCTTAGTTATGGCTAAAACTATTTCAAGAACTGCTCTAATAACAGAGGAAAAATGGACAAAAGTGTTATGTGTTACTCTTGTGACACAGACGTTTCTTACTCTTGTGACAACTCCCCAGAGCCTATTCCATGCTTAGCATAAACAAAATATTTAATGTAAAATCTGTCTTATACCTCAAAATCAGAGAGTTAGAAATTTTGAGTAAAAATTTTAAGTAGTTTTTATGAAATTAAAACTTTAATATGTTTTCTGTTATTCTTGTGACATTTAATTATCAACTAATAAATAAAGATAAAATTGCATTTAATACCTTAGATAAAACCTTTTAACTACGTATATCTGACGGATGCAATAATAGCTTGTTATATTCAATACATAATAATTTAATTTAAAGAACAGAAGTAAAAAAAACGTATACCTCAATAAAGTGAATTTTTATGCTCAACTTTAAATGAATTTTAATACTACAAGTTTCCAGCTTGGTCTAGACTTATTCTTAGGAAATTAAAACTTACAAATTCCTATACAGCAACAGCAACTCTTTAACTTTAAATTAATGTATCACACATATTTCCGTTTTTAAAAAATTTTCAGCAAAAATTTTTTTCTGCCATGGACGTTCTCATATACCCTTAGCATGTTGCCATTAAGTGTGTAAGTGCCAAGGAGAAAGACTTTTTTCAACAGCAGAAGAACATAGTGCAGATGACTATCGTATAGATGATGCCCAGGTATTTATTACACATTCATGTGTTTATATTGAATATGGTAATATTGTATCAGGCTTATAGTACCAGTGTCAAAAAGTAGGGTAGTCACTATTGCAATTATTAAGCAAAAAGTTATTGCTCATTATGCATTAAGGGTAATTACTGAAAAGAAATTAATGGTCTTTTATAATGTATTAAAATTAATTACTGAGCATAGCTTTATTAATGTAATAAATTTTACAAAAAGATGTTAAAAAAAAAATGAAGGAATTTAATGTTATAACAAAGTGTTTTATGGCGATCAGAGAGAAGGGATCTGAGCATTTAACTATTATGTTTTCATTTTCTTGTACATATTACTGTAAAGAATTTTTGTAAATAAATCATTGTAATTTTGTATCTATCTTTTCTTGCATCGTGTGTCTCATTTAATTTAATTCTAAGGCTTACTGCATTCTTTTACGAGGGTTAGTCAATAAGTTAGTTGCACTGCTTAAGAAAACAAAACAGGATTAAAATTTTACAATAAATTTCTTTGTATCCTAAAGTTCATTGCAAAATCTACTTTTCGATGTAATTACCTCTGCTATTTAAGTATTTATTAAGGTGTGGCACAAGTTTGTCAATGCCTTCTGGAAAGAAATCCCATTCAGCACCCTATAACCATTTTTGGGTAGCAGCTTTCACCTCCTTATCTGACAAGGAGGGGTTACGAGGTTGGGCATGCAGAATGCAGCAACCCTTTCTGCAGGGAGTACTCTCTAGGGCAGGGATGGCAAACCTTTTAGAGTATGTGTGCCAAAAATTTCACATTTTTATGTACCAACATTCTAACGTGCCCGAAACATTTTAACTTAAATAAAATCCAACAATTAATTTTTATAGCATTTTTACCTAATATTTTTACACTTATACTACATTCGATTCCTGACTGATTTATTATGCTGTATTTACTCAATAATATACCCATGTTGCATCAAATTTCTGTATTAATAATCTATAAATGAGTTTTTCTTTTATTGTATACTTTCGATTCAGATCATTTTTAGTTCTTCAGGTGGAAGCAGGTTTAATAGATGCACAATTATTTACACTAATAGTTAAAATTCAATTTACAAAATTAAAATATAAAATAACTTAAAACCCTAAAGCTAAATAAAATAAAACCTAATCTGAAGTAGAAGCGTGTCAATTATGTATATTACTATGTAAACTATCTCTTAAAATTCCATTTTCAAAAATAAAACCTTTGAAATTTGATAGAGAAGCAATTGGAAAACACTATATGTTGAATGGTTTGGCGAGAAAATGAAGCTACGGAGCACTTTCATTGAAATTTATAACACCTTAATTGATTCAAAAGTAACGGGTTACTTAAAAGTATTGTTACACAAAACTATACTTTTTGTAAAAAAAAAAAAAACAAAAACGGATGATTCTATAAACAACTTTGGACTATTACACCATAGGTAATTCAAATATAAGTAAGTGAAATGTAAATAAACTACAAATCATTTGCTAAAATGGTGTATAAACATTTAATACAGATTAAAACATTAAAATCACTAAAACATCTATTCTACGGTTTCAGCACACCTCCGTGGCCTTCTTCGGGAAAAAAAATTCGGATTATTCTACATAAACTGAATTTTTTTTCACGTGCCAGAGAAGTTTTCTGACGTGCCAGGCGGGCGGCCTGCCCTCAGACCCTTTTTAGATAAAATACCACCCTTCTTGCCCTTTTTCCAGGTAGGATCACACCCTCCTTTTATTCCTGGGTAGAATCCTGCCTTATTTGCACTGTACTTTCGAAAATTCTTTACCCATGTTTTCTTTTTAGAATGCTAGTATGATATGTCAGGAGTAAACCTCCTCTTTCCCTTTCACCCTCTTTATTCCTCTGTGAAAAATCCTAATATAGTCCAGGAGAAATGTACAGTTTACATTGCAAAAGGTCGGCTAAAAGATTTTTTTTTTTCTGAATTGTTTATAATGATGCCAACATGAAAAAACCAAGTTTTCTAACAAAATTTCTTATTGCTAAATTTTCTGTGGCAAAAAACAACAAAATTTTGGGACCTTTTTTAATTTTTTTTTAAATATCTTGAGACTTCTTGTTGTAGCATATTATTTGTCAATTACAATATTAAAAAGTACAAAATTCTCTACAACTTTCATACATACAACTTTTTTATACACTCAATAGCAAGTGAAGTACGTCATTTCAAAAATAAGACATTTTTTTTCAATTTTCTTAAAAACCGTGAAAAAAACATAGTCCTCCCCCCCCCCCCCCCACGATTATTCAAATGTTCAATTATATATTATTTGCATACTCATGTCTTTATTTTCATCTCAACAGACATTTTATATTCAATAAATTTATATAATTTTAAAAGTAGGACAGAGTGTAGGTAAACAAGACAATTTTCATATTTAGACAGTAACTTTAAGTGTATACAATGCTAACTCCAAAACATTGTTTAACAGAATACTTCAATATTTAATAACTTATTTGCATGATAGTTTCAATTAAGAAAGAATTTTTGTTTAATTTTAATAATTTTTATAATGCATACATATTTTTAACAGGTATCAATGGAATAGGTTATGAAAATTTGCGAAAAACATGTTGTATTACACACTACAATGGTATATTTTATTTATCAATTATTGATAACATATGTTTTAAAATTTTACTGTTTTAATGAAAGCAAACATTGGATTGTAGTTCCATATAAAAGGGGGGACTCAAAAAATAAATATCTTTTATGTAAGAAATACTTTTTTACTTTATAAAATAGCTACAATAAAAATGACAACAGATTATTTCACTAACTAATGTTATGCATTTACCTCATGTAAAATTTAAAAATTTTCTCAATAAAATATTTGAGATCACTACTTTCATAAAAATATTTAAAAGGTTAGTTTAAAAAATATTGTCAATTTTTTTTCCCACTTATATCAATAAATATAACATAACAAGAGATTATATCATTTAAGCATGCAAAAATACATAAAACTTTAAGATTATCTATTAATTGCTTTAAAGCTCAAACAAAAAAACTTACTTTGGTTGTTGAAAAATATATTTTGTGGGATATTTTAATCTTCTGTAATATGTACTGTTTTGAAACTATATCTGTTTAATGATCTCAGTGATACCACTTATTAAATGAAATACCAATTTATTTACGACTGTAGACCAGTGGTTCCCAACATGGGGCGTATGCCACACAGTGGGGCAATATGACTTTTCAGGGGGGCAATTTCAGATTTCTTATTAAGAAATGTTCTTTTATTTTTTATTTTTCTAATGAAGTAGTGTAGTAGTCTAAAAATACAAATAATAGATGAAAAAATTAAAAAATAACTGAATAAGAATTAGTTTTCGAAACATTCCCATTTACAAGTTCAAAATGCACTGTCCCTGGAATAATTATGTGATTGTTTTATATTATATCTTGATACCCTTTATATATTAAGAAAAATTATTCTAATTTTTCTGGTTTTAGTGTTATTTTAGTAAAACACACTTCTTTTTTTTTACTAATTATTTAAAAAAAAAACTTGTACATCCATTCATAGTGTAATATGCCCATGTAGGAACTTTTACATGTGAAATTATGTACGGTATATCTAAAATTAACTATTTGGACATTTATGAAATTATAATCACTTGCGCATCACGGAAGTAAATGGGTAGAAAGTAAACTTCTTATGGCTCTTCTACAGACCACATACACAATATAAAAACATACTTCATGACATAAAAATTTTAAAATTTAAAATCGGAAGAAACATGGTGACCAAATAATAATAATGGGAAAAAGAAAGCCCGCTATCAAAGACGTATGTTGCGAAAGAAAAATACTTACTTAAAATGGATAAAAGCGCGAATCCGGAAATGTTACTTGTGAGCTATGTTATCCATGCAGTCTCGGTGATAAACAAATATCACTTGTTCTTAATGAAGTACTAAAATCCATTATAAAATGTATCATTTCAATCAGATATCATACAAAATGTGAGAGGGATTTCAAGGAATTTTACGAAGATAAAAATTAATTTAAAATTTGAAGTAAGTTTAAAAAAAAAAAAAAAAAAAAAAAAACTTTTGTAGATGTAAATGCGAGGATCAATGGTCTCATTGCATTCATAGAGTTATGTTAAAAACATATTTGTAATTAAAAAACTATGATTTTGATAAATTAAAGAATGTGAAAGCACTTATCAGAGTTAATGTTATTTTCGGATCATTCCGGGAAAATTGAAGTTTATTTTTTATGTTATAAGATTTATATGATATAGAAGGGGGGGACATCATAATTTTAGCAATGCATAGGTGGGGCGCAGCCAAAAAAAAGTTGGGAACCACTGTCTGTAGACCATATAAACATTTTTGTTTTCGCATTGATCACCTGTTTCATTCAAAATCCATGTTCGCCAAGAGTGAAAAAAAGGCTAGTTTTGGCCCTGAAACACATAATTTACTGCTACTAATATATACAAGTTGACATACATGATTAAATCCATGGGAAACATTTGAATAATTGGGGCAGAACTACGTTTTTCACGGTTTTAAATAAAATTGAAAAAATTGTCCCATTTTTGAAACAGCGTACTGCATTTGCTATTGTGTGTATAAAAAAGTTGTAGGAAATTTTATCCTCTTTAATATTGCAATTGACAAATAATATGCTACGGACACGGGTCTCGAGATACTTGAAAAAAATATAAAAAAAGTCCCAAAATTTTGTTGTTTTTTGGCCACAGAAAATTTGGCCTTAAGAAATTTTGTTAGAAAATTTGGTTTTTCCATGCTGGCATCATTATAAACAAGTCAGGAAAAAGAAATCTTCTACCCGACCTTTTGCAAAGTAACCTCCCTTTTTTGGAAATATTTCCCCTGGACTAATATGTCTAATTTTAGACATTGAGTGATTCATTATTTCCATTGAACAAGACAAAGTGTAACTAAGAGTCATTGATTCATTTCACCTTCTAAAGTGAAATAGTATTAGATCTGACGTTCTGGTCTCCGACCACATGATAACTTATACAATGTCTACTTAAAAAATTTAGAAGTAGCTTTTAGAACTTTCATTTTGTAATTTTTACAGCATGTTTTGCAAAAACCAAGTTATCTGGTGAAAAAAAGTTTTAAGCAGCTTCTAAAAATCGCAGGAAAAGGGGGGAAACTATCGTAAATATAGAAAGCAAGGCAAAAGATTATTTTACAATAAAAATCGAAAATGTAAGTTTCATTTCACTATTTTTAATGCTTTTCATACAATGAAGTTATGTAAATTATTAATGTTATTGTATTCTTAGAATTAAGGAGGACTTTAGTAATGTAAGCTCTTCATGTTTGGTGACTTTCAGAATAGTGTTTCTTATTTTGAACGCTGCATGATTTAACAGCAATGTCAACATGACAGATGGAATGTTCCTACTATCGACAAACCTATTTATTTTCTTTTTAAGAATGAACTGGTCTGATAAAGTGTTTGATATTCACTGTAGCATAAGCTAGCTTATATTAGAAGATACAGTCGACGCTCGTTATAACGACCCCTGGCATGCCAAAGATGAGGGTCGTTATAATGAAAGGGAAAGAAGAAAAACTCTAATAATGTGCAGAAAAATGAAGGTTTCAAAGGAAATTTTATAATACAACATTATTACTAAATTTTATTTACTTTCGTATCAAATAAATATTGACAATGAATAATTATAAAAATCAATTTAAGAGAATGATTACGTATTTCTAAAATAAAATTTAAAGTAAATATTAAATCACACACACACACACACACACACAAAAAAAAAAAAAAAAAAATAGTTATTTACATATTAACATTTATTTTATATGTTAAAAATTATTCGAAATAGTTGTTTATTTTTTGTGCATTTCATATCTTTAAAAAAAAATTTCCATGTGAGTTAGAAATGATAAGTAAAAAATGTTTTAACCTTTTCAGGGGCAAGGAACTTCTATTCGTAAAATGCTGAAATAATTGAATAACATATATATTTAAAAGCAATGTTAAGAACGTCAGAATAAGCAAATTTTCAGCAGAGCAGTTTTGGTAGCGTTAAGCGTACTAAAATTAGTCTGATGAAAGTTTGCTTATTCTGACATTTTTAACATTGCTTTTAAATTTATATCATTCTGCTGCACCAAGTAGCATCTTAATAATTATAATTGAATAACGCTCTAATTTAGAAACAAATTTAATTGAATATAAGTAAACTCTTTTCTTCAAGTAAGTTTTTTTAAAAAAAGGAAAATTTTCTTTTCAAAATTCTGGTACCAATGTGGAATTTCTGGATTAAAATTAGGTGGCGAAACAGCACCGAAAACTGGCGATTTGAAGTAATTAAAATAATAAAACTTTGTAAAAAATCACCATAAAATAAAACTATACACAGGACGCGTTTCGAGCTAAAAACATAACAGCTCGTCATGAGCTACAACAAACACGTGTCCGCAAGCGAACAAGGTAAAAAATGAATTGAAGGTAAAGAATGTTGCAAAGAATCCGACAGATGGTGCTAGCTGAAAGAGCCACATGTAGAAGAGAAAGGTGTTGCCAAAAAGATAGAAGACAAATTGATAGGGAAAAAATGGAAATAAAAGAATTAAAATAAAATAAAAGAAGTAAATTAAAGAATATAAATAATAATAATAAATAAAGAAATATAAAAGAATAAAACAAGAAAAAAAAAAAAAAAGAAAAGAAACAAGAGAAAAGGGGAAAGAATTACAAAATTAATTTCCACGCTGGAGATAGGAAAGGAGATGATGGGAGATCATTGACAAGATTAGCAGAATTTTTAGAAATAAAATATGCTTCATGAAAATCCAAATGAGAGGGAGAGGCAGGGGAAGAAATAATTTTGGCCATAGAGAAATTGAAACAATGACTGGAAGACCAACAGTGAGAAGCAATCGAAGATTTAGAGATTTCATGATTTGCAATATATCTCTGATGCTCGCCTAATCTGAATTTTAAAGCTCTCTTTGTTTGACCAATGTATGTGAATACTGTGTGTAACTTTAAGATTGAAGACAAATAGTTTTCTTTTTCACATTTTTATATCACACAGCACACAAATGTTACAAACAGTCACGAATACTGAAGAACATATAGAATGATGAGGCGACTTTGGGGTAATAACCCGCTGTTAGAACAAGTGATGTTCGTAAAACATATTTTGGGGAATACTCCCGCTATAAACAACAGAATAATTGGGGATAAGACCCGCTATAACATAACGTGCCACGATGGCAGCTCAAGAACAACTAATCTATACTTGGGGATAAGACCTGCTCGAATACACAACGTGCCGCAATGGCAGCTAAAGAACAACTGAACTGGGTCACATGACCACAAATCTACGGAGCTTGTTCGGCATGTGCACAAGGTCCGAACATGCCGCCCCACATTGCAATGTGCGTAGCACATTCAAAATATTAAAATACACTATAAATACCAATACCATAAAATAATATTACAATACAAATACAATAATAATAAGTTGCAATAACAAGGACTATACAATACAATAAAATTAAATTCTAGGTTAAACAAAAGTTACGCTATTTTCTAAAAATAGTTCTATATTGTCCTTAAGAAAAGTTTAATGTAGTAAAATCTTCATGTAAATCTTAGGTGCACTTTAAAATAAGTAAACAATGAGAAATAAGTATATACATTATATTTCATTAATGGGCAAGACACACAATCTAGATATGGATCTAAGAAAGATATTCGAGGCTGTTTTTACCTTTGCAACCCTAACATTACCATCCTTTCCTGGTATAACCTCTAAGATTTGACCTAGCATCCACTTACAGGGAGGTAAATTGTCCTCCTTTATGACTACCATCGCCCCTGGTTTGATGTTTTCCCCTTTTACCTGCCATTTTGAACGATTTTGGAGATAACTCAAGTAATTTAATTGCCAATTTCTCCAAATTAATTGGACAAATTTAGTGATTCTCTGTCACCTAGATAATCTCGATTCTGTGATATCAATCAACTGAGGTTCTGGAATGGCATCGATAGGCCGACCAATTAGGAAATGGCCTGGTATCAATGCATTAAAATCATTTATATCGGTCGATAACGGAGTTAAGGGATGCGAATTTAGTACCCCTTCGATTTGGGTGGTGACTGTTTGGAATTCTTCCATAGTCAATCTAGCACCTTTTAATGTCCGTTTAAGATAATACTTGAAAGATTTTACATCAGCCTCCCATAAACCACCGAAGTTGGGCGATCTAGGAGGAATGAACTTCCATTCAATAGCTTCTGAAGTAAGGTAATTAGCTAATTTTTCATCCGGTCTACGAACTAACTCATGAAGTTTGTGCAATTCTGATTTAGCACCCCTAAAATCCGTAGCATTGTCTGTCATAATAGAAGCGCATTTTCCCCGCCTTGAAACAAAGCGTTTAAGTGCGGCGATAAACGCATCAGATGTTAGATCGGTTACTATTTCTAAATGAATAGCCTTTGTTACTAAGCAAATGAAAATAGTGACATAAACCTTATGAAAAATCCCTTTTCTTTGATTTTTATATTTAATCTCAAAAGGGCTGCAAAATTCGGCTCCTGTATGGTTAAATGTAAAATTTGGAGTTACTCTTTCCGATGGGAGGTCACCCATGATTTGTTTAGCAGTAACTGGGTTGTTCCTAAAACAGACAACGCAATCATGCACTACTTTTCGCGCTAAATTTTTTCCACTTATGGGCCAAAACCGCATACGTACGTAATGGATTAAAGTTTGGGGACCAATATGAAAATACTTTCTGTGAAAATGCTCAAATATGAGTTTTGTGAGCTTATGGCCTTTCGGCAAAATGATTTGATGCTTCTTATCAAAGTTTAAATCTGAATTTTCCAACCTACCGCCAACTCTTAAGATATTATCTTGATCCAAAAAGGGGGATAAACATTTAATTTTACTGGAAGGGGGAACCCTTGATTCCCGTTTTAAACCCTTAATCTCTTCCTGAAATTTTGCATTTTGTACTAATCTAATTAGAGAAACTTCTGAATTTTTTATTTCTGGGGTTGTGAGGCTGCCTCTGCGCCGGTCTGCTAACTTACATTTGCAATTGTGAAAAAACCTATAAACATATGCCAGTATACGAAGAATACTATAGTATTTACCACTTATGTTGAGAAAAAAATTTACTTCTTCAGGATTCCTGAAAAGAGAAAGAGAAATATTAGAATTGAAATCATTACAATTATTTTTATATTTTGATTTAGTCTCGGGAAAGTAATCTGTTTCTGGCACAGAAATAGTTTCTTGCTCAGTCACTAAGTCATCAGCTGATAGGAATTTTGTCCCGCTAAACCACATTGGATTCTCTACAAGGGAATTAACACTCACATCTCTGGTCAAGAGATCGGCAGGGTTGTCCTTGCTGGAGCAGTGATACCAAGAGTTCGAATCTGAAAGTGCATTAATCTCTATGACACGGTTTGCCACAAACTGCTTCCATCGCCTTGATGATCCTTTGATCCAGAATAAGGTTATTTTGGAATCCGTCCAATAGTACACTGTCATTGTGATTTGATCTAGGATGGATTTTACTTTATTGGTCAGTCTTGCACTTAGTAAGGCTCCGAGAAGTTCCAGCCTCAGCAGAGTTATCTCCTTTATCAAGGCAACACGACTCTTCGAGGTCACGAGATTGACTTCCACTCCTTTCTCTCTTTTTATCCTCAGATAAATTGCAGAGCCATACGCTATTTTACTAGCATCAGAAAAGGCGTGTATTTCTACAGCTATTACTTGATTCAAGCAACCAAGAATTTTCCTCGGAATTTTTAATTCTGCTAAATTTAGAAGTTCTTCGAACCACATCAACCACTTTTCATGCACATTAGTTGGCAATTGTTCATCCCATGCTGTCTTCTTTAGCCATAGTTCTTGGAACAGGCATTTGATTCTAATGGTGAATGGCGTGAGCATGCCTAACGGATCGAAGATTTTACCAACTGCTTGCAATAGTAGACATTTTGAGCTTTTTTGCGATGACAAGAATTCTATTAAACTTTTGACTTCGAATGTCAGACAATCTTCTTCTGTTTTCCAGAACATTCCTAATACTTTGCTTAGATTGCTTCCTAGGCTTATTACAGCATGTTCTGCTTGAATATTTAAACCTTCCTTTTGCCAGCACTTCAGTAACGCTTCATCATTGGTTATCCATTTTCAAAGAATCATTCCTGCTTCAGACATTATTTTGTTAGCATTCAGGGAAACATTAAGAGCGTCTTGCAGCGTATCTTCGCCAGATATAAAATCATCCACATAAATATATTTATCGAGTAGGTGAACAGTTCTTGGGTGTAGGTTCGTAAACCGCTTGATGTGCTCCTTTATTGTAGCAGATAGGAGGAATGGAGAGGCATTGACTCCAAAAATAACACGTTTAAATCTGAAGACCTTGAAAGATTTTAAATCATCATCATACCACAGAAAACGGACAGAATCCCGATCTTTTTCGCGAGTGAGATTTGAAGGAACGCCTTCTCGATATCAGAAGAAAAGGCAATTTCGTATAATCTGAAGTGGATTAAAATATCAAATAGAAGTGGATTTAAGTTGGTGCCGAGCCATAAACAACCATTAAGGGACAAATCATTGTTATCATGAGAGCTGGCATCGAAGACGATTCGGACCTTTGTAGTAAGTTTATCTTCTTTACAGACTGCATGATGGGGCAAATAATAAACTGCCCTGTCTAAAACAGGTTCATTTTCTTGCACCTGCTCTATAATTCCTTGCTTTAAATATTCCGTGATTATTTCAGAATATTGTCGAAAAAGTTCTGGGTTTCGATAAAATTTTCTTTTTAGACCTTCCAAACGCTGTTTCGCAACATTAAAATTATCATTTAATTCCTTCCAGCTTTTCTTCCACGGTAACTGAACTTCATATCGATCGCCTACAAATTTGACAGTTTTATCGAATATTTGTTGTGCTTGATCAGTTTCTGACAATTTTGGATCATCATGTTTAATGCCTATAGACTCAAGCTCCCAAAATTGTTTTAAATTATCATTTATTTCATCGAAATCTCTAACGAAATTGCACATAGCAATATTGTTTGTTTGCGTGTTCTCCTCTAGCGCCCGAGTTGGGATCCATCCAAAAACAGTGTCTTGCAGAAAAAGTTTATCGTTTATCTTAACTGAATTATGCTTTAAAATTCTATAAAATAATTCAGCCCCAACCAATGCGTGAATTTTTCCCGGTTTGAAAAATGTGGGGTCTGCCAATTCCACAATATTCGGTAAATTAATGTCCGATACATCTAATTGCTTTGATGGAATTACATCTGGGATTTTGGGAACAATTAAGAAATCTATATTCTCCCTGAAAGAGCCATCTTCGTTTGTAATTACACTTGAAATTTTATTTTTTACATTATAAGCATAACCGTTTAATCCTGTAACGGGTACATTAATTATCCTTTTTTTAAATTTCAGCATGTCAGTGCAATCCTTAGTTAAAATATTGACATTGTTAGCATTATCCAAAATTACTCTAAACTTTGGTTTATTTCCGAAATTATCTTCTATAAAAACAAAGCATGTACTCAATAAAATGGATTTTCTTTCTTTACTTATAGTATTCAAGGTCTTTAAAGATTCATTATTTACCGAAATGTTTCTCATTTCTCTATTTACTGCACCTGCAAGAGGGGAGGAAATTTGGGGGGAAGCAAATTCATTTCTGGATTTGTTTTCTTTATCTCGATGAAGCGATGAGCTGTGTCGCAATCCACAGGTATTACAGTTACATTTTGAAATGCAAGAATTTACAAAATGAGAGTTATTCAAACAATTGGTACACAGCTTATTTTTCTTCACAAAATCGTATCGTTCGGAAACATTCATTTTTAGAAACTGAGAACATTTGTTCAAATTATGAAAAGCCAATTTGCACAGAATACAAGTTTTTCCGTTTGATTTATCATTCGAATTTAGCATGAAATTTTTTTGTTTGTTCAAAAGAGGAATGTTTTTATTTAAGGGTTTTGAAGCAGAGTATCTATTTACGCTTTCTAACGTAGAACTTCGGTTTTCCAAAAATGACATTAATTCATTAAATTGTGGATATTCTGATTTTTTAATCGAATATTCAAATAATTTTCGAGATTCCTTATCTACCTTTTGCAATATAACATTGATAAGGATAGCATCAGACAGATTGTTTTGTTCATATTGTAATACTTTTAAAGCCCTCAAATTTTTATTTACACAATCAATAAAGGATCTCAATTCTTTAGAAGACTCATAATGTATTTTTTCATAATTAATTATGGCTGATAAATGAGTGTCAATGAGCAAACACTGATTTTCGAATCTTTCAGTAAGTGCTGTAAACAATGACTCAAAAGAATCGTCTGGACTCGCTAATTGTTTTGCTTCATTTTTTAGCGATGAGCTTCTGAGCGTCATTTAACTGGACATTATTGATAATTAAATTTGTAAATTGTACTTTAAAGATTGACCACTCTTCATATTTACCATTGAATGTTGGTAGTGGGATTTCAGGTAACTTAACTTTAATATTATTCAAACTTATAGATTCAATACTATCAGCATGCACATTTATTTCAGAAACTTTAAGATTTTTAAGAAATATGTTGAGACTTACCTCAAGTTTCTCGAGACGATCTTCGAGTTCATCTAACTCGTTTTCGATTTCTGGTAAGTCCTTAATATCAGGGATATCATAATATTTATCCCGTATTTCCGATACCTTTGCCTGAGGCTCAGGTAATTTTCGAATCTTTATTTCGAGCTTGGTACTCGAGTAATTAATTTCGTCTGTATTATCTTTTACGAAATTTTCTAATTTCGTTATAGTACCTTTTAGAGCACCTTTTGTTCTATTTAATTTATCCATAGCAGCTATTTCGCTGCGATATCGACGGACCACAAAATTGTATGTGAATACTGTGTGTAACTTTAAGATTGAAGACAAATAGTTTTCTTTTTCACATTTTTATATCACACAGCACACAAATGTTACAAACAATCACAAACACTGAAGAACATATAGAATGATGAGGTGACTTTGGGGGTAATAACCCGCTGTTAGAACAAGTGACATTCGTAAAACATATTTTGGGGAATACTCCCGCTATAAGCAACAGAATAATTGGGGATAAGACCCGCTATAACATAACGTGCCACAATGGCAGCTCAAGAACAACTACTCTATACTTGGGGATAAGACTCGCTCGAATACACGACGTGCCTCAATGGCAGCTAAAGAACAACTGAACTGGGTCACATGACCGCAAAGCTACGGAGCTCGTTCGGCATGTACACAAGGTCCGAACAACCAATATAACCTAAATTGCAAGAGCAAGGAATATAATAAACACCCCACCGGTTTTCAGTAGGAACAGGATCTTTCAGAGAAGAGAATTTAATTTTATTCATAGGTTTGAAGATAACTTTAAAATTAAAACGAGAAAGGATTTTAGCAATTTTGAAACAGAAGAGAATAAAAGGGCAGAACTATTATAGAATTAAAATTAGGAGGATTATTTGAATCAGAAAAAGGATGTTTAGGCTCATTAAATTTATACAAAGCTTTATCAATTAAAGAGGGATTATGACCACGAGCAAGGGCAAGAGATTTGAGATAATTAATTTCATTATTCAGAGCAGAAGAGTTAGAACAAATGCGTAACGCCCTAAAAACAAAAGTATAAAAGGACACCACTTTTTGTTGAGGAGGATGATTTGAAAGAGCATGAGGAGGAAGAGAGACAGCGAAAGGTTTTCTATAAATGGAGGTAGAGAACCGATCTGGGTGTTTTGAAACCAAGACGTCAAGGAAAGGAAGAGAATTGTTCTCTTCGACCTCGAGAGTAAATTGAATACAAGGATCACAGAATTAACAAGAGAAAGGAGATTAGAAAGATCCAGGTCAGAGGGGATTAAAATGAAAGTGTCATCAACATACCTAAACCAGAAAGGAAATTTATATAAACTGAAGAGTTTTTCTTCAACAAAATGCATATAAATATCACATAAAAGAGGAGACAGTGGATTACCCATGGCCAAACCCTCAGTTTGAGAATAGAAAGAATTATTAAACTGAAAAGCAGTTTGCCTGACACAAATACTAACTAAATGCAGGATTTCATCAATCTCAATGGAAGAGTAATGAAATTCGCGCAGCCTTCTTTCCAAACAATCAATTGCCCCTTGAACAGGCACGTTAGTGAAAAGGGATTTAAGATCTAAGGAAACCATTATATCATTGCAAGGAAAAAGGCGTTTAATTTTATCAACAAAGTCATAAGTGCTTTTCACGGTGTGAAAGTTAGTGGAAGATAAAGGAGCGAGTAACTTAGAAAGGAACTTGGCAAGCTTATAAGAAGCAGTACCAATATTGGAAATGATAGGGCGAAAGGAAAGGGTAGGTTTATGGACCTTGGGAAGAGCATAGAAACGAGCACAATTAGTGATAGAAGGGGTGACAAAACGTTTGGTGTTATCATTAAGAAAGACAGAATTTTTAATGACATGCTTGATATCAGATAAATGCTTAGTAGAAGGATCCTTTTTTAATTTGGAATATGGACCAGAGTTTAACAAAGATTCAACGTGGGAAATATAATCAGATTTATTGAGAAGAACTGTTTGACCGCCTTTATCAGCCTTAGTAATAAGAAGGTTAGGAACGGAATTAAGTTCACTGTGAGCAGATTTCTGAGAAGAAGAAAGATTAGACTTTTTAAAAGATTTATTAGAAGAAATGACATTAGCCAAAAGGTAGCAAAGAGCATCAAGTTGACCAGAGGAAATTTTACTGTTTTTGAAAGAATGTTCAATGGGAGCAATTAAGTTCGGAATAGAAGGCTTAGAAATGCACGAAAAAATCAAGCCAAGTGAGGGAACATCAAGCGGCGAATCAGTAAGAGAATGAGAAGATAAATTGACAACATAATTTTGCTCAAGAGGAGAAATACTAGGAGCAGAAGAATTAGAAGTCAGAAGAGAAGAAAACTTTTTTTCCAAAATAGCATTGTGACATCTAGATTTGAAATCGACGTAAGCAAAAATCCGTTTTTCAAGGAAAGGGAAATAAATTAGAGTTTTACTTAACTGTAAATGCAAAGAATATAATTCATATTCGATGCAGTTAAATATAGCGAAACAGCACCGAAAACTGGCGATTTGAAGTAATTAAGATAATAAAACTTTGTAAAAAATCACCATAAAATAAAACAATACACAGGACACGTTTCGAGCTAAAAACACAACAGCTCGTCATCAGCTACAACAAACACGTGTCCGCAAGCGAACAAGGTAAAAAATAAATTGAAGGTAAAGAATGTTGCAAAGAATCCGACAGATGGCGCTAGCTGAAAGAGCCACATGTAGAAGGGAAAGGTGTTGCCAGAAAGATAGAAGAGAAATTGATAGGGAAAAAATGGAAATAAAAGAATTAAAATAAAAGAAGTAAATTAAAAAATATAAATAATAATAATAAATAAAGAAATATAAAAGAATAAAACAAGAAAAAAAAAAAAAAAGAAAAGAAACAAGAGAAAAGGGAAAAGAATTACAAAAGTAATTTCCACGCTGGAGATAGGAAAGGAGATAATGGGAGATCATTGACAAGATTAGCAGAATTTTTAGAAATAAAATATGCTTCATGAAAATCCAAGTGAGAGGGAGAGGCAGGGGAAGAAATAATTTTGGCCATGGAGAAATTGAAACAATGACTGGAAGACCAACAGTGAGAAGCAATCGAAGATTTAGAGATTTCATGATTTGCAATATACCTCTGATGCTCGCCTAATCTGAATTTTAAAGCTTTCTTTGTTTGACCAATATAACCTAAATTGCAAGAGCAAGGAATATAATAAACACCCCACCGGTTTTCAGTAGGAACAGGATCTTTCAGAGAAGAGAATTTAATTTTATTCAAAGGTTTGAAGATAACTTTAAAATTAAAACGAGAAAGGATTTTAGCAATTTTGAAACAGAGAAGAGAATAAAAGGGCAGAACTATTATAGAATTAAAATTAGGAGGATTATTTGAATCAGAAAAAGGACGTTTAGGCTTTTTTTTCAAAGTTTAGGTTTTTTTTACAAAGTTTTATTATTTTAATTACTTCAAATCGCCAGTTTTCGATGCTGTTTCGCTATATTTAACTATTTGGGTGCTGCACCGTGTTATTGCTTTCCACGTGTTCAAGGTAATTGCTTTTTCTTTCTTCCTAGTTTTTAGTTTTATTTTGATTTTTATTTCATTTTAGTTTTATTATTTTGTTTTCTTCTATTTATTTACTTATTTATTTTTTTTTTATCTATTTTTTCATTTTCTGGCCCTGTTATCCTTCTTTCTTGTTATGGGTTCTTCACTTATGAATCGTTTCAAGCACCTTCGTTTGAAGCGCGCTAGGTTTTTAAATAGGCTTAATTTTCTTTTAAGGTGTAAACGTTCAAGGGTTATTCCTAAGTTCATTAATATTATTTTCAAGCTTCCTTCTTCCATTCGTGTTCAAAATGCTTTAACTAGGAGTAAGTTTGCTATTCGTAGAGCCATCATTCAAGATGTTCGTTACTCTATAATGATCGTCGACTGTATCTTAATCAATCTAATCTGTATCTTAATAGGGAATTATTAAAGCAGTTCCATTATTGGTCATAAGAAAGTTCCAGTTAGATAAATTCAGATAAGTAGTATGTTATACATTAAGTTATGTTTATTTATTGGCTTTACTTTTTTAAGTTGTTAATAAATATTAATATTGATTTTAAAAACGGGTTTTTCTTTTTCCTACCATACATATTTTCAACTTAATAATCATACATATTTATTTTTCTTCTTTTATTTAATTATTGACATATTTAACACTTTAATCCTTTTATAGAAATTTAATAAATAAATATTTAACTTTTATATTACAGGGTTATAAATTCAGCTTGACGGTTCTATAGATTTTTATGCATTCTGCTTCATTTGATTCAAAACCATTAAGGTTACATTTTGTAATGTGAACAGATCCCTTAACATCTGCAAGTTTTAATTATTCGCAAAATAAAAAGTGAAAAACATTTCAATAGTACTTAATTTGGTTATTCGCAAATTTTGTTTTTTGAAGAATATTTTTTGACAAAGTAAACTCACTTTGTTTTATCAATTACATGAATTTCATGACACCGCCCTTTCTTTGTTCGACCTTTGAGTTTTTCCATTCCCTAACGAAAGACCAAAATGGAAAATCTTTTCTTTGAAGGATGTAATCAATAAAATGCAATCCTTCACTGATCAAGAGTCTTAAATTTAAAAGAGAAATCAAGGCCACAGCTTTTCCTTACATGGAAATTGATAAATAAAAGATCTGCTCTGCTAAGCAATCACATATAACTAAATTTTTTCAACTAGCAAATTAACTTTGTACAACATGTTTATAATTATTCAAATTTATTTACAGCATGTACGTTTTATTGCTTAATAAGGTACTACTTGATTATCCCGTCGACAAAAAAAATATCGCCAAACTATAAGATTAAATGCCAATAATGGATGATCGTAAATGTCACATTCACTTGACATTAAATACGTTACACGTGTTTGTTATGTCAAGGGATTTTTAATTTGACATTTTAATTGTATTTTTGCTAATTTATTTGTTCCTACATCATTTAAAATAAAAATTATGTCAATTTGTGTAATTTGGCGATTTGCATAATTTGGTAAAATTGGTCGATGGGATAATCAAGTAGTATCCTTAATAAATATACTATTTACATTTCAATTGCTTTTTTTCCATTAAAAAAAAATCCTAAAACATAATCTCCATGATTCAAATACAATAAAAACAACAACATGTTTAGTTACACATATTTCTTATATTTAAAAAAATACCTTTGGTTAACAAGATATTTTTACAGCCAGCAGCTGCAGCGTTTCTTATAATGGAACCTAAGTTCCCAGGTTCTCGAATATTATCACATAAGATGGTAACAGGAAGAGTAGGAGCTGATAAAACCTTTAATTCTTCAGCACTCGGCCTATTAAATATACCTGAAATAAAATTAATAACATTAACAATTTCAGTACATATGAATCTTTCAATATCTTACAACAGTTACTTCATATGATAAAAATTTTAGCTTATAGTACACTCTCACCTATCCAGCATTATAATGCATAATTTCATAATAGATATAATCAGATAAATGGCAAGACACATAAAAAACATTATGAAATGCTGTTTTTAATAAATCATGTCATTTATCTGATCATTATAAATTATGCTTCATAATCTTAATTCAATGGGAGCCAAATAATCAGGAATCCATTGTATGTTTAAATGTTATACAGAAACACTTGCTAAAATGGAATTGCAAAGGATTGGGCAAAACTTTGTCTTAAACAGGTTTTTATCTTAACAGATATACCATTGGTTATAGATGAATTCTTTTTGCTGAGACAATGCAGTTTTCTGTTTATAACAGAATTCCATTATAGCCAGATTCAGTTTTCAAAGTTTTTTTGGTAGTGTATTATGTTATTGCAATCTGAAAAACTGATTTTCCCATTACTAATATTTGATTAATATAGTTACAGACTTTCCAAGTTCTGAAAGCCAAAAATCAGGAGATTTCATTTCAGAACTTAATTTTTAAATGCAAACATGTTTAGTACAAGTTTAATTTTAAACAGGGATTGGTTATTATTAATGATTAAAATGAAATATGTCACTAAAAAAATATGTACTCCTTACAAGAAGAATGCATTTAAGGGCCAAATCACAGTAAATTGTTTTGTTGCAGAGAGGACATTTAATCATTTATTTCAACTAAATACATCAAAATAATTTTTTTTTCTCAAAGTTTGAATATTTTTATGAGTGCATAAGGTATGCTGAAAACATTCTAACATCAAAAATGAAATAAGTATTAAAAGTGAAAGAGAACGAATTTTTTTTCTTATTGTTGCGGAGGGGACAGGAAAATATTACAATTTTAAAAATTTCAGTTTGCACCAATATTTTTCCTACGTACAATAAAGTATAGCTCTAAAAGTATTTTTTTTACAAAACTATGCTATTTAGCATTATAGTCATAAAATATTACACCTGAATTACAAAAAATTCATCCTGAATTTGTTGTTTTTTTAATTAGCACTATGCTGCGGAGGGGACTGTTTCAGAGGGGACATTTTGGAATTTAGTTAAAATTAGGAACCTATTCATTATTTTGTATTTTGTAACACTTGTATACACTTCTTAGAAAAGAATTAAGCTTTTAAGGTCAGTTCATGATAGTCATTAAATATGTATAATCAATTAATTTTCATCAACCAATGCTTATAATCACTAAAACAATTTATTATTCTGTATGAACCATACAATGCTTCAGCAACTGAGCATGTTACAGGAAGTTTCTTTGTACTGCCTTCAATGTTGATCCATTGATGATAACTAACATTATCATCAAAGTCAAATTGATCAAAATGTGTTTCAATAACTTCAACACCGCAGTCCATACACTGACGATCAATACAGAGTTCTGCATGTTTATCTCCTTCACATAAAGTTAAATTTAAATTGCATAACTCTTTTGCTTCTTTAACCTGCATCACACAAGACTTATTTTGGAAATGATGAAGAATTGAGTCAATATTTTCATGGTAAATGCAATAGCACAGTTCTTGGGTGCTTTTGTGAAGCAAGCATCACATGCTTAGGTCTTAACATTCGGAATTTAGTAATTCCAATACTTTGCATAGTATAAGAAGAACAATACAAAAAATATCCTTCATTTAAAGACATTTCTAAAAATCTTTTTTGCTTTCTTTCTTTAAATTTACCATTACATATCAGGATGGAATCTTTGATGCCAGGTAACATTTGACTAATGTCATGACGTTAAAAAAAAGCTGTATGTTGAATGGCATCAGCTCGTTGCTTTCTTTCTTGAAGTAAATTGCACCTTTTAATAGAACATTGTGAAATTCGATCTGTTTTTCTGTGTGGAGTTAAATTTTGAACAATTTTTGCAAGTACCTTATGAGTATGCCTTCTTAGGAGATTCCTTTGGTAAACTCTTATTTGCCTTGGAAAGTGCTTTACCTAAAGCTGGAGAATTCTGATAACCTGGGGATGGATTTTCTGGAGTAATATTATTACTTTTTTTTTTTTTTTTTTGTCCTCCAGTTTTCTTTTCTATTTTTTTCTTGCTTTCTCTTTCCTTTTATTTTTCTTCTACTGGTGTCCTTACTGTTTTTTACATTTTAGCAGCCCTTACTTTCCATCTGTTTCTTTCTTCTGTGTTTCATGCAAAGTTGAATCTAACTTATCCTTTCTCTTGTATTCTCTTGATCTTTGTGTGGCTGTTTTTGCCATATTTTTTAGAAACTTTGCTAAAATGAAATATATTTTTTAAATTTTCCTACCAATTAAGAAAGATATTTTTGAATCACACTCAATTATGCACTAGACTGAGAATGACAACAAAATGAGAAGCACATGGTGTGACGGTAATAAAATAATCGTTTAGGTGGTTTAGTACAAATTGCGAAGGTCTTTTAATAAAATTACTATTGATCGCTAAAGAAATAATAAAACTGGAAACGTCTTACTTGAAATGTAGACAATGAAGAGGCAATTTGATGAAAACAAATAATATTCTTTATTCCATACGTTAGTTGAATAGAAGGTTATGAAATTCTTGCTTCTGGTCACCATTTTAAATAAAAGGACTGAATCTTTTAAGAAGAGAAAAATAACGGCCAACATGGAATAAATCCATGGGATTCCTTTTAATGAGAGCAGCACAACTTTAAAGGATTAAACTTTGAGAAAGAACATATCCACATAATAAAAATATGACCAATAGTACGGCAAACTTTTTCGGTCAAAAAGAGCGGCACGGCATTCGAACAGCCGGCCAGCGGGCTGGCGCTCCGCTAAAATTACGTTAAAAGACTACATCTTTTGCAGACAACATCAAACCAAATTCTGAATTTAAAATTAACGAGTTTAGTATTTAAATGATGAATACGGGGTTGACAAAGTAATTAAAAGACAGACTTTAAATTGATTAGCCAAATTAACATTTACAAGAAATTAATGAGAATCGAATTACAAGCTACAGAATTAAAAAAGTTTTCACTGATTGGAAAACGAAACCAAACGATTCTCCTGTCAGCGATCGGCGTCAAAAGAGGGCGGCGCATAATTTCAATGACATCATCATAATGCAAGCTGTCTCCATCGATACGAGAGCTCCAGAAATGTGCTCCTAAAATAGCTGAGTGCGCATGCGCAAGCTGCCGATCCGCTCCCAACGCAGATATGAATATCGGCGGTGAAAAATGAACTTGCTTTACGGTGAGAGATAAAAGCGTCAACATCGCGGCGTAAAGATTGAGTTTAAATAGACATCAATGCAAAAAAATAGCTGAAAGGAAATAAAAACAAACCAAATTTAAATACTGTGAGAAGTATTCTCACATTACCTCCCTTCACCGAGAAAATTTTGTAAGACCAGGAGATGTAAAAGGCAAAAGTGATCAAAAACCTTTTACAGAAAATGGGATGACAAAATTTTGAACTGCCAAAGCGAAAAAAAAAAAAAAAAAAAATCATTAAAGTCGAACAATAAAATTTAAAGTTAAGGTGCTGGAAAAAAAATTGGTGATTTAACAGTTGAAAAAAAATTGGTACTAGAAATAAAATATTGGTGACCAAACGTAAGAGAGAGAAAAAGAATATACATTGCATAAAGTACATTCATAATCCAAAAAGTATACAATACATCAAGTATACAATAGAAATGCCAAAAAGTACAGTAACATTGGCAAAACCTTCTATTTGATCTCATAAAATTATCATCATAAAAATGTTAACATATTCTGAGTTAACAAAATTGAGATCATTGACTAGTCATAACAATTTTTGCTATCTTGGTACCAAATAAAAACAGAATTAACTTCTGATAAAAGTTGCAAATACAAAAGCAACAAAAAAGTCAGGAAACATTTTGTAGTTTGACTTTTACAACATGCCTAGGACTTTCTAATTATATCTAAAAAATAAAGAGTTTTCTTTATTACTCTTAACATGAAAGGAAATGAAATGGCCATATATAAATAAACTTTCATAAAACATAATGATATCATTTTAGTGTATCAAACCTTATAATTTCATTTAAAATAAAACAGACAACCAATTGTATGTGATACCAATTGTGTAACTGAGTCGTGCACTACTCAGTCACCCAAACAAGGTATCCCATAAAAACAAGTTGCTATTTCAATCAAAAGACATGTCATAATTAAGTGTCATAAATCCCATCTTAGACACAATTTCTTTGAACTTTATACTTTACTAAATAAAAATTTCAATGTATTAGTCATAAGAATTCTTAATATATATGTATGAGACTCAAAAGATTAGATAAATATACATATACCATGGTTTTTCTTTAAAATGTGAGAGACTGGTGATCACCAAAAATAAATTTTAAGTACTTCCATATAGAATGAAAGAAAAAAAATTGACAAAATCATGAGTTTATAAAACTAAAATACCATGTACCAAGAATATAATTTTTAAATAATCATTTAAAATATAATATAGAAATAAAATTATTACAATTCAATGTTAAGCTCACAATGATGATAATGACAAAGATAAATCATCAGCAACACCGTAAACAAACAAAAAAAATTATATATATATATGTAAATATTGAAGTCCACAACCATGTCGATGACCATCATGCCCTAGCCACCAGCATGTCTATGAACAAAAATAAACACATATAAGGACTCCTACATAAAATTTTAGGTGGCTTGGATCTCCTAACAAGGCTCCTAACATCTTAAGTAAAAGAAAATTTTAATTATAAATAAGAATATAATAACACTGTCTAACTGTAGGTGGGTAAAGGCAATGTTTTTGGATTCAAAATGATGTTCATTGAGTCCAGAGCCATATGGAACAAGACTATTAAAGATAACTTGATGTCACTGAATGTTTAGTAACACAACATGAGGTGGTACACTGGTATATTGTATCGTAAGGTTGTACACAAGCACTAAAATAGATAATTGCATACACTAAAACAGATGCTGTCGAAAAAAACTGGAACATTCACTTAATCATCAAAATTAGATGATTTTTGCATGATGACATTAGAACATTTTAACATGACGAGAGACTTTGTAGAAAGTGAGAATGCATCACATTCTCTTTGAAGCACTTAACTGACGACATCCTACTCATTACTGCAGAGCAATCATACTTCTGCGATACATACATGAATCACTTTTGCAGAGTTAACAAGGACGAGAAGTCGGCGGTGCACTTATGATGAAATGTTATGATAGGACATAATCGGTATTTGAGGTCAAGAAGCACTTTTTTTTGTAAAAAAAATTTCACTAGATGATTTATAGAAAAAAAATTCTATATATATATATAAATGCGCTGGTAAAAATTTCCATCTAGAGTTGTGCTTTTCTGTAATCTTCTTGTATTATTTGTAGGTATGAAGAGAAGACATTAATAAATTTCACTTTCTTCATAAAACATTGAAAACTTCAAAATGAAGATCATTTTTACTATTCAATTCTTCATAAAACATAAATCTTGAAGTATACAATCATTCTTTTTTTTTTAAATCAATGAGGCAAATGGCAAAATAAAAACTTAGAGGCTTTGGGTATGAAATAAAATTAAAGTAAAAGGCACTATGCACATAAGAAATAAATAAATATGGGAACTTTTCAAAATAACTTGATCTTGCATGAACACTGTAACAAATATTCACAAACTTCTTATATTAATTGAGATTTTACACTTGATTATCAATGAGCAAAAATTTTGCAATGTGAGGATGAATTACTACACACAAGCAAAAATTAACTCTGAATAATTTTTAATTGCACCTGCTAGAATATTTGGAGAAAATGCAGCATAAAATTATGTTATTGAAGGTAAAATGCATTTGTAATTTTCAGGTAACTTCCTTGTTTTGAGAAGACTTAGAATAATGATATGGTGTGAGTAACTGAGTTCTAGCAGCAGACAAGTCAACAATTTCACTTGATGAGGATATTTACTCTCACATGAGAAACGTTAACTGACACACTATCATAATCAGTAATGAAAGTTATTTATTTATTTATTTTTTGAAGAGAACTAAGTAGTAAACACTATTTGTAGCTTCACAAACCGAAGAACTCTAATGAAGTGGTTTCATAAATGGATATTTGCCTATAAATGAAGAACATCTTCACCAGGTATCTTATGGCTGGATACGAAACATACACACAAAAAATTAAACTATTGTAGATGTAGGAAACTTTTGAAGAAGTAGGTAGGTAATTTTATAATTTTTAGCTTCCATGATAACATGTGCAACAACAGAGAAGAGACCAGAAGAAATGGATGTCACACAAAACCACTGACCACCTTCATCAGGTAAGCAACAGGTGAATGGAAGAAAAGTCAGAAGAATGTCATTACAGGTTATTAAATTTTTCTAGTAGCATATACAGGAACAGTCATAATTAAATATGGCAAAAAGCACATAACTTAAGAACTATTGATAGTTAATATATAAAAGTAATCTTCACTATTGGCAAGGAAAAAATATTTTTCTTATGGTGAATGGAATTTTTAAGTAGAACTGTTACAGGATTGAAGAAGCCCCATTTCATTTTAAATGAAAAAAAAAATAATGTTGCTCTTTTTATTTTTATAAAGCAACATGAGAATAAGGTATGAGGATGTCGATGTGGATATGTCATGCATAGACTTATAACTTTGTGAAAGAATTGAATTTGCCAAAGAGAATTGAAGCAATAAAAATTTTGAATATTTTCAATTTGTTAGCTGAGAGTTCTATAACAACATCAATAGGTAAATTTAAAAACAGGAACAGTTCTTGAAATGTAGAAACAGTTTTTGAAATGTAGAAACAGTTCTTTAAATATTAGAGATGAAATCAGACTAGTCCACAAGACAACATGCTAACTACACATACAGCATATCTCACAAATTATCTGAGGAGCAAGTCTAAGAACTTTTCAAAAAGGATAACTGTCTATAAATTTTCACATTATATTTTTGTTATTAAGAGAAGCAGGCAATACTTCAAAATAATCATACAGGATAATTACTACTATAAATTACTTGAAGAATACCATACTTCAGTTGGAGAAAATAGGCGTAATTGATGAGATGAGAACAACTTTAAGTGAAGAACAAAATTTCTCAGCAACAAGAATTAAAAATAATACTTCAATAAAATTTCAATCATTTTTTTAAATATTGAAATTCAAATTTATAAGTGATTTAAAGTGCCATTACTAAGTAAAAAATTTAAAAAAAATAACCCAAAAGCCATGCCTCCTAAAATATCACATTATGTTCTTGAGAACAATTTTTGCCAATCTTCAAATTCACTGAAATTATTTGAGAACATAAATTCATTTATACAACTATTTCAATTTCAACAATTATTCTTCAAAATTATTTTTAATTCCACAATTTTCAATCAATTAAAAAAAATATGTAACTGCCTCGGAATTCTATTCTTAAAAACAGAATATTGCTATTATTTGCAACAAAATAAAATTCATTTTCAATATTGTAATTATATAAATTCATTTCTTGATTTGAATAATAATATATTCTACAAAATATAGTAAAATTTAAATATGAATTCTTTAGAATATTGTAAGAAAAAAAAAATGCAACTATTTAACATAAAAATGGCATAACTCAAGAATTTTTTAGAATGAGAACATCAAATATTTTACAATATTTTCATAAATTATATCCAATAAATCTTGAATTAAATTAACCATTTTCTTTTTTTTTTTAACTAATGAGAACAATTCCTCAAAAAGAATTTACTTGACTTTCTTGCATAACGATCTTAATATTTTTTCAAAAATTAGAACAAGTTTCATGAAAATGTAACTTCTATTAAAATATTTCAACCAAAACTCTCATAATTCTTAAAAAGAGAACAAAAAGTTCTAAAAAAATTATCTTCAAGAATCAGTATTTTTTTTTTAAATTGCAATAATAGCAACCACGTTGCAATTCGAAAGGTACTACGGCGCCAAATGTGACGGTAATAAAATAATCGTTTAGGTGGTTTAGTACAAATTGCGAAGGTCTTTTAATAAAATTACTATTGATCGTTAAAGAAATAATAAAACTGGAAACGTCTTACTTGAAATGTAGACAATGAAGAGGCAATTTGATGAAAACAAATAATATTCTTTATTCCATACGTTAGTTGAATAGAAGGTTATGAAATTCTTGCTTCTGGTCACCATTTTAAATAAAAGGACTGAATCTTTTAAGAAGAGAAAAATAACGGCCAACATGGAATAAATCCATGGGATTCCTTTTAATGAGAGCAGCACAACTTTAAAGGATTAAACTTTGAGAAAGAACATATCCACATAATAAAAATATGACCAATAGTACGGCAAACTTTTTCGGTCAAAAAGAGCGGCACGGCATTCGAACGGCCGGCCAGCGGGCTGGCGCTCCGCTAAAACTACGTTAAAAGACTACATCTTTTGCAGACAACATCAAACCAAATTCTGAATTTAAAATTAACGAGTTTAGTATTTAGATGATGAATACGGGGTTGACAAAGTAATTAAAAGGCAGACTTTAAATTGATTAGCCAAATTAACATTTACAGGAAATTAATGAGAATCGAATTACAAGCTACAGAATTAAAAAAGTTTTCACTGATTGGATAACGAAACCAAACGATTCTCCTGTCAGCGATCGGCGTCAAAAGAGGGCGGCGGATAATTTCAATGACGTCATCATAATGCAAGCTGTCTCCATCGATACGAGAGCTCCAGAAATGTGCTCCTAAAATAGCTGAGTGCGCATGCGCAAGCTGCCGATCCGCTCCCAACGCAGATATGAATATTGGCGGTGAAAAATGAACTTGCTTTACGGTGAGAGATAAAAGCGTCAACATCGCGGCGTAAAGATTGAGTTTAAATAGACATCGATGCAAAAAAATAGCTGAAAGGAAATAAAAATAAACCAAATTTAAATACTGTGAGAAGTATTCTCACACATGGTCAAAATACTGTGTTGTATAACCTAGTATACAGGAGTTCACAAATGTAAAGAAAAGGAAATCATTCACTTCAGTAGTGCCATTTGGTAGTAACATTATCAAATAGAAACTGTAGGAGAATTTTGTTGATGTTTCAGTGTAAACAATGAATATAAATGGAATAAAAATAAAAAAAATTGTCCCCTCCATCTCAAAAGTGTCCCCTCCAAAACATTTTTCTTTTGCTTTATATATATGTTTAAATTATTGAATTTGATACAAATTTAGAATTTATTTATTGCATTCTGCTAATACTTGACAAGTTTAAAGTTGAATGTTTTTAAAAATGTACTGACACTGAAAAAAACAAAAAATAATATTTAAAAATGTTTTGGAGGGGACAACCAAAATTTTCTATTTGTCTAAATTTATTAATTTTATATTTTTTAATCAATTAAAGCCTTAAAATGTTTCAATATGACACAAAAATGTGCGTTTAAAGCATTATTTAAAAAAAGAAATGCATTAAAAATACTTATCCTTTAAATAGCATTTTTTAGTTTGTCCCCTCCACAACACATTTCTCTTCTAAATCCAGGTTTAACAATAAATTACTTTTATTGAAAAATGTTATAAGTACTTTTGTTTACATTTTTCAGAAACTTCAATATCTGCAGATTTTAAAAATATAAAGTTTTATCAGTTTCAAAATAAAAAAAATTAAGATGGCTTGGGACCAAATACTGTGGTTTGACCCTTAAGCATATGTTGTTTACGATGTTTCAACATACTTTTAAATTAACTACATATTACAGGGAGGGGTGTTGTTCCCCATAAACATATATAAAACTATAGCGAAGTCTTAAATATTATTATAGTAAAGTCTTAAATAAGTCTTAATTGAGAGAAATTAATAATAATCAAAAACATGTCCATAGAAACAGTAAAAATATCTTAAAGATTCATCATTTATAATGAATCTAAATGCAGTTCATCACATAAAATACTACTGATCAATTATACTAAAGAACAACTAACAGCTACATCTGTGCTGGAGTTTTCATCTCTGAATCATAGTAAATCTGATTGTAAAATAATAGAACACAGTTTCCCCCAGGTTTAAAAAAGGAAATGGTGCTGCTTGTAGGGAAAGGGTATATTTTGGATTCTTACAGGCACTTTTATTTTTAAAGCATTCTTTTTATTTTTAAAACTACTTTTAGTGTTTAATAGTCAGGGCACTTTTTTAAAGACAGCAATGAGTCAATTTTTACTATGCAAGTAAATTTTTGAATACGCAAATGAGTAAAGGTACTTTTTTTTCCAACTGGGGGCAAGAAGAGTGCTAATTTTTTGGATGAGGGGCAAGAAGGGTACTATTTTGTAAACATAAGGGCAAACAGAGTGCAATGCCCTCCTGAAACTGCCTGGGAGAGACTCTGAGTAGAATATTTAAAAATATGTGAAAAATGAGAAATACATAACAGATCAGGAGTATGGAAAAGCTTGTGAAAATCAGGAACTTAGCAAATCTGTAGTTAAAATGTATTAATTTGCTGTATATTAAATTATAAACTTACTTTATAGAAAAATATTCTTATTATATGCTCAGTCTTAAATGTTTTATGAGATCAAATCTAATTTAACGTAAAATTACAGTTTTTACAATGGTGAAATTTTTGGGGCTGGAATCTCCCTTCCACAATATTCTTTTGGGTGGGATTTCAAAATTTTGGGTGTGAATCCGCCCTCAGATTTAAGTCCTGCACTGCACATTGCATTATTTTTACATGGAATGTTTCTTTGAGAGGAATACATCTATTATGAATCTTGAAAATGCTGTTCTAAAATCAGAATAAATTTATAAATTGTTTTGAGCAGCGTATGTTTTTTATTCTCATTCTACACAAAACAGAACTGATTTCAACTTTGAAAGCTACAAAAAATTTCTGTATAATTGTATCAAACTTATAGTAGCAGAGGGCTCCCTTTTTATTGACCAAGGTTGGCCTGAAACATGAGAAATGCTAGCAACAGTATGATTTAATGTGAATGCTAATACCGTAGTTTTACATGGAATGTTTCTTTGAGAGGAATATATTATGAATCTTGAAAATACTGTTCTAAAGTCAGAATGAACTTATAAATTGTTTAGAGCAGTGTATGTTTTTTATTCCCATTCTACACAAAACAGAACTAATTTCAACTTTGAAAGCTCTAAAAAATTTCTGTATAAATTGTATCAAACTTATAGTAGCAGAGGGCTCCCTTTTTATTGGCCAAGGTTGGCATGAAACATGAGAGATGCTAGCAACAATATGATTTAATGTGAATGCTAATACCCTTAAAGGGTTATAACATAAGTCATTTTATTGTCCCAAATCATATTCATTAAAATTTGAAAATTGGCAATGGATCCAACAACAGAAAATTACTAAAGAGTATTATAAAGTTACGATTAAATTATATAGTTTAAAAATAAATTATCAAGATAAATAAAACTTTAGCTTTATAATACAAATATTATACCAAAAAACAATCTTAATATCGGATTTTCTTTTCAAAACAGTACTAACAAGTGAAAAAAAAATAATATATATATATATATCATATATATATATCAAACGCTTTAATTTAGCATTTTCAACATGTACTGGAGCTAAGACTAACATTCATAAAAGATTATAATCACTTTAAATAGAAATAAATATATTAATTGCAATATAATCACTTTAGCAAACTGTTTATGCAAAAATTAAAATCTAAACAAGATCATTACTCATTTAAATTTATTACTAAACTCCAACACATTCCTCTTATATAAAATTAAACAATGAATATGCCTTAACTTCAAAACTGTTGCTGATCAAGGTAAAATGCTAAAAGTTGCCTTTTGAATCTAGCCCCAAGTCAATGCACATTGAATATAATCAGGAACGGCAATTAAAAATATATACAGAAGCTTTCATAATCAATATTTCTTGATCAAAGTAAATGAGTTAAGCAGTATTTGAAAACTTTCTATATCAGTGTTTGGCAGAAAATGCGGCTTAAAGGGAATGAATGTTGTTATCATAAAACGGCTTTTAAACGGACTGTTTCACAAAACTACACTCACTAAATTACATAAATTAGTGTGCATCTAATTATGGAAGATTAATGAGAATGCTTAGGTATAAACAAAAATAATTGTTCTAATCTTCTGTAATCAAATGCACAATCAAGGTTAGCATCAAACAGGAAAGGTTCTAAGCAAAAATTTGGTTTAATGTGTGGTTTTTAAAAATTTAAAGAATAAATCAAATTAATAATTTGTACTAAACTCTGATTAGAACATAATAATAATAATTTTTTTTTAAAATATCGGGATTCAAAAAGTTTAACTGAATACTTAACTGAAAACATGATTTAAATTATAAGGACAATATTTCAAGTTTAAATATTTTAATTACTCCAACTCCCATTAAAACAGTACACAGCGGGCATTGATATTAGGCTGAGATCATACAATTTTTCTTTGTTACACAACAACATATTAAACACACGAATGATTTCAGATTAAATGCTTTAAAAATATACTTCAAGGCTTTTACAAGAAGCATAGTAGGCTCTTGATATAATTTACAGAGAATTAATTAATCTTCACAAAAGGTAAAGACTTATATCCTGACTTATTCTGCAAACCTCTCCACCAATTTTAAGAATTCTTTCATCTAACAAAGAATAAGCATTGAATAAGCAAATCCACATCTTGGAGCTGAATTATTTAGCTATGATGAGTTCGAAAGAAATAAAATACACTATTGGGCCATTTTTTTAGACACCAAAACAAAAATTAAGCTTCAAATCACAATTGTAAAAACTTGACTAGAACATTACATGAATACTAACTTGATTAGACCTAGTAGGCATTTCCCAAACAACACTTTGACTACACTATATGGCCAAAGGTGACCGGCCATTTGCAATTTTTGACGTTTTCTTAAATATCTAGAAAAATACATGTGGAATTATCCTGAAACTCCAGGTTTGTAAACAGAATAGTACAGGTCATACATTTCCGTGAAGATTTTTTCCCGAAACCCCATAGGGGACCGTCAACAAATTGAAAAAGAACGAATATCTTTTGGCCAACCCTGTAAAAACTAATGTAGCAAAAGCGTTCAAACTGTAGATTATAATTAAGTGCCTTATTGTAATAAATTGTGTTCGTTTTTATGAGAATTAGCATTTATATTCGTAGAGAAATTAAAGTTTTTATAAAAAGAGTCCAAAATTTTGCCAAGTTTTTTGCTTATAATTTGTAGAGTTCTTTAGTAGACCTAGTTTTGTAGAGTAAAAAAAGTTCTTTTCAGAAAATATGAATAATAACATTGTACACAATACCCTGTAATCAGAATGAAAAAATAATAAAATTTGTATGAAAAATGAGCAGTTTTACTAAATAATGATTCACTGTGCATGCCTGAATGTAAACAAAATATAATGTGCATAATGTGCTAGCTAAATGTATAGAGCAACTTTTGTAAAAGTTTTAAAAACATAGTTTGAAAATTCTGAAAATTATCATTGATGGAATAAGCTCAAAATCCGTTGTTTCCAAAATGAAGCAAAAAGATGAGGGGTTGTATCCATATATCCATTGATTAGTGCCAGTATAGAATACACAATATTGCACATACTGTATTTTGCAGACCTGCCAACCTTTGAAAATGAGAAATCATAGCACACAAAATTTAAATGAATATGGAGGTTGGTTGGTTGGATTTTTCGGGTTTCACAGCCATCTTATTTCAGGATAGTCACAATTTTTTTCCCACAATCGTAATTCACATTTTTCTATCACGATTCTATGTTGAAATCCACACTTTTTACTACGAACTTTTGACGAATTTCACATTTTTAACCGCCATCCTTTGTCTAATTTTGCGTTTTTTATCACGATCCTTTGACGAAATCAGTGTTTTCTTTCTGCGATCCTTCGGTGAAATTTGCGTTTTCTAACTAATTTTTCGAAGAAATTTGCCTTTTCTTACTGATGACTTTTGACGAAATTCGCGTTTTCTCTCTGTGATATCTTGACAAAATTTACATTTTTACCATTATCCTTTGACAAAATTTATTTTCTTCAGCAACCAATTGACGAAATTGATTTTTTTAGAGCCGTACCGAGTACTCGGTAAATACTCGGCCAATTTGCCGAGTGCTCGGTACTCGGTGAAATTTTGGCCGAGTACTCGGCCAATACCGAGTAGTTGTAAGAATTTCATTTTTTAAGCATATGAATTTAAAACTGATCTGTAAAAAGTTATTCGAATATCAATGTATAATATATGCAATAATTCATAAAACTATTTACTCAGTATTTAACAATATGTCTACAAAATATAGAAAAAGTTAAGAACAAAACCCTCATAAAATAATTCCAGATTAAAATTTAGTTTCACATTTATACAAATAAAAATAAGTTCTTTTTAAATATATAGGAAAACAGAAAAGACTATTATTTTGGATAAAGAAACTGAAAATACAATAAATGTAATAATAATAATAATAAAATTAAATTTATTATCTTTCAAATTATGGTACAAAAACGCCAAACGTTCTACATTATCAGTAGACAGGGCATTTCTTTCACTACTATAAATTTGGCCTACCTCTGAAAATATACGTTCAGAATAAACAGTGGTTGAAGGTGCACATAAGAATTTTTTTGCAAGGTTGCACATAATCGGAGAAGTTTTTTTCCCCCCCATCATGCAAATGGAGTGTCAATTTTACATAAGTCTTCTGTTAAGAAATCCTGTATAGCTTTTTGTGCCTCTCTTTGTATTTTTCTTTTATTTTTAATCAAAAGAAAATAAGGTACAGTTACAAAATAAATATGAAATGTTTTGCATTATTCAATGAATTGTTACAGTAACCAATAAACTTTTTTTTTTTTTTTTTTTTTTTTTTTTTCTAGACAGATTTTAGGTATCGGAATAAATTAGAGGGTTGAAGAATGTTTTAATTTTATATTGGTTAATAATTGTGCACGTTATGTGTCAATTCTCCTTTTTTTGCTACTGTTTTGAATTGTCAAAAATTGTCTTTAAAAGGTGCACAAATAAATTTCAAATTTAATTAGTTAATTTATATATATATATATACATTATATATATGTATACACAGGTATATACATATATATATATATATATGTACACACATATGTACACCTAAGCTCACATTATGTGCACATAAGCATTTTTTTCCCTTATTACCCAACTACTCAGTACTCGGTATTCGGTACTCGGCCGAGTAGTCAATGGCCGAGTACTCGGTACTCGGCCAAAGTACTACTCGGTACACCACTAATTTTTTTACATGGTCATTTGTTGAAATTCGTGATAGTTTATCGCAAAATGTGCGATTTTGCACACTATTTCAAACCTTGTCCCTCAAAGACAAGGTTTGACAGACCCCCCTCTCCAGAAATTCTTAAAAAGGCACCCTTGTTTCTAAGAGAATTCCTTTATAAATATTTTCAGAAGCATATTTCACTCATGGCTAATATACATAAAGAATGTTTTATGTTAAGAAGTTTGTTTTGCAGACCAGATTTTTTTTTTTTTTCCCATGAGCATTTTTTAATGTTTGAATTTCCAGACTAATGGCCAATTTTTTAAAACTTTCGGAAATTAATACTTTGAAATTTTGGAACAGTATCATTCCTGAAAAATATGCTGCGCGGGATAAAAATCACAACTAGAAACAAAAAATGCGTTTGTGTTTTTTGCAAAAAGTCGTACTTTAAGACAGACTTTCATAGCATCGTAGTTTATAAGTCCAAATCGTAGCAACTATGATTTTTTCGTAGCAGTTGGCAGGTCTGATTTTGATACAGACCCTCATCTTTTTGCTTCCTTTTAGGAATAATGGATTTTGAGCTTATTCAATAAACGATAATTTTCAGACTTTTCAAAGTATATTTTTGAGATTTTCACAAAAGTTGCTCTATACATTTAGCTAACACATTATGCAAATTATATTTTGCTTACATTCGGGCATGTGCAGTAAATCATTATTTAGTAAAACTGCTCATTTTTCATACAATTTTTATTATTTTTTCATTCTGATTGCAGGGTATAGTGTACAATGTTATTTGTCATATTTTCTGAAAAGAACTTTTTTTCATATTAAGAAATCTGAAAATTATAAGCAAAAAACTTGGCAAAATTTGAGACTCTTTTTATAAAAACTTTAATTTCTCTACGAATATAAATGCTATTTTCATAAAAATGAACACAATTTATTACAATAAGGCACTTAATCATAATCTACAGTTTGAACGCTTTGCTACATTAGTTTTTACAGGGTTGTTCAAAAGATATTCATTCTTTTTCAATTTGTTGACGGTCCCCTATGGGGTTTCAAGAAAAAATCTTCACAGAGCTATATGACCTGTACTATTCTGTTTACACACCTGGAGTTTCAGGATAATTCCTCATGTATTTTTCTAGATATTTAAGAAAACGTCAAAAATGGCAAGTGGCCGGTCAACTTTGGCCATATAGTGTAGAAGGATCTTTCTTTATTCCAAATACTTGCATAAGCCCTGACATCATGCACTTCGTCATGGCGCATCATGCAACATCTCTGAAGCAGCTGCTTTCTCTTCCAATGTGAATGTGGATATCATTAGAGTGCTATCACAAAAAATGCTACCGTAAAATCCTGACGAAAAAAGTCATTAAAACCCCTTTTTACCATTAATTTAGAAGTAAATAAGGCAAATACAGGGGCTAAAATCTTCCATATTTCGGGTATATTTCTGATTCGTAAAAAAAATATGATCTACCACCCCCCTTCTCCCAAAACAAAATCTCCTGAATAAAATTTTAAAACTTTAATTATTTTTTTTTTAAAATTTACTTCTTTATTTGTTATTTTATTTATTGCAATAATATTTAATTCATAATCTAAGTCCCCCCCCCTCCCCGCCCACAAAAACTGTTTACCCTCTTCCCCCTCACCTATGTCACCAAACAAGCATAATTCAACGTATAAAACTATTCAGTTTTAAATTTCTTTTCTGACCTGTTTAATACACTATACTAGCAAATACATAGTACATCACCTAAATTATGCCGACCTCCCAAAATCCCTGCTTCTTTCCCCCTGTCCCCAGTGGTGTAGCCAGGATTTCGTTTCGGGGGGGGGGGGGGGGTCCAAAAATTTTCCTTCAGGTATATAGTATATATAGTATATATATATACTATATATATATATATATATATATATATATATATATATATATATATTATATATATATAGTAAAACCTGTCAAGATGAAATCGTAAATTTTGCTGGAAAATTCCGTTTTACACAGGTTTTTGTGTTATTAGGTGTATTTGTATAGTATTCTTTTCCGTAGCACGGAACATTTCTCTTTAAGACAGAATTCCGTTATAGGCAGATTCCATTTTTACAAGTTTTGTTTATTTATATAAATATACTTATTTATGTCATATGAATAGAATAAAACTTGTCAAAATAGTAATTGCCTATAACAGAATGCTGTATTTAACGGAAGCGTTACATGGTCTTAATATGAATTGCGATACAATTAAATTAGCTGAAAACCTGTCTGAAAGGGGATTTTCATTGTTCTTTAGTGAAACATATTGAAACCTGTGAAAGTGGAATATTTCTATAACGGAATCCTGTCTCAAACGGAAGAGTTTCAGAATCCCTGCGAAACGAACAATAGATCTTATTGAGGTTGTGAATCTTAAAAGCATAATTAATTACATTTCTTTCTATGGAAGCCTGTCTAAAATGGAACTTTTTACCTGTCCCTTTGAATCTTGTCTTGACTGTGTATGTATAATAGAAGTATTTCGAATAACTTTAAGAATTTAGGTATATCCTTATTTAATTTCTTAATTTAAAAAAAAAAAGCATGGATAAAAAATGTAAGGCCAATCTCTATAACTGCAACTAATAATACATTGAAGTTACATTAATATTTACCAATGAAAAATATTGACTATGATGTAAAAAGCTGAGAGCATACTGAAGAGTTAAATTTAATTAACCCATTCGCTGTCATCCACGAGTATACTCGTGGCTTTAATTTATTAATTACTCTGTCACCACTATTTTAGAATTAAAAAAATTGCCTCATTTATTGGCAGAAATTTCGCTGTATTAGTAAAGCGAAATTTACCTTTCTGAATTTGTGGTAGCAAACGACTTTTAACGAAAAATTTTAAAATTATTACTTTATAGTTTGGGCAGAAAATGGGTTAAATCAAGTTTCATATTACATAACATTTGCCAACAATAAAGTTAGAATCAAGTGGTTAAGTTTAAAACAGCAATTTCTATGTTTAATTTCTTGCCATTGAATTAAGAACTTGTGCTGTTTATTGGATAATGATTATTGGTATATTGGATAATGATTTCACATAAGTGTCAATCGCATGAGACATTCATGCGATCCGCCGCGCTCCCCATAGGAGTTTTTGAGATAATCTAGATAGCTTGAACATAAGCAGCAAGTTTATTTTTTATGATATTATCTTGCCGTGACAAATTTGAATTGAGAAATTCGCTTCAAATCTCCCGCAAGGTATACCATCACCCACTTGCATGAGTAGTTTGTTGTGAAACTGATTCAAGACTGTCTTTAATTCACGAAAGTGACGAAAGCAAAAAATCCCTCTGTGGAGCGAATAGACAATCAGCACATACACAGAAATTGCAGAAATTTTATTCGGTAGGCATCGCTTTTTCTAAGCGCTATACTTATTAAATACCAAAAAATGCTCGAAATGAATAGCACAAATATTACCTAAACTTGTTTGTGATGATAAAACCGATGCATGCACCTTCTGACGATGCTTTCGCATCAATAGACTTGATCAGGTCTATGGACCCCTTCGAAGGGGTTAAACTTATAGTGTGACATGGAAAGATTACTACTTTGCAGTAAGTCTGCAGTATTTTTGATTACTTGTTTGCCGATAGTTTGCAATAAATTTGATGCAGTATGAATTTAACTTGCACGACAAGTTAGCTGCAAGTTCAAAGTGTGGTGACTTCGGCGTTTGCGTTATCTTGCTGCAGTCTTGTTATGAACTTTCAGTCTTGTCATGCTGAGCTTATTGCAACTTTGCAGGGTTTCAAAGCAAAACTGTTGCAAATTTTCTGGAAACTAAATTGCTATATGGGAAGGTTTTAACTTTAAGAAAAAGATCTTGCATTTTCAGCTACAGAAACTAGTAATGTAAGAAGCGCACACATCAAATATAGTTCATGCTGGAAAAAGCAGTTTTGTTACAATTGTCTTATTCAGCCATAATTCTTTTCGGTTTCCATGTTTCATGTCTCGCCACTTTTGGCACCATATTCGATCTAATAGTTGCTTTCGATATCTGGTCGTCTTTAAGGAAGTTAAATTTTTGTAATAAGTTTATTTGTGATGGATTAGCACCATTTTGGAAGTATTAGAATGTGTAAAAAATGGTTCATGGTGGTTTCTGTTTTTGTACTTCCCAGCCAATTTATTTTAGATGGTTCAAAACAGTTTTAGAACATTCTCCAAGTTCAGCAGTAAGCTTCGGACGGGTCGGATTTATGCAGCTCTGGAAGGGATACTTAGGAGTTCCGTAGAAGTGTGTAGCGACCTTCTAGTCTAGACCATTAATAATCATAAAATTCAGAATCTTCCGATTGCACCCTTAAAAAACTTGACAGGAGAGTCAAGAATCTCATCTCTGTATATTTCAGTATTCACAGTTGCACTGGTAAAAATGAGTCGGTCACTGCTGCCATTCAAAATGATGTCCGTACATACCACGATTCATCGACCTTTGTATCGATGCCTTTCACGGATGTTTGCAACCTTATGGCATGTGATTTTCTCCCTCCATAGGGTAACACGTCTGTAGTAACTCTCTCAACAAAATCGGGATTCATCGGTAAAGAGAACTCGGCTCCAGTCCGTAGTACTCCAATGACGATGATCTCTGCATCACTTTAACCGGGCGCATTTCGCTACCGGAGTTATTGGAACACAAATCATAGGTTTCCTTGCTTGCAGCCTGTCACTCTCAGTAAACCAGGATAGTCGAGTTCTTGCTGCTGCAGCAAACTCCCTGCAATCTGAACTGACGTCAATTGCCTATTTCTTTTAGCAATCGTTGGCAAATTACAGTCCTGAGAGCCTATTGTGGTGCGTTTTCTACCTTGACCTGGTTGTGAGTGGGCATTATACCAGTGTCTTTAAACCGTTTACAGATTCTTGACATGACGCTTTTGGCTATTTATAAGTCTTTACAGACCCCTAAGAGTGTCTGTCCTGCTTCCATTCCCCTATCGCACGCAATTTCTCAAAATCGGTCAAATGTCTTCTGGACGACATATTCCACCTATCAGAAGCAAAGTTTTACCTAATTACACGTACAATTCTTAAAATTAGGCTTCAAATTACCCATGTGCGCTCCTTTTCACACGTGAACCGAAAGAACTGGCTGAGACTGAAAAATTTGCATATATTTTTGAAGCGAATGTTAATCCCATTGGACTACGTGATAACGTTGACATTGAGTTACCTTTCTGGAAGTTCCCTTAATAGAATTAACATAAAGCACCTTTTTATGGTTGTTCTTTTAATTTTTCTCGCCAGTGTATTTTGAAAGTGGTAACAAATAACCAGTCCAAAAATAAAGTTACTTTTATTAATTGCAGGCAGCAGATTTAAAGTAATTATTAATATTGTCCGTTATAATGTGAACAAAGATAAGGGTCACGAAACTCAACTAATGTACCGTTATTGCATTCGTATAAACTCTTTCTTTCCCATAAGTGTCGGCAACAGAGCCCCATCGAAGTCCAAGATAAAGAACTTTTACGTTTAATCTAGTTACAATAAATTTGTGTAAGCGGAATAGCAGGATACTTGTATAGCTATCCTTCCGTCTCGGGACATTAAAATGTTTTTTTTTTTTTTTTTTTAATGAGAGGATTCCGTGTTTTCAGAAAACCTGCCAAGAAGGATTCAGAATTAGATAGGTTTCAAACGTTAGCAAGCACAAATATATAGTGTTGTTTTCGTCGAACCTAGAATTGGTTTCATTTGAGATAGGTCATCTTCACAGATTTTCCTGTAACAGATTTATGCTCTTCAGAGGTGGTGTTATAGCAGCGGTTTTCAACCTGCGGTAGCATACCCCTCGGGGTACGTTGCGGGTCTGCTTGGACATGTGAAAATAATATCGGTAATGGCGGAAGTCACAAAAATGTTAAGAATATCAATGTAATTTGCATCGATTTATTATATGGTTGTGATAAGAAGATTACTAATGGAAAAAAGCATGTTTGCGTTACCTCCTTGAGTGGAGGGGGGAAGGGGGGCGTGTTTATGAGAAATTGGGGTACTCCGAAATGAAAAACCTAAGAAAGGAGGATGTGAAAGAAAAAAAGTTTGGGAAGTGAGTACGTTATAGCAGTTTTAAGGGTTACTGTGAAAACGGAAAGTGTTTATAACGGAAACCTGTCTAAAACGGAGAAGTTTATAGTCCCCAAAAAGACATACCTTTGAATTATACCTTCTAAGACGAACACCTCTCTAAAGCGGAATATTTTTATAGACCCTTTGTGATTCTGTCTTAGCAGTTTTTACTGTTGTATTTGTATCCATGATTCAGTAAACCAGATCTACTTTCGGGGGGGGGGGGGGGGGGGGGGGGGGGGGTCCGGACCCCCCCCTTGGCTACGCCACTGCCTGTCCCCCACCTTTGTATCATGAACATCACCAACCCCCCCCCCCCCCACTCATCTCATACAGTTTGAAATCTGTACATTTAATTTTTTTTTTTTTGCTCAATTTGTAATTTTGATGTAAAAATAGTATTTAAATAACCATCTAAATTATTTCCCATCCTCCCCTGAAAAAATGTTTTTTTTTTTTTTTTTTTTTTTGCTGCCACCTCCACTGCTAAACACACACAATGTAGTTTTTTTTTTTCTTTCTCTATTTAAACATAAAATATACATGTGATTCACAGGTGAGAACAGCCAAACTGCAAAATAGAAAATCTTTAACTTTCCTGTTTCATTGCACATATTTAGAAACCCCCTCCGGGGAGAAAGGATGTAACAAAAATTTCAAAGAGCTTGAAAATTTTAGATGAGTGAGATAAAATGAGATTATGTAGATGAGATTTTAGGTAAATCATCTTACTAAAAAATAAGAAATATTGCAAAATTTCTAAAAAAATAATTATAAAGTTTTTAAGCTTTTACTGATTGAGGGTCAGAGAGGAAAGAGGAACTTTTAGAGAAAAGAGTGTAATTTAGATAATTGATTTACTTATCGTTGCTAGCGAGCAACAAATAGAAGAAAATAATTAAGATTTTCAAGATGTTAGACTTTTTGTGCTGAGGAGAGAGGGCAATGAATGGAAGCAGACATTTCACGCAGGGTGAGAGGGAGGGGGGTCATTAAGATTATGTAAAACCATATGAAAATTCACCAAAAAAGTCAAAAGATTTATAATTATATCCCTTAGGCTTTTAAATCAATTTTTTCCACAAAAAGTTTGTGAAAGGGGAGAGAGCTTATATTTGGGAATGGAAAAGAAAATCAAAACTGCTTAAATATATTCCTTAAAATGTACGAATTAGCAGTAGATTCAATTACAGAAGATTGCCTTAGCCTTAGGTTTAAAGGTATCCATATTAATGAATGTATCAATAATCAATAGTAAAAATCTATTTATATAACAGTATGCTAAGGTGAAGATTCCGGGTCTTCTCATCCTCCAGAAAATCGAATTTATCGCAGCCATGTTAGCATTAGTATTCTGATTAAGAGTCAATGGAAATAAACACATTATCTGCTTAATATCACATCTATTCTTCTTCATTTTCTCTAAAACCTTCAAAAGCTATCCAATTATAATATTTTAAGTTCTAAATTAAAATTAACGGATAACCAGCTATTATAAATCAAGAGCTTCCATGCATTGATTTGCTTCCTTGCTAGATATTGCTTTGCCACCATCTATTATCAGTTAACATAAACAAAGAAACTTTTTGTTGAAATTATACTTTTTTTATGCATTTTATCAGATTTGAATGCATTTCAAACAAAATGACTATTTCTTTTCAATTCTTATTGTAATTAAAATACAAGGAATGTATAATAGCGTAGTACAACATAATTTAATTATATCAATGGAGAAAAAATTTTGAATTTTAACGTAGTAAGTTTGTAGCGAAAAAAATAATTTAGACATATTAATGAAATTAATAGTTGCAATTTACTTTGAGAAATGTGTAGATTAAAATCATTAAAAATTTGCTGTTTAGTGTATTACAGAATAATTCAAAATTAGTTTCTGAGTATTGTTGTAGTCATCAAAAATCAAAGGTTAATACTTTTTGATTTACAAAATGAAAAAATCATAAAATGATACATCATGTTTGTTTTTTTCTTCTTTTAGTTAGAAAAATATTTTTTTATGAAAAATTTTCATGATTAAATGTTGCCAGAAAATGTAGATATTTTGATAGAAGATAATGTATTTTGCTGTGAACTTAAAAAATAAGGCCTATATCTTTGTCAACCAGCAGTTTTTTCTTATTTTCATTCATATTTATTGATCATGTAGAATTTTTGTAATTTCAGAAAGAAAATAGTAAAATACCCATACCCAGTGACATTTGATGCTGCCATCTATAATCAAAAATTGAAACTAAATCCAAATGATCATGTGATGCTTAGGTTGGGAGCAGCAGTGCTACAAACTGATTATTATTTTTGAGCAATGTGCAGATTAAAATCATTAAAAATATGCTGTTTAGTGCATTACAGAATAATTCACAGCACAAGTCCTGTCATGGAAAGCCTATCTTCATTGCTACCTTATACAGGGTTGTTAGCTTTTAGCCAGGCCAAAAAAAGCCGGCCGGCTTTTTTTGGTTTTAGCCACTTAAAAAAAGCCGGCTTTTATTTTCCAAAAAGGGATGTTAAAAGGGCATTATGTCAGAAGGGCATTATGTCAGAAATTCAGTTCAGAAAGAAAAACATTAAGTCAGTTCAAAAAAGGGCATTATGTCAGAAAAAAAAAATATATAAATATTCAGAAGAATACATTAAATTAGACTCTAAGGTATTGGTTTGAAATTCTTTATTATAGTTCTACACATACCACACATTTTAAAGATTATATGAAAGAATAAGAAAATGTCACCCATCAAAATAGAAACATTCTTACATATACTGATATTTACTTTTAAAATTGATTAAAACTAAATAGCATATATGTATTTAATAACTGAAATTATCTTATATAATACAGTCGAACTCGCTTATAACGAGAACCCGGATTTAATGAGGAAATCAGAAATACTTGGTTGGTACAATGTTAAGTCTATGGGAGCATAACTTGCTTTTAACGAACAAACCCTGGTTATAGCGAGCAATATTTTTGCGATTCATAAAATTTCTATTGACTTTGAATGGATGGCTTGACCGATTCAAGAATAGATATGGGATAACCTTTGGAAAAAATTGTAGTGAAGCAAAGTCTGCAAACATGGCGGATATTGCTACATGGATGAGTGAAAAGTGGTCAGTCATCAGAGAAGGATACAAAAAGATGACATTTATAATGCCGATGAAACAGGCTTTTCTACAACGTGACGTCACAGCAGACTTTTAAGTTCAAGGGTGAAAAATGCATTGGAGGCAAGCTCTCCAAAAATCAATTGACAGCTTTAGTGTGCTCTAATATGTCTTGCACTGACAAGAAGAAACTCTTGGTTATTGGCAAGTCCAAAACCCCTAGGTATTTTAAGCATGTAAAAAAGCTTCCTATCAATTATGACCACAGCAGGAATGCCTGGATGACTGTGGACATTTTCACAAAATTCATTTCAAAGTGGGAACTTCAACTAAAGAAAGAAAAGCGTAAAATTCGCCTTTTAATTGATAATTATTCCATACATCCTGAAATCACTGGACTTACAAACATCAGGATTGAATTTCTACCGCCAAATTCTACAAGTGTTGTCCAGCCTATGGACCAAGGGGTCATCAAAAATTTTAAATCAAACTTTCGTAATCACTTGATTTTGATGTTTCTCGATAGAAGAGAAAAAATAGGAACATACTCAAATGCCAATGTAAACATACTGGAAGCAATACGTTTGATGAACGATGCATGGGAAAATGTTACATCAACATGCATTACCAATTGCTTCCATAAGGCTGGATTGGACATTTCTCAAGAGGGACAAATCTCTGAGGAAGAAGATGTAGACAACTTAAAAAATTTGGAAATAAATAGAGAAGGATTTGAAAATTAGGTATCAGTTGATGCCAATGTTATCAATTCCGAGGATATTGTAGCTGAAATTCAAGCTAAAGCTGAAAAAAAATGATGAAAGCAACGATGGTAACGACGACTGTGAAGAATTTCAAGCTGAACCGCCCCCAACATACTCAATGGCATTTGAGTACGCAGAAAAACTTCAAGCTTTTTTCGAATCCAGGAGTGCAAATGATGACATTTTTTGGTAATGAGTCTTTTTCGAGGAGCAATAACACAAGAAAGAGACAATAAGACTGTTCAAAGCAAAATAACAAACTTCTTTTGTACTGCTTCGAAATAAAAATAAATAAAGTATGTTTAATAAAGTATGTATGCATGATTTTTGTAATTTTTTACGAACCCGTTTGTTATGAGCACCCGGTTATAACGAGCAAATATCATGGTCCCTTTGCACTCATTATAAGCGAGTTTGACTGTACTTGAGAACACTCAGTAATAAGCAATTGATATTATAACCTATAAAAATGATATATGTAAAAAGTTTTTTTGCTACTAAGTTGTTATGTAACTTATTCCAGATATGCCCATACGGACAGATTGAAATTGTAGAATGAACAATATCGAAAAAGAAATTAGGAAGGATATAACATCTGAGGATCATGTAAGTGCATAAAATAAAGAGAACAATTAAAAAAAAAAAATCCTCCAAATAAAACTTGTTGAAATAGAATTTTGAAAAGCTAGTTGTTATTTAAAATAGTGTATATTCATGCATAAATTAATGCATATGCTATTCATAATACTGTTTTAATAGAGAGAAATGATGTTTTTATTAAATGACTTTGTGTATGATTTTAAATAAATGTTTACGAGAAATAAAATAAGACTTGTATATTGATATTCCATAAAATTAGTTAATAAAATGTAAAAATTAAGCAACCATTTTCCTTTTTAATTATATAAAGCAGTAAAAATCACAAAAAAGGGTGTTAAGGTCAGTGTAAACCAGAGAAAGCAAGTGGTATGACCTTTTATTCCAATATTAATGTCTTCATTATTGAAAAATTGGATTATATTAATTTCTACCTCAATTAAATGTCTTTAAAACTAATTAAAACACACACGAATGTGTCATTTATAATTAAAATTGTATCATTGTATAAAAGCCAATTTTGACCAAAAAAAGCCAGTTAAAACCATTAAAAGCCACCGGTGTGGCTTTTTCTAATTTTAGCCAGCTTTTTTGAACCCCCCCCCCCCCTACAAAAAAGGTTTATTTGGTTTAAACCGGGTTTTTTTAAAACATCCTTTCTTATTACATATTATACATGCATATTTATTGATAAAAATAGACATTGTTGGATATATAAGTAGTATAATTACATTTGATAATAATTTAAATTAAATAATTAGTCAATTTATGTAGAAAATTGAAAAAATTCATATTTTAATTTAAACAGTATTAGTAACAGTCTTATGTTCAAAGAACAAATTGCTCTACATAGTGAAATATTGATACCCTGAAAATCTTTTGATTATTAATAATAAACATTTGATGTAGTTTGATTAATATAATATTCTTTTCCACAGTTATTCAAAAAATAAATTTCAAATACTTCTTGGTGTTTTGTTTTTTGAGTGACAATTCAAAGTCAACATTTTTGGTCATTAGATTCAGCAGATAACAGAAAACAAACAATAAAAATAGATTGGTGACTGCAGAAAATGTTTTCACTCCAAACATTTCCCTAAAATTTTACGATATGTTATAGGCTTACATAAATTCTGTATTACCTTAGGTATAGAATTTTTTTTTTTTCAAAACTTTCTCAACTTACATGCGAGTATATATAGTACATATTATCCTGAGTTCAATTTTGCGAAGGTCACCATACGGATCTTTTTAATTGTAGAGAAAATATTTCTATCTCTGAGAATCATGTAATTCATTGTTAAAATCGAAATCAATTGCATATTTTTTCTGCAGAATTTCCCCAGTTGGCAAAAATTTCCCCTGATCTTAGATCGCCGAATCAGACATATTCTGCAGCCCTGGATTGGTATTATTAAAATGCTGAAGTAGCACACAATTTTTGAATACTCTCTTATTTGACTTCATATTTTGATTTTAATTCTTAAAGATAATCTTCCCAATCAAAAAAATTTTCTTTTACAGCTTGACCAAAATCTTAAAGATTATCGTGCTATATTATTAATTGCTTTAAATTATCTGCATTTTTTTTTAAAAATGAAAATATTTTATACTAAATATTGAATATTTTAAATCTTTTTTATCTTTGATAAATTTACATGTTTTAAGCTTTTTCTTTAGAGGAATAGATATGTTCATCACATACTAATTTTCATTCTGTACTTACATAAAGGAACTTCATCTAGAGTTCTAGACTAGGGATTGGCCGAAGCAGCAATTTTGCTGAATACCGAAGCTTCGGTCGAAGTGTATACCGAAGCTTCGGTATTCTGCAACCGAATACTTGAAACTTTTTAATACACCTTTTTGCATATATTAGCTTTTTTAATAAGCTTTAATTGAAATTAAATTATCAATTTCATTCAGTTACATTTTTATTCTTAAAATAAATCTAATTACACAAAGAAATTTAATGACTTCTTTCCACTCACAAATTCATTAACCCATCACTTATTTTATCACTAGTCAATGCCCAAAAATAACCCATGAAAGTATTAAACTATACAGGGTATTATTAGGGATAAGGATTGTCAGAAAAACAAAAGTTCATTCAAATACAAAGAAACAATGTTGTCATTAAGCTGATTTACTGATTGTGTAAGTCTAATTATAAACATATTGAATAGAAATGTTCTCAAAATGCAAAAGGTATCATATCAATTTGTACATTTAACTATTTTCTGTCGAATTATTGATAGAATATTTATATTTTGACTAATATTTTAACATTGTGGTAGGGTTGTTTGGTTTAAACGATGCTGGTTTAAACCAAATGTTTTTTTTTTAAAAAAAACCATGCTGGTTTTTTTTCATCTAGTTTTTTCCCTTTTTCCCTAATGTTTTCATTTATTTTACACATTATTGAAAAATGCAAAATCCAAGTTATGCAGAAGCTACAAGCTGAACTTTAGAAAAATGATGAATTAATAAACTTGTAAAGTGACAAACATTTTTATAGTCGATCAAACTTTTCTTATGAGCTTTAAATCTATATGGCAGACTATTTTTTCTAAAATTAGCTGGGAAAAAAAAAAGTAGTTAATTTTCTTTCTTCCTTTTCAAGGCTTTGATTTTTTTAAATAGCCAAAATGGCAGATTTGAGCTAAAAATACACTTTTACTACTTAGATTGCTTGATTAGCAAAGATTTACTAAGGATTACATTATGCGTCAATGATGATATAATCATAAGTAATTCTCTCCATTGGTTACTCTTTGTTCTGTATGCTAATGAATGATTGGCTGTGAGTTTTCTTTGTTGTATCATGGTTTTTGGGTTTAGTAAGCCTTTGTTTTTCTTTCATTTCTACATTGGGATTGGGGTTTTGCATTATGATTTTATTCTGTTACCAGCAGGGTTGGCAGTTGGCATGGTTTAAATCAATTGGTTAACCAGCTGTTTTTATAGAAAAAATCTAAAATATTATTTTCTCATTTTTGTAATTTAAGTGTTTCAAATTATTGGATATAAATAATTTCTACTTTTTACGAGGGATGTAGTGGAGGTATACGACGTATACCTTCTGAATTTTTTTATGAAGCGCTGTATACCCTCTGTTTCTCAAATAAAGCTATAGCGTATACCCTAACCATGAACGTTTTGGTTGGGTTGGGTTGACTTTTGACGGCCAATTATCTACTTGAGGGATATAGGCCCAGGGAGGGAGTGCCCTTCGTGGGAGTCTTTCTAAGGGAACCCAACCCGTATTTACGCATGGAAATCCATGGTTCAAAGAAAACCACGAAAACTTCGAATGAATAGGCTGACGGGCACGATTGGGTTTGAACCCAGCACCTCCTGTCTACCAGCTTCGAGAGCAGAACCTCTTGGCCACGATGGTTTAGGACTCTAGCGTAGCGACCTCCCTATGCCTATAGCGTATACTCTCTGCATTTTTTACGACTACAACACTGCTTTTATCAGTCATATCCCAGCAGTCACCATGAGACATATTGAGTCTAGGTTAATTTGTATGCATGTAGAATGCAAATTGCATGTGTTGATCAGGGCTGCGGAGTCGGTAGGAAAAATGACTGACTCCGACTCCGGGATTTCTGAAACAATCGACTCCGACTCCGACTCCGGCATACACACAGGGTTTCTCAAAAAGATTGAAATGCGCTTCAATTTTATACCTGTTGGAGATATATAGATACTGGAAATTGAAAAAGTGTTTAAAATTAAATAGTAATTAAGATTAAGGATAGATGGAAACCGAAACAGAAACCAAATTTCGTTAATAGTTCTATTTTCGGCCGAAAATTTCGGTCGATTAGTTCTAAATACAGTAATAAAAATAATTATATTTATTACTTTTTATGGGGTGTCCATTACTGGAATAGAGGGTGTCCATTACTGGAACAAAGGGTACCCATTACTGATATTTTAGGTGTTTTGATATATTTCTGATATTTACAATTAAATTTTGATTCTTATTGGATTCAATTTTTTTCATCATTGCTAGATATATTTCGTTTGGTTCAAGATTCTTTTAGAGAAACCGACCAGCGTAGTGCGCGAAGGATGCTAGTTTCTAATATTTTATTTTTATGACCGTCGTATAATCATATTGGACGTTTATGAATTTCGATTCGGAATATTCAATACATTAAATAAAAATAGTAATTATTTTACAATTAAAAAGGTTCATTGTAAATTTCATTCTAAATATAATTTGAAGTTGCATTTACGAACAAAGGATTTCTATCTTGTCAGCTGCAAATTAAAACCAAATTACGCGAAAAGAACATATGCCTGCTTAAGAAACAAAGATATTTTCAATTTGAACTTTGAACAGAATGAGTCAAAGGAAATTGTGCTTCGGCCACACTTTATGTGAAAGACTGGCAAGTTGTCATCGCCTTTCGTTCATAGACGTAAATGCTATTATCTACATCTACACTATACTAATAAAATCTTAAATAAATTAATGCCGACTTCGGGGAGATTGGGGGGGGGGGGGGGGGTCGACGAATAAGGAATAATCATGAAAAAAAAGGAGAAAATAAAAAAAAACATCTTAAAAAATATACATTACAAATAAAAAAAGAAAAAGCCTGCCATTTTGAGGCATGAAATGAGTTTCTTCACTTTCCTGTCAAAATTCATGAAATAATTGTTTTTTCTACAGTAGGTTCGAATTATGGCCCTACCTACATCAGATAGTATAATCACATTTAGCCCGAACCAGATAGACTTTAAATGCTTCGGGCCAGATTTTGACACTTTTGATTTGACCTGAATTTTCAAAAGAAAATATGTACTGAATATTTTTCAAATGAAAAAGCTATATATTTGAATATTAATGAGTGTATTTAAGTTCATTTTTATACAAAAAAGATAAAATTGTATGCTTTTCTTAATTGTTCATCCTATAAAATATGAACTAATTTTCTTTCGTCTCGAATTAGGGTCGGATTGACGACTTTTTTCCATTTTCGGATTTGGTTGACGAATTCCTTTTTGTCGGATTTCAGGTTGACTTTCAGCAAAAATTTCAGATTCGGGTCGGGTGCAACCCGGCCTTTCGAAGACTCTATTGGGTCTTAGAAATAGAAGAACGTCTAAGTTTTGGGTAAGAAATATTTGAGAAGAAAATTCAGTTTTTTGTTTTAATGAGAAAAATTCTATATGAGTCGTCCTACATTGTAGTGATAGCGGCTTTAATCAGTTTCATATTTTACACACATTCTCTTTTATCTGAAATACTGAAAAATATTCAGTATAAGTTGAGCAAAGGATAAGTGAAACATCTATTGTTATCTAAAGTAGATTGTTGCATTCGTTAGTGTCCGATTCGAACGGTGGTTCGGATTGAGTTGGCGCTAAATGTTTTTCGTTGCAGGCCAGTCTGATAATTATTATTGCGGGTTCAGGTCGGGTTGACCCTATTTTTCAAAATAAAGTCCATAATATCTTTTAACTTATAAGTCGAATAAGTAAATATATATTCCTTTTCCTACACAAAAGATAAAAGTTCTGTTAGAGATGATTATTTTTCATAATTCTAATAAAATTTTGATTTTATTTCATTTTGGATCGGGTTCATGGTTCAAGTTTCTTTCTAGTTTGCTTCGGACTGACTTAAAATATAAATTTCTGGACCCAACCCGAACACGGATGGACAGAGGTTAAATTGAAACATTTGTTTTTGTCTGAGATAGATTCCTTCATTGTGTTGGGTAGTCGGACCGACACGGGTTTCGGGTTGAGTTGGACTTAATTTACAAAAAACAAAACAAAACAAAAAACTTTCAAAACTCTCTTTAATTTAATTATTGTACAATAGTGTCGTCAATGACTGAAGAAGTTAGTAAATGAATCAATATAATGCCTTATGTAGGCAAAAGAATCACATCCACCCTTTTGCCTTACATTTACTCATTAACATGCCAATAAACTGAAAAATAACTAAATATTTATTAATATTATAGAGTTAAAAAATAAAATAATAATTCAGATCATAAATTTAAAATTAAGCGTAATTGGTTTTATTTTTTACTTCACTTCAAACTTTTCAACAAAAAGTTTGGAGTCGGAGTCGCCATATTTTTAGCGACTCCGACTCACTCTTTTCACCGAAAAATCACACCGACTCCGCAGCCCTGGTGTTGATGAACACATCTGAAGCTCTAAAGAGAAAATTTAAAACATGTGAATTTAGCAAAGATAAAATAGACTAAAAATATCCAATATTTTCAATAAAATATTTTCCTTTGAGAAAACACAGATTATTTACAATTAATAACATAAAATGATATTTAAGATTTCAGTCAAGCTGTAAAAGAAAATTTTCTTGATTGAGGAGGTTATCTTTTAAGATTGTTCTCAACTGCTCTTCTCAACAAGTGCAAAACGCTTTGACACATTTACAAATTAATTTTTTAACGGAAAGATATAAAATTGGAAGGCCCGACTATGGAACCGATTTGGAATTGAACTGTGTTTTCCATTTTTGATAAGTAAATTACCTATTGAGTTATAGGCAATTTTGATCACGTGTCAAAGATGTTTTTAACCTTCCTTGAATGGTTATTCTTCTTTCATGCAGAAATTCAGTTCAAAATGCCCACTTTGACAATATTTTCTGAAAGATCTATTGCGTTTGCAAAAATACGGAAAACACAGTTTCATTACATAGTATCTGAACAACAGCATCTGCTAGTTTCATGAATTTCCGAACAAAAATAAATTAAAACTTATGTCATAAAGTTGCCCTTTCGGATTTGAGAACAGCCTTAAGAATAAAAAATAAACTCTAAATATGAAGTCGAATAAGAGGACATTGAAAAATTGGGTGCTAGCGAAGCACCTGTTTACTTTTAACTAAAATATGCAATAAGATATATTTAAATCACCTATTGCATAAGTGAATCCACTATGTAGATCTGACAAAAAAAAAAAAAGAAAAAAAAAAGAAAAAGAAAATGGGAGTAAATCAAAATAAGGTTAACTTGAGACATAATAGAAAAAAGTCTCATAAAAATGCTTAAAAAGGTATATTATTAATTTTTAGTTTAGACATTTAAAAATAATATGTATTGTAACATAGCTTAGAAAAAAAGCCCGTGTATTAAGTCTGATGGCTATTTAAATGTTTTAGTGGATGACAACTTTTATAAATCTACTTTCCATTTTAAGATCAATGTTTTCAGTAGTCTAAAAAGCTGGTAAATAGGTATTTCTGTTTATTTTACTGTTGCCTTTTTTTTTTTTTTTTTTTATCCGGCAGTTTCTGAGAAGTGTCAAATGACAATATACAATACTTCTTGAAACATGTAAAGACTCTACTGCTAAATTCAAATCATTCCAGGAATCCTTTATAAAAAGCTTTACTTTCAATGCAAGATAATAATTGTTCATGTAGTGTAGAAAAATCAGATATCTCAGGTTGCAAATATTTCAGAGAAATTATTTTGAATAGCCATGAGAAAGTATATTATATTTATGAAACTACACCATATATTTATTTATAGTACTATAGTAATCAAAAGATTGTTTATTAAGATTTTCAAGATATCAATGTTTCACTATGTAGAGCATTTTACTCATGGAACATAAGACATAGATTTTACTAAAAATGTTTTAATTATTTCAATTTTCTACATAATTACTGTAATTATTTAATTTAAATTATTTTTTAAAGGAAGTTATATTACTTATGTATCCAAAAATATTTATTTTTATCAATAAATGTGCATGTATATGTAATAGAAACATATATTAAAAAAAACCAGTTTAAACCAAAAAAAAACCTGGTTTAAACCAAAAAAAAACATTTTTTTTTTACCAACCCTGCATTGTGGTGATGAAGAAAAGAAATTTGAGCGATTTTGATATAATGGTTATAAAAGCTATAGGATAGGCATAGGGGCATACTTATATGATGTGTGTATTTTTTTTAATATACACCTTAGATATACAGATATGAACTCTGATATACTTATTTGATGTGTATATTAAAGAAAATACACATTAAATAATTGTAAATTAAAAAAAACTAATGTAGAAGTAAATAAAATTAAATGATAAGGTAAAGATGCACACATCTTCCTTACTTTTTTTTTTCTCTGTTGTAGACAGTTGTTTTGATTTCACACCTATGTAGACTATTTTAGGAAGGAAAAAGTTTTTTTTTTAATTAAAAATGGCCTTTGACTTGTTTTTTGTAGCGCAGCTGAACTCTAAACTCATGCACATAATATTGAAACTCCTTGTTTAGCCTATTCTACTGCTAAGTAAAAGAGAATTCTTCTACTTCTAAGAAAATACTTATCTGCAATTATTCGGCCGAAGCCGAATATTCGATTTACAGGGCTTGAATTTCAGGGCAGGATAGCGGGATTCGCGCCCAAAATTTTGAAATCCCGCCCAAAAGAATATCGAGGGCGGGAGGCTCCTGCCCCAAAAATCGCACCATTTTCCTGAAAACTTTGCATTTTGAAATTACTATCAACTCCCGCAAACTCCTTGCGCATTTCCCGATACTTTCGTGCGACTGATTGACACATTTTGCAGGGTTTTTTTTACCGTGAAAGATTGTTGAAATTCACTAATTTTTCACATGACCTATAGACAAATCTCATTATTTTTTTTTAAAGATCGGTTGACAAGTGTCCGCGTTCAATTGGCGAATTCAGAGGTGATTATGTTCTGAATTTTCTAAAAATTGTGAAAAATCTGTCATCGGTTCAACAGAAAAATATCGCGAATTTCGACAAATGATCGCCGAAAAAATCAACTTCATAAATCGTTCAAGAAAAATTGTCAATTTTGTCGTATTGCGAATAAAATGCAAATTTTGTCAAAGGATTGTGGAAAAACGTGAATTTCGTCAGATCGCAAAAAAACCCCTCGAAATTCATCAAAGGATCGCGAAAAAACGCATATTACATCACAGAATAGCAAAAAAATCGTAAATTTCGGCAGAGGAACGCGGAAAAAACGTGAATTTCGTCAAAGGATCGCGGAATAAACGCAAATTTAGTCAAAGGGCCGCTGAAAAAAAAATTTCTTATTTCATTAAAGGATCACGAAAAAAATGCAAATTTTGTCAAAATATCACGAAAAAAAGCACAAAGAAGCACAAAAAATCGCAAAAAAGACGCGAATTTTGTCAAAGGATCGTGATAAAAGGGAATTTTGTCAAAAGATCGAAAAAAAAAAAAAGCAAATTCCGTTCAAAGGTCGCGAAAAAATGCGATTTTCGTCAAATGGTCATGAAAAAACAGGATTTTCGTCATAAAGGCTGCGAAAAAAACTCGAATTTCGTCAAAAGATTGACGTAAAACGCGAATTTTGTCAAAGGGCTGCTGAAAAAAAGGGAATTTTTTCAAAGGATCGTGATAAAAATGCTACGGTCTCTTTAGAAAATAGCACACACACACAAATATCTATTATTATAGGTATGGTTTTTAATCTGAAATAATATACTGAACTAACTTTTGAAAAATTGGTTTTAACCCGAATCCAATTTACAGGAATCTACGCTCAATCTGAAATCAAACCGAACCAGAAAAAAGAGTTTACCTGACCTACAACAAAAATAATTAGCACCTGGAGAGGATTTCCCAATCCCTTCCCATCCGCTGCTGTAACCTTTCAGAAAATTTGCTGTTGATTTCAGATTTTTTTTTTTTTTTTTTACTTGGAAACACGCGTGAATTTTACGGTTACTTTTTGTGAGAGACTGACGAAATTCACAGTTTTATCCCACATCTGATCGATGAATTTCGCAATTTTATACCGTGGCCAATCGACGAATTTCACGATATTCGTCCCTCGATTGATCGAGGAAATTGGCGATTTTTTTTCCTACGCCCGATTGGCATATTTCACATTTTTTTTCCTGTGACAGAAAAAGGAAAATATCCAAAAGGGTGAATATCCAAAAAAGGACATTAAGTGTCGCCGGGTGCTGCACTCTGGCAAATTGGTCTAGATTCAGTACTAAACAAAAATAAGATTAGAAGGACCGCAAAGATCTTGTGGTGCACATCAAAGAAAAATTCCGAGCTTCAATCAAGTATATATAGAAACACCAAACAAGTTGATCCTTGCAATTAACAGAAATTAGGACATGACAATTTAAAGTTAACCTATGTTTCTTGTGCAGTAGAAGGAATGAAACAACAGTTTCCATTTCAAACTTTTACTTTAATTGAACAAGCATTTAAATTTGCATTCAAATTTTAAACAAAGAAAATATCAGGGAATCAGGTTTTGACTGTAATTCCATTAAGGATATAATAAAACAGTTATGTTCAGAAATGGGTATTGATGATTCCATCACTGAATATACACTTTTCATGCAAATAGTTAAAAATGAAGGCATGTCAGATATTGCACAGTTTTCTGAAAAATTTTTTAAGAGAACATAACCATACGTTTCCGATAACTTCTAAAGTTATAAATGTTGTGCTTGTGCTGTCTGTTATAAGTATACCTTGTGAAAGAAGATTCAGGGCTCAAAATGGAATAAAATCTAAATTCAGAAATTCATTTAACAACCCCATTGTTAATGACCCATGATATTTGGTTGAAAGTTGAAAAATAGGTTATATAAAAGCTTATCTTTCTTACTTTTTAAAATAAAAAGCATTTTCCATACTTATTCTGAGCTGTTGATTTAAATTGCTTCAATGGTATTTTGTCATGTCTGTATTAATACAGACATGACAAAATAATTAATGTAAATCTTTAAATAGCACTTAAAATAACAGTGGGTTTTAGATTTTTTTTTCTCCCTCCCAAATAGCTCAACTCCCCTCCATTTATAAATGTTGGTAGGGAGGCTCCCATAATAGGAAAAATTGAATTTCAAGCGCTGGGTTTACATGCCGAACTACCGAATAAACTATTCAGTATTCGGTTAATCCCTAATCTAGACCCACTATATCTAATGCTTATTGCTGAAATAAAAAGTTAAAAGTAGAAACTATTTATATCCAATAATTTGAAACACTTAAATTATAAAGAAAAAATGTCATTAGATTTCTTTAAAAAAAAACCAGTTGGTTTAAACTGTGCTACCCTGACCCTATATAATCTATTTTCATGATCTAAACATTGTTTTGAAGATTTATCGTTCACCTTCCATCATTTTTGATGGGAGTTACATACTAGTAAATAAATAAACTAGTACACCTAAATTACAAAATGCTGAAGAGTGATAATGTGAGCTAAGCAATTTTTGGTCAAGCTTTATGCTAGAAAGATGAAGTACAGTAGACCCCCCTAAAATCTGCAAATGTCTAAAATCCGCACATCATCACAGATGTGAACAATGAAACTTTTAGTTCAGATGTCAGGACAAAATTACAAAATTTTTTAGTTTTATATCATTCTGTAGGTATTTTAATATGTAATCCTGATTAATATGACTGAATTCAAGCTTTTTCAGGAAGGAAGTATAAATTTATTTCTGAAAAAAGAAATCAAGATATTGCTGATATCACTGGTCACAATCATTTTACCAAATATATATATATATATATATATATTAATCAAGCTCTTTTGGTTATTATGACTGGCCAAACCTGAAATAAAACTTCCTTATTTTATGATTTTGATGCGAATTAATATACCTTTCAATAAGATACCTTTATGAGGAAAGTTTCATTGAATAATTCAAGGAAAATGTATCTTATCTTTATTATGCATATTTAATTATACATTATTAATTATTTACTTGGCATTTACTTTTAATAATTTAATCATTTAAAAAATTATCTTACTTTTTATTACTTTACAATATTCCAAGCATTCATTATAATTTCGATTGCATAATTACATTCAAATTATGGTTTAAAAAATGTAAACGAAGCAGCAACCAGAAATCTGCAAAATTCTAAAATCTGCACAACCTCTAGTCCCAAGCTGTGCGGATTTGAGGGAGTCTACTGTATATAATAACAAAAATATACAAAATGCTGTCAAGATGGCAAAGCCAAGTGTTCATATTACCTCTATCAGAAACTCTCAATCTGGTGAAAGATTAAGCAAGTAAATTACAGTCCCTGGCCAAATTATTAGACGCACCATAAGATTTTATAGAAAACATTAATTATCAGGTGATACTGTACAGCTGTATTGTTTTTTACGAGATACGATGTATATTTACTATACTATTAATCACGTAAGTATCTGTGGAACTAATAAAACATCGTCATTATAGAAAAAATATGTATTTGTTAACTCTTGAACAAAAATGAAGAAAATGTAATGAAAAGTTAATATTTTGTTGATCCACCTTTAGCCGTCATGAGAGCTTTAATTCTGTGCAGCAGGCTATCAATGCAAGACTGTACTGTCTTCTGCATTTGAGGATGATGTTTCCACACATGAATGATCTGTTCTAAGAGCTGAGTTTTGTTTGTAATCACAACTTTAGCCACTTCTCCTTTCATGAGTTCCCACACGTTTCAATTGGGTTCATATCGGGGCTATTACCCGGCCAATCCAACAGAGGCATACTTTGCTGTACTAAAAAAGCTTTAACAGATCGTGCTGTGTGGCAGGGAGCTCCATCTTGTATGAAAATTAATGGTTCCCCATTTCGAAACCATTCTTTGAGCTGCGGAATCAACCGATTTTGTAAGACGTCTTTGTACTGATCTTGCCTCATTGTACTTTTTACCACGTACAGACGTCCAGAACCCTTGCTGCTGATGACTGACCAAATCATGATTTTTGTAGGGTGTTTAACAGTCTGAATGACACAGTCAGGATGGAACTTTTTGCCAGGACGACGACGAACAAACTGAGCTTTATTCTCCAAAATTTCAAATGTACTTCCATCACTGAAGCAAACCTGTCAAAAACAGATAAAAATACAAACATCTCTGCAGATCTGACGTCATTGCATAGAAAATGATATTGAATGTATGACTAGAGATGAAATTATAATAACTTACCGATCTCCAGAAGTCTACATCTTTATAACGTCACTGTTTGGCCCACTTCAGACGCTTTGCTTTCATTAGAGCAGTTAACTTGCACTTCCTGTCGGGGCGGCAGGCCTTAAAACCTATTTCTGTTCATTTTCTGTGAACAGTACGCTCAAAAACATTCACGTTAGCATCTTGGAGTTGCGATTTTATAATTTTTGTGGTAGCCCATCTGTTTTCCACACAAATTTTGTTTAAACATCTCTCTGACCTTGGAGTGAAAATGGGCTTTCTGCCACATCTTTGGTTTCGTTTTGGGCTCAAATCATCCCCTGCTTCAATTTTCTTCTTCATGCGTCGTTCACTAGCTTCAGAAACCTTCAATCTTCGTGATATTTTGCGGTTTGAAAAACTTTTAGCATTCACGAGGGCCTTCACTTCAGCTTTTTTACGAGGTGACAGATCACCTGTTTTACCATTGCTGAAAATGTTCCACGTACTTATTTAAACACTGCACACACAAAAAACAACTAACTACATAGCATACAACTTTGAAACAAATAAACCAAGTGCATAACGCCCCAGAAACACGTCCTCAACTGACGCTGGTTTGAACTGGCTGCAAAGGGTTTTCACTTGTTTACGTCCGTGTATCCATTGGTTCACATTGTGTTGCCATACGTTAAAACTAAATAATAATAGGAAGTATATAACAAATCTCCTGAATAAAAACTCATTAAATCTATGTTTAAATATAACACAACTGCATATAATCTCCGTCGAAAGCATCTATTTCGTAAAAAACGACGGTGCATCGAATAATTTGGCCAGGGACTGTAAATGGAGAATAAAAGTAACACGTTACATGTATAGTTTAAAAAGGAGACCAAGTTAGTAGCCAGAAAGTGGTTAGTACACAAATAATTCATTAAATTCACTTTGTGTAAGCTTTCAATTTACACATAGTGATTTTGACATTTTTTTTTTTTTTTTTTTGCCTTTCCCCATTTATTTACCTTATACCAATTATAACGGAAATAATGAAAAATAGTTATTCATAAAATAAAATGAATAATTAATTATCTTACCAAAAACACCAGGACATTTAGTCAAATTTGACCACACCTTTAAAGTTCGGTAAAGCACTTTGCACACCTCTACTTCCTTGGGATCTTTTATAATAATATCTTTTAGATCTTCTTCTCTAGAAAAATATAAGGTCTTCATCTGCATTCCAGCTATAATTGCATCATTAATCAGACGCTTTCCTTCAAGTAATATTTTCCCACTTTTCTCTCTTCTTTTCCTGTCTTTTATAAGCGAAACATTTTTTCTGAAAATAAAATACTTTAAAAACTGAAAAGGCTTAATAATTAAAGACAGGGGTGGGGAAATACACCATTTTACTCGCCACTGGCAACTGAATTTTCAGGTAGTCTTCGAAAACTGTGCACTATAGAGATATGCCAAAAACTTGATTTCTTTTACTAGTTAGCTATAGTTTGCAACTTTCCAAATTACTGTGATGTAAACATGGTACCAAGTTATATTCTATATTAAAATTTTCTCTCTTGTAAATTACATTACAGTGAAACCTATCTATAACGATATTCTAGGGACTGAATTTTTTTAAATTATAGACAGGTTTTAATGTGCAAGGGTTATAACACGACACATAACAAGTAAACAGTAGGTACACATAAAAATAATAAGAGTTTGGGTTGTAAACAGCATACGCATGTAACTATTTGATAGATTCACATGTTTTTAACAAATAAATCTGATATTCTTGTTTGTTTAGATTTTGATGAGAACGCAGGGTGTATGCAGATATTTTTTTTATCAATCCATTGAGTTCAAAAATGTTTGTGGAACATTCGATAATGTTGAAACGTAATTTTGAAGAGTGACAATTAACTGAACATCCTCAAGAGAATATTTTTTGATTATTTTCTGTTGTTCCCACTCGACCAAGTACCGGTAAGGGTCATTCCATGTCAATTCAACCAGGCCCCAACACCCACCATCTCAGATTTTCATTAAACTTTGTGTACTTCTATTGTTTATGGTTATAAGTAATCCCCTTATATTGTTTTTCTTTATTTCAATTAATTTTAATTTTATCGCCCTTCAAAATTTCTTGATTTTGCATTATTTTTCATTCGTGTGACTCTCAGATTCAGCTGCTGCTGTTTACAAAAAAATTTATTTCTCAATTGCTAATGCTAAAATCTTTTTGAAATTTTTTATATAAAATGTTAAAATATTAAAAATGTAAGGAAAAAATATTTAAAGTCTAAATTTATATTAAATAATTGTAAAAAATTAATAAAGTTGAATTTTTAAAAAAATTTTGTCAAAAAAGTAATTTTTAAAATTTTGAATTTTCAACATGAGGGTCTAAATTAAACTCATGATTTCTTTATTGAAAATGATCATAAACATGTGCTTTAACTTACCAAATGAAAAAAATTATGGCACTTTTAGTGATTCCTCCTCCCGTCCCCCCTTCTTCACAAAAATTACTTATTATAAGACAAGATTTTTACACGTATTTAAAAACTGAATTATTAATAATAAATATCAAAATTAAACAATACAACACATTAAAAATAAAAGTTGAATTCATATTTAACTTTAATATATAAGCTTTTTTTATTTGAAAATAGTTAAACATGGATAAATAATAAACAAATCAAAAATAGGATAACATAAAATTTATAATTTGCCTGCAGCAATTTACATACACGGATTTTAGTAAAAAAACATGAAAATTAAGTTTTTATGTAATGTTGATTCATAATTATACAACTTTTATAATATATTATTAAATCTTATAATTTACCAGTTCAATGTTTTTTAGCTCCTTTTTCATGCAACTGTCTGTTTTCATCTTCTTTTGTACTAAGAGCATACGCTCTTTAAGAAAAGACATATGTTCTTCCAGTTATTGTATCAGGAGGTTCTACAACACTTAGTACATGAGGAAATGGTATTCCACAAATAAAATGATGGCGAAGGTCTACTTGGATGCAGAAATTTCACTAAAACATCCCACTCATCTTGATTAACTTCAGACACCATTCCAAAATACCACAAATCATCATAAATACAGGCAATGAAACATCCAGGGTATAAATTATCTGTATTTGGAAACTGTGGAATATTTTTTAAGTTAAAAGTAAAAGCAGGTCCTTCATCATTGCTAATTCTCCTTGCTTCTATGGTGCCTACTGAATCCAGTGGTCGAAAGTTATGGAAATTGCGAGTCCCAGGAAGTGTATGAAGATCTTTGAAGGATGCTTCCAGAAATGAATGAGTTATCTGCAATTCATATCTACTAACGAAAAGAAAATTTATGCTTGAGATATGTGTAACACAGAAATCAAAAACTGCAATTCATATCTACTAACGAAATGAAAATTTATGCTTGAGATATGTGTAACACAGAAATCAAAAAATGCTTTTGGAGATATAATTTGATTATCTAGTTGTCTCTGAAGACTCTCTTTTCAGAATAACTGTTTTGCAGTCCCACCAATGCCATCACATTCTGATTTGCCATAGCTTGTGGCAAAAAAGGACCACACTGCTTTTAAGTTGAAATCGTTCTCATGGTGGGAAAGATTAAGGAAATTGTATTTATTCTTATACTGTGCTGCACATGCATCACTAAAGTAATGTACTTCTTCAATATGCAGAGAATTTTCTTTAACAAATTTCAAAACTTTTTCCTGACTTTTATACACCATACTTACATCATGCTTCAAATCATCACTGATGATACAATGGGATGAGACCATCTTCACTCCTTCAGAATTTTTATAATGAACCAACACGGAATGTAAAGTGCAAGATTCAGAAGTCCAATGATATCCCTGTGTTTCGTCTTGAACAACAAATGCATAATTTTCACTAAAGTCTAGAAGAATGATTGCTGTATTTAATTCAAGATTTTCCTTTAGGTTTTTTAAAAATAAAGATTGTGATTTAACTATAAAAGAGTGAGGAATCAGTCGTACAATTTTGTTTGTTAAATCATCGATGAAATCATCTAATGTTGCAGTGCTTTTAATCATCTGTGTTCTATCAGTACATACTATTGCGAAAATTCAATAGATTCTTTTTCATCATATTCTTCAAATTTTGACTTTAAATAATCAATAAGATTATGCTTTTCGGGGCATGCAGGACAATGTCTGAGCATATATTTTCTTGTTGGCTCTTCACGTAATAAGAATTTCATTATGTCCTTATATGTATCATTGATTTGTGCAGCATAAAGAAGCAATATCACATTTTGATGGATTGTGCATACACATACACTATGGGTACCACTAGAACCAGCTAAAACGCACCATTTTGGCCATAATGTACAAAATTTGGAGAAACCCACATTAATGTTAGGATACTCCTTTTTAAAAGCTGAATATAGTTCTTTAAGATTGCTTAGTATCAACCTTTTTTGCTGATATTCATTTTTTCCTATGCTGATAACATCTTTCATACCTGACATTATTCTTGACTGATCATCACTTTGGTAAAAGTTTCTGATCACATCAATGGTTTCTGGTGAAAGCCTTTTACCACGTCGATAGTCTGGTTCAGCTAAGAATCCTTTTTCTTTAAAAATATTTTGGGCTTGGTGAACAGAATAATATGAGACATCAAATATTTGTTGAATTATTTTTCTTGACCAAGACAAGTCAGTTGGAATTGTTAGCATTTGTATTTGCTTATTCCTAGGGGCACATTTTATATTTTCTTTCATTACTTCTCACCAGTTTATCCAAATCAGCTGCTTTTTCGGATACAATTTTTTCTGTTTCATTTACTGTAGGTGAGACTTCTACATTAAGTACTTTTCTAAAATTGTCTTCGATATTTTTCTGTAATTTTTCAAATTTTCTTTTTCCATAAGATCTTTTACTGGTCTCCCCTAAGCCATGCAGTTTCAAAGGTGAACATTCCATTTCATTAAGGGATACACTGAGCTTTTCTATAGCTTCTTCTCTATTGTGTTTTTCTTCTATCCTTAAACCAGAATCTGCCTGCCCTGTGTAGTTATATATTACTAAGTATTCTTCTATATTACTAAGTATTCATCACTCTTGTAAATGAGTTCTCTACATTTAGGACATAATTTTTCTCCTGGTTTAACTTTAAATCCTTTTTCTGATAAACATTTAGATTGCTGCAATGTAACAGGTCGTAAGGATTTTTTAATTGGTCCTTTATGCTTTTTCAATGGATCACTGCAGGTTTTGTGAAACAACTCAAATTACTTCAAGAATAAACTTTCATGATGGAAGCAAATAGTTTGAATTGAATCTAATTTAGTTTCAGTTCTTAAACACAATAATCCTTTGTCTTCTTTACTTAAGGAATTAACATTCTTTATCCCTTTCTTCTGACAAAAAGTTATTTTATGGCATTCACTTGCAGTTAATTGTCCTATACTACATATAGGATATTCCATTTCAAACCACTTTTTAAAAAAGTTTGGTTAAAAACTTAAGTAGTAAATAACTTCTCTGTTATATAATGATTTCACTATATAGAAACTGGAAAAAAATTAACTAAAGCGCATACAGATTAAAAGACAAATTCAAAAGATAGGAACTACTAGGCTGCATCTCTCCTCTTGCTTTACTCATCTAATGAAATATCATAGATAATTTTTCTTTATTCCTTTCTTCATCCAATAATATCTCACGTGAGAATTTGGTTTGACTTTTTAAAGTAAAAGTTATGGTTTAGATCTAAACCAAAACTTTCTAGATAAGGACAGTTATGGTTTAGATCTGAAGCTAAATCTTGTCAGGTAACAGATAAGTTTTAGTTTAGATTTAAAGAAGTTCTAGTTGAATGTTGAATATTGTTTTTTAGCTTGATACTTGTAGATCTAGGCATCTTTTATGAAAAAAAAAAAATATATTGAATTTAATCTTTAAAATTAAAAATAATATTTAGGAACTAAATTTCAAAATCTTCTCCTTTCCCTTATATATTCTGCCCAATATTTTCTTTCACCTAATGATAAAAATGATATTTTACTGAGTAAGTAATTATGAATTCAAAGCATAGGTAAAGAAAAAATATGTGGTAATGTCATTTGGTAAATGTCAGAAAATAAATTACTCTAAATAAAATTTTTTCTCCAAATAATTTTCTCTCTAAATTTCATTAAAAAATAAAATAGTTCCTTACATAAAAGAGGGAGCCAAATATAATTATTTGGCTGACTAAATATTGAGCAAAAAAAAACCCGCTACATTTGATTTCTGACTGTGTAATCAATGGTGCAAGGTTTTTGTTTTTTTTTAATATAGCAAAAAAAAAATTGATTCATTATGAAAATATTAAGCCATAAATTTGTTAATGGGTACAAAAAAGGATGTATTTGTGATCATTTTGATAAAAGAAACTCATTAAATGATGCCATTTTTTAGTGAAGTAAAGTAAACGAAAAAAAATTGTTTCATGATAGTAATTTTTTCAAATTGGGGGGGGGGGGGGGAGAACCCCCCAAAGTGCCACAATTTTTTTTATTGGGTAAGTTAAAGCACATGTTTATGATCATTTTCAACAAAGAAATCATGAGTTTAATTTAGACCCTCATGTTGAAAATTCAAAATTTTAAAAATTACTTTTTTGACAATTTTTTTTTTAATTCAAATTTATTAATTTTTTTAAATTATTTAATATAAATTTAGACTGTTTAAATATTTTTTCCTTGCATTTTTAATGTTTTAACATTTTATAAAAAAAATTTCAAAAAGATTACAACATTAGCAGTTGAGAAATAATTTTTTTTGTAAACGACATCAGTTGAATCTGAGCATCTCGGAAAAGACAAATGACGCAAAATCACAAAATTTTGAAGTACTACAAAATAAAAAATAATTGAAATAGAGAAAAACAATATTAGGATGTTGCTTATAACCACAAAGAAAAGCAGTATACCAAGTTTCATAAAAATCTGTGATGGTGGGTGTTTTTTTCCTATTTTTGTGGTTGATTTGACATGGAATGACCCGTAACCTTTTCTTTAAACAAATATCGCACTTCCCATAAGCACGTGATGGTGGGAGGAAAGCGTGCCAAACCATTTTTTCCCCTTCAAACTGTCATTGAATTTCCTACCTCCCGCTCCTACTAAGACCTTTATGAAGCAGAAAGTTGCCAAGAAAGGGATCACCGGCAGAAAATGACACCCTTTTGTCAAAGAAAGCTGAATCATGTTTGTTTCAATTTCTCCTGGTCGAACAATAAAGATTCGTTGTCTAACGTTATTCCTGATCTAAGGGGCCAAAGAACACTTTATTTTCTTTGATCAGGTATACATGAAAGGATAAAACCCCTTTTTAAATTCAAAATTTCAAAAATTTAAATTAAAATCTGAAGTTTTCGTCCTAACTTTAAATCTCAATCTAAAACCAGTTTTACCCCTTGTAACTTTGTTTCCCAGCAATGCATCTTATTACTTTCAGATATCATTTTCGGACGATCTTTAAGAGTAAACTTGCTGACGTTCGGAATATTCTCATTCAGTTGTGGTTAGCTCATCCCCGGGCGAGCCAAGCCTAACTCTGGCATCTGATCCCGGACAATCAATCAAAAGCTAGTCAGCCAATTAAAGAAATGTTCCTCCCAAATTTACAACTATGCCATCTGCTGGAAAATATGTTAAACCCCAAGATATTAGCTAAAACCCGCGCCAAAAATGAAGGAATTTGCAGATTTGAGAAGCCTGGCAAACGTATGACAATGTAGCACTCTTATAATCAACGTAACGGGCTCGAGGACCCCCGGCCGAACTCGCGAATTAGACTGTAAGATGAGTGGCTAAATAAATGAGTTCGGTCCATCAAGCGGTTCCAGAGTCCCAGTTATTTATTCCACTAGTTCTGTCAACTCCTAGATGTGCTGACATATTAACGCCGGCGATACGACGGTCAACTGATGTGAAGTGAGCGGGTCGCGACTCCTCTATAGGTTCCGGAACGCTCCCGAAATCGTTACATACATAGCTAAAAGAAATCCCACCCACCATAGTTAGTTTACTAACTTTTTTTTTAAAAAGAGGAGGGTATGACGTCAAAGGAGTTAGGAGAAATAGCCTATTGCTCCCCTCCCTGCGTTCACTCTCCAGCAACTCATCCCTCAGTCCAGCACAAGGACGTTGCATATTGTAAATCTTCTCAGCAACAATGCAGCTCTGAGCTATCAATCAACTTGCCTAATCAATGAGACATCCGTAAATACACCATAATACTCTTTCTATTCTATACCTTATTCAGAGAATTTAGGAGTTGGGTTTTCTTTCAACAGTTAGTTAAAAGAGATTAAGAAACAGAAAGTGGCCATTTCAAAAAGCGCAAAATTATTGTTATAGACAAGTTCAATATACATTAAATTAATAGAATTTCTGCTGGGACCAAATGAAATATTGTTATACACAGGTTTATCGTTATATACAGGTTTCACTGTATTTCTTAATTTTATATAAAAAAAAAAATATTAGAATGTATTGAACTAACAGTAAGCAACTATTTTTGCAGTTGTGTAACTTTTGCCATAACAATTTTCAACTTTACTTTGTACTTTGCTGGCTGGTAAGATTTTGTAGAAATTCCCCACTCCTGGTTAAAGACATTGAAAAAAAGTGACAAAAATGAGAAAACTTTTAGAAAAAACACATGAAAACATTATAATATGCATGCTCAGCCCATTAGGTGAATCTGTTGGTAAATGAAATTTCAAACAAGAAAACTTTTGGATGTATAAAGTAATAAGGTTTTTTACAACCACCTTCAGCCTCATGGATGGCTTAAAGAAAAAAAGGTGGTATAATGCCACAGATACCAAATGCTACACTTTGGAATTCTGAGCTTGATTACAGAAATATATATGCTAAAAATTATCCTATAAATATGTAGAAATATAACATGAGAAATCTTCTGAAATCCCAGAAATATTACTCAAAATTTTTTCAAAAATGTGTACTACTTATTTAAAAAGAAGTTTTTCATGTGCAAAAACAGCTGAAACAAACAGAAAAATATTTGATTGCACACAAGCAGAAAATACAAATGCTTCTGATGCTGTGGAATCTTTCTATTTAATAGAATATGTTGATATTGGAATGCAAAAAGACAGTATTCAAGGCAGGATGCATAAATTCTTTTGCCAATTAATTATCTAGCAAATATAATGAATCCAAAATATGCAGGAAAATGTTTGACAACAATGGAATCTTTTTTTAGTTAGCCGGGTGCCAGTGTTACATATACATATGTATGTCTATATACATGTATATATATATAGGTGAACTTCCAGTAACTGACCACATGCCAGTAATTGACCAAAAACATATTTATGTGTTAAAAACAAGAATCAATGTGTTGATAAAGTATTTTTGAATGCTGAATAAAAATATCTAACATTCAACGAATTGCATAGGGAAAAATTACTTTTGCTATTTATATTCTGATTGAATGTAAAAAATTAAAGAAAATGCACCTTCTAACAATAGCAAAAGTGAATACATTCTGTAATAGTAGCGTTGTTTTGTGAGTTGTTTTATTAATCTTGCAGCATCAAGTTTAATTTAGTTCCATTGGTTCATCAAATGAGGTGTGTAGTTCATTTTTGTTTGTTTTAAGTTAATCATTATGCATTTAATATTAAATTCATAAATTGAATGACGTTAAGGGGGGTGGTCAACTACTAGATGTGTGAATGTTGAAAGCATTCAGTAATTGACCAAAATGGTCAACTACTGACTTTTTGCTTGTTTGCATCCATTCCTTTTGATACTTAAAAAAATACATAGATTTCTATTATGAAAGCAATATTCACCAATTTTTTATTTAAAAAATGAGTTCTTTCAGTAGTTGACCAGGGTGGTTAATAACTAAATATGCTTGGTCAATTACTGATCAAGCAAGCACACATTTGTTATGTTAAGAGGGTCATAACACATTTATATAATAATAATGCAAGAAAAGTGTAATTAAAATGTAAAGATAACAAAATTAGTATAGTGAGGCTCTAAATTCATTAGGGTTTGTCACACAAATCTTATAAAAAAAGTTTTACCACCATCAACTCCAAACATAGTTTGTGGTAGATTTCTATTACAATTGTTGTGGAAGTATGCTGTTAAAATTGCTATATAAAATGTTTTTATGCTAATTTTATCCATGACAAAGTCCAACCCTAATTAACTGCAGTTGTATAATAATAAAACATAATAACAATACAAAATTTACATTAAAATTACAGTAAGTTTTGAGGGACAAAAGTAGAGTGTTAATTGCCAAGTGCTTCAGAAATGTATGCATAACTGTAGCACAAATAGGACTACAACTAAAAAAAAAAACTTTTCACTAAACGAAAATGGCATTTAGAATATTTAAACATAATTTAAAACTAATTATAAATAACATAACAGATTTTGTCATGCCACAAAAATATAAAGCAATAGGGAAAATCTTAAATATATTTTATGCATATATGAATTTTATAAATAGAGATTAATGATTACATATCTCGGGCCACAAGTAAAAGATTACTGGGCCATATGTAGCCTGCAGGTTGAGCATGGCTGCTTTAAAGCATGACTAAATTATTGGGAAAGTAAAGAAGAGAAACAGAAGAAAGAAGACAGGAAGTAAGGCAAGTTAAAAAATTAAAGAAAACAAAACAAAATAAAAAGGTGAAAAAGCAGCAATAAAGACTTCTACATATAAGCAAAGTCTGATAAATGATTGGGTGTGAAAGGCATGTGAAGAAATCTGGATGGAAGAAGATAGGATAGGAATTAAAGAAATCTGGTATGAGCCCTACCATACTAAAATGTGTGTCTATGCGACACAGGCAACAATTTGCATTGGATGACAGAGCAACAAAGAAGTTGACTTCATGTGTGTCAGTTGTTTTGGTGAAACAGATGAGGATTAAGTTTCATTTTTGGGTACAGATGTCATATTTGCCCCATATTGGCGCGATTTTTTTCTGTCGCCAATATCATATAGGCAACAGGTAGGGTCAGGTGGGGTAAAGTGGTCAGGCGGGGTAAAGTGGTCATAATTGATAAAAAGGGATAAAATCCTGACTAATATATAAATTTGAATAATTTTCTTTTAATTTTAGATTTATCAAGTATTGATCAAAGTTTCTCACTCAAAAAAGCATTTTTAGTAACATGTTTGAGCCACTGAGCACGCATTTTGTCTGTCTTTGTTACACCTTGTTCTTTTAACTCTTAAATTAACTTTTCTGCTGCATTTTGTTTATTTCAAATTTTGTTAAATTGGCAATTCAGAAAGCTTTACACATATCTCAAGAACATATTTTCATTTATAGCTAAGTTATATTTATCACAGATTTTATTTCATAATAGTTTTAGTTACATGGGGTAAAGTGGTCATAGGGTTAGGCTTAACTTATAGATATTTGATCTGAGTTAAATTATTCATTATATACAATGCCGGTTTATTAAATACTAATAATTATTAAAAACTAACTGCAAATAGTTATTTAATAATAGTTTATAATATGGGGGTTAAAAAAGGTTAGGTTTAATTTTTAATAGGTTCTGAATAGTGAACGAATTAACTAAGTGTAAACCCGAATTGCTTGCAAAGGTTACATCAACTAATTTAATAACCAACACATTAACTACTTTTCTAATACCTGTACTTGTATTATTTAAGAAAATGGTTCACAAGAAAGTCCTGAAAGAATTTTTAATGTTGATAAGGCTGGAATGGATATGGAATTTATGGATAGCCAAAATAGTCCAGTTTAAAAAACTTTACGCAATGCAATGTATTATATAAAATTCAGAAACCAAAGGAAAGATAATGTTTAGTGTTCCTTTTGGTATATCAGCTAGTGGTTATTACATTCTTCTATTTGAAGTTTATGAGTGAGTATATATGAATTATGGATAAAGGGTGGTCATGTAGGAGCATTGTATGAATCATGGAATCTCGATAGATGCAGGATTCTGTACAACTTGAATCTTGGATGGATAATTTTATTAAGTAGATAGTATGCCGGAAGCTTACAAAAGCCTGCCCTTTTATTTATGATCGTGATGGACATAAATGAATTATGATGCTGTGAAAAAAAGCTATCGACAATCACATTATAATACTCTGCCTGCTACATCATACTAGTCATAGTCTACAACCATTAGATCTAGGTGTATTTTCCCCATTAAAAAAAGCCTGGAAAAGAATTTTAAAGAAACAGTATCAAGAAAGCCGACTGCAAAATATGTAAAAAAATTAAAATAAGCTACATTGGCAACATTATCTACACTCATTTCAGATGTGAATAGAATTGTTAGACATAGTTTTAAAGGAAAATGAAATGTGTCCAGTCCAAGATCGAGGTAGTATTGACAGAAAAAACACTTGCATTATATCTGCAAAAATAACAAAAGGAATGAGATACTTAAAAGTTGCATAAATTTCCAAGAGGAAAAAAACAACAAAAAAATATCCCTAATTAACATTCTCTTTTGAATCCATTTATAATCGCTAAAGATGACATGTCAAACAGTGGTGTAGCCAGGATTTCGTTTCGGGGGGGGGGGGGGGGGGGGGGGGGGGGTCCAAAATTTTTCCTTCAGGTTATATATATATATATAGTAAAACCTGTTATGATAAAATCATAAATATTGCTGGAAAATTCCGTTTTACACAGGTTTTTGTGTTATTAGGTGTATTTGTATAGTATTCTTTCCCATAGCACGGAACATTTCTGTTTAAGACAGAATTCCGTTATAGGCAGGTTCCATTTTTACAAGTTTTGTGTATTTATATAAATATACTTATTTATGTCATATGAATAGAATAAAACTTGTCAAAATAGTAATTGTCTATAACAGAATCCTGTCTTTAATGGAAGAGTTATATGGTCTTAATATGAATTACGGTACAATTAAATTTGCTGAAAACCTGTCTGAAAGGGGATTTTTATTGTTCTTTAGTGAAACATAGTGAAACCTGTGAAAGTGGAATCTTTCTATAATGGAATCCTGTCTCAAACGGAAGAGTTTCAGAATCCCTGCGAAACGAACAATAGATCTTATTGAGGTTGTGTATCTTACAAACATGATTAATTACACTTCTTTCTATGGAAGCCTGTCTAAAATGGAGCTTTTTACCAGTCCCTTTGAGTCTTGTCTTGTGTATATGTAATAGAAGTATTTCGAGTAACTTTAAGAATTTATGTATATCCTTATTTAATTTCTTAATTTAAAAAAAAAGCATGGATAAAAAATGTAAGGCCAATCTCTATAACTGCAACTAATAATACATTGAAGTTACATTAATATTTACCAATGAAAAAGATTCATTATGATGTAAAAACCTGAGAGCATACTGAAGAGATAAATTTAATTAACCCATTTGCTGTCATCCACGAGTATACTCGTGTCTTTAATGTATTAATTACTTTGTCACCATTATTTTAGAATTAAAAAAATTGCCTCATTTATTGGCAGAAATTTCGCTGTATTAGTAAAGCGAAATTTACCTTTCTGAATTTGTGGTAGCAAACGACTTTTAACAAAAAATTTGAAAATTATTACTTTATAGTTTTGTCAGCAAATGGGTTAAATCAAGTTTCATATTACATAACATTTGCCTACAATAAAGTTAGGATCAAGTGGTTAAGTTTAAAACAGAATTTCCATGTTTAATTTCTTGCCATTGAATTAAGAACTTGTGCTGTAATAGATATTGGATAATGATTTCACATAAGTGTCAATCACATGAGCCATTCATGCGATCAGCCGCGCTCCCCATGGGAGTTTTTGAGATAACCCAGATAGCATGAACTTTAGCGGCAAATTTATTATTTCTGATATTATCTTGCCGTGACAAATTTGAATTGAGAAATGCGCAACAAATCTCCCGCAAGGTATACCATCACCCACTTGCATGAGTAGTTTGTTGTGAAACTGATGCAAGACTGTCTTTAATTCACGAAAGTGACGAAAGCAAAAAATCCCTCTGTTGAGAGAATAGACAATCAGCACATACACAGAAATTGCAGAAATTTTATTCGGTAGGCACCGCTTTTTCTAAGCGCTATACTTATTAAATACCAAAAAATGCTCGAAATGAATAGTACAAATATTACCTAAACTTGCTTGTGGTGATAAAACCGATGCATGCACTTTCTGACGGCGCTTTCGCATCAATAGACTTGATCAGCTCTATGGACCCCTTCGAAGGGGTTAAACTTATAGTGTGACATGGAAAGATTACTACTTTGCAGTAAGTCTGCAGTATTTTTGATTATTTGTTTGCCGTTAGTTTGCAATAAATTTGATACAGTATGAATTTAACTTGCACGACAAGTTAGCTGCAAGTTCAAAGTGTGGTGACTTCGGCGTTTGCGTTATCTTGCTGCAGTCTTGTTATGAACTTTCAGTCTTACCATGCTGAGCTTACTGCAACTTTGCAGGTTTTCAAAGCAAAGCTGTTGCAAATTTTCTGAAAACTAAAAATGCTATGTGGGAAGGTTTTAACTTTAAGAAAAAGATCTTGCATTTTCAGCTACAGAAACTTGTAATGTAAGAAGCACACACATCAAATATAGTTCATGCTGGAAAAAGCAGTTTTGTTACAATTGTCTTATTCAGCCATAATTCTTTTGGATTTCCATGTTTCATGTCTCGCCACTTTTGATACCATATTCGATCTAATAGTTGTTTCCGATATCTGGTCGTCTTTAAGGAAGTTAAATTTTTGTAATAAGTTTATTTGTGATGGATTAGCACAATTTTGGAAGTATTAGAATGTGTAAAAAATGGTTCATGGTGGTCTCTGTTTTTGTACTTCCCTGCCAATTTATTTTAGATGGTTCAAAACAGTTTTAGAACATTCTCCAAGTTCAGCAGTAAGCTTCGGACGGGTCGGATTTACGCAGCTCTGGAAGGGATACTTAAGAGTTCCATGGGAGGGGGTAGCACCCTTCTAGACCATTAATAATCATAAAATTCCGAATCTTCTGACTGCACCCTTAAGCAACTTGACAGGAGAGTCAAGAATCTCATCCCTGTATATTTCAGCATTCACAGTTGCACTGTTAAAAATGTGCCCGTCACTGCAGTCATTCAAAATGATGTCCGTCCATTCCACGATTCCACGACCTTTGCCTTTCACAGATGTTTGCAGCCTTATTGCATGTGATTTTCCCCCTCCATAATGTAACACGTCTGTAGTAACTCTCTCAACAAAATCGGGATTCATTGGTAAAGAGAACTCGGCTCCAATCCGTGGTGCTCCAATGACGATGATATCTGCACCACTTTAACCGGGCGCATTTCGCTGCCGGAGTTAGTGGAACACAAATCTAATGTGCTTTAATCATAACACTTTAAAATATATGATGATTATGCACGTTAAAAATGTAATTAAATAAAGCAGATAACGCATATGGAAACTTTTGGCTGGGAAAAGGATTATCCTGGAAGTGAATATGTAGAAATGGTATTATGATCTTTATGAAGGCAAAGTAAAAACGTATGCAGATTAAACAAAATAAAGACAGTTTATTTTTGATTCCAAACACAGACTTGACATTAGTAGTAAATAGCAGCATTCATTTTAAACAGACATTTTGTAGATCTTTATGACGATGTTTCACATATCAGAACAGACATTGTTGTTTGAAAATATCACAGAATTAAACTTTAAGATAAAACATAATTATACAGATAAAACTAACATACAACATTCAGAACGTGGTCCAGCCACGTTCAGTAACTTGAAATATTTCTTCCATTAAAGGAAGATAAAAGTGCATCTTATTAAGATTGGAATCGTATATTTATATAAAAATGGTCGGATTGAAAACGTCGTTTCAGATGAACGAACCAATCAGAGAACGGCATCGAATCGATGCAAAGCAAGATTCGATGAAAAGATGCGATTTGAAAACGATATTCTAAGTCGCCATCTGGCGGGAGAAATATCGTCACGGAAGTTGAAACGTAGTCGAAAGAAAGTTTTTGCCGGTGAAGTACGGTAATGAAATGAAATTAAAAACGGCAAAATGGTATGAATTACTATGGATGTTAAAAGGGTCAGGAAACTTTTATTACAGCTGGATATTGTCTAGAATCAATAGAGAGGGTAAGTAAAAGTTTAAGAAATATTTATTACTGTCATTATTTAAGACATAAATAAATGTAAATAAAGTAAATGAATGACAATGAACTTAAAAATAAAATTAAGTTTGTGAAATGAGGTTTTATGACAGGAGATGATAAGAGGCAATGAGAAATACAGTGTTTGTATCTCTATCAAATGCCCCCCCCCTCTCATTGTCTCCAGGGATGTAGTGGAGGGTATACGGGGGTATACGCCGTATACCCTCTGGATTTTTTTAATAAATACCGTATACCCTCTGTTTCTCAAGAAAGCTATAGTATATATACACTAGGGTATACCCTCTGCCTTGAGCGTATACCCTCTGCTTAAAACGTATACCCTCTGTTCCTTTTACGACTACACCACTGATTGTCTCTTAAAAAGAGATAACTTGTGAAAACAAGTAAACTCAAAGACGAAGGATTTAAAAAAAAAAAATCCAAAGACTATCACCAAACAGCATCTTCACAAAATTTTAAGTTTAACAACATAAAACTATAAAAAAAACTGGATAATAATAATGGACAATAAACTGGAAGGGTTTTTAAACTTGAAAATTTTTAACTTTAAAGTGCAAACCTGAAACATTACACACCAAAAGAAAATTTAAACGCCCCCCCCCCCCCAATATGAGGACTTGAAAAATGGTTCAATTTTGAACCTCAAAAATTGAAACAACCTAAATGGTTGAAAAAGTGAAGTTTGAACTTCATTAACAAGTTTAAAGAGAAGTTTTAAATACTTCAAAAAGATTAACTAGGAAAAATTTAACAAATTTTAACAATTTAACTAGAAAAGTTTAACAATTGATGATCTCAACAATTTAAATTGAAAAGTGAAGTAGTAATGCATGGAGAACTTGCTGGATAAAAGAAAATGATCCAATTTAATGAAAGCTTGTTGGCTATAAGATACACCTTCTAAGTCCAAGACCAGAGGTCGACGTAATCCAGACAGAAGGTTTAAAAAGGTCCAACAATGTTAAATGCAAAATTCTCACACAGTTACTTAAAGAAAAAGATGAATATGTACCAATTCAAAAATCTAACAATTTCCAATTTGGAAATGTCAGCATCAGCTCAATATGACAACTTGATCACTATGTTACATTAAATACAATTCTTTATTACAATTATCTAAAAAAAATTATGTAGATAATTAAACAGTTAATGATGATTCATATTCCAGACATCTAGGCTCGAAAGACAGGAACTAACGGCTCTTACAAACTAACTAGCTTACGTATTCATAAATGAATAAAGGGCTCAATCATACAACTCGCAGTCTTCTGGTGCACCAGAATCAATTAAACCACATAAAAAGGATGGCGCTCTAGATGCCTAGGATGAACAAAGCAAGAATTAATGATATGCATAAAATAAATTTCAATGTATAAGCACAGTTAATCACAATATTGGAGGTCTTTCAAATATTAAAAACTGTTATGTAAAATAAACCTCTTTAAAAAGAATTCTTTAAAACTTATGGCATGATCAAGTGACGCTGATGATATAAAAAAAAATGCATATAGGCAAATTAACAAAGTTAAGTAGCAAGCGTCTACACTAATCCCTTAACACTTGTGAATAACAATTTCAGAAGGTACAGTGTAGCGACAGAAAGCTTGAAAAAAACAATTTTTACAATTCAATTCACCATAATAGCATTTAATGAGGTACGATTTATATGAAAAATTTATATATGAATGAGATACTTTAAACTTAAAACATATTTAGCTTAAAATTAATATTACATCAGAAAAATTAACTTTAAGAAGCTCATGATCTCACTCTTAGATAGAGGTTTGGTAAAGGTATCCGCCAGGTTAGACTTGCTCCGCACGTGAGAAGGCAGAAATTCCCCCCTGTTGAAAAGATCCCTTATAAAAAATAACTTAATATCAATATGCTTGGACTTATAATTCTCAACAGGAGATTTAACGAAGTCGATTGCAGCCTGATTATCCGCTTTCATTTCAGCTTTCCTCACAAGTACATGAATGATCCCTTCCTGCGCACACTTGCGACGTATCCGGTCAAACCAGACCAGGTTCTTGACGGCCTCAGTCATTGCCACGAATTCAGACTCCATAGTCGATAACGAGACGCACTTCTCCTTGAAAGTGCGCCAATCGACAGGAGCTTCGTCAATCATGACTATTTGGCCGCCGATCGAGGTTCGGTCATCGCGGTTAGCCGCAAAGTCGGCGTCAGTGAAGATCATTATATCATTAGATTTGCACGAGAGTTTAAGCCGGAAATGTTTAGTGGATCTCAGGTACCCTAGCAACCTCAATAATCCGTCCTAGTGCGCAATCCCTGGGTTTGACTGGAATTGACTTAAAACATTCACGGCGTAAGACAAGTCAGGGCGAGTGCGATTAGCAATAAAAGAGAGACAACCTAAAAGGCTGCGATAAGAAATATGTGACATTTCCTCTATATCTTGATCAGAAACAGGGCACTGCGACCTCGAGAAGACTACACCTTTACTAATTGGTAAAGATGAAAAAGGTATCTTGAATTTTTGAAAACGATCACATACATCTTCGATGTAGTTCTTTTGGTGAATTATAACTCCAGTTGGAGTATCTTCAAATTGTACACCCAAAAGCTTTCTTGTCTTCCCAAGTACCTTAATGTCAAATTTAGACCTCAGTTTACTTAAAGTCTTGTCGATTAGCTTCTGAGTCTTCCCGAAAATCACGATATCATCGACATAGAGTAAAAGTAAAATATCAGAGTTAAAAATATAAACACAGTTGCAACTTGTAAACTTTTTAAAACCAAGTTCTAGTAGGACTTTGTGTATTTCTAAAAACCATTCTCTCCCGCTTTGATGCAAACCGTACAGGGCGCGATCCAATTTGCAATACAGATGCTCTTTGCCTGGCTCTACAAAACCGGGAGGTTGACTCATGTACACGTCCTCACTCAGTGGTGCATATAAGTAGGCGCAGGTTACGTCACACTGAGTGTGTGACCACCCGCTGTACGACACAAGAAGAGAGAAGAAGAACCGGATGACGCCAAAATTAACAACGGGGCTAAAAGTCTCTTCGTAGGACTGGCCCTTAATTTGTTTAAAACCTTGGGCAACAAGGCGAGCCTTGTGCCTGGCGATCCGTCCATTTTCATCTCTTTTTGTCGTATACACCCACCTGCAACCGACTGGAAAGACATGCACTGGCAATTCCGCCAAGTGCTAAACCCCACGGTCATGCATGACCTGCATCTCAAGCTTCATCGCTTCCCACCAGATCGCACTCTGTTCGGATTTGCATGCTTGTTTAAAAGTGCGGGGAGTATAATTTTCACCAACTAGTCATGCTGTAGGATTTACATAACTGGATTCACTGGAACAGGATTCATCTTCAGTATTTGAATCACTATCTGAATTTGAATTATTTGGTTTTGGGATTTGACCTGAATAGTGATTTGAACCCTGAAAATCGAAAATCTCTGGTTTAAACAATATCTTGTTTTCCTTACAGTATTTCTGTACCTCATTCAATGAACGTAATCTGTTGGTTTTTCCCGTTTCATAATAATATATATCGTAACGGTTCTCATTTCTGCGCTTGACTGCTTTCCTCAACCAACTAACTTCTCTAAGTGAGGGAATAACTGGTTGATTGATTTGATTGGGCCCTGAATCCATGTCCTCCTCCCTCCCAATCGGGGAATCTTGAGAAGTGTTGGAAGGACCTGGGATGTCCTCAGGTTCATCTTCGACAACATTATCCATTATCTCGATTCCTCTCCGTTTTGGGAGAGAAGAGGGCATATTCATCAGAGCCCAGCCTTGCTCCATTGCGCTTCAAACCGTCAGAGTTCTCATTGAAAGAGACATTCGAGGATTCTACTATTTCGTCTGTATCTGGCAACCATATACGGTATCCTTTTGTACGGAAAGCGTACCCGACCAGGAATCCCTTCTTGGCTCTGGCATCCAATTTCCCACTTCTCTGTTTGGGAATTTTCACATAGGCTGTTGTGCCAAATGGTTTTAAGTGCCTAACAGAGGGCTTCCTGCCACCGTATAATTCAAATGGTGTCCTTCCTAAAAGTTTAGGACATACTCTGTTCCATGAGTAAACAAAGAATTTTAAAGCCTCGGGCCAAAAGGTCAAATCCAAATTGCTGTCAATCAATAACGTCCGCATCCCATCGGCTGCTGTGGACATAAAACGCTCAGCAACGCCGTTTTGTTGCGGTGTGTAGCAGTTGGTAAATTCGTGGCGGATCCCCTTCTCCTCAAAAAAATTTTTAAAAGAAGCATTGTCGAATTCCCCACCGTTGTCAGTTCTAAAGCTCTTAACTTTACGATTCAGGTAAGTTTCAGCTCTAGTAATGTGCCTTTTTACCACGTCAAAAGTATCTGACTTTAATCGCAAAGGGTAAACTGACACACGGCGAGAAAAATCATCAATGATAGAAAGAAAATATCTTTCACCATTTCTGCCTTCAACTCTACAGGGTCCCCACAAATCAGCATACAGCAATTCCAAGGGATGATTGGAACGAATATTTTTATTATATTTATGGGAGATATTTCTTAATTTCCCCAATTTACATGATTCACAGAAAAAGTTTGATTCCTTCAGACCTGGTAAACCCCGAACACCATTTTTACGACTAGTATGAGCAATTAATGAAGGACTAATATGTCCATACTTCCGGTGCCAATTAAGCATTTTTTCATTATTTACTGAGGAAGTCTCAAATTTAACAGATCTAGACTTGGAAACTGGAATTTTAGGGTAAAGACGATAGATGCGGTCTTTCAGATAGGCACTAAATAAATACTCGCCCCCCCCCCCCAACGGAACCTTACCTCACCATTAAAACCATGAAAGGTTAGACCATTTAGGTCGAGTTGTGGGCCAGAGATCAAATTTCTACGAAGTTGGTCACTATACATTACATTACATAGAGTGAAAACTCTTTGACCAAATCGTAGTTTTACTTCCCCCTTCCCAGGGTTGCTGGCTTTTAGCCAGGCCAAAAAAAGCCGGCCGGCTTTTTTTGGTTTTAACCACTTAAACAAAGCCGGCTTTTATTGAAAAGAGCCAGTTTTTATTTTTTAAAGTTGGTTTACAGTAAATTTGTTTTAAATTTGGATCAATTAATTTTTAATACACTTATAAATATTTTCTACTAAAAAAAATAATAGATTTCTATTAAATTTTATCAAATAAATAAGTCTTTATAACTTCTAGAAGACAACTGTGAACACATTATGTCTGAAAAAAAAATGTATATAAACATTGAAAAGGATATAAGTTAGGCTCCGAACTGGTGTTTTGAAATTCTATATTATATAATAGCTCCACATATACTACACATTTTAAAGATTATATTTAATTAAAACTGTTCTTAACTGCTCTGCTCAACAAGCGCAAAATGTTTTGACACATTTACAAATTCATTTTTTAACGGAAAGATGTAAAATTCGAAAGCCTGACCATGGAAGCGATTTGGAATCGAACTGTTTCCATTTTTTGATCCATCAATTATCTATTGAGTTATAAAAAGATTTTGATCACGTGACAAACATGTTTCTTCACCCTTTTCTGAGTGGTTTCTTCTTTTGTGCGGAAATTTGGTTAAAAACGCTCACTTTGACACTATTTTCTGAAAAATCTATAACGTTTGCAATAAAAACCAGAAAAAACAGTGCAATGACATAGTTTCTGAACAACAACATCTGCTAGTTTCATGCATTTCTGGACAAAAATAAATTAAAACTTATGTCAGAAAGTTGCCCTTTTGGATTTAACAGCCTTAATGACAAAATGTAACACATCAAAATGGAAACGAGGAATTAGAAAAGATGTTTTATTTGAGGAGAGTGGTACATAAGTGTATAAAAAATAGAGCATTTAAACAAGAAAAAAAAAATTTTTCTCAAAATAAAATTTTGAAAAGCTTGTTGCTATGCATATTCATGCATATGCTATTCATGATGTTTTTAATAGTGAGAAACTGTGGTGTTTTTATTAATATGACTATGTATAATTTTAAATGTTTGCTAGAAATAAAATAAGACTTGTATATTAATAGCTCTTAAAATTAAGTAATAAAACATATAACTAAGTAACCATTGTCCTCTTTAATTTTATAAAGCAGTAAAAATGAAAAAATTGGCAGTTGGTATGGCCCTTTTAAAATTTAGCTGACATATTTGCAATTCTGAATACAAATCACTGGCAAAATCATCTAAGTTTTATTCCAGTATTAATGTCCTCATTATTGAGAAATTGGGTTACTTATTAAACTGTAAATCAATTAAATGTCATTAAAGCTAATTAAAAACACTTTAAAATGTGTAGTTTATAATTACAATGCTTTATTGTATAAAGGCCAATTATGGCCAAAAAAAGCCGGTTAAAACCAATAAAAGCCACCGGCCTGGCTTTTTTTAATTTTAGCCGGCTTTTTTGCAACCCTGCCCCTTCCCCTTTATAGGAAATAAGACATTTTTCACCGCTACAGACATTTCATCGTTAAGCTCTTCAAATTTAGAAAATAAAGCTTTATTAGAACAAAAATGATGGCTAGCGCCACTATCGAAAATCCAGTCACAGTCACTATTAACTTTACTCAAACTTGAGTGAGAGATAAAGAAAACTGACTTACGTGAGGAATCTGATAGTTTTGCACGAGAGCCACCATTCCTGCCTTGACAAAAAGTAGGAGAACGGAAACGTCTGCGGGACTTGGTCTGGTCTCTGGAGCCTCTGGATCGTCTAGGAGCAACAGGTGATATGTCAGGAGAGTCATCACAGGAATCAGCATAGGAGTCGGTGAAGGAATCAGCAGATGGGTCAGATGATGGATCAGTGCAACGTCTTTCTGATGAGCAATACCGGTGACGATGGTGAGAACCCGATCTTTCTCTAGAACTGCGACGTCTATAAGGCACAGGAGAAACATTTCTTGAACGCTGAGGGCTACCTGGGACTCTGGCATAGCAATTTATTTGTAGATGCCCTGGTTTGCCGCACCTCCAGCATCTTCTACGTTGAACTTTACGAAAAGTAGATTTTTGTTTCACGGAAAATTGCTTTTCAGCCGTTTTATAAGTATTGGAAATGTTAACATATGTTGCACCATCTTTGTCACGTAATTTTTGACGGGTCTCTTCAGCAACTAATTCGTCGACAATGAGGTCAAATTTAAAACTATCATCTGGCCTGGCCAAAACTTGCTGTACTAATGTGTCATATTTTGATGGAAGGAAACGTAGAAACTGATAGCTGAGATAATTCTCGGAAAAATTTTTATCAATTTGTTTAATTTCCATAAATATTTTCTTCAGCCTTGTTGCAAATAAATTCATTGTTTCCCCGTGTCGTATCCTTTCCTCCATCAAACTATTGAAGACTGTCATATGGTGGGTGCGGGAGTCTGGATGAAAGTTTTTATGAAGGTGTTCCCATGCATCTACTGGTTCAGAACAATCTGCTATTAATCGTTTGAACTCAGGTTCAATGTTAAGGTAAATCAGCGATAGAACCTTATTTGCACGGGTTTTAAATTTTTCGACGTCTTCAGCAGTGACTGTGGTACTTACTTCAGGGACACTCTGTTTTTTCTCAACAATTTCCCATAGGCCCATAACCCTTTAATGTGCTTTAATCATAACACTTTAAAATATATGATGATTATGCACGTTAAAAATGTAATTAAATAAAGCAGATAACGCATATGGAAACTTTTGGCTGGGAAAAGGATTATCCTGGAAGTGAATATGTAGAAATGGTATTATGATTTTTATGAAGGCAAAGTAAAAACGTATGCAGATTAAACAAAATAAAGACAGTTTATTTTTGATTCCAAACACAGACTTGACATTAGTAGTAAATAGCAGCATTCATTTTAAACAGACATTTTGTAGATCTTTATGACGATTTTTCACATATCAGAACAGACATTGTTGTTTGAAAATATCACAGAATTAAACTTTAAGATAAAACATAATTATACAGATAAAACTAACATACAACATCCAGAACGTGGTCCAGCCACATTCAGTAACTTGAAATATTTCTTCCATTAAAGGAAGATAAAAGTGCATCTTATTAAGATTGGAATCGTATATTTATATAAAAATGGTCGGATTGAAAACGTCGTTTCAGATGAACGAACCAATCAGAAAACGGCATCGAATCGATGCAAAGCAAGATTCGATGGAAAGATTCGATTTGAAAACGATATTCTAAGTCGTCATCTGGCAGGAGAAATATCGTCACGGAAGTTGAAATTCAACTTCCGTGAATTTCAACTTTAACGTGCATAATCATCAGCAAATTTAATTTTTAAAGTAAAAAAAAAAAAAAAAAAAAAAATGTAACATTGCCCAAATGAGATTCCAAACACAATATCCACTAACATTACAGGGATAAAATTTAAATGAAGACTTAAAAATATTTGTCATTGCACTTAATCTAAAAGAATCTTAAATGGAATCTACTCATTTTAATATAGGCAATGTACAAAAATTAAATAATTTATGCAAAAGAAAATAAGTTAAATTTAACATAATAATTATTAACAGATATCAAAATAGTAAAACCCATTCAAAAATGGCTGCTGTGAGCATTTTAGTAAAACCGTAAGGATTTCCCCTCGTTAATTTTAAATTCAGGCATTTCCAAAAGGATTTCTAAGCATTTCCAGAACCTCATTAGCATAAAAATGTACAAACAGAAGCAATCAAAGTACAGGCAGTTAATCTTATTTTATTAACAGAACACAAAATATATGTAATGCATAAAAAATATAATTCTGATATAAAACTTTAAACAAGAAACACAACATTGCATGGATTTCAACATCGTATTCAATCACCAGGTTAAAAATTTGCTCATTATTTAGTCAGGATCATATTCCAAAAACTATTAAGACTTGAGCACAGATTAATATACTTGTCAAAAACCAAACCAATGTCATGAACTTTTATAACTATGAATATTATGAAGAAAAATTTTAAAATGACATTCTGTTAACATTATATGCAATGACCCCCTATTAACCTTAAACTTTTAAAAACTAACAATTGCAATATTTTTAAAATCATAGCTTACAGATTAAAAAAGAATTTTAAATATTTTATAAATGGTTAAATATTGATCATTTAGAAAAACATTACTAAAAACCAGAACTTAACAGGGTTAAATAAAAAACTATTCAAATTTTAAACTGTTAAAAAAACTTAGGTAAACTGGAGGTAAAGGTATAAACCCTCCGCACTTCTAAAGATAAGTTAACAGCCAAAAAAAACTTTAGATACTCTTAACAAATCCCAGTTATTGCAACTAAAAATAAAAAAACTTAGACTAAACCATCTATTAAAAATTTATGATATTTGATATTAAGAAGTCAATTAAGTTCAAATTAAAGAAACTTATACTTGATTACCGAATTAAATCCATCTGTCAAAAATGCATAAGAGGTAGAAATCAACTTTTTAGATTCAACAAAAAAAACTTAATTTAAAAAAAAAGTGATCCCAAAACAAGTATTAATCCTTCAATTACTATCAAATATATTTAAAAATAACAATAGTATAAACACTTAATATTTCACAATTTGCAACAGATTAAAATGATGAGGAATACTTTAAGACGTTACATTAATATATCAATTACATCACGGTTATGGGCCGATCCCTAACCTGTTTAATAGTTTAGTAATAGATATGATTAATAGTTATTTAATAAAATTTAAAAGTAAAAGTTTTTTTGGGGGGTTTTCTTTTATGAGACATTTTAAGATTCTGATTATTCTATTATGCTTTTATTAAAGTTAATTTTAATATATTTATTTCTAAGATTTTAATATATTTATTTCTAAGAACCAGGATATTCAAAATGATGTCCGTCCATTCCACGACCTTTGCAGCCTTATTGCATGTGATTTTCCCCCTCCATATGGTAACACGTCTGTAGTAACTCTCTCAACAAAATCGGGATTCATCGGTAAAGAGAACTCGGCTCCAATCCGTGGTGCTCCAATGACGATGATATCTGCACCACTTTAACCGGGCGCATTTCGCTGCCGGAGTTAGTGGAACACAAATCATATATTTCCTTGCATGCAGTCTGTCACTCACAGTAAACCAGGATAGTCGTCGAGTTCTTGTTGCTGCAGCAAACTCTCTGCAATCTCAACTGACGTCAATTGCCTATTTCTTTTAGCAATCGTTGGCAAATTACAGTCCTGAGAGCCTATTGTGGTGCGTTTTCTACCTTGACCTGGTTATCTGTGGACATTATACCGGTGTCTTTAAACCGTTTACAGATTCTTGACATGACGCTTTTGGCTATTTATAAGTCTTTACAGAACCCTAAGAGTGTCTGTCCTGCTTCCATTCTCACTATCGCACGCAATTTCTCAAAATCGGTCAAATGTCTTCTGGACGACATATCCCACCTATTAGAAGCAAAGTTTTACCTAATTACACGTACAATCCTTAAAATTAGATTTCAAATTACCCACGTGCGCTCCTTTTCACACGTGAACCGAAAGAATGGGCTGAGGCTGAAAAATTTGCATATATTTCTGTAGCGAATGTTAATCCCATTGGACTACGTGATAACGTTGACATTGAATTACCTTTCTGGAAGTTCCCTTAATAGAATTAACATAAAGCACCTTTTTATGGTTGTTCCTTTAATTTTTCTCGCCAGTGTATTTTGAAAGTCGTAACATAAAACCAGTCCAAAAATAAAGTTACTTTTATTGATTGCAGGCAGCAGATTTAAAGTAATTGTTAATATTGTCCGTTATAATGTGAACAAAGATAAGGGTCACGAAACTCAACCAATGTACCGTTATTGCGTTCGCATAAACTCGTTCTTTCCCATAAGTGTCGACAACAGAACCCCATCGAAGTCCAAGATAAAGAATTTTACGTTTAATCTAGTTACAGTAAATTTGTGTAAACGGAATAGCAGGTATACTTGTATAGTTATCTTTCCGTCTCGGGATATTGAAATGTTTTTTTTTTTTTTTTTTTTTTTATGAGAGGATTCCATGTTTTCAGAAAACCTGCCAAGAAGGATTCACAATTGGAACAAGTTTCATTTCAGATAGGTTTCAAACGTTAGCAAGCACAAATATATAGTGTTGTTTTCGTCGAACCTTGAATTGTTTTCATTTGAGATAGCTCATCTTCACAGATTTTCCTGTAATAGATTTATGCTCTTCAGAGGTGGTGTTATAGCAGCGGTTTCCAACCTGCGGTAGCGTACCCATGGGGGTACGAGGCGGGTCTGCTGGGGTATGTGAAAATAATATCGGTAATGGCGGAAGTCACAAAAATGTTAGGAATATCAATGTAATTTGCATCGATTTATTATATGGTTGTGATAAGAAGATTACTAATGGATAAAAGCATGTTTACGTTATCTCCTTGAGTGGAGGGGGGGGGGGGGGAAGGGGACATGTTTATGAGAAATGGGGGTACTCTGAAATGAAAAACCTAAGAAAGGAGTACGTGAAAGAAAAAAGTTTGGGAAGTGAGTACGTTTTAGCAGTTTTAAGCGATACTGCGGAAACAGAAAGTGTTTATAACGGAAACCTGCCTAAAACGGAAAATTTTATAGTTCCGAAAAAAAGACATACCTTTGAATTATACCTTCTAAGACGAACACCTCTCTAAAGCTGAATTTTTTATAGATCCTTTGTGATTCTGTCTTAGCAGTTTTTACTGTTGTATTTGTATCCATGATTCAGTAAACCATGTCTACTTTCTGGCGGGGGGGGGGGGGGGGGGGGGGGGGGCCTTGGCTATGCCACTGATGTCAAACCATATCTATAGGACCTTGAGTGTTGCTAAGATATGAAATGAAGAAATCAATAAAGAAATTTATTGGGAAAAAACCTGATTATTTTTCTTAAAGTATGTTAAAAAAAATCCAAATTTGGCAGTCATTATACTTTTCCAGAATCAGATGTGATCAAAATCCTTAAAGAACCAAATTTTAACAACAAACAATTTTAACATTACAAATTTAAGCTTTAATAAAATAAAATGGCAGATAACCTATTATAAAGGTTGTTTAAAATGTTTGTAAATAATCAAATGTCACTTTTTATTCATTAGTTTATTTTTTTTATTACACTTTTTCAATGTGACCACTTTACCCCACCCCCTGGGGTAAAGTGGTCATAAAAACATGCCTGGAAAAATATGTTATAAAAAGGTGTTATTCCCCAAAAATATTTCTGAAATTGATATGGATGTACTCTAGAGTAATGTAATGTAAAATAACACCCAAAATCTTAGAAAACATCACAGAAATTCTGATGTTTATATCCTCTGAAAGTTTGAAAAGCCTGTTTTTATGACCACTTTCCCCCACCTGACCCTACTTAACTTGCGCCAAAGTGTCGTTATTTTGTTTGATGTGGTAACCCGGATTATGTTGTTTATGCTGGTGATGTTTTCGCCAAATTGGCAACCGAAAAAAATCGTGCCAATATGGGGCGAATTAAATTATGGGGGGAAATTAGAAATTTTCCTGATTTTTTTTCTGGTTGTCCAGGAGGCTAGACATCCAGTTTCTGTAGAATAAAACTTGGCAAATTTCCCCATTTTTTCATATGATTAATTTTAAGAAGGTTTATCAGTTCAACTTCAGAGTGGTCAATTACTGACACAGTGATGGTCATTTTCTGATATTAAGTGGTCAATTACTGGCAAAATCTCACTTGACAACTATTATGTTAAATAAAATAAAATTGCAAAAAAGTAGACAAAAAATGTTTATTTATTATTGATCCTTATAAGTGATTGTTGCTTTAAAAAAAAAGTTTCAAGAAATATCTCCTTAAATTTAGCACAGAAAAAAAAAAATGTGAAGAAACTTTCACTAAATGGTCAATTACTGGGTAGTTTACCCTCTGTATATATATATATATATACATATACGTGTATATATACAATATATGTATATATACGCACATATATATGTATGTATACATAATATATATAACACTGGAACCCGGCTAATCGAAAAATACTTTTTTCAAATAAAATTGTTAAAAGTGTTTATTAGAATAAAAATGGATTACGGAACAACTTGCGAATTCGTCCGGAGTCCGCCATCTTGTTTCTTTGTTGGTCATTATAACCACTTCATGCTTAATTTAACAACATAAACAACAACAACAAAACAATGTAACCACTTTATGCTTAATTTAACAACATAAACAACAACAACAAAAAAAATCAACAAAAATAAATCCAAATAATGAAATTTAAAATCGGCAATGATCAACTAAGAAACAAGATGGCGGACTCCGGGCGAATCCGCAAGTAGATAAATAAATAAAATATTAAGATTTAAAAACGCTTAAATAAATAAAAGTGTGCAAAAGTGGAATCAACCTCAAACACAAATACTTACATAAATCGACTATCATATTTCGACAACTTTTCATATGATACAATGTTTTCTTCCGGTTTTTTAATGATTGCTGGTACAGATTCACCATTAGAAGCGTTCTTTAAGCTTTTAATACGTGGAACGTTAATTGTCTCTACTGTTTTTTCAGCAGGTAAATTTAAAACTTTCACAGGTCTTCTAATTACAGCGTTTTTAAAGCATGTTTTACCCACATGGATAAATCGGTAGGTAATCATCATTGTTTCATTCAGAATTTTAGCCATAATTTTAACACTAGAACAAATGAACCAAAATTTAAAATTTGATCTTTCGTAGTTATTTGCTTACTGCATTTTCAATAATCTTTCTTGAAATTCATAAAAACGCGACAGAAGGAAAACGAAGCCGTATTTGTTTACATTCTGTGCTATTGCCATTGCCAATTCAACTGGTAAAATACTTTTATTTTACTGCAGTAACATTTCAAAGAAGGCTTTTGCAAATGTCAAAATTAAGTTTCTAAATTTTATTCTACTGCACGTTGGTCGTGCCCTATTATAAAAAACATTGTACTGGGGGTACTTGTACGAAAATCCTGCAAATCAAACTGAATCTCGATTACTATGTCTGAAACAGAAGTTTCCAGATGAAAGATACAACCAACCAACCTATCTGTAATGTAAATAGATCTTGGCCAACGTTTACTTATTTTCTCGCCAATTCGCCAAATAGTGGTTACTTGTTTCCATAGCAATTTAACGCAATCAACTTGAAGTGCGTAACATTGTGCAATAACTTATTTTTCGATAAAAAGGCATGATATTATATCACAGACGTAATCTACGTTTCATCTGTAAGAGTTTTCTGTTGATCTTTTTCCCTTTTTACTGTTAGTTTGTGAAATAGTGACATAAAGCAGTAAGTAAATTATTTTTGTGTATTCATGTAAATAGTATAAATTCCAACGAAATTCTAATTTGAAAAATGAAAGAAAGCAAATTGGTGTATGTTATTTCTGTTCAATTTTTTATGTTGGGCAGAGGGGGGCACTTTTGAACATTTTTTTTTTAAAATCCACATTTTCCTTACTTTATTCATATGTATTGAATTTTAAATATTTCGTAAGAGAAATAATGTAATTCTGCATCATATGAAATAAAAAATTACAGTTTTTCAGATAAATTAAATATTCGAAGCTTTAAAAAGCTGAAAGTTTTCTGTTCAAACCTGCCCCATGCAGGGGTACCTTTAAACAAGCTAGGGGCACCTTTGAATAAATAAACAAAATATGAAAATATTGACAGTTTTTATTAAAAAACTGTGTATCTTTCCAAAATATAAAATAATAAGAATAAAATTGCACAATTACATTTAACTGAAATTACTATTTTTTTATTATTTAACCAAATTTTTATCCATCAAAGCACATTGTTGAGACTGTATAATGACTGCATAATGGAGGATCCCTCTACTATTTTTTTTATTATTTAACCAAATTTTTATCCATCAAAGCACATTGTTGAGACTGCATAATGTGCTATAATGACTGCATAATGGAGGATCCCTCTAATTATGTTTAATTGTGAGAACTTTTTTATATAATATCTTTAAAATCCACCTAATTGATATCTGATGCCTCTGCTGGAAAATATATCATATGTTCTTTTTTATGAAGAAACCTGACATTAATCAATTTAATCTGACCAACGTAATAAAGAGGTCTTTTTGCATGAAAATGAACTTACATATCTTGTATCATATAGTACATACAAAATATACATATCTTGTTTAGACAGTAGTGTGCATGCAAAATAGTATAAAGCTTTGTATTCTTTTTCCATTGAAGCAGCAGTACTGTGCTGCCATATATATTTAAAAAATATAATTTATTTAAAGGAAAATATTTACAGTGTTCAAAGGTACCCCCTCTCCCCTAAATTTGGTGAGTATGGTTATGGATATTAGATTCATTGTTAGATAAATTACACAATGCGCTCAACTTTACAATAGTTTTGCCCTTTAATATTAGACACTGTTCCATTAGACAAGCACTCTTCAGTATTTCATAAAATTTATACTAGTTTGGTAAGCTAATTAAAAAGCAGTTTTGCTTGTGTTAAGAATTTGTCTTATACTCAATTAGGTGACAAGCTGATATTTAAAAATGAAATCCTTCTGCCAGTGGATTTCTTTTTATTTTAAGAAGTAACTTTTTTAGAAGTTAAAAATTCATGCGATATGTGAACTCCAGAAGTAGCCCGCTATAAGTAGTAGAACTACAGTAGTCAAGTCACTACTTTTTTGAGTTTTTTGTAGTGTAGTGTGCTACCTTAAAAAAATTTAGTGTAGCGAATAGCTCAAAACATACTTTAGGAGAGGAGGAAAAATGTCATTCATCTAATCACGTGATAACTGGGTTCTTTTGTACAAAATGTGTTCTTTACATAAATTTGCGAATGTCAATGGCAAATCTCAATTGCAGTGTCGTAGATTTTTCCATTGACTGTTGCTGATAAAACAAACCAAAGTGCTAACTCACAAAAAAAAAAAATTGCTAGCAGCACTATGTCTACTGAATGCATAGATCTTATGTTTTAATTATGTTATGATTTATTCTTTTGGAATAGAAATTATGACTGAGAAAAATAAAATTGAACTGCCTGGTTGGAATATAATGAGTATTTTTAAACTATTTGACAACAAGTCTGTTGTAATTACATTGTGACTTGTAAACTTTGCCCATTTAATAAGAAGTTGTCAGCTTCAAAATCATCTGCTTTGAACATAAAGCTGCACATAGAGGTGAGTTAGTATTTTTTAAATTAATAGGTAATACAATTATTGGATTGCATATCACACCGAATATCTAAATCTTATAATAACAAAATGGGTATTTTGAAAATATTCTCATTCATTTGTTTATTATCATAAACATTTATCTTTTATCACGTCTTTTGATAGTTGGGAAAAATTTGTTCAATGGATGCATAAAAATTAATTGAATGCATATTCCCTTCTTCTAGATTCCATTAGATAAAAAGGGTACTTAGAGGGGGGAGAGGGCAAAAAATACTTAACTTTATTTTTCTAGTCATTATTTTTATTTTAGTAGCACAGGTTCTATTACTAAAGCAATTGATTCACAATGTTTTATAGTTCATTTGGTTTCAGTCAGAGCACTTGGTTTTTCCATACGAACACTTTTGATCAGGGTGTAAATTATTTTAATCAAATGATTAAAAGCGTTGATTTTAATCAAAAATTATTAATTTTGCGGAGTTTCCCCCAGGTTTAAAAAAGGGCAGGATGCTGCTTGTGGGAAAGGGGCACTTTTTTATTACAAAGGGCACATCTTGGATTTTTAAGGGCACTTTTTTTTATTTTTAAAAGCATTCTTTTAATTAAAAAAAATATTATTTAAGAGTCAGAAAACTATTTTAATAAAAGCAATGTGTCAAATTTTACTATGCAAGTATTTTTTTTAATACACAAAGGAGTAAAGACACCTTTTTTTCAACTGGGAACAAGAAGGGTATTAATCTTTTGGATGACAGGCAAGAAGGGTGCTATTTTGTAAATCTAAAGGCAGGCATAGTGCAGCACCCTCCTGAAACTGTCTGGGGGAAACTCTGATTTTGTGTATTGTTTTGAAGATTTTTTGTATATTTTTCTAAGGTTATTAAATTCAAATATAAAGAGGAAACTTTTCTATATATATATATATGGTACTACTTAGTTATCCTGTCGACCAATTTTGCCAAATTATATAAATCGCCAAACCACTTGTCAAATTATACAAATTGACGTAATTTTTATTTTAAATAACGAAAGAACTAATAAATTAGTATAACATTATTAAAAATACAAATAAAACGTCGAAATAAAAATCACTTGATGACATAAACACGTGTAACTTACTTAAAGTCAAGTGAGTGTGACATTTATGATTAACCATTATTGACCTTTTTAATCTTATAGTTTGGTGATAGATTTTTGGTCGACGGGATAACTAAGTAGTACCATATAACTATAGGATAATCACAAAACACCAGTCTTCATTTACATTTAATAAAACCTTTGAAACCTAGTTTCAAATACCATAAAAGGTGCTTAAAAAATATATTTCGGTCCTTCCTGGACTATTTTCAATTTTCTGCTGGTTCAGACTCGCTTTCTGCTGGGCCACTCTTCGGATCCCCCCTCCTCTTCTTCCCATATTCGCATCTTTTCGAAATCATTTCTCTCCAACCTTGCTCACCAGCGCATGTTCCATGCGGTTGATCGCATTGTTCTCACTCACAATCTCCACGGCCTCTCTCTTTAAGGCATGATTAAAGTTTTCATAATTTGCCAATTTTTTAGTATGCTCAAATTCGATTTCCACCTTTTCCTCCGCATTGAACCTTGCTAAAGCTGTTGTTAGTCTTCCTTTCGGTACTTTTCGGTTAGCCGGGTGCCAGTGTTATATATACATATGTGTATCTATATATACATATATATGTATATGTATACATATATATGTGTGTACATATACATACATATGTATATATAGATATACATACACATGTATATATAGATATACATACATATGTATATATAACACTGGCATCCAGCTAACCGAAAAGTACCTTCCTTTCTTTATGTCCTCCCTGTACTCTTTTACTCTTTTTTCTATTCTTCGCTTCGTCATTCCAATATAACATTTTTCGTCCCCATTTTCGTTTTTTAGGTTGATTCTATATACTCCCGAAGTTTTCATATCATCTATTTGGTCTTTTTCATTTCTTATTCTCTGAAAGATATTTCTATTAGGCTTTATTGGTATATTAATGTTATATTTCATGGCTATCTTTTTAAGCAAATTAGCTGCTCCTTTATCATACGGTATAGCTCTGGTAAAATTTCTTCATGCATTTTGTGCGGGGGTTATGGCCGATAGTTTTTTAATACGCTTTTTGTATAACTTGTCCACTATATAGGTTTTAAAACCAGCCGTTTTAGCTATGGTCTTTATTGTCTTAATCTCTTCTCTTAATAATTCTTTATTGGAGCAAATTTCAAAATAGCTCGATTGACATAGGCTCTTAGGGTGGCCCATTTGTAACTTTTTGGGGTTTTACATTTTTCATTAATATATATCTGACCTTTGTCACACTGTAACTCTCGTATTTATGAACCGATTTGGATGTAATTCGACGTGTACATAGTACATACCAATGTCTTGACCGAGTTCGTTGGCCAGCTTCATCCGGCATTTTGTTTCAAAATGGCGGCCATTTAAAAATTTTTAAATTTGAAATGTGGTACCAAAAAATTGAAAATGTAAAAATATTTTTTCTTATGTATTTGACCTTTATACAAAGATTCCGGAGCAGTTTTTGTTTCGTCTATATCTTAAAAAATGGCTGAGTTATAACATTTTGAATTTATAGCGTGACTGACATTTTGAAACGTCCTGAATTTTGTCACGCGATAAAAGGCGTATTTATGAACCGATTTGGATGTAACTTCGTTTATACATAGTACATACCAATGTTTCGACCGAGTTCGTTGGCCAGTTTCCTCCGCCTTCTGGTTTAAAAATGGCGGCCATTTAAATTCTTAAGAAAAATTTAAATTTGAAATGTGGTACCAAAAAATTGAAAATTGAAAAAATATTTTTTTCTTATGTGTTTGACCTTGATACGAAGATTCGGGAACAGTTTTTGTTTCGTCTATATCTTAAAAAATGGCTGAGTTATAGCATTTTGAATTTCTAGCTTGGCTGACATTTTGAAACGTCCTGATTTTTGTCACGTGATAACAGGCGTATTTATGAACCGATTTGGATGTACCTTGTTGTGTACATAGTACATACAAATATCTCGACCGAGTTCGTTGGTCAGCTTCATCCGCCATCTTGTTTCTAAATGGCGGCCATTTAAAAAAATAAAATTTAAAATGAGATACCAAAAAATTGGAAAATGAAAAAGATTTTTTTCGTATGTGTTTGACCTTAATACAAAGATTCCGGAACAGTTTTTGTTTCGTCTATATCTAAAAAATTGGCAGAGTTATAGCATTTTGAATTTCTATTGTGGCTGACATTTTAAAACGACCTGATTTTTGTCACGCGATAACAGGCGTATTTATGAACCGATTTGGATGTAATTTGGTCTGTACATAGTACATACGAATGCCTCGACCGAGTTCGTTGGCCAGCTTCATTCGCCATCTTGTTTCAAAAGGGTTGCCATTTAAAAAAAAAATTAAATTTAAAATGAGGTATTAAAAAATTGGAAAATGAAAAAGAGTTTTTTTTATGGGTTTGGCCTTGATACAAAGATTCCGGAGCAGTTTTTGTTTCTGAAAATTTGTTCTTTTGTTTATATCTTAAAAAATGGTTGAATTATAGCATTTTGAATTTCTAGCATGGCTAACATTTTGAAACGATATTGTGTTTGTCACGCGATAACACACGTATTCGCCTATTTCGATGTAAGAAGGCATGTGGATAGTATACATCAATATCTTGACCAAGTTCGCTGGCCAGCTTCATCAGCCATCTTGTTTCAAAATGCCTTTAAATTAAAAAAAAAATTATATTTAAAGTGAGGTGCAAAAAATTTAGAAATTGAAAAAGGTTTCTTTCTTAAGTATTTGACCTTGATATAAGGATTCAGGAACATTTTTTGTTTGTCTCTATATTAAAAAATGGCTCAGATATAGCAGTTTCAATTTCTAATATGGGTGACATTTTGAAAAATCTGATTTTTTGACTGCGACAGCACTCGAATATATCAACCGATTCCGATGTGAGTGAGCATGTGCACAGCAATTACTAAGGTCTCAACTAAGTTCACTGGTTAGCCTCATCCACCATGTTGTCTTAAAATGGCAGGCACTTTAAGAAATCGCCGAATTTGGCAGCCAAATATAAGTTACTTTAAATAAAAGCAGCTTGGATAAAGCTGACTAATTTCGCGAAATTCTCATTCATAATGATTTAGTATTGATAAAAATTAGTATTGAATCTCCTATATTCGGCTTCCACTAAATTGAGATTCGTGTGTTTGAATAATATAAGTTGGCTTTTTTAAAATAAGGAATATGAAAGCTACCTCTTCCTCCCGGCACTGACCGGAAGGACTTTTAGATTCTACAGTGTCTGAACGGGGGTTGGCGAGCGTAGCTTGCAGGGGGCAGAGCTCCCTAGTATATGTATATTTATACATATATAGAAGCTATATGTATACATATATATATATGAGTGTATATATACATATACGTAGATATACATACATATGTATATATAACACTGGCGCCCGGCTAACCGAAAAGTACTTTATTTTCAATGAAAGAAATTGGAATTGGAATAATATTTGGCGATTTATAATTTGCTCCTCGATAAGAAGAAAAAATCGGTAAATTTATAACAGCCGTGCGCATATCTTGCTAATAGCGTTTTTAAAATTGCCAGTAGCAGTAGTTACATTTTGCGTATGTAAATTAAAAATAATTCTTTGTTTTTAATTATGGCATTATTTCCTGTTATTGTTTATCTTTCCATTTTTTGAAATGAAATTAGGGTAAGGCATGCATTTTAAATGAAATGAGTGAAAGGTTTGTATTTTAAATGAAAATAATAAAATAAGAATATGGTATGAAAATAATCTTTGTTGATTTACGAGGGTGAGTCGGAAAATAAGTTTCCCCTGGCGACTGTGGACAGAGGTGTGTATGAAAGACAAAAAATATAATGAAACGTTAAAGATAAGACGCAACTTTATTTTATTCCTATATTATTATTTTATTAATTTTTCAATATATTATTTTATTACCGGCGCCCGGCTTACACAAAAATATCACAAAAGCCACATATTCACCTTTCTTTGGGTAGTTAAAACGGAAATTTGCATTTCATTCCGATTGTTTATAATATTTTGATAGGATATACCACAATTAGTTAAAATTTTGGAAATGTTTTCGTGTATACTGTTCAACGTTAATTAGTTATAGAGCAACAGAAAAAATTAAGTGAACCTAATTATGAAAGTTTTGCCTTTTTTTAAAAAATCTACAGAACATATTTTGATACAAGTGGCACTGTTACATGACTTTTCAGGAATGGTGTTAGTATAATATAACATTTCATTATATGTTGATTAGTTATAGAGTTGATTAGTTATAATTCCTGTTGTCATAACGGTCCTATTACCCTACCAAAAGTGCACTGCTCATAATCAACTGAAAAAATTACTTTTTGATAGCTAAATTTTGTCCAACGCTTAAAATAATATTATATCGCAATGGCGTTTGCATCGTTTTCAGCAATGAGCAAGGTCAAGCTGAAGGTCCATATTGTTTAAAATAAAAGTTCAAATTCACAATTTAGTTTAATCCAAGCTTCATTTGAAAATATTGACCAGCGCAGCGGGCATAGCCTGCTAGTCAAAAATATGTTTAAAAAAATACCTGTACTACTTGATTATCCCGTTGACCAATTTTGCCAAATTATACAAATGGAAGAATGTTGCCATTCTAAAATTTTAATGAATTTAAATTAAAAAAAATCACTAAAGAATAGTTTTACTTTAATGATGGCATTCACACTTGCTGTGTAGCGACACACCAAATATAAAATTGGATGATTTATTTTGATGATTTCGGATAAAAGAATACCAATTAATACTTTATCTATTTAAATGTAGAATTATTAAATTAAACCATAAACAAACATATATTTTAAAAATATTGTACTTGGGAATAAATTATAAGTATTTTAAATGTAATAATTGTATTTATTAAGGGACACAATAAATATCAACGATAACGGAAAATTGTAAGGAACTTAATGCTCTTTATTTAGTCAAAAAACGTAAACGGATATATAACTATAAAATGTGTAAACATTACACATATAGGCTTGAAAAAAAAATCAAAATTTGCAGTAATTTTAAATAACAAATAAGCTGTCAAGTGCGAGTACTACTCGCGCTCTGAAGGTTTCGTACAATAAATATGTGAATTATTCTGTATTATTTAAAAAATCATTGTTGCTAAAAGAATAATAAGACTTTGTAAAATAAAACTATAGAACATAGGGTTGGGTATATACTAGAAAAGTGTGAATGGATATACCAAAAAAGTTCAAAGAGATATGAAGCCTAAAGAATAGCAAATATTGCTTGCTATTCTGTATCTCTTTTTTTTAATGTTATCCTAATCTGTTTATAATTAATTGAATTCGGTACTGACAATAAAAGTAGTGCATATTTGAACTTCATTTGGCATTTCATAAAACTAAATTCAGCGTAGTAATAATCTTTTCTTTTTACAGTGTATCTAAAAAAAAAAAAAAACCTTGTTCAAAGTTTAAACTTGGCATTGTGCTAAGAGCGCTTCGAAAGGAGGTCGCAAAGTTGCAACGCCGCCTTGGTCCCTACCGCATTTTTCCTGACAGGTTTTTAATTAACTTTTAACGACACGGGAGGCGTATAGAGATATCCACTCAATGCAAACTAGTCGTGAATCCCATAGTATTTATGTGATTAATTCTAATTAAATTAGATTGTTTCTAACAATTTGACGTTTATTGCTTTTATACTACTACTGAGTGTTGCATAACAAAAAGGTATCATTAAAAGTTATTATCTACGCTTTAAAAGGCGATGGCACATACAGTACGCCGCCCCTGTCATTATGTATGTCCAGACCGGGCGTGTCTTTAAGGGTTAATATCTCGGCTAATTACCGACAATTTTTTTTTCAAAAATCATTATCAACAATGCTTTTATACTTCTGCAGAAAGGTACCATCAGCGCTCCTCAACACCTTTGCTGAATGCCCGCAAATCGCAATTTGTGTGTAACAGAAAAACGCGTTTTTCTCCAAAACTAAGTAACCTAGGGTAATCGTTATAATTTTCCTGCAAGGTTTAAGTTAACGTCTACTACCTCTAATTTTTTCTTAATTTTAGTTTGAGTAGATTCGGAATTAGTTGGGGGGGGGGGAACACATTTTTGCACTATATTTTCGGCGATATCTCTACAACTATAATACATAAAATTAAAAGAAATGTATTTTTGAGTTCAGCGTTACGAAAGCTTTCACATAATACCCCGCATGATATGTACATAGAAAATATTTTTTTTCAATAACCTTAATTAGCCTCTCTACATTTTCCCTAAATATATTTGTGAACGTTTAATAATCTGAAAATATGTGGATCAATAGTCTTCATTACTTCCCCCAATTTGAACTTTCCACGTTCCATAGTTTACGAGTGAAATGGCTTAGACAGATAGACACAGGAGTGATCTTATAATGGTTCCGTTTTTACTTTTTAAGTACGGAACCCTAAAAAACAAATAAATTAGTAAAACATTAATAAAAATACAAATGAAATGTCGAATTGAAAAGACTTGAAGACGTAACAAGCACGTGTAACATGTTTTAATACCAAGTGAATGTGACATTTACGATCATCCATTATTGGCATTTAATCTTACAGTTTGGCAACAGTGTTTTGGTCGACAGGATAACCAAGTAGTACCAAAATATAAAATATTATTTATCAAATTTTAGGATTTAAGAATGTTAGAAATATTAAGATAAAATTGATAATATAATTGCATGTAGTATAATAAAGGTAAATAAAAAAATATTGTATAATTAATCTATAAAAATAAAAAGAAGATAGTGAAGTTGTAAAATTATCATAACAATACTGTCTGTGAGCAATAAAAGCTGGAGGTATATTTTCAGATATGGAATGCAATTTTATCTTTAACTAAGTTTTTGCATTCTATATAGTGTGTATAAATTCTATAGTTCGTAATGTTCGTATGTAGGTCTGAAAACAAGGATTACCGTGTCATGTGTGAGTGTGGATTGCTGAGTACCCATAATTACCCCGTGTCACACTACGTTGAAACGCAGTTAGGTTACAAATGTCGAAGGTACGGGGATTCTGTTTGGAAAGTGACGATCAGGTACACAGTTTACTGCATACACAACGCGATTTCTACCCCTTTTGAATTTTCAAAATCTGACTGTTAGATTGCCAAATTCGTATTTGGCAATCTAAAAAATAATTTTTGCTCAAAAAGGGACAAATTGCAAAACTTTTATGGGTCGAGGAATTTACGAAATTTTTTCTCGATACGAGGTTTTCCAAATCTGCAGTTCTAGCGACTCAATCATTGAACTAATTGACGTGAAGTTTTTTTCCAGCAAATCAAACACTTTTGACCATAGACTGAATGTATGTTAAAATTGTTCCTATTAATTATTATTATTATTATTTTACAACAGGTCAAAGAGCAAAAAATGTGGTAAAAAATGAACATTAATTTTAAGTGCCTGACAATTTGTCATTTTTTAAAACTTTTTCACTGTATTTTAAGTTTATTCTATGAGAAATTATATTAACTAATGCTGAAAAATGCATTTTTTATTTCAGACCATGTAGGATAATCTGTCCCGTATGCAGATTTATGGGATGAGACTCTATTCATAAATCACAACGCACTTCTAAGACGAACACTGACATTTATTGAGACGAAGACAAAATAAAAATGCAGTTAAAAACACTCTTTTCAATCTATATTTAGCTTTAAAGCAACTACTTAGGCTTCTTTTATTAACGTTGTTGAATATATCTAGCATTTCCATACGTCGTTTAAATCTTCCATTTTGTAGCATCGAAATTATTCTGATTCTTCTACAAAACCAGCGTCGTCGAACTTTTTTCGTTCTATTTACTTTTTCTACAATTCCACTTCACGCAGCTTGCTTCGTTACCTTTTAATCTTGAAGCGGAAAATACGGAGTCGGGGACACTCAGTCTAATTCAAGTGTTGCTTGCGAAATTCCCACAGGCAGCCGTCCTGACATCTGGAGCTGCCGCAGCGACATGTGCTAAAACAGAATCTGAAAAAGAAACAAAAACAAAAACCAGTAACTGTTCTTAAGGGAAAAGAAAAAAAAATTAATCTGCACGTCAGAAAGATCAGCAGTCTAGTTGAAGTGACTTAACATCATATGAAAATTTCTTTAAAAGTATTGACTTATAAAATGTTCACAAACACGTAAAAAAAAACGATAAAAAAAATGTTTTTTTGAAGTTTCAGTTTTTGTCAGGCCAAGGTTTCATGTATTCAGCACAGGAGTTAGTATTTATCGGTCCTTCAGTTGATGAGATTTTCGTTACGTCGTAGGTGTCGTTAGACTTCACTTTGATTACTTTATACGGACCTAAGAATTTAGATTTCAACTTTAAACCTGGTCCTTGCTGGGTTCTCTTAATTGCTACAAGGTCACCAAGCTTGTACTTCCGGGGTTTCTTACGTCGTAAATTATAGTGCTTGCGATTTTCTTGTTGAATTTCCAGAATATTCTTCTTGGCTTCTTTACGGAGCTCTTTTCTGTCTTTCATGAATTGTTCTTCGACTGCACTATTTAAGAGGTCAATAATTTGTACATCTTCTTTCTGTTTCATTTTTGTACCAAATAATATTTCAAACGGTGTTTTCTTAATGCTTCGTTGGTAAGTTGAATTAATGACTTGTTGAACTTTAGGAACATGTTTAAACCATTTGGTCGGTTCGTCTTTGGACATTTTAGAGATTACAGAAATTATGGTGAAATTAAGTCGCTCCACTTGACCATTGGCACGGGGAAGGCCAGTTGTAACTGTCTCGTGCTTTATATTTTCATCTTGACAGTAATCAGCAAATTCTTTGCTTGTGAATGCAGGACCTTTATCGCTAATGATGGTGGAAGGATTGCCAAAAGTATAACTTTGTTGTCGGAGTTTTGATATAACTTCGGTAGCAGAAGTGGTTTTACAGGGATACAACCAGACGAATTTAGTAAATGCATCTATTAAAGACAAAATATGTTTGTAATTTTTGTTAGTTGTTTCAAGAGAGCCTAAATGATCAATGTGGTAGGTTTGGAGAGGAGTCTCTTCTTTAGGTAAGGGATGTAATTCACCTTCTTGTTTTCCGCGTTTGCGATTATACAAAAGGCACGTTACACAATTTGCTATAATTTTATCAATTTTATTTGAAATATGAGGGATGAGAAATTCTTCGTTAAGGAGTTCTTCACAGCGTTTACGGCCAAAATGTCCTTTGTCATGAACGTGTTTAATGACATTTAGCTGCATTTCATCCGGCACAACTATCAGATCGATACCTTTATGAGTTTTATAGAGAACGTTATTTTTAAGGAAATAGTTGTCATATGGCTTTGTTTTCAAAATTTCTTTGATTGCTTGTATATGTTCGTCAGTGTTCTGTGATTGTATGATTTTGGAAGTAAAACTATCTTGAATGATCATACATATTGGATTTCTACTTAAAGCGTCGACATGGCGCATACGTGTACCTTGTCTGTGTTCGATTGTATAGTTATAGTCAGCTAACATTAAAGCCCATCGAGCAATCTTGGTGCAAAGATCTTTTTTATTCATAGTAAGGGCGAATGCGTTGCAATCTGTGACTATCTTGAAAGAAATACCTAGAATGTAAACGCGAAATATTTTAAGGGTTTCTATGACAGCTAAAACTTCTAATTCGTAACTCGAATATTTACGTTCGGCATCTGTGGTTTTTTGGCTCATAAAGTAGACAGGGTGAAATTGATTGTCAATAGAAGACTTTTGAAGGAGGACTGCTCCGTAACCGTCAATAGATGCATCACAGTGAACTTCTGTTTCGTTACTAGGGTTATAAATGTTTAAAACAGGACCTGGAAAAAGGATGTGTTTCAGCTGATTAAATGCATTTCGTTGCTGGTCACCAAAGTGAAATTTAGTGTCCTTTCTAAGGAGATCTGTTAAGGGCTAGCTATTAAGGAGTAATCTTGGATGAATTTACGAAAACATGAAGTTAGTCCGACGAATGAATGTACATCTTTTATACTTTTAGGTTCTGGGAAATTAAGGACAGCTTTAGTTTTTAAGGGAGATGGATGCAATTGACCATTTTTAATGTGGTAACCCAAAAAATCAATTTCTCGCTGTAAAAAGTGGCATTTTTTGAGATTCAACTCTAAACCATATTCGGATGCAGTTGCAAGGACGCGTTGTAATTTCTGGAGTCCTTCTACTTCGTTTTCAGCTGGTATTATGAAGTCATCCATATAGACAATAAGTACTTTTTCATTAATGAGGTTTCGAAAAACGTTATAAATATATATTTGAAACACTAAGGGTGCATCGCTAAGGCCATAATTCATATATAAGAATTCAAATTGACCAGAATGTGTTACGAAAGAAGTATATTTTCTACTATTTTCTTCTACTTCGACATGAAAAAATGCATTTTTAAAGTCAAGAGTAGTAAATACTTTTGCAGAATGCAACTGATCAATAATGTCATCAATTACTGGGAGGGGAAAGCGTTGTTTATGTGTTTTAGAATTTAATTTCCTATAGTCAACACGCAATCTATATGAACCATCTTTCTTTTTTACTAGGACAATAGGTGATGAAAAATTACTAGTGCTTTTACGAATAATTCCTTTTTCGAGCCACTCAGAAATTTGTATTTCGACGAAGTTTTTCTCTATTTGCGCCAAGCGTCTGGGAGGACAAGTGACAGGTTCTCCGTTTTCCAGATGAATTGATAATTTAACATCAGTTGTCTTTATTTTTCTAGGAGAATAATTTTGAATAAGTTCTGAAATTTTTGAACGTATTGTTTCATCGGTAATATGAGATAAATCAAGATTAAGATCGTCTAACACATGAGCAACATTAATAAAAAAAAATATTGGACGTATCGTCATTTTTCTCGATTTTTCGCATGGAAATATTATTTCCAGAAACTGTTAAAATACTCTGTTGAATAACATCTGTACCAATAATAAGATCAAAAGATATGGAATAATCTGGGACTACATAAACATTAGTTGTATAATTAAAATCATGTATCATATTGTCCGTAGAGAAAAAACCGAGGGGTTTGATTATAGTATTTCCTAATCCTGTTAATGTGATAGTTGAATGTTCAAGGTTCGAGATTGTAGGGAGTTTTCTATAAATACTTTCCTTTAGCAAACATTTTTCACTACCTGTGTCTACCAATGATGTAACATTTACAGACGAAATAATGACTTGTTTGGCCATGAAAGTGTTCGACATAACTGTGGAAACATTGGAGGGTTCTGACTTAACTCTAGGCCTCCTTGGTTGATCACATTGAGCCGATTTATGGCCAAAATTCGAGCAATTAAAACAACGAGGGCCTTTATCTTTATGTCTGCATTGGCTACTTTTATGATTTGACAAACCACAATTAAAGCAAAAAAGATCAGATTTTGGTCGAAAGGATTTGTCTTTCGCTGGCATTTCAGGTTTTACTTTACGAAATTTACTGTTCTCAAAGTCATATCGAATTTTGTCATAAATTTTGAGCTTTTGCTTGAATTCTACAATGGATTGGCATCCATATAACATTGATTTTCTGAAAACAGGGTCGGGTATACCGTTTATGATATATTGCATTAATGCGGAATCCTCGATGTTACCACGCGAGCATATCTGTTTCATGCTAAGAAAATATTCTTCTATCGATTCATTTTCTTGCAATTTTCGTTTATTTAATATATCATGTAACTCGGCAGAATTATAAGTGGTACTGAATTCTGAAATTAAGAGTTGTTCAAGTTTGTCATATGAATTGATATGAAATTCTGTCTGTACTAATAACTGGGCTTTTCCTCGTAAGGATCTTTTATAAAATGTGAATTTATGAAAGTCAGATAAGTTAAACATATTAGTGACATCGTCAAAATTACTAAACCATACATTTATATCACTAAAAGAACTTCCGTCAAAAGCAGGTACGACACTTTCAATATCAGTGAAATTAATAGACGATGACACAAAACTTTGAACTGGAAATTGCTTCTGTTTGTCAAAATTTGATAATTCAGTATTGTTACTTGAAGCCATGTTATTTGAAGGCAATTCGGTTTCCGAGTCAGTGTCACCTTCATTTTGTATAATATTAGTTTGTAGTAAGTTCAAGTCTGAAAGGTATGTAACTAATCGGGTTGCGAGATCGTTTAAAGATCCTTCATTATCAATACAAAGTAGATTGCACACTGTAATCAGATCATTTAATGAAAAATCAGTTTGAACTTTAGTTATTTTATTTTTGAACTCGGTGCTGTCGGTTTGAAAACCGAAACCAGTAAAATCACGTATTCTCTTTCTATTAGATCGATCACCGTCAGCATCAAATAGGAATTTATGTAGTAATTTAATTTTATTTGTTCGTTCGTTTTTAAATGCAAGTTCCAGTTCGGGTATCTCAACTAACTTCACAATAAAATAATAATAATGAACTCACTGTTAGAATAATATCCGGCTTGAATCTGTATGATGAATAATTCTAATTAATAATATTGGTGGGTTAACTATCACTTCTGAGCACCACTTTATGGGATGAGACTCTATTCATAAATCACAACGCACTTCTAAGACGAACACTGACATTTATTGAGACGAAGACAAAACAAAAATACAGTTAAAAACACTCTTTTCAATCTATATTTAGCTTTAAAGCAACTACTTAGGCTTCTTTTATTAACGTCGTTGAATATATCTAGCATTTCCATAAGTCGTTTAAATCTTCCATTTTGTAGCGTCGAAATTATTCTGATTCTTCTACAAAACCAGCGTCGTCGAACTTTTTTCGTTCTATTTACTTTTTCTACAATTCCACTTCACGCAGCTTGCTTCGTTACCTTTTAATCTCGAAGCGGAAAATACGGAGTCGGGGACACTCAGTCTGATTCAAGTGTTGCTTGCGAAATTACCACAGATTGGGTATGTTTTTCAGACCCGACATTCTTCAGACCGCCGTATTGGACGCCATCTTGAATCATTTTTGATTTAAAAAAAGGATTTAAATTCATAAAAGATAAATATTTGTCAAAAAAGGAAATGTTCATAACTCTTGTCTATTGTCTAATCTCAGAGTTCAGTTATTTTTCAGGATTTCGGGCAATTATAAGTTACATGAACACGTAACAGGAGAGGTGTAAGTAAAGCACAACAGGAATGTGCAATCTGAAAGACCGACTTTAATTATGAATACAACAAAGCTTCCTTAGTTAAATATTAATACATAATTTTACAGCTGTGTACTTGGGACATTCGACTTGTGGGGAACAAAAAGCAGTTGCCAAAGAAATTTTTGCCCTGAAATCATAGGTTTTGGAGTCGTGGTCGAGGTGAATATTACTAAAACGCACACGATACGTGCGTATATTAATTTCTTTGTTTACCCCAAGAACATCATAGACCACAATAATCCCCTGCGGTACTCCAGAATCATTTTTCAGCAGTTTCGACACCCATGACTATTCACAACAGTGGTTAGTCGGAGACTTCCTGAATTTAAAGTTTTAAGAGAAGAGCACCACCAACAGTCAATTCTAAATTTCATGTTAATTATTATTTATTATTATGATTTAATAATAAATGTCAGCTAGAGAAATTTTAATTAGGATTTATGATACATCTAGTATTTATTTTGACATAATGTGAATTTATCCTTTAACATAGTGACTTAATTTGATCTATATGCTCTAAATCCCATCTGTCAAATATGAGGATATTTAATTAAATTTATAGCTTAAGTAATTATCTAATGTTTATTTTAACTGAAGTTTATTATGATTTAAATGTTTATTTTAACTGAAGTTTATTATGATTTATGATTTTTTATTTTGATTTATGATTTTAAGTACTTATATAAAAATAAACATGTCTAAACATGTTTCTGATGGGTGGTGTACTAATGATTTGAAGAGCTACTTGGGGCAGATATAGAATTTGATTTAGCAACTAAGAAGAAAAATATATTAATTGAAAAAGTTATAGAGCATCTTATCAATTTTATAACATATTATATATATTTAAGATGCGTGACATTTATTATTATTCTATGTGTGTTAAATCTTTGATAAGGCTTTTTCTTTAATGTGATAAAAATATCTAAAAGTTTGTACCTAAAACTATTTTTAAGATGGCTGTGGAAGATTGGGTGAATGTAACTTCAAAAAGAAGAGTTATTCAAACTGTGATAGCTTAGTAGACCAACTGTTATTCTAGCAATGACTGTAATTTTCTTTTGTAAAATTATTTAACCATGCTAATCTTTCGGGATTTTCTTTTATTCTTGTTAAAAATACGGGTTTATTCAAAAATTAACATAATCTTTTGTGGTCAAATGCTTATTTGAACTAATATAACATCTTCATTAGTTTTAGTTTCAAAAAAGTCTAATTTTCTTGGTTAATTGCTTATTCCCATCTAGTGGTGTACCGAGTAGCACTTTGGCCGAGTAGCCGAGTACCGAGTAGTTGTGTAATAAGAAAAAAAAAAACACTGATGTGCACATAATGTGAGCTTAGGTGTTCAAATGTGTGTACATATATATATATATATATATACGTGTGTACATATACATAATATACATATATAATATATATAAATTAACTAATTAAATTTGAAATTCATTTGTGCACCTTTTAAAGACAATTTTTGACATTCAAAACAGTAGCAAAAAAAGGGGAATTGACACATAACAATGTACAATTATTAACCAATATAAAACTAAGACATTCTTCAACCCTCCAATTTATTCCGATACCTGAAATTTGTCTATCAAAAATAAAAATGTTTATTGGTTACTGTAACAATTCATTGAATAATGCAAAACATTTCATATTTATTTTGTAACTGTACTTTCTTTTGATTAAAAATAAAAAAGAGAAAAATAAAAAGAGAGGTACAAAAAGAGATACAGACTTTCTTAACAGAAGACTTATGTAAAATTTACACTCCATTTGCATGGGGGGGGGGGGGGAGAAAAAAACTTTCCGATTATGTGCAACCTTGGAAAAAAATTCTTATGTGCACCTTCAACCACTGTTTATTCTGAACGTAAATTTTCAGAGGCAGGCCAAATTTATAGTAGTAAAAGAAATGCCCTGTCTACTGATAATGTAGAACGTTTGGTGTTTTTGCACTATAATTTGAAATATAATAAATTTAACTATTAATTTTTTTATTACATTTATTGTATTTTCAGTTTTTTTATCCAAAATAACTCTTTTCTGTTTTCCTATATACAGTAGAATATCTTTATAACGCAAACCTAAAAACGCAAGGTTGTGCATTATATAGAATTTTGCGTTGCATGGATCACATCATTAAATTTACCATGTAAACATGACCAAATATATCTGAAATATATCAAAATACATTAGAGTATCTTTATACTGCATTCCTTGTTACCAGGAGTTAATTAATATTTGCATAATATAGATTATTCCACACAATGTTAAATTTACTTTAGAAACATGGTCCAATCCAAATATACCTGTAGCAAATCAATCATTATATTGCTCATTTTCAGAAATGTTTATTATAATAATAGCATTTTTTTCGTTAAAAAGTTCTGAATTAAGGATAGAAAGTTGAGCTAATGCATCAAATTTAGTTTTCTAAAAAGTAGCAATTTTTTCTAGTGGAAATGCAGGTGTTTCTAAACCGCAAAATTCATTGTTTACATCTGAGAAGTTGTGCGTTATATGGATAATTGCGTAATAAAGATCAATGCAAAAACCCTTAACGGGTTAAAAGTTTGTGACGCAGCACTTTATCTTATGCTCTAAGAATTTTAAATATGGAACTTAAAAATAATGATATCAAATTTTGAGTGACGCTATGCTATTAATTATAATCTCTCTATATATTATTTATTTCATCTTTTTATTTTTTTATAATCGCATGTGCAAAAATTATGTTAAATTTAAAAAAATGTATAAAAGTTTATTCATTGATGCTTTAACATTTACACCTCTCATAAATTCCAAGTATGAGTTTTAAAAGATATGATATCAAAATTTTAGTGACGCTTTGATGTGGCTTTAAACGATTTGTTTTAAAATTAAATTTAAATTATTTTTGTTTTGGCTAAGATATATTCACACATCTAAATAATAGTTTTAATTTTCCAATATGCTTTAAATATGTCACTTTCACTGAATTTATATAATGCATTTAAATGTATTTATTTGAATAAATTGATTTATCCTTTGTCCAATGCTATTAAAAATTTAAAATAAGATTTGCGTAAATAATTTTTTTTGCCTCATAGTATCCATTTGAATGCATTTCCCTTAGTTTGGATACAATGACGCAAAAAATTATTTACGCAAATCTTATTTTAAATTTTTAATAGCATTGGACAAAGGATAAATCAATTTATTCAAATAAATACATTTAAATGCATTATATAAATTCAGTGAAAGTGACATATTTAAAGCATATTGGAAAATTAAAACTATTATTTAGATGTGTGAATATATCTTAGCCAAAACAAAAATAATTTAAATTTAATTTTAAAACAAATCGTTTAAAGCCACATCAAAGCGTCACTAAAATTTTGATATCATATCTTTTAAAACTCATACTTGGAATTTATGAGAGGTGTAAATGTTAAAGCATCAATGAATAAACTTTTATACATTTTTTTAAATTTAACATAATTTTTGCACATGCGATTATAAAAAAATAAAAAGATGAAATAAATAATATATAGAGAGATTATAATTAATAGCATAGCGTCACTCAAAATTTGATATCATTATTTTTAAGTTCCATATTTAAAATTCTTAGAGCATAAGATAAAGTGCTGCGTCACAAACTTTTAACCCGTTAAGGGTTTTTGCATTGATATCATTACTTTTTTGAGGTTATTGAAAAAAAAAAAATAAAACAATAAACACACACAAAAAAAATTAAAGACCAATACAAAGAATTCATAGTCAGGATTTCAATTCACCTTCAATCTCTCCCCCCTCCCTCCCCGCAAAAAAGGATGACCATACTTCAATTTTAAAGAGCATCGTGCAATGAGATTTTTATAAGAACTCTTTGGTAAGATATGGAAGTAATGTACAACATGCATGTTTAGAGGGTATTTCTGTTGGTTTGCTTCAGAGTTATAAAAAGCTATGTTAAATTTTACTATATAAAAAAATTACTTTGTTAAGAAAAATAGCAAGAAATATTACTCTTTAAACCTTTATATATATATATAACAATCATCGCTCACTTATAAAAGTAATTCCATACATTTATATTAAATCCAAAACTACAAATTTCTGCTTCTCCCTTTTCTCATTCCTAGTGCAAAAAAATTAAACATTCTTTAATTTTATGTAAAATAATCTTTCACCATCCCTATTTAAAATTCTTTATTAACAATAATAATAAATCATATAAAATAATCCCCTGAGCTCCGAAGATTCCACTTCTGCTTTTGCCCCCACCTCTCCAGCTTACCTAAATAATAAAATCTTTCAAAAATTAGTTTGAAAAAAAAAAAAAAAAATCTTCAACATTTGTTGCTCACTAAGATAAATAAATAAATAAGCTCTAACTTCCCTAATGTACAGTCATGGGAAAAAAAAAGTAAACACCCCCTACTAACTCCTCAACAAATTACCGTAGAAGAAAGTTACTGGTACCGAACGATTGGAAATAAAGTCTACTTTTAAATGATGTATATAAAATTTGCTTAAGGGGTTATCTACATATTAAAACGAACCATAACTTTGTTTTTTTCAATAGCAGTACACAATTTTTACAGCATAAATGAATTCTACACAATTTAATTAGCCTAAAAACAAATTTTTATGCAATTCGTACTATAAGTTCCCGAGAAATTCATTATTTTAAAAGAAGCTTATTTTAAGGGCTGTATCCAAATTGAAGTTCGGTACTCGATTGTTAACCGAGAGAGCCCCCTTCTTGATCAAGGCACCTTAAGCGTCACTCAAGCAGTCAATGAAGTTTGCTAGATTACAGGACAGCGTAAGACATTTCAAAATATCTAGTCACTTCTATCATAGACGGCCCCTTAAACCATAATTTTGCCGTTTTTTAAGCATAATTTGAAAACTATTTGGAAGAAAAATGTGAAATTTTGGATTTCCATAAAGCAGGACTTAATAAATCTAAATCCATCAAAAAAATTTTAGGTTACAATTCATAATTTTTTCGAATATTAATTTCATAATTCATATATTAAAATTGTAAAAATTGCAAATTCAACGTATTTATGTTTGGGTATGTTAGTATTACTGCTACACAAAAAATTAACACATTAGGAGCATAATTTCAGGAGATATGAATAAAAATATGAAAATATGATTTAACATTAGAAGCACTAAATTTTGAATGTTTATAATTCAAAAACTTATTATTCAAATTACTTGAAATTTGGTGCCTAGGCATAGTTTGAACCGAAGATTTGAAATATCTCGTTAAAATTGGGTATTGCCATTGAAAAAAATGAAGTTTGGATTTGTTTTAATATGTAGATGGCCCCCTAAGCAAATTTTATATACATCATTTAAAAATAGACTTTATTTCCAATCGTTCGGTACCAATAACTTTTGTCTACGATAATAATTTGTTAAGGAGTTAGTAGAGGGTGTTTACTTTTTTTTTTCCACGACTGTACATTTCAGCTCTTCTCCCTCCTCCTACTCCCTAACATTAAAAAAATTTAAATCTTTATTTTTATACAGAAAATTCTTCTATATAAATTATCCTCCTATTCCTCAAAATTACCACTTTCCCACTCCAGCCTAGAGATTTCAATCTTTAAAGCTTTTTAGAAAATCGGATCTGCAAAGTCTGTTGCTTAATAATAAAATATACGTATAATCATGTACACTTTTAATTATTTTTCACACAATCAATTGATGTCATGATAATAGTTGTTCTGAGCGAATATTGTGTTGACTGGGCTGTCGTACAGATAGCTCAATTGGAAGAGTACTGGCAATTAAAGCCAAGGGTTATTAAAGTTCACTGTAATTCAAGATGTTTAACCCCTTCGCGACAAGAGCCCTTTGGTTAATTTTTAACCTTTTACTACAGGTTTTTAAAAACAGAAAATTTTCTGTAATTGAATCACAGAAATGCTCCCATTAAAGAAGGTAAACTTTACAATAAAAAATAAGTGGTGAGAATAATGAAGGATTCTGAACACCTTAAGTGGCTAAGTATACCGGTCGCTACTCCCTAAGGGCTTAAAGATGCTTTTTTGCTATTATAACCTTTAGGATTTACAATATAAAAAAATCTTAATCACTTCTGAGGTAAATAAAGACAGTGGAAAAAAATCAAGATGGCAATGTTTTGATTGGCAAATTCTAAGCTGAGTAATTTGTGCTACAGAATGAAAAAAATATAAAGTTGTAATAATGTCCTCTTACGGATACTAAATCTTTAAGGTTTTTGATGTGTGAACTACATATGATTACAGTAGAAGATCTTTATAATGCACACCTTGGTATGAGAAGTTGTGCGTATTATAGAATTTTGCATTATATAGATCATATTTCATACATCATTAAATTTACTTCGTATATATGCTTTAAATTACATTCCTTGGAACCAGAAAATGTGCAAATTATGAAATTTTACATAATAGGTATAGATCACACATTATTAAATTACCTTAAAGATATTACCTTGAAATATAACATCCAAATATGCCTGGGCAAAATCATTATAAATAGTGGTAACTCATGACTGACAGTTTTGGAACACTAAATGCATGGCTGGCCAATTTATTCTTTTTCACTATTTTTAATAATGAAATCTTTGCCTTATTTTTAGCAGAATTTTCTTCCATTAAATAAAGCAAAAATTTATAAAAAAAAAACCAACAACAAAAAAACTTTTGGAAAGCATGCATTTTAGTGCTGCAAGAAAAACCTGTCATGAGCTGCTCTGATTATAACACTCATTTACAAAAAATTTTAATATAATAACAATGTTTTCATTACTCCAAAATAATGTGTTAAAGGCGATAATGTATCATATTTAGTGTTCCAAGAAATAGCAATATTTGTAAAATACATGTGCTTCTTAACTGAAAAATTCATTGTTTATATCTGAGAAATACATTACATCTTCTGCATTAAAATTTTTTAGTGGCAGGCTTTTGTGATTGAACAAGGACTGCTTGCAGAGTGCTTTTAAGGATTTTACAATATAAAATTATGGCTCTTGAACTACTATTAATCAAATACAGTAATAGGGATAACAAAAATCATTAAATAGTTTATTTTAAAAAATTACTTGTATTTTCATCAGATATACTGATTATTACTACCATATGTTATGTGTAACATATTTATTAGAAAAGTTTCAACTATTTTCATGAAGTTTTGGATCCCCCCCCCCCCCCCCCTGACATACTGTCAAATTTCGCGAGGTTTTTTTTTTTCTTGTGATGTTCCTCCCCTGACCGAGAATGGAGCGGGTTTTTTACAATCAACTGATTAATTTTGTTTTTCTTTTATTGCTACTTTTTTATGTTAGTGTGGTGATCTTTCAAATGCTATTGCACAACGAGGCGATAAACGCGCTACTCTGTAAGTGGCACGGCAACCCTCCAGTATACAGGTGGAATTGATAAAAAGAGTTTTTGTAGTCGGAATATGCGGAATGTTACAGAATAGTGACTGGTTTAATGAAAGCAGAATAAAAACTTAATATTTAATTTAAGATGCGAGTCAGATTAATATATTAATTGAAATGGTTACTGAGTAATCACTTTATTAGTTTATACAAAGTCTAATTATCATGACAGCTACAATGCAGCTGCTAATGAAATTTTGTGAAACCAATCTTTTCTAAATAGTAACATGTTCTGAATTGTTCTTATTTACAATTATACTTCATTACCACAAATACCATATAAGGGAGCTGGCTACTTTTATATTTTTTAAAAGTAAATTATTTAAAGCTTTCTTTTAAGCATATTAACTTTAAAATTAAATAAAAACAAGTATCTTACTTTTGCAAAAAAGCTGTTTTATCTCATTTATCTATAAACTTTAATTACTAAATAAGGAAAAGTATCATGATGAAAATTTTTATTTTTAGGAGCTCAAAACAACCAGTGAGGATAAAAGGGTTCATTTTGAGCTAATCGTGATAATTTAAGTATATAAAGTAGAATTTACTATCAGTCAAAAATATGTCCAAGACTGAAATCAGTCCTGAGACTGAAGGTCTTGCACCCATGGCTGTAATCAATTAGCCTAAAAACATAGCTTCAGGTGGGTTTTTTTTTTTTTTTCAGTTTTTCTTTTGTTACAGAGATAAACGGCAATAAGAATTTTTTTTCCCCTTTAGGTTAAATTTTATAAAAATAAAATACTACGATGCTTTAATTTTTGAAGCTGAAAAGAGTTGTATAAAAAAAATAAATAAATAAACGAAAGATGTCATTTTAAGTCAATTTTCGTTTATAATATTATTAGAAACGATTCGCAAATGAATCATTTTATAAACGGGATTGGAAATCTTAATTTTGATTTCGTCATACCTTTTATTTAAATTATGCGTTCTTTAAAAATGAAAGATTTTGTTTAATTTCTTTAAAAGAAAACTCAAAATTAAATTATTAATCTATCTGTATTACACTCACATATCACAAGAAATACCTATGATAACAAGAACGTTATTTTGTAAGGAAAACAGTTATAAGTATTGTTGAAAATAAAAACAATTCAGAACATTATACTAATTAGAAAGGATCGGTTGCAAAGAATGCTGTCTGGATAATTAGAAATTGTACTCACTTTCTCCCCTTGGAATACCATTTCAAGATCTTTGATATTTCTTATTTCTTCAGTCAACTTCGCGTATCGCGTAGTAATACATGGCGAAGTCTTATGGCGAATGCGATGAATTTTCATATCGATACGAGAATTTTCGATAAATATCGAATTTCGATATGAGAATTTTTTTAAAAATGTGAAATATTTTCTCCTTAAAAAATGTTTACTTACTATGAATAACAGTGAAATAAAATACCTATAATTACAAAATACTGCTCCATTTTAAAAAATCAGCCTAAGTATTTTAAAGCACATAATAAACTGTTTTCGTAGTTTAGAAAAAGATTTATTGCCAATATTCAGATTTTTAACTGTGACCTAAACCGCGCAAAACCGATGTGCAACGTTCTGTCTGCTAGCCCATAGAATAACATGTAATCCGCGATCCTAAGAAGTCCATTTTTTCATGCAGATTATATAAAAATTAAGAGTTTTCCTAGATACTAGGTTAGTCTTATCCACTTCGTCAAAAACGGATTCATTTTATATATTAAGGTTTTTTAAAAAATCTAGACCGTTTCGGAGAAAAAAAAAAAGACAAACTTACACCATCGAAATTGCTTTCAAAATGGGTTTACAGATCTGAAAATATACTGCATGTAGAATTGTAAAAAATTCAGAATAGGATTAGACTGCAGATATAAGACTGTTTAAAAAAAATCAGAACAATAGGACCTATATTTGATGAGTTATTAACAGGCGGCTTTTCGCATTTTCTTTGATGTCGAGTTAGCTGTATATATGAGTTCCGCCATCTACGAATTCTACGATACGATACGATACGATTTTAGGCTTAAGGCTGCGTCACTCGGAATACTACCGTCTTCCATGATCTTCTTCTGTATTTAAAAAGAATTTATTTTTATTTGTATAAATGTGAAACTAAATTTTAATCTGGAATTATTTTATGAGGGTTTTTGTTCTTAACTTTTTCTATATTTTGTAGACATATTGTTAAATACCGAGTAAATAGTTTTATGAATTATTGCATATATTATACATTGATATTCGAATAACTTTTTACAGATCAGTTTTAAATTCATATGCTTAAAAAAATGAAATTCTTACAACTACTCGGTATTGGCCGAGTATTCGGCCAAAATTTCCCCGACTACCGAGTACTCGGCAAATTGGCCGAGTACCAAGTATTTACCGAGTACTCGGTACGGCTCTATTCCCATCATAATTATTTTTTGTAGCTATCTTTAAAATAGGTGCAGGTGCAAACTTTCTTATTGCAAACTAGCTTTTTTAAAATTTAATTTTATTATTTTTGCATGTTTCAGATGGCGGAAAAAGGAAAGAAAAAGTCTAAAAGCAAAACTACTCAGCATTTTGTTGATGGGGGAGGAGAATGTGATACAAAAAAGCCTCCAATGAAAACTGCCCGTGATGTCATATCCAGGTTGCTATGGGATGATTCTCTACCACAAGAAAAATTTACTGTTGGTTATATAGATAGATTTGATGGCATTGTGGAAAAGCCATTCACTGCTTTAGATTGGAATGACCCTGCTGTAGTCGATAATTATTCCTTAGCTCTTCCTAAACACAGAATACAGTATTTCAAATACAAAAACAGAAAAGTGTGGGACAAGACTACTAGGAAGGATATTGTTTTTGGATCTACTGACAAATATTCCTTGGACATTTATGAATTTATGGCCATGGTTGACCAAGAAGAGTTAGATTTTTGGGAAGAAGGCTTTATTATACCTAAAAAGGATGACGTTCCTTCAGAAGATTGTGACATTAATGATGAAGAAGAGTATGATACATCTGAGAGAGCTAATTTTTTCATAGCTGCTAGAATAAGAAATGAGGATACAGTAAACAATTTAAAAAGAGTAGCTGACTACATGAAATCAAGAGAAGAACTTTTGAGTGAATGTTGTAATTTACCTGAAAAGTATCATTTAACACTTTGTGTTCTTAAACTTGATTCACCAAGTGATATTATCAATACAATAGAATGTATGAAAAGAGTGGCATCTCAGAATTTGCCATTAGTTACCATAAAACTTGAAGGTCTGGACAACTTCAGACAAAGAGTTCTTTATGCTAGAATTGAAAAAAATGATGACCTTTTCAATTTTAGAAAACGGTTGGTGGATGAACTAGTTAGCAGCACTATAGCTGATAAATTTTCTTTTGTCCCTCATGTAACAATAGCAAAATTATCACGGCCAGTAAGTAGATTGAGGCGCAACAATTACATTGATCAGTACCTTTATTTAAAGTTTGAAGATGATGAATTTGGAACTGAAACTATAACGAATTTGTACCTTTGTGAAATGGGAACAGCCCGCGAGGATGATGGATTTTACAAATGTGCGGGTGAAGTTTCATTGAACCAGATTGTTGATGTACGTTGAAAACATGTGCATTTTTTAATTTATTGTTATATTTTTGAAGTATTAGGATATGAGAAATAATATGAGTATTAAATTTTTGTACAATTTTTATTTTAATAAATTCTTATATTAATTGTTTTGATATTAATGTAATTTTCTATATGTAATGGAAACTATAAAACTCGCCATGCTCTGTGCAGCAGTTTACAAGCACTTAAATCATTCTTTAACTTAATTTTTGCTGAATCTTTCAAAAATATGCTCGATGGAATGCTTTAGTATTTCAAATGAAAATCAAATTTCAAATTAATTGCTTAAAAGGCGCAAAGGCCAACCTAGTTGAAATGATTCCATCGAGTCCGGGCATGCAATCTTTTTCACTAGGTTAGCCTTTTAAGCAATTAATTTGAAATTTGATTTTCATTTGAAATATTGTATGCAAGGCGAATGTTTCTCCCTGGAAAAATTTCCAATAATATGGAATACTTTAGTTTTAGGTATTGGATATTGTAATCAAAATTAAGTATTAGACAGAGAAGCGGCTGCACAGATCATGACCTCATCGAGTTGACGGCTGAAATTTTAGGATTAGACAAAACTCGATTAGCATATTAAAATGAAATTGGTCTGCCAAGTGAAATCTTGGTAGAAACCATCTGCAGACCCCATTTTAGTGTTTGACATTGTGTTTTATTTCATTGTGTATTATACACGTTTATCATTGTGTTTTCTTGCACCCAAAGGTATGAAAACATGGAGGACTGGGGGCAGGAAAACACAATGGTAATCCTACCAGTCAATCTCTAAAATCGGGTTTCCAGCTGTTTTCCACCAAAAAAGGCTTAGCAGACCAGTTGCATTTTAATATGCGAATCAAAATTTAACTAATCCTGGAATTTCAGCCGTCAACTCGGTGAGGTCAGGGCCGCAGGGATGAGATCGCTCCGACCCGAATGACTACTTGCTACCACTAAATTTTAATGGTATTTCTCGCCTTATTCAATGACATAATTTCTGAGATTTTATAAAACATGGAATACTATTAAAATTTAGTGGTGAGAATCAATCATTTGGGTCGGAGCGCTCTCATCCCTGGGGCTAAACTAGCCTTTTTTGCACCCGGGGCAAGCATGGATTTTGGCACCCACACCTTCCTCAGCAAAGTATATTTACAAAAAGAATTTTACTAATTTTCTAATAGTCTGTCCTTAGTTGTCTGAGCGAAGCGAAGGCTGATACTCAACGAAATATTACAACTACGATTGATATTAAGGCCATGTCCTACTAAAAGAAAATCCCCAATAAAAACTTTCGTCAAGCATAACTCAAAAAAATATTTGCCGGATTTCGTTTCTGATTGCACCAGAAGGTACCTATGAGGGTCGCCTACTGAATGCACCTACTATGAAAAATAAGTTCCAAACCGCTTAAAAATTATATAAAAAAACTGATAAAAAAGCAAAATTTATCTGCATGCGTCACAGATATTTGTTGCGCGTCACTTTCACTGGTAGATGTTTTCGTAGACAACTGGTTTGAACACATGTAGTAAATAATTAAAAAAAAACGCACGCAGTAATAATGAAGTGCCATAAAAAAATTTAATTTAATCAAACAGGAAAAGAAATCTGTTTGTTATTCCATTAAAAAGAACAAGTTGGAAATTGCTCGTCAAACGTGGCAAATGAGGTGCGTTCGTACTATAACTAGTTTTAAAATTATTTTTTGCACCCCATATTGTACTGAATGTATAATTTTTTGCACTTCATAACGTGCATAGTCTGATACATCATTAAAATGCACTTCCAATAATTTTTTCGAAACACTTTTGACTGTCCCTGTAATTAAACTATACATCCGATTTTCCTAAAATTTGAAATAGCTCAACAAAATTTTGCAACAATTATATCTTTAAAATTTCAGACCATTCGGAAGGCTGTAATATCATTAAAATGCACTTGCAATAATTTTTCCCATTGGCCGTAATGTAAAGAAAAACTTTTGGCTGTCCCTGTAATTAAACTATACATCCGATTTTCCTAAAATTTGAAATGGCTCGACAAAATTTTGCAACAATTATATCTTTAAAATTTCAAATCATTCGGAAGGCTCTAATATCATTAAAATCCACTTGCAATAATTTTTCCCATTGGCCGTAATGTAAAGAAAAACTTTTGACTGTCCCTGTAATTAAACTATACATCCGATTTTCATAAAATTTGAAATGGCTCGACAAAATTTTGCAACAATCACATATTTGAAATTTCAGACTATTCGGTTGGGTAGTTTTTGCTCTGTTACATGCGGACAGACGGACGGACTGAACGACGACTATAGGTGCTACGTATTTATATAATTACGAACGCACCTAAAACAAGTTGGAAATTGCTCGTCAAACGTGGCAAATGAGGTGCGTTCGTACTATAACTAGTTTTATAATTATTTTTTGCACCCCGTATTGTACTGAATGTATATTTTTTTGCGCTTCATAAGTGCATAGTCTGTAACATCATTAAAATGCACTTACAATAATATTTTCCCCATTCCCCGTAATGTAACGGAAAACTTTTGACTGTCCCTGTAATTAAACTATACATTCGATTTTCATAAAATTTGAAATGGCTCGACAAAAGTTTGCAGCAATTATATATTTAAAATTTCAGACCATTCGGAAGGCTGTAAAATCATTAAAATGCATTTGCAATAATTTTTTCCCATTGGCCATAATGTAACGGAAAACTTTTGGGTGTCCCTGAAATTAAACTATACATCCGATTTTCATAAAATTGGAAATGGCTCAACAAAATTTTGCAGCAATTATATATTAAAAATTTCAGACCATTCGGAAGGCTGTGAAATCATTAAAATGCATTTGCTATAATTTTTTCCCTTTGGCCGTAACGTAGCGGAAAACTTTTGGGTGTCCCTGTAATTAAACTATACATCCGATTTTCATAAAATTGGAAATGGCTCGACAAAATTTTGCAGCAATTATATATTAAAAATTTCAGACCATTCGGAAGTCTGTAACATCATTAAAATTCACTTGCAATAATTTTTCCCATTGGCCGTAATGTAAAGAAAAACTTTTGACTGTCCCTGTAATTAAACTATGCAACCGATTTTCATAAAATTGGAAATGGCTCAACAAAATTTTGCAGCAATTATATATTAAAAATTTCAGACCATTCGGAAGGCTGTAAAATCATTAAAATGCATTTGCTATAATTTTTTCCCTTTGGCCGTAATGTAACGGAAAACTTTTGGGTGTCCCTGTAATTAAACTATACATCCGATTTTCATAAAATTGGAAATGGCTCGACAAAATTTTGCAGCAATTATATATTAAAAATTTCAGACCATTCGGAAGTCTGTAACATCATTAAAATTCACTTGCAATAATTTTTCCCATTGGCCGTAATGTAAAGAAAAACTTTTGACTGTCCCTGTAATTAAACTATACATCCGATTTTCATAAAATTGGAAATGGCTCGACAAAATTTTGCAGCAATTATACATTAAAAATTTCAGATCATTCGGTCGGGTAGTTTTTGCTCTGTTATATGCGGACGGACAGACAGACGGACTGAACGACGACTATAGGTGCTACGTATTTATATAATTACGAACGCACCTAAAAAGGCATAAAAACTTTGATTTGAGATTTTACGATAATCTTTCAATAGCATTTTTTAATCACCAAAAGCATATTTTATATTTCGCGTGTGAAAATTAGAAACAATTATATGATGTTTAATAAAATATTTTGCTTTATAGCATCATTTTTTCTTATTTTCTTTATTTTTTAGGGTTTCGTACATCTGACAAAAACCTATTCGTCTCGCTCCTCTGTCTGTCTGTCTGTCCGTCTGTCACAAAGCCCATTCTCAGAAACTATACATGTTGGAGACTTGAAATTTTGCATACTTATAGCTGAACACCACATATCATACGACAAATCATAAAATTATGAAAAAGTCGTACATTTAATCCTTTTGACTCCACATGTGTATTTTCAACAATTCTTTGAAATTGAGCCTTAATTAAGTTGGAGGCTTGAAATTTTGCATACTTATAGCTGAACACCTCACATCAAATGACAAAGATTAAAATTATGAAAAAGTCGTTCATTTAACCCTTTGAGCTCCCACATATGTATTTTAAACAATTAGGTTGGAGGCATGAAATTTTACATACTTATAGCTGAACATCTCACATCAAATGACAAACTATAAAATTTTGAAAAAGTCGTTCATTTAACCCTTTGAGCTACATATGTATTTTAGACAATTCTTTCTAAGTGAGCCCTAATTAGGTTGGAGGCGTGAAATTTTGCATACTTATAGCTGAACACCTTACATCAAATGACAAACTATAAAATTTTGAAAAAGTCGTACATTTAACCCTTCGGGATCCCACATGTGTACTTTAAACAATTATTTCTAAGTGAGTACCTAATTAGGTTGGAGGTGTGAAATTTGGCATATTTATAGCTGATCACATCACATCAAACTACAAATCAGAAAATTTTGAAAAAGTCGGACATTTAACCGTTTGAGCTCCCACATGTGTATTTTAAACAATTCTTTCTAAGTGAGCCCTAATTAGGTTGGAGGCGTGAAATTTTGCATACTTATAGCTGAACACCTCACATGAAATGACAAACTATAAAATTTTGAAAAAGTCGTTCATTTAACCCTTCGGGCTCCCACATGGATACTTTGAGCAATTCTTTCTAAGTGAATACCTAATTAGGTTGGAGGCGTAAAATCTTGCATACTTATAGCTGAACACCTCGCATCAAATAACAAACCATAAAATTTTGAAAAAGCCGTACATTTAACCCTTTGAGCTCCCACATGTGTATTTTAAACAATTCTTTCTAAGTGAGCCCCTACTTAGGTTCGAGGCGTGAAATTTTGCATACTTATAGCTGAACACCACATGTCATACGAAAAATCATAAAATTTTGAAAAAGTCGTACATTTAATCCTTTTGGTTCCACATGTGTATTTTCAACAATTCTTTCCAATTGAGCCTTAATTAGGTTGGAGGCGTGAAATTTTGCATACTTATAGCTGAACACCGCACATCAAATGACAAAGTATAAAATTTTGAAAAAGTCGTTCATTTAACCCTTTGAGCTCCCACATATGTATTTTAAACAATTCTTTCTAAGTGAGCCCTAATTAGGTTGGAGGCGTGAAATTTTGCATACTTATAGCTGAACTCCTCACAACAAATGACAAACTATAAAATTTTGAAAAAGTCGTACATTTAATCCTTCGGGCTCCCACATGTGTACTTTAAACAATTATTTCTAAGTGAGTACCTAATTAGGTTGGAGGTGTGAAATTTGGCATATTTATAAGTGATCACATCACATCAAACTACAAATCAGGAAATTTTGAAAAAGTTGTATATTTAACCGTTTGAGCTCCCACATGTGTATTTTAAACAATTCTTTCTAAGTGAATACCTAATTAGGTTGGAGGCGTAAAATTTTGCATACTTATATCTGAACACCTCGCATCAAATGACAAACCATAAAATTTTGAAAAAGCCGTACATTTAACCCTTTGAGTTCCCACATGTGTATTTTAAACAATTCTTTCGAAGGGAGCCCCTACTTAGGTTGGAGGCGTGAAATTTTGCATACTTATAGCTGAACACCACATATTATGCGACAAATAATAAAATTTTGAAAAAATTGTACATTTAACCCTTCGGGCTCCCACATGCGTAATTTAAGCAATTCTTTCTAACTGAGAAATTGGAGATTTGAAATTTTGCATACTTATAGCAGAACATCTGAGACCAGGCGACAAATCATAAAATCTTGGAAAAGTCTTACGTTTAATCCTTCGAGCTACCACATATGTATTTTAAGCAATTCTTTCTAAGAGAGCCCCTAATTAAGTTGGAGACATGAATTTTTGCATACGTATAGCTGAATACCTCAGACCACACGGCAAATCATAAAATTTTCAAAAAGTCTTATATTATTTACTCCTCCGGGCTCTAACTGGGGTATTTTAAGCAATTATTCTAACCTCCGCCCTTTTCACCGGGGGAGCACTTTTCCAACTTTTGCCGACACCCCTTTGACCATTCTTTCATATTATGCACCATAGCCTTACATATTTTAGTCCCACTTTTTACCGCCAGGGGTGCCTTCTTATCTCGGGTGCTATCGGCCCAATCCCCTCGACTAATATATCTACGGATAGTCTATAAAACGGAGTTTCGTTCGGATATAGAGGTTTGTTTAGAATAGAGTACCGTCCCTGGTTGCGAAATGTGGAACTTAGAGATTTTTCAAAAGAATAAAGTGTTTTGAAAGGAATATTAAACAAAACCCTCTGTTCGATCTGTGATCACACTTACCTACTTGTTCACTATATTTATGCATACTATAAAGTGCGTATAAATGCTATAGTTCATTTACAGGGCTACAAAAATGAATTCGTAAAGGTTACTAAGTATGAGCATAAATTGCTTAAAGGAGGTTTTTAAAGGAGTTATGCATTTTTACGCTGAACTGAATTTAGTGTATTAAGAAATATTTGTATAATATTGATAAAATGATATACAGGGCCACTCAAAGTGTTGGATACGTGGCCGTCTATGGGTGATAATTTCTGGAAATGTAATTTCAGTAGTTTTAAGCGTGTTTTAGTTTGAATTAAATTTTAGCTAAATAGTGGAATGTAATAAAAGTACTAGGTAAACTACAGGGCTGTACAAAAGTATTCAAGTATGTTTCCATATATTAGTATAAATTGCTGAAAGATGAATTTCAACCTGTTATGCATTTTCTTGCTAAACTAAATTTTCCCATTGTATAGTATATATATCAACATACAGATCGAATACAGGGCTGTTCAAAAGAATTGGAATACATATTTGTCTATGGGCGGTAACTACTGAAATCAGATTTTTAAATGTTTACTTAGTTATCTTATTTCCCTAAGTAACGAAATTTCGTTAAAGCTTTCAGGGAGTGTTGGAAAGTGTTTCATAATCTATGCTGTACGCATGATTTTTCTTACTTGTTTTAATGTTTGTTTTATGTTGTATGTTAAATTTTGAGATTAATTTTTCAGAACAAACATTCTTGAAATTCTGGGCAACACCGGAAACTTTAGTTTGTAACAGATAAATGGCTTCTGTATTTGTACATCTATGCTAATATTATAAAGCGATATAATATTATAAAGTGTATAATATTAATAATGTTTGCGCGTTTGTGAGGTGTTAAGTCTGAAACTACATAGCCAACTTTAAAAAATGTTGGTGATCATTTCTGCTCCGAAGAAAAGACTATATTTTATGTCAGTGAAACATCCTACATCACTGCAGAAGCAAAAAAATTCTAAAATTGCGATTTCTGAGATAGTGATTGGGTTAGAAACTTTAAATTCGGTGTGACGGTTACTTTTAAGATGTAAATACTCGTTATGAACGTTCTCTAAAAGGTTCGAAAATTCAATTTGACAGATAAACGTAATAATTTCTAGAAAGGTTTTAAATTATGATTTATTTGGAATACGGAAGTTTCTGGGATACTGTTGGGGTTAGAAACTAGAACTTTGGCATGGCAGTAATTTATATGATGTAAATGCTCATTGTAGAATGAATTCTACAAAATCGAAAGTCTAAACAAAGCGAAAAAAAAAGATATAAAGATGATCTAAGTAACAAAGTACATGGAATTGTTAGGAATATAAACATGAAAATTGACATGCCTGTATTTATCATGACGTAAATTCTCGCAATAGAACAGTTTCTAAAAATGTCGCTATATAAAACACTGCAGAAACAAAAAACGTTCGAAAATTTTCTATTTCTATGTTACCGCTGAGCCCAAAACCTTGAAATTTTGCTTCGGGTTAGGTTTAAAATTTAAAATTGTCTATGTGAATGGTTTCTAAAAAACTTTAAATCTAAAAAGATGAAATGAACGCAAAGCGTTCTCAATTAACATTAATTTGGAATTATTAGGTATAGTAACTTTAAATATTTCATAATGCCGCATTTCCTCCACAAAATATGCAATTTAAATGCAACAAAACAGATAGATACCCACCTAGCATTAAATAAATTGTGTAAATATTAAATAAAGACCTGTATAAAACAGTGAGTAGGTTGATCGAAAGTACTTGTTAAAGTGTTCCTTCTCAAGGCTTTTCTCTCTCTCGCCAAGGCCACTAACGTTTTAAATTTGATATGAATTTTTTTTCTGATTCATTTTTCTAGAGATTTTATCATAAGGTCATATTCTCAATTGTCATTAGTAGATTTTTTTATATATTAACTTATTCTGGTGAAATTTCGTAATCTGGTTCATATGGGCGTATTTTAGCTTGCATGATTTGCTGAAAAAATATGTATGGATTTGTAAATTACTTCAAATGACACTTTGACAGCTCAAAGGTTATGCAGACGATATATTAAGATTTTGTGTCATACTTTATGCTGCAATCATTGCCGATTTCTTTTATTTAATACATGCTAAATACAGCTCAACTTGTGCAGAATATGTTTGAAAACAAAACAATACAGCGTATGTAGTGGTCAGCAAGCACTCATCATTTAAATCCGATCGAGCATCTCTAAAACAGACTCTAACGATGCATTGCATGCCACTATTGATGTGTTCGGTACTTTGATACTACATCAGATTTAGAAGAGAGTATTCCTTAATTCTTATCCACAACCTCATTGCATGCGTGGAAAACAGATATTGTACAATATTAACTTTTCCGGGGGAGCACACACTCTATAAAGTAGGGATGCACAACCTGTGGCCCGCGATGGGTTAACAAGTGGCCCGCGACTTTCATCGATTTATAATTGGCAAAAATCGCAATTTTTGACCATAGCTTGCAGAAGGCTATTTGTATGATTACTTGTAGTGTAAGTCACATACTACGATTTTTGGCTACCAGTATTTAGGAGCGGAAAATGGGACTTATTTTAAGGGAGATATCCCATTAATTGAATAAGGGCAAGCAAACTTTTCGAAAATAACTGTGGCCAACAAGCATAGTAGTTATCAGCTATGCGACTTACACTACAAAATCCATGGAATTAACCAGGAAAAAATCGTGAATTTCGTTAATTTGACGCGGAAAACAATTGCAAATTTCGTCAGTCAGTTAAAAATCGCGAATTTTATTAATCGCCCGGCCGATACCATTTGCATCAATATAGGAAATTCCCGAGTTACTAATTTCGTCAGTCGCTAGTTGAAAAATATCTCGAATTTCATCGATCGGGCACGGAAAAATCGCGTGTTTCGTCGATCGCGTGCTTAAAAGTCGCGAATTTTGTTGATTGAGCACGGGAAAATCGCGTGTTTCGTCGATCGCGTGCGGAAAAGTCGTGAATTTTGTTGATTGAGCACGGGAAATTCGCGAGTTTCGTCAGTTTATCGCGAGAAAAAGTCGTGAATTTCGCCAATTTGCCGCGGGAAAATTGCAAATTTCGCCAGTCAATTAAGAATTGCGAATTTCGTTGATTGAGCGTGGAAAAAATCGAGTATCGTCGATCGAGTGCGGTAAAATCAAGAGTTTCGTCGATCAGACACGAAAAAATCGCGAATTTCGTCAGTTTATCGCGATTACAAATTCCGTCAGTCATTTAAGATAAACGAAATTCCTTGATCGGGCACGGAAAAATCGCAACCTTCGTTGATCGGGTGTGGGAAAATTGCGAGTTTTGTCGATCGGGCGTGGAAAAATTGCGAATTTCGCTGATCGGGAACGGGAAAATCACGAATTTTCTTAATCGACTGCGAACAATCGCGAGTTTCGTAAGTCTATCGCGAGAAAAAGTCACGCATTTCGCCAATTTGCCGAGTGAAAAAATTTTAATTTTCGTCAGTCAGTTGGGAATTGCGAATTTCGTCGATCGGTGCTCAAAAAAATTGCGAATTCTGTCGATCGGGCGCGAAAAAATCCCGAATTGCGTTTATCGGGAACGGGAAAATCGCAATTTTCGTCGATTGGCTGCGAAAAAATCGTGAGTTTCGTCTGTTTATCGCGAGAAAAATCGCTGTCTTTGCCAATTTGCCAAGGATTTCAGTCAGTTAAGAATGGCGAATTTCGTTGACTGGGCGCGAAAAAAATAGCAAATTTCGTTGATTGAACAGAGGAAAATCCCGAATTTTGTCGATTAAGTACGAAAAAATTCCAAATTTCTTCGACCGGCTACGGTAAAATCGCGAGTTTTGGCAGTTTATCGCGAGAAAAAGTCGTGAATTTTAACAATTCGCCACAGGAAAAATTTGAAAATATCGTCAGTCAGTTAAGAATCGCAAATTTCGTTGACTGGGTGCGGAAAAATCGCGAATTTTGTCGATCAGGCGCGAGAAAATCTAAAATTTTGTTGATAAGCTGCAAAAAAATTTCGAGTTTCGTCAATTTAACTTCGTTCATAAAGTTCACATTTTTTCCGGCATTAGCCACTTTCATGCCTATGTTTGTTAGGGTTTCGTTCATCTGACGAAACCCTATTCGTCTCGCTCCTCTGTCTGTCCGTCCGTCTGTCTGTCTGTCACAGAGCCCGTTCTCAGAAACTATACATGTTAGAGACTTGAAATTTTGCATACTTATAGATGAACACCACACATCATACGACAAATCATAAAATTTTGAAAAAGTCGTACATTTAACCCTTTGGGCTCCCGTGAAATTTTGCGTACTTATAGATGGACACCTCAGATCAAACGACAAATGTTAAAATTTTGAAAAAGTAGTACATTTAACCCTTTGTGCTCCCACATGTATATTTTAAACAGTTCTTTCTATGTGAGCCTGTAATTAGGTTGGAGGCGTGAAATTTTGCATACTTATAGCTGAATACCTCACATCAAACGACAAATCATAAAATTTTGAAAAAGTCGTACATTTAACCCTTTGGGCTCCCACATGTGTATTTTAAACAATTCTTTCTAAGTGAACCTTAATTAGGTTGGAGGAAGGAAATTTCGCATACTTATAGCTGAATACCTCACATCAAACGACAAATCATAAAATTTTGAAAAAGTCGTACGTTTAACCCTTTGGGCTCCCACATGTGTATTTTAAACAATTCTTTCTAAGTGAGTCCCTAATTAGGTTGCAGGAATGAAATTTTGCGTACTTATAGATGGACACCTCAGATCAAACGAAAAATCATAAAATTTTGTAAAAGTCGTACATTTAACCCTTTGAGCTCCCACATGTGTATTTTAAACAATTCTTTCTAAGTGAGCGCCTAAGTAGGTTGGAGGAGTGAAATTTTGCATACTTATAGCAGGACATCTCATATCAAATGACAAACCATAAAATTTTAAAAAAGTCGTACATTTAACCCTTTGAGCTCCCACATGTGTATTTTAAACAATTCTTTCTAAGTGACACCCTATTTAGGTTGGAGGTATGAAATTTTGCATACTTATAGCTGAACACCTCAGATCAAACGGCAAATCATAAAATGTTGAAAAAGTCGTACATTTAACCCTTTGGGCTCCCACATGTGTATTTTAAACAATTCTTTCTAAGTGAGCCTCTAATTAGGTTGGAGGCGTGAAATTTTGCATGCTTATAGCTGAATACCTCACATCAAACAACAAATCATAAAAATTTCAAAAAGTCGTACATTTAACCCTTTGGGCTCCCACATGTGTATTTTAAACAATTCTTTCTAAGTGAACCCTAATTAGGTTGGAGGAGTGAAAATTTGCATGCTTATAGCTGAATTCCTCAGATCAAACGACAAATCATAAAATTTTGATAAAGTCGTACATTTAACCCTTTGACCTCCCACATGTGTATTTTAAACAATTCTTTTTATGTGAGCCTCTAATTAGGTTGGATGAGTGAAATTTTGCATGCTTATAGCTGAATACCTCATATCAAACGACAAATCATAAAATTTTGAAAAAGTACATGTAACCCTTTGGGCTTCCACATGTGTATTTTAAACAATTCTTTCGAAGTGAACCCTAATTAGGTTGGAGGCGTGAAATTTTGCATACTTATAGCTGAACACCATCATGCGACAAATCATAAAAATTTGAAAAAGTCATAAATTTAATCCTTTGGGTTCCCACATGCTTATTTTAAGCAATTCTTTCTAACTGAGACCCTTATTAAATTGGAGATTTGAAATTTTGCATACTTATAGCAGAACACCTGAGGCCAGGCGACAAATCATAAAATCTTGAAAAAGTCTTACGTTTAACCCTTTGAGCTACCACATATGTCTTTTAAGCAATTCTTTCTAAGAGAGCCCCTAATTAAGTTGGAGACATGAATTTTTGCATACGTATAGCTGAATACCTCAGACCACACGACAAATCATAAAATTTTCAAAAAGTCTTATATTATTTACTCCCCCGTGCTCTAACTTGTATGTTTTAAGCAATTTTCCTAACCTCCACTCTTTTCACCCGGGGAGCACTTTTCCAACTTTTGTCGACACCCCTTTGACCATTCTTTCATATTATGCCCCATAGCCCTACATATTTTACTTCCACTTTTTACCGCCAGTGACGCCTACTTATCTCGGGTGCTATGGGTCCAATCCCCTCGGCTAATATATCTATGGATAGTATGTAAAACGGAGTTTCGTTCGGATAGAGTTTTGTTTAGAATAGAGTGCGCCCCTTGTTTCGAAATGTGGAACTAACAAATTTTTCAAAAGGATAAAGTGTTTTGAAAGGAATATTAAACGAAACCCTCTGTGCGATCTGTGATCATACTTACCCACTTGTTTTTTAGTACTTTTAATAAAGCAAAATTTAATCCCCCCGAATAAATTCAGGGAATATTTTCACTCCTTGAAAATAATCCTTGCTATATCTGTTATATATACAAATATAAACTGCCTTAATAACAAACATAATAACAAACTGCCAAACATAAACTGCTGTTAATATCCTTGCCAACTGAATTGGGTATGATATGTTGACTGGGTAGGGGAACTTAAAGGGGTAAAACTGCCACTTCTCTGAAACCATGTTTTTTGTAGACCACAGACCTCTTCACCTCCCAAAAATAGAATTATCTCTGTGTTACTGATGTGGCCCCCGACAACCCAGACATTTTTGTAAGTGGCCCTTCCCTTAAAAGGTTGTGCACCCCTACTATAAAGTATAGTCCATTCTTTTCAAACATCATATATTTGTCATTTAAAGTTACTCAAATTTGTGCGGAGCGTCTGATTGTGCTTTTGACATCATTTTATACAGTTACAATTTTGATATAAAATAATTTAGAGTTTCATTTTCTATTTTACTTTTAATATATTGCGTACTTACAATTTTATATCCATGCATGTCTGTCTTGCTTGGTTTGCTTTCCCATTTTTTTAAACAGTGTATATGAATTTATATATAAGATTTTGTAATTCTACGACTCGTTTATTTTCCTCATCTCAATTTATCGCAGTATATGGACAATTAAAGATAACATCTCACTTTGTTTGCTTCCACATGTTATTATTAAATCTATATTCTCAGCAATATCGCTCAGACAAATCCCTCAAAGGGAAGTCCTAGTTTAAAATATATAATACTGAACTACGTAATCTGCTTTGTCAAATATTGATTCATTAAAATCTTGTAAACTGAATCGAAGGGAGTCGAAAAAATTCTGCTTAATGCAGGATCCTTATGCCAGATCATCCTTAAATTCTTTTACGCTTTGGCATAACCCAGACAGGAAGGTTTTAACAGTACCGTGTTTAACATACACGTGAAAAAAATCCGACACACAAAATCTTCATTTGGCGACCGGGGCACGTGCCCCTCTGCTCCCCCCCCCCTAGTTTCGGCCTGGATTGAGGTGATTGTTTGTGCATACGCTTCCCGGTCTATATTATTGAATGTGAAAACAAGCGTGAAAATCGAATGTATGTAAGCTAATATGAGCTATGAATATTAGACATAAGGATATTTATTGGCCATTTATATATAAAGTTTGTTCATCCTCTCTCCTTCTCATCCATTGTCATCTATGTAACGAGGGTGTCTTGAAAATGCAGTGTTCGCTGGCCACTTGCCTCCAGCATTCCTGAAACATAAAAACAACCACAAAATCTTTATGCAATTAACCTTTAACTGGCGTATTAGCTATGACGTAAAGTAAGATTTTTTTTAAATTTAAATATTTGTGAAAATTGCCGCATTTTCATAAAAGTAGTCTATGCTTCTTTAAAAAAAAAAAAAAAAAAAAAAAAAAAAAAAAAAGTTACTGGTACCGAACGATTGGAAATGAAGTCTACTTTTAAATGATGTATATAAAATTTGCTTAGGGGGTCATCTACATATTAAAACGAACCCAAACTCATTTTTCTTCAATGGTAATACCCAATTTTAACGAGATATTTCAAATCTTTGGTTCACACTATGCCTAGACACCACATTTCAAGTCATTTGAATGATAAGTTTTTGAATTATAAACATTCAAAATTTAGTGCTTCTAATGTTAAATTACATTTTCATATTTTCATTAATATCTTCTGAAATTATACTCCTAATGTGCTATTTTTTGTATAGCAATAATACTAAAATACCTAAACATAAATACGTTGAATTTGCAATTTTTATAATTTTATGATATGAATTATGAAATTAATATTCGAAAAAATTACGAACTGCAACCTACAATTTTTTTGATGAATTTAGATTTATTAAGTCCTGCTGTATGGAAATCCAAAATTTCACATTTGTCTTCCAAGTACTTTTCAAATTATGCTTAAAAAACGGCAAAATGATGGTTTAAGGCAGGCATGTCAAACACGCGGCCCGCGGGCCACAACTGGCCCGCTGACAACTTCTTTGTGGCCCGCCAACCCTTTGGCATTTTACCATTGTTTAATTCAGTTAGGAGTTGCAATTTTCCAACTGAGTGAAAAAGTTGGCAATGGGGCAAAGTGAGCAATTAGGCATATATTAAATATGTTCGGTAGCAAAATTTTTCTGGTAAAAGCAACATAATTGGAGCGAGAAAATGTATTTCATAAATGAAATGAAATACGTAGCACATAAATACAAGACACAATTTATTAAATAATTTTTTTTTGAAAGTTTTTACTTGAAAAAAATCCTGAAGATTAAAAGTTATACCTTTGCTATGTTATCATAGCTTGTGTAAAATCATTTTTTTAAGGAAATACAATTTAGAAAATCCGATTAAACTTTGTAGATTTGGTTGATAAAAAGTAATGCCAAGTATTTTTTCGAAGAATAAGATAAAATAAACTATGAATTATAATAATAACTTTGGAACTTTATTTCAATATTTGTTTAATATGACTATATTTTGTACGTACAAATATTGCTGTGTGCAATTCTAATAACATTATCTACTTTGTTTGATGTGGCCCGCGTCTTTGTATGCAATGCTTAATTTGGCCCGCGGCGGTAGACAAGTTTGACATGCCTGGTTTAAGGGGCCGTCTATGATAGAAGTGACTAGATATTTTGAAATTTCTTATGCTATCCTGTAATCTAGCAGTCTTCAATGACTACTTGAGTGGCGCTTAAGTTGCCTTGATCAAGAAGGGGGCTCTCTCGGTCAACAATCGAGTACCGAACTTCAATTTGGATACAGCCCCTAAAATACGCTCGTTTTAAAATAATTAATTTCTCGTAAACTTATCGTACGAATTGCATAAAAATTTGTTTTCAGGCTAATTGAAGGGTGCAGAGTTCATTTATGCTGTCAGAATTGTGTACTGCTATTGAAAAAAATACAAAGTTATGGTTCGTTTTAACATGTAGATGCCCCCTAAGCAAACTTTATATATATCATTTAAAAGTAGACTTTATTACCGCAACTTTCTTCTACAACAATTTTTTGCAGAGTTAGTAAGGGGTGTTTACTTTTTTTTTTCTTCCACGACTGTACATGATCTGTCTGGTTTAATTTTTTTTAGTTGTTTATACTTTTTCAAACAGGACCTGATACCCAATATTTAAAAAAAAAAAATTAGCACATTAGGAGTATAATTTCAAGAGATATTAATGAAAATATGCAAATGTAATTTAACGTTAGAAGCACTGAATTTTGAATGTTTATAATTCAATAACTTATCAGTCAAATGACTTGAAATTTGGTGACTAGGCATAGTTTGAATCGAAGATTTGAAATATCTTATTAAAATTGGGTATTGCCATTGAGAAAAAAAATTAAGTTTAGGTTCGTTTTAATATGTAGATCACCCCTTAAGCAAATTTTATATACAAAGTTTAAAAGTAGACTTTATTACCAATCGTGTGGTACCAGCAACTTTCTTCTACGATAATTTTTGCAGAATTTTTAATTTTTTGGGGTGTTTATTTATTTATTTTTTCCATGACTACAATTGTGGACACGAAAAACTAAAGTAAAATTGGTTTCTCATACACATCAATATCCAAATGTAAGCAAAACAAAACAGAAACTTTCTTGAAATTTATATTGTTTTATGGTTTACATTCAGTGACAAATCACTCAGTTACGAGTAAGGTTCTACAAAGAATTTAAAATTTTTACATTAACATATTTCTTCTAAAAATCTGTTTTCTAGAAATACTTTATAGAAAAAAAAAAAAGTTTTTCTCACATTTTCTCTAATGAAACCAATTACCTGAAACATTCTTTTTATTCCTGTCAGTTCCTTACAAAACCTTTTACAAATTCAATAAATAGAACGTTGTTTTTATCTTTAAAAAGTTTTTTTTTTTTTTTTTTTTTTTTTTTTTTTCGTTAACGTATATCAACTTTTTCGGTAAATTTATAAAATTGTATAATCTTGTCAGGTTTTTTAGATTATCTTTAAACTTCTGAAGATATTTTCCCTTTTCATTAGTGATATGTTGTTCCTTATTACTTACCCATCATACGTAGTATAGGGTAAGTCTTGTAAACGTTTTAAAAATCGAAAAATTTTTTTGACGGATTTACACGTTTCAGACACTGGAGATGCTGAAAAACATATTTTTAGAAAAATAATTTTGCCGTCTGTCTGGGTGTGTGTGCGTGTGTGTGTCTGTAAACGCTCTATCTCCCGAAGAAATTGAGATAGAGACTTGGAATTTGGTGTATACTTAGGAAGTAATAATGGGAAGAAGCCAATTGAATATCAGTAACCTCGATTATACGGAACTATTTTTTCGGATTCTCGAAATATTCGTTCTGATAAAAGATATACAAAAATCATAAAATAACAAAAAAAAAAAAAAAAAAAAAAAAATATTAATCATGTAGGGTAGATGTAACAGTAATAGATACCCTTCAATGTTTTTGGTTTATAAAAAAATAACAAATAAAAATTTAGCTTTGATTATTTTTTTCATAACTCCGCCTTGCATGTTTTATAATCTGTGTTATTGTTCACACTTTTAATCAAACCAATCAGAAAACACAAGCAGAAAATAATGTTTTGAATTCCACTGTTATTCAGGGAAAATCTTAATGAGATCCTTATAATCTTAAAAATCTCTAAGAGACATTTAATAAATTTATATATTTATTATTTTCTTGCAAAATTTGCATGTCTTTATTTTGATAGTAATTAGTAATAGAAAAATATTGAATTTTATATACTAATTTCATTACTTACAAAATTTAATTTATTTTTAAGGTTTTAAGAGCCGTGTTCATTACTGGAGTGCTTAATTAGTCGATTTCCAGTAATGGACATCCTCATGTCGACATTGCTAAAAATGCAATTTCAGTAATGTTCATACTGCATAAAATCTTTTGACTTAACTGAATACTTAATTAATCAAATTTAATTTTTAAATTGCATTTACCAGAATGTAACAAAAACAAAATTTTTATAAATAGCTGCTTTCTGTGAAGGGGACCTAAATAGGCCCCAAATTTTGCTTGGATCGACCCTTGATAGCTGTTAAAAAATGCTATCGAAGCAAAATACATTTGAAATAAATATTCTTAAAAATAAATTTAGTTTAAAATTAATAATAAAATACATTTTTAAAATAATATTACTAGTTATTCATTTATTAAAATCATGTTTTTCATCATTGGGAACATTTATTTCTAGTCGGATCTTCGGCTCGGATAATTATAATATCCGGCTACTGCCAAATATCCGACATGTTGGCCGGATACTGGATGTTCGCCGGATATCTGTTGCATCATTAGTTTGTAGAGTAAAAGCAAGTACCCCTATTTCTTCTTTAGTAGGTGCAGCCACCTGTAACCTGACACATTAAATATGACCAACCGTCTATGTAAAGCAGTGTGATGCTGGTTACCTTTCGAAAACGAAACCTTCTAGCAGTGTAAACATATTTTTTTTTTTTTAAGTGAAATATTTTATGTTTTATAAGGCCCCTGGGATACACCCAGTACATAGTTCCTTTGCTGTATTTTCAAGGTAAGTGATACAATGTTTGATGAGGTTAATCTTCTAAGTTTTCCCGCTTCTGCGATGTCTGTAAGTTGTTCTGTGGTGCGAAACCGGGTAGGTAGCCATGGTGCAAAGCCGGATGTTTGCACTTCCATACGTAGTAGCAGTAGCAATAGCAGTAGCAGTGGATCGTCCTTTCAATTCTCCCCAGTATCTATCAGGTCTCCTCCAAAAGAAAAAGAAAGTCAGAAGATGAAAATCAGCCAAAGCAGAGGTGCTAAAGATATATAAACTTCATCTCCCTAAAAATCCAAATTGCTTTATGAAATTACCAAGTCTATCAAATAGAGAAAACGACGTCAGATTAAAGGATAATCTAAAAGAATAGGAATGTCAAAAGGAAGATCACAAGGGAAGAAGTGCAAGAAAAGAAAAGAGGTCTCGTCTTCTGAGGAGGAGGAAGAAAACTAGCTGCCTTTGACGATGATGGTGAGGATGGTGGAGATTCGTGTATGCATTGCAACCAACTTGTGTATGATGCGCCAAGTAGAGATCGATGGTTAATTTGCAAGGAGTTTGCCCACAATGCATGTAGCGGATTTAACCCTGATAGTGAAGATGGTTTTGTTTTGGATTTCTGAAACGATCTAACATCCGAAATCAAAATGAAATAACATGGTTTCAAAGTTTAACAATTTATTTGGATTGATTAAGTTTGAAAATTGGCTAAATAAAAAATTAAAAAATGGTCTTTGTGTATGTTTTGTACTTTTTTCTAGGTAGCCGGGTTTATCTACCCTACCTCAAAAAAGACACTTTTGGTTTTTTATTCTTACCTCAGTTTTGTGAACAGAGAACATTAAATTTTATCTGACATGTACAATTTTTCAATAGCCTTGAAGTTTAAGATTACAGCCATGCCTTTATTTGCTGCATTTTGAGTGGCAGGTTGGAATTATTCATCAAGTAAGTTATGGTATCCGGTTTTACCCCACTTTACCTCATTTGCAAGAGGAAAAGAAAGCATTTTAAACGCAGTTTAAAAAGAAAAAAATTTCCACATTATGAATTCGAATGCAAAATTATGTTGTAGTTATGAGGGAAAGCCAATAAGTAGGTCACAAACTGATATGAGAGATCGGAAATTAGTAGTAAATTGTTTCCAAATATGCCAATAGGTGGCAGCATAATCCAACTGTAAGATGTTAATTTCGAATTTAAGAGACAGCAGCTGTACAAGATGAGCAGGGTCGTTCAAAAGTTGTTGACGAAGAGCGAAGTGGTCGTCGAGTTGAGATTGCGACAAAAGAATTAGAGCGGAAGGCTGAGGAAATGGTGAGAGCTGACATGTGAACAACAATAGACAGCATAGTGACTATTTCCTCAACCTTCCGCACTCATTCTTTTGTCGCAATCTCAACTGGACGACCATTCGCTCTTCGTCAACAACTTTTGAACGACCCTGCTCATCTTGTACAACTGCTGTCTCATAAATTCGAAATTAACATCTTACAGTTGGATTATGCTGCCACCTATTGGCATATTTGGAAACAATTTACTACTAATTTCCGACCTCTCATATCAGTTTGTGACCTACTTACTGGCTTTCCCTCGTACAATCAGTAATTTAATTTATAGATCATATGGGATATCAATCTTATAATACATATTTTAATAACATGATATAAAGAACTAAGTTTATGAAAACAACAATTGACAAATATTACTGAACATGAAATAATTATGATGTTAAAATCTAACGCATCTTCTAGAACAGCCATACTGAAACTGCGGCTCTCGGGCCGCATCTGGACTAGTGACCTTTTATTTTCGACCCGAGGCACATAATCATTAATCCCTGTTATAAAATTGAGATTTGCATAAAAGGTTTTTAAGAACTTCGCTGTTCCTTTATATAATTTTATGAGAAGACAAAACCTGTCCTGCTATTTAAAATTATGTCAAAACATCCTAAATGCCATTTCCTTACTCAGACAAAAGTTCATTTTACAAGTAAACGTAATAGAACTATTTGTTACAGTAGTGTATACATATTTAAATCTTCAACATTAAAGAAACATTATTCCAAATTAGCTAAATTTGTACTATATATTTCTACATAAAAAAAAGTGTTGCCTTTGAAAAAAGACTGATTTATAAAAACAAAAATGTCCTGATTTTTTCTTCTTTTGAATTTGGAAATGCTGCATTGTTATATTACGTCACTTATCAAATCGGCAATAATGCTTGTTGGGGTTGTAGTGGAAAAAAATGGAAACAAAAAGTTTTACACCGCTAATTCTAAACAACAATCTTAGTGGCAAGAATAGCAATCTACAATAATGTATATTGTTTGGAAATAGTGATGTTAAAATTTTTTGGTAACATTTCTTGCGTGACAAACTTTTATCCTCCCAATTATAGTAAATTTATTATTTTGCTTTTTTATACTATTTTTGTTAACTTACTATTTTAATACCCCCCCCCCCCTCTTTTTTTAAAATCTACCCTATCTATATTATAAAGGACAAACATATCTGTGCGTAACGCATACGTCATTTTTCGAATGGCAACACTTTGAAATTTGAAATGAAATTTTGGTTTTGCAATTTTCTCTACTGCAAATTTTTAAACTTCTAAACATCGCACATTTTAAATTTTTATACCGTCGTATAAAGAAAAAAATGCTCTTTTAAATGCAATTTGTTTGAAAGCTGTATCTCAATTTATTTTTGAGATATTAATTTTTTGTAGTTTTTAATACCATTTTTTTAACCGTGGCAACAAAAGCACCCCATTTCTGTAGAAAGTAAACGGAAAATAATCGAAAATAGGAGGTACTGTATCTTTTTGTTGCCATTTCCTCTTAAAACCTGAAGAAAAAAATGTTGAAATTAAAATACGGGCTGTGTCAAGAATACTGTCTGTTATTCCGTGATAATGACGTCATGTGCATACTTTTCTATAGACGAAGTTAAAGATTGGATTGTAAAAGTGGATTGCTATATCGGATGCAAATGACGTCATTTTATAAAAAAGCCTGTATTTTAATTCTTAAAACTGAATTCTGTTTTGTAGAAGTGCGTCATTTTCATAACCCAGCTGCTTTGAAATCTTTCACAGGTGAAAATGCTTCATTTTGAAAATAATGTAATCGAAATCACACACTGAAAAAACGCAATGTTTTACAAAAATTTAGCGTGTCTTTATAAAAGAGAGGTGACATGCAAATAATAACGATTTATAATACATTACAATACCGAGTAAGACAAGGAAACAAATAATTAGAGGTTTAAAATAATATCATGTTCCTGAAGTTTTGTCCAAAAATTCTCGAATAATGTAATTTTAATGCTATTATTTAAGACAATCTACTATAATTTTATCAAAATAACATAATTTGCTGAATTTAATTTTTCATAATTTTATATAATCTATATATTTAAAACACAAATGTGTTTTTTAGTCATCTGCTATGATCTTTCTGCTGAACCAATTTTACTAATATATATATATTTAACTGAAAGCTGTTCATATGTAGATGTGATCGCACTATCTTTTTTTTTTTTTTTTTTTTTTTAAATATCCCCACTTTTATATTTTAATTTTAAAAGCATTTTATGAAATTTCTTCAAAATGGTGAAAATTAGATAGCTTTCATTATTGCAGACAAGGGAGAAATAATGAGGTATTTTTTATCTTTATTCATGCCATTTTCTGATAAAAATTCAAAATTGTTGATAAAAATTGTTGTATAGGGTGTAGTGGCACAAAATCCCATTAGGAGAATAATATTATATTAGGGGCATAATAACTGAAAATGACATACTGCTTTTGAAACTACGCATTTTTCCTCACAAATTTTCTATATTGTTTTTCCTTCTGCATGTGTACTGATACTAAGTTTCAGACACTAGGCTAAATGCTTATTTAAGTGAAAATGAAGTCATTAAGTATTTAAAAGAAAACGACTATTTTCTTAGATAAAACTAAACATTTTAACACAAATGCGTCTAAAAAACATAAATTACGGAATTTTTTAATATCCGGAATTGAGATTAGAATCTCAAGTAAATAGTGCGTTAGTTCACATAAAAGATGTTGCTGACAGTCGTGACTTCAACTTTTGAGTTAAAACGATCAAACAAAATACAGTTTTTTTTTTTTTTAAATTGATGAATATGGATATGAGAAGTGTGCATGCAAATTTTGAGAAGGTGAAAATTGCTGTTTTTCATTCCGGAATACCAAGCATAAGAGCCTCAACTGATAACCACATCCTAATAATTGATCTTTATTATATTTTACAGATTAAGTATCTATATTATAAAGAACAAACGTATCTGTGCGTAACGCTAACGTCATTTTGCGAATGGCAACACTTCACGATCAAATTTCGGTCTTGAAATTTTCGCTAATGCAATTTTCTAATCTTCTGACCATCGTACATTTTCAATTTTCGTCGCATAGGAAAAAAAGTTATTTTCAAATGCAATTTGTTTAAAAACTGTATCTTAATTAGCTGATGTATTATGTTTTCTAAAATAATTTTTAAGCATTATTTTTTTAAAGTTTATCTAATCAAATGTCAGTTTCAATACATAATAATAATAAACATTTTGTTCATAAAGCAACAAACATTATTTTACTGACATAAACATTTGTTTCTGACTATTTTTACATAACGAAATTAATACTTTCTTTATAAATAAATAAAATAATAATATAAAAAAACACCAATCTAACATATTTGTGAAAGACAAATTAACGGAATTAATACTTTTTTTATAAACAAATAAAAGAATAATATTACAAAAACACAAATCTAACATATTTGTAATCGTACAATTTAAATTTTTAGATCACCAAATAGGATTTTTTTTTCAAATGGAATTTTTTTGCAAAGTTCATCTCAGTTTACTGATTGTCTATAGTTTTTAAAACAATTTTAAAGCATAAAATATTTTTTAATTTATCTATATCGCGCGGAGCTCGATTACGAAAGATGAATCCATTTGCCCTTAAAACTGAATAAAGAGTTCATCATTTTCTGACGGCTAATATCCATTAAAAAAACTTCCCCATGAATAAATAAATAAAACACAAATTTAACAGATATGTATAAGTTCTGAAATTATCAGAATATAAAAGGATGCCGTAAGTAACAAAATCTTGGTCAAATAACTCTTAAGATGCGGCTAATAAGAAAATATCGCTTTTGATAAATTTTAAAAACTTATTTGATTGTATAATTCGCATTTTTCATATGAAAAATGCTTTCTTAATGTAAGTGGACAATCTAAAAAAATTATTGCATATAAAAAAATTATTAGTTTTCAATACAAAAAAAAAAAAAAAAAAAAAAAAAAAATGTTTTCACCTATATTCTGCAACCCGGGAAGCCCGGATACGGTCCCCGAGTATATATAAAATTCTAATGAAACGGATATATGAAACGACTGAAATGAAATGAATTTATGAAACGATTCTTTGAAACGACTGATTAAACAACTGAATATTTTTCGCGGCGATTTCTCCTAAAATATGGAATACTTTGCGATGAAATTTACAACAAAAATCGGTATTGATCCGCAGATCACAAAACTGGTATTAGAAATTTTAAATTCGAATTAGTTTTCGAAATATTAATTTTTTTTCTAATTTTAAATACATTTTTCTAATGATGGCAACTCAAATTTTAATCATAACAGATATTTTTTTTCATATTTTAGTAAAGGTTATTATTTTAAACTAATTTGGCGACCAGTTTGGCCTCCCTTACATGTATGCTAAGTACAGCGCTTTTTTCTTTCTTTTTTTTTTTTTTTTTTTTTTTTTTTTGTATTTCATTATCATTTTATTTAATACAAAACTTTCATTTAAAACTGAAAAGTTTAAAATTAATGGCTTTCGCTTCTTTCCTTTTTTAAAACTAATTGAAAAGAAAATTTTAGGCGCAGATGTCATATACGCACCGGGATACCTAAATGGCGCCAAAATGGCGTTATTTTGCCTGACATGGTAATCCGGCTATTGTTGCTTATTTATTAATAAATGTATATTTACATTTTTTTTAATTAAAAAAAATGTTATAAATTGTTTTGTTCTATAGTTATTGATTATTTTTTTATTTTATTTATTGTTATTTCATTTTAAAAATCACAGAAAATAATTTAAAAATACATATGTAACTGGTATACGAAAACGAGGTTTTCGCCAAACAAATATTAAATAATGCAACAAATCATGACATTTAATTTCAACTTAAAAGCAATCTTTTAATGGTGCTACTTAGTTATCCCGACCAATTTCGCCAAGTTATATAAATTTCAAAACACTCGCTAAATTATACAACTGACATAATTCTTATTTTAAATAACGAGAGAGCAAATAAATTAGTATAACATTAATAAAAATACAAATAAAACGTCGAAATAAAAATCACTTGATGGCGTAAACACGTGTAACTTCCGTAAAGTAAAGTGAATGTGACATTTACGATCAACCATTATAGGCATTTAATCTTATAGTTTGGAGATAGATTTTTGGTCGACGGGATAACAAAGTAGTACCGTTTTAGTTTACCACTCGAAAAATAAAAAAATGCTAACTGGCGAGTTAAAAAATAAGCTATTGGCGAGATTTGCACCCGGCTAGCATAAAAGTACCAAGAATTCTTTGCGATCATAGCAACTTTTATGTAGTTTTATTCGAAAAAATAATTTTGATTCTTTAATCAAGATGGAAATCTTTCGTAAGAAAAGCGAAGGGCCGTAATTGTTTATGGCAGAGCAGTTACACGACTTGGACTATTATAATATAGGTGAAATGGTGGCGATAGAATAATATTTGGCGACTTATCACCTGTGGCTGGCTGACATTAAAGTACCAAAATGGCCGCCTGGAATATAAAAAACAAGGGATCCGTCCGGAATTGTTGATGATAGTCACATGACTTAGGCTTTTATTGTAGAGATTGTTTTCAATTCTAAAAACAGCGCAAATAATAATATTTCCTTACGATTAAAAATTATTTACACGTGACTATTAAAAACAGATAAAAAACCTTTAAAATTACTATTAAATGAGTACGAGTTAAAAGCAGGACAATATTGAAAATTACGTCTTGAAAATTGTATTTACACGTGAATATTAAAAAAGAAAGTAAACTCTAAAATAATAAATATATTAATATGTGTTTAACCCTTTCAGGGGCAAGGCACTTCTATTCGTAAAATGTTGAAATCAGTGAATGGCACCAGAATTTACAAACAAATTTATTTCGAAGTACGAAAATGCTTTTGTTGTCTTACTTGATCACCCGACCGGAGCACCAACCATAGAATGGCATAGGATGTAACGCTCCGGTGGAAAATCCCCACAACAATCACCGATGCCGGACATCGGAAAGCACCCAAAATAACAAGGAAAAAGGCACATATTCTGACGAACTTACATAGTAAATCGTAAATTTACAAAACAATTGATGTTGCTTTCATCATAATAATAAAAATAAAAAACAATAGTGAAGTGACTTAAATGTATAACAAAAGTTAATACTATAAGTCCTTGTTCAAGATTATGAAGTGTAAATGTTCATTAAAGTTCACTGTTCACTAATGTTCAAATGAGTTCAGTGTTCGAAAGAAAAATGTTCATAAAAGTTTTATATAAGGAAAACTAACTTGAAGAAAGATCACCATAATGTTCAGACCTCAAGAGAAAATCACCGCAAACAAAAATGTCAGACAAATGACAGTTACTATAAAAGGCACAATGTTGAGCCTTTGATGTAGTGTAAGAAAATCACGTAATGTCCGTAGCGAACCACTGATGAGTATTAACAGTATGATAGAAGTAAATAGTTACAAGTGTAAAAATTATCAAAATCTATACCCAATAAATGAGTATTCCCTATTAAGTGCGTTGTACATAGCACACAGTTTTCTATAGTTTGAACGGGTGATGAGAACGTTTCGAATGTTCCATCTCAGTGTACAATTCCTGTTGAATTTAAATGTACAAGGCATTAACGGACAATGTCCAAACAAATAATGTTGTATACTTCCTACATCACCACAGTTGCACCTGTTATCTGGGCGTTTTCCTATTTTAAACAGATATTGTGGAAATGCTCCATGTGAAGAAAGAAAATAACCTATAACCTGGGATTCACATAGAAATAAATCGTCAACCTTGTTTAATATCGCATAAGTATCTCTTCCCTTCTCCGAATTTTCCCAAGAAACCTGCCATTGATCATGTAGAAGTGTTTTAAAATGACGCTTTAAAATAGAAGTTAGTGCAGGAATGCGTAGAACTTTATCTTACAGATCATTTATAATAACTGATTTTGCCAACATGTCCGCTCTTTCATTTCCTGATATTCCAACATGCGATTTTATCCAGCCAATATATATGACTTTATTATGTAACATGTTTGTTGTCTTACTTAATAGAAGGAAAATTTTCATTCCAATATTCTGGTGCCAATGTGGCATTTAAGAATTAAAATTAAGTGGTCCAAAAATTAACCACCTCCCCTGAAGGGATTAAAGCAGTAAATTGTATTAATTGTAGTAAATTGTATTATGTCAATCGTTTTATAACGCTGTTAAGAAAAACCGTGAGTAAAGACTCTATTAATTCATTTTATTTTAGCTTCTTTTCAAATGTTTAACTGGTCTTCTTTAATCAAGTACGAAAACAACCGTTAGATGTCTTAACAGCAACTGATTCGGCCTTAAATTTTCGCAAACAAACGGAATTGAATGGGAACCCGTTTACACGGAGATCGCTGCAGGTTTTTTCATTATAATTCAATCTTCTCTAATCTTTTAAAACCCGATCAGATTAGCATACTTTTAGATTCTACTGTGTCTGAACGGGAGTTGGCGAGCATAGCTTGCAAGGGGCAGAACCCACTAGTTATTCTATAAATGTGCTGTGGCCTGCCTAACATCGCAAACATATATTTGTGGGCCGAAACAAAAAAAAAAAGCTTGAGTATGACAATTCTAAAACATCATTGAAAAATGATTTTTTTCTTGCTTTTCCACTAATGAAATCAGATACCTGAAATGTTCTTTTTATTTCAATTAGAATTAGTTTCATTCAAAATCCTTTTCAAATAAACAGAAGAACTTTCTTTTGAGATTATTATTTATTTTAATAGACACCTTTTTTCCGTTAATGTATTTTATCTTCGCCAAACTTATAAAACTGTACAATCTTATCAAGTTCGTTAGGTTATCTTTAAACCTCTGAAGAAAATTTCTATTTTCATTAATGGATATGTTTTTTCATATGGTTTTCTGCAGCTTAATAGTATTAAATGCTTGTAGTTTGACTGATTTTGGAATTATAAGAAAGAAATTATGTGCATAAAAACTTCTTGGAATTTATGAAGAAAAAGACAAACGAACTAATTTATTTTTTCATAAATACTTTTCTTTTTGCGATTTTAATGCAGTTAGTAATTAAAAAAAAAAATGTATTCCAGTATCTGTAAGAGCAAAGAAAGAAATTTTTCTCACAGTTTAACCCTTAAATGCGTGATTTTTTTTTTTTTTTTTTTTTTTCGAAACAATTATATATGACTCTCTGAAAGGTTTATTACACAGGAAAAATAATTTTAAAAAATCAGAGATACATTTTTCTTACAATACGTCAATCTTTTCTTTTTTGCACATCTGCAATATAAGTAAAAACTACTGTCGTGTGACTGTTTAACCCTAAAATATTGCAAATTAGTAACTATTTTAATAAGTACGTCTCCAAATACCTTTTTATCTATTCATTTTCTAAAATTTAACATTTAACCCTTTAATTCGCACGATAGAATGCATTCTAGAAATTACATAGTTTGGAGAATCTGACTTTACATCTGACTTTGCATATATGCAAAGCTGCGCACTAAAGGATTAAAATGAAGACATTTTCTATATTATGAATTCCAATGTAAAATTATGTTGCAGCTACAGTAGTCCTTAAAGATATTTAATTAATTTGTAGATCATATAAAATATCAATATTGTATACCATATTTTAATATACTTTTACATATTTCGAGCATAATATATTCTAAAGTTACTGGTAAACTTATTCATAAGAACAAGGATATAAAGAATTGGACATATGAAAACAATAATTGAAAATTTTTATTGAACTTGAAATAAGTATGTTCAAATATTGAAAATATTAATGATTCTACAGTTTTAAAGCAATCATTTAAGCAAAAGTTTGAAAATACGTTTTGAAAATTATTTCTCAGAATATTTATGATATAATATGTAGCTTTAAAAAAAATCTGTCTGTTAATATGCTAATTTTTTTTGTAATGTCTAGCAGAAAAATAAATTAGCTATAGTAACATTAATAGGTGAATTAAAGCAAAGAAATTAAGAAAGTTTCTGATCCAGCAAAAAATAATGGGATATAATTGTACATATTTTGTGGTTACATGTTTCATTGCACATGGCTTAGCTAAAAAAGTAAAATCTAAGAGTTTTTTTTCAATGATTTAACTATTTAATGATATATCGATATCATTCTAGAAATGTAAGACAAACAAAACTTTCTCGAAATTTATCTTTCTTTTGTGTGTTTGTCGCGCTTTTATTTTAATGACACTAGTGATTCAATTACAATCTGCATTCTACAAAGAATTCAAAATCTTTAGACTAAAAAAAATATTTTTTTTTAATTTATTTTCTAGAAAACCTTCATAAGGGGGAACATACTTCCCCCTTCACTAATGAAAACAATTACCTGAAACTTGCTTTTTATTCCTATCAGTTGAAAAAAAAAAAAACTTTACAAATTTAATAAACAGAAAGCTCTTTTTCTCTTGAGAATTTTTTTTTTCTGTTAATATAATTTATTTTCGCTAAATTTATAAAGTCGAACTGTCTTGTCAAGTTCGTTAGGTCATCTTTAAACATTTGTAAGAAATGTTCTATTTTCATTAGCGATATGTTTTTTCTTATGTTTTCCTGTACCTTAATAGTATTAAGCGGCTGATTTAAAGTTCTAAAAAATAATTTATATAAAAAAGATGCTTAGTATTTCGGAATAAAATAAGATTTGTATGTTTTAAAAAAGAACCGTGTCAAAGTTTCTTGTGTTTTGCAGACACTTTTTAAAAATCCTTTTCAGAAACTTTTAAGTAAGATTTACTATTATAAATGATTTTTTCTTAATGTTTATCTGCGTTCAGTTAAAAATATATAGGTGTACACATGGTTCGTTAAGATGTTTATAAATTTTAAAACAAATTTCTTTTCTGAAAGAATATTTTTCTTTTACTTTTTAAGTTATTAATACAGTTAGTAAGCGAGGATTGAACCAGGGACATCATGAGCAGTAGACGAGCGGTATAGCGTCGAGCAAAACAACAGGTCAGTTACTCTCAGCTAGTAACTCACTGTATATTGTTCGTCGAAGTTGTTGTTCGGTTGTTTTCAGAGATGGCGTCGCTACAGTAGCAACAATAGTAATAATAATAATAATAATAAAATTCAGTACCTGTATGTTATCGTTTGATATCACATTTATTGGTTTTTATGGGTAATTAATAGTACTTTATAAATTTAAAAATTAATATTAGCTTTCTAGAAAAATCTGCTTCTTTCTATTATTTGGCTATCTAAATATTAAATTAATCTATTTCCCTTTTATGTATTAGTTAAAATGTTCCCAGATAAATCATCCCACCCCTTTCTCTAACAATAGAAAAAAAAATCGCTGCCGGCTCGGCCTACAGGCAGTGGTAGATTTCGAAGTTAAATACTAATTTCACAAAAAAAAAAAAAAAACTATAAATCAAGATTAGAGATAAACCCAGTTTAACAATTTTATCTGGCAGCTTTTGACAAGTTTTTTATTTTATTTTTCTGTAAGAATTGATTTTATCAGAATCATGTTTAATACGATAATTTCTTCTTCAACCCCGATTTTTTTCATCCCTTGAAAATATTTTTAGTAGATCCATTATCATCCATTAGTAGAGTTCATCTTATCAAAAACTTGTTGCTACAAAAGCTATAGATAATATTAAGAAGATTTATGTAATAAATTTAAACAGTGTGGTGATTGTTTCATTAAATGAACCACACACTCTACTTTAAGTTCGTATGTTTTTTTTATTGCGACACGAGCGCGTTTAATAATGCAACGCTATATACTGCCTCTCTGAGGGTTGTACAAAATTTTCATCACGCCAACGATACTATTTATCGCCTTAGTGGCGGATTAACGAAGATGTGATTTTTTTTTCTACAACGCCTCCCCCCCTCCCTTTAATTTTTTTCTGTAAGAGTTGGTCCTATCAAAAACTTGTCAGCACAAAAGTCATAGATAATATTAAGAAGATTTATAATAAATTTAAGTTGATTTGATATCTTGTGAATTGTAGAAGTTATGAATTTTTTCTTCTTAAAACTCTATTTTTTTCGCCCCTTGGGGCCATTTTTAACGATATCAAAAATATCTGTCATACATAAATTTTTGGCCCTTTTCCTAGAAGTAATAATAACTTTAAACTGATTAGATAAGTATCATAATAAAGAAGTTATGGCTTTTTTTCTGTTTTCACAAAACCACTCCCCATTTCCACCCCCTTGGTCTGATTTTGCCATTAATGAACTTGACCGAGATTTTCACCCCTTGATTTTATGTATCAGTTTGGAAGATATTTCAGGAGAATTATGGAAGTTATCGTGTTCATAAAAAGTGATATATATATATATATATATATATATATGTTACCGTTAAAGTGTATAATCCGTTATTTCATAGAATACCTAGTTACTTCATGAAATAACTAACCAAGTCCCTTACAGTGTATAATATTATTGGATTCTACACTTTAACTAGTTATTTTATAGAATAACGATTGTCTAACCATTAAAGTATTAAAGACGGCAGGCGAAAGCTGTTTGAATCGGTTATAGCTGGTTTTAATCAGTTTTGAATCGGTTATGTCTGGTTTGCAATCAGTGTGAATTCTGCATTTCTTCATTTGTCGTTCACAGTTCATGTTTTGTCGAATGTTTATTGAACTTGCATAAATTTGTAAGCGGTGTATTTAAGTTAGAATTTTTCATTTGGAATTATTAACGAATATTTTTTCAATCTTTTTTTTAACGATGAGTTCTACAGAAATGAGAGATCAATTGGTAAATAGGAAAGACTTAATGCGAGAGCGGTTTGAATCTTTGTTAAATAAGCGTGAGACAAAGGAAAACAGTGTTATACTTACTCAAGGAAAATTATTAAATTTGATAGCAGAAGAAAAAAAGGCTAAAGCAGCACAGAAAAAAAATACCACGTGACTATTGGTTAATCCAGCATTATGGCGTCCTTGAAGTTCAGGGTGTAGAAAAGTTAATTGTGCCAGTAACAGATGTGAAACCAGACGTCATATTTTATTGCCCAAGTGATATGCTGTTCGATATTTTATATGAAACTCATATATCTATTGGACATGGTGGTAGAGACCGTATGATAAAAGAACTGAATCGACGATATAAAAACATCACTCAGAATGACATAAAGATTTTTTTGAGTGTTTGTGAACCTTGTCAACAAAAAAGAAATACGGGAAAGAAAGGAATTGTGGTGAAACCCATGGTGTTTTCTCATCTCAATTCAACATGTCAAATAGATCTTATAGATTTACAGTCCCAACCTGATGGAAGCTATAAATTTATTTTAGTTTACCAAGATCATTTGACGAAGTTTGTGATTTTAAGACCTCTTCAAACAATGAGAGCAGAAGAAGTCGCCACGCAGTTGCTCGATATATTTCTATCCTTTGGTGCTCCATGTATTCTGCAATCCGACAACGGCAAAGAATTCTGCAACAAAATAATTTAAGACTTGAAAATAACTTGACCGGAATTTAAGATCGTACATGGTAAACCCAGACATAGTCAGAGTCAAGGTAGCGTTGAGAGGGCCAACCAAGACATCTAAAATATGTTGACAACTTGGATGCAAGACAACCAATCTACCTCATGGAGTCACGGGCTTAAATTTATCCAATTCATGAAAAACAGAGCACTTCACTCTGGTATAAAGAGAAGACCTTACGAGGCTATGTTTGGCTGTGCTCCTAGAGTTGAACTGTTAACAACTCCTATTCCAAGAGAAGTGTTTGATTCAATAGAGGATAAACAACAATTTGAAAATGCATTAAATGATCTAAGTGCATCTTTTGAACGTGGTCATGGCACCATCAAGGAAACACCTTTGAATCCAACTAGGAAAGTGTCCTTCGAGCGTTATGATAATGTTGTTTCCATCGAAGATACACCTTCGAATGAAACTGTAAAATTGTGTGTTGTGTGTTCCAAAAATTGCGAAGACGGCCAATTTTTCTGTAAATGTGAGCAACCTATCCATGCTTTATGCTTAGAAGTCTGCTACACAGAAGACAAAATGGTACAGAAAGTCTGCAGGTTGTGTCTAAATAAAATAAATATCGAGAAAGAAGGACAAGGAGCTAAAGAGTGTTTAGAAATTCAAGCTACGAAAATGAAATTAATGTCTGACAAATCTTATTCTGAGGCATCTATAGGCATTACAGTCCGTATTCCAGTTCCTGAAGTGGACAGAGGAAGAGGAGATGCTAGGTCGGTTTTAGCTGTCATCATGGAAAAAACTAGCGATGGATTTTTTCGATTAGGATCTGGGAATGGTCAAATAAAGCAGCTATACTCTAGGTCTCAGTTCAGTATATGTGATCAAGAATAAATTTTCATTGAAAAAGTTCCAAATGTTGAGACAACTCTGCGACCTATTGCAACAGCTCAAAGTTGCGGCACTGAGCAATGATTTAAAAAGTGTTCGTGTAAAACACTGTGTGATAGTAAAAAGTGTGCTTATTTTAAAAATAATATGCAATGTAATTCTAAGTGTCATCACAGCAATCCTTGTTCTAATAAATAATGGAAAATAAAATTAAGGTATTTCATAAACTTTTAAATTAATATGATCTAACATTATTGTTTCGAAAAAAAAATTATGAATTATTAAATATTTATGTTTTTATTAAATAACATAATTGTTCCCTTGAGCATGTCATTTTTTAACAATGTTTAACATTATAATTACTATTTCTTTTGTAAGTATTATTTATATTTTGAGTTTTGGATAAACAAATTTTTTAATATTTTTTAAACAGCTAACATTTTTATATAGGACTAAGCAGTTTATAAGCAGTTTATAAGCCGTTTATTTAATGAAAACATAAATAGTTAATAATTCATATTTTTTTTCAAAACAATAATGTAAGATTATAATAATTTAAAAATTTATGAAATACCTTAATTTTATTCTCCATTATTTATTAGAGTTATATATTGTTATTATATATTATAATTTATTATATATTGTTAATTTTGTTTCTCAGCCCACAATTTATTACTTCCAGGCTAAAAATTTTAACTAACTTAAAGACAAAAACTGCTGAGGTAAACTGAGCTCTCCTTTTTCTGTGGTCAATTCTGCTGAAAGCTAGCACCAGGGACCTCTCCCTGGACTTGCCCAGATACCAATCACAAAGTTCTAATGTGATTGTTAATACTTGTCTGGTTACTAATAGTATTAACACATTGTAGTATTTACACACACTTGCCCCTTTCTGGGAAAAAAATTATAAATTATTAAATATTTATGTTTTTATTAAGTAACATAATTGTTCCCTCGAGCATGCCATTTTTTAACAATATTCAACATTATATTATTACTTCTTTTGTAAGTATTATTTATATTTTAAGTTTTGGATAAACAAATTTTGTAATATTTTTTAATCAGCTTAACATTTTTTACCAATAGGACTAAGCAGCCTAATAATTTAAATAACTATAAGTTGAAAAATTTAAATATAACTATTTCTTCACTACATTCTGTTATTTTTTATTAATATTTAAAAAACATAAAAAATAAAATAATATAATATATTCTGTTTCTATTTATTATTTATCAGTAAACTATCAGTAATATGAAATGCATTTTTTGAGTGACTTTAACTATTTATCATCAGTTAATTTATAAAACAACGGATTTGCTTTATTGTCAAATTGTTTCTTATAAACTTTAACGGTTAGGCAATCGTTATTCTATAAAATAACTAGTTAAAGTGTAGAATCCAGTAATATTATACACTTTAACGAATTTGGTTAGTTATTTCATGAAATAACTGAATTATACACTTTAACGGTAACATAAATATACAGAACCATTATAAACCAATACAAATTATCAACAAATGTGAATACATAAATTATAAAGGAATTTATTTGAATTAAAAAAGATGCATAAAACATTATCAAATTTTTTGAAACATACCCTTATAAATAGAGCAGATAGATAGATGAAGTTTTGAACTGAGGGTGGTCTTGAGTTCTAGGTGTCATGATCGTCGTAGATCCGCAAAATATTTCAAAAATGTCAATCTAGGGGAGAATATAATAGGTGTTTCTTACGAAATCTACCTAAAAAAGGGATGCTGTTCACAGTCACTAAGATCCTTTTCGCGTTACATTTGCGGATGCAATTTTATCCCACTCAGAAGCTTTAATTGGAAGTTTTGCTTAAAGTTAGCCATAACTTTGGTTAGACTAGCGATTATATAATAATATTAGATGCAATTTTAGTCATCTGTCGTCTTTAATTTCTCTCTAGTCGTTAAATAATGCACCACACTCGCTCCAGTGTTATTGGCAGCGAGAAAATTCCTCCTTGCTTTCTCACGTGCTAACGCTTGGCTAATTATCGTCTATTACTGTTTACAACAAAATTTAAACTCCCCCATGTATTGCAATGCAACGGTCACCCGTTGGCATGACCTGTGTCTTAGCCAATTTCTATCTCTCTCCAAAAATCTTATAGACCGGGAGCTGACAGCACAGACGGTCACCTCATCGAGTTCACGGCTGAAATTCCAGAATTAGTTAAAACTCGATACGCATATTAAAACGCAATCGGTCTGCCAAGTCATATATCGGTGGAAAACATCTAAAATGCTGATTTTAGTGGTGGACTCGTAGGTTTACCATTGTGTTTTTCTGCACCCAAAAATATGAAAACATGAAGGACTGAGAGCAGGAAAACGCAATAGTAAACGTAAGAGTCAACCGCTAAAATCGGGTTTTCAGGTGTTTTCCACCAAGATATGACTTGGCAGACCGACTGAGTTTTAATATGCGTATCGAGTTTTAACTAATTCTGGATTTTCAGCCGTGAACTCGATGAGGTGATTGTCTGTGCTGCCAGCTGCCGGTCTATTACAAAATGTGAAATCCTTCACTCTTGGCCTGCTCATCATGATGTAACGAAAAAATTGTTTTTTGTGTGTTCGGGGAGTCACTCCCATGACACCCGTGTGTTATGTTATTCCTTTATTAAAGTTTCCTTTTGAAGCGAATATTTAAAAATCTTAATCGGAAATTAAGATAATGTTATTGTCACGGCCGCATATTGCTTGTCTGGTACTAGTAATTTTGCAAGAGAAGCACCATGTAGATATCTCCAAACCCTTACATACCGCCATGATCTGGCATCATGCTTCTTCTGAGTCTTTCTTCTTGAGCTCAAACAGATCAGAAGAAGCTCAAAAGAAAGAAAAAGGTAAAAAAAAAAAAAAAAAAAAAAAAAAAAAAAAAAAAAAACACACCGAGAGGACTCCATTTTAGAAACAACCAAAAACGCGGAAACGATTTTGAAATAACTAACAAAAAACAAGGAAAAGTGCGTCTAAGAACAGTTACTTTGAAAAATACCATGTAAATGATGACGAACTGTATTAGTTTTTTTGTACCAATTCAATCTTATTACTTATTGAACAACCCTTATGCTTACAATTTAAAAAGAAAACTTTTTCAACTTCTGGAACTTGCATATGAAATGACGTTTAAAAATATTTCATTAATTTCTATTTATATATCCCCGGTTTTATTATAAATTATACATATTTTCAAAATAATATTTTTAAAATTATTCGCAAGCACAAAGATATTTTGAGTGTATAAAAACAACCAGAAATTAAAAGTATTAATGAAATATTAATGATGCCCAAATATTAAAAACATTGAGACTCGTTTTAAAACTCTCATCTAAGCAAGAGCTTGAAAATGTATTTTAAATAATAATTTTGTAGCATACTTATGATGAGAAACATAGTTTTTTAAAAGCTGTCTACCATTACACTAAAATTTTTCACAAATGACTAACAGTAAAACTAGAAAACAGGAATTCTGCTTTTTCAGAATTTAGTGATGCCACCGATGAAAAAAAATATATGTATACATAAATGGTACAAAACATTTCAATTTTAAGACTTAAAGCATTGTAAAATGACGTCATTCGCATCCGCTTAAGAATTCCACATTTACGATCCACTCTTAAACATCTACAGTAAAGCATGCATAGAATATCACTATCGCAAAATAATATACAAATGCAGCAAAAAGATGCCGTCTTTAAATAAACTCGACAAAAGAAAAAATGCTATCTAATGATTCATAGGCCTTCACTTGTTTGTAACATTAATATAGACGATTTCAGTCGTGACGCCAGTCATGACGTTTTGGTTGGAAACTGACTCCAAATAAACAGTTGCTATGTTGTATTTTGTTTGTGTTTCAGCTATTTCTTATATCTATATTTCACATCTAAGTGTTAGGTAGCTTTCATTACAAAAAGCTACCTATTGCAGCCGTTCGGAGGAAAGCGATTTCAAAAAAATTTGGTATATTTTCATCGATCATGACCCCCAGACCCCGAAACCACCCTCCGTTCAAAATTGATATATATATATATATATATATATATATCAATATATATATATATATATATATATATATCTGACCTCTGTCATACTGTAACTTTCGTATTTATGAACCGATTTGGATGTAATTCGGTGTGTACATAGTACATACCAATGTCTCGACCGAGTTCGTTGACCAGCTTCATTCGCCATTTTGTTTCAAAATGGCGGCCATTTAAAATTTTTAAAAAAATTTAAAATTTGAAATGTGGTACCAAAATATTGAAAATGGAAAAATATTTTTTTCTTATGTATTTGACCTTTATACAAAGACTTCGGAGCAGTTTTTGTTTCGTCTATATCTTAAAAAATGGCTGAGTTATAGCATTTTGAATTTCTAGCATGGCTGACATTTTGAAACGTCCTGAATTTTGTCACGCGATAAAAGGCGTATTTATGAACCGATTTGGATGTACCTTCGTTTATACATAGTACATACCAATGTCTCGACCGAGTTCGTTGGCCAGCTTCATCCGCCATCTCGTTTAAAAATGGCGGCCATTTAAATTTTTAAGAAAAATTTAAATTGGAAATGTGGTACCAAAAAACTGAAAATTGAAAAAATTTTTTTCCTTATGTGTTTGACCTTGATAAAAAGATTCGGGAGCCGTTTTCGTTTCGTCTATATCTTAAAAAAGGGCTGAGTTATAGCATTTTGAATTTCTAGCGTGGCTGACATTTTGAAACGTCCTGATTTTTGTCACGTGATAACAGGCGTATTTATGAACCGATTTGGATGTACCTTGGCGTGTACATAGTACATACAAATATCTCGACCGAGTTCGTTGGCCAGCTTCACCCGCCAACTAGTTTCAAGATAGCGGCCATTTAAAAAAATTTAAAAAATTTAAAATTTAAAATGAGATACCAAAAAATTAAAAAATGAAAAAGATTTTTTTCGTATGTGTTTTACCTTAATACAAAGATTCCGGAACAGGTTTTGTTTCGTCTATATCTAAAAAAATGGCTGAGTTATAGCATTTTGAATTTCTATTGTGGCTGACATTTTAAAACGACCTGATTATTGTCACGCGATAACAGGCGTATTTATGAATCGATTTGGATTTAACTTGGTCTGTCTCTGTACATAGTACATACCAATGTCTCGACCGAGTTCGTTGGCCAGCTTCATTCGCCATCTTGTTTCAAAATTGTTGCCATTTAAAAAAAAAATTAATTTAAGGTATTAAAAAATTGGGAAATGAAAAAGATTTTTTTTGTGTGTTTGGTCTTGATACAAAGATTCTGGAGCAGTTTTTGTTTCTGAAAATTTGTTCTTTTGTTTATATCTTAAAAAATGGTTGAATTATAGCACTTTGAATTTCTAGCATGGCTAACACTTTGAAACGATCTTGTATTTGTCACGCGATAACACACGTATTCGCCTGTTTCGATGTAAGAAGGCATGTGGATAGTATACATCAATATCTCGACCAAGTTCGCTGGCCAGCTTCATAAGCCATCTTGTTTCAAAATGGCGGCCATTAAATTAAAAGAAATATATTGAAAGTGAGGTGTAAAAAAATTAGAAATTGAAAAAGGTTTCTTTCTTAAGTATTTGACCTTGATATAAGGATTCAGGAGCATTTTTTGTTTGTCTTTATCTTAAAAATGGCTCAGATATAGCAGTTTCAATTTCTAATGTGGGTGACATTTTGAAAAATCTGATTTTTTGCCTGCGACAGCACTCTTATATATCAACCGATTTCGATGTGAGTGAGCATGTGCACAGCAATTACTAAGGTCCCGACCAAGTTCACTGGTTAGCCTCATCCACCATGTTGTCTTAAAATGGCAGGCACTTTAAGAAATCGCCGAATTTGGCAGCCAAATATAAGTTACTTTAAATTAAAGCAGCTTGGATAAAGCTGACTAATTTCGCGAAATTCTCATTCATAATGATTTAGTATTGATAAAAATTAGTATTGAATCTCCTATATTCGGTTTCCACTAAATTGAGCTTCGTGTGTTTGAATAATATAAGTTGGCTTTTTTAAAATAAGGAATATGAAAGCTACCTCTTCCTCCCGGCACTGGCCGGAAGGACTTTTTTAATACTTGATATGTACAGGTAACATTTTTCACGATTTATATTTAAAAAGAAATGACGCATAGCACAACCGCTTGTTCGGAGTCAGTTTCCAACCAAAATGTCATGACTGACGTCACACTGAAAGCGTCTATAGATACTTAAAATTAAATATAGTTTATAATAGCTCCATGTTTTAACAGAAATTATTCGTTTATATTTTAAAAAAAATAGCACGTATTTTAATTACATTTTCTTTCGGTTGTTATGAGAAAATGGCAACAAAAAATATACTTGCTATTTTTCAACTATTTTCCATTTACGTTCTACAGAAATGGAGTACTTGAGTTGCCAAAATTGAAAAATGGTGCTAAAAACTACAAAAAAATTAATATTTCAAAAATGAATGGAGATACAGTTTTCAAACAAATTGCATTTAAAAGTAGATTTTTTTCCAATACGATGGTATAAAAATTGAAAATGTGCGATGCTTAGAAGTAAAAAAAAAATTGCTATAGAGTATTTAATCGTTTTTTTTTTTTTTTTTTTTTTTTTTTTTTTTTTTTTTACGGCTTGCTTCTGTAATGTAACGTTATTTTTTGGAGTCGACACAAAATAAGCTGGAAGAAAGAAATAGCATACCGTACCGGCGGCTAATAAAAAATTAATTATTAACAAAATAATTCTATTTATAAAAGACCACACATTTAAAAAGATTTCTACTTAAAACAAAATAATAGAGATAAACGCAATTCTTAATCCATTAACAAACTAATTTAATCATTAACGACAAAAAAATTAAAATAAATACTTATTAAAGTAAAGTTTTATTTAGGAATTTAATTCTTCTTTTCTAATTTAAATAACTTTCAGAAAATTATGAAATTTCCCGAATTTGCGTATTTATCTTAAAATCGCTGTAATTAATATATGTTGTTAGTTTAATTCTTTTTTTCTTATTTAACTTTTAGAAAATGATGTTATTTAACGAATTAGTGTACTTGTCTTAAAATCTCTGTATATAATTGATATGTTGTTAGTTTAATTCTTCTTTTCTTATTTAATTAACTATAGAAAATGACAGAATTTAACGAATTATTGTACTTATCTTAAAATCTTCTGTATATAATTGATATGTTTTTAGTTTAATTCTTCTTTTCTTATTTAAATAATTTTTAGAAAATGATGGAATTTAACGAATTAGTGTACTTATCTTAAAATGTTTGCGTGTAATTGATATGTCGTTAGTTTAATTCTTTTTTCCTTATTTAATTAACTTTTAGAAAGTTATGGAATTTAAGGGATTAGTGTACTTATCTTAAAATCTCTGTGTATAATTGATATGTTGTTAGTTAATTTGTTTTCTTATTTAATTAACTTTTAGAAAATGATGAAATTTAATGAATTAGTGTACGTATCTTAAAATCTCTGTGTGTAATTGATCTGTTGTTAGTTCAATTCTTCTTTTCTGATTTAATTAACTTTTAGAAAATAATAGAATTTAACGAATTAGCGTACCTATATCTTAAATTCTGTGTGTATAATTGAAATGTTTAAGGGGGAGAAAAGAAAACTTATTTTTATTCTTTGAAGTGTCTAGAATAGGGATGCACGCACAACCTGTGGCCCGCGAATTTTGTCAATTTATAATTGGCAGAAATTGCAATTTTTGACTATAGAATGCAGGACAAAATGTTTAATTTCGTCAAATTGCCGCGGAAAACAACAGCAAATTTCGTCACTCAGTTAAAAATTGCGAATTTCATTAATCGCCCAGCCATTTGTATCAATATAGGAAATTCCCGAGTTGCTAATTTCGTCAGTTACTAGTCAAAAAATACCTCGAATTTTATCGATCAGGCGCGGAAAAATCGCGAATGTTGTTGATCGAGCACGGGAAAATCGTGAGTTTCGTGTATTTATTGCGAGGAAAAGTCGTGAATTTAACCAATTTGCCGTAGGAATATTACAAATTTCGTCAGTTAATTAAGAATTGCGAATTTCATTAATTGAGCGCAGAAAAATCGCGAATTTCGTCGATCGGGCGCGGAAAAATCGCGAGTTTCGTCGATCGGGTGCGGTAAAATCAAGAATTTCGTCTGTTAGACACAGAAAAATCGTGAGTTTCACCGTTCGGACGCGGAAAAGTTGAGTGTTTTGTCGATCCCGCTCAAAAATTCGAGTGTTTCATCGATCGCGCGCGGAAATGTCGTGAGTTTCGTTAGTCATATAAGATATGCGAATTTCGCGAGTTTCGTCGATCGGGTGCGAACAAATCGCAAATTTCGCTAATCAGGTGCGGAAAAATCGCGAGTTTTGGCGATCGGGCGTGGAAAAATTTCGAATTTCGTTGATAGGGAACGGGGAAATCGCGAATTTCGTTGATCGGCTGCGGAAAAATCCTGAGTTCCGTCAGTTTATCGCGAGAAAAAGTCGCGAATTTTTTCAATTTGCCAACGGGTTTATTCAGTTAAGAATCGCGAATTTCGTTGACTGGCCGCGGAAAAATCGCGCATTTAGTTCACCGAGCACGAACAAATTGCAAGTTCTGTCGATCGGGCGCAAAAAAAAATCGCAACTTTCATTGATCGAGCAAATGAAAAAATCGTGAACTTTGTTGATTAAGTGTGAAAAAATTGCAAATTTCTTAGATCGGCTACGGTAAAATCGCTAGTTTCGGCAGTTTATCTCGAAAAAAAGTTGCGAATTTCGACAATTCACCACGGGGAAAAAAATTGAAAATTTCGTCAGTCAGTTAACAATCGCGAATTTTGTTGACTGGGCGCGGAAAAATCGCGAATTTTATCTATCAGGCGCGGGAAAATGTAAAATTTTGTTGATCGGCTGCAGAAAAGTTGAGAGTTTTGTCAATTTAACTTCGTTCATAAAGTTCACATTTTATTTCGGCACTAGCCACTTTCAGGCATATGTAGTTGTTTTTTTAGCACGTTTAATAAAGCAAAATTTAATCCCCCGAATAAAGTCAAGGAATATTTTCACTGCTTAAAAATAATCTTTGCTATATCTCTATTATATATACAAGCATAGTTGCTATATCCATGCCAACTGAACTAGGTATGGTATGTTGACTGGGTAGGGGAAACTAAAGGGGCAAAACTGCCACTCCTCTGAAACCATGTTTTTTAATAGGCACAGATCTCCCCACCTCCCCGAAGTAGAATGATCTCTGTGTTACTGATGTGGCCCTCGACAACCGAGGCATTTTTGTAAGTGGCCCTTCTCTTAAAAAAGTTGTGCACCCGTACTAGAAGGTGCCGACATTTTTTAACCATTTGGGAAAATGGTTATTGTTCTCTGTCAGGGTAGGAAATCAAAAACATATCTGAAGCGATCCATTGGTTGAATCCGCATTTTATTCGTTATCCTCATGTTCGCATTTTATTCGTTTGCATTCGAAATTTAAAAGGGTGAAATGAGCGGAAAATATTCTAAATTATGATTTCTATGGAATTTTACGTAATATCTGTTTATTAAAAATACACATTCTTTTAAAAGGCTCAAAAACCACTTGGCATATTTCAAAAGCTACGCGTGCAAAGCCGCGTGTTTTGCTAGTTTAATATATTTTAAGTAACATATATTAGCCTCCGGTATGCTATTTCTTTCTCCCAGTTTATTTTGTGTTGTCTCCAAAAAATAACGTTACGTTGTAGTAAGCCAACCGTAAAACAATGTAGATGTATCATTGTACTCTTAAATACCGTACATCATTTTTTTTTAAACTTCTAAGTGTCGCACATTTTCAATTTTTATATCGTTGCATTGGGAAAAAATGTACTTTTAAATGCAATTTGTTTGAAAACTGCATCTCCATTTATTTTTGAGTTATTAATTTGTTTGTAGTTTTTAGCGTCATTTGTTTAATTTTGGCAATTCAAGTACTCCGTTTCTGTAGATAGTAAAGGAAAAGTAGCAATTATATCTTTTTGTTGCCATTTTCCCATGAAAACTGAAAAAAAAAATTGTACTGAAAATACGTGTTATTTTGGAAAAATATAAATGAATTATTTCTGATAAAACATGGAGCTATTATAAACTAAATTTAATTTTAAGTGTCTATATTAATGTTACAAACAAATTAAGGCATATAAATCATAAGATAGCAGATTTTTTTTTTTTTTTTTTTGAATGACCTATCTCTTTTTTTGGATTTGTGTATTATTCAGCGATAGTGACGTCCTATGCCTACTTTACTGTAGATGTTGTTTAACACTGGATCGCAAATGAGGAATTCTTCAGCGGATGCGGATGACGTCATTTTATATAAAATAAAATCGCGTGCTTTAAGTCTTAAAACTGAACTACAGTAGAGTCCCGATTATCCGATTCCCGCTTAACAGAGTTGCCGCTTTAACCGAGTCATTTTCTTCTGATGGACTCGTGACTCCTATTATTATGAAACATCCATTATAAATGAAGTGTTAGGTGAAGATGAAAGAGCAGTCGTAAAAAGTTAGAACTCTGATTTTCTGGTCAGGATGGGGAGAAAAAATGGCCATATTCTTTTAGGCAGATTTCGTAAGAAATACTACCTATTGCAGTCGTTACCATGGTGCGACTTCTGAAAAATTCCTTCATAACTTTCCATTATATGACCCCAGGAACCCAAAACCACCCCCACCTAAAAAGTTTATATATATATACATACATATATATATATATATATATATATATGTATGTATGTACTAAATTATGTCCGCACGATAAAAGTGGCAATTATGCACGGATCGTCTTCAAACACGCCAACAACTTTGAGATGGCTAATATCTCGGTGGGGATTGAAATATGGGCAAAATCAGCCCAAGGGAATGGAAATGGGGAGGGTTAAAAAGTTTGAATACCGTCTTAACATGATTCTGATAAAAACCAACTCTTACACAACAATGACAGGAAAAAATAAATATTTTTCGTTATAGCAGTTGCCAACAATTAAAAAAAGCAATAAAATTCTCGCCACAACAATTGCTTTTCTATTGCAAGGTTTTCACGTGAAAATTAAATTAAATAAATAGTTTGATGAATTGAAAACAATTTGAATATTACGTCATAAGTTTTCTAGAGCAAGATTTCCGCATGAAAACTCAAAATAAAATAAATAGTTTGACGAATTAAAAAAAAAAAAAAAAAAAAAAAAACATTGCGCCATATTGGAAATATAATGGACCTCAGCAGGTGAATATGTAATGTCATGTGAGTTTGAAGAAGCATATTAAAACATGATAAAAACCCGATTATGGAAATATTAACTTATTTTAACACTTTGAGGTTCTCTGAATCTGCTTTAGCTTTTTTTAAACCTATTCCATATGCATCCGTGTGTGTATTCGTGATTATTAGAATTTTCACAAAATGTTTAGATCCCTAGAACACATTCTTAGTGAAGGAACTGGGTTTATCTCTAATCTTGATTTAAGTTTTGTTGGTGAATTTAGTACTTAACTTCGAAATCTACTTCCGCCGGTAGGTCCGAGCCGGCAGGGATTTTTTTTTTTTTTTACTATACTGTATCATATTTATATACATTTTTTTTTTTTTTTCATCGGGGGAAACACTAAATTCTGAAAAAGCAGAATTCCTGTTCTCTAGTGGGTTTTTTGTTTGTTTGTTTCTAAAAATTATTAAAAGCACAGTCACTTGCACAGGTTTACTGTGCACGCCGTGTGTAGTGAATTTTTGAGGTCTTTACATAGGTTAAAATATCAGCAGTTTTATATGACAATACTCGCATCTCACAAACGAAAGCACAATTCAATTTCAAAAGCCATTTTTTTTCTGTGTGCATTATTTAAGCAGAAAGGAAAGAAAGAAGGTAAAAAAGAAAAAAAAATCCGAAAATACTATAAAAATCAATCTATATCGGGAGAACCTCCCTTAATGCATGTTTTTATTAAAAAAAAAAAAAAAAAAAAAAAAAAAAAAAAAAAAAAAAAATTCCCGATTAAGTTATATCGCTCTTTAAATAAGATAACATCGCAAATTGAATGATTTCAATTTTTGGATAATAATATCAAAATATTAGCAAGATATCTCACTTGCACATGGAAAATCCATTTTTGGCTTTTTTTTTTACTAGAGCAATACTAGATATTCACATGTGTTGTTTTTCTTCTAGATAGACTCAATCTTTTTTCCGCGCGGGCCGCAAAGACAAGTTTGCTTCATTAGGCGAGTCGCAATACACTGTATAGTGATTAAGTAACGTAAAAAAAATAGCAAAAGAGAAACATAACAATAAGTATTCAGGTATACAGGGCCCGACTTAGGCTGTGGAGGTCCCCAGGGCAAGCATCATTCTGGGGGGCCCCCTTCTACCTATCTATAGAATATTTTTGCGAATAATGTGGAAGTGGCTAGTACTAAACTTCATACATATTGTATGTATGCATAAATTTTGTACCCGATACTGCTCACATCTGTATACAGGGTATGGCAAAAAAATAGTTACAACTTTAAGAAAAAATACTAGTAGGATAATTGTAGAAAAAAAATATAGGTTGGTTGACAGGGAGTATTTCTTTGGAAACTTTTACTTTGCTTATCCATGTACGTTATAAGATGTCTAAAAGAAAATGTCCCGAATTGGTCACAATTAATGGTTTTAACATGCCATGTTACGAGGAAAAGATTAATAAAGAATTTCTTTTGAAAACAATAGAATACTAAGTTGTTATAATAAAATTGTAATCATCAGTTTTACAATGATGTAGTTTGTTTTTTGCAAAAGTGGAGGTGAAGGGGGACCGCACTCCTTTCCTAAATGTTTGAAAATAAACGGATTTTGGTCACTTTTAACAAATTTTAATCATCTGGCACGTTTTAATGAAAATCCTGATTATTCACAGGAGGCCCCCTAAAAAGGGGGTCCCGAGGCAGCTGCCCCATATTCCCCTGCATAAGTCCGGCCCTGCAGGTATATCCTATATTAAAATACGAGTAAATCTTGTATTTTGACTAAATTTTGTATCCTAACCTTAACGTTTTCAGATACGAGAAGACCATTGGGCTAGGTCATATGTTCTAGAAAATTCGATTAGTGTAGGGGTGCACAACCTTTTTAAGAGAAGGGCCACTTACAAAAATGCCTCGGTTGTCGAGGGCCACATCAGTAACACAGAGATCATTCTATTTCGGGGAGGTGGGGAGATCTGTGCCTATTAAAAAACATGGTTTCAGAGGAGTGGCAGTTTTGCCCCTTTAGTTTCCCCTACCCAGTCAACATACCATACCTAGTTCAGTTGGCATGGATATAGCAACTATGCTTGTATATATAATAGAGATATAGCAAAGATTATTTTTAAGCAGTGAAAATATTCCTTGACTTTATTCGGGGGATTAAATTTTGCTTTATTAAACGTGCTAAAAAAACAACTACATATGCCTGAAAGTGGCTAGTGCCGAAATAAAATGTGAACTTTATGAACTAAGTTAAATTGACAAAACTCTCAACTTTTCTGCAGCCGATAAACAAAATTTTACATTTTCCCGCGCCTGATCGATAAAATTCGCGATTTTTCCGCGCCCAGTCAACAAAATTCGCGATTGTTAACTGACTGACGAAATTTTCATTATTTTTCCCGTGGTGAATTGTCGAAATTCACAACTTTTTTTCGAGATAAACTGCCGAAACTAGCGATTTTACCGTAGCCGATCTAAGAAATTTGCAATTTTTTCACACTTAATCAACAAAGTTCACTTGCCCGATCAAGGAAATTTTTGATTTTTTTCGCGCCCGATCGACAGAACTTGCAATTTGTTCGTGCTCGGTGAACGAAATGCGCTATTTTTCCGAGCCCAGTCAACGAAATTCGCGATTCTTATATGAGTGAACACCTTGGCAAATTGGAAAAATTCGAAATTTTTCTCGCGATAAACTGACGGAACTCAGGATTTTTCCGCAGCCGATCATCGAAATTCGCGATTTCCCCGTTCCCTATCAACGAAATTCGAAATTTTTCCACGCCCGATCGCCAAAACTCGCGATTTTTCCGCACTTGATTAACGAAATTTGCGGTTTGTTCGACGAAACTCGCGAAATTCGCATATCTTAAATGACTAACGAAACTCGCGACATTTCCGCGCGCGTCGATGAAACGCTCGTTTTTTTGAGCGGGATCGACAAAACACTCAACTTTTCCGCGTCCGAACGGTGAAACTCACGATTTTTCTGTGTCTAACAGATGAAATTCTTGATTTTACCGCACCCGATCGACGAAACTCGCGATTTTTCAGCGCCCGATCGACGAAACTCGCTATTTTTCTGCGCTCAATTAATGAAATTCGCAATTCTTAATTAACTGACGAAATTTGTAATATTCCCACGGCAAATTGGCTAAATTCACGACTTTTCCTCGCAATAAATTGACTAAACTCACGATTTTCCCGTGCTCGATCAACAACATTCGCGATTTTTCCGCTCCTGATCGATAAATTCGAGGTATTTTTCGACTAGCAACTGACGAAATTAGCAACTCGGGAATTTCCTATATTGATACAAATGGTATCGGCTGGGCGATTAATGAAATTTGCAATTTTTAACTGAGTGACGAAATTTGCAGTTGTTTTCCGCGCAAAGTGACGAAATTAACGATTTTTTCCTGCATCCTATCGTCAAAAATTGCAATTTCTGCCAATTATAAATTGACAAAATTCGCGGGCCACTTTTAGCCCGCGGGCCACAGGTTGTGCATCTCTAGATTAGTGGGTCATTTTGGGGTTCCTACGGGTTAATGCTTTTCAATGGGAATGACGCGACGGTTCAAACAATCATTAAATTATTGAGCAGTTGGCAGTAAACAAAGTCGCAAAATTGGCAATAGCTTGCCAAATGTGGCGAAATATAAATATAGACAATATAAAGATAGACGGCAGATAGACAAACCGAATTCATAAACACTTTTCAACTATGTTGGAAAGCGTTAAAAAACGTATAGCATTTTAAAGTCATTATCATTACTACTTAGAAAATTGAAGGAATTACAAAAGTTTTTATTCCCCAGCTTACATGAATATCGACAGCTGGTTAAATATCATAGATTTAGATTTTCATAAAATTTTCTGTAATTGAAAAATAAAGTTACTTACTACTAATTTTTAACAAATGACATTTACATTAAGGGACGAAATTAAGTTATGCGAAAAATCTGCTTATAGTTACTAAGATTGAATAAATTAAAATGATAAGAAAATAAAATGTTAAGCATTTATTTTTCTTTAGTTGTACAATAAGTATTTTTTGATTAAAACTCAACGGTTTTTAACAATTGTTTCCACAAATGTGAAACTTTATAACACGAAAATTAAAAACAAATAATTATCATAAAAATAATCTAAAACATACTTGATTATTGTTTTATATACAAAATTACAGATGGCAGCACTAAACGAGTTGAACCACTGAAAGGAAATTTTACAATTCCTAATCTGCAGAATGTTGTCAGCTTTTTGGCAGTTCTCGAACTCTCTCCACCCCCCCCCCCCCCCTAATGATATCGTTATCAGTGTTTAAAAATTCTTTTTTTTTTCCTCTTTCTTTCTTTTTCTTTTTATGCATTTGCTATGATATACAGGTACGGTTATAAATTTATTATTCGCATAATTAAATATCACTATTATATATGAAATAAGTTTATATCAAATAACATTTATACCATAATATTTAAATACTATTTAAAAGCATTTAAAAGTTTATTATTAAATATTATTTAAAAATACTTAATAATAGTTTTTTGTTGCATAATGCAGTCAACAATAATATGATCTTTCTGCATTTGCCCCTGCATGGGGTAAGCAGAGTAGCTTCATATAAACAAAGCAGGCGGACAACATCCCTCCCCATTTTCTACTAGTAAACATAACAAATATAATTTCGAACCTAGTTTCTCTAAAAACGAATTATATGCGCATATGGCAAAAGAATAGGAATGGAGAACGTTGGGATATTCCACATTGTGGAATGAAATGATTTTAGAATGATATTGCGCTTTTAATATTAATTTTATATTTTCATGAAAACAGATAACAGATTAAAACAAGTCAGAAATTGTACGACAATCACGGCAAATGAGGTGCGTTCGTACTGTAACTAATTACATAAATATTCATATCTTGATGCAATTAGCTGTTGCACTCTTATGCAAAAATGCACGAATAAAAAATTTATTACGATTATATATATTAAATTCAGCCATACGAGAATAATATTACTCCATCTTAAATAGGACGTAATCACCATGGCAACCTAGAATCATTACCTATAATGGAATATCATTGAATTAATTACGTATGATATGATTTAATAGAATGAAGAAAACTTTCATTAATATCGTTTTAAGTTTTGATTCGATTTTCGTAAAATTTGAAATGACTCGACAAATTTCTGCGACGATTATATATATTATATTTCAAACCAGTCCGTCGGGTAGTTTTTGCGCTGTTATATGCGGACAGACAGACGGACGGGCCAGACGACGACTAAAGGTGCTACGTATGTAAATAATTACGAACGCATCTAAAAATGATAATACAGAAAAAGTTAACAGAAAAAGAAAATTTTGTTTGGATCAAAAATGATAACGATATCAAAAGACATATCCCCCTCCCCCCAGAGATATTTCTTACTATATCATGTGCCAGGCTCCCTGCTCCCCCTTAAAATGATAACGTTATATATGTACAGCCTCGAAAAAACTGTGTCATTTCTATATCTGCTGTCATATTTGAATTTTTTGTACGGTCCGGCATTAGCGCGTAAATGAGACGGTAAGTAGAGCGGATTAGAGATCTGCACAGGCCGGGCTCGGGCCGATTTTCATTCACGGCACAACGGCCGTGCCGTGCCGGGCCTAGTCTCAACACTTTTCGGGCAGGTCCAGACCCAGGTCATACTTTTTTCTGAAGGCTCGGGCCGGTCCTAACTTATTTTTTTCTGTACAGAACCGGGACTGGTTTCATTCCTAGTCTTCACGGCTCAAAATTTTCAGCCCTAATTTTGACCCAGCCCGTATGAAAATCATTGTCTCGGCGTGGCCAGGTCTGTTCAAAGGTCAGTAAAATTAGGCCGGGCCAATTTTTTTTTGCAAAAAATGCATACATTTTTAAATCGCTATTATTCTACACTTAAACATAAAAATTTATTTTTTTTAAAGAATAGTAGATTTCTACGCTTATTAAAATATAGCTAAATAGAAATCTAGTAAAACACGTGAAAAAGAACCTGCCTATGACGGAACCCTATTTTAACCCGGGAGAACTCGCTGCATGAGATTTTCTGTCACAGTCGTACTTTTTTAAGACTCTTATTTAAATCATTTTTCATTTTAATTAAAATTTCAAAATGTTTTTCAATTATTTTACCTATTTTGTGAATAAAAGTACTAAGCCAACCAAAAAAAGTTGATATTATATGAATGTAAAGTAAAAGAAAAGCAATTGGGCATTCTCACTAGCGAGTTCTCCCGGGTTAAATTGAAAAACAGTGTTGATCCATGCAAAATTAATATAGTAATACGTAAGAAAAGAATATATAATACAGTCACCTCTCACTTATACGCGCTTGAAGGAATTGATTTAAAATCGGGCATAACTGAGAGCCGCGCACAACTGAGAGGATGTTGATGTAGTAATTCTTTATACACATTATGGGTAAAAAAGCATTTTGCAATATAAGAATTATGATCAATAACATTTTATAAAATAAAAAGGGTGTAAAATTAGTATATCGTACTTTAAAAAAATTCTTAGACATTCATTATAAAATTTAGTTTAAAAAAATACAATAAACGTAAAATTTAATTTTACATAGAAAGAGATATAGTACTTACAAAAGAAAAAAATGCTAATTAGTCCTCTTTAAAGATGTTATTAATGGTTTGTTTTTTATTTGGTCGTGCTTGTACAACGTCCTTTTCTAATGCATTAAAGTGCGTCATTGCATTTGATGCTACATCAGTATTTTGTAAGGTAACATCTCAAAGTCTCCAGGGCTCCTAAAGCATTAGCATAAGATGGGACAATTGCAGTATCAGTTTCATCATTATTATCATCTTCCCCTTCTTTTTCAGCTGTCACGTCATCAAAAACTATTTCAATATCTCTTATTGCCGTGTATGTTAAGTTTTCATCATCATTGACGAAATCTTGAAAAGAAGAGAATCTTGGCTTATGCTGTTCCATTCTTCCACGTCTACGTTAAAATCATTGCTGTTGTTTGCATTCCCTTGTAATGGAATAATTTCAACATCATTTGAATGAAAAAACCCCGCTTTTCTAAAGTAGTTAGAAATTGTTGTGGCTGTTACGTTAGTTATTCCAAGAGGAAACCAACATATGCATAGCATCCAGAATCCAAATTTTCTTGAATTTCTTTTTCTGCTCTAGTGATATGAACATTCTTCTCACCAAATCTTTCCTATACTGTGCTTTAATTGACCTTATTATACCGAGATCTAATGGCTGGAGTCTGCTAGTACAATTTTCAGAGGAAAACATAAATCCTGTATGTGTCAGCAATGGGAGATCTGCAGGATGAGCGGGACACTGGTCCATAAATAGCAGAACGTTTCTTTCTTTTTTTTTGCCATCTTCATGTCAAATTCTTTCAAAAAGTCTAAAAAAATTTTTGATGTCATCCAGGCTTTGGTGCTACTTGTATAAGAACATGGCAATTTCTTCACATTTTGTAAATACTGCGGTTTCTTATATTTACCAATCACTATTGGCGGTAACTTTTCTGATCCGTCCGCATTGCAACATAAAAACACAGTCACTCTTTCTTTGCTGTGTTTGCCACCATGACATGTTTCTCCCATAAAATCCAGCGTTTTGTTTGGCAAAAGACGGTAAAATATACCTATTTCGTCACAGTTAAAAATGTTCTTAACATCAAAGTTTTGAATTAAATTTGGAAGATCTGGAATCCATTCATTAACAGTTGAATCTGAAACAGCTGCGCTTTCACCACTCAGACAAGGATTTGTTAAACCGTGTCTTTTCTTAAGTTTTTCTACCCATCCCCAAGAAGCCGAAAAATTTTCGATCCCCAATTTTGATGACAAAGTGAGAGCCTTTTCTTTGAATAACTCACCACTAATGGGTAAATTAGAAGCTGTCGTTTCTCTGAACCACTGAATTAAAGTGGTTTCTAAAATCTCAAATTTTCCTTTCTGAATTCTTGATCGTTTCTTCGCTTGTGTAGATTATTCACTGTTCATTGTTTTGATCGAGTCCTTGTTCTTTAAAATTCCTCTGAGCGTAGATTCTGGCAAATCGAATTTTCGAGCTAAACTTATTTTTGACAGTTTAGAATCATTTTCTGCTGCTCGTATAACCTCCATTTTGAACGTAATTATTAACTTTCTTTTACTCATTTTTATTGCAAAAAATAGATAAATAAAACCCAAATGCTACCGTAAAAGCAAAGACGGAAAGAAACACGTCAGTAGCTTGATAAAAATAAAAGAGAAAGAAAGAAAAGAAGAAACCATTAGAACCGGGGGGGAAGCTGAAAAGTCGAATTGTAACACCTCTCCACACTTTCCGGCGCTTTGCGGAACGGTTTTTTGACTTTGACACCTGCAGAATTTTTTTATAGATTAAAAGAAAAAACTTTCGCACGTAATGCACAGTTTGTGAATTGCGTTTTATTTTCGCGTATAACTGAGAGAGACAACTCAAAGTTCCGCTTATAAGTGAGAAATCTAGCATTATTTTCCTATTCCTCGTGGCGGGACCTTACGAAAATCGCGTATAACTGAGAGGCGCATAAGTGAGAGGTGACTGTATGTTTACACTTTCTAAGAAGGGAACTTGACTATAACACATTTTTTCCATGCAATTCCGTCTTAGGAGATTTTACTGTATAGAATTTTTCAGATTTTTAACACTTCAGTACATAGAATATGGATTAACAATATTAATGATAACAGAAACATTTACATACAAGTAATAGAGATTCATTAAAAAAATAAATATACAGCCTGCGGCAGTATTATAAAAATGAAGACTATAAACATGAAAAAAAATTAAGATAAATATTTTTGGGCCTCCTCGTACGAGACTAACTTTTAACCAAATCGACGTAAAAATAAATGTTTTGTAGGAATTCACTCGGGCCGGGCTCGGGCCGAACTTTCAATTTTTGTATCGGCCCGAGCAGACCTCAAGTGCGGATATCCAGAGTTATACAGGCCGTCGAAGATCTAAAATCTCCCTCTTTTTTAATATAATGAGGGGGAAAAAAGCAAGAAAGAAAAATCCTGCGTCAAGCATAGATTATAAAACCCTTTCCAACACTTCCAAAATACTTTAACGAAATTTTGCCTTTTAATAATGTAAATAAGATACCTAAGAAAACATTTAGAAAACACAAAGTATATTTAAAAATCAGATTTCAGTAATTACCGTCTATAGCCAGAAAATTATTTTAATTCTTTGGTGCAGGCAGATTTGTATATGATGTATAGATTTGAATATACAGTAAGACCTTCTTAAAGCGACCACGTTCCGTTCCAATAAAAATTGCTAGCTTCGAGAGGTGGTCTCTTAATGGAGGTCTTGTTTAAATCTAGATTTTAATTGTTGAAAAAAGGTAACAATTAATGTTACTAAAATTCATTTTACACTATTTCAAATGAAAATCAAATTTCAAATTATTTGCTTAAAAAGGCGCAAAGGCCAACCTAGTGAAAGATTCCATGACGGGACTCGAACCCGGACCATCAGTATAGTGCACTGACGTTCTAGCGACTAAACCACATGGAACGATACCCAGCCTGGAACTTCTCACTATTACAGGTTGGCAAGGCTACAAACGCAGCACAAGATGGAGTATTTCTCCGTGAACCACCAACATGGGGCAAATACAGACTCATAATTAAATCAAGCATCGATTGAATCTATATTAATATTTGGAATTTTTTTTATTTCCAGAGAGAAACAACCGCCTTGCATACAATATTTCAAATGAAAATCAAATTTCAAATTATTTGCTTAAAAGGCGCAAAGGCCAACCTAGTGTTTCTCTCTGGAAAATTTTCCAAATATTAATGTTCATTTTTCAGATTAGGAAAAAATATAAAAATTTAAGTATCAAAACAAAAGTTAATTAAATGAGTTAATTACTTCATAGTTTAAAAGATACGGTTTTATCTTTCATAACTTTTATTTCCAAGTCATTTCGATGTTTAGTAAGTAAATGTAATTTTTTTTGGACGGGAACAATTAATGACGATTTCATTAATTTATCTATTTCTTTGAGAGTTTTCTAACAGAATAGGGCAGGGGAGTTTATTGGCCGTCATTCTTAATTCGTCATCAGAGTTAAATTCATTGCCTAAAAAGGCACCAAGGGGAAACACTTAAAAGTTACCAGAAAAAAAAATCTAAACTTAGTTTAGAAGTTTAATGAATAATGTGCCCTCCGGAATTATTTTTCTAATAAAATCTTCTTCAAGCGACCAGGAATAAACGGAATTTGTTTCATTTTCTTCAAAGAAATTGGTTGCTCATGTAGGGAGTTCAACCGGGATGGTCTCTAAATGGAGGTAAAATTAGTATTGAGCCTATGGGAATAAATTTCGTTCCGGGAAAAAATGATCGTTCAAAGAGGTGGGCGCTTAATGGAGGTGGTCGCACAGGAAGATTTCGCTGTATTCTAAACAGAACATTAAAATTTAGTATAGTAAGAAAACTCATAACGCAGTTACAAATTCAGCTTTAGCAATTTCTACAAATAGACGGAAACGTACTTGAATTCTTTTGTAGAGTCCTGTATATTACCTAAAGATTTTTATACATGTAACACATTAAGTTGAAATTTAATTCAGGTAAAGATACTCTTAAATCTATTGGAATCATATTTATCATCCATAGGTGGTCACGTATCCATTTTTTTTTATAGTGCCCTGTATATGAATTTATTTATGCTCTACAAACATCTCTTCGAATAACTAAATGTAGTTGAGCTTGAAAATACCTTTCTCAAATTAAAAAAAAAAAAAAAAAACACTTTATATCAATTTACGCTTATTTTCAGTATTGCTTACGAATTATTTTGTGTAGCCTAGTATATGGTTTATAAAATTTATGCACACCACGTAGCATGCAAAATTTTAGCTAAACTAAAAAACGCATATCATAACTGAAAACGCATTTTCACCAATCTTCTCTAACAGACAATACTTCGGATATAGCATTGTATCAGAAATTTTTTATGTGTCCCTGTAAATGAACGATAAGTGCGATGCACATTGTATTCTACTGCAGGCATACTGTAGTAAACCTCAGCAATGCATATCAATTTCACCATGTTTGAAATAGTGCAACATAATTAAATGCGAATAGTTTTTCCCCATAGACCAGTACATAAACGAACTCTTTTGTGTGACCCTGTAAATGAATGATAAATGCCTAGCAACCCATATTCTAGGAAAAGCCTGTTTTAGTGCCCCTCAGTAATTAATATTAATTTCTTGTGTTTGCAACAGAGTAACACCATTAAAATACGCTGCAAGCAAGTTTTCTTCATTTACCATGATGTAATGAAACACTGTTGAGTTCCCCTGTATACATATTATGAATGCTATATATAACATATTATACTGTATTTTAAACATCTTCTGGTATACCTCATTAATGTACATAAATTTCTTTACGTTTAAAATTGTCTAACACCATTAAAATGCATCTGAAATTTGATTTATCCCCTTAGACCATAATGTAAAGGAATGCTTTTGAGTGCCCCTGTAAATAAAGTTTAAATGCTACACACTTCATTTTCAATACCAAAAATGCTAGGGTAAACCCCAACGAAGTATATCAATTACATGGTAATCCGAGTATATTTTCGCGAGGTAGATCTCGGATTGACAGACAGACAAACACAATTCATAACCACTTTTCAACTATTTTGGGAAGTGTTAACAAACCCAATTCATAAACACTTTTCAACTATGTTGAAAAATGTTAAAAAAGTTTTCATAAGACGCTCTTAATTAATTTATCAAATCGGGATCGGGAATTTCAGCATGCAATCTATTTATATAAAATCCAAGTCTCTGTGTGTCCCTCACGATTCCGGTAGGACCACCTCATTGAAATGAGTAATTGTTGAAAAATACTAATGCAGGGTTACCACAGTAGCGCCAAATGTTGGCCAACTTGGCAATAGCTGGCTGATTTGGTGAAATTCCCATTTAAAACTATTAATCTTTCATAAAGGAGGTCACCAAAATTTAATTTAAACTCCGCTCTTTTAAGATATTTTTCAAAATCTATGGGTGAGAATTTAAAGTACATCTTTACATCTTCCTCCCGATGCTACTAATAAAATAACCGCCAATAGACGACGCTGTACTGTATGAGCTCCTAACTGCGCGATTTTAATGTGCTTTAGGTACTTTTCCAGTACAAGTGCCTTGGCGAAAAAAGAAATTTGGCAACATTTTCCCGGAACCTATCCACTGTTTCATTTTATATACACATGCATTTTTTTTTCGATATTTATACGATTTATTTATACGATTAAAAAAGCCGTTTCTCTAATTTTATACAGAAACAGATGTAATTTGTACACGAAAACATGAATAATATACATATAGAATAAACATATAAAAAAAAACACTCATCAAGTTTGTTTTCATAGCTGTTTATATGATTTGACAACAATTCTCAATATTTTTCCGTTATACGGACACCATGCCAAAATGTATGCGGTACTTTTCCATTATACGGACAGCATTGTCGCCAAGCGCAATAGTTGGCGCAAAATGAAAATAAGGTGATTTGAAACATTTGAAAAATAAAAGAAAAAACATTCTCGATAGTAAAGTGGGCATTTTAAAAATATAACATTTGAAAATTACAAACTTTTACGAACTATTTTATTAAATCACAAATATATACTTAAAATAAATGAATAAATAACTGTTATACTATAAAGTAATAAAATAAAAAATCATATTAAACTGCTGCCATAAAATTATAAATATCTTTCAGCATTGCAGTAAACATTTCATTTTTTGAATGAAGGCGTAGCCACATAAAATCTATGAGAAACGACTCTAAATGATGACGAACAGCTTCCCGATGTCTTTTGTTGCGCCATTTTGCGATGCCCCATAATCTTTCAACATTTGGAGTATGACATCCAGTATTAGGGTCGACAAAATTGTATTTGTGATTTACTGTGAAATGATCATAACCAGCACTTAGCAGTTCATCTGTTTTATATCCTTTACAACAATCTGTATAAATAATACATGACTTTCATCTACTTCTATAATTTTATTAGGTCCACCGATTTTTCTATTTGGTCGAGAACATAAAGCATTTGCACAAACTTCTCTCGAATAACTATTCCATTCCACTGTTGTGTTGTGGTTCATATCAAGTTGCAGCTCACAAAACTCAATCGATGTCAACTCTTTGCACGATAAATATATAAACCTCAAAGCATTAAGAAAAGTCACCCGCGATCCTTTAAACCAAGTTTTTTGTCGTATTTCTACGCTTTCTTCGCATGATCGTAAGCTACAACTCAATTTCGGATTTCCAGAACTCATCCATAATTTCATTTCATGATTTTTTGAACACAATCTTTTATTATGCAGAATTCCAAATCCCTGAAACAGTTTTATCACAACTTTCTCATCATCTGGTAATTGCCAAATGATAAAATCCATCTCAGCATCAGCAGTAAAAGTAAACTACAACTTTATATAAAAAAAAGCATTTTTAATTCGATTAATAGCAGATTAAAAAGCTTTCCAAGGTTAAGGTTAAACAATAATCATTCACGTGATTCACGTTTCATAAATAACAAATCACAATGTTTCGCATGGTTTACAATAAAAATCTACGATCAAGGTTGAAATAATTGGTGCATTAGCATACATTTTAGCATGCTGTCCGTATAAAGGAAAAGTACCATGTATGCTAATGCGCCAATTATTTCAAAATGTTAAAAGATATTTGTAATTTTATGCCAGCAGTTTAATATGAGTTTTATTTTATTGCTTTATTTTATAACAGTTATTTGTTCAATTATTTTAAGTATATATTTGTGATTTAATGAAATAGTTCGTAAAAGTCTGGAATTTTCAAATGTTATATTTTTTAAATGTTCACTTTAGTACGACAATATTTTTTCTTTTATTTTTCAAAATTCACGTGACTTTCATTTTGCGCCAACTATTACGCTTGGCGACAATGGTATCCGCATAACGGAAAAGTACCCAAATCTCACTTTCTGATGCCCAAATTACACCAAACTTTTTTTTAAAAATGCCAATACAGTGGAAAAGTATATCAAACTGTCTATTATTTTGCGCTATCTGTGTTATAGTTTATACTATATGCAAGGTGAGTGGAGCGAAGAGTTTAAACATTAAATATTAAAGTTTCGGCACAGATGTCATATACACAACGGGTACTTAACTGTCATCAAAGTGTCGTTATTTTGCTTGATATGGTAACCCGGATGTTGTTGTTTATGCTGTTGATGTTTTCGCCAAATTGGCGTCGGAAAAAATCGCTCCAATATGGGGTATATATGACAACTGTGCCAAAGTTTCTATAAAGCAGTATAAGACTAAAAATTAAGAATAAAATAAATACAAAATAAGACTAAAGAAGAAAGAAAAATCATGCGTTAAGCATAGAATATGAAACACTTTCCAACACATCCTGAATGCTTTAACAAAACTTCGTTATTTAGGAAAATAAGGTAAATAAGATAACTAAGTAAACATTTTAGAAAACGCATAATTTAAAAAAAAAATTGATTTCAGCAGTTACCGTCCATAGCAATAGTACCGTTATTACATGCCACTATTTAGCTAAAATTTAATTTAAGCTACTCTTAAAGCTACTGAAATCATATTGCCAGATATTATCATCCATAGACGGTTATGTATCCAATTCTTTGCGTGACCCTGTACATCATTTTATCTATATTCTACAAACATTTCTTAGTAATCTAAATGCAGTTCAGCGTAAAACTGCATAACTCCTTTAAAAACCACCTTTAAGCAATTTATTCTCATACTCAGGAACCCTTACGAATTCTTTTGTGTAGCCCTGCATATGAACTGTAGCATTTATACACACGGTATAGTATGCATAAATGTAGTGAAACATAAAAGCGCATATCATAATTAAAAATGCATTTCTAGCAATCATTACTTATGTACGTACAATGCTTCGGAGAAAAGTTTCTTGGCGAGAAAGAAGTTTGCCAACGTATTTTCTGACAACCTATTTACTGCTTCATACTCACAAGCAATTTTTTGCATATGTATACAATTTATTTAATGTAAAAAAAAACTATTTATCCATCTTTATAAAGAAACAGAAGTATTTTTTGCACAGATGTCATATACGCATCGGGGTTGGCGTGATTTTTCTCTGACGCCAATTCGGCAGAAATCTCGCTTTCGAATACCAGTTACTTATATATTTTTAAATTATTTGCTATCATTTTGAAAAGGAAATAACTATAAATAAATAAAAGTTTGAATAAGAACTATAGAACAAAACAGTTTATATAATTTAAAAACAGAAAATAAAAGTATATAAACAATGGCACAGATGTCATATTCGCCCCATATTGGCGCGATTTTTTTCTGACGCCAATGTCATATACGCAATGTATACTTAACCGGCGCCAAAGTGTCGTTATTTTGCTTGATATGGTAACCCGGATGTTGGTGCTTATGCTGTTGATGTTTTCGCCAAATCGGCGTCGGAAAAAAATCGCGCCAATATGGGGCGAATATGACATCTGTGCCTGAACAATTTATTAATAAATAAAAAACAATAGCCGGCAAAATAACACCATTTTAGCGACATAGGTATACCGGTTCATATCTGAAATCTGTGCCGTAATTTGTATATAAAAAAATATTATATATATTTAGAAACGATTTATTTATGTATATAAGTGCATATATAAACAAAAATAAAAGTTCATTAGATTAGTTTTCATAGCTGTATATTTTGGCAACATATCTCACTTTCTGATGCCCGAATTACGCCAAGCTTTTTTTTAAAAATGCGCTATAATGGAAAAGTACCTAAATAAATAATTAACAGAAATAACCAATTATACAAACTAAAACATTTTATTTCGAGATTAAAGCATTGTTTTTAATTTCGATTAAAAATACATATATCTTTGGATAACTTTAATTGAAATTGGGTTCACGGCTTAATATCTCATTCCATAAACCTAAACAAACACAAGTGATTCATTCATCGTGAACCGTAAAATTATTAAATCATTGAGGTAATCATTCACAAAGTAAGTTCTCCAACAATCAATGGACAATATTCTAATGACGTCATAGTACGTAAAATGGTGGCGGTATCATTTGTTTATGGTTTGAAATCACAAAGATTTAATTTTGCTATGTCTCTTAGTTACATTATTTTATTGTCGTATTTATGAGATCAGAACAAAAGCATATTTTTTCATTATTTAGTTATTAAAGACGAAAAAAAAATTATAAATGTGCATGATTTGAAAAATTTAAATAATTTTCTTTCTTAATACTAAAAAATAACATCGGGAAGTAACAGCGAGTTTAAGTTAAATAAGTTTAGCTGTTTAATTCTGTTGTAATATTCAAAATAACTGTATTTATTAGATTTCAGTAAACAACATCAGGGCCCGATTAAACTTTGAAGTTAGAGGAATTACAATGTCATTTCAGGACCTTTCTTTTGGAGAAGCTTTTCTAAATTCCACATATACATGGAAACTCTTCAGTGTTAGAAATATTATTCCCAGGACTGGCATAACATGAGAACGGCCTGCAATTTTACACAAGTTTTTGAAAACTACTTTATATCAGAAATTTTACTAAAAACTGGTTACTTTTTTGTTATAGAGGCCCACACTATTAGAATTATGACAAGTTGCAGCCAATTTCGCCAAAGTCGTAACCAAGATCGTGAAGCACACATATAATACCATATAATACCATTTTATGAAATCGTATACGATAATTTAATAGTTTTTACCTTACTTCAAGTGTGTAATTTATTTATTTTTAAAGCTTAATAATATAAATTGTCCAATATATGAATTTAAAAAAAATGTAAACAAAGCCTGAATAGACATGACCGCAAAAATCTGCAGAAAACTTGGAATTGTGCAGATTAATGGTCTTCTACTGTACACAGTTTTTCATAAATGTGTTTCGTTCTTAAAATGTGTTATTTTCATCTATCACTGCGGAACAAATGAGAAAACTCATATTCTTGCACATGAGTTGTATATATCTTTATATCTAAATTTCCGTCATTTTTGACGGGCTACCTTTCTAGTAATAATAATAAAAAAGAAACGAGATTTTAAATGTAAAAAAAACGTGACAAATTTAAATAAATATTTGAACCTGATTGTTGCTCAAAACAGATAGATGCTCAAAAGAGAAAGAAAGAAAGAAAATAAAATACTAGAAAACAGTAATTCTGCTTTTTTAGATTTTAGAAAAAATATATATATGTATATAAATATAGCCAATACAAAACATGTTTCAGTTTTAAGACTTAAAACATATGCTTTTATTTTATATAAAATGACGTCATTCGCATTCTCTGAAGAATTCATCATTTACGATCCAGTTTTAAACAACATCTTCAGTAAAGTTTTCATAGGACGCCACTATTGCTAAATAATACACAAATGAGAAAAAAAAAAAAAAAAAACAGATGTCGTCACTCAAGAAACTCAAAAAAAAAAAATAAATAAATAAATAAATAAATAAAAAAATAAAATAAAATAAATAAATAAACATCAGCTATCTAATGATTTATATGCCTTCATTTGTTTGTAATATACACTGGTTTCCAAAAAATAAGGAAAAATCACAAAAAGAGTGATAACTTGTTCAAAAAGAAACCTATTGGTATGAAATTTGTATATGTTGTTAACTAAAAGATGCTGAATAAAATTACAAAATGCAAATTAGTGGCGCTGCAATCGAACTGCGTCATCTGCGAGGAGCATAAAAATGCAGGTTAGAGCACTAGGCTGCAGGTGTCGCTGTGATTATGAGATATAAAGAATGAGATATAAAGAAAGATAGACAATTCATTAGTATGACCTCGAGGTATCATTTGTCCGCAGAACTGCGATATAGATCTATTGGAAGATTGGAGGTAGGTCAAAGTCAGACAAAGGTGGACAGATGGTTAAATGTGAATCCTTCTGTTGCTAATAGGCTCAACAATCTGAAACCACTGGTTCGCCCTCCAGAAGGTTCAGCGAAGGACGAGCAAGAGCTATGAAAAGCAATGATGACCAATATTTACGGTTATGTGTGCGAAGGAATAGAACAGCAACCCCCTCTCATCTTAGAGCCCCCTTGCTGTAGACACTGGAAAGTTGGTATCAAAGTCTACTGTGCGTAGAATGTTTCATGAAGGTGATATTTACGCGAGGCAACCAGCCATTTGTGTGCCGCTAACCTCACGTCACCGGGGGAGTGGGGGGGGGGACGTTTAAGGTGAGCACATCAGCATGTCCATTGGACGGCTAATCAAAGGAGGCATGTTCTCTTCACGGATGAGACCCTGTTTAATCTCCAAAGCGATAGTAGGTATTGTTTGATTTGGAGAGAACATGGAACACGCTAGCATCCATCAAACATTCGTGAAAAAGATACATACGGAGGGGGCAGTGTCTGTGTTTGGCGTGGAATCTCTTTGGGTGGACGTACAGACCTCCATGTCTTTCCACGTGTAACAGTGAATGCTCACGTTTATAGAGATGGCATTCTTCATGCTTTTGTGTATCTTTATGCCGGCGCAATAGGTAATGATTTCCTGTTAAGAACGACAACGCTAGACCGTACAGGGCTCCCATCGTAAAAGATTATCCTCAGCACCAAACAATTCAGCGCATGGAATGGCTAGCTCGATCCCCGAACTTGAAATACATCCAGCATATTTGGGATGTTTTAGAAAGATGTGTTGCTGCTCTCAATCTCCGTCCTTAGAGCCTTTCCACGCTTGCAACTGTTTTACAAGAACAATGCCTCGCACTTCCTAGCGAACTTATCGATCGCATAACTGACAGTATCACACATCGCTGTATGCGCTGTATTGCTTCTACGGGTGATCATACACTATATTAAAGGTACTTTTCCTATACCAAACTGATTTTTATACCAACTGAACATTTATTTTGTTTATTTTATAATTGTGTTAATTTCTAAAACACCACAATCGTCTGGTAATTTCTTTTAATGTTATTTTATACCTTACTATGTGTTGTATATTGTGGCTCAGTTTTATTAAAATCTATGTATAGCATTTTGAGTAATCGCCATGTTTGTTGTTTTTCCTTAATTTTTGGAAACCCGTGTAGATAAATCAAATATAGTTTATAATAGCTCCAAGTTTTATCAGAAATCATTCATTTATATTTTTTCAAAACAATGTCGATATTCTAATTACATTTTTTTCAGTAGTTATGGGAAAATAGCAGAAAAAATGTATAATTACTATTTTCCAACTATTTTTCTTTACTTTCTACAGAAATGGAGCTCTTGAGTTGCCAAAATTAAACAAATGGGGCTAAAAACTACAAAAAAAAAATTAAAAATAAATGGAGATGCAGTTTTCAAATAAATTGCATTGAAAAGTACATTTTCCCCCAATACGACGGTATAAAAATTGAAAATGGCCGATGCTTAGGAGTTTAAAAAATTGCAGTAGAGTATTTAACAGTACAATGATACATCTGCTTTGTTTTACGGCTGGCTTATACAACGGAGCGTCATTTTTTGGAGACGACACTTTAATAGCTGGGAGAAGAAAATAGCATACCGGGGCTTACAAAAAAAAAAAAAAAAAAAAAAAACCATACGTATGGCCATGAACAGCTTACGTGAAAAAATCATGAATGTGATTCATGAAAATCATGAATCTATGTCCCATTCCATCATTTAAATTTCTCCGCAATCTCCATTTATTATGACAGACATTCTATTTGTTGCAATTCAAAAGTGTTTTTTAAGGTGATGGCACCTTAAAAACTGTTAATCTTACAGTCACCTTAAAACACCTTACAGTCTAATCGCAACAAAACGGCGAAAATGATACTGCATCGTTTAATTGAGGAATACAATAAGTGGAGATCGTAGGTATGACAATTTCATACATATCTGTAAAAAAGAAAAATCTGCAAACTATTTTATTTCCAGTGTGCGCAAATAGTTAAAACACGATTGGAGAAAAACGCACGCAAAATTAACAAGAAAGAAAAATCATGCGTCAACCATAGATTATGAAATATTTTCCAACATTTCCAGAATGCGAATAGGTATAAATCAAAATTGATTGAATGAATGGTGATTTTGGGGTGGGGTTGGGGGCTAAGACCAGTGAAAGCATTCTAAAATTTTCCGCAATTGCGTTCTTCTAGACGTTTGCAATATGTATAGTTTCGTGAATTTGGTAATGGAAGCTATTTAATATCAAAAGAGAGAAATACTAAAGGCAACAATAATACACATAAATAGTAATAATAAGAATAAAATAACATAAATACACAACATAATACTCAAATAGCTGCATGCTGTGAATCCTTCTGTGGGTAAAATATACAAAATGTAAGAAAACTAGTCGATGGGGGCCACCGTAATACTTACCCATCATGGATATAGATAATATAAAATATGAAAATGAAACATGCGATATTTGCTAAGCATTGTACCATGTTAATTTTATTCATAATTTAATTTATTTGGACTCCCTTAAATATAATTAATATAACCCCTTAAGCTAATATTACTTTTTGTTGCATTAAAATATCTCAATTTGTTGATTTTCTGTAAGCAAGTAATCCCGATAGGTTTACAATGGAAGCCTGTGGGAATTTGGCGAAATATTAGAGATATCGCCAAGTTGGCGTCACTTTTAGCGACTTATTTTGGCCGCCAAATTTGGCGATATATCGCCAAGTTGGCGACAAACTTGGCGGTATTTAGCGACAGAACTGTGTCCTCCCCCCTACGGTAACTCCCTTATAGGTATGGAGAGGCATTAAATGCTTGACATTTACGATAAGCCATTATTGGCATCTAATCTTATAGTTTGGCAATAGTTTTTTGGTCGGCGGGATAATCGAGTAGTACCGAATTGCGTAAAAGAAACATCCATATAACTCGAAAAATTATGGTCCTATTAACTAACAGTTTACTGCGTGGGATTAAGCGTCTCATTTCCAATTAAAATATATCTTTGAATTGAAATTTGAATGAAATACAGGGTCATGAAAAATCGAACAGTGTGAAAAATAGAATTACAAATATCTCGGCAAGTAATTATCCGATCGAGTTCATTCATGATGCAACATTTATGTTTTTTTATTGTCTTTTATAGTCACTCCTTCAAATAAACAATTTCGAAAATGTTTGTATACCTTTTATCAGAACGAATAATTCAAGAGCCCGAAAAAATAGTTCCGGTTAATCGAGGTTACTGATATTCAATAGGATTCTTTCCATTATTACTCCCTAAGTACACACCGAATTTCAAGTCTCTATCTCAATTTGTTCGGGAAATAGAGCGATTACAGACACACAGACATACAGACGGACGGACAAATTTCTTTTCTAAAAATATGTTTTTCGGAATCTCCAGTGTCTGAAACGTGTAAAAGTCAAATTTTTTTTTCGATTTTTAAAACGATTACAAGACTTACCCTATACTACGTATGATGGGTAAGTAAAAAGAGCGCCTAAATTGAAAATTCAATAATTCATTACGTTTCTTATATGTAACGGTGAAATAAGTGTATGTTTATCAAGTAGATTGAAAATTTTGTTCACAGCAACTTGAAAAATAGTTCAATCTTCGATAAATACGCGCTCGTCTGCGATTTTGAGATACCCATAAAACAATCCAAATTCAATTTCTTTAGGCCATTAAAGTAATTTTGACCCCTTTTCAACAAAGTTTACTCGGAATTCGTATAGCGATTTTTTTTTAAAGTATCTTCTACCGAAAATGATAACTTTGTCTATTATCAATCAATTTTAATTTGATATTTTAGCCATCCAATATTATATTTTACATCCCTGTATGGAAGAGAGGAAACGTTAGGGAATCATTAATATATACAGGATGTTTCCGAATTCATGGACCAAACTGTAAGCGAAGGTAAAGTATACCCATAAAGAAGCAATTTCGGTATAGCAATATGGGGTCGGAAATAAAAAAACGTTTTGGCAAGTGTAGCCCGCATTTCTAGTTTTTCGCCAAAACTTCATTTCCGACTACACATTGCTATACCAAAATTGCTTCTTTATGCGTACTTTACCGTTTGGCCTACGGATTCAAGGACACCCTGTATATGTATTAATAAATTGAATTAATACGACTTTTTAAAGGTACTCAGAAAACGAGAAATGTCTGAAGATCAAAATGAAAGTCCGCATTTTTCAGCGTTGGATTGCTACAGTAACATTTTATACACCCCCCCCCCCCCCAAAAAAAAAGCAGTTGTTATAAAGGGGGAGTTCCTTCGTAAGTGAGATATAAGTGATTTCGCCGATGTTACAGACGATTACGTCACGTTATGGCCCACGTCACTGCTGTCGAAATTTCAGGATTAGATTTTTTTCTGTTTGCGAAGCCATTTTTATTTGTTTAATTTTAAAAAGATATTTTTTTTTTTGATTCGGCGTGGCCAGCGAAAATAAAAAAATGCACCGGTCTCATCATAGACTGGGGCCGGGATAATATTTGTCAGCAGTCGGCACCTGGACAACGCCGGGCGGGAATAAAAAAATGAGTTAAACAATGAAAAAGTCTATCTCTTTTATTAAAATTCTATAAATTTTATTATTCTATGATCAAAAGATGTTTATAATATTTTTATAGAAATGATATTTTTACTGAAATAACTTTAACATAATGATTAAAGCAGAAATATCTTACAACAAATTTTCAATTAAGATTTAAATATTCATAGGCGTAAATTAAATTAATAAAATTAGCCTTCGAAAAAGGTAATTTTACGCATTAAATGTCAAATCTATTACGTTATGAATAATTTGCGGAGGAGTAACTTTGAAGTTGACACGTAGCTAACAGCATTTATTAAATTTTAGGAATGTTACGTCTTAATAGCTGTTTTACACGCGCCTATTTCCTACTTTTAATAATGTCCCAAATAAGAAGCTTTATGTCAAATTAATTTTCTAACTTAATTCTTAACGTGGAAAATAACTGTATTTAATAATTAAGTTCCTTTATATTTAATTCAGCAATTTCTTGTGTTGATTCTGTTGAACATTTCATTAACGCTTGTTGATTAATATGTATTTGAAAATTAACTTAATAAGACTGAATATTACTAATTAAATTTGTCAGTTTTAACACGTTAGATATGTTCTTATTAATAAATATTCACTGACTAATTAAATGAAAGCTATAGAATGTTATTATTTTTAAAACAATACGAAAAAGATTAAATTTATCAGTTATATCTACTCGACTGCATTGACAATTTTTGAGGAAATTGAAATAGTGTACTTTTACGATCTAGTTTTCCTATAGCATTGCATATACACTATTTAACAACAGAGAAAGACATCACCTGTTCTGTTTAGTAATGTATTGTCTGTTTCCAGACATCCTATAGAAGATATCTGTTTTACCTTCATGAAAACTTTATTAGTTAAGGTTACGTGGAGCAACTGGGCCATGATTTTAAAATGTGACTCTGGAGATTCTGGCAATTCAGCTTCAAAAGGCTAATATTCATTTGAATTAAAGTCTGAACTTTTGTAAATGTGTTCAGTTAGGTTCCCTCTATCAGACAGAGATGGTCAAAATTGCATTTTAATATCTAAAAAAGAAAAAAAAATGTATAGTTCATCTTTCTTTCCTCATGGGCCCAGTTGCCCCAAAGTGGACCAGGAGAGTCTATGTTCCACACGCGGTTTTTTTTTTTAAATTGGGTATCAGGTCCTGTTTGAAAACGTATAAACAACTAAAAATATTTAAACCAGGCAGATCATGTACATTATATATCAACTAAAGGGAAACCTTTATGACTAAAAAAGCCCTAAAAGGGAAAATATTAGATTTATTTATACAAAAAACATAAAAATTAAGTAAGTACTTATGTAGTTTAGTATAGGTAATAAGTATAAAAGTTACATGGGTATTTTAAGGAAAAAAAATAACAAGATAAATCTATGAACAAATGGCTACGTAAGTACTCAAGTATCTCTTTCTCTTTTTTATTTACCACAGTGGAAGTTCGATATGTCCAATAAACCTGTGGAGAATGTAACCATGTTTTTATATCGAACAGAACTATTTTTTATTCGTTTAGATAATTTTCTAATAATTCCACTTTGCTTTATGTACGCCTCTTCATCTGTATCGTAAAATTTCGTGCTATAGTTATCACGCTTAAGAAATTTATTATGTAATTTTAATAAGGTATTATGTAATTTTCTTTATTAAAAAAAAAAAAAAATGTAAGGAGAAATTAATTTCCCGTAGTATGAGAAACTCAAAAATATATTTATAATTGTTGGGGTAACTGGATCCCATATCGTCCAGTTACCCCTGATATATGTCCCAGTTACCCATTCTTGAAAAATTTATGGGGTAACTGGAACACTGGCCTTACTTTTGAAACATGAAGTAAATATGTATATATATATCTAATAATATTAATGTATTTATGGGTCTAATCTTTAAATAAAAAGATTGTTTAATAAAAGTACTTACCGCATTTTAATAAAAAACCAAGGAAGTTCAACCAAATGGACGTTGTTTTTAAGAAAAGAAACCTAAATTTTCGGCAACCTATCACAGCAAAGACAGAGTTATGATTGAGTTGACACACGTTGTTTTAAGAAGTAAAGAAGGGGGTGCAATGTTGATAAAAGTTAAAACTTAAAAAACATCAACGGTTTTTTATAAAAATGCCTATGGCCCAGTTACCTCGTAGGTCCAGTTACCCCAGCTTACCTTATAACTCTATTTGTCAGATATAAAGTTCGCTTTTAAACACTTTTCAACTGTATCTTAAAGTGTTTATGATTTTGGATCATCTTTGATATTCGTAAAACATGTTTCTTATTAAACATGTTGTGGGCACAGCATTTACTGTTTGTTTACAAAGACACACAAAATAATTTGGGTACATTGATCTCTACGGGTAATAATTGTTGGGAATGTGTTATTATAAATTAAAGGATTAGGCCGCATGCAGAGAACGCTTGCTTCAAAAAGTGGTAAATTATTCCCCTGAGACCTTTCCAAAGTTTCTGCGGTCCTCAACAAAAGAAACAAAATCTCAACAAAAGAAATGTGCGTCGATAAACATGCCAAGTATTCCCTTCCGTGTATACGTTACAGAAGACTGAACACATCAGAGAGAATGACAAAGTGGCCACTGTATCTAGTTGTAGCCATAGATATAATAAACATATTTTACTATATCTATGGTTGTATCCCGTTCGCAACTTGAGAGGTAAGGAAACTTGGATCGTCTCAGTTAGTTAAATAATAGTTATTCATCATTTTACGAGCAAAGACATTTGTTGTTCTTCACGCATTATACCAATCACCAGTTGTGCTTTTTCAAAAGACTTTCAATGTTCTTCCCCCCTTTACATATATATTCAACTGTGTGTTTCAGAGAGTTACCTTCTCTTTTTTTTGCCTCAGTTTATGGCTGCTAAATGATAGTGCTTCTCTCGGATTAGCTACCCTTCATTTGGCGGAAATAACAAAGGCTTAGATACTGTATATTCCCACGGCCGACATCTTGGATGTTTTGAGATTTCTTGGCGATTTTTTGTTGGCGATGTTTCACATTTTATATTCGTTAAACCTAACATGCGCATAAAATCGCTGCTTGGCGACATTTACTACTTGGTGGAAAATGGGCTTTCACGCCAAGAAAAAATCCAAGATGGCGGCCGCGGGAATATATGACATCTGTTCCATAACGAAATATATCAATTTTTAATTTTTATTTACTTACAATTTCTATTTGTACTTCTATTTCTATTTAGAAATCTCTTGCATATTCTAGCAAAGTTACGTGAAGAAACTATAATTACAAATATGTAAAAAGGCTTGTTATTGCATCCAATTCCCTTAAAATTATTCAAGGTTACAATCTTTAAATTCATTTTTCTCAGTTTATATTTTTTTCAATGTATCTCTTCTCTCTATTCTAAAAGAAAGTAACTACCGCTGTCACCGCCGCCGGTTTTGAATATTTTGTGACAGGAGGTCTTTCTTCGTTAATATTAAGAAAAATATTGCGTACAAAAATATGAAAATCGGTGGTATTATAGAAAAATGTTTGATAAACACGCTGATGCAGACAGTTTTCAAATCGAAGACTTATTTTAAGAGATATTTAATGCTAAAGTTAGACAAAATCGTTCCATTAAAAAAGTTTTATAGCAGCAAAAACTATACATGGGAATGTAATCATTTTTAGATCTTTTTATGCGTTAGAATTTGCCGGTGTGCAGATTGTATTTCTTTTTTTAATTTGGCTAATTTTTTGAGGTTTTATTTCTATTTTAAATTCAAATTTTCAGCATTTCTAGAGATATTTTTTACAGATTTTAGAAAGTGATATTAATTTAAACTGTTGCCAACTGTATAAACAGCGGAAACAATAATGTTTGCTTAAAAAAAAATATTTATACGTGTAATAAATTAAAAATATATTTACACGTGACTATTATAAACAGAAAAAAACATTGGAATTAGAATTAAATAATTATGTACAAAAAGCAGGAACTTATTAAAAATTACGTCATAAAACTATAATTATACGTGAATTTTAAGAGAGAAAGGAATTTGTAAAATAATAAATTTATTAACATGCGTTAGAAGTCTTAAATAGGAGAAATTACGTCATATTTACGTCACATTACAGTTATTACATAAAATGAACACAAAATAATATTGCAAAACGGTTTAAATTTATAAATTGCGCTAGACATTTCTTTGATATTTTGAGCGGATACTTTTCAACTATTTTTCTTATGAAAGCGCAAATAATATTTCATTTCTAACACAAGTATTTTCACGTGAATATTAAAAAGAGAAAGAATAGTTTGGTCCAAATTACATCACACTCTTAATTCAAAAGAACGAATTATTAACTCAACAAAAGAACGAAAAGTTTTACGCGTGTTTTTGTTCTTTCTGAGTATCTGTTTTATCAAAAAGAGACATTTTCCACAAAAAACTGGTTTACCAAATCATCCTTTTAGGAGTAGCCTCCCCAGGACCGCTCATTTCAGACCGGAACAGAAAAATATCTCTAAAAGAGCGGTTTAAGAAGCTTCCCTATTGGTTGAAATCCTTTAACGCGATATATAGTTTTGCAGAGGGAGAACCGTCTTCAAAAGGGAGTCGCTTGTTTGTTTCAAGCGTCAAAGCTTAGCGTTACCTACATGATAAAAACAATATTACAATTATAATTTGATTGATTTAAAAATGGCATAGAATAAGATAGATGGATTATGCCTACGAAAGCAGGGGGGTGGGGCAATCATCACAAAGAATTGGATAAATTTCGTTATTGTTTCCCAGCTAAAACCAAGATGGCTACCGGCGATTCTAGGATTTTACTAATACTGAAAATTCTAAGGTAAAGTACGTTGTTTTACTTCATCTTTCTTGTAATTCCTTCACCATTCCTTGTTGTATTTTCACATTGTATACATGATTTTTTGCGTTATTTAACGTTAATACTTTTAAACCGGAAACATAAACTTCTTAAATTACTTTTTTTCTTTTTTTTTTTTTTTTTTTTTTTTTTTTTTTTAATGCATCTGTTTCATAATTTTTATAATCAATAAAATGCACTTAGATATGTAGTTTTCTCGTATCCAAATTGTGTAAAATTACGCTAATTGGTATTTACATTATTAAACATATATCCTTTTGTGCTTATATTATTGATTATTAATATACTAATTTGCTCATGACACTCAGAAATATTTTCGGAACACAACCCATGATTATAAAAAATATTAAATTATTATTAACTTATAATGTATGTTCTATTTTATTTTATTTTATTTTTTTATTATTATTATTTTTTTTTTCAGTAAGTACAAGTATTTAATAAATTGTGTTCATTTAGATAGTTGTACACATCTACACTTTCTACACTTTAAATATTATTATTTTAATTGTCACAGTATTATGTAAATAGTACGAAATGTAAAAGATAATTTAAAAAAGTATCAGAAAATAATAGATTAGTAAAAAATATTATCAATTTATTTTATGACACAACTAGCTTGACCTTTTTTTTTAAATTATGATTTTGTGAATTTTTATTTTTGTGTTATACTTCGCTCTGTTCATATTCAAAAGTTTAACTAAACAAAAGTCTGCAGTTATGTAACACATGAATTCTATAGTCCATAATTATTTATCTGTGTCATAAGCAAAATATATTAATAAGATATAATAATATCAGAAATAATTAAAGAAATTGACATTCCCGGATTAAAACTAATAACGTTAAAATTATATATACAATGTGAAAATATTAAAAAGAAAAAAATCATAATGAGAAAGATAAAGTAAAAAAAACGCACTTCAAGATATTGACAAGGTAGAAAATCTTGTCTTGTTATGGCGCGAACATATCTTTTATTATTATTATTATTTAATTTATCTTTCGGAAATGAAAAACAAAATTTCTTCTGCATCTAGATTAAAATAAAACAAAATGGAGTTTTAAAAGTAATACATTTTGCAAACTGGGGAGTTATCTATGTTAAAAAACAAACAAAAAAAAAAAAAAAAAAAAAAAAAAATCTGAAAATAAGAGGAAAATAATTTATTTTGCCTATTAAATTTTACAAAAAAAGGGGTTTAAAAATGACTTGTCAATAATGAGTGCAGTCACTCGTTTTGCCTATTAATTTAGTCGAAAAAAAGAGCGAAAACAGCTTATCAAAAAGGAATGAAAAAAAACCACTCCGCAAGATGGATGAAATTCACTCCTATAGGATAAGTGCATTTTCAATACTGAAAAGGAGTGAAAATACACTCAGTCGGAGTTAAAATCGCTGAATTTTTTTTAAGAGAGCAGATTAAAAACGATTAATTTAAAATGTCTCATTTAAAAGAACTTTCTTTTCGCTTTGTTAAGAAAATACCGGGAGATAAAGATTCTGTTTACTTAATTCCTTTTATATTAGCTTATTTTGAAATGTTGTTACACGTGTCTACGTCATCAAGTTATTTTTATTTCGACGTTTTATTTGTATTTTTATTAATGTTGTACTAATTCATTTGTTCTTTCGTTATTTAAAATAAAAATTATATCAATTTGCATAATTTGGCGAGTGATTTGGCGATTTATATAATTTGGCGAAATTAGACGACGGGATAATCAAGTAGTACCGCAGCGGATTTGGCGTTAAAATTTCCCCAATCAAAGAGAAATGAATAGAAATCCGTTTATATGGAGATCGGCACTGTTTTTTAAATTATAATTCAATCTTTCGAAATCTTTTTAAAGCCAATCACATTAGCGTGCATTTAGAGTCTGCGGTGTTTGGACGGGGTTGGCGAGCGTAGCTCGTAGGGGGCCGAGCCCCCTAGTAAGTATGTTTAAAATGCGAAGACTTCAACATATATTTCTTAATTTACTTGTCATGTTTAGGTGCGTTCGTAATTATATAAATACGTAGCACCTATAGTCATCCATCGGTCTGCCCGTCCGCATATAACAGAGCAAAAACTATCCAACCGAATGGCCTGAAATTTTAAACCTACAATTGTTGCAAAACTTTGTCTATTCATTTAAAATTTTATGAAAAAAATCGGATGTATAGTTTAATTACAGGGGCAGTCAAAAGTTTTCCGTTACATTACGGCCAATGGGAAAAAAATATTTCAAACGCATTTTAATGATGTTACAGCCAGCCTTTCGAACAGAATGAAATTGATATGCACTTATGATGTGCCCTAAAATATACTTTCAGTACAATATGCTGTGCAAAAAATATTTATAAAACTAGTTATAGTATTAACGCGCCTCATTTGCCACATTTGACGTGCAATTTCCATCTTGTTTTACATCTGGGATCACATTCCATTTTTTTGCTGCTAAAATAAATATTTAATAAAAGTCTGGTACTTATAATTATTAGGTGATTGAACGTGACTTTGCTGGGTTACAAATTATAAGTGAAACCCATTTTTGTTTAGCCATTTGGAAAAATGGTTATTGTCCTCGGTCAGGGTAGGAAATCAAAAACATATCTGAAGCGTTTTATTAGTTGAATTCCGCATTTTATTCGTCTGATTGGTCTATACAGTAATCAGTATTTTCCCTTTACTTTCAACAGAGAAGGATACTTCTGTTGCCACTATGACCAAAAAGTAATAAAAACTACAAAAAACTATAAAAAAAAAATTTCATAACTCAGAAACAAATTGAGATACAGCTTTCAAACAAATTGCATTTTAAAGTACATTTTTTTTTCTCTATAACCAGCTCCGTAGAAGTTTAAAAATTTACAGTACCGAAAATTGTAAAACTGAAATTTCTTTTAAAATTTGTTCATGATGGGTCCAGGAATGCTAATGGTTAATTCATGGCGTACGTAATGTATGATCAACTACGTGTGATTTTTTATGGCTTAAATTTTAGTCTTTGAAAAAATCATTTTCCAAATGGTCGTTGTAATTTGTTAAATTGCTCTTTTTTTTTTTTTTTTGCTTTCTTCTATTTTTAAAAGAAGAAAGTATTTGATTCGTGAAAATTTTCGAATTCCGGTTTTCAACGGATTTACACGTTTTAGGGGACAGAGATCACGAAAAACATGTTTTTACAAAATGTCTGTCTGTGAGTCTGTGACTCTATTTGTCTGTATATGTGATACAAATTTTGTGTGAGCTCTATCTCAAAAACTAATGAACGGAATTTAACAAAACTTTAGATTCAGTTATTCCCTGATATAAATTGGTGCTGATTACTTTTTGGTGTAAATCGCCCAACAGGTAGCGCTGCTATACTGAGTTTTTCACGATTTCCGCAATAGCTATATCTCAAGAACTAATGCTGACATGAATTGACGTTTTATAAATTTTAGTGTAAATCGTTCGAAAGGTTGCGCTGCTATGCTGCACTAGTCACGATTACTGCAATATCTCTCTCCAGATCTAATACACGATTTTTTTCATGAAACTTCAGATTCATATAATCCCTTTTATAAATTGATGTTCTTTAGTTTTTGGTGTAAATCGCCCAACAGGTGGCGATCCTAAGCAGAATTTTTTAGGATTTTCGAAATAGCTCTATCTCAAAAATTAATGTACGGATTTTCATCAAACTTCAGAGTCAGTTAGACGTTGATATAAGATGTTGCTGATTAGATTTTGGAGTAAATCACCCAGTAAGTGGCGCTGCTATGTTGAATTTTTCAGGATTTACACGATTTTAGCGATTGTCATGTTTCAAGAACTAACATTTCATATCTATTTAGAATCTTCATGATGAGCATAGATTGTCATTTAATTTTGGTACTGTGATAACGAATTTTTCAGTATTAATATGTATGAGATAAAAGAAAGTTTTGGGATTGCCACATCCGACTAGTTTATTATTGAAAACTCTAATAATTTTTTTTCATATTTAATACATATATTTACAATGCTCATTAACAACACCAAAAATAATTTTTATATGAAAAATATCAATGGGATATTCAAACAAAGTTTTGAAATTTATTAAAAAGTGATACTTTCGAATAGGCCTTGTGTCAAGAGTTAACAGCCACAGAAATTTCCAAAGATCTCTATTTACAGCACTTTTTTGTTCTGATAATTTTAGAGGCTTAAGCACATAGCTCGATTACATGCCTTAAATTTGTGTTTTATTTATGCTTTGTTATTTTATTTGTTTACGGATGAATTTTTAATTTTATTACAGTATATAAACCGGAAACAAATGTTGAACTGTTTATATTATTTTAAGTGCAAACGGATTTATATTTCGGAATCATCTGCACGCGATAGAAGTAGATAAAAAAAATCATGCTTGATAATTATTTTAAAAACAATAAAAAAATAGTAAATTGCGATACCGTTTTCGAACAAATTGTGAAACGTTTTTTCAAACAAATTGCATTTGAAAGTATATTTCTTCCCCTGTACAACAATGCAAAAATTGAAAATGTGCGGTGTTTAAAAGTTTAGAAAAATTGCAGTAAAAGGGAAACATAATAGTCTACTGTTGCCACCATCGAAATGACATCAGAGTTACGGACAGACATATTTGTCCTTTATTATTATATTTTATATTACAGATAGAGTACACTTGTAAGAAAAGCATGAATTGAAATGTTGCAAGAAGTTCAAAATTTTAGGAGAAATTTGGTTTTAAATAATAATAATAAAAAAAAAAATAAAAAAATAAATAACAAATTACAACGACCATTTGGAAAATGATTTTTTCAAAGACTAAAATTTAAGACATAAAAAATCGTACGGAGTTGATCATACATTACGTACGCCATGGACTACATTTTTCTGTACTGTAAATTTTTAAACTTCTACGGAGCTGGCCATTCATTACGTACGCCATGGATTAAACATTAATATTCCTGGACCAATTTTAAACGAAATTTCATTCTTAAACTTCTAAACATCTCACAATATTACTTTTTACAACGTCGTATAGAGAAAAAAAATGTACTTTTTAAATGCAATTTGTTTGAAAGCTGTATTTCAGTTTGTTTCTGAGTTATTAATTTTTTTGTAGTTTTTATTACTTTTTTGTTATAGTGGCAACAGAAGTATCCATCTCTGTTGAAAGTAAAGGGAAAATACAGATTACTGTATAGACCAATCAGAAAACGAATAAAATGCGGATTCAACCAATAAAGCGCTTCAGATATGCTTTTGATTTCCTACCCTGACAGAGGACAATAACCATTTTTCCAAATGGTTAATAAAAATTGCATTTTTGAAATTTTACCGTAAAAATGTACGTTTTATCGCTATTAAATCTTTTCCCTTTCTAAAACCATTTAATGATATGTCAAAAAATAATTATGAAATACTAAAATAACAAATTATATGTATTTCAAAATGCACCAAGTCCTCTAACAGTTCCTTCACTTCACATTTCGTGGACTACCTTTGTTTTCTATTCCAACCTTTAAACTATGATGCGTATTTTATAGCTAAACAAAAGTATAATATCTTATGATGCATATAAAATTAATGCATCTAATATAGGGTCGCATAAAATAATTCGAATGCATAACAGTCTACTGGAGGTCATTTTTTGAGCTGCATTTTGAAAGATATTATGCGTTTAAATTAAATTATAGTACCCATATATTGCCTATAGTCAACATATTGGACTGCCCAAAGTAATTCATCTACATTATTATTATTGGCCATTTATTATTTGAAATGCTTTTCAGTAAAATGTGTTTTTTAGCTGAACTAAACTTTATTAATGTTCCAGAAAATTGACGTCCCTGCATTATGGCTATTGTTGCTGTAAAACTTTTTTTACAGACATTTTTGAATAATAAGTATAAGGCATTGTCCGGTATAGATATAAACATTGGAAACCTTGCAGAATTGGTAACAAAATGCGGTGCCAAATATTTATTTGAAAAATTTCAAAAATCAAATTTCTATGTTCTGGGTATGCCGAAATATCGATAATGTATGTAATTACTTATGATGAAGGCAAAATACAAAATACAGGAAAGAAAAATCATGCGCCAAGCTTAAATTATGAAACCCTTTCCAACACGTTCAGAACACTGTGAAAACTTTCATCGTTTAATAAGGTAAAAGATGATATTTAAGTAAACAATTTTGGAAATGTATAACACATTTTAAAACCCACTTTCAGTCGTAAAATATGCGAATAGTTTGTTGAACCAGTAAGTAGAGATTATTAACCAATTTATTACTCCATAAATAAAGCACATTCCTTGAGAGTCAAATAATAAACTGAATGAAAACCACTACTAAAATTCATATTCAACTTACGTAAAAATGGCTACTCTAACAATTTTCAGGAAATCTCCTTTCGGATAGCTAGAAAAAAACAACAACATTATAACGTCACTTGCAAAAAGTCCTTCCGGCCAGTGCCGGGAGGAAGAGGTAGCTTTCATATTCCTTATTTTAAAAAAGCCAACTTATATTATTCAAACACACGAAGCTCAATTAAGTGGAAACCGAATGTAGGAGATTCAATACTAATTTTTATCAATAGTAAATCATTATGAATGAGAATTTCGCGAAATTAGTCAGCTGTATCCAAGCTGCTTTTATTTAAAGTAACTTATATTTGGCTACCAAATTCGGCGATTTCTTAAAGTGCCTGCCATTTTAAGACAACATGGTGGATGAGGCTAACCAGTGAACTTGGTCGAGACCTTAGTAATTGCTGTGCACATGCTCACTCACATCGGAATCGGTTGATATATACGAGTGCTGTCGCAGGCAAAAAATCAGATTTTTCAAAATGTCACCCACGTTAGAAATTGAAACTGCTATATATGAGCCATTTTTTAAGATAAAGACAAACAAAAAATGCTCCTGAATCCTTATATCAAGGTCAAATACTTAAGAAAGAAACCTTTTTCAATTTCTAATTTTTTTGCATCTCACTTTAAATATATATTTTTTTTTATTTAATGGCCGCCATTTTGAAACAAGATGGCTGATGAAGCTGGCCAGCGAACTTGGCCGAGATATTGATGTATACAATCCACATGCCTTCTTCCATCGAAATAGACGAATACGTGTGGTATCGCGTGACAAATACAAGATCGTTTCAAAGTGTTAGCCATGATAGAAATTCAAAGTGCTATAATTCAACCATTTTTTAAGATATAAACAAAAGAACAAATTTTCAGAAACAAAAACTGCTCCAGAATCTTTGTATCAAGGCCGAACACATAAAAAAAATCCTTTTCATTTTCCAATTTTTTAATACCTCATTTTAAATTTTAAATTACATTTTTTTAATGGCAACCCTTTTGAAACAAGATGGCGAATGAAGCTGGCCAACGAACTCGGTCGAGACATTGGTATGTACTATGTACAGACAAAGTTACATTCAAATCGGTTCATAAATACGTCTGTTATCGCGTGACAAAAATCAGGTAAAATGTCAGCCACAATAGAAATTCAAAATGTTATAACTCAGCCATTTTTTTAGATATAGACGAAACAAAACCTGTTCCGGAATCTTTGTATTAAGGTCAAACACATACGAAAAAAATCTTTTTCATTTTCCAATTTTTTAGTATCTCATTTTAAATTAAATTTTTTTTAAATTTTTTAAATGGTCGCCATTTTGAAACAAGATGGCGGATGAAGCTGGCCAACGAATTCGGTTGAGTTATTTGTATGTACTATGTACTCACCAAGGTACATCCAAATCGGTTCAGAAATACGTCTGTTATCACGTGGCAAAAATCAGGACGTTTCAAAATATCAGCCACGCTAGAAATTCAAAATGCTATAACTCAGCCATTTTTTAAGATATAGACGAAACAAAAACTGCTCCCGAATCTTTTTATCAAGGTCGAACACGTAAGAAAAAAATATTTTTTCAATTTTCAATTTTTTGGTACCACATTTCAAATTAAAATTTTTCTTAAAATTTTAAATGGCCGCCATTTTTAAACAAGATGGCGGATGAAGCTGGCCAACGAACTCGGTCGAGACATTGGTCTGTACTATGTATAAACGAAGTTACTTCCAAATCGGTTCATAAATACGCCTTTTATCGCGTGACAAAATTCAGGACGTTTCAAAATGTCAGCATCGCTAGAAATTCAAAATGCTATAACTCAGCCATTTTTTAAGATATAGGCGAAACAAAAACTGCTACGGAGTCTTTGTATAATGGTCAAATACATAAGAAAAAAATATTTTTCCAATTTCAAACTTTGGTACCACATTTCAAATTTTAATTTTTTTTAAAAATTTTAAATGGCCGCCATTTTGAAACAAAATGGCGGATGCAGCTGGCCAACGAACTCGGTCGAGACATTGGTATGTACTATGTACACACCGAATTACATCCAAATCAATTCATAAATACTAGAGTTACAGTGTGACATAGGTCAGATATATATATATATATATATATATATATATATATTGATATATATATATATATATATATATATATATATATATATCAATTTTGAACGGAGGGTGGTTTCTGGGTCTGGGGGTCATGATCGATGAAAATATACCAAAATTTTTTGAAATCGCTTTCCTCCGAACGGCTGCAATAGGTAGCTTTTTGTAAAGAAAGCTACCTAAAATACGACAATATCACAAAAGAAACCTTATGGATTCAAATTTCTCTTTATTGAAATCACTAAAGGTTTAACGTTTTATCACGACGTGGAAGCACTCCGTCGAAGAATCACTAGAAAGAACAGTTCAAAACAGATTCAGGCTAATGGCATGTGTAAGTTTCAACCTTGAAAATCAGGAACACTGGAAGGCTGGTCTCGGATACGATACACTGTAGAGATCCGACTCTCAAATCCTCTGAACCAACTTTCTACACTCATATTTATACTGACTATAGTGACCTCATAAGCATATTACTGCACAAAACAGCCTCAACGATTAGATTCAGGGAGATTCAATCGATCAGTTTTAATCACGTGCTCACATGCCCATGAATTTCCAATAACCAACTAAAATCACCGATGTTTTAGCCAATATTATCGCTTAACCAATGAAAGTGATAAAAACCGGAAATATCGATAGGTGAACAAAGGTTGTCAAGATGGTTGCTAGGGTGAGACGTCAGTTGAAACTGATCTATTGCACATTGAGAAGTAACAGAAATGACAGACAGGAGGCACTTCACATTTTAGAAGTCGGGGAAAACATTCAGCACAAAAACTGGACTAACCTCATTAAAGAGTAGATAGGTATTCGCCACAAAAGTGTAATTAAAAAGCTTTTTATATGATTTCAATGAGATTATGTAGAATAGGTTTGTCCCAAACATTCCACGTTTACTTGTAGTTTTGTGCACGAACTCATACATCCCACACAGGCATGCAGAATTCCAAAAAGGACACACGAACTTTGAAATTCAATAATTAATTAACTGTAACAAATACAAAAATGTAATAGGATAAATTTTCATTTCACAAATTGTATGTACAGTAATTTAAAAAATACTTCAAATTTCAATCAATAGGTAGTATTGCATTGTCTTCACTTGTAAGAATGCCCAAATTAAGTTCAAAACGCAAAACTTTCTTTTTGCTTTTCAATAGTTTAACAGAATGAAGAGTAAACATCGAGTGTTCTTCTATCCAAATATTGTTATAGGTTTACACAGCCTCGCGCCATTAATTAACAAAAAATGTAATTACTTTTAAAATTATTCTATAGAAAAATTATGAGGTACTTTACAACCATGTTACTTTTTAACGTTTATTATAACTAATGAATTACTGAATTTTAAATTTCGGTATCTTTATTTATAAAAATAAATAATTAATTTTTATGATTATTTGCATTGAAACATCACTGCATTAGACTAAGAGTTATTGTAGAGTTAAAAAGTATTTTATCTCTTTTGTATGGATCATAAACAGATATTCTAACGATAAACTTTTGCCCTTTTTAAATACCGCATCCAAAAATAAATTTAAGTATTTTCCTTTCAAAATATTATTGACGTTTGAGAATTTTTTATTGTTTTTTTAAACTCAATATAGATTCAATGGGAAGCTGGGTGGAAAATATTCTACAGAAAGAAGAGAGTCTAACGACCAAATAAATTTCCATTTGGTATTCAGACTAGAAGTTTCGAAGAATATAAATCAATAAGCTCTTCATCCGAAATGTCATTCAATTTTTCACAGCAGTTTATCCCTATTTAAAAAAAATCGTAAATTCGTATACTTTTTCCGAAACTCGCTGAAACTTTGCTGTCATTTATCATGTGGAAAGGAGGATACAAAACTTTAAAAAGAGTTTTTAAAAGTTTTATGCTTAAATTATTTCACTGAACTTTTTTTTTTCGAAAAGAATTAATAGACCTTTGAGTTCAATGTCACTTTTCCTATTTTCCCCACCATTGAACCCCTAATTTCATAAGGACTATGAGAAGTTTTTAATTTGTTAGAAAACAAAAGTAAATTTCGTGTTAAGTTGTTGTAAAATAGTCGCGAAATGAATTAAAATATGATGCGGGAAAAAATTCTCTTTAAAGTAGCTTCATAGCGCTTTTAACCTTTAACTGATGTGACAGAAATTGTCACATAACTACTCTGAAGCGGTCTGTGAGACCGCCCCATCGAAAGTTTAAAAAAAAGCGCGATTAATTCATATAATGGTGTTTTTGTACTAAACTTTTTGTACAGGACTATTATAATTAAAATTCACATATTCAAATCAGTGTTGCCAGATTGGGGACTTTTTTAACTTACAAGGAAGGTCTCCATACGGGCATATTCAGAAAACTCTGGAAAAATTACAGAGTGTTCTTGTCACGTGGATATATGTGTTTATAAATTTTTTTTGGCGGAACCTCCATAGAACGTTCGTAAAAAAATAATGAAAATTTGGTTTATTTGGCGATTTATCATCGGTTGGCGATGACATGAAATTTCGAAAAATACTCTTTTATGTCGAATACTCTTTAAGATACAAATGTTTCATATTGAACTTGTTTAAGTAAATTTAATGTAAATGACTTTAGTTTTGTCAGTTTTAGTTTGATTTAACTATAGTTTTGTCATATATATATATATATATATAGATATATATATATATTTATAATGAAAGTTAAATATCAAATTTTATGAATTAAAACAAAATTAAAATAAATTAAAATTGTTTCAATATCTCAAAATTAAGTCCAATTGAGCACATTTTGTTGCTATGAAAACGACGAATTCTTTGATATTGAAATGAATAACTGGTAAATTAATCTTGCCTTTATTTTGGAATACGCTTAAATCGATGAAAGTATTTTTTATATATGAAATTGTTTTTAAAGTAATAAAATTAAATAACAAGCAACATAAATATGTAATACGAAAAAATGTATTTATTAAACTCTCTCATTGTTTAGGTTTAAATTCCTTAAACACTTTATGCACGCATTCTAAAAATCAATTAACAAACAATTTTCAGGTGCATTAAAATCGTTTGCTTTTGGCGGGGAAAAGTACTGCTCGCCAAATCGCGTGACGCTTTCATCTTTTCGCGCCAAATACACGAAAGTATTTTATTTTTTTACAGACTTTCTAGTGTAATTCCGCCGCTAAATTTGACTGATCCTTTATTGCATACATAAGTAGCTTAATTGGTATTTTTTTCAAAATATTCTGAGTATGCCCAGTAAGGAGACCTTCCTTGTTAGATTATTTGACTGTCACCAGTTTTTTAAAATAGTATAATTTGCCTTATTTTTCAAAAATTTTAATCTATTTTTAAATAGGCCAAATATTTCTATTTAAAACAAGTTGGAAATTGCTCGTCAAACGTGGCAAATGAGGTGCGTTCGTACTATAACTAGTTTTATAATTATTTTTTGCACCCCATATTGTACTGAATGTATAATTTTTTGCACTTCATAAAGCGCATAGTCTGATACATCATTAAAATGCACTTCCAATATTTTTTTCCCATTCCCCGTAATGTAACGGAACACTTTTGACTGTCCCTGTAATTAAACTATACATCCGATTTTCCTAAAATTTGAAATAGCTCAACAAAATTTTGCAACAATTATATCTTTAAAATTTCAGACCATTCGGAAGGCTGTAATATCATTAAAATGCACTTGCAATAATTTTTCCCATTGGCCGTAATGTAAAGAAAAACTTTTGACTGGCCCTGTAATTAAACTATACATCCGATTTTCCTAAAATTTGAAATAGCTCAACAAAATTTTGCAACAATTATATCTTTAAAATTTCAGATCATTCGGAAGGCTGTAATATCATTAAAATGCACTTGCAATAATTTTTCCCATTGGCCGTAATGTAAAGAAAAACTTTTGACTGGCCCTGTAATTAAACTATACATCCGATTTTTCTAAAATTTGAAAGGGCTCGACAAAATTTTGCAACAGTTATATCTTTAAAATTTCAGATCATTCGGAAGGCTATCATATCATTAAAATGCACTTGCAATAATTTTTCCCATTGGCCGTAATGTAAAGAAAAACTTTTGACTGTCCCTGTAATTAAACTATACATCCGATTTTCCTAAAATTTGAAAGGGCTCGACAAAATTTTTCAACAGTTATATCTTTAAAATTTCAGATCATTCGGAAGGCTCTAATATCATTAAAATGCACTTGCAATAATTTTTCCCATTGGCCGTAATGTAAGGAAAAACTTTTGACTGTCCCTGTAATTAAACTATACATCCGATTTTCCTAAAATTTGAAAGGGCTCAACAAAATTTTGCAACAGTTATATCTTTAAAATTTCAGATCCTTCGGAAGGCTGTAATATCATTAAAATGCACTTGCAATAATTTTTCCCATTGGCCGTAATGCAAAGAAAAACTTTTGACTGTCCCTGTAATTAAACTATACATCCGATTTTCATAAAATTTGAAATGGTTCGACAAAATTTTGCAACAATCATATATTTGAAATTTCAGACCATTCGGTTGGGTAGTTTTTGCTGTGTTACATGCGGACAGACAGACGGACGGACAGACGGACAGACGGACAGACGGACGGACTGAACGACGACTATAGGTGCTACGTATTTATATAATTACGAACGCACCTAAAAAGCGGTGACAATCAGGAATCTGGGGACAAAAAAGTCCCCAATCTGGCAACACTGATTCAAATGTCTCTAGTGATAGTACTAAAGTTCAAAACGAAACAGAATTTTGGTAGTGTTTGGAGTTGAACTGAAAGTTACAAGTTAAATTATAAAAATTGAAAAAAAAAACAGTGGTCTGTGAGACCGGTAACATCAGTCAAAGGTTAACGAGGGTCAGTCAAAGATAAATGGGAATTTATTTTCTCTGTTAACTGAAATAAAATTAAAACAAGTTGGAAATCGTACAGTCGTGGAAAAAAAAAGTAAACACCCCCTACTAAATCCTCAACAAATTATCGTAGAAGAAAGTTACTGGTACCGAACGATTGGAAATAGAATCTACTTTTAAATGGTATAGATACAATTTGCTCAGGGGGGCATTTACATATTAAAACGAACCATAACTTTGTTATTTTCAATAGCAGTACACAATTCTGACACCATAAATGAACTCTACACCCTTCAATTAGCTGAAAAACAAATTTTTATGCAATTCGTACTATAAGTTTCCGAGAAACAAATTATTTTAAAACGAGCGTATTTTAAGGGTTGTATACAAATTGAAGTTCCGTACTGGATTGTTAACCGAGAGAGCCCCTTTCTTGATCAAGGCATTTTAAGCGCCACTCAAGGATTCAATGAAGTCTGTTAGATTACAGGACGGCAGAATAAATTTCAAATATCTACTCACTTCTATCATATACGGCCTTAAACCATCATTTTGCCGTTTTTTAAGCATAATTTGAAAACTATTTGGAAGAAAAATGTGAAATTTTCGATTTCCATAATGCAGGACTTAATAAATCTAAATCCATCAAAAAAATTGTAGGTTGCAATTCATAATTTTTTCGAATATTAATTTAATAATTCATAATTCATAGAATAAAATTATAAAAATTGCAAATTCAGAGTATTTATGTTTGGGTATATTAGTATTATTGCTACACAAAAAATTAGCACTTTAGGAGCATAATTTCTGGAGAAATAAATAAAAATATGAAAATGCAATTTAACATTAGAAGCACTAAATTTTGAATGTTTATAATTCAAAAACTTATCATTCAAATGACTTGAAATTCGGTGTCTAGACATAGTTTGAACCGAAGATTTGGAATATCTCGTTAAAATTGGGTATTGCTATTGAAAAAAATTAAGTTTGGATTCGTTTTAATATGTAGATGGCCCCCTAAACAAATTTTATATACATCCTTTAAAAGTAGACTTTATTTCCAATCGTTCGGTACCAGTAACTTTTTTTTACGATAATTTGTTGAGGAGTTAGTAGGGGGTGTTTACTTTTTTTCCCCCGACTGTACGTCGAACGTGGCAAATGAAGTACACTGTAAAAAAAAAACAGATACTTCTTAAACTACGAAAATTTACTATAATCACGAACCGAATTTAATATAATCATATTCCTTAATGGATTCCAAGACGCCTAATATTCCGAAAACTCTTCTTTTATCTTTAAAAATCTCATAAAACAAGTTATTTTCGAAATTTAAGGAAGAAATTATAAAAATACATTTTTATTAGCTGCCCGTAATTTTCGAAAACGTTTTCGTGTAACTTTTACAATGCATTAATTAGTTCTCAGTATCCTGAAAATCGATTTTTCGGATGCTATCAGACCTCAACTAAACATTTTCAGCTGCATAACTGAAATTGTGCATGCAATTGTAACAAGAAAATGTTAATTTTAATGTTAATGTTAATGCTGTTAATTCTGTATATTTTTCAGTTAAACATGTTTGCTGAACATGAAAATATTTACTTGAGACCTCATAGCATCCGAAAAACCTGTTTTCTGGTTAGAGAGAAATGATTAACCCTCTAGTGCATACTGTTGCCAATTGGCAACAAATTAAATTTTCTCTCCTTATTATTTGTTTACTGTTGCCACCTGATAACTTTATACTTTACGTATTCATTTTGACCCTATACTTAGCTTTAGTTCATTAAAAATACCATAGGTGATAATAGTTGTTTATCAGTTACAAATAAAAAGGAACTTTTGAAGTATTCCATTTTCATAGCCATAGATGGATTTCTAACACAAATAAAAAATGTTTAAAATGCAAAATTTCATTTGAAAAAAATCTTTTTCAAAAGAAAATGCTTTAAAAGTTATTTTCAATAATTTTCAATAAGGTTTCTTGGAACAAATATTGTATACACTAGCCGCTTTTGGCGACCAGTTTGGTCTCCCTTAAATGTATGCTAAGCATTGCATCATGTTACTTTCATTCTTAAACTAATTCACTTGCTCAATTCTTCCCCGCGAGTCCAAAGCGAAATCAAGAATTCTTTGCGCACTTGATAACATTTCATACATTTTTGTTATTATGCTTATTTCGTCTTTTTTGACGAATACCTCTTAATTTCCGTAGCTGTAAAAATGAGTGAAATTTCAAGTGTTTGAACTGAGATTTGTTCATAAATTATCTAAATTAAACGTATTTTACTTAAACATGCCGTTACTTCAATGTTAATTTTTAGTATTAATAAATTTATTTAAATTTTGAAAATCATGCATTTATAAATTTTTTTCACTACTTAATAACTAAATAAGGAATATATATACTTTTGTTCTTATAGATTTGATTTCTGAGCTCATAAATATGACATTAAAATAACGTAACTAAGAGAAATAGCAAAATAAAACCCTCGTGAATGCAAGCCGTTAACAAACGTTAGCGCCGCCAATTTACATACTATGACGTCATAAGAATATTGTCCATTCATTGTTGGAGAACTTGCTTTGCGAATGATTACCTCCATAGCCTAATATTTTCTACCGTTTATAAAGAATGAATCTCTTGTGTTTGTTTACTTTATGAAGTGAAATAAAAAGCTGTCAACTTAATTTCAATTGAAATTATCTTGGAATCTATATTTATTTGAATGTAAATTAGAAACAATACTTTGATGTTGAAATAAAATATATTTGGTTTATGTTATTATTATTACGATTAATTGCTTATTTAGGTACTTTTCAATTACAGGGGCCTTGGCTTCATTTTTTTTAAAGCTTGGTGCAATTCGGGCTTCAGAACGTAAAATACGTTGATAGAATATATAAATAGCTATGAAAATAAAACTGGTGAACTTTTATTTTTATTTATATGTATTTATTTGCATATAAACATTTTATTTACACACATATATATACAATATTTGTTTAGATAGAAATTACTTCTATTTTTATATAAAAATAGATTATTGGCTTCTTTAGATTAAATAAATTGTACACATATGGAAAAAATTGTTTATGTATATGAAATAGGATTTAGATTGCCGGAAAATACGATGCCAATTTTTCTTCTCGCCAAGAACCCATGCTGGAAAAATATCTATTTATTTATTTATTGTATTTTAAGTGTGGTAAATGAAAGATGCGTATTTTAAATGAAAGTTATGTATTTTAAATGAAATGAGTGATAGATTTATATTTTAATGAAATGATGGCGACGGAAGAATATTTGGCGATTTATCACCTGCGCCCGAATAATGGCCGTTTGGCATATAAAAAGTGAAGCGGTTAGCCCGGAACTATTGATGACAGTCACAAGACTTCGGCTTTTATTATGTAGATCTGAATATACGTTTGTTGCCATTTGGCAACACCATGAATTGAGTTCCGCTTTTACTAACATTTTTAGTATTCTGTTCAATGAGTTTGTTGATTGTTTCATCTTGTTTTTTGTCTATTTTTTCATAAAAAAATTGTTCTGATAAAGGCTTATCATGATCAACATACAGGGTGCAATATGTTATCTATCGCCGACCTTTAATTTGTCAACCGTTGGTCGTAGACGTATAGTTCCAATTACAAAAACGTTTCAAATGAGGTAAATATTCATGTTGAGGCATTATTTAAAGCAAAAAATCAATTTTATAAAAATTACGAAATCTAACTTTTTATACGGTCCCCCAGTCCCTATAGTTATATTTAGTAAAAGTTTACACATATCATAACATATATAACACAAAAAGTTTGACATCTGAACTACAAAAATTGACAAAGTTATTAAATTTCAAAGTTTGAGATTTTTTCGCATGATTTTGTCTTTCAAGGGTCAGCTAGGTGGGGAGGCCTACCAAATGGCTTAAGCACTCACAAGCCCCACCCAGCGGTTTCCATCTACTACCGCCGTCACCACACACACACACACACACACAAAAAAAAAAATAATAATAATAAATAAAAGGCCCGAAGGGACCTACATGATTTTGTCTTTCAATGAGGGATCAGTTAATAGATTAATTAAAGTAATTCGAGATCAAAATCAGGATGCAACGTCCTTTTTACGGCGAAACCACCTTTAGCCGGCATCGCCAAATTGGGGTATCACCAAAGAGGGTTATTTCATTTAAAAATTTTAGCTGACTTTTAGGTGTCGTATACAAAGCGAAGAATGAAATATTGAAATTAAACTGAAAAACAAGTAATATATTTTTTTTTTTAAAATTCAATTCCTACTTAGGCCATCAAAGAAAAATTTAATATAATCCCTTAAGCTAATATTAGTTTTTGTTGCATTAAAATATCTCCATTTGTTGATTTTCTATAAGCAAGTAGGTTTACAATGGAACTCCACGGGAATTTGGCGAAATATTAGAGATATCGCCAAGTTAGCGTCATTTTTGGCGACTCATTTTGAACGACAAATTTTGCGATATATCGCCAAGTTGACGACAAACTTGGCGGTATTTGGCGACAGAACAGGGTCTCCCCTATGGTAATTCCTTATTGAAAATACTTGAATTGATCTTCAATAACCAATGGCGGCCATTTTGTTTCCCATGCAAAACTAAAATTAATTAATTAATTAATATTTGACAAAACTGTATTAACATCCATTGTCATCCAGTACAAGTTTAAAAAAATTTATTTCAACTTGATAGGATGAATAATGAGTATTTTATTAACGATTAAAAATTTGAACAAGATAAATATATAAATAAATAAATAAATATAGGGAGAGTGTGAGCTAATAGTAGGAATTGAATAAATATCAATTTATTATAATATCAGAAAACGGTCTACTATAAAAAATGAATATGTCAAATGACGGAATATATTAGATATACTGCTCAAAGTGTTGTGTAACACTTTTATGGGTTGAACAACCTTCAAACGCCAAAGTAGGTAGAATCGACAACCGGAAGATAAAACATACTCACTAAGGACTAGATAAATGGCAGCGGAATGCAAACGACCAGCCGAGCTATAGCGTGCATGAAAATTAGGATTATGCAAATTACAATAATACCGCATCGCCACACGTTCGGGATAAAACAGGAGCCATCTAGCAGTGGACATGCTAGTCAGCGCTGAGATCGTGATGGCGAGCCACGCATGCATGCAATATGCCGAAATGATACATATTTATGGTGAATGTCAAAGGAATGCAGAGAGGCTGCGAGTGTTTATTCAGAACGTTTCCCTAAGGATCTACATTCAACGCATGAAACTATAAATAATGCATTGCACCATATTAGAGAGACCGGCGCTGTTTCACCACGACTCAGAACAAGTAGACGGGCAAGGTGTAATGTTCGAGTGACACCGGGGGAGGTGCTGTGATTCGCCCTTTTAATTCCACAACTGAGCACGACGGAAATAAGCGAGGCATGTGGTCAGCATGTCTGGCATTTGTTACATGCACTTGATGAGCATCCATACTATATCCGAGACTGGTGCAAGAATTGATGCTGGGTTACCACGCACGACGATTTGTTTATTGTAATTTCATGCTCAACATCTTAGAGGAAAATCTGTCATTTCTTTGTTGCATTCTGTGTGACAGATTAGTCAATGTTTATACGGGTGGCATTGTGAACGTGCACAATGTGGATTACTAGTCTCTGGAAAACCTCCACATCGCCTGCGCAGTACGACACGTGTGGTGCGGTATATGGGGAACCCAGATTGTTGGACCCATCTTCTATGATGGGACCTTAACGGGCGATCGTCACCTGCATCTGCTACAAACATGGTTCGTGATTGGTATGAAGAGCTGCCTCTCCGACATGCATGCCGAGTGTGGTTTCAACATGATGGAGCCCTCACCACACAAAACATCAAACATCCGGGCGTTTCTGGACACCGAATTCGGTCAACAGATCCTTGGATATGGTGGTCCGTTAGAGTGGCCACCGTGTTCGCCGGACTTGACACCCATGGATTTCTACCTCTAGGGTTACATCAAGGGATAGGTCTATGTGACTGAGACCACTTCTGTGGTTTATCTGAAGCAGCACATCATCCTTGATTGGCGCACAGTTTACACGTCTTCTGAGCTGTAACGTGTCCAGGACTCAGTACTGTCACGCATTCAGTTGTGCATTGCCACCAATGGAGAACACTATGAGCAGTATCTCTGGTAGATTCCGTCATCCGACATATTCATTTTTTATAGCAGACCGTTTTCTGATATTATAATAAATTGATATTTACTTTTCAGTTTAATTTCAATATTTCATTCTTCGGTTTGTATACGACCCCTAAAAGTCAGCTAAAATTTTTAAATGAAATAACCCTCTTTGGTGATACCGGTTAAAGGTGGTTTCGCCGTTAAAAGGACATTGCACCCCGATTTTGGTCCCGAATTACTTTAATTAATCTTTTAACTGATCCCTCATTGAAAGACTAAATCATGCGAAAAAAATCTCAAACTTTGAAATTTAATAACTGTGTCAATTTTTGTAGTGCAGATGTAAAACTTTTGTGTTATATCTGTTATGATATGTGTAATCTTTTACTAAATATAACTATAGGGACTGGGGGACCGTATAAAAAGTTAGATTTCGTAATTTTTGTAAAATTGATTTTTTACTTTAAATAATGCCACAACATGAATATTTACTTCATTTGAAACGTTTTTGTAATTGGAACTATATGTCTACGACCAACGGTTGAGAAATTAAAGGCCGGCGATAGATAACATATTGCACCCTGTATATTTTAAAGCAAAGACGTTAAAAAAATTATTAACAGAAGAAATATGGATTGTATTGTTAAGTGAAAGTGGCATTTCTTACAATGACAGCGATGTCGATCCACCTTTTGATCCAAACCTTCTTTTCAAGAACGGTTCGGACACATATGATGAGACTGATTGCGATTTACAAGCAGATAAATCAGCTAATGAAATTCACTAGAATGTTGATGCAAACGCTGGGACAATCCATATTCCATCTATATAAAAAAGCAGTCAGGTGAATGTAAACAAAAAAAGAGTGAAAACTTCAAACTCGTCAGCCAGATCCTTCTTGGATAAATATTATTGGAGATGCTTCTCTGCCTGAAAGTGTTTTATCATTAAAAATACCATATAAACATTTTTTGTATTTTTCCACCCAGTACTTTTCGAGAATATCTCTGAACGAAACAAGCCTGTACAGTGTTTTAAAACATATTCAAAAGCCACTCAATATATGCTCGACAGATATAAAAAAGTATCAAATTTTTTAACCATTTGGAAAAATGGTTATCGTTCGCGTCAGGGTAAGAAATCAAAAGCATATCTGAAGCTTTTTATTGGTTTAATCCGCATTTTATTCGTTTTCTGATGGGTCTATACAGTAATTTGTATTTCTCTTTACTTTCAACAGAGATGGATTACTTCTGTTGCCACTATGACAAAAAAATAATAAAAACTACAAAAAAAAAAATAAAAAAAAATTAATAACTCAGAAACAAATTGAGATACAGCTTTCAAACAAATTGCATTTAAAAGAACATTTTGTTCTGTATACGACGGTGTAAAAAGTAATATTGTGGGATGTTTAGAAGTTTAAGAAATAAATTTCATTTAAAATTGGTCGTCAGATTTCTTTGAAATCTGACGATGGAAAAGCTTTTTCCCGAACAGCCAATGAAATGCTTGAATAATACGTAAGTTTCTAAGTTTTAAGAAATCTGACGGGTCGCAGGCGATTTTTGTCGCTTGTAATTTTTACGTGTAATAACACTATTAATGTTTAATTCATGGCGTACGTAATTTATGATCAACTCCGTGCGATTTTTTTATGTCTTAAATTTTAGTCTTTGAAAAAATCATTTTCGAAATAGTCGTTGTAATTTGATAAATTTCTTTTTTTTTTTTTTTTTTTTTTTTTTTTTTTTTTTATCTCGAGTAGCGTGGCAAACTGTAAAATCATAAGATTATTTGGGAACCCTGTCATTGGTGTACCACCATTTAGTCGCACTACGATCTTGAATACATTTGAATGTATACGACAGTTTTCCCAGTGAAGGATAATACATTGTCTATTGGAGAAGATAAGTTATTCAAGTTGAGACCAATAGTCGGTACACTGGAAGTAAATTCTTATCCATTCCCATGGAAGAATCTCTCTGTGTTTATGAGCAAATAAGTGCGACAAAGACTCTTCACCAAATGCAGCAGTATATCACCCCCCCCCCCCCCTCACACACACACACACAAAAAAACTCGCTTAAATATAGTTTTAAATTGTTATTTTTCGCAAGAGTATCAATATTTGTGTACAATTTTGATACTTATTGCGAAAAAAATGCAGCCAGTCTGCCAAGTGAACATGACTTGGAGGTTAGTGTTTGAGTCAATACTAGACTAACTCATCCAGTTTTTGAACCAGTAAACCATGAACTGTCTTTTGATAACTATTAAACATCAGTGAACCTAATCACACTTTTAAAATCAAAAGTAATTTCGTGCCATTTGGCAACCATTTAAAAAAATCTAATCTAAAATTACTGAAAAATATAAGAGTGATAATTTTTTCAGTATTTTTCCTTTGATGTACGCGCATTAAGGAATCAGATATATATATTTTAAAGGAACGATAAAAAATCTTTCACTAGAGGGAAAATGCACTGTAAAAGCTACTCGGAAAAGCTTTCGAAAACTACGGGCAGCTTATAAAAGTTTATTTTTATAAACCCTTCTTTAAATTTAAAAGATAAATACTTTTGTGGTATTTCTAAAGATAAAGGCACGCTTTTCGGAATCTTGGGTGACTCCGAAGAAGTTATTCCATATTTTTGTTCGCGATTATAGTACATTTTCTTAAATTAAGAAACATTCGTCTTTTTTTATAGTGTACATTCGTACTATAACTAGTTTTATAAATATTCAGATCTTGGTGCAATGGCTGTTGCACTCTTATGCAAAAATGCATGAATTTTATTGCGATTATATACAGAATGTTCGAAAATTTCTAAAACAAAGATCGACAGAAGAATGCAAGAAACGGTGTTTTCATTGTGAAAGCTGTAAAAATTTCATACAGAAAATGCAGAAACAATTTTGCAATTATATCCTGTAATGTCTCAACGGAAGGGGATTCAGTAGCCACACTTTACGGAAAATTTCCCCCATAACTGGCGTCTAGATTACCAATAGAATCTCCGGTTTTTTTTTTTTTTTTTTTTTTTTTTTTTTTTTTTTTTTTACAGTGAATGATTCAAGATCTTCCAGCGGGGTTGGATGCTTTCGGTAGAGAGTGTCTTTCAATGTGCCCCCACACATATTCAAATTGATTAAATCATTCCCAGCTAAGAAGTACCAACTTTGCACTAATCTATGAACCATACAAGTACATTTATATCAAAACCAATAGCAGGGTACAACGCTCTAACTATTAAGCTATAACAGGCAAAAAATAAATTACGCTACGATAAATTTTTAAAAATCGACTTTTGGCCAGCTAGAATCGGTAAATCTCCCACCGTGCGATGGATAACATGATCTGATGAGTTGAAGTTCCGGTTGTTTAGTGCTGGTCCATGCTTACTGGATACCCCGCCCGGCCGTCCATATCAGGGTTGCTAGTTTGGCCTTTACTTTAATGAAAATAACTTCGAATTTACACAGGAAATTCTTAAGGAAGAATTTTTACTTTAATTTATAATGAAATGCCTGTCATTAAACAAAGAGTAAAATATAATAGGTAATTTCTGGTGTGAATGCGAAATTTTGGAATGAAAAAAAGGGCCAAACTGGCAACCCTGGTCCATATTTAATATCAACAGTGAACTCTTAAAATAGGAAGTTGCTCGGTAATGGTATAAAAACTAGGGGCAACAACCATTGATCCAGTCCTATAGCAAGCCAAATGGCTACAGCTGGTCATGAAGCGTGAGATACATCAAAATATCGCAACTTTTAGCCACTACGACAAGCTACCAAAAACTTAGACGTTCTGAGCCGAGATTCGGATAGCTTTCAGAGGACTCGGTGTCTGCATAATCGCTGACTTTTACAAAAAAAACCGGTCCAAGGCTATCTTAATAAGTATCCGAGGTAATTAGACCAACCAAGTTACCATTGCTTAGAATAGGGGAACCAATTTGAGAAACCCACACAAGTTAACCCTTTTGCGTGCGGTGCCCTTAAAAAAGGACGGCTAAATTTTATTTTACTGGCACCCAGAATATGTAATTAAAATTTTCAGTTTATAACGTATACTTGAAAATAAACAAGTTCGTATTTTCTAATAAATTCGTTTATAAATTCTGGTGTCAGCCCATCATTTCATCAGTTTAGAAACAGAATTACTCGGAAAGGGTTAAAGGTTACAAAGAAAATAACAGACTGCTAGTCGTAGAGAATAAAAGTTTACTTCAAAAAGTACCATGCTATACAAATCGAGAATCGCCACCTACGTCTCGCACCCGGTTTAGTGGCAGCTATTTTTACGAACCCCCTAGATAAAAAGCCAACACTATCAAACTTTTTATCTATCTTTGATATCAATGCAAAAATAGGAACACTATATAAAACATTTAGTATCATTCTGCCTCAGCAGCTATTTGCATAAGTGTCACCAATCTAACTGAATCAAACACTGGTATCGACTAGCGGGAATTCCTTTTCCAATGACTATCTTGAGCAAATAATATTGCCAATCTGATATGATCAAACTGTAATTGTTTTCGTTACGGGTCGGTTACAGGTTGAGTTGACTTTAAATGTTTCAGATTAGGTTTGGGATTTTACTCTTTCGGGTTCGGATTCTGGTAGTTTGGATTTTTCAAAAGAAAATCTTATATATTTTTTTCAATGAAAGATACTATATTTTTTAATATTAATGAGTGTATATATGTTCATTTTTATATAAAAGAAAGATAAAATTGATTTTAGAGATATAATTGTAGATTGCTTTTCCATAAACGTATTAAAATACAGATTAATTTTCTACCTCTTTGGGTTTGGGTTGAAGTGTGTCGGGAGCTGTTTAGCAGAATTTTCGGGTTCGGGTCGGATGATGAATTTTTCCGAACATTTGGAACTTGTCGGTACTTGTCTCGGTCAGAAACACTGGTCTTAACATTCCTCCATCCTGAATTGGTTTAATATCGCAGCGTTTGAGGACTTGTTCTTGTCATGTAGCCTATTTATGAGGTCAAGTAATCCAGAGGAACACCTTTGTTTTGTAATGCTACACTGCAAAAAAAAAAAAAAAAAAAAAAAAAAAAAAAAAAAAAAAAACGGACTAAAAATTTTATTGGCAATCTAGACGCCAGTACACAGTAAAAAAGATTTCCCTTACTTTACACCAAAAAGGGTGGCAGTGTAATGAAATTCCATTTATAAATTGGTCTAATGAGCCACCAGCTATCAAATGGCGTAAACAAACACCACTTTTAGTGGTAACTTAGTTGCCACCATTTTTGGTGTAAAGTCACGCTACTGCTTATCTGGTGTAAAGTCACACTACTGCTTATTTGGTTTGCACTTTAACAGTAAAATAAAAAAACAATTTAAAGATTACATTTTAAATCTAATGCAACCATAATTTACAATAAATAGTTTCACGCAAAGAGGCTGCTAAACATTGTTTTAACTGCGATAATTTATTATCTCAATTAAACATTTATTTTAAACATTTTAGTTTTTAGTCCAGGGGAAATGTAACAAAAAAGAGGGTTACCTTGCAAAAGGTCGGGTCGAATTTTTTTTTTCTGAATTATTTATAATTATGCCAACATGGAAAAACCAAGTTTTCTAACAAAATTTCTCAAGGCTAAATTTTCTGTGTCCAAAAAACAAGAAAATTTTGGGACCTTTTTTGAGTTTTTAGAAATATCTCGAGACTCGTTACCGTAGCATATTATTTGTCAATTACAATATTAAAGAGGATAAAATTCTCTATAACTTTCATACTTACAACTTTTTTATATACTCAATAGCAAGCGCAGTACGCTGTTTCAAAAATGGGACAATTTTTTCAATTTTCTTCAAAATTGTGAAAAACTCAGTTCTGCCCCGATTATTCAAATGTTTCCCACGGATTTAATCGTGTATGTCAACTTCTATATATTAGTAGCAGTAAATTATATGTTTCAGGGCTAAAATTAGCCTTTTCTGCACCCGTGGCAAACATGGATTTTGGCGCCCCCCCTCCCCCCCATCTTTTAAAAAGAAAATTTACCAGTGGAATTTTAATAAATCTCTAATAACCGGATTTTGAAAATTTTAAGTGCGTAAGCATTAAATACGTAATGCTGAACTACGTAATCAGCTTTGCCAAATATTGATTCATTAAAACCTTGAAAACCGTACCGAAAGGAACCGAAATATATCCCTCTTTAAATATGTTTCCATCTTAGCAGGAATAATTTTTTATATTCTTTCTCTTAAAAAATATATAGGGGAGGTAGGGGAGATTTGATACATAGGGAGTGTTGATACATTGACAATTTTTCTCAACAAATGGCATTAACAGTCATTCTAACACATATAAAGTCTTCTTTTATTTGCTGAAGCCATCATTAGCTGGACTAATCAGTGAAGAACTGACAACTTTTCTTTTCTTTTAATTTTGAAGGTTTTTGGAATGTCAATGTAAATTTTTTGATTGACTGATTTTCTTTCATAACTCGTATTATTGTGAAGATAATATTTTGTAATTTTTTTTACTTATAAAGCACATTGTTAGGATTAGTTTTACTAGAAAGTAGATTACCATTTTGCAACTGCATTTGTACAAAGTGATTGAAAATCCAATAAGGCATAATAGAGAGAAATGATACATTAGTACTGGGGAGAAATGATACACTTGTGTATTTGAAATTTAATAGTTTTTTTAAGTTTGCAAACTAATATAGGACTGTAATATTCATTATTGTTTTACAGCAAGAGCTACTGAAATTGGTAAGGAAGAACAAAGAGACTATTCATAGACATTATGTAGGTTACATAGAAAAACAGTGCAATGATAGATGGTTAGATCGCTTTGCTCGTTATGTAGAAGGGAAAAAGTTTAAATGGCCTGAAAAGGAAAATATTTCTATAATTTACGAAGGGCAAACTGAAAAAACGTTAAATGTACTCGAATTTACTTATTAAAATGATAGAGCTATTAGTTTTTCTTTTAACCATTTTAGGGGTGGTGGTATATTTATGAAACCACTTAATTTTAATTCCCAAACGCCACATTGGCACCAGCATTTTGGTAAAATATTTACCATTTAGTATGAAAGTGAAATATGTCCCTTTTCCTATTTCTAATTAAATTTGTTGGTAAATTCCGGTGCCATTCATTTATTCAACACTTTAAGATTGAAAATGCTTTGCCCCTGAAAGGGTTAAAGGAATCTTAAATGTGCTAAATTTATGTTAAATTGTTTGCAAATCAGCAATGTTCACTTCATTTTTCCTTGCAGTTAGATTTCTAGGTTTTTTTTTTCATTATTTATTTTCTAAAAGTGTGTTAATAGGATTGTTTAAATAATAGCAATAGTTTAAATATTTTTGTAAAAAACATTTCTGAAACAAAAATATGTCAATGTCATTTTGTTTCAAATTTTACTTAAATATTTCAAGATTTATCATAAAAAATTGTATGACGCATAAATTGAACTGTCTGCATTTTTTTTTTTCAATTTACGTAACAATGTGTCAAACCTCCCTTGCTAGTGTATCAATCCTCCCCAGTAATGGGGAGATTTGACGTAGTAGTAACCATTCAAAATAATTGGGATATACTTTTTGAATGACTATTTTTTAAATTCACAATATTTTAAAAAAATGAATAAAAGATCACTTTATAAGAAAACACGAAAAATTTGTTTATAAATAGCTTTCTAAGGGTTGTAAAAAATTAGTAAAAAAAAGTGTATCATATCATACCTCCCCTACCTCCCCTACTCTTTCTTTAAAGACCGAATTCCGTATATACAGATTTCATTTTTAAAAGTTTTACGGTAGTTGTCGTATTGAAGCGTTTAAAGTCACAGTTATATGAATTATGGGACTAAATTAGTCACACGAAGACATTCGCAAGGTGATATTAAACCCATGGGAGCGTTCTTCACAAATATCTCGCTCGCATTTTGTTACTTTTAAATAATTTTTTTTTTCATGGAATACCTGAGATGTATCTCTAATGTTGATAGATACCTCTAATGTTATGCTTTTGTACTTTTTCGGGTTTGGTTGCTTTTTTTAAAAATATATTCGGACATTTTCATTTTTGGAAAACTGTTTGGAACCCGTTCTGAAATATAAAGCATCCTGTTTGAGCTTTAAAGCAATTAATAGATAATCTTAAAGTTTTATATATTTTTGCATGCTAAAATGATACAATCTCTTGTTATATTTATTGATATAAGTGGAAAAAAATTGACAATATGGTTTAAAACTAATCTTTTAAATATTTTTTATAAAATTAGTGATCTCAAATATTTTATTAACAGAATTTATAAATTTTACAAGATATAAAGATATAACATTAGTTAGTGAAATAATCTGGTGTCATTTTTATTGTAACTATTTTATAAGGTAAAAGTATTTCTTACATAAAATATATTTATTTTTTGAGTCCCCCTTTTATATGGAACTATAATTCAATGTTTGCTATCTTTAAAACAGTAAAACATTAAAACATATGTTATCAATAATTGGTAAATAAAATATACCATTGTAGTGGGGAATAAAATATGTTTTTCGCAAATTTTCATACCTGGGTGATTTTCAAAAAAAGTGTCATGTTTTACTGTCCTTTCACATTTGCACAGAAAAATAGTTAAATATCATAATTTAATTATTGCATTTTAACTATCGTGTTTTTAATGATAATTTACAGATATATTATTATTTATAAAAAATTTAAAAATAAGAAATATATTCTTTTGTAGTCAAAATGTCATTACCGTAGGTTGTTCCAACAAGCAATTTATTAGGTAAAGATTTGACAAAATTCTATTTAAAACAGGTGGTTATAATTTTTTATACATTTTTATTTATTAAGATGATACTAATTAAAAAATATTTATTTCGATTAATTGAACTTATCTATAATTCTTAATAATTTTTTTAAACCGCGTCCCAAGAAAGAGTGTTATTGCCATGCTTCTGACAAAAATTTCCTCTGGATTTTTTTAGAGGGCAGAACATGCCTTTTTATCAAAGCAAAAGTATTCCTTAAAAGTCAACTTGTTATCAGGTTTAGGTGAATAGAGTAAATAGTTTTATAGTTTCAATAAAACAAGCAAAGACTTTGAATATTTTGTGAGTTTTCTTTTGTAAGTCATTACAGTACCCAATTCTAATTGATAATTAAATGAACTTTTATTTCTTAATCCGCTTTTATTATATGAGAAATAGAAAATCATTCTATGGGCCAGAAGATATAATGGCTGCCATTTATGCCTGGGGAAAAATTAAAATATTTTGCTTAATTTGTCATTACCGTAGCTGCCATTACCGTGCTCACTTATGTCATTATACGAAGTGCATTAAAATTAAAAAAATTATTTTAAAATGTTAAATTAGTAATTTGGTCTCTGCTGATGTTGTATATTAATGTTTATGAGGTAAGGTAATTACTTATAAACAACTAAAACTTTCTGATTATTTCTAAAAATTTTGATTTTGTTATTCCAAAATAAGGACATATTTTGAAAATGACCTACCTATTCCATTGATACATGGAAAAATATGTATCCATTATAAAAATTATAAAAATTATAAAATTTATTAAAATTAAGCAAGAAATCTTTTTTAATTGAAACTCTCATGCCAATAAGTTACTATATATTGAAAAATTCTTTTAAACAATGCTTTGAAGTTAACATTATACACTTAAAGTTACTGTCTAAATATGAAAATTGTCTCGTTCATCTACACTCTGCCCTACTTTTAAAATTATATAAATTTATTGAATATGAAATATCTGTTGAGATGAAAATAAAGACGTGAGTGTGCAAATAATAGATAATTTACTGCTACCAATTTTAGAATTCGACATACACAATTAAATCCGCGGGGAACATTTGAATAATCGAAACAAAACTACGCTTTTCACGATTTTTCAGAAAATTGAAAAAAATATCCCATTTTTGAAACAGCGTACTGCGCTTGCTATTGAGTGTATAGAAAAGTTGTAAATATGAAAGTTGTAGTGAATTTTATTATCCTCTTTAAGACTGTAATTGACAAATAATATGCTACGGCAACGAGTCTCGAGATATTTCGAAAAAAATCAAAAAATGTCCAAAATTTTTGTTGTTTTTCGGCCACAGAAAATTTAGCCTTAAGAAATTTTGTTAGAAAACTTGGTTTTTCCGTGTTGGCATCATTATAAACAATTTAGAAAAACAAAATCTTCTACCCGACCTTTTGCAAGGTAAAATGTACATTTCCCCAGGACTATTTCGTAAACAACGAAATTTTCGAAATTTCTAACAATTTTCATATTTAGACAGTAACTTTAAGTGTATACAATGTTCACTTCAAAGCATTATTTAAAAGAATTTTTCAATATATAGTAACTTATTGGCATGAGAGTTTCAATTAAAAAAGATTTCTTGCAAAATTTTAATAAATTTTATAATTTTTATAATGGATACATATTTTTCCATGTATCAATGGAATAGGTGGGTCATTTTCAAAATCTGTCCTTATTTTGGAATAACAAAATCAAAATTTTTAGAAATAATCAGAAAGTTTTAGTTGTTTGTAAATAATTACCTTACCTCATAAACATTAATATACAACATCAGCAGAGACCAAATTACTAATTTAACATTTTAAAATTAATTTTTAAATTTTAATGCACTTCGTATAATGACATAAGTGAGCACGGTAATGGCAGCTACGGTAATGACAAATTAAGCAAAATATTTAAATTTTTCCCCCAGGCACAAATGGCAGCCATTATATCAAATCATTCGTTCGTGGCATCTGGACTTACGTCGCATGTACTTGACTCTCTTTTTTTTAAGGGGACACGGTAACTTTTAAACTACTTTTTCGATTTTGAATAATACTGTAATATACTTAAATATAATGTCACTACAGATATGAGGTACTATAAAGCAAATATAATTTCATATAATTTCAAAAAAAAAAAAAAAATCTTGTAGAACAGCCTATTTAACTAAAATTTAAATAAAAAAAAAAAATAAAAAAATGTTTTTAAATCCCTACTACTTTTTTAAATATGAATATTTTTGCTTCAATTTTTTTTCCATGTTCCTTAGATTATACTACATAAAACTGTGCATGGATTTTTAGATGTATGGGATATTACATTTAATATCAATCTTTTTCTCTTTTGTATAGTAAAAAATCAAGGAAAAATAATTGAAATTCTTAAAAAAAATTAACTACAACCTTGAATGTTAAATCCATGCACAATTTTATGTAGTATGTTTTTAGGATTATGGAAAAAAAAATTGAAGCAAAAATATTCATATTTAAAAAAGTAGTAGGGATCTAAAAACATTTTTTTAATTTTTTAAAAAATTAAATTTTAGTTAAATAGGCTGTTCTACAAGATTTTTTTTTTAAAATTATATGAAATTATATTTTCTTTACAGTACCTAATATCTGTAGTGACATTATATTTAAGTATATTACAGTATTATTCAAAATTGAAAAAGTAGTTTAAAAGGCACTGTGTCCCCTTAAAACTCAGCGTAGGCCTGACTGGTTTTCGAATAAATAGTCTAAGCAAATAAAAATAAACATACCATAAATACAACTAAACATTGCAAATTGTAAAAAATCAGATAAAGAGAGTTAAAAACCACCAAGCTCTCAAGCGCTAAAGAACAATTTTTATCACTTTTAAAACGCAAATTAAAAATACTTAACGGCATAATTAACTAATAAACACTACACCGCTAGAAAGCTTAAAGTTTAAGCTTTTAAAAGATACTAATAGTTAAGCAAAATCATAAGGTTTGAATAGTTAAAAACGGTGCAAAACAAAGTAAACAAAACGAAAGTAAACAAAGCTATTTGAAAGTGGTCTGAGACAAAAAGTTTTATACCTAATTTCATGAATTTTTTAAACATATTTAAACTCAACCCAGGAATACACGGTGGATGGCGGAGCAAAGCCCGTACTTTATAGAACATAAAACAAGTATTAGTTTTTCAAAATAATTAATAAAAGTTGAAAACAAGCTATGTTAAAATATGTCAACAACAGTAAAAATCCCATGTATTTCTATGGGTTGAGGGCTAACTGGAAAATCGAAAAATGTCGATTTTTGAAACGCTCAGCAAATACACAAAAATTGTTCAAAACTTTTAAAACTAGATAGAATCTGGAAGCTTAAGCTTTAAATGAGCTGAATATCACATTAGTTTTTAAGAAAAAGTTGGTTTTTGTAGTTATTAAAACTTAAGAATATCGTTGTTTACGCAATGTATTTCCTATGGGAAATCGAAAGTCGTAATCCTAAAAACGATCCTTTTTAAAATGGCTCGCAAATAGTTAAAACTTATTGAAAACTTAAAATTCTTGGTTAAAAAATAATCTACGATCTTTAATTTAGTTGAATTGAACATTATTTTAAAGTTAACAAGCGGAATTCATTGTATACTGAGCGTCTCAAAAGTTACAAAAATGCCAAAATTTGAAAATGGCACCAATACACTGTAAAAGTAGGTTGACTTCATATAGGGGAGACTAGGGAGGGTTGACCCACTTTTTACAAAATGATTTTTTATTTTTTAAATATTGAACGTAGAATAACGTTTATTATATCATTTTATTCGTTATACAATCAGTTATCAAAATAAAATTGCTACATAAGTGTAATATATAAGAAATTTGAAAAATGATTGGTATTAATCATGAGAAAATAATGGGTCAAGGCTCTCCACCTATGGGAGGCTTGACTCACTATATGGGAGGCTTGACCCACTTTGTTTTATATTGCAATATTTGTGAAGAGAATTAAAATCAGTTTCAAAAAAGAAAAATAACTTTATGCTACATGCTTTAATTATTATAAAAAAATATTTTTTTAAATATGATGCGTAAACAAACCTGTTGAGACGCAATCGCAAGTCAGAGGAGAAAAATTTTCTTTTAAAAAAGGACTTTGTCTGAGCAGGTATAATTGTACAGCAGGGAAAATGAAATTTTAACATTTAAGGAAATATTCTGTTAGAGACAGGTTCCGTTTTCATAGTGTTTCATGTTATTATGTCCGAATTTAGGAGCCACTGTCCTGCTTTTTATCTCCTTGTCCTATTTTTTGTGACACTCGACCGACATCTCTAGTTGTCGCATAGTTTGGCTTCATCTCACTGTATTCACCCTGGTGTAATTTGTCTACATACCTTTCTAAAGTTTTTCGATCGATGCTATGTTCTTTTGCAGCCGTTCTTTCGAGCATGTTCTTTTGAGCACTTAACTTATCATTAACACATATCATTAACATTAAAGATTTAAACCTTTAAGAGGCAAAGTACTTTCAGTACTAAAATCTTGAAATAAATGACTGGCACCGGAATTTACGAACAAATTTATTTGGAAATAAGAAAAAGGCTATATTTCACATACATATTAGATGGAAAAGATTTTAGCAAAATTCTGGTGTCATTGTTACGTTTCGGAATTAAAATTAAGTGGTTTTGTAAACATACCACTGTCCTTGAAAGTGTTAAGACTGCTGCTTTCATCATTTCTAGTCCTTTCTAGTCTTTTCCGCTGTTTCTATTTACATATTGTAGGTAATATTTAAATGGAAAAAAGTTCCTATCAACTTTTCCATTTTCTAGCAATTTTTCACATCTTTCTTTAGTCAGTTTTAAACATTTTCTTTTCTATCACCCCATTTTACTGAAGCTTTACAAAATAAATTTACATTCTTTCATATAAATAACCATTAACTTTTCATTATGCACAGTGTATAAGAAAAATATTTCAAAAACACTTAATTAAGGGAGCCTAGCATCTGGTCAACCCTCCCTCACACTGACTGGGTCAAGCTTCCCTAGATAGACCTTTTCTAAAAAATAGCACATTGTTATGTTAAGCCTAACTTACTGTACAATCTTTATGTCTGGAATGAAAGTTCGATATTTCTGCATTACTTTAAACCTACTTACTTAAATTTCTATGATATAATTTATGTGAAAAAAGCTTACAAAATAATTCTAAAAAACACATCTTTTAAGTTGAAAACACCGCACACTTGATTTTTTCCACGCCTATTTCAATTATCTCTATGAAACGAAGGCTGTTGTTTGAGCATCCCAGTAACTTTGGTTGACACCTATTGATAAAACGCTGAAATTCTTTTAAATATGAAAATTGATGGATGGGTGAAGCCTCCCGTATGGTCAACCGTCCCCATTCTCCCCTACTCATAAAATTATAAATATAGCAGCTAGAGATACATAATAGGTATAAAAATGTTGGAAAATGATTGTAGTACATGCATTAAACAGGAATTTTTTCAAAAATATGAAGTTAAACATAAGTTTTAAATTCTTACCCTATTCCGAAGAAATTAGCCAAAGAAGACAAGCAACAGAAGCTGGTTAACTGCTTTTTATTTAGTGATCATTACTGAGAAACATTTTCGAACATAATCCGAGCCCTGGAACACGGATATATAAACATATTTCAAAATGGCGGACTGAATCATATGTCGTTTAAAAACTTTACTCCCAAATTGGTGTTCGGTTTCCACAGTTTCTTTAAAAGATTAAAATTAAACCGTTTTGAGTGTATCATGACACTTTATTCGGCGTTTACACCAAACTTAGAGTATATTTAATCCTCATTTGGCATTTCATAAACTCAAATTAAGCGTAACTATAGTCGCTTTTTTTACAGTGTACTATTTTCGTATTTTAACGGAACTTTTCCCCATAAATTCCAGAAATCCGTATTTTTACGGAAAAATTTCCATTTTTCTGGAATTTATGGGGAAAATTTCCTTTAAAATACGGAAATAGTACTGGCGTCTCGATTGCCAATAGAATCTCATGTTTTTGGTTTTTTAGTCCGTTATTTTTTACAGTGTATGGGATATATCTCTCGACTTTGAGGTTCCGCTGGCCTTCAACTTAGGCGTCCGGGTAGCTGCTGTGTTCTATGAATTTAACAGGCAGTTAATGGGACTATTGGTTCATTTGATAATATCTACCACAAGTGAAAAATTTATGCGTACATTTTCATATTTAGATTCAGATACAGTGGAGCATTTAATCTCGAACCATTGTTTTATTTTTTGCAGATTCTTCCGCCAAAGTGCAGTTGATAGGCATGCGCTTTTAGCGGAGTAGGAATTTTGGGTGTCCTCTAAATATTTATTAATTCCCTATCTTGATAAGATCACATTAGATGGGAAACCTTAGATTTCTTATGCCAATTTTATATGCTTTTGTTGGAAACTCTTATGAAGAGTAATAAAACTAGTCGGACGTGCCAATTCCAAAAATGTCTTTTATCTCATACATGTTAATACTCGAAATAAAACTGTAGTCTAAATCAAAAATTAAACCTGGATTGGGCACATAGAAGATTTAGTATGATTTTCCTTTCCATGTCTCTTGTTAGTCGATTCATATCATGTACTCAAGCATGCACAGTTTTTCGGCAACCCGCTCCCGCGAAATCGTCGAATTCTGAGCAATTGCCATACAGCAGACAGCTTAGTCTATCGCTATCCAGTCCTCAAAATCTCACAAAAATTGCTTTCATAGCGTCCCCTTCTGTGGGAATATACTAATTTTCAACTGGGATCCTGACGTCCATAGTCAAAAACATGAAGTTTTGTTCAATTCTATGCATAACTCCATACACTTTCCAATGATATAATAATGGAAAGGGCACAAAAATCAAGCACCCCCTTCCAGCGGATAATCCCCAAATTCAACTGCGAGCTGCTGGCCATTGTCAAAACTATACATATGAAAGTTTGTTCGATTCTATGCATAACTTCATACACTTTTTGATGATACAAAGAGGACACACGCACGCACGGACAGGCAGACATTTTATAATAACATGTTTTTCGGGATCTCTGACTCTTAAAACATGTAAATCCATCGAAAAACATTTCGATTACAATACTTTCTTCTATTATACTAGATAGCAGAAAGTAAAAAGTTACAGACGATCACAAAAATAGGAACATTTTGGATTGCAATCTCCTTCTGATGTGCTACAGGTCTGTCATTACATACAGGTATGTGTTGCCTATGACAACACACTATTTAATATTTTGAGAACTCAATTATTTATTTATGGATCAATATTAATTCAAATTTCATACTACTAGCCGCCCTGGGCGACCAGTTTGGTCTCCCTTAAAATTTATGTTTGGGAAAGCTAGCATTGTATCATGTTACTTTTATTCATAATTTAATTTACTTGGACTCCCTTAAATATAATTAATATGATCTCTTAAGCTAATATAAGTTTTTGTTGCATTAAAATATCTCAATTTGTTAATTTTCTGTAAGCAAGTAAACCCTATTGGTTTACAATGGAAGTCTATGGGAATTTGGCGAAATATTAGAGATTCGCCAAGTTGGCGTCACTTTTGGTCGCAAAATTTGGCGATATATCGCCATGTTGGCGACAAACGTGGCGACAGAGCAGAGTCCCCCCCCCCTCTATGGTAACCCCCTGTCTTGGATATTAAGTTCATCTGACCCACTTGGGACGATGATGTGACAAGTATGTGGTTCTTCAGGCTTTGCTGAAATGGTTTCTTCTCTCCAGAACTATTTTTGAAGTTATTGGGTAATTCTTGAGTAATGCACAGGGTGCTGAGTTACTGCAAATGGACCATTTTCAATTTCCAAAGACAGTTATCATGGACATTTTTCTGGACATTATTATTTCGTAGCAGTGACTTGTTACAAATGACTAATGTAATGAACTTTAATTTCCAGTGACTGATAGCATGATATTCACGTATGGTTTGGTTAAGTTTTGTTCATACTGTGTATGAATTTTTCTACTGTCGGGGTTTTCAAGTGTTTGAACTTGATCGTCTGTAAATTTACGTTATTTATTGGTATACTGTCGGTGTTTTACAAGAAGTGTTCTTGTTCTTTTGTTTAATTTCATTTTGGTATCTACAGTCTGTGTAATTGTTCTATGTAGATGTCTTATGTTCTAATGAGAATTTCACTATAGTTTTTGAGTATTATTTCGATTAACGCCGTCTTTTATTTTATTTTTCTGAGACTGTTCCCTTGAATGTAGTTTATCGTTGGTGGTGGAGGGGCTTTTCCTGAGCACTGAACCTATGCCAAATTTTGTGGGTGCTCCGGTCGGGTGATCCTATGGTATAGATGTTACAAACATAATGATTTCTAAACTAGTTTTCAGATATATGATTTTTTAAAAATACTAGGGGGCTCTGCCCCCTTCGAGCTACGCTCGTCAACCCCCGTTCAGACACCGCAGACTCTAACAACTCGCTAATATGATCGGCTTTAAAAAGATTTCGGAAGATTGAATTATAATTTGAATCTGAAAATTATAATCTGACGCAATTTTCACCAAACTTTTCTTTCTCTTTTTAATATTCACGTAAAAATACTTTTGTTAGAAATGAAATATTATGATCATCTTAAAATATCAACTGTCTTGCGCAGTTTTTAAATTTAAACTATTTTGCAATATTATTTTTTTTTTCATTTTACGTAATAAGTGTAATGTGACGTAAATGTGACCTAAATTTTCCTATTTAAGACTTCTAACGCATGAATGAATTTATTATTTTACAATAGTCTTTCTCTTTTAAAATTTACGTGTATAGTTTTTATGACGTAATTTTCAATGAGTTCCTGCTTTTTATATTTTCTGTTTATAATAGTCACGTGTAAAATAATTTTTTAATTTGAAGCAAACATTATAGTTTGCGCTGTTTATACAGTTGGCAACAGTTTAAATTAATACAATTTTCTAAAATGTGTAAAAAATATCTCTCGAAATGCTGCAAATTTGAATTTAAAATAGGAATAAAACCTCAAAAAATGAGTCAAATTAAAAAACTAAATGCATCTTCACACCGGGAAATTCTGACGCACAAAATGATCTAAAAATGATTAACTTCCTATGTACAGTTTTTGCTCCAATAAAACTTTTTTAATGGAACGATTTTGTCCAACTTTGGACTTAAATATCTCTTAAAATAATTCTTCGATTTGAAAACTGTCTACATCAGCGTGTTTATCAAACATTTCTCTATAATACTACCAATTTTCATATTTTTGTATGCAACAGTTTTTTTAATATTAACAAAGAAAGGCCATGCTTGAGCATTCAAATTGGATGCTGATCTGCCGGGAATATCTACGCAGATTCTCATTGGTCTATTTCCAAATCAAAACTTTTTTTTTATATATAGAAGGATATTCAACGTACTTCAACAATAAACATTTTTTTCTAAAATAGTATGAAGCAATATTTTCAGGAAAGTAAAAATATATGCAAAAGTAAGGCGTAAGTGGCTTTGTTAACACATTCAGTTATTCATTACCTCAGTTTGGGGAGAACTCCTTATTCAACTTCCTCAGAATTTTTTAATTACATAATAGTTAATTGTAATAAAGAATAATGAAATATATTTAAAGACTAAAAATTATAAAATAAAGTAGAATTAAAAATAATAACAAAAACACGTTTTTATTCGTGGATTTAAAAGCAGAAAATAACTTTTTTTTATAAAAATTCTATAGGTCAAAGCAAAATTAGTAAAAGAATGAGACACTTAAAACAATTCGATAAGAATATTACACCCAATGAAAGTCTTAAGAAAGAGATTTTCCAAACATTCATTAAAATTTTAAATATATTAAAAATGTGAATAAAATTCCCATTTTAAAATCTTCGCCTCGCATACTTTAAAAATATTAAAATTGCGATATAGCATTTTTTCAATTGGTTTAAAGTATTTTGAAGGGCAATGGAAAAATAAGACTTTCCCTAAAATACCTACTACACAAATAGATGCTATGGTCATAATAAGCAAAAACTATTATAAGCAAGCAAGACTTGAAATGGTTTGCTCGAATGATGTGTTTTATTTTGTTGAAGGACACAATATGTTTTCAAAACATTCTGAAAGAATACTTTTAAAATATTACGATTGTGATATATCTTTTCAGCTCTAAAAGTGCTTCGAAGGACAAGACAAAAATAAAATTCTTAAACTTAAAACTTATCTAAGCAAATAGATGCTATGCGCATAACAATAACTATTGTAAGCAAGCAAGACTTGAAATGGTTTTGATCGAATGAATGGTGTGTTCTATTTTTGTGAAGGACACAATATTTTTTCTAGAAAATTTGTCACATCAAAATATTTTAAAAGTATATTTCAAAATATTACGATTGTGATACATTTTTTCAATTTTAAAAGTGTTTTGAAGGATAAGACAAAAATTAAACTTTCTTTAAACTGTTCTAAGCAAATAAATGCTATGCGCATAACAATAACTATTATGAGCAAGCAAGGCTTCAAATGGTTTTGATCGAATGAATGGTGCGTTCTATTTTTGTGAAGGACACAATATTTTTTCTAGAAAGTTTGTCACATCAAAATATTTTAAAAGTATATTTCAAAATATTACGATTGTGATACATTTTTTCAGTTTTAAAAGTGTTTTGAAGGATAAGACAAAAATTAAACTTTCTTTAAACTGCTCTAAGCAAATAAATGCTATGCGCATAACAATAACTATTATAAGCAAGCAAGACTTGAAATGCTTTTGATCGAATGAATGGTGTGTTTTATTTTTTTGAAGGACACAATATTTTTTCTAGAAAATTTGTCACATCAAAATATTTTAAAAGTATATTTCAAAATATTACGATTGTGATACATTTTTTCATTTTTAAAAGTGTTTTGAAGGATAAGACAAAAATTAAACTTTCTTTAAACTGCTCTAAGCAAATAAATGCTATGTTCATAACAATAACTATTATAAGCAAGCAAGGCTTGAAATGGTTTTGATCGAATGAATGGTGTGTTCTATTTTTTGAAGGACACACTATTTTTTTCTAGAAAGTTTGTCACTTCAAAATATTTTAAAAGACTACTTCAAAATATTACGATTGTGATATGTTTTTTCAGTTCTAAAAAATCCTTTGAAGGACAAGAGGAAAATAAATAAAACTTTCCTTAAAATATCTCTTACGTAAATAGACGCTACGATCATAACAATAACTAATACAACCAAGCAAGAGTTGAAATGACCTGCTCAAACGAATGGTGTCTTCTATTTTGCTGAAGGACACAATATGTTTTCCAGAAAGCTTATGCCACTTCAAAATATTTTTAAAGCATATTTATAAAATAATAAACGGCTAATAACTAATTTGTTTCTTTATAGCTATTTCAAAGCAGTCCCGTACAGAGGGGGGGGGGGGGAGCCAGTACAAATTTCCAGGGCCCGGTTTCGGTCTTGGTTTTCAAAATAAAATAGCAAAACAGTAAAATCGTACTTTTAAAAATTAAACATTAAAATTAAAATAACTAACAAATAATAAAATTAACAAGTCCGAATTTGCTTGTTTTTCAATATGGGATAGGTAGGGTTCCTGTTCTGAGGATACCTAAACCCGTATATGTATCTACTATTTTACAGTTGTATGTTTTACGATCGAAAATCTGTCCAGCTTTTATTAAAATTCAGCAGAACTCACATTGCAATGAAGAAGGCATTAAGCTATCGGCACCGTGAAATCTAAACAACGAAATTCTCAAATGCTTCTTATTTTAATAAATATCAGTGCATTATCAAGCTTTTTAGTTACTCATTATTGCTACAATTTTTATCAGCTCAAATGGCTCGGTCGTTACATGCTCCGTTTTCACTTAATTTTAACATATGTCAACTAAGGAGTTTACGAAAAAGAAAAGAATAGAAACTGCTCTTGCAGAAATAAATATTATACTTTCTGATATACTTAAATTCAAGGGGTTAAGTATCTTTAAAATGTCATTAAGTTACTGTATGTTTAAAGATTGCTATCTTAACACTATTAGGCTCACTTGTTCGAAACTTTAAGGGAATATTTTTAATATTTATTACTTTACGGCATAAATAAGTGCCTATTTTTTCTACCGCGCTCAAGATAAGAATAACACTTACGTAACTTAACCTTATGATTTCAGACTTTTCTCTTTTTCATTAAAAATATATTCATGAAACTAACTAAAATTTAGTTATATTTAAAAAATTTTCAATTTCTATTTAAATTTTTCAGATGAAATAATAATACTGTAAAAGAAAAAAACAATAAAGTTGTAACTAAATATCTATGGTACTTAAAAAAAAAAGTAACCCGGAAATTAATTTTCTAATGCAGTAAAGCTTGTCTATAACGGAATCCTGATTTAAACTGGGAAATTTCATGATCCCGCAAAAAAGATATTATGGAATTATACCTTCTAAGACGAAAAAAATCTGGGTAAAACTGTACTTTACCTGATAATTTGTGTTTTCGTCTGGGCAGGTTTTATTGTACGAGGGTCGATCCAGAAATAAGGTTGCTATCAAATTTAAAAATAAACAACATTGTTTATTCTCATAGAAATTTACATCATTAGAAAGAAGAAAGTTTGTTCTATTTCTCTACATAATCGCCATCTTTTTCTACGCATTTTTGTAGACGGTGCTCCAATTTCTGTATCCAATGTCGTAGAGCTCCGGCGCCAACACGTTGAGGAAGCGTTTCACCTCTTCTTTCACGTCATCGTCGCTCCGGAAGCGTTGGACACCCAAGTGTTTCTTTAACTTGGGGAACAAGTGATAACCACTAGATGCGAGGTCCGATAACCGCCTCCGAAACTGACGATCTTCCACTCCGTTCTTCATTGTTCACTTCCTTCCGACCAGTACTAAACTCCCTGCACTACTTTCGGACGTGTTGAACGGACACCCACTTCTCGCCAAACATCTATGTCAACTGACGATGAATATCCAGAGGTGGAGTCCCTTTGGCGTGCAAAAGTGAATTACGGAACGAATCTCGCACTTGGCGGATCAACAATTGGAACCTCCATTTCGGACGGCTGCTGAGCCAAGAATGAGTGGCGCAGAGAGGCGCGGCCGGGGAAATCGCGAATGCGAGAACAGCCGCGCACAGCGCTGTTGCAGTATTTCGCCTCGTACCTTCCCGTGCGGCTAGAGCTCTTTGGGAACTTTATTTCTGGATCGATCCTCGTATCATACTTACGGTGTGAGGGGGAGGGGAGACCGTATTCGACTAACTACTGGGACCCTCGGTAGCTCTCTACGGCCCTGTTTCAAAATAATTATATTAGAAATAAATAAATGTTACAGTATTAAAAAAAAAAGTGCTTGAATTCTAAAGAGAAAAAATTGTTTATTTCAAATACAATAAAAAATGATAAACCTTGATTATTTTAAGTGCAGTTTATAAATTGAAATACATCAAATAAATTTTATGCTTACTTTGCTTTCGCATAAGCTTTGCATAAAATCACCCCTCCCTAAAAAATTGATATTTTGCTAAAATATTTGAGTTATAAAAGATGATTATGACACATATTCAACATCTAAAAGAAATCAAATTGACATAAAAGTTTTTTATTGCATATAATATTACTTCAGATATTATGTTAAATAATTAGTACTTAGCATGAATATTGCTGTTTTCCACCTCCCTCCGGAACACTGATGAAGCATTCGCGTGAAGTTTTCTCTGTTAACCCTTTGATTACAAGAGCTGGGATATATGTCGTCCCAAAATTGTGGTACAAGTGAATATAAAAAAAGTTGCCAGTTCTAACTCGTCCAAATCGCAATCCTCAAAATATCGAAAATAAAGCCCTAAAATAATTCCAAAAAACATCGTGAAGGCCTCAATAAATTAAAAAAATACATACAATGAAACCTCTCTGTGCGACCACCTCCATTAAGCGACTACCTTTCTGAACGACCATTTTTTCATGGAATGAAATTTATTCCCATAGGCTCAGTACTAATTTTATCTCTATTTAGAGACCATCCCCTTTGAACTCCCTCCATGAGCGACCCATTTCTTTGAAAAAATGAAACAAATTCCGTTTTTTCCTGGTCTCTTGAAGAACGTTTTACTAGAGAAATAATTCCGGAGAGCGCATTATTCATCAAACTTCTAAACTACGTTTAGAATTTTTATTTATTCCGGCAACTTTTAAGTGTTTAAACCCCTTTATGCCTTTTTAGCCAATGAATTTACTATGATTACAAATTAAGGATGACTGTCAATAAACTACAAAACTCCCTTGCCCTATTCTGCCAGGAAATTCTCAAAGAAATAAATAAATTAATAAAATCGTCGTTATTTGTTCCCGTCCAAAAAAAAAAAAAAAAAAAAAAAAAAAAAAAAATGAATTTATTTGCTGAACTTCGAAAAGACTTGGAAATAAAAGTTATAAAAGATAAAACCGTAAAATCAAAGCAAATGTCAATGTATTAATTTTTTTAATTCTGCAGTAATTAACTCATGTAATTAACTTTTGTTTTGATACTTAAATTTTCATATTTTTATTACATATTGTGACATATTTTTTTCTAATGTGAAAAATAAATTTTAGTAACATTAATTGTTATATTTTCTCCAGAATTAAAATCTAGATTTAAACATGACCTCCATTAAGAGACCACTTCTCGGAGCGACCAATTTTTATTGGAACGATCGTAGTCGCTTTAGGAAGGTTTTACTGTATATAACTAGAAAACAGGAATTCTGCTTTTTCAGAATTTAGTGTCACCCCCGATGACAAAAAAAAAAAAAAAATATATATATGTATATAAATATGGATACAGTAGAGTCCCGATTATTCGAGTTAATCGAACTACACAAAATAAGCTGGGAGAAAGAAATAGCATACCGTACCGGGGTCTAAAAATTTGTATTGTCTGCTCCGGCTCCAAACTCTTGATTAGCAATTTAGGAAAAACTTTGGAATAGAGTTGTGAGGTTACTCTTCGACAAAAATATTAAATGTGGGTGCCCATTCTTCTCAGAATTTTAAGCTCTACAACATTTGTGTAGACAACGTTTTTGATAGAGTTAGTTATGTTGTGATATAGTAATAGTAATACTAAACAAGAAAGGAAAATCATGCGTTAAGCATAGATTATGAAACACTTTCCAACACTTCCTGAATGCTTTAATAAAACTTCGTTATTTAGGGAAATAAGGTAACTAAGTAAATATTTTAGAAAACGCATAAAATATACCGTCCATATCCAAATATGTATACAATTCTTTTTAACAGCCCTGCATTTGATCTTTAAGTATATATATATATATATATATATATATATATATATTAAATCATGGTTTTCCAAAAAAATTCATATATTCATTAATATACAATTAGTACTTACATGATCTATATTAAAAAAAATAAAATAAAAAAAATAACACATGAGTAAACAAAATTACAAAAAAATAATAAAATAAAAAAATATTCATAAAAAATTAAAAATTGTAAAATAAAAATAAACAATTACTATAGGATGGTTGGGTGGGTAGATGTTAGAGTACGGAGGAGGGTGGTGTTGTCTGGATAATACGCAATGGTTAATTTTATATATATATATATATATATATATATATATATATATATAAAGGGGCTTTTGTATTATAACTACATTTCTAATACGTATTTTATATGGATGTTGATTTGATGTTTTATATGTAATTGGTGATTTTTTTTTCATATTAAATTTAACTTATTTAATCAAATTCAATATTAACTTATTTTTAACTTAGTCTACTCAGGACAATGTCGTATAAATTAATAATAGTATACCAACTTTTTAGTGATTATTATGCATATTGGTTTATTTGATTAACTAATGTTATACTGTATGTATTACAATTGGGTAAATAGTTTTTATTATTATTATTCCTCTATACTGTTTAATAGTGTTTTATTTTCAACATTGTATTCCATGATTAATTATCGGTTTATATGTTTGATTGGCACAATCATTTTTTTAAGCTTTTTTATGACTAATATAAGGATAATTCACACACTATATATGTGATCTTTAGGCTATTTGGAATTTTAGTATCTGACAATCTTATATAAACATCCATTTTTATTTATTTATTTTATAGTTTATTTATTTATTATTTTTTTTCTTTCCTGTTCATTTTTTATATGTAAAGCTAAATATTACGACTATTATATTTTTATAATATATAATTTATTTTATTTTATAGCATATAGCCTATATTCTATATATTATCAAGTTATAAAAGTTTTTTAATTTCTCAGTGTAGATTTAATGGTATGGTAATAGAATATATTGTATTAACATTTAATTTATTTAAAAAAATATCTGAATAATGAAATACAGTATGGTATTGTTTATATTAGGATGTGTGTAGGAATGCAGTTGATACATTTGAATTCATTAGCATGTATTAGGTTCTACTTACTGTGACATTTGTATAAAATAATAATAGATGACAGCACCATAAATTTTGTATTTTTAAATAGCCTCTTTAAAGTCATAATTTAAATTTTTTACACTAGGTGGTAATTAAAGCTGAATATTGGTACTGTTGTAAAATTGTTATTATACAATTTAAAATTGTTTTTAGGTATTATAAATAATGTAATTATTTTTTATTTATATTATATTAATTATATTTATCACAATATGTCAACATGAATTAACTGACTCCATAGCTTTTAATTTCTGTGTTAACTTAACTGTTTTATTCACCTTGATCTTATCATGCATTTTGGATTCCATGTGCGGGAATATATTTTGAATATCTACTGGGAATTAATACGGTATGTTTTGTGGGATTTCTATTGCTATAAATTAGATTTTTAATGGGTTGTAGTTTTTTTTCCAATTCATGCCATTTGATAATGTTCTGTATTCATCTTGAAACTATTATTTTGATTATATTGGTTGTTTGAGTACAGGGGAAAATTTTTTTTCAGCTTATAGCTTTTTTCCCACAGAAAACAACCGATTTGCTTATATCATTGAATTCTGTACTCTTGAAAACGTAATTCAATATATAAGTTTTTCAATTTTTTCGCAATCCATATTCTTCTTTTTTTCTTCCATGTTAATTCTTGTAATTAAGTATACGGTACTTTATTTTACACATGCAGTTCTATATTGTTGGTTTATGGCGTGTAGTCAATCATTCACAATATTGCAGTTTTTGATGATGGTCGGTGATGTTTAATTAATGGTTATATATATATATATATATATATATATATAATGGGAAAAATTCGCTTAGCAAGAAAACGAATAACAGGTTGAAATTTCTCGTCAGCAATTTATACTAATAGATGAAAACATACTTGAATACTTTTATACAGCCCTGTAGTATATCTAATACTTTTATTACATGCTACTATTTAGCTAAAATTTAATTCAAACTAAAACACCCTTAAAACTACTGAAATCACATTTTTAAAAATTATCATTCATAGACGGTTATGTATCCAATTCTTTGCGTAGCCCTGTATATAATTTTATGTATATTCTACAAACATTTTATAGTAAACTGAATACAGTTCAGCGTGCAAATGCATAACTCATTTAAAAGCCACCTTTAAGCAATTTAAGCTCATACTTATGAGCCCTTGGCAATTCTTTTCTGTAGCCCTGTATATGAACTATAGTATTTATACACATAGTGAAATTTAAAAGCGCATATCATAGTTAAAAATGCATATCCAGTAGTCATTGCTAATATACATTACTTCGGATACAATATAGTACGCAAGTCTTTTGAGTGTCCTTGTAAATTCTATGCTCTTCGTAAAATAAATGAAATAACTTATATTAAACCTCAGCGACGTATATAAATTTCATTATATATGAAATAGTTTAGCATGATTAAAATACGCCGGAAACAATTTCCCTCTTCCCCTATACCATTATGCAACGGAATTCTGTTGTGTGGCCCTGTAAATGAATAATAACTATTCTTTGTATCGCATATGCTACAGAATGCATATTTTAGTGTGTTTTTTAAATGCATATCAATTTTATTATGTTTGAATGGGTGTAACATAATTAAAAATCATTTGAAACGATTTTTTCCCAATTAGCTGTAATGTAACGCCGGAATACTTTTGACTGTTCCTGTAAATGAACTATAAACATGCTATAAACTTCATTTGCAATAGGGATCGTGCTATGGTAGAGAACTTATCATCCAAAAATTTCACAACAATCGGAGTATATTTACGAGAGTAGCACGGACAGACGGCCAGACAAACCGAAGTCATAAACACTTTTCAACTTTGTTGAAAAGTGTTAAAAACGTGTTTTTCGACTATAAATTTGTAGATAGCGGCCAAAACTTTTCTTGTACGATGGGAAAAACTTAGTCTGTTCATTCTAGACCTAAACTAATGAGATTTAAAGACTTTACAGCTTTTCCCTAATTAATTCCGAATTCGGACTTTTTTTCATCCCCTTCTACTGGGACTAGTATTGATAGGTGTCCCGCATAAATTGGTGCTCCAAATGCTCTGGACAAGGCGGAAATGTAAGCGAATTATTTTGTGCATCCCTGTATATGATCTATAAAATTTATATACATCACGTAATATGCAAAAAATTAGTTATAGTTATTAGTTAAATATAAAAACACATATACCATAAGTGTGTTAGCAATATTTAATCTTTGCTATCATAAAATTTGCGTGATATTCGTTTTTTATCCTCAAAAAATTAATTATCTATTTCTCAATATAAAAAGCATAGGTAAGATAAATTGGGCTTACCTTATATTTATGTATATCCGCTTGAAATCTGGTATTTTTCCTCCGGAAAGGGTAAATGAATCTATATCTTCTTCCTGTATTTCTTATTTATCCGTATATGTGACTGATGGTCTGAACTTCATGTTGTTTAAAAAGACGCATATTTTGAGTGACTTGTGAAGTTAAATTTTGCGCCGAAACTTATAAATAGAAAGTAAAATAAATTTTTAATAAGAGCTTTAAGACATACATCTCTCAGTTTGAGAGTCTGAGTTACAACTAAAAGTAGAGAAAAAATACATGAATAAAATATTATTAGCAATAAAGGACAGGAAATTAATTCCATAAATCACCATAACAAATAATTTGTATCAATATTTATATTTACGATAATTTAAAGTGAAAGTATATAAATGTCTTATAGTTCATAAGTATTGCAAAAATGTTTATAATAGAGTATCTGTTTACGATTGTGCAATCACTTTTCAATTTCACTTCCTTCTTTCAGATCATAAAACACTTTCGATAATTACTTTTGTAAATCACATTTGACACATGAAAAAGCAATTTACTTCGCTTGATTATTTTAATGTCCTTGTTTGGAGATTATATTTCACAATATATCTGTCAACAAAGTGAAGCCTCACTTCCAACAATTATTGCTCATTGAAAATAATTCTTTTGTGTGTCCCTGTAAATGAACGATTAAATTCGAAAGACAACATATTCTAGAGTAAGCATCTTGTAGCGCATCTCAATGATGTATATTAATTTCATTATGCTTGAAATAGTGTAATATCATTAATATACATCATAAACGCCCCTTAGACTATAAAATGGAATACTTTTGAAGTCTTTATAAACGAACATAAATGCAACACATTCCATTTTCAATAGCGAGCATGCCATATTAATCCACAATGTATCTATTACATGGCAATACTAGTATACAGTGTGACTTCAAAAATCCGGCATCAAAACTACTTTTTCCCTTCCTTTTTCTTTTACACTTTCAAGTTATAGAAGAAGAAAAATAGCACTTGTTTATGAATTAAAAACTTCAAGATCGAAAATAAAAATGCATAAAAAGTCTATTTGACTTTTTTTTCAACGTCAAAGACGTTCGCGAATGCATGTGAAATTTTATGGTTGCTGCACTGTTGCCTAGCAGCGGGAACAACTTTGGGGACAACTTTGGCGAATGCATGGCACTGGCACAATATATGGCCGGAACGAACTTTTGGCAACGGCAACGGCAAGATCGATGACAAGGAAGAATTTTCAGGCTATCACGTTTCCCATAAAAAGACAGACATTTATGAGCTGATTGAGCACGCAAAATCTGAAAATGTATAAGTGTCCAAAAAATAAAAAAAATAAAAATAAAAAAGGGTATAGATGATTGGCTATGCATTGACGAAAATGCACCAACAAAGAACAATTTAACGGACAGCGAGATGGCTGACCTTACGCTAAATAGAAGCACCGATAACGCTAGTAGTAGCTCAGGAGACATGGATGAACAGTCGGAGAAGAAAAAGTGTCGCTAGGAAAATGCATAAATTTGATTGAAGAATTAATATCTGCTTTAGAGAAATAAGACTGTATTTCCGAAATAGACATTCTTCATTTGTATAAAATACAAAAAAAAAAAAAAAAAAAAAAAAAAGTTAAAGAATGGACAAGTTAATTGGAGCAAAAAAAAAAAAAAAAAAAAAAAAAAAAAAGACATCGGTGTTTTCGAAATTATACCAGAAGAAATAATTTCACTCTTTATTAGATTTTTCCCCCTGTAACATAGAAAATATCAATTAAAGTGAGTTTTTTCTTAAAATTTTCTTTTAGGTAGCTTTCATTACAAAAAGCTATCTATTGCAGCCGTTCGGAGGAAAGCGATTTCAAAACATTTTGGTATATTTTCATCGATCATGACCCCCAGACGCCGAAACCACCCTCCGTTCAAAAGTTGATATCATGTATCATGGAAGACGATAGTATTCCGAGTGACTCAGCCTTAAGCCTAAAATCGCATCGTAGAATTCGTAGATGGCGGAACTCATATATACAGCTAACTCGACATCAAAGAAAACGCGAAAAGCCGCCTGTTAATAACTCAGCAAATATAGGCCCTATTGTTCTGATTTTTTTAAAACAGTTTTATATATGCAGTCTAATCCTATTCTGAAATTTTTACAATTCTACGAGCAGTATATTTTGAGATCTGAAAACCCATTTTGAAAGCAATTTCGATGGTGTAAGTTTGTCTTTTTTTTTTCTCCGAAACGCCCTAGATTTTTTTAAAAACATTAATATATAAAAGGAATCTGTTTTTGATGAAGTGGATAAGACTAACCTAGTATCTAGGAAAACTCTTAATTTTTATATAATCCGCATAAAAAATTGGACTTCTTAGGATCGCGGATTACATGTTATTCTATGGGCTAGCAGACACAACGTTGCAAACCGGTTTTGTGCGGATAAGGCCACAGTTTAAAATCTGAATATTGGCAATAAATCTTTTTTTAAACTACAAAAACAGTTTATTATGTGCTTTAAAATACTTAGATTGATTTTTTTATATGGAGCAGTATTTTATAATTATATGTATTTTATTTCATTGTTATTCATAGTAAGGAAACAATTTTTAAGGAGAAAATATTTCCCATTTTTTCGAAAATTCTCGTATCGAAATTCGATATTTATCGAAAATGCTCGTATCGATATGAAAATTCATCGCGTCCGCCATAAGACTTCGCCATGTATCACTACGCCGCAAAGTTGACTGAAGAAATAAGAAATTAAATATCAAAGATCTTGAAAAGTAGAAAGTGAGTACAATTTCTAATTATCCAGACAGCATCTAATGTAATTATTTGTAACCGATCCTTTCTAATTAATATAATGTTCTGAATTGTTGTTATTTTCATCAATACTTATTATAACTGTTGTTCTTACAAAATAACACTCACATATGGCATAGGTATTACTTGTTACATGTGAGTGTAATACAGATAATTACCAATTTAATTTTGGGTTTTCTTTTAAAGAAATTAAACAAAATCTTTCATTTTTAAAGAACGCACAATTTAAATAAAAGGTATGACGAAATCAAAATTCAGATTTCCAATCACGTTTATAAAATGATTCATTTGCGAATCGTTTCTAATAACATTATAAACGAAAATTGACTTAAAATGACCTCTTTTTCGAAATATGGGTATCTTTTGCTGATTTGTTTTTTTTTTATATACATGTATATCTCTTTTCAGCTTCAAAAATTAAAGCATCCAAGTATTTTATTTTTATAAAATTAAACCTAATGGGGAAAAAAAAATTCTTACTACCGTTTATCTCTGTAACAAAAGAAAAACAGGAGAAAATAAAAAACAAAGTAAAACCTGAAGCATTTCTTTTAGGCTAATTGATTACAGCCATGGTTGCAAGACATTCAGTCTCAGGTCTGATTTCAGTCTTGGACATATTTTTGACTGATATTAAATTGTACTTTATATACTTAAATTATCACGATTAACTCAAAACTAACCATTTTATCCTGACTGGTTGTGTTTGTGTTGAGCTCCTAAAAGTAAAAATTTTCATCATGATACTTTTCCTTATTTAGTAATTAAAGTTTGTAGATAAATAAGATAAAACAGCTTTTTTGCAAAAGTAAGATACTTGTTTTTATTTAATTTTAAAGCTAATATGCTTAAAAGAAAGCTTTAAATAATTTACTTTTTAAAAATATAAAAGTAGCCAGCTCCCGGTATTTGTGGTAATCAGGTATTATTGTAAATAAGAACAATTCAGAACATGTTACTTTTTAGAAAAGATCGGTTTCACAAAATTACATTAGCAGCTGTATTGTAGCTGTCATGATAATTAGACTTTGTATAAACTAATAAAGTAATAACCCAGTAACTATTTCGTAATATTAATCTGACTCGCATCTTAATTTAAATATTAAGTTTTTATTCTGCTTTCATTAAACTATTCACTATTCTTTAACATTCTGCATATTCAAACTACAAAAACTCTTTTATTTCAATCCCACCTGTACACTGGAGGGTTGCCGTGCCACTTACACAGTGTTGATTTCAGGGGGTGGTGCGGGGGGGGACATTCCCCCCGGAGCAATGAGATGCCCTCCCCGGAAAATTTAAGATTTTGTGTTTTCAATGGTAAAAAAGCGCAATCCCCCCCCCCCCCCCACCGGAACTGTACAAAGCCACCCCGGAGAAAAGTGTCTGAATTCAACACTGCACTTACAGACAGATGCGTTTATCGCCCGTTGGGCGATAGCATTTGAAAGATCACCACATTAACATAAAAAGTAGCAAAAAAAACAAAATTAATCAGTTGATTATAAAAAACTCGCAACATTCTCGGTAGTGGGAGGAATATCACAAGGAAAAAAACCCTTGCGAGTTTTGACAGTATGTCAGGGGGGGGGGGGGATCCAAAACTTCATGCAATGTTCACATGAAAAAAGTCGCAGATATGTTACTTTTACATATAAAAACGTGGAATTCTGCTTTTTCAGCACATTGAATTCTATCATCCCTGGGATCGATGTAAATCTGCATTAAAATTTTTTGACATTTTTAGGTGGGGTGGGAGGTGGCGGTATCAAATGCAACAAAAATGTGAGTACAAACAGTACCAAATTGAGTTAATTTCTCTCCCTTTCTCTTTCGACCTTTTCTTTCCTGTTACCTACCACACATTTAGCCCATGTATAGAAATGAACAGCATGAAAACATAGCCACCCCCACACAACTATCGCCTGCTCTACCTGAAGGATTGTAGGAAAACCGCGAATTTCGTCAGACGATATGTTATTTTCGTCAAATTATCTCACAAAACGCAATTTTCGTCCAAGTATTGTGGGAAAACACAATTTTCATCAAAAGAATGGGAATTTCGTCAAAGGATCAAGGAAAAAACACTAATTTTGTCAACAAATTGCAAAAAAATCAGTAATTTTGTCAAAGGATCGTGGGAAAAATGTGAATTTCGTGAACAGGCCATGAAAAAACACTAATTTCGCAAAGTATTGCAGAAAAAAAATCAGAATTTTGTAAAAGGGTGTCAACGAATTGCAAAAAAGTCACTGATTTCGTTAAAAGATTGCGAATTTCATCAAAAGGCCGTGAAAAAACACGCATTTTGTCAAACGATCATGAGAAAACGCATATTTCATGAATGGATTGCGGAATAAATGCACATTTCGTCACAGGATCATGAAAAATGTGATTTTCGTTAAATAATCGCAGAAAAATCATGAATTTTAACCGAGGATCGCAGAAAAAAATGCGAATTTCATCAAAAGGCTGCAAAAACACAAATTTCATCATAGGATACTGTAAAAAATGTAAATTTTGTCAAAGAATCACAAGAAAAATGTGAAATTTGTCAAAAGTGTGAAAAAAAAATAATTTTGTCAACAAATTGTAAAAAAAATCACAAATTTAATCAACGGATTGCAGAAAAAATGTGAATTTCATGAACAAGCCATGAAAAAACACTAATTTCATCAAACTATTGCAGAAAAAATGAGAATTTTGTATCATGAATGCTGCCCATGCTTAGGCTCGGCTCTGCACATTTACGAAGTCACTTTTATTTGTAAGTAGATATAATTATCATGTTATTGTTATTCTGATAGAAAGCAATCGAGCAGTGTTTCCCCTTTTTCTATAAAAGCATCGAATCTTTCCAATAACGGTGCCAAATTTTTAATTTAATCTGATTTTCAGGGACTCACCACAAGGATTGTTATACGGAAGAACGGAAGGAATCGATTATAGTTTAAGATATGCACCTTTTATAGGAAATTGAAAAACATTGTGCCATTCTTCAGCATATAAATATTGATTAGCATATAAATGTAAATTTCGTTCATTTTTTCATAAAAATGTGTAGCTGCGAACTATGCCTTTATTGTGTTAACACTATTTCCGAATCATAATCCGCACCGTACTTAATCGCAGAATTCTGCAATTAATTAACATTAAAATTAGGCAAAGATTTCTATTCAGAAAGGGTGGTAACTAAAAAGTGGAATAGTTGATAGCTAAGTATATGCTGATAGATATATTTAAAAGTTTTATTTTGCTAAAGAAAAAAATGTTTTAAATTTTACAAATAATGTATGAAATATAAATATGCAGATTGGGGTGACCGGGGGGGGGGAGGGAGGGGCGGCGCGGTTGGTAGTACCACAGAGCGAAGAGTATTAGGGCTCCGGTACTTTTTTGGTTATAAATTAAGCCCTGTATGAGAGATGTAAATGATAAAGCATCAATGAATAAACTTTTATACATTTTTTTAAATTGAACATAATTTTTGCACATGCGATTATAAAAAAAATAAAAAGATGAAATAAATAATATAGAGAGAGATTATAATTGATAGCATAGCGTCACTCAAAATTTGATATCATTATTTTTAAGTTCCATATTTTAAATTCTTAGAGCATAAGATAAAGTGCTGCGTCACAAACTTTTAACCCGTTAAGGGTTTTTGTATTGATATATATATCCATATATATATATATATATAACCATTAATTAAACATAACCTACCACCGTCAATTATTATGAATTAAAGCTGTAAGTATTTAAAAAAAAAATTATTATAAGAATTATTATGGAAGAAAAAGAAAAAAGTGGACACCGACAAAAATTGAAAAGCTTATACATTGAATTACGTTATCAAGGGTACAGAATTCAATGATATAAGCAAAATGGTTGTTTTCTGTGGGAAAAATAAGCTAAAGCTAAAAATTATTTTCCCCTGTGCCCAAACAACCATTAAAATCAAGTGAATTGATTAAAAATGAAAGCAGAATAGAAACAAATAATATGAAATGGAAGAATCAATAAAACGTATTTAAATATTTATAGGATATAAAATATAAATAATAAACACCATACCGATTAATATTTCAGTATTTTACAAAAATCCACGCGCACATGGCTACCAGAATATCATAAAGATTAAGGTGAATAAAACAGTTAAGAAATCACAGTAAATGATACCAAAGGATGCAGTTAATACATTTTGAAATAAAATTATATACATATATATATATATATATATATATATATATATATATGTATATCTGATATTTGTCACACTGTAACTCTCCTATTTATGAACCGATTTGGATGAAACTCAGTGTGTACATAGTAACTACCAATGTCTCCACCGAGTTCGTTGGCCAGCTTCATCCGCCATCTTGTTTCAAAATGGCGGCCATTTAAAAATTTAAAAAAAAATTTTAATTTAAAATGTGGTACCAAAAAATTGAAAATTGAAAAATATTTTTTTCTTATGTGTTTGAACTTGATACAAAGATTCCGGAGCAGTTTTTGTTTCGTCTATATCTTAAAAAATGGCTGAGTTATAGCATTTTGAATTTCTAGCGTGGCTGATATTTTGAAACGTCCTGATTTTTGTCACGCGATAACAGGCGTATTCATGAAAAGATTTAGATGAAACTCGGTGTGTTCATATTATATACCAATGTCTCGACCGAGTTCGTTGGCCAGCTTCATCCGCCATCTTGTTTCAAAATGGCGGCCATTTAAAAATTTTTAAAAAATTTAAAATTTAAAATGTGGTACCAAAAAATTGAAAATCGAAAAATATTTTTTTCTCATGTGTTTGACCTTGATACAAAGATTCCGGAGCAGTTTTTTTTCGTCTATATCTTAAAAAATGGCTGAGTTATAGCACTTTGAATTTCTAACGTGGCTGACATTTTGAAACGTCCTATTTTTTGTCACGCGATAACAGGCGTATTCATTAACCAATATGGATGTACCTTGGTGTGCACAAAGTACATACCAATGTCTCGACTGAATTCGTTGGCCAGCTTTATTCGCCATCTTGTTTCAAAATGGTGGCCATTTAAAAAAAATTTAAAAATTTAAAATCTAAAATGGGGTATCAAAAAATTGGAAAATGAAAAATATTTTTTTCTTATGTGTTTGACCTTGATACAAAGATTCCGGAACAGTTTTTGTTTCGTCTATATCTAAAAAAATGGTTGAGTTATGGTATTTTGAATTTCTGTTGTGGCTGACATTTTAAAACGACCTGATTTTTGTCACGCGATAACAGGCGTATTTATGAACTGATTTGGATGTAACTTGATGTGTACATAGTACATACCAATGTCTCGACCGAGTTCGTAGGCAAGCTTCATTCGCCATCTTGTTTCAAAAGGGAACATTTAAAAAACATTTTTAATTTAAAATTTAAAGTGAGGTATCAAAAAACTGGAAAATGAAAAAGGTTTTTTTTTATGTGTTTGACCTTGATACAAATATTCCGGGGCAGTTTTTGTTTCGTCTATAGCTTGAAAAATGGTTGAGTTATAGCACTTTGAATTTCTAGCATGGCTGACATTTTGAAACGATCTGATATTTGTCACGCGATAACACACGTATGTATTAATCTATTTGGTTGTAAGAAGGCATGTGGATAATATACAGCAATGTCTCGACCAAGTTCACTGCCCAGCTTCATCCGCCATCTTGCTTCAAAATGGCGGCCATTAAATTAAAAAAAAATTATATTTAAAGTGAGGTGCAAAAAATTAGAAATTGAAAAGGTTTCTTTCTTAAGTATTTGACCTTGATATAAGGATTCTGGAGCAGTTTTTGTTTTGTATTTATCTTAAAAAATGGCTCAGATATAGCAGTTTGAATTTCATTATGTGGGTGACATTTTGAAAAATCTGATTTTTTGCCTGCGAAAGCACTTTTATATATCAACGATTCCTATGTGAGTGAGCATGTGCACAGGAATTACTAAGGTCTTGACCAGCATCTCTTCATAACACTAACCGCTGCAATACCAGTGCTGTATTCTTGATCTTATTTTTTCATACTCTCACCCCATTCTACATCATTTATGATTTGAATTTTTTCTTCTATACTTAAAATAATGCGTGTTTTTTTTTTTTTTTTTTTTTTTTTTTTTTTTTTTTTTTTGTACACATGATAAAAATGAAAATTTTTGCTCTACTTAAAATCTCGTACGGGAGCTCAAGTTAAATTCAAAGAAATTCTAAGAAAGGGTATACAAAATATTTATCTGTACTCGTGGTTCGGAAAGGACCGTTTGCACACGAGGTATGTGATAGTAAAATAAATAAATAAATAAATAAATAAAAGAAGCAATTTAACAAATTACAACGACCATTTGGAAAATGATTTTTTTCGAAGACTAAAATTTAAGACATAAAAAATCGCACGGAGTTGATCATACATTACGTATGCCATGAATTAAACATTAATAGTGTTATTACACGTAAAAATTGCAAGCGATAAAAATCGCCTGTGACCCGCTAGATTTCTTAAAACTTACGTATTATCCACCTGAAACTTACGTATTATCCAAGCATTTCATTGGCTGTTCGGGAAGAGGCTTTTCCATCGTCAGATTTCCAAGAAATATGACGACCCATTTTAAATGAAATTTCATTTTTAAACTTCTAAACATCCCACAATATCACTTTTTACATTTCGTATAGAGAAAAAAATGTACTTTTAAATGCAATTTGTTTGAAAGATGTATCTCAATTTGTTTCTGAGTTATTTTTTTTTGTAGTTTTTATTACTTTTTTGTCATAGTGGCAACAGAAGTATCCATTTCTGTTGAAAGTGAAGGGAAATACAGATTACTGCATAAATCAATCAGAAAACGAATAAAATGCGGATTCAACTAATGAAAACCTTCAGATATGCTTTTGATTTCCTACACTGACGAGGACAATAACCATTTTTCCAAATGGTTAAAAGCTTTAAAAATTCTTTTCGATTAAAAGCGTTTCGTATAAAAGAGGTTCTACTGTATACTGTATTTACACAAGTTAGAAGACGGGCAGACGGTAGACAAACAAACCGAATTCATAAGCCTTTTTCAACTGTGTTGGAAAGTGTTAAAAAGAAGGAAAAATCATGTGTCCAGCATAGATTGTGAAACACTTTTCAACTCATTCAGAATACTGTTACAAAACATCTTGCAGTCTCATAAAGAATAAAAAGACTTTTTTGAAAAGAAAGCTGAAAAGCGTTTTGAAGAAGAAAAAAATAAGTAAAATAAAGATATAGGAGGAGATAAGAATACAAAACACGCCCTCAGTTAATGACTATTGGTTCAACAAGCACGAGCATGCACGTGACCGGTCAACAAAATGTTAATGACTTTTCTGAACTCATGAAATAAATTATTCTATTTTTAGACTATCTGAAGAGGCGCATCTTACAAATGTTTTACGATATATTACAATCGCGTAATTATTTATTAAAAAATTAATGCACTTCCATCATTCTCCGGTGTACATATTTTCAATAAAGATCTTTTCCATCTTGATGAACAAAAAGAAAATTTCTAAAAATATTTTATAAATGAATGATGCTTCTGGTGAATTTTCACTTCCATAATTTATTGAATTTAGAATGAAACAAGTGAGATTCGATTTCTACAAAGAAAATATCCGAGAACAGAAATGTTTCTTTTCATGCTCAAGTACTTTTTTTGATGCAATTCCACTGGTTTTGCTCGAGTGGAATAAAGTTATTACCACATTCACGTAAGTAGAAATATCGAAATTCTTTTACTTGGAATATTTTTTAAATAAAAAAAAGCCATGAGAAATTCTGGAAATCAACAGTGGCGTTTATTTGAGGCTTTCTACACATAAGGTTCTGGAGAGGTGGACAGTAATGAATTTCGTAAAGAAAAATCTCTACAAATGAAAAGTTTCAACTAAGAACTTCGTGTTTTGAATATTTTGTATTGAAAATGCATAAAGTGTTCAATCTTTCCCTTTAAAATGACATATCGAGTTCACAAATTGAAGAAACTAATTATAACAGTTATGAAAATATCTTTCTCTTTTATCAAAAACATTTGAAAAGAATGTTAAACATATGAAAAGAAGTATACTTCATTCTTAGAAATTTCACTAATATTAAGACGTAAGACAAAAGCTTGGAAAGTATCTTTAATGCAATTTTAAATTAATAAATTTCCCATGCACATTAAGTATTCATTCACGTTTCTTGCCAAATATTTATTTAAAAAATTTCTATTGATTACAATTTACTTTTTTGTTATTATAAATGAATGCCTTAAATATATTTTTATAAATATATAAAACTTAATCATTCTAAGTTTCATAATCATTCAGAATATTATCCCTCAATTCTCAAAGTTTAGACACGACATGAAATCTTATTAGTAGGAAATTAATTTGGGCTTAAATTTCAAGTGTCTGCTTCTAAACAAAATAACGAACAGTACTTTACATGATTGGAGATTTACATTTTTCTTTTAACCAAATTATGCTAAGAAGAGATGCATTCATGCATTGAGCAGCATTTACTGAAAGTGTGTTTATTAAAGAATCAGAAAAACACTCTGCAGCAATGATTAGAAATTTATCACGTAGTATAAATTTAGATTGAATAAAATGATTCTAATAAATATACAAGATAAAATTAGTGCATAAAATAGTAAAACTAAAAGTAAAGTGACCAATAAAATAAGCCAAATTCTTCAGAAATTAACCACGTCCTTTATTAAAGAATTATCTTTTATTTAACCCTTAACAAATGAAAGTCCGCACTACGGGGACATTGCACTTTCATGCCCAGCGTTACCAGGTGTTTCGGCGTAAATCCGTAATTGCTCCAAATGCTTTGAACACCACTAAATTCTTACAGTTTATTTCGCCATCTTTAATTGCAGATAATTCTGCTATTAGATAAGGCGAAGATTTTTTTTTGTTTTTTTTTTGTTTAAATAATGATACGCGAGCTAGTATATAAGCTAAAATTTATGCATAAAATAATAAAAGTAAAACTAAAGTGACCAATAAAATAAGCCGAATTCTTCAGAAATTAACCACGTCCTTTATTAACCCCTTAATTCTGGCTCCCGTGATTTTCACGGGCTGTATCTTTTCTTCATTTTATTCTTTTTTGTTTGATTCCGACCAGTTTTATAAAATAGTGTAATTGGCTTTATTTTGGTATAATTTTACCTGTCATTAAATAAGGTGATTATTTCTTTTTAAAAAAGTGGTGCAGAAAGCAATTTGAATTTTTAAAACGTAATTTAATGCGACCATTAAGGGGTTAAAGAATTATCTTTTATTTAACCCTTAACAAATGAAAGTCCGCACTACGGGGACATTGCACTTTCACGACTAGCATTGCCAGGTGTTTCGGCGTAAATCACTGCTCCAAATGCTCTGGACACCACTAAATTCTTACAGTTTATTTCGCCATCTTTAATCGTAGATAATTCTGCTATTAGATAAGGCGAAGAATTTTTTTTAACCCATTAACGGCGAACCTCTTTTACATTTCTTTTAACTCTTCGACACCAGTCTTTCCCATATTGAAATTTTCAAATATTTAATCACTCAAAATTTGAGATCGGTTGATATTTGAGAGATTTTCAATGTGAAAATTTCCAAACTAAAATACTGGTATTCAAATTTAAAAGTTTTGTTCGCCTTACGTGGCAAGTTTTCTTGTCAAACGGCTTTAATGAGTTAAAATAATGATAAGCTCGAAGCAGCAGCAGTCGTGCGATAGCTTCAGAGCTCCGAGCCCATCCTTCTCGCCAATGGAATGTAACAATGTGAGCAGGTTTTTGGATTTCCTAGTTGCCTTGCAACTGCACATCCAGTTTAGAGGTAGTATGTTATTCAATGCAATAGGAGCCATAAAAGAATGTTTAAACGCGGCTGGTGGCCACAAGAAAAAAAAAAAGTTAAGGAGTTAGACAACTTATAATAAAATTGTTATTTTTTCGATGTCTTTAATTTAATTAATTTTCGTTTTAAATTTGTCCGGTTTCAATTTTCCATTTTTTTTTCCTTTTCTTTTCAACCTGGCTTCCGCAACTTTAAATTTGTTCTTCTTCTCAAAAATGAATGCCTTAAATATATTTTTATAAATATATAAAACATAATAATTCTAAGTTTTATAATAGTAGGGGAAAAAGGAGAGTTCAGCCCCAGCAGGCGGATTGCGGATTGGGAGGATTGAGGAGGAGGGAGGAATCCACCTTGTGGATAGAGGAGGAGGGTGGAATCCACCTGTTGGGAGACTTATCCTATAGTAGGAGGGGTTAAATGTTGGAGGGGGCTTAATTTTTGAGGGGGCTTAATTTTTTTTTTAAATCGACTTAGAGTAGAAATGGGAATATCATACTATAACATGGGTCTGTTCGAGAGGAAGTATGAAGACACTAAATTTTTCGATGGGCTTAATTTTTGAGGGGTCTAAATATTTTAGTGGGGCTTATTTTTAAGGGGGCTTAATTTTTTTTTTCTTCAAATTGACATAGATAGAAATGGAAATATCATACTATAACATAGAGATGCAGGTATTTTCGAAAGGGAGTTTGAGGAGCCTAAATTTTTTAGAGGGTCTTATTTTTTAGGGGGGCTTATTTTTAGGGGGGCTTAATTTTTAAGGATGATTTTTTTTTTTTTTTTTTTTTTTTCCTGAATTGTCTTAGAATTTGAATGAAGATAAAAATGTCTTGTGTTTTCTGAAAAAAAAATTTTGATGCTGCCATCTGTATGCGGTAGTGCGAATTTATTATTGAAAATAGTATTTTATTTTTGAAAAGTTTTGAGGAAGGTTTGAACCTGCAAAATAGTCTCTTGGCTCGATGATATGTTGAAGACTTAACTAATCGAGCCAAGAAACTATGTCTATATGTTTAGAATTTAGATATTTCAAAATAAAAAATTGTATTCCCCCTTCTGTATGCGCAAAGAGAGGTTGGTTTCTTAAGATAACTCATTAATACCCATTTTAACTGCTCACTCTGCGAATTTTTTTTTTTAATGTGTATGATTTTTAGTTTAACTGATTTTATCGATTTTGTGAATGAGAGTTTGATTATTTTACGCATAAATGTATGATCATTTTAGAAAGCCGTGGTTTCGAACCTGCGAACTCCCATTCAAATTTCATTTTTTGTAACTGATAAGCTATCCACTATTCAAACCGCGCCCCAATATTTTCTAAGTTACTTTTGAACACTATATATTTTAAAAAAATACCTACCTCTTCCTCTTTCTTATACTAGGGAAGTTAATATAATTTATGTTTAAATTGAAGAAATAATTAATTTTTTATATTTCTTTAATAAGGCAAGTCATTTTTTTTGATCGATTAGAAGGCTACCAAACGATTTGAATTAAACATTGTTTTTACCAGTATTAATCCTCTTACCTAATTTTAAAATTATACTTTTTCTTGTGAACCATATCATATTCATTTAATCGTCTGAAATACACTTCCTAAACCCTCTTATCAACGTTACTCACTATCTATCACAAACATCCGATAAGTCTAATCAGCTTTTTTCAACAGAAAATAGCTAATATGTAAATATTGATAACTATTGAAGAGATTATTTCACTTGTTTCCAGATTTTAAATGAAAGTTTGAACAGATTTTCTATTTATCGATTATTATAAATTGAATCAACTCATAGTTTGTTATTGCAATAGATAATTATTTGATGATTCTACACTAGTTCTAATGAATTTTAAAACTACTACTTCAATTCAACTCATTCTTTTATACAGTTTAATAAATTTAGTTTGAATTAAACCATTAGTTTGTCATATATTTCACTGAAATAATAAAATTAATGTGTAAAACCTTAGAATGACGAATTCAAAAACGTAACATGATGAATCATATACTTTTTAAACATTACATAAAAACCTTTGGATTGATTCACTTCCTGTGAACTTCCTACACATACTTTTTTATGCCACGTGTTTTTCTGAAATGTTTGCACCAATCATATTACATGATTTGCACTATCGTAATAATTTTTAAACATGCGCCCCCTATGATTATATATAAAATTGAATGAAACGAGACTTTTTCATTAGTCTTTACTATTTTTTGAGTGTGTGAAGACGCTTTTTTTACTTTAGATAATATGGCTAGTTTTCAAGATGGACATTCTACTATGTTAAGCGATGATGTATCACGTTTGAATAATCAATATTTTTCATCAAGATTAAATGATCAAGATATGGGATTAATAGTACAACCTAAAGTAGAACCCGTTTCAGATAATGAAGCGGAATCCTCCTCATCAGAACTGAAGAAACAGAAGCCACCTTTTTTGTGTACTGTTTGCAGCAAATCTTTTTCACGAAAAGGCAATTTAAATCAACATTTGATGATTCATTCAGAAGAAAGACCATTTATATGTGACATCTGCCAAAAAGCATTCTCTAGAAAGGCTATTTTGAATCGTCATAAACTATCCCATTTAAAGATTCCTTCCCAACATAAATGTGAATCGTGCGGTGAAGCGTACTCAAGAAAGTATGACTTATTAAAACACATGAAGATCCACAAGTCCTCCAAAAACGATAAATGTATTCAGCGTAGTGAAATATTCAATCCCAACTCCGATTTTTTATATCATTTGAAAACTTCACAGAGAGTTAGATGCAAAATTGATAATTCATCCTCTTTAAAAGATATGTTTTTTGAGAAGGTTAAGCATTTTAAAAGGCAAAATGCGTTAAACATATTTACTAAAACTGTAATCAACTCTAACGAGGAGAATGTTACAGACTTTAACACATTTTTTAATAGTATTCATTCGGACGTTTTAAACGAATTAAACTACCAGATTCAAGTTAAACGATCGATGAAATGGTATGCAAGTGTACAAGTTGTTGTATATCGTGTAACACAGGAGGGTGTCTTAGAGATTGCCACACCCTATTTCCATTCAAAAACTATACTTGAATTAACGAAACAAAACTTATCTGAACATGTTGAGGATACCTTTGCAAAAATTATTAAGTCCTATGAGAAGTCCACCAGACGTGGTTTTAATTGGACATTAGATAAAATATTGAATTTAGAACTATCTACCTTTAAAATATAACATGATTTGAAATGTTTATACCTTTTTGAAATATGTGTACTCATGTTTTCACTATTGTAACTATTGAAAACGACGAATAAATAATGTGTAAATGAAAAAGCTGTTGTCTGTTTATTTTTGTTAGAACAACTTGTGATTTTTAATAACTCATGAAGTCGTAACGACTTTACTTACTATTTTTTTTTTCAATTTCTTATCAAATGAATAATGAGCTAACAATCTTTTATTAATTTCATATTGAAAGTCTGAAATTATCCATTGAAATAGTTATTTTGCAATATTTCTAATTTATCATAATTATTTTTAAAGTTTAATATATCACTCGTTGTTTGGATAAACAACTGTTATTGCTCAATAATAATAATAATATTATCCTTTATTACCATACAATTCTTTAAAAAAAGCATAGAACCATTAACATAATATATCATTAACCACTTTTTTAAAAACTGTTACCTTGTGTTGCCATTGAATTCTTCAAAGCAAAAAAGAATAAAACTAAAATCATTATCATTAAATATCATACACCACTTATATAAAAATTGTTACTTTGTGTTGCCATACAATTCTTCAAAAAAGAATAAAACTAAAACTATTAACATTAAATATCATATACTGTAAATATAAAAATTGTTACCCTGTGTTGCCATACTGTTCTTCAAAAAAGGATAAAACCATTGACATAATATATTATTCACCACTTAAATAAACTGTTTACATATATATTTTTTTAGACTTAAACTAAAATTAATAATATTACAAATTCTTTTAAGTGTTTATCTGTAACCGACACTGATTTTTAACGTATATTAAGGGATGTGCTGTTTATAAACATTCAGTTTCCAACTGATTTTTGTTCTAACTTCATCTAATGTTACCTTTATTTTTTGAAAATGGGTTCTGTAGTAAATATGTTAAAAAGATCTTCCGACAAAGTGGCTTCTTCTTCAAAGTATCAACGTTTAGAAGAACCTAATGATCCCACTTCCGCAAGTGAATTAAATATACCAAGATTGGAAATTCCTAATTTATTAAACACTGACTGTGGGACAATATCACGTGATTTATCCACTACTGATTACTCACCGAATGTGAAATCTGAAATCGATATGAATTTTTTTATCCCTAACTTTGGTGATGATACTACATCTTCCGAGAATCCATGCCAAGAGTCAATTTCTGTCGAGGACTATTTGAATATATTTTTCAAAGACATGAATTTTGAATCCGCTTTAACCTCGACCCCAGCTAGTAACATAATTTCCCAAGACGAATCCTTTCAAGAACGTACTATTGACCAAGAGGTTTCTGATTCCCAACCAAGCAACCTTTCTAAAGCAAGTGATGAATTACAAAGCACAACCCCACCTACGAATGTCATTCCACAGTCTAAAACTAGCAAATCCAATCATCCTATTGTATTTCGAGAAGAACTCAGTGACTGTATCTTTTTTATTTTAAAGTTGCATAATAGACAATTTCATATTCATATTCGAGAGTTTAAGCGCAGTGGGCTTACTAGTGAAGAAATTCTAACGAAAAATGGAATTATTATGGATGTTAACAGCTGGTTCGAATTTTGCAAGAAAATATTTTCATTTAATCTGAGATATAAAAGCTCCTCATTTGTTTCTAATAATATGATATTAGTGTTAAATTTTAATAATGCTATCATGCGAATAAAAAATTTAAAGAATTATTCTCACATTGACTTAAACGAGTATCAATTGGTGAAATTAAAAGAAAAAATACATGATTTGAATAAGGAACTTCTTCAGCATATATATGTAAACCATATACCAAGCTTAATTAGGCAGAAATGTATCATTGGTCATATATCTACAGAAAATGAACTCATGTTGCAGTCTAAACTTATAACATGTATTGAGAATAATGTATTAACTATACTAAACCGCATTTTTGAATGTGATGGATGTATTTTTAATCAGAAATCCCAAAACCCTCATTCCTGTTATATATTAAATAATCGACAAAAATTTGAAAAACTAGGAGAGATGTTATTAACACTTATAGATTTAGATTTTGTTATTTCCTCATTTTTAAACGGAGTGGATTGTGTTAGTGAAAACTTTTTATCAAACATTCATGTAGAAACAATTCAAAACGAATTGTTTAAAATAATAAAATAAAATGTATTGCTATCCTTTTTAATACGTGTGTGTTTATTTTTCTAAAGTGTATGTTTATTTTGTTATGTCTTTTAGAACTTTTAATAGAGTGTTAGACTTAAATTTGCATATGTATATAACTAAAGAAATCAACAATTCTTTAGCAATTAAAAAATTAACACAAGTTTAAAATATTAAACTAATAATCTTAATACTATAATTTCTACTTTCTAATATATATATATATATATATATATGAAACTTAATTATATAAAAAAGTTTTCAATAATAATAATAAGTTTAGAAAATTAAAAAGTTTAAAAAACAAAATTAAGAAATTCATTAAAAAAAATATTTGAAAAGTTAAAAAAAAAAATAAAGTTTTCAAAATTAAAAAATCTTTATAAAAAAATAATAATAATTAAAAAAAAAATTAAAAAGTTTACAAAAGTTAAAAAAAAAAATATTAAAAAGTTTACAAAAGTTAAAAAAAAAAACTTGGGAAAAAAAAAACTCAAAAAAAAAATTAAGTTATCAAAATTAAAAAAAATATATATATATATATATATATATATATAAACTTAATACATTAAGTTTTCAAAAGTGAGTTTACCTATTCGTATATGTATACATGCATGTGACTTTCATTATGTTTCAGTTTAATACTTCTTTTTATCCTATAAAAGTGTTAGATTAATATATACTTATAAAAATATTTATAAGTTAAATTTAAAAAAATGTAACTTATAAAAAAAATGTTTAGAAAATTAAAAAAAAAAACAAAATCTTTCTAAATAAAAAATGTTTTCAAAATTTAAAAAAAATTGTAAATAGAAAAAAAGTTTTCAAAATTAAAAAAAAAATACTTTGTAAATAAAAAAAAAATATTAAAAAGTTTACAAAAAAAAAACTTTTTTTATAAAAAATATTTTCAAAAAAAAAAAAAAAAAAAAAAAAAGATTTCAAAATTAAAAAAAAAATAATTTGTAAATAAAAAAATATATTAAAACGTTTATAAAATTTAAAAGTTAAAAAAAAAACTTTGTAAAAAGTTTTCAAAATTAAGTTATCAAAATTAAAAAAAAACTTAATAAATTATATTATCAAAAGTCAGTTCACCTAACTGTATATGTATCTGACTTTCATAATTAAAAAAGTTATCAAAAAGTTGAATTAGATTGCAAATACAAGTATACAATCAATCATATATCAATCAGTCATAGCAATTAACCAATCAATGATATCAATCAATAAATCAAACCAATCAATCAATCATATTAATCAACCAAACAATAATATCAATCAATCATATCGATCAATAAATCAAACCAATCAATCATATTAATCAACCAAACAATAATATCAATCAGTCATATCGATCAATAAATCAAACCAATCAATCATATTAATCAACCAAACAATAATATCAATTAATCATATCGATCAATAAATCATATTAATCATATCAAGCTATCATATCAATCAATCAATCAACCATTCATATCAGTCAACCAATCATTCATATTAATCAACGATTCATATTAATCATATCAATCGATTAATCAAGATACTGAATACAAGTATTCATACAAATAAATCACATCAATTGCAGTTCAAGTATTACAAGTTAGTATAATAACATTATAAGAAAGTTTTGAATTAATACAATGATTAACTATCAACATTTTGTAACAGCACTTTTACAAAAGCAATGTATGAATAAATATTTTAGTTACAAAAAATATTTAAAATGCTTTTGAAAGTTAATAAAATTATTTTCCAAAAATGTTAAAAACATTACAAGCTGCTAAAACCTACAATTTAACAAGAATGAGTTGTCCTATATTTCCTTTGTATTTGCATGTCCTATATTTCCTTTCTATTTGTATTTGAGTATATGTATACGGATTCCTCCTTTTAATTATGTTTTGTAGTATACACTTAAAATATATATAGTATATATAAAACATTAAATTAAAATATTCTTTAGTTATTAAAAAGTTTAAAAAATCAGCAATTTTTTTAATATTATAAGATAACAAAAATTATTTTGTGATTTATTAAAAGTGAATTTACTTTCGCTATTTATGTGTTTCATAAGATAAATCTTCTTTATGTTAACATCCTACCCACATTTTATTTTATAGTTATACACATCGAAACGAAAAAAAAATAAAATAAAAATAAACAATCTATTATTAAATTCTTCAATTTAAAATTTTAATACATACATACTTAAACATTTATATAAAAATAATGAACTCACCATGTTTGAACTCAGAAAAGAGATGATGAGCTTATCACGTGGTAGATTGTGACGTAATCAATTAGATATCACGTGCCTTCCTCGTGCCTTTTGATTGTCTTATCTACAATCAGATTGTATTATCAATCACGTGATCTAACTGATATGAGTCTATACCAAGACACTAGCCATTTTCACTTCAGTCATCGAATATGTAGGTCGTATATTTTTTTGAAAGTCTTTTATTTTATGGAATCTTCAGCAACATGACATCAGATATTTGCAAATAAAATCCTATTAAAATCTTTCTCGCAATTGTGAACAAAGATTAATTTTCATATTGTTTAAGTATAATCATTGATTATTTAACTGGATAATAATATTTTTTAGAAGTAACTTAAATTTCTTATAAAAACGGAAGTATTTATTGCATCATTCATAGAATTCAAGTTTGAATATTAACCAAGTTTTTTAAACTTTTATAATTTATACTAGTATTTAGTATATACTAGTACTTAGTAAAAACTAGTATATATTCTAGTATAAAGATTTTATAAAAGTTTAAAAAACTTGGTTAATATTCAAACTTGAATTCTATGAATGATGCAATAAATACTTCCGTTTTTATAAGAAATTTAAGTTACTTCTAAAAAATATTATTATCCAGTTAAATAATCAATGATTATACTTAAACAATATGAAAATTAATCTTTGTTCACAATTGCGAGAAAGATTTTAATAGGATTTTATTTGCAAATATCTGATGTCATGTTGCTGAAGATTCCATAAAATAAAAGACTTTCAAAAAAATATACGACCTACATATTCGATGACTGAAGTGAAAATGGCTAGTGTCTTGGTATAGACTCATATCAGTTAGATCACGTGATTGATAATACAATCTGATTGTAGATAAGACAATCAAAAGGCACGAGGAAGGCACGTGATATCTAATTGATTACGTCACAATCTACCACGTGATAAGCTCATCATCTCTTTTCTGAGTTCAAACATGGTGAGTTCATTATTTTTATATAAATGTTTAAGTATGTATGTATTAAAATTTTAAATTGAAGAATTTAATAATAGATTGTTTATTTTTATTTTATTTTTTTTTCGTTTCGATGTGTATAACTATAAAATAAAATGTGGGTAGGATGTTAACATAAAGAAGATTTATCTTATGAAACACATATATAGCGATAGGTAAATTCACTTTTAATAAATCACAAAATAATTTTTGTTATCTTATAATATTAAAAAAATTGCTGATTTTTTAAACTTTTTAATAACTAAAGAATATTTTAATTTAATGTTTTATATATACTATATATATTTTAAGTGTATACTACAAAACATAATTAAAAGGAGGAATCCGTATACATATACTCAAATACAAATAGAAAGGAAATATAGGACATGCAAATACAAAGGAAATATAGGACAACTCATTCTTGTTAAATTGTAGGTTTTAGCAGCTTGTAATGTTTTTAACATTTTTGGAAAATAATTTTATTAACTTTCAAAAGCATTTTAAATATTTTTTGTAACTAAAATATTTATTCATACATTGCTTTTGTAAAAGTGCTGTTACAAAATGTTGATAGTTAATCATTGTATTAATTCAAAACTTTCTTATAATGTTATTATACTAACTTGTAATACTTGAACTGCAATTGATGTGATTTATTTGTATGAATACTTGTATTCAGTATCTTGATTAATCGATTGATATGATTAATATGAATCGTTGATTAATATGAATGATTGGTTGACTGATATGAATGATTGATTGATTGATTGATATGATTGATATGATAGCTTGATATGATTAATATGATTTATTGATCGATATGATTAATTGATATTATTGTTTGGTTGATTAATATGATTGATTGGTTTGATTTATTGATCGATATGACTGATTGATATTATTGTTTGGTTGATTAATATGATTGATTGGTTTGATTTATTGATCGATATGATTGATTGATATTATTGTTTGGTTGATTAATATGATTGATTGATTGGTTTGATTTATTGATTGATATCATTGATTGGTTAATTGCTATGACTGATTGATATATGATTGATTGTATACTTGTATTTGCAATCTAATTCAACTTTTTGATAACTTTTTTAATTATGAAAGTCAGATACATATACAGTTAGGTGAACTGACTTTTGATAATATAATTAATTAAGTTTTTTTTTAATTTTGATAACTTAATTTTGAAAACTTTTTACAAAGTTTTTTTTTTAACTTTTAAATTTTATAAACGTTTTAATATATTTTTTTATTTACAAATTATTTTTTTTTTTAATTTTGAAATCTTTTTTTTTTTTTTTTTTTTTAATTTTGAAAATATTTTTTATAAAAAAAGTTTTTTTTTTGTAAACTTTTTAATATTTTTTTTTATTTACAAAGTATTTTTTTTTTAATTTTGAAAACTTTTTTTCTATTTACAATTTTTTTTAAATTTTGAAAACATTCTTTATTTAGAAAGATTTTGTTTTGTTTTTTTAATTTTCTAAACATTTTTTTTTATAAGTTACATTTTTTTAAATTTAACTTATAAATATTTTTATAAGTATATATTAATCTAACACTTTTATAGGATAAAAAGAAGTATTAAACTGAAACATAATGAAAGTCACATGCATGTATACATATACGAATAGGTAAACTCACTTTTGAAAACTTAATGTATTAAGTTTTTATATATATATATATATATATATATATATATATATTTTTTTTTTAATTTTGATAACTTAATTTTTTTTTGAGTTTTTTTTTTCCCAAGTTTTTTTTTTTTAACTTTTGTAAACTTTTTAATATTTTTTTTTAACTTTTGTAAACTTTTTAATTTTTTTTTTAATTATTATTATTTTTTTATAAAGATTTTTTAATTTTGAAAACTTTATTTTTTTTTTTAACTTTTCAAATATTTTTTTTAATGAATTTCTTAATTTTGTTTTTTAAACTTTTTAATTTTCTAAACTTATTATTATTATTGAAAACTTTTTTATATAATTAAGTTTCATATATATATATATATATATATATTAGAAAGTAGAAATTATAGTATTAAGATTATTAGTTTAATATTTTAAACTTGTGTTAATTTTTTAATTGCTAAAGAATTGTTGATTTCTTTAGTTATATACATATGCAAATTTAAGTCTAACACTCTATAAAAAGTTCTAAAAGACATAACAAAATAAACATACACTTTAGAAAAATAAACACACACGTATTAAAAAGGATAGCAATACATTTTATTTTATTATTTTAAACAATTCGTTTTGAATTGTTTCTACATGAATGTTTGATAAAAAGTTTTCACTAACACAATCCACTCCGTTTAAAAATGAGGAAATAACAAAATCTAAATCTATAAGTGTTAATAACATCTCTCCTAGTTTTTCAAATTTTTGTCGATTATTTAATATATAACAGGAATGAGGGTTTTGGGATTTCTGATTAAAAATACATCCATCACATTCAAAAATGCGGTTTAGTATAGTTAATACATTATTCTCAATACATGTTATAAGTTTAGACTGCAACATGAGTTCATTTTCTGTAGATATATGACCAATGATACATTTCTGCCTAATTAAGCTTGGTATATGGTTTACATATATATGCTGAAGAAGTTCCTTATTCAAATCATGTATTTTTTCTTTTAATTTCACCAATTGATCCTCGTTTAAGTCAATGTGAGAATAATTCTTTAAATTTTTTATTCGCATGATAGCATTATTAAAATTTAACACTAATATCATATTATTAGAAACAAATGAGGAGCTTTTATATCTCAGATTAAATGAAAATATTTTCTTGCAAAATTCGAACCAGCTGTTAACATCCATAATAATTCCATTTTTCGTTAGAATTTCTTCACTAGTAAGCCCACTGCGCTTAAACTCTCGAATATGAATATGAAATTGTCTATTATGCAACTTTAAAATTAAAAAGATACAGTCACTGAGTTCTTCTCGAAATACAATAGGATGATTGGATTTGCTAGTTTTAGACTGTGGAATGACATTCGTAGGTGGGGTTGTGCTTTGTAATTCATCACTTGCTTTAGAAAGGTTGCTTGGTTGGGAACCAGAAACCTCTTGGTCAATAGTACGTTCTTGAAAGGATTCGTCTTGGGAAATTATGTTACTAGCTGGGGTCGAGGTTAAAGCGGATTCAAAATTCATGTCTTTGAAAAATATATTCAAATAGTCCTCGACAGAAATTGACTCTTGGCATGGATTCTCGGAAGATGTAGTATCATCACCAAAGTTAGGGATAAAAAAATTCATATCGATTTCAGATTTCACATTCGGTGAGTAATCAGTAGTGGATAAATCACGTGATATTGTCCCACAGTCAGTGTTTAATAAATTAGGAATTTCCAATCTTGGTATATTTAATTCACTTGCGGAAGTGGGATCATTAGGTTCTTCTAAACGTTGATACTTTGAAGAAGAAGCCACTTTGTCGGAAGATCTTTTTAACATATTTACTACAGAACCCATTTTCAAAAAATAAAGGTAACATTAGATGAAGTTAGAACAAAAATCAGTTGGAAACTGAATGTTTATAAACAGCACATCCCTTAATATACGTTAAAAATCAGTGTCGGTTACAGATAAACACTTAAAAGAATTTGTAATGTTATTAATTTTAGTTTAAGTCTAAAAAAATATATATGTAAACAGTTTATTTAAGTGGTGAATAATATATTATGTCAATGGTTTTATCCTTTTTTGAAGAACAGTATGGCAACACAAGGTAACAATTTTTATATTTACAGTATATGATATTTAATGTTAATAGTTTTAGTTTTATTCTTTTTTTGAAGAATTGTATGGCAACACAAAGTAACAATTTTTATATAAGTGGTGTATGATATTTAATGATAATGATTTTAGTTTTATTCTTTTTTGCTTTGAAGAATTCAATGGCAACACAAGGTAACAGTTTTTAAAAAAGTGGTTAATGATATATTATGTTAATGGTTCTATGCTTTTTTTAAAGAATTGTATGGTAATAAAGGATAATATTATTATTATTATTGAGCAATAACAGTTGTTTATCCAAACAACGAGTGATATATTAAACTTTAAAAATAATTATGATAAATTAGAAATATTGCAAAATAACTATTTCAATGGATAATTTCAGACTTTCAATATGAAATTAATAAAAGATTGTTAGCTCATTATTCATTTGATAAGAAATTGAAAAAAAAAATAGTAAGTAAAGTCGTTACGACTTCATGAGTTATTAAAAATCACAAGTTGTTCTAACAAAAATAAACAGACAACAGCTTTTTCATTTACACATCATTTATTCGTCGTTTTCAATAGTTACAATAGTGAAAACATGAGTACACATATTTCAAAAAGGTATAAACATTTCAAATCATGTTATATTTTAAAGGTAGATAGTTCTAAATTCAATATTTTATCTAATGTCCAATTAAAACCACGTCTGGTGGACTTCTCATAGGACTTAATAATTTTTGCAAAGGTATCCTCAACATGTTCAGATAAGTTTTGTTTCGTTAATTCAAGTATAGTTTTTGAATGGAAATAGGGTGTGGCAATCTCTAAGACACCCTCCTGTGTTACACGATATACAACAACTTGTACACTTGCATACCATTTCATCGATCGTTTAACTTGAATCTGGTAGTTTAATTCGTTTAAAACGTCCGAATGAATACTATTAAAAAATGTGTTAAAGTCTGTAACATTCTCCTCGTTAGAGTTGATTACAGTTTTAGTAAATATGTTTAACGCATTTTGCCTTTTAAAATGCTTAACCTTCTCAAAAAACATATCTTTTAAAGAGGATGAATTATCAATTTTGCATCTAACTCTCTGTGAAGTTTTCAAATGATATAAAAAATCGGAGTTGGGATTGAATATTTCACTACGCTGAATACATTTATCGTTTTTGGAGGACTTGTGGATCTTCATGTGTTTTAATAAGTCATACTTTCTTGAGTACGCTTCACCGCACGATTCACATTTATGTTGGGAAGGAATCTTTAAATGGGATAGTTTATGACGATTCAAAATAGCCTTTCTAGAGAATGCTTTTTGGCAGATGTCACATATAAATGGTCTTTCTTCTGAATGAATCATCAAATGTTGATTTAAATTGCCTTTTCGTGAAAAAGATTTGCTGCAAACAGTACACAAAAAAGGTGGCTTCTGTTTCTTCAGTTCTGATGAGGAGGATTCCGCTTCATTATCTGAAACGGGTTCTACTTTAGGTTGTACTATTAATCCCATATCTTGATCATTTAATCTTGATGAAAAATATTGATTATTCAAACGTGATACATCATCGCTTAACATAGTAGAATGTCCATCTTGAAAACTAGCCATATTATCTAAAGTAAAAAAAGCGTCTTCACTCACTCAAAAAATAGTAAACACTAATGAAAAAGTCTCGTTTCATTCAATTTTATATATAATCATAGGGGGCGCATGTTTAAAAATTATTACGATAGTGCAAATCATGTAATATGATTGGTGCAAACATTTCAGAAAAACACGTGGCATAAAAAAGTATGTGTAGGAAGTTCACAGGAAGTGAATCAATCCAAAGGTTTTTATGTAATGTTTAAAAAGTATATGATTCATCATGTTACGTTTTTGAATTCGTCATTCTAAGGTTTTACACATTAATTTTATTATTTCAGTGAAATATATGACAAACTAATGGTTTAATTCAAACTAAATTTATTAAACTGTATAAAAGAATGAGTTGAATTGAAGTAGTAGTTTTAAAATTCATTAGAACTAGTGTAGAATCATCAAATAATTATCTGTTGCAATAACAAACTATGAGTTGATTCAATTTATAATAATCGATAAATAGAAAATCTGTTCAAACTTTCATTTAAAATCTGGAAACAAGTGAAATAATCTCTTCAATAGTTATCAATATTTACATATTAGCTATTTTCTGTTGAAAAAAGCTGATTAGACTTATCGGATGTTTGTGATAGATAGTGAGTAACGTTGATAAGAGGGTTTAGGAAGTGTATTTCAGACGATTAAATGAATATGATATGGTTCACAAGAAAAAGTATAATTTTAAAATTAGGTAAGAGGATTAATACTGGTAAAAACAATGTTTAATTCAAATCGTTTGGTAGCCTTCTAATCGATCAAAAAAAATGACTTGCCTTATTAAAGAAATATAAAAAATTAATTATTTCTTCAATTTAAACATAAATTATATTAACTTCCCTAGTATAAGAAAGAGGAAGAGGTAGGTATTTTTTTAAAATATATAGTGTTCAAAAGTAACTTAGAAAATATTGGGGCGCGGTTTGAATAGTGGATAGCTTATCAGTTACAAAAAATGAAATTTGAATGGGAGTTCGCAGGTTCGAAACCACGGCTTTCTAAAATGATCATACATTTGTGCGTAAAATAATCAAACTCTCATTCACAAAATCGATAAAATCAGTTAAACTAAAAATCATACACATTAAAAAAAAAAATTCGCAGAGTGAGCAGTTAAAATGGGTATTAATGAGTTATCTTAAGAAACCAACCTCTCTTTGCGCATACAGAAGGGGGAATACAATTTTTTATTTTGAAATATCTAAATTCTAAACATATAGACATAGTTTCTTGGCTCGATTAGTTAAGTCTTCAACATATCATCGAGCCAAGAGACTATTTTGCAGGTTCAAACCTTCCTCAAAACTTTTCAAAAATAAAATACTATTTTCAATAATAAATTCGCACTACCGCATACAGATGGCAGCATCAAAATTTTTTTTTCAGAAAACACAAGACATTTTTATCTTCATTCAAATTCTAAGACAATTCAGGAAAAAAAAAAAAAAAAAAAAAATCATCCTTAAAAATTAAGCCCCCTAAAAATAAGCCCCCCTAAAAAATAAGACCCTCTAAAAAATTTAGGCTCTTCAAACTCCCTTTCGAAAATACCTGCATCTCTATGTTATAGTATGATATTTCCATTTCTATCTATGTCAATTTGAAGAAAAAAAAAAAAATTAAGCCCCCTTAAAAATAAGCCCCACTAAAATATTTAGACCCCTCAAAAATTAAGCCCATCGAAAAATTTAGTGTCTTCATACTTCCTCTCGAACAGACCCATGTTATAGTATGATATTCCCATTTCTACTCTAAGTCGATTTTAAAAAAAATTAAGCCCCCTCAAAAATTAAGCCCCCTCCAACATTTAACCCCTCCTACTATAGGATAAGTCTCCCAACAGGTGGATTCCACCCTCCTCCTCTATCCACAAGGTGGATTCCTCCCTCCTCCTCAATCCTCCCAATCCGCAATCCGCCTGCTGGGGCTGAACTCTCCTTTTTCCCCTACTTATAATCATTCAGAATCATCCCTCTGTTCCCAAAGTTTAGTCACGACATGAAATCTTATTAGCACGGAATTAATTTGGGCTTAAATTTCAAGCGTCTGCTTCTAAACAAAATAACGAAAAACTTTACATGACAGGAAATTTACATTTTTCTTTTAACCAAATTCTGCGAGGAAGAGATGCATTCATGCAACAGCAGCATTCATGCAGTGAGCAGAATTTACTGAAAGTGTGTTTATTAAAGGATCAGAAAAACACGCTGCAGCAATGAATAGAAGTTTATCATGTATTATAAATTTAGATTGAATAAAAGGATTCGAATAAATATATGAGCTAAGATTGGTGCATAAAATAGTAAAAGTAAAAGTAAAGTGACCAATAAAATAAGCCGAATTCTTCAGAAATTAACCACGTCCTTTATTAAAGAATTATTTTTTATTTAACCCTTAAGAAATGAAAGTCCCCACTACGGGGACATTGTACTTTCACGACGAGCATCAATTACACTCCTTTTTTTTTTTTTTTTTTTTTTTTTTGAACACCTTTTTTGAAAAATGTTTCTGGCTTTATTTAATTGCTGAAAATTTGAGATTTGCAGTATTTGTGGATCTGTTTTGGTGCAGCCAAGAGCCTTTTTTAAGGCTAAATGATTCAATCTCATCCTGAGGAACTTCGGCTATTGAAGGATACTGGTCAACCGCTTTTATTTTACTTTTATTAGAAATTTCTATAAAAGTAAAAAAGTCCTTCCGGCCAGTGCCGGGAGGAAGAGGTAGCTTTCATATTCCTTATTTTAACCCTAGATCTACCGGGAATTTTATTCAAGTTTTAATAAAACGTTCTACACCAGAATTTTTATTTAAAACTATTTAACTTATTTATTTACCTTATTTTTGTCTGGTTTATATACTTAGTTTATTTTAAAGAAATTTCTGGTTTGAATGAATATTTTGTATGTACCTGTCGGGTCCAATGGACCCGTCTGGTAGACGGAGGGTTAAAAAAGCCAACTTATATCATTCAAACACACGAAGCTCAATTTAGTAGAAACCGAATATAGGAGATTCAATACTAATTTTCATCAATATAATGAATGAGAATTTCGCGAAATTAGTCAGCTTTATCCAAGCTGCTTTTCTTTAATGTAACTTATATTTGGCTGCCAAATTCGGCGATTTCTTAAAGTGCTTGCCCTTTTAAAACAACATGGTGGATGAGGCTAACCAGTGAATTTGGTCGAGACCTTAGTAATTGCTGTGCACATGCTCACTCATATCGGAATCGGTTGATATATACGAGTGCTGTCGCATGCAAAAAATCAGATTTTTCAAAATGTCACCCACAATAGAAATTGAAACTGCTAAATCTGAGCCATTTTTTAAGGTAAAAACAAACAAAAAATGCTCCTGAATCCTTATATCAAGGTCAAATACTTAAGAACGAAACCTTTTTCAATTTATAATTTTTTTGCACCTCACTTTAAATATATATATTTTTTTTTTTAATGTAATGGCCGCCATTTTGAAACAAGATGGCTGATGAATCTGGCCAGCGAACTTGGTCGAGGTATTGATGTATACTATCCACATGCCTTTTTACATCGAAATAGGCGAATACGTGTGTTATCGCGTGACAAATACATGATCGTTTCAAAATGTTAGCCATGCGAGAAATTCAAAGGGCTATAATTCAACCATTTTTTTGAGATATAAACAAACGAACAAATTTTCAGAAACAAAAACTGCTCCGGAATCTTTGTATCAAGGCCAAACACATAAAAAAATCTTTTTTATTTTCCAATTTTTTAATACCTCATTTTAAATTTTAAATTTATTTTTTTTTTAAATGGCAACCCTTTTGAAACAAGATGGCGAATGAAGCTGGCCACCGAACTCGGTCGAGACTTTGGTATGTACTATGTACAGACCAAGTTGCATCAAAATCGGTTCATAAATACGCCTGTTATCGCGTGACAAAAATCGGGTCCTTTTAAAATGTCAGCCATAATAGAAATTCAAAATGCTATTACTCAGCTATTTTTTTTATATATAGACGAAACAAAAACTGTTCCGGAATCTTTGTATTAAGGTCAAACACATACGAAAAAAATCTTTTTCATTTTCCAATTTTTTGGTATCTCATTTTATTTTTTTTATTTTTTAAATTATTTTAAATGGCCGTCATTTTAAAACAAGACGGCGGATGAAGCTTTCCAACAAACTCGGTCGAGATATTTGTATGTACTATGTACACACCAAGGTACATCCAAATCTGTTCATAAATATGCCTGTTATTACGTGACAAAAATCGGACGTTTCAAAATGTCAGCCATGCTAGAAATTCAAAATGCTATAACTCAGCCATTTCTTAAGATATAGACGAAACAAAAACTGCTCCGAAATCTTTGTATATGGTTGAAATACAAAAGAAAAAAATATTTTTCCATTTTTAATTTTTTGGTACTACATTTCAAATTTTAAATTAAAAAAAATTTTAAATGGCCGCCATTTTGAAACAAAATGGCGGATGAAGCTGGCCAAGGAACTCGGTCGAGACATTGGTATGTACTATGTACACACCGAATTACATTGAAATCGGTTCATAAATACGCCTTTTATCGCGTGACAAAATTCAGGCCGTTTCAAAATGTCAGCCACGCTAGAAATTCAAAATGCTATAACTCAGCCATTTTTTAAGATATAGACGAAACAAAAACTGCTCCGTAATCTTTGTATAAAGGTCAAATACATAAGAAAAAAATATCTTTCCATTTTTTATTTTTTGGTACCACATTTCAAATTTCAAATTTTTTTAAAAATTTTAAATGGCCGCCATTTGAAACAAAACGGCGGATGAAGCTGGCCAACGAACTCGGTCTAGGCATTGGTATGTACTATGTACACACCGAATTACATCGAAATCGGTTCATAATTACGAGAGTTACAGTGTGACATAGGTCAGATGTATATATATATATATATCAATTTTGAACGGACGGTGGTTTCGGGGTCTGGGGGTCATGATCGATGAAAATATACCAAAATTTTTTGAAATCGCTTTCCTCCGAACGGCTGCAATAGGTAGCTTTTTGTAATGAAAGCTACCTAATAAAAGCGGTTGCTAGTATCCTGAAACAGCCGACGTTTCTCAGGATGAGCTCGGATCATTTAGCCTTAAAAAATGCTCTTTGCTGCACCAAAACAATATATATATATATATAGGGGAGAGGGGGATACCTTTGAACTGGGGGGCACCTTTGAACACTGTAAATATTTTCCTTTAAATAAATTATACTTTTTAAATATATGTGGCAGCACAGCACTATTGATTCAATGTAACAAGAATACAAAGCTTTACTATATTGCATGCACACTACTGCCTAAGCAAGATATGTATGTTTTGCTTTCTTGAATCTAAACTTAACAAAATAAAGTTTTAAGCTTTTTGTTGATAATCTTATATCCCTAAAATTATAATTTACTATTTAATACCTAAATAAAGATGTTAGCTTAAACTTATAAGATTTGTTTTATTCAAATTCTCAAACCTAATTGAGTAAATAGTTGTAATGCTAAACTTCATGTGATGGGGCACCATTGAACGGAAAAGTTGGGGCCCCATTGAACAATTAAAACTATGAAGTAAAGAGTTATAGATGTATCTAAATATTATTGTTGAAATTTTTTTAAAATATGAAAATTAACAGATTAATTAAGTGTTATTGTATTTAATATTAAAGTTGTACTGATGCAGGGCTTCAATTACAGGCAAATTCAGGACACACAACAATAATTCATGGTTTAGCATATTTGTCTAACAAACCCTATACTGTTTCATTTACAATGGTAAACATTATTTCAGGATTTCATAAAAGAGGGTTTTATCCATTTTCTATAACAATTGAAATGAAAATGATTTCATTTTAGTCCAATTTCATGCAAAAAGAACTCTTCATTACGTTGGTCAGATTAAATTGCTTAATGCCAGGTTTCTTCGTAAAAAATAACATACGATATATTTTCCAGAGGCATCAGATATCAATTTAGAGGGATTTTAAGGATATTATATAAAAAAGTTGTCACAATTAAACATAATTGAAGGGATCCTCCGTTCTGTCTCAACAATGTGCTTTGATGGATACAAATTTGGTTAAATAATAAAAAAAATAGTAATTTCAGTTAAATGTAATTATGTAATTTTATTCTTATTATTTTATATTTTGGAAAGATACGCAGTTTTTAATAAAAACTGTCAATATTTTCATATTTTGTTTATTTGTTCAAAGGTGCGCCCTATCTTGTTCAAAGGTACCCCTACACGGGGCAGGTTTGAACAGAAAACTTTCAGCTTTTTAAAACCTCACAGCATATTTAATTTATCTGAAAAACTGTAATTTTTTATTTCATATGATGCAGAATTACATTCTTTCTCTCACGAAATATTTAAAATTCAATAAATATAATTCAAGTAAGAAATATGTGGATTTTTTAAAAAAATGTTCAAAGGTGCCCCCCTCTCACTATATTACTTTTGCATGGGCTCAAGAAAATTTATTTTAATCTCCCAGCCCCCCTTTTTTTTCTTTTTCGCTACTGCCAAGGACTCGCACTCCCGCTAATCTTCCCACTCAGCTCAGTGACGGGGATTTGTGGCATAGGTCACAGGCTCCTCGTGAAAATGTTTAGAAGTTCTTGAGATTAGATAAATCCTTCGACAAAGTATGGGACGAAGGCCTAATATACAATTTAGTTTGGCTTAATTTTCCGTCCGGACAAATACGTATCATATACTCATACCTTGGCGATCGATTTTTTTTCTATCTGCATAAACAATACATTGTCTGAACTACACTCTATTTTATATGGATATCAGGGTTCAGTTTTGGGGGACACTCCTTTTAATCTTTATTTTAATGATATTCCTCGTACTCTACTCGCCCTTTCTGCGGATGACACCACTATTTACGCCACTGCACACCATCCATACTTTCCTTGCAAAAATCTTCAATATCACCTTAATTTATTCATTGAGTGGTGCCATTTATGGCGCATCAAATTAAATTAAAGTAAAACTACTGCTGTTTATTTGTCTCGATATTTTCCCTATCCCAATGTACAGTATTCGTGTAACGTAACATAAGGTAAAATGGCGATTTTTATAGCCTCGAACCGAAAGGAAGAATAGGCTCCATTTCTTTAAGAATTATTAGCTGGACACAAATGTTAAACTATTTATATTCTTTTCAGTGTAAACGAAATTTTCTGTAATCATCTTCATGGAATAAGTATGATATATAATATTCCTGTGACGTCACATAAGGTAAAACGCCGATTTTTATAGTCTCGAACCGAAAGGAAGAATAAGGCCCTTAGAGTGTTATCATTGACACTCACTTTTCGTAAACCAATTATTACAATTTTAGCATCCTTGGAAATATCGCTGGTGTTTCTAAATCTCTTTCTCTTCTTCTCCGTGTCCCACGCTCCCTATTCGCAATAAAATGAGTGTCGACAGTGGCTGCATCCTTTCTATCCTAACTTACGACTGCCCAGTCTGGGGCTTCTTTTGTAAATCCATCTTTAATTTACTGTCACAATTTCTTGACAAACATTTAAGAATTATACACAATGGCTCTAGATATCTTTGTAATACAACTATTAGAAGTGACCTAAAATCTCACTCACTTGTTAACCGTATTAAATTTCTCTGAAAGAAATTTTACAATCAGACATATGAAATACCTAACGAAATAGCCTATGAACGCCCAGATTATGAAGTTTTCAGTCCAACTAAACAGAAAAGACCCCTTTATACTACTGCATTAGAAGCGTTGACGCGCTCTTCGGCTAATACTTTCTTGTTTTTTCTTTTCCCTTAAAATAGAAAAAAAATGCAGTTTAACAAATTACAGCGACTATTTGGAAAATGATTTTTTCAAAGACTAAAATTTAAGACATAAAAAATCACACGGAGTTGATCATACATTACGTACGCCATGGATTACATTTTTCGGTACTGTAAATTTTTAAACTTCTGCGGAGTTGGTCATACATTACGTACGCCATGGATTAAACATTAATATTCCTGTACCAATTTTAAATGAAATTTCATTCTTAAACTTCTAAACATCCCACAATATTACTTTTTACACCGTCGTATAGAGAAAAAAAAAATGTACTTTGAAATTCAATTTGTTTGAAAGCTGTATCTCAATTTGTTTCTGAGTTATTAATTTTGTTTGTAGTTTTTATTACTTTTTTGTCATAGTGGCAATAGAAGTATCCATCTCTGTTGAAAGTAAAGGGAAAATACATATTACGCAATCTGTAATCAATCAGATTAAGTAAGACCAATCAGAAAACGAATAAAATGCTTCAGATATGTTTTTGATTTCCTACCTTGACCGAGGACAATAACCATTTTTCCAAATGGTTAAAAATCTATTTACTTATTTACTACACTTCTGTAAAGTTAGCTAAACTTAAATTAATTTTTTTATATATAAAGGTATGGCAATTATAATTGTTCCTTTCACCCATTTGTTTTTCGAAGGAGATAGGTAGTTTTACTCAACATCTATCTTTTTTGCTTCGTCCGGCTATATGGTGCTTTTCAACAGTTTGCGTCAGTTTAATCTTTTCTTAAACTTACTTATTTTTAAACTTAATAGTTTACTGTTCCATCATTTATACTTAATTTTAAAGTTATATTCAATCAATTTCTTATATTTTTCAAACTTCCCTTCGTCTTCTATCTCTCGAGATAAAGACTTATTTTTTAGCCCCCGGTATGATATTTCTTTCTCCCAGCAATTAGAGAGTCATGTCCAAAAAATAACGTTCCGTTGTATAAGCCAGCCGGAAAACAAAGCAGATGTATCATTGTACGGAATAATCTCTACTTCTAGTGCAATTTTTTAAACTTCTAAGCATTGCAGCTTTTTAATTTTTATACCGTCGCCTCGTGTTGGAAAAAAAGTACTTTTAAATGCAATTTGTTTGAAAACTACATCTCAATTTGTTTTTGAGATATTAATTTTTTTTGTAGTTTTTAGTGCCATTTGTTTAATTTTGGCAACTCTAGTACTCCATTTCTGTTGAAAGTAAAGAAAATATAGTTGGAAAACAGCAATTATATCTTTCTGTTGTTATTTTCCCGCATAAAAACTGAAAAAAAATTTTAATTAAAATGTGTGCTATTTTGAAAAAATATCAATGAATGATTTCTGATAAAGCATGGAGCTAATATAAACAAAATTTAGTTTTAAGTATCTATATTATTATTACAAACAAATGAAGACATATGAATCATGAGACAGCCTATTTATTTTGGCGAGTTTCTTGGTGATTTCTTTTTGCTGGATTTGTGTATTATTCTGAGATAGAGACGTCCTATGCATACTTTACTGTAGATGTTGTTTAAGATTGGATCGTAAATGAGAAATTCTTCAGCGAATGCGGATGACGTCGTTTTATATAAAATAAAAGTGCGTGTTTTAAGTTTTAAAACTGAACTATCAATATTTATATACATATATATTTTTATTTCATCGGGGGGGACACTAAATTCTGAAAAAACAGAATTCCTGTTTTTTTAGTTTTCTTTTATTCTTTATCCTTTCTTAATTATAATGCATCTATTGTACTATGGATATACAATTTTTCTATGACTCCTCTAAGATGTGTTACATAATTACTCGTATACAGGGGGGGGGGGGGTGTTTGCATTGCAGTCAGGTATCCCCTTAAATGCACCAGCTGTTGCCTGTTTTAGCTGAGATTAGATAAAGCGAAATTTTTTGTTCAAAAATAATGGTGTCCAAATTCAAGGATTTTATCCGGATAAGTGCAGTTTAGAGCGAGTAAATTTCTTGAATTATTAAAGGTACACATATATTAAGACAGACTTTAGATACAATTAAATACAATAAACCCAACTGGAGAGAAAAATTAGCCGGGGCCAGGGATCGAACCTGGGTCGACAGCATAACGTGCTGTTGCTCTACCGTTAAGCTACCCTGGCCGATGTCCTAGCCTGGCAATTTCTCGCTAATAAACCAAGTTGGGGAACGTCACCGTCCATCTATCAGATAGCACAGGATGACGTGACAACGATGAATAAATTTAATGTTTAATAAATATGTATTTAATTGTATTTAAAGTCTGTCTTAATATATGTGTACCTTTAATAATTAAAATGTAATTCAGACGTTAATTTATGTGCTTTAATATGTATTGTGGATCGAATGAAAAAGAAATTTATTCATCATTGTCACGTCATCCTGTGCTATCTGATAGATGGACGGTGACGTTCCCCAACTTGGTTTATTAGCGAGAAATTGCCAGGCTAGAACATCGGCCAGGGTAGCTTAACGGTAGAGCAACAGCACGTTATGCTGTCGACCCAGGTTCGATTCCTGACCCCGGCTAATTTTTCTCTCCAGTTGAGTTTATTGTATTTAATTGTATTTAAAGTCTGTCTTAATATATGTGTACCTTTAATAATTAAAAATGGAATTCAGACGTTAATTTATGTGCTTTAAATTTCTTGAAATTGGTCAACAGCATTTTTGCATAGAAAATTTCTTCTTATCTAATCTAAAAATTTCATCAATTAAATAATGCAATGCAGAAAAAGCGGTGCCAAAACAATAATAATGGAGAAGAACAAATTTGGACGATAAAAATTGGTTGTCTCGAAAATGGCGGCATTCATTTAGGTAAAGTATATAAGTATTTGTATCGCAGAAAAAAATAAACAAGCAGGAATTCTCCTTTTTTCAGAAAATTGTGTCCCTCCCCCCCCCCCCCCGATAATATCCATATATATATATATATATAAATATAGATAGTAAAAAATACATTTCAGTTTTAAGACTTAAAATACATGCTTTTATTTTATATAAAATGATGTTATTTGCATCCTCTAAAGAATTCCACATTTACGATCCAGTATTACACAACATCTGTAGAAAAATATGCATATTACGTCGCTATCACGGAATAATACAGAAATCTAGCAAAAAGCGATGTGATAAACTCAAAAAAAAAAAAATAAAAATAAATAAATAAATGGCTATCTAATGATTAATATGCCTTCATTTTTTTTGTAACATTAATATGGGTACTTAAAATTAAATATAGTTTATGATAACTCCATGTTTTATCAAAAATCATTCATTTTTATTTTTCAAAATAATACGTATGTTAATTAATTTTTTTTTTCATTTGTTATGAGAAAATGACAACAAAAGATATTGTAATCTACTATTTTCAAACTATTTTCCCTTTACTTTCTACAGAAATGGATTATTTCAATTGCCATCTTTATAGAAATGGCATTAAAAACTACAACAACAAAAAAAATATATCACAAAAATAAATAGCGATGCATTTTTCAAACAAATTGCAGTTAAAAGTACATTTTCCTCTATACGAATGTGTAAAAATTGAAAAGTTAAAAAAAATTGTAGTAGAGATTATCAGTGTTTAACCGTGCAATGATACATCTGCTTCGTTTTACGGCTGGCTTATGTAACGGAATGTTATTTTATTGGAGCTATACTTTAATTTCAGCCTGAAAGAAATAGCATATCGGAGGCTAATAAATAAAAAATAAAGATGGAAGTTAATTTAATATTCATCCTGAAAATTTAAAAATTCATGCTTAATAAAACTTGAATTCCTGGCGGAATCCGTTTTCTGTTCTCATTAATTTTAGTTTGATTACACTTTCAAACGTCAAACCATCCAAAGCTAAGTAATTAATTTTATACGTAGCAACTTTTAAAAAATCCATTTAATAATTAGATCTGCATTCTCATACAAATAATTCTGCATTTTATAAATTCTAAAAATTCACGACCATTTTCCCTTTTAACACTTAAGCATAATAAATAATTTATAACAAATTACCATATGAAAATGTATGTAAACAATATTGATAATTCAGTAAATAAGCGTTTTAACAGAAATGAGTGCATGTTAAATTCATTAATGAATTATTTATCTGTGAATCTATGAAACATTGTGTTCAAATATTCTAAAATATATATATATTATGTAGGTAACAGAAACTAGGGATAAAAAAATAAATGCCTGCAGTGCCTTATAAATTTTCATGTCATAATCTCTTGAATACATAAACATCCTAACGCTCTTAAATCATATTTATAAAGCTACTTTTCCTATCTAAGCTTAGAAAATCTAAATCGATATGGCAAAAATGACAGTATAAAAAAGTTTAAAAGATATGTAATAAAGTCATGAAAAGGCTATAAACATAGCTTTTATGCTATACGCTATTTCTCGTCACGAAAAAATGAAATTTTCGCATCGTTTCAAAGAATATAAACCAGTTTTAAAGTAATTTATTTATGAAAAAATATTTCCTTAAAGTTTTTGTCCTTTTTTATGATTTGGGAACCTTTTCTTACAAATTATTCAAGAAAAGTTTCGCATTATGGTATAGAAAAATTAAAGTGATAGGCTTGAAAAAATAAAATGTTCTACTTCTGAAGTTTTATGAAAGTACTTTCACATCGAACATGTAATTTGTTAAGCGCAAAAAAGACTTAATCTTCATAATTTCAGCGTTCGAATACACAGAAAAATGAAATGACTTTATCAACGACGTAGAATTTTTTCCACATTGCAAGAATGGCAAACTTTATGAAATGAGTAAAGTTGGGGCAATTCTTTTAATCTGCAATGTTTTTATCTGCATTATCTCGAATTTTTCTCCCGAATTAAATTATAAAGTTATGATAAGTACCTCATGTATTTCTTTCACCTTAATAACTGCATCAACTTTATACTTTAATCGTAAGGAATAAAATGATTTATAGTTTTCTTTTAAAATTTAAAATTTACAAAAATCTGTAATCCTTTAAATATATATATATATATGCAGTGAAGTTTCCATTTAACAAAGTCTCACTATTACACTTAAATACTTCGTTATGAAGAAAATTTGTTAAACAGAAATCAACTGAATTTCATGAAATTTGTATAATAATATGCACATGCATAAAAGGAAAAATACACATAAAATGGAAGTATTGGAAAAAAGTATTTTGATTCGTCAGTAACTTTTTCCTATGCAATGTAGACAGATGAGAAAAATTTAATTAATTAAATTTAATGTCTAGGAATCCACATAATAAAGAGAGGTAAACAAAAACTGAAGAGTTGCGTATATGTTCTCCTTTTTTCTCAGAATTCTAAATCCTTAACTTAAAAAAAGTCTGTAATAAGCCTGTTTACAAGTTTCTTATAAAAAATGTACTGTTCATAAAATTTTTCGCACTTTTGTAAGCACTCGAAATATTCATCTGTAACAGTTTCGTGAAACGGAAATCACCTTCTTATTGTATCGAAGACTTTTAGCATCTCTTCTTTTGAAGGTCTTTCAATTTCTTTTTCATTTTCATATTCATCGATCGCTGTAGTTTCTTTACTACATTTTATTACATTTCGCAATATGTAATTGTGAGAAAGCTATCCTCCAAATGTCTCTGGGCACATCGCTGCACTGTACTCTTACATTGCATTTCCATCTAAGAAAACCACGTAGAACATCACTGTCTGCATGGATCTCATGTGTAAGGAAAAATCCAACTCTGTTACAAAAAAAAATTGACTGCGTTAAGCTAATAGAACACAGACAATACATATTTCAAAATACCGTGCCACCGTTGGATCTTACAGACTAACGGTATATATATATTTAAATATTGTTCCAAGCCATTGATCTTATCGTTTTAATATAAAAAACGTTATTACCACTAACATTATGTACATAGTCGCCCTGCCATCATACACGGTCAAGATAAAAACTTTGCTATTGTTAATATTAATATTAATACTTTAATTAAGATAATTGGTATATCTTGTCTATTTCCAGCACATAATCTTTTAATAATTACTATTTATGTCTTTTTTTCCCCTAAAATTTTTTGCATAATTGATTATAATCCTATGTTGTTTTGTAAATATTCTCTGTTTTATTGTTAATGGTATTATGTGCTTTAAAATATTCATAACCAGTAGTTATTATGTAAATATTTTCTGTTAGAGGCAGTGTTGTAAAAATTCATATAGATGTGGGGAATATGCAATTTTCTAATAACTAGCGTTTCATTTTTTTTCTTAATTCTTATATAATTCATACCTCTATTGTATAATAGCACGCTCAGACAACTGGGTTGCAATCTGAAATTAATATTGTGATATCCTTTTCAAATCTTTCAATAAACGGGAGTTTTAGTAAACATAATTAGCCAGGCAGGGCTTGTTGCGCTCAAGCCATTAGGTAGGCCTCCTTGCCTGGTCAGAACTTGAACTTGTGAAAGTTAGAGAGTTCTGCACCTTTTTAGAGACTTCCCATGGCTTTCAGTTGCTGCCATTTTTTCTTCAGATCTATCAAACTGATTAAAATAATAAATCTTTGTAAAAAATCACCATAAAATAAAAACAATACATAGGACGCGTTTCGAGCTAAAATATTAACAGTTCGTCATCAGCTACAGTAAACACGTGTCCGTAAGGAGACAAGGTAAAAAATGAACACTCGATAACTAACAGCATGTTATCGAGATGATATTTATATCTCATTAACGAAACACGTCCTATGTATTGTTTTTATTTTATGGTGATTTTTACAAAGATTTATTATTTTAATTGTTACATATCGCCAATTTTCGGTGCTGTTTCCCTAACAAACTGATACCGAATTCAGAAAAATTTGAGTGTCTTAATTCTTTAGCAAAATCCTAGTCTTCTTGGATCAATGGGCAACAACGACATCTCCGTTTGAATACTGTGCACACACGAAAGTGGAATAAATTCGTTATATAAAATACTAGCAAACCCCGCGGCTTTGCTCGCGTAATAGTTGAAATATGCCAAGGGATATTTGCATGAATATTTTTTATTAGAAGAACACTTTTTGAAATAATTCAAAAATTAAAAATTAATCCACAGTTTGACTAAACTTCATTATAAACGTGCAATAGACAGAAATGAGATTTTAATTAATAAGAAGAACTAAAACTAATTCCAATTAAATGATAATTTAGAAAGTATTTTGAGGCTTTTATGCTCATTTCATATGCTCATTTCAGTATTCATTTGAAGTTTTGAATTTTTTAGAAACCATCTTAACACATTTACATCTTAAAATTAACCATCATGTGAAATTCAAACGTTTTTCGTCCATTTTCACCCCTTTTTAATTTCGAATTTTTTAAGAAATGTTCTTAGAGAACATTTCTATCTAATAAGTAACTACCATGCCAAATTCCATGTATCTGGGTCCTTCAGTAACACAAAAATCGCGATTTCGAACGTTTTCTTGCTCCTGCACCCCTTTAGGGGTAGTGGCACCAACATAAAATGTAGCCTATGTTGGAGAAAGGGTTATTACCATCATTTTGACACCATTATTTTTTAAATCGGTTTGGTACTTCTTGCGATTGCATAAAAATCGCCATTTAGAAAGTTTTTTAGAACGCCCTTTTGCGCATTTTCACCCCCTTTTTAATTTCGAATTTTTTAAGAAATGTCTTAAAGAGCATTTATATCTAATAAGTAACTATCATGCCAAATTCCATGTATCTGGGCCCTTCAGTAACACAAAAATCGCGATTTCGAACGTTTTTTTGCTCCTGCACTCCTTTAGGGGTAGTGGCACCAACATAAAATGTAGCCTATGTTGGAGAAAGGGTTATCACCATCATTTTGACATTTTAAATCGGTTTGGTACTTCTTGAGAGTGCGTAAAAATCGCCATTTAGAACGTTTTTCAGAACGCTTTTTGCGCATTTTCACCCCTTTTAAATTTCGAATTTTTTAAGAAATGTTCTTAGAGAACATTTATATCTAATAAGTAACTATCATGCCAAATTCCATGTATCTGGGCCCTTCAGTAACACAAAAATCGCAATTTCGAACGTTTTTTTGCTCCTGCACTCCTTTAGGGGTAGTGGTACCAACATAAAATGTAGCCTATGTTGGAGAAAGGGTTATTACCATCATTTTGACACCATTATTTTTTAAATCGGTTTGGTACTTCTTGCGATTGCATAAAAATCGCCATTTAGAACGTTTTTTAGAACGCCCTTTTGCGCATTTTCACCCCCTTTTTAATTTCGAATTTTTTAAGAAATGTCTTAAAGAACATTTATATCTAATAAGTAACTACCATGCCAAATTCCATGTATCTGGGTCCTTCAGTGACACAAAAGTCGCAATTTCGAACGTTTTTTTTGCTCCTGCACCCCCTTTAGGGTAGTGGCACCGACATAAAATGTAGCCTATGTTGAAGCAAGAGTTGTCACCATCATTTTGACACCATTATTTTTTAAATCGGTTTGGTACTTCTTGAGATTGCGTAAAAATCGCCATTTAGAACGTTTTTTAGAACGCTTTATGCGCATTTTCACCCCTTTTAAATTTCGATTTTTTTAAGAAATGACCTTAGAGATCGTTAGTATCTTATAAGTAACTACCAATCCAAATTTCATGTTTCTAGGCCCTTCGGTAACACAAAAATCGCATTTTTAGAACGTTTTTTGCTCCTGCACCCCCTTTTGGCCAGTGGCACGGACATAAGATATAGCCTATGTTCTAAGTTGGACTAACACCATCATTTTGATACCATTACTTTGGAATCGGTTCGATAGCTTCAGAGCTTACCTCCTACAAATAAACAATTTTTACCTCTTTATAATATTACTATAGATATTTTTCGTGGACATTAATTTAGATTTTAATGATATTCAAAATCAAGGTTCAGCAGAAATTTTCATTAAGAGTGTTCTCAAATCCAAAAGGGCAACTTTCTGACTTGAGTTTTAATTTATTTTTGTTCGAACATGCATGAAACTAGCTGGTGTTGTTGTTCAGAAACTATGTCATTGAGCTGTTTTTTCCATTTTTTGCAAACGCAATAGATCTTTCAGAAAAGAGTGTCAAAGTAGGCGGTTTGAATCGAATTTCCACGCGAAGGAAGAGAAAGAACTCAAGAGCGGGCGAAAAACGTGTCTGTCACGTGATCCAAAACGCTGATAACTCAATAGGTAATTAATTGATCAAAAAATGGAAAAAAAAAACAGTTCAATTCCCAATCGCTTCCATGACCAGGCTTTCCAATTGCATATCTTTCCGTTAAAAAATGAATTTGTAAATGTGTAAAAACGTTTTGCGCTTATTGAGCAGAGCAGTTAAGAACAGCCTTAAGTAGAAAACTTCGTTACATAGCGACTTCGTTAAAGAAAAATTCCACTGTAAAATTATAAAACCTTTGGGCAGTAAGACGCATAAAACGAAAAATGAAAAATTAAGAAAAAAATGCTCAAATCTGCATTTTTATCTGCATTAGCTGAAATTTTTCTCTTAGATAAAATTATAAAATTTATGATGAACACTCGATAACTAACAGCATGTTATCGAGATGATATTTATATCTCATTAATGAATACATCATCTTCATACTTTAAACGTAGAATATAAAAAAGTCCACAGTTTTCTTTTAGAATTTTGAATTTACAAAAAACAGTAATTCTTTAAAATACCTATAAAATGTAAAAGTATGATACATAAAATGAAGAAGAAAAATTATGAATAGAAATGCACAAATCTGCATTTTTATTTGCATTATCTGAAAATTTTCTCCTGAATAAAATTATAAATTTATGATAAATGATCGATAACTAATCGCATGATATTTATATCTGATTGATGAATACATCATCTTCATACTTTAATCGTAGAATATAAAGGGGTCCATAGTTTTCTTTCAGAATTTTAAATTTACAAAAAAACAGCAATTCTTTAAAAAATATATAAAATGTGAAAATATGATACATAAAATGAGGAAGAAAAAATATGAATAAAAATGCACAAATTTGCATTTTTATCTGCATTATCGGAAAATTTTCTCCTGAATAAAATTATAAATTTATGATAATCGATCACAAGCCCCATATATTTCTTTCTCCTTAATTAATACACGAACTTCATACTTTAATCGTAAGGAATAAAAAGATTTAAAGTTTTCTTTTAAAATTTAAGATTTAAAATTTACAAGAAACTGCAATTCTTTAAAAAATATATGTACAAAATGAGGAAACCTTTGGGCAGTGAGATGCATAAAATGTAGATTGGAAAATTAAGAATAAAATGCTCAAATCTGCATTTTTATCTGCATTAGCTGAAATTTTTCTTCTGAATAAAATTATAAATTAATGATAAATACTCGGATTAAGTTAAATAATGCTATAAAAAGTGATAAAACATCTTTATTAAGATTCACGACTGTTTCGTCGCACAAACGGAGGCGTTTTCAAAATCATTCACGATAGAAAATATTTTCACATAATTTAAAAACAACAAATATAGTAAAAAATGTCACGAGACATGATGCAAAATGAAAAACATTGCAAACATGAAATTAAATTAAAATTAAATTAGCTATTTGCGAGCGTAGATTAATTTTCACTAATAATAAATACTCGATTACTAACCCCATGTATTTTTTTATCCTTCACTTTTTAGCTCACAGGCTGTCAAAGCCTGATACTTATGAACATCACTAGCTGAAATACCTGGCGTTGCCCGGGGTTTTAAATATGTTTGATTAGAAAAATCAATTTCAAAATTAAACACCGTACGGACTATAAATCTCGTGTAAATATGCTCTGTTTTTTAATATATTGAAAGCCTTCAGAAATTTTGCTTTTATATCAGTATTTTAAAAAAAAAAAAAAAAAAAAAAAATGTTTCCTAAGCCTAAATAAATACAGTCTTGATTCTTGAAAAAAATAGAAAAAGAAATGTAATATTTCAAATGAAAATCAAATTTAAAAGTAATTGCTTAAAAGACGCAAAGGCCAACATAGTGAAAAAGATTCCAAGCCGGGACTCGAACCGGGGCCATCAACGCAGCACAAGATGGAATATTTTACCGTGAGCCACCAACCTGGGGCAAACACGGAATATAATTAAATCCAGCATCGATAGAAACTATAATAATACATGGAAATTATTCCAGAGGGAAACATTCGCCTTGGATACAATATTTCAAATGAAAATCAAATTTCAAAGTAATTGCTTAAAAGACGCAAAGGCCAACATAACTGGATTTGATTATATTCCGTGTTTGCCCCAGGTTGGTGGCTCACGGTAAAATATTCCATCTTGTGCTGCGTTTGTAGCCTTGCCAACATATAATAGTGAGAAATTTTTCTTGCTGGGTATCGTTCCAAGTGGTTTAGTCGGTAGAACGTCAGTGCGCTGTACTGATGGCCCGGGTTCGAGTCCCGGCTTGGAATCTTTTTCACTATGTTGGCCTTTGCGTCTTTTAAGCAATTACTTTGAAATTTGATTTTCATTTGAAATATTGTATCCAAGGCGAATGTTTCCCTCTGGAATAATTTCCATGTATTAAAAGAAATGTAAATTCATGAAAAGCCCTTCATTATACCACTTTCTCTTGTAAAAGCCATGCTTTAACCATATGTCCTTTTTAAGTATGAGGTCATACGTGAATTCACATGCATTCTTCACATTTAAAAAGAATGGCGCATCTTGTATTTGTTGAGAATTAAATAAAAATCATGCTGTCGTGACATCATAATTCACTTTTACATTTTAATAGAATAATAAAGCTACTACAATATGTGACTCGTGTATAGCCAATGTATACACGTCGAAACACATTTCCGTTATCGTTTTCTTTTTAAGTGAAGGTTTCGCTATGGTACTTCATTGTGAAATTTGGTAATTTTTGAAATTCAATATATGAAAAACGGCATAATCATTAAATTTGAAATTTATATCAAGAAAAAATACAATTTTTTACCTTTCTAACGCAGTTTGTCTAACAATTTTCTGACGAATACTTTTCGAGCTATTAATGTTTTTAGTAACTTCAAATGTTTCATTTTTCGAGATTAATCTGTGGCAACGATTAGCAAAAAAGCCAGTCGCCAGCAACACATAGCTTTTTATTAAAAAGGATAAGGTTCATTGGTTCAGTATAAAGGGGGAACGGGGGGAGGCTAATCCCCCCTTAATTTAGGCAAATGGGTTTTTCATGCGGAATATCCGTTTTGCTTCAAATTTGGTATACCGGTTTATTTTGGTAAGGCGCTTTCCTGATTAGGTTGGTTGGTTGATTTTTGACGGCCAATTATCTGCTCGAGGGATATAGGCCCGGGGGGAGTGCCCTTCGTGGGGGTCTTTCTAAGGGAACCTAACCCGTATTAACGCTTGGAAATCCAAGGCTCGAAGAAAACCACGAAAACTCCGAACGATTAGGCCGACGGGCGCGATTGGGAGCGAACCCAGCACCTCCCGTCTACCAGCTTCGAGAGCAGAACCTCTCGGCCACTGGTGGGGCGCTTTCCTGATTAGATTTGGAGGTTTGTTGGTTAACCCGTTTATGCCTAGCGTCCCATTTTTGGGACGTTTCAAATTTTAATGCATTTGTATAATTTTCTTCTTCTTTATAACATGAAAATTGCATGAAATCATTACTTATAAATGTCTTTATCTATAACTGAGAGATGACAGCACAAGGTGGATATTTATTTGCTTAAATTAAGGCTTTTTTCGGTGTTTATAGATTTTTAATTTTTCAAGAGGGCGAAATGTAAAAAGTAAGTTTATTTGTATTTTTTTTTATCATGGACCCAAAATCGCAAGTTATAATCTTAGCTTGTGGACTTTTTTGAAATACGTATTTTTTTAAATTGCGAAATTAAATGTTCAAGCCTATTTTTTATGCATTTTTGTAATGTACAAAATATAGGGTTCTAGGCACAAATGGGCACATATTTTCGTTAGAAATTTAGGAGACATTTATTTATGTAATCTTCTTTCGAAGATATTTATGAAATAAATTGTTATTAAGTCTGCAAAACGATTATTCTTATTTTATTATTAATAATAGTTACAACGTTATTAGTCTCTGCAAAGAAATAAATATATATTTTTTTTGTAGTTCATTAAAATACTAATTATAGTACATAATATACAATTTAAAAACATTTTTAATATAAATATAAGCAAAATATATAATTATGCAATATATATTATTCTACTAGAAATACTCATATTTAGTTCTTTTACATTTTATCAAATAATAATAATAAAAAAAATTAAGCTTAATTTTTTTTTAGTATTTTTCCGGTTCATTTTGCAACATTTTAAAGGGATTTTACCAAAAAATTTGAGAAAACAAAAATTCAGGCACAAATGAGTTAAGTATAAAGGGGGGAAATGACGGAGTCAACCCTCCATTCCCTTAATTTAGCAAAATGGGTTTTTTAACGATTTCTTTATTTTTGAGGGGCATTATTCTTTGAGATCACATCTAAAAACAGCAAAATAATGTTAATTTTCATGTTAATTCTCTTAATTTATCATGTTTGTCTGTAAAACATGTTTGTTGAACATGAAAATGTTTACTTGAAGATTAAGAACACATATTCCGAGTTATGCAAATACGATATAAAAACTACTCGGAAACATTTCCAAAAATCAGTGGAGGAAATTTTTTTTTAAATTAAAACTTCTTTAAATCTCAAAAATACAGGGTGTCCATAATTAAACGACCCTACTTTAAAGTTGTCTAAATACGAAACTATTAGTCAAAAAGTTGTGAAATTTTGTGTCGGACATAATAAAGGAATGGGAATTTGCTTGTGCGAAAATATTTTTTAGTTCAAAATTTCGTTACCAGAGGGCGTTTTTAAATAAATTACACATTTAGCCACCACCCACTGAATATTAGGCCTGAGCTCTGCGAAAAAATGGCGGCTGTCGTAGACGGATTTTTTTTTTTTTTTTTTTTTCAGAATTTGTACGGTTCTTTCAGTTCGAACACCAATAATTTTTAAAAGTTTTTACGCTTTATTTTTTTAGGGCGGTCTATATATTTGTCTTATTTAATCTGAGAAAAATAAAGCGTAAAAACTTTTAAAAATGTGTAATTCATTAAAAAACCCCCGGTGGCGAAGTTTTGAACTAAAGTTTTTTTTTTCGCCCAAACAAATTCCAATTCCTTCATTATGTCCCTCACAAAATTTCACAATTTTCTGACCAATAGTTTCGTCTGTAGACAACTTTAAAATAGGGTCGTTTAATTATGGACACCCTGTATATTGTTTTCTGAATTTTCTAAAGAAAAGAACGCTTTGAGAATGGTGGGTATCTCGGTAGAGGTTATTGTAAATTATCGTTCATGGTTATATAATATTTTCCTAGATTAATAAACTTTTTTTTTTTTTTATAGTGTAGATTCAAAATCTGAACATTTTTTTTTTCTTGAAAAAAAAAATAAAATTAGGTTGCATCAAAAATAAATTAAGAAAACTGCGTTTCTTTTATTTAACTTTTGGTTTATTTTATGCTATTTTTAGCATAACTTTGTACAAAATACGTTTCTCTGTAATAAAGTAAAAAAAAATCTTTAAGTAATACTTCTAAAATTTACTAAATCTCCTCGAAAAAACAAACAAAAAAAAAAAAGGATCTTCCTTTTTTCTTTAAGTGTCGTTGAATTTTTATGCCTAATAATTCTTTCAAAGTAGATGTTCAGAAGAAGAATTTTTAGTCCGAAAGAAACTTTTGGAAACTTTTTTTTTTTTTTTTTTTTTTTTTTTTTTTTTTTTTTTTTAACTTTGCATCCATCTTTCCCTATGAGAAATGGCAGAACATTTTTGTCAAATTTCGAGAAACTATACCAATTTACTATTTTTAAAAGTAGGATAAACTACAGTAAAAATTAAATGTGTTTTGGATGAAGGCCCTATTTGATTTATTCTGCCTTTTGCACATAATCTGAGTACCAGGCAAAAATTTATTTAGTCGTTAGGTACTTTTTGTGAAAATGTTTCCTGCCAACTTCATATTACTTCGTTGGAGAGCTGAAAGTTTTAATCAAATGTCAGTCGTATTTTCATAAAAAACTTGATTCGCATCCGAAAATACTTTATCACAAAAAATTATCATTTTACCGTAAGAATGAAATGTTGTTTATGTGATATGCACAATTTATATGAAATACTATTTTTAACAAACTTTTTATTAGCAGTACTATTATTTGTACATAAGTTATTTTCTTAAAAGCATAATTATTTATCGGAATATATATTTGCGCTTATAGAGTGAGTGTGGCAATTTAGTATTTTAATAATAAATACCAGCGGATTAACCTTTAGTTATTTGCATTGGAGATAAACGTTCAAATTGCAAAAGTACTGTAACAAATGAAATGTAAATATACTATCACGAACTATATAGGGTAACTCTTGGATAGGTGGCCGTAGTTTTTAAAGATTGAAATAAAAATTATTTGAATTCAAGTACAAGAAATGTAAGTACAAGAAATGTTTATGCATATTTGAAATCCTTATAAATACTCTCATCATATTTTGGTCAAAAAAAAAAAAAAAAATTAAATATCGAGAACAAAAAGTGGGAAACAAAATTGAAATTAAAATGGCAGATGGCCATCTTTCCTTCAAGGCGAGGAGAGATGATCATCCACTACAAGAAAGAAACAAGTTGGAAATTGCTCGTCAAACGTGGCAAATGAGGTGCGTTCGTACTATAACTAGTTTTATAATTATTTTTTGCACCCCATATTGTACTGAATGTATATTTTTTTGCGCTTCATAAGTGCATAGTCTGTAACATCATTAAAATGCATTTGCAATAATTTTTTCCCCATTCCCCGTAATGTAACGGAAAACTTTTGACTGTCCCTGTAATTAAACTATACATTCGATTTTCATAAAATTTGAAATGGCTCGACAAAATTTTGCAGCAATTATATATTTAAAATTTCAGACCATTCGAAAGGCTGTAAAATCATTAAAATGCATTTGCAATAAATTTTTCCCATTGGCCATAATGTAAAGGAAAACTTTTGGGTGTCCCTGTAATTAAACTATACATCCGATTTTCATAAAATTGGAAATGGCTCGACAAAATTTTGCAGCAACTATATATTAAAAATTTCAGACCATTCGGAAGTCTGTAACATCATTAAAATTCACTTGCAATAATTTTTCCCATTGGCCGTAATGTAAAGAAAAACTTTTGACTGTCCCTGTAATTAAACTATACATCCAATTTTCATAAAATTGGAAATGGCTCGACAAAATTTTGCAGCAATTATATATTAAAAATTTCAGATCATTCGGTCAGGTAGTTTTTGCTCTGTTATATGCGGACGGACGGACAGACAGACGGACGGACAGACGGACGGACAGACGGACTGAACGACGACTATATGTGCTACGTATTTATATAATTACGAACGCACCTAAAAATGAAGTTAAAATAGCAAAAATTAACACATTTCATATAATTAATGATGAAAAATATATAGAAATTTATAAAGATGCAATTGTATTACGGAAAATAAGTGAATAAAATTTGAATAAACAAAATTTAAAGTATGATTTCAATCTTTCACTTTTCGCAAAATATTACCCCATTTTCGGCAAAGATCTTGATAGTTTGTACACGTTTCATGGAAGCCGGTCTGACACTTTATGCGTTATATCCAGTAATCCTTTTTGGTTTTGGTATTATATTCTTCTCCACAATCAATACAGTGATCCTCATCCAATTCTATCCCCTTGGGATCTGTAGAATCTAATAATTTCAATTATATTTCATCTTATTTACTGCTGGAAGTGTCGTGTTTTTTTTTCTCGCATTTATTTAAGACTTTTTCACGGTTTGAAATTTATTTATCAACTTTATCTATTTCTCGGTTGAACGTTCCTGAAGTTTTTCAATATTTTCCGAAACAAAAGTACATCGTTAAGCCATGTTATATTATTGTTATTGAAATATTTATATTAGTTAAAATTAACAAAAATATATCAATTAATATAATTATAAACATAAAAATTATATAATTATTTTAAAAATAATTATATTTAGTTAAAATCCTCATTCCGTATAATTTTGAAATATTGATTATAGGTGGTCATCTCGCCTCGATTTGATATGGCCATCTATCCTAAAATTGATGGACAGAATGCCACCCAATTTAAAGTGTCACTCCACCATTGTACGTCTTTGTTTTAGACTTAAAAGTAAAGATTGGATTATATACGTGCTTTAAAAGTCCTTATAGTTAAAAAAAAAAAAAAAATGTAACATACGTAATGCAAAACATTCAGATACCTATCTCCACAAAAATATCCAACCACTTAATTAAATAAACATTAAAATTATACTTTCTTTTTATAATTGAAAAACACAACAGTACGTCGCAATGAATGAATACATTGAACTATTTCTTACGCACAAAGTTTATGCTGCAATCTATGATATATATTTTTAAAAATTTAGAGTGGCCATCTCTCCTCTACGGCGATCTATCCTAGAATTACCCTAATATTAACTTTAAGAAGTTCACCGTTTGCTTAAAATGTGACAAATAATAATAATATAGATGTTCCAAGTTCAAAAATATATATTTTATTTAAATTTCCGAGTACTTTCAGGATGCAATCCGGCAGCCATTGTCAGGGAATATTTTCCTTAATTGCCGTTCCACACATTCATATATGTTACTTCGTTTGAAATGGGAGAGGCTATAATTATTCTTATGGTAGCTGGAAGTAGAAGTAGTATTCCTTCGGATTAAACTTGTGCAGAGGAAAATACTATACTAATTACTAATATACTAAGGTACCTGCCCCCATTATGGCCCACCTAATGTTCGATTGCTTTTTTCACGATGTTAATATTATTTTTCTCGGAAACTATTTATGCTGTTGCTTAGAAGGATTAATGTGGTGAATAAAAGAAAAGACTTTGCACTTGTAATTAAGCTATTAAAAATTATATAAGCTGAAATGTAAAAAGAGATATATGAGCCATATTGGGAACACCCTGTTCTCAATATGGCCAACTTTGTAAATTTTTAGAAAATTGCAAAAAAATTGCAAATTATTATTTGTTATATAATATATATATTTATTTATATATAGTAATAATTGCAATTTTTTGAAAGAAAGGAAAATCACAAAAAATTAAAAAAAAAAAAAAAATAAAAATATATTTATTTGTGCTAAGAAATTTATTAATAGACGAACAGAAGTGAAATAAAATTATGGCTAATAATAAAAAAAGCAGCTAAATTAGTAAAAAGACAAACAGAAAAGTATTCCCAATATGGCCTACCCTGACCATAATGGGGCCTCTGTCATTTTTACTTACCCATCATACGTTGTATAGGGTAATTCTTGTAATCGTTTTAAAAATCAAAAAACATTTTGACGGATTTACACGTTTCAGACACTGGAGATTCCGAAAAACATATTTTTAGAAAAAAAAAATTGTAAGTCCGTCTGTATGTCTGTAACTATTTTTTTTTGGACTCTTGAAATATTCGTTTTGATAAAGGGTATACAAAAATTTTCGAAATTGTTTATTTGAAGGAGTGAATATAAAGGACAACAAAAAACACAAATTTTGCATCATGAATGAACTCGATCGGATAATTAGTTGCCGAGATATTTGTAATTCTATTTTTCACACTGTTCGATTTTTCATGACCCTGTATTTCATTCAAATATCAATTCAAAGATATATTTTAATTGGAAATGAAACGCTTAATCTGACGCAGTAAACTGTTAGTTAATAGGATTATAATTTTTCGAGTTATAAGGATGTTTCTTTTACGCAATTCGGTACTACTCGATTATCCCACCGACCAAAAAACTATCGCCAAACTATAAGATTAAATGCCAATAATGGCTTATCGTAAATGTCAAGCATTTAACCTTTTAACACCTGAAACGGCCCTATACGGCTTTGTGAGTTAAGTCCTAATTCGGCCTGTTTCGGCCGTCTATAGCAAAATAAGGGGTGATAGGTATAGAAAGAGATTCTTTTCTCCCTGTGCTGAGGGGTTCGTCTTTATTGTCGCCGGCCACTTTGTCCGATGACAGTGATGGAATACTTTTTAATTGCTTGCAGGTTTGTCATTACCTTTTTTAAAAGCTAAAGTGATTCTACTCAGATGAGCCGGGTTTTTTTTTTCTTTTTTCCATCTTAGTTTCTTATTTCAAGAGAACGATAACGATTTTTAACCGCTAGTATTGAGATATTTACTTAAAGTTTAATTTAAAATGAGTAAAAGAAAAGTTTTTATACTCGATGAACAGGCTTCTGGAGACATGTACTATATATATATATATATATATATATATATATATGTATATGTATATATATATATATAAATTATTTGGCACTTTTTTTTATACTTACAACTTTAATTCATAATATTACGGTTTTTGATGGTGGTAGGTTATGTTTAATTAATGGTTATATATATATAGATAGATAGATAGATAAATATAGACATATATATTACGTGCTTAAAATTGGTTATTTTGGCGATCACTTGGCATGTTAAACCCAGTACACACACACATACACGCTCGCACACACAGAAAAAAAAAACTGTCAGAATAAATTATGAAAGCAATCTTTAAAACCTATCTGTACATCTAATAGTTGATAAATTCGCCAGAAAGGACTCAATTTGATTTTTTAGTTTTCTAATAAATTTACTATGACATTTTATTTTTAATTTTCTATTTTACGTTCATTCTATTACTGCATAGCTCTGTTTTCATAAAATATATTAGAAAAACACTTGAATTATGCTTTTGGTATGTCGGGCTGTGAGCGAATAAGGTTCCTAAACAATTGAGTTGTTTAGCTAAATGACCGCCCCCCCCCCCTTCCTTCTTCATAAGAAATCTGCACACATACCAATCGCACCTTTTGGTGTTTTTCGTAGTTTTTTTCAATGCACTAAGAATTTTTCTAACATCTAAAATCGCCCTCATTGGTGTATTAGCTATTGATCAAAGAAATAGGCACATTTAAAGATTTTGAGAAATAAAACTAATTATTTTTTATCTAAAAAAAAAAAAAAATCTAGCTTTTCGTCTAAATAAAACCTTCTGATATTTTGGCGCAGCAGTTGCGCGATTGTCACCACTAAATTTTTATAGTATTCTTCGCCTTCAAAAATCTCAAAAATTCTGTCCTGAAGTTAAATGAGTAATACTAATAAAATTTTGCGGTGCCAATTGATTATCTGCTGCTACACTGTTCCATCACTGTTTGTTGGATAATTCAGTGATACAGTAATAATAAGATAAACTGAAAAATTAACTCCTCAAGAGTGCGAAAAATCTGGTAAAGTTAGATCAGACACTCCTGTGTTACAGTGACATGAAAAACCATATAAGATGTTAAAACTCTGATTGTCTTTTTTGCTGTGCAGAAAATTGTGGCAATGTAATAAAAAGTATAAACAGTTGAAATCAGTTTTATCATACAGCTGTTTCAAGACCTTATGTATTAATAAAATTATAAAAATAAAAATAACCTTGTTTTATATTTGAGTATATTATTTGTTTATTTTTAAAGTATTTCAGGAAAAATAACAGGCAAAATAAGTTACCAACAACTTAAATTCGGGTGCTAAATGCCTTTTAATTGGAAATTTTCCCCCCTTTTTCAAAAGCGTGAAATATTCTAACAAAAAGATAACTTATTTTTGATTTAAAAATAATAATAATGAAATTTGCAAACATTATTATTCAAATATCTATGAAGCGAATCAGGGCCGAAACTAGCCTTTTTTGCACCCGGGCCAAACATGGATTTTGGCGCCCCCCCCCCCTCTTCCACAAAGTATATTTACAAAGAGAATTTTAATAATTTTATAATAGACGACTTATTTTAAAATTTAAAATATGTAATCATAAAATATGTAATACTGAACTACGTAATCTACAGTGGCGGATCCAAGAGTGAGGTCCCTCTGAACATCAACAAAAATATTCTAAAGATCATTTTTAAAATGACATATTCAGTAGAGTCCCGATTTTCCGAGTCCCGCCTAACCGAGTTTCCACTTTCACCGAGTTATTTTCTTCTGATGGACTGATGGGAAAAAAAATGGCCATAATTTTTTTTGAAAAAAAAATTATGGCCATTTTTTTTCCCATTCTGACCAGAAAATCAGAGTTCTAACTTTTTACGGCTGCTCTTTCATCTTCACCTAACACTTCATTTATAATGACTGTTTCATAATAATGGAAGCCATCAGACCATCAGAAGAAAATTATCCTTTCCAAAGGTATAATCTTCATTTGGCGCCCCTTTGTTCTGGCGCCTGGGCCACATGCCCCCTCTGCCCCCCCCCCCCCCCCTAAGTTTCGGCACTGAAGCGAATAATGGTTTTTATATTCCCGAAAATGGGTTTCATACTGGAATATAATCGTTTGATATTTTTTTCATCAATGATATTTTTTTTTACTGTAACATCACAAAAATCGACTTAAAACACGATTTCTGTCACCGTATTTCAGCAAAAGCTTTTGTCTGTACAAGCGAATTGAAGACACTAATTCTTTCTTTTTTAATAGAGAATGCTGCATTATATTCTAAATAACTCCGTGAACGTGTAAAAAAAATAGCAGTTTGGATTTGAGAACTGTTTTAATATTGCTTATTAAATAATATTTATTAGGGCCATTCTCAAATTCTAAATAGCTATTCTCCCTCATGAAGTCATTTTTAAAGTTAGGAACATGAAATGTTCACATTCAGAAACTATTCAAGCGAATAGCTTTTTCCCTTTTTCTATAGAAGAGCACGTTTTTTCTGAAAATACTGTCAAAATTGACGCTTTGAACCAAAATCCCGGGAAGTCATAGAAAAGTCGTCATGAGACAACAATCGATTATATTTCAAGATATAATGCATTTATTGAAAACAAAGAGAAAAAATCAGAAACATTCAAGAGCATGGCTGAAATTTCGTGATTTTTCTCGAAAAAATAAATTTATAAATGTGACAGAAATTTTCATAATTTTGAGCAGGAAAAGGTATTTTTTTGGAATCTCCTTAACACTTTATGCACCGACAGTGCTTATAAGTACTATTAAAATAACTTGTCATAAAATTCATTTGATACATCGATTAGTTGCAATACAGTTTAGAATGAGTTATAGATACTTTACTTTATCTTGTTCCAAGAGCATTATTGGTTACAAAAAAAAAAAAAAAAAAATAATAATAATAATAAATAAAGTAATTAACGGTTGAATTCTTTTGCCTTTGCATCTAATCGTGGATCCAAGGGGGAGTTCACGGGGGTCGTGAGCCCCCACCCCTTCCTGAACGAAGAAAATTTCCAAAGGAAATTAAAAAAATTAAACATATATTAAATTCGTCCACATTCATCCCTTGCTCAACTATGAGAATCTTTCTGTCTCTTTCAAAGCTGTACTTAAATCCAAAGTAGGTAATTTCTGACACATCCATGATGTCATTTTTAATCTCAGATGCAAGATATTTGCAAGTGCATTTACTCAAAACAAATGGGATTGATTAGCGTTTTCCATTTTCCGATAAAGGCAAAGCATCTTTCGGTAAATCTCCTTAAACTGTAGGATTTAAAACTTAATTTCAGGCCGCGACAGACAATTGCTCCCTGATGACGGGATTTTAATAACTGTTAAGTCCTAAAAATTTGTATATAATGCTCAATTTCTTAAAGATTCTTTGCATTTACAAGAAAATGGGAAATTCTTCAATTTCTGGGTATCTGAATAAAATGTGTATATTTTATATTTTTTACGAATATTAATGCAAATATATAATTATGAATATTAAATTTTTGGTATTTACAAATGAAAATAATTTCCCAAATGTATCAGAAATTTAGCCATTTTGGATGTGGGGACAACCTTCAATATAAAAATTGCTTATTAAGAGATGTGACCCCCCCCCCCCCAAAAAAAAAAAAAAAAAAAAAGAGACATGACCACCCTCTAAATGGAGAGCTGCATCAGCTCCTGTTTGCATCTTTTCAGCTTTATTGACAGGGCCCGACTTATGCAGGGGCATGCTGGGCAGCTGCCCCGGGACCCCCTTTTTAGGGGGCCCCCCATGAGAGTACTCAGGAATTTCATTAAATTGTGCCAAATGATTAAATTAGCCAAAAGCAACCAAAACTCATATATTTTCAAACAATCTGCTTCCTGTACCCTCTCCACCCATCAGGGATGTAGTGGAAGGTATACGCCGTATACCTTCTGGATTTTTTAAAGAAGCTCCGTATGCCCTCTGTTTCTCAAATTAAGCTACAGCATATACCCTAGGCATGACATTCTTGACTTTAGCGTATACCCTGTGCCTACGGCATATACCCTCTGGTTTTTTACGACTACATCACTGCCACCCATGCAAAAAACAAACTATATCATTAGAAAACTAATAATTAATATTTTATCATGACAACTTAGTATTCTATTGTTTTCAAAAGAAATTCTTTATTAATGTTTTTCTCGTAACGTGGCAAGTTAAAACCATTAATTATGACCCATTTGGGACATTTTCTTTTAGACATCTTATAACGTACGTAGATAAGAAAAGTAAAATTTTGCAAAGAAATATTCGTATTAACCAATCTATCATTTTTTTTCTACTATTATCCTACTAGTATTTTTTCTTAAAGTTGTGACCATCTTTTTGTCACCCTCTATATACAGATGTAAACAGTACCGGGTACAAAATTTATGCATATAATGCAATATGTATGAAATTTAGTACCAGCTACTTCCTACTTCCACCTTCCACATTATTGGCAAAAAAATCTATAGATAGAAGGGGGGGGGGGCAGAATGATTCTTGCCCCGGGGCCCCCCATCGCCTAAGTCGGGCCCTGTTTATTGACACTGACAGATTGTATGTATGTGTGTAGGGGGGGGGGGGGGAGGTTCAATTCGGAAATATTTCTGTTGTAAGGACATTGTATTTGTACATTTCCTAACTCTACAAAATGCTAACAAAAGTATTTTAAATAAAAGATTGAAGTGGAGTAATAAATATTGTACAAAATCCCTATAAATTCAAATTTAATTAATTGTAATTGACAAAATCCTTCTAAAATTTATTAAAGGATTGTGTCAATCTTCTGATGTAGTTTCAAAAATTCACGAGAAATGCTTTAGAAGATGACATTTTCATGAATTCATAATTTAGGACATAAAGGGTTAAAAGCATTTGTTCTGAAATTGTACCGTAAAAGCTTTAGAGGGGGGGGGGGGGGGCTCTAAAAATTTCTGAATTTTAAATCCTTAAATTAAGTATTAGCCTGGTCCTAAATTAATAATTTTTTCAATTTTTTAATCTCATACTCTAATAGAAGGTACCGAAATATTTACATTATAATGAAAATAATGAGGTTTAATACAAATAGAATTGCCCCACCAGTGGCCGAGAGTTTCTGCTCTCGCAACTGATAGACGAGAGGTGCTGGATTCAAACCCAATTGCGCCCGTCGACCTAATCGTTCGGAGTTTCCGTAGTTTTCTTCGAACCGTGAATTTCCATGGGTTAATACGGGTTAGGTTCCCTTAGAAAGACCCAAACGGAGGGCACCCCCCCCCCCTTTTTGGGCCTATATTCCTCGTGTTGATAATTGGGCGTCATAAACACAACAAACTTTTTTTTGCGCATATAGTATATTTGCCGAATTTTAATTTCTAATTGTAATTTTATAGGGATATGAGGTTTTCTGTGGCATTGATAAAATTCTTTGTTGTTCTGTGATTATTACCATTTTTATTATATGCATACATAATTTGCCGTGTGAGGAGTATCGTGGAAAAACCTTTCCGCTCAAAGACGCTTGTCAAAGAACAATATCAGTAGCCTTTCTTCCAAGTCTTTTAATTTATAAACACGCATTTCCGATAAAATGTATGGAGTAAGAATGCAGTGTAAATACTTCTTACTACAGGTGAAAAGGGATAAATAACGTTTCCTCATTCTGTTTAGAATTATCACTCCAAACAAATAACAGATCAACAAGCAAAAGTATGTGGGGAAAGGAGGAGAGTAAACATACATCAAGATGACATTTCAACCACGCCTCTCCCATAGGAAACTCAAATGCGGTAAAAGGACGAGTCCATTTTTTCAAAATGTTCCTTTCATAGGCCAGGATTTAGAGGTAGTAATTTTTTCGGGTTTCTCGGCGTGAAAGAGTTAATGTCTCTTCATACCTATAAGGGAGTTACCGTAGGGGGGGGGGGGGGGCGGCAGGACATAGTTCTGTCGCCAAATACCGCAAAGTTTGTCGCCAACTTGGCGCTATATCGCCAAATTTGGCGACCAAAATAAGTCGCCAAAAGTGACGCCAACTTGGATATCTCTAATATTTCGCCAAATTCCCATAGACTTCCATTGTAAACATATCGGGATTACTTGCTTACAGAAAATCAAGAAATTGAGATCTTTTAATGCAACAAAAAGTAATATTAGCTTAAGGGGTTATATTAATTATATTTAAGGGAGTCCAAATAATTTAATTTATGAATAAAAGTAACATGGTACAATGCTTAGCAAATATCACATGTTTTATTTTCATATTTTATATTATCTATATCCATGATGGGTAAGTATTACGGTGCAACCCCGCCACCAACGACTAGTTTTATTTTGATCTCAAAAAACGGATATACTAATAAGTAATGATAAAACTATTGATAGTATCTTAAAGTAAATTAACGGTGTTATTATATTTATTTTTACTTTGTATTAAATTCTAACAAACATTAATAATACGAAATATTTCTTACTTTTAAGAAATAATAACACGATTTTTTTGGCCGAAAATTTCACTTCCCTGCCAGTAGCGTCGCCCACGTGATACGACTTCTCTTTTATTGTTTTTTTTTCACTTTCTATCGTTTTGAGGGTCAAACGTATACTGCCATCTATTGAATTAAAAAGAGAGCAAATAAAATATACGGCGTGGGCCATATAGGGCCCAGGTACCTTATTTAATAATGTTGCTACTTACAAAACATAAGATTTTTATAGAAAGAAGTATGAAAAGAACTTCTTAAAACACCATCAAAAACTTTTAAATGCGCTAGACCTTTCGAAAGATCTGAGTCTTCCTTCGTCAGGCGCAAAGAAGACGTGCTTCTACTATGAAAGCAGTAGCAAGACTGAAATGAGAGAAGGAAAGGGAAAACAAGCTGAAGAAACATCCAATAGGAAATTAGAAATCAACAGCCAATAGGAAAGCAGAAGACAACAACCAATCACAGAAGAGTATAATCAAAACAGAAGAACACAGAGTAGAAGGGGAAAAAGGAAGCAAGTTGGGAAAAAAAAGCATGAAAATAAAATTAAAAATAAATTATTATAAAGGGAAAACACACACACATATTAAAATATGTGAATACATGAAATAAAAATAAATAAATGAATAAAATATAAAAACAGACTAATGTTAATTAATAGAAAAAAATAAATTATATGGTAGTACTGAAAAGGTTTTTCCAAGCTGCAGAGAGCATTGTGGAATCAGATTTATCATTAACAATAACTTCACGATTAAGATAAATAGCTAAATTAAATATTCAAAAGTTTCAAAAGCTGCAACTTTTGAATTAGTTTTATTTCAAAACAGCATCACAGTTGAATAAAATAAAATATATTAGGTAATCGTTGAACATATGTACAAAAACATGGAAACGAAAAGTAAATGGGGTCTCATGCTATTTTCAGAAAAAAATGACAAACGTTACAAAAAGGCAGTGTCAATATCAGGCTTTTTCCCTATAAGAAAATGGTTTATCCCGTTTCTCTTTTTCTTTCCTATGTTTTTTCCCCTATGAGAAAATGGAACATTTCTTTTCTTTTTCTCCTTTTAGGCGAAAAGCTTGATTATTGTACTGCCTTTTTGTAACGTTTGTCATTTTTTTTCTTCTTAAAATAGCACGAGACCCCGTTTATTTTTCGTTTCCATGCTTTTGCACATATGTTCAACTACTACGTGATATATTTTGTTTTATTCAACTGTGATGTTGTTTTGAGATAGGACTAATTCAAAAGTTGCAGATTTTGAAACTTTTGAATATTTGACAAATTATATCTGCTAGCAGCATCGATATCCCGGTAAAGTTCTATATTACTTAGCTTGTCCTAATAGTAAACTTTCATATTCTATAAGAAAAACTTTGGGGTACTATTGCTTAACCAAGATAATAAGTGCAGAAAACGAAAAAATTCGTCATTTTGATTGCATTTTGTAGCAACATAACAATGAAAATTAAGAATGCCATTAGAACCAAGTAAATTTTACTAAGCATGTAGTATTATACTAATAGTTTATGACAAAAGAATTTTGGAATGTTGTTGCTTTCCAGAGATATAGCAATCCAAACATGCTGGCATTTCAATTTTCATGAAAAATGGGATACATGGTCTTGAACTTTGCAATTTTCTACAGGATACAGGAAATTTTTTCAGAGCTTCAAAACTGCACATTATTCATTAAATATGATCTACTTCAACATAAAAAAAAATCAAGCAAAACAAAAAATACGACTATCGCACTTTATCTGATTTTCAAAATAATGGCTCTTAACATGAAACTTTTAAGTCGCCTTTTATTGTAAACAAATGTAATGCAAATATATCTGAATTATAAAGTTGTAGAATTAATCATTATTAGTTGTAAAAGTATTCATTAAAACAATTATTATTATATAATAATTAAATAATAATTAGTAATTTAATTACTTAACAATAAAAGTAAAATTATTATTTAATTTTATCATTAATTTTTCAACGCTTTTTACTTTTAACAATCTTAATGGCCCCTTTAATCAATTCAAAATAGCTTTATTTATAAAGCATGCTAAAAATAAATACTTGGAATTTTATTTTATTTTTGAAACATTTAACAGTAGATCATTTGCAATTAATTATGCTATATTATTGAGGGAAAAAATACTTTATGTAATCGGGTTCAAGCCTTTCTTAATATCCTCATTACCTGAAATGTGCTTATTCCTTGTTAAAAAAATAAAAATAAACTTTTGTTAATAGAAAAATCTATTAGAAATTTCTATTAAAATTTCAGAAAATTTTACCATGAGAAAGCAACTTTTGTGTTAAAAGAAGTATTTATAAGACCTTCTAAACTGTTAAAACTGGAATTTTATTTTCTCATTTAAATTTATTATATAATTATCATTCTCTATTAATATCGTTTTACTATTGAAAGAAAAAAAATATTTCTTTCAGCCGATTAAAGACTTTCTGGAAATCAGTATTTACTGGAATGTGCTTATTCTTAGTCATGAACAACAACAACAACAACGAAACTCTTATTATTATTTTTTTTATAATTGAATAATGATTCTGCTAGATTTTTAGTGAATTTAGAACGACAAAAGTGAGATCCCAGTTTTAAAAAGTAAATTCGAGATTTTCCGTTGTAAAATTATTCATTAAAGCAATTATTATTATATAATAATTAAATAATAATTAGCAATTTAATTACTTAAAAATTAAAATAAAATTATTATTTAAATTTATTACTAACTTTTCTATGCTTTCTACTTTTAACAGCCTTAATAGTCATTTTAATCAATTCATAATAAATTTGTGAATAAGGTCTAATAAAAATAAAAACATGGAATTATATTTTTTTATTACAGTTTATTACGATATCTCATTTTCTGTTAATTATGCTTTATTACGGTAGATCATTTTCTATTAATTAAGCTTTATTATTGAGAAAAAAATTCTTTCTTTCATCAGATTCAAGCCATTCTTGATTTCCGGCTTTCTAGGAAATGCTTATTTCTTTGTTATAAATAAAAAGACAGTATTTGAATCCGAAATTTTATTTTGTACTTAAACCCTTTATATCCCAAATTATGAATTAAAAAAAAATCTCTTCGAAACTTTTCTCCCTTGCATTACTAACATACATCAGAATATATATGCACTAAAAATAAATTATTTATTTTTTTTTTGTTAATTAGGGACTGGGCAATGTGCATATATAACGTTATCAACTTTTTGGTAATTTTGAACCCCCCTCCTCCCCTCTTACGGTATCATGCGTTATCATCCCTCGAGCCCCCCCCCCCCCCCTAATGATATCGTTATTAATGTATAAAATTTTGTAGATCTTATGGAATTTTTTCTTTTGTTTGGAGTGATGTATAAATAAGAATACATTTATTTTTCACATACTTTATATTGATTCAAATGAAGAGAAGTCAATAAAATATCACTAATATATATGAAATAACTTTATATCAAATAATACTTAAAAGAAATAGTTACTATTTAAAAGTATTTAAAAATAGCTTTTTGTTACATCATGCATTCAACAGAAATAAGGTCTTTTTCCACTTGCCCCCGCACGGGTTGGGGCAGACAGAACATCTTATCAACAAAACAGGTGGATAACATTCTTTCTCTTTTATTTACTTATAAATACAAGTATCATTTCAAACATACTTCGACTATGGTTTGTAGAACAGCGGATTATATATGTATACACGTATGACAGAAGACTAGGAATGCCTAACGTTGGGGTATTCCATATTTTGAAATGAAATAATTTCATAATCATTTAATGATTTTAATAATAACTTTGTGTTTTTATAAAAATAGATAACATACTATAAAAAGATTATATACTATTTTGATGTAAAGACCAGGTTACAAATAAAAAGAAAAAATTTTGCTTGGATAAAAAATTATAGCGATATCAAAAACAAATCCCCTCCCCATAGAGATATCTTACGATATCATGTGCCTGACCCCCCCCCCCCCCCTTTCCTCTAAAATGATAACGTTATATATGTATAACCCCTTACGGCTAATTGCTTAATGTGGTACTTCAAAGTACCGTTGCATCATAACGCTTGGACAAAAACCGAGACTTAGAGAGAAAAAAAAACTATAATCCTTTTTTGTTAGGTACGTTCGTATTTAGATAAATACGTAGCACCTATAGTCGTCATTCAGTCCGTCTTTCCATCCGTCCGTCTGTTCGTCTGTCCGTCTGTCCGCATATAACAGAGCAAAAACTACCCGAACGAATGGTCTGAAATTTTTAAATATACAGGGTGCAATATGTTATCTATCGCCGACCTTTAATTTCTCAACCGCTGGTCGTAGACGTATAGTTCCAATTACAAAAACGTTTCAAATGAGGTAACTATTCATGTTGAGGCATTATTTAAAGTAAAAAATCAATTTTATAAAAATTACGAAATCTAACTTTTGATACGGTCCCCCAGTCCCTATAGTTATATTTAGTAAAAGTTTACAAATATCATAACATATATAACACAAAAAGTTTGACATCTGTACTACAAAAATTGACAGAGTTATTAAATTTCAAAGTTTGAGATTTTTTCGCATGATTTTGTCTTTCAATGAGGGATCAGTTAAAAGATTAATTAAAGTAATTCGAGATCAAAATCAGGATACAATGTCCTTTTTACGGCGAAACCACCTTTAGCCGGCATCGCCAAATTGGGGTATCACCAAAGAGGGTTATTTCATTTAAAAATTTTAGCTGACTTTTAGGGGTCGTATACAAAGCGAAGAATGAAATATTGAAATTAAACTGAAAAATAAATATCACTTTATTGTAATATCAGAAAACGGTCTACTACAAAAATGACGGTCAAATGACGGAATCTACTAGATATACTGCTCAAAGTGTTGTGTAACACTTTTATGGGTCGAACAACCTTCAAACGTCAAAGTAGGTAGAATCGACAACCGGGAGATAAAACATACTCACTAAGGACTAGATACATGGCGGCGGAATGCAAACGACCAACCGAGCTATAGCGTGCATGAAAATTAGGATTATGCAAATTACAATTACCGCATCGCCACACGTTCCGGATAAACACGAGCCATGTAGCATTGGACATGCTAGTCAGCGCTGAGATCGTGATGGCGAGCCACGCATGCATGCAATATGCCGAAATGATACATATTTATGTATTTTATATATTATATCCAAAATGGCGTCCAAAATGAGTCGCCAAAAGTGACGCTAAATTGGCGGTATCTAATATTTCGCCAAATTCCCATAGACTTCCATTGTAAACCAATAGTGTTTACTTGCTTACAGAAAATCAACAAATTGAGATATTTTAATGCAACAAAAAGCAATTAAACAAAAACATAATTTGACGAATGAATTAAAAAAAACAATTTATTTCCTACATTATTTAAGCCCGAGAAGGGACATATATTAATATATTTCATTCAGTTAGTCCTACATTTAATGTTAAATTTTTGTAACAAATTAGTTAAACCAAGTGAACATTAAAAAATTAAACTTAGAATCCGTTCAAACGAAATCGAAATAAATCTTAGATATTTTTTTGAAGGTTTGTATTTTAGATGTGCCTAATAATTTGTTTTCACCTACTGTAAACATAATACAAAATCAGCAATACAAATATTTGCAACTTAAATTTGGAAAAAATCTAAGATTTATTTCGATTTCGTTTGAACGGAATCTAAGTTTTTAGGATGTTTAAGTATCATATTGTTTGAATTTCATTTGTACTTTTTAATGTTCACTTGGTTTAACTAATTTGTTACAAAAATTTAACATTAAATGTAGAACTAACTGAATGAAATATATTAATATCTGTCCTTTCTCGGGCTTAAATAATGTAGGAAATAAATTGTTTTTTTAATTCATTCGGCAAATTATATTTTTGTTTAATATGTCAAGTTTTTTAATAACTACTGCAATCAGATGAACTCATTTAAAAATTAACTCGATGTATCATCATCAGGTATGATCTACAAGGTATCGCATCACAATTTGTGGTGTATTTACCAATATTTAATCCAACATGTTTCATGTGTGCAGTAGTGCAAAGTTTGGACAAAAACTTCCCGTCTCAGCATAAAAAATCTTTAATAATAATAATAATAATAATAATAATAATAATTAAAAAAAAATACTTAATTTTAGTTACCCCATTTTCCACTCTAGTACGCTATGATTGAAAAAACATCCTTAAATCTTCACTGCTAATATTATAACAACAGTATAGCTGTTACACAGTAAAACATAAAAATAAAAGTGCCCAGTTAAACTGATGGCATTGAGCTCACAAGCTATTCACACTAATTGTATATTATACGCTTATTTCAAAGAATAATGCCCCTCGGAAAATAAATTAAGGGGGGAGTACTTTCCCCCCGTTTCCCCTCTTTATACTTAACCAATGAGCCTCCAAATGTCATTAGGGAAGCGCCTTATCGAAATAAGCCGGAAACCTCATTTACCTAAATTAAGAGGGGTATTAGTCCCCCGTCCCCCCCCCCTTTAGATTTCAACAATGAACCTTCGAATCTAATCAGGAAGCGCCTTATCAGAATTAACCGGTATACCAAATTTGAAGAAAATCTGATAATTCTGCATGAAAAAACCTTCTATCTAAGTTAAGGGGGGAATTAGCACCCCGTTCCCACTCTATACTTAACCAATGAACCCCCAAAACTAATAACAGAAGCGCCTTATCAGAATGAACCTAGAAAAAAAAAATTAAGCAAATCGGATATTACTATCAAGAAATATCGCGTTACGTACATACGTATATACATACATACAGAACCGGCGAGCACATTAGCTCTCAGGCCACCACAGCCTGTGAGCTAAAAAGAACAGTTTTACTTAAATTTTGATACTCTATTTCCTGCCAGCGGGCGATGTAAATGCAAGATTAAAGAATTGTTACCAAAATTTAACTTGGGGTATTTATTAAGTATCAACATCAGTCGTTTTCAGGCCACAAGAAAAAAAAAAAAAAAAGACCTTGAGGAATAATTTTAGATAAAAATATGCGGCAATAACGTTAAGTTTACTTAACGTTAAAAGTCGCTGTCTTTTTAAAATTTACAAATAATATTTTTTTATTTCTTAATACCACAAAAAGAAATTGCAGATAAACGATATATTACATGCCCGTGTGTAATGCTGACGTCATATTGAAGATGAAACTTGTAAAATAAATTTCGGTTATTTGCGAATTTATTAACTTCTAAGCATCCGACGATTTCAATTTTTACACAGTCTTGTTCAGTATTTCTTTCCGGCTGATATTCCTTAACGAAATTAAAACTTCATCAATAAAGAAATAAAAGGAAAACATAAATAAATCTCATAGTTAACTCCTTTTTAATCGATATGACACATCTGCATGTAATTTATATTCATGCTTAAAAATCAGAATCGGTGAAATATGTTGCAATATTTTGATGTCATAGTCACCTGTTTTCTGTATTTAATCATATTAATGCTTCTCGTATCACTAACAAATGTCTGAAAATATCAGTTTTATTTCCCGTATGATGCCATATTCATCTGCTTTTTAATTCGTAAAAAAAAAAAAAAAAAAAAAAAAAAAAAAAAAAAAAAAAAAAAAATTCAAATTACATTTCTCACATGGAAATAATTTAACTGAAAATTAATTACTGTAGATAAATTATTAATACGGCAAAACACGCATACTACAATATATATTAAAACACACATACACACATAAATAACGCCTGCATTCAACAGTTAAAGGCAGGGCCGAAACTAGGGCGGGCAGAGGGGGCAGGTGCCCCGGGCGCCGCTTTAACAGAAGGTGAAGGGGGCGCCAAAATGAAGATTTTGTTTAGACGTTTGACACAAGAATGTATATATATATATATATATATATATATATATATATGAAATTCGTATAAAAATGTCTCGCAGCTGGAAAATTTAAAAGGAAAACTGAACCAAATGCATTAAACTTTACAAATAGATAAAAAGATTTATTTACAATACAAAATTGCAAAGTATCATGCCTATGCGTTTGCCTTCTATCTTTTAAACCACTTCCTGTTAGGAGAATCATTACCGTTTTTCAAGGCCAGTCTCTATTGTGGGACATCCCACTGTCCACTACGGATAACTACCAAACGCGAAGCGAACCCTCAATCTGATTTTTCTTCTAGATAAAAAAATTCCATGAAAGCTGTTTCTTTTTTTTTCCGCTGAACAGCTTTGAGCTTCCTTTCTTTTTTTTTTTCTTTTTTTTCTTTTTTTTTTTCGTCTTGCCATGGGCGATGACTGCCCGGGACAATAATAATAATAATAAAAACTAGTATGTTGTGGTCATCACAAAAATTTCTTCTATATAAATCACGTCAATTAAATCATTTAAATAGTACAAGAAATTACATCAATTTATTCATATAAAAGTATACCTGAATTTGAAGTTTGATGAAAACTCGTACATTAGTTATTGAGATAGAGCTGCAGGGGAAATACTGAAAACTGCAGCATAGCAGCGCCACCTGTTGAGCGATTTGCACCAAAACACAAACAGCACTAATTCATATTAAGGTATACTGGAATCTGAAGTTTGATGAAAATCCGTGTATTAGTTCTGGAGCTAGAGCTACTGTGGAAATCACAAAAAATGCAGCACATCAGCGCCACCTGTTGAGCGATTTACACCAAAAGGTACAAAACATCAATTCATGCCAAGGACTAACTGAATCTGAAATTTGATAAAAATCCGTGCATTAGTTCTCGACATTGAGCTATTGTGGAAATCAAGAAAAATGCTGCATAGCAGCGCCACCTGTTGAGCGATTTACAACAAAACATAAACAGCAATAATTTATATCCAGGTATACCTGAATCTGAAGTTTGTTGAAAACCCAAGCATTAGTTCTTGAGATGGAGCTATTGCGGAAATCACAAGAAATACAGCATAGCAGCGCCACCTGTTGAGCGACTTACACCACAAGGTGCAAAACGTCAACTCATGGCAAGCACTAACAGAATCTGAAGTTTGATGAAAATCCGTGCATTATTTCTTGAGATAGAGCTATTACGAAAATCGTGTAAATGCTGCAAAATGCAGCATATCAGCGCCATCTGTCGGGCGATTTGCACCAAAACGTTACCAGCACCAATTCATATCAAGGATTAACTGAATCTGAAGTTTGATGAAAATCCGTGCATTAGTTCTTGAGATAGAGCTAGTGCAGAAATCGCGAAAAATGCAGCATAGCAGCGCCACCTGTTGGGCGATTTACACCAAAAACTAATCAGCACCAATTTATATTAGGGATTACTTGAATATAATTTTTTATTAAATTCCGTGCATTAGATCTTGAGATAGAGCGCCCACAAAATTTGTGTCACATACACACACACAGACAGACAGACTCACAGAGTCACAGACAGACATTTTGTAAAAACATGTTTTTTGGAATCTCTGACCTCTAAAACGTGTAAATCCGTCGAAAACCGGAAGTCGAAAATTTTTACGAATCCAATACTTTCTTCTTGTAAAGATAGAAGAAAGTAAAAACGGGAATGGGAATGCAGAAAGTAAAATTCTTAGTAAAACCTTTTTTTTTTAGATATCGACCTCATTTAGACTATGCAAAAAAAAAAAAAAAAAAAAAAAAAAAAAAAAATGTTTAAAAAGATTAAAATGCAATTCGGTTCCTTTTCATTCCTTTTTCAAGGTTTTAATAGATCAATGTTTGACAAAGCTGATTACGTAGTTCAGTTTTATATATTTTAAATTTAAAAATAAGTTGTCTATTAGATACTAAGTAAAATTCTTTTTGTAAATTTACTTTGTGGTGGAGAGGGGGGGGGGGGGCAAAATCCACGTTTGCCCCGGGCGCCAAAAAGGCCAGTTTCGGCCCTGGTTAAAGGAGATATATTTTGATGTCTTAGTCATCTGTTTGCTGTATTTAGTCATATTAATGCTTCTTGTATGACTAACAAATGTCTGAAAATATCAGTTTTATTTCCGTATAAACCCAGTGGTTCAGTGGTAGAGCAGCAGTCTTGTATACTGTGGTTCCGGTTTCGATTCCTGGCTCTGGCTAATTTTTCACTCCAGTTGGGTTTATTGTATTTATTGTTTGTATGACTGTATAATACCTTTATTATTACGGCTTTTGAATTTTTTGCAACAATAGAATTTTTTTTTTTAATTTTATAGCAAAAATGTCCATTGATTCTCAATGAAAAAAAGCGAAAATTGGAATTATTAAGAAAAATATTTGAATAATATAAATAAAGCTTAGGCTATGCTACTCTCTGCATTATAATTCACCCATACGCAAAGGCATTTTATCATCCGTTTTGACCTTGACGCCAGGCAAACATTTTCGTACTTTGAATTTACAATATCATTAAAATTACAAAGGATAAAAAAGTTTGTGGCATCAGGGACAAAAAGGTGGGAAGAAAAAGTCAAAACGTAATGAGCTCCATAGACTTTTCTATGTTAAATTAATATTGAGAGTGACACTGGAAATAAATAAGTATTGCGCTGCCGCGCAATACTTAAAAATATAAAATGTGAACATTAAAAATTTCACAATCTTACTTAAAATGCGACTAATGTAATGAAAAAAATGCTACAAGTTTAAAATATACATTTTATTTAAAAACTTGTTAGTACTTTCAAACCTTTCAGGTTCATCATCAGAGAACATCTTGATAACTAAATGTTGTTTATTTATACAAATACGTCACTCTGTTTTGAAAATGAGAGAGCTAATAATTACTAGAGTTGAAAGTAGAACTAAAATTAATTACTAATAATATATATTAGTTATATAGTAATTAATATAATACTAGTAATTAATTTAAATTTTTTTGATGGATTTACACGTTTTAGACACTGGAGATTCCGAAAAACATATTTTTAGAAAAAAAAATTGTCCGCGTCGTCTGTATGTGTGTGTGTCTGTAAACGCTCTATCTCCCGAACAAATTGAGATAGAGACTTGAAATTCGCTTTGTACTTAGGGAGTAATAATGGGAAGAGGCCTATTGAATATCAGTAACGCCAAATTGACGGTATCTTTAATATTTCGTTAAATTCCCATAGGCTTCCATTGTAAACCTATCGGGATTACTTGCTTACAGAAAATCAACAAATTGAGATATTTTAATGCAACAAAAAGTAATATCAGCTTAAGGGGTTATATTAAATATATTTAAGGAAGTCCAAATAAAGTAAATTATGAATAAAAGTAACATGGTACAATGCTTAGCAAATATCACATGTTTTATTTTCATATTTTATATTATGTATATCCATGATGGGTAAGTATTACGGTGGCCAACCAACGACTAGTTTCTATCTAGTGATGGTCAAGGGAAGTATTTACTATTGTGTTCTAAAAGTACCATTGCAAATGCATTCAATAAGTGTATTTTAAGTAGGATAGAAAACGGTGATACTTTAAAGTACTGTCGCGGCACTTTAGAGTTAAGGGGACAATGGATATTAAAAATCAAATACTTGTAGTCCAAGAGCTGTTAAACATTTTAGGGAAGGTATTTGAGACACCCTGAAAATTTGTGCAACATTTCTTTTGTAATGGCTGAATACAAAATCGAATGTCTGGCTGAAGGATCGTGGCCCAAAAACTATGCCAGAACTGTGTGTCATGTGCCATTTTTTGACAACCCAAAAAAGGTATTTGAGGCACACTGAGATTGAGGCAGAATAATATTTATGCTTAGAAAAAAATATTTTGAAAATGACAGACACTTTAGTCGGCACAAAAACTGTGCCAGACACGTGTCAAGTGCCAAAAAAATGGCACTTGACACGTGTCTGGCACAGTTTTTGGGCCACGATCTTTCAGCCAGACATTCGATTTTGTATTCAGCTATTACAAAAGAAGTGTTGCACAAATTTTCAGGGTGCCTCAAATACCTACTCAAAAAATGTTCAACAGCTCTCCTACTATTGAGTTTCAAGGAGCCAAGGGATCTTCAAATTCATTTTTCATTTTTTTTTCTAATTTCACTTTAAATACTATTCAAGGGCACATTATATGCATTTTGGCGTATATTTATCACACATGAAATTTTAAACATATTTTTTGGTGAAATAAATAAGAAATTTTTTTGAACATTTTAAGCGTTATGAAGAGCTTTTTAAAATGCCCCATGCGCATTCCATATCATTTAAAATCCCCAATATTGTTTATAGCTGTTTGTCGTTATTGATGTCATAAAACTGTACATCATTTTTTTAAAACTAAATATAATTGGAAAAGTTATAGGTAGTTGATTGCAGAAATAGGATGCAAAAATGCTGAAAAAATCATAAAATTTAGAAAATGTATTTTTTTCCTACTTTTATATTTAAATGTTTAAAATTCGATGCATTCTTAACTCTTAAAATATTCAAGAAAATTAATTATTTTTCTCCTAATTTTTAAAAAAAAATATTTTTTTATGCATGATAAATATATGCCCAAATGTAGATTAATGTGCCCTTAAATAGTATTTAAAGTGAAAATTTCAAAAAAATTAAAAATGAATTTGAAGGTTCCTTGTCCCCTTAAATGGACTCATCAAAAAATTGGGAGGCCTGTTAAAAGCAGGCTAAAATTGTCATATTCAAAATTTGGTGTGAAAATAATTAAATGGTTTTAAATTATTGAATATGTAATTTTTTGAAAATAACGAATAATTGTCATATTTTTAAATGCGTACTTGTTTTGCATGAAATATGAAAATATTTATTTATGAGATACATTTTATATATTAAAATCGAAGTTGGCATGAATTACAAAAAAATCGCTGAATACTATAAAAAGAGAAAAATATATTTTCATAATTATGCTTTGTTTTTTTTTAAAAGGTAGCTATATATTTTCACATGCACGTAAATTTCAAAATTAAAATACTCCTGAAATTCTACTTTTTATGCTAATATTTATTTAGTATTGTATGGAGGATATGGAGTATAAATTTCAAAAGAATCTGATAATAAAGAATGCGCATGGAACATTTCAAAAGTTAGAAATGTGCGAAATCTTCAATTTTGAGAAATCAGAATTTCAAGTTAAAAAGATGTATAAATATATACAGTTTTTACAAATGTAAAAGCTTACATCTCTGCGAAGACGCGTCAGAGTTGAAAGAATCTTTTTTTATCAAATAAATTTGAGCATCTAGTTCCATAATTCTTTTTTAAAAAAAAATCGATTTTTTTGTCAAATTTTGTGATTTTGAAAGCCCGGTGTCCTCTTAAATTTATTGTAATGAATCACATTCTATTAATTATGCTTTATTACTGAAAAAAAAGATACTTTATATATACTTTGTGTCATTAGATTTACACCTTTCTTGATATCCACATTTTCGAGAAAGGGGTAATCTATAAGGTCATAAATAAAAAAAGGTATTTAAATCTGCAGTTTTATATTCGTATTTAAATCTACTATAATATATCATTTTCTATTAATTTTGATTTAATATTAAAAAAAAATACTTTCGGTCATTCAGATTAGAGCCTTTCTTGATATTTTCATTTCCGATAAAGGGATAATTCCTTGGTCATAAATAAATATATGGCATTTTAATTCGGGAATTAAATCTGAAATTTCACATTTTTCGTTTAAATATATCAGTACTACAATACATAATTTTTCTAATTATTTATCTTTACAATCTAGATGTATATATATATATATTATGGTATTAGGATTGACTTCATTTGTTAAAATGGTTTATTATTACAGAAAGTTTGTCTATATATATATATAGAGAGAGAGAGAGACAAACTTTCTGTAATAATAAACTGTAATAATAAATAATATATATATATATATATATATATATATATATAATTTTTAAATATCGTAACTACCAACAAAAAAATTACACGCTTATGTGAATAGCGCTAAAATTGTGCAGTGAAACAAACAAATAAAAACAATCTAGCAAAACAAATTAAATGATAATATGTATATTATATTATATATTTTGCTAATATAATTATAAAATTTCATTATACATTTTTAATAAAGACGATATCATGAATTGTTGACATTATACATACATATACATATTTATCTTATATACACACATACTTTCGGTCATCAAGGTTTTTTTTTTATATCTATATCTCTCAGAAAATGCTCATTCCTCGGACATAAATAAAAAGAAAAACTCTAAGAAGATTTCGCAGTTGAATGACGCTTCTGTTAGAATTTTAGTTTCTAAACTTATTGAATTTAGAACGACAGAAGCGAGATCCGAGTTTTACAAAGAAAAATCCGAGTACAAAAATGTTTCTTTTCATGCTCAAGTACTTTTTTGATGCGATTCCACTAGCTTTTACTTGAGTGGAATAAAGTTATTACCACATTCAAGTAAGTAGAAAAATCTCAGTTCTTTTATCTAAAATGTTTTTTTGAAACGGAGAAAGCTTTGAAAAATTGAGGAAATCAACAATGACTTTCATTGGTGGATGACTACAAGTTACGTTTTGGAGAGCTGAACAGATATGTACTTATTGAAGAGCGTTCTTCACAAATAAAAATTCTGACTAAGGACCTGTTTTGAATACTTTTCAATGAAAAGGAATAAAATGTTTGACCTTTTAAGCTTAAAATATTGTATCAGGCTATCATATTTAAGAAATTATTAATAACAATCAATAGAATATCTTTTTAATTAAAAAAGAAAATTATCGGAAGCTGAAATGCATTAGAAGAGTGTCTTCTTGTGGAGGGTTAACTAATATCTATTGATAAAACGGAGTTTTTATGTATTTTTAAAAATATTTTCATTCAGTCTTGTTAAATTAAGCATTTTTATACTGACCTTAAGTTCAAGATAATTTCCAAACACATTAAGTGTGCATTTGAGCTTGCTATCATTTATTTATCTTAAAACTTCAAACTGAAATAAGTTATTTTTGAATGTTATCTTGTTTTTAAAAAGATGTTTCTAAAAATAGATCAATAAATGTTTTAGCGCTTTCTTTTATTCATTCATTTGTATCCTTTTCATTAAAAATTCTTGACCAGTCTGAACATTTTCTAAAGAACTGAAGCAGTGTTTGCAGAAAACTAGACTGGGATAAAACTAAAGTGAATCAGCCTAAAAAGTAAAAACGTGATGTATACAAAATGTTTAACATTTCTTCATTTGTTAGCTATTTAGACAAAATTTTAATTAGGAGAAAAGTACGCATATTTAACATTGGATTAACATTTACAGGTTCGAGTGGAAAGGAAAGAAAAACTTTTCTTGTTAATCCATTGAAGTTTCCATAGATCATACGATAAAGTAAATAACATTAGTCTATACAAATACGAAGAAGACGATTAGAATAAAAAATAAATAAATAATGCATTTATACAAACAGAAAATGTTTTGAGCAGCATAAGAAGATCATTAGGGTAGATATATCAGTATAAAATCCGGTAACTCCAGTTGGAAATAAAAACTTAGCATCGTTAATTCGTGCTAAAAATAAGATTACCTATAACAGTTTTGGGTATCTTTATCTATTCTTGAATCATGTTGCTAAATGGTAACACTTTAGAGAAATTCTTGAGACAAAACTTAAAATCTCTCAGCGAAATCCCATATATGCTCGATATGGCTAAAATTGAAAGGTCTTACGGTCTATATCGTACGAAGCAGTATTTTAGATTTAAATTAAGAATTATTAAAACTTTTCATACTTGTCCCTATACCTATCATTTTAAATTAATGTACCTAATCCCAGAAACTACTAAAGATATTCACTTGAAATATTTTATATACATAATATGAAAAATTCCTAACAAAGTGAAGTCAACTTTATAAACAGATATTATTTAGTTATTTTTTAAAATAATCTAAATAAAAACAACTTTTAAATAACAAAAAACTTGTATTTTTCAGAAAAAACTTTTTTATAAAAATATTGTACAAATGTTTGTAACAAAAGTTCACTTCGGATTGATCAGGAATATGTGTGAAATATTCTGACACGATTGCAATTAATAATATGAAATGCTTTTTGTAAAAAGGTGCATTGAAGTTTAAAAAATAACATTTTGAGAAAATTGAGTTTAAAGTTTATATATGTAATGTTTATGTATGATGTAAACAAAATGAACTACTTAAAATTTTTTAACTTCTTGTTGTCGTAGAAATAAAAGTAATTTTACCATTCGAAAGGGTTCAAAATAAAAAATAAAAAAAGACTTTTTTCATGAATTTGACTTCCAACTGTCCTTAAAATATTTAAATAAGCAATATGAATACTTAATTCACAATACATTTTTTTACTAAATAGGTGCAAACATACATAAGTTTTAAGAACACTTAAAAAAATCAAGATGTTAAAGACATTGGTGTCAGAAGATGTTAAAAACCCGAGCGCTTTCAACTAAAAGTCATCAGGGGAACTGCGCAGCCTGAAAGACAACCGCTGGTTAAATACAGAGGGCGAAACCAAAAACCACAAATAGAAGGGTGGGAAGGAAAGAAAATAGAGGAGTTGCTATAGAAACCGGAAAAGGAGGGTGGGGGGAAGGAGGGAAGAGTTATTCAAAACCAAATTCACCAGTTACTCCCAGTATGTTAAACCATATCCGTGGTACATTATAGGACAGAACCACAGACACAGAACATTATTACAGGTACTCTTGTCAAAATTTCCAGAGACTCTCTGATTATACAAATGTTATATTGTGATGCACGTGCAATGACTTTGACTTCTTTAAAGAGGATATCAATATCAGAATCTTGATTTAACCCGGAGAGAGTCGTAGATAATCTACCCTTTTTTATGTCTATCATCAGGGCACGACTATCAAGTTTTTGTGCCCAGGGCACTTTCAATTTTTCGTGCCCCCTTAGATTGGTTGATTTATTGATAGTAGCTTTTTTAACATCTTAACCACTAATTCGAAAAATGTCAACCCAAAAACTTATGTTTTCCGGAAAATTGAAAAACTGTTCCAGGAATAAAAATAAAATATTTCTTCCATTATTTATTGAAATGTGCTTTTAACCATATATTGAGATATATTTTTGTCATTTTATCGTATTAATACCTCAAATATCACATTTTTTTTTTTTTTTTTTTTTTTTTTTTTTTTTTTACAATTAGGATATTTTAAATAGAAATTTAGATGGAAATATGATAAATTTCGTGCCCCTCAGAAATTTTGTGCCCGTGCGATAGTCAGGGCCTGTCTATCATATGTTCTTTAATCCTTTCTAGTAATTTTCGAGTGTCCATGCCTACATAAGTATACGGATATGGTTTAACATGTTGGGATTAACTGGCGAATTTGGTTTTGAATAACCCTTCCCTCCTCCCGCCCTCCTCTTTTTTCGGTTTCTATATACGACTTGCATTGACGTCACATTGCTATTAGCAACAGCTGATGCTCTAATCGGGTATTGCATCTGGAGCTCACATGGAACGTCAAAACTCCACGTTAGCCGTTAAAAGCACGTGTTGTCTTTCTGTTTAATTCAGAATTTTCTTATTTTTATAGTGCTAATAAGTCACAAAAGCCAAATGGAGAGCACCACATTCGCCTTATATTTGGGCGCCATATGAAGCGATGCCAGATTCTTCTGAAAATGTGACGTCATGCGCAAGCCGTCTATAGCAACTCCTCTGTTTTCTTTCCTTTCCATTCTCCTATTTGTGGTTTTTGGTTTCGCTCTCTCTATTTAACCAGAGGTTGTCTTTCAGGCTATGCAGCTCCCCTGATGACGACTAGTGTTTTAGTTGAAAGTGCTCGGGTTTTTAACATCTTCTGACACCAATGTTTTTAACACATTTTGATTGTTTTAAATGTTTTTAAAATTTATGTATGTTTGCACATATTTAGTAAAAAAATGTATTGCGAATTAAGTATTCATATTGCTTATTTATTTTATTAAGGTGAATATGTCGTTTTAACTTGAGATATAGGACTTCTATATATATTTTACTTAAAATATTTATTTGGATCCATATTTAGAGAAATGGATGAAAAAACCATAGGCACTGAGGCTTAACTACCCAGAACTTAAATTATTTTTATTTTTTTTTTTCTCTAAGAGAAATTAGAAAGATAAGAAAAGAGAGAGGAAATCTTCAACGTATATTTACATTTTTGTTTTTAAAAAATCCAGTGAATAAAATAAATATTATCATTTATTTAAGGATGTCTTTAATAGTTTTATAGAACATGCCATTTTAAAACTCATTTATCAAAAAAAAAAAAAAAAAAAAAAAAAAAAGAAAAAAAAATGTCGACTAATATAAATGAAAACTAATATTTTATTTTGTACAAAAGAAATATTAGGTCAATTTTTAAATATATATGTATATTTAAATACACATAAATTTAAATGTATGTTTGTGCTTTAACAATTAATGTGTATTTTTAAAATGAGTTATACAAGGATGAATTGTTGTCCGTTTCTGTCTTCCTCGGTTACTGAAAAACAAATCGGAAGTTTAAAATTATATAATTCTTTTGTTCGAATTTGAGAAAGTCTGCTTGGTTAACATATCACTTTCAATTCTAATATTAAAGTTAAGGAGTCTCAGGACTCTTAAAATTGGAAAAAAAAATGAAAAAAAGGGGCATTTTCAACATTTAATATCTTAAAATGTAAAAACACAATTTTAGCTGAGATGAAGCTGGGATATATAAGCATGTTCTTTCATTTCAGGTATTTAAAAAATTGCAAGATGCAGAATTAGTATTCTAAGGGGTCTCCAAACTGTGAGACATTTGTCGAGCAGAAAATTGGTATGACAGCTTACGCGCAGGATTATGAAATAAATTTTGCAACTAGAATCAGATTTTTTGTGCCTCATTATACTTCAGATTGTAATAATTACCCTGAACTTAAATAAATTTGTATTTATATTTTTAATACGAAGTTGTATTTAGCAAATACAAAATTTAGAAAATTGTAACCATATAATCACATAAGAAAATATTTTTTGAACAATAAAAATGAAATTTTAGGTTCAGTTTATACAGACTAACATAGAAATATTCATAAGTTTTTGAGATATCCTGCGCGTTATGCCCAAAAACGTCTTTTGGAGAAAAATGGCTTCAAAGTTTCGGAAATGCCGTTTCAGCTATTGCGTGGGAATAATTCTAAAAGCCATAACTTCTGTTCTAATGAGAACTTCAAGGAAATAATTATATCGAAATGTTCTGAAAAGATAGGAGTTTAGCCTTAAAAAAAAAAAAAAAATAGAAAATTTTGAAGCTTTCAGTTTTGAGCAGTGGTGTAGTCGTAAAAGAAAAAACAGAGAGTATACGCTCTAAGCAGAGGGTATATCGTAGAGTGTATATACTATAGCTTTTTTGAGAAACAGAGGGTATACGGTGCTCCTTAAAAGAATCCAGAAAGTATAAGGCGTATACCCCGTATGCCTCCCCCCCCCCCCACTACATCCCTGGTCCTAAAACCCCTTAAAACTTTTTTTTTTTTTTTTTTTTTTTCAGGAAAAATCTTTTTTTTTTTTTTTTGGTGTGTTGAAGGGTTTGGCAATTAAAATTTGTATAAGTGATATATTTTTTGTGGAACTATAAAAATGACACCGCAATAATTCAAATTTGATATCACTAAATCTCAATGTCCTTTTTGGCTTCAAAATTGCTGCCCCTGCAGCATTTTTTAAGTTGTTGCTCCTTACAAAAACATAGAGATGTCATCTTAATGTTTCATTAAGACCACATTATAATAGGATAAAGTTTACAGATCAGAGTGACGCAAAATAGTAAATTCTTCTCAACCATCAGATCTGTATTCATCACTTCTGTATTTTGCAGATGTTACAAGCATGATAAAAAATTCATGCGAAATCTACCTTTCTTATCTGGTGATCAATCTATTGACCTACTTCAGAGTGTAATACTATATACTTCTAGTTGGAATAACTACGAGCCAAGTTGATGTGTACACATGTCAAGTGATGTATACTGCAAGTATTTTTTTTTTAATTTTTCTAAAAGGAGAAATTTTTGAAAATTCCTTTAGCTTTCTTAAATATAAACATTTAACTCTCATCTAGGTAATCCATAACAACCTCTACATTGTTCCATTGTTCCAACTATATTTCAGCATCAACAGACAGCACCAAAGTCTTTTAAATAAATATTTTTCCTTCTTTCTGTTTTTGATGCTTTAAAACATAGTTGAAAAGTGTTTATGAATTCGCTTTGCCTGTCCGTCTGTTTCTCTGTCTGCCTTTCTGTCTGTCTGTGCATTCTCTAACTCACGTAGACAGATTAGGGTTGCTACGTAGTTGATATATGTTATTGAGGTTTACCATGAAATGTTCGGCATTGAAAATAAAGTGCGGACCATTTATGGTTAGTTAGCTTACGGGGACACTTGGGCAGTTGAAAGTAAAATTCGTGAAAAAGTCGTTTTTATTAGCCCCCCGGCATGCTCTTTCTTTCTCCTGGTTAATAAAGTGTCATCTCCAAAAAATAACGTTGCGTTGTATAAGCCAGCCGCAAAACAAAGCAGATGTATCATTGTACCATTAAATATTCTACTGCCATTTTCCAACTTCTAAGCATCGCACAGTTTCAATTTTGAGACCGTCGTATTGGGAAAGAAAAGTACATTTTAATGCAATTTGTTTGAAAACTACATCTCCAATTATCTTTGATATATTAATATTTTTGTAGTTTTTAACTCCATTCGTTTAATTTTATCAACTCAAGTACTCCATTTCTGCAGAAAGTAATGAAAAATAGTTGGAAAATAGCAATTATATCTTTTTGCTGCCATTTTTCCATAAAAACTGAAAAACAAAAATTGAAATACGTGCTATTTTGAAAATATATAAATGAATTGTTTCTGATACAAACAGGGGACTATTATAAACTAAATTTAATTTTAAGTATGTATATTAATATTACAAACAAATAAAGGCATATGAATCCTTAGATAGCCGATTTTTTTGGTCGAGTTTCTTGAGTGAAATTTGTTTTTTTGGATTTGTTTATTATTTAGCGTTAGTGACGTCATATAAATACTTTTCTATAGATGTTGTTTAACACTGGATCGCAAATGAAGAATACTTCAGAGGATGCGAATGACGTCATTTTATATAAAATAAAACCGTGTGTTTTAAGTCTTAAAGATAAATATGTTTTCTACTACAGTGGAGTCCCACTTAACCGATTTTCCGCTTTAACCGGGTTATTTTCTTCTGATGAACTGATGGTTTCCACTATTATGAATCACCTATTATAAATGAAGTGCTAGGTGAAGATGAAAGAGCTGCCTCTAATTTTCTGGTCAGAATAGGAAAACAAATGACCATAATTTTTTTTTAAAATAAAAATTCGTTTTCGGCGAAAGTGCTTGCCAAAAACTCGACGAATGCATCCGTATTCCAAAAATATCGTTTCTTCGGAAAATTTCAACTTTATTCATTGACTTGAGCTGTATCGACTCAAATGAGACACTTTTTATTTATTGCTATGAACTTCACTGTTTATAATTATCGGTCATGACTGACTGCAGATGGAAGTGCAAATTACAAAGCAAGCAATGCATATATTAATAAACTTTGAAGATGCTTTTGTAAAAGCTGCAGACTAAAAGAGTAACAGAAATTTTTTTGTTTGAAACCGCAGAAGTATTTCGGATGCTCTCTGAGAAAGTTCTAGCATAACAGATGATCATTAGCAAAAATCACTATAAAAGATAAATGACTAGAGAACAGGAATTCTGCTTTTTCAGAATTTAGTGTCGCCCCCGGCATTTCCCTTACTTCATTTCCTTCTGGCGGTCTGGTGGTTTCTATTATTATGAAACAGCCATAATAAATGAAGCGTTAGGTAAAGATGAAAGAGCAGTCGCAAAAAGTTAGAAGTCTGAATTTCTGGTCAGAATGAAAAAAAAATGGCCATAATTTTTATTGCCATCTTTTTTTTCCCATTCTGACCAGAAAATCAGAGTTCTAACTTTTTACGGCTACTCTTTCATCTTCACCTAACGCTTCATTTATAATGGCTGTTTCATAATAATAGAAGCCACCAGTCCATCAGAAGAAAATAACTCGGTTAAGCGGGACACACGCTTAATAAAAAATAAAGCACACGCTTTTATTTTATGTAAAATGACGTCATTTGCATTAATATAGATACTTAAAATTAAATATAGTTTAAAATAGCTCCATGTTTTATCATAAATCATTCATTTATGTTTTTCTCAAAATAGCACATATTTTAATTAATTTTTTTTTCAATTTTTATGAGAAAATGGCAACAAAAAGATATAATTGCTATTTTCAACAATTTTTTCGTTACTTTCTACAGAAATGGAGTACTTGAGTTGCCAAAATGAAACAAATATCGCTAAAAACTACAAAAAAAAATTGATATTTCAAAAACAAGTTTTCAAACAAATTGCATTAAAAGTACTTTTTTCCCAATACGATGGTATAAACATTGAAAATGTGCGATGCTTAGAAGTTTTAAAAAATGCTGTAGAGTATTTAATCACACAATGGAACATCGGCTTTTGTTTTACGGCTGGCGTATACAAGGTAACGTTATTTATTGGAGACAAAATAAGCTGGGAGAAAGAAATAGCATGCCGGGGGCTAATAAATAGAGGCATGTATACCTACAACATATTTTAATTAGATGAAATTCGTATAATTGAAAAACATTCTGCGTTGTTGATGAATTAATAACATTTTATTTTATAGTGTGAAAATAAAAAGTTTTTGGTCAGAGGTACAAGCCAACTTGGGCCCCGGAGATAAGATTTTCAACAGGGTCGCCATTTCAAAACGTACGTAGGAAGGCCGACTGCGGGGGTTATTTATGTTTTGTTTTTGTGTGAAACTTATACATGCATACATTTATCCCAGACTTCTCACAATCTCCTATCTTTCCTCTAAGACATATATGTATGTTTATTTGTTTGTTACAAATGTGGTTTTATACACGTATAATTGATTAATAATTATGTATGTATTAATCACTTAAAAAGTTTTATGGACATTTTCGTTTTCGGCTGAAAATGTCCATATTACCGAAATTCTGTTTCGCTTTCGTTTTCGGTCTTAAAAACCTGCTTCGGTCGATCCTTACTTAATAGTGTTTCGTTACATCACTGTTAATGGGGAAAAATCGTTTTTAGTGCCTATTTACAATGTTAGACTGTTTAAAACATAATGAAACAACACGTTTTCTATAGAATAGAGAATAAGTAGCAATTATAGTTCCTTTTCACGGCACACAAAAGTATTATTATACATTACGGTCAAATAGGAAAAATCGTTTTCAGTCTACGCTGGTTTCCAAAAATTAAGAAAAAACAACAAAAGTAGCGATTACGCAAAATGTTACAAGTAGATTTTAATAAAACTGAGACACAATTTACAACACATAGTAAGGTATAAAATAACATTAAAAGAAATTACTAGACTATTGTGGTATTTCAGAAATTAATACAATTATAAAATAAACAAAATAGATGTCTCAGTTTGGTATAGGAAAAGTACCTTTAATATGGAGTTTGACGATCCCCAGAAGCAATACAGCACATACAACGAAGTGTGATACTGTCAATTATGCGATCAATAAGTTCGCTGGGAAGTGCGAGCCATTGCTCTTTTAAAGCAGTTGTAAGCGGTGCAAGGGTCTGAGGAGGTGGATTGAGAGCAGAACCATATCTTTCTAAAGCATCCCAACGAAGCTCGATGGGATTCAAGTCCAATGATCACGCTGGCCATTCCATGCGCTGAATTGTTTGGTGCTGAAGATAATCTTCTACGATGTGAACCCTGTGCAGCCTAGCGTTATCGTCTTGTAACAGGAAATCATTACCTATTGCACTGGCATAAGGGGGCACATAATCATCACGAATGTCATCTCTATAGACGTGAGCATTCACAGTTCCACGTGGAAAGACATGGAGGTCTGTACGCCCGCCCAAAGAGATACCATCCCAAACACAGACACTGCCTCCTCCATACCAATCTCTTTTACGAATGTTTGATGGATGATAGCGTGTTCCCTGTTCTCTCCAAATCAAACAATGCCCACTATTGCTTTGGAGGCTAAACTGGAACTCATTTATGACGAGAATACGCCTCCATTGATCAACCGTCGAGTGGACATGTTAATACGCCCACCTTAAACGTCCCTCCGGAGACATGAGGTGAGCGGCACACAAATATCGGGTCGCATCGCGTAAAGACCACTTTCGTGAAGCTTTCTACGCACTGTAGACGATAATACAAACCTTCCAGTGGCTGCAGCAAGGACGGATTTAAGATGAGAGGGGGTTGCTGTTCTATTCCTTCGTACACATAACCGCAAATATTGGTCATCACTGCTTTTCGTAGCTCTTGCTCGTCCTTCGCTGAACCTCCTGGAGGCCAAACCAGTGGTTTGAAATTGTTGCCAAAGCCTATGAGCAACAGGAGGACCCATATTTAGCCATCTGGCCACCTCTGTTTGTCTTTGGCCTACATCCAATCTGTCAATAGCTCTATATAGCAGTTATGCGGACAAATGATACTTCAAGGTCATACTAATGAATTGGCTATCTCAGTTTTCTTGTTTCATAATCACTGCGACACAAGCAGCCGTACTCTCTAGCATGCATTTTTATGCTCTGCACAGATGACGCAATCCGATTGCGGCGCCACTAACTTGCATTTTGTAATTTTAATCAGCACCTTTTAGTTAACAACATATCAAAATTTCATACGGAGAGGTTAATTTTTGAACGAGTTATCGCTCTTTTTGTGATTTTTCCTTAATTTTTGAAACCAGTGTATTTCAAGGATGTTACACTGTTTCAAACAAAATAAAATTGATATGCAGCACTGAGGTGGACGGTAAAATGTTTTCTATAGAGTTTAGAATGAGTAACGATTTTAGTTCGTTTACAGGGACACAAAAGAATTCCATTACATTATGGTGTATGGAGAAAAATCGTTTGCAATGTATTTTAATACTGTTACGCTATTTCAGTGAAATTGGTATACATCAAATTTTCTATGGATTATTGAGTACGGAAAATTTATTGTTTATTTACAGAGACACTCAAAAGAATTCGTTTATAAGTCTGACTATGAGCCATAACTGCTGATTGTGAGTTTTTATTTGTGATATGCATTTTAAAACTTAAATAATTTTTCAATAATCGTTGTATTATGACTTGTGCAGATGATATACAGAGTTGCACAAAAGAATCCGCACACATTACCGGCTATGGGCAGCAATTGCTGAAAATGAATTTTTGCTCTTTTTTTTTTTTTTTTTTTTTTTTTTTTTTTTCCTGTGAAATGTTTATATAGACATCTTATTTCATTGTATGAACAAGAAAGGAAATTTCTCACTAATATTCTGAAAGTGTTGGAAAGTGTTTCATAATCTATGCCATGATGCACGATTTTTTGCTCTTGTTTTTGTTCTTTTTACGGAAAATAAGAACCTCTTAGTAGACGTATTATCGATCAATTGTAATAAAAAATATATCAAAAATTGTAGATCATTGCAATTATTTAATTTATAATTATATGCCAAAGCTTTTAATTTAAAATTTAAAATACAAAATCATTAATTAAAAAATATATTGAGGATGGTAAATTTTACTTAATAGTAATGAAAAAAAATTCTGTAACTTTTATTCCCGAAACCTATCCTATATATATAAAATACTAATGAAACGAATTTATGAAACGGATATTATGAAACGACTGAAATGAAACGAATTTATGAAACGATTCTATGAAATGACTGATTAAACAACTGATTATGTTTTGCGGCGAATTTCTCCTAAAATATGGAATATTTTGCGATGAAATAACCACCAAAAATCCATATTGATCAGCAGATTTCAAAACTGGTATTAGAATTTTTAAATTCGACTTAGTTTTCAAGATATTAATTTATTTTCTAATTTTAAATACTTTTCTCTAATAATGGCAACTCAAATTTTAATCATAACAGATATTTTTTTTTATACTTTAGAAAAGGTTATTATTTTAAACTAATTTGGCGACCAGTTTGGCCTCCCTTAAATGTATGCTAAAAAAATGTATCATGTTACTTTAAGGCAGATATCAGACGAGCGATTTTGAAAAGGAGTCATATTGACGCTCTCTCTTGAGAGCATACGAATCTTCTGGCCTGTTCAGACGAGCGCCCATAAATCGTTGCGGTAAAAATTCCGAAAAGCTTCACGTCGAGGCTCGGCGTTTCCCCCAACTTGCCAGCAGCTGGCCGCGTGCTCAAGTCTTTTGTTTCTTCTATGTTGCCCAGATGAACCGCAGTTCTGACGCTGACTTTAATTTTCTTTATCAGTGATTTGTAAGTTGTTGGTTTTGGTTGCGTATCGAATTTTTTCGCTAGAATTTAAAATGGATTTAATACATGTGGATTAACTAATTTTTTAAATACAAAAGCGTCCAATATTGTTGGACATCTCATGCTTACATTGTATAAAGATAAAAATAAAAATATAATAACTTGGTTAAAGGCATCCTTGATAAAAAAAAAAAAAAAATCAGAAAGATCTAACGAAGATTAGGAAGTTATCGATAAATTATATGAATTAATTTTGTTTCATATAAACAAACAAGTTGGAAATTGCTCGTCAAACGTGGCAAATGAGGTGCATTCGTAATATAAATAGTTTTATAAATATTTTTTGCACCGAATTGTACTGATTGTATATTTGAGTACACTTCATAAGTGCATATAAATGTTATTCTGTTCGAAAGGCTGTAACATCATTAAAATACACTTGCAATAATTTTTTTCCCATTGGCCGTAATGTAACGGAAGATTTGGACTGTCTCTGTCATTAATCTATACATCCGATTTACATAAAATTTAAAACGACTCGACAAGATTTTGAAAAAATTATATATTCAAAATTTCAGACCATTCGGAAGGCTGTAACCAGGGCTTAATTTCTATGAAAAGAAGTACCGGAGCTCTAATATTTTGCAGTACTAAAACCGTAGCGTGCCCCCCGCCACGCCATCATTCCGATCCGCATATTTATATTTCATGCCTTATTTGCAAAATTTAAACCTTTTTCTTCTTTAGCAAAATAAGAATTTTAAATATATCTGCCTGCGTATACTTAACTGTCAACTATTCAACTTTTTAGCTCATCACTCCTTCGAATAGAAACCTTTGCCTAATTTTAATGTTAATTAATCGCAGAATCCTGCAATTTAATAAGGTAAGGATTATGATTCGGAAATAGTGTTAACACACACACACACACACACACACACACACACACAAAAATGTTCGCAGCTATGCCTATATGTAGCTAATGAATGAACAACAGGTAAAAACATTTATAAGAAATATGTTCAGAAAATCTTACGCGCCGTTTCCTCTCCTTCCCCTACGTGGGCGATACACTACGTAAGCGTTTTGATAGAAAAGAATGCAGAAACTTGGAGATCGGAGGGAAAGGAAAGAGTAATTTAGGCCTCGGTTTTTTGAAATCGCTATAGCACTGGGCTCCGGAGCCCTGTATCTATGAGCTCCGATGAGTTCCGGCCAATATTTAAATATTTACTTAAAACAGAGAAGTACCGGAGCCGAGCTCCGGTGGGCTCCGGCGCAAATTAAGCCCTGGCTGTAACATCATTAAAATGCACTTGCAATAACTTTTTCCCATTGGCCGTAATCTAACGAAAAACCTTTGACTATCCCTGTAATTAAACTATACATCCGATTTTCCATAAAATTTGAAAGGACTCAACAAACTTTTGCAACAATTATATATTAAAAATTTCAGGCTATTCGGTTGGGTAGTTTTTGCTCTGTTATATGCAGACAGACGGACTGAACGACGACTATAGGTGCTACGTATTTATATAATTACGAACGCACCTAAAAAATCATTTAAAATTATGTTAATGTTACAAGTTAACGTTTTATAAGAAAAGTATTTAAATAGTAAAGTATTATTATAAGGAAAAATTGAATGTAATCTTTATCAAATACTAATAATAATAATACTATTTTGTTCTAGTATGTACTAAATTGAATTCAGGGGTAATTGCAGGGTGTTTACTTTGCGGGGTGGAGGGTGAAGGAGGCATTTTGCGAAAAGTAAATGCTAAAGTTTTCGTTTCGGGGGAACTTGTTTTCTTTACAAATTGCAGATTTTAAAACCTAACAATATTAAAATAATTAATTAATAGTATGTTTTTATGGAATATAATTTTGTGAAAGGGCCTGTTTTATAATTACGATTTTTGAGAAGAGGCCTGTTTTATTAAATGGATTTTTGTGACGGGGCCCTAAATAGACAGCAAATGTTGCATTTCTTAATAATAATGAATTCTTAATAATAATTCTTTGAAATTAAAATCATTACAAGTTAGATCTGGTTTCGAAAATCTGGTATGGGAAAGGAGACAGCAAAACAGAGCCTCTGTGGTCATATCCGGTACCGGTTCTATTTACTGCGAGCATGTAGTTTAAAAAATACTGTAATTTTTTTTTTTGTTTTAGCTCACAGGCTATCAAAGCTTGAGAACTAATGTGCCCGCCGGTTCTGTATGTACGTACTTATGTACGTAACGCGATAACTCTTGATGGAAACATCCGATTTGCTTCAATTTTTTTTTTTCTAGTTTCATTCTGATAAGGCGCTTCCCTGATTAGTTTTGGGGATTCATTGGTTAAGTATGAAGGGGGACAACGGGGGGCTAATCCCAAATTTAATTTAGATAAATGTTTTTTTATGCAGAATTATCCGATTTGCTTCAAAAAATTTGTCTACGTTCATTCCGATAAAGCTCTCCTCTGATTAGTTTTGGGTGTTCATTGGTTAATTATAAAGTTGGAAAAGAGGTGGGAGGGGGGGCTAGACTCCATTTTAATTTAGATAAATGGGTTTTTCATGCAGAATTATTCGATTTGATTCAAATTTGATATACCGGATTCTGATACCGGTTCAAATCTGATAAACCTCATTAAAAGGAAAGCTATCTTCTTTGCTATTTTTGAAGCAAATATAGTTAAGTTTGGTAAAGTGGCCGTTCCGTTTTCTTTCCTTTCTTTTTTTTTTCTTTTGTAAAATTTTGCACTGCAAATAGAAGCGTCTTAAATTTAGACACATATGTGACTGAAAAAGAATTTTAGACACTTAAGTGTCTTAATCTGAAAATTAAGACACTATAGATGTCTTAATTTAAGATACATAAGCGTCTTACTATGACCATGGTGTAAACGAACTGAGAATAATGTCTAAAATATCCGCAAACGTCTTATTTTAAGACACTTCATTGCTTTAAACGTGTCTTAATTTTTGATTCTTCCGACGCAATAACCACCAGGGGGCACTAGCACTCCCAGTTGCGCATGCGTTTTAGATGTCTTCGTTCGAAGTGGTATACGTTGTAATTCAAACAAAGTTTGTTTTTATGTACGCGTGTATTTTAATTCGTTTTTTGCGAAATGTGAAGTACTGTGATTTTAATTCGTATTAACTTGGATTATGTATTTATTGAATACATACATCTGACGTGTGTGCTCGGCATCAAATGTCTCTTAGAAGCTGTCATCGATACAAGGGCGGGATAGACACAGAACAGAAGTAGACGACGGTTGAAGATTACACCCGGAAATTCTACAAAGCGTGTGCAATGGGCTTAGTGTTAACTCGTATCAATTTATATCAATAATATTGTGTTATTCATCTTCGTCCTGTCGAAGCTGGCAAAAAAAAAAGAAACTTTTGTCTGGCGGGTCCTGTTTTTAGGATGAAACATCTCATCCTTTAAATATGGCTAGTCGGATGTATTATGGATTACCTTTTAAACTGATGAAAGTCTTTCTCCCTCACTGTGGTTGTGGTAGTTTTTAAAATTTCAAATCGAGGAATATTTCTTACCTCTTGCAGCAACTCAAGTAAGTTTCTTTATAGTAGTAAAATTAGTGTATTTTATGATTTTATTTATTGTACTAAACAAAATCCTGCATGAAATTTAATTAGTTTTGAATCTGTTCGCAAAAAACCCCACTAATTCTAGAAGTATATATTTTTAAACTTATGACGTTCTTTTTTATTACGAATTATATATTCAATGTCAGTTCTTAATTTCAATGGATAATTTTTATCTCGCAGTAAATGACGGCCACAAGGAAGTAAAGATAAAAAAAAACTTTGAAAGATGACCTAATGCTTTCTTACTTCCTGGCATAAAACCGCAGATTAAAAAAAGATAAATAAAGTAAATGAGACTCGTCTATTATATGAAGCTGCCTGTAAAAATATACATATGTATTTGATTTGCAATCAACTCTAATACTGATTTTTTTATTATTTTTAATAAAAAAGTAATTTGAAATTTATAATGGGAAAAAGTAAAAACCTCTAACTAGATTTCGTATTTAAAATTGTGGTAACTTTATTTATATGCACTTATACGAAAAATACAAAAATGACAGATGTTACTGTATATATTTAAGACGAAAGAAGTTTGGAAATCATAAGTTATTTTTTCCTCATGTTTTTAATATAGAATATGTACTTATTTGTTTTTATTGATAGTTGAATAGCTTTTGTGAGTACCCTCTGATCTACATAAAAACTTGCCCATGTGGAAATATAAATTTTTTAAAAACATAATTTTTAAATAAGTATTTTCATTTTTGGGGGGGGGAGGGGGGGGATTTTGCATGAATTTTTGTAAAGCTGATATCTTAAATCTTGCACTGATTATAATGAAAGTTTTGAACTTTTAGAGTAGGACAAGTTTAAAAACGCAAATATATTTAACAAAATACCAAAGTCATTTTTTCCCCAATGTTATTAAAGTAGAATATTTATTTATTTATTTTCATTATTCATAGTTAAATGGCTGTTGTGATTATCAAGTGATGTATATGTAAAATTGCCTATGTGGCAATATATTTTTTTATATTTTCATTTTTTTTGGGGGGGGGGGGGATTTTTGCAATTTTCGTACATCTGATATTTTAAATCTTTTTCCACATTCAACCGAGTATAATAAATATTTTGAACTTTTAGAGTAGGACAAGATTATAAAATATATATATATATATATTTATCTATGTACCTTAAAAGCCCTTAATAGCGAACACTTCGGGAACGCGGAATTTGTCCGATAATTGGAGATGTCTACTTTTTTGAGGTAAAAATATACAAATATGTATGTCTGCTGATTAAAAAAGTATTCGTTAAATAGAGGTGTTCGCTATTCGAGAATGTTCATTAACCTCCACAACGGATACTCCCGAATATCGGACATCTCAATTTAGACAACTATAATGCAGGGTTGCGTTTTTTGTAAAAGTACTTCTTGATTAAAGGAAGGGCAAACTGGGAAGTGCCCCGTCCCCCTACGACTGTAGTGCCCCCAAATTTGATGTGCAATATTTGTAAAGCTTATATTTTAAATCTGTTTCGAAATTGTACTGATTATAATCAATATTTTGAACTTTTAAAGTAAAATAAGGTTAAAAACAAAATAAATTTTAAAAAATCTAATATTTAGATAAATATTTTTTGTTTTTTAATCTTGTTCTACTCCTGAAGTTCAAGATATTGATTATAATCAGTACAATGTCGTAAAAGATTTAAATTATCAACGTAACGAAAATTGTATACCAAAACTGAGAGCACCAAAAAAATCAGGCTGTATTGGGGGGGGGGGGAGGGGCAGGACCACAGCCAAATATTTTTCCAGGATTCAACGTGGTCAAACATGGCTACGTATGATGCTTACAAAAAAAATGGATGCGATTCAGACGTTTGAAGTGTCTGAAATTCAGACGCAAAAAGTGTCTGAAAAAATTCAGACATTTTAAAATGTCTGAAAATTGAACACTCCATTTCAGACACTTAAGTGTCTGAATTTCAGACATTTTAATTTAGAGTGTGTGTACAGCAAAGTTAATTTTCCATCGATTACTTAAAATAGGATGAACCTAGTACCGTCTGTGTATATTTCTTTTTTCTAATTTCTTGAATAACTAATATAAAATTACAAAATCATTTATTTCTTGCAGAAGATCCATTTTGCTTATTGAAAACATCGAATGGAAATCATTCTGTTGCGTTGATAAATAATGTCGTCTGCTCTGTGTGGCCGGGAGACCGCAGGTATTTATTTTTCTTGTTGAAACCACAAGCGTTCAAAAAGTCGTTCGTCTGACATTTGTCTTATTCATAATTCAATTTACTTGAACAATTTTTCGCCAAATCGAAAGATTCTGATAGAGAAATCAAGAACTCGGTATTTTTATGATAGTGGGACGCAGGTGATAAATCGCCAAGCATTTTTCCCGTCGCCTTCTTTTGTATTTCATTAATTTCATTTAAAATATAATCCTTTCATTTATTTTATTTAAAATACAAGACTTTCATTTAAAACTGAAACATTTAAAATTGATGGCTTTCACTTCTTTCTTTCTTTTCCTTTTCCTTTTTTTTTTTTTTTTTTTTTTTTTAAACAAAACAAAAAGAAAAATATTAGGCACAGATGTCATATACGCACCGGAGTACCTAATTGGCGCCAAAATGGCATTATTTTTATTGACATGGTAACCCGGCTATTGTTGTTTATTTAATAATAAATCTTTGTTTACTTTTATTTTCTTTTTTAAAATTACATAAATTAGGGGACTCCGTGGCCGAGTGGTCAAAGCAGCAGGCCGCTAGTCGCTAGCGAGCATAGGAGATTGTGGGTTCGAATCCCGCTGGTTCCTTTGCACACACTCTTTGTGTGGAACTTTCAGGATGTATTTCTCTTCTGTTGTAATATTTCCTTGTGCTGTCTTGTCTCCGATTTATAAGCGGGCTCTCATGTCAAGCACACAAGTCATATGTTTGTTGTTCAATAAATAAATAAATAAATTATATAAATTGTTTTGTTCTATACTTATTAATTATCTTTTTTGGTTATTTTCTTTTTAAAATAACAGAAAATAATTAAAAAATGCAGTACTACTCAGTTATTCTGTCGACCAACTTCGCCAAATTTTATAAATCGCCAAACCACTCGCCAAATCATACAAATTGATATAATTTTTTTTTTTAAATAACGAAAGAACAAATAAAATAGTATTACATTAATAAATATACAAATAAAACAACAAATTAAAATCACTTGATGACGTAAACAAGTGTAACTTGCTTAAAGTCAAGGGAATGTGACATTTACGATCAACCATTATTGGCATTTAATCTTATAGTTTGGCGATAGATTTTTGGTCGACGGGATAACTAAGTAGTACCGAAAATACATATGTAACTGGTATATGAAAACGAGGTTTTTGCCAAATTTTCGTAAATAAAAAAAAAAAAAAAAAAAAAAAAAAACCGCCAAACCCGGTGCCTATATGACATCTGACCAAATATTAAATAATGCAACAAACCATGACATTTAATTTCAACTTCAAAGGAATGTTTTAATTTACCACTCGAAAATAAAAAAATTGTAACTGGCGAGTTGAAAAAAAGCTATTGGCAAGATTTTCACCCGGCTACCGTAATAGTACCAAGAATTCTTCGCGACTATGACAACTTTTATGTAGTTTAATTCGAAAAAAAATTGATTTTTTAATAAAAATGGAAAACTTTTGGCACAGATTTCATATATGGCCCCATATTGCCGCGATTTTTTTTCTGACGCCAATGTTATCTACGCAACGGGTACTTAACTGGCGCCATAGTATCGTTATTTTGCTTGATATGGTAAGCCGGATGTTGTTGTTTATGCTGTTGATGTTTTCCCTAAATTGGCGTAAAAAAAAATCGTGCCAATATGGGGCCGTATATGATATCTGTGCAAAACTTTCATATGAAAAGCGAAGGGATCAGACCGTATTTATTTGTGGCAGTTAGATGACTTAGACTATTATAATATAGGTGAAATGATGGCGGTAGATTAATATTTGGCGACTTATAACCTGTGCCTGGCTAACATTAAAGTACCAAAATGGGACCTGGGATATAAAAAGCGAAGTGGTCCGCCCGGAACTGTTGATGATAGTCACATGACTTAGGCTATTGTTATAGAAATTGTTTTAAAATACCGGAAGACAAAGACTCTGTACACCTAATTCATTTTATTTTAGCTTCTTTTCAAATGTTTAACTGATCCTCTTTAATCAAACACGAAAACAACCATTGGATGTTTTAACAGCAACTGATTCGGCAGTAAATATTTTCAATCAAAGGGAATTGAATGGAAACCCGTTTACAGGGAGATCTGCACAACTTTTTTCAGTATAATTCAATGTTCTCTAATATTTTTAAAACCAAACATATTAGCGTGTTTTTAGATTCTGCGGTGTCTGAAGGGGGGTTTGGCGAGCGTAGCTTGCAGGGGGCAGAGCCCCCTAGTAAAATATAATTTATCTATCTATATCTATACTAATATTATAAAGAAGTAAATATTGTGTGTTTGTTAGAGGTAATTTCTGGAGCTACCGAACTGATTTCAAAAGTAATGGTATCAAACTGATGGTGTTAGCCCAACTTAGAACGTAGGTTATATTTTATGTCGGTGTCACTAACCCAAAGCGGGTGCAGGTGCAAAAAATATTCTAAAAATGCGATTTTTGTGTTACTGAAGGGCCTAGAAATATGAAATTTGGAATAATACGTGTAGTTACTTATAAGATATAAATGATGTCTAAGAACATTTTCTAAACAATTCGAAATTTAAAAGGGGTGAAAATGTACAAAAAGCGTTCTAAAAAATGTTCTAAATGGTGGTTTCTACACAATCTGAGGAAATACCAAACCGATTTAAAAAATAATGGTGTTAAAATGATGGTGACAACGCTTGCTCCAAGATACGCTATATTTTATATCGGTGCCACTATCCCAAAGGGGGTGCAGGAGCAAAAAACGTTATAAAATTGCGATTTTTTCGTTACTGAAAGTCCTAGAAATATGAAATTTGGAATAATAGTTACTTTTAAGATATAAATGATGTCTAAGAACATTTTCTAAACAATTCGAAATTTAAAAGGGGTGAAAATGCACAAAAAGCGTTCTAAAAAACATTCTAAATTGTGGTATCTACACAATCTCAGGAAGTACCAAACCGATTTAAATAATAATGGTGTCAAAATGATGGTGACAACCCTTGCTCTAACATAGGCTGTTTTTATGTCGGTGCCACTCCCCCAAATGGGGTGCAGGAACAAAAAACGTTCTAAAAATGCGATTTATGTGTTAATGAAGGGCCAAGAAATATGAATTTGAAATATTAGTTATTAGATATAAAAGATTTCTAAGAACAGTTCTTAAAAAATTCGAAATTTAAAAGGGGTGATAATGAATGAAGAGGGTTCTATAAAACATTCTAAATGGCGATTTTACTCAATTTTGGGATGCATCAAATTGATTTCAAAAGTAATGGTTGTAAATTGATGTTGACAGACCTTACTCTAACATTGGCTCTGTTTTATGTTTATATCACTATCCCCTGGGGTTTGCAGGAGAAAAAAACGTTCTAAATTGCGGTTTTTGTGTTATTGAAGGGCCTAGAATCATGAAATTTGGAATGGTAGTTACTTATAAGATATCAATGATATCTAAGGATATTTCCTAAAAAATCGAAATTTAAAAGGGGTGAAAATGCGCAAAAAGTGTTGTAAAAAACGTTCTAAACTGCGATTTCTATGCAATCTCAGGAACTACTAAACCGATTTCAAATATAATGGTGTAAAAATGATGGTGACAGCTCTTGCTCTAAGATAGGCTATATTTTATGTCTGTTTCCACTACCCCAGAGGAGATGCCGGAGCAAAAAACGTTCTAAAATGCGATTTTTGAATTATGGAAGGACATAGACTCATGAAACTTTGTTTACCAATTACAATAATTGTGTTAAAATAATCTAGTGTAATTTCGTATCCAGCGATTTCTGGAGTTCCATTACCTGAGATTTATTCTGTTGAGCTGAACCAGGTTTCAGACCAGATGCTGTAATCTTCAAGGTTAGCTGGGTGAAAAAGTTCGACCAGAATCGTCCGGGATAGCTCAGATGGCAGAGCACTGGCGGCTTCAGCCAGGAGATCCCGGGTTCGAATCCTGGTACGGACATTTTTCGCCCAGTTGGAAATTTACATCTAATCATGAAATTTTGCATGGAATATATTTATTAGATATAAACAATCTCTAAGAACAATTTCTTTAAAAATTTGAAATTTAAAAGGGGTGAAATTGCGCGAAAAGCGTTCTAAAAACGTTATAAATGCCGATTTATGAGCAATCTCAGGAAGAATCAAACTGATTTCAAAAGTAATGGTAGGAAATTTATGCTGACAGCCTCTGCTCTAACATAGACGCTATTTGTGTTCTGTGTCACTATCACCTAGAGGTTGCAGGATCAAAAAACGTTCTAAATTTTGATTTTTGTGATCGGTAAGGGCTAGCAACTTGAAATTAGGCAAGGTACATATTTATTAGATATAAATGAACTTTAAGAACAGTTTTGAAAAAAACTGGAAATTTAAAAGGTGTAAAAATGCGCGAAAAGCGTTCTAAAAACGTTCTAAATTGCTATTTCTACTCAATCTCAGGAAATACCAAACCTATTTCAAAAGTAATGGTTGCAAATCAATGGAGACAGTCCCTGCTCCAACATAAGCTATATTTTATGTTGCTGTCACTACCGTCTGGGGGTTGCAAAAGGAAAACATGTTCTAATTTGCGTTTTTTGCTCAACTGAGGGTTCTAACATTTTGAAATATGGCATGATATTTACTTACAAGATTCAACCTCTTTCTGAGAACATTGGAAAGAAAATTCCAAATTTAAAAGATGAAGTGAACGAAAAGCGTTCTAAAAACGTTTTAAATTACATTTTTTATGCAATCTTATCAAATACCAAACCAATTTAAAAAAAATGGTGACAAATTGTTGGTGATAGAACCCGCTCAAACATAAGCTATATTTTATGTCTGTGCCACTACCACCAGATGGTTGCAGGAGCAAAAAACTTTCTAAATTGCAATTTCTGTGATACTGAAGAGGCTAGAAACTTAAAATATAGCATGGTAATTACTTATAAAATATAAATGTCCTCGAAGGACTGTCGAAAATAAATTCGAATTAAAAAGGGATAAAACGAAGTGGAGGAGCGAAAAGCGTTCTAAAAAAGCCCTAAATTTCGATTTTTATGCTATCTCAAGAAATAATACTCCGATTACTAAAGTAATAGTTGCGAATCGACGGTGACAGTCTCTGGTCCTACACAGTCTATATTTTATGCCGGTGGCTCTGTCACTTGGGGTTAACAGGAACAACAAACGTTCTAAAAAGGCCTCTATAAAAGCTTTCTAAATTACGTTTCTTTGGAATATTAGGAAATAACAAACCGATTTAAAAATTAATGTTGGCAAATTAATGGTGACAGTTCCTATTTCAACACAGCCCTTTATATTGAGAGAGGTGGTAGAACTTGGAATTTGACATGATGGTTAATTTTAAGATGTAAGACGATGGTTTCTAAAAAATTCAAAACTTCAAATGAATACTGAAATGAGCGTATTAATTGAGCATAAAAGTTTCAAAATATTTTCTAAATTATCATTAATTTAGTTTTATTTCTTTTTATTAATTTAAGTCTCATTTCTGCCTAATGCAGTGTAATAATGAAGTTTAGTCAAACTCTGTTTTAAATGGTAATTTTTGAATTATTCCTAAAAGTATAATTTCTTCGAAAAAAAAATTAGACATATAAATATCACTTGGCATATTTAAAATATTACGCGAGCAAAATCGCGGAGTTTGCTAGTATTGTATAACTTAGTTATGAGAACAGTAAATGTAGAGACATATTATGGCATGAATGGAGCTCGAACACACGGACCTGTTAGAGAATCACAATTCTACTTTTTGGCGCCTTATAACCAGTTCAGATTGGACATGTAATATATCTTAGAATTCACCGAGCTCTCTGAGACAGTTCCACAAATTATCTCAGTGAGTTTTAACTTTCTTTGTCTAGAAAAAGCCACTTCTACTCTCTCTGACTGGCTATGCAGCTTCGCTTTATCTGATTGCCTGTTGCGACCGGTTTTATTCTATGTGCATGCACACACATTATATTTGTTCAGATCTCAAAGAGAGAAACATTAACTGAGAAATTTTAGATGTGAACAGGCATTCAATTGGGAAGAGACTCAAGGGTGAAAGGTTCCATTCTCCCATTGGTTGAGAAGAAACAAGAATCCCGTGATTTACTTCTCAAGGTTACAAGACCTGATTATTGAGCAGTGGTAGACATTTCTTCCTAACAAATCAGAGGGCACATCTCATTTCACCACCAAAACAAATCGCCAAGTGTCACTTGAGATTATTTCAAGTATTATGTTGCAATCATATTAAATTTTGTTTGCGACATGTAAGGAATTTAAATTTATTTTTCATATAAAGTGATTCACGGAAAACAATGATATGGTATTTTTAAAAATATCTTTTTTTCCCTGCAAAAAATTGATAGAACTGACTTTCTTTTAAGAAAGTAATCAATTTAAATATTTTAGACTTATTATTTTTAAATTACACATTACACATTATTCCTTTTGTATATACAGGTGTATGTAAATTAGACTTAAAAAACATATCCCATATTTTAAAAGTATAAAATTGATATTTATGCGAAAAGTAAAATTAATAATTTTTAATTTATAGCTTTGCATCAAGAGGAGAGAAGCTTAGGGGATTAGACGCCCCCCCCCCCCCCCGAAATAATATCCTGGCTACGCATTTAATTACCTATGTGTTTTGACTGTAGTTATCTGTGCAAAGGACAGTAAACTAAAGCACTCCCCCTCCCCTTCCTTGATAGCTGATGTGTTTTAAAAAAATAATAAATATATAAAAAACAATTAATAAAAATACTCAGTCAAATTGTATGCATTTTTTTTTTTTCATGGCAGTTTGTATGCGTAAATATAAATAATTAAATGGCCAAACTAGTATTCAAATAATCAAAATTGTCAGAAAGGGATTTAGATCATCTAAATTCTACTTTGCCCTTATAGTAATTTGCAATATTAATATCTATTTATTATTGCTGCAAAATAACAAATAGGGCAAAAAAAAAAAAAAAATCTAAAAATAAAGTGTTTCATAGATAGTGAATGAAAAAGGTCAAGCTAAAATAAATCATAGCTCACACTTGTAGTGAAATATAATGAAAAAATAAATTAAATAATAATGACAGATTTTTTTTTTTTTTTTTTTTTTTCACACACCCAAAAGAAGAAAAAAAAGTTGGAACCCAAAACAATAATATCTGAGCAATAACTACCAAAAACTATAAGAAGTTTTTATAATGTATTTTGTCGCATTAAATATTTCTAGTTAATGATTACTTGGACTTATAGCTTTAATTTAGTTTTCAAATATTTAGGGTGGTAATAGTGAAGGGGAAATTTATAATAATTTTTTAATAAAAATAATTTATGTTTTTGACTGAGTTTTCAAATAATATATATATAATATATATATTGTTTTGAAAAGTAGTTTATTAGAATTTTTTAATAATAACAATTAAAATTTTTTTAGGAAATTTTAATAAAAAGTATTTAACAATTAACAATTACAAATTGGTTTAAATAATTAATTACTTGTTAAGTTAATAATATTATTAATATGAATTCATAAATTAATAAAATTTTACTTTCAAATAAAATAAACTGAATATAGTTATGTATTCAGATATATTGTTAAATAATATAAGATAAAAATAAAAATATTTATATAAGTGTAAGAAATAACATTATATTTTCAAAAATATTCATTTTAAGAAATTGAAATAAATAGCTTATAAGTAATATGAGTTTAAAAATTAATTTCATTAACATTATTTTATACGTAATAAAAAATTACAAAGCATTTGATAATAAATGAATAAAGTTTTTCTGTATGAAAAATACTAATTAATTTTAAAAGAAAACTTTGAAAAATTAATTTTGCTAATTTAATATTTATCTGATACTAAAGTTATAAGGGAAAAAAATAATGTATGTAAGTTTAGGAGATATTATTATTTAATTACAATAAATGTTCACTTTAATTCATAAAAAAATAGCTTATATGAATTTTGAAATTTATTTAAAACTAAATTTTATTTTATAAAAATTAAACTTCAGTTTCATTTAAAACTAAATTTTATTTTATTTAATAACTTGACAATTAAAAAAATTGTTGGAAATGAACGGATAATAAAAGTCGATAAATCTTTATTAACCAACTTAATAAAAATCGAAACAAAACACAAATAAAAAATATAAAAGTAACCGGGAGGATAGAACCCGCGTACTTGAGCTTGCTAGACAAGCGCGTTAATCACTAGACAAGTTCGTCCACAGAAATCTATCACCAAAATAGCATGAATTAACTAGGTACGATATTTCTCAAAGTGCTTGCATTTCATCGCCAAATCATACATGAGAAGCAAGCCAAGACCGGTTTCTGATCAACCAATGACAGAATGGAACCTTTCACTCTTGAGTCGCTTCCTTCAATTGCGGGATGGTACTACCTCAAAAATGGCTGTCTAAGATATAAACAGCCGATCTGAACGGGATATTAGACCACTCCGTCATCTCGACATCGCTCACCATTCCTCTGAAATGAATCTAGTTTTAAATTGGTTTCTCACTCCCTTTGGCAACAGAAAAACTCCTTAAAATGCTCATTGCGCATGCCCAGAACAGCAGAAATCTGTCTTAAATATTCAACCTTTAGTTTTAAATATTTTTTTTTTCAAAGAATATACACTTTTTTGTAATATCATACTTTTGCAAATGCTAATAACATTTATTTATTTGTATTATAATAATTTAAAAAAAGCCTTAAACAGACAAATAAGTACATGTCATTTTAAAAGTATTCTTTTAAAATGTTTTGAAGCGGCCTAATTTCTCTGGAAAACATACTTTGTCCTTCAACAAAATAGAACATACATTCAAGCAATCTATTTCAAGCCTTACTTAAAATGGGTATTGTTATGGGTATAGCATTTATTCGGTTAAAGATTTTAGAGTAATGAAAGTTTTATATTTTCGCTTGTCCTTCAAACATTCTTTTATAACTGAAAAAAATGTATGCCAATCACAATATTTAGAGAAGGTGTGGCGGGGCGGAGGGGATTGAAAATGCGAAGAATAGAAAACTATATTGGGTTTATTTCAAAAATCCAAAATACTTTTTTTTAAAGTTCTCCGACATATTAAATTATCTGGGCTTTAGATTTATGATTTAGATTTATGGCGTATCATTAATGCAACAAGAACAAAAAATAATGCACTAGGCATAGATTATGAAACAATTTCCAACAGTAACAGAATGTTATTAAGAATTTTCATTTTTTTTTGTATAATGAAATGAGCAATTTAAAAAACTCATAATTCAGTAAAAATCCATTTTCAGCAATTGCTGCCCATTTGTGGTAATTGTGCGAATTCTCCCGCAGTCCTGTATATGCACCATATAATACACCAAATATCAGAGAAGCTTAAAAATGCATAACACAGCGGAAAACGCACTTCTAGCAGTGGTCGAACAAAGCTTTTCACAAACAATAGTTTCTTTTGCTGCCCGTAATTTTTGGAAGCATTTTCGAGTATGTTTTTATCTTGTATTAATCAATTTTTTCATCTCTGAATCAACACGAAATATCGATTTTTCGGATGTTATATCAATTCTCAAGTAAACATTTTCATGTTCAACCTACAAACATGTCAAATTAACTGAATAAAATGGACATTATTTTGTTACACTTGTATGTATAAGTTCTGTTATGCTGCTGAAAATGTTTACTAACATTGACATTTTCATGTTCAACCTACAAATATGTCAAATTAACAGAATAAAATGGACATTATTTTGTTACTCTTGTATGTATAAGTTCTGTTATGCTGCTGAAAATGTTTACTAACATTGACATTTTCATGTTCAACCTACAAACATGTCAAATTAACTGAATAAAATGGACATTATTTTGTTACTCTTGTATGTATAAGTTCTTTTAAGCTGCTGAAAATGTTTACTAACATTGACATTTTCATGTTCAACCTACAAATATGTCAAATTAACAGAATAAAATGGACATTATTTTGTTACTCTTGTATGTATAAGTTCTGTTATGCTGCTGAAAATGTTTACTAACATTGACATTTTCATGTTCAACCTACAAACATGTCAAATTAACTGAATAAAATGGACATTATTTTGTTACTCTTGTATGTATAAGTTCTTTTAAGCTGCTGAAAATGTTTACTAACATTGACATTTTCATGTTCAACCTACAAATATGTCAAATTAACAGAATAAAATGGACATTATTTTGTTACTCTTGTATGTATAAGTTCTGTTACGCTGTTGAAAATGTTTACTTGAGATTCAAAATTACCTGCAGCAAAAGATTATTACGCAAAAGAAACCTGCAGCTTTGTTTCAGAAGGACTTCTTTAAATTCTAAAAATACACTTGTTAAGATAAAGGAATGCTTTTTGGAATAGTGGTTAGGTGGGAAGAGTTTAGACTAAATTTTCGATAACCTTCTTGCTAGATTAAGAAATATTTTCTTTTTGAAGTGTAGTGACATTGTTCAGCAAATTAAATTAAATAAATCAAAAATAAATTAAATACATTGCTAAAATTATATGTTAATAAAAACAAAAAAATCGTGTATCAAGTATAGATTATGAAACACTTTCCAACAAAAACAAAATATTATTAAGAAATTTCCCTTTTTCATGCAATGAAATGAAATATCTAAATAAGCAATTAAAAAAAAAAACTAGTTGGATGTGCCAATCCCAAAACTTTCTTCTATCTTATACATCTTAATATTTCAAAACCTAGTTACACATGTTAATACTTCAATACTATTAGTTCAATACTATACCAACTTTGATTTTCATCTTAAATTTCTGCTCAAGTCAATTAAACGGACTAAAAACGAGTTAATCTATATCAAGATATTTGTTAAAATTATTAATTTTTCCTTATTTTGTCGTTATCAGCTGTTTGCGAATAGCCGGCATAGCAGGAAGCGAGTTCCCGCCGCTGCATGAGCCGCCAATGCACAATAGAACTACGAAAAATCAAGAAAAGAATACAAAAATCGCTAGCACGGAGCCCCTTTACCGCGCAATATTTCCAAATTCAAGGAGAACCTGTTGGCCAAAGCCAAAAACAAGCACAAACATTTTGGTTCAATTGTATGCATAATTTTATACGCTGTTCGATGGTACAATAATGAAAATGGCACAGAGATCGGAATTATAGCGCCCCCTTCTTTCGGAATTTTTTCAAGTTCAGGGAGGACTTGTTTGCCATAGCCAGAAACATGCACAAAAAATTTGGTTCAATTATATGGATAACTTCATACACTTTTCGGTGGTACAATAATGAAAATGGTTCAGACATCGCAATTATAGTGCCCCCTTCCGGCAGAATTTTTCCAAATTCAGGAAGGACCTTCGTGACATGACCAAAAAAAAGCACATAAAATTTGGTTCAATTCTATGCATAACTTCATACACTTTTCGGCGGTACAATATTCAAAATGGCACAAAAATTGTACAAAAATCGCTATTACAGCGCCCTCTACGAGCGATTTTTTTACAAATTAAGGGAGGACCTCCTTGCCATAGCCAATAACTTAATTTTTTTTTTTTTGGTTCAATTCTATGCATAACTTCATACACTTTTCGATGGCACAATATTCAAAATCGCACAAAAATCGCTATTACAGCGCCCCCTAACGGCAAATTTTTTGCAAATTCATGGTGGACCTGCTTGCCATATCCAAAAACTTAAAATAAAAATTTGGTTTAATTCTATGCATAACTTCATACACTTTTGGACGGTACAATATTCAAAATCGCACAAAAATCGCTATTACAGCGCCCCCTACCGGCGAATTTTTTCCAAATTCAGGGAGGACATGCTTGCCATAGCCAAAAACTTAAAATAAAAATTTGGTTTAATTCTGTGCATAACTTCATACACTTTTGGACGGTACAATATTCAAAATCGCACAAAAATCGCTATTACAGCGCCCCCTAACGGCATTTTTTTTGAAAATTCATGGTGGACCTGCTTGCCATATCCAAAAACTTAAAATAAAAATTTGGTTTAATTCTATGCATAACTTCATACACTTTTGGACGGTACAATATTCAAAATCGCACAAAAATCGCTATTACAGCGCCCCCTACCGGTGAATTTTTTCCAAATTCAGGAAGGACCTGCTTGCCATAGCCAAAAACTTGAAATAAAAATTTGGTTCAATTCTATGCATAACTTCATACACTTTTCGATGGTACAATATTCAAAATCGCACAAAAAACGCATTTACAGCGCCCCCTACCGGCGATTTTTTTCCAAATTCAGGGAGGACCTGCTTGTCATATCCAAAAACTTAAACTAAAAATTTGGTTCAATTCTATGCATAACTCCATACACTTTTGGATGGTACAATATTCAAAATCACACAAAAATTGTTATATCAGCGCCCCCTACCGGCGAATTTTTTCCAAATTCCGGGAGGACCTGCTTGCCATAGCCAAAAACTTATAATAAAATTTTGGTTTAATTCTATACATAACTTCATACATTTTTTGATGGTACAATGGCGACAGACAGACGGACAGACGGACAGACGGACGGACGGACAGACGGACACACAGACAGACAGACATTTTCTATAAACATGTTTTTTGGAATCTCTGACCCCTAAAACATGCAAATCCGTCGAAAACCGGAAGTCGAAAAAAATTTCGATTACAATACTTTCTTCTATTGAAGATAGAAGAAAGTAAAAAAAAAAAAAAACACATGAGTAAAAAAACATTTTCAGTAATTGTTGATCATATCCGGAAATGCGCGCGTATTGCAGCTTTGTCCTCTATGAACTATAAAATTTATTCATACCACATGTTACATTGAAAATTTGATAAATTAAAAAATGCATACCGTAGCAGAAAACGCACTTTCAGTAATTCCCAGTTCATATATACTCTTGTAAACGATTTCTTTTGAGTTTCTCTGTCAGGGCTCGAAATGGAAAAATCCACGAAACGGAACGCTATTTCAAAAATTATTGTCGACTAATTTTTTTTCTTTTTTAAAGTACAGTAAAGTCCCGATTATCCGAGTCCCGCTTAACCGAGTTTCTGCTGTAACCGAGTTATTTTTTTCTGAAGGCTTCCATTATTATGAAACAGCCATTATAAATGAAGTGTTAGGTGAAGGTGAAAGAGCAGCCGTAAAAAGTTAGAACTCTGATTTTCTGGTTAGAATGGGGATAGAAAATAGCCATAATAATAATAATAATAATAATGAAAAAAAAAAAAAGCAATTTAACAAATTACAACGACCATTTGGAAAATGATTTTTTCAAAGACTAAAATTTAAGACATAAAAAATCGCACTGAGTTAATCGTACATTACGTATGCCATGAATTAAACATTAATAATGTTATTACACGTAAAAAATTCCAAGCGACAAAAATCGCCTGCGACTCGTACGTATTATCCACCTGAAAATTATGTATTATCCAAGCATTTCATTGGCTGTTCGGGAAAAGGCTTTTCCATCGTCAGATTTCCAAGAAATCAGACGGCCAATTTAAAATGAAATTTCATTCTTAAACTTCTAAACATCCCACAATATTACTTTTTACACTGTCGTCTATGGAAAAAAAATGTACTTTTAAATGCAATTTGTTTGAAAGCTGTATCTCAATTTGTTTCTGAGTTATTAATTTTTTTTGTAGTTTTTTAATACTTTTTTGTCATAGTGGCAACAAAAGGTATCCATCTCTGTTGAAACTAAAGGGAAATACAGATTACTGTATAGACCAATCAGAAAACGAATAAAATGCGGATTAAACCAATGAAAACCTACAGATATGCTTTTGATTTCCTACCCTGTCGAGAACAATAACCATTTTTTCAAATGGTTAAAAATCCGCAACAAACAAATTACGTGCTTTCGCGAAAAAATAAGAAAACTTTCAGTAAAACAGTTTTTATCAGTAAAACAGTTTTTAATTCATAATACAATTAAATGCTACTCTGAATGCTTAAACATAAGCAGATCATTTTTATTTAGAGAAAAAATGCACGTGTGATGTCAAAGAATTCGGTCCCTGTTCCACGTTCTTGTTTTGTTTGGGCCGAATGAGAGCATTTAAATTTGAGCGATAACCCGCATCGTATCGCAAACAGTTTTTAAGACATACTGCGTCTCTATTCCTTCTCTTTACTCTATGTTGAAAACTCTAAAACATTTTTTTACATTTAATATATATTTTTAGATTTTTCACTAACAATACCAACAATCACTTTTGTATGAAAAATAGCAATTATGTATTCACATAAAATTTTGAAATTTATTAAACGCGATACTTTCGTCCAGGAATGAACAGTCAAAGAAATCGCCAAAGATAGCTATCCTCTTTTTATCTGATAGTTTCAGAGGTTTAAGCGTGGTTCTTTTACATGTCTTAAATTTGTGTTTTATTTATATGTACTTTTTTATACGTACGTATGTACATAACACGATAACTCTAGGCAGAAATATCCGATTTGCTTCAATTTTTTTCTAGGTTCATTCTGATAAGGCGCTTCTCTGATTAGTGTGGGGGTCATATCAATCTCATTATGTTTGAAATATCGTAACATCATTAAAATGCACCGCCACCGATTTTTTCTCATTGATCATATTTTACTGAAATTCCTTTATGTTTCCTTGTACAAGAACTATAATAAATGCTACTTAATCAATACTTCTGAGTAAACGTACGATAAATTCTATGCGCTACATAATCTACAGAACATATATTATAGAGCACTTCGATGACTACTTTAGGAATAAAAAGACATCGAAAGCAATACTCCTGAGAAAGTATGTTCTCGCCCATCTTAGTAACGCATATCAGTTATTATTGGCTATTTATCACCTATTGGCGAAGGAATAAAATTTCAAAAAATACTTTTTATGTCAAATACTCTTTAAGATAAAAAATGTTTCATATTGAACTTTAGAGATGTGTCATTTGTTGAGGAACGACTCCAAAGGAACGATTCCGGCAGTGAAACTGAAGGAACGATTCCATTCTGTAAAAAGGAATCGGTCCTTTTCGGAACGATTCCGAAAAGGAACGACTCCTCGGAATCAGTCCTTTTCGGAACGGTTCCTCGGACTCGGTCCTTTTTGGAACGGTTCCTCGGAATCGGTCCTTTTCGGAACGGTTCCTCGGACTCGGTCCTTTTTGGAACGGTTCCTCGGAATCGGTCCTTTTCGGAACGGTTCCTCGGATTCGGTCCTTTTTGGAACGGTTCCTCGGAATCGGTTCTTTTCGGAACGATTCCTCGGAATCGGTTCAAAATGTACCGACTCCGAAAAGGACCGAATCCTCGGAGTCGTTCCGAAATGTACCGACTCCGAAAAGGACCGATTCCTCGGAGTCGTTCCGAAAAGGACCGATTCCTCGAAGTCGGTCCGAAATGTACCGACTCCGAAAAGGAACGATTCCTTGGGAATCGGTTCTTTACTTGTAGACTGGCCAGTTTTAATAAATTAAAATACGCTATTTTATTTCAAAATAACAGATTTTGATTCTATGAAAGCTGACTTTATTTCCAAAATATCATTCTAATGTGTGTGCCCCCCCCCCCCCCTCCTAAAAAAAAAAAAAAAAAAAAAAAAAGAAAAGAAAAGAAAGAAAGAAAAAATAAATTGAAGTGCGGGGCGGAGTAGGGCGTTTAATAAACATTATTATTTGATCTTCTTGTGCTAAATTAATCTGAAAGAAATAATTAAAAAAATATTTTATACGAATTGAATTTTTTCCACCTGAGTGAAAAAGTGCCCGAGATGGGATTCGAACCCAGAAACTTTACGTCCTTTACCGATTGAGTACCTTGACCCCGAAGGTAATGGAACACCATGTGTACTTTAATACACTAATACTTTTTCTAATTGGTAAATGTATCATACGAAATGAATTTTTTCTAAATGAATTCTTAAAGCTGTTCTCAAATCCAAAAGGATAACTTTGTGACAAAAGTTTTAATTTATTTTTATTCGGAAATGCATGAAACGAGCAGGTGTTGTTCAGAAACTATGTAATCGAGCTGTTTTTCCGGTTTTTTTTTGCAAACGCAATAGATCTTTCAGAAAATGGTGTCAAAGTGGACGTTTTGAACGAATTTCCGCGCGAAAGAGGCATAATCGCTCAAAAATGGGTGAAAAACATGTTTGTCACGTGATCAAAGTCGATTATAACTCAATAGGTAATTTACTGATCAAAAGATGGAAAACACAGTTCGATTCCAAATCGCTTCCATGGTCAAACTTTCCAATTTTATATATTTCCGTTAAAAAATGAATTTGTAAATGTGTCAAAACGTTTTACGCTTGTTGAGCAGATCACTTAAGAACAGCCTTAAGAAAAACAAAGAAAATGCTTGTTTAATTAATAGTGAAAAATATTTTTTAAAATCTGATTAGAAACAGTTTTGAATAATATAAGAAATATATGTCACTAGGCCATAAAAATTGCATTTTAATAGGATAATAATAACTGATTTTCAATTATATTAATAATTGTAGAGTTACGTACTTTCATGCATATTTCACTATTTCATGTTTTTTCCTCAAACATAATTTCAATTTGAGAATCCTCTTTGTCAAAAGAAATATATGACCAGCTACGAGCGCTCGAGTACCACTTTATTTCCACAGTTTGGCGTCTTGTTTTTCTCTCTTGAAGAAGATGATTAAAAAAATCTCGAAACTCTGGAAGATTGTTGTTTTAATCAACTTACATTGAGGTTTATTACATAGAGTAAAATCTGTTAGAACAAGGAATTTTTGTAAAACGTTTCTTTCTTTCTTAAGATAATGAATATTTCAAAAAGCATAATTCTAACAATAATAATAAGATAACAGTAACAGTGGTGCCTGGGATTGAAATAACTTAACCGCGGTTCGCTCTCTTAATGGCCGTTTTGAGTATAAAAACGGGAAAGAAAAATCACGTGCTACATATAGGTTATCGGACTTTCTCCAACACTGCGACATATATGTAAAGCTGCATATTTTATGCTTGTTTCGGTTTAATAGATTTATGTTAACTCTCCGCCTACCAGAGGGGTTCAATGGCCCCGACAGGTACATTTATAATGATATTTCTAATTTATTTTAAAACTGAAATTTCTGTAAATATGGGTTTTTTTTCTGGGCTGTTCTATCCTTTTGAGTAGAACATTCCAGAAAAAGTCACATATTTACAAAATTTTCATTTTTTTAAATGTGAAAAATCAATTTGAATGTACCTATCGGGTCTGTTGCACCGGTCTGGTATGCGGAAGGTTAATATTGCATTTAAAAAGTTTTACAATATACGAATTTAATTATTGGTTTCCAAAGAATGCACGTTGTGATTTTGTACAGTTTTTTCATTTGTTATTTTATTTCTATTTCTTGCTAAATAATTAGAATTTAAATAACTGTGACTTTGTTTTAATTCAACGTAAAATAAAAGCAAAAAAAAAAATCGTTTATCGTAATAATTTCTTATAATAATTCAGATTTCTTGATCGTTATTGATACTCACAAATCCCGAAATCAATGCCACGATTAATGCCTGTTACTGTGGTGATGGATAATACATATCTGAGTTTAATTTCGATTAAAGCATGGCTCCCTTCATGCCTTCAAGCCTAATACCAAACTTCCGTTTTTATTGAGGTAAAACTTACTGCAAATACGATACTAAATTTTATGTATTTTCCTTTCTTATTGTTATTCTTTTCACTTAGAAGATTTATTTATTTATTTTCATTTTTTTTTTTTATAAATTACATAAAGTTTTCTGAAAAGTTCGAATTTAACAAAAAATGTTTTATCTATTTTAAATAGTTTTGACAGTAAAAAGTTTAACTCCGAATAAAAAATAGTCAAATTCTAAAAAAAATAAGGTTGGTATTATCTATAACACGTTTACTACAGATGTCTTTCATTCAACGGCCGAAACATCGTCAAAAGGACAACTCTTTATATAGTACTACACTCTGTAATAATAATGGACATACTTTTAATTTGTTTAATTTAATTAAACCAATAAACCGTTTTTCAGTTAAAATGTTAGCAAATTTCAAATTTAAAGAAATAGAACTTTGAAGTTTAGTGAATCACTATATCTTTTGGCGGAGGTAATATGTACTATATATGTATAAAATCATATATATTACTATATATATACATATTATAGTATTAATATATATATATATAATATTATCTTATAAATATCACTAGCCATAGCCATGCTGCTAATGAATCTATTTACAAATCATCTGAAGGAACTTTTACCCTTTCGTGTAACACAAGTGTTCCATGACTTCATGAGTTATGAAGCTCCAAAGATCCCTATCCAAACAAACATATTAGCATCGCAATTCACTTACACCGAACTGAAGTTCAGTATAAGTAGAGAGGGTGACGGCGGATGAGGGTGTGAAATTAGAGAAATTCCTGTAGGTTCTCGTGAAATTAGAGATTCAAAAAGAGTTGTAAGTTTATTGAAATTCTACGTAGTTAACAGCAGTTCACAAATAGCGATGTTAGGGTATAAGATCAGACATACATCAGTCACTCAGGAAAGACAGTGTACAAAAACGTGCTTTACTTTTTAACCCTTTCCAATAAAGTTAGTGTTTATGAATGCGGTTTGTCTGTCCCTCAGACCGTCTGTTCACGCTCTAAGGCAAGTCACACACTAAGGCGGCACATAAGACATGTCACTTGAATTCGCTAGAAAAACTGGTTTAAAACAAGTTTGTAACAACTTCGTTCTTTGTTTTGACCGGTTTTTGCGCTTCATGTTGCGCTTTATGTCGTTCTGCCGTCTCAGTGTGTGATATGCCAAACTCCCGTAAATATACTCGGATTCCCATGCAATTGATATATGTTAATGATGTTTACCATGGGATGTTTGATATCCAGTATGAAGAGTGTAGCATTAATAGTTCATTTACAGGGGCACTCAAAAGTGTTTCGTTACATTATGGTCAACGGGAAAAAATCGTTTGCAGTGCATTTTAATGACATTAAGCTATTTCAAATGTATTAAAATTGATATATATCACTGAATTGCACTACAAGATGATTGCTATATTGCTGGGTGTTCCACTTCTGAACCAGATCCTGAAGACAGTGATAATAATGTTGATGAATTATGTGAAATATCCTGTGTGCGTAAAGTTAGGGAACTGAGGAGCAAGACGATAAAGGGGATAAAGTTATTGAAAGTTCGGACACTGGAACAAAACGAACTCTACTTTAACAAGTTACATATCCAAACCAGTAGGGCCATCCAACTGAAAAATGAGATTCAGAATGAAAAATGAAATTAAGAATACCTAGAGGTAGATTTTGAAGAGGAAACTATGAGACTAAAAATTCCTAGACCCTGGTGACAAATATCAGAGCAATAATAAAATTTCCTATACAGGATGTCCACTCTCAACGATGTCCAATGGCTAATTCCTAAACCGTTAGTCATAGCCATATAGTTCCAATTACAAAAATGTTTTAAATGGGGGTAAAGAAGTATTTAAAAAGTGATTTGGGTCAATAGAATCATTTCCTGAAAAATTACGAAATTTAATTTTTTATACGGTCCCCCGGTCTTTCAAGTTATAGATAGTAAAACTTTCCTATTACACTTACAAGTAAGACAAATAAATCTCCTATTATTCTACGATTAAAACTGACCGAAGTAATGGCTGTTTAAAGTTGGAGCATATTTTTTGCTGCGAAATAGGGGTCATTTACAAATTTACTAGAAATATAAATAATCTTCAGATATATAAAAAATATAGTTAATAGTAAAATTAACATTGCATTATAAATTTGAAATCTATAATCATTCTGAAATATTAATGCAAAATATACAGCTTGCACTAAACATATAACAGGAAAAAAATAATAGAATTTTCGTTAAATAAAATGTTGAAAAGCAACAGCCTCGATTCTTTACAAAATGACACATATTTTGAAATGTTATTAGATTACACTAGGATGCAAATTTGTGTTGTGTCATGTGTTTGATTTAGCTTTTGATAATTAGTTCTTACGTATTTTGTAGCACTGAATCCAAAAATGGCCTTCATTTTTTATCACAAAGTACAGATTTTTTGCAAATCGTAAATTTGAAAGCTAAAAAGTGAAAAATTTACGAAAATCTGATAGTATAAAATAGACGTGATTGTTATTTCTTTAACTTTTGATAATTGATTTTTATGTATTTTTTACTATTGAATCCGAAAATGACCTTCATTTTTAACCATTACGTCAGGATTTTTTGCAAATTGTAAATTTCAAAGTTTAAAAGTTCAAAGTTTTAATTGAACCTCCCACATCATCGGATCCCCGAGCTGTTTAGCTGTAAGAATACCAGTATAAGCCAAAAATTGAATAAATTCTTGAATTAAATAAAATTAATTTGAATAAAAGAAGTTTTACATCCATTTTATAGTATCAGATTTTCGCTATTTTTTAACTTTGAAATTTACCATTTGCAAAAAAGTCTAACATGATGATTAAATATGAAGGTAATTTTTACATTCATTGCTAAAAAGCACATACAAATCAATCGTAAAAGTAAAAAAATACAACCATCTACTCTATTTTATAGTATTAGCTATTTTTTCAATTTTGAAATTTACTATTTGCGAAAAATCCTCACATGATGGTTAAAAATGAAGATAATTTTCTGATTCAGCGCTAAAAAATACATAAAAATCATAATTTTAAAAATACATAATTAAAAAAAAAAAACACACAACCATCGCAGTCTTGTGTTATATAATCTAAAACTTTTTAGTAAACTTGTTTGCAGTAATCTATCCGAAATTTTTTGTGCTATCCTGTAAAATAAGTACATATGGTAAGCACTGAAAATCATAATAATATTACATTGTCATGTGATTTACGTCAATATGTAAAATTTAACCTCGATCGCATATTTTAAAGTGACTTGAATTTCGAGTACAAATTTTGAACTGTAAAGACATACATACGATTGTTTCAAGTTAACCCATTACCCGCTGGTGTTGCGTTCACGCAACGGTCAAAATAATTGCTCATGCTTAAATTAATTACTTTGTCACCACTATTTTACAATTAAAAAAATTGCCTTATTTATTGGCAGAAATTTTGATATTTTAATAAAGCGAAAATTACCTTTCTGAATTTGTGGTGACAAGCGACTTTCAACAAGAAATTTGAAAATTCCTACTTTATAGTTTTGGCGGTTAATAGGTTAAATAAAAGTTTATAAAAATAGCATAATTTTTGTTAAAAAAATCATGAAAAGAAACAGCTTCAAATCCTTACAAAAATCTGTCGTAATGCGATTTCTTTCAAAGCGCAGCTACACATGAAATAAATCCTTCAAATACTTTAAGTACTTTCTTTACGACCCCTAGAAGCATGGCTAAAATCATGTGTATTCGGATGCAGAAAAGTGGCATAAATCTTGCATTTCAAAGTTTTGTATAGCTTCATGAATTTTAGTGTTAGATGAATGGGACTTTTTTTGTCTTTCTTTTAAGAGAACAGGAAATTTTTACTAAATATCACTTATAGGGCCGGGGGACCATATAAAAAATTAAATTTCGTAACTTTTTTAGAAATATTTTTATTAATCCAAACGACTTTCAGAATAATTTTTTACCTTATTTAAAACATTTTTGTAACTGTAACTATAGGTCTATGACTAACGGTTTAGGAATTAGCCATTGAACATCGTTGAGAGTAAAGACACACTGTATAAAATAATAATATAAATGGACGTTCATTTGACGACATATTTTCAAGAGAAACCAATGATTACACTGGAAATCGAACAGACCTTGCGCCGCCCTTAAATTTCCAAGAGGAATTATGCTTTATACCATAAATCATAAAGTTAGAAATAACTGCAAATTAATTGCACACACTGATCAATGAAATGAACCTTTAAAAACAAAATCATCTGTCCAAAACATTACAAAATTAAGGGGACTGGATGCGTAAGAAAATGGATGGGTACATAAGAAAATAAATTAGTAAAAAATATTATGGATTGCATGTGGTTCTCTTTATCTCGGAAGTGTTTTTTTCCCCTTTGAATCCTTTATTTTTCAAAATCGTTCTTTTTTTCTCAGAATCGTTCCTTTTTTCTCGGAATCGTTCCTTTTTCTCGGAATCGTTCCTTTTTTTCGGAACGAAGGTAAGGAGACCTTCCTTGTGAGCATTCTATACTAATGGCAATCTGAGCATATTTACGAGAGTCAGAACAGACAAACCGAATTCATAAATACCTTTAAACTATGGCCCCACCAGTGGCCGAGAGGTTCTGCTCTCGAAGCTGGTAGACGGGAGGTGCTGGGTTCGAACCCAATCGCGCCCGTCGGCCTACTCGTTTCGGAGTTTTCGTGGTTTTCTTCGAAACCTTGGATTCCCAAGTGTACATACGGGTTAGGTTCCCTTAGAAAGACCCCCATGAGGGGCACTTCCTCCCCTTCGGGCCTATATCCCTCGTGTTGATAATTGGCCGTCATAAACACAACCAACCAACCAACCTATAAGCTATGTCGGACAGTTTTAAAAACGAAGAATAAAATGCTTCAAACAAAGAAATATAAATGAATAAATAAATTTATTTATCTTCTCTTGGTGAATATTTGAAAATTAGAAAAGCACTTTTCCATTGGCATTCCTAAGTGATGCTGTAGATTTTATTTTAGTTGCAATAAAATGATTTTAAGATATCTGTACAGAATTGAATATATAAGTTTCTTATTTTAGAAGAGTTCTTTAAAAATGTTCTGAAGCGGCATACACATTCTGGAAAACGTATTGTGCCTTTCAACAAAATATAATACTATCCACTGAAGCAAACCATTCATGTCTTACTTATAATGGTTACTTTTATGGCCAGACCACAGAATCTTTCGGCATATAGGACGTAGGATAAGTTTTATGTTTTCGCCTTGTCTTTCAAAAATACTTTTATAACTAAAAAAACGCTTCACAGTCGCAATATTTTACTACCTTTTGGGAGAGGGGATTTTTTGAAAAGGTTATTAAAAAATGAAATCAGTAAACGTTTATTTGATACATTTCAGTTTATAAATTGCAATTTGTGTGATTTAGATAAATAATTTTTTTTTTAATCTGATTTCAAAGAAAATATTTTCTTTTATAAAATTATGCATGAAAATCACTTAAAATCAGCAAACTAAGTTAATACTTGCTAAAAGTGATAAAAATACTTTTAAGAGGCAAATAAATATCTTTATTCAGATCGACATGTTTCATCGCTCAGACGGTGACATTCTCAAGATCGTTGTTGATTCAAATATTTTCGCAATATAAATTTTGTAAATTGAAAACTGGTAATTAAAAATCACGAGTTCTCATATATAATGAAATCAAGTGCAATAATAAGAAGAAAGAAAAATCATGCTCGAAGTATAGATTATAAACACTTTACAACACTTCCAGAATACTTATACAAAACTTCACCGCTTAACCCTTTATCTATTGACGGTACTTATAAGTACCACTCATTTTAAACTTTCATCTTATAGTGAATATTATTAATATTCTAATGGTACTTTGCAATAATACTCTTTTAACTTCACGTTTTTAGGATACATGGCAGCAGTAGTTTTAGCGAGAAAGGAGGCTATCTTCTAAACAGTCGATGTTTTTTGTGCCGACATTTTGTACAGATCTTCGAATACAATATGACTATTTATTTTAAGTAAGCGGTGTATGCATTTGATTTAACAGTTGAATTACTCGGCGGTACTTATAAGTACCGCCAGTACACTGGGTGTTGGAGAAAAACTTAATGTTTACTTTTCGTCTGTGTAGTTATCCATCGTTTTTATCTGCTTTATAACGTTATAATTAAATTGTAGTGTAGTAATGATTTTTCTGGTATTTCTTTTCTGTTTTACTGTCATTTTTCTATAGGAAATCTAAAAAGTTGTGATACCGACTCACTTTTACTATGCTAGAAGTAGCAAATAAAGCCTTTGTGCAACAATATTAAAAAGCAGAAAAACCAACGTTTAAAATGCACAAATAACATACGAAAAGCAGCAAACAGCTGTTTCGAATCTACTAGCGAGCAAGGCTCAGCCTTGCTTTTTCTAGCACGCTGTTCCTTTTGCACTGAAGATGAATCTCGCTAGTAGATTCGAAACAGCTGTTTGCTGCTTTTCGTATGTTATTTGTGCATTTTAAACGTTGGTTTTTCTGCTTTTTAATATGCTAGAAGTGGCATATGTAAATTCATGTATTACATACGTGGTGAAGCGAGAGAACATGTTGTGCTTGGAATATAGGTGTCGCATAACTAATACTAAGGCTAAGCTAATAACATAGGGAAAAACTAAACTAGAGTAAAGTAGGCATAACTAAAGCTAAAGGAATGCTAACAAAATCAAAACCTAACATTCTTTTTTTTTAATACCATCAAATTTGAATTTTTACTCATTTTTTTTTAATAAAAGGAAACTACGTTACTTTAATATTTTTTATTGTTAACTTGTGAGTGTCTTCTTATTATTTAACATTTTTAAGAGTTTAAAATTTATTTGAAGTATCATATGGTTTTCTGTTACGAGAATATTTTAGCCATAGTGTACTGACGGTACTGTAAAGTATCACTTTAATTAATTACCTCTAATGAATTAAATTTCTCACGGGTGAGTATTTTTTTATATACTATATCCTTTGATTTTTCATTGTAGTAACTGAAAAAAAAAATTACATGAAAAAAATTGCACAAGATCATAATGCAGTAGATAAAGTGTTAATAAGGTAAAAAAGATACCCAAGTAAACATTTTAAAACGCATAACACATTTGAAAACCAGATTTCAACAATTACTGTACAAAGCCGGAAAAGTTCTTTTGTACACCTCTGTAGATGATATACAGATTTGTATCTAGTCTACATAATAATACTAAAATTTAGTTTAGTTAGAAAACGCATAGCACAATTGAGAATTCACCTTTAGCAATTTCTACAAATAGACGGAAACTTACTTGAATTCTTTTATACAGCCCTGTATATTATCTACGGATTTTCTTAACGAAAAACGTGCTTTAAACTAACTGGGATCACAGTTTCAGGAACTACTATACATATATGTATACCACCTATAGGTGGCCATGTATTCAGTTTTTTGCTTATAGCCCTGTATATGATTTTATTTATATACCAGAAACATCTTTCTGTATACTAAGTGTAGTTCAGCTTGAAAATGCATAACTCAAAAAAACAACAACAGCAACAACAACAACTTTAAAGCTATTTACGCTTATCCTCAGTATTGCTTACGAATTCTTTTGCGTAGACCTGTATAAGGTCTATAAAATCTATACACACCATGTAGCAAGCAAAAATTTAATAAACTTAAAAACGCATACCATAACTGAAAATGCACTTTCAGCAATCTTCTCTAATAGACAATACTTCGGATACAACGTTGTATCCGAAATCTTTTATGTGTCCCTGTAAATGCACGATAAATGTGATGAACATCATATTCCGCTTCAAACATTTTTTACTAAGCCTTAGTAAGGTATATTAATTTTATCATGTTTGAAATAGTGTAACATAACTAAAATACGCTGCCAACATTTTTTTACGGCACAGATGTCATATATTGGCGCGATTTTTTTTCTGACGCCAATGTCATATACGCACCGGGTACTTAACTCGCGCCGAAGTGTCGATATTTTGCATCATATGATAACCCGGATATTGTTGTTTATGCTGTTGATGTTTTCGCCAAATTCGCGTCAGAAAAAAATCGCGCCAATATGGTGCGTATATGACATCTGTGCCTTTTTCCCCGTAGACCATTATATAACCGAACTCTTTTGTGTGACTCTGCAAAATGTTTGTTAAATGCCCATATTCTACAGAGAGCATGTTTTAGTGCACCTCAGAAATTCATATCAATTTCATTGTGTTTGTAACAGAGTAACATAACAAAAGTACACCGCAATCGATTTTTCTTCATACACCATAGAATAATGGAATGCTTTTGAGTTTTCCTGTTACGCGTACTGTAAACGTTAAACGTTACTTATTGTATAGTAACCATCTTCTAGTGCTCTTCAATAATGTTTAAGATTCGTTTAAGATTGTGTAATACTATTAAATTACACCGTAAGTGATTTTCCCCCATAGGCCGTAATGCAACGGAATACTTTTGAGTATCCCTGTAAATGAACAATGAATGCTACACACTTCATTTTCAATAACGAACATGCAATGGCAAACCTCAATAACCTATATCAATTGCATGTCAATCCGAGTATATTTAAGCAAGTTAGGGCGCGGACAGACGGCAGACATACGACAGACAGCAGACAGACAAACCGAAATCATAATCACTTTTCAACTATGTTGGAAAGTGTTAAAAATTGGATATTTGTGAACGTGAATTATTTTATTCTATCGTTTCTTATTCTTTAGAGCATCTCTTTCCAAACTTTAGGGGCTTTAACTCCATGGAGGCTGAATCATTGTATATGTTCTCACTGCGTAAAAAAAAAAAAAAAAAAAAAAAAAAATCTGTATTGATTCTGGGATAAAGGATGGCAAAAAAATGTAAAAAAATTTCTGTTTCTATTTTGACGGTATTGGTTTCTGTTTAATTGAGCAACAAGTATGTAGAAAAGAGTTACACCCCTAAAACTTCGCTTTTATGGCTGTCACAGTGGTATTTACACAGCTGCCAACTTTTACCTTTCTTTTAATGTTTTGGTACGACTTTTTTTAATAGAATTTTTTCTTATATAATGTAATCGTCGAAAAGTCTTATTTCAATACAGATTACTGTCTGTTTGATAAGAAAGATACTAATAAAGCTTTCTTTTCAATTTTCATGATACTTACAGTCAATGAGATATTTCCCGTAACTGTTTGACTGTTCCTTCAACCCAGATGTGGCTTCAAGAAGTTTCAAGAATCCAGCAGATGCCTTCTGTTTTAATTTGAGGAGAATTTATTAAAAAGAGAGATAAAAAATTCTTCATTTCATCCTTAGTTAAGATGTGTGGCATACAAGGCTTACTTCGGGGTGCCTGTTGGAGAACAGGACAAATCCTGGGCTCCACATGTAACTTTTGCGACCTGTAATAATACTTTCGAAGGATGGTACCATCGAGATGAGATAACATGGAGAGAGCAAAGGTAACCTCTTTTTGATCCCTATATAAAGTGATGTGACATTTGGACGTTTTTCTCCCACCGAAGTTTGACCGCAACTTCCGTCCATTGTATTTATATGGGGTTGCCTGTAAAACAAACTTTTATTTTTTGTTTTGTAAGTAATAATGGTGATATATTTTAGCGTATACTGATATAATTAAAGATATGTCAAAGAAGGAGGTATAATCTTTCGTAGAGAGTCTCACATTTACAGTTTAAACTTATTACTTTCTTCTATCTTTACAAGAAGAAAGTATTGGATTCATGAAAATTTTCGACTTCCGGTTTTTGACGGATTTACATGTTTTAGGGGTCAGAGATTCCAAAAAACATGTTTTTACACAATGTCTGTCCGTGAGTCTGTGAGTCTCTCTGTATGGGACACAAATTTTGTGGGCGCTCTATCTCAAGAAATAATGCACGGAATTAAAAAAATATATTAAGGTAGTCATTGATATAGATTAGTGCTGATTAGTTTTTGGTGTAAATCGCCCAGTAGGTGGCGCTGCAATGCTGCATTTTGCAGGATTTCCGCAATAGCTCTTATCTCAAGAACTACTGCGCGGATTTTCATAAAACAGAGATCAAGTTGGTCCTTGATATGAGTTGGTGCTGTTTACTTTTTGGTGTAAATCGCCCAACAGGTGGCACTGCTATGCTGCATTTTGCAGAATTTACACTATTTTCGCAGTAGCTCTATCTCAAGAACTAACTCGCGCATTTTCATCAAACTTCTGATTTAGTTAGTCCTTGATATGAAATTATTCTGACTACTTGTTGGTGTAAATCGCCCTATAGTTGGCGCTGCTGTGCTGCATTTAGAACGATTTCCTCAATATATGTATCTCAAGAACTAATGCACGAATTTTCCTCAAACTTCAGATTCAAGTATACCTTAATTAATATTGCCGTTGATTATGTGCTGGTGCAAATCGCTCAACAGATGGCGCTGCTATGCTGCATTTGTCATGATTTGCGCAATAGCTCTATCTCAAGAACTAATGCACGAATTTTCCCCAAATTTCGTATTCAGTTAGACGTTGAGATAAGTTGATGATGATTAGGTTCTGGTGTAAATCTCCCTATAAGTGGCACTGCTATGCTGCATTTTACTGGATTTACATGATTTCAGAGATAGTCATATCTCAAGAACTAATGCACGGAATTTCATCTTTTTAGAATCCTTATGATGAGCATAGATTGGCATTTAAGTTTGGCAAAGTGATACCGAATTTTGAAGTATTGACATGTATGAGATAAAAGAAAGTTTTGAGATTGGTACATCCGACTAGTTTTATTTAAAATAATAATAATAATTGTGACTTGAAGCAGAATTATTATTTGATAATGATTATTTTTTATCCCGTAAATGAAGCCTATCCGTTTTTTAAGGAAAATATTTTACACTATATATGTACTTTTATCTGGTATAAATTACGTAAATTTTAAATCGCAATAATTTTATTATTTATTTAAACAAATGAGAAGTTTCCATTTTCTATCTTGGCATTTTTTTTTGCCAATTTGTAATTCTCCTCTCTCGTGCAATGTATTTATATTTCTGACTACTGTAAATCTTTCTTAAATTATTTGTAATGTTCAGGTATAACTAATTCTTAAATATATATTTAATTAAAAAAATAGTATTTCAAAACTTTTTTCTGAATTAAAGTTTTTCCAAAAATTATTATTACAAATAATAAATAATTATACGAATTGAAAAACATTGAGGAAATAAACTCAATATATCATCAATCTTATAAATTAGCGTAGTTTTTAGCCCAAAACAACAACTGTTTTCATTATTCCAAAAAGGGAAAAAAAAACCAAAAAAAAAAAAAAAAAAACCAACAACATGGAAATTAATGATTGATCTAATTAATCACGAAAAAAAAAAACAGTAAAAATATTAACGTAAATTTAAATTTCTTATTCATAAAATTAAGATGATACTAGCAAACCCCGCGGCTTTGCTCGCGTAATATTTGAAATATGCCAAGTGACATTTATATGTCTAATTTTTATTAAAAGGCACTAACTAAATTTTTATTTTATTAAAAGGTAATATTTTATTTTATTAAAAGGTTTTTTTTATTAAGAGGTACTTATTACTTTTAGGAATACTTCAAAAATTACTATTTAAAACACAGTTTGATTTAACATCAACATTACACTGCATTAGGCAAAAATGAGACTTAAATTAATAAAACAAAATAAAACTAAATAAATGATAATTTAGAAAATATTTTGAAACTTTTATGCTCAATTAATACGCTCATTTCAGTATTCATTTGAAGGTTTGAATTATTTAGAAACTATCTTCTTACATCTTAAAATTAACTATCATGTCAAATTCCAAGTCCTACCACCTCTCTCAACATAATAGGAACTGTCACCATTAATTGCCAACATTAATTTTGAAATCGGTTTGTTATTTCCTAATATTCCACAGAAACGTAATTTAGAAAGCTTTTAAAGGCCTTGTTTAGAACGTTTGTTGTTCCTGTGAACCCCAGGTGGTAGAATCATCGGCATAAAATATAGCCTGTGTAGGATCAGAGACTGTTACCATTGATTCGCAACTATTACTTTTATATTCCCTGAAATTGCATAGAAATCGTAATTTACGACTTTTTTAGAATTCTTTTAGCACCTCCCCTTCGCTTCACTCCTTTTTAATTCAAAATTTTTTTCAACAGTCCTTCGAGGGCATTTATATTTTATAAGCAACTACCATGTCATATTTAAATTTTCTAGCCTTTTCAGTATCACATAAAACGCAATTTAGAAAGTTTTTAGCTCCTGGAACCGTCTGGTGGTAGTCGCACAGACATAAAATATAGCTTATGATTGAGCAGGTTTTATCACCAACAATTTGTCAGCATTATTTTTTTAATCGGTTTGGTATTTGACAAGATTGCATAAAAATTGTAATTTATAACGCTTTTCGCTCACTTCACATCTTTTTAAATTTGGAATTTTCTTTCGCCTGTTCTTAGAAAGTAGTTGCATCTTGTACGTAAATACCATGCCATACTTCAAAGTGTTAGACCCCTCAGTAGTGCAAAAAACGCAAATTAGAACGTGGTTTGCTTTTGCAACCCTCAGATGGTAGTGACGACAACATAAAATATAACCTATGTTATAGCAGGGACTGTCACCATTGATTTGCAACCATTACTTGAAATAGCTTTGATATTTCCTGAGATTGAGTAGAAATCGCAATTTAGAACATTTAGAACGTTTTTAGAATGCTTTTCGCGCATTTCACCCCTTTTTAAATTTCCATTTTTTTCGAAACTGTTCTTAAAGATCATTTATATCTAATAAATATGTACCTTGCCTAATTTTAAGTTGCTAGCCCCTACCGATCACAAAAATCGAAATTTAGAACGCTTTTTTGCTCCTGGAACGTCTTGGTGATAGTGATACCGACATAAAATAGCGTCTATGTTAGAGCAGGGGCTGTCAGCATAAATTTCCTAACATTGCGTTTGAAATCAGATTCATTCTTCCTGAGATATTGCTGACAAATCTGCATTTAGAACGTTTTTAGAACGTTTTTCGCGCATTTTGCTCCTCGTCTGCTCTGGGGCAGTGGAAACAGATATAAAATATAGCCTATCTTGGAGCAAGATCTCTCACCATAATTTTTACACCATTATATTTCAAATCGGTTCAGTACTTCCTGAGATTGCATAGAAATCGCAATTTAGAACGTTTTTTACAACGCTTGTTGTGCATTTTGACCCCCTTTTAAATTTCGATTTTTTTAGGAAATGTCCTTAGAGATCATTTATATCTTATAACTAACTACCATTCCAAATTTCACGATTCTAGGCCCTTCCGTAACACAAAAACCTCAATTTAGAACGTTTTTCTCCTGCACCCCCTTTGGGGTAGTGGCACCGGCATAAAACATAGCCTATGTTGGAGTAAGGGTTGTTACCATCATTTTGACGCCATAATTTTTTAAATCGGTTTGGTATTTCCTGAGATTGTGTGGAAACCGCCATATAGAACGGTTTTTAGAACGCTTTTCGCGCATTTTCACCCCTTTTAAATTTCGAATTGTTTAAGAACTGTTCTTAGAAATCCTTTATATCTAATAAGTAGATAATATTTCAAATTTCATATTTCTAGGCCCTTAAGTAACACAAGAATCGCATTTTTAGAACGCTTTTTGCTCCAGCACCCCTTTGGGGTAGTGGACCGACATAAAACATAGCCTATGTTGGAGCAAGGGTTGTCACCGTCATTTTGACACCATTAATTTTTAAATCGGTTTGGTAATTTCCTGAGATTGTGTAGAAATCAACATTTAGAACGTTTTTTAAAACGCTTTTCGCGCATTTTCACCCCTTTTAAATTTTGAATTGTTTAAGAACTGTTCTTAGAAATCCTTTATATCAAATAAGTATCTAATATTTCAAATTTCATACTTCTATGCCCTTCAGTAACATATAAATCGCATTTTTAGAACGTTTTTTGCTCCTGCACCCCCTTTGGGTTAGTGGCACCGACCTAAATTATAGCCTATCTTGGAGCAAGCGTTGTCACCATCATTTTGACACCAATATTTTTTAAATCGGTTTGGTATTTCCTGAGATTATATAAAAACTACCATTTAGAACGTTTTTTAGAACGCTTTTGTGCCTTTTCACCCCTTTTAAATTTCGAATTGTTTAAGAACTGCTCTTAGACATCATTTATATCTAGTAAGTAACTAATATTCCAAATTTCCTATTTCTAGGCCCTTCAGTAACACAAAAATCGCACTTTTAGAAAGTTTTTTGCTCCGGCACCCCCTTTTGGACAGTGGCACGAACATAGGTATAGCCTATGCTCTAAGTTGGACTAACACCATCATTTTGATACCATTACTTTTGGAATCTGTTCGGTAGTTCCAGAGCTTACCTCCTACAAATAAACAATTTTTACCTCTTTATAATATGAGTATAGAAGTATAGAAGTATAGATAAAGATGACACTGTCTTCTAAATCCAGTCTGAATCCTACAATCCTGAAATCTATATACATAAAAGCCGTTCTCTGTGTGTATGTCCTTTATACAAATCTTTAATTTTTGACCGATTTGCACGAAACTAGATGTACATACGTTTTAGAACGTGAAAAAGATCACTGTCTACTTTAAAAAATTATCAGACCACTATTTATCCCTTTTTTCTACTACTTCCAACACTTAACATTATAGAAATATCTTTTGAAATCTTTTTTAATTCAAACGTTTCTTTCCTGTTGCCAAACCCTAAAAAATCTATATAAAAGCCGTTCTCTGTGTGTATGTCCTTTATACAAATCTTTAATTTTTGACCGATTTGCACGAAACTCGATGTACATACGTTTTAGAACGTGGAAAAGATCACTGTCTACTTTAAAAAATTATCAGACCGCTGTTTATCCCTTTTTTCTACCACTTCCATAATTTAACATTATAGAAATATCACTTTTTAAATCTTTTTTAATTCAAACGTTTCTTTCCTGTTGCCAAACCCTAAAAAATGACACAATAATGTGAAAAAAAATAAGGATAACGCGTGTCTTTTGTTTCTATTTGCCAATAAAAATTCAGATTTTCTTGCTATGTTTTTGCGTGTTTGATACTGACGTCATTCTAAACAGAAAATTTACATTTTTTTGTATATAAAATAAAAACTTTAACTATAAGAGCGGCAAAATAACGTAGCACCTCAATTTGAATGATTTTTTTAAATTAAAACATCTATTTTAATACAAACAGTCAAATTTCATGAAAATATTTTAAGAAAAAGAAAAAAAAGGATGACGTCACATTCTATCTAGATATGACATCACATTCTATCAAATCTTTTCAACGCGTAATCAAACTCATTGTAAACATATGGCTCTTATATTTTGCTTACTACTTCGATTGTATACTACAGCCATATCTTATAGCTATACGTTATCGCTAAGTGTTGTATTGGTTTAGATTCAGTGCTAACATTTTCTGTGATTTATAGCAAAAAGAGAGCGGTTATTTACATTTTCAAAAAAAATCTTGACAGATGTCTTGATTTAAAATTTATGGAAAATGACATCATTTCATCTAATCATTGTAGATTTAATTTCAATAAAATTTCAAATTTTCCAAATAAAATTTTAGTTACTACTACCTCATTTGTATGTACTTTTTTGCATTTCCCCGCATATTGTGAAGATATTGTATACTTCTGTTACGCGCGCCAAAGAAAATATGTATTTTAATTTTAAAAGTTAAAAAAATTACCACAATGTGTCAAAAGAACATCCTTTTTCTGGATTTAAAATTCGCGAGTTCCAAAATTAAAACTAAAAATGTGAGTTTTTTCATAAACTTCAAGTTAAGGCTGTTCATAAAGTTAAGGCTCTTCTCAAATCCAGAGGAGCTATTTTCTGACATATTTTTTAATTAATTTTTGTTCGGAAACGCATGAAATTGACAGGAGTTCTTATTTAGAAACTATGTAATCTAAAGATAGTTTCCATTTGTTGGTAAAGGTATAAGATCTTTCAGTTGATTTTTTGAACTGAATTTCGGACGCAACAGTGCAATAAAGGATAAAAACCGGCCGTCACGCAACCACAATTGCTCATAACTCGATAAGTAATTCATTTATGAAAGAAGGAAAAACTCATTTCAATTCCAAATCGCTTTAATAGTCAGGCCTACAAATTTTAAGCCTTTACGTTTAATGAGTCAGAAAATGTGTCAGAAAGTTTCGCGTTGTTGAGCAGGGAACTGGAGAAGCACCTTAAGCATTTGCAGGTTAGTATCTTGTAATCAAGTTGCATGCCAGGTAGTCGCTTAAAACATAAGTCATTCTATATTGTTTTAAACTAAAGCGCATGCCATAATAGGTGTCAGGCACACTCACTAAAATATGAATACCCTAGCGCACAGCCCCATTACCGAAGATAAACCCGTCAATACACTTAGAGATAAAAATATTTCTGCATTTTTCATTCAGCTAATAAGACTACTCTTTCATAATTGGGTTCACATGATTATATAACTTTCCCCTATAATTCTAGCAACGGAAAACAATATGTTACGCACTAAAATCTTCCCTAAAAAACTAATAGGTCAAGTCGCATAGAAATCCGTTCTGAAGAATTCAAGTTATATGCACCCGGAACGAAATTCCCATTTGAATTTTATATACTTATCAGGTTATTTTGAGTAGTTTGATTTGATATCTGTTAAATTCGTGTTTTGTTTCATTTTATTTTTGGCATTTTAAATTCATTTGCCAATTTAGTTATTGAATAATACGCGAAAGCAAACAAATTATGAATTATTTACAATGTTTTTGAACAATTGAGTTAATCTTTTGTATTTGGGTTGCAAGCATATTTAAAAAATATGCATGCTTAAAAACTATTTTAAAACCCATAAAAAATTCGTAAATTGAGATAAACATTATAAACAAATATCACTGAAAGTACTTTTGTTTTCTATAATACGTTGGAACAATCGAATGTACAATGTTTAGACGTTAAACTGCAATAAAAGGGAAATTTGTTGTGTTAGGTTGTTGCCACCGAAAATATGATACCAGCGTTACTCATAGACATGTCTTTTCTTTATACTGTTGCATTAAGTGTAAACAGGTTCATCTTTCGTAATCGGGTTGCACTCAACTTTAAGAATATCGATTCTTAAAAATTACTTAATCCATTAAAATCAGGAAACTGAGGTACAATTTTCAAACAAATTTCATTTGAGAGAACTCTTTTCTATTCGACATTGTAAAAAATGAAATTGTGTGATGTTTAAAAGTTAGAAAAATTGCAGTAAAGGCACATTTTATGGGTTACAATTTATGGGGAACAATTTATGGGCACTGACATAGTGTTTTTACTTTATAATGTAGAAAATACCATACAAACGAGAATTTCACTAAGTGCTGCGCGATTTGGAGGAATTTCTTTTTTTCGTATTGTCAGGGAAATCACATATTTTTCTGTTATACCCGCCAAAGAAAACGTGCATTCTGTTATTAAATCTCAGGGATTTTACTATGGTTGCAATACAATAACGCCATATTTTTTTATTGTCTTTATAACGATTTGTGGATGGGAATGCACAAATTTCAGTTAATGTGATTGCCGTATTATTTCGTTTTAATTTATTTTACCTGGAATGCTTCTTATAATTGACACGGGCGAAGCCGGGTAGTTCTGCTAGTTTTATATAATAATCTTCCTCATATTAATTTCATTCATATATTTTTTTATTAATGACTGGATAATATTGTTTCTAATTAGAGTTTAGTATCATATCGAGTAATTTCATCCGATCCGGTTGTTGTTCGCGCTATTTCATTTATTTAGTTCTTAATTAATAAATTTTGTTTTGTCAGATTAATTCTATATATAATTTTTAATGATGGAGATAATTTTTAGCAAAATTATATGTCAGTAATATTTTAAAAACAGGATTAAAGCACCCCTTTTTGCACTTCATTATTAATATGTAGTTTTTTAAACGTGTTTCCAATTGACATTTGTTGCTATACTAAGAAAGTACATTTAACTAAAACTATGAACCCAACTACAAAATAAGAATACAAAGCATTAACCACACTATATGCTTATGAATCCTCTTAAAATCTTGCTTCTACCTTCAAAGTTGTGGCACAAATTGTTTTCTGCATCTGATGAACAAAGATAAAATTCTTTGGAAACTCTTTATTGCGTTTACATTTTTTATGGTGATTTTGAGAAGGTGTTTACATCACGCTTAATTTTCATTCTGTTTAAAAAACTTTTATTGTAATTAACGTTTTAATTTTATCCGAGTATTTTAATGCTCCGCTTTTATTTCTATTTAAAAAAAAAATCCAATATTAAATGCTATAGATGAATGAAATTGACCGGTGTTCTTATTCAGAAATGTGTAATCGAATGGCGTTTATAATTTTTTGATAAAAGCAGATCTTTCAGAAAATTCTACTAAAATGGGCGTATTGTACCAAATTCCCGACACAGCAGAGCGAGAAAGAGGCGAAACTTGTCCTTCACTTGACAAATATCGCTTATAACTAGGTAATTTATTGCTGAAAATGGGGGAAACGCTATTTGATTCCAAATCGCTTCAATAGTGAGATCTGCCAGTTTTACGCACTTACTTTCCAAAATGAACAAGAATATGTATCAGAAACTTCCGTGTTGCCGAGCAGGAAATTTGAGAAACACTTTAATGTAAAAGTTTTTTTTTTCGTTTAAAAATAAAAATGTTGAGCAAATAGTGATTTTTATTACACTTTTACATATAATATGAAATTTCATTTACTATTTTTTAAGCTAATAATTTTTTTTAAAAGCTGGTTCTTATATAGATACATTTATAAAGAACAGAAAATTTATTGCAAAAAGTTTAAAATTGCAGAAGAGTGGGGTTTTAACATTTTCTTAAACTGTTTTTTAAATAAGTGGGTAAGTGTGATCACAGATCTCACATAGGGTTTCGTTTAATATTCCTTTCAAAACAATTTATTCTTTAATTAATAAAGCCAAATTAATATAATTTATAATTAATAAATTCTTAAAAAGCGCACATAAAAAGGTAAAAAACGTAAGGTTGTTAAAAAAAATTTTGCCTCCCCCCCCCCTCCGACGAAATTTCTCGCGCCAATCTTTTGAAAACTTTTTATTGTGTGTTTCTATCTTAAAGTTTCAAACAGATCGCCATGTTAGAGTTCCTAATTTAAATAAAATCGCGTTCGTTTAATTCCACATTCCGTAACCTGGTAGCGGACTATATTCATAATAAAACTGTATTAGAAAGAAACTCCTTTCTACAACTTATCCGTAGATACATTAGTCGAGTGGGTGGCGGTCTTAAACACCAATTTAAGATATTTGCTGAAATTACTATTCTAAAATAGTGCTCCCCCTTCCCCCACCTGCCCGAAATTTCCCGCGCCATTATTTTATAAACTTTTTCTTATATGTTATAAACTATCTTAAAGTTTCAAACAGATCGCCTTGTTAGATTTCCTACTTTAAATGAAATCGTGGTCTATGAGTTCCACATTCCACCACCAGGGAGCGCAGTGTAATCTTAACAGAAGTGTATTTGAACGAAACTCCGTTAAACAATGTATCAGTAGATATGTTACTCGAGGTGTTGGCGGTCTTAAGCAAGAAATTAAGATATTTGCTGAAAGTAGTTGCCTGCCTTCGCCCGCTAGCGGGGCGCTCCTTTTTATGAACCTCTAATAATATGAAATCTCGAAGTGAACGAACCTCGAACCGGGTCCCCGCTGCCTACGACACCGCATAACAGCGCTGTGTATGCACTGCAAAGTCTTTTAAAAAGCAATCGCGATCGAACGAAAGTCGAACCGTGTCGCCGCTGTCTACGGCATCGTATAGCAGGCGTGCTGCGCACGCGCTGCAAAATCTTGTGAAAAACCGAATCGCACATGGGGAGCAAAGTAAGGGGATGGACACCGGAGATGCATAATATGACTAAGCGTTCACAGACCATTCAAACGATATATCATATGAGGGGTATCGACAAAATTTAGAAAAGTGCCCCTCTTGGAGGGCAAATTGGGGGGGTGGTTGACCGCCACAGATGCATAACATTATTAAGCTTTCACTGGCCTTTCGAACGATATATCACATGAGTGGTGAAATTTCCTGACAGAATCGTGACAAAATTCAGAAAAGTTCCCTCCGGGGGTCAAAATGGGGGGGGGCAGTGAACGTGTGATGCATAACATAAGTAAGTGGTCACAGCCCTTTCTAACGATATGTGACATGACGGGTATCGTTAAAAATTAGAAAAGTGTCTCCTCCGGGTGGGGAAAATGCGCTCCTCCCTCCCCATAATTTTTGACGCGGCCTCATTTTTGAAATTTTGTTATGATTTATAAACTATCTTAAAGTTTCAAACAGATCGCTGTATTATATTTTAAAATTTTGTTCGTGCCCCTCCCCCTCTAGAAATGTGACGCGCCATTCTTTTTATAATTCTTTATCATGTGTTATAAACTATCATAAAGTTTAAAACAGACCGCATCGTTAGATTTCCTATTTTTAACAAAATCGCGTTAGGTTAGTTCACATTCCACCACCAGGGAGCGTAGTATATTCTTAACAAAAATGTAACTGAACGAAACTCCGTTAAACAACCTATCCGTAGATATGTTACTCGAGGGGATGGCGGTCTTAAGCAAGAAATTAAGATATTTGTTGAAATTATTATTCAGAAATAGTGGTAACTAAACTTTGACATTTTTAAATTTAATAAATAGAATTTATTTCAGGACTGTCAAAAAAAAAAAAAAAAAAACGCACCTGAAACGGTAAGAAACGCAAAGGTAAAAAAAAATCTATCGCCCCTCCTTCTCCCCCCACTTGGCCGAAATTTCACGCTCCATTCTTTTTTACACTTTTTTTATGTGTTATAAACTATCTTAAAGTTTAAAACAGATAGCATTGTTAGAAATCCTAATTTTAACAAAATCGTGGTATGTTAGTTCCACATTCCACCATCAGGGAACGTACTCTATTCTTAAGAAAACTGTATCTGAACGAAAGTCCGTTTAACAACCTATCAGTAGATATGTTACTCGAGGTGGTGGTGGTGGTCTTAAGCAAGAATTTAAGATATTTGCTGAAAGTACTATTCGGAAATAGAGGTAACTAAACTTTTGACATTTTAAAATTTAATAAGTAGCATATATCTCAGGATTCCCTCAAAAAACGCATCTAAAACGGTAAGAAACGCTAATTTAAAAAAAGAAATCCAGCGCTGCCTCCCCCCCCAACCCCTCCCTGGATTTTCCCGCTCCATTCTGTTTTACACTTTTTCTTATGTGTTATAAACTATCTTAAAGTTTTAAATAGATCGCCTTGTTAGATTTTCTACTTTAAATGAAATCGCGTCTGTTAGTTCCACATTCCACCACCAGAGAGAGCACTGTATTCTTAACAAAAGTGTATCTAAACGAAACTCCTTTACTCAACCTATCCGTTGATAGATGGGTCGGTGGGGTGGCGGTCTTAACCAAGAATTTAATATATTTGCTGAAATTACTATTAAAAATAGTAGTATGAACACTTATAAAATTTTTGATATTCAATAAGTAATAATTATCTCATCCCGCCATCAAAAAATCTATCGCGAAACAGTACAAACTCTATTGCTGCTCTGAAATACCAAGTGTCTTCATTTTCAAATACGCATTTAATGGAAAGAAACCAATTATTTAAATAATAATTAATATCTCAGCTTGTAATTAAAATAGAATATTGAAATTGACATTGATGAAATCAGCGAAAAATTTTATGTCCGGATGCAAAAAAAATTAATCAAAAAATTTAATAATTTAAAAGTTTAAAATTCGTCTTAAAATATTATAGTATGAAAAACCACGTGATCTGCTTAAATTTGTGCCTCTAGAAGCTATTGAAAGGAAAGTTTTAAGGAAATAATCCAATTAATGAAATAGTAATTAACATCTCAGCTTGTAATTAAGATAGAAAATTGAAATGGACATGTATAAGATCAGCGAAAATTTTCACGTTGGGATGTATAAAATTTAATAAATAAAAAGTTTAACTTTCGTTTTAAAATATCCTACTATAAAAATCACGTGATTAGCAGGTGCCGTATGTCTGCACAGAAAAGTTCTCCCAGCCTTCAGAAATGAAATTCATGCCTTTCTAATCAAAGAAAATTGATTTTTTTCGATCGATTTTTAGAGGATTTTTTTTGTTAAACACATCGCAGATATATGTTGTTTATACCTGCTGAAACTAGATTTTTTTCTGCGTCTATCTGTCCAACTTAAAAATTTCTAGGGCTGAAACTTTCTGAGATACCAGTCGATTTAAAAATGTCTACTTCACTTTTTTGATTAAAGTGCGTTCTGGCAACCCCTCATTTTCCTGGCAAACTTTAAGAAAATCTCCAGTTCTTATCTGCTGTTAAAATGACACCTGTTTTTAATCCGAAGAAGAGATCGTTTTTGTAATTTGATAAAAAATCCATGTTTTTGTTGAATTATGAATGCCTTTCCGATCTTGTAATTGGGGTTTTTAATTAAAAACGTCCATTAATTATGACTTTTTCAAAATTTTAGGATTTGTCGTTTGATGTGAGGTGTTCAGCTATAAGTATGCAAAATTTCAAGTCTCCAACATAGTATATAGTTTCTGAGAACGGGCTCTGTGACAGACGGACAGACAGACGCAGTCAGAGGAGTGAGACGAATAAGGTTTTGTCAGATGAACGAAACCCTAAAAATTAAAATGTTCAAATCTAATCTAAGAATTGCATTTTTTCTTGATTAAATAGTTTCTCTACAAAAAGCATTTAATGATAAGACAAGACATAGTTCAAAGAGTACATTGAAGGAACAATAACTTTTCAGCGAGTACAACTTTCCTTTCCTTTCTTGAAGATTGATTAGAATGTGCCTGGTTGGGGTTTTGTTTTGGGTTGATTTCAAATGTAATCTTTAGGTTGATATGATCTTCGTATATTTATAAATATTCTATGTAAAAAAAGAAAACGTCTTACATTTTATTTTTATTTTATTTGTTTGTGTGTCGTTAATCGAATATTTTGTGCCGAATGGAGCAGAAGGGGGGGGGGGGGGGCGGTGTCACGAGACAATTTTATTTTATGCTAAATAAGCAGTATCATAATTCATAAAATATGTACCCTTATAGTCTCAGATAAGTGAAAAAATTATATTATTTTTGCATTTGCGATTTCAAGCATGCAAAAAATATTGATATTTTCTTTTTCATTTTTAATTTTTTCTAAGTTTGATTTTTGTTTTTAATAGAAATGGCCTTCTTAGTTTGAACATAATTCAATATATGTTTGCCATACAGAAACTAGACTACTTCGATAAACATCTGAATAGCCTGAAATACATTATATTTTAAAAAACAGCTCCAGATTAAACTGAGAATGAAAACATATATTCAAATAAAAATAGTATTTATATTTATATATTTCAGTGTTTTACTGTTTTTCAATTTCCTATCTGGCTTGTAATTATAATTTATTTTTAGATATTTCTTATAAAGGATAGCACTTCATCTTTCATTTTCATTTTCCCACTTGTGAAAGATAAACTAGTCTTGTTTCATAATGTTTATCTGTATCTACTGTATTAATCATTCAGCGCGAATTACTTTTACTATGAATTAATTTCCCCACGCCAAGAGTTGCGCAAAATCGCCAGTTTTGCACACCTAAATCCAAAACGCACGTGACACATGTTGAGTGTGTTCAGAAGTGCACTTCGCGCAGCGCGCGCGCTCAGAAGTTTATGCCATGGAGTAGGTCTTATCGAAGAAAGTAATTTTAACATAATTCAATTATTTCATTATTTTTATGGTTCAAAAAAGGTAAAACCAACGACTATATTTCTTTATCCTTCCAAAACATGGTTTTCGTAACAGGACTACATGCCTATGTTCACTCAGAAAAAATCTAAAATAGTCGGGAAAAACATCACGTGACCTTCTTTATCTACTTTAGCCCATTTAGCATTTAAAATTAGTTAACCAACCGCACACAAACTCCGCTCAAGCTGCTCAAAAAAATTGTGTGGTCGATTTGATCACGTGATTGTGCGTTTTCTGCTTATGTGTTATTGGTTGTGCTTTGTTTGGTAGGTTGATTGATACAATTTAAGAATTCAACTGGTGATCTAAAAATTTTAACTTTTTAACAATTTTCTTTTTATTTATTTAAAAATGATTTATCAGTTGATTTATAACTTCTGTGATAAATAGAATGCTGTTAGTACACCAAGATTGTGATATCAACATATGAGATTTGTTTGTAATCTACTATACTGGATGGATTTCAATGGAATTTTCACTGTTAGTTAGACAGTTTTTCAGAGAAGGTTTTAATATATATATTTCTTATTTTATGATTGCATATTTTAATACCGTGTGGATAACAGACCAAAATACATCATAAAACATGAGAAATAAATGGCATTCAAAATTCTGTTAGTATAAGCAAAATACTTACTTATACTTTCAGTAGAAAATTTATAAACATTCTAATCATACTTTATTCACTATAAAACTAGACAGCAGACCTATATATTTTATCTCTTTAAAAAATGTATGTACAGATATTTTTAGTTAAAATAATGTACAACTATTACATTTTATTTTTATAATGTTCAAAGTAAAATATGATTTCCAGCCTAGTCTCGATAAAAATTCACTCGTAAAGTATAAAAAAAAAAAAAAAAGAAAATCAAGGAATTATCCTACGTGCAAAAGGATATTTTTGCACAATATATATTATTTTTTCATTTGGATTTGCTTAATGTTTATATCATTATACATATACATGTATAATCACTTAGAAACGAAACTTTGAATATTTAAAAGGCATTCAGATGTAAAACTTTCAGCTCGAAATACCTCATTTTCTCACATTTAAATAAGTATTTTATTATTATAATAAAAATAAAAAATATATCTTCATCAAAAATATCTTATTCATTATGAAAAATATAAAACAACCAATAAACAAAACAAAAAAAAAAATTGTGACACGATGTGGGACTGGAATGATTCGAACCCAGAACCCCTAGTCTCGAGTTCACTGCCTTATCCATTCGGCCATCTAGCACACATTCCTTTTGTAACAAAATATCTTTATAATTAGCACCTTAATTAATCAAATCCATGATCAGTTCCTGAACACACTACGTGTTATTCCATCCATGATATAGACCCACTCCATGTTCCTGCCTCCTGAGCTCGCGCGAGTAGCGCGCGTGCTTCTTGAACACACTCGTTGACTACACTTTTCAAGGCTGTGCTGAATGGGGAAGAGTGGTCTAGGTTAGCTCAAGTATATGGATGGTACCAAAGAGAAAAGAAAGCTATGAAGTTTGGCGTTCTAAGAATTTGGCGAGAACCCATGGACCATTGTACGGACTGCTACTTCTGCATGGTAGACCAATCTAAACGACGGGCTGACAAGAAAGCATCTGCAGTCATTTATACCAACATACCAACATCCATTGCACTTGGAAATCATAAAGCTGAGAACTATGTTGAATTGGTTGAGACTCTGGTTAAAAAGTACAGCACAATATGCCCACCATGATAGCTTTAAAGAAAACATGAGTGCCTATTCCGAGGAGCAAGGAGAGCACTTTCATCAGGACATGCAACATTTTGAACGTCGCTACCAGGGAACCTACAATGAACATACGATGGTGGACTATATGTAGGGACTTTTTCGTGAAAGTGATATGACATACACTCGCAAATCTCGCAAAACTACACATTTCTAGGTTCCTTTTCATCAATTTGTAGAGCTTTGGTTAAAATATAGTACTATTGATTTGAAATATACAGTTTCCTTTTTGTCTTTAAATAAAGATAAACTCGAAAAATTGTACGTTTCCATAATGACAGTACGCAAATTTCAACTTTTCGTTGTCCTGACCACTAAAGTAAAGTTTTTGCATGGAAGTAAAGTTTTTTCATGTTTTTATGATGGAACCAATTAGAAAATGATATTGATTACCCAGAAACAAAAATTGTGTTACATGGTGTAATTTATCCATCAAGAATTTATTTGCCATCCGTTATCCGATAATCAATAGAGATCCGATAATCAATAGAGATCAGTGAGAATAAATGCAATGAGTCAGCTTCCATGGAGTTACCTAACATCTGGAAAGAGATGCTCCGCAGAATTTGAAACTATAGTGTAAAATAATTCACGTTCAAAAATATCCATTTTTATTATTGCAATTGATTTCATTATACATGAGATTTCGTGATTTTTGTTTACCAATTTTTTGTATTGAAAATGGAGTGCGTAGCAATTACGGTTCGTTTACTGGGGCACCCAAAAGAATTCCGTTACATTACGGTGCATGGAGAATAATCGTTTGATGTGTATTGTAATAATGTTACACTATTTTAAACACATTTAAATACAAGGGGTTTACTGTAGAAACTGGGGAGAGCAAAATTTATCGTTCATTTACAGGGACACACAAAAGAATTTGGCTACAGTACTGTCTACCGGGCAATAAATGCTGGAAGTGTGCTTTCAGATGTGGTAGGCATTTTAAAATTTAACTTACTTTTAACAATCTACTAATATCAATATATTCATTACTTAATTGTACACTAAAATTTATAAAAGTAAATTGAAGTTCAATATCAGTAAGCAAATTAACATGCATTTCTATAAAGGAAAGGAAACTACGAAATCACCCTTACGTTGAATACCTGCAATTCTTGGCAAATTCTAAAAAAAGCGTCGTGCTCCTTTAAAATTGTGTCATAGAATACTCGTTTCATTTAAACTCGTATAATCAAAATGAAAAAAACTTCTAATTAATAAAACGCAACAAGTAAACTAGTCCGTGAAATATTCAATTTCAACTTCTTTCCCGCATCCAGAACCATCAATATACGACACGATATTGTATCTTTTAAAAATGTTTTCACTTTGAATTTAAGTATAAAAACTTTACAAATATCTTAACAAAGCCATTTCAATATCCCCTGTAAAACTTTTTGCACAAGTAAGGAATAAAGTCACAAAACCTGAAAATACTTGAGACTGGATGATATTTCTCTCGATTTTACATTGCCTGAGTTCACTGAGTACGTAGAGATAAGAGTAAAATATAAGGAAATGTCTGCATGCAGAAATGTTTCTTTTCATGCTCAAGAACTTTTTTTTTTGATAGAATCACTTAGCTTCACCGCGGAGTGGAATAAAATTATTATAACATTCAAGTGAGTAGATAATGTAAAATCTTCCTTCCAAGGTACTCCCTGAGAATACGGAAATTGCGAAATTTAAAAGAAGCAAAAGTATATTTCTTAGGAAGATCATTGTGCAATAGTTTTTCCTTAGATGGCGGAAGTTCAATGAGACTATATTCAAGAAGTGTAATGTAAAAATTTAAAAATGTGCTGACTATAAAACTTTGAAATTTCTGCAGGCAAAATGGTATGCTTCCTCTATGTTAGAAAATCCGAGTTTAAAATTACAAGTTTAAATTTTATTGTATGAAGATTGTTTCAAAAGTTTATAAAAAGTAAACGGATGCTGGATTTTGAAATTTTTATAACAAAGTAATCAAGGTTTGTAACAAAATATTTATAGCGGAATATTTATATCATAGATACATACCTTAACTCGATTTCTAGAATTTAAAATATTCATATGTATGCATTCGTAAAACACAATAGCATATTAGATGCAAAAGCTTTTATTGTGGCAACGGAAACATCCATTTTTTATATTTCTTAACTAGCTGGCTCTGCCTGTAGCGGGCTCCTCCTTTTATCGGACCTCTAATTTCTACGTAAATCTCGAACCGAACGAACTTTGAACTGGGTCCCCGCAACCTACGGTACCGTATAACAGGCGTGCTGCGCGCCCACTGCAAAATCTCATAAAAATACACATTCTCGAACCGGAATCGGGTCCTCGCTGTCTACGGCAACGTTTAGCAGGCGTGCTGCGCACACACTGCAAAATCTTGCAACAAAACACAATCTCGAATCTTTTAGTTCCACATTTCACCACCACAGACGCGAACTTTATTCTTATCAAAACTGTTTTTGGACGAAACTCCGTTAAACAGCCTACCAGATATATTAGTCAAGGGGTTTGGCAGTCTTAAGCAAGAATTTAAAATATTTGCTGAAATTACTATTCGAAAATAGTCTCTTATTATGCCATTCTTCTCGCCCTTCCAATCCCCACTTTCCCCTACCCCAAATTCTTAACAAATTCACAATAAGCGTCTTGCTCCTTCAAAATCATAACATAGAATACACCTTTTCTTTTAATTCTTATAATTAAAATTCAACTATCATAAATGAATAAAGTACGCACAAAAAGTAAACTTCTCCTAGAGTATTTAATTTCAACTGCATTTCCACGTCTAACGTCATAACTAAACGAAACTACATTCTATATTTTAAAAATGTTTTCACTCTGAGTTAAGTATAAAAGCTCTACAAATCTCTTAACAAAACCATTTCAATATCCCCTGTTAAAACTTTTTGCAGAAGTAAGGAATAAAGTCACAAAACCTGAAAATACTTGGGACTGGATGGTATTACACAAGATTTTACATTGCCTGAGTTCACTGAGTACATAGAGATAAGAGCAAAATATAAGTAACTCGAAGGAAATGTCCGCATGCAGAAATGTTTCTTTTCATGCTCAAGTACTTTTTTGATAGAATCCCCCTAGCTCCGCCGTTGAGTGGAATAAAATTATTACCACATTCAAGTGAGTAGAAAATGTGAAATCTTCCTTTCAAGGTATTTTCTGAGACTGGGGAAATTGTGAAATTTAAAAGAATCAAAAGTATATTTCTTAGGAGGATGATTATGCAGTAGTTTTTCCTGAGATGAGACTTATTCAAGGATTGTAATCTAAAAATTTCGAAATGTGCTGACTGTGTCACTTTAAATATATTTCAGGCAAAATGGCATATCTCATCTCATCTGTGTTAGGAAACTTGGATTTAAACTATCTAGTTTGCACATTATAAAACTAAAATTGTAAAAAATAAAGTTTTTTTTAGAAAATTTTTGTAATAAAATATTCATTATTTATGTGTTTAATATATTCCTTGAAATTTGTATATATATTTCATATTTAAGTTTTGTTACAATATTCTGAATGTGTTGGAAAGTGTTTTATAATCTATGATGGAAGAATGGTTTTTAGCTCTTTCTATTGTTTAAAGTCTGGGTATTTAATCAAATCAGTGTACATACAAACATTCATATTTTTAAATATGCATTTGTAATTATTTAAACATACATTAATTAAATATATAGGGTGGCTGGCTTATCAGGTTTAGTTTAGTGTTTTAATACGCTAAATAAACTAGTTGGCTCTGGCTGTGGCAATCCCAAAACTTTCTTCGATCTCATACATGTTATTACTTCCTGAAAAATGTAGTATATCAGTGCCACAGGTTAGATTATTTACACCAAATCTAATCATGAACAACTTATGTCAACTTCTAATTGAATATGAAGCTTGATGAAAATCCGTGCATTAGTTATTTTTGATAGAGCTATTGCGGAAATTATAAAAAATTCTGTACTGCAGCGCCACCTGTTGGACGATTTACACGAAAAACCAATTAGGACCAATTTATACCGGGAGTAACTAAATCTGAAGCTTGATGAAAATTCATGCATTAGTTTTTAAGATACAGCTATTGCGGAAATCTTGAAAAATGCAGCATAGCAGTGCCAGCTGTGGGGGGAGATTTACACCAAAAATTAAACAGCACTAATTTATTCAAAAAGCTAAAATCTTTAACAACCATTTTACGCACAAATAACGTACAGACACGACAAAAAATTCCCATACGATCGTTTGAGGGTTCCTGGATCCCCTTCCTCAGTGAGAGAGAGAGAGAGGAGAAAAAAAGTAATTAAAATAGGTTCAAAGAACCCCACGGTTATAGCCCCGAGTACTGGCTTATGGACTGGTTAATTCCTTTTTTTCTCCTTTCTCTCACTGAGGAAGGGAATCCAGGAATCCCCGAAACAATCGTATGGGAATTTTTTGTCGTGTCTGTACGTTATTTGTGCGTAAAATCGTTGTTAAAGATTTTAGCTTTTTTATTAAAATTCGTACGAAGTGTTTTTTAATCTAAGCACTAATTTATATCAGAGACTAACTGAATCTAAAGTTTGATGAAAATTCGTGTATTTGTTCTTGAGATAAAGCTATTGCGATAATCATGAATAATGCCGAATAGCAGCGCCACCTATAGGGCAATTTACACCCAAAACTAATCAGGACCAGTTTATATCAAGGTCTAACTGAATCTAAAGTTTTGTGAAATTCCGCGCATTAGTTTTTGAGATAGAGTGCCCACGAAATTTTTGTCACATACAGACTCGCAGAGTGACAGACAGACTCATAGACAGACATTTTCTAAAAACCATCAAATCGTGTTCAGGGCATTCTAAAATGTATAAATCCGCCGAAAACCGGAAGTCGAAAATTTTCCCGAATCCGATACTTTCTTCTTGTAAAGATAGAAAAAAGTAAAAATTAGTGACACAATGAAGAGCTTTCACTTCTGCAGACGAAGGAGGTGGGTTGAAAAGGGCTATTTTTTGCCCATCATTCATGCGAAAAAAAAGTTTCGGTTTCCAAAATTTTTACAATGTCTTTGTATAATTAAAGATATGTATTTTTTATAAATAAAATAGTAAGTCATAGAAATCATAGCCCGAATATAGAGTGTTTCGGCTTTTTCCTACATTTTTTTTTTCTTTTTAAATCTTTGAATTATCTTTTTTTTTTTAAGAAGCGTTCCATGAACCAAATTAATTTTGACCGGTAATGATACTACTCTTTATAAGCTTTCATATGAGAATTATTTTATTTCGGTTCAGTGTGCGCTTCTACCTATTAGAGAAGAATATATTTTGTGCGAATACCATACATTTCTCAAGGCGCGTATGAGTTGCACTGCTACCTGAGCGTGTTCAAATTCGTTTTGCCGCGCTTAACACCTTGGGGACGAGTGACCGGTATTCGTGCCCCGTAAGGTGCTCAGAATCAGGGATTATTCTCATCAGTAAATTTTTATTGTAAATTTTGCCTCATTAAATCCGAGCATTTTCGCGATTCAATTAGGCAAAAATTTCTCTTTTAAAAAAACGGTGATTAAAGATTAAAAATTCCGTAAAAGACGCTCGTCCCGAAGGGATTAAAAAATATTTAGTAGTTCAGATGTCAGTGTTGTATTCTAAAACTGTTATTGTAAATATTTATTGAAGAATTTTATAATAAATAAAACCTGGGAATGAGTGTGATTGTTGTAAAACCTGAAGAAAAACAAATAGGGATTTTCGTATATTTTCTAACGCAAATGTTATCTCGATACATAAAAGTTCTGAAAACTGCGATCTACAGAGTGGTTCTAAGTTGTGCTCTAAATGCAGATCATATGCATTTCGTGTGCTTCGGTCTCTAAATACTCCTATTTCCTGTTCAGTGGTAACAATAAGAGATCGTGCGTCAACGAGTACTGCCAATGACACCACAAATAAGAAACCTGATATATATTTATCAATACCTCTTTGTCACAACTCTAACACATGTTGTACCAAAAGCAGCTAAACTTAAGCCTATATAGAAACAGAAATCTATATTTCGTCGGGAAAACGATGCTGATATTACTTGATTGGTATTCAGTGAGTTGGCTCTGCAAGCTTTACTCTCTGTAATAGTGTTATTACACGTAAAAATTCCAAGAGTCAAAAATCGCCTGACACTCATCCTATTCCCCGCTTTTGAAAGCTATTTTTTTCGTTTTCAAAACATTTCATTGGCTGTTCCAGAAAAGGCTTTTCCATCGTCAGATTTCCAAGCATTTGATTGACTGTTACTGGCAACTCGCTTCGCTTCAGGCGTCAAAGAAAGTTGCTTGCTTTCGAATCGACTCCCCTGGAGCCATAGGATAACATGGAGACGCTTGGAATTTGAAGCGACTTTGACCCCTCGTGTAATAGCACTTTAAGTGAGAATACATCAATGTATGAAAAAGATATTGTAATAATTTTAAACAATATTAGAAAGGTAGCAAAGAAGAGAGTTTTCGATTTTGACACACCGGAACAGCTTTTTGAGTCCGATTATTATACTTTCATGGGTATATCCATGTCTGATTTTAACTTATTTTTGAACTAGTAAAGTCCAAAATGCGTTCCTCGAAAAGGGGGTCATCACGACTTGCTTGGCAGTGTTACTCGTAAAGCTTTGAACTCTCTTAACAGTGTTCTGTTCACATAATGCAGTATAAGAAAAAGATTAATAACATCTTTTGTGCAATGTGCACGCAAAAGGCGATCTGAACTAAACTAACTGGTACAGATCTTTAAGATTTTCTTCGCCTAACTTGGTATGTGCTGCAACAATTAATTCTTGGAATATACAACTTAAACAAAGCCCATCTTACACCCAATAGCACTTAAATTAAGAAAGTATTTGCTATATTTACATACATCTTGAAGATGATTCTGTTCTCTTCTGTTACGAGCATGACACACAAGTACTAAAACCTGTAATATTTGGATAAAAACAGAGCGAAGCAACATCACACAATGGTACTGTGAATCTAAAGAAGGCGCAAGGGTCGTAGGGTGCTGTGCGGGTATTGCTTCCGTATTATGGTTTCTGACTTACTGCCGCCACAACTCAACCGAAGTTAAAGAACCAAGTCTTGAATATATACTATAAGACGTCGCCGCTGGATGGTCCAGTAGGGATTTGGGTGAAGAAAGCAAGTAGGAAGATTTATATAAAACACGTTGCCAAAAGTGTCTGAAACTGTATGAGCATTTTCGGTTATTGTTTATTTCTGATATTTCATATATTGAAATAATAGTCATAATAAGTTCCATTCATCTTAATTTTGCATTGAGTTTGTATTTACCATTGATTATATGGATTAAAACTAATGACAATAGTGTTTATGTTCATCAATGTACATAATAATGTACATAATATATATTTTATTTTCCCCATCAATTCTAGAACTTTCATTCAAAATATTTTTTTTCTTATTTGTTGTGAGGTATACTAATGAAAACTAGTTGGATGTGTCAATCCCAAAACCTTCTTCTATCTTATACATCTTAATATTTCAAAAAGTAGTTACACATGTTAATAGTTCAATATTATTAGTTCAGTACTATACCAACTTTCATTTTCTTCTTAAATTTCTGCTTCAGTCAATTAAACGGACTAAAAACGAGTTAATCTATATCATGATATTTGTTAAAATTAATAGTTTTTCCTTATTCAATTATTATCAGCTGTTTGCGAATAGCCGGCTTAGCAGGAAGCGAGTTTTCGCCGCTGCACGAGCCGCCGATGGACAATAGACCTACGAAAAGTCAAGAAAAGTATACAAAAATCGCTATCACAAAGCCCCTTTACCACACAATATTTCCAAATTCAAGGAGGACATGTTGGTCATATCCAAAATTATGCTCGAAAAATTTGTTCAATTGTATGCATAATTTTAAACAGTTTTCGATAGTACAATAATGAAAATGGCACAGACATCACTATTACAGCGCCCCCTACCGGCAGATTTTTTTCAAATTCAGGGAGGACTTGCTTGCCATAGCCAAAAACATGGACAAAAAATTTAGTTCGATTATATATATAACTTCATACACTTTTCGATGGTACGATAATGAAATTCATACAGACATCGCAATTATAGTGCCCCCTTCTGGCGGAATTTTTCCAAATTCAGGGAGGACCTTCGTGCCATGACCGAAAACAAACACAAAAAGTTTGGTTTAATTCTATGCATTTTTTGTTTTATTGCAAAATTTGGTTCATTTCTATAGCTTCATACACTTTTCGATGGTACACTATTCAAAATAGCACAAAAATCGCTATTACAGCGTCCCCTACCGGCGATTTTTTCCAAATTAAGGAAGGACATGCTTGCCATAGCCAAGCACTTAAAAAAATTTTTTTGGTTCAATTCTATGGATAACTTCATACACTTTTCGATGGTACAATATTCAAAATCGCACAAAAATCGCTATTACAGCACCCCCTACCGGCGATTTTTTTCCAAATTCAGGGAGGACCTGCTTGCTATAGCCAAATACTTAAAAATTTTTTTGGTTCAATTCTATGTATAACTTCATGCACTTTTCGATGGTACAATATTCAAAATCGCTATTACAGCGACCCCTACCGGCGAATTTTTTATAAATTCAGGGAGGACCTGCTTGCCATAGCCAAAAACTTAAAATAAAAATTTGATTCAATTCTTTGCATAACTTCATACACTTTTTGATGGTACAATGGCGACAGACAGACGGACACACGGACAGACAGACATTTTCTATAAACATGTTTTTTGGGATCTCTGACCCCTAAAGCGTGTAAATCCGTCTAAATTTTTTTTGATTACAATACTTTCTTGTACTGAAGATAGAAGAAAGTAAAAATGTATATCACATCAAGGTGCTGATGAGCGAAAAATGGACCTTATCAACCCACCTCCTTTAATGCTTTCTTCTTTGGGAGAAAATAAGTATGAAAGTCAAAACAGTTAAAACAAGAAAGAAAAATCATGCGTTAAGCATAGATTATGAAACACTTTCCATCACTTCATGAATGCTTCAACGAAACTTCGTTATTTAGGGAAATAAAGTAAATAAGATAACTAAGTAAACAGTTTATAAAACGCATAAAACATTTGAAAAACTGATTTCAGTATTTACCGTCCATAGCCAAACATGTATTTCAATTCTTTTGAACAGCCCTGTATATGATCTGAAGGTTGATATATATACTATATAATTGGAAAATTTAGTTTAGCAAGAAAATGCATAACAGATTGAAATTCATCTTTTAGCAATTTATACTAATAGATGGAAACATACTTGAATACATTTGTACAACCCTGTAGTTTACCTAGTACCTTTATTACATGCCACTATTTAGCTAAAATTTAATTAAAACTAAAACGCTCTTAAAACTACTGAAATTACATTTCCAGAAATTATCACCCACAGACGGCCATGTATCCAATCCTTTGTGTGACCCTTTATATCCTTTTATCTATATTCTATAAATATTTCTCAGTAAACTAAACTCAGTTCAGCGTAAAAATGCATAACTTCTTTAAAACTCACCTTTTAAGCAACTTCTGCTCATACTCAGTAACCTTTAAGAATTCATTTCTGTAGCCTTGTATATGAACTATAACATTTATACGCACTTTATAGTATGCATAAATACAGTGAAAAAAGCGCATATCATAATTAACAAGTAAGAAAAATCATACGTTATGCATAGATTATGTAACACTTCCCAACACTTCCTGTAGGGAAATAAGGTGTATAAGAGAACTAAGTAAACATTTTAGAAAACGCATAAAACATTTGAAAAACTGATTTCAGCAGTTACCGTCCATAGCAAATATCTATTCTAATTCTTTTGAACAGCCCTGTATTTGATTTTCAGGTGGATATATATTCTATATAATGGGGAAATTTAGTTTAGCAAGGAAACATATAACAGGTTGACATTTCTCTTTCACCAATTTATACTAATAGATGGAAACATACTTGAAAACTTTTGTACTACCCTGTAGTTAATTTAGTTCCTTTATTACACGCCACTATTTAGCTAAAGTTTAATTCAAAGTAAAAAACTCTTAAAACTACTGGAATCACATTTCCAGAAATTATCATTTATAGACGGCCATGTATCCAATTATTTGCGTGACCCTGTATATCATTTTATCTATGTTCTACAAACATTCTTAGTAAACTAAATGCAGTTCAGCGTAAAAATGCATAACTCATTTAAAAACCACCTTTAAGCAATTTGCATCCATACTCCAGTATCCATTATGAATTCTTTTGTGTAGCCCTATATATCAATTACAGCATTTACACTCACCATATACCATGCATAAATATAGTGAAACATAAAAGCGAAAACCATAATTAACTAGTATGTTGTGGCCATCACAAAACTTTCTTCTATATAAATCACGTCAATTAAATCATTTAAATAGTACAAGAAATTACATGAATTTAGCACCAATTCATATCAAAGTATATCTGAATTTGAAGTTTGATGAAAATTCGAGCATTAGTTCTTGAGATAGAGCTACAGCGGGAATTCTGAAAAATGTAGCATAGAAGCGCCACCTGTTGAGCGATTTACACTAAAAATAAACAGCACTAAATGATATCAAGGTAAACCTGAATCTGAAGTTTGTTGAAAATCTAAGCGTTAGTTTTTGAGATAAAGCTATTGCGGAAATGGCAAAAAATACAGCATAGCAGCGCCACCTGTTGAGCGATTTACACCAAAAATTAAACAGCACTAATTTACACGTCAATTCATGTCAAGGACTAACTAAATCTGACGTTTGATGAAAATCCGTGCAATAGTTCTTGAGATACAGCTCTCACGAAAATCGTGAAAATGCAGCACAGCAGCGCCACCTGTTGGGCGATTTACACCAAAAATTAAACAGCACTAATTTATATCAAGGACTAACGAAATCTGAAGTTTGATGAAAATTTGTGCATTTTTTCTTGAGTTAGAGCTATTGCGATAATCATGAATAATGCAGCATAGCAGCGCCACCTGTTGGGCGATATTCACAAAAAAGTAATCAACACCAAACTATATCCTGGACTAACTGAATCTGAAGTTTTATGAAAATCCGTGCAGTAGTTCTTGAGATATAGCTATTGCAGCAATCGTGAAAAATGCCGCATAGCAGCGCCACCTGTTGGGCGATTTTCACCAAAAACTAATCAGGTCTAGTTTATATCAAGGTATAACTAAATAATAAGTTTTGTGAAATTCTGTGCATTAGTTCTTGAGATAGAGCGCCCACAAAATGTTTGTCACATACAGACTCACAGACAGAGTGACAGAGTGACAGAGTGACAGAGTGACAGAATGACAGACAGACTCACAGACAGACATTTTCTAAAAACCATCAAATCGTGTTCTGGGCATTTTAAAACGTGTAAATCCGTCGAAAACCGGAAGTCGAAAATTTTCACGAATCCAATACTTTCTTCTTGTAAAGATAGAAGAAAGTAAAAATGCATTTCCAGCAATCATCGGTACTGTACAGTACTTCGGATACAATCTAGTATCTGAAATCTTTTGTGTGTCCCTGTAAATAATGCTATGCACTTCTTCTATGTTTCTTCCGAAAATATCATAAGACCCCACTTCTTTTTCATTTCCATGTTTTTGTACGCATTTTCAGCTACTACCTGATATATTTTGTTTTATTCAACTGTGATGCTTTTTTGAAATAGGACTAGAGGAGACCGGGGCTAGTTGGCTACAGGGGTAATTTGGCGCAGCCCTCATAAATCCCCTGTTTGTGGATAGATTGCCCAACCAGTCACAGAGTACCTTTATTCTTGCTTTTTACAATCATCATTGTAATTTTGCTGCGTTACCTACGTGCAGTGGACATTTATTACGATTTTTCTGCTTTTTGCACTCATAAGTAATTTTTTGTTGCTTCATTTTTTTTCTAATTTCTAATGCTTATCTTAATAATTGCGATGCAACTTGTGCAGTTTTTCTTAGTGTATGATTAACTGTACCTATCCAATATGTAATTTACTTGGATTATTTATGCTTAGATGGTTACGTGTCCCTTTAGTGAAGAAATTTATTATGGGGCTAGTAGGTGCATTGAACACGGGGCAAGTTGACTCGGTGTCTGGTGTGTGTTGGTAGCTTGAAAACAGCAAACACCGAGAAAAGTGGTTGCAATGCAAGATTTTGGGCACATGAGGCTTGCCCAAATGGAGACAGTCGAATTTTTATTTATGACAACTGTAACTCTGATGATGATATCGAATAAGATAGAAGTTACTCAATGTTAATGTTTTATTCATTATTTTTATATCTGTATAATTTAAAATTTACATTGTACGGCGATAACGCCTTTGTTTAACCTTATTGTTAATAATGAAAGTGATATCTCTTAACTGCGTGACTTATTTGAGTTTTATTTAAATTTTTATAAAGCGTGTGCCAACTTACCCCATAGGTACAGGCAATTTGCCCCGTGACGGGGTAGGTTGGCGCACAATTTTCCTTTTACTTTAAGCTTCCGCTAAACATAAACTATTAAAGCTACAAACTCAAAACTCCGGGTTATTTATAGACAAATGCCTGTTCCTTAAAAGTGCAGTTAAAGTTTGTTAAAGAACTTAAACAAAAAATTAATAAAAATTAATAACTGAAAACTGCGCCTACTAGCCCCGGTCTCCCCTAATACAAAAGTTGCAGATTTCGAAACTTTTGAATATTCAACAGATTATATCTGCTAACAGCATCGATATCCCGGTAAAGTTCTATATTACTTAGCTTGTCCTAATAGTAAACTTTCATATTCTATGCAGTGGGTTATAAATGGATTGCAAAATTCCATCTTTAGTTACAAAAATCAGGTTGAATTAAATAAAAGACCGTAAAAAAGTCTGCAATAGAAAATGCATTGGTTTACTAATAGTAAATTTTCATATTCTATGCAGAGGGTTATAAATGGATTGCAAAATTCCATCTTTAGTTACAAAAATCAGGTTGAATTAAATAAAAGACTGTAAAAAAGTCTGCAATAGAAAATGCATTGGTTTACTAATAGTAAACTTTCATATTCTATGCAGTGGGTTATAAATGGATTGCAAAATTCCATCTTTAGTTACAAAAATCAGGTTGAATTAAATAAAAGACTGTAAAAAAGGCTGCAATAGAAAATGCATTGGGTTAAAGTGGGTTGAAAAATTGAATCTTTACTTACAAAAATCAAGTTGAATTAAATGAAAGTGTGTAAAAAAGGATAATCGAAAATACATTGGGTTAAAATTGGATTGCAAAATTCCATATTTACTTACAAAAATCAGGTTGAGTTAAATAAAAGAGTATAAAAAAGGCTGAAATGGAAAATGCCGTTGAAATAAATTACGAAAACATCATACACTATTCAGTAAAAACCATATTGAAGATATTTTACGAACTTTATATTTATTGTTCACAGATTTATAAAAATGCATCCACCCAGCTACACTTGATTCAGCTTTTCTGAATTACATGAGAAATACTTTTGTTTGAAGTGCGTGTGCATCTATGTCAGCAATTTTAAATATTATAGAAGAAGAAAAGTACACAGAAATAAGAAATATCAGACGATTGCAATGAAACATTGTACAGCATATGTTATAATCTCTGGGTCTTTCTGTCAATTATGAATTTAGAAGTATCCCTCCGAAATCCCCCTGTTTTAAGCATTATATTTTTGAGAAATAAGCTTTTCGGAACTGAATAATATTAAAAATCAAAATAGATGTCATCTAGATCTTTGAAAAAAGATTAAAAAATATGCTTATCCGAAAATTCTATCCGAAAATCACATTAAATGTTAATACAAAATAAAGATAAAAATAAAAAGTAAGGTTTGAAGAAATAAAAATTGTCAGATTTTTATTACAACTTATAATATTTTTTTAAAATTAAAACAAGAAAGAAAAAAACATGCGTGAAGAATAGATTATGAACAACTTTCCAACACATTTCAAACACTGTAACAAAACATCATCGTTTAATAAATGAGAGATGATGTTTAACTAAAGTAAAGATGACAAGGGATGATCGCCCCGGGAAGCCAGCTTTCGCTTTAGAATATAAGTGCAATCCCGGGGGGAAAACACAAGCCCACTTTCTTACTTTAACATATACTAACACTACAATCAATCACACATTACTAGTCCTTACAGTAAAATATAGCTGCTAATAATTCATAAAGCAGAATTGCAACCAAATTAACTGTTTAAGTAAACAATTTGGAAAACGCATAAGACTTTTGAAAACACAATTTTAGCAATTACCGTCTACAGTCTCAGAAAAATCCGAATTCTTTTGTGCAGCACTGTATATGATCTATAGATTTTTACATATACCACATAATTATTAATTTTTGCCCAGCCTTGCTTTTTCTAGCACGCTGTACCTTGCTCTATCTGGCACTGAAGAAAAATCTCTCTAGTAGATTCGAATCAGCTGTTTGTTGCTTTTTATGTATTATTTGTGCATTTCCAAACGATGGTTTTCTGCTTCTTAATATTCTTGCACAAAGGCTTTATTTGCTATTTTTATGTACCACATAATATTAAAAAATTTACTTCCTTTAGAAACACGTAACATAGTTGAAAATTTCCTTTCAGTAAGCGGAAATGTACTCGAATTCTTTTGTGCGGCTCTGTATGAGATCTATAGAATTTATACACACCAAGCAATATGCAAACTGTCAGCACTGTGATTACTCTGTTAAGAACTTAAATTCACCAGCATACGACATTCAAAAAAGTTCATTTTAAACCAATGGCAGCCTTCTTTACAAATTTCTCATTTAAACTTCAATATTTTAAAATGACTAGGGGGCTCTGCCCCCTACGAGCTACGCTCGTCAACCCCCGTTCAGACACCGCAGACTCTAAAAATACGCTAATTTGATCGGCTTTAAAAAGATTTCGGAAGATTGAATTATAATTTAAAAAACAATGGCAATCTCCCTATAAACGGATTTCTATTCATTTCTCTTTGAATGGGGAATTTTAAGGCCAAATCCGCTGCGGTACTACTTGATTAACCCGTCGACCAATTTCTCCAAATTATATAAATTGCCAAAGCACTCGCCAAATTATACAAATTGACATAATTTTTATTTTAAATAACGAAAAAACAAATAAATTAGTGCAACATTAATAAAAATACAAATAAAACTTCGAAATAAAAATAACTTGATGACGTAGACACGTGTAACTTGCTTAAAGTCAAGTTAATGTGACATTTACGATCAACCATTATTGGCATTTAATCTTATAGTTTGGTGAATGATAGATTTTTGGTCGACGGGATAACTAAGTAGTACCAAAAATACATATGTCAATCGCTGTTTTCGTCTTTGATTAAGTAAAATAAGATAAACATTTCAAAATAAGCTAATATAAAAGGAATTAAGTAACCAGAATCTTTGTCTCCCGGTATTTTTTAACAAAGCGAAAAGAAAGTTCTTTTAAATAAGACATTTTAAATTAATCGTTTTTAATCTGACGTAATTTTGACCAAACTATTCTTTCTCTTTTTAATATTCACGTGAAAATACTTGTGTTAGAAATGAAATATTATTTGCGCTTTCTTAACAAAAATAGTTGAAAAGTATCCTCTCAAAATATCAAATAAATGTCTAGCGCAATTTCTAAATTTAAACCGTTTTGCAATATTATTTTGTGTTCATTTTATGTAATAACTGTAATTTGACGTAAATATGACGTAATTTATCCTATTTAAGACTTCTAACGCATGTTAATAAATTTATTATTTTACAAATTCCTTTCTCTCTTAAAATTCACGTGTAATTATAGTTTTTATGACGTAATTTTTAATAAGTTCCTGCTTTTTGTGCATAATTATTTAATTCTAATTCCAAATGTTTTTTTCTGTTTATAATAGTCACGTGTAAATAAATTTTTAATTTATTACACGTATAAATATTTTTTTTGAAGCAAACATTATTGTTTCCGCTGTTTATACAGTTGGCAACAGTTTAAATTAATATCACTTTCTAAAATCTGTAAAAAATATCTCTAGAAATGCTGAAAATTTGAATTTAAAATAGAAATGAAACCTCAAAAAATTAGCCAAATTAAAAAAAGAAATACAATCTACACTCTGGCAAATTCTAACGCATAAAATGATCTAAAAATGATTACACTGTCATGTATAGTTTTTGCTGCTATAAAACTTTTTTAGTGGAACGATTTTGTCCAACTTTAGCATTAAATATCTCTTACAATAATTCTTCGATTTGAAAAATGTCTGCATCAGCGTGTTTATCAAACATTTATGTATAATACTACCGATTTTCATATTTTTGTATGCATTAGTTTTGTTAATATTAACGAAGAAAGACCTCTGGTCACAAAAAATTCAAAACCGGCGGCGGCGGCGGCGGCGGCGGCGGCGGCGGTGACAGCGGTAGTTACTTTTTTTTGGAATAGAGAGATTCTTTTTCATAGGATATCTGAGATCTATAGCTAACGTGAGCGCTTTGTACATTTTTAGGATTTCGTTCATCTGACGAAATCTTATTCGTTCACCTCTCTGTCTGTCCGTCTGTATCAGAGTTCGTTCTCAGAAATTGTATAAGTTACAGATTTTGCATATGTAAAGCTGAATACCTCCGATCATACGACAAATCTTAAAAATTTCAAAAAGTCTTATAATATTGCAATTATATGAATTAATTTAATGACTTCCGACTATTTTTGCTATTTAGATTTTAAAACAGAACCTTGATTTCACTCTTTCGTGCAGGCCAAATAGTTCCGTGGTAGCGCATCTATCTTTTAATCAAAAGCTTCTCGGTTCGAAGCTCGGCAACGGAGTTTGAAAAAATTTCCCCGGTATAGGTTTCATACCTAATAGAATCAAGTTTATGAAATTTTGTTTGTCATTGTAATGCAAAAAGTTGTTGTAAATTTAAAAAAATCTTATAATATTGTAATGAAATGAATTAATTTAATGACATCCGACTATTTTTGCTATTTAGATTTTAAAACAGAACCTTGATTTCACTCTTTTTCGTACAGGCCAAATAGCTCCGTGGTAGCGCATTTTGCCTTCTAATCAAAAAGTACTCGGTTCGAAGCTTGGCGACGGAGTTAAAAAAATTATCCCCGCTATAAGTTTCACTATCTAATAGAATCAAGTTTGCAAATTTTTTTAAATTTTGTTTGTCATTGTAAGGCCAAAAGTTGTAAAATTATTATCAAATATTTTTTTAATTCAAAAATTATTTTTTTTGAGAAATTGCGAAATTTGAAATTGAAGGCATTTCATTGTCCAATGGATTTAAATAAAAGAGCTTTCGTATTTTTTTGCCATTCTAAAAGTTTTTTTTTTTTTTTAACTAAAATTTAATCATGTAATTAAATATGCTTTTCAGCTATACAAATATATGTTGTTACAATTGTCTAAAAACCAGTTCTTGAATATTTTAAATTTGATAAAAAATATGTCTTCCAATTGTAATAATTTCGAAATTAAATTTAATGGTGCTTATTGAAAAAAGGTTAAGGATTTAATAATTATAAATTAACGATTTCGATTTATTAATTAAAAGATTTTGAAAGGAAAGCTAAATATAACCAGTGCGACCTTCGTTCCCACTGACTTACTTTTGTTTTTTTCTGTTGTCGTTCTATTCTGAGAACATCTTAAATTTCAGAACCGAGGAAGATTATTCTATTCTTAATAACATTGAAAATCAATACAAGCCAAATTCGGAACTTTTTTACAAACTATTCCTTCGAATAAAAAAGAACCTTCAATCTCAGATATCTTATATAAAAAGCATCATTTAAAAATATTAAAATGCAAATGAGAAATTTGTAGAGAACGCTTCCATTGGTTTAACAGTAATGCGAATGCAGGCTCTTAACGTCAATCAGTTATACCTAATTAATATGCATTGCACATGCACATAAGCGTGTACACACTTACTCACACACACACATTTTTCTATCTGTTATTTAACGTAGTTCGTTTTCATAGTTCTGCATCAGCGCATAAAATTTTTATTTACTTACAGCATTTTAACGATAAACAACAAATGTTCTCTTAAAATAACTTTAAAGAAGATATGAAACATCAAACCATCCTTAGTAAGCATTTTTCAATTGCGCGGAATTCTTTATGTTGTGTATTCATGAATCCGTGAACGTAAAGAAACTAGGATGCAATCATTCACGTGCAACATACTTTGTTGATGTTCTCAATTTCTATCGTTTTCGCCATTTTTAAAAACAGCGAGATAGAAAAACTGAGATTTTCTACTTACTCGAATGCGGTAATAACTTTTCTCAACAGCACTGAAAGCTTGCGGAATCAGATGATAAGAAGTAGCTGAGCATGAAAAGAAACATTTTTGTATGTAAATATTTTCTATTAAGATCTTCAAACTGAACTGTATAGTTATATTTTCAGCAAAATAGGACATTGAAAACTACTGAAGATATTCAACTATAAAGTAATTCGCGATTTTTTTCTCTATAAAGTACGTTGTTTTTTAGATGAGAAAAACAATTTACAGAAAATAATAAATATTTTAAACAAGAACGTAATTTGAGGATTTATTTAGTCTTGATAAATAAAGGAAAAAAATCTACTGTAAATTTTCACAATTAATAATTTTATTATAATTCCTTCTAATTTTTACTTTCTTCTATATTTACAAGAAGAAAGTATCGTATTCGTAAAAATTTTCAACTTCCGGTTTTCGCCCGATTTACACGCTTCAGAGGTCAGGGGTTCCGAAAAAACATGTTTTTACAAAATGTCTGTCTGTCTGTATGTGACACAAATTTTCTGGGCGCTCTACCTCAAGAACTAAGGCACGGAATTTAATAAAAATTTATATTCAAGTAGTCCCTAATATAAATTGGTGCTGATTAGTTTTTGGTGTAAATCGCCCAACAGGTGGCCCTGCTATGCTGCATTTTTCGCAGTTTCTGCAATTGCTCTATCTCAAGAACTAACGCACGGATTTTCATCAAACTTCAGATTCAGTTAGTCCTTGACATGAATTAACGTCTTGCACCTTTTGGTGTAAATCGCTCAACAGGTCTGCTGCTATGCTGCTATGCTGCATTTTTGTGATTTCCGCAATAGCTCTATCTCAAGAACTAATGCTTGGATTTTAAACAAACTTCAGATTCAAGTATACCTTGATATGAATTAGTGTTGTTTGTGTTTTGGTGCAAATCGCTCAACAGGTGGTGCTGCTATGCTGCATTTTTCAGAATTTCCCCTATAGTTCTATCTCAGTAAATAATGCTTGGATTTTCAACAAATTTCAAATTCAGGTATACCTTGATATGAATTAATGCTGTTTGTGTTCTGGTGCAAATCGCTCAACAGGTGGCGCTGCTAAGCTACATTTTTCAGAATTTCCCCCACAGCTCTATATCAATAACTATCGCACGAATTTTCATCAAACTTCAAATTCAGATACACTTTGATATGAATTGGTGCTAAATTGGTGTAATTTCTTTTAATATTTAAATGATTTAATTGACGTGATTTATATAGAAGAAAGTTTTGTGATGGCCACAACATACTATTGGAGTTATGCCAACAGTATCATAACATTATCTTAATATTGAAAGATTTAATTAACTCACACAGGCATTATAAACCAGTTAAATAAGTTCCTGAAACCAATTCTACCGATATATACTCTTGCTATGGTGGATTTTTGTATAAAGTAATTGCTAATACGAAGTAATCAATCATATGAAGTAATCGGGATCCTATAAACGTAAATGAATTTAGAAATAACTTAAAATTTATATACACGCACACCCATACAGTTACACGTTTTTCTATGTAATAGCGCACTCTTCGAAAGTTAAAATATTTTAAGACCTTTAAAACCACGAGGTGGAACCCGTCGAATTTCGACGAAAGAAAAAGTTTACAAAGGAAATGTTGCATTAAATTTATAATACATAGACAACAATAATTACAATAAAAAATCCATCTTACACTTGTGAGTTTAACTTTCCAAAGACATATTTTAACTTAAGATTAACAAAATACTTTTTTCATAAACTTCAACTGTTAAAATTATTGAAAAATTAAACTTTATTCATATACGTAATCCGTAACATATAATCAAAATAAGTAATTTTGATTAAGTTATCAATTGATGCTTGGTATTACAGAATGAAAAAATCAGCAAAAAGGATTTCACCTTGACATAATCATAGAATTCCCCCCCCCCCCTTTAAATCTAAACAAATCAAGTCATTTTCAACGTTTTACATCAATATTAACCATTTAAAAGCATTTTAACGCGCAATTAGTTATTAATAAATATATTTTCAAGCTTGAAGTCACGTTTGTCAACTATTACAACTTCCCATGTTAAAATTCACACTCGTGATTTGAGGTCTTAGTATAATCGCTGTACCTGCGCGTAAAAATTCCAGAAATTTATAACTTTTAGACGTATTCATGGGGAAATATCTTGTTTTATTAACTAAAATTATTGTTTCTTTTAAATATGACGTCCTTTTCATGAAAAAATAGTGAAATATAACTGCTTTATCAGGGAAATTGTGTCTTTTTAGGTAGATTTCGTATGAAATACTACCTATTGGGATCGTTCCTATGTTGGAATTTCTGAAAAATTTTTGCAGATCTACACCGATCATGACTCCTAGAACCCCAAACCACCCTCAGTAAAAAAATTTATCTATCTATCTATCTATCTATCTATCTATCTATATATATATATATATCACTTTCTTCTGGACACGATAACTTTCGTAATTCTGCACCAATCTCTTCCAAACTGATGCATAAAATCAAAGGGCATAAAATCTCGGTCAAGTTCGTTAATGGGCAAAATCGGACCAAGGGGATGGAAATAAGGAGGGGTTTTGTGAAAACCGAAAACCCCCATAACTTCTTAATTTTTGTACATATCAAATCAGTTTAAAGTTTTTAATACTTCTAAAAATAGGGCCAAAAATTTATGTATCACAGATTTTTAATAAAGTTAAAAATGGGCTCAAGGGGCGCAAAAAATAGGGTTTTTGGGAGAAAAAAATTCATAACTTCGTCAATTCTCAAGATATCAATTCCAATTAATTTTATTATAAATCTCCTTAATATTATCTACAACTTTTATACTCACAAGTTTTTGATAGGACCAATTCGTACCGCAAAAAAAAAAAAAAAATTAAAAACGAAAACAAAAAGGGGGTTTGAAGAAGTAAAAAATCCATAACTCCTTCAATTCAAAAGATATAAAATCCCCTTGAATTTATCATATATCTCCTTAATATTGTCTACAACATCTATATAGACAAGTTTTGGATAGGACCAATTCTTACAGCAAAAACAAATTAAAAATACATAGCGGTTGAAGAAAAAAAATCATCTAAGTAAGGGTGTATTCAAATCCAAACTGCGTATTTTCTGACTCATTTTACAATTCATTTTTGCTCTCAAAGGCTTCCAATTGGTAAGTTTTCTTACTCAGAAACTATAAAATGTACCGTAATGGTCGATTTTTTGATAGAGGCAGAATATATTTTAAAAAATGCTGTTAAAGTGGGCATTTTGAACCGAATTTCCCGAAGCGGATTGTGTTAGAAAAATCATTGCATTAAGGATGCACTCAAATCCAAACTGCTTATTTTCTGACTCATTTTAAAATTCATTTTTGCTCTCAAACGCATTTAATTGGTAGATTCGCTTATTCAGAAACTATATAATGTACCGCAATGATCGATTTTTTGATAGAGGCAGAATATATTTCAAAAAATTATGTCAAAGTGGGCATTTTGAACGCAATTTCCCGAAGCAATTGTGTTATCACTTTCTTCTGGACACGATAACTTCCGCAATTCTGCACAAATCTTTTCCAAACTGATACATAAAATCAAGGGACATAAAATCTCGGTCAAGTTCGTTAATGGGCAAAATCGAACCGAGGGGATGGAAATAGGGAGGGGTTTTGTGAAAACCGAAAAACCCCCCATAACATCTTAATTTTTGTACATATCAAATCAGTTTAAAGTTTTTATTACTTCTAAAAATAGGGCCAAAATTTTATGTATCACAGATTTTTGATAAAGTTAAAAATGGGCTGAAGGGGCGCAAAAAATAGGGTTTTTGGGAGAAAAAATTTATAACTTCGTCAATTCTCAAGATATCAATTCCAATTAATTTTATTATAAATTTCCTTAATATTATCTACAACTTTTATATTCACAAGTTTTTGATAGGACCAATTCGTACCGCAAAAAAAATTAAAAACGAAAACAGAAAGGGGGTTTGAAGAAGTAAAAAATCCATAACTCCGTCAATTCAAAAGATATAAAATCCCCATGAATTTGTCATATATATTCTTAATATTGTCTACAACATCTATATAGACAAATTTTGGATAGGACCAATTCTTACAGCAAAAACAAATTAAAAATACATAGCGGTTGAAGAAAAATCATCTAAGTAAGGGTGTATTCAAATCCAAACTGCGTATTTTCTGACTCATTTTACAATTCATTTTTGCTCTCAAAGGCTTCCAATTGGTACGTTTTCTTACTCAGAAACTATATAATGTACCGTAATGGTCGATCTTTTGATAGAGACAGAATATATTTAAAAAAACTGCTATTAAAGTGGGCATTCTGAACCGAATTTCCCGAAGCGGATTGTGTTGGAAAAATCATTGCATTAAGGATGCACTCAAATCCAAACTGCTTATTTTCTGACTCATTTTTAAATTCATTTTTGCTCTCAAACGCATTTAATTTGTAGATTCGCTTATTCAGAAACTGTATAATGTACAGCAATGATCGATTTTTTGATAGAGGCAGAATATATTTCAAAAAATTATGTCAAAGTGGGCATTTTGAACGGAATTTCCCGAAGCAATTATGTTATCACTTTCTTCTGGACACGATAACTTCCGCAATTCTGCACAAATCTATTCCAAACTGATACATAAAATCAAGGGACATAAAATCTCGATCAAGTTCGTTAATGGGCAAAAGCAGACAAAGGGGATGGAAATAGGGAGGGGTTTTGTGAAAACCGAAAAAACCCCATAACTTCTTAATTTTTGTACATATCAAATCAGTTTAAAGTTTTTATTACTTCTAAATATAGCGCCAAAAATTCATGCATCACAGATTTTTGATAAAATTTAAAATAGGCTCAAGGGGCGCAAAAATAGGGTTTTTGGGAGAAAAAAATTCCTTACTTCGTCAATTCTCAAGATATCAAATCCAATAATTTTATTATACATCTCCTTAATATTATCTACAACTTTTATATTCACAAGTTTTTGATAGGACCAATTCGTACCGCAAAAAAATTAAAAACGAAAACAAAAAAAGGGGGGTTGAAGAAGAAAAATTTTCATAACTCCGTCAATTCACAAGATATAAAATCTCCATGAATTTATCATATATCTTCTTAATATTGCCTTCAACATTTCTATAGACAAGTTTTTGATAGGACCAATTTTTAAAGCAAAAACAAATTAAAAATACATAGCGGTTGGAGAAAAAAATCATCTTATTATGGGTGCATTCAAATCCAAACTGTCTATTTTCTTACTCATTTTTAAGTTCATTTTTGCTCTCAAACGCATCCAATTGCTAGATTCTCTTATTCAGAAACTATATAATGTACAGTAATGATCGATTTTTTGATAGAGTCAGAATATATTTCAAGAAATGATGTCAAAGTGAGCATTTTGAACAGAATTTCCCGAAGCGATTGTGTTAGAAACGAAAAATATTGCCCCACTGAGAAAATAATTGTTTATTAATCAAGTTTTAATTAATTGAAAGAAAATAAAAACACAGGTCGCTTATAAATCTTTTCAAAAATCACGTCAGGCATGTTTCATATTTTTTTTTTTTATTAAAAATTAATCTGAAAATGTGCCAGAAAATTTCGAGTTGTTGAGTATGGAAAAATATTTTTTTAATATCGCCTTAACACGATTCTGATAAAACCAGCTATTTTATAAAAAGGAAATAAAAACTCGCCAAAAGCAGACAGATAAAACTGTTAAAGTGGATTTATATCTAATAATGATTTAGTTTTTGTTGGTGAAATTAGTATACTTAACTTCGAAATCTACCTCTGCCTGTAGGCCGGGCCGGCAGGGATTTTTTTAAATCGTAACGTCATTTCTGTTCAAAATTTTTAAAAAATATTGAATTGTAATGAGAAAATGGCATCAGTAAGAATGTAATCAATAAAGATAACTAAACCACTTTTAATAGAAATGAAGTACTTCAGTTGCCACGATTAGAAAATTGGTATTAAAAAACTATAAAAAAATTAATATCTCAAAAATAAATTGAGATACAGCTTTCAAACAGCTTTCAAACAAATTACATTTAAAAGTGCATTTTTTGCTGTATACGACGGTGTAAACATTTAAAACGTGAGATATTTAGAAGTTTAAAAATTTGCAGTAGCGAAAATTGCAAAACCGAAATTTCATTTCAAATTTGAAAGTGTTGCCATTCGCAGAATGACGTATGCGTTACGCACAGATATGTTTGTCCTTTATAATATAGATAGTTCCAATTTTTATTCTTTATATATTTTATCTTTCATTTAGTAGGGGTAATTTCCGTAATATTGCACTCCTTTTTAAAATTTTATATATTTTTGGTATTTTTCAATTTAACTAATGACTTTCACGTCATTTTCATAGGTGCGTTATTGATTCTTAATACCACATGCAATAAGTTCAATAGCTCAAGAAAATAAATAAAAAATAAATAAAATAAAAAATGTAAAATCACAAAAGATACATATATGACGTTTGGAAAAAAGTTTCCCTAATATCGCACAAGGCGATATTTGGAATCCATTTTTGTAGTAGTCATAAAACTAGAATATGGAAGGTAAATAAATTTAAAGAACATTTTATATTGTTATTATATTTAATAAAGAACTCATTTTTGTCAGATTATGATAGTTTGCAAAGTAGTCAGGCTATGAATTATCGTTAATATATGTGAATGGAAATTAGCTATTTAAAAAGAAATCACAAATGTATGTTTGTACAAATGTATGTTTGTACCTACAGACGTTGTTCCTGACACCAAATGCGACATTTAATACAAATGATCCATTTTTCTGCTCGTCTGTTCGTTTAGTAAAGCTGGTTTCAGAAAGAACATTCAGAATCATTTTCGCTGTCTTCGCCGTCAGTAGATACTATCAACGCTTAATCCGGATCTTCACCTGATTCTCAGGATGTCCCCAGTAATGGCTGACACATTTCATTTTTTTCTTATTTCCGATAGCTTCCTTCTTAGGTACATAATTTTTTTGCATTTTTGACTACAAAAATATTTTTTGCAACCTTAGTCTTTTTCTTTTTAGAAAGATTCCCAACAAAGTTTTACTTTATATGGATATTTGTCAGAACCGCTGCTGAACAACTTGGACGTCCGCTTTTGATGCTGAACGTTCTTCTCATTCAGATTTGGCAAATGATTTATATCCGTCGGAAAAACTTTGCTACCATTTGTTGATGGCTAGGTAGTTACACAGCAGGACTGTTTACTCTTGTTTACGGGACGTGTAAACCACTTTTAATACAGGTGGTTCGAGACCGTTAGATACAGTCTGAAGCTCAGGTTTTTCCTGTCCAATTTGACTTGTTAACCATTTGGAAATGGTTGTTGTTTTCGGTCGAGGATGGAGCCAAATGATGCTCGCATTTTATTTTTTTTAACGAAATTCAGCGATGTTCTTTACTTTTAGAAGAATTTTTATTTGAATAGGTAATAGAAAGGCATAAAATTGTTAAAAATTGTTTGAATAGGTAATCGAAAGGCATAAAATAGTTAAAAATTGAAAAAGTTACAAAATGGGTAGGCGCAAATTATCAGATATGGAAAAATCCAAAGTCAAAGAGCGAAGCCGAAATGAAAATCGTCTTGCAAAGCAAAAATCGAGGTCTTCAACTCATTATGTAGGCCATGAAAATCGAGGTCTTCAACTGATGATGTAGCCCATGAAAATCGAGGTCTTCAACTGATTATGTAGCCCATGAAAATCGATTACAGAATAAAAGACGAACGCGAAAAAGGAAACAATCTAAGGTTTAATCGATTGATAGTAAAAGGCCATGTCTCGAGGGGCTCCAATCCACTAGCCACGGCGTTTTACAATCGGTCGATTCTAACCGGGAAAAATTAAGCTCAACGTAGGTAATTTGTCGCAATCTGTGGATGATTCGGTGGGATTGCTTTCGAATAATGCTTAATGGATTTTTGCGATACGTTGTTGAAGATGATGCGATGGAATTTGGTGGACGAAATAAATTCCGAATGGTCGTTGTAATCTATTAAATTACAATTTTTTTTTTCAGCTGGCCGACGTGTCAGTGATGGAAGACAAAGTCTTCGGGATGTTCATGTGGGTAAGGCGTCTCAGCAGAGTCTACCACTACAAATTCATGGTCTTTGAATATGTTTCTATTCAAAGGGAAAATACATTAATAAAAAAAGTCTTAGAAATTCCTTCGTAAATAAAAAAGTTGACATTTAGACCCTTAAATAAAATAGTTTGCAAAGTATCGCACAGTGCGATATTAGGGCTACAGAAGAGTGCGATATTAGGAAGAACAAAATACAGTCGACTCTACCGGTGAAACTAAGAATAGAAAAAGCCTTTGAGCTATATCTAGTTAAACTATGAGTATATGATTATGTGGTTTTATTTACGTTACAATAATTATAATTAAGAACAGAACTTACTTTGAAAATGATTTTTCACTGTATGATGAAGTTGACAAAAACTTTTGGTTTGCACATAACTGTAAAAAAATATAGTAGAGACTAAACGCAACTGTGTATTTAACCAAGGTACGACGGACTGCTGCCCACAAGACCAGTTTTGGGCAGGCGGCAGCACCTACTTGTCGAGATAATGCGGGGTGCGATATAAAGCAATGGTGCGATATTAGGGACTTTTCTCCTACTGTTTCACCCTTTTATTGTTATGCATCAGGGAATAAAATTCTTACTATAATACTATATTTAATCTATAAACATAAAATATTCTCTTAAAATAGCTTTGATGTATATATGAAACATCAAATCCTCCTTAGTAAGCATTTTTCAATTGCTCGAAATACTTTATGCTGTGTATTTGCACTCATCAATCCGTGAACGTAAAGAAACCAAATTGTAATGGCTCACCTGAAACATACTTTGTTGATGTTCTCAATTTCTATCGTTTTCGCCATTTTTAAAAACATTGAGATAGAAAAATTGAGATTTTCTACTAGCTTGAATGCGGTAATAACTTTTCTCAACAGCACGGAAAGCTTCCGGAATCACATAATAAGAAGTATTTGAGCATGAAAAGAAACATTTTTGAATGCAGATATTTTCTGTTCAAATCTTTAAACTAAACAATATAGTTTTATTTCCAGCAAAATAGGACATTGAAAACTTCTGAAGATATTGAACTACAAAGTAATTTGGTTTTTTTTTCTTCTATAAAGTACGTTGCTTTTACACGAGAAGAGTAATTTATAGAAAATAATAAATATTTGAAGAAAGGAAGTAATTCGGACATTTATTTATTTTTTAACTAATAACAGCAACAGCAACAAAAACAAAAAACTACTGTAAATCCTCACATTTAAATTTTTTTTTTATAATTCCTTCTAACTTTGAAGCTATGCCAACAGCATCATAATATCACGTTAGATTAAAGGATCTCATGAACTCACACAGACATTAAAGATGCGCACTCTTCGACAGTTAAAGTAATTTAAGAAGTAAATAAATAAATAGAAATGCTTTATTCATCTTTTACAGTTAAACTTAAATTTACACTATGTGCAAAACTACTTAAAAGATGACAATATTTTTAAAAAAATGTTAAAATACTTTAATACCTTAGTACTTTCAACTGTAGAAAACATAGTCTTCGTCAGAGGAATACAAGAAATACTATTGTTATTAACGTCTAATTTTCAAAATCCACGTAGATGTTGACGAAAGGAGTGAAAGTGGAAGCCAATTTTTAGATCCGGGAAACAATGGGAAAATAAAACATGGATATAGGAAAGTGAAATATTACTCGTTTTATGATACTTTAAGCAAACTGAGCCAAATTCTGGGTATATTGTAGGATAAAACATCATTACAAACGGTATTTTATTTAGTAATAATTTCTATTGATTCGCGGATGATTAAATCATGATAATTCTTTGAGGGATATATAATTTTTGCGTCTTCGAAATTAACTTGTATATTCTGCTTCTGGTTAAGTCCTGACAGGGCTGTTGTAGGTCGGTTGTACGTAAACTTAAAGTTCGTATTAAAGAACATTTGAGAGATTTAAAGTACAACCGACCTACAACAGCCCTGTCAAGACTTAAGCAGAAGCAGAATATACAAGTTAATTTCGAAGATGCAAAAATTATATATCCCTCAAAGAATTATCATGATTTAATCATCCGCGAATCAATAGAAATTATTACTAAAGAAAATACCGTTTGTAATGATGTTTTATCCTACAATATACCCAGAATTTGGCTCAGTTTGCTTAAAGTATCATAAAACGAATAATATTTCACTTTCCTATATCCATGTTTTATTTTCCCATTGTTTCCCGTATCTAAATATTGACTTCCACTTTCACCCCTTTCGTCATCATCTACGTGGATTTTGAAAATTAGACGTTAATAACAATAGTATTTCTTGTATTCCTCTGACGAAGACTATGTTTTTTATAGTTGAAAGTACAAAGGTATTAAAGTAATTTAACATCTTTTTTAAATATTGTCATCTTTTAAGTAGTTTAGCACATAGTGTAAATTTAAGTGTAATTTAAGAACTTTAAAACCATTTTTGCAGTACTTATTCCTTTCCAATTTTTAATAATATCCAACATAGTTAAACAATGTTAATGACTTCGGACTGTCTGTCTGCCGTCTGACTCCCCGTGGTCTAACTCGCGTAAATATGCTCTGATTAACATGTAATTGATACATGTTATTGATGTTCGTCATGGAATGTTTGGTACTGAAAATGAAGTGCGTAGCAATCACAGTTCATTTACAGGAGCAGTCAAAAGTTTTCAATTATGGTCTATGGTGAAAAATCCTTTGAAGTGTATTTTAATTGAGTTACACAATCTTACAGAAAATGAAATTTATCTACATTATTGAGGTGCATCAGAAGATGGTTACTATAGAACAGGGGTTCCCAAAATTTTAAACCGCAGTACCACTAAATAGAAGTTCATACTTCAGCCTACCACCCTGTGACAAATTCAAACCTAATGCAGAAAAACCTGTGTAAACGAAATATGTCTACAATGGAATATTTTCCAGTCTTTTGCGCTTCTGTCTGGTCAGATTTTACTGTATTTAATTGCATAATTACATTATTTAATTGGTAATTAGATTGACTACTTCATTTTAACATTCAAATAAAAGTTTCATCAAAAAGCACCATCATTAAATTTTAATAATAGGTATATTATAAAAATACATTGTTTTAGTACAAAAAAACTACAATACTTAATGACTTATTGACGTAAATTGATACATATTCGGTAGGGTGACTCTATTAATTCCCGTGTATTGCTAATGAGAAGGGTATATTTATCATTATAATTTCTATCAGTTTAGGATGGCAAATATAGATCTGTTTAAATAGAAAACATAAATACTACGTAGCTTTGTTAAGCTTTAAAAAAATATACACATTTAAAATCGCTTTGTTCGTCCATTTTTTGTTATATCAACAGTAAAATACACTTAAGGAAATTTAATAAATGTATAACCTACATAAGAAACTCACATGTCTTCTGAAAGTAAACTACTAATAGGAGATAAAAGCTTGTTGAAATAAGTATTATACACACATACAATATAGTAATAGAAGAAAACATTTTCTTTTTTTGAGGTGGGATTAAAGATCAAATAAACATCTAATTACTTCTATTTATCCAAAATTCTAGTCGAAATTACATTAAAATAAGAGACAGCAAAACGCTGTCAAAGCAGTAATATAAAAGAGTGAAGAGATTACAGAGCCGGTTAACTGACAAATCAAAAAGAGGAGGGCGTATTGACCTGTTTTTTGATTTCACATACTGTATTTTTTATATCATTAAACTACCAGTGTCAGATTTTTTCGTACCAGTAGCCAGAGCTTCACGTACCAGTATTGGTACGCGTACCATAGTTTGAAAACCCCTGCTATAGAATGTACCACGTTTAACACTGAGAATACGCGCACAGGGGAGCTCAAAAGTATTCCGTTATATGATACTCCATGACGAAAAATCATTTGCGGCGTATTTTAATGATGTTGCTCTGTTACAAACAAAAATAATGAAATTGATATGATTTCTGAGGTGCACTAAAACATACATTTTGTAGAATATGGAGTGTGAAGAATTTTACATTCATTTACAGAATCGCATAAAAGAGTTCGGTTATATAAAGGTCTACGGGTAAAAACTATTCACAGAGTATTTTAATTATGTTGCAATATTTTAAGCATGATGTAATTGATATACATTACTGATTTTTGCTACGAGATGCTTGCAGTTGTAAATGATGTGCATTGCATTTATCGTTAATTTACAGGGACAGTAAATCATATTGGATACAATACTGTGCCCAAAATAATGTCAATTAGGGATGATTGCTGAAAGTGAATTTTCAGTTATGGTACGCGTTTTAAGCTTATCTAAACTTTTGCATACTACGTGGTGTCTATAACTTCTATAGATCAGATGCAGGTCTACACAAAAGAATAAGTAACCATCACTCTGAATGAGCGTGAATTATTTAAAGGTGTTTTTTTAAATTATAGCTCAAATTTTGCATTTTAAAGCTCGACATCCTTTTCTACGAGTATAGGGGAGAGTAGCCGAATTTGGACAATTTCACTTATTTTCAGGTGTAACTCACTTAAGTTTTGGAATATCTGCAAAACATCATTACACAGGGCCAATCTATTCATCTACTAATTAAATAAATCTCTAGATCAATTTCTTTTTGAAAATTTTAAATTTTATTTTCATTTGAAAAATTTGTCAAAAGTGGTCCAAATTCAGCAACTGGTCGCCTAAGTTGGACCTCCAGTCGCCTAAATTGCCAAATAAAACCAAATAAAATCAGGTTGTTTTAATGAATAGGGAATACAACTAATTTTGCTAAAAGCAAAGTATGCGATTAATGAAACGATCAAACAAAATAACAGCAATGAAATATAATGAAATCAATTATTTAAAAATAAGAGTAATTGTTAGGTAGCTTTCATTACAAAAAAAAAAAAACCTATTGCAGTCGTTCGGAGGAAAGCGATTTCAAAAAATTTTGGTATATTTTCATCGATCATGACCCCCAGATCCCGAAACCACCCTCCGTTCAAAATTGACATATATATATATATATATATATATATATATATATATATACATATATATATAGGGGAGAGTAGCCTAATTTGGACCACCACTTTAATTGGACCGTTGCCATTCTGCCGTTAATTACAGGAAGAAACGCCATCTACCGCTGAAATCCTACTCATCAGAATGACGTCACTCACGATTAGAAGAAGCAACCTCCTACCACGTGTTGTTTTCAGGCAATTTTAAAAAACCTAAAGTTTGCTGTTTTGATCTACTTTTTTCCTACTAAACGTAAGTGAATACTTTAAAACTAAGGTAAGTTGTTATGTTTTCATATACATATATAAATTCATCTGTTAATTGCGCATATTTCTCACGCGGCTTTGTTTGATTTCGTTTTTGTTCTTAGTCTTGAAATTATCTGTTTTAAAAAATGGCGCAGTTGCCATAATTGGACCATTTTAAGTTGCTTAAATTGGACCAGATATGCGATCATAAATTTTGAAAATTAAGTAATGAATTTCGAGGACGGTACACTTTGTACACTATTTTTTTATTTTTTTTAATATTTTATAATGGACTACTATCTCCATGGAAGTTTTTTTTTTTTTTGGGGGGGGGGGGGTTATATCTGGATTAATTTTTTTATAAAGTTTAGGCCTATATAAACAAAAAAATATTTTTACATGTTTATGCAATAAATTTTGTTTGCAATTTCTTTTATCTTGTATGTATTTGTATTTATTTTCTTTGAATTCTTTATTCCTACGGCGTATTTGGTTTACAGAGTTGAATTCAAACATTTTCCTCCTGGAGGATATTTGCGATTCCCCTAGGAAGGGCAGACTTTTTACAGTTCTGGAGGGTGGAATTACACTTTTTTGCCATTAAAACTCATAAAACCTCAAACTTTCTGGGGAGAGGGGGGTGAATTCAATACTGTTGAATATATAATGTTTGCGTATAACTAATCGTAGCGTATTTTTCAATAGAGCATAACACTCTTTTAAACACTTTTATAATATAATGTTGAAAATGTTGAAAAAGACACGGGCAAGCTGTCTGAAAAAAAAATACAAGTGACAGCAAAAGGTGTTAAAGATATAGGAAATAAAAAGGAGAGAGTAAGTTGTGAAGAAATTGACTTGCAATAAAGCTGTAGCTACAAATCCTCCCCAAAATCCAAAAAATCATTAGAAATATTATATCCTTTGCTAAATTTAGTTTTAAAAAAGTACAGAGGGAGCAAAAAAAAAAAAAAAAAAAACCAGTTGTGTTAACATCTTCGCCATATAAAGTAAACCTTGAAATGAAAAAACACAAAAAATCGACTAAAAGGATGCTATCACAGCATAAAAGCAAATGGAACATCAAGTTTAAAAAAATAGGCGTAATGCATTTATCAAGGAAATGATGAAAGGGGAGAACTACAATCATAATGTAAAGAAAACTTCTGTTGCAAAAAAAAAAAGAAAAAAAAGTCTAATAATTCAGAATCTAAAAAGAAAAATCTGAATAGTGATGATTGGTTTTGACTGATTTGTAAGAAAATAAAACAGCAGAAATGATTCAGTATTCATATTGCCAAATACAGTTCCAAGTTGTGTGCGCTGGAAAAAAAAATCAATAAACGAAATTCATGTGTAAGCTTTGCATCACTCCTTAAATGATATTCAAGTAACTGGCAATTAGTTTCATAATTTCTAGTCTTAATTACTAATAACTTTGATTTATATTTTGAATACATTTTGATTTAAAACAATTACACTTATTTTTAGATATTTGATTTCATTATATTTCATTGCTGTTATTTTGTTTGATTGTTTCAGTAACCGCAAACTTTGCTTTTAATAAAATTAGTTATTTTCCCTAGTTATTAAAACAACCTGATTTTATTTGGTCCAATTTAGGAGACTGGCGGTCCAACTTAGGCGACCAGTTGCTGAATTTGGACCACTTTTGAGAAATTTTTCAAATTAAAATAAAATTTAAGATTTCCAAAAAGAAAATGATCTAAAGATTTATTTAGTTAGTGGATGAATTGATTGACTCCGTGTAGTGATATTTTTCGAATATTCCAAAAATTAAGTGAGTTACACCTGAATATAAGCGAAGTGGTCCAAAATAGCCTACTCTCCCCTATATATACATATGACCTTTGTCACACTGTAACTCTCGTATTTATGAACCGATTTGGATGTTATTCGGTGTGTACATAGTACATACCAATGTCTCGACCGAGTTCGTTGGCCAGGTTCATCTGCCATTTAAAATTTTTTTAAAAATTTAAAATTTGAAATGTGGTACCAAACAATTGAAAATTGAAAAAATATTTTTTTCTTATGTGTTTGACCTTGATAAAAAGATTCGGGAGCAGTTTTTGTTTCGTCTATATCTAAAAAATGGCTGAGTTATAGCATTTTGAATTTCTATTGTGGCTGACATTTTAAAACGACCTGATTTTTGTCACGCGATATCAGGCGTATTTATGAACCGATTTGGATGTAACTTGGTCTGCCCATAGTACATACCAAAGTCTCGACCGAGTTCGTTGGCCAGCTTCATTCGCCATCTTGTTTCAAAAGGGTTGCCATTTAAAAAAAATAAATTGAAAATTGAAAATGAGGTATAAAAAATTGGAAAATGAAAAAGATTTTTTTATGTGTTTGGCCTTGATACAAAGATTCCGGAGCAGTTTTTGTTTCTGAAAATTTGTTCTTTTGTTTATATCTTAAAAAATGGTTGAATTATAGCTTTGAATTTCTAGCATGGCTAACATTTTGAAACGATCTTGTATTTGTCACGCGATGACACACGTATTCGCCTATTTCAATGTAAGAAAGCATGTGGATAGTATACATCAATATCTCGACCAAGTTCGCTGGCCATCTTCATCAGCCATCTTGTTTCAAAATGGCGGCCATTAAATTAAAAATATGTATATTTAAAGTGAGGTGCAAAAAAAATTAGAAATTGAAAAAGGTTTCTTTCTTAAGCATTTGACCTTGATATAATGATTCAGGAGCATTTTTTGTTTGTCTTTATCTGAAAAAATGGCTCAGATATAGCAATTTCAATATCTAATGTGGGTGACATTTTGAAAAATCTGATTTTTTGCCTGCGAAAGCACTCGTATATAACAATCGATTCCGATGTGAGTGAGCATGTGCACAGCAATTACTAAGGTCTCGACCAAGTTCACTGGTTAGCCTCATCCACCATGTTGTCTTAAAATGGCAGGCACTTTAAGAAATCGCCGAATTTGGCAGCCAAATATAAGTTACTTTAAATAAAAGCAGCTTGGATAAAGCTGACTAATTTCGCGAAATTCCATTCATAATGATTTAGTATTGATAAAAATTAGTATTGAATCTCCTATATTCGGTTTCCACTAAATTGAGCTTCGGGTGTTTGAATAATATAAGTTGGTTTTTTTTTAAATAAGGAATATGAAAGCTACCTATTCCTCCCGGCACTGGCCGGAAGGACTTTTTAAAATCAAAACGTATTCAAAATATAAATCAAAGTTAACAGTAATGAAGAATAGAAATTATGGAACTAATTGTCAAGTACTTGAATATCGTGTAAGGAGTGATGTAAAACTTACACATGAATTTCGTTTACAGATATTTTTTTTCTAGAGCACACAACATGGAACCGTATTTGGCAATCTGAACACCTAATCATTTCTGCTATTTTATTTTTCTTACAAATAAAACAAAACCGATCATCACTGGCTAGATTTTTCGTTTTAGATTCTGAATTATTAGACTTTTTTTGCAACAGAAGTTTTCTTTACATTATGTTTGTAGATCTTCTCTTACATCATTTTCTTGCTAATTGCATTACGCCTATTTTTTAAAATTTGATGTTCCTATTGCTTTTGTGTTGTGATAGCTTCCTTTTTGTTGTTTTTTTTGTGTTTTTTCATTTCAAAGTTTACTTTATATGGCGAAATATGTTAACACAACTGTTTTTTGGCTTCCTCTGTACTTTGATTTAACTGAATTTAGCAAGGGAGAGAACATTTCTAAAAATTTTTTGGCTTTTGAGGAGGATTTGTAGTTGCAGCCTTCTTGCAGCTCAATTTCTTCACAAACTACTCTCTCCTTTTTGCTTCCTATATATTTAACAGCTTTTGCTGTCACGGGTGTTTTTCTTTCAGATAGTTTTTCTGTGTCTTTTTTTAACATTTTCAACATTATATTAAAAAATTGTTAAAAAAAATATGCTCTATTGAAAAATGCGCTACGATTAATCAAACGTAAACATTATATATTCAAATAGTGTTGAATTCATCCCCCCCACAGAACCTTGAAGTAATTCTTCCCCCAGGAAGGTTCAAAATTTCATGTGTTGTAATGGCAAAAAAGTGCAATTACATCCTCCAGAAATGTAAAAAGTCTGTCCCCCTCTCGGAAACACAAATATCCTCCAGGATGAAAATGTTTAAATTCAACTCTGTCAACCAAATACGCCTTAGGAAAAGAATTCAAAGAAAATAAATACAAATATATACAAGATAAAAGAAATTGAAAGCAAAATTTATTGCATAAACATGTAAAACTGTTTTTGTGGTTATATAAGCCTAAACTGCATAAAAAAATTAATCCAGATATACAAAAAAGAAAAAAAAAAAAAAAAAAAAAAAACCTTGCATGGAGATAGTAATCCATTATAAAATATTAAAAAAAAAAAAAAAAAAAGTGTACAAAGTGTCTTCGAAATTCATTGCTTACTTTTGAAATTTATGATCTCATATCTGGTCCAATTTAAGCAACTTAAATTGGCCTAATTACGGCAACTGCGCCATTTTTTAAAACAGATAATCTCAAGGCTAAGTACAAAAAAAAAAAAAAAACCCATACAAATCCTCGTGAAAAATATGCGCAATAAACAGATGAATTTATATATGTATATGAAAACATAACAACTTGCTTTAGTTTTAACACGTTCACGCCGGCGCGGTGGGTCACACTCGACTGTCTCAGAGTTGTCAAGTCTCCTGCTTTTTGCCCACCACTATTATTTCAGAGAAAATGTTGTTAGTTTAAATCGCCCAATTGTTCTAATTAAATAAAACAATATTTTCTGTATTAAAATACTGGTATCCAAAGAGCCGGAGCCTTTGCAGCTCTGAGACAGTCGAGTGTGACCCACCGCGCCGGCGTGAACGTGTTAAAGTATTCACTTACCTTTAGTAGGCAAAAAATTAGATAAAAACAGCTAACTTTAGGTTTTTTAAAATTGTCTGAAAACAGCACGTGGTAGGCGGTTGCTTCTTCTAATCATGAGTGACTTCATTTTGATGAGTAGGATTTCCGCGGTAGATGGCCTCTCTTCCTGTAATTAGCGGCAGAATGGCAACAGTTCAATTAAGGGGGTCCGGGACACATTTTAAAATAATTTTTATTTATTGACTTAAAATTCTGATTTTTTTTGCGATGGTTAATCTTATTATTTGTAAACAAAATCACGTGATAAAACTTCTTAAAATTTTTTTTTAATTTAAATTTAAAATTTATTAAAAAAGGTGGGGTAATTTAAAATCGTCATAACTCGAACGATTATTTATAGAATTTCATTTTTTTCCATTTAAATAAACAGAAATATATAAGTTTTAATTCTGATTCAGCATTTTTTAATATATTAATTTATAGAAAAATTTAAAATATTTAACGAAAAAAAAAAAAGTGGTGCAAATAAAAAAAAAATCATATTTTCAAAAGTAAATATTTTTTTCAAATATGCTGAATCAAAATTAAAGTAAAACAATTGAAAAATATATGTTCTAAGTTTGAACCCTGTATCATTAACGGTTCTCGAGTTATAAGAATTTAAGTTCGAGAAATGGTGAAAAAACCTATCATGAAGAAAAATGCATTTTTACAAGAAATCGTTTCCATGACAGCCATTGCTTGAAAGCTAGATTTTGAAATCAAACCAAAAAGAAAAAATTAATATTTTTTGTTCTATTGAGATAGAACCATGATTTAAATGTCATTTTATGCAGGAAAAAACAGAGAAATTTTTTTATTAAATAAAACGTTTTTGTAAAATTTGAAGATTTTTGTGCCCCGGGACCCCCTTAAAGTGGCGGTCAAAATATGGCTACTCTCCCCTAGCAAGAGATGTTTGTAGCATATAAATAAAATCATATAGAGGACTACGCAAAAAAATGGATCATGGCTGCCTATGGATAGCAATTTCTGGATGTATGATTTCAGTAGTATTAAGAGTGTTTTTACCTGAATTAAATTTTTGCTTGATATGTGACGTGTATAAAAATCCGTAGGTAATATACAGACCTGTACAAAAGAATTCAAGTACGTTTCCGAAATGGCTGAAGTGGAATTTTCAACTAAATTAAAAATCGTTAACTAAACTACCGGGTGTCCTAAAAAGGACTGACTGATTTTAAAATTCAATAACTTGCAAACGGTGACAGATACTTAAAAAATTCTTGCAGGAGGATTATGCATGAGGTCAAAAGTTTTTTTACAGGGATTTTCGATTTTAGTTCGTGTTACAAACAATAAATAGCGCTGCGATCAATAGACGCTAAATTCAGGCTCGATTTTCGGTACTTTGGGACCCACTCAATACATTTTCATCTCATTTTTCCGCATGGAAGAAGAGAAAGGCTAAAAAATCGAGCCTGTATTTAGCGCTTATTGCTTACAGCTCCATCTATTGTTTGTAATTCGAAGTAAAATCGAAAATCACTGTAAAAAAACTTTGACCTCATGCAAAACTCTCCTGCAAGGATTTTTTAAATATCTGTCACCGTTTGCAAGTTATTGAATTTTAAAATCAGTCAGTCCTTTTTAGGACACCCGGTACATTTTAGCATACTTTGTAGAATATATATAAACCTATAAGTGATATAAAAAGCTGAACAAAAGAATTTAAGTACCTTTTCGACTATTGCAGTAATTGTTTAATATTGTTTTCAAATGTGTTATGCCCTTTCTAAAATGTTTTCTTAGCTATGTTCTTTACTGTTGGGCAGGGAAAGTTTGTTAAAGTATTTCTGCAAGTGTTGGAAAGTATTTCATAAACTATGCTTGAAGCATGATTTTTCTTTTTTGTTATTCTTTATCTAGCTTTCTTTTCATTTACTCTTTTATTGTTATGCATCAGCGTATAAAATTGTTACTTTAATGCTATATTTTAAGCTATAAATATAAAATGTTCTCTTAAAATAGCTTTAATGTACACTGCTCAAAACAATTAAAGGATATTGCAGTTTTAGGTGGATTTTGTATCTGGTAAACTGTTTAGCTGATTGATACATGGTCGACAGACATAGTAGGTTATATGAGAATAAATTACACATGTTTGGCAGAAAAAGTGCATTTTATTGCGCATTTGTGTACTAAAGGGAAAAAACACAATTTGTGCATATGAGAAAAAAAGAATAAGAAAAGGTGTTTTCTTCAAAGAAAATCATTTTCAGTAGGGGGTATGGTTTCCACGGGCGACCAGCAACGTTGAACACCTTTAAGGCATGGACTCAATGAGGTAATTAATGACGAGTTGGGGTATTCTGCCCCACTCTTCCAGAAGAGCTCTTTCCAGTTCTTGGAGAGTTTGTGGGGGTTGTTGGCGGGCAGAAACTCGTCTTCCTAGAGCGTCCCAAACGTGCTCGATTGGATTCATGACTGGAGAACACGCTGGCCATTCCATTCGAACGATTCCTTCCTCGAAAAGGAAATCCTCCACCAGGTTTGCACGATGTGGCCTGCAGTTATCGTCCATTAAAATGCAGTTATCTCCGATTGCTGCAGCGTAAGGGACTACAATAGGTCTGAGGATCTCATCCCTATATCGGCGACCAGTCAGAGCTCCATCTCGAATGATGTAGAGGTCAATGGAGATGCCACCATACACCAACACTCCTCCACCGCCAAATCTGACACTTTCGTGCACGAACGCAGGATTATTCCTACTGCCACGGTCCCTCCAGATGAAAATACGCCTATTATCCGGATGCACAGAAAAACGGGAGTCGTCAGAAAACAGAATATTGCTCCATTCATTTATCCTCCAGTTGACATGCTCGGTTGCCCACTCCCTGCGGTCGCGACGATGCCTTGATGTTAATCTAACACATACCATCGGTCGGCGAGCATACAGACCTACAGCATGGAGCCGGTTTCGGACAGTCTGAGTTGAAATCGTGGTGCCTGTAGCCGAGCGAAGGTGTTGTTGGAGAAGAGTAGCGTTCATGGTTCGGTGTCTCCGAGCTGTTAACGCTAAATACCGATCTTCATTGGGCGTTGTTGCCCTTCTACGACCTTGCCCTGGTCTTCGGCCTGCACATCCACTCTCCAAAAAACGGTTCCAGATCATGGAAATGACACTTTGTGACACTCCAATGGCTTGCGCTACTTCGGCTTGAGTTTGGCCCCTTCTAGCCTACCAACAATTCTCAAAGCTTCTGAATCTGTCAAATGACTTCGCTGAGACATCGTACTCATCGAAACAAAGCAATCACTGAATGCCGATCATCCTTGTCTTCATTCTCCTTTATCCAGTTGAAAGTCAAATTTCATTCGCTACCGCTGAAGCGATGTTTTTGACGTCGAACTCAAAATTTGCATACTCCACAGTTTGAAAACCAGAAAAATTTGCATTTGTGATTCTCTTCTTCTATTTTCGGCAAAAAAAATTTCGTTTATATCTTTATTTTATATAAAACTTCAAATATCCTTTAATTGTTTTGAGCAGTGTATATATGAAACATCAAATCATCCTTAGTAAGCTTTTTTCAATTGTACGAAATTCTTTACGCTGTTATCTGCATTCATCAATCCGTGAACGTAAAGAAACCAAATTGTAATCGTTCACTTGCAACAGAATTTGTTTATGTTCTCAATTTCTATCGTTTTCGCCATTTTGAAAAACATTGAGATAGAAAAACTGAGATTTTCGACTAACTTGAATGCGGTAATAACTTTTCTCAACAGCACCGAAAGCGTGCGGAATCACATGATAAGAAGTATAAGAGCATGAAGAGAAACATTTTCGTTTGCGGATATTTTCTGTAAGATCTTCAAACTGAACTGTATAGCTTTATTTTTAGCAAAATAGGGCATTGAAGACATCTGAAGATATTGAACTATAAAGTAATTTATGATTTTTTCCAAAGATAAAGTACATTGTAGTTAGATGATAAAAACATTTTGTAGAAAATAATAAATATTTCATACCTGAAAGAAATTCGGGTATTTACTTTTTCTTTAAATAACAAGTTGGAAATTGCACGTCAAAAGTGGCAAATGACGTGCGTTCGTACTATAACTAGTTTTATAAATATTTTTTACGCCGCATATTGTACTGAATGTATATTTTAGTGCACTTCATAAGTGCATACCCATTTCATTGTGTTCGAAAGGCTGTAACGTCATTAAAATGCACTTGAAATTGCACTTTTTTCCCATTGGCCGCAATGCAACGAAGACTTTTGACTGTCCCTGTAATTAAACTATACATCCGATTTTCATAAAATGTCCCGACAGAATTTTGCAACAGTTATATATTTAAAATTTCAGACCATTTGGTTGTATAGTTTTTGCTCTGTTACATGCAGACGGACCAAACGACGGCTATAGGTGCTACGTATTTATATAATTACGAACGCACCTATAAAAAGATACCAAAAAAGCACTGTAAATTTCTCCTTTTAAAAATTTACTCATATTTCCCAATAATTTTATAGTTATGCCAACAATATCATAATATCAATTTAATATTAAAAGATTTAATTTACTCCCACAGTCACTAAAGATAAGCGATTTATTTTTGATTTCCTGGAACAGGCTCTACTTATTTATACTCTTGCTATGCTGGATTTTTGTTCTGAAATATTCAAAATCTGATACAATAAATGAAATATACCTAAAAAAGAATTTAGAAATAACTTAAAAATATTATATTCACACACATGCACACAGTTACACATTTTTCTATGTAAAATATAGATAGTTAAAACTATTGTAGCATACTTATCAATTTTCAAATTTTCAAATTTTAAGATTTATATATTCTTTTTCTCTTTCATTTACCACGGTTTTACCTTTTTATTGTTATAAATATATTGTATACATTATTGTTTATAGTATATAAAACTTATTTTAAATAACTTTAAAGTTATATATGGAACATCAAATTATCCTTAGTAAGCATTTTTGAATTGCGCGGAACCCTCCATGCTGTATATTTGTATTCATCAATCCATGAACGTAAAGAAACTAAGTTGTAATCGTTCACCTGTAACAGACTTTGTTGATGTTCTCAATTTCTATCATTTTCGCCGTTTTAAAAAACATTCAGATGGAAAAACTGAGATTTTCTACTTGCTCGAATGCGGTAATAACTTTTTTTCAACAGCACTGAAAGCTTGCGGAATCACATGATAAGAAGTATTTGAGCATGAAAAGAAACATTTTTGTATGCGAATATTTTCCACTAAGAGCTGGAATCTAAACAGTGTAGTACTTTATGTTCAACGAAACGGGACATAGAAAAACAACTGAAGATATCCAACTATAAAGTATTCTCTATTTAGATGGGAAAACAATTTACAGAAAATAATAAATATTTTGAACGAAAGAGTTATTCGGGCATTTATTTATTCTTTAAATAAATACAAATGACAAAATATAAACATAGGTATTTAACCCTTTATCTACTGACGGTACTTATAAATATCATTAAAATAACTTGTTATAAAATTCATTTAATACATAGATTAGTAGTAATACAGCTTAGAATGAGTTATAGATGCATTACTTTATCTTGCGCCAAAAGCATTATTGGTTATACAAAACAAAAATTTTTCTAAAGGATGATTTCTTTTGCTTTTGCATCTTTTCAGCTTTCTTGATGTTGGGGGGGGGGGGGGGGATTTTTAAATTCGGAAATATTTCTATATTTCCATTGTAAGAACATTATATTTATACATTTTATAATTATACAAAATACTAAGAAGAGTATTTAAAATAAAAGATTTGAGTGGGGTTATAAATTTTACACAAAATCCCTATAAATTCAAATTTAATTAATCCTTCTACAGAACACTTAATAATTTACCAAATAGTGAACTTGAACATTTAATCTTTAATAGATTACTATTAATACTAAATGCATTAACAGGATCTTTTTTTTTTAATATAACAGCACAAAAATAAGTTTGGAATGTCGGAGAGAGAAAATATTAAGTGCAGATATGTAGACGGAAACATCTCACAGATGTACGTTTCCGGTTAAGGGTTAATAAAACCGAGGAGAGAAAATTATATGATTGTGTCAAGATGACGTAATTTTCATTGATTTTTCATTTCTTAATTCTAAATGTTAGAATAGGAGCCTTTATTAATCATTGAACTATTTCAGGAATGGAATATTGAATAAAAAAGATATCCTCATGTATTTGTAGTGTGTATATCCCCATGTCCTCATCATTTTTAAAATGTACCTTTTTACAATGTAAACCTTTTAATAATAAAATCGTTATGATCATTTAAGATCAATGAACTTATCTTATGAAACTAACCATAAGATTAGTTTCATAGAGCATAGATGTCCCTACCGGACACTTTTATTAATGTCTTACAAGGAGAGGGCCAACCTTGGTGATCACAGAATATATGTTGTAGGGTAGAGACCCCTTAGTCTCAGGTTCAATGGATTTTATACAACGCTCCTTAGTTCTTGAAAAACCGGGGTGGGGGGTGTCTAATAGTGGTACACAGCTTAAATACTTACTTTGTAACTTTAAGGATGGGTTGGTCGTAGCTCTGTTGGTACGGCGTTTGCTGGCTGATCTGCGGGCCCGTGTTCGGTACCCGAACGCACTACATTTGTTTTTCTCATTTTTTGTTTTATAAATATTCTTGTAATTATAATTTAATAATTTCAATTAAAATTTTTAATATCATATATTAATTATAATGTTAACAAACTTAAATTTCTCATTTTTTATTTTTAAACTGTTGTTTCTCATCCTTTAAAGAGGTTTGAAAAGAAATTGGATCTATTATTGAATGATAAAAATTCCAAAATCGTGACAAAATCTGTTGTGTTGTCATCTAGTTATGATAAAATAAAAGAATATTCAAATAAAATAAAAATAAAAGCAGAAAGAAGATAAAGGGGACGATAAAATAATTGAAAACGGAAGCATACGCATTACAAATTTAAAAATCTTTAATATGCAAAAAATCGGTTGTAATTTAATTCTGGTGCTAATTTTTATTATAATTATGCTTGTTATTTTAAAAACAGAATAATAGTGTTATCGCATTGAATTCCTTTGTTAAAGCAATGCGTAAATGATGTTTCTTTAAAATCACGAATTGACACAATTGCTCAATATCATTGCATCGATAAAGAATATATGAAATACATTTAAAAAAAAGATTAAAAAAAAAAAAAAAACAAACAGTTTTATGATGTTTTATACAACTATTTAGTTAAAAGTAAAAAATTAAATAGTTTAAAATTATAATTGAAGTACAATATTATAAATTTTAATTGACAGTGAGATTATTAAGTTATACTTACAAGTATATTTATAAAACAAAAAATGAGAAAAGCATAGGTATCGCGTTCAGGTATCGAACCCGGGCCCACGGATCAGCCGGTAAACGCCATACCACCTGATCTACGACCAATCTGTCATTGCGGTTGCAAAGTAAGTACTTAAGTTGTGTACTACTATTATACCACCCGGTTTCTCAAGAACTAAGGAGCGTTGTATAAAATCCCTTGAACCTGACACTAAGGGGTCTCTACCCTACAACATATATTAAAATAATCAAAATCTGTGATTAACAAGGTTGGCCATCTCCTTGTTATACAAAAAAAAGTGGTGCAGTATTGAGTCCATAGATTCGAGCCGCTGAAAAAAAAGACGCGAGCAATGGACGACTGTAAGAAACATGAAACGTACAGTCGTGGAAAAAAAAAAGTAAACACCCCCTACTAACTCCTCAACAAATTATCGTAGAAGAAAGTTGCTGGTACCGAACGATTGGAAATAAAGTCTACTTTTAAATTATGTATTAAAAATTTGCTTAGGGGGCCATCTACATATTAAAACGAACCATAACTTTGTTTTTTCAATAGCAGTACACAATTCTGAAAGCATAAATGAACTCTACACCCTTCAATTAGCCTAAAAATAAATTTTTATGCAATTCATACCACAAGTTTCCGAGAAATTAATTATTTTAAAAGGAGCGTATTTTAAGGGCTGTATACAAATTGAAGTTCAGTATTCGATTGTTAATCGAGAGAGCCCCCTTCTTGATCAAGGCGCCTTAAGCACCACTCAGGCAGTCAACGAAGCCTACTAGATTACAAGAGAGCATAAGAAATTTCAAAATATCTAGTCACTTCTATCATACACGGCCCCTTAAACCATCATTTTGCCGTTTTTTAAGCATAATTTGAAAACTATTTAGAAGAAAAATGTAAAATTTTGGATTTCCATAAAGCAAGACATAATAAATCTGAATCCATCAAAAAATTGTAGGTTGCAATTCATAATTTTTTCGAATATTAATTTCATAATTCATAATCCATATCATAAAATTATAAAAATTGTAAATTCAACGTATTTATATTTGGGCATATTAGCATTATTGCTACACCAAAAATTAGCACATTAGGAGCATAATTTCAGGAGTTATAAATAAAAATATGAAAATGTAATTTAACATTAGAAGCGTTAAATTTTGAATGTTTATAATTCAAAAACTTAGCATTCAAATGACTTGAAATTTGGTGTCTAGGCATAATTTGAACCGAAGTGGTGAAATATCTTGTTAAAATTAGGTATTGTCATTGAAAAAAATGAAGTTTGGGTTCGTTTTAGATATGTAGATGGCCCCCTAAACAAATTTTATATACATCATTTAAAAGTAGACTTTATTTCCAATCGTTCGGTACCAGTAGCTTTCTTCTATGATAATTTGTTGAGGAGTTAGTAGGGGGTGTTTACTTTTTTTTCCACGACTGTACATAAAGGTATAACAGAATATAGTGATAAACCAGATTGCCATAAGCGCGACAAGGGTCGATAATAAAACCAAAGCAACAGCTGTTTAAACGAGAGACGATAACCCAGTGCGGTAAAAAAAGAATAGAGAAAGGGAATATAGCTTTATGTACCAAGAAGAGAACGAATTTTTAGAGAAGTCGATTAGGAAACTAATTTTTTTTATAGAATTTAAATGAAGTGCTGAACGAAAAAAATATATTATTTAGCTAATTTGTACAGATCGATAAGCGGCGACAAAGGTGTTAACACGTGGTAAGTGAGCTATAGTAACAGTGGTGAGAAGCTGTTGCTAAAAATATAGCAAATTAGATTAAGTATGCTCAAATCACAACAATAGTTAAATATGCTCAATGTGGCCACCATCTGCAGTTATGCATGTCAATGCTTGTTAGTCCACGCGTATAGGATTGCTGCCAATAGTAGGTACATTGAGCATATTTAACTGGAATTTCTTATCAAAATATATTTTACTTTGCTTATTAGTGTTAGTTTTTTTTTTTTTTTTTTTTTTAATATTCATATTACTTTTAATGCCACACTTCTAAAGGCGATTAGTGTTGTATTTAAGCCAGTTAATGATGATAAAAAAAATTACTATTTCAGAGATTCTAATAAACTCTTTTCAAATCTTAGATATCATCTAAACGGGACACCATAGTTAATCAATGAGAAACAAAGGTCGACTTCATAGGAAAGCTACCGGCTTGCTCCTGGATCGCGTAGAGAAAGAGTTAAAATTTGTAATTGTCCTATAAAGATAACATTGCGATTATTTAATTTTAATTGGAAAATTATCAGGGTCCATAAGCTGCGTTTTTGGCCCATGAAATGGATTAAAATTCAATTATGTTATACTGACTTAATTATTTCACTTTTTAATATTCAAAGGTATATTTTGTACGATTTTAACAATACTTTTTTGTATTTTGTTCGGATTTATATGACTTAAACAAGCTCAAAGTTCGTATAATTCGTAGTTTTGACGAAAAATAGGCAATTTCTGCTATTTTTACCTCAATTTACTCACTATGTTTAATATTTTGGTACTTTTTATTATCCCGTCGGCCAAATTACTGTCGCCAAATTGTAAGATTAAATGCCAATAATGGTTACCATTAATTAATTAATTGTAAGATTAAATTCCAATAATGGCCAATAAACCATTAATTCGATGTTTTATTTGTATTTTTTATTAATGTTTTACTAATTTATTTGTTCTTTCGTTATTTAAAATAAAAATTACGTCAATGTGTATAATTTGGCGAGTGGTTTGGCGATTTATATAATTTGGCAAAATTAGTCGACGGGATAACTAAGAAGTACCAATATTTTGCTATGAGCGCAGCTTTGCAACACTTTTATTTTAACATATTTTGTATATTTTGATGTGTTTTATAATATGTGTCAAGAAGAAAGTGTTCTACGATTGCGCACATATGTAAATAATTGAGGTAAAAATAGCAGAAATTGCATATTTTTCATCAAAACTACAAATTATACGAACTTTGAGCTTGTGTAAGTCATATAAATCCGAACAAAATACAAAAACTATTATTAAAATCATACAATATATACCTTCGAATATTAAAAAATAAAATAATTAAGTCAGTAATAACATAATCAAATTGTAGTCTATTTCATGGGCCAAAAACGCGGCTTATGGACCCTGATCCTTTATCTTTCTTGTTGTAATTCTCATACATTTCAATCATATTGTTGCTTACAAAATTATGACATCAGCGTTGCTGACTCACGAATTTGAACTTTCTTTTAGATCTTACACTTCTAACGTGTTTTTTTTTTTTTTTTTTTTTTTTTTTAACTCGATTAATAGGTAGTCAAAATAGACATATATTCTTTATAACAGCTAAATTGATGTAATTTAGTTTGAATTTAATATTTCTTTTCTCTTTGTACCAGTACTTATACGGAGTTGCTTTTTTTTACATAATTGTTCCGATTCTTTTGGTATTTGTAAGTGTACACTGTAAAAAATTTTCCTGAAGGTTCCGGAAAAAAGTGGTGGCATTTAGATGCCACGGCTTTGTGCTGTTACGTTTCACAACAAATTAGTGAAACATTCCATTTTTTTCAGAAACATTCCGTAATATATACTCCGAAACATTTCATAACAGTTATGAAATGTTTCGGAGTATATATTACGGAATGTTTCTGAAAAAATTGGAATGTTTCACTACTTTGTTGTGAAAGGTAACAGCAAAAAGCCGTGGCATCTTAATGCCACCACTTTTGTCCGGAACCCTCCAGAAATACTTTTACAGTGAAGGTTAACAATCAATATAGGCGTCAGTATATTTGTTCATAAATGCAAGCACGGTGGAAAAAAGGAATTTTTTCACTATAAAAAATGTCATGTTATGAAACGTTAAAATATTACATAAAAATTTCGAAAAAATAAAAGGAAACACTATTTTCAGATCTACTCGCTTTTTTCAACATAAAATATGGCAAATAAATTTTCAAATACGTTTTTTATTTTAATTTCATATTGGTAAAATATTATTTTTTTAAGAATTCAACTTCTGGGAAACATCTTCCAAAAAAAAAAAAATAAAATAAAAAAATAATAATAATAATAAAAAAAAAAAATAAAAAAAAATAAAATAAGAATTTATTTTTCCTGCCTTGGATTTACAGCTTTGCTATGGGCAACAACTACGGGTGTGCGCCAGGTAAAATTCGCCATCTGCGGCGGCGCGAGACAGCGTGATTTTAAAATTTCTAAACTTCTTATCACTATAGCTAATTAGTATTAATAATTCAGTTTTTACGTGCTATTAGCTTTCTTGGTTAACTTTCTGAAGAAATAGTTTTCACTTCATATAGTTTTAATATATTTTGCTTGATGTAATTCTCATACATCGTTTAAAATTAAAATTTAGTGTTAGTTTTAAATGTAAAACTAAAATCAAGCTGAAAGCGCTTCAATAATTTTAGCTTTAGAATTTTAATTCTAAAAATATTATTTTTTATTTATCAGGTAACAAAATCGAAGCTGTACAACAAAAATATATTAATCGAAACTCATGACTAAACATATAAAAAGTATTTGCTAAAACTGAGTTCCGAGATCGGACTTGCGCGAGTAAATAAAGTGTAAAACTGTCAATTATATTTTTTTAAAATGCAAACATTATTTTTATTCCTTTATTAAAATCATAAGTTTTTAGAAAATACAAAGGGTACTAGGAAAGTTTTGGATTACGGATTCATTTATCAAACTTTTTCAAAGTAATTTCCGTTACAAGCAATACAGTTCTCCAAACTCCGAAACCAGTCCTGAAACCAGCTCTGTCAAGTTTCACTTGCGAGTAAGGAGCACTCATTGTCCCAAGCTATCAGAAGTGTCTCATCACTGGAAAACCGAATCCCTTTCTGCTTCAGTTTCAGATGCTGGGAAAGTACGAAGTCGCCGGGGACAAGATATGGACTGTAAGGAGGGTGTTTAAGAAGTTTCAGCCCTGTAGTGGCCAAATATTCAGTGCAGGCTTTGGCCCGGTGAGCTGGAGTTTTGTCATGATGGAGGAACCATTTGTTCATTCTTGAATTTGATCACAGGTTCTTCTTAGATTCTATGACTTTAGGTAGGCACTGTTCATTGTACCACTTAGCAGTAACTGTCTTCTGTACTTCCAAAACGGTACACCCAACAATTCTGCTAGATTTGAAAAATACAGCTATCCTTTTCTTTTTGACATATCGAGATTTTCTAACAGCTACCGGTGTGTCCTCATCATCAAAAACCCAAACTTTGTTTTGAGACTTAGTCGGCACATCATAATAGTATAGCCAAGTTTAGTCACCTGTCACGATGCTGTTCACATACCGAGATTATCCTTTACCAAACATTTTTAGCATCTCCCAGCACCAAGTCACATTTCGTGTCATCTGCTCCTTATAGTCACTCTATGTGGCACCCAGAGACAACACTGTTTCTTGATGTGCAAATGATCCTACAGAATTGAATGAAGCAGGTGCAGTTAGACCTAAGGTATCCTCTATATGCTTGTAAGTTAATTGCCTATCTTCGTCAAGCATTTTCCTCACAGCAATAATGTTTTCCTCCGTAATTGACGTTCAGGGCCTTCCCCCACTTTCAGCGTGCTCCAGGGAGAAGTTTCACCTTTGGAATTATCTGTACCATCTCTGTATAATCATACGATGTGAACAATCATCACCAAGTGCAAGAGTAATTTCTTCTAAGCATTGGTTTAAGATTAAACCACGCGAGAAGTTATACCGTCAAAACTGCCCTTATCTCACTTCGTGACTAGGACACCACTGGAAGAACTTCACACGATCACAGCTAATGAATAACTGAGCCTACAGACTTGTGGTTACGTGCAGGTGCATAAGTATGAACCTATGTCAACACGCAGGCACAAGCAGCCACCTGCGACTTTTTGTTTCATCATATTGCAAAACTTTCCTAGTACCTTTTGTATAAAATTTCCTTTTAATCAATTTTTTTTCTCGTTTAAGGGGTCCCAGGGCTAAAAATTCTCCAAAAAATGGAATATTTTTTATTACTCAAGGGCATTATGCATTATTATATGCATTATGGTATGAATTTATCACAAAAAAATATATATATTTAAAAAAAAAAAAAAGGGAATTTTACGCGTTATCTTAGAAATTTTCAAAATGCCCCTTGCGCTTTCCATATCAATGAAAAGCCCCAATACTTTTTCATAAAAGTTTGGTTTATATATATAAATAAAACTGTGCTTCGAATTTTATATATTTGAATATAAAGCTAAAATATGTATATATATTTGAAAATTTTTTAAATTTTTTCGAAAAAATTTCAAAAATTTTGATATTTTTTCCTTACCTTTATATTCAAATATATAAATTCGATGCACAGTTTTATTTATATATATAAACCAAACTTTTATAAAAAAAAATATTGGGGATTTTCATTCATATGGAAAGTGCAAGGGGCATTTTGAAAATTTCTAAGATAAACCGTAAAATTTCTTTTTTTTCCTCAAAAATAATTTAATTTTTTTTTGTGATAAATGCATAGCATAATGTATATAAATGATAATATATATGTGAATAATTAATTGAATAATATTTAAGTGAAATTTACAAAAAATAAAAAATTGATTTTTAAGGTCCCTCGTCCCGGACTTTAACTTCAATTTAAATGAATGTGTCATCTCAGAATGAATTTTTTCACGATTTGTCAACTTTAAAAGGGTATATCTAAAGTTCCTTGCAATATATATGTATGAAATTTTCAAAAGAGGTTTTATGCTACATTTCCAACAAATTGTCTTTAGGACTTTTAATTTTGATTGATAATTGTGAAAATATACTAATTAATGCAAAACTCCCTTCACACAAAAAAATTCATTTTCTTACTTAAAATTAAAAAAAAAATCATAATCAATATTTTAAGAAATCCTGAAGACAAATTAAAATGACACATTTTCTGTCCCAAAAGTGTAAAAATTTTGTAAATCGAGTAAGTACGTCCAGAGTTATATCAAAAATTAAATATGTTTAAAAATTTGAAATAAAAAAAATATCTAAAATTTTTCAGATTTTTTTTACATTCGGTATTCTTATTATATTAAAATATATTTCAGAAAGAAATTTCATAACAAAATATCTATAAATAAAAAAAATAGAATTTTGAGCCCCGGACCACCTTAATAATTTACAGCCTTGCTAGAAGATTCGATAAGCAATACAAAAGATAAGCATAAAACGGGCAAAATTTACTTTTATGTGTTATTTTTTTAATCAAATTTTACACAATAAAATGAGAGAAATAGTAGGGTAATTCCGAGATTTATGCCGCACATTTTTTTGAATTTGTGTATAAAGTCCCATGGTGGACATAAAAAAAAAAAAAAAATCATGCTGTGCTATTTAATGTTAAATAGACAACGCGTGTAGTGCGACAAAAAAATTCAAAACAAATTATTAATATTTTTTAACAATTTTTTTCTAAAACATTACATTGCGGCGCGTCACCCGTACATTCAGGCTGAGACGCCGCACTTGTGCGGTAGTTATGTCGCGCTTGTAATAAGAACAGAATGAAATTATAAATAAAAATATTTAAAAAAAATATTCATATCTGGACTATAATTAACGATGTAATAACAAAATGAAACTAAATTAGTACAATGAAACGTATTAGTAGTTTCAAATTAATAATTGTTGCCTACTTTCACTATTAAAATTATCGACTAATTTTTTTTACATTAAATTTTAATTGTTATTTCAGTAACAACGTAACATCAATCGGAAGGGAAAAGAAAAAAAAGTAAAATTGTGTTTACATAATTTAATTGTTAACCCTTTCGGGACCGGTGTCTTTTTCACAAATTTTATTCGGTTGGTACCACTTTTTTAAAAGAAGTTACCTTTACTTAAATAATCATGAAAATGCCTTAATTAAACAAAGCAAATATTACTTTTCTTTTTTACTGATGCCAGAAACAAATTTTGTAAGCTCTTTATGAAGGTGCTTATATGCACCAATGGTTCCGAATGGGTTAAGAGACCTGTTTTTTCCACTGCAATCTACAGAAAAAGTGTCGAAAAAGTACAGTCTTTATGTAACTACATTTAAACACATGATGCAACGAGCCAATTAAACTTCCTCATTTTTAGAGTATTTTGCAAAGAACGTCTGCGTTGCGCGTAATCTACTTTTTCATTATTATATCATCTTGACTTGCATCTTTCTTGCCCTTCTTACTTTTTATTTTCCCCTTTTTCTCCTTTGGTTTTAGTAAACTTGATAACATGGTTAGCATGGTTAGTCTGCGCAAAAAGAAAGGGAAAAGTTAATAACACTTAATCATCCCGTAACAAAAGAAACTGCGGCACTTATACCGGAATAGCAGTGCGGCATGTATCCCATTTTGCATGGTGCAGACGTCGTCGACCATCACAGTTACCTGCCATCGCTAAGGGGAATGGCGTAACCATACATACAGTACTCTATACAAACACTACACTTAGTTTTGACTTCGAAATCATGCATTCATTTAGTAATTAGTGTATTAAAGATATTTAAACATAACGTGTTTAAAAGTTTGTGCAGTGAAATCATGCACTTACATCAAATTAAGGATTGTACTTCTACAAGTAAGCATCGAAATGGGATCCACGCTATACACTGATTAAAATAATCCCATTACGCACCTATACTGTGCGTTTGACGACCATCTATCGATAATTATAAGAAATACAAGGGGTGCAACATCTATCTCGTATGCGGCGACTCTCCCGGAGTTACCCTACATTAAACTTATTTTAAATATATCATATTTTATAAATAGGAAAGGCGGACATTAAAAATTCCAAAATTATTTCAACTGCCCCTAAGACACAAATTAATTAAAATCATTTTGTTTACAGTGGCGGTCAAAAATTTCCGGCCAGCATAAAATTTTTGGTTAATTTGTAAGTATACCCATATGAAGAGGAATCTCAAAGTGATACTTCTACACTTTATTGACATAACAGTTAAGAACTTATTTATGGAATAAAAATTAATTATTAATAAATTTAATTGACAAAATTAATTGCAAAGAAAATGCATGTTCTCAAAAGTTTCCGGCCACCTTGGCAAGTTTGGAAAAGGATGGTGTTGTAAAAGAAAATAACAGTTATCAACAACATTTACAATTAGTATTTTGTATTCATAGATTTAGCAATAAGTACTGCGGCGCAGCAACGTGGCATCGATTCATGAACAGTTGTAGATCAGTAGTGTTAAATTTTGTCCACGGTTTTTGCAATTTTTGTGAAAATGCTGCTAAATTGGAATATTTATAATTCCACACACGTTTTCAAGTTAGTTTCAACGATTTTCTATTGTATTCAGATCGGATGATCGGGCTGTCCATTTCAAAAGCGAAGTTTATTTGTGCGAAAGCCACCGCTTGACGAGCTTGCATGTATGCTTTTGGTCGTTATCATGATGAAACAAATAGTTGCGACCAAAATGTTTCCTCCAATAAGGCAGCAAATGATCTTGCAAGATATTTTTATGCATTGCACTATTCATCTTGCTGAGGATTTCAAATAACAGACAGGCGCTTTTTCCAGAAAATGCTCCCCACAGCATAACGTGTCCTCCGCCGTGCTTCATTGTAGAAATAATATATCTCGCTCCTTATCTTTCGTTTTTAAGTCGTCGGTTGTAATGTTTTTTATCACTCACAAAAAAATTGAACGTCGATTCATCTGAAAATAGTACTTTTATCCAGTTTTCACTTGTCCAGTCTTTGTATTCCTTGGCAAACGCCAGTCGGGCCCTCTGAATTTTCTTAAGATATGAAGGGTTTTTTAACACCGACTGTTCCATAAAGTTCTACGTTACATAAGCTTCTTGACACTGTAGATAGACTTGTTTCAGCAATAACCATAACACCATAAATGGCGTGGAATTGCAGCGTCATTTTTACGCGGGTCATCAACTGCTTTTCTTCTAATAATTCTGTGCACAAGAATAGTCGTTTTCCGGGGTCCCCCGGACCGTGGCAAGTTCCGAAGGCCATGATCATCTTTATATATTTTAAAAATATCGTTTACAACGAATTTTCCGATCGACAACTTTGCCACAATCTCACGAAAGGATTGCCCCTTTAGCGACCAACAAATCACACATTTAGGAACAATAAATTGTTAAACTTTTCATTTTTGAATCTCAAATACATTATTCACCTTGATTAATTAACAAACATGGCCAAAAAATACACTTTAGCGATAGCAAAAACTAATGAATGACGAATGGCCGGAAACTTTTGCACGCTCGAATTTTGAATTCCTCTCCTTTGCATCAAGTATCTTAAATAACCAACCAAAATGATCACGTGGTCAGAGGTAATTTGCTTATTCCTAACTTTTGGAGCAATTGAACTTCTTCTTTGTTAAAACGTTCTGTCAAACAAATCAAAAAAACTAACTGGCCGGAAACTTTTGACCGCCACTGTATATTTAATTAAACGAAAAACAAGTTGGAAATTGCACGTCAAACGTGACAAATGAGGTGCGTTCGTACTATAACTAGTTTTATAACTATTTTTTGCTCCGCATATTGTACTGAATGTATATTTTAGTGCACTTCATAAGTGCATATCAATTTCATTCTGTTCAAAAGGCTGTAACATCATTATAATGCACTTGAAATATTTTTTTTTTCCATTGGCCGTAATGTAACGAAAAGTCCCTGTAATTAAACTATACATCCGATTTTCATAAAATTTGAAATGACTCGACAAAATTTTGCAACAATTATATATTTAAAATTTCAGACCATTCGGTTGGGTAGATTTTTGCTCTGTTATATGCGGACGGACGGACAGACAGACGGACCGAACGACAACTATAGGTGCTATGTATATATATAATTACGAACGCACCTAAAAAAAGACAATATATGGTTCTATGAAAGAATAAGATTTTTCAAAACAATTTACATATAACATAGGCTTAATGATTTATTTAAAGGACATTTTAATTAATTTATAAATTAAAGAAAGTACAAAAACTGATTAATAAAATATATAAATTTTTGAAGGATAACAAAAGGTGAACATGGACTTGATTTTATTAATGATTTAAAAAAAAAAAAAAACATAAATAAATAAAAAACATTTGTAGTACTATAATTCCCTCTATGATTCCAATTGCATTATTCCTTTGAAGGGCACTGATAAATGTCAAAAGTACGATGTTTTACCACCAGTATTTTACTATAATAATTTTTACGTGTAAAAAAAAAAAAAATCTCCAAAATATAAAAGCAAAATTTTCTATACGAAAATAACTTGGGGCAAATTTGTGAATCTTTGGTGTTTGCGCCATGAAAACGGCACCCGTTAAACGGTTAAAAAAGCTAAATTTCATGAAGCAATACAAAAATTATAAAAACCGTTTGTGGAATATTTAAATATGCTTAATTTCATAAATTATTAAAAGTATTGATTTTTAACAGCATAATTTAATTTGATTATACTGCAATTCTGGAAATTATAAATGAATAAAATATGATGTTTATCTTAAAAAATGAATTTCGTAATGTTTTAAACTTATTAATGCATTTATTCGTATTAAATTTGCAATTTATTACTTATCTATGCGTTTTAATAAAAAAACATTTTCTCAATTGGCAGATACATTCAGTTTTTATTACAAAGAATAATTATTTCCTTATTAGACATTATAAAAAATAATCAATAATCTTTTTTTATTCAGTATCTTATTTAAGCAATTAAATTTGATAAAGTTTCGTATTACAGATAAAATGAAAATTCAAATAATGAAGCATAAAAAGGTTTAAAACAAACAAAGACGACATGTGTTCAGAATGCATTTGTCTCTAAGTACCTACGCAGCTGTTTTTTATTCTCCTTTATTTTATCAAAATGGCTAATGGAACAAAAAAACATGAAGCACGCATGCGCAGAAAGTTGTTTACGGAAAAGTTGAAACCTCTCAAAAATATTACACGAATTATTACCGTAATTGACGTGGGACATAAAGAAATTCGAAATTCCGGTAAAATATGCGAAATGTTTCAGGATAATTTCCTGAAACGTTCCGAAATTTTTTTACAGTGTAAATTCCCCATTTATATGGTCAAATGAATTTTACCTGGACTTTGAACTCTCAATCGTGTTTACTATACATATCTTTCAATAAACATTTTAGACTATTCGAAACTTTTTCTGGTTTTCGTTTGTTGGATATTTTTTTTTTCATTTTGTTATAGATGTTGTAGATGTACATACTTTAAAAGAATGTATTTATTAACATAGCTATTAAGAGTAATTAAAATAATTATTAACTAAAGTAATAATTATTCATAGCTTTTGGCCTACACGAGTTTCAAATAATTTTACCAATTAAACAATCATTTATTTAATCAATTTTTTTAAAAATTATGATAGACATATCGCTTATGAACTTATCTCCTTTATTTAAACGCAGATTATTGCGATTAAATAAAGTGGAGATTATTATTCAAAGTGAATGAAAACAAAAAAGCGTAAATTTGACAGTTGCATGTGGAGACACGAGTATACTCGTGGCCGATCAACAAACCGTTAACATGCTTATTAAAAGTAAATAAAGTAGTTATTAATTAAAATATTCATTTTCAACCAGTTTTTCTTTTAAGGAGCTCTAATTTTTTTTTTTCGTTTTATTTAACAGAGTCAGAACATCTGACTGTTGTGCTGCAGGTCGAGAGTTCGACTCCCGGCTGGACAACGTTCATTCAGCTTTTCGTCCCTTCGGTGTCGATAAAATGAGTATCAAGCTTGCTTCGGAACTAAGCACACTGTAAAAAAATCCGAACAGTATTCCTGTAGGGATCGGAAAAATAGTTGCCTTTATCGTACCGGAAAATTTTCCGACCGAGCTCGGAATAATATCCGTAAAAAAAAGGGAAACATTCATTAAAACGGTACTTTACGAATTTTATTCCGATTTTACTGATTTTATTTGAGCTGGTTGGGAAATTTTTCCGGTACGATAAGGGCAACTATTTTTCCGATTCCTACAGGAAATCTGGTCCTTTTTTTTTTTTTTTTTTTTTTTTTTTTAACAGTGCACGAAAGCTCCCGCGTTAGGTTGACCTCCTGATCGGGACAAATGCTATACCGATTGCTGTATACACCACCGAACCCATGGTCAAGAAAACAGGGATGGGCAATGTAGGCCAGATCCTTCATGGATCTTGAATACACTGTAAAAAAAAAAAAAAATGCTGCCAGTTTTCCGGTAGGAATCGGAAAAATAGTTGCCCTTATCGTACCGGAATAATTTCCGACCCGGAATAAAATCCGTAAATATAAGGAAATAGTCAGTAAAATGGTATTTTACGGATTTTATTTCGAGCTGGGTTGGAAATTATTCCAGTACGATAAGGGCAACTATTTTTCCGATTCCTACCGGAAAACTGGCGTTAGTTTTTTTACAGTGTAGTTTAGTTTAGTTTTTATTTAAAATAAGCATTTATTTAAAATTTTAAACTCATTGCTGGACAGATAATTACACCTTTTTATTTTTTTATTAAATATATTCAAAATTGTTAATTGGTCCAAATCATCCAAGCAACCTCATAGCAAATTGGTATATAGTTTTATATACCTTAGATAAATTTACATAATATAAGTGATCGTATTTACCTACATTCTAGTAGAAGAGCAACGCGAAGCATTAATAAAATTAAATTATAATTCGCGTCAAAAAGTAATTATTAAATTTGAATAATTACGAATAAAATTAAGAGTTTGCGTTGTGAATTATTTAGACGAACTCTTCCACTTATGAATTAAACTAAAGTTTAAGCTGTAAAAAAAAATTGACACACTTTAAATATTATTAATTAAATAATTACAGAAACTTTTTAAAACTTGATTAAATAATTTATTTACATTGAACAAATCTATTTACAGAAAAACATAATATTAATTCAAAAAATAGAAAGCAACACTTTTGTTTGCTTCTCATTATTTTAAGTATGTTTAATCTTTTTTTAAAAAAAAGACAATATTTTCACGTACTCTAATTATTATAATTGTTTCTTTTTGCTGAAAGAAATACTCTCTTTCATTTTTAAAATTACCTTAATCTTATTTAATTATTGGTTTGGTCGGATCTCAGATAACTCTTTACCGTAAAATATCAGAAAAGTATTTTTAAGTTTTTTTCATATGAACTTATGTGGTAAAAGAAAATGTGTAAAATAGTACCTTCTTTTAATATACGGGATGGTGGCCTTTATTTGTCAAATTCCGAGTTGTTGCGTTGCTTAGGATTATGGCAATGTGTCATCAGGAACGCATCCTCAATTTGGCTTGATTAGGATCACTCCGATATGTAGATCAGGAAGACATCCTCAATTTGGCTTGTGTAGGCTCACTCCGATAGGTACCTCAGGAAGACATCCTCAATTAGGCTTGATTAGGCTGGATTAGGCTCGCTCCGCTAGGTCCATCTCGCCTGGGCTTTACTAGGGCTTGCGGGACTCATTGCACGGGCTTTCAGGAGAGATCTTGCATCCTCTACATCTTTTTTCAGACTCTCTTTTTTTTAAAACTTATTCTTCTTGCACACCAGTTCCTGCAGTGGGTGGAGCTATTTTTGTCTAGTCCACTGTTATTGGATGTGAGAAGATTTTTTATTATACTTCGATAGGCCTATTAGCTAGCAGTCTGCAAATGGCCCCTAACATATACTTTAATATTATTATCTGCCTTAAAGTTTGGGTGGTCTGAAACGTCATAAATTTATCCCAACACTTTTATTGAGGCCATAAATTGATTCCAACGTTTTTATGATTTTACGACTTCTAATTATACACTACGTTCCATTGGCTTGTCCTAAAACGACACCATGGCGTCTGCGTATTGTTGCTGTCTGAGATCCGAACTCCATTCAATATTATACATTCATTTTACAATACAACAATTTTTAAAAATATATATTTACTATTTAAAATCAACTTAATAATTTTTGTATGAACTTACACTCTTATTTTACTTAAATATATAAACATTATAATTTTACACTCATAATTATATTTTATAAAAAATATTTATACAAACAGAAATAACAAATTACGCAATTTTACTTTGCTTTAACCAACATGGTGCGGGAACATATCATAGTTATATGTTGCCCAGCATCTCTCCCGGTCTCGGAAGAAAAAAAAAATAAAAACTGATTGCTGGTTTTATTTTTTTTTGTAAAGGTTAAAAGAATGTCCGTGTCCATATGACTGTGTATCTACACAGTTTTTGATCGAAGACTGTAAAGTTCAATTATGAATGGTTCTGGTATATTTTATAAGAAGCTCTTCTATTGTTTCATAACAGAAAGTTCAACACATGATAGCATAGTTGTCTGTTGACATTCACATTTAGAAGACCTCTGTACTGACAATCAGACGTCTTTCTCGAAGCCTTTTTTCTTTACCACACACATGTTTACTAATTTTGTAACTTTACAGTTTAAGTGCCCAAAATACATTCAAAGCTATAATTTTGTCTGAAATTAATATGCTGAAATAAACCTCATTATAAGAAAAATAATGGCATACGCATTTGACATATTATTTCATCACATACAACCTTATGACACAGTGTTTTATCTAAAACACATTTTATACTGAATAAAAGTAAATACAATGCTTGTAATATGACATGTTATATTTTCACATAATTAATCTGATGTATTCAAATTATAATCAGAAAAAATATTGTATACAAACTTGTTACATTATTTTATTCATTTGTTACTTCAAACATGTATGATCTGTCAAAATGTACAAGCTAATTCATCTCCTTTAATATATCATTACGCAATGCTTTCCAACTTTACCCGATACGAGAGAAAAAAAAAGAAGAAGCAGGAGAGAATAAAACCAGTTTTTTGACCGTCGCCGATCCTCCCGAAAAGTGGGGGGTGGTCAAGCTACTAAACTCTTTCTGTGAGGTGATTTGTGCTGTGACAAAATTCTACGACTTCAAAAGTAAGTATTTAAAACCATTTCATGCTTGTAATTACCGTATTAATTAGTATAATTTCTTGATATAATTTCTTCTTAACTCACTGTGCATGCCTGTATGTAATTTTAAACATAATCTATGCATAAACAGTGTATGTATTTGTATCGTATCTAATGTAAACCTTCTGCTTTTTTTTTTATTATTTTGCAGGGGAAAAATGGCGATTCTAGCATGTGCATTCTCCTGCCTTATACTTGAACTGAAGCGAGGGTGGCCTTTTTATGCATCCAGGTTTAAATCTAACCCAAATTGCCTTTCAGGATTAAAAAAAAATGCATATAATTTTCTTTAACTGACTACATTGTATATTTTTAGACCTTTTTAACAAACACAAATTTTGATTCATGATATTGTTTACTATTAAAATGTAAACAACACGGAAAAATGACTTCTACGGCCTCTCCCAAAATGCCAAATATGCATTACGCTGACCTTAAAAATTCACCTTCATTTACTATTATTAAATAGTGTTGTCAGAAAATGCCATTGACGAAGAAGAGAACAATTTTTTTGTCTTAAATTATTATTTATTTAGCCAACAATTCTATCTTAAAAGATTGTTAAATTTTCATATTTATTTATTTTTTTACTGAATGAAATAAAAATTTATTTATTCAAAATTTTATTTATCATTAACATTCCGTATGTGAATTCTACTATCTAAAATTTAATGATATGTTTTAAAAATAAAAGATAATAAATTATTATTATTAATCAACATTAATAATTATTATTTAATTATAAAAAAAAATGTACTTAATACACTTGTATAATTAAAAAAAAAAAAAACAAAAGTAAATGATAATTACTACGTAAAATCGTATGCAGCCCTCTATGAGTACCCGGCCGGACCAAAGAACTTCTGCCAGCAGAAAAAATCTTTGTATACTCACAAACAACCACATCCAATTTTTTTTTATAGATCAAGTTTTAAAAATAATTACTGTACGTACTATAAAAAAAATTAAGTAAATAAATTTATTAAGCCATACTACATATTTTAATAAAATTAAGGCCAATATATATAAATATATTTATTTATCTATTTTGTTTTCTAATGTTAAATTGGCCAAATTATATAAAAAAAAATATTTTATGAACTCACATACTCAAATTTATCAATACTATGTATATTTATATGTGTTAAATTTAGAATTGCATTTAATTCTAAGGGAAAGAAAAGAAAAAAAACAATGCTTAAATTCTAAACTAACATAAATTTATAAAATATTTTATTTAAAAAAAAAAAAATCTAATTTCTAGCTGATTTTAGCAAGATGTCATTTAATATTTATATTAAATAATTTTTCGAATACATTTTATTAATTGTTAAATTCGCATATTTTTATATATACAATAAAAATATAATAGTCTTACATAAAATTTTACACTACAACAATGTTATTAATTAATTTAACTTGAATTTAAGCCTACTTTAATTCTAATTGAATACCGTTAATAAAAGTAAATTAGCTTATCAAGTTAAATATAATATAAACTATGTTTGTCTAATGTTAATTTTGATGAAAATTCCATAAATTTTAACTGTAAATGCTAATTGCTATACCTTTTGTTATTTATTTTGAAAACAACACGAACTTATATTTTTATTTATTATTTTTTTATTAAATCTAGGAACTATACACTGAGCTAGACACTCCATAAATGTGTAAAACCTAAAAATCAAAAATTTTCCTCAAGAAAACTCAAAATGCTGCTTTTTACAATATAATATTACTAATTTTATTGTTTCTGAGCATAACATCTAGTAATTATACCATACTTAATTTTTTCTTCGATTCCTTTTTCAGCCAAGAATCCTGAAATTTATGCCTAGGTGGACCATATATTGATGTATCTGTGAATTGATAAATTTTCTACAAAAATTTTGTTGGTGTTGGTGCATACCCAGCCGTAGGCCAAAATTGTACCCTATACAGAAAGCCTTTGGTGAGAAAATTTTAATTTTACTTCAATTATTTATTTGTGTATTTTTACTATTATTTTTGTGTGCAATCATGTTGAAATAACTTGCCTTGTCCATTGTTATACATATATGTGTTTTTTTTAAAACCAATGTGCTACACCAAAATCCTTTTTTTTAAAATTTTTTTAAATTTTTCTTATAACACTTTTGTTCATAAAACTTATCCCTGCTGTCTAAATTCTAGACTTTAGCATATAAGTTGTACTTGAACTACCGGAATAAATCTTAGCACTTTTTGTATATTTTATTATATTTAGGCTTATAGCTGACCGCTATCCTAATATAGAGTGCACTAATCATTTATTCTTTGTCAACCATATATTTATATAAAAAAAAAATATATATATGAGTATGCTATAAAGCTGTTCTAACTATCCTGAACCTATAGCTTACACCTACTCATTTTAAAGAGTAATTCTGAAATTTTGTCATCTAAATTGTAAGGCTATTAGCAAAGGCTACCCTTACTCCAACATTATTTACTATGAAATTAATTAAGTTTTAATGTTATTTGGCTTTGTTAAGATTTTATATTTTCCAATTCATATTCGAAAAGAAAAAAAAATATATAACTTTTGCCTGGAGAGAAATATTTCACTGCTCCATTGAAGTTTTGTGAAGCACATTACATAATTTTATAAGTATGTTTTCGGGTGCGCCCTGCACATTTGCTCAATATTGTAACCCTGAGACAAATTGGCGTTCCCATGTTCCTATCCTTTCTTATTATTATTTTGAATTTTAAAAAAAGGCAAGTTATTAATTCTGTTTCAATTTTTTTTTTTTTATCTAAAAAAGAAAAATTTATTTTTAAATTTTGAAAATTTTTAAATTTTGAAATTCGATTAATTATGCATTTTGATTTATTTTTAATACCAATTCATATCCCATGGATACTCTTGGGGAGGGGGGAAAGGGTAATGATCTTGTATAACATCCCCGTATAAGTTTGTATATGGTGTATAACCATATAACGACATATTTTGATCATAATGATCTGTTTGATACTGTAAATATGGGTCTATATTCTCAGAATATGTATTATTTTTTTTATAATGCGTTTTAGTAAGTTTGTGACCCTTTTGACTCGTATTTTTGTTCAATTTGAACCAACAATTTTCAGTTAAGTGCGATTTTCTTTTACAAATGTCACATTTATTTTTGTAATTTTTATCACCCTTAATTTTTTTCTGAGACCCTTGTAAATTCGTAATTTCCGCCTCTATATGACCTGTTGCGTATTTCGGAGCGTACAGCTGATCCATATGTCGTTTGATCGGCTCTATTGATTTATCTGGAACATATTGTAATAAATAATTAAAGTTTCTAAACTTTTTAGTAACTTCGTAGGGTCCTTGAAATTTTGGCTCTAATGCGCCTGGTTTTCCAATACATTTTAGATATACTGTTTGACCCAAATTTAAATCCTTTACTTTTTCGTATGCCTCTTCATCTATATATTCTTGCATTATTTTCTCCTGGTTTGCAAGGGATTGAATTTTGATTTCCTTCATATGCTGTATTCTGCTTTTAACATAAGAGTGGGTATATATTTCCTCAGAAGGAATATGGGCTGTGAAGGGATTTTTTATTTCCCTTGCGAAAAATAGCAGTGAGGGACTATATCCCGTAGCGCGGTGTTTCGAGGAATTATACGCTAGTTTAAAAAAATCCAGTCTTATGTCCCATTCCGTAGTGCGTTTCGACATAGCTACAATTGATGTTTTTAATATTTTATTGGTAACTTCACAAAGTCCATTTCCTTGCGCACGGTATACACTCACAAATTTCCTTTGTATGTTTAAAGATTCCAAATATTCTTTCATAATTTCGCTTCGTAAATATTTTGCATTATCAAAGATAATTTCTTTACACAACCCATAATTTGCAAAATATTTATTTAGTACATTTAATATAGTCTGTGACTCTACGTTTCGCAGGGGAACAGCTTCCAGGAATCTCGATGTCGAATCAATTATAATTAAAATGTATCTGTTTTTCCTTAACGTGAGGTTTAAAGGTCCAATGACGTCAGCATGCAGGACTGTACCGACTTCGTGATCTTTCACCATTTTTTTAACAGGGACTTTTATTGTTGTGTGTTGTTTAGATGTGAGGCACTGCACACAATTTGCACAATACTGTTTAATGTCTTTGTACATTCCGTGCCAAAAAAGCCTTGTTTTCACATTATCATAAGTTTTTTGAAATCCGAAATGCGCTTTATGAGCTTCTTCTATGGCTGCAATTTTTAATGAATCCGGGGAATTAAAAGCTCCTTTTTATCTGAACCAGGTTTCAAAATTAATAATTTATTTTGATTTAAAGCAAATCTCTTCGTGCTTCTATTATTTTTGTCTTTTTCGATTTTATTTATTATAATTTTTAATTTTTCGTCTGCATATTGCTCCGATTTAATATTTTCGTCTGTAAGTGCTACGTTACTTGCAAACAAATTATTTTGGAGTTCTCTGTCTGTTGTAAGATTATCTAAATTCCTGCTCAAATAGTCTGCTGGATTGTTAATCCCTTCGACGAATTCGAAGTCGAAATTAAAGTCTTGTAAATCTGCTACCCATCTGTTTATAATTTCCGATTTATCTTGTAAATGTAAATGCTGAGTTAGTGCTTTCGAATCAGTTAACACAGTAAATCTTCTACCTGAAAGCATGTATTTAAAATGCATAATTGCTTCATGCACTGCTAATAACTCAAATTTAATATTCGGATAATTTTTTTCCGGTTCTCTAAGTTTTCTCCCGAAAAATTCAACAGGTAGCAAATGACCATCCTTTTCTTGAGCTAGAACACCTGAAATTGCAACTTTGCTCCCATCCGTGAATAAGAAAAATTCCTTGTTAAAATCGGGGGGTCTGAGCGTTGGTTTTTGTACAATTTCTTCCTGAATTATCAGGAAAGCTTTTTCTGCTTCTGGACTCCACTTAAATTTAACTTTATCTTTAGTCAGCTCTATTAAAGGGTTAACTTTTTCGGAATAGTTGGGTATTAGCGTCCGAAAATAATTCGCTAAGCCCAATAAAGATCTGACCCCCTTTTTCGATTTTGGTCTGACTAAATTTTTCACTTTTTCAATATTCTTTTGAGATGGAGAATATCCCATTTGATTCACCCTAAATCCTAGGAATTCTATTTCTGCTTTGCAAATTTGCATTTTTGAAGGTTCGATTGTCATGTTGTGATTTATTAATACCTGTAGAACTTCTTCTAAGGTTTTCGTCATCTCTGCTATTGTATTTGCAGATATCAACACATCATCAATGTAGTATGATACTTTGCTTTTGTCAAAATGTCCCAGAATTTTATCGATTACTTCTGCAAAAATTGTGCTAGAATTTCGTGTGCCAAAAGATAAACGAAGTGGCATATGTTTTCCAAATTCCGTAACAAATGCTAATTTTTTGCAATCTTCTGGTTTTAAATTTATTTGGAAAAAAGCACTATGTAAGTCTAGCACCGTATAATATTTTTTACCGCTTATTTTTTGTAATAAGTCTTTTACGTCCGGCATCGGATAAGTATAAGGTTGTAAAATTTGGTTTAATAGTCTTAGGTCCGTTGCCATTCTAAACTTGGGTTCTGCATTCGGGTTATTACTCGGATTTTTCTTTCTAACGAAAATAACTGGAAAAGCATATTCGGAGTCAGTCTTCTCTATAATTTTAGCCTGTAACAGTTGTTCGATTTCCCTTTTCGCATACTGTCTTACTGCCTGAGGCAATTTATATGGCTTAGCTTGTACCGGGAATTCATGATTCAATTGAAAACTTGGTGCAACAAACGCTGATTGCCCCAATGTTTGATAACTTTTTGAAAATGCATGAACATTGCCCATTAAAATTTTTCGAAATTTTTGTTGTACTTCCTCTGATAAATGGCTTAAATCGAAATCCGTCTCTTTAATTTCTGCTTCTCGCAATTTTCTTACATCTTCTATATTTAAATTATTTATTTCATAAAATGTCCCTTTCTCTATATTATCAGTTGAGTCATCTTGCTTGCACTCAAAGTTCGTTATAATTTCCCCTATTTTAGTTCCTTTCTGAATAATTAACTTTTCTAACAGTTTATTCTTTATTATAATATTTATGTTATTATTTTTTTGAACTTCGTGTAACGAAGTCTCGCATGAAAATTTACTATTTTCTTGAATGGGGTCAAAAATAATTATATCTGACATATTTATATCTTCTGGGCATTTTAATTTTACAATTTTCGATTCTTCAGGTTGGAGAAAAATTCTATTTTTAGTAATGGCAAACATACTTTTATTTGAATGTTCCCCTGAATTACATGGCGTAATGTTATTCACTTCATAATTATTTACTTCACTTGCAACGTTTAATTTAATTTGTTGATTTTTAAATTTTAATGTTTTATTGCATAAATCCAAAATCATATGATTTTCTTTGAGATAATCGTACCCTAATAACATTTGGTACTGCCTATCAAAATCATCATTAGTGACATAAAATGTGCCTGTTGTGAATATACCTTTTAATCGAAAAGTTAATTTTACACATTGTTTAAAAAAAATCTTTGAATTTGTTAAAGTTTTAATTTGGATCTGATTGCCCAAATATTTGATTTTGACGTTTGTATCTTTAATTTTTTTGAATAAGGAGGGTGATAAAAGGGATACAGCAGCTCCGGTATCCAGTAACGCTTGTATTTCGACGCCCTGTATACTTAGTGATATAATTGGCAGACTATCTTTGTCAGCATTTGTTATATTTGCGATTGTTTTATTTATTTTATCGATTTCCGTCTCTGAAAATCCCGAATCTTGATCCAATTTCGCTGTTTTCTTTGCCCATTTTTTTTTCTTTTTGCGCTTTTCAAATTGATAACCATTTTGCTCATAATTCTCAGAAATATATCCAAAATCCCTATTTCCCGAATTCCAGTTAGGTTGTGAATAATCATACATCCCATAATGCGTCGGGTAATTAAAGGAATTGTAGTAATCATTATAATATCGTTCATAATCATTATAATGAAAATTGTTATTGAAATGGGGACCCTGATAATCATTGTGTATATTAAAGAGTTTCTTATTCCGCGGAACACTATCATCTCTAATTGCATGATTTTTTTTCTTTGATTTTTTTAGTTTTTCAATCTCCCCTTTTAATTTCTCGATTAGCTCTTTGTTTTGCTTACTTGATTCTATAATGTTCTCATAAAGATCTTTGTTTTCTTTATTTATTGCGTTAATTTCCTCAAAGTTTGATTCATTATACGCACTTTCCATAAGTTTTGCTAACTCGCATGCCTCCTTGAAGGACCTGGGCGCATTTTTACGCACATCTAGTGCAATATCCTGTCTAATTGAATTTAAAAAATTCGACATTTTTAAGATTTCGATAAAATTCTCTTCCTTATTATCCACATTTTCGCCTGCACTTTCGATATAAGATTTTACACCCTTTTTAAACTCCGAAATGAAATCCTCTATCGTTTGACTTGCGGCCTGTTTTAAATTTAGGAAATTGCTCTGAGCATTAAGGAAGCTTAGTTTTGTACCAAATAACTCCACCAAATTATTTTTAAATAAATTATAATTGATCTCGTTATATGTTTCAATCTGTTTACTTAAAATATGTTTTGCGTCCCCAGTAATTTTAGCCTTTAAAATTAATAATTTAGTTTCTTCCTGTATATCTGTCGAATTGAAAATATTCTCAAATTCCTCTAAGAAAAATATAATGTTTTTGTTCTTTTTATTGTCAAATGGTGACACTAACTTAATACGTGTATCTATATCCAGCGTCTGAGTCATTTTTAACAAGTATTAGTAATCAATGTATACTTTTTCAAAATATCAATTCAAAATAGATCCTATACCTCTTAAAAGAATATTTTGCATCTCATACTATTTTCTCTATATTACAACATATGTATGAAAATATTCTAAATTGCATAAATACATAAAAACAACAACACTAAAATTTAAAAAAAATTTCTTAGGAGATGAAGTTGTTTTGTAGATTATTCTTTTACACACATAAATACCCCTAAAATATTTATAATACACGTATATATAAAAAACAACATAATTTCATTTAACAGAAAAATATCTGTCTTTTTCTACAGAAAAAACAATCTTATTTTTTTTTTTTTTTTGTAAATATTGTACTACTACTTTGTAGTACGACTCATAAATTTTCTTTTGTATCAATGTGATACAATTTCAAAAATCGTGATCTATTGACATTTCAATCATTTTTATACCAGACATATTATAAAATTTTACTCATTATTCTTATTATTATTATTATTTATACATTATATAAAAAAAATTATTTTTACAAATGTGTCATCTGTGATGTGAATGCCATTATTTTTCAATGGTAACTGAGATCCAACCACAAGAGAAAAGAGAGAAAAAAAAACAAAATTGTAATTCCTAAATTTACCTATTATAAATCCCAGAATTATTTTTTTATTTCCTTTTTGTTTTTTACTAACATATATTATTCATTTTATTTATATAAAATTATTATATGTGTGTCAGTATTGTTACAATAATAAAATTAATTTTAATAAAATTTTAATCAATTAAACTTACATACCTACAATATCTTTAAAATTGTGACATTAAAATAATACTTAAATTTATTTTCCTTTTTTTATTATTATTATTATTATTATTATTATTTCTAATGACCTCAGATGAACGTTCCTGAGTCATAGCACCATTGTACTTAATGAACGTTCCTGAGTCACGGCGCCATTTGTACTATGAAGGGGGGATGCTGGACAGATAATTACACCTTTTTATTTTTTTATTAAATATATTCAAAATTGTTAATTGGTCCAAATCATCCAAGCAACCTCATAGCAAATTGGTATATAGTTTTATATACCTTAGATAAATTTACATAATATAAGTGATCGTATTTACCTACATTCTAGTAGAAGAGCAACGCGAAGCATTAATAAAATTAAATTATAATTCGCGTCAAAAAGTAATTATTAAATTTGAATAATTACGAATAAAATTAAGAGTTTGCGTTGTGAATTATTTAGACGAACTCTTCCACTTATGAATTAAACTAAAGTTTAAGCTGTAAAAAAAAATTGACACACTTTAAATATTATTAATTAAATAATTACAGAAACTTTTTAAAACTTGATTAAATAATTTATTTACATTGAACAAATCTATTTACAGAAAAACATAATATTAATTCAAAAAATAGAAAGCAACACTTTTGTTTGCTTCTCATTATTTTAAGTATGTTTAATCTTTTTTAAAAAAAAAGACAATATTTTCACGTACTCTAATTATTATAATTGTTTCTTTTTGCTAAAAGAAATACTCTCTTTCATTTTTAAAATTACCTTAATCTTATTTAATTATTGGTTTGGTCGGATCTCAGATAACTCTTTACCGTAAAATATCAGAAAAGTATTTTTAAGTTTTTTTCATATGAACTTATGTGGTAAAAGAAAATGTGTAAAATAGTACCTTCTTTTAATATACGGGATGGTGGCCTTTATTTGTCAAATTCCGAGTTGTTGCGTTGCTTAGGATCATGGCAATGTGTCATCAGGAACGCATCCTCAATTTGGCTTGATTAGGATCACTCCGATATGTAGATCAGGAAGACATCCTCAATTTGGCTTGTGTAGGCTCACTCCGATAGGTACCTCAGGAAGACATCCTCAATTAGGCTTGATTAGGCTGGATTAGGCTCGCTCCGCTAGGTCCATCTCGCCTGGGCTTTACTAGGGCTTGCGGGACTCATTGCACGGGCTTTCAGGAGAGCTCTTGCATCCTCTACATCTTTTTTCAGACTCTCTTTTTTTTAAAACTTATTCTTCTTGCACACCAGTTCCTGCAGTGGGTGGAGCTATTTTTGTCTAGTCCACTGTTATTGGATGTGAGAAGATTTTTTATTATACTTCGATAGGCCTATTAGCTAGCAGTCTGCAAATGGCCCCTAACATATACTTTAATATTATTATCTGCCTTAAAGTTTGGATGGTCTGAAACGTCATAAATTTATCCCAACACTTTTATTGAGGCCATAAATTGATTCCAACGTTTTTATGATTTTACGACTTCTAATTATACACTACGTTCCATTGGCTTGTCCTAAAACGACACCATGGCGTCTGCGTATTGTTGCTGTCTGAGATCCGAACTCCATTCAATATTATACATTCATTTTACAATACAACAATTTTTAAAAATATATATTTACTATTTAAAATCAACTTAATAATTTTTGTATGAACTTACACTCTTATTTTACTTAAATATATAAACATTATAATTTTACACTCATAATTATATTTTATAAAAAATATTTATACAAACAGAAATAACAAATTACGCAATTTTACTTTGCTTTAACCAACATGGTGCGGGAACATATCATAGTTATATGTTGCCCAGCACTCATTATTATAAATTTTACATTAATAATGAAACTTTCCAACTTTTACAAAATGAATTAATTTTTCGTGGTTTTATTAAATAAAAAACATTGCATAAAAATTATTGTAACTTATCAGTGCCTTAATTTTTTATTTATCTAATAAACACCCAAAAAGAAGTACAACAAGCAGTTACAGTAAATAATCCTTTGTTTTAGAAGTTCGGTTTTCGCACTTCATGGATTTTCTTTTCTACTACACAAAAGTCTCTTAATGGAGTCGAATAAACCAGTTCTCGGTTAATACTAATATGTCTTTTTGTAACAATATTATCTTTTCTTACTAGTAGGTCTTTTTTTTTAAGTACAAATAAAATTCTACCTGGTGTAAGTATTTTAACTCAAAAGTTAGTTCTATGGATTTCGCTATAATTTGTTTAATCAACTTTGAATTATTTATTTATTGTTATGTATATTTCTGTATTAACGATAATAAATATAAATATTAAATAAGCGATATGAAATTGTTAAATTTAGGATTAAAAGCGAGTTACTCCAATTCTTTAAGTCAAAGTTCTTGTTTTAAAGGTATTAATGATATTTTATCTAGTTTTAAAAAGACTGTTCGAAGAATGGCCATAAATAATCTAAAGTTTCACTACTTGTTCTGCGTGTCGTTTATCTTTATCGTATCAACTATCTCAATTATTATTTTCAGTTTAAGTTCCAAATTGAGGCCTTTTACTAAGAAAAAGAAAATATCAATTCGCAGTATTAAAAATAGAGAAAATTTGCTTAATCAACTTTGAATTATTTATTTATTGTTATGTATATTTCTGCATTAGCGATAATAAATATAAATATTAAATAAGCGATATGAAATTGTTAAATTTAGGATTAAAAGCGAGTTACTCCAATTCTTTAAGTTAAAGTTCTTGTTTTAAATGTATTAATGATATTTTATCTAATTTAAAAAAAGACTTTGATATTGAATAATAAAACAATTCAAAGAATGGCCATAAATAATCTAAAGTTTCACTACTTGTTCTGCGTGTCGTTTATCTTTATCGTATCAACTATCACAATTACTATTTTCAGTTTAAATTCCAAATTGATGCCTTTTACTAAGAAAAAGGAAATATCAATTCGCAGTATTAAATTTAGAGAAAATTTGTTTAATGAATTTTGAATTATTTATTTAATGTTATGTCTATTTCTGTATTAACGATAATAAATATAAATATTAAATAAGCGATATGAAATTGTTAAATTAGGATTAAAAGCGAAATACTTCAATTCTTTAAGTTAAAGCTCTTGTTTTAAAGGTAATAATGATATTTTATCCAGTTTAAAAAAATACTTTGATATTGAATAATAAAACAATTCGAAGAATGGCCATAAATAATCTAAAGTTTCACAACTTGTTCTGTGTGTCGTTTATCTTTATCGTATCAATTATCTCAATTATTATTTTCAGTTTAAGTTCCAAATTGATGCCTTTTACTAAGAAAAAGGAAATATCAACTCGCAGTATTAAATTTAGAGATTAAGAATGATTGAAACTGATAAATTTTCAAACTTTTCATACTACTTTCCATTGTTATCTACTTATATTTTAGATTTTATTGGATAAAAGTGGCATTAGTATTTCTAAATGCTAATAAAATCTCTCTTAAATTGTTTTATAACGATAATCACTATTTTCTGGAAATTTCACTGTAGAGTAATAAAACAGTCGTAGAACACGAAAATTTCTCTAGTGCTGATTTTAAACATAATTCACGTTTTCCTAGAAAAGTCGTTTAGAAGTTGTAAGATTCTAGCTCGAAGATATTTCAGAAAAGATTATTTACTGCCGATTTTGATATATAGCGATCCGTTATCTGAATTTGAAATTCAAATTACAACAAATAATCAGTTTAAGCTGGAGAACTCTGGCAGAAGTAACTGGTTTCATGAATAAATTTGATTTTATAGATATAAGATGATTTACTCTTTACTAGATTATTGAAATACATTTCCTGTCAGGTAACGAGAGATAAATTATATTTTGGATAAATATGTAAGATTGAAACACGTTCCTGACTTCACTATTTTGCCTTTTAGATCTATTTTGTCTTTAAAATGACTGTTTTGTCATTTATTTTGAATACATTTCTTTATTCGTAAAATACCGAAAGTAGTAGTTTTAATAAATAAAATGTGTTTTAAAGGACAAAATTTACGTTAAGAAAGAGAAACAACGTAGAAAGACACAAATATGAATATGTATACAACGCATACAGCTGTTTTGAAACCTCTAAGGTTTCATCATCAATGCTTAAAATTAAAGATAAAATTAAAACTCTGGATTAAAGGAGGGGGGAGCCAGGGAGCCTGAAAAGCATACTTTACAGATCAACTGTCAAATGCGAAATGCGACTCACGGTCGACAAACAACCGCGGAGTCGATCTCACGCGCACAGTGGAAGGCCAATCAAAATTGCCCAGTTGCTCCGGAAGAGTTCAAACTGAGAGGAGAAAAAAGGGGGGGGGGAGGGGAGTGAAGTAAACGAATTATAGAAAATTAACCATAGAAGAAAATAAACCATATCTTTGAAAAATTGGGCGCACTGGACAATTCGTTAACTAAACTGTTTGAATTTTTCCATATGTGAAAAGCTTCCCAGAAGTGAAGTTCCTAAATTTATGAGCATTTCTGTAGTTTTGAGGCTTCGGAAAATTTAAAATTATGATTGTTGGACCAGCAGTGGTAAGCAACAGCGGAACGTTTCATGTCACAATTTTTAACAGAAGTTTTATGCTATCCCAAGCGGATCTTAAAGGCTCGCTTCGTTTGATCAATGTACATTTTATTGCATTCGCAAAATATCTTGTAAATACCTCAATGTGAAAAACTGTCAATTGGATGTTTCAGATTTGCGAATTGAATTTTGTTAAAAGGAGTATAAACTACCTTAATGTAAAATTTTAACAAGAGTTTAGAAATTTGATGGCTTATTTTCGGAAAATATGGAAGTATAATTAAATTTTCATTGCCGGCAGTATTGACTTTGGAGTAAAAACGTTTATTTAGTTTATTATGAATGGAATCGACGATTTCAACTGTACAACTGTATGCGTTGTACACATATTTATATTTGTGTCCTCCTACGTTGTTTCTCTTTCTTAATATATTAGCAAAAAGTACAATCCTCCCTCCCCCACCCTTTTTATGCAGTATTTCAACAATTAGCTTGCACACCCTTTTATTTAACTCAAGCTAATTTTTGTATGTAAAGGTGGAATTTTCCTCTCTCTCATCTACAGCAAAATTGCTGAAAATGTTTTTTGCCGCTATTATATAAATTCCATTAAAATTTAAAACAACTTAACATTTCAATAATATTACTTTAATATTTTAAATTTAAAATATTAAGAATTATTATGTGACATTTGGATTCATGTGAATACATCATCGTAGACGTGACAGTAGATCTAAATGTAGAGGTGACGTTATCTGAAACTGGTTTATTTCACCGTAAAATATTTTTAAAGGGATATGTGGAGATTGAATATTGGTAAATATAAACGTTTACTACAGTAGAAAGTGGTGTAATATTTAATAGCAATTTTTTGTAGTCTAAAACTAAGGCTTGCGTGAAAACAAGATATTTTTTCTTTTAATTCAAATTTTATTTTCTCTTAAAGGTAAGTCCCATGTTTAGCAGAAAAGAACTGGATTTGTAAATGGTGGTTTGGCAATATAATTTTTGTTGTAACTTTTAATTTCACTAAACGCTCTTTTAAAAAGTTATTTTTCCAAATTAGAAGTTTTCGATGTGCAAATTTTTGCACAAGAGCATTATGTCACGCGAAATACAATGCTTTATTTTATTTACTAATACCACTCTATTATAAAATAATATTTATTTTGCATGGTTTTAACTTAATGTGCGTTTGCAGTATATTATGCAATGTGTGTTACTGTATTCTCGAAAAAAAGTAGAACAGAAAGAAATAACAGTGAGGATGATATTAGGTTTTTGAAAAGTGATCAGCCACCTGAATCATGTGCTGAGAGAGTGAGAAATGGAGGAGACTTGGAACAATAAGACCGAAGTTTCAATCACAAATAAACAATTCGCGAAAACATCTACTAAGCGTATCAGAGAATTTAGGCAAATAAAGCTCAAATACCATTTTCTCTGAACGTCTAAACGGTCAGTGGTGACATTTACTAAGCATATCAGAGAGTTAGTTTAGGGAAAGGTAACTCCATGAAAATTTACATTCAACGTCTAAACGACCTGAGACGTTATACACTAAGCATGCCATCAAATTTAGACCAATACAACCGCATGTACAGAGATATGCAAGGTGAACAGAAATAACGTAACGGTCTAGTTTGAATTAATTGATGAAAAACCAAAAACTTTTCCGCAGTCAAATACTTTATTTCTTAACAACAATGTATTAGACATATAAAAAATCACTTTTCCTCAAACTGTCCTCCTTTTGCTTTGATGCAGAGACGCAAACGTTTGGCGAAATGTTCAGCAATTGGCCGCAGTTCGGCCGTAGTGATACGCTTTCATTCCCGAATCAACGAACACTTCAGAGCTTCCAAACTTTTGTGGGGCTTTGCACAAGCCCTTGCCTCCAAAATCGACCACAAACTGTAATTCTAGTAGTTGAGGCCACACGAGTATGGAGGCCATTCTTGAGCCGAAAAGAAGTCTGGAAAATTACCCCAATGCCATTCTTGTGTGGATTTCGCTCGATGAGAAGGCGCGAAATTTTGCTGAAACGTCCAAACCCCATTTCCAAAGTGTTTTTCAGACCAGGTAAGAACCACATCATGAAGAATATCATTTCGGCACACATCTTTATTGATTTCGACTCCTGAAACGATAAAAATGAGAGCAGTTTTGCCTGTTGCATGACAAAAATTGCACATTTCGTTGATCGACTGGGGGAAAAGCACGATTTTGTCAATCTGTCGCGGGAAAAAATCACGAATTTTGACAATTGATAGAAAAAAATTATAAATTTTGTCAATTGGTTGCAAAAATATTGCGAAATTTGTCAATTGCTCGTGATAAAAAATCGTGAATTTTCCCAAAAATTCGCGAATTTCGTGAATAGCTCATGGAAAAAAAATTACAAAATTTGTGTGCCATAGAAGGACAGATTTAATATTTTGACGATGTTGAACCGCATGGAAGACTTGCATGGATAAGTTGTTGATCAAATACAATCATTCTGACGATTGTACGATTGTTGCACAGAGAATAGATTTTCGTCAGAAAACAGGATCCGCTCTCAGTGTGGAGCTGCTGCTCGCTTCAGCAGCATCCTGCATTTTTCGCGCCGTACTCATTTTTTTTCATGGGTGAAAAGTTGCGCTTGCAAGGTAATTAAGGTTCAACTCCTCTTTCGCCACAAGTGTCGAACCGATTCACGAGAAACCCCTGTCTGCCTCTCTATTTTTCTCATCGAAATTTAAGGATTTCGGGATTCGCATTTCTAAATCAATATTCGGTTGCTGAAAGTGTACTGTACACAGTCCTTTTCATACCTCCTCCTGGTAGGTCTCCTCATCGAATCTCTCGATTTCTATGGAAACGGTTGTATGAGGCATTTGAAGTAATAGCAAAAACAGGCACACGCGCTTTCTTTGGCGATGAAGCTCCAAAAATCGCGTTCCGTTTGTTTGCAATCTTGTTAAAAAAATTAGTTGGAACGAAGATGAATAAGTGAAAAAAAACTCTGAGAATCAAGTAATAATAAAATTTTCAACCGTGACGCTACTTCTAGTCAGTGTTACGTTATTTCTAGTAACACTGTATATCATCAGTTCATAAGTAGTATCATAATCAATTTCACCAGTTTCGACTATTAATCATGATTTCGTAGCAGCTCACGATGTTTGGAATGTGAATGAAAAGTGCCAAAATTGTAACGCTATATATTGGAAAAGGAAATTTGACAAAAAAATTTGCAGCCATAACGCTAAAGTAAGGCTGTCTGAATATCCATTCCGTATTGAATTACAACATATTTTCTGCGATAAAAGCTTTAGAAACGATATGCGAATATTCAACTCCATGTTTTCTTTAGCAATTTTTTAAGCAAATATAATATTAAACAAACGACCGACCATTCTAAAAGTTTATGGGAAGGTACAGTTGTGGAAAAAAAAAGTAAACACCCCAGATTAACTCTGCAAAAATGATCAATTATAGGAATTATAGGAATATATATTAATTATAGGGAAATTACTGGCATCACACGATTATTAATAAAGTCTACTTTTAAATGATGTTCATAAATTTTGCTTAGGGGGCCATCTACATATTAAAACGAACCATAACTTTGTTTTTTTCAATAGCAGTACACAGTTCTGACAGCATAAATGAGCTCTACACCCTGCAATTAGCCTAAAAAAATGTTTATGCAATTCGTACGATAAATTTCCGAGAAATTAATTATTTTAAAACGAACGCATTTTAGGGGTTGTATCCAAATTGATGTTCGGTACTCGATTGTTGACCGAGAGAGCCTACTTCTTATCAAGGCATCTTAAACGCCACTCAAGCTGTCATTGAAGATTGCTAGATACAGGATATAGCCTAAGAAATTTCAAAATGTCTAGTCCCTTTTATCATAGATGACCCTTTAAACCATCATTTAGTCGTTTTTTAAGCATAATTTGAAAACTACTTGGAAGAAAAATGTGAAATTTTGGATTTCCATAAAGCAGGACTTAATAAATCTAAATACATCAAAAAATTGTAGATTGAAATTCATGATTTTTTCGAATATTAATTTCAAAATTCATCATTTATCTCATAAAATTATAAAAATTGCAAATTCAACGTATTTATGTTTGGATATTTTAGTATTATTGCTACATAAAAAAATTAGTACATTAGGCGTATGATTTCAGGATATATTAATAGAAATATGTAAATGTAATTTAACATTAGAAGCCATAAACTGACTTTCAAATGACTTGAAATTTGTTTCATAGTTTGAACCGAAGATTTTGATAATAGTTTGAGCCGAAGATTTGAAATATCTTGTTAAAATTGGGTATTGCCACTGAAAAAAACTGAAGTTTGGGTTCGTTTTAATATGTAGATGGCCCCCTAAGAAATTTTATATGCATTTTTTAAAAGTAGACTTTATTTCCAATCATTCGATACCAGTAACTTTCTTCTACGATAATTTATTGGGGAGTTCGGGGTGTTTACTTTTTTTTTTCCACGACTGTACATCATATTAATAAAACATGTTTTTATGGATCACGTATACCAAGCAAACACATACCCTTTGGCACACAATCGGATCACTGTGGCAGTGTCGGAGAACCGGCCACTGTAGTATCGCTCGAGCGTCAGTGGCATATCGGCAACTGATACTAAAGAAAGTGTTTTTTCGAATCCCGGTTACTGATATCGTTCCCCTGACGGCTAAATATCGGCCTTCGATTTTTAACTGCAAGCGATGCTGGACCGGTATCTCTTTTCTAATAGTGTACCAATCAAAATTACCAACATCGGTCTGAATTTCTAATATTTAATCTTATATGATGCTTTTTTCTTTCATTTTTTGAGTATTGTCGAGAATATTAAGCATATATATATATTAAAAATTAACGTATAAAATAGATTTCTAATTTTTCTTCGAATAATGAATGTAACAATATGAAATATATTTCTGATATATATTTCGATCTTTTTTTTTAAAAAGTCATGTTGTAAAAACAATGATATAAAATTTTTAAAAATGAGATAAAAAATTTATTCTCTATTCCCCATGTATAAATTTCTCTAAAATTTTACATATTTCTCATAACTCAATAATTCGCATTAATTTAGTTGATCTTTTATTTTTTTATTGTTATAAAAAAATAAACAATTCTGCTCGCACGGAAAAGGATTCAAGGAGAGCCGCCATTGCCTATTAGTAGGTTTTAAAATTTAATCAATTAAAATTTCTTTTTTCTCATGCTTTTTTAAAAAAGTCACAAAATTTTTTTTTTGTTATAATTTTATCCGTTTCAAATGGTTTAAAATAATTAAGCACCAAGTAAAAAGTATGTAAGGAATTTTTGTCATTGATGCTGTGCTTCCCTGAACCACATGTGGAAAACAGATTTTAGTTCTATTTTTATTCTTATTTTCATATGCTAAAAAACTATCTGAAAACTCTTCACGGAAGCACAGAACAGAAAAAATAATACATGGTTAATTTTTTTATTTTCAAAATTAATGACCAAATTTTACTTTATTTTTTTTTGGTGGGGCCAGGGGATTTTTAATATATTCGTTTAATATATTTTAGTTTGATTAGTTACGTTTTACATTGTTCTTTATGTTGAAAGTAGAAACACATAGGAAAAAAGAAAGTTAAAACGTAAATATATTTTAACTATTTTAAACTTTCAGGGCTAGTGTGCGAGTATAAGTGGGGAGGGGGTGGAGAACACAGAAAAATATTTTTAATAAGCGGAAGTTGTTGAAACTCACATACACAAAAAGAAAATAGCGCGTGTTTGAAAATCGGCGTACTGCTTTCGCGTCTTTTTACAACTTTAATATAATTGAAAACATATTTAACAGTCAATGTTTCAACATTAATTAGCTTCATGATCCCAGAACAGAGACTATGTTTCAAACCCGATTATTGTTTTGATACTTAGTTGATCAGTTCCAATGCTAAGCTTTCAGGGATGAAAAAAATGTAAAAAATATCTATTTTGTTTATCCAACGAAGTGCAATCCGCCCTTAAGTGGAAAAAAAAAAGCTAGGTATTACGGAAGGAAAAGTCAGTAAAAATTATTTCACTTTGACACAATCATAGAAATTTTTTTCTGCATGCAATCTAAGCCTTACCACATTTTCACCATCTCAAAATTTACGTACGCACTCTCATATCGGCATTTACCCTTTTTTAAAATATTTGTACGCGCAATATGTTACTAATAAGTTTTTTTACAAACTTGAAGTCACGGATGTCAGCTACAGCTTTGTATATGAAAATTTGCACTCTTTACTTGAGCTTCTAATCTCAGTACCGTATCAGCGAGTAAAAATGCCAGAAATTTATGCCTTTTTAGACAAATACCTTCTCACCACCGGGAGCTGATATATCCGTTCACTAAGCTGTAGGTCTTACTGCGATAGAAGCATTATTTAAATTAAAATATTTCCACAGATATAACACAGTGTTTAAAAATTAAGTTATGATTAATACTCTCAAGGCTAATATGCTTACACGCAATAAATATATATATCATGTTGAAAAAAATATCTTTTTCTAACGTTTAAAAAAAAATATATATTACAATTTTGCCCTTTTGTTCGGCGGTCAAAAGGTTATGGTAAAATATCAGGTTGTAACGAAAGTTTTCCGCCAAAAGACGTTCTTAATAAAGTTAGGAAAAGTTGTTATTTAAGTTAGTTATTTAAAATAATATATTTCTAAAAATATAACAAAGCTTTTAAAAATTAAGGCTTATATGCTTATATATACGCCGAAAAACGTTCTTAATAAAGTTAGGGAAAAAAAAAACGAAAGCAGTACCTTTAGTGCGGGAGTAAGTAATTCCCAAATATATGATTTTGTGCCAACGTTTTGGTAGTTTTTCAAAGCCTTCGGCCCAGAAACTTGGAGGCCACGAGTCCAAAAACGGATCAACCTAATTTTGGACGTCCTGTGCAGAATTAAAGATAGCACCAGCAAGATGTAGCTGCAGGTTATAAAAAAAGTAGAAGTCTAAAGGAGCGATGTCGGTGTTATATGGTGGATGTGGCAAAAGATTCCATTTGCCACCATACATATCACTAACGTCTAACTCCTTATATAGCTCTCGAGTAGTTGAATACCGATCTTCTTCCAAACGTTCTCGCAGGCGGGCCTCATCAACATCAGTAGGCCGGCTACAGCGCTCTGCTTCTTGAATGTCATCGTCCTTGTTTTTGAACTTTCGGTACCAAACCTTCACAGTGTCACATAACTCATCAGTATCGTACCTAAAGCTGTACACATGATTCGGTGACATTCTGTAGCTGACTTTTTGCAACAAAACTGGAAGCAAATGCTGGTTCTAATCTGGTAGCGTGATAGTTCCATTTCAGACACCTTGTACTTAATGATAACGATATTTTCTTACAAATTTCACAACACAGTGTTATAAAGAAAGTCTCTTTCTTTCAAATGCCACAAATCGTTTGACAAAATATGAAAAGACACGTCAACGTGAACTGTTTGTGCAGACGAAATTAGCTGTGACGTGAAACTTTCGTTGTAACGTTATATTTAGTTTTATTATTAAAGAAAACTACTTTTCTTTTAAATATGACATCATTTTCTCTCACTGCAGCATTTCGCCTATCGCTCCAAACTCAGTATCAGCGGAATGAAAAACTGTTGAAATGTAACAGTTTTATGTGAAAAATGCGTGTTTTTTAAAGCGTGACATCATTTTCTGACAAAATTCTTTTTAAGTTATTTTTAATTGTAATGAGAAAATGACATCAATAAGGATATAATCAATTAAAATAAATAAACTCCACTTTCTCTTTTCTCCGTAACAATGGAAGTTATCCGATTGCCGCCATTTTGAAGAAATTTTATAAAAAAAACTTTTAAAATTAAATTTAAAACATAAAAATGGAAATTATATATATATATATATATAAAAAAAAAAAAAAAAAAAAAAAAAAAAACTAGTGCGGCCATATCTACAAATGAATAACTTACATTAAAAAAAGTAATTAGTAAAATTGGTTCAATCGGAAGCTCAGGGCAAATGACTAAAAAAAAGGATTGTCTTTTAAATATATAGATTAGCACTATCATGGTCACTATCATTTAAACAAATTTCGTTTTATTCAACATTCGTATTGAAAAAATGTGTATTTATTCAAGAGAGTACTGCATTAGCTAGCTTAGCATGACAAAAATACGAAACATTTCTTTGAAAAATAAATGTTCCATCTTCTATTTTTATTTTATAGGGTACTTCATATGCGAAATAGCTCTTAAATTTCCATCGATAATAACATTACAAGATAAATATTCTGTAATCCATTTCTTAATATCTTATAATATAAATTCGATTTCTTGTAACTATGCAGAAAATTAATTTTATTATTATATAGAAGAATGAACAGCAAATTCCCTTCTCGTCAAATATTACTGCATATTTTCCAATGTAGGAAATAACATTTTGAAATTGAATCAGAAAATTGAATTATTTGATATCTGAATAAATACCCCTAACGCAATAGGAAATCGAAACTTATTTTAGCAGATATCTCTCCAGAGAATATATTCTTGCTATTTGTGATAACTTCGCATTGGCTAAAATCGTTGTAGCACTTAAAGTAAGTTAGAAAACATGAAATGCATGATTATTTTCTTATTTTAAACAGTATAAAGGAAACAAGATTATTTCCATGATTAAATGAGCATATGCAGATATTGATGAGATTTTTACAATATTTCAAGTGGAAAATAAAATAAAATATATACCGGAGTGCAAAATAATAGGAATGATCATTTAATTGATTAAATAATAAGTATTATTGTATTATATAAAAAAAGCAATTAAAGCCTTTGTGCAAGAATATTGAAAAGCAAAAAAACAACTTTTAAGAATGCACAAATAATACATAAAAAGCAACAAACGGCTGTTTCGAATCTACTAGCGAGATTCTTCTTCAGTGCAAGATAGAGCAAAGTACAGCGTGATAGAAAAAGCAAGGCTGGACAAAATGACGAAGACAAAAATAACCAATGAAACAACCAATCTTCTTCTCTCTCATTGATTGTTTTTGGCGCATTCACTACCCGTATCGGGTATATAACCCTCTCTGTTAGTTTGCCCGGCCTTTCTTTTTCTAGCACGCTGTGCCTTGCTCTATCTTGCACCGAAGGAAAATCTCGCTAGCAGTGTAATGACCGAAGAAACCCCGCAACCTTTCCTATCTCGTAGGTAGCAGGACTAGCTTTTGTCCAGAGTTTGTCCACGCCTAGAATTGTCCATCGATGGCCGCCTAGTATCGGGGACTGATCAGCCGTGCTGGCGTGTAGGAGGAAGACTTTTCGATATGCGGAAAGAGAGCAAAATATGAGAGGTGGCAGATCAAGTGAAGTGAAAAAGGACTAATCTGTTGAGAAGACGTGTTTTTTGTTTAGAGTACGGGCGAACATGTTATGAAAATTTTTTGACGGTTTTTTAAAGTGAAAAATTTTAGATATGCTATAGAGAGTGTTCTAAGATAGTAATGTCCATGTTGAGAGGGATAAATTTTAAAATGTGTGAAGAGTTTTTAAGTTATAAATGTGAACTGTTGAATAAAGTGTTTCGATGTTAATAGTCGACACTAAGTGCTTACACTGGAACTACACTGCGACGTTACAGTAGATTTGAAACAGCTGTTTGCTGCTTTTTATGTAATATATGTGCATTCTTAAACGTTGGTTTTTTGCTTTCTAATATTATTCTATTAATTTACATATAAACAATATAATTTCATTTTATCAAACTGAATATGTAGTATAAACATAAGAAAAACATTGTAAAAGAATTTTTATTACTACAGTATAATGAATTGCATATTCGCTGGATATGAATGAAAACAAAATGATAAGAATGGAACAGATGTCTCTAAATTATATAAATTTTGCCTGTCAATTCTACTTTATTTCTGTTTAATAAATTTAGTGCAGCATCGTGGCATAGAGTTTTTAAAGTTTCGAACTTTTCGATGTGACAAAACACACCATGCTTCACAAATGACAGACTTAAATTTAAACCAACGTTTCCAAATTTATTAATATTTGCATAAAGGGCTTAAACTTTTGAAACAGTGGTTTTTAAAAAAGAATAGAAAAAAGTTTTGTTTAAAATTTTGATTTTTAATGAAAGGTTTCGTTGTAGCAATGAAATTATTATATCTCAGTCCAATTTTGCCTTGAGTATTTATTGTGAAATTATTTCATATAATGTCATTAAGCCTAAATTTGACAACTTCTAAATGCGACAATGATCTTGCACTTAATATCTGAAACCAAGAATCGTAAATAAATGCTATATAATGAGACATCTAAATTTCAGGAACAAAACCCGAAGCATTTATCTCAACATTTAAAACGTTTTCTTTTAAAAAATTCCCATTAAAATACGCATCGATCATTATAAAGCGCCCCCATCTTCCCTAAATATGGAAAAAAACCCGAAAGAGTTCATGGTCTTTCTTTTTTAATTTTGAAGATCGAATATTTCTATGGAAGAAAAGACTACGACTTATGTTTCATTTACTTGAAGTGTAAGCTTAAGAAAAAGAGACCAATTTTAAAATTACAGTTACAAAATTTTCTACGCATTTTGGTGACTTTGATTTGTTGAGATACTTTTTAGCGACAAACTGAATGCCCTAAATGCGCAAAGAATTTCAGGGGATTAACGAGGTAAGTTTATATTGTATTTTTCATATATTGTTTTAAAATATTGTTTCAACCAGAAATTGTGTTTAATTAAGCTGTGTTGAGTTAGTAAACTAAGAATTTAAGCATGACCCTCCAACAGAATTCAGAATTTCTCTGTAATCAGGTACTTAAATATGTGTTTCAAATGATCAAAATAGAATAATACGTGTCTTTAAAATTATTAATAAAAAATGGCGTAAAAATAGCAGTGTATATTCATGACAAAGAATATAGATAAATGATTATGGGATTCGCAATACTTCGCAATATGATGGAAATTCTGAAAAATCTTATATAGATTGAAAACACTTAAATTGTGTTAATGCGATTAGTTAATGTTACAAACATTAAAACGTTCGGTAGCTTAATTGCCGAATCGGATTAAAGCATGATGCAGTTGATTTATGCCCTTGTTTGGAGGTATCCATTTTTTTACACTATTCTTAACACTAGAACAGCCGTTAGGGGTCATTTTGACCTCTGCCAAATTTATAATAGTCGATTCGAACCAGAAATGTCTTTATAAGATATGATAAATGTACCGGGTGTCCCAAAAATGACTGATGGATTTTAAAATTCAATAACTTGCAAACGGTGACAGATATTTAAAAAATTCTTGCAGGAGGGTTATGTATGATGTCAGGAATTTTTTTTACTGAGATTCTTGATTTTAGTTCGAATTTCAAACAATAGATGGCGCTGACAGCTGTTGCCGCTCAGTCGAGGCCTAAACTGACGTCACTCAGCATTCACGCGAAGGAAGGAGATTAAAGCTATGGAGTGGGTCTCATTCCCCAGTGCAATCTTGCTTTTAGGGCCCGATTCTGAAGTCATTCGATATGATTTCAATGCAGAGCGTTGTTGCCATGGAAACAACAAATTCTTCGATAGTGGAATACAGCGTTAAGAACTGGGCATGAATTTAAGAAGTAGTATTCGAGTTTGCAGGCGATTTTACATTGATGAAATTTTATTTTCCCGAATTAAATTACTTTTTATAGTCTGATTTAAAGAATATTTTATGCGTCGTATTTTAAAACTAGGTGAAGAGATTTAGTATTTTTTATTGTTGTTAAAAATTTCATAACTTTTATTACACTCTAATAAATTTTAGATCTTTTAAGGGGCTCCGAGACACATTTTCAAATAATTTTTATTTTTGAATTAAAATTCTGAATTTTTTTGTGATGGGTAACCATATCATTTGCAAACAAAATCACATAATAAAACTTCTCATACCTTTTTTTTAAATTTAAAATTTAAATGTTATTCAAAAAGTGGAGTAGTTTAAAATCGTTATAACTCAAAATATCATTAATAGATTTTTTTTTTTTCATTTAAATAAACAGGAATATATAAGTTTTAATTTGGATTCAGCATTTTGTAAAATAGTAATAAAAAAAAATATTTAACGAAAAAATTAAAAAATATGGTGTAACTTAAAAAAAAAAATCATTATTTCAAAAAGCCCTACCAGTGGCTGAGAGGTTCTGCTCTCGAAGCTGGTAGACGGGAGGTGCTGGGTTCGATCCCAATCGCGCCCGTCGGCCTAATCGTTCGGAGTTTTCGTGGTTTTCTTCGAACCTTGGATTTCCAAGCGTTAATATGGGTAAGGTTCCCTTAGAAAGACCCCCCACGAAGGGCACTCACCCCAGGGCCTACATCCCTCGCGCAGATAATTGGCCGTCATAAATACAACCTACAACCAACCATTATTTCAAAAGTAATTTTTTTTTCAAACGTGCTGAATCAAAATTAAAGTAATATAATTGAAAAAGACATGTTTCAAGTTTAAGTTTATTTAAAGATGAGAAATGTTGAAAAAACCCATCATGAAGAATAAAGCATTTTTACAAGAAGTCGTCTCTATGACAGCCATTGCTTGAAAGCTAGATTTTGAAAACCAACCAAAACGAAAAAAATAATATTTCTTGTTTTAAGATAGAAACACGATTTAAAAGTTATTTTAAGCACGAAAAAAACCAAGAAATTTTTAATGAAATAAAATATTTTTACAAAATTTGAAGATTTTTTGTGACCCGGACCCCTTAAGGAAGTTCGTCAGTAGGTTTTTATGAATGTTGGATAATAATCGTGAAAATGGTTAATAGTTTATTATTGTTCAAAATAACTACTTAAAAACAAATATTCGAAGTTACGTTGTTTAACCCTTTTGAATAGGGATATTATATCGTTGCATTAATATTAAAAAAATAAAATGAATGCTAGTTATTTAAAATTTTGTTTGACAGTTTGACATTAAAATATTGTACTACATGCAGCTTCATCTTGATGTTTGATAAAATAAAACTAGTAAATATTTTTTATCTACATCTACTATTTAAATTGAAAAAATGTGTTAATAGAATTCTTGGAAATTGAATTTTTATACTTTGTCAACTCTTTCTACACACAAATGCTAATATGCATATATTTTTTAATAATAATGATATCAATGATATTTAATGTGATAAACTATAAGTTCAAATTAAACGTGACAAGAGTCTAAAACTTAGTAGTACTTAAATTATTGAAGGCCACAAACAAATTTTTATTGAAATTTTTAACTTGATATAAATTGAGACCGTATTTCTAATAGCACTTTTTGTTGAAATGTAATTGTAATTGTAAAACATTTTAGTTTATATATATATTTAAAAATGCATGAATCGTAATAATCAAGGCTTGGGAAATGCGGTAGCCACTTGCAACCAAAATTTTTTACTCGTCGACCAACATTTTTAATCTGGCGGTTTTTGTAGTGTTAACGAAAGAACAAAGTGTAAACGGCATTTTCCATATCATGCACAGAAAACGACATCTTTATTGCTCTAGCCAGCTAGCATGTCATGTCATCTGATTAGAATGTGGGGAGAGAGGATGGGTCGTTCTTACGGGTTGTTTACCAATGTTTTTTTGCAAGAGGGTTCGGTTTACAGGTTTTCAGAAAAATTTGGTAGTAGTGGCCCAAGGGGGGGGGGGGGGTTGAGAGATAATTTTAAATATTAGATTAATAACTTTATTTAATGAAGAATATTCTATAATTATGCGTGTTTAGTGTTTGAATTATCATCCATAGTAAATGGAAAAAAAATCCACTGAAAATCAGAAGGACATTTTTTGGAGGGGGGGGGGGGGGAACTTATTCTTACCGATTTCATTGTTGTATTAAATCAATCCTTAGAATGTTGTATTAAATCAATCCTTAGATTTCTGTATAAAATCAATCCTATTGCTGTATTGAATAAATCATTTGATTGTTGTATAAACCTGTAAGAACGACCCACCCTCTTCTCACATTCTAATCACATGACATGACATGCTAGCTGGCTAGAGCAGCAGAGAATGTCGTTTTCTGTGCATGATATGGAAAATGCCGTTTACACTTTGTTCTTTCGTTAACACTACAAAAACCGCCAGATTAAAAATCATGGTCATCGAGTAAAAATACTAATTGCAAGTGGCGATCGCATTTGTCAAGCCCTGATTATTACGATTCATGAATTTTTTAAATATATATATAAACTAAAGAGCTTTAAAATTACAATTGCATTCTAACAAATGTGCTATTAGAAATACAGTCTTAATTTATATCAAGATAAAAATTTCAATAAAAATTTGTTTGTGACCTTCAATAATTTAAGTACTATTAAGTTTTAGACACTTGTCAAATTTATTTTGAACTTAGTTTATCACATTAGATATCATTGATAGCTTTATTATTAAAAATATATGCATATTAGCGTTTGTGTGTAGAAAGAGTTGCCAAAGCGTAAATTTCAAACTCCAAGAATTCTTTTAGCACATTTTTACAATTTAAAACGGATGCAGATAAAAAATATTTACTAGTTTTATTTTATCAAACATCAAGATGAAGCTGCATTTAGTACAATATTTTAATATCAAACTGTCAAACAAAATTTTAATTAACTAGCATTTATTTAATTTTTTTTTTCATTTTAATGTAATCATATAATATCCCTATACAAAAGGGTTAAACAAGGTAACTTCTAATATTTGTTTCTAAGTAGTTATTTTGAACAACAATATACTATTAACCATTTTCATGATTATTATCCAACATTCATAAAAATCTACTGACGACCTTCGTTAAAAGATCTAACATTTATTAGGATGTAACAAAAGTTACGAAATTTTTAACGACAACAAAAAATACTAAATCTCTTCACCTAGTTTTAAAATACGATGCATAAAATATTCTTTAAATCAAGCCATAAAAAGTAATTTAATCCGGGAAGATAAAACTTGATCAATGTAAAATCGCCTGAAAACTCGAATACTACTTTTTAAATTCATGCCCAGTTCTTAACGCTGTATTCCACTATCGAAGAATTTGTTGTTTCCATGGCAACAACGCACTGCATTGAAATCATATAGAATGAGTTCAGAATCGGGCCCTAAGAGCAAGATTATTCTGGCGAACGAGACCCACTACATAGCCTTAATCTCCTTCCTTCGCATCAATGTTGATTGACGTCAGTTTCGGCCTCGACTGAGCGTCAACAGCTGTCAGCGCCATCTATTGTTTGAAATTCAAACTAAAATCAAGAATCTCAGTAAAAAAACTCCTGACATCATACATAACCCTCCTGCAAGAATTTTTTAAATATCTGTCACCGTTTGCAAGTTATTGAATTTTAAAATCCATCAGTCATTTTTGGGACACCCGGTATGTAGCACAAAATAGGCTAATTAAATAATTGAAATAGTTTTAAATAAATATTATGGTGTGAAGCAAATTTTACAAAACTTGAGTAAAAAAGCCGGCGCACAGTGTAAGATTCTGCAAATCTAGCGGGAAAAAAGTCCAAAAATCGACTTGCAGTAATTTCACTTTTAGATATTTCAAATAACATCTAACACAATAGAGAAAAAAAAATAGAAAGTGATAGCAGTCTAACTCCACAACAACACCATCAAAATTCAGTTCAAAAACCAAATTTTCTTTTAACATTTTAAGAATGGCGATTCTGTAGTTGTAATTCTCATTGATATTTTTTGGATAAAAACATACTTATTTTGAAAATATTTTTTAATGATAGTGTGGAATCGTTACAACAATGTAGATAATTTGTATTTTATAGTTACAATAGTTATTTAGAAGCGTTATATTTAAAAAATAATTTTTTAAGTCAATATAAAAATTATTTGAAAATTTAATAACATGTGATAAGTTTTAAAAATCTGCCAAAAATTTTGTACACGACGGTACATTGTAATATATATATTTTTTGTAATTATGTATGCATATAGATGTAGAATAAAGCCTCAGATGCCACTATTTGCAACTCTTGAATATAAATAATTTTTTATCAGGTACGGAAGTGTAAATTTTGAAAAGAGAAGAGATTAAAAAAAAAAAAATTAGGTTACTAGACATGAATCATTGCCTGTTAATACTAAAAATATCCTGATAGACTATTTATTACACAAATATAATCTTCAACATTGCTTATCTGTTATGTTAGACCAGATTAAGCGGTTGATCCATTCATTTATAATTGGCAATTATCAAAGATGGAGAAACTGATATCGCTTAAAGAACGTTTTTTGAAGTAAAATAAGAGATGGTCAGATTTGAATATTAACAATAAATATATTTACAGAGCAGAAGTAATAATGACTACCAAAAAAAGGTTGGACAACCAAAGAATTTTTTTTATTTATGTGGACCGAAATCAAAAGACAAAAGGCACATTCGTTATTCCCGGAACACAAATGAATAACCACGCGCCACGTGTTTAAAACTGAGACAATCTGAAAAAAAAAGGATGCTATGTATGTGTTAAAAAATGTATAGGAAAGCCCTTAAAGAGCAACGACATTTTAAAAAATCGTTCAAAAAGCCGGATACTTGCCATATAAAAAAGAGCTGTAATAGAGAAAATCAAATTTTTATAATGGGTAAATCCACAGCCGTCATCTACTTCTTACTCTAGATACCATGAAGGTAGAGGTGCTCTATCTCCCTGCTAGATACATAAAGTTTAAGTTCATCATGGAAACTGATCAGTCAATAACGGAAGAATTTGAAATTGTCAGAAATTAAATCTTTACAGCTCTTGCACTAACTGTAGTAGAATTCAATGTTCAGACGTATGACATACAGCACAAATTTGAAGACACAGTGGTACATAGCAAAATGTGCAGCATTTTATCTTCAAATAAAGCAACTTAATGCAATGTCTGTAACGGAAAATTCAAGGCGGCGAATAACATAAAAATGATTCGATTATATACGAATAATACTCACAAGTTTTCTTGGGGCTTATCGGCACAACAGGCACAATTAAGATATATGGAATGCCTCTTGCATATTGGTTATAGATTTGATGTAAGATAGATTTGATGTAAAGAAATAGTAGTTCCGAAAACCTGAAGAAAAATAAAGTATCGCAGAAAGAAAAAAAATATAATTGAAAAATTTAGACTTAAAAGACAATTATTATTAAAAATTCCAAAACAAGGGCAAGATATTATTAATGTAGAGAATTGAAAACTGAAGATTTTTTAAGGATGCTGCAGTGGCAGCTATCATAACAGGTGTTGATAGGCTCTTCTTGAGCGATTTGATGTAATTTTACATGACATGTGGAGACAAGATAAATATAGCTGCCTTTAAGCATTACAAATCATGACATTAACATCTCAATAAAACTATAGAACGTCTGAAGCACCCTGAAGTTTTAACATTTATACGGTTACCGAATATACAAATAATAAAAGAATAGCAAACAATGGAAAATGAAAGTTATTCACTTTATAACACTGGTAACTATAGCAGTATGTAATTAATTAATTACTATTTTTTTAATACAAGGAAACTCTTCTCGTTGAAAATAAATATGTACTACATTTTTAAAAATCTGCACTGAATATCATAACACTAGGCAAATGTCAACGTATGAAAATAACAAAACATCTTTTTATTATGATTATGATGATGGAATAACAATGACGTAAATTGTAGAATGTAATGCGTAAAGATATACAGTAAAACCTTCCTAAAACGACCACGTTCCGTTCCAATAAAAACTGATCGCTCCGAGAGGTGTTCTCTTATTGGAGGTCATGTTTAAATCTAGATTTTAATTGTTGGAAAAAGGTAACAATTAATGTTACTAAAATTTATTTTTCACATCAGGAAAATAAATGAAAATTTAAGTATCAAAACAAAAGTTAATTACATAAGTTAATCACTGCAGATTTAAAAAAATAAATACATTGACGTTTGCTTTGATTTTACGGTTTTATCTTTTATAACTTTTATTTCCAAGTCCTTTCGAAGTTCAGTAAATAAAAGAAGTTTTTTTTTTTGGACGGGAACAAATAATGACGATTTCAATAATTTATCTATTTTTTGAGAGTTTCCTGGCAGAATAGGGCAGATGAGTTTATTGACCATCATTATTAATTTATCATCAGAGTTAAATTCATTGGTTAAAAAGGCACAAAGGGGTTTAAACACATAAAAGTTACCCGAATAAAATAAAATTCTAAACTTAGTTCAGAAGTTTGATGAATAATGCGCTCTCCGGAATTATTTTTGCAATAAAACCTTCTTCAAGCGACCAGGAAAAAGTGGAATTTGTTTAATTTTCTTCAAAGAAATTGGTCGCTCATGGAGGGAGTCCAACTTGGATGGTTTCTGAATGGTGGTAAAATTAGTATTGAGCGTATGGGAATAAATATCGTTCCATGAAAAAAATGGTCGTTCAAGAGGTGGTCGCACAGGGAAGTTTTACTGTATTTTTTCATAATACATAACCATTTTATCTCCAGTAAGATAAATTTTATTACTTTAATATCGATTATTTTCATAAATTGAATTTTGACCCGCTAGATTCGCAAAATCTTACGCTGTGCGGCGCTTCTAGTGTTAAACATGATATTTTAAATCTATTTTCAACTTTTACTCTTTATAATAAACATTTTCTACTTTTAGATTAGAATAAAGATAAAAAAAGAAAACTGTGTTTATCTAAATGAGTATTTATGTTTTCATAAATGTATTCTGAGGCATAGAAAGTATTCAATTTTTTGTGAAAAAGAAGGGGTGGAGGCAGCATAATATCAGGACCTGGGACTCTTTTCGGCTTAATCATGCCTGTTTAAATCGAATTATTACAAACATTGCACGATTTTATCTATTTATATGTCTAATATCTTTATTATGTGACTAGCCGACCTTGGCGACCAGTTTGGTATCCTTTAAATCTATGCTAAGCATTGTATCATGTTACTTTTATTCATAATTTAATTTACTTGCTCAATCCTTCGCCAAATCGGATGATTCTGATACAGAAATCATGAACTCGGTATTTTTATGTTAGCCAAACACTGTACCCGTCGTATTTTTTTTTCTTATTTCATTAATTTCATTACTTTCACTCATTTTATTTAAAATACATAATTTTAATTTAAAACTGAAATGATTAAAATTTATGAATCTCAATTTTCACTTATTTCTTAAAATGAAAAGAAAAGTAATAAATAATACTATAAACTATGACATTTAATTTCAAAATCAAAGCTTTGTTTTAATTTGCCTCGCGAAAAATTGTTTATGACAGTCGCATGCGATGGACTATTATAATACTGATGATATGATTGCGATGGAACAATATTTGGCGATTTATCACTTGCGCCCGTCTAACACGAAATTACCAAATTGGCTGTTTGGCATATAAAAAGTGAAGCGGTCAACCCGGAACTATTGATGACAGTCACATGACTTAGGCTATTATTATAGAGATTAATAATTTACTTGCTCAATCCTTCGCCAAATCGGAAGATTCTGATACAGAAATCATGAACTCGGTATTTTTATGTTAGCCGAGTGCAGGTGATATATCGTCAAACATTGTACACGTCGTATTTTTTCTTATTTCATTACTTTCATTACTTTCACTCATTTTATTTAAAATACATAACTTTAATTTAAAACTGAAATGATTAAAATTTATGAATCTCAAATTTCACTTATTTCATAAAAAAAAAAAAAAAAAAAAAAAAAAAAAAAAATGAAAAGAAAAGTAATAAATAATACTATAAACTATGACATTTAATTTCAAAATCAAAGCTTTGTTTTAATTTGCCTCGCGAAAAATTGTTTATGACAGTCGCAGGCGATGGACTAATACGGATGATATGATGGCGATGGAACAATATTTGGCGATTTATCACCTGCGCCCGTCTAACATTAAATTACCAAATTGGCTGTTTGGCATATAAAAAGTGAAGCGGTCAACCCGGAACTATTGATGACAGTCACATGACTTAGGCTATATCGGAATATTCAAAATCAGCAATAATAATAAGAAGCTTGGATAAACAATTAACAGTGGAACGTATACAAGAAATACTTAATACAGAAATATTAAAATTAGACTCATTACCTCCAATCTACAGCAGATTCTCAAGAAATAAACGAACAATAATAATAAAAACAAATACTGAAGATAGCACAGAAACTTTACTCAAAATAATTGAACAAATAGAAAGTCTAAAACACCTTACAGAAATAACCTACAAACTGGAACACACCATTAAAATAATAATAACAGGAATTCCACTGGACATTGACCAAGCGAAGTTAACTTCATCTATACAACTCAATCAGCAACAGACCTCCACGATAAGAATACACAAAAAACTACAAAAAGAAAATTCAAAAACATATCAGCTAGTCTTGGAGGTGGACTACGTTACTGCCAATAATATACTAAAACAAAAGGTAATACCACAAGGCAGTGCAGAATCTCAGTATGTGCAGAATCTCAGTATACAGACCAATTGTCAGTTGTGCGAACTGTCAATTGTTCGGTCATCGGAAAGAGGACTGTCCGAGGCGAGAAATCTGTGCGCACTGTGCTAGAGGCCACCAAACAACGGACTGCCCTTATAAATTAGATCCAGGAAAAAGACAATGTACAAACTGTATGCAGATGGAGAACTATTTTCCACATTCTGCAGACTCACCAACTTGTCCGATCTATAGACATCAACTTTCAATCAGAAATGAATCTCATTCCTAAAATACTAATAGAAGTTCTTTAATTATATGAATGAATAACTCTAAATATTTCAGTAGAAATAATAACATTGATGTTCAACACTGCAACTTTTACACAATATGAACTTCTACACATTAAAACATTAAATTTACTCAGAACCAATAAATTAATAATAGAATATAGTTCAATTTTTAAAATAACCATACCTACAGTAATTTATAACCATAATGGTTTACCGGAAAATGACTTGTAAATAGAACACTTCTTGAATGTGTTTTTATTAATTGTATTTAGGTGTCGTCTGTGAAAGTCTCATCTGTGAACTAATTGTTATATTATGTGTTATTTCAAATTTTAAATAACTTAAATTGTCTTGTTTTAAATACTTTTACCTTTTATTAAATATTTAACTTTAAAGGATATGACAGAAATTTCCCTCCTCTGTAGTCCTGCTAGTATGCTAAATCATTAATTTCCCTAATTATTAACACATAATTAAAAATTTATAACTCATCTCTCTTATCTTATTTATTTAGCCAGGGCATTGGAGGGGAATTTCGTATTAAATTCCTTATATCTTAGCATTAACCTTTAATTAACAAAATCTATTATTATCTCCATTCCTTATTATAAAAATTATTCATTATTAATTAACCTATAATTCTATAAAAATAGTGCTATGCTGCAATTTAACTTTTATCTTAAATATTTACTTTTAATATACTGTTCTCTTGGGCTCGCCCTGACATTTTGTTATACTGTTTATTAGTCATTCTGTTTGTTTTGTCATTTTAATAATTTTCATTAAACAGGGTCTTCCAACCTGCTGGGACTTCTGGGCTCGTTCGCGGGTACCGGGGTTTCAGCGGGAAGGGGGATATGTGTTTTTCCCTCGTGGACTAATCAGCTCCTATACCGAAAGGTTGGCTGTCCACGAGTGGGTGATTAGTGATTAGTGATTAGTGATTAGTGACTTAGGCTATTATTATAGAGATGACACTTTAGAATAACTCGAGATATATCTCTCTATTCTAAAAAAAAGTAACTACTGCTGTCACCGCCGCCGCCGTAGCCGGTTTTGAATTTTTTGTGACCGGAGGTCTTTCTTCGTTAATATTAAGAAAAATAATACATACAAAAATATGAAAATCGACAGTATTATACAGAAATGTTTATTAAATACGCCGATGCAGACAGTTTTCAAATCGAAGAATTATTTTAAGAGACATTTAATGCCAAAGTTGGACAAAATCGTTCCACTAAAAAATTTTATAGGAGCAAAAACTATTCATGGGAATTTAATAATTTTTAGATCATTTTATACGTTTGAAGTTCCCGGTGTGCAGACTGTATTTCTTTTTTTAATTTGACTAATTTTTTGAGGTTTTATTTCTATTTTAAATTAAAATTTTCACCATTTCTAGAGATATTTTTTACAGATTTTAGAAAGTGATACTAATTTAAACTGTTGCCAACTGTATAAACAGCGGAAACAATAATGTTTGCTTCAAAAAAAAAATATATATATATATACATTTATACGTGTAAATAAATTAAAAATTTATTTACACGTGACTATTATAAACAGAAAAAAAACCATTTGGAATTAGAATTAAATAATTATGTACAAAAAGCAGGAACTTATTAAAAATTACGTCATAAAAACTATAATTACACGTGAATTTTAAGAGAGAAAGGAATTTGTAAAATAATAAATTTATTAACATGCGTTAGAAGTCTTAAATAAGAGAAATTACGTCATATTTACGTCACATTACAGTTATTACATAAAATGAATACAAAATAATATTGCAAAACGGTTTAAATTTAGAAATTGCGCTAGAATTTATTTGACATTTTGAGAGGATATTTTTCAACTACTTTTGTTAGGAAAGCGCAAATAATATTTCATTTCTAACACAGGTATTTTCACGTGAATATTAAAAAGGGAAAGAATGGTTTGGTCAAAATTACGTCAGATTAAAAACGATTAATTTAAAATGTCTTATTTAAAAGAATTTTCTTTTCGCTTTGTTAAAAAATACCGGGAGACAAAGATTCTGTTTACTTAATTCCTTTTATATTAGCTTATTTTGAAATGTTTAACTTATTTTACTTAATCAAAGACCTCTTAATAAAATGGACCTCAGCAGGTGAATACGTAACGTCATGCGAGTTTGAGAAAACGTATTAAATCATGATAAAAACACGACTATGGAAATATTAACTTATTTTAACACTTTGAGGTTCTCTGAATTTGCTTTAGCTATTTTTTAAACCTACTAGGTGGCTCGGCCCCCTACGAGCTACGCTCGCCAACCCCTGTTTAGACACCGCATTTTCTAAAAGCACGCTAATTTGATTGGCTTTAAAAAGATTTTAAAAGATTGAATTATAATTTAAAAAACAGTGGCGATCTCCCTATAAACGTGTTTCTATTCATTTGTCTTTGATTGGGGAATTTTAAGGAAAAATCAGGTGCTGTTAAAAGATGCAATGACTGATTTCGTCTTTGATTAAATAAAATCATTAAACATTCCAGAATAAGTTAATATAAAATGAATTAAGTAAACATAGTCTTTGTGCCCGGTATTTTTTAACAAAGCGAAAAGAAAGTTCTTTCTGACGTAATTTTCACCAAACTTCTCTTTCTCTTTTTAATATTCACGTGAAAATACTTTTGTTAGAAATGAAATATTATTTGCGCTGTCCCAGCAAAAATAGTGGAAAAGATCATCTCGAAATATCAAATAAATCTCTCGCGCAATTTTTAAATTTAAACTGTTTTGCAATATTTTTTTTGTTCATTTTACATAATAAGTGTAATGTGACGTAAATGTGACGTAATTTCTCCCATTTAAGACTTCTAACGCATGTTAATGAATTTATTATTTTACAATATCCTTTCTCTGTTAAACTTCACGTGTAAATATAGTTCTTATGAAGTAATTTTCAATAAGTTCCTGCTTTTTATGCGCAATTATTTAATTTTAATTTGAATGTATCTTTTCTGTTTATAATAGTCACGTGTAAATAAATTTTTAATTTGAAGCAAACATTATTGTTTCCGTTGTTTATACAGTTGGCAACAGGTTAAATTAGTACAATTTTCTAAAATAAGTAAAAAATATCTCTCGAAATGCTGAAAATTTGAATTTAAAATAGAAATAAAACTTCGAAAAATGAGTCAAATTAAAAACATAAATGAATTCTGCACACCGGGAAATTATAATGCTTAAAAATTATCTAAAAAATATTAAATTCCAACGTATAGTTTTTGCTCCTATAAAACTTTTTTAGTGGAACGATTTTGTCCAACTTTAGCATTAAATATCTCTTAAAATAATTCTTCGATTTAAAAACTGTCTGCATCAGCGTGTTTACCAAACATTTCTGTATAATACTACCGATTTTCATATTTTTGTATGCATTATTTTTCTTAATATTAACGAAGAAAGATCTCCGGTCACAAAAATGCAAAACCGGCGGCGGCGGTGTCAGCGGTAGTTACTTTTTTTTTTTAGAACTAGGGGGCTCGGCCCCCTACGAGCTACGCTCGCCAACCCCCGTCCAGACACCGCAGACTCTAAATGCACGCTAATTTGATCGGCTTTAAAAAGATTTCGAAAGATTGAATTATAATTTAAAAAACAGAGGCGATCTCCCTATAAACGAATTTCTATTCATTTCTCTTTGATTGGGGAATTTTAACGCCAAATCCGCTGCGGTACTACTTGATTATCCTGTCGACCAATTTCGCCAAATTATATAAATCGCCAAACCACTCGCCAAATTATACAAATTGATATAATTTTTATTTTAAATAACGAAAGAACAAATAAATTCGTACAACATTAATAAAAACACAAATAAAACGCCGAAATAAAAATAACTTGATGACGTATACACGTGTAACAACATTTCAAAATAATCTAATATAAAATGAATTAAGTAAACAGAGTGTTTGTCTCCTGGTATTTTTTAACAAAGCGAAAAGAAAGTTCTTTTAAATGAGACATTTTAAATTAATTCTCAAAATATCAAATAAATGTCTAGCGCAATTTCTAAATTTAAACTTTTTTGCAATATTATTTTGTGTTCATTTTTTGTAATAACTATAATGTGACGTAAATATGACGTAATTTCTCCTAAGACTTCTAACGCATGTTAATGAATTTATTATTTTACAATATCCTTTCTCTTTTAAAATTCACGTGTATACTTTTTATGACGTAATTTTTAATAAGTTCCTGCTTTTTATACGTAATTATTTAATTCTAATTTGAAAGTTTTTTTCCTGTTTATAATAGTCACGTGTAAATAAATTTTTAATTTGAAGCAAACATTATTGCTTGCGCTTTTTATACAGTTGGCAACAGTTTAAATTAGTACAATTTTCTGAGATCTGTAAAAAATATCTCTAGAAATGCTGAAAATTTGAATTTAAAACAGAAATAAAACCTGAAAAAATGAGTCAAAATAAAAAAAATTAATGCAATCTGCACTCCGGCAAATTCTAACGCATAAAATGATCTAAAAATGATTACACTGCTATGTATAGTTTTTGCTGCTATAAAACTTTTTTAGTGGAACGATTTTGTCCAACTTTAGCATTAAATAACTCTTAAAATAATTCTTCGATTTGAAAACTGTCTGCATCAGCGTATTTATCAAACATTTCTGTATAAAACCACCGATTTTCATATTTTCGTATGCATTATTGTTGTTAATATTAACGAAAAAAGGCCTCCGGTCACAAAAAAAATCAAAACCGGCGGCGGCGGCGGCGGTGACAGCGGTAGTTACTTTTTTTTAGAATAGAGAGATAGAGAGATAATTCACTCTTTTTAAAGCCGATCAAATTAGCCTGCTTTTAGAGTTTTCAGTGTCTGTATGGGGGTTGGCACGCGTAGCTCGAGGGGGCTGAGCTCCTAGTAATGTAATAAAAGTAAAAAAAGACAGCAGAATGTTTCTTAATCTACAGCTATAACAACAAACAGGAAAATACGACAATCTCTTCCGAGTTACCCAAGATTCCGAAAACGATGCTTTATCTGCAGAAATCTCAAAAACCAATATTTTTCTAGTCTAAAAGAAGCATTTTAAAAAACAAAATTCCTTTTTTCTGCCACAGATTTTTAGAATCTTTTACAGAATTTTTAAAATATATTATTTATTTTTCTAATCCGGAGACATAGATTTGAAGGATGCTGTCTAATTCAGTTCAACATTTTCCGGCTGCATAGCTGAATTTATTCTTGCAAGAATAACAAAATAATGCTAATTTAAGGTTAATATTAATTCTGTTATTTTATTATGTTTGCCTGTAAAACATGTTTGTTGGCTATGAAAATGTTTACTTGAGAATTCATAGCAAGATAATCTATATTTCGGTTTGAGAAAATAGATTAGTACACTATGAAAAGTACTTGGTTGGTTCTTTGGTTGTCTACGTTTTTATAGCACAAAATGCCTTTAGAGAAATATTGCGCCAAAAAAGAAAAAAAAAGAAGAAGAAGAACACCAAAGGGTCGCAAAAGATTAAGCTAAAACAATGTAGTTAAAATATTAGAAATCTACTCGGAAATTTTCCAAAAATTAGAAGCTTGGAATCAAACGGTACTTTGTTGTTATACACTAGGGGACTCGGCCCCCTACGAGCTACGCTCGCCAACTCCCGCCCAGACACCGCAGACTCTAAATGCACGCTAATTTGATCGGCTTTAAAAAGATTTCGAAAGATTGAATTATAATTTAAAAAACAGTTGCGATCTCCCTATAAACGGATTTCTATTCATTTCTCTTTGATTGGGGAATTATAACGCCAAATCCGCTGCGGTACTACTTGATTATACAGTCGACCAATTTCGCCAAATTATATAAATCGCCAAACCACTCGCCAAATTATACAAATTGACATAATTTTTATTTTAAATAACGAAAGAACAAATAAATTAGTACAACATTAATAAAAATACAAATAAAATGTCGAAATAAAAATAACTTGATGACGTAGACATGTGTAACAACATTTCAAAATAAGTTAATATAAAAGGAATTAAGTAAACAGTCTTTGTCTCCTGGTATTTTTTAACAAAGCGAAAAGAAAGTTCTTTTAAATGAGACATTTTAAATTAATCGCTGACAATTTCAATCTGACGTAATTTTGACCAAGCTGTTCTTTCTCTTTTAAATATTCACGTAAAAATACTTTTGTTAGAAATGAAATATTATTTGCGCTTTCCTAACAAAAATAGTTGAAAAGATCCTCTCAAAATAAATGTCTAGCGCAATTTTTAAATTTAAACTGTTTTGCAATATTTTGTGTTCATTTTATGTAATAACTGTAATGTGACATAATTTCTTCTATTTAAGACTTCTAACGCATGTTAATGAATTTATTATTTTACAATATCCTTTTTCTTTTAAAATTCACGTGTATACTTTTTATGACGTAATTTTCAATAAGTTCTTACTTTTTATACGCAATTATTTAATTTTAATTTGAAAGTATCTTTTCTGTTTATAATAGTCACATGTAAATAAATTTTTAATTTGAAGCAAACAGTATTGTTTCCGTTGTTTATACAATTGGCAACAGGTTAAATTAGTACAATTTTCTAAAATAAGTAAAAAATATCTCTCGAAATGCTGAAAATTTGAATTTAAAATAGAAATGAAACCTCGAAAAATGAGTCAAATTAAAAAAATAAATAAATTCTGCACACCGGGAAATTATAACGTATAAAATGATGTAAAAAATATTAACCACTTCACCGGCTGCCTCGAGATAACTCGGGGGTAAAAGCACTGTTTCCCCATACCATTCGCCGGTGAAGTGGTTAAATTCCGATGTATAGTTTTTGCTCCTATAAAACTTTTTTAGTGGAACGATTTTGTCCAAATTCAGCATTAAATATCTCTTAAAATAATTCTTCGATTTGAAAACTGTCTGCATCGGCGTATTTATCAAACATTTCTGTATAATACTGCCGATTTTCATATTTTTGTATGCATTATTTTTCTTAATATTAACGAAGAAAGACCTCCGGTCACAAAAAATTCAAAACCGGCGGCGGCGGCGGCAGTGACAGCGGTAGTTACTTTTTTTTAGAATATAGAGATTCCATATACATGCGTGTGTGTATTCATGTATATTAGAATTTTCACAAACTGTTTAGCTCCCTAGAGCTCATTCTTAGTGGAGGAACTGGGTTTATCTCTAATCTTGATTTAAGCTTTGTTGGTGAATTTAGTACTTAACTTCGAAATCTACCTCCGCCTGTAGGCCCGAGCCGGCAGGGATTTTTTAAATTACTAGGGGGCTCTGCCCCCTACGAGCTATGCTCGTCAACCCCCGTTCAGACGTCGCAGACTCTAAAAGTACGCTAATTTGATTGACTTTAAAAAGATTTCGGAAGATTGAATTATAATTTAAAAAACAATGGCGATCTCCCTATAAACGGATTTGTATTCATTTCACTTTGACTGGGGAATTTTAAGGCCAAATCCGCTGCGGTACTACTTGATTAACCCGTCGACCAATTTTGCCAAATTATATAAATCGCCAAAACACTCGCCAAATTATACAAATTGACATAATTTTTATTTTAAATAACGAAATAACAAATAAATTAGTGCAACATTAATAAAAATACAAATAAAACGTCGAAATAAAAATAACTTGATGACATAGACACGTGTAACTTGCTTAAAGTCAAGTTAATGTGACATTTACGATCAACCATTATTGGCATTTAATCTTATAGTTTGGCGAATGATAGATTTTTGGTCGACGGGATAACTAAGTAGTACCAAAAATACATGTCAATCGCTGTCTTCGTCTTTGATTAAGTAAAATAAGATAAACATTTCAAAATAAGCTAATTATAAACGGAATTAAGTAAACAGAATCTTTGTCTCCCGGTATTTTTTAACAAAGCGAAAAGAAAGTTCTTTTAAATAAGACATTTTAAATTAATCGTTTTTAATCTGACGTAATTTTGACCAAACTATTCTTTCTCTTTTTAATATTCACGTGAAAATACTTGTGTTAGAAATGAAATATTATTTGCGCTTTCCTAACAAAAATATTTGAAAAGTATATATATCAAATAAATGTCTAATAAATATTTCAAAATATCAAATATCAAAATATCAAATAAATGTCTAGCGAAATTTCTAAATTTAAACCGTTTTGCAATATTATTTTGTGTTCATTTTATGTAATAACTGTAATGTGACGTAAATATGACGTAATTTCACCTATTTAAGACTTCTAACGCATGTTAATAAATTTAATATTTTACAAATTCCTTTCTCTCTTAAAATTCACGTGTAATTATAGTTTTTATGACGTAATTTTTAATAAGTTCCTGCTTTTTGTACATAATTATTTAATTCTAATTCCAAATGTTTTTTTCTGTTTATAATAGTCACGTGTAAATAAATTTTTAATTTATTACACGTATAATTTTTTTTTTTTAAGCAAACATTATTGTTTCCGCTGTTTATACAGTTGGCAACAGTTTAAATTAATATCACTTTCTAAAATCTCTCTATTCTAAAAAAAAGTAACTACCGCTGTCACCGCCGCCGCCGCCGCCGCCGCCGCCGCCGCCGCCGCCGGTTTTGAATTTTTTGTAACCGGAGGTCTTTCTTCGTTAATATTAAGAAAAATAATGCATACAAAAATATGAAAATCGGTAGTATTATAGAGAAATGTTTGATAAACACGCTGATGCAGACAGTTTTCAGATCGAAGAATTATTTTAAGAGATATTTAATGCTAAAGTTGGACAAAATCGTTCCACTAAAAAAGTTTTATAGGAGCAAAATCTGTTCATAGGAATTTAATCATTTTTAGATCATTTTATGCGTTAGAATTGGCCGGAGTGCAGATTGCATTAATTTTTTTTATTTTGACTAATTTTTTGAGGTTTTATTTCTATTTTAAATTCAGATTTTCAGCATTTCTAGAGACATTTTTAACAGATTTTAGAAAGTGATATTAATTTAAACTGTTGCCAACTGTATAAACAGCGGAAGCAATAATGTTTGCTTCAAAAAAAAAAAAAAAATATTTATACGTGTAATTAAATTAAAAATTTATTTACACGTGACTATTATAAACAGAAAAAAAACATTTGGAATTAGAATTAAATAATTATGTACAAAAAGCAGGAACTTATTAAAAATTATGTCATAAAAACTATAATTACACTTGAATTTTAAGAGAGAAAGGAATTTGTAAAGCAATAAATTTATTAACATGCGTTAGAAGTCTTAAATAGGAGAAATTACGTCATATTTACGTCACATTACAGTTATTACATAAAATGAACACAAAATAATATTGCAAAATGGTTTAAATTTAGAAATTGCGCTAGACATTTATTTGATATTTTAAGAGGATACTTTTCAACTATTTTTGTTAGGAAAGCGCAAATAATATTTAATTTCTAACACAAGTATTTTCACGTGAATATTAAAAAGAGAAAGAATAGTTTGGTCAAAATTACGTCGGATTAAAAACGATTAATTTAAAATGTCTCGTTTAAAAGAACTTTCTTTTCACTTTCTTAAAAAATACCAGGAGACAAAGACTCTGTTTACTTAATTCCTTTTATATTAGCTTATTTTGAAATGTTGTTACACGTGTCTACGTCATCAAGTTATTTTTATTTCGACGTTTTATTTGTATTTTTATTAATGTTGTACTAATTTATTTGTTTTTTCGTTATTTAAAATAAAAATTATGTCAATTTGTATAATTTGGCGAGTGGTTTGGCGATTTATATAATTTGGCGAAATTGGTCGACGGGATAATCAAGTAGTACCGCAACGGATTTGGCGTTAAAATTCCCCAATCAAAGAGAAATGAATAGAAATACGCTTATAGAGAGATCGCCACTGTTTTTTAAATTATAATTCAATCTTTCGAAATCTTTTTAAAACCGATCAAATTAGCGTGCATTTAGAGTCTACGGTGTCTGGACGGGGGTTGGCGAGCGTAGCTCGTAGGGGGCCGAGCCCCCTAGTCTGTAAAAAATATCTCTCGAAATGCTGAAAATTTCAATTTAAAATAGAAATAAAACCTCAAAAAATTAGCCAAATTAAAAAAAGAAATACAATCTGCACACCGGGAACTTCAAACGTATAAAATGATCTAAAAATGATTAAATTCCCATAAATAGTTTTTGCTCCTATAAAACTTTTTTAGTGGAACAATTTTGTCCAATTTTAGCATTAAATATCTCTTAAAATAATTCTTCGATTTGAAAACTGTCTTCATCAGCGTGTTTATCAACCATTTCTGTATAATACTACCTATTTTCATATTTTTGTATGCATTATTTTTCTTAATATTAACGAAGAAAGACATCCGGTCACAAAAAATTCAAAACCGGCAGCGGCGGTGACAGCGGTAGTTACTTTTTTTTAGAATAGAGAGATAATTCAATCTTCCGAAATCTTTTTAAAGCCGATCAAATTAGCGTACTTTTAGAGTCTGCGGTTTCTGAACGGGGGTTGACGAGCGTAGCTCGTAGGGGACAGAGGTCCCTAGTGTAATAAATATTCTTATTAACAGTGTTATAAATATCTTGTAAAAACTCTTTTAACTCGTGAACTCCACAATTATGCGAATTCTCACCGATCAAAATTTATAATGTCGGCGTTATTTAAAGCATGCTTTAATTAATTTGTATTTTTCATTAACAAAATATGTTTTTGGTAAAAATCAATATCTCATTTCGATTTCGTATTGAATTTCGGATCGGAATCATGTGTTATATTTCATTATCACTATGTTGCCAACAAAAGTATACGGAGTTGAAGTTGCGAAATCTCCAGATTGCACTGTAGTGAAGTTTTCGGGAATTCCGCGAATTTTAAAGGATTTTTTTCGCAATAAGTGTTTAATCCTTAACTGCTTTTAGAGGTCTCACAGACCACTTCCTTTAAAAATTGTCACGGATTAACTTGAAATTTTCAGTTTAACTATAAATATTTGTGAAATTCTTATTTCGTTTGGACCCCTAGTACAAATTATAGAGACATCTGAATAAGTTATTTTAAATTATAACAGTCCTGTACACACAATTTAGTGTTAATGAAGCTTTATATATATCTTTCATCAAGTGACCTCGCAGACTATTCACTGTAGCTGTGCAACAATTTGTGTAACAGTAGTTAAGGGTTAAATGAATATTTTCAGATGAGTTGGCGTGTATAAAACGTATTTTCACATTTAGGGCTTTGGACGTCTTATTTAGGTTTTAACTGCTGTACATGCGACAATCGTATATTGTGGGATTATACTACAGATATTGATTCCATTTCTGAAAAACTAGCTAGTTGTGAACTAAAGGGTCAGTATTGAATAATTTTCTGCGTAATAAAATATATATTTATACTAGTAAATCTGCAGATCAAGAGCCTCAACGTCATCTCTGCAACTTATTGTTTTTAGAAAACTTTGCGTAATATTAATCTTTCTACAAAAACAAAATTTAAACTTTTTAAATTACACAAACATTTATAAAAGGAAAAAAAAATATTTCGATGGTTTCAGACATTAGAAGCGTTAAATTAAACACGTTGTTATGTAATGATATTCTGAAATTCTCACGAGCTACTTTTTCTAGTAATTTTTATATAATAAAGCAAATTTCTTCAGGGGGGCGCCCCCATGAACTCCCCCGCCCCCTTGTGTAATTTATTTTGCATTTGTAATTTTCTATTTATTGAGTTAATAATTATCCTATATCTTAGACTTCATTTTACACAGCGATTTATAAGGATAAGCAACAATTTGGTCAAGCATTTTACGTTATCCTAATATCCATAAAGTAGTATTTACTTGCCTGCTAACCACAAACACCTGTATCTAATGGATAAAGAACTTTTGGAAATGTAAACTGAGACATATAATTTAAAAATCTAATACCTTTATAATTTTTGTTTCCAAAAAATAATTTTGATTACCATTCTGAAATATTTATATCTAAGATCTAATCTAAATATCTAAAAATGTACTCGATAGCATTAACTTACTAAAATCACCCTAAAGTAGGGGGACTTCTAAACCTAACCGTTAATAATTCATCATCGTGTCCACTTCCAATTGACTAAATAGATAAACGTGATTTGGCGACGTTAAGTATTTTTTGTGATAGCCTTTTAATAGTATCCACATTTAATTTAAAATCGTGATGTTACAAACACCGTTGAAATTTGACGCACACCTGTGTTCAGGTCAAATTACGAAAGATTACCTAAACTTTTATTTCCCTTAGACGGGCATTTTGTTTCATTTTTCGTATTAGGGATTATTTTAATAATTTAATTTATTGTACACTCTACAAGCTGTTACACGAGACGTTGTTCACGTAGCATTAAAACAGAGATAAATGCATTAAATAAAACATTTCACTCCCCACCAGACATAGCAAGTCTCAGGCTTTTTGCACAACACTATTATCTTACAGAAAATGTTGTTCTTTTAAATCGCGCAAATGTTTCAATTAAACAAAGTAACATTTTTTGTATTAAAATACTGGTATCCAGAACGCAGGAGGCTTGGCAGCTCTGCTCCTCTTAATAGAAACATATATAGTTAACGAACACTTTATCACATTTTATAGGAGACAATACGTAATTTCTTATTTGTATGGCCTTACATATACCTCAGTCATAAAACTGTAAAATTTCGTGCCAATTAATATACACAATTGCGAAAATGAATCTCAACCAATGAGAAAAGGAAGGCCAAGTAAAATCGTGCAAATTGAGGAATCTTTCTTCGTAGTGTTGGGAAAATACCACTACAAAAATTATTTTAGGTGGTATTTGGTGTGAAATGTTTATATGTATTCATTCCTGTCCTATTTATCTTTTTTATTATTTGTAATTTGCTTATTCCATTTTCCTTTTGCACATGAAAATATTACAAATTAAAATTAACTCTTTGGGAGAAATTGTTATTCCCCCTTTTTTTTTTGGCAACAATAAAGTTTATAAAGTTAAATAGAATAATGTCAGTTTATTCTGTATGAAAATAACGAACTTTTTCATTTATAATCAAAATAGTTGAATACATAAATAAAAATATTATTCTATATAGTATATAAATACTATTTTCATTTCTGCGTTTAAATCAATCTATATGCAAATATCTATACAAAGGCATTCATTAATTCATTCCTTTTAACTTTGATTTGACTTAAAAAACCATACATACTTTCACATTTATGATATTTTTAGATGAGATATAGTTGCTACGCAACGGTTAAAAGAAAAAAAAAAAGAAATATAAGTAAATTCATAAAATAAAATGTTTTATATTATTCGAACACATGTATAAAATTCCATCATAAGTTATACACCTAATTTAAAAGCTCTGACAAATTTTTTGACAAAATTGCAAACTAAAAAGAATAATTTAATACTCTTATTTGAAAATTTCAGCATCCAAAATTTACCATTTAAATCTATTATTCATATGAGTGATTTCTTTCAACAAATGAAAATTGGAAAATCGTCTGACTTCCCATAGAAAAGCATTATGTCACAAAATAAAATGTTCTATATATTCCAAATGAATGAACCAAATTTAACCCCAAACTATACAGCTAAATCCGGGGAGCTCACCAATATACATCCTTAATTTCAATCTAATCGGATGCTTTTTACGGCAGTTATCTCGGGACAGACAGACTAACTAACTAACAAACAAACAAACAAACAAGCAGATGGAAACCAAAAAATTTCGGGTCTCCACAGTAAGCCTTCACTGACGTTTCGGCAATAATAAAATGCCGAATATACCCTAAATGCGACAAAACTACGAAAAATCGCGTCTCATTTAGGCACAATGACCTTATTTCCCTTTTCAGTTTTATTACGATATTTTAATGTGTGCTTAAACTTTTGAGACATATTGTAATGATTGTTTTACACAGAATATGCTGAGAACCATAAACTGTGCCATAGTTTTCTTTCTTAACAATAAATTACTTTAATTAAAATAAGTATTATAGCTAAATAGACGTATGCATATGCAACTGAGAATTTTCTGGAAAAATAGAACTGCATACATATTTCTGACAAATGCATCTCATATTGTTGATAGCTTCCTTATGTAGTGTATATATTGCTTGACAGTCGTACTTTTATGATTTTAATATTAGATTGTAACGAAAGTTTTCCACCAAACCACCATTACATAAGGATTATACTATATAGAATCATGTACTGTAATATTATATATAAGCACCATTCCGCCAAATATTCACAGTGTCATATGTATATACAGCAGTAGCACCTAAAGCTGTAAACATGATTCGGTGACATTTTGTTTTGTAGCTGGCCTTTTGCAACAGAACTGGAAGTAAATGATGGTTTTAATCTGGTAGCAAGATAGTTCCATTTCAGACACTTTTTACTTAATGATAACGATATTTTTTTTACAAATTTCACATCACAGTGTAATAAAGCAAATCTCTTTCATTCAAATGCCAAAAATTGTTTGACTAAATATGAGCATACACATCAACGCGAATTGTTTTTGCAGACAGTATTAGCTGTGGAGGGAAATTTTCGTTACAACCTGATAAAATTTAATTTTGAATAAAAGAAATCAAAGAAGCTTATTTGTATTTTTGTTTTCTGCAAATTGACAACTCAACAATTCTTTCATTTTCGCTCAACCTGTAACTTGTACCTGTAACAGATATCTATTTAATTTATTTCAATACAGTTATTTTCTTTAAAATTTTAAATATAATTCCAAGGTCTTTTTACAGTATTTTCTTTTTCTTGCTGTTGTTTTGCTTCAAACATGTGTTATGTTTCGGAATAAAAAATAAAGTAATGTATCAAAATTTGTTATGCTTGTCACAAAATTTGAAATCAGTAGCTATGAAAAGTACAGGGTGATCTTTTTTAAAGTGACAATGTTTGGAGAGCCCTGTAGCGCGATCTAATAGCCGAAATGGCACCAAACTTGGTATTTAGACTAATCAAGACATGGGATAAAAGATTCCGTGAAAAGAAATTTTAGTTCCAAAAATTGCCACTAGGGCATTTTGTGGCGCTGCTGTAGATTACAATAACGAGAATTAGCATAAAACACGGGTATCAAAGAAAAATGCAAATGTTGTGCGATGACAGCGCCAGTAATAGGGGCTATAAAAGCAAGTAGTAGGCAGCTCCGACAAATAATTTCAGCTGAAGTAAACGAGCTCCAGTGGACACTGGATATGCCTCTCACGTTACCGGAACGTACGTTACTGGTGAAGCTGTATTATATGAATCAATGTATTGCATCCGGGGAATTTCGAACCAGAAAAATTTAAGAAAGGGGCCTTTATCGCTGAATGGTCTTAAGAAAATGATTAAGAAGTTCGAGGAAACTGGGTCACTGACCATTCGCGCTGGTAGAGGACGTAAACAAGTATCAGAAGATGTAATAACTGATGTGGCAACTGCAATTGTCGAAGGATCGCAGGGAACCATTGCTGGTACCAGCAGCGCTCGGGGTGTAGCTCGACAATTGGACATGAATTATTCCAAGGTATGGAGAGTTTTGCGGCGCGTTATTGGATTTTAGCCCTACAAAATCAGCCGCTTGAACGAACAAAAACCAAGTGATTATGATAAGCGAGAGACATTCTTTCTATCGGTAGAAATTGATGATGCTTTCCCATGGCACATTCTGTGGGGAGATGAGTGCCATTTTTATCTCAATGGGTCCGTAAACACACAAAATAGCCGAATTTGGGCTTCTGAGCATCCCCACACCGTGCATGAAATCCCATTAAATTCCCCAAAAGTCACTGTTTGGTGTAGTTTCACAGCCGATTTCGTAATTGGGCCATTCCTTTTTGAGACCATCACTCCGACAGGATCCGAAACGTGCGCCATAAATACAGAAAGGTACCACGAAATGCTGCAAACGTTTGTTATTCCACAACTTCAGCAAAGAAACCGTCTCCAACAGACAATCTTTATACAGGATGGTGCTCCGCCACACATTAGTAATAAGGTAAAGCAGCTGTTGCGCCAAAACTTCACTGATGATAGAGTCATAAGTCGGAGTTTCCAGTTGCATGGTCGCCTCGTTTCCCTGACCTCACGCCATGCGATTTTTGGCTCTGGGGTTATTTGAAATCTCAAGTTTATGTTGGTGGAGTATCAAATTTGTGTATTCTAAAGGACAACATAATAAAGACAGTGCGGAATATTCCTCGTGATATGTTACGTACGGCTGTGGAGAACGTTGTGCACAGAATGCACGGTGTTATTTCTGAGAACGGTACTCACATTGAAGGTGGTCTAATTCCTCGCCGGGGAAGTTAATGTAGTAAATAAACATTAATAATTTAACTGTACGATTGTATGTGTTAGTATTTTTCTTTTCTCACATTTTATACATAGCAAAGCGCCACAAAATGCTCTAGCGGCAATTTTTGGAACTAAAATTTCTTTTCACGGAATCCTTTTACTCATGTCTTGATTAGTCTAAATACCACGTTTGGTGCCATTTCGGCTATTAGATTGCGCTACAGGGCGCTCCAAACACTGTCACTTTAAAAAAGATCACTCTGTATATACGGTGGTGGCCAAAATTATGGACACTTTTAGGTAGTACAAACAGTAGTGCATTACAAAAAGTAAAATGCTACCTATTGCAGCCGTCCGAACGAAAACACTTCGGGAAATTTTGCCATTTGCTACATTTTAGCCGATCATGACCCCCCACCCCCAGGATACCGAAACCACCCTCTGTTGAAATGCTGACTTAAATATGCTTATTATACATATATATATATAAACCCATTATATAATTGCAAATCATCATCGATTTCCAATTACTATAATTAAATTCAAACATTTAGCTACAATTCATAACACTGACATGATACAAGAATCATGCTAAATTCCACTAATTCACTAGCACATTGCGGGCGATAAATCCATATAAAACATATGAAAAAACCTCCAAATTTTTGAAAAATATCCTATTAAAGACAAAAGATACAATTATCCAGCTAAATAATGTTGAACCAGAAAAAGCCGTATCATAAACATACAATAGATCAAATGGATGAATAAAGCCGGAAGCTTATATAGTATTTCACCTTTTCAAGGGTACATAAAATACATATATAAGCAAAAAACATAGTCGATTTCTGTAATGAAATCCAGCAATAAGCAAAAATTAAAAAGTCCTTCCGGCCAGTGCCGGGAGGAAGAGGTAGCTTTCATTTTCCTTATTTTAAAAAGCCAACTTATATTATTCAAACACACGAAGCTCAATTTAGTGGAAACCGAATATAGGAGATTCAATACTAATTTTTATCAATACTAAATCATTATGAATGAGAATTTCGCGAAATTAGTCAGCTTTATCCAAGCTGCTTTTATTGACAGTAACTTATATTTGGCTGCCAAATTCGGCGATTTCTTAAAGTTCCTGCCATTTTAAGACAACATGGTGGATGAGGATAACCAGTGAACTTGGTCGAGACCTTAGTAATTGCTGTGCACATGCTCACTCACATCGGAATCGGTTGATATATACGAGTGCTGTCGCATGCAAAAAATCAGATTTTTCAAAATGTCACCCACAATAAAAATTGAAACTGCTATATCTGAGCCATTTTTTAAGGTAAAGACAAACAAAAAATGCTCCTGAATCCTTATATCAAGGTCAAATACTTAAGAAAGAAAACTTTTTCAATTTCTAATTTTTTTGCACCTCACTTTAAATATATATATATGATTTTAATTTAATGGCGACCATTTTGGAACAAGATGGCTGATGAATCTGGCCAGCGAACTTGGTCGAGGTATTGGTGTATACTATCCACATGCCTTCTTACATCGAAATAGGCGAGTACGTGTGTTATCGAGTGACAAATACAAGATCGTTTCAAAATGTTAGCCATGCTAGAAATTCAAAGTGCTATAATTCAACCATTTTTTAAAATATAAACAAAAGAACAAATTTTCAGAAACAAAAACTGCTCCGGAATCTTTGTATCAAGGCCAAACACATAAGAAAATCTTTTTCATTTTCCAATTTTTTAATACCTCATTTTAAATTTTAAATTAATTTTTTTTTAAATGGCAACCTTTTTGAAACAAGATGGCGAATGAAGCTGGCCAACGAACTCGGTTGAGACATTAGTATGTACTATGTACAGACCAAGTTACATCCAAATCGGTTCATAAATACGCCTGTTATCGCGTGACAAAAATCAGGTCGTTTAAAATGTCAGCCACAATAGAAATTCAAAATGCTATAACTCAGCCATTTTTTTAGATATAGACAAAACAAAACCTGTTCCGGAATCTCTGTATTAAGTTCAAACACATACAAAGAAAATCTTTTTCATTTTCTAATTTTTTGCTATCTCATTTTAATTTTTTTATTTTTTTTTTAATAGCCGCCATTTTGAAACAAGATGGCGGATGAAGCTGGCCAACGAACTCGGACGAGACATTGGTGTGTACTATGTACACAACGAATTACATCCAAATCGGTTCATAAATACATCTGTTATCACGTGACAAAATTCAGGACGCTTCAAAATGTCAGCCACGCTAGAAATTCAAAATGCTATAACTCAGCCATTTTTTAAGATATAGACGAAACAAAAACTGCTCCCGAATCTTTTTATCAAGGTCAAACACATAAGAAAAGAATATTTTTTCAATTTTCAAGTTTTTGGTACCACATTTCAAATTTAAATTTTTCTTAAAAATTTAAATGGCCGCCATTTTTAAACAAGATGGCGGATGATGCTGGCCAACGAACTCAGTCGAGACATTGGTATGTACTATGTATAAACGAAGTTATATACAAATCGGTTCATAAATACGCCTTTTATCGCGTGACAAAGTTCAGGACGTTTCAAAATGTCAGCCATGCTAGAAATTCAAAATGCTATAACCCAGCCATTTTTTAAGATATAGACGAAACAAAAACTGCTCTGGAGTCTTTGTATAAAGTTCAAATACATAAGAAAAAAATATTTTTCCATTTTCAATTTTTTGGTACCACATTTCAAATTTTAAATAAATAAAAAAAAAATTAAATGGCCGCCATTTTGAAACAAAATGGTAAACAACCATTGAAAATTGAAACAAAATTTTTTGAAACAAAATGGCGGACGATGCTGGCCAACGAACTCGATCGAGACATTGGTGTGTGTACTATGTACACACCGAATTACATCCAAATCGGTTCATAAATACGAGAGTTACAGTGTGACATAGGTGATATATATATATATATATATATATATATATCAATTTTGAACGGAGGTTGGTTTCGGGGTCTGGGGGTCATGGTCGATGAAAATATACCAAAATTTTTTTAAATCGCTTTCCTCCGAACGGCTGCAATAGGTAGCTTTTTGTAATGAAAGCTACCTAAAAAAATATATATTTATATCTGCTGTATCTGTCATGCTGTAACTGTCGAATTTTTGAACCGATTTAAATGAAATTTTTTATATGCATAGTACATACTAATGTCTTGAATGGGTTCTTTGGTGAGCTTTATCCACCATCTTGTTTCAAAATAACGGCCATTTGAATTTTTGATTTTTTTTTTATGTTTCCTAACATTGTATACTTAAAGAAAATGTTACGTTTCACAAAATGCAAACTCTTATGTATCATTTTAAACAGAATGTTAGAAACATAAAGAGTCACACAGTGTCAGTTAACAAAATAGGTCATTTTAGAGAGAAATTTAAGAAAACTAAAAATTTCCAAAAGTGTCCACAAAATTTAAATGGCCGCCATTTTGAAACAAGATGGCGGATGAAGCTGGCCAACGAACTCGTTCGAGACATTAGTATGTACTATGCATATGAAAAATTTCATCCAAACCGGTTAAAAAATTCGAGAGTTACAACATGACAAAATTCAGATATATATATGCATATATATGGATATATGTATATATATATGGTACATATATATAAAAGTTAGCATTTCAACGGAGGGTGGTTTTGGTATCTGGAGATCATCATCGGCGAAAATATAGCAAAATTCCCCGAAGTGTTTTCCTTCAGACAGCTGCAATAGGTAACGTTTTACTTTTTTTAATGAAAGCCACATAAAAGTGTCCACAATTTTGAACTTTGGCCACTACTGTATAACGATGTGCCTTTCTATGTAATATTTTGATTATTTAATGTTTTTTTTTTTTTTACTTTTTTTTGTTTCAATATATGCACTTGAAATTAAAGTTAATTTATAGTTTTTTTATGAAATACATACTAAAATTTTGGAAATATGTCACAAACACACATACACACATCTACATTTAAATTCATTCACCATTACACTTATTTAAAGATAAGGTAACTGTTAACTGTCAAAAAATATGGAACTTTTTTCATGCTAAATTAATTTTTAATACTATATGGCGATGCCATAAATTTTACTTGTAATATTTTTTCCCGTTTTCTTCTCAGGTTATAAGATAAAAGGAAAAATATCCTCGAATCCATTTAAAAATGCACAGAAGAATGGCCTCGTCTATTTTTCTTTTTTATAAGGAAATAATTTCAGTGCTATCTGATTGAATGAACAACAGTTCCCTTTCTCGTCAAATATAGCAATATATTTTCGTATGTTCGAAATGACGTTTTAAAATTGAATCAGAAAATTGAATTATTTGATATCTGAATAAATATATCTTATGAGATGGGAAATCGAGATTTATTTTAGAACTTATATCTCCAGAGGATAGATGTTTCCACTCGAAAAGTATTTTTCATTAGCTAATATTGTTGCTCTACGCAAAATATCTGCTGGGAAGCATAAAATTCATGATCAATTTCTTGTGCATATTAAGTAAAATAGTTGAAATATGATAATTTTTGGAATCAAATAGACGAGCATATACAACTCAGAATTTTCTGGCAGGATATCGAATTAAATACATATTCCTCAAAATGTAATTTCTTATACAGTAATGCCTTAATATTCGCGGATTTAACATTTGCGAGTTTTGATTATTCGCGAAATAAAAAAAATGAAGAACATTTCAGCATTCGCGGATACTTAACTTGGTTATTTTCGAATTTTGTTTTATAAAGAATACTTTTTACAAAGTAAACTCGCTTTGTTTTACAAATTTCATAAACTATTTGGCACTGGACAGCTGCATTGTACTGTATATCCTAGGATCCAAGAATTTCTACCCTTGTATTGAGGCTGAGTAGAGATAAGTAATTCCGAGAAATCCGAAATATCACTTGATGCTAAAAATAAAAGAATCCTAAATTTTCTAAAATTCAAAATTTTTATTGCAACTTATTTTTTTAAAAATTATATGGAAAATTTTAAAATTTCCACAACAACTTGATGAGAAAGCAATAGACTGGGATCCTCAACTAGTGAGGAGTCTTACATTTAAAAGAGAAACCGAGACTGCAACTTTTCCTTACATGGAAATTCATAAACTAAAGATCTATTCTTCCAAACAATTGTATATCAATATTTTTTGGGGTAATTTTTCAATAAATAAATTTCTTTGCACAGCATGTTTATAATTATTCAAGTGTATTTACAGTATGTACTTTTTAATTCTTAATAAATACATTTTTAAGTTTCAATTGCCTTTTTCCCATTAACACAAAACCTTACCTTTTTATGCTCGGGAAGATTGTCTTTACATTCGCGGATGTTTCCGCGAACCTAACCCTGGCGAATGTTAAGGGATTACTGTACTGTTGATAACGTCTTTTATTTAGTGCATATATCGACCGGAAGGTTTATTTTTATGATTTTAAGAAACAATTTGAGTTCTCATTTCAATGGATTTAAAATGTTAGTTTTTATTCATTGGCTATTGATTATGAATATTTAAGAAATGATAAAATGTACTTTTGAGTCAAATTTTAGTACTCATTCTGAAGAGATCTTGAATAAATACCTTGTAGTTTAAATGTAGTGAGTAGATTTCACATTTGATAGATTTCATTTATCTACAGGCAAATTTCTAAACCAACCAAATAGCCAATAATAACTCATTCTGGAGAGATCTTGAATAAAAACCTTGTAATTTAAATGTACTGAGTAGATTTCACATTTGATAGATTTCATTTTACCACAGACAAATTTCTAAACCAATCAAATAGCCAGTAATAATTCATTCTGGAGAGATCTTGAATAAACACCTTGTAATTTAAATGTAATGAGTAGATTTCACATTTGATAGATTTAATTTTTCCACAGACAATTTTCTAAACCAACCAACTAGCCAACTAGCCAATACTCATTCTGTAGAGATCTTGAATAAACACCTTGTAATTTAAATGTACTGGGTAGATTTCACATTTGATTGATTTCATTTTTCCACAGACATATTTCTAAACATAACAACTAGCCAATAATAACTGATTCTGAAGAGATCTTGAATAAACACTTTGTAATTTAAATGTACGGAGTAGATTTCACATTTGATAGATTTCATTTTTCCACAGGCAAATTTGTAAACCAACCAACTAGCCAATAATGACAGGCTGATTTTTTAAATAAATTTTTCATTTAAAACCTGTTATTATATGAGAATGTTATTTGTGATGAAAACCATATCGTAATTTTCGTTGTGCACAAAATAGTTAAAAACTTTTCTGAAAGGCAGAACTGCACAATTAAAAATATTTATGTTGTTTGAATTAAAAAAAATATATAAATTTTGTTGTATCGCATAAAACAATGTCACACTTTACGCTTTATCCAACAAATTTAACTTTGAAGATTTTCAACGAAAGTTATGTATTTTTTTTTTCGAAATTCGTTATAATGAAAAATAAACATAACAAATATTAATGTATCCAATAATCAAATTTTACCTTTATTTTTTGTTATATATTTTAACACTTTTTAAAATTCCCCTTCCCTGTTTCATTTTTTACTTGTAACTTTACTCCGCTCATTTTATTACTCTTTCTCTTTCCCACAACTTTCCCTTTAATAAATTCTTCGTTTACCCTCCCTTGCTAAATGTTTAACTGTTTCATTACCTTATTTGTGTGTCTTCAAAGCACGCGCGACATTATATACGACGAAGAATAGGTTTATATGATCTCAAACGGGTCCGTAGTAATTATTTTAAATATTTTTATGATGTTCTTAAAGTTTCCTACTTTAATTATTCCAATCCGATTTCTTGATTTTATTTTTTAATTACTATGTGTGTAGGATAGTCCGACCAGTAAATGAACGCTTAAGCATATTTGAAAAGAAAATGATACATTATATTTTAATAAACAGTACCTATTGGTGTTTGACAGTGCAAATACATTTGTTGGTTTAGAAATTATTAAAAAATAGCAACAGGAATGTTATATTTTACTTGCTTGGGATGCTAGAGATCTCTTAATAGAAATAGATACAAAAACCAAGTAAATGAGCAGTTGCTACCAGTGAATGAACGCAAAATTTTCCAGTTTATGAACAGGCAGAAATTTAAAAATACTTAAATTTAATAGTTCTTTATTTATTTTATAACTTGTACAAATAACTTATAACAGGTTTTTACTGAAGTACGGTTTTTTTAATCCCAGAACGATAAATAATTAGCTTGAAATTTTTTCACTTTTAAATTTTTAAATTACAGATTTAAAAAATAAAAGAAAAAAACTAATTCTATCTCCTGAAATCATTGACCCTGTACTTCTCTATTTCCGTAATAACTCCAGATGAACAGGTGGATGTTGCAGAAATAGGTTCAGGTGTTTTTATTGTGCCTTTTCCTATTATCCTTAAAATACCTGATCTTACACTTTACTGCAGGCCACTTCCAATTCCATCACATGTGGACCATTGGTTCACATATTGTCATGGTTCTTACTTCATATTTCCAACCCTGGATGCTATTTTTAAAAAAAGGGTCATCTATTTCTCCCCTGGATGTTTGTCTATAAATGGATTTTTCCTTCCTGTTTGTTTCATGACATTGCAAACATCACCTTTTACCTTATTTTACCTTTTACCGTTTTCCTTATGCATTGTAAATCCAGTTTCCCCTTTCCAACTATGCAGTGTTCAAGGAGTTTTTCTTCTTCAAAGGACAACACAGAGAATGTCCCATACGCTTACTTTAAATTATTTTCCCTCGCAGTTTCACAGACAACGTTTTTTTTTTTTAAATAATAAAATAAAGAGATGCCTTTTTCAAACTGATCTGACCTGGCCCTCATAGCTTGTACAATATTTTCAGGGTCCTCTGTAGAGTGCTTGAAACTCCCATAGTTCCTTTTTGAGGAATCTTCTTGGTCGCCAGCAAGAATATTTCTATCAATCATCTAAAAACATAGAAAAAGTTGGATTTGAATGTCATCAATAATTATTACCTTTACAGATGTGTGTGTATACGTTCTTTTGTTACGTTTTTATATCTGTTAACTTTTCATTTGTTACCATTGTTGAAAAATCACTTAAGTCAAACTATAGGTATAAAAGAAGCCACAAAAACATAAAGCCCAAAACTGTTCATTCACTAGGAAAAGTAGCCTAATGTATTCCTTCCAGCGAATGAACAGCTACTCATTCATTGGATTTTTACCATTTGCCTAACCAGTTATTAAACATGCCTATTCTCAAACTGTACATATTCTACATTGGTTAAAACAATTAGAAATATAGCTATATTATATATATTTAATGTATGTACAATAAAATTAGTGCATAACGAAAATAAAAACAGTAAATTCTTATCAAACGTATGAAATGACATTGCACTTACCTTATTATTTCAGCATAGAAACAATGTGTTTCTCAGACATGAAAAATACAACATCTTCTCAAAGCAAAGTAATGTGACTTCAGTAACCAAACGGGAATGCAATAACTTCCTACTGAATAGAATTAAGGCAATGTTGTATCCCTATCTAGTGGGGATGTTTTCAAACCTTATTCTATTAAAATATATAAAAATTGTTCATTCACTGGGGGCTATTATTACTGGTTGGACTACCCTACATAAACTGGTGTAGAACTGGTGTAGAAGAAAAGTCCTCAAAATTTTAAGGCATCCGTCTCACCTTCGGAGGTGATTTTTTGAAATTATCTCTTTATAGCAAATTTTTCTAATTGCATTTAATTTAAAACTTTGAGAAATGTCTAAAAAGTTTAGCAATTACACAGAAATATTTTTTAAAAGTGAAAAAAGTCAAAATTTTGCGAAAAATTGACATTTCCGCTAAACATGATAACACATAAACAAACAGGTGTTTTGACATTTTGTAAATTGTATAATAAAAAAAATTAGTTTATCTAGGACATAGGCTATTCGACTTATAATAACATCTCTATCTCAGATGCTGTGGCAGTTGAAGTACTAATGTAATGAAAAATTCACAAAATTTGGTTGCAATTTTTTCAGTTATACCAGTGTAAAAATAAATCTATATATTATCATGAGTGTAGTCGATTCACTCAATAAACATTTTAAAAATAAGTACACAAACTTTCAAGGCATTTCATGCATATATTTTTGCTATAAGATGTTTTGCGTATAGTAAAAACTTGAAAAACTTCCTTTTGAGAAAAAGCTAAAAATGACTTTTAAAAATAATTCAAAACTAATGATGAGCTCGAAGTAGCTAGGGGTCGTTCGGTAGTTTCATCGCCCCGAGCCCATCCTTCCCGCTTTTCGGTGTCTTTAATTTGTGTAATTTCCCTTTTAAATTTGTCCGGTTTCAATTTTTAATTTTTTTCCCCAACCTGGCTTTCGCTAGAGTGTCTGTTACTTGGGACGTGGTTGGGGACCTACGAATCTGGCTTCCGCAAAAGAGTCGGAATAAGTGGAAGAATAAAGGGCTGCGGACGAAGAGAGGCCGCTCTCTTCGCGGCTCTCTTCGTCCGCAGCGTTTGAAAACAGCGTTGAAATTTCGTTTCTAGGCATAGTTTGAACAGAAGATTTAAAATATATTGTCAAAATTGAGTGTTGCAATAAAAAAATAAAGTTTGGTTTGGATTTGATTTGTAGATGTTTCTCTAAGCAAATTTTATATACATCATTTAAAAGTAGACTTTTATTTCCAATCGTTTGGTACCAGTAACTTTATTCTATTATGATTAGATGCAGAGTTAGCAAGTGGTGTTTATTTTTTTTTCCACGACTGAGTTCTCCATAATTAAAATATGTTTTTATTGCTATGCATTTTTGAAAACACGGTAATGCTTGGAGTACAATTATGAAAAATGGTTCAGAGTTAGGTTATGAAACAACCCTTTTTTGTTCATTCCGAAAGAAAAACTTATTTTATGATTTTACCTTTGACAAGTTTTTTTTTTTTTTGAGTAAGATTCATTTAAGCTGTTTTGAGATTAAAATAACACTGGAAATATATCCCCAATTTTTTATTTCAAAAGTATTTGCAATTTGTTATTAGAAATTCCTTTAATATTTCATGTAAAACGTCTGTTTAGATAGCAGCTTTTTGTAGCTGCACCTAAAAAATAGGTCTTTTTTAAATATGAGTAGTATTTCTATAGTTTACGTTTTACATTTTCAAAAAAAGTTAGGCTTTCTAAAATTACACTTTGGCAATTTTTTTTCAGAAGTTCCAGTATTTTATATGAATGGATTTTATTTATTATATATTAATATTTCATTTTAAATTTCTCTTTAAAAAGAAACTGTTTGTCATTGCAAATGGAAAAAAAATCTTTTTACATGTGGATAGTATTAATGTTGCTTACGTATAACATTTTGGAAAAAGCTAGGTGTTCAAAAATTACACTGTGATATTTTTCTTCAGAGCTCCAACATTTCGTATTTATATTTTTAAACCGAAGTTAAAAAACGATTTTGGTATATATTTGTACGTCTCTTCGTTATAATAATAAGCGATTACCATTATGTCCCATTATCGAGAAAAGGTGCATTTTACTCTTACAAAGGGATAAACATTATGAAATGTAGCAAATTTTCTAATATTTTTATTCATTTACGTATTTAATTTTTAAGTAAGCTAATAAATGCATCTCTGGGAAAATAATTTTAATATTTAACTTTAATATTTTAATGAATATAAGTCGAATTTCTGCCCCGAGCGTTCCTTTATCTAAAGCAGAAAATCATTTTGTTTGAAATTTAAACAATTTAAAAGTTTTTACATCTTTTTTAAATAATAATAACTCGTTAAAAGTTTATAGTTAAGTTCTAACTAAATATTTAAAAAAAAGGTTTAATTTTTACTAAGGAATTAAGTAAATTTTAAAATAGTAGAAGTAAATTTTAAGTAATTTTTAATTCTAATCTTTGTCCCTAGCGAAAGTACTTGCACTCTTCGGGCACTAGTCATTCGTAGATTTTTTTTCTTTAAAAAAAAATTGAAGAAATCAAAAAACAAAAAAGCCAAAGCAGTCATTATGCAGAAGAAAATTTAGAAGAAAAGGAAGCGGAAAAAGCTTCATATGAGACGAGACGTGTTAGGATGAAAAAAAAAAAAAACTTTATTTTTAAGAAGACCATAAAAACAAGTGGGTAAGTGTGATCACAGATTGCACAGTTCGAGGCAGATTTCGTTTAATATTCCTTTCAAAACAGTTTATTCTTTTGCAAAATCTGTTAGTCCCACATTTCGTAACCGGGGGGCGCATTCTATTCTAAACAAACCTCTATCCGAACGAAACTCCGTTTTACAATCTGTCTGTAGATATATTAGTCGAGGGAATCGGGCCCATAGCACCCGAGATAAACAGGAGTCCCCAAGCGGTAAAAAATGAAACTAAAATATGCTAGTCAAGGTGCATAATATGAAAGAGTGGTCAAAGGGGTGTCGGCAAAAGTTAAAAAAGTGCCCCCCCCCCCCCGGGTGAAAAGGGGGGAGGATAAAAATTGCTTAAAATACACAAGTTAGAGCACAGAGGGTTAAATATAAGATTTTTTCGAAATTTTAGGATTTGTCGTTTGATGTGAGGTGTTCAGATATAAGTATGCAAAATTTCCAGTCTCTAACATATATAGTTTCTGAGAACGGGCAGCTGTGACGGACAGACAGACAGATAAACAGACAGAGGAGCGAGACGAATAGGGTTTCGTCAGATGAACGAAACCCTAAAAAGAAAGACGGTGTTACTACCAAAGAAAGACCGCTTGAAAAATTATAAGTGTAATGAAATGAATGAAAACAAAAAGAGTTTGGAAAAGAAAACGAATATTCATAACAAAATAAATGTTTGATTAGAAATTGAGAAGCCAGTGAAAGATAACATTCCTCCGAGTTCACCTTCTTAATTAAATAATGATGGAAGTGTCCAAGAAAATTATAATTGTGAAATTATAAGAGGAACGAAGATGGAAAGCAGAAATTTATCTAAACTTAAAAAAAGAGGTGAAAAATTAGAAGATTAAAAAAAAAATGAAAGGAAAAGTAGACTGGATACTAGACTACAAAAGTTGAATTAAAAAAATGATGTAAATGATAAAGCATATTAATGAAAAGTGGAGAAAGTAAATATGAATAAACAACAAATAAAACAAGTAAGAAAAATCATGCGTTAAGCATAGATTATGAAACACTTTCCAACGCTCCCTGAATGCTTTAACAAAACTTCGTTATTTAGGGAAATAAGGTATATAAGAGAACTAAGCAAACATTTTAGAAAACACATAAACCATTTAAAAAACTGATTCGTCCATATCAAATATGTATTCCAGTTCTTTTTCCAGCCCTATATTTGATCTGTATGTTGCTATATATTCTACGTAATGGGGAAATTTAGTTTAGCAAATAAACGCATAACAGGTTGAAATGTGTCCTTCAGCAATTTATACTAATAGATGGAAACTTACTTGTATACTTTTGTACAACCCTGTGGTTAACCTAGTACCTTTATTACAAACCACTATTTAGCTAAAGTTTAATTCAAAGTAAAACACTCTTAAAACTACTGAAATCACATTTCCAGAAATTATCATTTATAGACGGCCATGTATCCAATTCTTTGAGTGACCCTGTATATCATTTTATTTATGTTCTGCAAACATTTCTTAGTAAACTAAATGCAGTTCAGCGTAAAAATGCATAACTCATTTAAAAACCACCTTTAAGCAATTTGCAATCATACCCAGTAACCATTACGAATTGTTTTGTGTAGCCCTGTATATGAATTACAGCATTTACATACATTATATACTATACATAAATATAGTGAAACATAAAAGCACTTAGCATAATTAAAAATGTATTTCCAGCAATCATAGCTACTGTACAGTACTTCGGATTCATTATAGTATCTGAAATCTTTTGTGTGTCCCTGTAAATGCTATGCACTTCGTATTATACATAAAATAAGTTAGAGTAAACCTCATCAACGTACATCAATTACATTATAGATGAAATAATTTAACATAATTAAAATACGCCTCAAACAATTCCCTCCACCCCTATATCATTATGTAACGGAATTCTTTTGTGTGACCCTGTAAATGAATAATAATTATTCTTTGAACCGCATATTCTACGGGATGCATATTTTAGTGCACTTGATAAATGCATATCAATTTTATTATGTTTGAAAGCTTGTAACATCATTAAAAATCATTATAAACGATTTTATCCCATAGGCCGTAATGTAACGGAAAACTTCTGACTGTCCCTGTAAATGAACTAAAAGTGGTAGAAACTTCATTTGAAATAAGAACGTGCTATGCTAAACATTAATGACATCCAAAAATTTCAGGGCAATCCGAGAATATTTACAGGAGTTAGAGCGCGGCCAGACGGCCAGACAAACCGAAGTCATATTAAAAAGAAGAGAATTTAACAGCGAAAATAAAAATAGTAAATCTAAAGTATTCAAATATTGTTATTTTCTGGATCTTTTAGTAGGAATACATACATTAAATTAAAAACTCAAAAAGTTTGCCAAACATTCATCAAAAGACATTTTTATGCAAAGTACTAAAACAAGTTGGAAATTGCTCGTCAAACGTGGCAAATGAGGTGCGTTCGTACTATAAGTAGTTTTATAATTATTTTTTTGCACCTCATATTGTACTGAATGTATATTTGTTTGCACTTCATAACTGCATAGTCTGTAACATCATTAAAATGCACTTGCAATAATTTTTTTCCCATTCCCCGTAATGTAACAGAACACTTTTGACTGTCCCTGTAATTAAACTATACATCCGATTTTTATAAAATTTGAAATGGTTCGACAAAAGTTTGCAACAATTGTATATTTAAAATTTCAGACCATCCGGAAGGCTTTAACATCATTAAAATGCACTTGCAATAATTTTTTCCCTTTGGCCGTAATGTAACGGAAAACTTTTGACTGGCCCTGTAATTAAACTATACATCCGATTTTCATAAAATATGAAATGGCTCGACAAAATTTTGCAACAATCATATATTTATAATTTCAGACGATTCGGTTGGGTAGTTTCTGCTCTGTTATATGCGGACAGACAAACAGACGGACAGACAGACGGACTGAACGACGACTATAGGTGCTACGTATTTATATAATTACGAACGCACCTAAAAAAGTTACTTTTAAGAAGCAAGTTACATAGCTGTAATATAATTAGTGACAAAAATACATTAGAATGTTCTGTGATCCTCAAAAAGGAATTTATTTTAAATAGAAATGTAATGCATGCAATTTGAATGAAATTATAGTAAACGACAGTCAAGAAGAATCTGAGCAGTTTCGGAAATGGATTATTAAAAACACTCCTAGGCTGATTAAAAGTGAACTAAAAATGTACTCCAAACCATGAAAGTGGTATTAATGCAAAAACCTTTTTACTGGTTTTGTGTAGTTTTTCGATCATTCATAAAAAATTGTGTGCAGCATAAAGAGGTTTTAAACATAAAGTAAAAATTCCAAACCAATGAAATCCTGATGTGCATTGTTTTTCAGAAAATTACATTCGATAAATTCAACAATGTATTGATAAAAGAATAAAGATCTACTAGAGCATGATTTAAAATAGCGAAAAATCGGACCTATAATAACATTAATGTAGATACGTTTATATATATTTGAACTCCAGTTAACCAATTGGTTAATTTCAATGATAAAATTATTACTTTTCTTGTAAATTTATATGCGCATACAATTTTGAAATATGTAAAATCCCTGCCGGCTCGGCCTACAGGCGGAGGTAGATTTCGAAGTTAAGTATACTAATTTCAACAACAAAAACTAAATCATGATTAGAGATAAACCCACTTTAACAATTTTATATGGCCGCTTTTGACGAGTTTTTATTTCATTTTTATATAATAGCTGGTTTTATCAGAATCATGTTAAGGCGGTATTAAAAAAAATACTTTTCCATGCTCAACAATTCGAAATTTTCTGGCACATTTTCAGATTAATTTTCAATAGAAAAAATGCGAAACTTGCTGACGTGATTTTTGAAGAAATGTATAAGCGACCTGTGTTTTTATTTTTCGTTCAATTAATTAAAACTTGATTTATAAACAATTATTTTCTCCGTAGGACAATATTTTTCGTTTCTAACACAATCGCTTCGGGAAATTCTGTTCAAAATGCCCAATTTGACATCATTTTTTGAAATATATTCTGCCTCTATCAAAAAATTGATCATTACGGTACATTATATAGTTTATGAATAAGAGAATATACCGATTGGATGCGTTTGAGAGCAAAAATGAATTTAAAAATGAGTAAGAAAATAAGCAGTTTGGATTTGAATACACCCTTAATAAGATGATTTTTTTTCTTCAACCGCTATGTATTTTTAATTTGTTTTTGCTGTAAGAATTGGCCCTATCAAAAACTTGTCTATATAAATGTTGTAGATAATATTACGAAGAAATATGATAAATTTATGGGGATTTTATATCTTGTAAATTGACGGAGTTATGGATTTTTTTTCGTCTTCAACCCCCTTTTTTGTTTTCGTTTTTAATTTTTTTTTCGGTACGAATTAAAACTTGTGAATATAAAAGTTGTAGATAATATTAAAGAGATTTATAATAAATTTAATTGGATTTGATATCTTGAGAATTGACAAAGTTATGAAATTTTTTCTCCGAAAAACCCTATTTTTTGCGCCCCTTGAGCCCATTTTTAATTTTATCAAAAATCTGTGATACATAAATTTTTGGCCCTATTTTTAGAAGTAATAATAACTTTAAACTGATTTGATATATACAAAAATTAAGAAGTTATGGGTTTTTTTCTATTTTCACAAAATCCCTCCCTATTTCCATACCCTTGTTCCGATTTTGCCCCATTAACGAACCTGTCCGAGATTTTATGCCCCTTGATTTTATGCATCAGTTTGGAAGAGATTTGTTCAGAATTGTGGAAGTTATCGTGTCCAGATGAAAGTGATATATATACACACACACATATATATATATACAGATAGATAGATAGATAGATAGATAGATAGGTAGATAGATAGTTAGAAAAAGTTTTGTACTGAGGGTGGTTTGGGGTTCTAGGGGTCATGATCGGTGTAGATCTGTAAAAAAATTTCAGAAATTGCAACATAGGGGAGAATGTAATAGGTAGTATTTCCTACGAAATCAACCTAATATTCAAGTCAAGGAAATCCGCGGCTTTACTGTCTTTTTTTCTTCAAAACTAGCATATCAGGATAGATGACCCATGAGATCTCCCAAAAATTCCAATCATAGTTCAATATGATTAAATCATCGACATATCTAAAAACCATAAAATTAGTGTCGTTATTGATATCACATTACTGAAATTCATACAAAAACAGAAAAAGGTTAGCTGCAGTTGAAGAATAACTTGTTCCCACGTATACAATTATTTTGTAAATAGATTTATATATACATGTTCACCAGCGGCAGAGAGGTTTTGCTCTCGTAGCTGGTAGACAGGAGGTATTGGGTTCGATCCCAATCACACCCGTCGGCCTAATCGTCGAAATCGTGATTTTCTTCGAGCCTTGATTTTCCAAGCGTAAATACGGGTTAGGTTCCCTTAGAAAGAACCCCGCGAAGGGCACTCCTGCGGGGTCACAACATAGTGCACAATATCCGACCTTTGGGCCTCTATCCCTCGTGCTGATAATTGGTCGTCATAAAAATAATCACTCAATTGTATATACATATTTATTACATAAACAAATTTAGCGTTATTCCAAGGATCCGGGTTCTATTCGTGGCTTAGACATTTTTCACTCTGTTGGTTTTACGCTTAGTCAGCAATGTGATAATTCGCGTATTTAATATTAAAAAGTTACATAATTGTTTAAATAAGTTTAATTCTAAATCAATAACGTCTATAAAGGAATCGACAATTTTTAACAGGATATTTTTTTACCCAGTAGTACGAATATTTGTAAAAGGTTCTCAAAATCATAGGTTTGTATATTTTGTATATCATTTCTAGTTAGTCCATTTCTCATACCAGAACTGTTTAAAATAATCCAATACTTTACTGTCTTTATATTTACATTTTAGAATATTAAAAATATTTTTATGAATTTCCTAAACTTTTTATTAAATCCACTACCAATACTGTTTACATTACTACAAATAAACCTACAATTTGTCGGTGTTTTATGCAATTTCGGTGTAACGAAAAGAAAAGGAATTGATGTTTCTTTTTTTTTTTAACTCTTGGCAAAGGAATCTTAACTAAGCTTGAAAACGCCAGACATTTTTTGATCAGCGCTTGATTTTTAGATTTATATAGTTTATAGGTAACATTATTGGATACTTTTCCACTATAAGGGCCTTGGCGAGATAAAGAAAACGGCCTTAGCGAGGTAAGGGAATTTGCAACATATTTTCTGGCAACCTATTCACTGTTTCATATACCGAAGCATGTTTTAAAAATATTTATACAATTTATTTAATAAATAGGAGCCATTTATCTATTTGTATTTACGAACATAAGTAAACTGTATGTAAAAAAATAATATTATTAATATATATAAATAAATTTTTTATACATATATAAATTGATACATAAACAAACATAAAAAATATTTAGTTTCTTTTCACTGGTGTTTATATCATTTGAACTCAATATCCCACTTCTTTGAGGCCAAATCGCGCCAATGCTGCTATATTGGAAAAGTACCCATTAGTGTTAAGCTCAGTATACATCATACTAAAAAAATAACTTTTTCAAAGTACTGCAAACTTGTTAGCAGCTTTATCAACTGATCAAAAAACAAAGTTATTTTGTTACTGCAAATCTCATTTTACAAAATAAAATCAACTGTATATATATATGTGTATCTTAAGTTATATATATATATATATATATATAACTATATCTTGATTTAAAAAAAGAAGAAAAAAAAACTGCATCTATTTTATTATCCTACTCAAGTTGGTTTCGATTTGATTTTCCTTCTCTTGAGAAAACATATTATTAAATTTTATTTGGCTGAGCGAGCAATAATTTCTCAATTTCTTTTCTTGTAAAATCTACTAGCATATTTTCCTTCCTACGAAATTACTTTGAAATCGAATCAGAGAAATTGAATTATCAGATATCTGAACAAATACTTGAAGTGAGATGGAAGATCGAAACTTATTTTTCGAGATCTTTCGCTTGGGAGTGTATCTTTCCACCTGATATATCTTTGCATTGGCCAGAGAGATCCGATAGCAGACATGGAAAATGAAAGCTATAAAATGAAATATACATGACTTCAAATTTTTTCTATTAGCTAAGGAATTAAAACCAATAGAAATATGTTGAATAAAACGTATAGATATAATGTCCCACGGTAATAAAATATTAAATCACACCTAATTTCAATTTCATTGTAAAGGTAATTTTAAAAAGTGTTCCGATCAAAAATACAAGACAAGAAAACACGAATTCTGTTTTTCAGAAATTTGTGTCGCCCCCAATGATATATATATATATATATAAAACTAGACACACGGCGGTGTGTCAGCCCCATTGAAATATATATATATATATATATATACACTCTATGGCTGTTAATGACCGGACACTTCCAATTTTAGACATTTCATCGATTATTTAGAAATATACTTGTTAGTTTCTTCTGGAATTTCAGGATTATAAAGAATACGTTTCTCCTCAAATTTATCAACCTCGATTTGATAAGGAAGACAATTAAAAGGCCAACAAAAAACAAGATGACAGAAAAAAAAGTAAAAAAAAAAAAAAAGCAATTTAACAAATTACAACGATCATTTGGGAAATGATTTTTTCAATGACTAAAATTTAAGACATAAAAAATCGCACGGAGTTGATCATACATTACGTACGCCATGAATTAAACATCAATAGTGTTATTACACGTAAAAATCGCAAGATTTCCTGAAACTTACGTATTATCCATCTGAAACTTGCGTATTATCCAAACATTTCATTGGCTGTTCGGGAAAAGGCTTTTCCATCGTAAAAATCTGACGACCAATTTTAAATGAAATTTCATTCTTAAACTTCTAAACATCCCACAATATTACTTTTTACACCGTCGTACAGTGCTGGAAAAAATTATAAAGCCGATAGAAAAATTTACAAAAGTCAAAAAGTAATGAAATTATTGATATCGCAAATTCTATTTACATTTGCATGATCAACATCGCAATAATACGCATAAACTTTGTTTAGAAAAATCGGAAGTTGAACATAAATTATGCTGATTTCTTACAACCAATGAAAAACAAATTGGAAAAAATTATAAAGCCGATCGTTCTAGCCTCATTTGGCATAATGCCAAACTTGAGAAAGCAGGTTGCCAGGAAAGTTTAGATAAATGTAAACGTGTTACGTGCATTCATTTTGTATTTGGTGTGTTTAATACAATGCCAAGAGGAAAAAAGTTATCCAATGGTGAACAAATTAAAATATTAACTGTAAATGAAGCTGGAATGTCTGGTTCTAATATTGCAAGAAAAATAGGAAAGTCCAAGGCTGCAGTGAACAGTTTTCTCAGAAATCCCGAAGATCACGACAGTAAGAAGCGTACAGGAAGACCGAAATCCTTAACTGTAAGGCAATCAAGACAAATCCGGAAGCTAGCTTAAGCAGAAAAAATGTCGTCAGCCCAAATTCAAGAGCAGTTACAATTACCATGTACAAGCCGAACGGTAAGAAATGTTTTAAGTAACAATCCCATTGTTCAATTTAAAAAATTTAAAGAAAAACCTCCTCCTTCTAGGCACCACAAAAATGCTCGCTTAGACTTTGCACGAAAACATTTAACCAAAGGCACAAATTGGAGAGATGTTGTCTTTTCCGATGAAAATAAATTTAATTTCGATGGACCCGACGGCTATAAATTCTTTTGGCATGATTTACGGCAGGAATCTCATATTTTTTTTCAAAGCGTCAATTTGGAGGTGGATCAGTAATGGTTTGGGCTGCATTTGCTGCCTGTGGAACCACTCCAATTGTTTTCATGCACAACAAAATGAATTCAGTTATGTATCAAGATATGTTAGGAGATAATTTAATACCCATTGCTCCTCTTATAACTTCGGGAGACTGGATATTTCAGTAGGACAACGCTTCCGTTCATGTTTCGAAGTCAACTAAATCTTGGCTGGAAGCTAATCAGGTGAAATACCTTCAATGGCTAGCTCGTAGCCCCGATCTGAATATAATAGAAAACCTGTAGGGAATTTTAGTCCGAAATGTTTACAAAAATGGACGACAATTCAATTCAAAGTTAGATTTGATGAATGCTATTAAAAACTGCTGGAACAATATTGATGTAAGTACTTTGTGTGGTCTGATAAATTCAATGAACAAGAGACTAGTCAAAGTCATCGAAAAAAAAGGGTCTCACATCGATTATTGATGAAATACATGTATCGACTTTATAATTGTTTCCAACTTTCTTTGTACAGAAAATTTTCTTAAGTCTATTAACCTTGTATTAATGTAGTTATTAATAAATTTCTTTTTTTCTTTACTTCCTTGTAGCATATAATATATACGTATGAAATTTCACAAATGTTCCATCTTTTGTTTTTTAATTATATCATATTTTCAAGTGGCTTTATAATTTTTTCCACCACTGTATAGAGAAAAAAATGTACTTTTAAATGCAATTTGTTTGAAAGCTGTATCTCAATTTGTTTCTGAGTTATTAATTTTTTTTGTAGTTTTTATTACTTTTTTGTCATAGTGGCAACAGAAGTATCCATCTCTGTTGAAAGTAAAGGTTAGTGTATAGACCAATCAGAAAACGAATAAAATGCAGATTCAACCAATAAAAAACTTCAGATATGCTTTTGATTTCCTACCCTGACGAGGGCAATAACCATTTTCCAAATGGTTAATAAAAAAAATAATAATAATATTTGGGATCATCCTGTACATAAAAATGCACGAAATGGCCTATCGCTGCAGAATACGAATATGTTTATACTGTACAACATGATTACTGATTTTTGTAAGAATAGCACGTACATTCATGGAGATATTTTGTTAAAACAATTACGCAGCGAGAGGGTTAATTGACTGAAGCAGAAATTTAAAATGAAAGTCAAAGTTGATATAGTATTGAAGTAACAAAAATGAAATATTGACATTTGTAAAAATATTTTGAAATATTAAAATATATGAGATAGAAGAAAGTTTTGGGATTGGCACATCCAACTAGTTTACGGCTGACTTATGTAACGTAATGTTATTTCTTATGGACGACACTTTGCTTGCTGCCCGAAATAAATAGCATTTTGGGGGCTAATAATTTTTTTACTCTTGGCACCGGAATGTTAACCAATTTTGAAAATGTCAGGTGTTTTTAAATAAGCGCTTGATATGCAGACTTATATAGATTGTAGATAACCCGTAAGGCATGGTGACGTCACGGCGACGTCGTTGTGAAGTCACACTGTGATTTTGTGACCGTCGATGTGACGTCATAGTGACTAGAATGCGAGGTCGTTATGGCCGTTTTAGAGGTCGTTTGTGACGTCACATTGTGACCACTCTGTGAAGTCATGGTGTGACAAATTTGTGAAAAGTGTGTCATTTGTGACTATTTTGGCATTAACTTTGTGACGAACCTGTGACGACAGCGACAATGCTCTGTGACTAATTTGTGAAATATGTGTAATTTGTGACGAACTTGTCATAAACAATGTGATGATTTCAAATGAAAATCAAAATTCAAATTAATTGCTTAAAAGGGCAAAGGCCAACATAGAGAAAAAGATTCCAAGCCGGGACTCAAATCCGGGCCATCAGTGTAGCGCACTGACATTCTACCGACTAAACCACATGGAACGAGACCCAGCCTGGAAAATTCCTTACTAGTACATGTTGGCAAGGCTACAAACGCAGCACAAGATGGAATATTTATCGTGAGCCGCCAACATCGGGTAAACACGAAACTTAATTAAATCCAGCATCGATTCAAACTATATAAATACTTGGAAATTTTTCCATAGAGAACCATTCGCCTTGCATATAATATTTCAAATGAAAATCAAATTTCAAATTAATTGCTTAAAATGCAATTTTAATTTGAAATTTGATTTTCATTTGAAATATTGTATGCAAGGCGAATGTTTCTCTCTGGAAAAATTTCCAAGTATTCATATAGTTTAAATCGCTGCTGGATTTAATTAAGTTTCGTGTTTGCCCCATGTCTGTGGCTCATGATAAATATTCCATCTTGTGCTGCGTTTGTAGCCTTGCCAACATGTAATAGTAAGACATTTTCCAGGCTGGGTCTCGTTCCATGTGATTTAGTCGGTAGAATGTCAGTGCGCTATACTGATGGCCCGGATTCAAGTACCGTTATGGAATTTTTTTCACTATGTTGGCTTTTGAGCCTTTTAAGCAATCAATTTGAAATTTGATTTCCATTTGAAATATTGTTTGCAAGGTGAATGTTTCTCTCTGGAAAAATTTCCAAGCATTAATACTGTGATGATTCTTGTTATAAACACTGTGATGAATTTTAAAATAAAGTTTTGTTTGAAATATACAATATTATCTTTTTACCGTACTTTTTAGCAAAATATCGCTATTTTGGAGTCCTATTCTTCTAAAATACTTTTATTTTTTACACTGAAAAAAACAATGCTTATCAACTGGAATCCCCTTTTATTAAGTTCTCAGCTTGATCTTGAGTTCAAGCTTTATATTAAGAATGTGTAAGTTTTTATGTGTTGTGATTTGTTATTATTTTATTAAATACGAACATGGAGTCTAACGGATATTAATACATTTCCTATTTAAAGAAGAATAAGATAAGCCATATTTATTTAAATTTTTTATTCCCGTGTATATTGTATTTTGTTAATATGAGCTAAATAGATTTGGTATGATTTATAGGAAATGACTGATCTGGGAAATAGAAAAAACAAGTAAGAAAAATCATGCGTTAAGCATAGATTATAAAATACTTTCCAACGCTTCCTGAATGCTTTAACTAGACATCGTAATTTAAGGAAATAACGTAAATAAGATAACTAAGTAAATATTTTAGAAAACGCATAAAACATTTGAAAAACTGATTTCAGCAGTTACCGTCCATAGCCAAATATGTTTTCCAATTCTTTTGAATAGCCCTGTATTTAATCTGTAGGTTGATATATACTAGTATATAATGTGAAAATTTAGTTTAGCAAGAAAACGCATAACAGGTTGAACTTCTCATTCAGCAATTTATACTAATATATAAAAACATACTTGAATACTTTTGTACAACCCTGTAGTTTACCTAGAATCTTTATTACACGCCACTATTTAGTTAAAATTTAATTCAAATTAAAACATTCTTAAAACTGCTGAAATCACATTTCCAGAAATTATAATTTATAGACGGCCATATATCCATTTCCTTGCGTGACCCTGTGTATTATTTTATCCATATTCTACAAACATTTCTTAGTAAATTAAATGCAGTTCAACATAAAAACCCATAACTCATCTAAAAAACACCTTTAGGCAATTTGCGCCCATACCCCTTAACTCTTACGTATACTTTTGTGTAGCCCTGTATATGAATTATAGCTTTTATATACACCATATACTATGCATAAATATAGTGAATCATAAAAGCGCATATTATAATTAAAAATGCATTTCCAGTAATTATCGCTAATGAACAGTACAATATCAACTTTTATAAATATCATAAATTATAAATATTTTTTTATAAATATTATAAATATCAAATTTTAAAAAGTATAGTAAAGCAGTTTAATCTATAAACTTGTTATCAAGCATGAAAAACACTTTATTTCAATGCTTAATTGTCATATTTTATTTTTTAATGCGAAGTATCGAACGTGTATCGAAAACGTAGAAAATGAGTTTACAATCGAAGAAAATTTAATAACTGATTCTGAATGTCTATAATTAAATGTTGATTGAAATCCCGAACAGCAAAAACGTTATTACATACAATTAAAAAAAAATAAATATACCAATTTGAAAAACACTAAATAATTAGTATTTATAATTGTACTATTAAACAACAACAAAGTACAATAGATGAATTAAATGTATTATTAGATTTAACAATTTCTCAAAAATCTCTCCATATGTTACAAGGAATTCCTATTATTTTATAATTTTGGCAAATGCTAAATCTGAAAACATTGATATGAAGATTTAGGATTTTAAATAATAATTTAAAATATTATTAGCAATGAAAAAAAGTCTTTCAAAAGTTTCACTACTATTGTATGTAAAACGACATTTCCCATTCAGTATAATGTTAATTTCTAATCTGAAAAACAATCCCAAATCAGACTCTTTCTATAGGTATAATATAAAACTATTTAACTCATCTCACCAAATATACAAAACAGGAATAAACAATTTAAATTAAATAAAACTTACTTTTTGAGCTCCATAAATTAATTATTAATATCCACGTGTATCCGAAAATGGCGACGTCTTTTTCTTCCATTAAAAGGCACACGCAAAAGCTTACATTTTACAACTTACCGCATCTGTTAGAACAAAAAGTTCTCTGTTTACCCTGCGGTATCGTGGCAGACGATTTGGGGCAGGTGTTAGTTTATTTGCTTTTATATAAACAGATTTGGAACTTACATGTGCAATCATTTTATGAGACTGTCTGTATTTAAATTTTTGTATTTGAAGAATTTTCCAATGTATTTTACCTTTTCTTTTTATCAGTTTTAATCCCCCCCCTCCCTTTTTCTAAGTAAAGATTGTTTCACACATAATAAATACAAAATATCTTCCTAAAAAATAAAAAGATACAAATAAATATCGAGGATAAAAAAAATTTCTTTGTCAATCGTCATTCTTTTCCTGTTAATTTCCTGTAGAATAAAACAATTCGTAAAATAACTTTTTTTAGAATCATATCTCTAAAACACAAATTTGAAATACGAATAATAAATTATATCAGGGGTTTTGCATAAATTTTATATATATATATTTTTTTATTCGAAAATGCTAATTTAATTTTAAAAGTCTGAAAGAAGTAGAATTTTTTTAAAAAATAGTTCCTTAAAATAGGTACACTAACAAAAAAAAATATGACTTGAATGCAAATTATAAAGCAAGAAATGTATGTATGACTAAACTCTGAAGACTCTTTCTACGTGCTCATTAAAAGCTGCAGACTTAACTATAATAGAAATTTTTTAGTTTGAAGCCACAAAAGTGTTTCGAATACCAGTGGTCGGTAAAAATAAAAATTTTCCTTCCTGCAAACTAAATATGTAAAGTGTATATATTTAATATTCCTAATTCTAAATATGTTATCCAAATTGCTCCAGCACGTACCATTTTTCCGAGAAACACTTTTAATAATAAGAATAAGAGAAGGATTATTATATTAAATTGCAATACTAGATAAAATTGAAATCAGGAAAAAAGTATACTTTCACACTCTTAGATATCAAATTGATAAAATATAGCATGAAAATCTAGTTTGTTGATACTTGTACCGTGCATATTCCTTTATATTTTTATTTCCTTTTTGGGGGTCAGATGACAGTTATTTTCCGTTGCGGTCAAATGCCTGGTTGTTTTTTCATTGTTTAAATTACTCATGACTATTAACGAACTTGTCAGCAATTTCAAATAGATAATTTAAATCAGTGATTAAATCGTGATTTTTATCAACTGATTAAAAAAAATCATTGATTAAAATTATACATTTTCTAAATGTTTAAAATGACATAAAGAAGTATTAAAATCAAAGGTGAACATAATTTGAAAGGTTTCTTTATATATTCTGCCTTATAAATAAACTTTATTGACCTTATAAATAATTGTTTAATAATTAGTAATTTTAATCATTGTTAAAAAAATTATGTTAAATGCAGTTGTAAATAATTTTAATAAATGTAAATATTGGTAGTATGTAATATAGTTTTAGATAACTAGGGGTTCTGGCCCTACGAGCTATGCTCGCCAACCTCCATCCAGACACCACAGACTCTAAAAATGTGCTAATTTCGTCTGCTTTGAAAATATTACGGATGATTAAATCGTAATTAAACGACTAGTGGCGATCTCATGTAATCAGGTTTCCACTCATTTCCCTTTGGCTGAGAGATTTTAAGACAGAATCAATTGCTGTCGAGAGAGGTAACTGCTACGTTCGTGATTGATTAAACAAGATCAACCCAACAATTTAAAGTTAGCTTGTATAAAATGACTAAGTAAACAATTTTATAAAGACGCTATACGATATTTATTTTAATTTAGACATTTTAAATGTATCGTTTTAAATATGAAGTAATTTTCACCAAAGTATTTTTTCTCTCATTTTAATATTCAAATAAAAATAATTTTAAAAGCCTATAAAAGCCAAACTAAATCGGTGTGACAATAGCAACTGCGAATTTCCAGGTTTCTCAAAACGTTCTAAAAAAGAATTAGATAAGAAGTCAAAGAGTAGAAAGACAGAATCTTCAAATGACGATGATATGGATGATGATTAAATTCCCTCCCAAGATTCAGAACACGGGGATTTTTTTTAAAGTGAATAAGAATGATTGTTCAGAGTCTCTAGCAGAGTGCAATAAAACCTCGGGGAATTGTGATGGGATCAAGTGCATTCAGTGAAACTGTTATTTATTCCTTCTCAAAGTTCCTAACCAAATGTGCAGTTTGTGGCAGACCTGAGATATTTCTAAAAAGAACAAAGGGACATACGAAAAACATTAACAAAAAAGCTTGACTCTAAAGAACTTTATCACAGTGGCTTTTCCGTAACTTGTTAGAATGTTTATAAATAGGCATTTTTAAGAGCCATAATTCTTTTAAATGTTAAGTAGAACATAATAAATTTAATACATATTACACAACCAAATATATTAACATAACATAAATAATTATATAACAAATAAATATTAGTTTGTTCTTTTATTATATTGCCAATATTTGTTACATTCATATTTTTGTAATTTCCTAATATTAAGTAAGTTAACAACTTTAATATGTCTAAAATATTAAAGTTACGCTTATTCGTTCCTTTATGTTTTATACTGCTTCACAAAAATTGTTGTTTACACTGAAACTCCATAAGGCATCTTACCCCTAGATAGTAGGCCATCTTACCCATACCATAGGTAAGATGCCGAAATGCAAGTGTTTACAAAAACAAAATTTACGATACTTTCTATAACATTTGTAATATGAAATAAGTTTTTAAATCATACATATGAGTCTAACCTTTAATAAGAAATCAATGAATTACAAATATAAACAACAGCCGATATTTAAAACAATTAAGTCATAAACTACGGCATCTTCACACAATCTACCCTTTATCATATTATAATTTTTTTCAAACAACTGAAAAGTTGTTAGCTGCTTTATCAACAGTTGAAAAGAAAACAATTTTGTAAACTTCAAAATCGCATTTTCCAAAATATAATCTACTATATATATACATACACACACACACACACACACACACAGACACACCAACACACACACACACACAGACACACACACACACACACACACACATATATAATAATTTTTTTTGCAAGTTTATATAACAATATTAACCAAAATTCTAAATAAAGATGGCATGTAAAAATATAATATATATATAGATATTGTTAGATAGATAGATTTATATTTTGTTTAAAAAAATGAAGAAAATAAAACTGTGTCTATTTTATTATCCTGCGTAAGTTGGCTTCGATTTGATTTTCTTTCTCTTGAGAAAACATATTATTAAATTTTATTTGACTGAGCGAGCAGTAATTTCTCAATTTCTTTTCTTGCAAATCTAGCAATAAATTTTCCGTCGTGCCGAAATTACTTAGAAATAGAATCAGAGAAATTGAATTATTAGATATCTGAACAAATAGTTGAAGTGAGATGGAAGATCGAAACATATTTTTCGAGATCTCTCGCTTGGGAGTGAATCTTTCCAATTGATATATCTTTGTATTGGCTAGAGATCCGGTATAAGCAGACATGGAAAATGAAAGCTATAAAATGAAATATACATGATGTCAATTTTTTCTATTAGCTAAGGAATTAAAACCAATAAAATTATGCTGAATAAAACGTAGAGATATAATGTCCCACGGTAATAAAATATTAAATCACATATAATTTCAATTTCATTGTAAAGATAATTTTAAAAAAATGTTCCGATCAAAAATATAATAGTAGAAAACATGAATTTTGCTTTTCAGAATTTTGTGTCGCCCCCAATGATATATATATATATATATATAACTAGACACACGGCAGTGTGTCAGCCAAGTTCGTTTGACACACTAGTGTGTTATATTACACGAACCATTTTGAACTGTTTTTGCCAAATTTCGACACTGTACTACTGAAAATCTATGTGACCTACGTACTTGTTATACGAAATACGTAGTAAGCCCCGCCCCTAATTATCTAGGATCCAAAATTTTATAAATAACGCATAATTAGTTTCCGAGATAATGATATTTGAAAATGTCTGATAATCGACAATTTTAACACTGACTGACTCAATCATCAAAAAGATCTCATATATCTACTGCACCTGCAGACTTCAAATTTGGTGCGAAGTTCGTTTACGCTATAAAACTAAGGAATCGAAAGAAAAATCGGGAAAATAGATTAATTACCCACTTGGGGGCGTCCATTTTTACTTTAACATTACATCTATTAGGCGAAATTTTAATTTGCCAAAAAAGCGCCAAATGTTGTATCCAGGCTGCCTATGCAGCAAAATCACCCGAATATCAGCCATTTTTCGTTAATTTCAGAGAATTAATTTTTTGAATATAGGTGCATAAAATTTACCTTTGTATACACGTTGTGAAAAAACGAAAACATCTTGTACAAACATTAGAGTACATATGTCGAAATACTCATATATTTCGAGACATCTGTACTTGAAATTAGGCTAATCTCAGAATTAAAAATTTAAACAAAAGAAGAGTAATTCCTAGAATTCAAATAATATTGATCGTGGGTATGTGGCTGCTATGGGTGTAGGCAGACTAGCTGTGGACAACCTTGCAGAGTCTCGGACTCTCAATGACAGTGCTAGAGGTACTCTATCAATTATGGGTTACCATAGGGGGGACCCTGTTCTTTCGCCAAATACAGCCAAGTTTATCGCCAAATTTGGCGACCACAACTAGTCGCCAAAAGTGACGCCAACTTAGCGATATCTCTAATGTTCTGCCAAATTCCCATAGACTTCCATTGTAAACGAATAGGGTTTACTTGCTTACAGAAAATCAACAAATAGAGATATTTTAATGCAACAAAAACTAATATTAGCTTAAAGGATTACATTAATTACTAGAAGCACTCCCTGGCTTCGCCCGTGTCAATTATAAGGAGTCTTCCACGTAAAATAAATTAAAACGAAATAATATGGCAATCACAACAACTGAAATTTGTGCTTTCCCATCCACAAATCGTAAAAAAGACAATCAGAAAACACTTCTTTTCTTGGCATTTTTTTTACAGAACTTGGCTCCCTTTTTTTCACAGTTATATATGTGTATATAATATAAAACAAATTTAAATTTTAAGACTTAAAATACGAGCTTTTATTTGATATAAAATGGCTTTATTTGCATCCGCTGAAGAATGGACATTTACGATTCAGTCTTAAACAACATCTACAGAAAAGGATGCATATGACGTCACTATCGCGGAATAATACACAAATCCAGCAAAAAGCGATGTCGTCATTGAAGAAACTCGACATAAAAAACTGGTTTATAATGATTCACATGCCTTCATTTGTTTGTAATATTAATATGGATACTGAAAATTAAATATAGTTTATAATATCTCTGTTTTATCATAAAACATTCATTCATATTTTTTCAAAATAATACGTATTTTAATCACAATAGTTTTTTTAGTTGTTATGAGAAAATGGCAACAAAAATATATAGTAATGTACAATTTTCCCTTTACTATCTACGGAAATGACATTAAAAACTACAAAAAATATACCTTAAAAAAAACTCAAGTGCAGTTTTCAAAGAAATTGCAGTAAAAAGTATTTTTTCCCTATAAAAAGGTGTAAAAATTGAAAACTTGTGATGCTTAGAAGCTAAAAAAATTCCAGTAGAGATTATCAGTATTTAACTGTAGAATGATACATATGCTTCTTTTTACGGCTGGCTTATGTAACGTAATGTTCTTAGTCTCAATTCTTATACGCATTTCTTAACTGAATAAATAATATGGACCCTAACATAAAATTTACCATCGAAATAGAAAATAAAAACGAGTTGTCATCTCTTGACGTAATGCTAATTAAAAATCAATCAAACTTAACACTTGAGCGCACAGTCTACAGGAAAGTAAATAAGTCTAACGGCACCATTCCTTTCGAAAGTACATCACCTTTTAACTACAAACTTGCTTCGTTCAATTTTTATATAAAACGAGCGTTTAGCGTTTGCTCTGTTAATCACCTTGAAAATGTATTAAGTACCATTAGAAACATTGCAGTTGAGAATGGTTTCCCAATACGCATTATTGATAAGCTAATCAACTCACAGAAGAACCATATGAAAATACAAAAAACTCCACGGAGTAATATGAGATATTGCAAGATGATGTACATAACAGGACTTAGACATGCACTTTTTCGCTTTGGCTTAAACTGAATAGCCAGTCCGGCAGCAAAACTGAAAGGTCTCATTAGTGCCAAAATAGACCCGATCCCAAAAGTTTAAGTTTCTGGAGTATATATAATTCCACTGGAAACAGAAAATATTTATCTCGAATAGATAGGAATGACTTCGCGCAAACTTAAAGTTCGTATTAAAGAGCATTTGAGAGATTAACGGTACAACAGTCCTGTCAAGATTTAACCAGAAGCAGAATATACAAGTTAATTTCGAAGAAGCAAAAATTATATATCCCTTAAAGAATTATCATGATTTAATTATTCGTGAATCAATAGAAATTATTACTAAAGAAAATACTGTTTGTAATGACGTTTTATCCTACAACATACCCAGAATTTGGCACAGTTTGCTTGAAGAATCATAAAACGAGTAAAATTCCACTTCCTTATATCCATGCTTTATTTTCCCAATGTTTTCCGGATCTAAAAATTGATTTATACTTTCACTCCTTTCGACACCATCTACGTGGATTTTGAAAATAAGACGCTAATAACAGTAGTATTTCTTGTATTTCCCTGACGAAGGCTATTTTTTTATAGTTGAAAGTACTAAGGATATTAAAGTAATTTAACATCTTTTTTTAAATATTGCCTCATCTTTTAAGTAGTTTGCACATAGTGTAAGTTTAAGTTTTAACTCCATAAAAATAGTTCCAAAAATTGATACAGAATTATATGAGGAAAATGTTTGCCGATTTTAATCGTCCCTAGTAAGTGTGCTTCGATATAATTTTCATTCTGTTGGAAGAAAATATTACAAATTTCCATCTGGATCAGTGAACGGCAATTTTTCTACATTTCTTGTCAAATCTAGCAATATATTTTCTGGCGTACGAAATAACTTTGAAATATATTTAGAGAAATTGAATTATCAAATATCTGAATAAATATTTCAAGTGAGATCAAGGATCGAGACTATTTTCGCGGGATCTCTCTTATAGTGTATCTTTCCAATTTATATCTATTTGGACTTGGATTGGAGAGGTAATAGCCACATTTCGAATGAAAGTTGGAAAATGAAATATACATGTTTTCCAATTTCTTTATTAGCTAAGGTATTAAAACCAGGATTATTTATGATGAGTTGAAATATATTAATATATAATAAATATATATATAACATATTACGTTGACTTTGAACTATAGTCAGAGAAATTGAATTATCAAATATATGAGAAAATAATTCGTGAGATAGATTGAAACTACTTTTAGTGGCCCTCTCTCAGAATGTTGGATCTCTCTTAGAATGTATCTTTCCTATTTATATCTATTTGGACTGGATGCAGATGCGGTAGCCAAATTTCAAATGAAAGTTCGAAAATGAAATATACATGTTATCCAATTTCTTTGTTAGCTGTAAGGTATTAAAACAAGGATTATTTATGGTGAGTTGAAATATATATGAATGTATAATATATATAATATATTATGATCACTTTGAAATACATTCAAAGAAATTGAATTATCAAATATCTGAATAAATAATTCAAGTGAGATGGAAGGTCGAAACTATTTTTACGAAATCTCTCTTAGAGTGTATCTTTTTAATTGATATCTATTTGGGCTGGATGCGGATGAGGTAGCCACATTTAGAATAAAAACTGGAAAATGAAATATACATCATAATGAAGGGAACGAATATTTTTTCCAACTGGATTAAATCATATTAAAGGCTGGAGTAGCACAGTTGAAGTTTATTCCAACAGAGCGAAAAATATCCAGACCAGGAACCGAACCTGGATACTTGGCGTGCCGTGCCAATGCCTTACCTGTTAGGCTATCCGGACCGATACCTGGCTGACATAATTCACTCTTATTAGTTGGACATGGCTGCGAACTGCAGCGCTAGTTTCATTCATCCGAGCTATAACTATAGCATTTACATGATGAAACTACTTTAACACGGAAACTCCTGTATACCATGTAATTAGGTCATAATGAAGGGAACGAATATTTTTTCCAACTGGATTAAATCATATTAAAGGCTGGAGTAGCACAGTTGAAGCACACTTCATAACTCACTAACTTTTGCATTTTACCATTTCCGGGCTCGAGAAGACCATTGGGCTAGGTCATGTGTTCGAGAAAATTCGATTAGAGGGTGATAGTGGGTCAGGATAAAGCTAAATATATCTAAAAATTGGCTCAATCGATGACTAAATTTTATAGCCAACCATTTTGGGGAACGAGAATACTATTGGGGTAGGTCACATGTTCGAGAAATTTCGATTAGTGGGTTATTTTTTGGTCACATCGGGTCAAACTAATTTTATCTAAGAAACGGTCCTAATAATTTTGACTAAATTTTGTAATCTACTGATTTGGATTACGAGAAGAGCAATGGGCTAAGTCACATGTTTGAGGAAATTCCATTAGTGGGTCAGCTTTGAGTCACTGTGGGTCAAGCTTAGTTCATATAGAAAACGACTCTAACGATTTTGACGAAATTTTGCTTTCTATCGTTTTCGGTCACGAGAATACCATCGGGTCAGGTCGCATGCTCAAGAAAATTCGATTAGTGGGTCAATTTGGGTCACAATGGGTCAGGTGACAAGCTAATTGAATCTAAAAAGGCTCAAAACCTGTTGACAAAATTTTGTAATATACCGCTTCTGGGCTTGAGATTACCATTGGGCTAAGTCACGTGTTCGAGAATAATCGATTAGTTGGTCTTTTTGTGTCACTGTGGGTCAAGCAAATTGTATCTAAAAAACGAATCAAACGATTTTGACAATTTTGTATTATATCGCTGCTGGGCATGAGAAGACTATTGGGCTAAGGCGCATGTTCGAAAAAATTCAATTAGTGGGTCATTTTTGGGCCACTGTGAGTCAAGCTAATTGTATAAAAACCGGCTCAAAACATTTTGACAAAATTTTGTAGTTTATCATTTCTGCGCATCTGAAGACCATTGGGCTAAGTCACATGTTCGAGAAATTTCGATTAGTGGGTCATTTTTGGGTCACTGTGGGTTAAGCTAGATGTATCTAAAAAACAGCTGAAACAATTTTGACAAAATTTATTATTACATCATTTCTCAACACGAGTAGACCATTGGGATAGGTCACATGTTCGATAAATTTAGATTAGTGCGTCCTTTTGGGTTACCATGGTTCAAACTAATTTTATGTATAAAACGACTTTAACGATTTTGACTAAATTTTGTATTCTATCGTTTTCTAGTTCGGGAAGAGCATTGGTTAGGTTGCATGTTCGAAAAAATTCGGTTAGTGGGTTATTTTGGGTCACTATGTCTTAGAATCATGCCAATTGTATCTAAATAGCAACAATGATACGGTGAGAATAAAATATCGAATTGAACATAAGGCTAATTTTGACCGAGCTTAGCTCGGCCATCCCTGCTAGTGAATATATGATGCATAATATGTATAATATATTATGATGACTTCGAAATATATTCAGAGAAATTGAATTATCAAATATCTGAATAAGTAATTCGTGGGATAGAAGAGTGAAACTATTTTTAGTATCTCTTAGAATGTATCTTTCCTATTGATATCTGTTTGGACTGGGTGCAAATGAGGTAGCCAAATTTCAAATGAAAGTTTGAAAATGAAATATACATGTCATCCAATTTCTTTATTAGATAAGGTATTAAAACCAGGATTATTTATGATGAGTTGAAATATATATGAATATATAATACTAGGAAACTCAGCCACCTGTGAGCTACGCCCGCCAACCCCCCGTTCAGGCTTCGAAGCCTTTAAAAACTTAGCAATATGCCTTGTTTAAAAAATACTACCATGTTACGGAAAATTGGATGATATTGTCACTATAACTGCGGCTATATTCTGTAATCGGGTTGGCATTTTTCGATTACCATGTCTTCCTCCATCACTGTCGTAACAATTGACTGCTATTTTCAGTATTGATAAGTAATATCAATTACACATTTGAAAATAATCTTGTATAAAATGTTTAGGTTAAAAGTGCCGCTATCTTTCTGACTTCTATAACGAAGCTATGGGCAATATTCTTCCTTTAGGTTCAAGGTTAAAAATTCCGTCTGCTAGTGGGAATAGATTTCAGAACAACGGCATATTGAAAAGCATTGTGTTATAAAATTTTACTATTATATTTTATGTTTTGCTCGAGTTTAAGATATTTTCAGGTACAGGTATAGCTTATTTATGAATACTTTTCTCTATATTAATATTCCATCATGCATATTTTCATGTTATTTTTACAATGCATATTGTTTACATTAATTAATAAGGATATCCGAAATTTATAATATATATTTAATGAATAGTAATTCGTACAAAATAAATCGAAAGCATTTTGCGCATACTTTTACCTGTATTTATGCTGCATCAAGTGATATAATAGGAAGAGTTCCGTATCCTGTTCTGGTTGGCGCGATTGGCGAAGTAATCCAAAATGGTGCTAAAAGGTCGTTTTAGCACCTTGCCAAATGCCACTTCATGTTTGGAAAAATATCCTTAGATATTTTGCCGAAATTGGCAACAGGGCCATCTATACGTTATTGAATCTAGGGAAGGCAGTCATTTTGTTACAAATATATATTTTTTTCTATATTACTTGATATATATAAATTCTATAGATCATATACAGGTCTTCACAAATTAACTCAACTAAATTTAGTTTATTGACGGAAATTATTGAATGGGAATTTTGAACAGTACTATGCGTTTGACTGAACTCACTTTTAGCGTACTATGTAGTATTATACATACAAATCTATAGCTCATATACAGAGTTGCATAAAAAAATCCGATATTTTCCCGGCTGTTGATGGTAATCAGAGAAATTGGGTTTTTATAAACGTTATGCGTTTTTAAAATTGTTTATTTAGACATGGGTGAGGATAGTATGGCTTTAGACCTTGGTTAGGCCTCCTCACCTAGTTGGACCTTGTTTATTTATACATCATCTTTCACCGAAGTTTTGTTACAGTATTTTGACCGTGTTGGAAAGTGTATCATAATCGACGCTCGACGCTTGATGTTTCGTTCTTGTTATTTCTGTGCGTTTTTTGTCATAAAAGGCTTTTAGTTTTGAAAAAATTAGTCAATCGTCCCAAAATTATAATGAGTTGCTAAAATACTATTTTATGTTTTCAAAACAGTTATCGTATCTATTTAATTTATTTATATTTTATTTTTTACATGGATAAGTTAAAAAAAGTTATATATATATATATATATATATATATATATATATATATATATAGATAGATAGATAACTTTTTTATATATACTTTAATATATATATATACAGGGTGATTCAAAAATTATCGTTCAAATTTCGTGCGGAGATAGGGAATATGTCAGGAAAGCGATTTCACATAGGAAAGAAAGTATGTCCACAAACGTCATCTACATAAAGGTTAAAAGAACCAGAAAGAAGAAAATTAAACGAGAAATTTCCGGGCGTCAGATAATGAAGGTGTTAAATGAAGGTCATTAACGAGATTTTTGGAGTTTTTTAAAGATGTAAAAGGCTTTGTGGAATTCCAAATGAGAAGTAGAAATAGCAGAAGAAATAATACGTGCTTTAGGAAAGTCAAAACAATGATTGTGACGCAATGGAAGGTTGGACACTAATAGCGCCTTTTACATACGCATGCGTACATTTGCGGAAATACTTTCCTATGTAAAATATCGGTTTCCTGACGTATTCCCTACCTCTCCACGAATGTTGAACGATAAGTTTTGAATCACACTGTATATATATTTATACATATATCTATATATATGGCCGTCTACTGCTCGTCAAAATGATCAATATCGACAAAAACGCTCATTGAAATTCGTCAATTGGTGTATAATAAGTTAGTATCAGTGAAACAATTCTTTAAAGTTGGTTTATCTTTTTTCTAAAACTTAAATTCTTTAAAATAAAAATACTAAGGTTTAACCCAATAAACTTTAAATGGAAAATTCTTGTTAGAATAAATATTCTTATTATAGATTGTTAAATTCTTACTATAGTTAAATATTTCTCTGTATTTTTACCAAATGATTTTAAAAACTCATAATTGAATTTTTTGAATAACTTTTGAATGGCTGCTCTTTTAGTAACAGCTTAAAATAGTTAAAAGATATTTTCCACCTACCATCTTCTCTGAAATCGATGTAGAATGCTTATAGTATGTTTAACAATTTAGGAAAACTTTTAGCTTCCAAAAGTTTTATCTCTTTACATTTTAAAAGCCTCCAGGTAGCGATCAACATCAGAAAAGTGTTTGAAGAAGCTTTTGTCACATGCAGCATTGCACGTTTTAACAGTTTTAAAAGTGCTTTTTATCTGTGGCATTAAAAAAAGAAATCTAAAAGAAGGTAACTTGAAGGAAATCTAGTACTCATTTTATGTTTATGGAATTATCATCATTTTAAGTTTAGTTATTTAGTTATATTTTGGTAGGTGATAAAGTATTTCTAAACATTGAATAAGTTGTCAGTCTATAGCACATATTGTAATTTTATTTAAATAAATGCTCTACATGTTGTAGAATATTAGAAATCAACAGTTACTTGAAATAATTTTACTAAAATATCTAATTAAATGCACTAATTAATTATAATATAAATATTAGTATATGCTAAGTTTTCGTGCATTTTTAAATACAGGGTGATTCATAATGAATAGGACAAAAAGAAAACATGATTTTGAGCGTTGTAATTAATATATTTAGAAAATTCAAATTTACCTCAAAACTACATTTATTCAAGCTTCTACAGGTGTTCTATATGTGCCTCTCCGGTGACACGACAAATGTCTACACGGTAATCAAGCTCCTGCCACACTCGTGATAGCATATCCCCTGTGATGGAGTTCAACACTGCAGTTATCCGCTGCTTCAGTTCCTCTAAGTCCTGAGGAAGTGGAGGCACAAACACCTTGTCTTTAACGGAACCCCAGAGCAAAAAATCACAGGGCGTTCATGAATTCTTTCAACCACTTCGGGTTTTGTTTCTTTTCGTCTTAGGCTTTTGTTTTTGCATAAGTAGCCGGTATCCTGGAACTGCTTCACCCACCTGCTTATGTTATGCCGATGCGGTGGTTGTTTACGAAATTTCGTGTGAAAATGTCTTTGCACAACAGTTACCGAGGTCGTTTTGGCGTATTCGAAAACGCAGTTCGCTTTCTCCTGCATGGACGACATTTTGTTTAACAGTGCCTCTAGCGGCGAGTTCGTCATTCGATGATTTTTCCCTGTTGCCAAATAAAACTTGTATAATTGTAGTTGCAGAATAAATTTGTTTCGGCTGAATAAATCCATTACGGCAGTCACACTGCGCTATTCTTTTTGTCCCATTCATTATGAATCACCCTGTATATCTTACGTATGAAGTACATACATATAATGCTAATATTATACTAAGCCATGATTTAAAAAGTAAAATTCGTCAGTCAATAAATATTTAAACATTTTGGAATAGAAATCTAACTGTAGTTGATTTCAAAGTAAATTTCCATTTGATGCTAGCAATACGTTTATGAATAATTCATTGTCTATTTTAAGTAAAACTTTTGTGATATTTATATTTAGTATGCAAGCTGATTAAATCAACACCTTTTGCGCGTGTATAAAATCCATTACGTTTGATAAACTAATTTTAAATTATAAAACATTAAAAGTAACTATTACAGCAGAAGATAATTAAGATTTCCTAATTATATATACAGGATTAATCTGAACTCATTGGTAAAACTTTAATGCGAGATTGAAAACACCTAAACAAGTGCAAAACATCACACAAATCAAAAGCATGGTAGTTACTCAAGTAGTGATGCGCTTCAGGACACTTTCTGACTGTAGGGATAACTCTAAAACTGCCCAAACGTTTCCAGAGCATTTTCATCTGCAGCATCATACAAGAAATGCATTTCCACCTTTTTCTGATTGGTAAAAGCAGCCACCTGTTTTGTAATCCACTCTAGCAATGACGATTCTGCTGAAAAACCAACGTATTATGTGCTTAAGGGGACTCTGCACTCACTTGAAAACACCCGCTCCGTAATGTTAAACCTATGGGTAGGTCGTTTTCGAATTACTCGTTTAAATTAGAATATTTTTAAACAATTTTTAGATAGCTGATGTTGATCTCTAATATGGCCATTTTGTACTTTTCAGATTTTTTTAGGCCTTTTTTTGTACTTTTTTGATTTTGATTGCAGATTTTTTTAATAAAGTTACTTTCTCTTTCGAAACCGGTTCCGAAAGGGAAAATACCTTTAATAAAAAAATCTCCAACCGAAATTGAAAAAATAAAAAAGTAGCCATATTAGAGATCGACTTCAGCTATCCTATGCAAAAAAAAAAAAAAAAAAAAGAAAATCGTTTGAAAATGTTGAAATTTAAACGAGAAATTTGAAAACAACCTGATCACAGGTTTAGCATTACCGACCGAGTATTTTCAAGTGAGTGAAGAATCCTCTTAATTACAACACCATATAGCAGTACACCGATTGCGATACGCCCACAGTTTTACGACAAAATTGCTTTTATAGATGTGTTTTATCATCTTTTAAAGTTTTGGAAATGAGATCGAATTCCCCCTCAAATTTTCCGAACGAAATTGGAACACTTTAAAATACCCCCACCTTTCTTGAACTCAGTTGATTGTCAAATAATTTTACTTACTTCGGAATTTCTTGATTTCTGCATCAAATTTTTATGAATGGAGTAGTAATCAACTATATTCTCGTAATTAACAATATTCCGCATGAATAAAATCCGCAATCATTTACTACATATCGTGTAAAAAATATAAACAGAGTTCTCCTCATAATTAGAAAACACTCTCTAGTGCTTCGCTGCTTGACTTACGACCATGCATTGTATGGTGGTTTGAGCTTGTCAAGAAGTGTTCTATCTCTACTTAATACATTCAGCGCAAAGTGCTTCTGTTGCTAAAATGTGAAAATGATTGTATGACTTACGTATGACTTACGAAAAAAGTTATCTGAAAATAATTAAAAACTTCTGTCCATGTACATTATAAAAGTAAAATTTTATTCAAAAATTCTGGTGCCTTTGTGGGATTTGAGAATTCAAATCAAGGGTGATATGTAATAACCCACCGCCCTTAAAGTGAATAAAGTTTCGCTCCTGATTTCAGATGCAAAAGTACGCATGGTACTTCGTTTAATCCGTTATTTTAAATTCTTGAGTGGATTCAAATTGAGCATGGTGTATAAATTCTATACACCAGATACAAGGATTCACAAAAGAACTCAAGTACTTTTCCATTTATTGACAGAAATTGTTGAATGAAAATTTTTACTGGGTTATGCGTTTGACTGAGATAACTTTCAGAGTATTATGTAGTATTATATATACTAATCTATAGATCATATACAGGGTTGCACAAAAAATTCGAATATTAATTATTAATTCGAGTATATATATTATTATTATATGCTCCACTAGACTATTTGTACGGGTTACTATAAACCCGCTTTTCCGAGACCCGTGCACCTAGTCAGTCAGTTTTTCTTCAAGTGCAGGAAATGACGGTTTGCGCGGGTTTACGTCCACGCGTAGCTCTCATTACTGTTGGAATTTTTGAAATTTCGTCCTTTTTTTCTTTCTCTCTTTCTGCACTTGTTTTTAATTGAATGCGACACACAGAGCAGCCACTGAGTTATTCGACTGCGGGGCAAAATTGATGTCTTATAATTTAAAGCCCGCATTATAAGCCATGCGATTTCGTCCAACTATCTTTCCTTAAACCAAAGTAAGAGTTCACAGTCACGTGGAGTACATAAATGTTTCCCTTTTACAGGAGGTTTGGTTTTTATGAACTAGCAAGTCATAGCAAGATGAGTGGAAACCAATTAAACAGATTTGGCACCGAGCTAAGACAAAATATAAGATATCTATGATTTCGGAGAGCGCATTTTTTTCTACAAGCTATGCCCAAAAAAGTGCCAAGTTTTCGTTCGCTGAATGTTTCATCACCTTTTTTTAATATCGGCTTAAATACGGGTTTCCGATTTTTGACGATTTTTCACAGAAAAGTCGCATACTCAGCTTTATACGGAAATATATGGTATATTTCTTTATCTCCAAACAAATAGCCTTATTTCCAGGTAGCTTGTGCACTTAGCTGAGTTTTTTTCAATTTTGCCACTTATACCCCTTGACTTCTGGTATCCTCATATATAACCGTTGTTGAATTTTGTCGAGTCATTTCAAATTTTACGAAAATCGAATCAAAACTTAAAAAGATATTAAAAGTTTTATTCATTCTATTAAATCCTATCATATGTAATTGATTCAGTAATATCCCATGATAGGTAATGATTCTAAGTTGCCGTAGTGATTACATATTATTTAAGATGGAGTCATATTATTTCCATATTACTGAATTTAATATATATAAACGTACACATTTTTGCATAAAAGTGCAACAGCTATTGCCCCAAGATCCGAATATTTATAGAAGTAGTTATAGCACGATACACATACGATTTTACGTAAAATTTCCGACTTGTTAAGTAGTTACTTTGGTTAAACTGGTTGCTCTGTATTTTTACCAAATTATTTTAAAAACTCGTAATTGTATTTTTGAATAATTTTTGTATGGTTGCTCTTTTAGTAATAGCTTAAAATAGTTAAAAGACATTTTTCAGCTTCGATCTTCTCTGAAATCAATGGAGAATACGTATAGCATGGTTAACAATTTTGGAAAACTTTTCAATTTCCAAAAGTTTTATCTCTTTACATTTTAAGCGCCTCCAGGTAACGATCAACATCAGAAATGAATTTGAAGAAGCTTTTGTCACCTAAAGCATTGCACGTTTTAAGAATTTTATAAATGCTCTTTATCTGTGGCATTAAAAAAAGAAATCTAAAAGCAGGAAACCTGGAGGAAATTTAGTACTCATTTTATGTTTATAAAATTATCATTATTTTATGTTAAGTTATTTAGTTATTATGTTAAATTATTTTTTAGTAGTACGGCAAAATATTTCTGAACAGTTACTATTCAATCTATATCACATGTTGTAATTTTGTTTGAATAAATGCTATACATGTTGTCGAATATCAGAAATTAACTGTTACTTGAAATTATTTTACTAAAATATCTAAATAAATGCACTAATTTATTATAACATGAAAATGAATATATATTAAGTTATATCTCACGTGTGAATTACATATGTATGATGCTAATATTTTACCATACGATATTTTAAAAAGTAAAATTCGTCAGGCAACGAATATTAAAACATTTTGGAATAGAAAATTAACTACAGATGATTTCGCAGTAAAATTGCTTCTGATATTAACGAATGGTTATGAATAATTAATTGCCTAGTTAAAACGTATGATTTAAAAAGCTTTTGTGAAATCTATATTTGGTATGCAAGCTGATTAAATAAATACCTTTTGCATGTGTATAAATTCTATTATTTCTGATTAACTAATTTTAACTTATAAAATATTAAACTTAACTATTACTGAAGAAGACAATTAATATTTTCTAGTTATACATACAGGATGAATCTGAACTCATAGGCAAAACTTTAATAAGAGATTAAAAATATCTAAGTAAGAACAAAACACCACCCAATGCATGGTAGTAACTCAAGTAGTGAAGCGCTACAAGGCGCTTTCTGACTGTAGGGAGAACTCTAAAACTGCACAACTTGGCTTCCCAGAGCATTTTCATCTGCAGCATCATACATGAAATGCATGACCGCCTTTTTAGAATTAGATAAACCAGCCTTTCCTTTGGAAATCCAATGTAGCAATGACGATGCAAGTGGAAAACCATCGTACAGTACGTGTCAAAAGTTTAAGCGCAACAGCAATTTTCAAAATAACATTTAATTATTCAGTCCAGTTTAAATCTCTTTTTATATGAGCTACAAATTACCCTTTTAAAAATATGTTTAAAACAATTACGCTTTAAATTTCATCTTAAATCATACAATATAACAAAAGAACAAAAACTAGCTTGTCAAAAGTATGGCAGTTATCTATTTTTTATAGAAAGATAATAATGAAAAGTTAATACTTTATTATTGTTCCACCGTGTTTAATGAGTCTGAATACAAAGTTCCATCAATCAAATCAGGTTCTGTTTTTTCCAGCATGATTATAAAGCAGTATTTCTGAATTGCATATTTTAGGTCTTTAATTGACGAATACTGCTTGTCATTTTTGGAAACTGCACGTGCGAGAATACCCAATATATTTTCTATTTACCTTAAGTCCATTCTAAATGGCGGCCAGTTTAAAACCGATACGACGTTCACTCACAGCTACTCTAACATTACGTTGGAGATATGGGTTGAAACACTGACATGTTGAAAAGTCTAATCTTCCCACCTAAAATCTCTGCAACACAAAGCAAATGATACTTGTGTGTGTGTGTTTCTTGATATTTTTCATAATTTTGACGTCCACTGGTGAATGCTAGGGATGCCTTATGACTGAGAAAAACAGCCCCTATATCATGACAGAACTACCACAATATTGTCAACTTAATATACTCCTTGCTTCTTTTCGGAGACCATACCAACAGTAGGTAAATTCATCAGGCTAGTCTAAATTCCATAGTTTTTCATCTTTGAACATGACTTTCAGCCACATATTAACAAATCATTTAAACTGTTTAGCGCATTGTAATCTAGCTAAGCTGCAATCTTGTGGTATAGTTTCAAGCATGATATTCCAGCTGCCTTACATCTTCCGATCTACCCGCGTTCTAAAACTCTTTTATGAATGGTTTTTGTTCAACATTTGTCTTCCAACTGTATTTTTAATTTGAGAAAAAGAATAATTACCAGTTGAAGAAAAGTTTTCTATGGACAGATCTTCTAGGAAATTGATCATTTGTAGCCTTCCTGAACGGGATTTCCATTTATTCCACCAACACGAACAAAAACGTTATACAATTTCCATTTTGACCTTTTTAATGCAGTTGGAAATTAGGAACGGACTTATGCTTTGCTCTCATACGATAGTTTTTTAACACATACTATTGTGAGAATTCTTTGGATTTTGCCGTTTTGTAACAACCTAGTGCTATTTATAAACATAGAAATTGTTTACGTGCACAACTATTTACGTCATTTTGTAAAGTTAGCATAAAAACAATTTTGTTCTTAAACTTTTGACACAGTTATTTTTGTTCCGATCGTAAACTCCATGATTTAGAATAAAATACAAAACATATCTTTGATGAATATGGTGTTAAGATTGCATTTAACACAGATAAATAAGATATGGACATAAAGGGAATATTTAAAGTTTTATTTTAAAATTTTTCCTGTGCTTAAATGTTTGACACGCACTGTATTATGTCTTTAATTACAGAACCATATAGCAGTTTACTGATTGCAATATGCCTATGAGTTCTATGATACAAATTGCTTGTTTAGATGTGTTATAACATCCCTTAAAGTTTTTGCAAATGAATTCTGATTCCACTCAATTTTTCCAGACGAAATTGGGGCACTTAATCCCCCCGTTTCCTTGTCTCTCTAGAACACAGTTGATTGTCAATAAAGTTACTTACTTTACAATCTTTTGATTTTTTTCTTCAAATTTCCATCAATATTAGCATTTTATTAATTAATGATATTCCACATAAATAAAATTCACAATCATTTACTAGACAAATTACGGACATATATAAACAGCACAAACATAAACAGGATCCTCCCCATAGTTAGAAAGTGCCCTGTAGTGCTTCGCTGCTTTAGTTACGGTCATGCATTTCATAGAGGTTTGAGATTTTCAAGGTGTTTTCTATCTCTACTTACTTTCAGTGTCAAAATACTTTTGTTGCTAAAATGTGGAAATAATTGTATGACACCAGGATTAAAGAAAAAATATTTCAAAATAAATAAAAGCTTTTGTTCACGTATATTATAAAGCAAAAATTTTTTTCAAAATTCTGGTGCCATTGTGGCATTTGAGAGTTAAAATTAAGGGTGATATATAATATCCCACCGCCCTTAAAAGGTTAAAGTTTCACCCTTGCATTCTGATACAGTGCGTTAATAAATTATAAGCTCACTAACGAATTGGTGCACTTCTGTAGAAGAAGGCACAATACGTAAATTTATAGCGTGTGTATTTAAAATGTATCGTAGAAAGATTTCTGTTATAATTGCTACGTTAAAATTTAAGTTACATTTTATTAAAATCTTCTAATTTTTTTAAAACTTAAATAAGGTAACTGTTAAGAAATTATAAGACCATCTGTGGAAATTAGCATATTATGCATCACATCAGAATCATTATAAAACGTACGCATTTATGTATCATGTATCAGAAGCAAAGGTGCAAGATTAGATAGTTTTATTTACAATATATTTGAAGATGCCGCGGGGTAAAGAGTTTTCTGCGGCCGAAGTAAGTAAAATTTCGTTTTATAAGGGTGCTGGTAAATCTGAACGAGAAACAGCTCGGTTATTGAAGTGTTCTAAAACTGCCATTCACAACGAAATAATTAGAAAAAAGGATTCAAATAAAATTAAACGATCTGGAAGAAAAAGGATTTTGACAGCACGGGATGATCGACAAATATTTCGATTATCAACTCAAAACACTCTTTCAACTTGGGAAATTTCGAACCGTTTCAGCAAAAGAACCTCACACGTAACAGTTTGTAAGAGTCTGAAATCAAATAGTAATGCAAAATGTATGAAACTGTTGAAAAAACGAGGTTAATGAAACATCATAAAGAAGAAAGACTAAAATGGGCTAAAAATGTCATGTCATGAGACAAGAAATGCAAACAAGGGATATTTTCAGATGAAAAAATTTAATCTTTACTCTCCGTATGGTTATAAACACTATTGGCATGATATGAGGAAGGAACCGAAACAATGATTCAGTCGACAAATGGGAGGAGGATAGGTAATGGTGTGTGGAGCTTTTAGTTATGATGTATTATCCGATTTAACCGGAATTTTGGGACGTATGAACTCTGCGCAATATCAGGCTATGTTATATGATCATTTGATACCGTTTGGACCTTTATAAGGTGGTGCTAACTGAATGTTTCAACAGGACAATGCTTCTTGCCATGTGTCTAAATCGACCCAGCAATGGTTTAAAAAAGAAAAAAACTCATGTTTTGTAATGGCCAAGTCAAAGTCCAGACTTGAACCGTATGAAAAATATTTGGGCTTATTAAGTCGCGCAGTTTATAATAAAGATAAATAATAAAGAGTTTTTATCTGCCAATGAACTAGAAGTAGCCATTGTAAAAGAATGGCACAATATTTCTGAATCTGTACTTAATCACCTGGTCATTTCTATGAAAAATAGAGTGTTTGAGGTTATAAGGAACAAGTAAGAAAAATCATACCTTAAGCATAGATTATGAAACACTTTCCAACACTTCCTGAATGCTTTAACAAAACTTCGTTATTTAGGGAAATAAGGTATATAAGAGAACTAAGTAAACATTTTAGAAAACGCATAAAACATTTGAAAAACTGATTTCAGTAGTTACCGTCCATAGTAAATACGTATTCCAATTCTTTTGAACAACCCTGTATTTGATGTGTAGGTTGATATATATACTATATAAAGGGGAAATTTAGTTTAGCAAGAACACGCGTAACAGGTTGAAATTTCTCTTTCAACAATTTATACTAATAGATGGAAACATACTTGTATACTTTTGTACAACCCTGTAGTTAACCTAGTACTTTTATTAAATGCCACTGTTTAGCTAAAGTTTAATTCAAAGTAAAACTCTCTTAAAACTACTGAAATCACATTTCCAGAAATTATCATTTAGAGACGGCCATGTATCCAATTCTTTGCGTGACCCTCTATATCATTTTATCTATGTTCTACAAACATTTCTTAGTAAACTAAATGCAGTTAGAGTAAAAATGCATAACTCATTTAAAAACCACGTTTAAGCAATTTGCCATCTACCCAGTAACCATTACGAATTCTTTTGTGTAGCTCATATGGATATAGTCTCATATGAATTACAGCATATGTACACACCATATACTATGCATAAATATAGTGAAACATAAAAGCACATAACATAATTAAAAATGCAAATCCAGCAATTATCGCTACTGTACAGTACTTCGGATACAAGATAGTATCTGAAATCTTTTGTGTGTCCCTGTAAATGCTATGCACTTCATATTATACATGAAATAAGTTATAGTAAACCTCAGTGAGGTATATCAATTTCATTATACATGAAATAATTTAACATAATTAAAATAAGCCGCAAACAATTCCATCCACTCCAATATCATTATGTAACGGAAATCTTTATCGTGGCCCTGTAAATGAATAATAACTATTCTTTGCACCGCATATTCTACAAAATGCATATTTTAGTGTACTTAATAAATGCATATCAATTTTATTATGCTTGAAAGCATGTAACATCATTAAAAACCATTTTAAACGATTTTCCCATAGGCCGTAATGTAACGGAAAATTTTGACTGTCCCTGTAAATGAACTAAACATGCTAGAAACTTCATTTGAAATAGGGAACGTGCTATGGTAAACATTAATAACATCCAAAAATTTCAGGGCAATCCGGGTATATTTACTGGAGTTAGAGCACGGACAGACGGACAGACATACCGAAGTCACAAACACTTTTCAACTTTGTTGGAAAGTGGTAAAAGTAGAGGACCAATATCGTATTAATTTGCATATTAATTTTGTTTTTAGACAAGTGGTCTTATAGTTTGTGAACAGTATACTTTCCAATCATTGCTTATATTTTTGTTAACATACTTATTTATTGCATTATTTAAAATTATTGCAAACTAATTTTAATAAATATGTTGTATTTTGATTTCTCATGTGTTTAAACTATAATTAGAACCTTTATTTACTCCATAATTTTCAAAATCAAAGTGGTCTCATAATTTCTTAACGCAATGCATAAAAGTACGTTTAGCACTTCGTTTAATTCGTTACTTTAAATTGTTGAGTCGATTGCAAAATAAGCATGATATATAACTTATAAACATTCTTTACAATATATACCGGGTGTCCTAAAAACGACTGACTGATTTTAAAATTCAATAACTTGCAAACGGTGACAGATATTTAAAAAATTCTTGTAGGAGGGTTATGCATGAGGTCAAAAGTTTTTTTACAGTGATTTTCGATTTTAGTTCGAATTACAAACAATAGATGGCGCTGCGGCCAATAAATTCAGGCTCAATTTTTGGTCCTTCCGGACCCACTCAATACATTTTAATCTCCTTTTTCCGCATGGAAGAAGAGATCGGCTCAAAAATCGAGCCTGTATTTAGCGCCTATTGCTTACAGCGCCATCTACTGTTTGTAATTCGAACAAAAATCGAAAATCACTGTAAAAAAACTTTTGACCTTATGCATAACCCTCCTGCAAAATTTTTTTTAAATATCTGTCACCGTTTACAAGTTGTTGAATTTTACAATCAGTCAGTCCGTTTTCGGACACCCGGTACATATAGCGTACTATAGAGATGTATTTTCTTTACCGCTCTGTCCTCGTTTAGCCAGACAACCGCGACTTTTGGGAAAGGTGGTGATTTGGATTCAGCTGTGAAAAGCAGCACCGTGCGAAGAGAAAACTGAACAAAGTTTCAATTTGGCGCTCCCCTCCCTACCTTCTTTTTGTGACAGGTAGTCACAAAATTGGCAAAATGCAGCAACAGAAATAAATTGTATAGAATAAATAATTTGCGTTTATTTTGGAAGTTTAAAAGGTTTAATTTTAAATGAATAAATCCAAACAACTGAATAATATAAGAGAAAATTGCACTTGTATTACAATATAAATGTTTGCAACCATTTTGAAATACAAGAAGAGAACCACGCGTTTCTAAGAGTGATTTTTTTCTTGTCACAAGCACAGACCAAAAATTTCAGGTTCCGAAAAGAGAAGGTTAACAAAATAGACTAAGACAAACACCTAAATCAAGTTTTAGAAAAAAGTCCTCTTTAATCTGACTTTTTTTAGGTGTGAGGTAATAAATGATGCAATAACTATGGAGCGAAAAATGTACGTACTTTCATCGGGCTGAAATTTCCGAATATTTCCATAATTTTTACTTTCTTCTATCTTCAATAGAAGAAAGTATTGTAATCGAAATTTTTTTCGACTTCCGGTTTTCGACGGATTTACATGTTTTAGGGGTCAGAGATCCCAAAAAACATGTTTATAGAAAATGTCTGTCTGTCCGTGTGTCCGTCTGTCCGTCTGTCCGTCTGTCTGTCGCCATTGTACCATCAAAAAGTGTATGAAATTATGCATAGAATTAAACCAAATTTTTATTTTAAGTTTTTGGCTATGGCAAGCAGATCCTCCCTGAATTTGGAAAATATTCGCCTGTAGGGGGCGCTGTATTAGCGATTTTTGTGCGATTTTGAATATTGTACCATCCAAAAGTATATGATGTTATGCATAGAATTGAACCAAATTTTCATTTTAAGTTTTTAGATATGGCAGGCAGGACCTCCCTGAATTTGGAAAAAATTCGCCACTAGGGGCGCTGTAATAGCGATTTTGCATATTGTACCATCGAAAAGTGTATGAAGTTATGCATAGAATTGAACCAAATTTTTATTTTAAGATCTTGACTATGGCAAGCAGGTCCTTCCTTAATTTGGAAAAAATTCGCCGGTTGGGGGCACTTTAATAGGGATTTTTGTGCCATTTTGAATATTGTACCGTCGAAAAGTGTATGAACTTATGCATAGAATTGAGCCAAATTTTTTGCGTTTCTTTTTGGTCATGGCATGAAGAACCTCCCTGAATTTGGAAAAAATCCGCTGAAAGGGGGCGTTATAATTACGATATCTGTACCATTTTCTTTATTGTACAATCGAAAAGTGTACAAAATTATGCATACAATTGAACCAAATTTTTTGTGCATGTTTTAAGCTTTGGCCAACAGGTCCTCCTTGAATTTGGAAATATCGCGCGGTAAAGGGGCTCTGTGATTGCGATTTTTGTACACTTTTCTTGATTTTTCGTAGTTCTATTGTCCATCGGCGGCTCGCGCAAAGGCGGGAACTCACTTCCTGCTAAGCCAGCTATTCGCAAACATCTGATAACAACAGAATAAGGAAAAACTATTAATTTTAACAAATATCATGATATAGATTAACTCGTTTTTAGTTCATTTAATTTACTGAAGCAGGAATTTAAGATGAAAATCAAAGTTGGTATAGTAATGAACTAATAATATTGAAGTATTAACATGTGTAACTCGTTTTTGAAATATTAAGATGTATAAGATAGAAGAAAGTTTTGGGATTGGCACATCCAACTAGTTATTTTTACAAAAAAGAGTAGTTTACTATAGTGTTGGGCGATTCTCGAGAATTCGACAATCGAGAAAAATCGTCATCGTAAAAAATCACAATCGATACAGCCATCGATTAATTCCTAGAATCTACAATCGAGATGTTTTACAATCGATTATAACGAGAAAAGCTAAAAACAGTTATTGGAAAACTTAGCTATTATTCTGCCCGACAATTTCATAGTAGTGATAGGGCTTAGTGATGGGCGATTCTCTAAAATTTACCAATCGAAAAAATCGTTATCGTAAAATACACAATCGATACAGTCATCGATTATTTTCGAGAATCTACAAAGGAGATGTTCTAGAATCGATTATTGAAATCATTGTTTTTACATATATATAAGGCAGATTTCATTAAATATAGGGTAACTGAAAACAGATGGAATAAAAAAACAACAAACCAAAGGGAGGCTATAAAGAAGCCATAAGACTGGAAAAGTCTTGTAAGGGAAAAAGTCTTGTAAGTCCCCCTGGTTGAAAAAAGCTGAAAAAACGCGAGTAGCTATGAAGCGGTAAGGGAAGTTTAAGTATCAAAAATTAGAATTTTTCGGCAATTAGCACCAAAATGGACAAAGAAATAAGAATCAAAAGTACCCCCTAGTGGCAAAAACATGAACTAAAGAATGATAAAAGGGATCAAAATTTTTTATTGATTTTTTTACGTCATTTGAGATTGGATCTTTAATTTCCCCATTTTTAGAAAGACTTCGACTGGAATACATTAAACAAACCCCCGCGGGGAGCAAAGTAGGGGGCAGGGGCAAGGAAAGTGCATAATATGAATAAGTGGTCACAGGACTTTCCAACGATATGTTACATGAGGGGTGTCGGCTAAATTTAGAAAAGTGCCCCCGCGCGGGGCAAAGTAAGGGGAGGGGCGCGGGGGATATATAAAATGAAATAGTAGTCACAGAGCTTTCCAATGATATATCACATGAGGGGTATCAGCAAAAGATAGAAAAGAGTCCCAACTCCCAGGATTCCAATTATCGTTCCCCCGAAACATACCCTGCCCATCCTTCTCTTTGAAATTTTCATATATTAAAAATTATTTATCGGAGGGCTCCGTAAAAAAATCCGATCTAAAATGTTTAAAAACGCTACGATTTCAAAAAAGTTCGAAAAGTGCCTCTCTCGGGGCGCCAAAATAGGGAGGGAAGAAGAAAGGTTCATAATATGAAAGAGTAACTTTCCGATGATAACCGAAAACTTTCCGATGATATATCAAATGACTGGTCCAAAAAAAGTTTGAAATCTACCCCTCCCACGTGGGTTCCCTCTTTTATCCCAGAATATAACCGGAAATCACGCAGCCCCACTTTTCACCCACAGCACCCCCCACGCAGCCACCAAAATTTTATATTTAATAAATAATATTTATAGGAGAGCTCCCTTAAAAAACCTCATTTAATGATATTTATTGTAGAAATCTCTACAATTAAAAAAAAAAATCACCCCCCGCACCGCTCCCCCCCCCCTCCCGCCCCCTTCCGGAATTCAAGTCTGGGAGGAGAAAGGTTCATAATATGCAAGAGTGGTGAAAGGACTTTCCGATGGAGAGGTTTGGTAAAAGTTTGAAAATTACCCGCCCCCGCCCTTTGTCCACTCTCGCGCCCCCCAGAATTCACTCACCTTCCTCTTTGAACTTTTTATATTTAATAAATAGTATTTATCTGAGTCTCCAGGTATGGGGCAGCTTGGCAGAGCTAAAATAAGAGAAACATTGAAAATTCGGGGCAAAATGACACTAAATATAACAGTAAAGTTTGAAACTAGGACTATACAGAACTGAATACATAAACCACTATGCTTCATAACCCACATCGGTTAATAGCAATAAAAAGATAAGTGCCAGTTAAACTGATGGCATTGAGCTCACAGGTTATTCACATTAATTGTATATTATACTCTTATTTCAAAGAATAATGTCCCTCAAAAAATAAATGAAGGGAGATATACCCCGTTTGCCCCTTTTATACTTAACCAATGAACCTCCAAATCAAATCAGGGAAACTCCTTAACTATAATAAATCAGTATATCAAATTTGAAGAAAATCAGATAATTCTGCATGAAAAAAAGAAACATATCGCTAAATTAAGGCTGGTCTAACCCCTTTAACCTTTTTATACTTAAATAATGAACCTCCAAATCTAATCAGGAAAGCTCCTTATCAGAACGAACATAGAAAAAAAAAATAAATTAAAGTAAATTGAATAATTCTCCATGAAAATCCATTTATGTAAATTAAGGGGAGGGAAATGCCCCCTTTTGGCCCTTGTATACTTAACCAATGAACCTCCAAATCTAATGAAGGAAGCGCCATATCGGAATAGATCGGTATATTAAATTTGAAGCAAATCGAATAATTCTGCATGAAAAACCCTTTTATCTAAATTAAGGGGGAGTCCAGCCCCTCCCCTTTATACTTAACCCATAAACCTCCAAATCTAACCAAGGCAGCTTCTTAACATAATAAACCGGTATCCCAAATTTGGAGCAAATCGAATAATTCTGCATGAAAAACCCATTTATCTACATTAAGGAGGGGGTCTACCCCCCTTTCCCCCCTTTATACTTAAGTAATGAACCTCCAAGTTTAATCAGGGAAGCTCATTAACATAATAAACCGGTATACTAAATTTGGAACAAATCGAGTAATTCTGCATGAAAAACCCAATTATCTAAATTAAGTGGGGGACCAGCCCCCCTTCTCCCCCTTTATCCTTAACCAATGAACTTCCAAGTTTAATCAGGGAAGCTCCTTAACATAATAAACCGGTATACCAAATTTGGAGCAAATCGAATAATTCTGCATGAAAAGCCCATTTATCTAAATTAAGGGGGGACCAGCCCCCTTCTCCCCCTTTATACTTAACCCGTAAACCTCCAAATCTAATCAAGGTAACTTCTTAACATAATAAACCGGTATATCAAATTTGGAGCAAATCGAATAATTCTGCATGAAAAACCTATTTATCTAAATTAAGGAGGGGGTCTACCCCCCCCCTTTCTCCCCCTTATACTTAACTAATGAACTTCCAAGTTTAATCAGGGAAGCTCCTTAACATAATAAACCGGTATACCAAATTTGGAACAAATCGAATAATTCTGCACGAAAAATCCATTTATCTAGATTAAGAGGGGGCGGGCAGCCCCCTTCTCCCCCTTTATCCTTAACCAATGAACTTCCAAGTTTAATCAGGGAAGCTCCTTAAAATAATAAACCGGTATACCAAATTTGGAGCAAATCGAATAATTCTGCATGAAAAGCAGATTTATCTAAATTAAGGGGGGGGGGTCCAGCCCCCTTCTCCCATTTTATACTTAACCCGTAAACCTCCAAATCTAATCATGGCAACTTCTTAACATAATGAACCGGTATACCAAATCTGGAGCAAATCGAATAATTCTGCATGAAAAACCCATTTATCTAAATTAAGGAGGGGGTCTACAACCCCCTTTCCCCTCTTCATACATAACTAATGAACCTCCAAGTTTAATCAGGGAAGCTCCTTAACATAATAAACCGGTATACGAAATTTGGAGCAAATCGAATAATTCTGCATGAAAAACCTATTTATCTAAATTAAGGAGGGGGGGGGGGACCAGCCCGCCTTCTCTCCCTTTATCCTTAACCAATGAACCGTCAAAACTAATCAGCGGAACGCCTTATCAGAATAAACATAAAAAAAACTGAAGCAAATCATACATTTTAATCACGAGTTATCGCGTTACGTACATGCATACGTACTTACGTACGTACGTACATGCATGCATACACACAGAATCGACGGGTACATTAGCTCTCAGGCTTAGATAGCCTGTGAGCTAAAAAGAGATTGGATAAGCAGATGGACTCCTTTGAGAAATTATGACTTAAACCAACCGGTAAATTTGACTCTGAAAGCTTCATTTCCATCTCGCATTTCGGCAAATCTCATCTCGATGATTTTTCCAGCATTTCGTCGCTTCCAGATGGGAAGCTGCTCGATGGTTTGTTCTCTCGCGGTTTTAAACCTTTCGGAATGGGAAGTCTCTCGAGAGTGTCTCTCGCCCTTTTCAACCTTTCCCGATGGGAAGCCTCTCGCTGGTTTCTCTCGTTCTTTTCGAAATCTACCAAAGAAAAGCCTTTCGAGGATTTCGCTCGCGCTTTTCAACATTTCGCTATGAGAAGCTTTTCGAGGATTTCTCTCGTCCTCAGCAGAGAAGAAAAGTAAGAAAATTTATCGAGAGTACCAAGGGACGAGATAGAGAAAGAGGCATGACAATGAGCTGTGAAATGAAGCCCTAATTTTCAAAGTTTCTCTTATTTTAGCCCTACCAAGATGTCACATACCTGGAGCCCTCCGATAAAAATTATTTATTAAATATAAAAATTTCAAAGAGGAAGGTGGGTCGGGTGATTTCGAGGAAGGAGGACGTGAGAGTGGAATCATGCGGGGTGCAATTTTAAAAATTTTACCGAACCCTTCCTGTGGCATATAATCGAAAAGCCCTTTGACCACTCTTTCATACTATGAACCTTTCTTCGCCCAAAGGGGATGGGGAAGGGGCGAACAAATTTTTAAAACCGTAGCCGATTTCTATAATAAATTTAAATATCACTTTAGATGTGGGTTTTTTATGCAGTCTTCCGGTAAATATTAATTATTGAACATAAAAATTTTAAAGTGGCGGCTGTGTGAATTCCGGGGCGAAAGAGTGGGCTCACGGGGGGTGGGAGGGGGAGCAATTTTCAAACTTTTTTTGGACCAGTCATGTGATATGTCATCGGTAAGCTCTCGGATGACTCTTTCATATTATGAGACTTTCTTCCTCCCCTCCCCAATTTGGCCCCCACTGCGAGGGTAGTTTTTTCCGTTTTTATCATTTTAGATCAGATTTTTTTATGGAGCCCTCCGCTAAATGTTATTTATAATATATGAAATTTCAGGACACTTTTCCAAATTTAGCCAAGACCCCTCATGTGACATATCGTTGGAAAGGTTTGTAACTACTTATTGATGCTATTCACTTCCGGTGGCCGCCCCCCCCACTTCCCCCCCGGAGGACACTTTTCAAAATTTAGTCAATACCCCTCTTGTGAGATATCGTTGAAAAAGTCTGTGACTACTTATTGATGTTATGCACTTCCGGGGACAGTCCCCCCACTCTTTGCCCCCCCACCCCGGGGACACTTTTCAAATTTAGTCAAGACCCCTAGTGTGAGATATCGTTGGAAAGGTCTGTGACTAATTGATGTTATGTACCTACGGTGTCCCCACCACCACTTTGCCCCCCCCCCCCCCCCGGGGGGCACTTTTCCAAATTTAGCCAAGAGCACACAGTTGAGATATCGTTGGAAAGGTCTGTGACTATTTATTGATGTTATGCACCTCCGGTGACAGTCTCCCCCAATTTGCCCCTCCCGGGGGACACTTTTTCAAATTTAGCCAAGACCCCTCATGTGAGATATCGTTGGAAAGGTCTGTGACTACTTATTGATGTTATGCTCCTCCGGTGTCCATCCCCCCATTTTGCACCCCCCGGGGACACTTTTCCAAATTTTGCCAAGACCCCGCATGTGAGATATCGTTGGAAAGGTCTGTGACTACTTATTGATGTAATGCACCTCCGGTGACCGCCCCCCCCCACTTTTCCCCCACGGGGTGTTTTTCTAAATTTAGCCGGGACCCTCATGTGACATATTGTTGGAAAGGCTTATGACCACTTACTCATGTTATCCACCTCCCGCACCCCTCCCCCCCTTTGCCCCCACGGCGAGGGCTTTTTTATAAATTCAGATCCAGACTTCTCATGTGACATATGGTTTGAAAGGCCTAAAGACCTGTGACGACTTAATCATATTATGCAGCTGCTGTGTCCCTCCGCTCGCTTTGACCCCTCCCCCAAGAGATCTGGTCCGAGGTTCATTCGTTTCGATATTATATTTTTTACAAGATTTTGTAGTGCGTGCACACCACACCCGCCTGCTATCATATATCAGTGCCGTATATAGCGGGTAACCTGTTCGTGATTTCATATTACAAGATTACGTATAAATTAGGGGCCCCGATTAAAGGAGGGGCCCGCTAGCGGTCGAAGTCACCTAGTCTTTATTAACATCGACGCATTCCAGTTCACCCGCAGACGATTCTTGATAAATGTATGACGTATATAATACATAATATATGATTTATAAAAGAAATTTGCAAACTGCAGTCATCGAGAAAAAATTTACACAATCGAAAATTATCGAGATGTCCATACAATCGAGAAAATCGAGAAAAACATCTCGTTATCGCCCATCACTAGTTTACTACTCTACTACAACTACTATTTTTTCAAAGATTAAAATTTAAGACATAAAAAATTGCACGGAGTTGATCATACATTACGTACGCCGTGGATTACATATTTTGGTACTGTAAATTTTTAAACTTCTACGGAGCTGGTCATACATTACGTACGCCATGGATTAAACATTCCTGGACCAATTTTAAATGAAATTTCATTTTTAAACTTCTAAACATCCCACAATATTACTTTTCATATCGTCGGGCAGAGGAAAAATGCACTTTTAATTGCAATTTGTTTGAAAGCTGTATCTCAATTTGTTTCTGAGTAATTTATTTTTTTTGTAGTTTTTATTGCTTTTTTGTCATAGTGGCAACAGAAGTATCCATCTCTGTTGAAAGTAAAGGGAAAATACAGATTACTGTATAGACCAATCAGAAAACGAATAAAATGCGGATTCAACTAATAAAAAGCTTCAGATATGTTTTTGATTTCCTACCTTGACCGAGTACAATAACCATTTTTCCAAATGGTTAAAAAAAAATTAAAATAGAAAATGCATTAACAAATTACAACGACCATTTGAAAAATGATTTTTCAAAGACTAAAATTTAAGACGTATAAAATCGCACGGAGCTGGTCATTCATTACGTATGCCATGGATTAAACTTTAATATTCCTGGACCAATTTTAAATGAAATTTCATTGAAAACATAACAAGTTACCTTAGTTTTAAAATATTCACTTACGTTTAGTAGTAAAAAATTGGATCAAAACGGCTAACTTTAGGTTTTTTTTAATTGTCTAAAAACAGCACGTGGTGGGCGGCTGCTTCTTCTAATCATGAGTGACGTCATTCTGACGAGTAGGATATCAGCGGTAGATGGATTTTCTTCGTGTAATTAACGGCAGAATGACAACGGTCCAATTAAGGCGGCGGTCCAAATATGGCTACTCTCCCCTACTTTAGATTACAATAATTACCCTGAACTTAAATAAGTTTTTATTTAAAGCACTTTTATATTTTTAATGCAAAGTTGTATTTAGCTAATACAAAATTTTGAAATTTTCAACAGCATAATCACCTAAAATATTTTTTTGAACAATAAAAAGAAAATTTTAGGTTCCGTTTTTACAGACTAAAATGAAATATATGTTTTAAAAAATTCAAGAAAAAATATTCAGAAGTTTTTGAGGTATCCTGCGCGTTGTGCCCAAAAACGTTATTTGCAGAAAAATGACTTCAAAGTGCCGGAAATGCCGCTTCAGCTATTGAGTGGGTATAATTCTAAAAGCCATAACTTCTGTCTTAATGGGAATTTCAAGGAAAAAATTATATCAAAATGTTCAAAAGAAAAAAGAAGAGATTAACACCTAAAAAATTTAATTTTTAAAATTTTGAAGCTGAGTCCTGCGACCACTTAATTACAACGAATCCCATAAATATTATGGGATTCGTGACTAGTTTACATTGAGTGGATCTCTCAATACGTCTCTACTGACTTTAAAAGTTAATTAAAAACTCATCTGGATAAACGCGGCACGGACCAAGGCGGCGTTGCAACTTTGCGACTTTCTTTCGAAACGCGCTTAGCACAATGCCAAAATTAAACTGTGAACAAAGGTTTTGTTTTAGCTGCACTATAGAAAGAAAGGTTATTACTACACTGAATTTAATTTTATGAAACGTCAAATGAAGTTCAAATATGTGCTACTTCTATGTCAGTACCGAATTAAGTTCATCATAAACAGATTAGGATAATATTTAATGAGTTATACAGAATAGCTATATTTGATATTATTTAGCTTCCATATCTGTTTGAACTGTCACGGTATATCCATTTACAATTTTCTAGTATATACAATTATACCCAACCGTACGTTGTATAGTTTTTTACAAAGTCTTAGTATTCTTTTAGCAACGTTTTTTTTTTAATAATACGATTACAAATTCATATATTTATTCTACGAAACCCCCTGTGCGCGAGTAATACTTGCACTTGACTTTTTATTTTTTTAAATCACTTCCCACAGTTTGTCATTATATAAATCTATGTATTTTCTTATTTTCAAAAGTAAGTGTTTCTTTCATGTTGCTTTAAAAAGAAACTGCGTAAGGATAATTTTCCTTTTTACTCACATATTCGATTACAAAACAAGTAAGAAAAAATCATGCGTCAAGCATAGATTATGAAACACTTTCCAACACATTCAGAATAATGTAACAAAATTGCACCGTTTAAAAAATTAATATATTACGTCTAATTCGACAATATGAAAACGCATAATACATTTCAAAACCCAATTTCAGCTGTTCCCATCCACAATCGGAAATTATGCGAAGTTTTTCAGAAGCCCTGTGTATGATATATAGATTTGAATCTATTAACTACATGCAAGCCAAAATTTAGTTCACTTAAGAGATACATATACTTCAGTTGAAAATTTACCTTCAGCAATTTCCTCTAATAAGGAGAACGGTACGTGAATACTTTTGTGCAGCCCTGTATTTGAGGTATAGAATTTATATATAACGAGTAAGATGCAAAAAATTAATTAAATTTAAAAGCGCATACCAAATTTTAAATCATACACTCCAGCAATTATTACTCAAAGACTTTTCAAGTTTGTTGGAAAGTGTTAAAAATACTCTTTACAATACAAAAAAAAAAAAAAAAAAAAAATCATTATTAGAATTCACGTGCGTTAGATAAGTGCGTATTTTTTTTTTTTTTTTTTCGTATTTCGATTAACAACACGGATGCAAAATTTGAAAAATTACGGCACAAATCGTCCAAACGTCGTTTAGAAAATATTTTTACCTTTTTCTATTTATAACAGAAGAAAGTATTGTAAACGAAATTTTTTTTGACTTCCGGTTTTCGACGAATTTACACTTATTAAGGATCAGAGATACTAAAAAACATGTTTATACACAATGTCTGTCTGTCAGTGTGTCGCCATTATACCATCAAAAAGTGTTTGATATTATACAAAGAATTTTAAAAAAATTTCATATATAAGTTTTTGACTATGGTAAACAGGTCATACTTGAATTTGGAAATATTCAGCCGAAAGGTAGCACTGTAATAGTTATTTTTGTGCCATTTCTCTTATCATACCATCGAAAAGCGTATGAAGTTATGCATAGAAATGAATCGAATTTCATATATATGTGTTTGACTAGGGCAAGCAGGTCCCAAAGGAGTTTGGAAATATTCCGGAAGGGCCACTGGATAGCGATTTTTGTACCATTTTCATTATTGCATCATCGAAAAGCGTATGAAGTTATGCACGGAATTGAGCCAAATTTCATACGTATGTTTCCGGCTGTGATAAGGAAATCCTACTTTAATTTGGTAATATTCTGCCGGAAGGGGGCGCTGAAATGACAGTTTTTGTGTAATTTTCTCGATTTTTCGTATTCTACTGTACATCAGTGGATCGTGCAGCGCCAAGAACTTCAACATTCATCTAAGCCGGCGATTCGCAAGCGGCTGAGGTAAATAGAAAAACGAAAAATGTTTATTTTATTAAATATCATGATCGAGATTAACTCGTTTTTACTCCGATTAACTAACCGAAGCAGAAATTTAGGATGAAAATCATAGTTGGTACAGTATTGAACTAATAATATTGAACTATTAACATGTGTAACTACTTTTTTGAAATATTAAGATGTATGAGATAGAAGAAAGTTTTGGGATTGGCACATCCAACTAGTTTTTAAAATTGTAAATAGTAGTATTTTTTAAATCCGAATAACACGTTAGAAAAATAAAGTTACCCATGTTAATTTGCTATATTATTTCTTATTTTCATTGGCTGAACGGATGCAGATTTTTAAATAATGCAGAAAGACAAAAAACGCGAAAAAGACAAAAATAAAATGTTGCTTTAAAGAGTTAATATTAATATTTTTTAAAACCAGAGGCGTTATTAGAGAGGAAAACGTCCACCTATAAGTATATATTTTTTGTTTTTGATATTTTGAACAGGGGGTATAAGGCGGACTTGGAAATTTTCGGAAGAAACAAGCATGAAATAGACGTTTCGAAAATAATTTCTTTGAAAGGGTAAATATAATATTTATTTAAATGGAAAACAACATAAGAATGGAAAAACGTACAATAGTTAAATAAGTATGTTTTTTTTTTTTCGTATTTCGAATTGCCAAGCCGATGCGAACTATAAAAAAATGGGAACTTTTTTACTTTCTTCTATCTTCAATAGAAGAAAGTATTGTAATCGAAATTTTTTTCGACTTCCAGTTTTCGACGGATTTGCATGTTTTAGGGGTCAGAGATTCCAAAAAACATGTTTATAGAAAATGTCTGTCTGTCTGTGTGTCCGTCTGTCCGTCCGTCCGTCCGTCTGTCCGTCTGTCCGTCTGTCTGTCGCCATTGTACCATCAAAAAGTGTATGAAGTTATGTATAGAATTAAACCAAAATTTTATTATAAGTTTTTGGCTATGGCAAGCAGGTCCTCCCGGAATTTGAAAAAAATTCGCCGGTAGGGGGCGCTGATATAACAATTTTTGTGCGATTTTGAATAATGTACCATCCAAAAGTGTATGGAGTTATGCATAGAATTGAACCAAATTTTTAGTTTAAGTTTTTGGATATGACAAGCAGGTCCTCCCTGAATTTGGAAAAAATTCGCCGGTAGGGGGCGCTGTAAATGCGTTTTTTGTGCGATTTTGAATATTGTACCATCGAAAAGTGTATGAAGTTATGCATAGAATTGAACCAAATTTTTATTTTAAGTTTTTGGCTATGGCAAGCAGGTCCTCCCTCAATTTGGAAAAAATTCGCCGGTAGGGGGCGCTGTAATAACAATTTTTGTGCGATTTTGAATATTGTACCATCCAAAAGTGTATGGAGTTATGCATAGAATTAAACCAAATTTTTAGTTTAAGTTTTTGGATATGACAAGCAGGTCCTCCCTGAATTTGGAAAAAATTCGCCGGTAGGGGGCGCTGTAAATGCGTTTTTTGTGCGATTTTGAATATTGTACCATCGAAAAGTGTATGAAGTTATGCATAGAATTGAACCAAATTTTTACTTTAAGTTTTTGGCTATGGCAAGCAGGTCCTCCCTCAATTTGGAAAAAATTCGCCGGTAGGGGGCGCTGTAATAGCGATTTTTGTGCGATTTTGAATATTGCACCCTTTAAAAGTGTATGAAGTTATGCATAGAATTGAACCAAAAAAAATTTTTAAGTTCTTGGCTATGGCAAGGTTGTCCTCCCTTAATTTGTAAAAAAATCGCTCGTAGAGGGCGCTGTAATAGCGATTT